>CM057457.1:321336250-323807500 GCA_016271365.2 Neoceratodus forsteri
GATTCATGCAAAAGGATCTTAGTGAGTCACAAAAAGGATTTAAAATCAAACAATAAAAAACATTCTAGGGTAAATTTTCTCCAGAAAATTGCAGAATCTACCTAATGGAGTCCTGATGAGCAAGATGCATGTTTTGGTGTTTCTATAAAATGTTGTTTTGGGGTCTTTTGAAAATATATTATTTTAAAGGAAAACAAGATTGCAGAAAACAAAATAGGAATGTTCCTCACAAAAAAGGATTGGCTCCTCATGAAAAAGGATTATTTTTCTTGAGGACCAAATTCTTTTTTGGTTTTTGTTCCAGGAAACTATCCAAAAGACTGCACTGAGCATGCTCAGAAATAGAAATATAAAAATGTAATAACTTTGGAATGAATTTATATTTTTTTCACCAATCCAGAAAAAGGCATATCTGTGGACCAAGCCCTTTTTTATCCTGAAAATTTCAGACCAAAATTCCAAACCATATGGGCACAGTGAGATGACCAAAAAAAGCTTAAAAAATGGCAAATGTTTTATATTGTTTCACCACGTGTGGCTCAAAATCCACACATCCAACTGGAATGAAACTTGGCACATCAAGAGACCTGCCCCACAAGATAGTGCATGCAAAATGTTGTGCAAATAACAAACAAGCCTCTCAAACAAATCCTAAATGCTTATGATCAAAATTCACTTGGCCAACATGGAAAATCCCTCACCATCTTATTCATGTATATTCTCCCTCACAACCAGGTCACCAGCTTTCAAATGGTCACTGATTACCTCGAAAACCTCCCTTACCATACTGAAACTGTGGTAATGGGAGACTTTAATGTGAACTGGCTGGCCCCCAGAGCCGACACATTCAAAAATGCCATCACAACTATGGATGTCTCCCAGATGGTACAAGCCCCAACACGCATCAATTATAGAACTGGCTGCAGCTCACTCCTAGACTTAATTCTCATCATGTACCCCAATAGAATCTCCAACACACAAGTCCTACCCGGCTCCTTGAGTGACCACTCCCCAGTCATCTGCCAATGGTCCAACAGGGTGCCCAAAATGAAGGCCAGTTTCTCATACCAGTGCAAGTTAATTAAAGGTAAACTCCCGCAATTCCTGACCTCACTCTCACAAATTCACTGGTCCTCCCTAGACTCAATGTATTGTATTGACCCAGCCCTTAATTACTTCATCATGTGATTTAATGAAGTGTGCAGCAAGTTTTCCCCCTTCACAAAGATAAAACTTAGGGGATCCACTAACCCATGGATTACCCCCGCCCTATTAACTTTAATGAAAGAAAGGGATAGTGTCTGGTACCATGCACTGGCCTCCAGTCTCCAAACTGATTAACAATGCTACAGAGCTGCAAGAAACTGGCACACCCAGGCAGTCTGAGAGAAAAGCAAGAATACTACAAAAGTGAACTCACAAACACCTGAGGAAATAACAATCTATTTTGGGAAAACATCAAAACCCTGACTGGGAAACCTAATAAATCCCCTCCAGCTATGCCCGTGGTAAATGGCACCATGATACAGGACCATAAAACACTTGCTAACACCTTTAATGTCCCTTTTACTGATATCTCAGGTGTTCTCCCCTCTGATTTTCTCAATGACTCCACCCAGCCTGACACCAGTGCAAAACCTGGCCCTCCCCCTAATACCCTTCCGTTCTACTTCAGGAGAGTGTCACTTACTGAATCTAAGAAATACTCCCTCAAGATGCTAGGGAAATTGAGATTTAGCAGTGACACACTGGATCTAAAACTTCTCTCCCTCTCACTTGAGGTCATCCTGCCCCCCCCCCCACCAAACTTCTAATCCTCTCGCTCTCCCTCTGACAATTCCCCCAGCTTTGGAAATCTGCCACTGTCACTCCTGTACATAAAGGTGGGGATAGGGAACTTCACACTAACTACTACCCCTTCTTAATCCTCCCCCTGCTTTCTAAAGCCCTAGAGCGCATTGTTGCAGACCAATTGTCAGAATATCTGGACAAATATAGCATCCAGTGTCTGCAGCAGCATGGCTTTAGAAAGGCACACAGTATGACAACTACACTACTTGAATTCACCACCTACAATCACAAGGCCTTGTACTCCAGACATATATTAGGTACAGTGTATGTAGATCTGGCAAGTCCTTTGACACCATTAACCATCAGCTACTGTTGAACTCCCTCCCCACCCTTGGCCTTTCAAATGAGGTTACTAACTGGTTTGAAAGGTATCTTCAGAGAAGGTATCAACAAGTCAAGATTGGTGACACACTTTCAACTGCCTCCCAGTAAAGACAGGGGTTCCCCAAGGTTTTATCATTGGTCCACTACTCTTTAGTCTTTTCATCAACACTCTTCCAGCAGCCTGCAATAATAACATGATCCTATATGCAGATGACGCTGTCCTCTTCTCAACCCTTACTGACCCAGTCCTTCTATCCTATGACCAGACAAATTTTACCTCTGCTGAATCATGGTTCAATAAGCACAAGCTGCTTATGAACTATAAAAAAACTAAAGTGATGTTCTTCTCTATCACCCACAGTAAACACAGAGCTGTAAATTTAACAATCCTGAACAAACTTCACCAACCCCTTGATCAAGTACGCAAATTCAGATATCTTGGGATTACACTCTACAGCCCACTCACCTACAATTCTCATGTCCGACTCATTTCCAAAGCTATAAATTCTAGGATAGGTATCCTGTACCATTATCATCACTGTCTCAATAAAGAGGCAATGTGCCTAGCCTTCACCAGCTCAGTACTGTCCATAATCAACTATGGATTAACTTTCTATGGATCTGCCACTGACACCACTCTAAAATGCATAAAAACAGCCCTAAATAAGTGCTGCCGTCTCATGACTGGTGCAGGGAAAAGAACTCACACCTGTGAACTTTACAGACAATCAAACTGACTCCACCTGCAAAGGAGGACTGCCTATAAAACCAGCCTATTAGCCAAGAAAATTTGCCTTCACATGACCCCTCCATCAACACATGATCTTGTGTCACCCACCCCTTACATGCTATGTACATGTAATACTGGTAAATCGTCTTTCCTGGTTCCTTTCTGCCAAACTTCCCAAGCCCAGCGATCCTTCTATGTCTGAGTCCTGGTACTGTTGAATGGGCTTCCTCCTGAGATCTCCAATGAGATTAAGCTAGGACCATATAAGCAATACCTGCATCAACACCTTGCTAAACTCAGCAATTGCGACTGTACCCTCTAGCCTACTCTGCCCTCTCAGCTATGTGGCCTGTCCTCCCTTTTTTAACCCCTCATCCCTTCTCTGCTCACCCCTCCTACCCTCTCCACCTCCTTACCCTCCCTTCCTCCCTCCCACACACTTCTTCTTTCTTCTAACTTCCTCTCCTTGCTACCCTCTCCCCTGTCCACCACTACTGGTCCCAACTTTCACCCCCTCACTGTCTCCCTTTTTCCCCTACCCCACCACTACCCTCTTCCACCCTGGCTACCTCACTTAGCCTCCTACCCCCCTAGTCTCTCCCCTTATCTGCCCTTTACCCCTTCTCCCACTTATATCCTTCCTCCACTAGTGGGGCCCCTTTGCACTTATTACTACACCCTGCACTTCATGACAAAGTCACTCCTATGACTGCCGCATTCACCTTCACCCCTTGCACTCCACCCCATAAATCTTGGCATCTGTCCCCTTCTCAATCCCTTGATCTCCCCCCTTCTCATTCCCTTGTTTTGTGTCACCTATTAATTGTAACCCTACAGCTAAGTTCTACCACATTGTTGTATTCTGTTATTGCCTTGTATACCTATGCTTATACTCTGTAACTGACCTTGGCTCACATTCTCTATTTGTATTATAATTTTTTGTTTTCAATTTGGTATCCTGTGATGTGGGCTATCCGCAAGTGGGCGCCTACCAAAACGGTGACCTACTTGTGGCACAGTAAGGTTGGGGTGAGGGTGTGAGGAAGGCAACAGGATGGGGGAGGCTCACGCATATAACAACAGAACATCACTATATGTATATGCGCACAGGGAGAAGCGAGCATAATAGAAGGGAGGGAAGGAGGGTTGACCTGGTGTGGCTGGCGTGGGGCTGCTGAGCTGGACCCATAGTGTGGTGGTTTGGTGGCAGCCTAACACTGCAAGGGTTCTGGTCTGGGCATGCCTACATTGTGTGCCCAGCCCATAATATTTATTGCCCCAGAATTTGCACCCTCCGATATGCTCCCCCCCAGAGTTAAAGAATCCTTTAGTAGGGGGCAGAGGGCAAAGCCCCCCATGGGGGTGTGGGGGGGTGCAGAGCCCCAAATTAACATTAAAATTCTAAGTCCCCAGTGCCATTTTCCTGTGTGCCAGGGAATGTACGTAGCCAAAATTGATCTTTGGCAATGTACCATCACCATAATGAGGGTCACCTTTCGGCAATCACCATTATGATGTAGAACCTTTATTTCTGTACTATGACACAGAACCTTTGTAAATGAACCATTTGGTTCAAAGGTCTTTGTAATCCCAGAATTAAATAAACAAAAATAAATAAATGAATAAATAAATAAATATGTTGAATGGTTGCGAAGATATTAAAGCTCAACATTTGAGGTTTAACATAGACAGCCCTGCTCAACCCTAAATATAGGGGTGCTACCACATCCCTATAATACAGATAGATAGATAGATAGAAAGATAGCTAGACAGGCATACACAAATACCATATATTTATTTATTTATTTATTTAAAATTGGTGACTGGGAAAAGCACACTGAGCCGAAGCTTGTTTCCTGGTGCGACCCGGGTACAAGAATGTACACTGTTGGAAGGTGGAGAAGTACAACAGACTCTGGTTTCAGATGAATACAAGAGAGTCAAAATTGAAGTAGTAGGCATAGTTGTAGAGAAAGCAGAAAGGTGGCTGGCAGTAGCATAGTAAAAAAGTTCTTTATTGCATTAGCAGCCTCTAGTGGTGGGATGTGATAGATTGCTAATGGGAAAGTCGGCCAATTGGTTTTTGCCGTCACGTGTCCCTGTCTATATAATTCAGTGATGAGCAAGGGTGGTGGTGGTGGGGGGCTGGGGAGCCGGAGTGAAGCGACGGAGGGGCTTTCAGGCAGAAGCAGAAAAACCGGGTTTCCACAACTAATTCCGTCAGAGCTTTGCTGGCATACGTTGAGGGCTGATTTGTGGGGGAAGGCATCCTTCTGCCCTCACAGACCCTCGGGGGAGTCGCTGGAGCAAATTTGGATGATGTGGAAGTGAAAAGAAGAACAGGGGTTGTTATAGCAGGTATGTTTTGGGAGGGGATGCACACCAAAATGGGGGGGGGCATGTGCTGATTTCAAACCCTTGCTGCATAGTTTCCCTGGTGACTTAATTTGATTTGCCACTGCTGTAGGCTAGTCTTCTAACTGCTTTTGCTTGAAATTAATTCGAATTTAAAAACAAACTCAGTTGCTTGTGTTGCGAAGCAGAGCAGTCTGACCTGAGGATAATAATTTAACATAGCAGCACTACTGAAAATGGCAAGCTATAATTAAAGCAGCAGTTTTTGGTCAGGCTTACTGGCTTTGAAATATGTTTGCTTGTCGTGTAAACAATCACTATACCTTTACATGCAGTAAAACTCTTAGCTTTTCTTACAGGGCCCTTGAAGGCAAATTAAGGCTACTAAATGACTTTGGAAAAACAATGGTTTCAGCCTGGCTAAGCATGGAGAAAAAAAACTATTTTCATTCCTGTGGGGATTAAATTTCAGCTTAAAGGTGCTTAATATTTGAAAGTAAAAAGGCGCCAAGTCTTTTTCAGGCAGAAGCAGAAAAAATATCTATGGGACCACCCATTGAGGACCAGCCGCCATCTTCCTGAGAGATTATGAACCTTTCCCTAGTGCCCCCGAACAACAACAGCTGCAGGAGCTGCTAAATCCTGTGCCCTATCAGCATTGAGAGCACTCATCTTGAGGTCAGGACTTCTGAGAATGATCTAAAAAGTTTATGTCACACTGCTACAGCCTTTTGCCCCCATTGGTGTTCCACCTGACCACTCACAAGGACCAGCCACCATCTTCCAGAGAGATCACAAGTCTTTCCCTTGTAGCTCCTCCCAGGAGCTGCTGAATCCTGTGTCCTGTCAGCACTGAGAGGGCTCGTCTTGAGGGTGGGACTTTTGAAACTGACCTAAAAAGGTTTTTTCCCACTGCTAAAGCCTTCGTCCATTTCGGCGTTGCACTGGACAACCACAAGGAACAGGTGCTATCCTTAGCAAGGGACCCAAGCGTTTGCCTATTGGCTCCCCTTTCAACACTTACCAGCTCACCAGCAACAGCAGGACCAGCTGAATCCTGTGACATATTAGCATTAAGAGCGCTCATCTTGAGGGTGGGACTTTTGAGACAGCCCTCCTTTTTTAGGTGGCGCACTCAAGAGGTTCTGTGTGAGTGATCCCCACACGAGTGGCACAGCAGGAGTGGGGGTTCTCCAGGGGAGATGCCAGGGGACTCTGCCCAACTTCCACGCAGTCCACACTGCAAAGTGTAAGGGTACTAGTGCCTGCTATTGCTGTTACATATTTTGTACTGCTTTAGGCTAGGTATCTGTAGTGGGCCATAGCTCTATTCTTCCCATCTGCTGGGTTTGTTTGGTTGACATGGGGGTTTAAAGAGGAGGTCATTGCTACAGAGTAACCTGACTCATGCCTGTGATGTCCTTGCTGTACAGTTGGAGCCATTGGGATTTGTGTGCTACCACACTCCCCCACTTACTTAGCCATTTGGGTGCAGTTTGCATCCCCCCAATTATTTAATTGATTAGGCTCCCAGCTTCTATTCGACTTACCCCCTCATTTCCAGCCTTAAAGTGTCTGCTTAGAGCACCTCCAGTAACCTCCTGCTGCAGCTCATGAACCTCTAATTCTTTAAGTCTTAGACTTCAATCCTTTCCTCGCCCAGCTTCCTCAGCTATTATTTAAGCATTAAGGCACAACAGGGTGTTTGTTATTGGCTAATAGCATCACTCCTGGGGAGGGTTGAAGCACAAGGCGAAACCGAGTGCTTCCACCACCCCAGGAGTGATGTTATTACACAATCACAAACACTCTGGAGTGCCTTATTGCTATTATACAATGGCTTGTTTGTTTAAAAATAAAAAAACAAAAAGGGAAAATATGTTAAAAATACTTTTATTACTTTATTTTTGTTGGGGCAAATGTACCTATTGAAAAAAAAGTTCCTTGTTTCTATGCTGTCCGGCAGAGGGGGCAGCTGCTTTATGGTTTGCCTTCTTCTAGTTTAGGTCTGTGTTTCTACTGTTTTTGTGTGACTGTGACCCCTGTGCGTGATCCCTCACATGTCTTTTTGTTGTTTCCTCCAGACACAGACATACTTTTTGTTTTTTTAGTTTGCTGGTGCTGTTGTTTTTGGCGACACTATTTAACTGAGATGGTTTTAATTTTTGATTTTGCTGGGGTTGAATCGCAGTGTTTTGTGGAAAAAGCAAACGGTGCGGACCGAGTGTGCGGGCGCGCTGGGGGAGTCAGGAACACTGCACAGCTGGAGCTCGTCCTTCTACTTTCTGGGACAAAAAATAAATGTGATATTTTTTTAAAGTATTTTCAATCTTTTTCACACTGGTACTCTAGTGAAACACAGAGTAGGGGTGTTTGAAATGAGCGGCTTCACTGAATTGCACGACTGAGTTACAGTCTTCGCGGTTAAGTGAAACTGCTTGCTTTGGAGAAAAAAAAATAGCAGTACACAAACAGGCAAGAAAGTTAATTTGTTGTGCAGTAGTAATGCACTGTATTTAGTGTGAGTGCTTCAGTTTGCTGTGGAAGTGGTGCTTTGGGGTAGTAAAATCCTGGGGGAAGGGGAGACTGAAGTCCTTTGAAGCACGCTAAGTAGAGCGGCGGTAAGGTGGGAAACAGCATGATTTAATGCTCTGTCATGCGGCCCTGTGAGTGCCTGCACTTAATACAGTGATGTTATTGTTCAATAACATCACTGTTCCAGGCACACGTTGACCAATCGGGATGCAAGGAATTCTCTTGCCATTGTATAATAAAGGTTATTTACTTGGTTGTTTTTCTGCCTTACTTTTCACACCCTACACTACCACATTGTAATTTATTGAAAACCATGACTCTGTATTCTCTTTTTGTAATACATGATTAAGCCTCAATAATACTATGCTAAGTTATACAAAAATTTCCCAGTAATACATCACTACTCTCAATAATACTATCCTGAAAAATGATAATACTATCATTTTTGCTGATAATGCTACAGTTCAAAGGTCATCTTCAACTGTAGTATTATCAATGGATCCATATATTTATTCATTTATTTATTTATTTGTTCTAGGATTACAAATACCTTTGAGCCATGGCTCTTTTACAAAGGTTCCACGTCACTGGTACAATTGAGACAAACATAAGCAAAGATAACAGTTTATAAAATTAAAAAAAAAAACACATAGTCTTGTGGAAGAAAAAAGAACGATAAGGTGAAACTTTGGGGAGGGGAAAGGGAAAGGAGGAGGGTGAAATCAGGGAGACTAAGTGGATGGGATAAAACGGGAGGTAGGTGGGGGAACAGAGAGGAGAGGAGAGAGAGGTGGAAGGCGAGTAAGAATAGAGGTAGTGCAGCCGGGTGGCATTTGTCATGGGTCAGCAGGGAGGTGAAGACAGGGGGACTGGGCAAAGTGGGAGTAGGTGTGGATCAAAGGGCATCTTCAGCTATGGAACCAAAAGACATGTTTAGCCACAACAGTCACAGAGGTTGGAGGCAGTGAGTGTTAGGCGATGCCAAGTCTTAAAAGTGCTGAGCGATAGTGAGGATGAGATGTTGCTGGGAAGACCATTGTACCAACTAGTGGCCCAGTAAGCAAAGGATCTTTGGCCTTGTGTTGTACGGCAATGCGGGATTTGCAGAAGCTGAGGTTTCGATCCACTGGTATGGCGGGTGTGGATTCTCAGTTGTATGAGAGCACAGACTCCGGGGGGCTCAAGGCCCAGCAAGATTTTCTTAGTAGTAATACAAGTTAGGTGTTTTATTCGATTGGCAAGATTCAACCAACCAGTTTGAGAATAGAGGTCACAGGTGTGAGTTAGGCGTTGGGAGCCAGTGATAAGTTGACAGGCCTTGTTGAGGGCGGTGGATACACGTTTGAGTGCGGTAGTTGTAGCAAAGCCGTAAATGATAATGCCATAATCAGTGATGGATATGATGGAGCTCTGGACAGCGACAGCGAGGGCTTCAGGTGTCAGGTGTTTCCTATGATGGAATAGCAGGCCTAGCCGGGAGTTAGCGGCTTTGGTGACATGGTCAATGTGGGCAGTGTAGGAAAGGTGAGGGTCAAGGGTGATCCTGAGGTATTTAAAGTTTTTGACCTGTTCCAATGCAGCACCTTGTCTGGTGATAACGGAGAGTTGGAAGTGCTTATGTTTATTATGGGAGCTGCTGAAGATCATGGCCTTGTTTTTTTTTGATTAAGGATCAGTTTGTGCTTTGTGAACCAATTCTCAACTGAGGAGAATATATATTACATAAAATAACAGAAAGATAAGTGTTTTACAAGGCAGTAATATCATCTCGAGGTTTTGGGGACTTTATGGCCTCTCGTATTTCGCTCTCAAGGTTCCATGTCCCCAAAACCTCTCAATGGTATTACTGCCTTGTAATACACACTTATCTATCTATTATTCTCTTTATCTCTGTGGAAAATTGTAAGTCATTACTATGAATTGCTTATTTTATCATTATGTATTTTGTATCATATGTGTAGTTGTCACTGTATCTCATTATTTTATTCCTGATCCCCAATCTTCTCCGGGTCGCACCTGGAAGTGAGCCTCAGCTCACTGTGCCTTTCCCAGCTATAAGTCTTGACATAAAGAAATAAATATGGGTGAAGCCTGTATTTCCCCATTTGTTAAATTTTAGGTTTCCTTCCTACTTGGGTAAATCCCACATCCCCTCATTTGTTAGATTTTAAGCTTCCTTCCTATGTGGGTGAAACCTGCATCCCCCACCCAAACTATTAAATCATCCACCTCCTTTCCAGGGTGCACCTCCTAAACTTCACCACCTAAACTGACAAATTACAGGGTGACAGCTACTTGCTGTCCCTCTGATAATGGTGCTTCTAACCCTATCAATCCTTTCCCTTCTATTTTCCCTCACATCTCTCCCCACAGTTGCCTGTCCATGCCTTTCCCCTGCATCTCCTTCCCCATTACCCCTCTCCCACCTTCCCTTCCCTTCCTGCTGCCACCCCACCCTATCCCATTCTCCCTAATGCCCTGGATGCAGTCTCCTCCATTCTCCTAGTATTTACCTGGAAGCCCTCAGGTACCTATTCCCTGTAACCTCGCTCTCTTCTTTCCCACACTCCCCCTCCACCCTCCTCTCCCCAAAGTGACTTGTGGGCTCACTCAGGCTCCTTGCCTCCCTGTTGCATATATTAGTAGGTGATGTTAGGCTCAGTCCGAGGCCTGCCCAGTCATCATCCTTTCATCTCCTCAAATGACTGAGAATGACCCATGTCAACATTCAAAGCCTCCACCCCAAGACTGACTAGTTGTAACCACTCATGGTTAATTTCAAACCTGATGTGCTGGTGGTTTCAGAGTCTTGGTTATCCCCATGGTTCCTGATATTGCAGTTGCTATCCCCAGCTACACTAGCATCTGGCAGGACTGTGCTAAGAGGGGCAGTCGAGTTGTAATCTACTTCTCCTCTAGCATTCAGTTCAAGCCTATATTCTCTGTCACCTTCTCTTCTGCCTAAGAGTTACTACTCCTTAAACTCTCCCTTCCCTTCTCTGTTCCTGTATTCATGGCTGATGCCTACTACTGCCCAAGCATGTCCCCACCTTCAGTCACTGAACTCCTCACCACTATCTCCTCACATACTGCCTCTGGTAAGCAGCTCATCATCAGTAATTTATACCTCAATTGGCTCTTATCTATCTAAATAAATTGTACCAAAATATTAAGTTCATCCAACTTACCTAACTGATCACTGACTGTACCTGGCACAATCACAGATCCTGCAATCACTCCCTTCTGAACTGGGTTTTCACTTCTCACACACACCGTATTATGTATGCTGTTCTGCTCTCTAACACATTCAGTGATCACCATATAATCTACTGCACGTGCACAATTTACTATCCCAAAACCCCCCTTATTTCAATCAGATACAGTCCTTTAGGTCACTGAACTTGTCCTCCCTCCATGTCAACAAGGTGGCTACCAATTGGTTGCTCATCTCTACTGCCAGCAATATAAATACTGCCCTCTAATATTTCAATGCCAAATTTATGTCTCATTTCAGGGAAAGGGGGTATGATAAGAAGCTTTTAGATTATGCTATGGAGAAAGCCTTCAAGAAAGATCTGAACTCCTCAAAGAGAAAGACAGGGCAGAGATGGGGATTTGAATGTAGTGACCTCTGTGACTGAATTTAATCACCTAGCTGGGAGAATAGGGAATACGGTGCACAGAATTGGTCAGTACTGACAAGTGATGAACCTGAAAGAGGAGCAGTAGGGAACAAAAATAGGGTATCTTTTGAAAAAGCAAGGAACATCAAAGACAGGGTTGTTCACAGTAGACTGAAACTAATACCCTCATAGATCATGAGGGGCATATGGCTACCAAAAAGAGCAGGGTGTTTCTTTCAATGTCATCATTGTAACATATGTGAGTATGGTGTGACTGGTAGATAATTCAAGCATCCGCTTCTGGAAGAAACTAAAGGACTGAAGAAACTATTTCTTATAACACCCCCTTTGTAGTTTACATGCTGTGGTGCTCCTGTAAGAAAATTTATGGGGGCCGCATGGTCAGACCATTAAAACAAAGGATACAGGAGCTTGTATACGCGATCAAAAATGAAAGGCAATATACCCCAGTAGGTCTGCATTTCTACTCCCACTGCAAGTCCAACACTGATACCTTGCAGTTCATGGGAATAGAACATGTCCCTACACAACTAAAAGGTGGAAAAAGATCCAACCCACTCATGAAGAGAGCGAGTGTTTGGATTTGCACCCTAAAAAGTGTCAAACCAGGAGGACTTAATGACCAATGGGACATTAAGCCCTACTTGAGGGAATAGGAATAGTCCAATGTGTAAGTTGAAGCTGATGTGATTGAATTGATGTAATAATTCCTGATCTTGAAAAGTTACTAAAATCATTAAATTAGATTCAATGCAAAGAAGTGCAAAGTAATGCACATGGGAAACAAAAACCCAGGGGAGGAGTACACAATGGGGGTGAGATACTAACAACAACAAAAATGGAAAAGGACCTGGAGGTAGTCATATCAGATGACCTAAAGGTGGGCAAGCAATGTGAGAAGGCAGTAAGGATGGCTGGCGGGATACTGAGATGCATAGGGAGAGGCATTGCCAGTAGAAAACAGGAAGTTGTTATCCCTCTGTACAGACGGTTGGTGAGACCCTATCTGGAGTACTGCGTGCAGTTCTGGAGACCCCATCTCTGCAAGGATATAGACAGGATGGAGGCAGTCCAGAGGAGGGCAACTAAAATGGTGCAGGGTCTGCATCAGAAGGCATACAAAGAGATATTAAATGAGCTTAATGTGTATATCCTCAAGGAAAGGAGGGAGGGGAGGACATGATAGAATCTTTCAAGTACCTCAAGGGAATCAACAAAGTCCAAGAGGGTAGTATCTTTCAGAAAAAGAGATGCGCAAGAACAAGGGGCACAATTTGAAGATAGAGAGGGGAACGTCTCAGAGGTAATGTGAGGAAGTATTTTTTCATGGAGAGGGTTGCGGATGCATGGAACAGCCTTCCTGAAGAAATTGTGGAGTCATAAACAGTGGGGAAAATCAAGAATGCATGGTACAGACATAAGGCAGTTCTAGTCGGTGGTAGAAGGAAGTAGGCTGTTGGCTAACTAGGATCTGGAGCTTATCCAGTAGGTAGGGAAATGAGCAGACTAGGTGGTCCAAGCGGTCCTTATCTGCTGTCAAATTCTATATTTCTATGTTTCTGTTAAATGTAAGTGAATTATGTTGTCATGAGAACAGAATTAGTTGAATAACTTTTAAAATAAAAATGTCTTTGCTATGATATACTTTTCTCTCTACAGAAAGTTCCACCATTACAGCCTACTGGTTGCTGCATTATAAGTTTTTTTTAATATTGCCACTTATTGTTCTCTTGTAGATCCACCTCTCACTCCCTCTGGGGATTTTGTGTTTGTGAATCAGACTCAAGATGCCAGGTCACAGTACTTATTCCTCTTTCTTATTTACCTTAGATTCTTTATTTTGACCCCCCCCAGGCACTTGTTTGATTAATGCCACAGTGTCTTGATCACATGTAGTTTGAATGTAAAAAGCAAAATGCAGTTAAATATGAATATGAACTAGTGTGATCACTATACTAAGATATTGCTTTTAAGAGGGGTGCAATTTAATAATATTCTAAGGCTGTAATATCTGGTCAGAGACATGATGTAAATAGGGAGCACACTATTTTTTGATAAATTAATGTTATACACCTAGTGGTTTAATTGCATGTTAATTAATTACATGTTGATTGGAAGTGCTATAAATATTGTAAGTGTCATCTCCTATTCACCACCCCCCGACGAAGAGTTGCTTTAAACCTGAAGCACCAAGGCAAATGGTGGCCAGTAAGTAACTTGGTAATTCACTAAATAAATATGCACATTCGCTTTTGAAATCAGCTGTTGTCCATGGAGTGCTGTGGCAATCTTGGAACGGACCAAATTTATGTCAACCTGAGATCTCTTTGCCCCCACCTTTAGGAAAAACCAAGGACAGAAGTTTCCACCTCTCATGGTATTTTGGATGAGTTGTGAGCTGCCTCCATGCGTGTGCCCTTGCCTTGAGGAGCCACAAGTCCTCCAGCTCCTTTGCCAACCTAACCAAGTACCATACCCTTGGTGATGCCTGCACAAGAGCTACCAGGCTTGCCAAGTCCAAATACTTTGCATCCACACTCCAGATCAACTTTAATTCCCTTCTAAATGCTGTAACACCATCTATGCTCTCTTGTCTCCGTCAACCCAGTCCCCTCCCTGACCTCAAGGTATGTGACACTCCTATTTCTGACCTCTTATCTGTCACTTCAGCTTTCAGCTTTTTTATACCTCCTGTACCAAGCTACTCTTCTTCTTCTCTCTCACCACTCCCATTGCTTCTCTTAAGGTCTTCTTGGCTCTAAACCCCAACAAGGGTATAAGTGCTGATGAACTTCACTGTAAACTCCTTCCATGCCATTGCTCTATCTATTACCTCCCTACTCAACCTCCCCTTCTTCTTCACCTCTATTCATGCTATTTGTAAATAGGCCACATTTGTCCCCCTTCCCAAAGGGGATGACTTCATCTCACCTAGGAATTACCTCTCTGCCTCCCTACTCCCCACTCTGGCTAAGATCCAAGAACATCTTTTGATATCTCAGCTCTCCTCCTTCCTTGATTCATCCTCCTTCTTCACCCCTTTCAAGTCTAGCTTCTGGAAGTTCTACTCTACCACATTTCCTTCCTCTAGCTCACTGATGTCATTCTGTCTGTCATGGATCAGGGCATGGTCACTGCCTCCATCTTTGTCGAATTAGCTGAAGCACTCAGTACTATTGCACACTTCCTCCTCCTGGACAAGCTCAAGGCTACAGGGTTCTCTGATTTCTCAGTCAGTTTCTTCTGCTCCTACCATGACAGCAGGTCTTAGCTGCCTAGATTGGAGAATTCATATCTTCCCACTCACTATCAGCTCCGATGTCCCTCGAGGGTCCATCTTTGGCACATTACTCGTCTACTTCTTCCTTAATAACCTCCCCACAGCCAGCTCTTTTGCATCAATCCATATGTAGGCAAACAACACGGTACTCTTTGCATCTGGCTTCCTTGCCTCTGATCTCATGACCAGGCTCCAACTGGACTTTACTAATATCCAGCACTGGGTCCTGACTAATAAGCTGCCTCTCAATGCCAAGAAAACTGTCTCTATGACCTGTGGCACTAGGCAGAAGTTCACGGGGCTCACCCCTCTTCCCTTCTTCCACATCCCATGTGTTAGTGTCAGTGGCTCAGTAGGTAGCACACTCACCTCTGAGGCCGGGAGATCAGAGGGCTGTGGGTTCAGTTCCCACATCTGGCACTTGGGTTAATATCCCAGTACTGACACTGTAGTGCAGCATGAGAGGGGTGCTGCACTTCTGAGATGCCATCTTTCAAATGAGACGTTAAACCAAGGTCCCATCAGCCTGGATTGGTGGTAGTTCAGATGGATGTTAAAGATCCCATGGCATTTATCGAAAAGAGTAGGGGTGTTTTTATTTAACAAAACATATAGAATAACACTTATTTAAACAGCCAAATAATCCAGCAATCAAAATAGGAGAGAGAAAAAAAACGAAAACAGAAATTCATGCTTCTCAACAAAGGGTTTGAAACATAAAATAAACATTCTATTTATGCATTATTAATATTGTGCATAAAGATTTTATATTACAAGCAGACATCTTATTTGTATTTAATAAAATGAAATAATCCTTTCCACCATTTGCGTAATGTCCCTGGAGAAACCCTTGAAACATCCTGAGCATAGATTCTTTCCAATTCTTTTATAATTAGATTACTCACACAGTAATAAGGCATTTTTTTCTGATACAAAACCCGTTGAATCCTCGCCTGCCATAGGTAGTATCTCAGGCAACCTAAAAAACGAGTTAAAGTTTCTTCATGAAGACCTGTTGATATAAGTGGGTTTTTTCCAAAAATTTAAAAATCATAAGACATCATATGCATCCACTCATAACCCCATAATTTAGCTAAATAATCCCACAAACCCTTAGCATAAGAACAGCTAATAAAGAAGTGCTCCATTGTTTCCTCAATATTTATACATTCCAAATAGGGACATAGCCTTTCCTGTAGTGCCTTATATTTTATGCTCTCTAACATTTAACTTCCCATAGAAAGTTAGCCATTGTGTTTCCACTGATTTATTGGCATTCTAGGGTTATTTAATTGAGCCAGTACCAAGGGATTAATGCTGAAGGACAGTTTTGAATCCGCCTCTTGGTGGTATAATTGTATCATCAAAAGCTGGTATAACCCTTTGTGTTGTGAGCCAGTACTGATTGTTTCTCCAATTTCCATTTGTATAATTCCTGTGCCGCAGGCCTCAAATACTCGGGAATGTACACATGACAATTGAGTTTAGAAGGTAATAAATGCCAACTCCTATAGTATTTGTTTTTAAATTCCATGATACCACAGCCCTTGCTTCATCTTTCAGATCCTCTTTTATTGAGTTTGCAATAAAAAACACATGTGCATAAACTACAGGGTCTATCATCCCTAACCCTCCTTGGTTCTTTCTTAAATAAGTAAAACCCCTTTTCACTGGGTTTAGGCCGTTACCCCACAGCATCTGAAAAATAAACTGTACACCTTGGTTTCAAATGCTGCGGTAGAGGGAAGATCATAGCCACAAACTGTATTATGGGAAGAAGAAATTGCTTAATTATCTGTACTCTTTTAGTTTGAGTAACCTCCACTGTCTCCATCTTTAACCTTTCTCGATTTTTCCAATCACTTCTTCCCAATTTTCCTTAGGTATATTTTGGGAACTGAATTTAATCCTAGTATTCTTAGAGGAGTTCTAGATATTTGGATTCCCTTCTGTAATGTCTCCTCAATTCCATTTGCTCCTATAAATAATCCCCTTGTTTTCTTTATATTTATTTTTGCATTTGAGACTTTAGCAAAATCCTGAAAAACTGTCATAAAGTGGGAAATCATAACTGTGTCTTCAAAATATATTATCAGGTCATCTGCGTAAGCCTGAACTTTTGCCTGTAGAAAATTACAATCATTAGACACAATACCTTTCCAACTTTGTGCTTTTAACACCATTTTTAATAAAGGATCCATCGCGAAGGTGTAAAGGAGAGGACTGAGTGGGCACCCCTTCCGTACCCCTGTAATTAATTGGAAACCTTCTGCCATGCAATCTTTCATGAAAGGAAATACAATCACCTTTTTATATAATTCCTCAATTAAATTTACTAATTGATAAGGGATCCCATAGTGTCTCAAAGTGGAAAACAGAAATGGTAAGTGTACCCTGTCAAAGGCTTTATCTAAGTCCGCTGAAACTAACATATCCTGTGACTTCCTCTGAGAGATGTTCTATCACATCTCTGATTAACCTAAGGGCAGTCTGAATCCTTCTATCTGGCAATCCACAGTATTGATATGGAGAAATAACCTTTCCAGCATATTTTATTAACCGCTTATTTAAAATACTAGCCAAAATTTTGTAATCAGAATTTAGGAGTGTAATCGGCCTCCAGTTGGCTATATTCTGTTTGTCCCCAGCTTTGAATATATATATGTCAATAGTCCCTCTGTGAATGAAGGGAAAATTAAATCTTTTTCTAGAAAAAACTGAAACAAAAGTCCCAGGCATAGACTAAATTCTTCTGGAAAGCTTTTGTACAGATCATTAGTAAGGCCATCAATTCCTGGAGAAATATTTGGTTTCAGAGACTTGATAGTATTTAAAATCTCTACTTGTGTAATGGGTTCCCATTTTTCTGACTTTTTAGTTTTATTAATTGGGACAGGTATCTTACTTAAGTAATCAACTATATCTTTTTTAACAATTTCCTGACTAGGATTAAGTGTATGGAAGTATTCTACTATTACATCTCGTAGATCCTTCACAGTAGTAGCTATACTCCCCTCAGGTTTCCTCAATTCCTCCAATCTCATTGAATCCCTTAACTTTTTGCACATTACAAAGGGATCCCCTAGTGGAGATTTTTTTATCCCGTTTACTAGAATAACCTGCATTGTTTTGCTTCTATTATATTGGTATTCTCTCATCTTTTCTTTTAACACCGCAATTTGATCTGAATAATCCCTTTTTGATGCATAAGCTATTGTTAATAATCTCTGCAATTGCTGTCTTAGACATAAATAGTGCAAAAAATTATCATTTTTAAGTTTACGTCCTTTAGTTTTAAAAAAATTCCTTAATTCAGTTTTGGTCTCCTGCCACCATTCTCCGACATCAGAATATGAAAAGACTACTGATAATCTAGCCTTCAACAGACTTTTAACTCCTATTTGAATAAAAGGAAGTTCTAAAGAGGAATTATTCAATTTCCATCTTAACTGCCTTTCCTCTAAATTATCTAAGAAACTGAACGTGCTTAATAAAAAGGAATGATCCGAAAATTCACATGGGAATATTTTGAATGATATCATTTTCATATTTGATGAAACAAGCATATGGTCTATTAAAGAGAAAGATTTCCCTTTGGCAAATGAAAAACTAGTTTCTTTTTTTGAAGCATCGTTACAGGTTAACAATCCAGCCTCAATTATAATTTTTTTTAGATAATTGGAATCACAGTAAATTTTCTGTTTGTTACTTTTGAGAGGAAACCCAGGAATTGAGCAGTTAAAGTCTCCACCCCATAAAATTCTAGCCGTTGTTAACAAAAAGGGCTGTATCATTTTTAGACAGTCCACTCTACTTGATTTTGTTTGAGGATTGTATATATTAATAAAACGGAAATTTAGGCCTGACAACTTCCCGTCTATAATTAAAACTCTTCCAGGAATTAGATCAATTAAATTTAATAGCTGAAACGAGAAGGAATTAAATAAAATCCCTACCCCATCTGCCGTATCCTCCCCAAAAGACCAAAAAGAAGGGCCCCAAACCCACTCTTTTTTAAATGTTATCAATTGTTCAATAGTGTTCATCCAGGTTTCTTGTAGGAAACAAACTGAAAAGGGGTAATCATGAATAAAATGAAAAAGTGATTGTCTCTTAGCTTTTCTCAACAAGCTGTGAGCATTCAAAGAACCCCAAGTCAATACCATTTCCCTTTTTTAAGTATTCTACTTCCTATTTTTTCCTTTTTTTCTTTTTTTCCCTTTATAATTCTCTGATGTCAGAGACCTGTCTGATAGTGAGGATTTTTGAGAATCTGAATCCTCTGCCTCTGCTTCCATGTTCCCCCATGAAGAGAACAGGGCTGCATAAGAGTTACTAGTCTCAATGTGGATTGCTGGGGGGAGGGGGAAGTTTTGGTTGTAAATTCCTTGTTGATCTTCTTTGCGGCAAAGCAACTTTTGAGCTATCCGCCTTTTCTGAAACATTTTCTGCAAAACAAACAGGGGGAAGACTTAGGATATTAGAAGAGGTCACGTTAACATTTGACACACCCCTCACTTTTGAGTGCTGCCCTTGTTTTCTTACAATACTTTCCGATGATGGTTTATTTTTGTTAGCAACTACATTTGTAACCTCCCCTTTTACATCCACTGATTCTTTAACACCAGCAGATTTCACTTGAGTGCTATCAGAGGTAGGGGGACACATTTGTACTGAAGAAATCTGAGATGAAGCTTCCTGTGCCTTCTGAATAAAAACTTCAGAGCCCGAGCTAGTTGTTGAGTTGTGAGCAGCCCAAGGACATATTTTAAAAAACATGGCCTTTCGATTCGCATAGATCACAGCATGATTGATTGTTGCAAAACATTGTTAAATGACCCACCTCTCCACAATTATCACATCTGGGCTTATCACATACACTAGAAAGATGTGTTCTTGCACCGCACTTGTAGCATGCACGAGGCTGTCCACTGTAAAAACATACCCCCCTGTCTCTCCCCAGTAAGAAAGAATTTGGAATGTGCTCAATCCCTGCCTCAGTTTGTCTAAGCTTTTCTTTATATTTCCATCCACCTGTCCAGAAACGTTCTGAGTCAAGAATAGGTTCTGGCTCACTTAACACATCACACCTTTTTTTTAACCAAAAGGTTATATCTTCCACCCACACCCCCTCGTTTCGAAACATAACTATTACGAATTTAATTAAAGGTTTGGATAAAGGTATGACAACAAAAGGAGCCCACAAAGGTGAAAATTTGACTTGACCATATCTTGTCCAAAACAAATCTAAAGCATGTTGTGTACGAAAACTGACATCGTAATTATCCTCCCCTGAAATATTGATGAAGGCGTAAACATCCTGAGGGGAAAAGTGCAATGATTCTTTAAGTAATGTTTTTCCCACAAAATGCCTATCTGGCCTAACCTCTAGCCCACCTTTATATCTTATTCTTACTGCATTCCGTCTGGGAGCTGCCTCTCTGTGAGAAGTTGAAAAAAGCTCAGACATTAAGGGTTTCTGAACAGAAGGGGAAGCGGGGGTACAGGAATCTCTAGCGAGGATTGTACAGCAAAAACTTGTTGCTGAGATTCCTTCAAAGAGTCCAAGGAGGACTTTTTCAATTCAGAAGAAATACTGCTAGGTTCTAACATATCAATTTCTTTTTTGTCTCCCCCAATACAACTTTCTTTCACCTGCCCCATAGGGGCCCATTCTGGGGAGTGCTGTGACAAAGTTAACTGTGAGGACCAAGTTGGGTCAGGCTTCCACACTCCTGTGTTTGTCTGCATCCAACCTGCCTCATTTAATGCTTTGCTTGGAGACCATGAAGCTTGCTCGCTGTCATTACTTAATGTAGAGAGTTTATTTATTTCCTCCTGTACATTTAAATGTGAGCTAACACTTTTCTTAATGGTGGCAACGGGAAAAAGAACTCAGTCACCCCTGTTTGTGAGCCTTCCTTAGTTTGGTAAATTACAGTTTGTGCAGTAGACACTTCATTTTGTGGTAACTGCCTTAACACAAAACCTGAGGCTTTTTTTAAATTTACATTTTCATTATAAGTTGGAGCCATTTCTATTGCAGTCATTTTAAATGTCTCTGTGCCATTAACAAGTTCAGAAGTAGTCAATGCAGGCTTTGGGCACTCGCTAAGCTTTGCGAATAAACTGCCAGCCTGTTGAAAGCTAGAACGACTCTTTTCTGCTTCTCCAGTATTGCAGGAGTGTTTCCCTTCCATACACTGCTCGGTGAAGCCAGGTTCCTGATTACAGTCCACCTGAGGAATCGTCACCGGACTGCAGTTGTTTTCTTTAGAATTACTGTCTGTCTTGCCGAAAGAGAACAGCTGAGTGTCATTTGGTAGAGGGAGCGCTTCAACAGCCGCCGCTCCCTCTGTTCGTAAGCTTTCTTTTCGTTAAATAATGAAACATTAACAGTACCTGGAGAAATATAGCAGACCCTTCAGAAAACTTTTCCTACTTGCAGTTTGAACTCCTCCTTCTTCCCAGATCCATATTTTCCTCCCTGACTCGCACCTCCGCTTTCTTCGTTTTTATTCTGAAAGCCTTCCTGTAAGTTAAGGCAGGCAGACCACATTTCAGTGGAGTTTAAGCCGTGATGTAGTCGTATCAGTTGCCGTCCTTAGATACATATGCTGGTGTTAATCCTGAATGCTCCGCCCTTCTGTGAGCTAGTTATCTCTTGAATAGTGTCCTCAGACTGCTTACTCCCTTTCTCAGCAGATTCCCATATTAAAATTTTATTTTGGAGTTCTTTCTCTGCATCAAAATCAGCCTTTACCAGAGCTGAAGCCTCTAGTCCTTCTTGAGTGGGAGCCGAGGCCTCCTCTCCCGCTCCGTTGTCCTCCTCCTTCCATGCAACACTCAGAGTGGCCATTTTGGAAATGACCAGTCCCCCTACAGGCAGCAGACTGCAGCCGAGTAGGGGAATTTCCCCGGTGTCCTGGCCAAATTTCCCTCATTCACTAAAAATACCACCAACAGCTTAATCTGGTTCAAGGTCAGTTGACATTCATCTGTATCCCCCTTCCCCGGGTCGTGCCTGAAAATAGGCAGGATTTGTCTACTGCACTTACCCGGTCAACAAAAACTAAATAAAAATAAATAAAAAATAAATCCTTAATGGTGTAGTATGTGAGGACACCCTTTATTCAAGTACCTCAGGGTCTGGCTGAACCTGCACCTTGTTTTCTCAGTGTACGTGAATGTCATCCACAAGAAGCTGAACCCTAAACTTGGTGGGCTCTACAGGAATAAAGGGTGTAGTATCCCACTTCCAACATGTCAAAAGATCATCTTGAAGACAATATTTCCTATCTTTCACTATAGTGACATAGTGTACAGTTTTACTTCCAAGTGCACACAGCCTCACATTCCAAGTGATTGCTTAAAAAAAGTACCCCAATGTAATTTTCCCCCTTTTCTCTTAAAGTATTTCCACCAGGTTTCAATCACTCTCTCTCTCTCAGGCATTTTTCTATCATTAAAGTTAGTCTCCTAATGCTGCTGGCTCTACCCACTCTCCAGTGTACCTAACCCATCAGTCTCCCAATAGCTCCAAGTCCAAAGAGAAGCACACTCTCGGAGAGCAAAGAAATAATTAAAATGCCAGCTTGATGACTAGGAAGTACCAGTAACTCCTTCAAAAGTCTCAGGGCTGCTAAGAAATAGACAAATTCACAGACAGGTGATTGCAGTAATCCCCAACAATTTATTAAACAAATACAGGTGAACAGGTTGAAATTACTGCAGTAAATAATGACAAATGCTGACCAAGATATCAGTGACACATCATCACCAATAGCTCCATTCTGATTAGAGGTCACAGCATATACTCCATTGAGCACCTAAAGAAGCAGGCTGCAAGCTTGCATCACACACACCAGGCATGCTGATCTGATGATGATGCCAAGCGATAACAGGCATGCTTGTTTGTGTGGCAGTGGCCTTTTGGAAAAGCAGGTAAATATCTTCAAAAAGCAGAAAATTTATATAAGTACAACAAAAAACGAAACAAAGAAGATGTGAAACTGAAGAGCATACAGAGCTGAATATGCTGTAACTATACTGAAAACATCTATGTCATTTCCACTCAAGCAGTTTGACCTTTAACATAACTCATGACTCCACCAATTATGAGGTCATGAGGTCAAACTGCACTCAGGGAACATAACATACATATTTTGGTAGGGCTATGGCATATCCTTTGTAGATATTGATTTATTTGTTGTACCAGGAAGAAACTCCACTGAACAATGTTCATTAGTAAGGAGGTCCTGGGTAGGACATCATAAAATTAGCAACAGGGATACATACATCAAGTCATTCAAGAGCAATAACACAGCAGATTGCTAGTGCAGAATCTTACAATTTCATAGCTTAATACAGTAGGAATATAAAGCATTGTTAGTAATTTACAATTATACAAATTTATAGTAGGATGAATAAGTCTGCAACTACTCATTACGTTTCAGGTGAAAACAAACAGTGAGGCAAGCACACTAATTCATGCAACTTCAGTGCCCTTTGCAAGTACAAGTCTCTATACATATCCCAGCTAGTAATGATTTGAAGACATATAGACTCACTAGGTTTGCGAGTCTGAGGGTTTGTTGAAACATAGAAACATAGAATTTGACAGCAGATAAGGACCCCTTGGCCCACCTAGTCTGCCCATTTTCCTACCTAACAGATAAGCTGCAGATCCTAGTTAACCAACAGCTTACTTCCTCCTACCCCCCACTAGGACTGCCTCATGTCTGTCCCATGCATTCTTGAATTCCCCCACTGTTCTTGACTCCACAATCTCCTCAGGGAGGCTGTTCCATGCATCCACAACCCTCTCCATGAAAAATACTTTCACATTACCTCTGAGCTGTCCCCCATCTTCAAATTGTGCCCCTGTTATTGCACATCTCTTTTTTCTGAAAGATGCTACCCTCTTGGACTTTGTTGATTCCTTGAGGTACTTGAAAGTTTCTATCATGTCCCTCTCCCTTCTTTCCTCAAGGGTATACATATTAAGCTCCTTTAGTCTTTCTTCAGATGTCTTCTGGTGCAGACCCTGCACCATTTTGTTGGCGCTCCTCTGGACAGCCTCCACTCTGTCTATGTCTTTGCAGAGATGGGGTTCCAGAACTGCACACAGTACTCCAGATGGGGTCTCACTAACTGTCTGTACAGAGGATAACAACTTCCTGTTTTCTACTATTGATGCCTCTTCCTATACATCCCAGTATCCCCCAGCCTTCCTTACTGCCTTCTCACATTGCTTGCCCACCTTTAGGTCATCTGATATAATTACCCCAGGTCCCTTTCCATTTTTACTGTTGTCAGTATCTCACCCCCCATTGTGTAATCTTCCCCTGGGTTTTTGTTTCCCATGTGCTTTACCTTGCACTTCTTTGCATTGAATCTGAGCTGCCATACATTTGACCATTCCTCCAACCTTGCCAAGTCCCTTCTCATCCTTTCTACTCCATCTTGTGTATCAACCCTGTTGCAGATCTTTGTGTTGTCTGCAAAGAGACATACTTTTCCTTCCAGTTTCTCTGCAATGTCACTTATAAAGACATTAAAAAGGACCGGTCCCAGTACTGAACCCTGCGGTACCCCGCTAGTAACCCTCCTTTCTTCACTGTGCACTCCATTTACTACTACCCTTTGCGTCCTGTTGTCTAGCCAATTTTTTATCCAGGCTACCACCTTGGGGCCCACTCCAAAGCTGGCTAACTTGTGTATTAATCTTTTGTGTGAGACTGTATCAAATGCCTTGCTAAAATCTAGGTAGGCCATGTCACAGCCCTCCCTGGTCTACTACTTTGGTCACCCAGTCAAAGAAATCTATTAGATTCGTCTGACACGACCTTCCTATCGTGAATCCATGCTGCCTTGGGTCCTGTGCCCCACTGGTCTCTAGGTACTCAACAATTCTTTCCTTCAGACATGATTCCATCATTTTCCCTACCACTGAGGTCAAACTAACTGGTCTGTAGTTTCCTGCCTCTGTCCTGCTCCCACTTTTGTGAAGAGGAATCACATCTGCCCTCCTCCAGTCCTCAGGTACTAACCCATCCTCCCTTGATTTGTTAAAGAGAGTAGTCAGCGGTGTCACTAGTTCTACCCTTAGTTCTTTTAGAATTCTTGGGTGAATCCCATCAGGCCCCATTGCTTTGTCCACCTTCAATTTTATTAGTTCTTTCAGAACCCTTTCTTCTGTAAATGGACTGGTATCGACCCCCCCATCTTCAGAGCGTTTCTCTTGTTTGGTTTAGGTACTTCCACCTCCTTTTCCTTTGTGAATACTGAGCAGAAATATTCGTTCAGTATCCCTGCTTTTTCACTGTCCCCCTCTACCCACATTCTCTCCCCTTTATTAAGTCTCAGTATCCCTCCTTTGGTCTTTCTTCGTTCCCTAATGTACCTATAAAAGGTCTTATCCCCCTTTTTAACAGAATTGGCTATCCTTTCCTCGGTTTGGGCCTTTGCTATTCTGACTGCCTTCCCAGCCTCTTTCTGCTTTAACTGATAAAGTTCTCTGTCCTGCTCCTTCTGTGTGTCCTTATATTTCCTGAATGCTATCCTTTTCTCCTTAACCTTCCCTGCCACCTCTTTTGAGAACCATAGTGTTTTTTTTCCTTTGTTGTGTTTTGTTGATTTGCTTTACACAAAGGCTTGTTGCCTCTGTGATGGCTGTTTTCATTACTCCCCATTGTTCCTCCATCCCTCCTTCTTGTTTGTTTGCTAGTGCTTTTCTAAGGCACTCTCTCATTTTCCCAAAGTCAGCCCTCCTAAAGTCCAATACTCTTGCTTTTTTATGGCTTGATTGTATGGCTGTGTTTATCGTGAACCACACTGTTTGGTGGTCGCTTGTTCCCAGTTGGCTACCCACCTCTAAAACTGAGATTCTTTCTCCATCCCCATTTGAGAGTACCAGGTCTAAGATTGCTCCCTCTTGAGTGGGTTTCAATACTAGCTGTCTGAGGCATGCCCCCTGTTGGGCATCAAGAATGACCCTGCTCTTGGATGTGCCTGCAGCAAAGGTGCTCCAGTTAACATCTGGCATATTCAGGTCCCCCATCAACAATATCTCCCCTTTTTCTGCTATTCTAAGGAAGCCTTCTATCATTTCATTGTCCATTTCCTCCCCCTGAGATGGGGGTCTGTATACAACCCCCGTGCGGCTTGTGGTGCCATTTTCTGTCTCCAGGGTGACCCAGAGTGCCTCATCTGCTCCCTGTTTACTCTAGTTCTGTTGCTTTGATCCCTTCCTTTACATAGAGAACTACTCCTCCTCCTCCTCTTTTACCCTCCCTGTCCCTCCTGTAGATTGTGTATCCTGGTATGTTGACATCCCAGTCAGGTTCTCTGTGTACCATGTTTCTGTGACTGCCACAATATCCAGGCAACCCTCTTCCATCAAGGCCACCAGTTCAAGGAGCAGGTTGTTGCAAGTCCTGGAAATAATATAGCTAGAGGCAGTTTTGCCTTATTGAGTGTAAAGCTAGGCGAATCCAGGGTTATAAAATTAGTGTTCCTTAAATCATTCATAGGTGCTATGTGATTGTGTGACCATGTCTGTGATGTAGTCTAGGAGATTATGCATTAAGGCCTTATAAATTCACAGACAGAGGCACATATTTTCAAAGGAGATATGCAGCCCAAAATGGAGATGCACGGTGCATCCCAGAAAATATACAGAAACACAATATTTAGAAGGGAGAGGTACGTCATGCATTTCTGAATGTGCCATGGTGCACAAATAATGTATGTGGTGCAAATAAAGGGGGACATTCCATGAATATGCCACGCATCACTATATTCAGCCAAAATGTGTGGCACATCTGCCATGAATCTCAGAAATGAGCCACCCAAAGTTAGGCAAACAAAAGGATGGCCTAAATTGGCCAGCCACCCACCCACAGGCAGGCTGCAGAACTGCAGACAGGCCATCCTGATACAGCCCTAGGAGGTGCACCAGAACATGTTCCAGGCACCCACACACAGCAGGTATGCCAGGAAGGGTGTATCCAGAGCCACAGGTACCGTGTAACCACCAGCACTGTCCAGGGGGCAGCCACCCACACTGCACCCTGGACAGTGACATGCAGCAGCCACATGCCAGTGCTGTTGGCTGCCCCCCGAGCACACCAGTGGAGCAGATGACCACATAGCAGTACATGTACCAGGGACCATGGCCTGCAGAGTGCCACCCAGTGGTGGCATGCACCCAGGGTGATATCTGTGGCAATGGTGCACAGGTAGCCCAGTGGTATGAGCAACAGCCTGGTCTGTGGCACACAGTCATAGTGGTATACCATAGGTGAACACTGGTGGGACCCACCCACTCAGGTACCTGGTCACCCTCTGCACACTGCCATCCCTTGCAGTTATCACCATGTTCCTCCAGTACAGGGGTGTGTGGGGCACTGCAAGGAACTGTACACTGCACAGGGGAGCTGGTGTATCACATACATGTGACAGACTGATAAGACTGTGTCACCCTCTGCCCTCCCCTGTTGTGTGTCCTGGTGAACCCCTGTGACCACTGTCCAGGTGGGCCCTCTATACCCCTGTCAGCCCCTGTACATGGCTATTGGTAATAGCACTGTACCCAGACCAATGCAGTCCACCCACCCACTCACTAACATTCCATCACACCTGCCTGCTAAGCTGCAGTACCTCCTGTTCACCTTTGTGGGGTGGTGGGGCAGCCCTGAAAAACTGGAACTGAGCATGCCCAGGGGTATGCAAATGGCCTGCATACATTCCAGTAATAAGCTGTGCATGTGGGGAATGGGTGCAGAATGTGCAGTGAGGCCATTTGCATATCTCAGCTGAATACTGTACTTTTGGACACCGCGCATGTGGTAACCAATCCTGCAGTTCTCCATGCTCTGCGCAGGGCTCAGGCCACCTGCCTCACCCCCATCTCCCACTGCGCGATCGCACATGTTCAGGATATTCAGCCAGACATTTGTGATCACATATTCCAGTGCATCTTCTGAATATTGCAGTTTTTTTGGCCAACGCATCTCAGATGCATGACACAGGCACTTGTGTGATTCAGCCGACCACTTTTGAATATGGGACCCAGAGAGTTTTTAGTCTCCTTTTGATAGTGTAGACCTGTGCACTAGTGAGCATAAGATACAGAGGTGTGCCCTGGGAGCAGTATTTGTAGTAAAGCGTAGTGCTCTATGACAGAGTACATCAAGCTTGTTTAGGGAGGCAAGGGCACATATATATATATAGATATAGACACAGATATAGATATATATAGAGTAGGGGATAGAAAGAATAAATGATGGCAAAGTGTGGTGTACATGGAAATAACACCATCAAGGGGTCAAACAAGCCTTACATCCATGAAACTGAAGGGCCAGTGGCATTTATGAGCTTATCTGACCCTGAGATAGTATTATTTCATGAGTCTGCCATACTCTGCCATCTTCTGTTTTATATAATGCATTAGGTTGGACACTTTTTGCTGAATCCTATGTTTTAAAGTAGAGTTGGGGAAGTAGCATAGCTGTTATATGTGTTATTAAGGGACTTGTTATATGCGTTATTAAGGGCTTATAGTATATGATTGGCCTTTGCTCTGTATAGAAATCAGCCTGCTCAAAAACCTTGTTGTGCACATTCTAAACTGTTGTGTGCATTCCAAGGTGCTGTTGTGCACATCCCAAGCAGTTGTTCAGCACTGTTCAAAGGTCATAAAATTGTAAATTCCTCATTCACCCATCACCTAGCTGATAACTAACCACCCAGTGCCCAAATTTGTATCTTTTAACTTGTAAAAGCTTATAAATTTAGTTTCAATCATAAAACAGAACAAAGGAATGGCATTTTTAAGGCAGCGTGGGCATAGCCATGCTGTCTTATTGCTATGAAGTAGTATCATGTGTCCCTCCACAGTGCTGCAGTCATGTTCCCAGCATTGGCTTTCCACTGGCCCTCCCATCTGCAGACCTGACAACCCCTCTCCCCACCCACCCCACCCCTACCCCGACTGGGGCACTGAAGAAATAGTTCTCTACAGTTTTAAAAACACAGGATTTGATCACCCTTTCCAAGCATATTCTGCTGTCAGTTCTTATCAGGCTGGCACTAGGGCCTTGAGGAATTTGAGTCTCACAGGCTGAACGGATTGTAGTTCTTGAGTCAGCCTGCAACAGCTACCTGAAAGTTAGCATGGAAATTAGCAGAAAGAAAACAGAACTGCAGGAAACATTTCCACAGGTCTTATTTCACTGCCTCATCTCCAGTGTCTGGATACAGTGAGTCGCAATCAGGGTAGCTCCCTGAGACAAACTTTAATAATCATTGTGGTACCACCTAATCTCCGTTTCACTGCTAGTTTAATAGTTCAAGAGACGGGGCCATCCGGCCACTGGACACAAATAAAACTGCATGCCAAATCATCGTATCTTCTTTCATCAAGGGCCCCAACAACAGCTGCAACCCTGGGCACCATTTAGGATAGCTTGTTTTCCATCTGGGTACCCATTATATTTATAGCAAAGTGGAACTAAATGCATGCCAGTATCCTGGTTCAAACCAGTAAGGATCAAATCATTTGACCAGATTTGCCCCTTCCTTGTTTTGCTCCCCCTAAATAAACCTGATTGGTGTTGCAATGTTATATTGCCTCACGCATGTTTACTGGTGGTGTGTTACTGTGTTCGGAATATTCCTGAACATGCATGCCTGAAAACCATTGGTTCCAGGGGGTTCTAGGAGTTCACACTGAAGCCCAGACCACGGTAAGTGTGAGACCTATGAGCGTATCATTAATGTCCATTTACAAATGTATTGTGAATGTTGTGAGAGATTACTGCTTGTTCCAAGGTATAGGGCCACTAGGTGGGGTAGTGGGTAGTGGGTAGTTATAGCTTCCCAGAGGGCTGTAACACATTTAGTAAATATCCACTGAAACCTTACTCTGAGTGGAGCCACCAAAACACTGTGTTTACCATGGGTGGGCAAATCCTGGTACTAGCTACTTATGAACTCAGGCCCCTAAAATTGCAGATAGAAATACAGGCAGGGGTTGTAACCCTAAAAGTACAAGCCTGTTTAACAAGAAATGTAAAGTTTAATATGCAGGGTTGCACTGGTACTGGAAGAGTGGTCCTGTTTTGGGGGGGCTGGGATGTAGGTTTTCCTACTCTTAGCAGGGTGCTCAGCTTTAGGGCTGGTCACTGGGCAGGAATGTCTAGAGGCAAGGCAAGACACATTTTATTTTTCAGGTGCCCAATCCTGGAGGCTCTGGGCACCGCACAACAGCAACAAATCTATCATAACAGGACAAAGGAACAGAACACATTTTCCAGTCTACGAATGATCACTTTCATAAATTAAAATCAGTAAAACCAGAAGAGGGTAAGGGGGGAGAGGGCCATCTTGTGGGTGGTATGACCCACTCCAGGGCTGTAAGTTAAGTTTTGCAGCCACTAGCCAGCAAGTCTAGCGACTGGGAAAATTTACTGGCCCCACAGACTCTTTCACTAGCCCAGCTGAAGTACTGTACTTTTTAGTTACATTCTGCTGTACAAACCTACAGGGCTAGTTATAGGAAAATCTTACTAACCTAACACAAAATCCACCAGAATTTGATTAGTTGGCCTGTACAAGTTTTGACCACTGCACTCTCTGCAATGGATTGTCAGTACTTAACTTATTTTTAAAATGTAATGACTGAGGTGAGGTCAGTTCTGGGACTGCCAGTGACTGGCCGTCAGTGCTGTGACTGTCGTGGGCATTGCTGTAAGGGCACAGGTAAGTACTTCAGCTGTTGAGGGAGGTTCAGAGGCAGTAGTGTGTTAATGGTGGGGGGTCAGTGCTATGATTGTTGTGGTTGGGGGTGTCAGTGCTTTAACAGATGATGGTGGGGAGCCAGTGCAGTTATTGTCAAGGGGCGGGTGGTCAGTGTCATGATTGTCAGGTGGGAGGCAGGACTACAACTTTTGGCAGTGGGGCCGGGAAGTGTTGTGACTGTGGGGGTGGGGATTACTGCTCTGTCTGTCTGTACAGGGTATTAGCCATGTGACTGTTGTGGATGTAGGGGAACAGGGCTTTGACTGTAGTGGTGGGTAGTGCTGTGACTGTTGGGGTTAGAGGTAAGTGCTGATACTATTGGGGGATGAGGATCAGCACTGTGACTGTTGGGTAGGTGGCCACTGTGACTGATGGTGGAAGGTGTTAGTTCTGTGACTATTGAAGGGTGGTACAGTTCTGTGAGTGTCAGGGGGATGGGGTGGCAGTTCTGTTACCATTGTGGGTGAGGAGGCAGTGCTGTGGCTGTTGTGGATGGGGGTCAGTTTGGTGACCATTAGGAGTAGTAGGTCAGTGCTGTCATTGTCAGGGGATGGGAATTAGTGCTGTGATTGATGGTAAGGGGTGTCAGTTCTATGACTTTTGGGGGTGAGGTGGCTGTGGTGTAACTGTTGGGGATTAATGATCAGTACTGTAAGATGGGATGGGGTGCAGTACTTTGACTAGTGCTGTTACTGTGGGGGAATGGGTCTCAGTGCTGTGACTCTGAGGGGTGTATGGTCACTGCTTTGACTGCCTGGTTGGGGGGGTAAAAGAGCAGTTCTGTGACAACTGGGACTACTGAGAAAGTGTTGTGACTCTCAGGAGTGTGGATCAGTGCTGTGACTGCCAGAAGTGGGTAGTCATTGTCAAGATTGTCAGCGGAGGGTGTTAGTCCTGTGATTGTCAGTGAGGTGATACAGTCCTGTGATGGGGGGGGAGTTCAATCCCGTGCTTGTGGGGGAGGACGTGATACAGTCCTGTTACTGTGGGGGGCCAGTCTTGTAACTGTGGGGGGTTAAAGAGTGCTGTGATTGGGAAGACAGTCCTGTGACTGTGAAGGGGGTTCCAATCCAATGACTGTTGGGGGAGGTTGGTCATTGCTGTGACTGATGGTGGATGGTGTCAGTACTGTAACTGTGAGAGTGGTGGTACAGTCTAGTGATTGTCAGAAGGAGGGTCTGTTATGTAACTGTCAGGGATAGGGTGTCATTTCTGTGACTATCAGGGTGAGGGTCATTCCTCTGACTTTTAGGAGGTCTGCTTCTGTGCAGTTCTACAACTTTGAGGGATGGAAGCATTTGCAGGAAGTTGTACATGTGGCAGGAAGGTTGTATAAGGAGCCAAATTGACTGTTTGAGGGGGAAGTTGTGGTTCCAACTGTGTGGGGTGGACATCAGTGCTGTGATGTACAGTGTTGTGACTGGTAGGGGGATTACTGCTGTGACTGCCTGTGTAAAGTGTCATCCATGTGACTCTCGGAGATATGGGTATAGTGATGTCATGGTGGTGGGGGGTAGTGCTGTGATTGTTGGGAATGGGTATCAGTCCTGTGACTGTCAGGGATATGGGTATAGTGATGTCATGGTGGTGGGGGGTGGTGCTGTGATTGTTGGGAATGGGTATCAGTCCTGTGACTGTCAGGGATATGGATATAGTGATGTCATGGTGGTGGGGGGTAGTGCTGTGATTGTTGGGAATGGTATCAGTTCTGTAAATGTCAGGCATGGGTGCCCAGTGCTGTGACTGACAGTGGATGGTGTCAGTCCTGTGACTGTCTGAGGGGGTACAGTCCTGTGACTGTCAAGGGTGGGGTGGTCAGTCCTGTGATGGTCAGGGGTCAGTGCTGTGGCTGTTATGTAAGTAGTGTAGAGTGGTGTACAAGTAAAGGAAAAGGCGGTGCATAAGCAAGGCAGCCAGCTTGTAGTAACAAAAGAAAAGAATGCTCAGCACTCCTAGATTCAGTTTTACATGCAAAGTGCAAGAATTATTTTCCAGCAACATGCCTTGAATGCATCCACTTGGGCCAGCACTTCAAACCTTCAGTGGCCCTTCTGCAGAGGACAGATCTGAGGATTAAAAATGGGGCATCTCATTTATATAGAAATGTCAAAGTGATACACACCACACACTAAAAACAACATGCAAGTCAAGGTGAAAACACAGAAACAGCTTTTCCAATGGTGACAAACATTTCATTACTCTGTTTTTTGGTGCTTTGTTTTTGACACTCATGACAAACAGTTGCTGATGTTAGCATACTACTTAAATTAAGCTTGTCTCTGTATCTTTTACTTCATTTAATTGTATACATTTCCCTCTACAGCTATATGTTTTTACCTCTTACACTGTACTCCACTCAGTTCATCTCTCTCCTCTCTACTGCTCCCACTACTATATTTACTCCATATTAACCTTCTTCTTTACTTTTGTAGGTCTCACAGGATGTGAACTCCTTCCCCATCAGATAAGTATTACAATGTGTCTAACCTGTCTTATCCTTCCTAGTAACTCTCTAAGAACTGAGGATCCTCTGTGACCCCTTTTCTCTATTTTATTCTACAGGTTTAAGAAATGTAATCCCTTTATGACTCCTACCTGTGGCTCCATAGTACCCTGGTAAGAGACCCTGTACATATTATCTATACTTGATAGGTTTACTGTAACAGTGCAGCTGCATCCATTATGGGAGGGTTATGTATACTGTATGCATTAAGGTCATACATACTGCAGTATTTTCCCCCTCCATAAAACATTTTGCTTTGCCAGTTGACTCAGGCAGGCTCTCAGCCCTATCCCTACCTCCCCTGTCCATCACTCCCCTGTCCCAAACCACAGAGCCCAAAGTTCCCATGGATTGCCTCCCTCCCTCCCCCATGATAGGGTGGCTAGAAAAGGGAGAGCCATGCTTATCCCCAGCCAGTCACTTACATCCACAACTGAACCAGCCATCCAGGTGGTCATGTGGGACAGAGGTAGCTGGGTATGGCTTTATGGAGTCTGTACTAGCCATTTCTGCACTTTTCCCTTTCTTGAGTTCCTGCCTTCACCTGGGGGAAGCCAAAGGTCAAGTCAGCATGCCTTTCCATGCAGGGACAGGACAGCTGTGTAATGAATGTTCAGTCTGCTTTCCAACCCCTAGCAATCTGGCATATTCCTGAACTTTGGTCACTGATGTGGTGGGCAATAAGGACCTAGCACCTAATCCCTCCATACCACTGGACCCAAAAGGCCTTATACTGCAGCAAAATAATTATTTGTTACTACTGGGACAGGCGATTGAACAATAATGGTGCCACCTCACACCAGGAAATTATTTTTTTTAATTAACAGGCCCAGTAGTAAGAGGGTGGGTTGTACTTGTGGACACCAGAGAATGTATTAATTTTAACAGGGCCAGCAGTCCCTGTTACTGGCTGCCAGTTTTAAACAAAATAGTGAGCTGCTTTAGGTTATATATATATATATATATATATTCCTTGTAGATTGCTCCTAACCATTGTAAAATTTATTTATTTACTTGATGAATTTTGTAGACCAGGTAAGACAACTAGAAGTCCCATTTTCAGGGGTGACCAGGATTGGGTACAGATGGTAACTAACTGAAATTAAACCTGATGAAGCTGTTGGTAGTATTTTACTGAATGGGGAAAACTGGCCAGGACACCAGGGAAATGTCCCTATTCCTTTCAAGAAGTGCCATACAATCTTTAACGCCCACTTAAACAACCACCAGACCATGCAGAAGGGACGTCGGTTTAACATCTCATCTGAAAGATGGCACCTCAGGAGTGCAGCAAGCCCCTCATGGTGCACTACAGTGCAAGTATTGGGATTTAACCCAAGTGCCTGGTGTGGGGAAAAAACCAACAGCCTTCTGATCTTCTAGCTTCAGAGGTGAGTGTGCAACCTACTGAGTCACTGACACTGAATAGCATTATGCTGCCTTGTTGGCTTTGACCAGAGTTTGTTTTTATGGAGGTAACATTTTGGTGATTTTGTTGTAAAGAAAAACTATATACAGTATAAAATAAAATAGAGACACACAACTCAGCATGTGTTTCCTTTTCAGGACTTTATTCTTGAGTTCCATACGCTGTCATCTCAACCCCTCGATGGAAGCACAGCCCTGTTGTGTATGGTTACCCATACATTATTCTCACTGTTACACATGCTATTGGGGTGGATTGTAGTGTTTTTGGTAGTCATGGGTTAGTAAGGTGTTAACATCACATTAATATAGTGATAGTATACATACAGGCTATATATATAGATATAGATATATATAGATATAGATATAGATATAGATATAGATATAGATAGATAGATATATATATATAGAGAGAGCGTGCTTGTTGGGTATTTATGTGTTTTTAAAGGGACACTGTGAACTTTTGGCTGTTTTTTCGAGCACCAGTTAGAAACAGTGCCACCACATATAATTATCCTACATACAATAGTTAAAAGTCCCTCCTTATCTCCAAATGTACACTTACATTTGTTTTTCCTCAGATTTTCTTGCCGAGTGAAATCTTTGGGGATCCGCACCAGTCCCACCTGTGCACTTCTAAACTCATGCATGAATGAGTTCTGATTTTGTAAAGTCATTCATATTAAACTGATATTTCAATACAGGATACTACCCTGAGGCTTGAAAAACTAATTGCACTTCTGAAATGAGCGCTATAACATATTTAAATCAGTAGATTGAATATACAACCATGACTATGGGAATGCGCATTAGACAGGCCCACAGTCATGGCTGTATATTTCAACTACTGATTTAAATATGTTATAGAGTTCATTTCAGAAGCGCAATCACTTTATAAGTCTCAGGGTAGTTGTAACAGGGTTGAGCGAGCCCCTGTCCCATTTGATCTGTAGAAAGAGTTAAAAGCAATAATCTGTTTATTATCTCCTTTTCTGTCTCTTGTCTGCCTGATTGTGCAACTGAATCTTCTTGTGAGACCTATGAATTGATCACTCTGACACTCTCACAAGTCTCCCCCTCCTGCAATACCTCTGCCTTCACTTGCTGTTTCTATCTTTTATTTCCCCTTGCTTATCTGTGGTTATAAACAAAAACATATGTGGATCTTTATGCGAAATTGGGTTCTCTGGTTTGAAAATGTATATACAGTAGTTCTATTGAAATGATTGCAAAAAGCTATTTGCAGCACAGGGGGTTAACCTTGAGATGCAGTTTGATCTCCTCAAGCTCATTTCTAGAGCTGTCAACAGAAGGCAAGGCAAGGCAAAATGTATTTAAAAATGCCCAATCCCAGAGGCTCTAGATGCTGCACAAATAAATAAACACATCTTCAGAAATAAATCAATAAATACAGAGATAATTAAAAAGACAAAATAGTAATGTGCCATGTAAACATTTACAAACAAATCAAAAGAAGATCAGTTCTGGGACACAATGTTCTATTTTGTTGCACCTGCAAGGAAAGAAACTGGAGATATCTTAACAAGCTCAGGATGCAGAAGTTAATTGCCAGGAAAAGACATTATATATAAAGAAAGCAACCTTTTTTATATACTTTAGTTTTTATTAAATTTTTCTTCAGAGATATCCATATTACAATACATGTGAGACATATCTTATATACAGTAAAATCAATCATACAAAGATTCGGTATATAAAAAGATAATAATACAATCTGGGAGCAATAAATCTGTAGGCAGAGGTAAAAATGTTGGTGGAAATACAACCAGGGAACATTCAGTGCAACCTTGGAGCTCTCAAATCTCAAGCTTAACAGGAAGACTACTTGGGCAACAGTCAATACTCCTGTAATGTTTTCTTGCTATTTCCTACATCTAATAGATTCTCTATACAAATGCATCATGGTAGGAAAAGGGGATCATGCAGAGCAGCGTACATAACCCATTTTCGTTATCTAAGTTCAAATGAGGTATCTGACTTTAATCCCCTGGAGGAAAACTGCTCCAAAGTATAAAGCTCCCTCATAACCTTAAACCAGTCATGGAGCGTAGGGGGGCACTTTTGCTCCATAGGCGAGTAATAACCTTTTTAGCAGCTAGGATATAGGTAACTAGAAGAGATCCCCTAGGAACCCAAAGACCCTCAGTGGGGACTATAAGTAATACTAGTTCAGGAGTTATAACTGCCTCTTCTCCTACCAACTATCCTAGGGCTAGTGCTAATTCCCACCAGAACCCTCTAATACTAGGACATGACCAGAAAACATGAGAATGACCTGCCATCACTTTGCCAAAAGTTTTCCAGCAGTTCCCATCAGGTTCATATTTGATTTTGGCCACCTTAGCTGAAGTATTAAAAAATCTGTTCCTCGTCTTCCAGGAGATTTATCTTTAATAGGGGGTGAGAGGGTCCCTCAAGAAAAGCTTTGTATATTTGCTCCAATCCTCCTCCGAGACTGGAGTATCCAGTTCCCTATTTCAGGACACCAGGACTGAGGCAATAGATTCCCAAGAGAGAGCTCCTGCTGCCCCCCCATATACCATTTCAATAAGGTGTGGCTGTAGCTGTCCTTTTAGGGCAGTAATAAAAAGGTGTAATATCATGAGAAGTGGTTTTGGCATAGTATTTTTGTGGGGACCTCTCTGCATTCAATGTTCTCTAAATAACACATATGCCTGGAGGTCTGCCTGCTGTATCCCATATGTTTCCTGTATCTTATGAAAATTAAGAAGCCCCTCTGGGTCTATTATTTGAAACAGGAATTTTAAGCCTTGCCTATCCATTAATCAATTGTCTGTACTGTTTGAGGAAAAAGGGAAGCCATCTTTGACTTAATAAGCTTCAGGAAGTAGAATACTGTACTATCTCAAATTCTCCCGAGGTGTGTAGCCTATACTAGGTCTCCAAATTGGAATGCATGCCCTGTAGGTAGGGGGCTGCCCCAGCTGAGAGAGTGGTTAAGGAATAAACTAACAGAACTATATCTTGAATCTGATTAAGGGTTAGTTCCAAAGTCTTCCAGGGGAAGGTATATGTCAGGTTGCCCCAATGCATGCTTCCAATTAGCACAGTAGCCTGTGCATATTTAAGCAAATTAGGGAGGGCCAAACCTCCCCTTTCCTTGGGGAGTTGCAAAATGGTCCATCAAATTCGCACCCCCCAGGCAAACCTAGCCAATGTACGATTCCAGGAAGTGAAATAAGAGGGTGTAGGGAATATAGGTATAGTTTGAAATAGATACAACAGTCTAGGCAGAATATTCAGTTGAATAAGATTAATCTCCCCCCCCGCCACCCCTGGCCGGCCACTCCTTTGGGTCTCTCAATGTCCCGACTCACGCGCGCTCTCTCCCTCATCCCCAGCTATCGCTCACCTCATGTCGTGATCCTCCCCCCAGGTAACCTGGCGTATCCCTTCACTGTACAGGTCCCTCTCCTCCGCGGGGGAAGGCACTAGTGGGGGTGGGCCAGTGCATCTGTATTGGCCCGGAGGTGTCGCTGAGGCGGCGGTGCCAGTTAGGAGGCCTGGTGGTAGTCAGGGGACCAGAGAGACTGTCATCCAGTTGACCAGGGCAGTTTCCTGGTTTTCTCCCCAGGGAGTGGCATGTCACTAATGTCAAGGAATGCGCCAACGTCTGCCACTCCCCTAGTGCTTCCATCTCAGGTGTCTGTGCTGTGCCTCCAGTCTCCACCAGGGGCCAGCATGCACCGAGATGCATCCCCACCCTCCACCCCGGAGAAGGCGAGCTGTCCTGGGATGCTCCTTTCCTTCTCCCTGACTGGCCCTCCAGTGACCCGAGTCCATTCCTGAATCTGGGTCACCAGTGTTGTAAGCAGAAATCCAACCGCTGCGCCGCTGGGCCAGCTATAAGATCAATCTTTAAATAAAAAGGGAGATAGAGTTGGGACCATTCATGGATGTCACCCTCTATCCACAGGGTAAGTGGCTCATAATTTAACAGTCACCTAGCTCTTTGTTCCCTGCACTGCCCTTTTCTCTAAACCCCCGCCCACCGATTTAGCCCTTCAGCAGTTTCTTTTGTCTCCAGTAGCCTTATCTCTGCTAACTCTGACCTTTCCTCCCTGTCTCCAAGTGCCCTTGACTAGGTGGCCGCTCACTTCCCCAGCAGCAGCAGCTGACCTAGCTGCCTGCTGTGCACCACTGTCTGCCTGACCTCAGAGCACCAGAACCTGGGTAAGCCTGCCTTCCTGACTGGGAAACCCCCTTGAAGGCTATTCAGCCAAAGCACTGGGTTCCTGGCTGTGAACATTTTGGCAACAATAAAAGCAAGCTAATTTAGCTGTGAAGAATCGTGGTGTGCTCGTACTTCTTTGATTTCAACTGACTGGGGAACCTCACTGGATGCCAATTGGCTACTATGCTGCATAGCCTGTGCCTGATTGGCTGCAGTCTTATGGCTTTATCAGCGATTGGTCCTCTTCAGTACCTTTCTCTCTGTATGCTTTCTTGTCTGCTTTTACAACTGAAGTTAAACCTGTATTTTCTTCCCGCCCACTCTGACCCTGGCATCTATTAAATACACTCTTAGCCCTACCTCTCCCTGCTTATTGGTCAACGCTGAGTTTTCCATTTTCACATATCTTCTTTTCTCCTATCCTCTAACAGGCTATTCTTCCTATTAACTGTTTTTAAAGGTAATCCCTCTGTGTGTACTCCAAGCTATACCCTCTTTCCACCCAAATTTCCAGAGAGTCTCATTCTTGCATACCCACATTATATTGTACCCCACTAGAGTCTTGGACCTTTTACTTTCCTCCAGGTGTTAGAACCATAGATCCACAGCAATCACTTCATATTAGGCATTAGTACAAGATGGGCATAGGCACAGCACAGCGGATGTTATATCTGTTTCTGTGCTTGTCTCTGCTTACATCAAGCTCTCTTTATTCAAATTCATCCTCAAAGAGCACACCTAGGGAATTGCACTGTGCGGACATTCTGTGCCCTATTGAATACCTCTGCTGTGCCACCTATTCCTCCTTTCCGATCTTGGATATATATCTGACTTGACACACTGGTACCCTACCAGGATATACTCCTGTAGACATACATCCGTCCCTTCACTCCACACACTCCCCCTTGTCTGTCACTGATAAGGTTTTACTACACATAGGTCTAAATCTGCTAGGCATATGTCTTAGGGTTCCTCCATGTCAGTATAATGTCCCCTGCAAACATGAATGAATCAAAATCTCGAAGCTCTTCTTAGGATTAACCAGAAAGCTCCTACTTCTTCTATTGTTGTGCTCAGTGAATGTTGAGCTTAACCCTGGCCCCCCAGCTGCCATTGGATCACCTGCTGACCTATCTAGCCTTAAAGGTCTATGCGTTATGCACGGTAATGCATGCAGTCTGTTAAAAAAAAATCATCTCCATTCAGTCCTGGATATGTCACACTAATCCTGATATTTTGGTTGTCACAGAAACGTAGCTCCACCAGGCTACAACTAACTTTGAAGTAAACCTTCCTGCCTACTCTCTGTTCTGAGCTGATAGAAAATCCAGAGGGGGTGGGGTGGCTATTTATATTAAGGAAAAATTCTCTGTCTCTGTTATTGACTCTACATCTGTCCAAAATGAGTTTGAAAGCCTTACCCTTCAGGCTGGGATCTCAACTGGCATCTCACTTTGTGTGTCAGGCTGCTATAGACCCCCTTCTGCTGGGTTACAGTTTCTGGATCACTTAAGTAAGGTCTTGAGTCACAGGTCCTCAGAGTCAATACTAGTAGGTGACCTCAATTTAGACTGGTTTTCCAGTGCCTCCACTCCTCTAAAAATGCTCTGCGATTCGCTTGGATGGACCCAGCTTATCAATGAAACTACTCACCCAAACAAGTTCAACCCTACCAACAGCACTCTGCTGGATATTAACTTAGTTAACAAACCTTCTTTCTTTACCCATGCTGGTGTTTTTTTCTCCGATATCAGTGATCACTGTTTCATTGCTTGTGTAAGGACAAATCACACTCCACAACCTGCTTCTAAATTTTCTACTAAAAGATGTCGATGCGATTTTGATTCCTGTGCATATATCTCTGAGTTGGGCCATTTCATGTGCTGGCAGGACTTTTACCTAGCTAAATCAGTGGACTCAGCTTATGATATTTTACAAGAAATTATATTAGGAGCCTTTAATAGGCATGCACCCCTAGTGAAAGTCCGAGTCAGAAACAAATCTTGCCAATGGTTTACAGAGGAGCTGAAAGATGCCCTGTGGAATAGGGATATGTTTTGGAAAATCGCCTGAAAAAACTAAATGCAAGAATGATTGGATTTATTTCAGGAGGGTGAGAAACCTTTGCGCTAAGAAGGTCAGAGAAGCAAAGGCTAACTTTTATTGTTCAGAACTCGATCTTTTGGCCAATTGTCCCTCCAAATTCTGGAGAGTAATTAAGGATGTAGAAGGCCACTCTGCCAGGAATTACTTGCCTACCAGAAGGGTACTACCACACTCACTGATAAACCGTTAATCCTTCATGCTTTCAATAATCACTTTGCTACAGCAGGACTAGCCTTCGATACTTCCCCAGTCAGTAACCTTCGAACGCAACTTCAGTTTGATAATCAAGGCCCCCCGGCCTTCTCCAGCCCGACCTTCTCACTTCAACCTACATCTCTGAAAGAGGCTGAAAACCTTTTGCTAAAATTGGACATCAGAAAAAGCACAGGTGCCAGCCTCGACGACCCATATTTCCTAAAGGTGGGCTACAGGGTTTTAGCTGCGCCAATTACACTCCTGTTCAACCTATCTCTGTTGCAGGGCGACCTTCCTCCCATCTGGAAAATGGCACATGTCATCCCTTTGTTTAAGTCAGGAGACCCCTGTGACCTCAACAACTATAGGCCAATTTCCCTTCTCCCTAGCCTGTCTAAGTTGTTGGAAAAAATCATGAACACCCAGCTCAGGAACCATCTTGAATCGTCAAAACTTCTCAACCCATCACAATCAGGGTTCAGAGCACAACACAGCACAATTTCTGCATTGGCCAAGGTTACCAGTGATTGGCAGTGTGAACTGGATGATAAGAACGTTGTTTGTGCAGTATTCCTGGACCTAAGTAAGGCTTTTGATACCGTCGATCATAATCTGCTCCTCACATCCCTTCAAACTATTGGTTTGGATGCTCTTTCTCTTAGATGGTTTGGTAACTACAGTATCTCTCAGGCTATCACAGCAAGTAAAAGCAGATGGCAAAATTTCACCACTGAAACCCCCTTCAGAGGGTCATACCACAAGGCTCCATTCTGGGTCCCCTGCTTTTTACAATCTATATCAATAGAATCAATGCCACCATCAAAAAAGGCCCACATACACCTATTTGCAGATGATACAATGCTTCCCCTCTAATGGCATGCTCAGAACTCCAGGATGATTTCAACCTGCTGCAGATCCAGCTCCTAAACCAGAAGTTTCTCCTAAATGCCAAGAAAACAAAAGCTATGTTCTTGTCACCCTTTACCAACTCAGCAAATCTGGCCATGGCTGGGTTACTCCCCTCAATCACTACTATTCTGGGTGAACAGTTGGAGTATGTATCAAAATTTAAATATTTGGGGGTTTGGTTGGATACTAGACTCTCCTTCCATGGTCATATCGAAGAGCTGATAAAGAAACTTAGAATGAGACTTGGACTCTTCTTCAGGATAAAAAGTGTCCTCCCTAGGGATGCAAAATTGAGGCTAGTCTAAACTACCGTTCTCTCCTTATTGGACTATGCCAACTTCCTCTACAGCCAGGGTCCTGCAGGTGCTCGCTCCAAACTTGATATGCTCTACCATAGAGCTCTAAGGTTTATAACGGGCCTTCCCCACCCCACCCATCATTACCTTTTGTACACGGCAGTAGGTTGGTCATCCCTTAGCTTTAGACACCAGAGAAACACTGCTAGTTAGACCTACAAAGTTATCTTAAACAAACTGCCAGATTACATCTCGGACTGTTTACTGTTCTGCCCAATAAGTAAGTATGTCTTGAGAAGTGCCTCTTACAGTTTGCTGAAGGTTTCCAAGGCTAAATCTCAGTTTGGTGGGGCATCTATTAGTCAAGTATTGCCCCTTTTGTGGAAGAAGACACAAAAAAAAACTAAAAATTAATCACCCCATTAATCTAGCAGCCTTCAAATCTTTATATTCACTCCATATTAAAGAATCTTGTGTTTGCTCGCCCTGACTCTAGGAAAATCTATCCCTTACAGAGTTCCCTGCACAGATCTCTGACTCTGTCTCAGCCTCCTCATGATCTTAGATCATTACCTTTTCTTAAACTCCTTTTATTGTCTTCCCCATGCCTACTTTCGCCATTCCCCTACCCTCACCGTATCACTCCCCTTAATAGCTTATACCTCATATCCTCTTACCTCTGACTCCTCAACCTCTTTTTTTTCCTTTTTTCTGTTCTTCCTCCTATCTCGTTACCCCTCTCCTGCTTTAAACTCATCTCGTTACTATGTACCTCTGGGTGAGCCAATAGGATCATCCTTACTTGCACCTACTCTGTGCCTACTGTCTGCCTGTATGTTTCTGCAATTCTATCTGTGCTACACGCATTGCCTGTTTGTAAAATAATGTTGTACATCAATCTGCACTTTTTTACTTGTATGTGTATTGCCTCTGCCCAATTGCTGTACACAAAATTGTATTTGTATTGTTGTTCTGTACCAAAATTGTATCCACCCATTTGTATGTCCCAGGTCCACCTCGAAAATTAGCTTGCTCAACGATGTCCACCTGGTTAAAAAAAGATTTTGATTGATTGATTGATTGATTGATTATGTTTTGAACATTTTGAGGGAGGGTTCCCCTAAATATTTAATTTTAGTACTCCGCCATCTAAAGGGAAACCTAGCTTTTATACTATTGGGGGGCTGTATAATGTAAAGATAAAACTTCTGTCTTTGATTAATTTATTTTATATCCTGATACCTGAGCAAAATGTTCCAAGATATCCCATAGAGCAGGAAGGGATCTGTCAGGATCAAGCAAAGAGAGCAGAATGTCATCTGCATATAAAGCCAGTCTCCAATCTCTTTCTCCCACCCTAACTCCCAAGAGGGTCCAAGAATCTTGGATCACCATTGCCAAGGGCTCAATGTAAACTGCAAACAGAAGTGGAGAGAGAGGGCATCCTTGTCGTGTTCCTATCTCAAGGGGTATTGGGTTGGAAATCTCTCCATTAAGTCTAATGTAAGCTTTTGGAGAAGTGTACATCCCCTTTAGCCACCGAATCATTTCCTCCAGAAAACAAAATGATGACAGGACCTCCCATAGAAATCCCCAAGAGACCCTGTCAAAGGTTTTGTATATATCTAAGCTAATCAATAATGAAGAGAAGGGTCCCTGGGACATATGCTACATTAAATGTATTGTTCATTGAACATTATCAGCTGTTTGTCTCACCCTCAAAAATCCAGCTTGGTCAGTGTGAATCAGGCCTGGTAAAATATTTTCCAATCTACGAGCCCATGTTGACATGTAAAGCTTGTAGTCACAATTTAGGACTGAAATGGGCCTGTATGAATCTGTTGTTAAGGAATCTTTCCCGGGTTTCAAGATTGCGGATATAACTGCATATGCCCAAGAAGCCGGAGGGGGGCACCTTCCTGTATCTCTAGAAAGGCTTGCCGATGGGGCTGTATTAATATAGGAAAGAAAGCTTTATATCACTCAGTGACAAAACCATCTGGTCCTGGTGATTTCAAGGTCTTAGCTCTACCTATTGTTGACTGTGTTTCAGTAACTGTTATGGGACTTGGCAAAAAGACTTGCTGAGAGTCAGTCAACTTTGGGAAAGTCAAAGGGGACAAAAAGGGCCGAATATTCTCAGGCGAAGGAGGATTTTGCTCTGCATATAAACTTTCATAAAAGGTTTGGAAAACTTTCATTATATCAGCACGGCAGTACAGTACTGTACCTGTATTTAAGTCCCTAATTTTGGTTACAGTTGCCAAATGTTTAAAGGTCCTAACTCTTTTAGCTAAATTTATTGCCCCCCGGGAGCCCCTTCATAATAAAACCTTTTAGTGTATAAAAGAGCTGCCTGAATCTTGTAGTCTAGAATCTCCTGTATTTCGGATTGTACCTTCCTAACTTCACCAGGGGAGACCCTCTTACCCTTCGCTACCCTTCCCTGCAACTCTGATAGAAAAAGTAGTAATGTTCTATATCTAGCCTCCCTTTGCTTATTATTATGTGCTGAATATGCAGTAATTTCCCCCATCCCCATATTACTGCCTTTAAAGTATCCCACATTAATACAGGGGAAGTATCTGGAATAAGGTTTTCAGAGATGATTTGAGGGATACGGGTTTGTATCCTATCTTTAACATCTGAATCTTGCAGGAGAGAAATGTTTAACTTCCATAAAGTAGACTTCCTGAATGCCCCCATGTGCACTTTCAATAGAAGGGGTGCATGATCAGACAGAACCAGTGCCCCTATTGTAATATCCTGTATTCTTTCCAGGAATTTGGTAGAAGGCGAAAATGTAATCTAATATAGAAAATATATGATAGCGAGCAGAATAGAAAGTATAGCACTCCAATGTGCGAAAATAATTTTGCCAGACATCTGTCAATCCAACTCGGGGGAGCTGTGCCTGGAGAAGTTTTTTTTATAGGGGAATTCCTATATGCCTGGGGGCAAGAGGAATCTTTCTGAGGCAACAATGTTATGTTAGAATCTCCCCCAACTAACATAACTCCCTTCTGTACATCCAATAGTTTGTTTAGAAACCTTCAGAGGAGAGCTGGAGAAGCCCCTGGGTGGAATATACATTTGCTAATGTAACTTCTTGTTCAGTTAGGCGACCCAGGATTATAACGAAATACCCATCTGAGTCTGCATATTCCTGTTCTTATACAAATGGAGTAGCCCGAGGAATCAATATGGCCACTCGTCTATGTTTCCCAGCCCTGCTCGAGGAGGAGAAGACCACATATCTGCCACCTGCAGCTAATTTAGCATGCTCCAGTTGAGACAAATGAGTCTCCTTTAGGTATATTAAGTGAGCTCTCTGTTGCTGCAAATACTGCTGGAGCTGTGACCTTTTAATTGAGCTATTAATACCATTTATGTTAACAGAGAGCAAGCTAACTATGGCTACAGCCATGGAAAGTCATTATAATTCTGTGCAGTTCTGAAAATATCCATTATCTCATGGCTGGACATAGTCAAGCCACCCCCCCCTCCAGACATCTTAAAGCAGTCAGATACATGTCCCTCAGTCTATTCTCTTAAGCTGTTCTATATTCACCATCACATGTTAAGCTCCAACAATATTCAAGGGGCAACACCCTCTGTGCATATTTGCTCCTATTACCTTTCTGTGAAATACCTGATCCTTCCCTTGTGCATCCCCAAATATGACTGTATGGCTCACTTCAGAGTAAACCACAAACAGCATCAGAAAAATTGTTAAGTATTTACCATAAAGGCCGCCATAGACAAGAAATCTAAATAACTATGTACAAGAATTTAAAGATAAAAGATCAACCATATTGCTGATTGGACTTCCAACTGTAGGAAGTCTGACCTCTCCCTGTACACATAAGGAGAACTTCACAGCGTTGTGTTCTCCCTAATAGCAGAGATAATCCCAATACTTGAAGGTTCGGGGCCTCCAGAGAACCAGGTAGTTGTTCCCTAAACACAAAGGAAAACTGAATTAAAAGAAAAAGCCATATAAGGGAAAACTCCGCATTGGAAAGCAGCAGCCATCTAATCTCCTTCTCTGCCCCGACTGTCTGATAAATCATAAAATTCAAAAGGCTGCACTTTTCTGTCTTCTTTACATTGGCTACCTGAAGCTTGTATCAGTTAGCTTTAAACCAAAGAAAAAGAGAAGGAAAGAAGGGGAGAAACTCCTCCCCCCAACTCCTCCCTGAAGCTAGCAACTAGTTCTTTTAGCCATAATAATTCAAGCTGTAAAGCAAGCTTTAAAACCCAAAACTTAAATATTAACATCAAATGACACAAACCATGAAATGTCAGCAGATAATGTGCATCAGTCCCATCCATATTTGAATATATCCAGGCAGGTACAGGTCAGGGATCCAAAATGCCCCCATATAAATGGAGGGGAGATGCTCCACCCCACACCTAGTCAACAAGAGACTCCAAACTAGCCCAAAATAGAGGGTCTGCTCAAGGTCTAGAGCCAAACCAGGGCTAAGGAGAGCCAATGCCCCCGTATAGGGGATATCTCCCCCTCCCAGATCCACTAACCTGCACAAATCAGTATGGTTTCAGATCCCTTCAAGTGTCACTAGGACCAGCATCTCTCCAGTACACAGCAAGTACATTCCGGACTGCAGCGATTCCTTGCTGCTTTCTTTTAACTTGGGGGTAACAGTTTGCCATCTTGATGGTCATGTCTGGGAATCGCCGACTCCAAGGGCCTTTTCTGGAAATTGCAGTCCAAGCTTGGACAGTTCCATGCGAGCATCCTGAGCTGTTGTAAATTCTTTTTTTCCTGTTGGTAGCTGTACAACTAGGCGAGCAGGGTATGGTGAAGTGAACTTGTATCCGGTAGTGGCAAATATGCTTGTCTCAGATACATAATTTTTGGTGCATAATCATGATCAAAATAAATGTCTGTTCGGCCATAAAATGTCTTCTGCTTCCTCCAGGCAGTGAGGAGCACCTGCTCTTTTGTGGCATAGCTGTTAAAATGCAGAATAATCAAGCAAGGTGGGGCATTCTGACCTGTACGTTTCAGGGCCAAGGCCCTGTGCACACGTTCAAGCTGCAGTTCAAAGCCCTGTGGTAACTCTAGAGCAGTATGCAATAAGGACTAAACAATTTATTTTATATTGGGCCCTTCAGAGCCTTCAGGGATGCTGTAAATCCTAGTATTCTTTCTTCTTGCGCAGTTTTCAAAGTCCTGCTGTTGAGCCTCTAACTGATCTTGATGATCTTTTAGCATTGAACTGCCAACCTGAGATCATCTATTCTATTTTCTGTTGCTATCCCTTGCCTCTCTTGCTTGTCCATGCATTGCTCCAGCTGCATAACATCATGGCGGTGCTCCCCATACATTTCTTTTATCTCAGCACGAAAGGTTAACAGTTCCTGATAAATTAAATCCAGTTTAGCTTTTTTGACTTTCATTGCACCCTGCTTCAGTTTATTTTTGGAGGTAGTGTGCCGAGTGTCTTGGGACAACATTGCTCTGTGTTCTGAGCTGTCAGAGGCCTCCGAATCGGATCACACTGCTGGATCATCCATCTTTTTTTTTTTTTTTTTTTTTTTTGAAATTTAAGTTTATTGAGTTTTCAAATACAAAAGTACAAAAAAGAGAATGTACAAGGGAAAAAACCAACACCACCAACACAACAGGCCCAGTCAATACAACAGGAATATACACCGGAACATACCCACCCTCCCAAACCCGCCCCCAGACCTCCCTAACTATCACCCCAAACCCTCCAACTAACCCCCACCACCACATATACTGTAACATAATCCAAAAATATCTAAGGTACCAACCCCAGCAACATCCCCCCACCTCCCTCACCCACCCCTATAAAGGTGTACATTCTCAATAATGAAAGCAGTCTGGATGTATCAAGTGTCTATCCATGACAATTGAGTCCTCTATATTAATAAAGATAATACATACATAATTACGCTGCAAAAGCTGTGCAGACTACCGGGATTGAGTCAAAGCTTAACTAGTGAAAACATAAAGCCTGCAGCTTACCCCACCTCTTCCGAAATAAGTCCACCCGATAATGCAGACTGGCAATTAAGCTCTCCAACTGAAGTAAGACATTAAGCTCAGTTAGCCAATCAGCATAAGTCAGGGCCATCTGATCAGTCCAATGTCTAAGGACCAGCTTCTGACCACCATAGATACCAGAACCATGTGAAAGCGCCCACACTATCAATACGGGGAGTAATCCCCAGGATGCAAATATCAGGGTAAAGAAATTCGACAAACCCAGAAGGGGGTCTAGATTATCCTGGATGAGGGACCACAAGGGAGCAACCTTGGTACAGGCCCAGAACACATGAAGAAGGTTCCCTTTGTCCTGCGAACACCTAGAACAAGTAGGGCGGGGAAGTTTTTTAAGTTTACAAAGCTTAACTGGAGTGTAGTATAAGTTATTTAAAATGTAATATTGAGTTAACTTTAATCTATCCTGAGAATAGTACCTATGGAGATCCTTCCATATATGGGGCCAGTTAAGAGAGGCATTCGGGAGCAGTGAAGACCAAACATCGGAGCCAGCCACGGCCTCAGGAAACTTATAGTTTAAAAGGAAGGAATAAATTAAAGAGATAGCGTGCAGCTGAGAAGCAAGATTAATGATTTGAAGGAGAAAAGGGTAGACCAGAGAGTCTTTAGTAGACGTACCAAATTTCTGAACAAGAAGATGTCTTAATTGGTACACTTGGAAAATCTCTCTCCTGGGGATGTCGAATTTGGCAAGTATATCACCAGAAGAAAGAAGGGATTCCTGATTGTATAGCTGCTCCAGTCTGACCTCCCTAAGCTGTGGAAGCCAGTCAGGATTGATCCAAGAATTACTTAACTTGAGATTGGGATTAAGGAGAACCGGCTGACCAAGATCCGGCTACCAGTATCTGAGATATTAGCTTACCATAGACATTGGTTCAATGTTTTAAGGATGCCAGAAATGTACTGTCCGTCAGCCAGCGCTCAACTGTTACTGGAGAAATAAAAATACAGCACAAGTATCAAGTTTTGATCCTAAGAGACAAGCGCTCTAACTGAAGCCATGACGGACACGGTAAGCAGTGGTCTGTAGAAAGCCACCTCCCAAGCTTAGAGAGCGCTGCCCAGTGATAAAACACGAGATTAGGGAGCCAAGCCCACCTTTTTCTTTAGGAAGGGACAACTTGACATGAACGCTCTTACACCTTTCCGCCAGATAAAATTGGAGAACATAATGTGAAATTGTTGAAGGTATGTGATGGGCAACCATAAATTTAATAAATTAAGGGGGTAAAAAATCCGGGGAAGGATATTCATTTTAATAATATTGATCCTGCCCCAAAGAGAAATGGGGAGAGATGACCACCGTTGTAAATCCTGATGGACAAGATTTTTAATGTTGTCTAAATTGAGCTTCCTCAAAAGAGAGGGTTCCGTCGCAAAATGAATCCCCAAATACTTAATAGATCTGGGGGCCCACCTCAGTCCGAAAGAAATAAGGTCCTGCTTGCTAGTATGGACATTTAACAGGAAGATTTCAGACTTGAGATGTTCAATTTATACTGGGAAAAGTTTCCAAACTGCTTAATAATATCAATTGCCACTTTTAGGGATTCAGCGGGTATTCTAAATGCAGAAGAATATCATCTGCATAAGCAGAAACACCAGTTCCTGCTGCAATAACCTACAGCCCGTGACATCTGGGAAGACTTGAGTTTAATAAGGGGCTCAAATATAGATTAAACAGTAAGGTGAAAGGGAAACCCTGCCTGGTACCAGTATATAAGCGAAAAGGAGAAGAAAAAACCCCGTTACAATAGATTTTGGCTGTGGGAGTACTGTAAAGAATCTGAATCCACTTTATGAACGGTCCTAGAAATCCCATTCTCTCTATTACCATCCAAAGGAAGGTCCAGTCCACATGATCAAAAGCCTTCTCGGCATCCAGTGAGACCAGAGCCGCAGGGTAAAGGAGTGAATGGGCAGATTGGGTAATATGAGATAAAGTCCTTAAGTGGTCCGCGGAGGACCTACCAGACACAAAACCTACTTGTTCGGGGCTAAGTAAACCATTCCAGACTTTCTTAACTCTTTTGGCTAGAATCTTGGCAAAGATCTTAATGTCATAGTTCTGGAGGGAAATGGGCCAATAATTCGCTGGGTCCGTCAGGATCCTGTCCGGTTTTGGAATCAACACAATTGTAGCCTCAAACAAAGTAGGGTCTACATCAATAGCAAAGGAGAGATAATCATATAGTTTAAGGAGCACAGGTGCTAGCTCTTTGGAGAAAACCTTATAGAAGTTAGCAGGGAACCCATCAGGCCCTGGTGCCTTATCCGGAGTCAGAGAAGTAATAACCCCCTTTATTTCCTCCAGAGTGATAGGAGCTATCAGAATTTGGTGGTGAGATGGTAAAAGACAGGGGATTTCGATGTCCCCTAAATATGTAATAATATTCGGAATGGAAACAGGCACAGGGGGCTTACTATAGAGATCCATGTAATAATTTTCAAAGATCCAGGCAATGCCTCTAGGGGAAGTTTCAACGGAGCCGGTTGGGGAGACTAAGGATGGAATTAATCTAGAGGCTTCCATCGACTGCAAACGTAGAGCCAAAAGCTTCCCGGCCTTTTCCCCTTGATCTAGGTATTTAGCCTGGGTTCTCACAATACAGTACTCCCTCTTTTCTTTCAAGAGATCCATATAGTCACTCTTGGCCGCTAGGAGACTTTTGAGGGAACTTAACGAAGAAGTTAAAGAATAGTCTGCCTCTAGCTCTCTAATTTTATTCAGTAAGAGAAGAGATTTTGCAAACCTCTCCTTCTTCCTAGCGGAGGCCATCTTTATTAACTCACCCCTAAGATAACATTTCAATGCACACCAAATTATGTCCGTTCTCGGTGTAGAATCAAGGTTGTCCGCGAGAAAGAGAGAAATCAACGACCTAATACGCGACACCAAGTGGGAATCTTTAAGCAATTGGGTATTTAGCCTCCATACGGTATCCCGACAGAACTCGGGATCCAAAGAGAGTTTGACCCAAACTATGGCGTGGTCCAACAATATGATGGGATCAATGCCAGATTGAAGAAGACTTGGAAGGAAGAATTGGCTAGTTAACACATAATCCAATCTTGACTTACAACAATGTGGCTGGGAGACAAAGGAAAAGGCTCGAAAGGAGGGGTTTAGCAGTCTCCAGGGGTCACATAACCCCAACATGGATAGGAAGTCCTGAAGAGCTCTTTGGGCCGGAGTAGGGGGGCGATTATCACTAGGCTCCCTATCTAGTGTAGAAGAAAGGGGAAGATTCCAGTCCCCACCCAGTATAAGTTGGGAAAGGAGAAGAGTGCTAACTTTGTCCGCAAGGGACATAAAAAACTCTGGGTTCCCCCCCGACCGGTCCATATACTGAACCCAAGACCACCACGTTCCCATTGAGAGAGCCCTTAACCAGGATAAACCTCCCCTCTGGGTCCGATACAACCAGGTCCTGCATAAATAGAACATGTTTTTAATGAGAGCAGGCAACCCTTTACTAAGCTTAGAGTTACCGGCTAAATAAACTTGGGAAAACCCAGAACGGGATAAGGATTTGGCGTCAGCAGGCCTCAGATGGGTTTCTTGAAGAAAAAGAATATCCAGCTGCAGCAATGAGTAGTGGCTAAAAACCTGAGACCGCTTGACCCGATCCCTGAGTCAGCGTACATTCCAAGAAGCTATTTTGATCACATTAGCAGCCATTTTAAACACAATATATAAAGAATGTATAGCCAGGACAATCCAGTAATGAAAAAAGGAAAACAGCACACCAAAATCAGATACCACCAGAGGTCATAGGTCAGCCCAGTTGGACTATAGCAACACACCAAAAAGGGGAACCCCAGTATACCAACCGGGATATAGCCGCATTTCAGTATAAACTTGCTGACATGACCTCCCATCCACCCAACCCCCCTCCTCCCATTATAATCCCCAAAACCCCTTCAATCCTGAGATCTCCCCCAAGACAACCAAAACCTGTATTGCTTAATATACAGTAAACAATTGACATAAAACAAGATATACCATATGCCAAGTAATATATCCCCCAGAACCCACCCCCCAAACCCACCCCAATACACAAACACTGAACCCAAAAAGAAAAATGAGTACTGAGACCCACCCACACACCTCCCATCCCAATTATGTCCCTTAATCCCCAAAAATAACTATATACAATGGGGAGCCAGGACTGATACCAGGAAACTATCCAACAAGAATTTGCCAGTACTGGCTCCCCAACCCCCGTTGAGAACCTCCAGATCCCCAAAACAGATAAATCAAATCGTGGGGGATAAGCCTCCACCAAAAAGATATTAATCCAGCAAAAAAAGCCCAACCCCCACAAAGGCAATGATCCCTAATCTCACTCTTGGGGTGAGATTAGCTAACCCCCCTACCTTAGGTTCGCGATTCCGCATACCACCAGTCGCCATGCCCATGGACCCAGGCGGATCCCCCTCCCAAACACCAACTAACCCGAGACAAACACCCATAATACCGAATTTAAAAGAAAGAAAACGAAACCCAGAAGTCACCCCCGATGTCGGACACCCCCCGCCAAACGGGACATTAAGAACGAGGAAAAAAAAAAGAGCAGGTCGGGCTCAGCCCGGAGGACAAACCCGGACAGACTCACCCTCCAGAAGCAGACGACCCATACAAAGGAAGGCAGAGCTGGAAACCAGGCACCAAATCCCGGGGAGTTAATACGCCAGGCCATTTGTTTCCAAGGGGAATCAAAACAGGGTAGGACCAAAACGGGTCCCTCAAACAGGAAATTACCCCCTTGAAACTACCTCTCGGTACAGGCGTACCGGAAAAGACTACCACTACCCTTAGGCCAGATGAGGAGGCACAGCACCACACCACTGGGCAGCACCGAACCAACCCATCCAGCCCTTGAGCCGACCCCAGGTAAGGAGAGACATTGCCAGAGGTAAAAAAAAAAAAAGGAGGGGAAAAAGAAAGTTTATCTCTAGCCTGGCCTGACATTCAAAGCAGCGGGAAAGCTCCCGCAGCGAGCTCCGAGGGAGCCAGCACACCTACTAAAAAAAGGGGGGAAGAAAGCCGGAGACCAAAATAAAAAGAAAAAACAGGCAAGGCACAGACCAAGGAGGCAAGAGGAAAATAGCCAGTTAGCCCCTAGAATAAACAGTAGATCGTCACAGCAGTAAGTACAGTCTTTCAGCCTGGGGTCTTGAAAAGGTCCGGCAGCCTAAGTAGGAGCTCCCTTCTGGCCATCTCAGGCAGTCGAAAACTGTAGGTAGATCCTCCAACCGTCACCTTGAGCGTTGCCAGGTAGGCCATTCTGAATGGGATGGATGCCGCAATCAGCTTCTGAACAATTGGATGGAAGGCTGCTCTTTTCGCCCTGGTTTCTTTCGGGAGATCCTGAGTGATCTGGATCTTGCTCTGGCCCCACGTAACCTCCTTCAACTCCCGGGATTTAGTGTACACAAACTGTCTCTCAATGTAGCTCAGGAACTTGACGAAGATGGGGCGAGGGGGGGAACTAGGCGGGGGACGTGGTCTCAACGATCGGTGGGCCCGTTCAAGATGGTAAGTAGGGCTGATCGGCGAGGGGCCCACTACTTTAATCAAGAAGCGCTGTAAGAAGGCAATGGTGTCTGGGCCCTCCTCCATCTCCGGCAGGCCCAGAATCAGCAAATTGTTGCGGTGGTTGCGCCCCTCAAGATCCTCTGTTTTCGCCTGAAGCCTCCGAATTTGTTGTTTAACATCAGCCATCTCAGCCTCCACTTTAGTTCTCCACTGCTCGACGGAGAACACCCTGGCCTCTGCGTCTGCCACCCGGGTAGAGATCGAGGCAAGATTGCTTCGAAGAGACTTGAATTCCCCGGTCAACTCTTGGAGGATTTCCTTTAACGGGGTAAGCTCCAGCAGGAATCTGTCCTCCGTTAGGGGGTTAGCAGACAGCGTTTTTTCGCCACTTTTCTCTGGCTTCTGGACACCCTGATTACGCTGATTTTTTTGGGCCTTCTCTGGGGAGGCAGGCGGCATGTGCTTGAAGGCCACCTGTTTTCCATCTACCTCCATCCCGCGACGCAGGAAATCCTCTTCGGTTAAATTTATAAATATTGTCGCCGGGTGAGGTTTCAACTCTCCTGCAGTGTGGATTCCAAAAGAGTAGGGTCCGGGAATAACAATAAAATTAGCATTTGAGAGGGCAGGAAGGGAGAGCAACAGGCCCTGGCTGCACCCTAGCTGGCTGCCATCACGTGACGTCCCCCTGGATCATCCATCTTATCTTGTGAGTAAGTGATCACAACCTCTTTTTACTGCAAACTCTCTCTGCCACCAATAAAATTAAATATTAGTGCACACAAACTACTGTTAGCGTGGTATAGAGAGTATTTTTAGTCGGGGAAGATTCAAGCTGCTTGTCTAAGCTGCCATTCTCCACAGAGCGGAACCAGAAGTCAAGAGAACAATCTTTTGTTGGAGCCACAGAGACAGACTGTGATTTAGATTTAGAGATACCCTCAGATGAATGACTTTGTTTTATTTGAACTGCCTGTAGAAAAGCTATCCTGCACAATTTTTTATTTTAATGTTATTGAAAATAATAAAACACTACTTGCAAATTTTGTAACTTCGCCTGGTTTGCCTATGCTTCCTGACCGGCACCTCAACAACAGATGGTGTCTGACTAAATGAGATTTACACTGTGCATTCTCTAAGCTAGGAGTTTTCTGCGTGGTACTAAACGTAATACCAGGCAGGCATAGAAGAAATGTAGGGATCCTGCAACAGCAAGCCCAGGAATAGTTACCAGAGAATGGCAGCAAAACTAGAAGCAGAAACAAAAGTCCAAACTGAGACTGTACAGCCAGAACAAGTGAAGGAAGAAAGAAGAACAGGCAGGGACAGAACATGAAAGCATGTCTGCTTTCTTCAAACGGTGGGCTATACAACAAAAAGAAACAGAAAAGCAGAGAAAAGAAAATATACAGCAACAAGAGTACAAGAGAAGAGAAGAGAAGAGAAGCAGCAACAGGATCAGTGATGGATGGATGAAAACATACACAGCTTAAAGAACTGGTGACACATTCAGGAGAACTTCAACAAAACATAATACTGTATTTAGGCACTGTCCAGTTTGTATTCCCATTAGTTCTGTATTCCTCCTCCGCAATATTTAGTAGTGAGGTAATTTACATGAAAACAGGGTCTTTGCTCCTGAAGAGTTCATCTATTCCTGCTGCTTTCACCCTACCTGAAGTCATAGAGCACTGCTTGTGACCTCACAGTTACTCCAATGGCAACAGACTGCAATGTCACAACAGAGGATTACGACTTGAAGTAGGGAGTAAGTTATAGAGGCAGATGAACTCAAAATGAACAGTAATGGGCAACAGTCATATATCTGGGCTCATTTATTTAGTAATAAATTATGGGAAGGAGAAATATGTAAAATATAAATGGAATGCAAGTAGAATTGTCCCTAATTATTATGTTTTGTAAACTTTTATTTGAAATCTCAGCAGCTCTTTAAAATATATTAAACTTGCAAAGTTGATATTGAAGCATACTTGACAACTTTTGAAAGAGTCGCTGCAGCCTGCCAGTGGCCAAAGCAGCAATGGACAATCAGACTGGTACCCTGCTGACAGGTAAAGCCCAACTTGCCTACAGCAATATGGACACTGTAGTTAGAAAACTATAGCCTAGTGAAAAGAGAAATCATGAAAAGATATGGTATCTCAGAGAGACCATCAGGCAGAGATTCCAGTCCTTGAAATACCACTCAGTTGACAATCCTCAAGAAGTCTTCACCCGGCTCAGAGAACTCTTCATTAAATGACTCCAACCAGAGGGCAAAACAGTCCTACAGATCATCAACATATTTGTAATGGAGCAACTCATCAACATCCTTCCTACAAACATTCAGCTTTGAGTAAAAGAACACTGACCAGAAAATGGGGAAAAGGCAGTTTCTTTGGCCAAGGACTATCATATGGCCAGACAGACACCGCAGTAGTGAAGTAACAGCCAGGTACTGGTAAGGCCATCTTTTTCTGCATTAAACTCCAGATCAGACAAAAAACCTCTGGTGGGGGTAACAAATCTGTACCCAAAGACTTTATTTGCTATATCTGAAACAAGCCGGGCCAAACTGCAAGAAACTGCTATAACAATAAGGAGGGTAATACTGCAGCAGATGTATTCCTAGCAAACTGGGGCAAGTATTTAACAGATGTCAAGGGTGAAGAATGGACTTATAGATTTGGGAAGCAGACAGACCCAGGTGCATGTTGAAGTGCTGGGAAAACACTGTGCAAAAGGTTCAGGTACTGGGATCATCTGCATCCCTGGGGACACTCAATACTATCTCACCAGCCAAGTGACTCTGAGCATTAATGGGGTGTTGCACCAACTGAATGTCATACCCCGACCTAAGTTACCTATTCCTGTGATTACTGAAAATTACTTTCCAAGATTTGCAAAGATAATCACAGAGGGAGTAAATTCTGCTGTGTCAGCAGCTGTGATTACACACAGGCACATGCAATCTCAGATGCTTAGGACTCTTTTCCTTTTTTGGGTTTTGATTTGTACTTGTTTGAGCACAGCTCTAAGATCCAGAAGTGCAGGAAATAAAGAATATGCCCTTTAAAAACAGTGGCAGCAAAAGACTGATGGGCACAAGGGGTTCACATATGAAAATTCTGAAACTAAACTAATAGCAGATTATGATTTTTGTTTCTGAGCAAACAATGTTTCTCTCCATTATTTTAAGCAGCTGGGAATGACACAAAAACAGGGTGACCCAATGTTTGAAAAATGTATAAAGTTTGGGTTAATCCTCAGATGCAGGAATAGATAGAGCAATTGGTAATACCAAAGAAGTATAGAACTGAGTTGTTACAGATAGCAGATGGTAGTCCTATGAATGGTCACTCATGGAGGGACCACACCCTTGCCAGACTGTTGCACAGATTTTACTGGCCTGGGATTCATGAGGATGTCGTTACCTATTACAGTGCTTGTGCTGAATGTCAGAAGGTAGCCCTAGTGATTAAAACATACAAGGTGCCCCTGCTGTCCATACCTTTGATAGATGTATCTTGAGAGAATTGCAATGGTACTGTCATAGTACATACTTCCAAACAGGAAAGGGATCTGGGAATAATTATAATGGATGACCTAAAGATGTCTAAACAGTGCGAGAAAGTGGTACTATGGGCAAAAATGGCATATTGGGCTGCATAGGCAGGGGTGAAAAACAGCAGGAAAAAGGAAGTCATTTTGCCACTCTGCAGATCTCTGGTGAGGCCACACCTGGAGTACAGCACACAGTTCTGGAGACCACACCTAAAAAAGGATAGCAATAGACTGGAGACAGTGCAAAGAAGAACTACAAAAATAATACACGACCTACAGAACAAAAACTATGAAGAGCGTCTGCAAAACCTGAACATGTACTCCCTGGAGCAGCAGAGGGAGAGGGGAGACATGATTGAGACCTACAAGTTCCTAAATGGTGCAAACAAGATGCAGGTTCAGGAACAGTTCCAAGTCAGAAAGCACACAAGAGCTAGGGGGCACAACATGAAGCTAGAGGGGGCAAATTCAGAGGTAACACACACAGGTTTTTCTTTACCAAGAGGGTGGTGAATGCATGGAACAGCCTTCCTCAGGTAGTGGTGGAGATAAAACCAGTGGTAGGTTTGAAGAATGCTTGGGACAGATACAAAGGCACCACCACACTGACTAGCAATTAAAGGATGGGGATAGGCCTATGGGCAGACTAAATGGACAGTATGATCTCCTTCTGCCGTCACTTTCTATGTTTCTATGTTACTGTCACAGTACTGTCCTGTATTGAAATATCAGTTTAACTTGAAAGACTTTACAAAATCAAAACTCGTTCGTGCACGAGTTTAGAGGTACATGTGCAGGACTGGCACAGACCACCTGAGACTTCACACAGCAAGAAAATCTGAAAAAAAAAACGACGTACAGTAAGTGTGCATTTTGAGATATGCAGGGGCTGTGACTACTGTATGTAGGATAACTATACGTGCTGGCTTCATTTCTAAATGAGGCTTGAAAAATCAACTGAAAGTTGCACGCCAACTGACAGTGTCCTTTTAAGGTATTAATAACACATTATTACTGTATAATTAGCTAACTGGTACCATAATATGTTAATTGACTACCATAATTCATAGGGAAATATATGATGGCTTTTTCTATGGGGAAGAGGACCCGACCGTGCTCTCTCTCTCTCACTCTCTAGTATTGGGGCACAGCAGCTTTATAGTTAGGGTTGAGTAGCCTGTTTAATGTTGAACTCCTAAGATTGCACATTAATATCTTTGGCTCTGTTTGACAAAACTAGCTGAAATGTTGTATGTGTTGCCTAGGAGACAAGGCCTTGACTTGTGAAATTTTTGTGACAGCAGCTTGTGCAGATTCTGAGATCTGTAGCTGTCATTTTTGGGGAAAATCTTTTTTTCTATACTTAACATGGGTATTTTTTGCTCTACCCTACAGCCTACATGGAATAGAAGTTTTCCCCAAACTTGCAGGAGACATGTGTCATGTCCTAAGGTAGTACCTTTGACAGGTCTGGTGAAAAAGTATTAAAGGGTTCCAAAGTTATGAGGCTTTAAAGTTTAGTGGTTTCTGACCTGCGCATGTACAGTAGGGTTTTAGAGATAACAGTCTATCATGAAAGTAAACATTTGAAGCCTAACAGTCCTCCCATTCCATCTGTAAATAAGGTCAGATATGTAGACTTTATGAGAACGGGGTGAACGTTAGGCTTGAGAAGCCTAAGGCACACTCCACGCCTGCTCGCCTGCCTGGTTTGGGATGGTGGGGTGTTAGGGAAACTCTAATGCCTCATTTCCCAACTTTTGTTGCTTTAACCCTAACTGAAGCAATAACACATTATTTTGTTACTTATTTCCTTACTTTTTGAGATAGTATAATAGTATCCTTATTTTGCTGTGGGACCCATTCCTCTGTAGATGCATAACTATCTATCTATCTATCTATCTGTCTATCTATCTATCTATCTTTAGAAAACGGGTACCGGAAAACTCACATCCTGCTTGGCTGAAACAGTCTGGCACCAAGACTGCTATTTCTTAACAATGCCTGGTTCAAAACAAAGTGCCAATTCAGGGTGCCCTATTACTAAAGTTATTCTTGGGCACCCCGAATTTTGACACTCATCAGCCATCATTTTTTCCATGCTTAGAAATCCGGACAAACCAGCAAAGCTGCCTCCCCTTCTCCAAATGCAGAACAGCATGCCGTAAACACACTGCCATTTTTTATTCTCCTGTCCACAAAAAAACAAACACTTTGCACTGCTCACTCCCAGCAAACTGCAAAATTTAAGAGATGTTGACACGTCCACCGCTCCCCCACAGGCTTGCCAATCTGTTACCTCTTTCAAGCCAGAAGCATAACTATCTCCACGTACAGGGACTAAAAGTGAAAGTGCCGTGAGTGCTCCTCAGACCATTTCCCATTCAGTGAACAAGTCATGCAGGCTCAACATCCCAGCTCAAGCACGTGAATGCCCGAAACCGACGAAAGTACAACAAAATAGCAACGTACCTTTTTTATAGCAGTAGTTTTCCTTTCTGCCTTCTCCATGTTAAGCTTTGAATGTTCTGTCCCTCCTCGGTAGCCAGCTACTGTGGCTGCCCAGGACACAATCCACACTATCAAGCAAAACCCCTCTCCTGATCCAAGCAAAACCCCTCTCCTGATCCATGACAATTAAAAAAAATACTACTCAAGGGTAGGGAGAGACAGAAACACATAAAGTTAAAACATGAAACAGAATCTTAAAGTACACACTGCTACTTCAAAGGAGGGCATGCCATGCAACCCAATACCTGAACACAAAATTCAACAGTGCCGTCTACTGAGTAAGCGATAATAAAAACAGCACCAAAGGGACTACTTTATAGAAAAAATTATTTTATTGCTCAAGTTAAGCATTTAACCTATTTGTTAAAATGTTATAAACCATTTTTTCTAAAATAAAACATAAAAATCCAGTTTTCTAAGTGAATAATACCTTCCAGGTTGGCATTATGGGATATAACGGACTCTTGAGGGGCTGTAAGGCCCTCTGAAAGCAGCGTTGGGCCTCATTATGTCTATGTCTGTTATATCCCAATAATGCCAACCCTATCAGGTATTATTCCTTACACACACATATATATATTTATACAATGGTGTCCCCTAGGATGAAACCCATTTTTAAAGCTCTCTGTAGTATGCTGCAGCAGACCTACTGAATAAAGCAATGTAATTTCAATGGAATTAGTCCTTTTTGTCATGCAGGAAACTGTGGTATTCACTTCATCCTGGCAGTGTCATATTTTTCCTGAATGACAAAGGAACACGGTACCATTGAATTACATTGCTATTCAATAGGTCTCTGCAATGTCTAGTAAGTGCTGCAAAATGCTGCAGAATTGGGTTACATCCTGGGGATGCCACTGCATCTATATATATATATATATATATATATATATATAAAACTCTGTTAATGCATCAGTTAGGGTTGATAGTACACCGACAAAAGTTTGAAAATTTGATGTTAGGTTTACCACCCATATCACCCCATCCCAACCCATGCACCCTCCACACACCACTCAACACAAATTTTACAATATCTCAGTAACAATAGCAGCTATGAATAAAATTCCACTGCAGTTATAATCAAGACTTCTGAACCTTCCCTCATGCTTAGCTGGCTGGAGTGAAACATCGACATCTCAAATCATTTTTGAGATACGGGTGCTAAAATGCAACACAGATGCTACCATGTTACCCTATGGGAAATTTCTCAACTTTGTAATGCTGTAAGTAAGGCAGCATTGAATGATTTGAAATCAAACCAAAAAATAGCACATCAGTGGACCTAAGGCTCACCACCCTGCAAATTTCAGCCCAAAAGGCTCAACCATTTAGGTACAGTGGCGTGACAAAGAATTCCTCTTTTTTATATTGTAGTGTCATGAAACTGCCATAGCACACAATCTGCACATCATGTATTCAATTTATGCAATAGGGCCAGGAGTTTCAGAAGTATTGCTATGTTGTCTTGTGACCTGTTCCTGTTTATGTGTTTGCTCATTCTGTGTGTGAGTTTTTCTGAATGGGCTGGCAGTGTTACAAACTCTGGGAAACAGATGAGTGTGTTTTGCAATGCTAAATGAGTTAGTGTTAGGAGTGAGAAACAGACTATTTTGTGAAGCTGTATTCTTTAGAAGTCTGCAGTCAAGCTGAGAGTATCACAGTAATGGTAATGGACTGAGAGTCAGAGTGTGAGGAACAGCTGAGATTATGTTAGTGGTAATTGAGTTAGCTACATGCAGCAGTGAGGAACAGATTGTTCTGTGAAGCTGTGCTCTTTAGAATTCTGGCTGCAGTCAAGCTGAGAGTAGCACAGTAATTGTAATGGAGTGAGAGGCAGAGTTTGAGGAACAGGTGAGAATGTTTTTAGTGGTAACTGAGTTAGATGCAGGCAGCAGTGAGGAACAGACTGTTCTGTGAAGCTGTGCTCTTTAGAATTCTGGCTGCAGTCAAGCTGAAAGTATCACCGTAATGAGCTGGAAGTTAGAGTGTGGTGGATAGGTTATAGTATTTTGTAATGCTGAATTAACTGCAGGCAGCAGTGAGACCTCTCATGTAGGTCTGCATTTGTGTCTATGGTAACAGCACAGGTGTTTTATGTATGCTAAGGGGAAAGCTTCCTGGAATGGTGATATAAGTGACCTTTGTGTGACCTGTGTGTGTAAATGGCTGATATCATCACAACAGAGCAGAATTTAAAAATATTACACTGCAGTGGATGACACACTGTTCTATCTCACTCATTTATCATTCACCCCTATTGCGTATGTAGGGGATACAGATGAGCAGGAGTGGGATATGGAAAATATTCTCACTCCTGCAGAGTGAGTTATGTGTTCTCACGAGTGCTGAAGGCACAAGTGAAAATACACAGCTCACGAGGCAGGAGTGAGAATATTTTCCATATCCCATGATCTGCCCATCACGTGTACGATTTAAACCACAGGGGTGAGAGCTGTAGGAACATTTTTTTTTGTTGTTGTTTCTGTGTGTTTTCTGCTCATTCTGTGTGTACTGTCAGTGTGTGTGTGTGTGTGTTCTGAATGGACTGGGAGTAAGAAACACAGCTGACAGTGTTTTGCAAAGCTAATTGAGTGAGTCAGAGGCTCACTGAGAAATACAAATTACTGCAGGTAGCACTGAGAAACAGAAAGTGCTTTGTAGAAGAGTTTAATTTAGAAGTCAGGTTATTTTGAAGCTGAGATCAGCACAGTAATAGGTTAGAAAAGCAGAAACACAATGGGACACAGGTGAGAGTCATTTGCAAAGCTAATTGAGTAAGTTGTAGCTTCAGTGGGAAAGAGATAAGAAAAAGCGTAAGGAGGCAGTACAGCACAGTGGTTTAAGGCTCTGAGCTGTTAGGACTTTGAGCTGAAGATCTGGGTTTGAATCCCACAGCCCCCACTTGCATATTGTGTGATCCTAAGCAAGTCGGTTAACTTTCTTGTGCTCCCAGGTTGCACCTGTAAACAAGCTTTCAGCTTAGTGTGTCTCTCCTGGTAAAAAATAGTGTTTTCTGAAGCAGTTTCCTTTAGAGTGCAAGCTGCAGTGAAGTTATCCTCTCTCTGGTGACATCAGCAGAGTATGGATAACTGTTGTCTTCAGGATTTATTCTCACTGCAGTGGAAATAACACAGGATATCCTACTGAGAAAGCTGTTACCCCTGTGATATGTGTGTGTGTGTGTATATATATATATCTATATATCTATATATACACACACACACATACTTACATAATGGACTGCAGTGGAATAACACATTTATCTCCACTAGTGAGTGGTACGACCCATAACTCATGAATGGTGAAGCCACAAGTTAATTATAAAGGTCTTACCACTCATGTGTGGAGATAAAAGTGTTATGGTGTTGCTGACAGTATAGCCTAGAGGTTAGAGTAATGAGCTGTGTACAAGTTTAGTATATCCAGCAGACCGGACCTTGGTTTGATTTTCACAACCTCCACTTACATACCGTGTGACTCTAAGCAAGTCACTTAACCACCTAGTGCTCCCAGGTCACCCCTGAAAACAGGCATTTGTGCCTAGTGGGCCTTACCTGGTTACCAAAGACTAAAATAAAAATAAAATAAATGTGTTGTTCTGCTGCAATCCATTATGTATTTAAAGTATACCACACCATTTGTAGTGTTTTTCCTTGTTTTAGCCTAAAACTGCCTTCCTTTCCATTGTAAGTTCCCTATCTGGCCCGTTGTTCTCTGTATTCCATGTCCAGATTCTACATGTAAATAACATGTTCTAAGTTACATGAATGGTGTTCTAAATGAAAATAAATATTTATCCTAAAATAACATGATTTATTTACCAAATTTATTCACCACTGGTGTGGTGTACACACACACACACACACACGTCTGTGTGTGTGTGTATAGATAGATAGATAGATAGATAGATAGATAGATAGATAGATAGATAGATAGATAGATAATATAATATAATATTCATTGCAAAAAAAAACTCTGTTAATGCATCAGTTAGGGTTGTCTCCACAGTGACAAAAGTGTGGAAATGTGGTGATAGGGTTACCACTCCATCCCCATGCTCCATCCTCAAAACCCTAACTCTGCATCCCCTCACCTCACCCCACCCCACCACACACATATGCAAGCAGGGGACAGACAAGATAACACAACCAGTTGGAGACAACCAGCATCACATAACAAAAGTAACATAGAACTCTCTAAACATAATACAAGACACATCCATCATCATGGTCCAGCAACTGTATTAGTTCTGCTGCCATCAGAGTGCCTTGGGGGTACATACACATGCTGGGCAACCATGGGAGATGGCCCACAGTAAGTATCTTTCTGTTACAAACATCAATAACAAGTTTTAAGCAGATGGCTATATTTCATCTCTTAAGAAATGATGAAATATACAGTATGTTATCTATAGATAACTCTACTGGAAATAAGAGTTTGGGTAACCGTATCAGCAGTCATTGGATGTTTCCATATTTTTTTTTTGATCGAGTGAGTCAGTTGTAATAACAAATGGTAATAATAACAATAAAAGTAATGTTTTGTAGCACAGTTTACAAGCAACATGTGACAGCAACAGTTGCAACATTGAAAGCTAAGCATAACATCCTACTAATGAGTATTTCCAGGTAACACAGCAGTATAGCAACATGTGATGGTGCTAGTTTCATATCTGAGCAATATCTGAAAACTACTATGTATGTGTCAGCTCTATCTTTCCTGCTACCATTTGCCTGTTTGGTAGCAGGGATACCTGCATGCAGTGGGCCAATTGTTAAAGTATGACACATAAAAAAATCAATATTTAGAAAATTTGTACAGACTATGTTTCATTGTGTTAAGAAAGTTATGCCCATTATAATGTGTCATCATACTGTGCTGGCAGTATAGAGTTGGTCATACTGTATTTGTTTTTTCATTATATAGTGTTATGTGAAATGGATACAGTGTAGTGATTACTGTGCTTACAGATGTATTTGACTTATATAGTGTCTTAGAGTCTTGGATGTGTCTTGCATGTGTGTGGGGGTGGGGGTGTGGGGATGCGGAATTAAGATTTTGAAGATGGTGGCATGGGGGTAGGGTGGTAACCCTAACACTGCATTTCCACACTTTTGTCGCTGTGGAAAAAACCTAACTGATGCATTAACGGAGTTTTTTGCAATGAATTTCCCTTCTTTTTGAAAAATGTAATATAAGCAGTAAATTGTATGTGTTGGTGGGAGCATGGGGCCTGCTGTGCCTTTCTTCATAATGATATGTGTCAGTGGGAGTGTAGGTCCCTCTGAGCCCTGTGCTCCCAGTTACGCATAAGTATGGAGCCATACAGCAGCTGTATAAGACAAGGAAACCTTGCAGCACTAATCTGGCAATATCTCAGGAACCGTAGCAGGTAGAAAAAAAAATTAAAGTGTGGTTGTAATTATTAGAGTGAGTACTTCAGACTACAATCAGTGACTGAACTCATATCTTGCATCGTTTCTGAGATATGGGCACCGAAATGCAGTGAGAAGGCACCCTTTGAAACCTTGGAATATGTTTTTGTCACTTTCTCTGTAACCATAGCAAGTAGGGAAACAAATCAACTTCTGGTGTTATCTACTATTTCCAAACTTTAAGCTGTGAGTAGTGAAAACTCTGTATCTCACTTCGCTTTCGAGATACGAGCGCCGAAAGGTGTTATGGATGCCACAATGTTATCCTATAGGAAATTGCTCAACTTCAGAACATTGTAACTTTGGGGCCATTGAACGTTTTGGCACCAAACCACCAAAAGACACATCAGTGGGACCAGAGTTTGCTACCCTACAAACTTCAGCCCAAAGGACCCAACCGTTTGGTTGCAGGAGGGTGGAAAAGATTTGCAGTTATTTTGACTTACTTTTGCAAAATACTTTGGCAAATCACAGAAGTTTCGAAAAAAAAATCATGAAACTTTCACATTTGCAAAAGTATTTTGTGAAAGTATTTTTCAAAAAAAATTAAAAACTCGTTTCTGGGGGGTTTAACCTCCCCCCTCCCCAAAATAAAAGATTTGGTTAGCATCCTCAGGACCCAACTAGGTAAACACAGCAATCAGTGTTTACTTAGGGGTCCCAATTTTAAATGCCAGGCATTTTTCTATGTCACTAACTGGAAACAAAGATGGCCAAATCATGAAAGTAAAGGGCCATTTGCGACAGTAAAAATGGCCATTTGCGAAAGTTTTGTGATTTTTTGCTAACTTTTCCCATTGACTATAATGGGAAATTTGTTTTTTGAATAACTTTTGAACAGTTTAATATGTTTTCACCAAATCTTTGAAAGGCACATCGGTGACCATGACTGCATCTTCCCTGAAGATTTTGGGCCGAACAGACAAAGCATGTGGGCTGTGGGCACAAGCGAAAAAACATGCAAAAAGTCAGGTTTTTTGCATTTTTTTGCAGTTCTGTAGCTCTGTAACCATACATCCGACTGTAACGAAACTTGCCAGATCCTATGATTTATGTTACCAGACAGTGCTTACAACATTTCAGGTAAATCTGTCATATGGTGGCAAAGTTATTAAGGTGCAAAATTTGAGGTTTTACTTTAAAGTGTTTACTCAACCCTAACTATAGTGGTGCGACTGCGCCAATATAATATAGATAGATAGATAGATAGATAGATAGATAGATAGATAGATAGACAGACAGGCAGACATTACAGCTATAGTTAGGGTTGCCCATCCACTTCTATGTTAAACCCCAACTTTTGCACTTTAATAACTTTGTAACCATTTGTTTGATTTTCATGAACATTTGCATGCAAAGTGGAGCATCATAGATCTCTGGATTTGGCAAGTTGCATTATGGTCAGCTGAGCAGCTGCAGTGCTGCAGAGCACCAACAAAAATGCAAAAACAGGGGTTTTGCACATTTCTTTGCTTGTGGCTACAGCCCACACAGTCTGTCCATTTGGTCTGAACTCTTCAGGGAAGATGCAGTCAGGGTCATTGATGTGCCTTTCGAAGAGTTGGTGAAAAATATTAATCAATTCAAAAGTTATTAAAAAACAAGTTTCTCATTATATTCAGAGGATAAAAAATATATATGCCTCATGAAAGCTGCCACCAGTACATTTTACCCTTTACTGTCATGCAGCAGCCATCTTGTTTTCTGTTAGCGAGAGAGACAAATGCCTAGTGTTTAAATTTGGGACCCCCTAGGTAAACCCTGACAGTTGTCTTGAGGATCACAGCACTATATTTTTTTGGGGACCCCCCCCCAGAAATTCCATTTTGGTGATTGGAACCCTGTAGTGTTGCAAATTGTGTCAGAATGGATGCAACACTTTCGCAAATCATGAAAATGTCATGCCCATTCCGTCGCAAAGTTTCGCAAAACTATCACAATTTGTGACAGAACAGCACCCAAAATCAGCAATTCTTTGCTACCCCACTGCATCAAAATGGTTGGGACTTTTGGACTGAAATTTGCAGCCCTGGTCCCACAGATGTGCCTTTGGCGATTTGGTCCCAAAACATTCAATGTGCCCATAGTTATGGTGCTCTAAAGTTGAGAAATTTCCCATAGGCTAACATTGCGGCACCCGTGGCAAATTTCAATGCCTGTACAGTGTAAACTGTGCGAGATATGGATTTTTGTTCTCTACTGCTTAGCCAACCTTCAGGTAGACTAAGCTTGCATGAAGGTTTTGAAGTCATGATTACAACTGCAGTGAAATTTTATTCTGAGTTTCCACGGTTACTAAGATATCACCAAATTAGTGTCACAAGGGTTCCTTTTCAGTATTATAGGGCTCCATACTTACATGTATGTGGAAGCGCAGGGCCCAAAGGGCACACACTCCCACATACACATACCATTATGCAATAAATGGGCAACATGAGGGGAGCACAGGGCCGGAGAGCCCGCAAACCCACAACTACATACCAGCTACTAGTTACATTACACTTTCTCTAAAAGAAGAGAAATTCTTTGCAAAAAACCTCATTAATGTATCAGTTAGGGCTGATATCACAGCAACAAAAATATGGAAATGTAATGTTAGGGTTACACCCTACCCTCCACACACCAACAGACATCGGGGGTGTGCCATGAGGTCTTTAGGCCTAACTCTCACCTCCTTCTCTTATACTGCAGCGTGTCAGTCTGTTTACAAATTAATGGGGTGAGAGTTGGGCCTGATGACCTCATGGCACATCCTGACATCTGTTGGTGTGTGGAGTGTGGGGGGGTAACCCTAACATCAGATTTGCATACTTCTCTCACTGTGCTATCAACTCTAACTGATGCATTAACAAAGTTTATATATATTATATATATATATATATATATAGAGAGAGAGAGAGAGAGAGAGATAGATATATTTATATACTGTATATTTGAACCAACCCTCATTTTGCTATGTCAGTGTCATCACTGACTGAATCATGTCCCCTTTATCCTACCTCCCTACCATCCCATGGCCTCTCTTCCTGACCCTGACAAGGTCACTACTGACTGAATCCAGTACTACTGTCCCCTTCCCCTCTACTTCTTCTCTTTCTTCTGTATTCACACTCTGGTCACCCTCTCCTTCTTCCCCATGTCTCTGCCCCACTGCTCCTGCTGCCCCCTGCCCAGTTACTCTCATTTACCTTTGCCTACCTAATTTATACTCCTATTGTAACTTGTACTGATTGGAATGAATTATTTTGCTACTTTGTAGTTTGTTATACTGCAAGATTTGATTTGTATATTTTGTATATTTGTATGTATTCTGCTCTCGCATGTTATCTGTATTCCACCATGTATCTTTTTGTGATCTTCTCTAACGTTGAGCCTTTGTAAGGGAGTCTGTGACTCAAAGGTTGTAATTCCTAGATTTCAATAAAAAAATATACCATATATATTTATACAATAGGAGTGAAAGCAATAGCAGTGTGATAAACTTGGTTATTTCCACTGCAGTGTGATAAACGGTGATAACATCACTAGGGTAATAATAAATGGTGTTTATACATAATATGCTGATGTCACCACTCACTAACTACAGCCTGCATTCTAAAATGAACTGCTTCACAAATCTGTTTCTCACTGCTACTTGCAAGTAACTATTAACACTGCAAAGGACACTCACCTGTTTCCTATAGTGTTTCAACAGCTCACAGCCCATTACTATGCTGCACTCAAATTCAAGAAAGACTGCATTCTAAATGATAGTGCTGTACCACACAGTTTCTGTGTGTCACTGCAAGCTGAAACTAACTCTGTTAGCATTGCTAAACACATTCACCTGTTTTCCATAGTGTTTGGAACACTCCTGGACCATTCAGAGACACACACACACACTCAGAACACATGCTAACAATGCTCTCAGGATAGCCTAGCAGTTAGGGTAATGAGCTTTAAACAATGTTGGCACATCTAGTATACCAAACCTGAGTTTGACTCTCACAACTTCCTCTTTCACACTGTGTGACTTTGAACAAGTCATTTCACTGCCCAGTACTTTCAAATCTCCCTGACAAATGTACCCAGTTACCAAACACGAAATTAAAAGACAAAAACATAACTATACTTCTGAAGCTTTTACCCCCATTGTATAAATAGCACAGACCATGTGCTATGGAAAGTATTCTCACTCCTGCATCATGAGCTTTGTGTAATCTCAATTGTGAGTATTCCAGAGCTCACTCTGCAGGAGTGAGAATAATTTCAATATCACACTCCTGCCCATCATGGATCCTATATATATATATATATATATATATGCACACACATATATATATATATATATATACACACACACATATATAAATAATAGCGGCGCAGTTGCACCCCTATAGTTAGGGTTGAGTAGGCATTTTATTGCTAAACCTCAAATTTAGCGTGTTAATACCTTTGCAACCATTCTAGGGATTTGCACAAAATTTGGAATGCACAGTCTGATATTGCAGATCTCTTGATTTACCAAGTTGTGTTTTAGTTGGACATACGGTTTCTGCGTAGCAAAATGCCAAATTATGTACTTTTCACCAGTTTTGACATGTTTTGTGCCCGTGACTCTGTGACCACACCATGTGATCTTTTGGCCTGAAACTTGGAACATAGAAAGAGGTTGGGACAAGGAACAATCCAACATTGGTTTGGTAAAAAAATATCGATCCATTCCAAAGTTACTAAATTTTTTATATTTGCGTTCTGAGCATGTTTAAAAATTATATGTATATTTTGCAAAAGATAAATGGTCTCACAGTCAAAGATTTTGTCAGCTCGCAAAAGAAAAATCCTAGTCCATCAGAAAAATTCTTTGTTCAAGAGCCACCATCTTATTTTTAGTTTTCCAGTCAAACAAAATGTCGTAGCTTTCTCCATGGGTGACTTTTGGGCCAAATAAGGCATGGGTTTTGTTCAGGATGACCCCTCTACAAAGCCATGCCTTTGGTTTGCTTCATTTCTGTCAAAAAACAGATTTAAAAAAATTAAAAATTCTTCTTTCATGACTCGCTAATGACCTTCATTCATGAGCCTGCAAAATCTTGGTCCACAAGATGATCCTAGTCCACGAGCTTTGTTTGTGAGGGGTCAATCAGGTAGCCAGAATTTCATGACCAGATGTCCCTGGGCGTGACCAGATGTCCCTGGGGACGACCAGATGGCCAAGATTGGGATGACCAGATGTCTGCTCTTGGACTAGGATTTTGTTAGGTCGTGGACTAGGATTTTGCTATCTCATGACTGAAAAATTTTTAAAGGTGTAAAATCTTCAGAATTGCATAGCTCATGAACAGTTTGGTCTTTTTAGTTGAAATTTACAGGGTGTTGAGTGGCTGCCCTAGAGGTGTGATTTATGCTGTTTGGGAATTAAGTGGTTCCATAGATATGCTATGGTGAAGCTGAGATTTTACCTATAGGACAATATTGTGGAGTCTGTCATGCCTTTTGAAAACAAAGCGAGATACAGAGTTTTTGCTACTTGCAACTTAGATCACCTATGTGTGATCTATGCTACTGGAACAAGATTTGACACCATAGTGTAAGCCTGCAGTGGAATTTTTTTGTGGGTTGCACGATTCATGAGATATTGTCAAATTAGTGCCACAAGGATTCAAAGAGTGCCTGTCCAGTGCATTTCTGTGCCTGTATCTCATAAACAATGTAAAATACAGGTTCAGTCATTCATTGTCACATGAACTACTCAATCTCCCAATTACAACAACACTTTAATTTTTTTTCAACCTTCTACGGGTCCTGAGATATCGGCAAATTAGTGTTTCAAGGGTTTCTTGCCCTATAGGGCTGCTGTATGGCTGTGTAGCTTTGCACAAGTGGGAGCATGGGCCTGGAGTGCCCACACTCCCACAGATGCATATTGTTATGCAGAAATAGACAACTTGGTGGGAAGGTCCCACACTCCCACCAGTACATGTTTTTTACTAGTTATATTACACTTTTTCCAAAAGTAAAGAAATTCATGGCAAAAAACTGCATTTAATGAATCAGTTAGGGATACAGTGACAAAAGTGAGGAAATGAAATGTTAGGGTTGAGCCCCTAACCCCTCCCCACACAACCCATACACAAACCCATCCTCCACAGACTGACAGATGCTAGGGTGTGCAATGAGTTTGTGAGGCCTAACTCTCACCACCATTCTCCTTTACTGTAGTATGTCAACCTGCTTGGTTCTATGTGATAACGGCACAGCCACATCACCGAAAGTTTCTTTCAGCGATGCACTCCCCAGCGCACAGCGATGCGGCACCGGGGACATAGATTTCCATTGTTTATGTAGGGGGAATTGCACCACCCAAAGGGGGCTTCACCCCATGCACCCCCCTACTTAAAGATTCTCAACTCCAGGAGGGTGCAAGTCAGTGGGGTGCAAGTTGAAGAAAAAAAATTGGGTCCAGGCATAACAAAAGGCACCTGTGCCCAGACCCAAATCCTGTACCACACCTGCTGCAGCCATGAACTGACCCCCCCCACACCACGCTGCAGCTCAGCAGCCCACTGCAGCACCAGTCCCTGCATCCCCTCTCCCCCCATGTGCACAGACATATGGCGACATCTGGTCAGCTATTTGTACCACCCACCATCCGGTCCACCCAGCTCCCCAATTGCCCCCATCGACGTTCGCTGCAATGCCATCATGATTCTGGACATCGCCCATCGGCGATGACCAGACTCATGGTATACCACCTGCTTACACCCATGGAATGGGGTGAAAGTTAGACCACATGAACCCATGGCACACCCTGCCATCCTGTGGAGGATGGGTGCGTGGGTTGTGGGGTGGTTAAGGGGTTCAACCCTAACGTTTCATTTCCTCACATTTGTCACTTTAACCCTAACTAATGAATTAAATGTATTTTTTTTGCCATATATATTTATTTAGCTTTTGTTGACCGGGTAAGTGCACTAGACAAATCCTGCCTATTTTCAGGCACGACCCGGGGGGGGGGGAATACAAATGAATGCCAACTGACCTTGAACCAGATTAAGCTGCTGGTGGTATTTTTAGTGAATGAGGGAAATTTGGCCAGGACACCGGGGAAATTCCCCTACTCTTTTCGATAAGTGCCATGGGATCTTTAACATCCATCTGAACTACCACCAATCCAGGCAGATGGGACCTCGGTTTAATGTCTCATCCGAAAGACGGCACCTCAGAAATGCAGCACCCCTCTCATGCTACATTACAGTGTCAGTACTGGGATATTAACCCAAGTGCCAGATGTGGGAACTGAACCCACAGCCCTCTGATCTCCCAGCCTCAGAGGCGAGTGTGCTACCTACTGAGCCACTGACACTGATTATAGGGAATATATAGGGTTGAGGAGCCATTTTCATGTTAAACCTAGAATTTTGCACCTTAATAACTTTGCAGCTGTTCAACAGATTTGCCTGAAATTTGGAATACATGATCAAGAACCATACATCTTGGGATCTGCCAACTTTTGTACTGTTCGGATATACAGCTGTGGAGTTATTAAGCGTGATCTGTGCGTGCGTTTACGCTTTTTTGAAATTCTTTGCTCATCTCTACAGGTCGCATGGTTTGTGCACCAGTCCAAAATCTTCAGGGAACATGCGGCAGGGGTCCCCGATGTGCCTTTTGAAGATTGCATGAAAAATTATTAAATGGTTCAAAAGTTATTAAAAAACAATTTCCCATTATAAGTCAATGGGAAAAGTTAACAAAAAGTTTGACAATGTTGCAGATGCAGTTTTTACTTTCGCAAATGGCCCTTTTACTGTCACAAATCCACCATTTTGTTTTCAGTTGGTCATCATAAAAATGCTTGGCGTTTAAATTTGGGACCCTCTAGCAACCTAATTATTTTTGTATTCACCTAGTCGGACCCTGAGGATGCTAGGCATGTCTTTATTTTGGGGTAAAACACCCCTGAAATATGTTTTTCAAATTTCTGGAAAAAGTATTTTTGCAAAGTACTTTTGCATTTGTGACACTGTCGCATGAATTTGCGAAAGCTTTCGCAAAGTTCGACAGTACTTTTCCAGGCTATGGGAAAATGACAGCAATTCTTTGCCACCCTGCTGCAAAGAACAGTTTGGTCTTTTGGGCTGAAATTTGGAGGGAAGAAAGCCAGCATCCCACATATGTGCCTTTTAGTGGTTTAGAAAGAAAATATTACAGGGAGCCAAAGTTATGGTACTCCGAACTTCTCTTTTTTCCCATAGGATAACATTACGGCGTTCCCCGTGCCTTTCAGGGCCTGTATCTTGGAAACGGTGCAAGATACGGACTTTTCATTGGAAAAATGCTTAGCCCCCTAAAGGCACAAAACTAGCCAGGAAAGTCATAAATCATATGACTTTTAAATTTTTTTCTGCGTTGTACGGGTCCTGAGATATAAGCAATTTAGCATTCCAACTCCTCATTTTCTGCTCTGAGACCTATTATTATGCATACATTCTTTGTACTCACTGTCTTTCTCTATGCAGCTTTTGGGGAAAACCAGCCTGTGCGCTTACATTACTGTTACCCTTACCGCTTCTGCTTGCGGTTCCATAACCGTTTCACTTACTGTTCCCATCTACAGCACATGTGCGTTACCCTTTGCGTTTTCATTTACGCTTGCGTTTGCGTTATTTTAACCATTTGTGTCTACAGTACTGTTTATATTTGTGTTTTGCTTTGCGTCACCATGCGCATTACCATTTGCGTTTGTGGGAACCGTGTTACTATGTGACAAGACATCATGTGGGTCCTGCACTCCCGCCACCACATTACATTCACTATTTCTCATTATCATTCTCAAAAAGAAGGGAAATTAGAGGCAAAAAACTCTGTTTAATGCATTAGTTAGGGTTGTTCCACAGTGACAAAAGTGAGGAAATTTGGTGTTAGGATTGAAAGCCCCCCTTGGACCCCTCGCCCACACCCCCAACCAGCATCAGGGTGGCATTGGGGTTGTCGGTCCTAATTCTCACCCCATTCTCCTATACCTCTACTTCTTCACACATCTAATGGGGTGAGAGTTAGAGCAACCCCAACGCGCACACCCCAATGCCGGTAGTGGGTGGGGCCAAGGGGCTTTCAACCCAACACCTAATTCTCACTTTTGTCACTGTGGAACAACCCTAACTAATGCATTAAACGGAGTGTTTTTGCCTCTAATATATATATGTAGCTGTGGAAGTGCAGGGCCCTCCATTTGTAAGACAACAGTGATCAAACTGTTAGCATAGCCTTCTTATTACTCTGCCTCATGTATCCATTACAGAAAATGTTTGAATCACTGCCAAAGCATGATTCTGCACAACTGCAATGCCATTCCGCTCCACAGGAGCAAAAACACATTTTAGGCAGGATTTGAAAAATGACAGCTGTGACATACATGAGGTGGGGTAATAAGAAGGTTATGTTGAAAATCTGGGATCAAAATATTTAAAATTTCAAAAGTTACAAGCAGGCATAGCAAAATTGCAACACATTTTCATAACTTTGTCATTTTCTCATATTTTGACCCCAGAGTTTCAACATAGTCTTCTTGTGACCCTACCTCATGAACTCCATGGGTGAAAATGTTCAGATCTGTGATGAGATGCCATTCCATGCCACAGGTGCAAAAACATGTTTAGGACAGAATGTAAACAAGCATTTGTCAATGCCGAACGTTGTCTCGCTGGCATTGGCATTGGTAGTGCCAGAGTTAGAGATGCATAATAGGAATGGCAGTGAAGTACTGAAGTGATGCAGACCCCACCCTGTAGAGACTGACAGGCATTGTGGTGTGCCTTTGGGTCATCAGCTATAACGCTCATGCCATTGTACCTTATCTTATCCTGTAGACACTGACAAGTGTTGTGGTGTGCTTTGGGTTCTTTGGGCATTATACTTACCCCATTCCATAAGGAAATACACTAAGGTGGGTGCAGTATAGGAGAATGGGGTGAACTTTGTGACCGAACAGTACAAGGCACACCACAATGCCTGTCACTGGCTGTAGGGTGGGGGTGGTGGTGGAATGGCATGAGCATTACAGCCGATGATCCCAAGTCACACCCCTGATGCCTGTCAGTCTCTACAGGGTGGGGTGCTACTGTTGGAAACCCTAACACCGTAGGCGTGTGTTGGTATTTTCATTCCAAATTTTCAACATGGGCTGTTTGTGAGCCCTCGGCCCACCTCATGAAAAGTGACACTATCAGTTTGTTAGCTGAAAGGTGGTTCTGAACAGCGGCTATACCATTTGGAGACACTGGGATGAAAACACATTTTGGGCAGTATGTGGAAAATGACAACTGTATTGTTCATGAGGAGATGTCAAAAAATGGCAACGTTGAGAATCTGGAGTGAAAATATGAAAAATTGGTGAAGTTATGAGCATGCATAGAAACTGTGCAACACACATCCATAACCCAATTATTTTTCAGATTTTTTTAACCACATGTTTAACATAGGCATTTTGGGACCTCCCCTCATGAACAGTGGTGCTATGATTTTGTTAATTTGTCCAAAATGTTGATTTCGCACAGTGACCACGCCATTGTGTGTCACAGGTGCGAAAACATTTAGGGCAGGATGTGAAAATGACAGCTGTACTGTTCACAAGGAGATGTGAAAATGCCAGTGTTGAAAATCTGGCATGAAAATATTGCAAACTTGCAAAGTTACAAGGGTGTGTGGAAACTTATTACATTCTGTAACACAGTATTTATGGAATTCATTACCAAATTTTCAACATAGGAATTTTAGGACTTCTGCTATGAACAGTGTCACCAACATTTCCTCAAACTGTCCTGAAAACTGATTTTGCACAGCGACCATGCTATTCTGCACCGGACATGCAAAAAACACATTTTGGCCAGGATATGTAAAATGACAGCTGTACTGTTCATAAGGAAGTGTGGAAAAATGGCAATTTAGAAAATCTGGAGTGAAAATATTACAAATTCATGAAGTTATGAGAGTGCATGGAAACTGCACAGTGCACGCTCGTAAAACCGCCATTTTTGGATTTTTCCCACCAAATTTGCAACGTAGGCTTTTTGAGAGCCTTCCTCATGAACAGTGGAGCTGTCGTTTCATTAATCAGTTCCAAAAGGTGATTCTGTGCAGTGACCGCAAAATCACCTTTCAGGACTGAATAATGCCATGACAGTGCCTGAATTCATAAGGAAGGGTCCCAATAACCTCATGTTGAAAATTTGGTGCAAAAATTCCCCCAAATGGCTGAGATATGCACCAAAGTTGAAAAAACCCTAATTATGCCATTGTGATTGGTTGACCATCCATGTCACTCCAGACGTTACCTCATGGGTTTTAGCCCACCTGATAGGGTAGTGATGCACATGACCCTAGGATCAGATTTCTTGTATATCCAGGTCCCAGAAACCCCTGTTCTCCAGTACAAATCATGCATCTGATCAGGCTACAAGCACACCAGGATCCCTGTTGTTCTACTCTAGGAAGGTAGGCCTCTCCTTTATAATTACCTAACTTGCTTATCCTGCCAATCACATAGAGACTCATTATGCCATCCCTGCTGCAGTTTTTTGTGTGTGTTTTTTCCCCATCATCCTTTAATATAGCTCCCTAATGGGAAGTGATTCCTGCAGCACTGTGTTTTTTCTTGCTATGACTGATTTATGCCAGTGTTGTTGTTTATTGATATATTTCTCGGTTGTTTGGGCTAGAAGTTAAAGCCAGTAAGTTTTTTTATGGTTACCAATGTGTTGCTTAAAATCTTTCCTGCTTTGGCTTCTCTGGCCTATTTCCAAAGTATTGAGCCCCATCCTGGCCTACTTCAAGCCTAGCGAGATGTTCTGCAACCTATCTGATGTTTTTTAGTGTTATTTGCGGTTTTCTGCATTGCATTCCTTCCATTTTTTGGTAAGGGGAAAAGGGTTTGTCCTCCTCAGGTCTGTTCGTGGTTCTGGCATCTGCCTGCACCTTCCCTGCCTCGCGCAAGTAGCGCAGCACACATACAGGCCGCTCCTTAAGCCTCCACTCACTCGGTAGAACTTGCAGTGAGTGGCTAAGGACTGCCCTTAAAAATTGAAAAAAAGGAGCTCTACCTCATGTAGCTCATTCTCGCTTGCCTTACAAGCCCAGGGGACAGTTACACTACAAGGCCTCTGGACTACTCTGAGCTCGGCGTGGTGCTCCCCCCCCCGGCGCATGGTTTCGGTGTCTTGGTTGGACCCTGCTTCCACCAAAGGGAGAGCATCCCCGTGCTCAATACCAGCTTCCCCTCAACAGATTTCCGAATTTTAGGGGATTTTTTCATTCAGGAAGGTCTTGCTCGTCTTCCCCACGCTCTTTCCAGCCACATGGTCCTAGCGGCCTACTTCCAGCCATCGCTGGGTCCCAGGCCTAGCACTGGGGGGGGAATTGGATGCCTTCTCTCCCTAGCAGTCAACAGAAGGTAGCTCGGGAAAGAAACGCTGGACATTGGAATTCTGAGTCCTGCTGCGATTTCTCAGTGATTCACCCCCTGCCTAAGGCTCAGGCTGTTCAATACTTCATTTTCCTTCAGTGATAGCACTAGCAGAACGAGCAATAATTTTTTCTTTCGAAGGTCTCTTTCCAAAGTAGAGGGAATAGCCACACTGAGACCTCAAGTGGAATTCTGGGAGGAGGTGCCATCTGTTTGTTTTTTCTGGCAAATAAACAAAGCGCTAGCATGCTGCATCACAGTAGGGGTTGAAATCAAAACCTAGATGCTCTGAGCTGCAAACAGGAGCACTGGTTCAAAAATGTCCCTCTGCAGGCCTATGAAGCCTCCTGGCTCGTCCTCCCCATCCCCCCTCCCAGCACCTCCTCTACCTCCATATGGGGTCCCTCTCTCTAGCGACCCTATATTCTCTTCAAAAGAACCTAGTGGTACCTCATTCTAGTTCATATGGGGTCCCTCTTCATAGCGACCCCATATGCCTTACAAAGAACTTGGTGGTCCCTTCCCATAGTGACCTCCACAGTGGCCTTCTCCATGCGGGGTCCCTCACTATAGTGACCCCCCATGCTGAACCCCGCCTGTAGTTCTTTATACGCCCCTCTCTAAGGTCAGTGTTATCAGCAGCACCCTAGGGCATTTACACTCCTAGGATGTTCTGTAATTTTAAGGCTGTATTAAACAGCTATGGGGCACCCACTGAGTTGGAGGCCTACTGCCACCCAGTCCTAACATATGCCTCCTTTTCTCCCTCTCTCCACCAGATGGTCAAGGCCAAGAAATGCACTTCTTGCAGTGCTACTCTCTTGCCCAATGCTCCGGGCCCCCTATGCCCCACCTGTCTCCTTGACGATGAAGACTTATCGCTGGAGCAAACTTCTGTCATGGGCTCCAGTAATCCAGGGCCAAGCGGCTCTACTTGGATGGATCCTGGAGCTATCCTTCTTCAGAACCAGCAGTCCACGGTAACGATGATGGAGAGCCAACAGAACTTTATGCTGAAGATAATGGAAAAGTTAGAATCCCTTACCCAGCACAGGGCAACAACTGCAGCACCTCCGGAGCCAGATAATGTGGGGAGGGCCAATGGAGACCATCCAGATCATGTAGAACCAGCACCAAACAGCCAAAAGCTGCACTCTGGAGAAGACTAGGAGAGGCCAAATGAGGAAGAGGGAGCGGAGACCGATGACAAGGACATGGAACCACAATCCGTGCCATCCCTCACATCTAAACTTTGCTCTTTCAACGTGGTTCCAGGCCTTATGAAAATAGTCAAGGCCACTATGGGGTTTGACATCGAAGAGGGCAAACCAGAGTCAAAACTAGACCCCATGATTTGGCAAAAGGCGACTATCAAGGAGACATTCCCAGTATGTCCAGCGATCGATGACATTTTCAACAAGGAGTGGCAATCCACAGAGCCTAGCAGAATGTCAAACAAAGAGAAACTTAGATCGCATGTACCAGGTTCAGGAGGACAAAGCCAGCAACTGGTGCACAGCCCCAACTATTGATCCTTAGGTGGCGGCACTCAGTAAGAAAACCATTCTGCCATGCAGAACCATATCATTAAAGGACCCCACAAACAACAGAGTGGAAGACATGTTGAAAAAGGCCTTCGAAATCGAGGGAATGGCAGCCAAAGCCTCTACTACGGCCATTTACTTGGCACGTGCCCAGATTCGCTGGCTCGAGGAACACCTTGAACAGGCAAACACCAAATCTAGAGAGGCAGAACTGTTAGAATGCACTTTCGATGCTGCTAAATACCTGGCAGACATGGCAGTGGACACTCTCAGACTGAATACCAGAGCTACAGTCATCACTAACCATGCCAGAAGAGCATTGTGACTAAAATTATGGGAAGCCGACAATGAGTCCAAAACACTACTGCAAAATTTGCCTATGAAGGGAAAACACGTAGTTGGGGAGGGCCTACATGAATTCCTAAAACAGAAAGCTGAGGGCAAAGACCTTCTCAAGAATAAGAATAGGTACACCTATCTCCCTTCTGCTAGGTGGAGGTTTCAGGGGGGAAATAAGTCTCATCAAGCACGCAGAGACACCCATTACCAGAACAATACGTTTTGGACAGAGGAACACACAGTGGATTCCACAGTTCCTTCACCCATTCCTACCAGCCCTGCTCCTTCAGACCCTGAGGGTCCAAGTTTGGAGAAAGAGGTAGAGGCAATAGGGGAAAGCAATAATGACTACTTGGCCAGAACGCCACACAGGCGGGAACTGTGTCCCCCCGTGGGACAAAGATTGTCGCTTTTCAGACATCAGTGGTTCTGCACAACCTCAGACAAGTGGGTTCAGGAGGTGGTGTTGAGAGGATACTCCAAAGAGTTATCCCAATCCCCCGTCACACACAGATTCATAAGTTCTCCCATTGCCAAAAAGAAGGAAACAGCTCATCAGGTCCAACAAATCCTGTTGGATTTGATACAAAACAGAGGAATACAGGCCGTCCTCCTTCATGAACAGAAACTAGAAGTGTATTCCATTTTCTTCCTCCTGTCCAAGAAATCAGGGGAGCTATGCCCCATTCTGGACCTGAAGCATCTCAATCAGCATGTAGTTTCCCAAAGGTTCAAATTGGAGACCCTAAAGTCAACTCTTCACAGTATCTGGGTAGGCAACTACCTCACGTCTCTAGATTTGAAGGGCGCATACCTTCACATACCTATCAGACCAAAATACAGACAATACCTCAGATTCCACATCCTAGACCAGCACTACCAATATCAGGCCTTACCCTTCGGTCTTACCTCAGCTCCAAGAGTGTTTACCAAGGTGTCAGTAATACTAGTAGCTAGACTCCAAGAACAAGGTCTCGATATCATCCCCTACTTGGATGACTGGCTGATTCGGGCACGCTCCAAGGAGTGCTCGCACCAAGATACTGTGCTCGCTCTGAGAGCAGTCGAGGAGCACGACTGGGTGGTAAACCAAGCCAAATGTCATCTGGTGCCCAAGCAACAGATAGAACACCTAGGGGTGCAAATCAACACGTCACAGGGATGGGCAAAACCATCCTAGACAAGGGTGCACAACCTAATAAGATTGTCTCATCACCTGAGGGCTTGCCATCAGCCAACCATGGGACAAATAGCCCAGTTACTTGGTTGCATGGCATCTTGCATTGACCTGATCCCTTGGGCCAGGTGGCACATGTGACCCCTACAGACTTATGTCCTCACTCGGGGATCACCGAACAAATACAACCTGCATGTCATAGTTCCATTACCACCATCAGTGAGACAGTCGCTAACATGGTGGACAGTGAGCTCCAATCTCACATGAGGGGTTCCACTAGAGGTATCTTATGGCGCCACTATAGAAACGGACGCAAGCCTATTGGGCTGGGGAGCATGCTTAGGCAACCTGACAGCACAGGGCCAATGGACAACATCAGAGGCCAAGCTATCCATCAACGTCCATGAAATGAGGGCAGTATATCATGCTCTGAGAACTTTCAGATCATCCATTTCCAGTCAATCAGTTCTAATACTTCCAACAACCAGGTCACGGTGGTATACATCGCCAAGCAAGGGGGTACCAGGAGCAGAGCTATGCAGAGGGAGGTGGAGACAGTCCTCAACTGGGCACAGACCAACCTCACACATCTCGGCGTAGTTCATTTCACGGGCAAGCCCAACATGCAAGCAGATTGGCTCAGCCGACAACAAGTCCACCCAGGGGAGTGGCGTCTCCACCCCAGCCTCTTCCAAATGATTCAGGAGACTTGGGGACCTGCATCAATGGATCTCATGGCCACAGCAGAAAATGCACAGGTCAAGAAATTCTATTCAAGATACAGAGAAACCCAGTCCCAGGGAACCGATGCCCTATCACAACCTTGGTCTCGGGATCAGGCGTACGTGTTCCTCCCCATTCCATTGCTATCCCAAGTACTAGCCAAGATCCAAACATCACAATGAACCATCATTCTAGTGGCACCCTACTGGCCATGGAGAACCTGGTTTGCCACGGTGCTGGCTATGACAATGGACAGCCTCACGTTACCCTACCAGCTGGATATGCTGACCCAGGGACCAGTATTACACCCGGCTGTACAGACGCTAACACTCACAGCCTGGCTCCTGAGAGGAAGAGACTGATGAGAGCAGGTGATCATGAATTAGTCTTCTCCATGATGCTACAATCCAGACAATCCTCGAGCACCTCGACCTATGGTAGACAATGGTCGGTGTTCGTGAAGTGGTGCCGAGAACAAGGTAAGGATCCTGAGCAAGCAGACCTGTCCACCATCCTCTTATTCCTTCAACAGGGAGTAGACAAGGGGTGGGCGCACTCATCTCTCAGGGTACAGCTCTCAGGCATTGCAGTAGCCATTGGTTCCATTGGGGGACACGGTCCTTGGGCACACCCAGATGCCTTGTGCTTCCTGAAAGTGGTGGAAGTACTACGACTCAGATTCAGACCATCCATCGCTCCCTGGGACCTCCCTTCAGTATCAGTACAACCCCCTTTGAACCACTACACGAGGTAAATCTGTTCTGGGTGGGTCTGAAGACCTGCTTCCTCATCGCCATCTGCTCAGCTCAAAGGATTGGGGAAGTAGGGGTGTTATCATACAAAGAACCTTACATGGTGTTCACCTCTCAGGGGGCACACCTACGCATGGTACCAGCCTTCCAAACAAAGGTCTCCTCCACATTTCACAGGGAACAACCCATTGAGTTGCCTACCTTTCCTGGAGACACTCAACCTGGTGATAAGCCTGTCCCTCACCATCTAGATGTCAGGATCACCCTGTCCATTTACATATCTAGAACTCTACCCTTATGCAAGACAGAGAGGTTGTTCATTGTCACAAGGGGACAAAGACAAGGCAGGGCAGCCTCTAAGACTACCATTGCTGGCTGGCTCAAGAGAACCATCCAGGAAGCCTAGAGGGCTAAACAACTAACACCCCCAGAGGGTATCAAGGCCCATTCCATGAGAGAAGTAGCCACTTCTTGGGCAGAAAGGGCTAACATGTCTTCAGAAGATATCTGCAAGGCAGTGACATGGACTTCCATCCATACGTTTGCCAGACACTATAGACTGGAGCACCTGTACAAGTTACAGCCCACTTTTGCCACCCAGGTCCTCTCAGCCGCCAGATCCTCCTCTCACTCCTAGACCACTCTGTCTCCCTCCCTAGGGTACAGTACTGCTACTTATCTACCCATGAGGTAATGTCTGGAGTGCCATGGATGGTCAACCAATCACAATGGGTATTTACTCACCTGGTAAAGGTGACTGTGTTGGCTGACATCCATGACACTCCACGACCCGCCCGACAGAGTGCTCAGAGTGACCAGGATTAGACTAAGTGGAAGAGTTACCTTGAGGGGAATTAAGCCATATTTCACTAAGGACATCCAAGATGTCGACCGTCGACCACTTACAGGTTGAGTTAGAGTGTATTAATAGGTAAATAAAACTAGGGCCGTTGGCCCACATGTACATATCGACTCAGTCTGCATTATTGTATAGGATGGTTACTGTCTTTTCTCGTAGTTGCTCTTTTACTAACCTTGATTTCAGCTATGGAAGATTCAAACTGGAGAACAGGGGTTTCTGGGACCTGGATATATAAGAAATCTGATCCTAGGGTCATACACATCACTAGCCTATCAGGTGGGCTAAAATCCATGAGGTAATGTCTGGAGTGCCATGGATGTCAACCAACACAATCACCTTTACCAGGTGAGTAAACACCCATTACACAGCTTACCAGCATTTCTTCATTTTGCGGTCAGCTTTGAAGAGTGCAGACTTGTTCCCGGTCCACTGAAGATCGTCGTGCTGGACTCCACAGGTAAGTATGGGATGAGAGTGGGGTGTGGGGAGGCAGGGTGCGCAGAGGGTTGGCACTGGCTGTGGAGGAGGCAGGGAGACCTCAAGGGACCGTTTTCTTTTTTACAGGTTTTAAAAAAACAAAACAAAAAACATTGCGGGACGGTTTTTCTTTTGCAGGATTTGGCACACTGGGTGAGCTCCCATCATGCCACCTAAGTGTTTTTGAGAGATGCTGTAGCCAACGAGGGGACTGGGCACCCCCGTTGCTTATATAATAAAGGGGACACAAGCTGAGGGGATTGAGCACCCCCCAGCACACAACAAAAGCGGGGAGGACATTATGCCAATGGGGATTGGGTCCCCCATCGGCAAAGAAAAACTATTGGGGGGTGCATGATGCTGAGGGCGGGATTGGACACCCCCTCAGCATACATTTTAAATGGGGAGGTCATTATGTCAATGGGGAGTGGGTTCCCCAGCCAGCACTGAGACAGGAGGCGGTGGCAGCAGTAACTGCCGTCATGTTGCGCACATCGGGAGGCATGTTGTGGTCCTGCTGCATGAGAGCTTCGCTCTCATTGCAGCAGACATTCTCTTAGATCTGGTGACCACATTAGGAATGCATGATGTCAGCACCTGCTACTGTCTGATTGGGAAATGAGGGACGCATCTACTGATGCATGCCCTGCATTCGCTCAACAGTGACCACGCCTCCAAATCTGCTGCTACCGCAATATGTTGGCTGTGCATGCATGAGCCAACATGAAAATGACAGCTGTACTGTTCATGAGGTGGTGTAAAAAATGGTTGGGCAGGATTCACAAAGGAGATATAGAAACATAGAAACACAGAATTTGACAGCAGATAAGGACTGCTTGGCCCACCCAGTCTGCCCATTTCCCTACCTAATGGATAAGCTGCAGATCCTAGTTAACCAGCAGCCTACTTCTTTCTACCCCCAACCCCTAGAATTATCTTATGGCTGTCCCATGCATGCTTGAATTCCACCACTGTTTTTGACTCCACAACCTCCTCTGGAAGGCCGTTCCATGCATCCACAACCCTCTCTGTGAAAAAATACTTCCTCACATTACCTCTGAGCTGCCTCCCCTCTATCTTCAAATTATGCCCCCTTGTTCTTGCACACCTCTTTTTTTGAAAGATGCTACCCTCTTGGACTTTGTTGATTCCCTTGAGGTACTTGAAAGTTTCTATCATGTCCCCCCTCTCCCTCCTTTCCTCGAGGCTATACATATTAAACTCCTTTAGTCTTTCTTCATATGTCTTCCGGTGCAGACCCTGCACCATTTTAGTTGCCCTCCTCTGGATAGCTTCCATCTTGCCTATGTCCTTGCAGAGATTGGGTCTCCAGAACTGCACACGGTACTCCAGATGGGGTCTCACCAGCTGTCTGTACAGAGGGATAACAACTTCCTGTTTTCTACTGGTGATGCCTCTCCCTATGCATCCCAGTATCCCCCCAGCCCTCAGCACATCTGCTCGGCACATCTTGACAGCCCCAGCGCAGTGGAGATGCACTAAGCGCATACTGTGGTATTCACAGAGAATGTGCAGGGGAATGCCCATGGTGCATCCCCTCTGTGAATACTACAGTTGCGCCCGGCCCAGGCTGCACCGGCACATCCCCCATGTTGGGCTGGGAAACCAATGGGACAGTGCATCTCATGATGCACTGCACCCAAAACTGCTATTCAGAGCAGACAACATGCAAATGGGGCCATTAGACATGCAAGGCACAATGGGGTCATTTGCATGTCATTATGGCCCCATTTGCATTGCACTTGCAGGAATGCACCTGGCAAATGAGCCTGGCTCCCTGCAAGGGTTGTGTGCCTCCAATACCAAACACTGATGCCCTGGTTGGCTAGCAGCCCCCCTTTGCCCACAGTCCTGTACCAATTGTACAGTGCCCAACACATCCCTGGTGGTCTAGTGTCCCCCCATGCCCATCTCTCCATTAGTACAGGACATCCAGCTGAACCCCTGGTAGTGAAGTGGACCCCCCTACCTACCCTGACCTAAGCGCAGCAGCTGTTGAATGTCCATCATCTCCCTGGTGGTCCAGTGGACCCCCCCCACCCACCTAGGCGTCCCTCCACACCCTGCACCCCCATCACAGCTAATTCCTAACATTGGCGGGCGGCACATCCTACCCACATACCGCCAAGGCCACTAACTGACTGTGCTGCACTGAAAGACAGTGTACAGTATGCCTGTAAGCCCATTGGTAGTTCCTATCAACCAATGGGCTTGCAGTGTATACTGTACACTTTCAGTCACAGCGGTGTGTCTGACCCGACTGTCACATAGTTGTGAATGAAAGCATACAGTACACACTGCAAGCCCATTGGTCAACAGGAGCTACCACTGGGCTTACAGGCATACTGTACACTGTCTTACAGTGTCAGCAAAGTCGGTGGGTGGCAGTGGCGGTATGTGGGTGGGATGTGCCACCCACTGGTGTTAGGCATTAGCTGGGACGGGGGATGCAGGGTGTGGAGGGGGTGCCTGGATGAGTGGGGGGTCCACTGGACCACCAGGGAGATGATGGACATTCTAAGGCTGCTGCACTTGGGTCGGTGCTTGGAAGGGGGTCCATATCACTACCATGCTTTGGCTGGGTGTTCTGTACTAACAAAGAGGTGGGCATGGGGGGGACACTAGACCAGCAGGGATGTGTGGGGCACTGTACAGTTGGTATAGGACTGCAGACAAGGGGGGGACACCCTGGACTGCCAGGGTCTGCAGGCTGCTGTGCTACTGGCAGCAGTACGGCAGCCTGCCTGTAAGTGGCCACCCACATAAGTCTAGTGTTACTGGACTTATCTTTTGGTGGTGCATCCCCAGACATGCCCCGGGGATGCACCACCGATATGCATCAGGTATGTATGGGTACGCCCCCTTTACAGCCCCTCCAGATGTGCCGCATATCATTGCTGGGTTCATGCAGTGCATCTGTGATGCATCTGGTGCATCGGGGTTGTGCCAGTGCATCAGATCACTTCCAGAATTGCCTTTCAGTGCATGTTGGGGATGCGCCGGTGCATCTCAGATACGTTGGGCACATCCGTTTTGTGAATTCTGCATGTTATGTTGAAAATTTGGACTCAAAATATTGAAAATTACCAAAGTTATGCACTTGCATAAAAAAATTCCAATGACCACTCATAGCTCAGCCATTTTTAGGAATTTTTCACTAAATTTTCAACACGGCCTTTTTGGGAACCCACCTCATGAACGTTAGTGGTGAAATTTCATTCTTTGGTCCTGAAAGGCAGTTTCCAGCAGCAACCACAAAAATCACCTCCGGGCCCGATTAACAAACTTACAGTGCCAGTGTTCATGAGGTGCAGTCCCAAAAAGGTTATGTTGAAAATTTGATGAAAAAATCTCAAACAATGGCAATGTTATGAACATAAGTTCAAAATGCCATTGAAAACATTATGATGGCACTTACCTTGAGTCTTCAGTTCACAGTTCAGCTTTGAAGAGTGCAAACATGTCTTGGTCCACAGAAGATGACAGTCTATGGCCTCCAGTGGTAAGTATAGGGCAAGGGGGGGCTGTGGGGTGGTGGGTGCTCAGTGGGAGGCTCAGGATTGGGGAGGGTGATGGCAGGGATGACGAGGGACCGTTTTCTGTTTTTCAGGTTTAAAAAAAAGACATTAAGGGGACTGTTTTCTTTTTACAGGATTTTATTAAATAAATACTTCAACACACTGAGATTGGGCTCCCTAGTGTCCCACACCGCTGGGGGTGTGGGGGCTATGTATGCCAACATGGTGATTGGGCACCCTGATATTGGCCAATAAATAAAATAACGGGCTTCAGGGAGAGCATCCAATACTGGAGGTTGGCATCCTGGTGTCAGATTTCTACATAAATCAATAAACGAGGGACATGGGGACAGCAATCGGAGGGTGAGAGATGCCACTAGACACCAGGGAAACATCATGGAAAATGATCAGAGGCTGGGAGTGTCACTAGACATCAGGGAAACATTGGGGACAGTGATTGGAAGGTGAGGGGTGCTACTAGACACCAAGGAAATTAGTTTGATTATGGGCACAGCAATCACAGGGTGGGTGGTGAAACTATACACCAGGGAAATTATGTTTATTACAGGGACAGCCATCGGTGGGTGGGGGTGCCACTAGACACCAAGGAAATGAATGGGCAGGGGTATTTGAGGGTGGGGGCCCACTAGACACCAGGGAAAAACAGTAAAGTACTGGGGAGGGCAATGGAAGGGACAAGCAATGATTTTTGAGTGACCAAAGGAATCCCTTTTTGTGATTCATTACACATAAAAGGATTTATTATATTTTAAAAAAACACATTTCAAGGGCATAATTTTAACTCTGAAGTGCAGATTGCACCTAATGGGGTCCCAATGAGCCAGCCAGGTGTGGCGGTCATTTTTGTGGCTTTTGAAAAAAGAATGAACAAAAAAAACAGAAATAAGAGCAATTCACGAAAAAATAATTTTGTTTCATGAAAAAGGATTTTGTTCTCACAAAGAAGAAGATGATCTCATGAGTCAGAATCCTTCTTCATGAGATCAATTCCTTTGTCAAACATTTTACCTCAAGTCTGAAAAATGGACTCCCCAATTCCCATAGGAAATAATGGAACTTAAAAACTAAATAACTTTGCGACAGGTTAATATTTTTGCACCAAACACTGGCAGTTCTGTTACCCAAGATCTTTCTACCATAAAAAAATCGGACCAAAATTCCACACCATCTGGGTGCAAAGCAATGAGGAAAAACTGAAAAAAAGGATGACTTATTACTTTTTGACAGTATCCAGATCTCAGAATCTGCACATCCAACCTGAATGAAACTTGCCATGTCAGGAGATCTGCTCCACAGGACAGCACATACCAAATGTTGTGCAACTCCGTTGAACAGTTGCCAGGTTATTAAAGTGCAAAATTTAAGGTTTAACATTAAACAGGCTACTCAACTCTTAACTATAGGGACTGTGTCTATATATATATATATATATATACACACACACACACATTTCATTTTTTTGATTTTTTATACTTGTTAGCAAGATGAGCTAAAAGCCCATTTTCACAAGTAACATTTAAAACATTACACAATACAATTATCAAATATACAAAACATAAACATTCAGAAAATAAATACAGACAGGCTCTAAAGGTAATCACCATTCTCCCTACCTGCAGAGCTATTTCTTGAGAGGGTGACTTTAAGTTGGAGGACATGAGAAGATAGTTTTTCCATGATTCCCCTTGGACATTTTCAGTGTGGATTGTACCGCATGTCTCAGTGGGGTTACAGGGCCAGTGAGCCTGCTATTTAATACTGAGGGGATGTTTGGTGTAAGTGGGTCTAGGAACCTGTCTTCTTAACTGCTGGTAATTGCCTGTAATGTTCCCAGAGATTGGTAACTAAGATCGTGATACTGAAGTGCTGTACTTACTGTTCTATTTAACTTCGTATTTTTCTCTGGGTGCTTGCTGTCTGGTATGCCACAAGTCCTCTTACCCCTTCCCTGCTGGAAAACCACACATGCGCTGTACACACTATGCTAGTTCCCTACCTCTCCTTCTCTAAACCTCATCCAGGACCCCCCCAAGCACACTGCCCAAACTGAGAGCAGCTGGGCAAGCTCTAAAGGTAATCACAACTCTTCCTACCTGTGGAGCTACTTCCTGAGGGGGTGTTTGCCCATTGACGGTTAGCGTCAACTCCCTGCCCCTTGCCATCCTCCCACCCAAGGCCGACTCTCAATATATTTTTTCATTGGGTCACATGCCTGTTTTTTAAGTGCCCACTTTCTCATTAGCAGGCTATCACTTTTGGCCTCCAGGGGTGATTATCGAGCTCCCTAGCCTCTAGTACTCTATTGTCCCTCTACCTCTCTGCACACACCTTCCCCCTTTTATTTTAGTTCACCCACCCCTGTATAATTACCGTTTCTGGCTCTTCCTCTTAACCCTCCACTTACTCCCCTCCCCAGTCTTGAACCCTGCACCCAGTGCATCTTAGGCATCAATCCTGCCACTACTCCATCTGACCTAGGGTCACTTAAAAAGATTGCTCACCCTGAGTCTTGCAGCCTTGTGTGCACCCTGCCTCCTTGTGGTTCCCATCCATCACTTTGCTCTGTGTCCCACCATGCCCCTATCTCGAATCATCGATGTGCTTCTTCTGCCCCTTACTCCCTCCCCTCCACCTAGGTGGTACAATGACCATGGGACCAGTTTACAGTGAGAACAGATAGGAGACGGGAGTTGACCTATTCTATGTAGCTTTATTGGGGTATAGTACAAATTGTGCACAATGTTGAACTGGGTCAAGCGAAGCCGGTCTTGTTGAATGTATTTATAAACTGAGACCCACATGTTTTTCCAGAACTCTTTCTCTAATGGGAGAGACAGTTCTTGAACCCAGAAGTAACAAATTCCAGAGGGGAGACCAAGGTCAAGTGCTTGCAGTTGTTTATACTCCCTGGAGACTGCATGGGGTTGGTCTGCTACTTGAAAAAACAAAGACAGCCCTTCCAGGGGCTGCATAGCCCAGGGTTTGGGTCCCAGAAAGGTGAGAATTGTGTTTTCAACTTACACGAATTTAAAGGTATCTACTTACCAAAGCTGGAGTTTATTGTGGAGAACAGGAAAGGGGGCCAAGTCAAATCTGTGGAGAAAGTCTGCTAAGGTACTTTTATTAAAACTGGGCCAGAAAGAGGGAGGTAAAGGGTGGTGACCAATCCAGAAGTGCAAGTTATTCAGTATGGGCTGGGCAGGAGAACGATGCCAGTTCTCTGAGAAATGGTTTTGCAGTTGGTGAAAGGCCCTAAGAGACCAGCCAATCAGGAAGGCTTTGAGGGAACAGGGAAACTAAGAGGGGGGATGTATATGCAAGTGCAGGCAACGAGGTAGAGAACATACGTGCCAGATATCTCTCTATAGCTAATTAGATGGGACGATATGTATTATCTGCTATTAGCATGACCTTTTTGCACCAGAGGGGAATTCTGCTTATGTGCTGAGTCCCATAGTAAGTAAAAAGTGAAGGGAGGGCAAGCCCACCTTGTAACTTAGGAGCTGTTAACTTGAAGTACACCCTCCGTACCATTTTGTTTTTCCACTGAAAGAGGCGTTGAACATTCTCTGCAGTCTCATAAACCATGCCTTAGGGAAAAAGAGACCCAGCATACCCAGAGGATATAGTGGTCTCGGTAGAACATTCATTTTCAGAATGTTGCTACGACCCCAGAGAGATACAGGAAGTGCACCCTAATGGTCCAGATCAGATTGCAATACTTGCAGTAACTTGGTAAAATTTGCTTTTACCATGGTAGGCATATCCCTAGCGATATTGATCCCCAGGTATGTTAGAACTTTAGGTTCCCAAGCAAGACCAAAAGCATTATAGTCTACCTTCCTAGTATGATTATTGAGAGGAGATATTCTCATCTTGGAGAGATTTAACCTGTAGGATGAGACTGCAGATAATTTATGCAACTCCTCTAATAAGACAGGGAGTGAGACTTTAGAGTCTTCCAGATGTAAAAGGAAGTCATCTGCATATGCCGACAGGGTATATTTCTTTCCTTCTATCTGGATATCCTCAAGAGTAGGGGAAGTGAGTAGCTTATGTATCAAGGGCTCCAGGTGGAAGTTAAAAAGAAGAGGGGACGTCCTTGTTGAGTGCCCCTCTCTAGGGGAAACAGATCCGAGAGACAGCCATTACACCACAACCGAGCTGTTACTGAGGAGTAGAGAAGTTTGACACATTTAATAAAATCGTCTGGAATTCCAAATCAACGAATGGAGGCAAACAGGAATTGCCAGGATACATGCTCGAAAGCCTTTTCAGTGTCCAGGGAAACCATAGCCATGGCGACTTATATTATGCACTTTAATGTTTAACCCAAAATTTTCCACGTTCATAACTTTGCAACTGGCTAGCCCAGTGGTGCTGAGGGTTTGAGGCACTGGATGTCACATCTTGACCCGAGCCAGCAACCCATGTTCGGATACAGACTTGGGTTGCTGAAGATTGGCAGGGGAGGGAGAGGACTATGGGGTTGTCCAGTGTCCTTGCGGCCCCCAATGGAGATCAGAGGTATTACATAATGACTAACTAACAGCAGGGGCAAGTGCGGCAGATGCCGGCAGGGTTGCTGTGTGCCATGGCGTCATTGCACGTCTCGTTTGAGAGAGGGGGGAAGCACTCATAGGGCAAAAGTGGGAAAACCCTCTGTGATCTTGTAGAAACATAGACTTTGACAGTAGATATGGACCGCTTCACCCACCTAGTCTGCCCATTTCCCTACCTACAGGATAAGCTGCAGATCCTAGTTAACCGACAGCCTATTTCTTCCTATCCCCCACAAGAATTGCTTTATGTCTGTCCCATGCATTCTTGAATTCTCCCATAGTTTTAGACCTGACAACCTCCTCAGGAAGGCTGTTCCATGTGTCCACCACCCTTTCTGTGAAACAATACTTTCCCACATTGCCCCTGAGCCGCCCCATCTCTATTTTCAAATTGTGTCCCCTTGTTCTTGCACATCTCTTTTTCTAAAAGATGCTACCCTCTTGGACTTTGTTGATTGCACTGAGGTACTTAAAAGTTTCCATCATGTTTCCCCTCTCCCTCCTTTCCTCAAGGGTATACATATTAAGCTCCTTTAGTCTCTCCTCATTTGGCTTCTCTTGCAGACCCTGCACCATTTTAGTTGCTCTTCTCTGGACTGCCTCCATCCTGTCTATGTTCTTGCGGAGATGGGGTCTCCAGAACTGGACGCAGTACTCCAGATGGAGTCTCACCAACTGTCTGCACAGAGGGATAACAACTTCCTGTTTTCTTCTGGTGATGCCTCTCCCTATACATCTCAGCATCCCCCCAGCCCTCCCTACTGCCGTCTCACATTGTTTGCTAACCTTAAGGTCATCTGATATGATTATCCCCAGGTCCCTTTCCATTTTTGTTGTTGTTATTACCTCCCCCACCCATTGTGTAATTTTCCCCTGGGTTTTTGTTTTCCAGGTGCATTATTTTGCAGCTCTTTGCATTGAATCCAAGCTGCCATACTTCTGACCATTCCTCCAACCTTGCCAAGTCCTTTCTCATCCTTTCCATGCCTCCTTGTGTATCAACCCTGTTGCAGATCTTTGTGTCATCTGCAAAGAGGCATACTTTTCCTTCCAGTCCCTCTGCAATGTCACTTATAAAGACATTAAAAAAGACTGGACCCAGTACTGAACATTGTGGTACCCCACTAGTAACCCCTCTTTCTTCAGAGTGGACTCCATTATCAATTACCTTATGTGTTCTGTTGTCCAGCCAATGCTTTAGCCAGGCTACCACCCTGGGACCCACTCCCAGGCTGGTTAATTTGACTATTAATTTTTTGTTTGCGACTGTGTCAAATGCCTTGCTAAAGTCCAGGTAGGCCATGTCCACAGCTCCTCCCTGGTCTACTACTTTGGTCACACAGTCAAAGAAGTCAATTAAATTTATCTGACATGACTTTCCCACTGTGAACCCATGCTGCCTTGGGTTCTGTGCCCCAGTGGCCTCTAGGTACTCAACAGTTCTTTCCTTCAGAAGTGATTCCATCACTTTCCCTACCACAGAGGTCAAATTGACAGGTCTGTAGTTTCCTGCCTCTGTCTTGGTCCCACTTTTGTGAAGGGGAATCACATCTGCCTTCTTCCAATCCTCAGGTACCACACCATCCTTCCATGATTTGTTAAAAAGGGTAGTTAGTGGTGTCACTAGTTCTCTGCTTAATTCTTTTAGAGTTCTGGGGTGAATTCCATCTAGCCCCATTGGTATGTCCACCTTCAGTTTTAAGAGTTCTTTCAGAACCCTTTTTTCTGCGAAAGGACTGGGATTGACCCCACTATCCAGAGTGCTCCTGGTAACTGGATTAGGCACCTCCCCCCCTCCTCTTTTGTGAATACTGAGCAGAAGTACTTGTCCAGTATCCCTGCTTTATCCCTGTCTGCCCACCCACCGTCCAGTCTATTCAGCCTCACTATCCCTCCCTTTGTCTTTCTACACTCCCTGATTTACCTATATAAGGTTTTATCCCCCTTCTTAATGAGTTGACTATCTTTTCGTCATTGTGGGCCTTTGCTATTCTGACTTTCCTCCCTGCTTCCTTCTGCCTTAACTGATACAGTTCTCTGTGCTGCTCCTTCTGTGTTTCCTTATACTTCCTAAATGCTATCTTTTTCTCCTTAACCTTCCCCACCACTTCTTTTGATAACCATTGTGGCCTTTTCTTTCATTTTGATTTGTTTATTTGCTTCACACAAAGGCTTGTTGCCTCTGTGATGGCAGTTTTGATTTTTTCCCATTGTTGCTCCACCCCTCCTTCTAGCCTGTTGGATAGTGTTTTTCTAAGGCACTCTCCCATCTTGCCAAAGTCAGCATTCCTGAAGTCCAGCACCTTCACTTTTGTATGGCTTGACTCTGTAGCTGAGTTTTTTGTGAACCACACTGTTTGGTGGTCACTTGTTCCCAGATGGCTACCCACTTCTAGATCTGAGATCCTCTCACTGTCCTCATTTGAGTTTACGAGGTCTAAGATTGCTCCCTCATGAGTAGGTTCCAAAACTAGCTTGTATGGTCAAAACCAAAAATGTTCCCCAAAGACGAGTGTTTATTAGTCATCTCATTTTACAAAATGTCAGTCCCCTTCTAGCCCACACACTTCAAAATCATATAATACAGGGCTGTCATCAGAATAAGAGTGATCATCAAGTCCAAAATTTTGATGTACCACATACAACACATACTTCAGTAATAAAATATACAGTGTGTGTGTGTGTGTGAAATGGGCCAGCAGTTTTGAAAAGTGAAAATATGTTTACAGTGCTGTTCTAGAATGGAGAGCAAATAGAATGCATAAGTTGAGTCTTCATCAGCTACAGTCAGGAAGCTTAAGCAGTAAAGGAACGTGGAGGTTTGGCTGTACCGTTAGTAGCCAAAAAATGTACAGAAAACAAAAAATGATACACAGACACAACAAATTGTATGACAATAGTTTTATTCAGCATTAAAAACACACAATAAACCATATTAGAGTCAAAACCTGCTTTCCTGCCCCCTTTAATTGTGGTGACATCATAGAATCATCTTGACTGGTCTGGCATCATGGCACTGTAAAGGTCATCCCCTGTAAAGCATTTCAACAGGTTACTAATATCCCTTCTCCAAACAAAGGGAAAAAAAAGGAAAAAGTGCCTAATTACATTTAGTGTATACAGTACATTACAAATAGATAAAACGCTGTCTCCTATTTTCATGGTTATCCTATTTTACAACCACTTCTACTTGTGTGTGTATGAATTGTAAGTTTATCTTTTTGTTTTGAACATACAGTATAGTGACTGGAGGGAGATGCAGAGGGAAGGAAGATAAGTTTTTGTTTTATAACTGGTCAGCTGTAGGGGATTTTTTTGTTAATAAGTTGGGAGAAGTACAATTTGGTGGTCTGAAAAATTCTGTATGGATGTAAAAAACATACCAATATTTCATCCCCCTCCCCATCTCAAACCAAACAGCACACATTGAATTCTGCCTGCTTCAGGATCTGAAAACGTCCAGCTCCCAAATTCACTACAACATTTCAGCTGCCTCCCAAAGCACTTTGGCATTTAGGGAGGACCAGTGCTTCATAAACTGAGAATTCCTCCTTGGTAGATTGGCACAGTGCTTTGTCAAGCTTTTGCTCACTTTGTACTTCTCAGCATCATGTCTGGCTGATAGCCATCCCCATTCAAGGTAAAGGCTGTACTTGAGTATCTCCACCCCTACCTCCTCTGAACATAGTGATGTTATGGGAAAGCTTTGTGAGGAAGGCAAGAAAACAAAGACAGATGAAAAAACACCTTCTAAGGCTGAGGGAGGGGTGCGACAGCTGAATTTAGTTTGTTGGCTCTCCTAAGGCAAAAGTAATTAAAAGACTCCAGGGTCAAAGCAACAAAACAAAAAAAAAAGATATAGAAACCATGCTTCACTAAGTTAGAATTCCTTGTGAAGGACACAGTAAAAAGCACCCATCCTAGAAGTGTCCCAAAACACCAATAAGAATCAAACACTGGGGACTGCATAGTCTGACAGTAGATAAAGTACATAATTCTCTGGTGCACCTTAAATGCAGGACACATCTGAACTTGAAGAGGATGTTAACATTACATGATAATTCATATGTTCTATTAACAGAAAAAAAGCAAGGACATTTAAACAAAATACAAATGTTCATATTTCTTATCCTAGCAGCAAACAAACAAATATTATACAATGTGGTAAATCAATGTCCCAAATCCTGCATCCTGAATGGTTGGCTGGCACAATTACCACCGTGATAAATCCTCCAGTGTACCCACTTGAAGAAGTGCCAGCCAACCTTATTTCGTGCTAATCTGGTCGCTTTCACCTCAAACGAAACTGCCGCGATTTGTCCTGTCGCCGCTTTGCTAAAAGACCGCGGTAAATTGTTTACAAAATGACATCCTCTTTCGAAGTGTAGGGACCTCCGTGAGTTAGAAAATAGTTAAAAAACATTAAAGAAACAACATTTGCCATTGTATAATATAAGTTTATCCCTCCAGGGTGTGGGTACACTGGAGGACTTAACACGACTGGTGTGATTCAGTCACTCGACTGTAGGTTGTGACCGAATCACACCAGCCGTGGTAAACCCTCCAGTGTACCCACACCCTGGAGGGATAAATTGCTTAAATAAACCTTAGATGGGCTAGTACAGTATATACATGAGTTTAAATATACTGTACAAGAGACTAAATATAGGGAGTTCTTGTTATATTAAGGGGCTGCATTCATTTAATTTAGTAAAAGTATGAATGCTACTACAAACCAATTAAAAAAGGTATATGACAGCTAACCTGTTCTCTTTTAATCAATACTTACAATTTGTGAAGTGCATCACCTCATGCTGTACTCATGTTGTCTCTTACAATAAAAATGAAATAATAAAAAAAAGAATTACAGAAATGCCAGATGTCTACCCCACACATTACTACCATCACCATCAGTAGTAGGGAAAATGTGTCATAAAATGTGTCATCATGATCATTTAGTCTGCATACAATAAAACTTAAGGAGGCTAGGAACTGCATCAGTGTCTAGTGCCTTATCAAATGACTGTCTGCTTCAGTGCAACATTGGTCCCATCTCAAACCCAGGCTGCTATCAAGGCTATACAATTTACTGCATATGAACTGTTGAGTGACAGTATTTGCAAAGACGCACAGTATATGTGCAAGGGCTGCATGTTTCAAGTGATGGACACAGGTGTCCTAGGGCATATTCTTTGCACAAATTATGAACAAAACCTTGCTGTTTCTGAGGGTGAAATGTGATGAAAGGTGATGGAATTTATTAATATCAAAAATGAGGCACAAAAAATGCAAGAAGTTGGATACTAGTACAGTTTGAGACAGCTGCCCATTGAAAGGTAGAAGTTGACAGCAGATACGGACCGCAAGGCCTATCCAGTCTGCCCATTTTTTCTATCACATGAATATGCCATACGCTAGTACTCTGTCAATGGCCTATTTATTCATACTCATCTGTATCACTCCCTTCCTGTCCCATGCCTGTCTGAAGTCCTGTGCTGTATTCATATTTACCACTTCCTGTGGTAGGCCTTTCCATGCATCCACCACCCTTTCTGTGAGAAAGATTGATTTAACATATTATTCCCCAACCCCCCACCCCTAAAAAAAAAACAGAGAAATAAATGCTGGCTTTTATTGTAGAAAATCTGCCAGCTTTGTGCTCTAAAAACATCCAGCTCCCAAGTTTCAGCTGCCTCCCAAACCACTTTGGCATTTAGGGAGGACTTGTGCTTCATAAACTGAGAATTCTTCCCTTGGTAGAGAGGCACAATGCTTTGTCAAGCATTTGCACTCTTTGTACTTCTCAGCATGATGTCTAGCTGATAGCCATCCCCATTCAAGGTAAATCCTGTATTTAAAGGGAAAGTCTCCCATAGTTTCACACCAGTATTTCCCCAACTCCTTATGTGTAACCGTTGTGTGCCTCCTCCAGTTGCCAGCAGTCCTACTGCTGTCTAAATCTAGATTATAAATAAAAAAATAAAGCCTCCAGAAGTTATTAATGTGTTTGTCCTCCATTTTACCATCAATGTTGCTGGAGAATGATGTAATCAGAGCAACAGATAATGGTGCTGCACTAAATGCAGTTCCACCAGTAGACCAAACCCACAATGTTTGGTTCCCCACTTGAGTAATGGAGGAACCCTTTAAGTGGTGTGCACATCCTGAAGTGCAGGTCTAATAGGGACTAGGACCATGTGAGTGTGTTGCAGTACTGATTTGAGGTATATACAGTATTCATATAAGGAAATGCCTGTATCTGTTGTGTTACTGTTTCTGTTAGCAAAAACAGTTTACCCAATAAATGACTCTGGGTACAACAAGACGTTTTCTGTTTTTTATGCTTTATTTATGCATCCTACCTTCAGGGCATCTCCCGGGGTCCCATCTGCAGACACCTCACTCAACCGCCCATCTGAACTAAAGACTCCAGGAACTTCATCGGGTATGCAAAGTCCAGGGCTCTCCTGGCCCCATGGAGAGGCCTCCAGCCCTCAAGGAGGACCAGAGGGTCAGCTGACATTGGGCGTGTGGTGGGTCAGACTGCCTATGCTCACCGTCACCTCACCCGAAGGTAGATGGATTTTTCCTTGTTTTCACCCCCAGAGCATGGACGTGCATGACGTCCTGCCCAGCGTGCACATACTCCCGCACATACCCGGAAGATGTCTGCTGCTGCCCCAATCCCCATTCCTCTGCTACCATGCACTGCAGAAGCCCCGGCCTCCACCAGGGGTCACCAGTGCATCGGAGGAGCCTCAAACCCTCCCCAGGACTAGGAGAGCTATCCTCCAATGCTCGATCCCAGTTCTTCCCTGGTGACTCCGGACAACTCAAGCTCATTCCTGAACTTGGGTTGCTGGCGTGGTGCGAGGTATGGCATCCAGTGCCTCAGCACGACCGGGCTGGCCTGCAACAAGAGTTTTAAGTGGTATTATACAGCTGTTGTATTATGTTCTGCTTGTGTTAGCATTATCTGTTTTGATTGACACCAGCAGTGAGAAACTGCCTTGCAAATATGCCCCTTTCCCTTTGTAACTAGCCAGTCAGTGATTGGATGACTGCTGTAAGGCAATATAGAGTTCAGCTATAACAAGGCATAGGATATCAGGAAAGCATCAACTGCAGCATATGGAAGAAGGGTAATCTAGTGGTTAAAGCACAGACACAATAACTGGGAGACTCTGGTTCAAATCCTACTAGAGAACCTTACTCTCCAATGATTAACAAGTTCCCCCAACCTCCTTGGGAACTGTGATGGCCACTCAGGTCCATGACTTTCAAAATGCCCCCATTCCCATTATAAATCATTAGCAGTGATGTGAGAGCTACAGCACTTCACTTTCAAGGTACTGAGGACAAGCTGTGGCATCCCCCTCCCGCTTTGCAATGCCAGCATTTGAAGTAGGATGTCCCTCATAAATCAGATGCTACACTTCAGTTATTGTAGGTAAAGAAACTAATTAGTCTCAGGGTTTGTAGTGCTCTGTATTTGCTTAGCTTATTCCTCCCATGACATATGCATTCTGTGTCTTGGTATTCCCAGTCAGAAACTCAGATTTAAGGAACATTTGAAATGTAAAACAATACACTTTATAAAGTAAGTGATCTAACTTTCCACTTTCAGGCTGCAGAAAGGGGATGTGTATCATTTGTGCAAAGGAGGAATTCAGTCTTGTGTAATCCTTTGGGAAACTGCCCAGGCCCACTTTGTAAATGAATCTTCTCAAGGGTGTTCACCTTGTTCAACACAGACTGACTGATACAGTCTACTGCTCTCCACAACATGTTACAGCTGTCTCACAGAGAGAAATGAGCAGTACAAAGAAATATATTTTGTTTCCTGTGAATGAATTACTATTATATGTATTATTTGCTCTACACATATAGTATCAAGGCTACAGGTGCTATTCTCTGTGTGAGTTGCATGACAGAACTGTCTTAAGCCATTGCAAACTTAAACTAAAATTAGGATAGATAACATTGATACCCTTATGTTTTCTTCTGCACTGTTGCTGCAGTGACATCAAGGAATGGAAGAGGCTGTATTACAAGTGACTCATTTGCATGTAAATGGAGGCTTGCTTGATACTTTACTACCTTGTGTCAGAGCCTGAGACTCTAGATATGTGTTGCAACAGAATAAATGACTGATCTCTTATTGACATATGTACAGTACTTGATGAAATGTATAATAAATACATCAGACATATCCAACTTATAAATATAAAGGAGTCTTCTCCTTTAAGTATCTCTACCCACCCACCCCCTCTGAACACAGAAGAACACACCTTCTGCAGAATAAGCATGTAGGCTACTGCTGACAACCTTTAGTCATTAGGAAAAAAATATGCAGAGATGCTCCAAAACCTGACCCAAGGGAGAGAGGAGAAGAAAAAGTTTTGCCACACAACCCCAGAGTCAGGAGGTCAGCTGTATGAATCTGTGAGTCATAGGCATGTCATCAGTGAGACTGATGTTATGCCTATGACTTACATAGTGACACTTTGTATGTTCAAGACTATGTCTTGTTTTAATAATAAAATGGTATGGGGTACAGCTTATTTATTTATTTGAGTTTTGGTAACCAGCTGTGTAGTGTCCTGGCTGTACTGCATTTTTGGCAAATGGTGAAGGTTCTATGGGGTCTCATTTTGTAAACAGGAATGTCTTTGGTGTTGCCCCTCCCCCCCCTGTGACTCCCATAACCCACCAAAAGTGCTATGAATACCTTATGAACTGCTGACAAGGTTGCTGACAGATCTCTGTAGCAAATGTCTGAAAGCCCTGAGAGTTTCCTAGCTTCAGTATCAGTCTGATGTCAGTTGTGACATGCATACTGTACTTGGCTCTGATTTAATCACCGAGACTGTAGCATCTTTTAATAATAGAGCAGAATGGGGTACAGCTGGGTAGTTATGGGGTCTCATGATGTTCTCAGCACCACTGCACTGTTCATTTCCAACTACTCTTTATTGGCTCACTTTCAAGCGGTGAGCTCACACTGTCTTCTGCAACATTAGATCTGCACCTAAATAACATAAAATAAATTAATAGATCTGCACCAGCCTGAAAGAAGAAGGATCTATGGAGGTGCTGAACATTGCCAGTTTATATAGAAACACCATAATTTTAACCCATACACTATGCAGTCTAGTCAACACCACTGAACTATCAAAAAGGACCCCAGGCCGGCCCAGTGGCACACAGGGTTGAGGCGCTGGACATCACACCTTGAACCACGCCACGACCTGGGTTTGGGAATGGACTCAAGCACCGGGGGCTTGCAGGAGGAAGGAGAGGATTGAGCATCCAAAGAACTGCTCTCCTCTCCTGGGGAGGGCTGGCAGTAGCTCCGCTCTATAGTGGCCCCTGGTGGAGACCAGGGGTACTGCACATAGCAGTGCAGGAGGGACCAAGAAAGACAGAAAAACAACTTCAGTGCCACCAGATGATGGCCCCATTCTCCATGTCCATGGAACCTCTGGGAGCCTCCTCCACCACAGCAGCACCCCCTGATGGTGGACAAATAGTGTGCTGGGTTTCCCCACCCCCTGGTGCCTTTCCCCTCAGAGAAGGGGGACCCACCCAGCAATGGGATATACCAGGGACAACTCTGGGGTTGGCTGCAATATGTGGGTGAGAGGGGGGAGCTTCCAGAAGAGGACTGCCGGAGCGTGGAGTACTAGGGCGGCTCAAAGGAGAGGTGGACGCTGGAGTGTGTGGGAGGAAGGTAAATAGATCACACACACACACACAAAAAAAGGACCCCAGTTCAATCTGTTACCCCAATGTCCCCTATGTGACCATGAACAAGTCATTTACTCTCACTGCATCTAAAGGGGACATAATCCTTGTATTAGTTTGTATAATTAAACAGCTATGCATGTATACAGTTGATTTAATCTCCACAATGTACTGGTGAATGTATTTGTTTTAAAATAGTGTTATTTTGTACTTTTTATGGTTTCATGTTAATGCTAAGGTTGCCCAACCAGTATTCATTTAATTACTTGTACTGTATATTACTTGCAAGAGTATCATTTTAGTGATGGCACAGAATGAAGCAGTTCTGTATTTTTGGAATGTATCTCTCTCTATATTTGTATTTTCAGACCGTATCAAGCAATATGTAGGATGTGTATGTCGGGAGTATTAAACAGACTCTTTTCAAGCCCACATTTTCAGTTATTTTACTAAATAGGGATACCCCAGTGCTGCTGGGTGTTAAAAGTGACCTTTGTTATTGGCACTAGCCCAGACCTGAAAGGAAAAGGAATGACGTACTGGGGTTGAGAGGCTACAGTCTGTAGAATCAAGTAGGCAGTCAAAACCGTGCAGGACAAAACAGCGACACCGGGAGTTCAACCGGTGATTGCTCTTTAATTTTGGCATAAAATGCTCAGGTTTAATACATCATTCATTTCAGCAGGTAATTCCCTAATGAATTCTGTATTTAACATTACAAACTTCTCTAGTGCCAAAATTTAGATATTTAAGTGAATTGGAACACCTTCTAAGAATGGTCTTTTTTACATTTACTGTATCTTATGCATTGGGTTTGGTAACTTATGGAATAAAAGTGGCTGCAACTGTTGCAGACGTTGCATTGCATTTGGGGGGGGGTGTATGACAACATGTTCCAGAAGCATTGCAGTAGTTAAAGTAATGAACATTTTCATTGGTGGCTTGGCAGCTTGCAAACATTTTGTAGTGTTTGAAAATTTGGACTCCTGACTTTTGGAGTTGATCAGAATTTCTTGTGTTTGGGCTGGGCTTGTATGTAGGAACACACGTACTGTATAATACTGCTAATACCTTAATACAATTAATAATAAAAGGATAGACAATAACATGCATTCAAATATGCAATATATTTAAATGAATGAGGGGGGAAGACAATACCTAACAAGTGCAAAGTACAGAGTGAGCTACAGTATAATGGTTTTGCCCCTCATACATGGAAATAACTTGAATATCTGAACCCCTGCTACACTATGTGCTAGTGTACAAGATATCCTTTTCTATTTTCATATTTTCTCTCATTTTATTTTTGGTTCCACTGTATAGTATGCTGGACTCCTGGACCCTCAGAAATGATGGACTCCTGAAAAAATGTGTGCCTGAGTTCTTGGTTCCTTAATTGTACAGTATCTGTGTGTGTCGACAAGTAGCTTGTGTGGTTGGGTGCAGTACCTGGCGACAAAGAAAATCAGGGGTTGGGTGCACATTTATTTGTGGCAAAAGGTGCGGGCTTCATTGCTTTGTAGTACAGTAGCTTAGATTAGTTCCCTGATGATGGGTTAGTGCACCCTGAAGCCCTGGAGTCCACACATTTTTGTCTCGAATAAATGGGGATTTGACAACCAGCAGAAAATGAAAAAAAAAAGGGTGAAGAAACACAAGGGGGAGTAGATTCATGATCAGGACAGCAGTTCATTATTCTGAACAGACAAACAGGTGTTGTGGCAAACAGGTGCAGGCTCCAGTGCTTCTGGGTACACTATGCCTCTATTAGGGATTGGGTGCGCATTCATTTCTGGCAGAAAGGTGTGGGCTACATTGCTTCATGGTACACACAGTACAGGAGCCTGCCTGTTTGCCGCAAATAATGTGGAAATACAGTAATGCGGAAAAAAAATCAGGATTTTAACATTAACATGTCTTCTTAACCCTACTATGGTGCCATCACCACACCATTATAATATGTACAGAAAATGGTGCATTATGAGTTGCTTGTGCACACAAATGTAAGCATTGGAGTCCACAGTTTTTTCACTCAAAAATGTGTGTGAATATGAGGTAAACTGTTCAGCAGGTAAAACTAGAAGGGGATCCAGCATTCCAGGGGGCTCAGTCAGGACACCAGTATGTCAGTTAGCCTTCTAATATATTCTTTTTAATGAGTTTACTGATGATGCCAAGGATAAGGGACTCTATGCCAAGGACAGGCTTCATCGTACCCCGTTAGGGAAGGAAGTCCTTAAACAGGGGGTGGCTGACTACTTTCAAGAAAAGTGGGGTTTAAACTTGTAAGGGGGGGAGGGATAAGGGAGGGGCTGACCAGAAGCCCTCTCCTCCAAAATGAGGGGAGTAGCCTTCAAACTCAATGGGAAGAGGGAGGAAACAGACTGGGGGAGGAGGTTTCAGGAGGAGCAGAGAGTGGATAGAAGTATAAGGAACCTGGGTGGGGTTCGACAAAGGGAATCAGGGATAAGGGGTGGGGGTGGTGTTAGTAAATGCCAGGAGCTTGGGAAACAAGTTGCCAGAGTTCCAGGCCATGCTTTTCGAGGGGGGGTGGATGTGGAGGCAGTCACGGAAATGTGGGGCAGCAAAAACCATAACTGGGACCTAAACGTGCGGGGGTGCACTATGCTTAGGAAGGATAGAAAGGAGGGTAGAGGGGGTGGAGTGGTTATGTTCATTAGAGATGACATAGAAATTGCTAGGGTAGAAGAGGAAGAGGGAAACGTGGAGGCCTTATGGGTCACCTTACGAACCCCGGCAGGAGGCAAGGTCAAGTTGGGTGTAGTATATAGGCCCCCTGGGATGGGTGATGTTCTGGAGGATGGTTTGCTGGACAACATCATTGACCAGTGTCGACCAAAAGGGGAGGGAGTGGTGTTGATGGGGGACCTTAATATGCCAGGTACAAATGGGGAAGCCATGTACTCTAAGGTGGCCAAGGAACAGAGACTGCTGGACGGCTTCCAGGATGTGTTCTTATCACAGCACGTAATGGAGCCCACAAGGGAGAGGCATGTCCTGGATGAGGTTCTGGCAGATGGGGATCTGGTAAGGGACCTGGTTGTAGAGGATCCGCTGACTGGGAGCAACCACAATACTGTCTGGTTTCAAATAAGCATGGGGGGAGGGCAGGAGAGATCTAGGACACTGGCAGTGGACTTCAGGGGTTCAGACTTTGTGGGCATGAGAAATATTCTCAAGGATCACTTGAAGGGGATTACAACAATGACAAATGTGGAAAAGAGATGGGAGTTCATAAAACGGGGACTTCATGAGGCAGTCAGGACCTGCGCTAAGGTGAAGCGTAAGGCAGCAAGGTCACATAAACCATGCTGGTGGTCCAGTGAGGTTCAGGTAGCAGTCAGAGAAAAGAAGGCTGCCTACAAAAAATATAAAACAACGAGAGGGGATAGGGAAAAGGAAATGTACCATCTTGCATCTAGGAAAGTCACCCGGATGGTGCGGGGGGCAAAGTCTAGTAAAGAGCAACGGCTGGCACAGGGGATATGGGGAGGGGAAAAGGGGTTCTTCCAATACATTGGGGAGCAGAGAAAAACTAAGGGCCATCTCAGCAGGTTGAGATCAGGAGGAGGGTGGGTGGAAGAGGCAAGGGACCAGGCAGAGGTATTAAATGAGTACTTCGCCTCTGTGTTCACTAGGGAAGGGGATGGGATATCTACAAAGCAAGGCATGATGGGGATAGAAGCGGTAGTGAGTGGGATCAGGGGAGCAATAGAAATGGAGCAAGAGGGAGGGAGAGGTACCCCAAGGGTGTCACATCAGGATATGGATAAAAAGGCCAGTAAGGTGAAGGGGACAGATGATGCTATCTCCACCTAAAGGATGTGATTAGCCCTTAAGGGCCTAAAGAAAGATAAATCTCCTGGGCCGGATGGCATTCATCCGAGTACTATGGAATTGGCGGACATACTGGCTGCACCCCTGGTGGAGCTCTTCAACAGGTCGCTTGAGACAGGAGGTACCTAGGGATTGGCGAGAGCACATGTGGTGCCAATCCATAAAGGGGGGTCGAGGGAAGTACCAGGTAACTATAGACCCATCAGTTTGACCTCGGTAGTGGGAAAATTAATGGAGAGTATACTAAAGGAACGATTGGGGTGTACTTGGAGGAGGTGGGAGATCTGGATAGTCGGCAACATGGGTTTGCGCCAGGTAGATCATGTAAAACCAGTCTTGTGGAGTTCTATGAATGGGTAACATCAGAACTGGAGAGGGGAAAGCCTGTGGATGTATTATTCTTGGACTTCAGCAAGGCGTTCGACTCTGTCCCCACAATGGTCTGGAGAAGAAAAGGACGGGGTTGGGAGTAGTCCCTTTGATGGTCAGATGGATTGAAAACTGGCTAGCTGGACATACTTAGAGAGTAGTGGTCGGTGGGGAGCTCTCGAACCCTAGAGAGGTTGGTAGTGGGGTACCGCAGGGCTCGGTCCTGGGTCCAATCCTGTTTAATGCATACATTTCAGACATCAGGGAGGGTATAGGGTGTGAAATAAGTCTCTTTGCTGATGACTCCAAGATGGGAGCAGCAGTTGAGGGGGAAGAGGGGAGGTTGGCCCTGCAATGGGACCTGGACACCATGGAAAGGTGGGCTCACAAATGGAAATTAAATTTTAATATCATCAAGTGCAAGGTGTTACATCTTGGGGGGGGACCCTCAACACAGGTACACCCTGGAAGGGGAGGCGCTGGAGGCCTCAACAGGGGAAAAAGACCTAGGGGTCATGGTGGATGCATGTATGAATAACTCCGAGCAGTGCAGGAGAGCAGCTAGCAAATCAAACAGGATGTTGGGATGCATCGTAAGGGGGATCACCTCTAGGAGCAGGGAAGTGATTCTGCCACTGTACAATGGATTGGTTAGACCACACCTTGAGTACTGTGTACAGTACTGAAGACCACACTTGAAGAGGGACATACAGCTCCTGGAGAGGGTACAGAGGAGGGCTACTAAGATGATATGAGGACTAGGGGATTTGCTGTATAAGGACAGACTTGAGGAGCTCTGCCTGTTTTCATTGGAGGAGAGGAGAGTCAGGGGGGACATGATTGAGGTCTTCAAGTACCTCAAGGGAATAAATAGGGTAAACATGGAGGGGATCTTTAGAGTAAAGCAGGGAGGTATCACCAGAGGGCATGGTTTGAAGTTGGAAGGGTGAGGGGGGAAAGAGGAGGAGGTTTTTCACTGAGAGGGTGGTGGATCCTTGGAACGTGCTGCCTGGCAAGCTGGTTCAGAGATCCACGGTGGATGGCTTCAAGAGAGGGTAGGACAGACACAGAAAGTGGATGTAGCAGATGACGGCCTGGCCCAGGGGGGTGGGGATGGATGATAGGGGTTTCTGGAACACAAGGGGGGAGAGGGCCTTGGTACCCAACTAGGGATCTGAGGTTTGAGCAGACTCGATAGACCGTAAGGCCTAATCTGCTGGCAATTAGTATGTTAGTACATCAGCTCTTTTATATTTTTTATACCTTCCACTTATGTAATAAATTATGCTTAGTCTAAATCTGTTTACATTCTAGAAATTGAGCCGTGTACTGTTGCTTGACAAACTGATCTAGTTTCCAATGAATTGCAATAACAATAGAACCGCTCATATCATTGCACTCCATCTTCGAATTACAAAGTGGTTGCTGCATGTTCCAATCCCTGCAGTCCTACAGAAATGTCAATACTGTACATTCACTGTGCAACCATTTATCTGATTAAATTGCATGTTTTTATTTTTATGTAATTTATATATGTTGCCCCTCGTGTACATAAAAAAAAAAAACATAAATATAGAGACGACCATAGCAAGCATAATGGCTACAAAAATTGTAGTAGACCGGTACTAGAGTAATGTAATTTGAAGAATAGCCATTACAAAATGAATTGATGAAGCATCCCATGCATGCTATGAATTGGTGGAGTCTGAATAAGACATTCAGAAGGCCATGTTAAAAATAAATAAAGGAAAAGAAAAAAATGCAAGACAAAAATAAAAAAGGACAGACGAAGTGATAGTGGGAATAACAGAGAGCTTTTGTCATTATGAGTAGAATTGGGTGTAATTTATTAATAAACAGACACCTTCAATGTGATTTTTCACAGAATCTCATTCAACAGTTATGGCTCAGCATGACAGTTTGCCAATGCATTTACAATTAGGTGCTGGAGTCATACTCTCCATCCATACTTTTTTTGTCTTGCATTTTTATGTTTGCTTGGACGCATGTGCAAGAAACATAGTGCCATCATCGGAAATTTCGGAGGTGTGTCACCTCCTCCTCCAATTCAGTCAGTGAGCTGGCAGTGCGGCCTGTAAGCCAATGCATTTTGGAGCTGTCTGCTGTGCAGCTCAAAATGCAGTAACACTACAATTGAAGAGGACCTACGCTTCAGTGAGCACCGATGAAGCACGTAGCTCCCCACATGCAGGCGTGCGTGCCCTCGCGTACTGTGTAGCTGACGGGGTGCTCAATCCCCGCCCGGCTGAGCCTGCGCTCGCCCCCACCAGAGTTGGTGCCACGCTGGGAGCCCACCCCAGCGTGGCAATCAGTCCTTGGCCAACAGGGGTGCTCAATCTCCGTCGGCTGAATGGTCCCCATCCTTGTGCCATGCTGAGAGCCCACCCCAGCGTGGCAAACGTCCCACAAACGTTTTTTTTTTAAACCTATAAAACAAAAACGGTCCCACGGCACGTCTCCCGACCCTCCCACAACCCGCACCCACCCACTGCGCACCCAGCCTCCCCACACCCCCCCTCACCCCATACTTACCTCCGGACTCCAGCGCGACGATCTTCGGTGGACCGGGAACACGTCTGCACTCTTCAAAGCCGACCGCGAACTGAGGAAATGCCGGTAAGCTGTATAATGGGCTAGATAGGGGGGGTTCAACTTTAGTGCATGTCTCAGGCATTTTTGGGAATTTTTGCACCAAATTTTCAACATGGGGTTTTTAGGACCCCTTCTCATGAATGACGTCACTGTCATGGCGTTATTCGGGCCCAAAGGGTGATTTCGCGCAGTGACTGCAAAATCACCCTTCAGCCCCGAATACCACCATGACAGTGATATCATTCATGAGAAGGGATTCCAAAAACCCCATGTTGAAAATTTGGTCCCAAAATTCCAAAAAATGACTGTTTTATGAGCGTGCGTTGCGCAGTTCCTACGCAGGCTCGTAAGTTTGCGAAATTTCAATATTTTCACTCCAGATTTTCATCATTGCCATTTTACCACACCTTCTTATGAGCAGTACAGCTGTCATTTTCACATCTCACCCAAAATGTGTTTTCACCCTTGTAGCGCAGAATGGCGCAGTCGGTGTGTGAAATCAATGAATGGGATAAATTAAGAAAATCACAGTGACACTGTTCATGAGCAGAGGTCTTAAAATGGCTATGTTGAAAATTTGGTGAAAAAATTCCTAAAAATGACTGTTTTACGAGCGTGCGTTGCGCAGTTCCTACACAGGCTCATAAGTTCACAAATTTTCAAGATTTTCACTCCAGATTTTCAATATTGCCATTTTACCACACCTCCTCATGAGCAGTACAGCTGTCATTTTTCATATCCTGCCCAAAACATGTTTCCACCCATGTAGTGCACAATGGCGCAGTCGGTGTGCGAACTCAGTGTATGGGACACATTAAGAAAATCACAGTGTCACTGTTCATGAGCAGAGATCTTAAATGGCAATGTTGAAAATTTGGTGAAAGAATTCCTAAAAAATGACTGTTTTAATGAGTGTGCATTGCATGCTCCCACGCACGTCAGAGGTTTGCGAATTTTCAATATTTCCACTTCCAGATTTTCACAACATTGCCATTTTTACCACACCTCCTTATGAGCAGTACAGCTGTCATTTTTCTCATCCTGCCCAAAATGTGTTTCCTACCATGTAGCGCATAATGGCGCAGTCGGTGCAAACTCAATGTATGGGACACATTAACAAAATCACACTGACACTGTTCATGAGCAGAGGTCTTAAACTGGCTATGTTGAACATTTAGTAAAAAAATTTCCTAACAATGACTGTTATTTTAAGATGAATTCGTTGCGCAGTTCCTACGTACGCTCGTAAGTTCGCAAATTTTCAATATTTGCACTCCAATGACTTCCAAATACCTAAACAGCACATAGAAGCAAGCAACATTCGGCATTGACAAATGCTTGTTTCTTTACCCATTACTTATTATTTTTTAACATGGTCTTCTGAATGGCAATGTATTTAATGGGACACTGCCAAACAAAAAGCAGCGTTTTTTTTATTTTAACTGTAATAACGTGAAAATGTATTGAAACAATGTATATCTTATTGAGTTTCTGATGTACAGGTACCTACTGTAAGTCACAGAATGAAATGTTTTCATTCTTTAGTTAATGCAACTGTATGTAGTGTTAGTCCAATGGTTTAGATATGGGGAAGATAAAGAGTTTTTCTTGTAGTGTTAGCATTTTTTTTTTCATGTAGACCTGTCCCATATCTTATTTTCTTGCTGGCTTATATTTCTCAAGCCGAGGTCCCATTTTGCCAAAAGTTTAACCCTCCCATCACACAAACAGACACAGTCTCACACACTATCAGTTTTATCGGGTCTTGCAAAGTACAGTAGCCAGCCGCAGGAGAAAACAAAATGTCTCTCTCCTCTAGTTGCTCTTGTCTCCTTGTAGTGTGAAATTTAACCTATTTTTGATGCCATGTGAGAGATCTGTTTCAGGAGTTATTAAAATTTTGGGCTACCAAGCCGCCACCAACCATGTTGTCTGTCCATTGTTTCTTCCTCCAGGTTTTTGAAATTGCAACAAAGAACAACAGGTTCACAGTTCAACTTCAGAATCTTCATGGACTGTAAATTTAATAATATTACAGCTGGTTTCAAGTAGGGCAAGTTATATGATGATTATAATAAATAAGTTGTGTCAGTCATGCAAGTTCTGTGTCTGTATAAGTGTTGTGCAAGTAAGGGCGGTGTGAGGAGGGTGCTGAGGTTAATGTGCGCACCCTTGTGAGTGTTTATATGCTGTCCCAGCCTTTATCGTTTTCTGTTTTTTCCCTAGCCTGGCATCACAATGTTGGATGAAGTGAGCCAGATTGGGACATATTATTGTTGTCTGCTTCATTCTGGAAGCAAATTCTCGCTGCAGACCATCAGCACTTCTGCAGTGAGAATGCGCTTCAAGTTGATATGTCTTGTGGTATTACTGGTGGCCCGCTCCGATAAAGAAATCAATTTAAACCACATTTCTTGCTCAGTTTAGTGTAACTCTGAGAATAGCACATAAAAAACACACCACAGGCACATTTGGAATCAGTTTAATTTATTATTATAAAAAGAAAAAATTAAAACGATCACAATGTACAGTAGCTGACAGTGTCCCTTTAAATAAAAAATGACAACATTCCCATAAAAAACAGTGACATGTCACTTTCAGCAGTTTTTTTTTATTCAAATTAGTGCAATGTAGAAGACAGAGAGGCCAATACCAACATCAGTACCAAAATGGGAAACGGAGCAAGGAACATACTGTATATTTTCAAAAACATCTGACGCCATCTGCAGGTTAATTAGGGGAGACAGAATATGTTACAGTGAAATCAAGGCAGCTCTGCCTTGATAGATTGTGGTAGCCACCCAGTGGTTGATTAGGGAAGATCATCTTAATGCATTTAAAAACCATTGAATATACCGTAAAAAGCTGTCTACCACACTGCTACTGATCAGCAGGGGGCTCTCTAATGAATGGCAGGAGGGGGTACTGACCGGTATATGGAGGTACCGTTCAACTTATCTGTAGCAGGCACTGTACAGGGTGGTGCGAACATGGGGTGCCTGGAGGAATATGTAAGTATGGAGAGAACATGGGGTGCAGGAATATGTATGTATGTATGGAAAGAAAAGAGGGTACATGAAAATGTAAGTGTGGAGAGAATGAGTTCAGGAAAATGTAAGTGTGGATTGAACAGGCAATGTAGGAATATGTAAGTATGGAGAGAACAGGGGGTGCAGGAATATGTAAGTGTAGAGAGAACAGGGCTGGAAGAATATGTAAGTATGGCAAGAACAGAGGTGTAAGAACATGTAAGAATTAAGAGGACAGGGTGCAGGAATATGTAAGTATAAAGAGAACCAGGGTGACAAAATATGTAAGTGTGGAGAGAACAGGAGTATAGAAACATGTAAGTATGCAAAGAGCATGGGTGCAGGAACATGGACTGTAAGTATGGTGAGAACATGGGTGTAGGAAAATGGACTGTAAGTACAGTGAGAACATGGGGTGCAGGAATATGTGAGTATAGAGAGAACAGGCATGCAGGAATATGTAAGTGTGGAAAGAACACGAGGTACAGGAATATATGCTGTAAGTATGATGAAACCATGGGGTGCTTGAAGGAATATGCAAGTACGGAGGCAACATGGGGTTCAGGAATATGTAAGTATAGAGAGAACAGGGGTGCAGAAATGTGTAAATATGGAGAGAACAGAGGTACAGGAAATGTAAGTATGGAGAGAACAAGAGTGCATTAATATGTTAATATGCAGAGAACAGATGCAGGAATATGTAAGTATGGAGAGAACAGGGCACGTGGGAATATAGAAGTATGGTGAGAACATGGCTTTCAGGAATATATAAGTATGAAGAGAATAGGGGTGCCGGAATATGTAAGTATGGAGAGAACATAGGGTGTAGGAATGTGTAAGTATGGAGAGAACAGTGTGTACAGGAACATGTAAGTATGGAGAGAACATGGCTAGAAGAATATGAAAGTATGGCAAGAACAGAGGTGTAAGAAAATGTAAGAATTAAGAGAACGAGGTGCAGAAATATGTAAGTATTAAAAGAACAAGGGTGACAGAAAATGTTCGTGTGGAGAGAACTGTAATGTAGAAATATGTAAGTATGCAGAGAACATGGGTGCAGGAATATGAACTGTAAGTATGGTGAGAACATGGAAGCAGGAATATGTAACTGTATGATGAGAACATGGCAGGCTGAAATATGTAAGTATGAAGAGAACAGTGGTGCTGGAATATCTAAGTATGGCGAGAACAGGGGGTACGAGAATATGTAAGTATAGAGGGAATAAGGGGTGCAGGAATATATAAGTATGGAGAGAACAGTCTGTGCAGCAATATGTAAGTATGGAGAGAACAGGGGGTGCAGGAATATGTAAGCAATAATACCCGACAGGGTGGGCATTATTGGGAAATACCGGACTGACCAGGGGCATAATGAGGCCCGGACGCTGCAGGCAGAGGGCCTTATAGCCCTGGAAGGTCTGGTATTTCCCAATAATGCCCACTCTGCAGGGTACTACTGCTTACATATACACACACACACACACACATATACACACACACACATATATATATATATATACTGTATATACATATACATATATACAGTATATACATATATATATATGTGTGTGTGTATATTTATTTTAGTCATATTTCCAGAAGAAGCTGTAAGATTCCAAAAAAAGCAGTCAAACAGTGAGTATATACGACTGACTGACTGCACTACTTAAATGAAACAAAAGAAAATACTTTATGAAATTTGGTGAGCTGTGTCCAATTACTGAAGTTTCATAGGATATAATTACACCATTACCATGCATTTCTGCTAACAAATGAGGCGGATAAAACAACTACCAATACCGATGAATTTTAGAGAAGGTAAGCAGTCATAAAATAGGGATATTCAGTAATAATAATATGATGCAAAAAGGATTGAAAGTGTCCCTTTAACATCTCAGACGGCAGCAGCTTAAGATTGAATACCTGAGGATCTGCCTGTCAGCTAATATCAGGGTCTTAGATGACCTTAACCCCCTGCACTCCACACTTAATGCAGATTTTGAGTAGTGGAAGAAGCTCAAATTGACCTTTGGGGTAAAATAGTCGCATATAAAATGATGGCTTTCCGAAAAATATTATTCCTTCTAAATAGCCTTCCTGTGTCTATCCCCAAAAGCAAGCTCAAGAGGTCTGAGAAACTCTTTGTATCCTTTTTATGGGAAGGAGATAGGTCCCATTTTAGTCTACAGAAGCTTTGACTGCCAGGGGCACAAGAGGGTTGGTCACAGCCATGACTCTGGACATACCACCAAGCGGCAGGGATAAGACATAACCTTCACTGGCTAGACCCAGCAGGCAGCAAGCAGCCGGTGTGGTTAGGTCTACAAGAAGGGCTGGGCATAGGACACCATAAGCACTGCAAGGCATACCCCAGAGTGGTACTCAGATGCCCCTGTGATTTCCCCATGACTTTATTCACTAGTCAGACATGGTGAACCTTGGTAAAACACTATAAATGGGAAGGCTTAGGGAAGTGGGAACGTGCCTAGCACAACCCATACATCACTATAGGCCAATGCTTTCTCAGTTGACAGCATTGAGCTGTCAGAGGAATCCACACAGTAGGACAACTGATTGCTTCAACCACAAATACCTCAGATTGCTTCCAAAACCTAGCCAGCACAGTCATCCTTCCTCAGGCAGATTTTTGACATTACCTTCAGTTTCGATGTGCATTGCATAAGAGAACTGGCCGGGGATGGGAACATTACCCCACCACACTGATAACTGGATGGGTACTTCACACCACCCAAAATGCAAAATCTATGGCTACCTCTTACAACCCTTATTCTGGACCTGCAAAACTGTAGCACAGCGTTGGAGGTGGAGTTGCAAAGACCCATAGCCCCAGAGACCTGGGTGGCGATGCTCAGAAGCGCACACTTAGACTCTAGGGATATACATTACCAGCTGAAACAGAAAAAAGGTTTTCACCGCTGGTATCACACCCCAGCAGTGCTTAAATGGATCAATTTAATACTCACTGACAAATGCTGGAGAGGCTTCTATCCCATCAGAATGGAAACACGTCACCATCATCCCCCTTCCAAAATGAGGTGACCCCTCCTCCCTGGGAAATTATCACCCTATTTCCCTCTTCCCCACTCTGGCAAAACTACAGGAACATCTCGTACTCTCCCAGCTCTCCTTCCTTGACTCCATCTCTTTCTTCACACCTTACTAGTCTGGTTTTAGGAAGTTCCACTCCACCACTACCTCCCTGCAAAGGCTCACTGAATCCATCCATACCAGCATGGACCAGGGCCTCATCACCTCTACCATTTTTGTCAACCTTACAAGGGCTTTCAACACTGTCTCACACACTCTGCTCTTATCCAAGCTATCAGTAGCATGGCTCTCTAATGAGGCCACAAGCTGGTTCCATTCCTATCTTGTGGGTAGGACTCAATCCGTCAGGATCAGTAACTCCATCTCTTCGTCCCTCTTCATCACCACTGGTGTTCCTCAAGGTTCTGTCCTGGACCCTCTGCTGTTCTCCATATTCCTCAACAAGCTGCCCTCTGCATGCCCAAACACATCCATTCACATGTATGTGGACGACACTGTCCTGTTTACACCCGGCCCCTACCTCTGATGTGGCAACCAGACTACAGTGTGACTTTGGGAAGTCCAGCTCTAGTTTTGTACAAATCAGCTCTTCCTGAATGTCAAGAAAACAGTCTCCATGACCTTTGGCACAGGGAGAGACTCTCTCCTCCCTTCCTCCCACTTTCCATACCCTGGATGGGACAAAACTGGAGGGTTGCTTCTCCTGTTCATACCTCAGGGTCTGGCTTGACCAGCACCTTGACTTTTCTGTGCATATTGAGACCATACACAGAAAACTGCACCCCAAACTGGGCGCCCAGTACTGCAACCGTGGATGCATCCCACTGCCGGCCCACCATGCAATAGTACAGAAAATGATTCTCCCTATTTTTGACTACAGGGATGTAGTCTACAGTGCCACTCCCAAAATTTCCCCAACCGGACTGGATACCCTCTTCCACTCCTTCTGCTGTTTCACCCTTGGCTGTCCTCCCAGTACCCATCATTGTGCCCTCTACCAAACCCTGTCCCTCCCAGCCCTACTGGTCAGGAGACAGGCCCACTGTGCTAACCTCATGGCTAAATACTGGTCACAGTCCTTGCCCTCCCATCTCTCTTCCACTCTCTCCCCCTCCATCCCACTCCCTCAGACACTATGACTCCTGGTCCTTGTTGGCCCCTCACATGTCCACCTTGGCGGGCCAGGCTGCCTTCTCTTATCGGTTGCCTAAATTGCGGAATTCTCTCCCCTCTACCATTCACCATGCCACTTCCCCCAGCTATTTTACCATGCTCCTCAGAGACCACTTCTACACCTCCTGCTTCTGCTTCTAACCACCTTGCTACTACATTATGATCTATCACTCACATTAGGCTGGGCTACCCAGCTTTGTTGTTGCCTCAGCAGCTAAATGTGTGGATTCTGTGCTCTATTAAATTACTGTATTAGGCTATTGTGGTATGATACTACATTGCTATTCATGTTCTACTTGTTCAACTTTTTGTATACAAATGTACCTTCTCCGATTGTTCCCTACCCCCTTAGGGCACATCTGGAAATGAGCAGTTGTCTGCTCAGTATGCTTTCCTAGTAAAACTTTAAATGAAAAAAATGCCACTAGGAAGGGGTGGAGACTGGTTTATAGCTTATGGACTTGCCCTTCATACACTATTGGAACCATATTAGACATTTTTGTCAAAGGGTCACAGGAGTGGAAATACAGTCAGATCCCAAATTCTGGTTGCTTGGAGAGCTGCTAGACAACACTCAGCTCCCAAGTGGGGGCAAACAATGGCTGTGTCCAGCAGCATTAGAGGCTAAGAGGCAAATTCTCTTAAAGTGGTGTTCTGATACACCACCCACCTTTTCGGGATAGCTTACTTCCCTTATAAAATTAATGGAATATGAGAGACTGATACACATAACCAACTCCAGCATTCAGATATTTAATGTCATATGGAAACCTTTCCTCCACTGTTTTACAGTTCAAATCTAGGGAGTTACTGTATTATAATTAGTAGATCTTACTTGCATGTTGATTTTCAGTATGGTGATTTTCAGAGTGTTATATTTTAGACTGTTTTCTTACTTTAATCATAGGGTTATTAGACGGGATTATACTTATGTAGTTAGTTGCTCTATATAATGTATGGGGAGCCCTTATTAGTATTTGAAATCAAACAGATTACAGCCTTGTTATGTCATTGATATGACATCACTCTGTTGTAAATCTTTCTTGAGTATGTCATATCAGTGGTATAACAAAATGGAATACTCACAACAATCAGTGTTCCATAAAGTAATTCAGTAAAGAAATTCAATCTGCGATTACACAATCTTTGTACCCGTACACTGTGAAATATAATGTACGTTCTTTGGTTAACAACCCCGCTGAAAACACTTCTCAAGGTTGCCAAGACATCTGAAAACCTCTCGTGTTTCCCCTCTTGAGGTTTACAATGATGTCGTGTCAACCTCTCAAAGTGTTTACAGCATGGTTATTAACCAAAGACCATACATTATCTTCTATGCTATTGTAAAAAGTTGTAAAATGAAGACCTGCAATGCCAGTGTCCAGCATGTTTAACATCTATGTGATTCATGGAGTTGTCTGTCTGTCTGTCTGTCTGTCTGTCTGTCTATCTATATATCTGGATTTTGGTTACTCGGTAGGCTCACTGAGGCAGACAGTCCCTTTTTCAGGAGTGACCTGGAATTAACTACACAAAACATGTCTGAAGAATAAATGCATCCTGACATTACAATAATAAATACATAAGTGAACAAAATACAATGCAGACAAAGGATATGCTTATGGGGAGTAGTCAGGTACAGTCTACAAGCAGGCACTCAGGGATAATTAGTTCTATAGAAGACAAGAACTATATACACAGTCCAATAAGATGAATAAGACATAAGATGAGCCAGCTAAAACAGTCAGGGTTTGTTAATAAATAGATACTTCTTCGCAGCTGATCTGAAGGGAGTAATGGTCAGGCATTCCATGGCCTTGGGAGGAAGATTGTTCCAAAGCCATGGTGCAATGGTAGATAATGATCGCTGATCAACAGCAGAGAGAGTCCTTGGCACGGCTGCAAGTTTCACTCCAGCAGAGTCAGTGGGCCTTCCAATGGATCTGAAGTCTATGATGCCAGCCAGATTTTTGGGGGTGGGTGAAGTAAAGGAGCTTATGTGTCATAACATCACAGGGAGATGAAGCCTCCCCTCCAGGGGTGGCCAGTTTAGTGCAGACAGTGCCTTACAGTGATGCATGGCATTCCTTAATAAAAACCTTTACAAAAAGGAAAAAAGGAAAAGAAGGACTTCTAGGTTGAAGCAGATGACCAGCACACTGAAATTCTGAATGAATATTTTTGCTTGGTCTTTGCAGTGGAAAAACAAGTCAACTTCTGGAGTACAGCATGCAGGCCAAGGAAAAGCTGAGTTGGGCAAAGGGAACAGTAACAGAGGAAAGCAATTGAAGGGTCTGTTGGGGTGGAAAGTGAAAAAGACACCAGGGCCTGATGGACTGTGCCCAAGTGTGCTAAAGGAACTGGCTTGAGCACTGACAGAGCCAGAGGCAGACCTGTTCAACTGCTCCATGTATACAGGGCATGTTCCAGATGACTGGAGGTTGGCAGGTATTATCCCCCTCCAAGCGGAGATACGGGAACCCAGGAAACTGTAGACCTGTAAGCCTGACATCCGTCCTCAGTAAGTTACTGAGTCCATAGTCAAGAAGCAGCTGGTGGGATTCCTGAAGGCACAAGAGCAACAGAAGCCAGAGCAACATGGATTTGTGAAAGGAAGATTATGTCAGGCAAACCTCATGAAATCTTTTAACGGTGTTTCATGGGATATGGATGAGAAAAGAGCCCTTGATGTCTTATTCCTGTAATTAAGTAAGGCTTTCAGCTTGCTTCATCACAGTTGCCTGATTAAGAAATTGAGGAATGTGGGAGTGACTGTCACTAGAAGGGTGGGTAACTAGCATGGAGGCAGGACTCAGAGACTGGTCATAAATGGGGGTCAGGTGAGGCACATGAAAAGTGACAAACAGCGTGCTGCAGGGGTTAGTCTTTGGACCGGTGCTCTTAACTGTATTCAAAAGTGAGGTCAGTGAAAACATACAGGGTAGGATGTAGGATGTCTCCATGTGCAAATGGCAGCAAAACCAGGGCAGGGTGGACAGCAAGGAAGTTATCTGTAAGTTGAAGGAGGAGCCTGCTTAGCTGGAACAAAGGGGAATGCAATGAAGCTAAAGAGGAGAAATTAAGGAGGGATGTGTGGAAATATTTCTTCGTGGATAGGGTGATGGGTGACTGGAACAGCCTGTCAGAGGAGGTAGTGAGGACAAAGACTGTGGGGAACTTCAAGCATGCATGGTATAGGCTCAGGGGTGCATTATTTAGAGTAATGGGGAGGGAGTGAAAGGAGCAACACCAGTGATGAGCTTGGGTCAGTGGTGACTGAACAGGCAGTGGCAAGTGGCAGACAGCATGGGCCTAAACACCCTTTTCTGCCAACAAAATCTGTTTCTATGGAGAACTTGTCTGGGATCCGGCAACCAAGAGTCAATGTTAAAATGTTTAAGAATATGCACTTGAGAGAAAAAGAATCCGAGGACCAAAGGCTGGATGGTGGGAGTGTGCATAGAACAAAAAGCAGAGAAGAGAAACATGGGAGTCATAATCAGTGACAGCCTAAATAACTAGAAAGGAAATAATCCTACCACTCCTTGGTTAGGTCCAACTTGAAAAACTGCGCACAGTTCAGGAGTCCACATATGCAGACAGAGGTGTGCCGATCGAACATTGAAACCTGTATGGCAAAATCCCCCACAGTGACAATTTCCACAGGTTTTGAAATTGTCACTGTGGGGGATCTGAGGGCAAAATTTCACCCTTTCACCATGTGTCGCCCTCCCCTTCAAATCAACTCTGACTCGGAGTTGATAACCTTTAGAAGGGGGGAGTACAGGGGCACTGCCCCCCAAGAGAAACACTTTAATGTCGGACAAGCAAAATTTCACCTGCCAACATTGAGGATCTTGCTATGCCAAACTTTGACAACAGTGTTATCGATTCAACATAAGTAAACCATAAATGGACTGGGTTTGCCTGGAGGCTGTGTAAAGAAGAATGTCTAGAATGATCAACAGCCAACAAAGGAGATCCTACAAGGAAATGTTAGAAGACCTCAACATGTACTCTTTAAAGACTGGAAGAGAAAGAGAGGGAACATGATCAAAACCTTCACATTTCTCAAAGGCATCAGTAGATGGACTGCTAGGGGTTATTCATGCTTAGAGGAGCACTACAGTCAAATTTTGCAAAAACATGTTGTGCCGAGTGTTTTGATTTGTTTTTGTAGTCCTAGTGTGTCCTTCCCACTTTTTTTTTTTTTTTGCTATTGGGAGTTTTTCTAATTTGCTTACTAATTTTATGGCCTCTGGGGATCTCTCTGTTAACGTTTTTTATTGCTCTTCTTTTTCCTAAAATCCTCCTGTCCAATATGACAGTGATGCGTCCAGAACCATTAGCAAATACTGCTTTAGAGAGAATTTTACATCTGCAGAGCAGTGATTTTAAGTAGCGTTTCTTATCCACTAAAGGCTATATTTACAGTTTAGCAAAAGGAAAACAAGAAAAAAACAAGCACGCCCACCTCCTAGGGTGCTACAACATTATATACAGAAAACCAGCACTTTTGAATACTGAGCAAAGAAGCAGAGCATTCACCATATTACAGTGAAAAAGAAAACTAGATTTTGTCGAAGCAAAGGATGCAGAGCAAACAAACTCCCCTATGTAGCACCCTTCATATGGAGCTTCACCAGGGGGTGGATTTTCCTGTATAGGTGACATCATTTATACAAACATATATAAATATGCAAATACATAGATAGTAAATATTTAATATGCTAAAACTGTGCAAAATGCACACTAAAAATGATGTCACAAACTGATCATAAAGAAAGTGAACACACTGTTACAAGTGAGTATGTGCAAAACAGATAAAGTGATTTGATTAATACAAATCATTTTCCTAAAAAAGCAACCTATCTCCTTTCTTTTAACTGTAACCCTCATGTTCCCCCGAGGGTTACCAAAACATTGGTAATTTAGTGGGTTTGTTAGGTAGATATGCTGGACAGCAAGTAATAAGCCTTTTGGGGCTCACTTGGCAGCTTCTGTCAATCACTCTGGCAGAGGTTTCAAGTGGGAGTGGCTCTTGCTGCAGTATAAGCCATGCTAGAGTGCTGCTGTGCAGCCAGTTTTCTGCCTTAGATCCGTACAGTCAGTTTGAGGTGTTGACTGAGAGGGAGTCTCAGGGGAGCTTCCACCTCTCTCCTGACCCTTTTCAATCCCCAGTCAGTCCAAAGAGAGACTGTGTCAAATAGGGGTGATGGCCTACTCCATTGCTGTGCCCCCTGAGATGAAGAATCCTGAACAGATATGGTCTCTGTAACTGTGAGTAATTTTGGGGACATACCCCACCTCTGAGGAATGTTTGAATAGTAAAGTGCTGCCCAGGGTCTGTATGGTATGGTTTTGCCCTATCTCTCCAGGGAATTCCTGCCAATCTGGAATATTTTTAGTTCACAAGCTGTTGGAGAACAGTTTAAAACACTCATATGGTGCCCTCACAGTGACTGATCTGTTTGGAAAAGAGACACCCCCCCCGCCGCCCCCATCCAGCATTTGAACTAACTTACTTCTATCTGGATCAAGAGGAGAAAGCTGTTTTGTGCTTGGGATGAAGATGGATGAAACTGTTTAACACAGTTTGGGGAACATGCACTGTTCTGTAGATGACTCTGTGATTTGGGGACTTTGGTGACTAGGGGAGCCTGGAGTTGTTCACCCATGGAATAGTCAAATCCACATTGTTCATTATACTTCTGGACAAAATATGTCCTGTGTCCATAGTCCAGAAGGGGGGTGAACGAGAAAGTTTTAATTGTGCCCTCTAGATCAGGGGTGGGATTCAAACAAGTGAATTGTAGTAAAGCACTACTGTGGATTTTGTGGACTTTGTTGTACCTGTTCTGCACCTACAGCCTCAGTGGGCAAATGTTTTCTGTCAGTCCATCAAGTCAGAATAAAACCTACTACTTGGCTCTATTTCTGCCTGTGAACATTCATTTGTGAGTGGACTGTGTGATTTCTTGGAGCCTCCCTGTGCCATGGCCCAGCCCAGTTCCTGGTAAAAATTGAAATTTTTTTTCTGTGCCCCTTCCTCCAGAGACCGAGCCAGAAAAATGCTTAAATCCAGGAAGCGTGTGTACTGCCTGTTGCCAATGTCAACTGTGTGCCAAGACAGAAAAGGAATCTTTGCAAGTGTTACCTGTGTTTCGCTAGTGAAGGGGGTCCTTACATAACAAATCATCACTTGCATGACTTTTCTATTATTTCATGTTTCTTATACAAATAAGCACAAGTGCTTAACAGACTTATACTATTAACCCCACAAATTTATGTGTGAACCATAAAAAAATGGTTACAAACAGAAATAAAAATATTCTCACGTTTAAATGGTAAATCTTACATTTGTGGTGGGGTTGATAGTTTGCTGGGAAGACAGAAATCACTCCCCTGATGAAGAGGGTTTTCCCTCGAAGCACCGGGGAAGTCATGTTTGTCCTAAAATAAACATTTGTTTGTGGAGCTCGTCCGTGTGATCACTTTTGTTCATCTTTTCAAGACAGAACTCCATCCCTCCCATAGCCAGTGACAATCTGTACCGCAAGGGCCTAAAACAACAATAAAAAAACAACACAAACGGAGGGAAAAGGGGGGACGGAGAAAAAGGTAAAGGAGGAACAAACAAAAAAGAGGTATAACTTGCTCGTAAATACTCTATCATTATAGGAAGCCATTAAATACAAAGCTGCTAAAGAGCAAATTCACTGTATACTGTTCACTACCTCCAAACCAAATATTATTATGGTAAGAAAGGTTTAAAATGTATCCCCTCATTGAGACCACTTGGTTGGAGGAAATTTAATCTGGAAATCCAGTAAGTTTCACAGAGAAGGAGCAAACCTGTTTTGTCACCCCCTCGTGGTAGTTCTCTTACATGGTCAGTGGCCCTAAATCGGAAATTAGGACTACAACTGTGGTAGATCAAAAAGTGTGCACCTAGGGCACGATTGATTTTTCCTTGGCTAATAGCCCTAATGCGCTCCTGCACTCTCTTCTTAAGGGATCTTTTTTTTATATCATAGTTTTTCCCCCTTGCAGCTGACCCGAGCTCAGTGGTGGTGTACCGCCGATCTGCAGCACTCATCTCCCTGTACAAGGATCACACTACACAGCCGTGAGGTTAGGTTTTCTTTCAGTAGTTACTTTTTTGTAGTGACTGCATCAATCCACTGATCCACAAGGATGCCAGTGCAAAGGACCAAAGTCCAGGCAAGAAGTCATGCTGAGACATGGCTTCTGCCAAGCACCTAACAGCACCTTCCCCTCCCGATACCATCTGCTAATCGGAGTGGTGCCTACCCCTCCCCCATAGTGGAGAGCTGCCAACTGGCAGCTCAATCCAGCTCTTCCCCAGCCAACCCCCGGTGACCCGGACTTGTTCCCGAACCCGGGTCACTGGTGTAGTGTGAGGTGTGGCATCCAGCACCTCAGCCCTCAATGTCACCAGGCTGGCTCCCTCCTTAAGGGGTCTGATGGTATGACCCATATAAACTGAGTTGCAGGAGCACCACCCAGCATAAACCATAAAAGGTGTATGGCAGTCAATATATTCCCTGAGAGCATAAGTCTCTCCTGTGACAGGATGCTCAAAAAGACAAACGTGTTTTTGCATACTTGCAGATATTACGCCATCTGCAGGTAAAAAATCCAGCCCTATTTTCTTTGGATTTATTGGCAGGATTCACAAAATGGCTCTTTGTCAATTTATCACTTACGTTTTTTTCCCCTGCAAAATGTAATGTGGGGGTAACCACCCACTAGTGGACCTACAGTATCTCTGGATCTCTTAGTAAAATCTGCCATCTATTTCTCAAGATCTTACTGATCTATGATGCCCTCCAGTTGTAGTCCAATACAGCTGTAATTTTCTGGTCTTTTTTGTGTTCGGCATGCGTGCAAGTGCAAGCAAACACGTTGGTATGAGAGTGCCCTTTGACAGCTGTAACAATGTCTGCCCAATACAGAGCAGTGTTGCAAGGTGCGACAGTGCCACGCCAATCAGCACCCAGGCTGATAATGATGGCATTTCTGGCTTGCTGGGCGGGGTGGCACCAACTTCAAAGAAGTTGCCATCCCTTTGATCAGCGACGCCTAGCAAGCCGGGCTGATCTGTCATGATCAGCGTGGAATACATGCCTGCAACAAAGAAAACCGTCCATCGATGTTTGTTGCTAGCAGCCCTAATTGTCTCCAACCCAACCATCCTGTCATGCATTTGCAGCATTGGGGACATGAAAATCATGCATTTGCATGGGGCCCTGAGGCAGAGAGGAGGCCCCCAATTCTCGACTGCAAAGTATTTTTTTTTGTACTGCCCCTTTAACTACATCTCCTCTGAGCACCAACTGACACAACACCCCTCCATGGCCTGAGGGCAGCTGAGTTAATTAACTAAATACATTTCTTTGCATCCCCACCCCCCAAAGTACAGAAGATGTGCTGCCGTCTGACCCTGTGCAGGAAGATCCCCTGCTGTGCAGTGATCCCCCGCCACAGCATGCAGTACAACTGATGCGGCACCAACTTCTTCCTCCCAAAGCCTGTAGTCTGGCCCAATACACAATCCCACTGACATCCTTCTCCTAAACCTTGAGCATAATTTCAAAACTTACAGGGCACATCGCAGAGCAAAGCCGGACTGGCAGGCATACCTCCCAACTGTCCCTGATTTTGCCTCAGAGTTTTACTCTGTCCTTCCTAAAAATTGTGTTTCCTTGACCAAACAGTGGGGGTTGTAAGCACAAAATAATGTCAAACATTAAAGTTACAGACTTGTTCTTACTTAGAAAATGCATTTTACACCAAGTCCCTTACTCTACCAGCTTCCTTAGTTGATATCTTCAATTTTGAAGATGTGTCCGTGATTGTGTCCCTTTGTCCCTGATTTTTTAAGCCTTGACCCTGATTTATGAGGCAGGAGGTTGAGAGGTATGTGGCAGGAGATCAGGAGGTAACCAATGTGGAAGCAGGAAATGATGTAAAAGTAACCAGTCATGAACAAAGTCATTTCTGCCAGTAAGAAGTAGGTGTAGGGAGGCAGAGAGCCAATTGGAACAGAGATAACTGGAATCTGGAGCCAATGAATGCTGAGATTCAGCAGCCATTCACTCACCCACTGCAGTGTTTATCCATCAATAAAAAGGCAATAAGTTTTAGGCCACTTCACCTGGAGCATGGGAAGCCATGCCCACCAACACTAACCCCAACCCTCTCCTCCGAGGCTCTTTCAAAAAAGTACTGGTGAGGAGAAAGGGGGCATTTATTTTACAGTTGTTTGAGAAGAGGCTTGAAAACAGGTGGGAGTTTAATTAAGGCTGAGGTTAGGGATTGCTACCTCTCTTGGCAGTGCAGTGTAGCTACGTAACCTCCATGCCACGCAACAACCTGTCCCCCTCATCCACTGAGTCTCAGATAAGGGGTGTCTGCCTCCAATATTAAGACTATTATAAAAAGTATCTTCTTCATCTATACTGCAGACAGTATCTAAACAAAATTGATGACAATGTTACGTTAACCTTCCCTGTTTGTAAATAGCTTAAAGTTTTGTTTTGGTTCTGTAAAACAACAGCATAGGATTATTCACTATGGATGGTATGTATTGAAGTAGGGAACCTCATCAACCCTTTATGTACTGAATTTATCAATTTCAGCCTATGGTGTATGGAATTCTGCCAAACCTAACAGAGTAGGCTCCCTCATCACAGCTCAGTATCACTGTTATATGGATGTTAATCAATGATAGTCAAAAGAGCCATGATAAAGGGAAATAAAAACTCCAATATAACAAAAAGTCATAGGATGAGCTACAAGGTGAGGACAGTGATAACCATAGTGACTGTCTTTACCATGTGCATCTTTACATACAGACCATACCATTTAGCCCTGTCTCTATGTTTTCTATGCTGCTGTATGGATATTTGCATCACCAGATGTACTAAATTCAAGCAATACAAAATATTTAACTTGACTTGAAGCTTACTTGAAAAGCCTTGTTCTGATGTGGTTTTGTGCTCAGGGCTGAGAATTTAAAATTGTTTCTTTGGGATCTGGCCAATGACTGGCTGACTGGAGTGAGCCAGTGATGGGAATGGATTGGTGGATGAACCTTCTGGTCGGTTGGTGGGAAGGTAGAGTGAAGGGCCTACTGGGGGTGGAAGTGATGTGCGGGTATTTCTGCTGGCTCAGTTGTAACAGATGTTTCAGGCTAGGGAGAAAGTGCTCACTTAATAGTGAGCTGGTAAGCAACGCAGTAAACAAGTGGACAGTTACACTAAATCTAAATCATTTTAATAAGGCAGTTTTTGGCAAGTCATAAATGCACACTCAAAACACCAAAAAGCACATGAAAATGGTAAAACCAGTGGCCACATGTGAGATGTGCAAACAATGCAGAAAGGTAGACGCTATCAGTGCAACATGCTGTTAAGTATAAGGTGATTGTAGTAACACAGATAAAAAATCCAACCTGCATTTTAAATTGGTCTGCAGAGTCTGTCCAAAATTCTTCCAGAAATAAATTAAAGAAGGAGTACCCTCAGGCCATACAATGTGGCCGTAAAACCAAAAGTGCAGCTTGATTCTATGTTACAAATAATGTTGAGCAAAGACTTTAAATGAGTCTGATAGATTTTCTTAAATAGAGTATACAGTGGCATACCTTGAGGCTGAATTTCACGGCCAACAAAGCCCATAAACGCAGATTAATTTAAGTATGTAAGAACTCCAAGGCCTTTGTGGCCTAAAGAAGGAAATAGCCCAAAGCTAGTAGCTTTGCTTGCTTGTAATGCTATATCTGGCACTTAGATGGTAAACATACAGCCAAACTAGACTTGCTGCCATGCACAGCGTCGTGGGTGGCTATACGCTTAGGTAACAACCAGTGAGGTCCCCTCAGATGTTTCAGGCTGTTAACAAAACAGTTTGTCTGTAAGTGTCTTCTATAATATGGGAGAAGGACAGACCAGTCAGATGACAAACTAAGAGAAGGGAGAGGAGGAAAAAAAGGAGTGTGATGATTTACCCTTCCAGCTGGGAGGGAATGCCCCCCTCCCGCAGGCAACACTTTTAGGGGCATCAGCACCACTTCCCCCACACACACACAGTAGTGACATTAGGGCTGCTCAATTCCCTAGTGTCTAAAACTGTCCCTCTTTGTTTTTTTCCCCTGAAAAGAAGAAAACCATCCACTGACGTTTGTTGCACCACCCTAAACATAAGTCAGTGCATGGCTGCCAAATCCCCCAGTGTCCTCAACTGTTGCAATACTGTCCCTTAGTGACACTGGGGGTGCCCAATCCCCCAGTGCCCTGTCCCTGAAATAAAGAAAACTGTTTCTCATAGTTTTTTTGGTTTTACGTGATAAAGGTGAGTCTTAAAGACCACCTATCACATAAAGTGAACAAATATAAGCCCATAGTCAAAAGGAAGTGATGGATATTATGCAAACAACCATAAATACCAGCAATTGAGCAATACTTTGAAAAACACACATAAAACTTTTTTATGCTGGTGGCTTCACTCCCGCGCCCCTTGTGGGGGGCAAGCCCTCTGCACCCCCAAAACTTAAATAACCAACTCCAAGGTGGGTGCGGATCATGGGGTAAGTTATTGGATTTTGTAAAAATAAAATTCTTCTGCTCATAGCTGAACCCGAACCCAGGTCTGCTTGCATCGTAAGTGGTGGTGTACACCACTACACTATGCGAGCAGCTTGGTGGAAATTGGCCAGACAGGATCCTATATCCTGTAGTAGTGAGTACAGCTCCTTGCTATACTCGCTATACAGGATATAGTGATGTATTGCACCACTCGCTCTCTTGTAGAGCACCATTACTGAGTCACTCAAAAATGCAGCACTCAATAATCAGCACTCTACATGGGTGCTACAGTTTTTTTTTACCTGAAAAAAGAAAATTGTCCATCATTGTCTGCCGCACCATTTCCCACCCCTCACCTTACCCTCCCACTCAGACTCCTCCACCCCTCCACCCCATACTTACCCACTGGAGGTCCATCCCCATAATCTTTCTTGGTCCGCAGACATGTCTTCACTCTTCAAAGCCCAACTAGGAACTAAGATAAGCGCTTCAATGTATGTCAGTGGGGTTTTTAGCTTCAATGTGTTTCAATGGGGTTTTCAACTTAGTGACATAACTTGGCCATTTTTTAACATTTTTGCCCCAAATTTTCAACATGCCTTTTTTGGGACCCCATCTCATGAACAGTGCAAGTGATGTTAGGTAAGTCTGTCCCGAAAGGTGATTTTGCAGTCACTGTGCAAAATCACCTTTCAGGCAGGAGTTGACCATTTTCTCCACCATTGTTCATGAGGAGGTCTCATAAGAAGGCTGCATAAAAAGATTGGTGTAAAAATATTTAAAAAACAGTGAAGTTATGAGCCTGCTTTGAAATTTGCGAACGTAGGCTCATAACTTTGGCAATTTGCAATATTTTGACCCCACATTTCCAGTACAGTCATTTCTTCACAGCACCTCATGAATGTGATGGCTGTCATTTTTCAGACCCTGGCCAAAATGTTTTTTGCATCCTGAAAGGTGATTTTGCAGACGCTGCATGAAATCACCTTTTGGGCAGGAGTAGAACATTTTCTTTGCCTTTGTTCATGAGGTGGGTTATCATAAGAAGGCTATGTTGAAAATTTGGTGTAAAAATATTTAAAAACAATGAAGCGATGAGCTTGCATTGAAATTTGAGAATGTGGGATCGTTACTTTGGCAATTTTCAATACTTCAGCCCCAAACTTTTCATATAGCCACTTCTTCATGGCACCTCATGAATGTGACAGCTTTCAATGTCCAGAACCTGGCCAACATGTTTTGTTTTTTTTTTGCATCCCGAAAGGTGATTTTGCCATCACTGCATGAAATCACCTTTTGGAGTTGAAATTTTTCTCTGCCTTTGTTCATGAGGTGGGGTCATAAGAAAGCTATATTTAAAATGTGGTGTAAAACTATTGAAAAACAACAAAGTTATGAGCCTGCATTGAAATTTGCGAACACATGCTCGTAACTTTGACAATTTTCAGTATAGTCATTTCTTCACAGCACCTCATGAATGTGAGAGCAGTCATTTTTCAGATCTGGCCAGAATGATTTTTACTTCCCAAATATGTGATTTTGCAGTTTCTGATGGGGAGGGGTCAGCCACAATCCTTGGCATTGTTATTTCATCATCTCTTTTTTGGATTATCTCTTGTGGATTTTTACAAAGATTCTGAATAAAGAATATTGACTTTGAAGCGTTATTTGTGTCCTATCATCTGTCTCTAACAAACAGGACTATTGGGAATGGAGCCACGTGCCGACTCTTTCCATGTGAGTATACCTTTGCTTTGGTGGCACCAGCCTGTCTACGTAGAGCCATCTTGACTTTTTCCTCACAATTGTTTTTTTTTGGGGGGTAGGGGTTACTGCATTCTTATATTCATGGTAATGAGACATCAGAACCAGTTTGTCCTCCCAACACCCAGTCTTCCTCCAGAGCCACTCCAACCTCCACCGCATTGTTTTCAACTTCCTTAGCTCCTCATCAAACCAAAGGGAAACAAGGTGCAAGGCAAGAGGTCATACACGGATCGGCACCAGACAGTCCAGAGCTCCAGTAACAGCACTATTATAGTCCGCCACTGTGCCTTCCAGGCTGCTGGCACAGGCCATCAACACAGACGAAATGTCCAGTTCCCTCTGGTTGAACACCCCTCAATGGGTGGAACTGGACCATTTCCACAACAGATGGGACATTCAGGAGGGGCTTTAAAGCTGAACCCAATGGTGCAATGATTGGACCAAGCTACCAGATCAGTCCTGAAGCTGTCAATTTCAAGCCCCAGCGAGAACACCAGATTGAGCACATGGCCGGATTGGTGGGTCTCAGACATGGAAAGCAGGGACAGGCCCAGAGCCTCCATACTTAATAGGAGATCTCTGTCCCCAGGTGATGTTGCATTGTCCACCCAAGTGTTGAAGTCAGTGAGAACGATCCATCTTGGCGACTCTGACACCCTTTCAGCTGGACGTCCCTCGCCACATGACATATGCTCCATATTGGCTCTTGGGTGCTGAAAATTTTGTGGAACAAACTGCCACAGTATATCTGTTCACTCATTCATGGGGCATAAAGTAATTATTCACCAAGGAAGTTACCCTTTTGGATGTGCCCAGAGTACACACTACTCACGGCAGAGGTGCTATTAGCTACGCTATCCTGTCTGTATGGAATAAAATCCAGTCTGTGCTCAGACTTACTCAGCTTGGCTCTGGGAATCTCTTTGAGCCCCTGGCTACCAAAACCTTTAATGAATCCTGCCACTGGCACAGTGGCTAAGCACTCTCCCTATATATTTAGATAAGCGTCTTGCACCTTGTTTCTCAGTTATCCTTAACCTCCCGCCCCTTTTCCCCATCTTTACTCCTTCTGATGAATGACTAGTTGTAAATAACCCAGTCCTCAGTATGACTCACTGAAATGGTCTCCTTATATTTCTTCAAACCCCTGGCACACAGTACCCTGCCACTTTCTGCAATGGCCAGCCCTCTCCCCGTCATAGCCCAGATAAGTACTTAAGCACTTCAGTTCTCCTCCTCACCCCTGAACCCCCATTCTCCCTGATGCTCTATGCAGTCTAATGATTCAATTTCAACTGTACTGTCTACTAAGCACTTTAGTTCCCCTTCTTATCCCCGAATCCCCTTCCTCCCTTAAGCTCTATGTTGCCTAATGATTTTGTCACAACTGTACTGTTTGCAGAGTTCTCTGTACCTATGATATGTTCCTGATTGTATCCTCTGTTACTCTGTGATGTATATTTTTTGCCTTGTACAACTGATATTTATGCTGTATGCACTTCTGCTTACTTTGTACCAATGCCATGTTCCCGATTGTTTAAACCATTATAATGTGATGTATTTCTCTGACTGTAATTCAGTTTGTATATTACGTTACATGTATTACTTTTGTATTGTGTCTACAAGGACCTCCTTGTGAATGAGCTTGCCCAGTAGAGTTTTTCCTGCAATAAACTTTAACCTGAATCCCTGCACCAGTGGGCCAGCTTCTTCTACCTGTTTTTACAGCTGGATCAAATGAAGCACTGTATTGATGGCTTAGGGTCACAGAGTGAGTGGATTTGAACCTGTGATCTCCAAGTTCCCAACCCAGTGCTCTAACAGTTATATACATCTAATTAATTATTCGTAAGACAAACACATACTCTGATTAGCTGGTGTACCAGGCGTAAATGTGTTAGAAATGCCCAGTACAGATCAGAGTGTTGCACGTGTTTATAAACTCTGTTAAAAAAATGTTTTTCCCTGTGTGTAATGTGAGTAGACTATTAATTACAATAATGGCCTCACAGCCAGTCAGTTCCCTTTTGATTATTGACTGGCTAGATGGGGTTGGCTTGAGGTGCACCCTTCCCCCCAAGCAGGTCATTAATTGCCAGGAGGTGACCAGCTGTTCGGTCATTATTGCTTAATTAATTTCTAACAGACGTAGTTACACTGAAAATAACGTTGTCATGCAGTCACATTTGTCCAATCACATTTCTTAGTTTCTCTTATTCATTTTGTAACAGACAATGACAGAGTTGGCCATTTCCCCACCAATAAAAAAATGGCTTCTTACCTCTGAGTCATGAAACCATTCGTTATCAATACTCTTTAATGAGAAATAATCTAATTGAAAGGCTTTGTACACTGGCAGGAAGTACTCAGTGCTGAACAGAGTAGCAAAACAATAGCGTTTGTTGTACCTCTCACATATTTTCACTGTGTTCTCATTGCTGAATCCCTGTGGTTCAGTGGCTTCATAAAAGAGCTCCTCACATTCCACAAATGAGTGGACAATGTTCCCCTCCATGGCCCTTGGAGCCACACAAATAAAGAACAAAGTCAAGGCCCACAGAAACATGTCCTGTTAATCTTGTGTTCCAACAGTTTTACTAGTAAAAATTTAGATTTTTCGAAGATCTTCTCATTCTACAATGAAAAGGAAAGTCAACTGTTTCAGTTTCATTATTAGCTTTTGTACTGTCATCAGAAACCTACCTATTATGTAACCAATCACAAGTACGTGATATATTGCAGAGTTTTTACAACAGTTTATTCATTACCTATAAACCTTCTACCAGCATACGCTTCAATCTCCTGCTTAGTAAATCACCAACGTGTTGCAGGTTTACCCCTGAAACATTTATGTAGGGGGTGCCCTCATCCTTCCATTTTTATCACCATCTTTTGACAACACCCCCATACTTCCCCATATGTTTAAAGCAGAGCCCTGGTCCCCAATATCATTACAATTACAGCATTTGGGGGGCCCCTGAAAGGATAACAGCAACGGAGAGCTGTCCCAGAGCTACAAAGAAACATGCAGAAAGAGAAAGAAAAGCAAAGGGATTCAGAAAAAGAAATGGGGAGAAAAATCAAAGATCAGAGAAGTGGGCATACAAACTGTGCCCATTTTGTTCGACAAATTCCCCCATCCTTCCATATTTTTGTGGGGGAAACATGAAAGAATTAAGGGACTTAAACAAGCATTTGTCAATGCCGAATGTTTGCTTGCTGGTATTGGCATTGGTAGTGCAGGAGTTAGAGAGATGTATAGTAGAAATGGCAGTGAAGTATTGAACTAACATCAACCCCCACCCCGCAGAGACTGACAGGCGTTGGGGGTGTGCCTTTGGGTCATCGGGCATAATGCTCTTGCCATTCCACCTCATCCCACCCTGCAGACACCGATAGGTGTTGTGGCATACTTTTTGTTCTTCAGCCCTTAAGCTCACCCCATTACATAAGGAAAGCTGAGATGGGTGCAGTATAGGAGAATGGGTTGAACATTAGGGCTGAAGACCCCAAGGCACACCTCAGTGCTTGTCTCTGGCTGCAGGGTGGGGGTGGGGGTGGAATGGTTTGAGCATTATGGTCGACAACTGCAAGTCACACCCCAGTGCCTGGCAGTCTCTACAGGGTGGAGCATTATGGTTGAAAATGCTAACACCCCAGGCGTTTGTTGGTATTTTCGCTCCAAATTTTCATTATGGGCTGTTTGGGACCCCACCTCATGAACAAAGGCACTATCATTTCATTACTCAATCCTGAAAGGTGATTTCACACAGCAACCACAATGCAAGAGAGTTTCAGAGAAGTGGGGGGTATCTGCAGTCGGGTGGGAAGCTCAGTGACATTCTCCAAGGTACTCCCAGTACTTAGGGTAAGCACACTGAGAAAGCTAAGAATACAGGAGTTTAATGGATGGCTGAAGGGGTGGTGTGCACTGTGTTCTGCTTGTTGAATCCCTGTGGTTCAGTGGTTTCATAAAAGTGCTCCTCACAGTCCACAAATGAGCAGACAAGTTTGCCCTCCGTGGCCCATGGAGCCACACAAATGAAGAAATACATCAAGGCCCACGGCAACATGTCCTGTTAATCTTGTGTTCCAGCAGTTTTACTAGTAAGGATCTGGATTTTTTAAAGACACTTTTATTCCACGATGAAAAAGTTAACTGTTTCAATTTCATTATTAGCTTTCTTGTTGTAATCAGGAAGCATGCCTCATACGTAGCCAACCGCACGCACGTGATATATTGCAGAGAGAGTTTTTTCAGTAGTTCTGCATACTTCTCAGTCTCCTGCCTAGCAAATCAGGAACAAGGGGCAGGGTTTCCCCCAAAGCATTTATGCAAGAGGGGCCTCCATCCTTTCATTTTCATCCCCATCCTTTGACAGCACCCCAATGATTTCCACAGTGTTTAACACAGGGCCCCGGTCCCCAATATCATTACAGTCACAACATGTGGGGGATCCCTCAGAGGGTAACAGCAAAGGAGAGTTGTCTCAGAGCTACAGAGAAAGAAAAGCAAAGGGACTCAGAAAAAGAAATGGGGAGAAAAAGTTAAGAGAAGTGGGTGTACAAACTGTGCCTGTTTTGCTTGACAAATGCCCCCATCCTTCCAAAATTTTCTGGAGGCAACACTAAAAAGTAAGGGACACAGACTTAACAAATGGTACTATCTACTACAAAAATGTGCCACAATGCCTGGCTTAGTATGGGAAACATTTCCTGATCCAAACCTAAGTTGAAACCCTCATTTTCACAATTATTTTGTGCATCATCTCCCTAATCTTTAAGTGAAAAATTCTAAACATATGGGGCACCAGGGACATTTTTTAGGCAAAGTCAGGGACATCGCTGAAAATTAAAATACTTCATCTAGTACTGGGGTGTGGGGGGTTGGTGGGGTGCTATGAGGGTGGGGTCATGGGGTGCATTCTTGGAATTTGGGGTGGGGAGAGCACAGCAGCAATGCCACATTGGTGGGTGTGGGGTTAAACAAGTTTAAAAGTGTGTTTTTTTAATTTTATGGTTTAGTGTTGCACTGAGTACATATTCCCAGTATTGCCAAATACAGCTGGTATTCGGAATTCAGACAAATACGGTAGTATTTGATATATTTGGCAGATAATTTGGATTCAGGGCATACACCTAGAAGGTAAGAAATTTAGAGTGGGGATAAATTAACTTAGTGGATAGGGAACTTGTTGGGAGCGGAATCCCCAGAGGGTGATCCTAAATATTATGGTCTTGGGGCAAAGAAGTGCAGCCCCACTTCCCCCAGCCTGCCAACCAACTCCATACTACACACTGATGGAGGAGGGTATCACGCAGGACGACTCCCATGTCCAGAGGTAAAGAATATTGCAGCTCACTGGGAACCTTCTGCAAACATTTCTGGCACTGGCTGCCCCATTCACTCATTTGTTTCACTAAAACAGAACTCAGGGTGGTATGGCTTGAAATGATCACACAAATCCTGAGCTATATTTAGTCTATTATCTTTACTGGGGTATTGCTGCTCAAGTTCATTTATGGGTACACAGTTCTCTAATCACACAAACTAGTCACAAAGGCTCTTACACACTTTTCATTACAGTAATTTAGGAAGTTGCAATCAGATTCTGCCTTGGGGTCCCAGTTGCATAGTTGGTCCTGGCCCACTTATAGGAACAATCCGACTCTCCCATCCCCTGTTCTAAAGTGACTCTCACTAGCCAAACGTTGCCTGAGTTAACACCAGTGTACTAAGGAAACTGCAGCTTGGGCATGAGCCAGGAAATAACGTGTCATACATGGATGTAAACTGTAGGTCAGCAAGGAGCCCTACTGTTCAGAGTTACTTCTATTTCTAGCAATTGGACCACCAGACTGGCACTCTTTGCCATGCCCTGGCACCCTAGGGATCCTGACACCCCATCCCATAGCTTGTGTGACAACCCCTGTCATATTGTGTAGATTGAGGCACCTGACTATGCAGACCCCCCTGCCGCAATCTCTCATGCAGCTAAGCAATGCAGCCAGCATGGCCCCCTATACCAGGAAGTAATGCTTTGTCCTGAATCACACTCTAACTGCACTAGGTGCACTCCCTCCATCTCTGCTTTGTCACAGGTGGATGACATTGTTCCTTATCAAAATCGTCCCCCTACAGCATGTCACTCTTCAGAACCCCAACAAAAAGGCTGCTTCATGTGCCATGAAGATCCCTGCTATAGCAGAATTCTAAACGGCTCACTTTCCATTAAGGGTAGAGTGATGGTGCCAAGGCACACAATACTCTGATGAACATGGCTAGTAACAACCATGACCCTTACTGTAGGAAGGGATTGTTAGAGAAGGTTACCAGTGGCATACTGCAGGATCAACTGCTAGGCCGCAGATTCTTTAAAACTGTACATCAGTGACACAAAGGAAGGGTGACAGTTTATGGCAAGTCTTTTTTGTAGACAAAACCAAACTCTGTGATAGGACAGCTAGGAAAAGGCTGGTTATAAGGAATAAGGTGATAAAGTGAGGTTGGAAAATGGTCTAGCATATGACAATTAAAATACAATGCCAGGAAATGCCAGGTCACACACATTGGTAGCAGGAATACAAAACTAGAGTATTGGATTATTGGTGAGAAAGCAAAGCAATCAAGGAAAAAAAGATACTTAGGAATGATCATTGGTGACAGTATGAAGGACACCTCCCAATGCAAGCCAACAGAATGCTGAGTTGTGTAGAGCAGGGCTTTACCAACCATAGGCAAGAGGTCTTTAATGAGGCCTCATCTCAAATATGTAAGCATTAACCCATGAGGCAGTGCAGTCACCCAGGCATGGATTAATTCTCAAGGAGACCCATGCTGTCAAGTGGGTTAATGGCTTTGTAACATGCCAAGCACAAGCCCTCACAGCACAACAGTGCCGAGTGCTGTGGCGACTTGCAACTGGGGACCCTGAAAACACAAGCAGGAGCTGTGGCATATTTTACATTGACTTTGTGATCTGCAAGTGGGAACCATGAAAGAACAACAAGACCACTGCTTGAGACTGCAGAGGAGGCTCCCGCCTGGGATGACAGAATGTCAGGGACATGTCTTGGTGAGCTAACTGGGGAACTGCGTGCTGACTTTTGGTTTCATTCTTTCAGTCACTCTCTCTCTTGCCATTGTGTGCCAACTTTCGTTTGCACAGTCAGGCTGCTCCATTTATCTGTCTCTCATTCTCTCTCTCTCTCTCTCTCTCTCTCTGTCTCTCTGTCTCTCTGTCTCTCTCTCTCTCTCTCTCTCTCTCTCTCTCTCCACTGAGCAGAGAGATGCACATAAACACACACAAGTCCTCTTGATAGTCCTGCCCCAGAGCATAGCACTCCTCCAGTCCACCTGCAGTCTGCTGGATTTGCTCCGAATAGTCCTGCCCCCTGGGACATAGTACAAATACCCCACCACTCCCCCAGGTCTCTGACAGCTTTATGCCGTGGTGTGCCAACTTACGGTTGTAGGGGTGCACTGCCCCATGTGTCTGTCACAAGAGACTGTTGAGCATGCTCCCCATATCCAACTCATATGCGTTCACTCAGGAGGGTAACCATGGATTAATTGAGAATTAAACCATGGTCAGCTGACCTGCGTTGCCTGATAAGAACAGGGACTGCTGCTTAGCCATGTTATATTGTTATGGTACATGATATTCAATGTGTTTTCTTCTTCTTTTTCTTCAGTTGTCTGCAGCTTGTATTTTTTTGCTATTTCCCTGAACTGTACTAGTAAATTGGCCTTAATTGTAGTTTCTGCTGCCTATGCTGGGGTTGTATTGTTTTGTCCAATGTCCTACCCAGGACCTCCTTGTAAATGAGTTTGCTCTATGGAGCTTCTTCCTGGTACTAGAAATAAATACAGTACAATAAATACAATTATTATGTTTAGTTCTGGAGTCCGCACCTAAAAAAAAAAAAAACAAAGATAGACTGGAAACTATCCAATGGAGAGACCCTACAATGTGCCAGTGACTTTAAGGAAAATAAAATGAGGAAAGACTGGAGAGTCTTAATATGTACTCTCTAGAGGAAAGAGGGGGGATATGATGGAGATCTTCACATTTTTTGCAAGAGTACAAGGGTCAATCATTTAACTTTTTCATGCGAATAAGAGTTTGCGCACTAGGGACCTTACTTAGCCTTACATTGGTGGGGGCAGATTCAAAACAAATGTGAGAAAGTTTTTCTTCATTGAGAGAGAGATGGAGAAATGGACTTGCCTGCCTAGCACAGCAGTCACCGTGGGCACCATTGCTGGGTTTAAAGCCAGCTGGGATGGTGTCCAGGGTTTTATTAAAGGAAAGAAATGGGGGGAGGGCTAGTTTCAAGATCAGAGTCCAGAGTAGATTAGACGGACTTCATTTTCTTATCTGCTCATAGCTTTCTGTATATCTCTGTTTCTGTAATAAACAAGCATTTGTCAATGCCTGACCTGATTTCGTGGACGTCATGAGGATTATCCATGGTGTGCACCCTACGGGCTGTGTTTGGATCCTGGACCGACTTCCCTAATATTGGGTTGTTGTGACATCATCGGTCCAATCCTTGTGCAAATAGTCTGGTGCTCCCTGGAATCGGGTGAGTTTCCTAGCTTCCTGAAAGAGGCGGTGGTGACACCTGTCTTGAAGAAAACTACCTTGAACCCAGACTGTTTCACAAACTACAGATCCATCTCAAACGTACCCTTCATTGGGGAGGTGATTGAGAAGGTAGTGGCAGTCCAATTGAAGAACCATTTAACCATCCATGACATCTACGAACCCTTCCAATCCGGTTTTCATAAAAGGCATAGCACCAAGACTGCGCTGGTTTGGGTGCCTTATGATCTCCTGAGGGCGAGAGACCAGAAGAGACATTCTATTCTAGTTCTTCTTGATCTCTCATCAGCTTTTGACACCGTGGATCGCGTGGTGTTGTTAGCACGCCTGAGGCAGATTTATGGAATCTTGGGAATCGTCCTCCAATGGTTCACCTCATTCCTCACTGGGAGATCACAAAGAGTTGTGTCGGGGCTTTTTTCCTCTGGCCCAACTCCTTTGTTGTGTGGGGTGCCTCAGGGTTCTGTGCTATCTCCCATGTTATTTGCAGTGTATATGCTGCCCCTCGGAGACATTATAAGACGGTATGAGCTGAGGTCTCATTGCTATGCAGATGATACCCAGCTATACCTGTCTTTCGCTCCTTACCAGGATAGAGCTCTCTCAGTGTTTAACAACTGTCTGAAAGGAATACAGGATTGGATGGATTCTAGTTGGCTGAAGTTGAACTCAGAAAAGACAGAGGTTTTGGTAGTAGATCCGGGCTGTTGGATAGAGGGGCCGCCTGTTGGTGCACCCTCAGGAATTTTTCTTGGGGGTGTGTCACTTCCGACCTCCGAACGGGTGCGTAACCTAGGGGTTATCTTGGATGACAGGCTGACAATTCAGTCACAGGTGTCAGCAGTCATCAAGACTTCCTTCTACCATCTTAGGAATATCACTAGAGTGAAGCACCCTGTTCCGTCTGACACGTTACCAACGCTGGTCCACGCCTTCATGTCCTCACATCTGGACTACTGCAACTCCCTGTATTTTGGGCTTTCTGGGGTTGAAATCTGCTGCCTTCAGCTAGTGCAGAATGCAGCAGCCCGGGTTTTGACTGGGACAAGCAGGTCTTGTCACATTACCCCGGTGCTGCGCGAACTGCACTGGCTTTCTGTTCGGTGGCGGATCACCTTTAAAGTCTGTTTATTGACTTTCAAAGCCCTACATGATCAGGGTCCAGCCTATCTGAAAGATCTTCTGGCTCTTTACTGCCCTGGCTGATCGCTCCGCTCGGCCGACAAGGGGTTGCTAGAGATTCCAAGAATGAGTCTAAATTCATCAGGTTGTAGAGCCTTTTCTTATGCTGCTCCCACTCTTTGGAATTCTCTACCCCATCGGTTATGGCAGTGCACCTCCATGGAGGAATTTAAGAGGGGTTTAAAAACTCACTTTTATCAAATTGCCTTCTTAGAGTATTGACTGTGTTCAAGCTGTTGATGAGATTGTAGTTTTATCTGTTTTATATTGAATTATAATTTTTGATCTGTATTACTTGTTTTGTACAGTGCCTTGAAAATTTGAAAGGTGCTTTAGAAATAAAATGTATTATTATTATTATTATTTGTTATTATTATAATGCAAGCATTGGGATGTGCCTTTGAGTCATTGGCCATAACACGCATGCCATTTCATCCCACCCCACCTACCCCACAGAGACTGACAAGTGCCACAGTGTGCCTTGGGTTCCTCGGACCTAATGCTCACCCCATTCCATAAGGAAATATATTGACATGGGTGCAGTGTAGGAGAATGGAGTGAACATTGGTGTCAAAGAGTCCAAAGCACACCTCGATGCCTGTGTGACTGCAAGGTGGGGGTGGAATGGTGTGAGCATTACAGCCGACAATGTCAAGTCACACCCCTGACACCTGTCAGTCTGTACAGGGTGTGGCATTACGGGTGAAAATCCTAATACCCAGGGCATTTGTGGGTATTTTCACTCCAAATTTTCAACATGGGTCATTTGTGACCCCACCTCATGAGCAGTGGCACTATGAGTTTGTTTGCCGAAAGGTAATTTTGTACTGCAAGTGTGCATTTTGGCACCAAAGGGGTTAAAACACATTTCGGGCAGGGTGTGAAAAATGACAACTGCATTGTGCTTGAGTAGGTGTAAGAAAATGGCATTGTTGAAAATCTGGAGTGAAAATATGACAAATTGGTGACATCATAAGCATGCGTAGAAACTGTGTAACACACGTCCGTAATGCAATTATTTTGAGGATTTGTTTAACCAAATTTTCAACATAGGCATTTTGGGAACTTCGGTCATGAACAGTGTCACTGTGTTAATCTGACCTGAACATTGATTTCCCACAGCGATTGCGCCATTGTGTGACAAGTGCAAAAACACATTTTGGGCAGGATGTGAAAAATGATAGCTGTACTAGTCACAAGGAGGTACACAAAAATGACAATACTGAAAATCTGGAGTGAAAATATGGGAAATTGGTGATGTCATGAGCATGTATAGAAACTGCTCAAAATGCATGCCCATGACACAATTATTGTGGGTACCTTTTTTACCAAATTTTCAGCATAGGCATTTTAGGACCTCCACTCATGAACAGTGTCACTGTGATTTTGCTAAAGTGTCACGAACATTGATTTCGCACAGCGACAGCACCATTGTGCACCTCATGCACAAAAACACATTTTGGGCAGGATGTGAAAAATGACAGTTGTACTTTTTATAAGGAGGTGTGAGAAAAGGGCAATGCTGAAAATCTGGAGTGAAAATATTAAAAATGATCAATGTTATGAGAGTGCATAGAAACTGTGCAACGCACTCTAGTAACATGGTAATTTTTCTGAATTTTTCCACCAACTTTGCAAGATAGGGTTTTTGGGACCCCACCTCATGAATAGTGGCACTGTCATTCTGTTAATCAGTCTTGAAAGGTGATTCCATGCAGTGACTGTGAAATGATCTTTCATGGCCAAGTAATGAGATGACAGTGAATGTGTTCATGAGGTAGGGTCCCAAGCACCCCATGTTGAAAATTTGGAGGCAAAATTGCAAAAAATGTCAGAAATATGCACCTAAGTTGAAAAAAAACTATTTATGCCATTATACAGCTTACCAGCTTTTCTTCAGTTCGAGGTCGGCTTTGAAACGTGCAGACATGTTTCCAGTCCACCGAAGATTGTCACGCCAAGCTTCAGGGATAAATTTGGGGTCGGGGGAGTGTGGGGAGGTGGGTGCACAGAGGATGGGTGCTGGGTTGGGCAGGGGTGCCACAGACAACACGGAACCATTTTTTTCTTTCAGGTACTTTAAAATAAAAATAAAAAGAACACAGAGGACAGTTTTCTTTCTTACAGGTGTGTAAAACTGTTCAGCACACAGGGGTGGGCTCCCAGTGTGCCCCATGACTTTGGTGGGGGTGATGTTGGCCACACTGGGGTGGGCTCCCAGTGTGGCACAGAATGGGGGTGGGGTGGAACATGCCAATGACAGTCAGCTTCAATTACGGAGAGGCACACTTGGGTGGGCTCCCAGTGTGCCACACAGCCTTGGGGCAGTTATTTAGCATCCCGACAGGGGGACTGGGCACCCCTGAAGTCAGCATTGTGTGGCAGGCGATGGCAGTTGCTGCCATGTTCATTGAAATACTTCACCAGGAAAGGCACGGCTGGAGGCGTGTTGTGCCGCTGCATGACAAGCTTGTTTCTCATTGTAGTGGCACTTTCCTTACATGTCATGAGCACTTATCATATTTTGTGTCAGTGCTTGCATGCTGGCTTGTTGGGGAATGAGGGACGCACCTACTAAAGCGTGCCCTGCATTCACCCACATGGATGCACCTCCGAAATCTGCTACTACCGCAAAATGTTGGCTGGTGCGCAGGAGCAAGCCAACATAAAAACTATCTAAACTGAGGTGCCATTGTTCCGAAGTATCATTCCCAAATTTGATGGCTTACCTTTGGGCTCCTCTAGGCCCTCAGAAATCATCTACTACTGCACACCAGATTTTCATCCTGTCCCCATCCTGGGACTTGTGTGCAGGGGACTGAGTAGGCAACAGCAAGAGGGAATGGAGGTTCATCCCACTTTTGGCATCATGTACAAAAGAGGCATGCATGTGCAGCACCAACAAAGATGGCAGTTAAGACAGACTAGTTCCACCACCGAACCAAAATTCTTCATTAATAAAGTCATCTGCTTAATTACAGCTAAAACAAATATATTGCATTAGATTTAATCGTTTGTGAACAAAATTTAGTGCTGGTGATCTTTTAGCACCTTTACTTGTTTTTTTACTTACACAGCGAGTTCTGAGTGTATGGTTAGTATTGGAGCCCAGTACGAGTAAAGCAAACAACACCAGCAAAGTGACTTCAAGACACAGCCACAGTGGAAGCAGGAGCTCTATTAGAGAGTGGAATATGACTCTAATAAAAAACAAGCATTTGTCAATGCCGAATATTGTCTTACTGGCATTGGCATTGGTAAGGCAGGAGTTAGAGAGATGCATAATAGGAATGGCAGTGAAGCATGGAACTGATGTCAATCCCACCTCCACCACCCTGCAGAGACTGACAGGCATTGTGGTGTGTCTTTGGGTCATGCCATTTCATCTCACCCTACCCTCCAGACTCTGACAAGTGTCACGTTGTGCCTTGGGGTCGTCGGGCCTTACACTCACCCCATTTCATAAGGAAATATGTTGAGATGGGTGCAATGTAGGAGAATGGGGTGAACTTTTGGGCTGAAGAGTCCAAGGCACATCTCGATGCCTGTCACTGACTGCAGGATGGGGGTGGAATGGCGTGAGCATTACAGCTGACAATCCAAAGGCACACCCCTGACACCTGTCAGTCTCTACAGGGTGGGATTTAATGGTAAGAAACCCTAACATCCCAGGCATTTGTTGGTATTTGCTCTCCAGATTTTCAGCATGGCCTTTTTGTGACCCCACGTCATGAAAGCATTTGGGACCTTTGCTCATGACCTGTGCACTGTAATTTTGTTAATCTGTCCCGAACATTGATTCCCCACAGTGACCATGCCATTCTGTACCAGATGTGTGAAAACACATTTAGGGCAGAATGTGAAAAATGACAGCTGTACTGTTCATAAGGAGGTGTAAAAAATGTTGAAAATCTGGAGTGAAAATAATAAAGCTTCTCGAACATAACAAGTGTGCATGGAAACTGCACAACTCACGTTCGTAACAGTCATCGTTTGAAATTTTTTCACCAAATTTGTAACATAAGCTATTTGGGAGCCCACCTCATGGACAGTGACACTGTTGTTTCATTAATCGGTCCTGGAAGTTGATTCTGTGCAGTGACTGCAAAACATGGCCGGATCTACCTGTATGCAAATTACACCATGGAGTAGGGCTCTGCCCATGGTTCAGGAGGGCCCCCCACATTGTTTAATTTAACTTGTACCAAATTTTTATTTTGCCACCTTCTTTAGTTAAATAATTTAATTTTTCCTGAAAATCTTTACTTTTGCTGTGAGCAGCCTGCCTTATTCTGTCCGACCGAGTCAGGGAATTAAGCATCTGATGGTCCCCATTGTAACCTGCCTCACTGCATGCTCTTTTGTGGCACCACCGGTAGAGGGCTTGAGTCGAGGCTCACTGTGTGACCCCCCCCACCCCAGAAGTAACTGAGTGACTGCGCAGCCTTGCTTGCCCTTTCCCCTGTGAACTTGGCAGGACAGCGGGTAATCAGGTCAAGAGGCAGAGATAACTCGAGTCATCGCAGTAGTGTCTCCGGAGTCCAGGCTTGTCCACCCTGAGCCATGGCAGGCCACAAGACGATGACAACTGGAGGATGGGGTGAGCGGTGCAGTCGGGACTCCGGGTCTGGTCAGTGACTGTTTAGCAAGAGTTTCTCCTTCTTCTGTCCATACTGCATCAAGGTAAGGCCAAGGGCAAGACTAATTTACAAGTTCTCCTACTGCACGGGGGGGGGGGGGGTGATCCAATAATGTACTTAAGAAATTCGAATGAAGGTAGCAGCCAGCAGGTGTATACATTATTCTGTGCGAGGGGGGTACCGTACAATGAGACTAGTTACTGCCACATTTTGTAGAGTGAGGGGCATCAAGAGTTACTACCATAAAGCACTGGCAGAGAGGAAGCAGCATGAGTTGTTTTGCTGCTGTATACTGTGCCAAGCGTTGGGACAGCTAGACATTACTGCAGTGCCATACAGGAGGGACTGTCACAGAGAGTGCCAGTGTTGTCGTTGCCTGACCCCATATCACACAGCTGCGCGGTTGCCAGGCTGCATCAAGAGACTAGACTGTCAGACACAGGTCGCAGGCAGAAGCCAAGGTAAGGATGGGATGGACCAACCCTCCCCGAACAAAGACTCATGGGTCACACTGAGGTCGGGATAGGACTTGAGAATATTAAACTCAGATCTTCTTGCTGTAAAAAATGTGCTTAGTATTTACATTCCACTCAGATGGCAATTGGTATGCTTTGTGAATGCCTGGACCTTCTGCACTGGGTGTAGAGCTCAGAAGACAGAGCAGCAGTTGGAAGGTGGCACAAAAATGGCTGCTATGTTAGAAGGAAGCCTTTTTTGGTCTTTGGTGTGAAGCCCAAAAGTACAGTACGAGTGGCTTTGACAGATGTCGTTATAGGAGTATGTAGTCCTTTAGAATACTTTTGTATAGAACTCAGAGTCACTGACATACTGTAGAGCAATGTTTGCCTAGCAGCCTGCAGAACAAAAGTTCTGGAATGAATTGGAGAGGGCAATAAAATTAGAAGTGAGCAAACACCTGTGGCAGTTGCATGAAATTGGTGGCTAGTGGAAGTGAGAAAGCAGACTGCACCCTTAGCAAATGTGTTGCAATAGCAACACAGTATTCTATCAATGGCAATACCTGGATATGTCAGAAATTGTGCAATGGTACTACCCAGTGGTAGTCTGGTATTCCAGTGGTGTAAACCCAGTCAGTTTTCTGGCCTCAGTGGTAGTGCCATGGCATAGTGGCATCCTTATGGCAATTTTGGCAGGTTGCCCGGACTGGCAAATGGGTAATGGTACCACAGTGGTATTACATAATTTTGAGTCCACTTTCATGTGGGACTCTATATTGCCCTGGAAGTTCCCAAAGATAATGCAATGGTAGTATGAAACTGTTTTCTATATACCACCAAGACTTATTTGGTACCACGGTGGTATCAATATTTTGTAATGTCACCACAAGGGTATTACGTTAGAGGAGCAGATTGGTGCACCTATAAATCCCAAGCTTATTTGGTATCACTGTGGTATCAGTGCATCTAGAAATGTTGATACCACTGTGGTACCAACATGGTACACATCAAAATCAAACAATGTTTGAAAGAAATACAAAATGAAACATACACTGATAAAGAAATGCATTATGAGCAGCACAGTAAATGCAAATCACAATAACAACCCTCAGTAAAGTTCCCAAATTGAATAGGATATCACTGCTTCATTGAAATCCATTAAAATTCCATTAAATTCCATTAATTTTCCATTTTCTTCATGCAAACCCATTACTTTTCACCATTACATTTTGTATCACCCTTTTTAATGGCCAATTTTTATTCCCTTTACATTTCGATTAATTGTTGATGTTTCATGGGTGCAAACCATTAATTTACTCACCCATGCCATAGATTTGGAGGCAGTATAGCACAGTGGTTTAAGGCTCTGAGCTACAAATCTGGTGACATCCAGTAGACCAGACCTGGGTTTGAATCCCACGGCTTCCACTTGCATGCTGTGTGACCCTGAGCAAGTCACTTAACTTCCCTGTGCTCCCAGGTTGCACCTGTAAAAAAGCTTTCAGCTTAGTGTGTCTCACCTGGTTAAACAACTAAATTTAAAAAAAAATTAAAATTAACCACTACAGGTATCCATTAAGTATTTAATGTGTGTGGTACATCCCTTAAATTTTGTATCAGGCTATTTTAATGGCATGTTTAATAACCATTGAAACTGAGCAATGATCTGTCACATAGCACCAATCCATTAATTGCCATTAAAACTGTCCAAATGAGCTTTTTATTACCATGAAAATAACGGTCATCTTGTGGCAATACATTAATGGCCATTAAGGATAGTTTTATTTACTATCTATCTGTACTACTTTTCCCTAAGAACTATGGGTCCCCTTTGGCTCCTGTGTAACCTTTTGTTTTACAGGTACTTCCCATCCATTCTCCAGAATCAGCATCTCCAAAGAAGTTCCCTCACCTGGACCATAAAGTACCCATGAATTAGTTACATGATTGGGGATGGAGAGTTTGAGCCATAATTGAATCTGCATCCATTACAATAGGAGTCCAGATGGTTGTTGCCATGACGTAATGAGGGACAGTTAAGAGGTATAGGATCAGTCTCTACAGATCTGGTCCCCTATAGCTGGACCCCCACCTTGAAGCTTAACCCCCCTCCCTGCAGCTGGACCCCCTCAGCTGAAGACTAACTTTTTGCTACAGCACCTTGGCAACACCATTTACAGTGAGGGACACAGTCATGCTAAGGGATAAAATGAGGGACATGTCACTAAGGGACTGTTGAGAGATATGGGACAGTCCCTTTACCATGTGTGGCCACCCTGCACTGTGATGCTAGAGATTTTACAGACTGTCACAGGGGTCGAAACTAACTTTTTCAACTACTAGGGGTGATGGTCAGATGTCTCCCAGGTACATCAGCATGGAGAGACACTGACCGCATTGCTAAAATTGTTCACAAAGCAGGAGAAAACATTGATGTCCTAGTACACATAGGGACTAATGATCTCGCCAGCCGGTCAGTTGTGGAGACCAAGGAACACCTGACTAGGCTGGGTGACAAACTATCATCTATTTCGTCCGGCATCTCCTTCTCTGAGATCCTGCCAGTCTGGGAGAGGGGAGCAGATGGACGGAAGGTCAGGAAAGGGGAGATAGGGGAGCTAAACACGTGGCTCAAGGACTGGTGCCAGGAAAAAGGACACAGATTTGTAGGGAACTGGCAACAGTTCTGGGAGCGAAAGTTCTTTAAATTTGATGGACTGCATCTGACTAAGAGGGAGTCAGTGCATTGGGGCAGAAGTTTGACGTCTTTGCAGAATATTTAAACTAGCAAATGGGGAGAGGGGTGAAGCACCCCATACGTCGAATGGGAAGAACACCCCTCCCCCCTCAGCTAGTGGTCAAACAGGAATTGAGCATGTTTGCCGTTCATTTGCATCACCAGGTAAGAAAAAAGGTTTGTCTTCCCATACGACGTACAGGGGTAATGCCAAACTTCACCCAACAACTAACACACCAAAATCTGGCCAATGGAAAAATCATGTACACAAATGCTCACAGCCTGGGAAATAAGATCCCAGACCTGCAGGCAATAATGTCAGAGGCTAAACTGGACATAGTAGCAATTAGTGAGACGTGGTTTACCAGTAACCACATTGGGAGACTTCAGTACCTGGCTATGTATTGTTCAGAAGAGACCGAGGTGCAAAAGGGGAGGGTGGCCCTGTATGTTAATGAAAATATCAAAGCTACAGAAATTCAGAATACACATAAGGAGCCAGAAGAACTGTGGGTCACGCTGGAAACAGGAAATGGGACAGCCATAAGAACTGGGGTTGTCTACAGGCCCCAGACCAGGGGGAGGACATAGACACATTACTGTTAGAAGATATACAAAACATGACAGCTAAAGGGGAGGTTCTGATAATGGGAGACTTCAACATGCCGGATACAGATTGGTCAATACCAGCAGGAACATCTGCCAGAACTAGACTCATAGTGGATTCCCTGCAGGGGAGGGCCTCAAACAACTGGTACAGCAACCCACAAGAGACAGGGCTATCCTAGATCTAGTACTGACTAACAAAGAAGGATCACAGATCTCAGGTAGAAGGTCACCTGGGGCCAGTGACCATCACATGGTATGGTTCAATTTGGCTACTACATCTAAATCATCCCATTCCAAGGCAAAAATATTGGACTTCAGAGGAGCTGACTTTGATAAGATGGCCAACAGAGTTAAGCTAGCCCTGGCAAAAAGAAACACAGGTGAGGGGTACAGGCAAAGTGGGCAAGCATTAAGGATGCAATACTTGAAGCAACATCCCATTGTGTTAGACAGAAAAGGAAGTGCAAAAGAAGAAGGAAACCACTTTGGTTCTCAAATACAGTAGCAGAAAAGGTCAGAGCCAAAAGGCTGGCCTTCAGGAAATATAAGGGAACACAGCGGGATGAAGATAGGGAGGCATACCAAACTGCCCTAAGGGAAGCAGGTAAGGCAGTAAGGCAGGCAAAGTCCCAAACTGAGGAAACACTAGCACGAACAGTAAAGAAGGTGACAAGACTTTCTATAGATACATTAGTGAAAGGAGAAAGTCCAGAGGGGTATTGCTAAGCTTAATGGAGAAAAGGGAGCATGTGAGGAGGAGGACCTGTAAAGGCATCTATCCTAAATAGATACTTTTGCTCAGTATTTACTGAAGAGAAGGTAGGGCAGGGCCCACAGCTCAGCATCATGGACACAGGGGAGGAGGTGAGCACTACTCCCTTCACAAAAGAAAGGGTCCTACAAGAGCTTGCTAAGCTCAGGGTGGATAAGGCAATGGGACCTGATGGCATACATCCCAGGGTACTTAAGGAGCTAAAGGAGGAACTAGCAGAGCCATTAGCAGAATTGTTTAGTGAGTCTCTGAGCACAGGAGAGGTCCCAGAAGACTGGAGAAGGGCTCATGTGATCCCGCTCCACAAGAGTGGTAGCAGGAGGAGGCGGGGAACTACAGACCGGTCAGTCTTACCTCAGTAGTGGCAAGATTATGGAGGCACCCTTAAGGAAAGGATAGTGCAACACCTGGAATCCATAGGGGCACAGGATCCAAGACAGCATGGGTTTACAAAGGAAGGTCCTGTCAAACTAATCTCATAGATTTCTTTGACTGGGTAACCAGAGTGGTGGACCAAGGGGAGCAGTTGATGTCGCCTACCTTGACTTCAGCAAAGCTTTTGACACTGTTCACATAGAAGATTGATAAATAAGCTGGGTAGGCTCGGGTGGGTCAAAGTTGGTCAACTGGGTGGCAAACTGGTTGACGGGCAGAAAACAGAGAGTGGTGGTAAATGGTATACAGTCAGAAGAGATGCAAGTCACAAGTGGGGTACCTCAGGGATCAGTCCTGGGGCCAGTCCTCTTCAACATCTTCTTAGTGACCTTGCAGATGGACTAGAGGGTAAGGCTTGTCTGTTTGCAGATGACACCAAGATCTGCAACAGAGTAGATGATCCAGATGGGGTGGGCAGAATGAGAAGAGATCTGGATAAACTAGCAGAATGGTCAGAAGAGTGGCAACTGGGATTTAATGCAAAGTGCAAAATCATGCACATAGGGAAGAGAAACCCTGAAGCCACCTATAGGCTGGGAGGAGTTGCTAGCAGTCACAAAGGAAGAAAGAGACTTGGGCATCATCATCACTGATGACCTAAAATCATCCAAGCAGACCTCTAAAGCAGTAGGTAAGGCTAGGGGTTAGGGTGTATTAGTAGGGGTATCAAAGTCGTAAGAGGGAGGTAATAATCCCTGTACAAGACACTGGTTAGGCCCCATCTGGAGTACCTGCGTTCAGTATTGGAGGCCACACCTTCACAAGGACATTAACCAAATTGAGGCAGTCCAGAGAAGGGCAACCAAATGGTGCAGGGACTGCATCAGAAGACATATGAGGACAGATTAACGGAGCTCAATATGTATACCCTTGAGCAAAAGAGGGAGAGAGGTGATATGATCGAGGCATTCAAACACCTTAAGGGCATAAACAAGGTGAAAGAGTCTAACATGTTTAAATATAAGAAAAATAGCAGGACAAGAGGACACAGCATGAGATTAGAGGGGGGCCGATTAAGGGGGAATGTGAGGAAATTCTTTTTCACAGAAAGGGTGGTGGATGCACGGAATGGCTTACCACAAGAAGTGGTGGCTATGAATACAGTGCAGGGCTTCAAACAGGCATGGGATAGGCATAAGGGAGCAATACAAATGACTATGAATAGATAGGCCACTGACAGAGCAAAGGCCGATGGCACATTTATAAGGTAGAAAAAGAAATGGGCAGACTGGATGGGCCTTGCGGTCCTTATCTGCCGTCAACTTCTATGTTTCTATGTTTCTATGTTACTAGCCATTAGGGCTAGTGATTAGAAAAGTCCACTGACCCAACAGGAGTTTCACTAGCCCAGCACAAAATGACCAGAAAAATCACCATTGAAATGAATGGTCCCATCAAAATGTATATAGGCCCATTCATTTCAATGGTATTTTGTTCTCAATATTTGCGTAGCAACAGCAAATGGTCCTGGCTCAGACCAGACGCCAGGCCAAAAGAAGATGAAATCAGTGTGGGATGTGACTTCCTACCAGAAGCTCATGAACAGGACCGGTTACTTTTGTACAAAGATGAGGAAGGAGCAGTCATCAAAATGAGCGAAGCTATGACAGCCTCTTGTTTTAGAGGTAGTTTAATTTCTGAGTATGTTTTATTGGGCAGCAAAGGCAGGTGTGTAATATCCCCAAAGATTGGGTCACCAGAAACCTTTGTTGATGCTAGCAAGCCCCAGTAAGGTGACCCCAGGTGCCCCTATAGTTTAGGTTGCAAGGGGGTGTAAACATAGTGGCCAGAGCCATATAAAAATAAAGTGCTTGTCTGCAGTTAAAAAATGTTTTTCTTCTTATTGCAGCCTGCCCAGTGAAGGTGGCACAAGCAAATGTCACATCTAAGGTCCAGCTTGCACTAGGCAGCTAATTGTTATGGATTCAGCATCCTGGATGCCATGGACGATACTGAGAGTGGCCAGTAATGGCTATGAGGGGAGTTTGAATTGAATGCAAAGGAGTACAGTCAGGGGAGTTCAGGTGCCTCGAAGAAAAACAAAAACATGAAGAAAATGCAGCAGAATAAAGAGGGGACACAGGGAAGTAAATTCAGAGCAAAAGGCAGTACCTGCAGTCATCCTCTCATCCCTATGTCAATCTCAGTGGCCCCAGCAAAGTCAGTGGTCAAATAGTTGTGGCGGTCCCCAGGACCAGCAGTTTGCAGCTGTAGCGTGGGTTCTGTTTAATACCATTTGTATTTTTTTTGTAAAGAAAAAGTAAATGCCAGTTCCTTGGCAGTGGTCCCCACAAATAGGAAAACATCATTAGATGAAAGAGCATCAGGAGGAACCAGATACCCAACAAGGGAAGACCTTCCACCCGCCTGCAGCCATCAGGGCATCCAGCATACACTTAACCCACCTCCTGTTTCAACTTCTCCCCAGTTTGGGGTGGTGAGTCGGTGACAGTGTCATAAAGCAGGCACTGTCCACCTGAACTAATACTGAAATAAAAAAAAGATATTTCTTTTCATGCAGTGAGCGCAATAAAGGATGGCCGTGGATGTCAGTGCAGTGTGGTCAGGGAAAGGCCCTGGAACAAGGAACTGCCAAGGGTGGATCTATTCAAATGTATTTAAAATCAGCCCAGGAAGGGAGCATACAGTAAGATAGTGGCCTTATTCAACATTACCTAAATTTATTTAATTCATGCTCCTAAATGGAGCACAGGGATGGGCAGCATTCCAATGAAGTAATTATCAGAGGTGGAACAGAGGGCAGGCAGGCCCCGAATTAGATAGTGAACAGGGTGCTAAGGAGTAAGGTTAGGGTAAAGCCCCAGTTATAGCCAAGCTAGCCAGTTGGGCTAGTGAATAATTGCTAGCTGTTCCAAAGGGTTTTTTTTATTCAGAAATAAGCACCAGGGAGCTAGTTGTGGGAAGTAAGTCCCAGATTATAAAGTCAGAGTGCCCCAGGGTGAAACAGGTGACTATAGTAGCCAAGTTGCCTCCAGTAGCCAAGCTAGTGCTATGGGGGTCTCTAGATATGTTACTCAGGTCACTAGCCTTTTGCTGGGGCTGGGGCAACTATGCTACTGGGCTGGCTAACAGACTAGGGCTCTGGCAACTATGCTGCTCATGTGGATAACTACCTGGTTCACTCCCTTTCCCTTGCTTCTGACTGAAACTGATACCCAAGTGCACTTTAAATCAGCAAATTCTACTATTTTACAACAACACTAGCTTGGCTACTGCTTGCCACTTGGCTATAGCCACCTTTATCACCTTGGACACACTCACTTTACACTCTGGGTTTTACGTAACCTAACTGGCCATTGGTGCTTATTTCTGAATACATTTATTTATTTTGTTTATTTACCGAAAAGTTTCACCAGGAAAGGCACACTGAACAAACAAGTTTAAAAAACTCACTGTTCCAAGATCCGCAGCGGCTGTGAACTTTTGTGTGCATGTGCAAGACAGCCTGACTCACCACAGGATGCTAAAGAGAGCAGGAAAGAAAGTGAAGCAGGCTGCTGCTGCTGATGCGATTTGAGTTGAGCTGCCTTGCCTGACTGTGACTCTGTGAGTGAGTCGCTTGCCGTAGTCATGTTTCTCGTTGGCCCATCCGTGACTCCAGACCACAACCCAACCATATCCAACACCAACAAGAGGAACTAAAATAAGTTTGAGGAGCTGCACTTCCAGCTGTTGGACACTGGCTTGCCTTACAGAAGCCTCTTAAGACTTGGTTTGAGGTTGATTTTTGATTGAACAATCGTTGCGGGCCTGGGGGAAGTCAGTGGGACTTGGGTGGTGAGATCTGTGGATGCCAGTGTCGTTGAAGCGGGAGTCCAACTCAGCATGGCCTGGAGGCACGGGACAGAGCAGAGAGGATGGAGCAGGAGCTGGAGCTGGAGGACTGATCAAGGCCTGCTTGGGGACAGGGAGTCCCTGCTGACTTACTGGTGGCTGCAATGCTGTGAATGCTAAGGCATTAATATTGTTCTGTCAAACTGCAATGCTCTTCAAAGTATATATATATTTTTTTTAAATACTACTGAGTCAAGAATGAAGATTAACCAGCCAAGTATTTCAAGGATTTAAATTAGCCAATCAAGGCTGGGTACATTACAATGCATTTTATTTATTTATTTATTTTTATTTAGTTTTTGTTGACCGGGTAAGTGCACTAGACAAATCTTGCCTATTTTCAGGCACGACCCGCCGGAGGGGATACAGATGAATGCCAACTGACCTTGAACCAGATTAAGCTGTTTCAGTTCTACTCAGCAAGGAGACAGATAAAACATTCAGCAACACCAATGAATTTTAGATAAGGTAAGAAGCAATCATAAAATGTGGGTTTTTACCTAGAAATAATATGATGCAAAAAAAGTTGGCAATGTCCCTTTAAAAGTCTATACTGAACACATCAGTGAACTATTTCCCCCCAAATCACTTCCTGTCCCTGCCCAGCCTGAGGAATTGCAGGAGCACTGACTGCCTTTACCAAGCTGATTGCTATATTAAAGGGGCACTGTCAGCTTTGCTGGTCAATATTTTATGCATGGCTGCAGTGTGCCTTCTGGCACACACATACAACTGATTGTCTCTAGTATGCCCTTATGCATGTAAAACTTAAAGAATTGTCTTACTTTTGCTTATTTTTAAATTAGAAGGTGGTCACTCGGACAACCGTAAACTCACCCGCACACCAGAAGCATTATCTCGATGAGACTGCGCAGCTGCTACAAGCGCAGTCCCGAAGTGTGACATTTGGAGATGCGAGGTGGAAAAATAGATTAATCCGCTAGATCTGCCTTTAGTGAACACTTGCTGCTTCAAGCCGCTCAAAAACAAGCACGAAGAAGGGAGCTAATAACTTTTAAAAATCGGGACCGAAATCCCACACATGTGCAAGTGCGGCATGAGTAAAGATCCCACGCATGTGCAGGAGTATGCCGCTGTAGCGCATGCTCGGGATTTCGGTCCTGATTTTAAAAAGTAATTTGATCATCTCTCGGTGCTCATTTTTTGGCGGTATGAAGCAGCAAGTGTTCACTAAAGGCAGATCTACCTGATTAATCTATTTTTCCACCTTGCATCTCCGAATGTCACACTTCGGGACCGCGCTTGTAGCAGCCGCACGGTCTTGTTGAGATAATGCTTCCGGTGTGCTGGTGAGTTTACATCAGGTTGAGCAACCAACTTGGAATCAAAAAATAAGCAAAAGCAAGACAGTTCTTTAAGTTTTACGTGAATAAGAGCATATTAGGGACAATCAGTTGCATGTGTGTGCCAGGAGGCACACTGCAGCCATACATAAAAAATTGACCAGCAAAGCTGCAGTGACCCTTTAAGAGTATATCAGTATGCAGATGGCCTTCTGACTGCAACAATAGAGTTCCTTAGTAGTATTTTAGCAGTCAAACAGTTTAGCACAGTCATTCTGAGCTGATCCTAATGTTAAATACTGTTAATCATGTTTACTGTTATTAATAGTCATTAGCAATCAGAAACAGTATAAAGATTCCACAGAATAACCCATACAGAACTGCAGTCACCAGCGCTTTTTGAGTAGTAGGTGTTGAGCACTTAAATTAAACCAGCGCGCTCAACAAAAGCTCAACTTGTGCAGTTGAATGCTTTTTGAGTATTTAAATTAGTAACTGAGTACTGGTTCAGGATTTCAAGTTTCAGAATATGTTAATTAGAGATGCATTTGAGCACAGATTGAAATCTTAAACTTTCAGAGAGCACTCAACAAAAACTCAACTTGCCACATTGCAGGATCCTATAGTCCCCATCCTCCAACAAATACAGCTGTATACTGATTCCACTCAGCCTTGGCTCTTAGCACCTGAAGTCCCACCAAGCCAACCATGGAATCTGGTTTGCCCTACCTCCCCCCAGCTGCAGGCTACCAGACCCATCCCCAAGCCCATGCCGGGACTCCGCACACTGCCCGCTACACGTGGGTGTCAGTGTGATCACTTCTGGCTCTAACAGTTACAAGAAGTTGGCCCATCATTCATCAATGTTCATCAAAAATGCAAAAGGACACTGCTGTGTTGCAGGATAGTAATTATAATTACCTTTACTGAATTCATTGTACAGCAGCACACACTCTCATAGCTCATGCTTCACAGACGCCCTATGCATTTTTTCAAGGTGTGATGTCGAGAATGCAAAACCTCTATTTATAGTGCTTAATGGTATGACATTTAAAGGAGCAAGGCAATTTCCCATCAAGATGCTTATATACAGTAGATACTATATATATATGTATGTATATATATATATATATACACACACAATTTTTTTTCAATCATATAAAGGGGCTGGACCAGTGGTGCTGAGGGATTGAGGCGATGGATGTCACATGTCACTCTATGTTGATGACCTGAGTTTGGAAGTGGATTCCAGTTGCTGGGGCCAGGTTGGAAGGAGGAGAGACTGAGCTTGGGACTGCTCTCCTTTTCCAGGGAGGGAGGGCTTGTATGCCCCAACCTCTGACTGGTAATAGCACAGGCTAGGGTGATGCAGAAGTGAGGTACAGTGGGCTGATGATGCGTGCGTGCCTCTACATGCATGCCTCACATTGGCTACAAAAGGGATGGGAGAATACTAGAAAATGGAAGCTGGCATTTCAGTGAAGCCCTGCATGTTTGTCTGTGGACCCATACTGCCACCCTAACCATTGTCTGAACTAGACTGTGTCTCAGGTGGGGGGCCGGAGTATGGCCCTTCCTCTCTTGACCCTGCCATCGGGGAATCTGTGGTGGCACCCCTCCATGAGGTAGGTCCCGGGTCAGCCAAGCACTGATCTGTAGGGAGAGGAACAGTGTTGAGAAGCCCCCCAAATCATCCCGCTCAGTAGATAAAAAAGCAAAACATGCAAAATGTAATGAGCTGCAAAGTGCTTTTTTTGCCATTATCCAGTCACCATTTGTCCAACCCCACCACCTAGCCCCCATCTCCAGGGATTTACCCACCCCACTGGAATGCATCTTGACTAACCCCCAGGGTGGGGCTGTTGGCGAGGGACTTCTCATACAAATATAGAAGTTGTCAGCAAAAAAGGACCGCTTGGCCCACCTACAGTGGCCTAAAATGCCTTCCTACTGTGCTATTGCAGACCCTACTCTCTCCCCAAATGGATGCTGCTTCATGAGCCTGGTGAGGGGGGGAGTGCCTAAGTTGGTTGCATGGGTCTAGTGGAGGGTGGATGTCCTCGTGCATGGCCAATGTTGTCTTTTTTGAATATGCTGATCCCCAGGGACACATGGCATGCAATGATATAGTGGCGCACAGAGCATTGGATGTCTGACACACCTCCCAAAGATCTCAAGCACCAGCTGTCAGACCCCCAGTCTCTACCAGTGGTTGTTCAAAAGCCAGTTACTTCCCTCACCCCTGTAGAGGAGAGCAGTCTATGAGTCATTAACTCCTCCTCTCCCCAGTTAGCCCTCTGACATTCTGGACTCACTTCCAAACCAGAATGTCAGGTCACAAGTGAAAGCTATACTGCTGCATTGGCAGGCCAGCAAAGTTGAACTGTAAAGTGCTCAACTGTGCTCTTCGTTAATTTCACCTGGCAATATTGACAAAAACACAATAATAAAATGAAGCAAATAACACAAATGATTTTTTGTAGCATTTTAATGTGTGCTCCTCACATACCGTATTTTGCCATTTGTATGCATCATTATTTGGTTTTACTCACTAGTGTTCAAAAGTGAGCAGTACCCACTCTGAATATATCTTATCAGGAGCCCTACATGGCACAGTACAATGTTGGTATCATGTGACACAGTACAATGCCTGCATTGCATGAGGCAAAGTGCTGTGTCAGCATCATCATGGCATAGTATAGTGTTAAACAGTAGTGTGCCACATGGCAGCATTGTGTCAGCATTGCCTGTGGCACAGTTATGTGCAAGCAGTGCAAGTGGCACAGCTTACTGATAACAATGCACAGTGTGGTGTTGTATGTAGCACTGCACACTATCTGCAAGTCATCTAGCAAAACGCGATGCCTGCATAAAATGTGGCACCGTGAGTGGCAGCAGTGCACATGGCACTGTGCGGTGTTAGCAGTGCATACTGAACTGCAGAATATCAGCCCTGCAACTGGCACAGTGCTGTGTCAGCCCTGTTTGTGATGCACTGTGGTGTCTGCACTGCACGTGGCCTAATACGGGGCTGTCACTGTGTGTTGCCCAGCAGTGTCTGCACTTCATATTGTACAGCACATTTTTTTTCAGTGCATGTGGCACTGGGAAGTGACAGCAGTCCTCATGGCACAGCAAAGTATCAGTAACACATGTTGCATCATGAAGTAACAGTGCTGCACATGGCACAGCATGGTACCGGCAGAGCATGTGCAGGGACAGTGCAGGAACACTGGTGTGGGAACACATGTGGTACAACCACAGCAAAATGCCATGTGTAGTGCCTGCCACCAGGGTGGGTTGTCTCAGGAGCCTGCCATCTGTGCACAGTGGAATCAAAGGGGGAGTGGCCATTCCATATGCTGGGAGGAGCGGTTGCAGGTGAGAGAAGCCTGAGGTACGTGTGTCACTCAAGGATGGCTTCTACTCCCTTAAGCTGGCTGTATCCATCCCCATGAGCTACTTTGCACAATTTCTAGACACATAGCATCCCCCAGTCAAAGCACAGTCTGTGGGTCTGAACCCCCCCAAACAGCCTCTCCCCCCACCCAAGCAGCACCTCCTCCCAGTACACAAAGTTGAGCAGTACTTCTTTGCCGTAGATCTTCCACACCCAAGGCCTCTCCTGATGGGAGAGAGGGAGTTTCAGCTGCAGGGGGTAGCTTGTCTGTGGGAAAGGGGTTCCTGCTGTTGGGTGGGGCAGAATGCAGTAGTGCCTCCACGTAGCAGTGTCCAGGAGCCCTACCAAAAGAAACTGCTCACCAGGCATCTCAGGCAGGGCATGATAGTGTGCTTGTGATCCCCTTTGGATCAATCTAGTTTGCTTGCAGGAGAGAAAAACATGTTTGCTTTAGGCATATTCTGCCCAAACAAGTTGCCAGTAGCCTCAGTAGTCTCCACCAGCAACTACTGTGCCCAGTAAATTCTCCCACAGCTTGAGCATCACCTGTGGCAGATTGGTGATGGCCATGACATTGTGGGTAACCATACATCACGTGTCACTACACAGCAACCTGAACTGTAGGTGGTCATTGAGAGAAGCTGGGAGGGTGAAAAAGCTGGAGAAAACTCCTCAGTTGGATGGCACTCGGGGCCCCCCCACCCGCAGGAATACTGTGGTTGCCCTCTTGGAGCTCATGCCCCATTGCCATTTTCCTTTGTAGTCCCAGCTTAATTTCTTTGACTCCCCTCTCCATTACACTGAAGTCCTCACTTCTTGTTCATTATTGTAGCCTCCAATTAAAATTCTCCCTTTCACTGTTGCACCTTCTCTCTTTAAGTCCCCCTTTTAGCCATATGTATGGTTTTTTTTTGTGCTGCACCTCCTTTTGCCATCATCCCCTTTGTCATTTCCAGTAGTTGAAAATAACTTTTATAGTCACTAGCATGCAGGGCTAATTGACTGGAGAAGACCATCTGCCTGACAAGATTTTCAGTAGCCCTGAACAATTAATTTCAATAATGTTGTTTTGTCATGCACATAGCTTTTCTACCTTTTAGTTGTTCATACTTTTTTTCTGCTGGGGGCTTAGTTAAGTTCCTTCTAACAGACACAGCAAAATGTAGAAAAAATATCAAACAGCAAAAAAACTATGAGTAAAAGAAAAAAAATCACAATGAATGGGTACATTTCTCTGGAAGGTGTTGCATTGAAAATATGCCAGCTTGAAAACAGTAACACAAATATTAGACCCAGTAGAAATATTCCGTAGAAGAGCTAGGTGAAGTTGTGCATGTGGGGACCCTTTTCATTGTGGCACAAAACCGGAAGTGCTCAAGATGGAATGTGGTTGCTGAACTCTGAGCCGTTGGAAAAGGCATGCTTCAGTAAGTAATGTGAGACCAGCTACTACAGACAGACTTCAAAGCATTCTTAGACTAAGAATGAGAAATGGTCTGAAAACAGAAGAAAAAGTTGGATCAGGCTGAGGAAAAGGCAGATTTTTTTTTAAATCTTTTAAACAGTAATTTGATGAAAAACACCTAGGCCAAACTGTACCTACAAAGCAAGATCTGTCAGCTCTGAAGGACTGGCCACAAAAAATTTTGAAAAAAATATACAAGTAAAAGTCAATGGCCCAGATATTCAAAAGGGATGCGCCATGCACAACAGAGATGCACAAGTACGGAAATGCACCATTGTGCGATATTCAGCGGGAAGCAGCTGTGCCATGCAACCTGCAATGTACAAGAGTGCAATAGAAATGAACGCATGCGCAACCGTAGGGAGAAGAACCATGAATAAAATGCGCAGTACGATATTCAACAGCATGCGCCATGCACAATAGGTGAGCTAGCGGAAGTTGCGTAATAGTGTTAATGATCCAAAATAAAAAGGAACAAGAGAGAGGCGCAAGAACGCTACAGGGAAGCCATAGGTGGGAGCAAGGTGACAGGAACAAGGCAGAGGGTAGCAGTGAGCAAGACTGGGAAGGAGCAGGACAGGGCATACCTTGAGTTAACCATGAACAGTAAAGGAGTGGGGAGCCTGTGCCACTGTGCAGGAGTGCTAGGGAGGTGCCACAGTGGACTGAGGGCAGTGGCAGTTAGCAGGACAGCCACAGCCAAAGGCCAGAGGTGTACCCGTGCAGGGGAGCATCACAACAGACAGCGGGGGAACGGGATAACAGCTGCCGGGGGGGAGCACCAGCCAGGGACATGGCCAGTGCCACCTTCCAGATGGAGTCGGTAATGAGGGGTGTGAGAGGGCAGGCGGCAGAGGGGTGCAGCCGTGATAGGGCCCGTCGGCACTACACCCCGAACAGGCGGTACCGAGCCTGCACCACCTTCGAACACTACTCTGACACAAAGACTGTGGGCCAGTACCGCCTGAACTGGGCGATCCTGAGGCGGCTCTGTGAGCTGTGCAGTGATGAGATGCAGGCACCCACATGATGGAGCCATGCTCTGTCAGTGGAGACCAAAGTGACAGCTGCCATGTGTCTGCTCGCAACGGACACCTTCCAGAGACCAACAGGGGACACAACAGGCATAACCCAGTCAGCCGCGACACAATTACTCACACAATTCCTCAGCACACTGCTGCCACATGCTGCAGAGAACATCCATTTCCCCAGCACACAGGTGGAGTGCACAGCACACATACAAGAGTTCCACAGAGTAGCACGTATGCCTGGCGTGCTGGAGGCCATTGACTGCACCCATGTGGCCATCTCACGCCACCTGGCCCGGACAGAGTGTCCTACATAAACCGGAAGGGTTGTGCCAGCATCAACTGCCAGGTGGTGTGCAATGCCAGGGGGTGCATAACCAATGTCTGTGCCACACACCCTGGGGGAGCACATCTTGCACCAGTCCACAATGTGCCACAGGTTCAAGAGTGGGGACATCACGCAGGATGACATGAGTAGACGGGGGGGTGCATAGTCAGAGGTGCCATGGGTACTGGCCTTGATGGCTCATGGCAGAGTGACACAGACCACCATACTAATGTCCACCCTCTACACACAGGTGACAGTGGCTATCCACTCCGTCCCTGGCTGCTCACACCATATGGGCACCCCGCGACTCCATCGCAGCTATGGTACAATGAGGCACATGCCACAACACAGAATGTCATTGAGCGGGTGTTCAGGATGCTGAAGGCACGTTTCCGGTGCCTGGACATGTCTGGCAGTGCCCTACAGTGCAGCCCCTCAAAGGTCTGTGGGCTATTTCTGGCCTGCTGCATCCTGCACAACATGGCCAATGACTGTGGGATAGCCAAAGAGGTCGAAGAGGGGGACAACAGTGGGGACGATGAGGACACTGGTCCAGACGGTGATGGGCAGCCATCCCCTGGGTGAAGGGACCCCTGCCTGATCCGAATGTCACAGTTGCACCGGGACACCATCACAGAGGAGCACTTCGGCCAACACAGGTAGGTCACGGGGCCATGTGCAACCACCAATGGCAAGGGCACAACCCACAGACAGGCATGGATGAACCCCAGGGCAGATGGCGGCAAGGGAATGGGTCTAAGCGAGGAACCACACACGCCATCAGGGATGGGCAGGGTGAAACATGACATGCGCTCACACACACACACACACACACCATAAGACATGCATAAGGGGTAGAAGGCACGCCAGCCCCAAATGCAACCCCTACCCACACACAGGTCCACACATGACCACACCCAGTGGCTGTCACTGTGCGTGCCTCAGATGCTAGGCACCATTACACGCTGGCAGACAGCACAACGCAGGCATCATCATGCACACGCCACAGTGGCCAGCAGCCAGGAGGGGGTGCACAGGGACTGTGTGTGTGCAGGGCCGGGTACCCCACCCGTGCGTTGCACAATACACAACACACTGCACACAGGGCAGTGGCAGACAGTGGCCATGGTGGGAGACAGGTTAGTCACGTGGCACAGTGCCACTGCCACCATGGATGCATGGGTGGCCCTGCCGAGACCTGCCAGCCATGCCAGGCTGACCATTGGCCTCATGGAGTGGTACCGACGGTCCCCAGGGGTGATGCTGTGGGAATGCGATCGTGTTCACACAGGGGTCTGCAGCTCACTGAACATGCCCGCTCCAGGCGTGCTCGGTATGCCCACAGCCAAACCCAGTGTCAATATAGAAGGTGTCACACGACGCCGGGAACAGGGGGTGGACATGACACTGCACAGTGTCTGTGGTGCATGGGCAACAAACTGGGTGCCCAATGTAGCCATAACAGCTGTGAATGCACGTGTCTGCCTGTCAATGGCAGCGGTCACATCCTCCCGCTGCCGGGCCATCTCTGCCAGGAGCAGACCATGGTCTCTGCTGCACTCCTATTCTGCCTGGCGCAGGACCGCACTGAGTGCATCCACCACGTTCACAAGCTGCAACTGCTGATCCACTGAAACCTGAAGTAAGTGGCTGTGCTCATTAAAGAGGTCATCCACCGGTTCAGCATGCTGTCCCTCGTGGTGTTCCTGGCCCTGCCGGGCAGCACCCCTTGACAATGGGCGCTGCACACTAGAGCCATGCCGGGGCACATCCACATGCCGTGCACTGCCACTGCCCCCGACACTGTCCCGTGGTTGCCATTGGCCGACTACTGGCACTGCCCCTCCAGCCGCCGATCACCAGGGCTCACCGGTGCTGCTGCATCGGCTGCAACAGCCCCACCAGCCTGGACGCATACCAGTGCTGCCCCACTGGGGCATACAGGCACAGTTTGGGACTGTGATGTCACACAGGCCTCCACAGTGGCACCACCCATGGCTACACCTGTCCCTTTTCCTGCTATGGGACCATCTTGCATCCCACATGAATCACTGTCCAGTACATGTGATCCATCATCATCGGTGCTGGATCTGGCACCAGTCCGTGTCCCAGCATGTTGGAGTCTATGGACGCTGTCATGCTGGGACACAGGCAGGGCCTCGTCTGCATCAGCACCACCATCTTCAGTCCGGACAGACAGGCAGGTATGTGGTGGTCCTGCCCCTCAGACACCTGTGGAGGTGGATGGACACTCATCCGTGTCCAGGGCATCACCCTCGGTGGACACACCCACCACCGCTAACCCATGTAGATGCTTAGGAGCTGTAAGGGAACACAGTAGCGTTAATGTCTCCGCCCTACCCTGTAGCATTCCCTCCACCTCCCACACAGTGACAGCACAGGACCTACCATGCAGTCACAGGCTGCCACCCGTCTGGAAGCCACCACCAGGAATGCCCTCTATGGCACAACACCGCATGCTGCCAGCCACCTGCTCCTCCTGAAGCATCAGGCATGGCATATCTGGCTGTCCACCACCGGTTGCAGCACGTACTGCCCTGATGGCAGCCACCTTGTCCTTTATCCTCCTCTTGTCCATGCCAACCTTCTTTTTACACTCCTGCGTGGACCACTGGTGTCTGCCATGCAGGTTCACGGCACACACAACTCACCCCATGCCGCAGCACGGGCCTGTGGTGTTCCACGCTGTCCACTGAGCAGCAGTTTCTTGTCAAGATAGGCCTCAAACAGGGCATCTGATTCCACCCGGGTGAAGTTGGGCCTTCTCCTTCTCCCACGTCCCTGTTCCTTCTCTTCCTCACGTACGGTCATTATAGAGCCTGTTGGAATGACAGGTATTACCTTTGAATGTGCAGTCCCATGCATCTCTCACACACCACAGTCCACACTTTCAAACAGCATGCAACCCACCACAATAGACAGCAATATCAAACTATGTCCTCTGCAGCCCCATGTCACATTTATATAGCACAAGGCATGCAAATGAGGTGAGATGCAACTTTAAGTGGATGCTAATGTAGTGGCTGTGCCATGGAATTGCTGATGAGCTGAATTGCATATGCTGGCTGAATATCATGCTGTTGCACCTTGCACAATGGTGTTGAGTGTGCTCAGGCAGTGGCGCAGCTCTGTGATGTGCACAGTAGGCACCACACAGCACATGCCTGGGGTGCTGACACCGACGCCTGCTGCACTGATGAAGTGCTGAGCATGGGAGGCAGTGCAGGGCATGGCCACCACTGTTCCAGTGGTTCTGGTGCACTGTTCTCACATGTGGTGCTCATGCCCTGGAGCGCCATAGGCGCCATGGTGTCACAGCACGGTAGGCCACTGCAGGGCGTCACACACAGGCACCCTACCGCACTACACGCAGCGAGTCCCAATAGCACTGTGGCGGTCCGTGCGTGACAGACCTTTGACCCTGCGGTTGATCTTTGCTCCCTAGGTGCCATGCGTCCACATGGGTGCACCCCTATTGTGCTGTTCGGTGACAGCGCGATGGGGAATGGCAGCATTGTACTGCGCAGCATCTGCACGTGGGAGACATATGCTCCAGAGCGCCATTTTGTTGTCTGGCCTGCATGGAAAATGGCACACAGGAGAGCCCCACAGTGGAGCACATTATAGCTAGCCAACCTTGTGGCTATTGTTGAGCCCCATGCTGAGACTCTGTTTGGAGAGGACCCACTAGATAGGCCACGCAGCACCATGTGGGAGGAGGAGGCAGAGGCCATGGAGGAGGCCACAGGGATTGCCTGTAGCGCTGAGCAGTGTTGCCACCGGTATGGGAACCTCCGGCGGAGGGACCCAGATAGGCTGGGGCGACTACAGGCACACACCAGGTGAGACGCCGTGCCATTGCCAGGTAGGTGCTCCATCCATACACTGGTAGTGTCCGTCCATCTAGGTATCGCGGTGTGCATGTGTCCACCCCTCAGGGAGGTGGGGGCCATCCTGTGTGGGTGGTGGTGGTGGTGTGGTTGCGGCATGGCTGGGCTGTGAGAGATTGCACACACCGGTGGGGGGGGCTTTGCTACTGGTTTGTACTGATGTTCCCCTCTCTGTGTTTGCACCCTAGGCCTGGAGGAGTGACTTCGAGCTAGGGAGGCCAGAGCTGAGCAGAAGAGGGCTGGTGTGCAGCAGCAGGGACGTGGCAGAGAGGCCATGGGACAGCAGCGTCCAGCTGTTATGGATGCAGGCGAGTGCCTTTTTTCTCATCACAACTGTGCATGCTGTGTTGAGGGTTGGTGGCGGGGCATGGCCACCAGCACTTGGCCCCACCACCGTACACGCCACATGGTACACTCAGCACTGTCCTGTGACACTGCATGTGTGGCTGGGCATTGCTGGTGGTCCGTGCGTGCACTGGGTACATGGCTGTGCCACTGCCTTCGCACTGCATAGCCATGTCGCTGTACAGCCACGGTGGTGCTGTGTGGGACATGGGCGGTGGGTGTGTGCAGCAGTCCGCATGGCTGTGGGTGCCTGGGTAGGCAGGTCTTGTGGACGCAGTCATTGTGGGTGGTCGCACACCATCACAGGGATGTGGCCCATGGCTGCATGCCATGCACAATGGGTGGTCTGCAGGGGGATGCACATTCACACATATTGACTCTGCTCCCTTGTCCTAGGTGGGCATCACTGGACGATGGTGGAGTGTGGAGTGCAGGAGCTCCTGCAGTTAGCATGAGCATCCCTGGAGATACTTCAGAGGATGGAACGGGATGGGGTCTGGTGCCGCAGTGGACAGAGGTGCCACAGGAGTGGAAAGCGGGCAGGCAATAGGCCCTCCATGCCCCCGATTGACCAAACCCCCCTGGACCCACCATCACACCCCTTCTTCCCTCTCCCATTTGTTCACCCCTGCCCCATGCCCGCCCCCACCTGGTTTGTGGCCCTTTCTCCCCACCCTTGTATATATTTGTATATATGTTTTCTTGTTTATACTGTTTAATACATACATTTTGTTATGACAACTGTGGTGGTCTCTGATTTGCAGCGGGCTACAGGTGCTTGGCTGCAGTGGTGTGCATGGCATTGGGGGTAGTGCAGGCATGGGCGTGTGTGTGTGTGTGTCCAGCAGGGACCCACCTATGGTGTGGGCGGGGGACTCTGTCACTGTCTGTGGTATGTGTGTTGTTCTCTTTGCACTGGACACCTGTGAGCAGTGATCCACGGTGCATGTACTGTGTCCATGGTGGCCCTGTCAGACTGTCCATGGCCTGTGCAGCTGATACTCTTGCATGTCTGTGTTATGCACGGTCTGCTGGCATGTCAGTGGTGGCAGTCCATGCTGGCCACCCCCTGTACCCGGCGCAATGCCGGATTGCCTCCTGTCACTGGTATGGCGCACGTCTGCCTCAGGTGGCACTGTGGTCTCTGCTGTTGTTGTCCCCCCTCCACATGCTGTCACTTGTGTTTGTTGCAAGGAATGTGCTCCAATGTCTGTCACTTGTGCTCCAGCCACATGCTGGTGGTGGATGGATTCATGGTGCATGCGCAGGGTGGCTCATACACCTGTGCCATGGAGGGGTGCTGGCCGTGGGTACATGGCTGCTGTGGCTGCACACCAGTGGATTTGTTGACCTGCTATTGTGTCCCTGTGTTGGGGCGCCCTTGGGTATGGGTGGGTGTTTGCCCATGCACTGTGTTGCATCCTGTGTGGCGAATGCTTCCGTGCACCACTGTGGGCATCTGTGCTGGCTGTTGAGGCCAGTGCTAGGACAGGGTGTGTGCTTGAGTGGGTGTGCGGGGTGCTGTACCGCTGGTGGTGGGGTCGCGGGAAGGCCCTGTCAAATTCAGGGTACCTCGTGTGCCGAGGCAGGGTAAATCTCTCAGCTGTGCCTAGGGGGCGCCATACAGGGCGGCACTGTGTCTGCAGTTGTTGCATCGGTGGCTGCTGCCGCCCACTGCAGGGTGCTCACGGTGGGGCTGCCTTGCATGGCTCCACGGTGCACAGGGTTGCATTGTCACAGTGGGGGTGGTGGCATGCATAGGGTGACATGCACTGTTGGGCACTGCTCCTGGGCAGGGTGTCTGGGGATCACTGTGCAGGGTATGCTCTGCATTGGTGGGATGGTGTAGCACAGGATGGCGGGACATCCTTGTGTTCCGGTCACAGCTTGCCAGGGAGTGTGCTGGGGCACCATGCCCCGGCTGTGGAATTGTTGCTGGTGTCCATGGGCTGGTGGTTCTTCCAGCTCACCTCAGGTTGTGCGGTTCATGGGGTGTAGGGGGCGTTATCTGTTCTGCTGAGTGCTTCTATGGCCATGTCTTCCATGGGTGGTGAACCCCTGCATCCTGTTCCTGCGCATCCCTGGTTGTGCTGATGTGCTGCTACCCTGCTCCACTGCGCATCCCTGGTTGTGCTACTGCGCATCAGACCTGCACCACTGTGCATCTCTGGTTGTGCCATGGCGCGGTTGGCACGATATTCAGTTGCGTTGTGCAAGCACATCTTGGCCTGCGCTGTGTTTGAATATCGCACATGTTGTGCATAGGTACACTGCACTTGTGCCTGCTCCTGCTATTGCGCTACTTTGTGGTGCAGTTTGAATATCTGGGCCAATGGGTCTTGCTCCCCAGTCCCAGCCATTAGCTCTGAAGAGGCTGTTACATCTCTACAAATTCAAATCTGAGTGAGGGGGAAGGGAGTTGGGTTTATTGGTTAATGCAGTAAATTAAACTTTGAATTATGGAGGATAGCTTTGAGGGGTCTGTACTACAGCCTGTGAATTCAAACCTGAGATTAAGTAAGGGAGACGAAAAGACTTAGATCTTTGAGGGGGCTGCTGTTCTATGAAAATTCAAACTTGAAGGGAGTTGGATTTAATTACTGTAGTACTGGAATTAATCTTTGAGCTTTGAATCTGTAGATCTATCTTCCCATTTAATAGCAGTGATGTGTGGGCTACAGGAGTTCACTACAGAGCTTGGAGGTTGGGTGGTTGGAGGGAGACGGGGGGTTAAATGGTGTTGGGGAAGGGGGGTTGCATGTAGCCTGTAGTTGCTGAAGGGGAAAGAGGGCCAAGGGAGCCTGTAGGTGCCAGTGGGAGGAAGGCCAAGGGAGCCAGTAGCTGCGGGGTGGGCCTCTTAACCCATGCATCTGGGCAAATTATTACATCATAGTCTGCAGGACATGGTTACACTATGGACAAGGCTGTAAGTTTTTCACGCAGTGCTTGGATTTCATGATTACCATGAAAACCAAGTGATGCCGTGAAATATTACATAAGTCCTAACTTGTCATGTTTGTTAACTAATATGCTTGTTGTAGCTAAAAATCAAGGTTATTTCTCTGTCCTGCAGCCTTGCTTCATGGAGCCGCTTAACCTCCTGTTGCTGGAAGGGTATGGGATGTTGCTGCAAGTCCCATTCGGCTGCCAGCTGTGCTAAAAAAGGAATGTAGTCTTGCATCATGGAACCGCTCAGCCTCCAGTTGTTGGATGGATGGGAGCACAGGCATCAGGTTGCTGTAAGGGTGGGGGCTGTTGCTCCAAGTCCTGTTCAGCTGCCAACTGTGCTAAAATAGGGATGCAGTCCAAATATTTGCTGTGTCACATCTGTCCTAGATGGGAAAGGGGCTAATTTGCTCCATGCACTGATTGGCTGCCAACTGTGCACAAAATCCAAGGCAGACCTGCTTCTGTGAAAACTCATTTTTCACTGTGTGCGCGCCATGAAAACGGTGATTTTTAGCTTGAAAAACTTACAGCTACTATGGAAGTGCTCAGCACTCCATGGCAGGGGTGTAGCCAGGGATTTCAGATCTGCACACCAAGTGGACTCACTACTACCCCACCCCCCCTTGTTAGGGTGAGCTACCCCCCCCCTACCGTGTAGCCAGACAATATACAAATGTACACAGGACCATGTTTGTTGCCTCATTTGGCACAATAAATACAACTTTTGTATCGCATGACAATGGTTGTTGCCATGCATGGGTAAATACAATGCCATGCTAAGACACCCACATATCAGCCCAGAGCCTGTAAAGTTGTATTGTCCTTGGGATGCAAAGAGAGTATTAGTGACCAGTCCTTCTAGTTTTGACTCCTATGAATACAATTACAGAAAGGTTCAGTATTTTCTTTTAGTTTTCATGGAAAAAGGAACCAGTTCAGAGCCTATTTGCTACCCCCCTTAAATAAAATTGCACACCATGGCGTGCTTGGAGTATGCCTGCCTACACCCATGCTCCATGCTGCATAGGACCTTGGAAGTATGTACTACACTGCACCTTTTGCACTGAGCTGCAAACCTGGAGACCAGGGTTTGAATCCCACAACCCTTTGTTACATACTGTGTAACCTTGTACAAGTCACTTAATTTTCCTGTGCTCTTAGCTCACACCTGAAAACAAGCTTTGGCTTAGTGTGCTTTTCCTGGTTAATCAGTTTCCCCTTCCCTTCCCCTTTCCCCATTTCATTAAAACTGAGCCATGCCCATCAGAAGCTCCACTAACCCACCTGGGCTACTGTTTTGAAATACTGGCCACCTGGCCATCCAGTGCACTAAAAGGATTTAGCTGAACTCCTTCCCAAATGCCTTCTCTTTTCTTTCCTGTATTATTTGATTTCCTTTTTCTATGTGTCTCTTTTTTTCCTACTGTGACCCAACTGTACCTTTAATTCTAAATTCACATTTTCCTTACTTCTGTGCTGTTCTATACCTGTTACATTTCTCAGCTTTCTGTTTCTGCTCTTGCTGCAGTATTTTCTCCATATTAACCTGCTTTTATTTTATAACAAACTGTTCTTCCTCATCAGATAAGTATCATCTATCTTTAACTTGTTCTTTCCACCCTGTTTACTATCTTAGAACTGCAGATCCTTTGTGACCCCTTTCCTGTATTTTATTTTACAGGGTCCTGTGTACCTCAGCCATTAAGGACCTGCCTCTAGCTTGCTATTTCTCAGGTAAGAGACTCAGATTTTACCTGTAATGTTGTGGCCGTGCCCATTACAGTGTGTGTCAGGGGGACCTGAGAGCTGACAGCAAAAGAGTGTGAGAGAGAGAGAGAGAGAGAGGTGTGTGTGTGTGTGTGTGTGTGTGTGTGTGTGTGTGTGTGCATGTATGTCAGGGACCTTGGAGGGAGAGGTTAGTACTGTGGCTATGGAGGAAACAGGATCATTTTAGGGACAGTGGAGGTCAGGATATTGGTGGCAATCATGGAGGGAGGGAGGGAGGGTGCTGTCTAGGGCAGTGGTGGAAGGGAGCTAGTTTTGGGTACTTTGGAAGGTGGTGCTTAGTGTCTGGGCAGGTGTCTTGTGTTGTGCAGGAAGGGGGCTAGTGTTGGAGCATGGTGATAGGGAGACTATTATCCAAAGCTGTGGAGTGAGGGGCATTTGAATTGGGGCTGTGGAGGGAAGAAGCTAGTATGGTGGGGTCCATTGGAGGAGGTGGCTGGTGGTTGCTTTAGATGGAGGTGGTCTGGTGTAGGCTGCTTTGGACAGAGGTGGCCTGACATAGGGTTCTGTTGATGGAAGTGGGCTGGTGAAGAGTGCTGTAGACAGATATCACAAAATATCCGAACGTGGGGGTGTGGTCAGCAGACTGGGAAGTGGAAGGGATCAGCTGGCCAGTAGTTCAGCCAGAGTTATGATCCCTTCCATCTTTTACAGGACAGCATTAACATTTATAATTTTGACAAAGAGGGACTATCACTGCAGCAGAGTAATAGGCTATTAAGCCCCAAAATCTGACACCTTTACTTTAACATACGTGTGTCGTATGGTTATAATAGGCTCCAAAATACACCACCGTGCATCTAAAACCCAAGAGTTCTTAACTATTTCCTCCAGCAAAACAACTCAAATTAACCAACAAAACTTAAGGGTTCCTTCTGTTTGTTGCTGTGAGTTCTTTATTATGGGCACTCCTGGCTGTTATGCTTTTTTCCTGCAGCCAATCCTTTAGAGCACCAGGGGCTAACTAATCAGCCACTGCACAAGTCTATGGTATGTGGTGTTTGCTGCTTTCATGTTCTTCTCGGGGAGTCCACTGATTTCCCCCTGCCTACCTCCCACAGCTACTTTTAATCCCATTTTGGGCACTGGCCTTTAGCTGCAGTGCGGCTTTTCCATTGTGGCCCCCATCTTCTTTTTTTCATTTTTTTTTTGTAGACCCTATTTTTGCATTCCGGATGCCCAGGGCATCCTTCCAGAATACCCACTCAGCTCTGCCTTCTACCAGCCTGCCCCGCCCCCCCACACACACATCGATCTCGCTTCTGATCCATGGCAAGTCCAGCCCCCAAAGATCACCCCTCTGGGGAGGGCCTGGCCCACCCTTGGTTGCCTGGTCTTGAATTAGAGGGACCTACCGTGAGATCAGGTTGCCTGTGGGAGATCATGATGTGAGTGGGTCTAACGGCAGGATGCTAGCAATTCTCTGGGGTCACCTTCATTTCCACTGGTCACCAGAGGGTTTTTCCTACATGGTTGCCACTCAGAGTTACAAACGTGCAATTGCGTCCAATTGTACTACATGCCAACATACACTGGAACTCTGCCCCTTGCAGCTGCAATGCTGCTTATTCCTTGCACTGCCCCTGACCACCAACAGGGGCTGCCCAAGAGCAGCGTGTTCCCTGGATCCCTCCCTGGGAAGGGACAGCAGTCTTCCGGATGCTCGATCCCTTCTCTCCCCTGCCGACTCCCGACTGCCTGAGCTCGCTCCTGAACCTGGGTCACCGTTGTGGCATCCAGTGCCTCAACCCAGTGGGAGTGAAACCCAGCAGAAGGAAACAGGCAGTTGGAGGTAGAAGATAAGTTCTTTCTCTATGCTGTTTGTTTTCCCTTAGGATTGAGCTAGTATTTCATGAGATGACAATGTGTGCTGTGTGATTTGAACAGTACAGGTTCCAAACAAATGATTTTGTCTTGGCTGGGAGAAGGGGGCCATTTAACTGAGGAAGAGAGGTTAGAAATATACAGGAGGGTTGGGGTGGTCATGTGACTCGGACCAGCCAGTAGTGGGGCTGGGATCCACTTATATTTCAAGGGGACCAAGTGACCCTGAAGCTTGAGTGCCACGAAGCAGGAGTGTAGCATCTTAAATAGCATTTGCAGGGCGTCAGAAGGGAGGAGAGCAGGCAGCAGAACATGTTGGTAGGCAGGGAAGAGCCTAACTGGAAGGGCCACACATATCCATTACGGACATGGGAAGTTCAAGGTGGGGGAAGGGGTCCATAGAGTGGGGCAGGACCAGGTTAAGGGAGGAGAGGATGTGCAGTGGCAGTCAATAAGAGCGGAAGATGGGAAAGGTTATATATTGCCAAAGATGTGGAGCAGCCATATTCCTGGGAGTGGCTTGGAGGGCAAGGGGCTGCAGAGTGTGTTGGTAGACAGGCCAGCTCAGATAGGTACTAGGGTGGTTGATGAGGGAACTGGAGGCATGGAGGAGACAGAATGGGGGGAACACAACCAGGGGGGAACTAATGAGGCATTCAAAAGAGCTCATAACAGGCACAGATAAGGGGGAACTAGGTGGGACAGCAGGAGGGCCACACAAGCGGCTGCAGCCTAGAGAAGGAAGTGATGACTGAAGGTGGGTCCAGCACAGGGGCATGACTAAGAGTAGGTCTGAGCAAAGATATCAACCTGGGGGAAGGGGAACTGGACTCATTAATGGAAAGGACATTAGCACTGCAAACAGATTCTCAGGGTTGGCTAGTCCAGAAGATCAGGAAGCAGAGAGGAGGAACGTTACAGTGAAGGGGTAGGGAGAGGTTGCTACAGGGGAAAAGTTACATAGAAGGGAGGCAGTAGGCAGTACACCAAGAAGCCACAGTGGCAGGGGGACTCAGCAAAGAGATGCAGTCTCTCTGGAGGGAAGTAAGGAGCAAGGAGACAAGAGGACAAGGGAAGAAGCAGGCAGCCTGGGGAAGGCTAAGGATAGGGAGATGAGGGGAATCAGAGAGGGAGATTGGGCCACATTTCAGGGAAGACACGGTGAAGTAATAGCAGAGGAGGTGGTAGCATGGTGGATGGAGCAACAAATGAATGCAAAGGGGAGGTTCCACAGAAGGAAAAAAGTTCAGAGGTGGAGGGCAGTAACCCGGTCATATTTCCGATGGGGAGGAGGACAGGGCAAAGGTTAGAGGAGGCAAAGGGGAAAAAGAACAGGGGGGATGAGAGAGCCTCACAAGTTGGGGGGCAGGGGAGTGATTGTCAACAAGAGGGTGAGCAGGATAAGCACCAGCGAGTCCTAATACTAGGGGGTTCTATACTTAAGGGTATAAGATGGGGGGAAGGGGTGCCAGAAAAAGTAACATCTGGGTAGAATGCATGCCAGGCATGACAGCAGGTAGAGTGGGGCAGCATAAGGTCAGATATGTGGGGAAGGTGGAGGGGAAGCTGCACATTGTGGTGTACCTGGCAAAAAATTATCTGGAAGGGAGGATAGAGGAGGTAGAAGACAGCTTCAGGGAAGTGGGGAAACTATGCAGCAAAGAGGGAACAACGGTAGCCTTCTCAGAAGTTCTGCCAGTGCCATGGGCTAATGCAGACAGGAAGAGAAGAATCAGTGACTTTAACAAGTGGCTGAGGGAATGGTGTGTGTCCAAGGGGTATGTACTGGTGGGGGACTGGGGTAGCACATGGGATAACACAGATCTTTATGCAGAGGATAAGTTACACCTCAGCAGGGCAGGGTCACAGGTGTTAAAGCAGAAGCTGGGGGATTTCATCAATGAGAGGTATCATTTAAACTAGATAGGGGGAGGCACTGGAGCTGGAAATCACCAGGAGAGGGGGTCCAATGGACCGCTACCCACCACTGGGATAGATACGAGCTTATGTGAAATAGGGGTTGAAGTGAAGGGTAAAGAAGCAGGAAGGCTAGGAGCAGTGTGGAGAATGGTTTCACTAAATGCTAGGAGCCTGGGGAATAAGTTGGCAGAGTTGCAGGCATTGATGGCAGAGGGGGAGGTGGACATAGCTGCCATTACTGAAATGTGGGCAACCAGGCACCATAACTGGGACCTAACCATCCCAGGGTACAAAGTATTCCGGAGGGATAGAGATAAAGGGAAGGCTGAGGGGTTGCCATTTATGCTAGAGAAGGGATCAGATGTAATTGGGGGGAAGGGGAGGAGGGCAGGTCAGAAGTAATCTGGCTGCAACTACACAGCCAGAAAGGGACCAAGATCTGTCTGGGGGTCGTTTATATACCTCCAGCCTAGAAGGAGGACATTGACAGGGAAGTGGGTGAGCAGATAAGGAGGCATAGTGGCAAAGGGAGCACAGTGGTGGTGGGAGATTTTAATCTACCGGGGGTGGATTGGAGCATTCCAGCAACCACTAGCACCAGGGAGCAGATCCTCCTCAAAGCATTCCAGGATGGCTTCCTTACCCAGAGGGTAGTAGAGCCAATGAGGGACATAAATATACTAGACCTGGTACTGGAGGATGGTGAACAGGTCAGGGATGTATGGGTGGAGAAATCTCTAGCAAGCAGTGACCACCACACAGTGTGGTTCTCAATCAATCTGGGTAGGGAAGTAGCCACTACAAAAACTAGGGTTCTGGACTTCAAAAGGGTGGACTTTGGCAGGATGGAACAAATACTGGAAAGTCATATGGCAGGCATCCACCCAGAAATGGACACGGAACAAAAATGGGCAGTCATCAATGTAGAACTGGCTGAAGCCACTAAAACGTGTGTCAAGAGCCAGAGCAAGAAAGCCAGGACCAAGAAACCAAGTTGGATTAGTAGCGAGGTAGTGGAGAAGGTGAGGGAGAAGAGAAATGCATTTAGGATCTACAAGAGATCCAACAGGGCAGAAGACAGAGAACAGTATGTGAAGAAATCCAGAGAAGTGAGGAGAGTGGTAAGGGCAGCAAAGGTGGCTAGGGAACAGAAGTTAGCACAGGGGATCAAAGAAGGAGAAAAGGATTTCTTCAGATATATCAGAGAGAAGAGGAAGAGCAAGGATCAAATTGTTAGGATCAGGAGGGGAAGTGGATGGGTAGAAAAGGGGGCTGAAGAGGCAGAAGTACTTACTGAATACTTCTGTTCAGTCTTCACCAAGGAGAGAGATGGGTCCATACCTGAGAAGAAGGTCAAAGTGGGAGAGGGTGGTGGAGAAGCAACCACAGATGGGGAAATCACGGTAGAAAGGGTGAGGGAGGGCCTAAAGTCCCTAAAGGTGGACAAGGCACCTGGCCCAGATGGAGTCCACCCCAGGGTGCTGAGAGAGTTGGCAGATGGTTCTATGTGATAATGGTGAAACGCCTAAAGGCGATCACCGTTATTGCTCAGTCAGAGTGCCAAACACATTTTTGGCACTCTGACAACCCCAGCGCACCAGCACAATGGTGCCAGGACATATTTTTACTGCTTTCTGTGGGGTGGCTGCGCCCCCGCACACCCCCCCCCTCGCCCCCGCATCCCCCTACTTAAGGATTCTCAACTCCAGGGGGTGCATGTCGGGGGGGTGAAAGCAGTAAAAATAAAGGTTCGAGCCAGGCACAATAACAATCGTACCAGCATCCAGACCCGAACCCGGTACCGCAACCACCAGCCAATCCCCGACGCCATGATGCAGCTCGACTGGCAACCGCAGGACCCCCCCCACAGCCTCTCCACCCCCTCTCAGCCCATGCTTGCCGTGCTTGCTCCCACCCCCCGCATGCATACGTATAATGACATCCTGTTGCCTAGTTCTCCCACCCCCTCATCCAGTTGCCCTACCTTTCCATCACCGTGAGTGGATTGCGCTGGGAAGGTGCCGCTGTAATGGACGGCATCCTTTCTTATCTGCCCACTTCACGGGTTACCTTGGTGGACCTATTCAATACCTCTCTGAACTCTGGTGCATGCCCATGGACTGGAGGGAAGCATATGTGGCACAGTACCTCTCCATAAGAGTTGGCCCAAGGACAAACCGAGGAAGTACAGACCGGGTAAGCCTTACTGCATTTGTGGGAAAACCAATGGAGACAATCCTCAAGGAAAGACTGGTGCAATTTCTTGAGGATAACAATCTCCAGGACAGCAGACAGCATGGATTTGTTTCAGGCAGATACTGCCAGACGAACTTGGTTGATTTTTACAACTTGGTTATGAGGGCACAAGACAGGGGACATGCAGTGGATGTCCTCTACCTGGATTTCAGCAAGGTCTTTGACTCAGTGCCACATGGTAGGCTGACCTGCAAGTTGAGGAGTCTGGGAGCAGAGAGGAAACTGGTAAGATGGGTCGAGAACTGGTTGCAGGGTAAACATCAGAAGGTAGCAGTGGGAAGGGAGGCATCTGAATCCAGGGCAGTAACAAGCGGTGTACCATGGGGCTCAGTGCTTGGACCAGTTCTGTTTAACATTTTCATAACTGACATTACAGTGGGTATTAAGAGTAAGATCAATCTCTTCACAGATGACACAAACATTTGTGCTGAAGTAGATGGGGAGGAGAGAGCAAAATACTTCAGGAGGATTTGATGCAACTGGAGGAATGGTCTCACACTTGGGAACTTGGTTTCAGTGCCAAGAAGTGCAAAGTGATGCACTTAGGAGGCAAGAACCCAGGACACAATTGCTGGCTGGAGGGTGTCCCATTAACAAAATCCAAGGAGGAGGAGAAAGATCTAGGAGTGCTAGTAACCGGGGAGATGAACCACTCTGCTCAGTGCAGGAATTCAGCAGAGAAGGCAAACAGGATGCTACTTCTAGAAGTGGGGAGGTCATCTTGTCCCTGTACAGGTCCCTGGTGAGACTGCACCTAGAGTACTGCATGCAGTTCTGGCACCCCTACTTGAAAAGGGACATCAAACTACTGGAGGGGGTACAGCGCAGGGCAACTAAAATGATCCTGGGGCTGGGGGACAGACCATATGAGGAGAGACTGAGAGAGTTCAATACAGTATGTATACCCTGGAGGAAAGAAGGGAGAGGGGGGATATGATTGAGACCTTCAAGTACCTGAAAGGTTTGAACAGAGTAGATACCAGGTGTATGTTCAATCTGAAAGGTGGAAGGGAAACCAGGGGACATTCTGAGAAGCTGGAAGGGGCAGGTTCAAGAGAGAACTGCGGAGGCACTATTTCACAGAAAGGGTGGTGGCAGGGTGGAATGCTCTGCCAGAGGAAGTTGTATCATTGCAGAGTGCTGGGGCTTAAAGAGGGATTAGTACAGATTCAAGGGGAGGGTACAAATTGGGAAGGGGTGGGAGATGGGGAGGGCATTTTAGGGAAGTGGGGGCAGCTGCAGTGTAATGGACTGACGTGCTGCACACTTGAGCAGACTAGATGGACCGAATGGCCTTTATCTACTGGCAATTTCATATGTTCGTAACCCCTTAGTGCCACCGGGCCAGCCTTGTGGCCCCCGTCTTGTGCTTTTTTTCTCCCAGTTCATTCCTACCAAGCCCCTCAGGACACTTATACTCAGCTGCCATGCAGCTTAGCAATTGTTTTTTGCCGATTCCTGGTGGCTTCCCTCCAGACCCTCATAGCAAGCCCCTTGGTAGTCTTCACAAAGGCACTGTGTGGCTGATCGGTAGAGTGAGGCATATTTGCGCTAGCCCCCTCCACCTCCCAAAAATTTGCATCTTTTTTTCCCACCTACATGTTGCAGGACACAGTCTGAACTCTGCGTGGGCTAAGACTTGAAAGCACCTGCTGGCACTGTCACTGTAGCGAACTAGCACTAAACTGATGGCTGCATAGCCACATCATATCTGATTGGCAGTTTTCTGACCAACCTACCTGCTTGCTTCACATAGTCAGAGCCCACAGACACCTCCTCCAGCTAGATGCCAGGAAATGTTAAATATAATTAAAATCACCATTTACCACCAGTGTCCCTTTTTTTAAATAATGTAGGGGCCACTAGCCCAAAAGCATCCACACCTGCCCATCTGGACTACTAGTTAAATTTACTGGCTACCTGCAGATCACCTAGGGCCGCTAAGAGGGGTTATGCTGAGCCCCAAATATCACTTTATTCTCTGTTCTTAGTTGTCTGCATTTTTTGCTATTAGTTTCCTTACTTTGACCTAGTTTATCTTTTCCTCTAAAACTCCCCTTCCTTTACTCCTATGCTGTACTGTACCCTTTTTGTATTTCTCTACACTCGCTACTATAAGTTCCCCATACTGATCTATTTTTCCCTCTATTTCTACAGGTCTGGCAAACTGTATACCAATCAGAGCCAGCTCATGCCACTGTGAGGGTATAGGATAATCACCCCCGATCCTAATCACAACACCCATCCCCCCTCTCTTCTCACCTTAACCTACATTAAATCATGCCTTAAATCCTTAAATCTTTCAAGTGTTGCACTTCTGGTCTACGATTTGAATAATTGCCTGTACTGTTAGCCTCATTATCTTGTCTACTTCTCATAACCCTGTATCACCTGACTGTATGTACTGTATTGCTTCTGGGTCACCTGATTGTATGTATTGTATTGCTTCTATTCCCTGGGTCACCCCTGAAAAAGAGAACTTTGGGGCCCAGTGGGCTAAGCCGATCATCAAAATTCAATAAATAAATAAAGATGAGTATCTTTGTTTAATTCCAACACTCTAATCTCTCCTCTAGCACCTCTGACCCTTTGTGTCCCCTTAACCTTCTCTGTTCTTCCTTTTCAGGTCCTACCAGAATACCCCGAACCAAGGATACCGTGACTCTGGACTCCCCAACTCTGATAGAGCAGGTAAGTCCTAATTACTTAACTGCTTTAGAATCCTAGAAATCTGGTGACAGGAAAGGACCATTCTGGCCAATCGAGTCTGCCACTTAACCCCCCCAACTCATCTCATTTGTCAAGAGACACCCCACTCCTACAATTGATCAACTCCTGGTGTCTGTCCCATGCCCTCTTAAATCCTTTCACCATTTTTGCCCCACCACCTCTTTCGGTAGTCTGTTCCAGGACTCAACCACCCTCTCAGTGACGTAATGCCCACTCACATTGCCCCTAAACCCTCCTTCTTCTAATCTTAGATTATGATCCCTAGTTCTAGCACTTACATGCCTTGTAAATAAGCCTTCTACTCTCACCTTACTAGTCTCCAGTGGGTACAGATCCAATTCCCTCCACCTCTCCTCATAGGGCTCTCTATGCATAGCGTGCACCATCTTGGTTGCCCTTCTCTGAACCCTTTCAATCCTGCCTGTCCTTGCATAGGTGAGGCCTCCAGAACTAAACCCCATACTCCAGGTGAAGCCTCACCATGGATTTATACAGAAGCATCAGCACCTCCCTCTTTCTGTTTTATACCCTCCCTATGCACATCAGCATTCTATTCACTGTGGCCACCACCATGCTGCATTGGTTCCCCACCTTACAGTTATCTGTAATTATAATCCCCAGATCTCTCTCCTGCTCAGTTTCCTTACCCCCCCCGCCCCGTGTATAAAATGGTTTGTGGTTATTACACCCCATGTGCATTACTGTACACTTTTTGTCACTGAATTTCAGCGGCCAAGTTTCCGACTACCCCTCCAGAATCTTTAAGTCCTCCATCATTGCCTCCCTCCCCCCGGGTGTCCACTCTATTGCCGATCTTCGTACCATCTACAAATAGGCACACATTCCCCTGCAGTCCCTCCACTATATCATTGCCATAGATATTAAAAAAGGATGGGTCCCAGCACCAACCCCTGGGGCACACCACTCGGCACCTCTTCCACCCTGGAATGCACCCCATTTACTACCACCCTCTGACTTCGGTCCTTCAACCAGTTCTCCACCCACCTTGTTATTTTCTGTCCCACCCCTAAGCCTTCCAGCTCATTTCCCGCCTTCTGTATGGCAAGGTGTCAAAGACCTTGCTGAAATCCAGGTAGGTCACATACACCCCCCCCCCAATCCACCTCCCTGATTACCCAGTTGAAAAACTCAATTAGGTTCATCTAGCACAACCTTCCTCCCATAAAACCAATCTGCCTTGGGTACTGAAGGCAGTATAGCTCAGTGTATTAAGGCTCTGAGTTGCAGATCTGGAGACCTGGGTTTGAATCCCACAGCCACCTAGGTGCATACTGTGTGATCCTGAGCAAGTCACTTAACTTCCTTGTGCTCCTAGGTCGCATCTGGAAACACGCTTCAGCTTATTGTGCTACTCCTGGTTAAACAGTGTTCCCTTACCCACCTTCCCCTGTGGACCATTGGCAACCAGGTGTTCTACTGTTCTTTCCTCCAGTAGTATTTCCATGACTTTTCCCACTGTTGAGGTTAGGCTGACCAGTATGTAGTTCCCTGCATCCTCCCTGTTAACACATTTGTATAGAGCGGGACAACATCAGCCCTCCACTAATCCCTGTGCATGTCACCTGTTTACATTGACAGGTTGAACAGGGTAGTCGGAGGCCCTGCTACACCTCCCTTAGCTCCCTCAGTATCCTGGGGTGCACCCTATCTGGCCCTATAGCCTTATTGCTGCCAGTTCCATGAGGATCCTTTATTTTGCAAAGGAACCTGTGTCCATTTCTGTGATCTCCCTATCCTTATTACTGGCCCATTTCCTGCCCGCTCCTTTGTAAAATCCGAACAGAAGTATTTGTTCAGTATTTCTGCTTTTTGGTGGTCATCATCCTTTGCCCTCTCTCCATCCTATATTCTACCAGCTCTAACTGCACATAGATAATGCCCTCCCTAGTCCTCCCAACCACCCCCTACTCGACAAGACCCTTCTGAAGCTGCTCCCCCCCCAGTGCCCCGACCCACCTACCCCCACCTCTCCCCCTCTGCGGGTAATTTCAAACCCTGTCCTCTTGTTTTCTGACACCCAGCCCACTGCCATCTTGAGTAAGCATTAACCCCTATACAGTCTTTTCAACTTAGTCTAACAACAGATTCGAAGGTCGCTAGGTAGGGGGGCAAACTGGTGCAAACAATCACTTTCTGAATTAGCGTCTACTCTGTTATAATTATTCTGTTTGTTTTCCCATTTGTTTAACTCTCATTGTAATTGCTCTGGAATACCAATGAGCAGGCATTCTGTAACAACTGTACAGTATATGTGTATTGTCATATTTTGTCCACCCTGATGTGGAACCTTTGTAAAAGAGCTCACGCTCAAAGGTCTCTCTGAAATATTAAATAAATAAAAAAAATCCTCCCCTTTCAGACTCACAATCCCCCCTCCTTACCTCCCTTTTCTCATTGATGTACCTGCATGTAAAAGGTTTTGTCCCTCCTTACCACTGCACCAGCTGGCTGGCTTGAGCCAGGGACCCACACAAGTGTGGGTCTAGTCCCAATGTGCAAAGTACTTTGCATGTGGAGCTATTTTGACTTGCCTGCTGTTTGCTGTAGTGTAGTGGATTATGGTGAACTGGTTTTGCTTGATTCTGCACTGGCAGCTTCATTTGCAGCAGATCCTGGATTCCTCTGTGGCTGACTTTGGTGCTGTGGGCAGCGGAGACTGTGTCCTACAGTGCATGTTAAGAGTTTATATAAGCTCTCATGTTTTGTTTACTGGCCCCACTGTACTCCCTGGACTAAGTTCTGTCATTGAGGACTGAACTTAGCTCCTGGAGAAAAGCAGAAGTGGAAAAAATCTGCGGGCTACTGGAGCTTCAAATGCTACCTGTTGCTCTGGTGTCAGCTGTAGGGAGTTATGGGACTGGTTGTGGCTGGGATGTTGGCCTAGAGATAGTCACATTTGGTCTGCTGTACTGTAATGGATGGTGGTTGGAAATTCCAAATCAAGGGGGGAAATTTAGAGGAAACATTAGGAAGTACTTCTTTATTGATAGAGTGGTGGACAACTGGAATGGGCTGCTGAGTGAAGTGGTGGGGGGAGAGGATGGTTGGAGGGTTCAAGAGGGTATGGGATAAGCAGAAAGGGCAATTGGCATGGGGGGACTACAGAAAAGGCCTAGTGGATATAGGCAAACCTGGCAGACTAGATGGGCCTGCGGCGTTTTCTACTGCCACATACCTATGTTTCCATGTATTCTGCACGCAGGTTGGGAAAAGGGAGGGGGATCCACTACACCACCAGGGAAGCATATATTGTACCTGGGCAAAGTTTCTGAATATTTGTCCCTTGGTGTCTTTATCCTGCCCTGTGTTGGTCGATGTGGAGCAACATGGCCTCCTACCCCAAACAAAGATCAGTTCTAGGGGCAATGAATCTTCCTCCCTCCCCCCACCAATGCAATCCCTGAGTGACCGAGTCCATTTTAGAAGCCAGGTAGATGGTGTGGTGCAGGTCTAGTACTACCTCCCCACCCCCCAACACACAACCCACTTTTTTTTTCTTTTTCATACTGGCTCATTTTCCCTTTTATATCTACAGGGCTAACATGGCATTGAGCAGGTGTAGGAGGACACTGACCAGACGTATCAGCAAGTATAATTTTTTTGTTTACCCTACACTGTTTGTCATAGTTCATAAAGAGATACAGATCCTTTAAGAGCCCATTGCTTTTCTTGTTTTACAGGTACGAATGACTGCTATATGAGGCACTGGGTTAAAGCTGTACCTTGTACTTTAGAAAGGAGACTATGGGATGGGGGGAGGATGGCATTAAGGTTGGCAACTCCGAGGAACACCACATAACCAATTTGCCAAGACTCGTGAGGCTCACACTCTGTTTTTCATTTTCTTGTTTTGTGTGCTTTGCATAATACCTGCATTAATGTAGTGTTTTTGTTTTGCAACAAGTACTGTATATACTGTATGTATATGTGGTGGGGACATTATGTGCTGGTTTTGAGGCACGTGGGCACTGTATGCTTGAAGGCAGAGCTCTGAGCGGCAAACATGGAGATACAGGTTTGAAACCCCAGCCCCTGCCCACTTACACACTGTATAACCAAGAACAAGTAAGTTAACTTTCCCTTTTACCAGGAAATGGAGCAGCTATTTGAACTAGGGTGATCTACAGACCTCCAGCACATGTGGAGGCAATGGACAGGGTTTTACTGGAAGCCATCCATAAGATGGCAACTACAGAGGAAGTGCTCCAGGTGGGAGACTTCAATCTGCCAGATGTGGACTGGAGCATCCTGACTGTAACTTCAGCTAGTTGTAGGGATATCCTGGACCCCCTGCAAGAGGCATTTTGTAGGTAAATAGCAAATGATCCCACTCATGAGGGAGCAATTTTTACCTAGTACTCACCAATGAGGACAGTGTTGTAGCCATCACAGTGGGTGGCCACCTGGGGACCAGTATCACTGAATGGTGTGGTTCAATATAAGTACAGGGGTGGAGTCAAACCACACAAAGGCGACGGTCCTGGAATTCAGGAGGGCAGACTTTACAAAGATGGGGGATTGCCTCAGGGATGCCATGGCAGGGAGGGAGACTAGGGAGAAGTAGAGGAACAGTGGGTGAAATTATAAAGAATTATAGTGAATGGTGTTAGACATATAAACAGAAGCTAGAGGAAAAAAAGAGCACTATGGTTTTCAGAGGAGGTGTTGAGGAAGGTTAAGGCAAAACCATCAGCATTCAGGAGGGGTCCCTATTAGTTGAGCAATGGCTTTCATTTTCTATCAAAGGTTGCTTAAATGTCTGTAAAACCTTTCTGAAAATGAGCCCCATAGACTTGCATGGGGCATTCTCCATGCCCTCTCTGTAGACGTGAAATGCCAGAATGTGGGGGCAGAACAGTCAGATCGGTAAGTGGAAAGGGGTCGGCTGGACAGCAGTTCACCAGAGTTACCATCCCTTCCCTCCCCTCCCATACAGGACAGCTGTAAATTTTATAATTCCTGCACGGACAGACTATCACCACTGCAGGATGGGCTTAATGAAGCCCAATACAGAATGTTACACCTTTATTTCAAAAGGCAATGACTGATCATGATTAAACATGACAAATTATGCAAATTAATTACAGCAGAGCAGACAATGAGAGCCAGATACATCACTTATGATTAAAGAGCATCTTCTACGTTCTTGACTAGCTCCCCACTGACATATGTATGGCAACTGACCTGGCCAGGAATCATTTTCTATAAATGATTCCTTTGTGAGCTATCATTGTAAAAAGTTATTCCACTCCTAAATTTATTCCCTGACCTGGCAACAAAAAACAGAGCAGGTTCTGCATCCTACAGCCATGCCAGCACACGCAGCCTCATTTTGTGTTGTCAGTAAACAAAGGCTGTGTGTGCGTGCTGCATTGACTTGAATGGGCCAATCTTTTCCTATAGTTTTATATCTTTAATCGTCAGATTTAAGAATCAGCAACCGCTGACTAAGAGAGACCCTCTTAGTCCAGCGGTCACTTTGATTTCTTAAAATCCTGACATTAAAGATACATAATACCTTTGAAAAAATCAGCCCCATGCAAGTCAGTGGGGCGCGCTCATGCAGGCTTCATTTACTGACATCACAAAATTGGGCTGCATTTGCTGGCATGGCAGTAGGATTCCATTTTCAGCTGGTGGGTCAGGGAATAAATTTATGAGTGAAATAACATTTTACAGTAATAGCCCACAAAGGAATCATTTATGAAAAAGACTCCTGGCCAGGTCAGTTGCCATATACGTGACAGTGGGGGTTGGGGCTAGTTGAGAGCTGCTCTTTAATCATGGCCAAATATTGCAAGCCTATTTATTTATTTGTTTATTTTATTTGATTAAATTTTGTTGACCCAGTAGGCACATCGAGACTAGATGTCCCTTTTCCATGGGTGACCGGGGGAGGGGGGGAATACAGATGGTAACCAACTGAAACTGAACCAGATTAAGCTGTTGGTGGTATTTGTTTTAGTGAATGCCTATGACCAAGCATGATCTGTGAAGCAGACTCTGATTAATTGTCAATAACCTGCATCAGGTATTGATTAACTATGATTAATCATGGTGATAAAAGAAAACTTATGGTTTATGGTGGCTTTTGGTATTGATCGATAATGATAGATAATGATTTAGCATCACCAAAAGTACTGATTAGAAATTATTATGACCGAGCAAAACTGTTGCATGTGTGGTCCTTATTGTGCAGCTGCAGATCTAAGTTCAGTGAGAACTGGTGAGGGGAGGAGACAGGCATGGGGAGCCAAAGTGGAGGGTGTGAGAGACATGCGGGGGGGGGGCACTGGGGGAGGATCTGATGTCAATCTGATTGGGGAGACTAGAAGGAGGACCTGGAGTGGTGGGTGTCATACCATATGAGAACCACTGTACTAACATGCGTTACCCCCTGTGGGATTACCAATAGCAGTGGTAGTGCAATGTCATCACTGAGCTACCAGCATCCCCTCAGTGCACCATGGCACTACCGTTGCACACAGATGGTACTACAGTGTCCACAATGGTATGACAATGGAATTGAAACAAATCCATTGTGAGACCAATTTCAATGGTGTTACTATGGCAACTCATTGTGTTACCATTCTACATGGAAATCACCCTTGTGTTATCACCATGGTATTTGGTACCACAGTAGCAGCAGTGGTGATACACTGAAATTGAAACAATTCCACGGTGAGACTAGTTTCAATGGTGTTGCAACGGCAGCTCATTGTGTTATCATTGATCATGGAAATCACCCATGTTACCACCATGGTATTTGGTACCACAGTGGTAGCAGTGGTAATACACTGGAAGTGAAACAAATCCATTGCGTTGCCAAACAGCAGTGGGAATACAGTGGTGTGTGTTTGAGCCATTGTGGTACCATCCATGCACACATTCTTGTTGCAGTACCACTGTCCATGTGATACCACAATGGCAACACTGGTTTTACAATGGAATTGAAACAAATCCAATGAGTAGCCAGTCATGTGGAATTTACAATGGTATGGAAATGGCGGACACATGGTAATGCTATAGTTTTCTGAGGATATTTTGGTAAGGGGTAAGAGATGGGATGCTTACTATTGCTTTAGACTATTCAGGAGAAATTAGCAAGGTGTAAGACAGAAAATAAAGGAACTACAGAGATGGAGTTGCACCGTAGTGGTGGGTGCTCCCAAGGGGCCACAAGTATATGTTGGATTATAACAGTCAGGAATAGCCTATAACGATGCCAACAGAATGGCAGTGCATCTTTGGAAATACAGCAGGAGTGCAGATATGGGCGGCTAACTCTTTAACTTGGACAAAAAAAAAATCCTCTTCTCAATACATACAGGAACAGTAACTGTATATATCAAAGGTTTACTTTGAATGCTCCAACTGATTCATGGGATTTATAGGATATACAGAGCTATGTACAGACTTTTGTCCGTAGTGCTTGCATTCTTATTGGTTACTGTCTAACTGCTATGCCTGAAGTGCTTATCCATATGTTTTTTGAATTGTTCTGTGGGGGAGTCTATTCCATACAGGGACCACTCTCTGATTATACCACATATTGCTTCTCATCAGATAATTTTCTGTTTTTCAACTAATGAGAACACACTTGCCCAGTTACAGTTGGGCAACTCATACCCTCAGGGTGGGATACAAATATAAACCACTTGAATTTCAAACTAGTGGTTTATGAGGTATCACACACTCTGGTGTGTAAAATAAAACTTTGTTATACACTGTAACAAATACATTATTCTCTACATAGTCTGTGTGGAAGAGAACATTTACTCATATTTTAGGTAGCGGAAGGTTACTGTTTTTCAAGATACACACACATTACCTAGTATGGGTTCAACATTGGGGGAAAGCAGTATGGGTTGGAAGGCATGGGGTCATAATATTATGGGCAAATCCCCACACCGCAACAATACTGTGCACAAAGCAGCGTGCTGCAAAATAACATCTGCACAATATGTCAACCAGTGCACACCGCAGCAACAACTTCCTTTTTGCGGGGAGCTCCACCCCCGCACCTCCCTAGTATGTGGGCCTTTGTCTCCCACACCCTCACAGTCTAATTATAATCAACTCCGGGGGTCAGGGACATCAGGGTAAAAAAAAATGTGGCTCGGGTAAATTTTTGTTTTTCAGCAAAAAAAAAAGGCTTAGCAGAGTGGGACCTGGGGACAACTAAACAGCAGCCCCAGGTCCTTGATGCTGCTGAAGGCAGGTGTTCTAGCCACTCCACCACGGGAGAAGCTCAGCCAGGCACCCCCCTGATGGCATCCTTCACCTTCCCTGCTGACAGCCTACAGAAACAAGGGTAGCCATTTCTACCGCATGCTGTAAAAACTCCTGTTGCTGTAAAGCCATTAGTGCTTCTTACAGCACTGTATTTCATGCGCGGTTTTATCCACACTAATTAACCTGATACAGGATTGGAAGATAATGCTTCCAAGAAGGTGCCTATATTTTGGAGTACTAGGCCATATTTTGGCTTTCCCAATATGCAGTTCTCTTATGATCGGACACTTGAGAAGAAGCAAGAACGATTCGGTAGGAAGAGGAGTTGTCATGCCAGTGGTGGAGAGTTTGCGTGGCTTCTGAGAGGATGATTGTTAGCCATTATCTTCTGACAAGGAGAAAATGAAGCTAGTATCTGAAAAGATACCCAGCAGGTCACAAGGGGCATCTTGAATGGGGTGCAATGAGGTGGGGGGGTGGAAGTAGCAGGGAGATTGAAAATTCCCATATCTGGGTCCAGAAAGTTTGTCTGACGGGACACTTCTAATAGATATGTCCTAGGCCTGTTTCTGGCTTGGCATAATACTAACATTTACTGTTGTTGAGGAGTCCCATTTTGTTAAGCATTAATGGCATTCAGTATGTTTGGTGAAGAATTTTGAATTGCATGGTTCAAGCCTTGATTTCTCTGTTAGCCAAAGTGGACACTTACCAGACTCCTTGCCAATTCTCTGTTGAGATCTTAGCATAAGTCTCTAGCTCCAACTGCTCCTTCTCTTTGGAAAGAAAGGGGAAGGTCTTCAGCTCAGATTTACTTCATATGGCTCTTGACATCCCCTTGGTGTCCCAATTCTTTACCAACCAGGATTCCACCTGTGGTTTATATGGGACTGAGAATTAGGAGTGGGCGAGTACCTTATTTTGAATATTGGGCCACATATTTGTGTTCAGAGGGCCAATTATTTGAATTCAGTATTCATATTCTTTATTCATGTACTTGTGGGGGGAAGTAAAACAGTCCCTCACCCACTTCCCAGCACAACTGTTTAAAGCTTCACAACCCCCTGTCATCCCACCATCAAACCCAATCTTCCTCTCCTTCTCCAAGCACTCACAATTTAATCTTCTAAAAATGTGATACCACAATGGATGACTGGCACCACCCCACCCACCTCTACAGCCAGAAGCCATCTCCCATAATACTTTTTATGTTGGCTTGCGCATGCATGTGCAAGCAATGTCTTGCGGTAGTAGCACTGTAGTAGCACTTTCAAGGGTGTCAATCAATCAATCAATCAAACAATCAAATCTTTATTTATCCAGGTGAACATCGTCGAGCATAACTCATTTGCAAGATGGACCTGGTAAGGTCAAGGTTCAATTTACATAAGAATATAGTAAGATACAAAGTACACACACTTTAAGGAGACAACAACTTGATATTATATACCATTTCAGTGGTAGTAGTACATTGCTAAACTACAATACAAGAAACATACAAGAGAAGGATGAATCAATGATTTTTTTTCATATATACATGTGTTATGAAGTAGCCAGCTTGCTTGTTTGGTAGAAGAAGTGAGTTTAAGGGTGTTAGGATTTAAAGTGTAAGATATCAATGGGTTTTCCAGATATTTATGAATTAGGATGATGTGCTATCTGAACAGCTGCTAGGTTGTTTCTGTGAGGAGTGATATGTAAGTGGTATATACAGAAGGGGGCAGGCAGCAGAAGATAGATAAGTTAAGATCTTAATGGAGGTTGTAGCCAGTGGGGAGGAAGGGGAGGGTGAACAAGGTTAGTGGGGGAGGAGTAAGTAAGGGAAGGCTGGTACTGTAGAAGGGATCAATAGCGGGTCTAGGAGGAAGGAGGAAGGCCGGTACTGGTGTAATATACAACAGGAGGGTATAAGGGTGGTGATGTATAATAAGGATTAAGGGGAGGTGAATGGAGGTAGAAATATATGAATTGTGAGGTGACTGCTCTTGTGAGTGGTGGATAGCTTCCTTAGATAAGTCGACTAGCTGGGGAGGAAGATGGATTAGGATTAATCTACTGTTGACGGAAACAGTTACATTTTTCTTTGATAAGCCTAGTGTATAGATATTTGAAGGATACAATAGATATATGTTTGTTCAATTTCAGTGTCTTCTGCATCATTTTCCATAAGGCAGATAACACATAGCTGATGGCAGATCTACCGTGTCGAGAGTGGAATTTGGGCACTTTAAGCATGATGAAATTCAGACTTCTTAAGGCATATTTACTTGATGTGGCTTGTAAAAAACAGTCTGAGATATATTTTGGTAGCCTCTGAGTTATTGCTCTATAAGTCCATAGTGTGGCATTTCTGTCTCTTCTAAACTGAAGCGAGGTCCATCCAACTGCAGTATATAGTGAGCAGTGGTGAGTGCTGTGGGGTAGATCTGTGATAAACCTCAGGGCTCTATGGTAAAGTGTGTCCAGTTTGTTCAGATATGAGATGGGACAGCGACCATATAAGAAGTCAGCATAGTCTATTACTGAAAGAAATGTGGCCTGGACCATCTTCTTTTAAGATTCGCTTGTAAGGAAGTGCTTTATTCTATAATATAGTCCAAGTCTCTGTTGGAGTTTTTTTAGCAGTTCTTCCAGATGTTCTAAGTAGTCAAGTCTGCTGTCTAGCCAGACACCCTGATATTTGAATTTTGTGACATATTCAAGATTTTCACCAAGTACACTGGATATCTTGGGGAGATTGCTTGGGATAGAGTATCCTGTCTGTATTTTGGGGGTAGAAAAACATTGGCTTAGTTTTTTTTGCATTTAGTAGCAGTTTTTTTCCCAGTAGCTGATGTTGCAGTAGGTTGAACTCTGCTTGTAATTCAATGCATGCTGTTACAGGAGAAGGGTGACTGACATCAAGTACTGTATCATCAGCAAACAGGTGTACAGTGACTTTGGTAAGGTTATTGTCGATGTTATTGATATAGATGGCAAAGAGGATTGGGCCGAGGATAGATCATTGGGGTACTCCTCTTTGTAGTGGTTTGAGTGGGGATAGTTCTCCTTTGGCCTTCACCTGCTGGGTTCTTCCTGTAAGATAGTTGTTAAACCATCTAATGGAGTTTGAGTCGAGTCCAATTGATTTCAGGGAGGAGAGAAGCAGATCGTGGTCGACCGTATCAAAGACCTTACTCAGATCTAAGAAAACAGAGCAGACACAATTTTTTTTATCCAATTCAAGTTGCCAGTCATTGGTTACTTTTGCAAGGGTGTGATGGTACTGTGTTTGGCTCGGAATCCAGATTGTGCTGGATTTAAGAGATTAGTCACTTCCAGGTAACCTCTTAGTTAGGTGCTTACGATTTTTTCCAGCAGTTTGGACAGCACAGGGAGAATGGAGATTGATCTGTAGTTGTTGAGGTCCGTAGGGTCCCCTACTTTCAATAGTGGAATAACTTGAGTGGTTTTCCAGATCGATGGGATAGATCCTTATTGTAATGAGAGGTTAAATAGGTGTGTTATTGGCACTGCTAGTACTTGTATGGCAATTTTTAAAAAGTAGGGGTCAAGGGAGTCCGCACCTGCACTTTTTTTGATATCCAGTTGTGATATTAGCTCTTCAACTTGCTTCAGCATGGCTGGTATGAAGGAGAAGATAGTGTCAGTTGCCCGTGCTTCAGTGTTCTTTATCCCTAGCTGGGAGCGCATTTGGTTAGCTGGAGAGGTGTTGAATGCTAGTCCAGCAGTTGTAAAGTGATTGTTAAAGGACTCCAAGACTTCCAGTCTATCAGTGATGGTTTTCTTTCCACTGTGAATTTTGGCTGGGAGTGAGCTACTTGGGTCATGACCTGATATATCTTTTATAGTGTTCCAGAACTTGGCAGGGTTGTGGTATGAGGACTCTAGTTCAGCCATGTAGTATGCAGCTTTTGCATCTCGCACTTTCCTGGTGCAGATATTCTTGGCTTTTTTGAACTGCTCCCAATCAGTAGCTATCTTAGTTTTTTGTGCCTTTTTCCATAGCTTGTCGCTGTCAAGGAGGGTAGATTTAAGGTCTGAATTGAACCAACGACAGGTTTTATTTTTGATACGTACTTTAGATACTGGTGCATGGATGTTAAGGGCACCTGTAATAATGTCATTTAGAACATCATATGCTACCTCCACTGTGTTTGCTAAACAGAACTCTTGCCATCTTGTGGAGTGTTCTATCTCGTCCAGATATGCATTAATGTTAAATTTTTTTTTGATCTCCTCATTGTGAATTTTGTGGAGGATGAAGGCTTACATGCTGATCTAACTGCCGCAATAGTGCAGTGATCACTGATGTCGTTAAACAGCACTCCAACATGTGAGAAGAGGTGAGGTTTACTCACTAGTAAGACATCTAACAGTGTGCTGTTGCTTGAGTTCTTTTTGTTGATTCTGGTAGGTTCATTTATGAGCTGAGTGAGCCCATAAGTGTCGCGGAATGATATTAAAGGTGTAGCTGCCTTAGAGAGCCAGTTTAGGTTTAGGTCTCCTATGATTATAGTTTCTTCAGTCCCCATTTTGATTAAGTCACCGAGATGGGATAGATGCTTGAGGTCAGCTGAGGGAGGCCTATAGCAGCCGATCAACTGCAACGAAGCAGTGTGGGAGAGAGCTATTTTGAGGGATAGGCATTCGAATTCTTTTGCCATAGAAGATTAGTCGAGGCAGGTTACAGATAGGTTGGCCTTTACATATATTGCTACCCCCCCCCTTGAATGGCAGTCAGCTCTGAATATTTGATAGTTGAGTAAATTTATGTCTTTATCAGCTGTGGCAGGCCTGAGCCATGTCTCGGACACTACCAGTATATCTGGTAGGGTATGGTTAACCCAGGCTTGGATCATCGTGATCTTTTTTAGTAGACTACATACTGTACATTAATATGTAGAAGGCTTAGCCCTTTAGTCTTGACTAAGTCTGATGGTGCAGAGATGGCCTCTGGGGGTCCTGGGTTAAGTTCCACATCTCCTGAGCATATTAATAGTAGAATCAGTATTTTCTTAATTACTGCAAGAGATAGATTATAAATTGTTGCTGTTGCCTTCTTTTTTTTATTCTGATGCAATCTTCTTTGCCATCCAGATGTGGTGCTTAGGCCTTTTGTAAGAGTGATGATTATTACTCTTGCAGATAGGAGCATGGAATATTTTACTGTGTGTAGATGGAGATGGGTACCATACAAAAGCAAGTCCAACTGTGTCCCTCCAAAGTAACTATTCCATGGGTGACGTTGTAGTGGTGGGAGGTCATATACACATACCCAGTCCCTTGGGACTGTTGTGGTGTTGCAATATGATGAGTACGGCATCATGTCTCCCTGTGTAGTATCCTGTGAGTGACGGCATTTTTCGCTGAGTTCGGGCAACAGTAATAGCGCGATAAGGATGCAAGGGAATCCCCCCATTGTAATGGTGAGCAGAGGTACTATAACCAGTGACTTCCATAGTGCCCACAATGATTGTCTACTATAAGTATTTTAACCAGCTAGTGAAAGGGGAAGTAAAATTAAGAAGTGTGGGATTGGGATTCGAGGGAAAAACGAGAGAGTAGCGCAGTAAGAGATGGCTAGTGTAGGTATGACTCCTCTGATGCTTGGGTGCTAGAGGGGTCCAAGTTTTTAATCAACAGTATAAGCAGCATAACAGAGCAGACTAGAGATCTACTGCCTGGTATCTAGTAAGGGGATATGAGGCAGACTATAGGGCAGCGAGACGCAGCGGGCATGGTTTACAAAATTGGTGGGAAAGTGTCTACTTAAGTAAGGGTACAAGGGGGGGGAAGGGCAGGTGGGCACAAAAATTGCGGCTTGGCCATACCTTTCTTGGAGGGTTGCTCCAATGTGGTAGTTCTGAGCGTCGGCTGAGGGTGCCAACCACCCGCTGGCGGAGACTGGCCCCGGCGCTCAGTTAGGGGTGCTTAGCGAGGGTCCTCCTCTGGGAAGATAAAGAGAGGACAGTGAGAATTTAAATGCTTGTAGCTCAAGCGTCAGCAGTGCAGCAGGGGGCCAGAAAATCTGCACTTGAAAGGCCAGGGAGGGGGGCTAAGGCGCCGAAGTGTCTGGCTATCCAATCTATCACAGGAAGGCTGTAATCCCTTTCTTTACAAATGCAGATCCTGAACACAGTTTCCCCCACCCCACCATTACATGAGTACAGTTCTTTTTGTGAAAATTTTAACAAACAATGCCCTTCAAAACTCTTAGAAATGGAAATGAAATCAGAACAAGCAGGGTGAAGTGGGGACCAATCGGAGGCGAAGCTGTGGAAAGTGCTCGCCTTCCGATTGGCTGCGGCTTTGCCGTACCTTTCTTGGAGGGTTGCTCCGGCGTGGTGGTTCTGAGCGTCGGCTGAGGATGCCGACCACCCGCTGGCAGAGACTGGCCCCGGTGCTCAGTTAGGGGCGCTTAGCGAGGGTCCTCCTCTGGGAAGATAAAGAGAGAGCAGTGAGAATTTAAACGCTTGTAGCTCAAGCATCAGCAGTGCAGCAGGGGGCCAGAAAATCTGCACTTGAAAGGCCAGGGAAGGGGGCTAAGGCACCAAAGCGTCTGGCTATCCACTCTATCACAGGAAGGCTGTAATCCCTTTCTTTATAAATGCAGATCCTGAACACAGTTTTCCCCACCCCACAATTACATGAGTATAGCTCTTTTCGTGAAAATTTTAACAAACAATGCCCCTCAAAACTCTTAGAAATGGAAACTAAATCAGAACAAACAGGGTGAAGCGGGGACCAATCAGAGGCGAAGGAGGGCAGGAGGCTGTTTTCTACCTTTTTTTGGTACAGGTGTTTCCCAAATATCAATAGGCATGAATAATGCCACTGTTCGTTATTCATATTCAAATAACAATCAGTGCATTACTCATTGTATTTGGGAAATACCATTCATCCCTTACACATCCCAAATGAGTGCTCACCATGCAGGTAAAGCACTACAAAGTTATAAGCAGTGACTGAATGTAGATTGGTGCAGTGCACAAGAGGTCTGCTGCTGGGTAAAGGAGTGGATAGTTTGTTGTGTTCCACCAAGTATTTTTTCACTTCCAAAGGTGCCCAGGTGGGAAATGCCATGGCTTTCTCCCTAATTTGAAATGAGAGGTTGTGCCAAAAGGGTTTAAGTCTGCAGGAGGCAGGAGTCTACCCTAGGAGGTTAGATCCAAGGTACCATGTGTGCCTCATCAATCACATTCATGAGCAAGTACTCACTCGGACAGACCAGTCTGGAAACAAAATAGCACTAGGGAGGGGCAGTTTTGCCTGTGCACATTCTAGTTCCAACCAGAGGAGCTGATTGTTTTCTTCTGTAGGGCAAAGACACAAGAATGCCTGCTGCATAACACATACCAGGCGGAAGTGTTTCAGATCAGTAAGGTTCATTCCCCTTTCAGTCCAAACACTGGACAAGGCCCAGAGACTATGCTTGTTTTTTAGCCTCCCATATAAAGGAGGAGCTACTTAGATTCATGGTTTTGAAAAAATGTTTAAAAAGCTGGATGAGAAGTTTCTCCAGTGCATAATGGATCTTGGGGATGACAATGAGCTTCCAAGGTACTAACATGCCCCTACGTAGACATCATCATCATCAGATGGTCCAAGTGCTTAGTGTATTCCCAGGCCACCTCTAGCAGTGGAGCTGTGTTAATAGCTGGTGGGACTCATATCACACTGTTGGATCCCCAGGCGTTTAATTCTATCTGCACCACTGACAAGGAAAGGAGGAGAAGAGAACTGATGTACTGGAGTCCCACAGAAGGAGTAACTTGCCAACATTAAATCACAGATTCTGAATGGGGCAGAACCGTGGGGTCAGGGTAGTTTAGATTCTGTTATAAAATGGGTACAACATTTCTAGCATTCTGATTGGCTGATAAGGCTATTTGTGTGTGTCCTTATTCAGCCATAATGTGGCAGCTGGCACTAACTCCATGACATCATTCATGGCAGCGTAGGTATCCCTCTGCCACCTAAGTGATACAGTGACTGGCAACCATCTTGTTTTCAGACGGGCAGCTGGTAATACCTCAGTACTGAAGAAACAATAACAGAAATGTCTGACATACCTGATATCCATTTTAATTTTCAAATGGAAGCCATCATGGACAGAGTGCAGCATCATGAGGAAAGTGAGACAGTACAGTCACAGACACCCGAAAAAAAACAGAAAACGAAGAAAACAGTAAGTCAGCATATTGAACCTGCCTCGTAGGAACTAAAAGAATTAGACGTAGCAAAAGACAAGCTTAACACAAAAAAAAACTACTCAGTGGTAAGTAAATGTGTTGAATAGCTAGACACAATCAAGAGAAATGTGAATTAACTACGAAACTATAAACACAAAAGAACTCTGTCAAGTTCTGAGGCATTTTTATGCAGAGGTCCATCAAACGGACGGTACAGAATATAGCCTGTCAAGTCTGCTGTCTCTAAGAGCGGACATAAACAGACATTTCAACAGTCTGGATTTAAACCGCTGTATAAATGTACTGACCCATCCCAGAGCTCGTCTCAGCTAATAATATCCTGACAGCTGTTAGTAAAAGATACCGTCGAGAGCACAAAGATACGGCCATACACCACCCGCCCATTACTGCAGCTCATCTGACAAAATTGACAATGTCCAGCTGTCTGTCAACAGAGACCCCCAGCGGCCTACTTTCAAAGTGTGGCTAGATGTGCAACTGTGTATGGACAGAAGGGGATGTGAGGGACTGCAACAGTTAAAGCCTGAACATTTCACCATAAAAATAGATGAAACAGGCTCTGAATACATAACACTAATGTTTAACGAATGTACTAAAAATCATAAAACAGCAGGAGCCCAATAAAGAACAATACCGGGGTTTTATATATGAACTTTCAAATAATCCTCTCTGCCTGGTATCTTCCTTTAAAAAGTATGTGTAACCAGCCAGGGCTCGGGTTGATGTATTTTTTTTTTGTTTATTTTATTAGCGCTCTGCGGTGCCTCCATTATGTAACCCACTACCTGGCTGCCTGAGTTCGGGGAGAAAACTGTTGCTCGGCATTTTGCCTAAGTTTGGAACCTCCGCACAGGGGCACCCAAGTAACTCCAGACACAGGAAGCAATAACTGTAATGTCTAAACCAGGAACAGAATTCTAGAGTGTGACTTTTATTCACAACAGCAGAATAATAAAGCATAGCTGGACCCCCACAGGGCTACACTCCCTGGTAATGCAGACAAACGGAGACCAGAACACATCTTCTTACACACCATAACCCTCAGGTTCTGAAACACACTGGGCTCTCAGCCCGAAGCTTGTACTCTTCTCTGGACTTCCCTGGCGTGGCACATCCAGCCAGCACTTGGACTACTTTCCATATGGCATGGATATTTATTAGTGGCTCCCTCTACCACCCATGAGCACATACTAGCTCCATAAAGGGAAAATCTTCCATCTAATCCCACGTCTGGGTACTTTCTGCGAACACTGGCCAAGTGCCCAGGAGAAAACTAAAGGTGCCCAAACTGAACCCGTAGAGGTAAATCTGGTACCACCTCTTGCTCCCAAATCTATACCCGGCCATTCATTTGGAATCAACACCTTTCCATTTGAACCTCTCTGGTTGTAGACTGCTATCTCAAAATGTATATCACACTTAACAATCTACAGTCTCTGGAAAATAGTGTCCTGACTTGTAATGTTCCTTAAGTGGCTATGTCCATCCCTGTAGACCCCTACTGATTAGAGGCATTTCAAGCCATACACAACTTAAGCACTGTACTTGGCTGTCTTTTCCTGACCCACAGCAGCAGATACTTAACACAACAGTCTTGGTGAAACATAGGCTGTCTGGCAGAGCTGACTCACCCTGGTTAGCAGGTGCCCACAGGCTTCTCACAGGAAACACAAACATACTTCTTGGTGCCTCAACATAAATCTTCTTAAGCAGCTTCTCTTTTTCCAGCAGGGCCAGGGGATTGCCCCTGAAGAGTTGGTCTGGTCCCCCACCAATCTCTCTCAGGGATGGAGCCCTGGAACAACTGGGAGACAGTCTCAACCACTTCACAAGTGTTCTTCTGTGTCCTTCTCTGGGGCGAGAACAAACACCCACTACAACTGGTAGCTCTGATCAGAGCTGAGGGCTCTGAGGGACTGCATACGGCAATGCACCTCCTCCCTCCATTAAGTTTCCTACTAGACTGCTTTTGACTGACTTAAAGACTGATTCAAAACCTCACAACATTCTAACTAACTCCCTGCTGCAACATTCCAAAGTGGCTTATGCTGCTGCAAAAATTCTATATGATATCATCCCTCCAGCTCAGCTGAGACTGAGGACAGAGTGAGACAGTGTGAAATCCATTTAACTGGTGTTTCACAAGCTGCCTTTCCCTGCCTGCCACTAGATCTAAGTGGGATTCTTGTAACCCCAGGTGATGGGGGGTTACATATGTGTTCAAACTTCCACCAGAAGTACCTGCTTTTTATTTGCACCAGCGACAATTCAAAACTAAAGAATATGAAACTGCGGATATTTGGTACAGCAGAGAACCCCTAGAAGGAAATTTTCTTGCCAGTATTATGCCACAGTTGAGCAGTGAAGTGTGCTTGAGTAGACGGTACAGGAACCATAGTGTCCACGCCACTGCAGTTCAGCTCCCGTCTGAGCCTGGACTCGATGCCCATGAAATCATGGCTGTAACCGGCCACAGATTGGCATCAATCTTCCAAAGCTATTGAGCAGCAACCGTACAAGACAGGCAAAAGTCGAGTACCATATTATCACAACCATACACTTCAACAAATAACAGTACCAGTAGTTTCAGTGTGCCCCTTCCCCCTCATGCTGTTTGACGACAGCAATGCAACTGAGCTGTGATTCTGAAATAGGGTAAGCAGTCCAAATGAGCTCCAGTAGTAAAATCAAGCAACAGGCATCAACAGAAACAGCAGAAGATCCTTACAGCAAGTTGAATGCAATATTCACACATCCAGCAACATCAATAGGTTCCACAACATCTAATTTTATTGCACCACCCCAAGCCACAAGCTGCTCGATTACTCCCAGCACGAAGTGAAACAAGCTGCTCAAGTAATGCACTACAAATGAGCACCACTACTGCAAACCACCAACTGGAGTAAAAAATAAAATGCAAGAAAACCTTCCAGCAGTATTCCCATCAGAAAGACATTACAGGAGGACAGTACCATTCAAATCCCAGCAACCAACAGAGTCCAACGTTCACTGCAACTCCACTCTTCCACCACCGATGAACTGGAACCAACAGAGGAAACACCATCTGCTACAGTGTCTGAGCCAACAAGAGGAATTACATTTCAACACATCAGCAACACGACCACCTCCACACCCTTTGTCATTTAGCTTTGCTACATGGAGGTAGGACCAGGACCATTGCTACCAGGTAAGTTTAATTTATCCACTTTAGTAAATAAATAGTACAGCACACAAAACACTGTGTTCTTGTTCTGTGTCCATTTAATGTTTTCTTCTTTTAGGTCTCTGCTAAGTAACGTGTTAAAGCACAATGATTTAAGATGATTTAAAAAACATTGAAATAAATGTTGATCTTACTGTTTTTCATAATAATTTCATTCCAATTATATCTTAACAGCAATAAACATCATTCCTGTGATAAATTTCATTCCTGTTTTTATAAAAAATGAACTACAGTCACATAAAATACCATTTACATTGTTATGTGTTCAGGAACAATGTTGTTTCTATTTTGTGTTAAAAACACTGAATAAAGCAGTTTTCAGACTATAAACCAAACTTCTGTCTTTGATTTTTCTAATTAATATTCTTAACAGTTTTGAAGCAGAATAAGACACTCCGAGGTGTGGTTTATGGCATGATAAGAGCACGCCCAGGTGCTAATGGCATTCAGTGCAAGCACCTCGTGCCTTATTATGCACCCGGGGCTTACTCTTATCAGGCCATAAACCACACCTCATCATGTCTTATTCCTTACTAGAGGTACCAATGAATAAGTTTTATAACAGATTATTGGGACCACCTGTAGGGCAGTGGTACTCTGTCTGGTCAGGGGTGGGAGCTACATTAATTTTTGACACTTCATTCAGGAGCCACACCAGGTATACATGGCAAAGTTTTGTGATGAAATGACCCACAAACACAAAAATAATGTAAAAAGCTTGTAAAAAGCAAATGTTTGCAAATAAATATTCACAAAATACATATTAAAAACAAGTTGTTTAACAGCACAGCCTAGAAGACATTTAATACATCATACATCATGTGTACTAAGATCAATATTATTTATGCTCTCCCCAAATAAAATGAATACCAGTGCACAGACCAAAACCAATAAATGTGGTGCCTCAAACAAACACACACCCAGTGCACTTAGAAGCACAAAAGCTCATAACATGTAACAGCCTCCACATTAGTGCACATCACCAGCAGGAACAACCAGGACCTCAGAACTGCTGAAATAAAGAAATAAAAATGAAAGTGTTGTCCGCTGTAAGCCCATAATCTTGGTTAATGAACAAACTGCTTGACATACAGGGCCGGATATTCAGACTGCGTGAGCAGTGGCACAAGCCTGGGTGCAGCACAACTGGGCTACACCAGGGCCAGGACCAGGCGATATTCAACGGTGATGCACCATGGTGCAGCACCATTGAATATGGCAAGGGCAGCACACATATTGCACATGGCACAGTGGCAGTGCGTCAGCGCAAGCCACAGAGGGGGAGCATGGGGATGCGCCAGTGCAAGTGCCATTGCACTAGGTAGATCACCCGCAGTGTTCACCTGGGAGCATGCAAATGAGGCCATAATCCATTCAAGGCACATATGGGGCCATTTGCATGTCATTATGGCCCCATTTGCAAGCGATGCACTGGGCATCCCGGTGAATTGCACCTGGTGCCCTGCCAAACTACTGTCACAGGGGGTTGGCTCTCTGGTGGGCTATTGCAGTACCCCTCCCTCCCTGTATGCCCGATGGGCTTGCAGACCGTACTATACTACACAGGACCAGATATGTCAATGAACACATAACCGCTTTGAATATCCCAGCCACAGTGTGCCAATAAAAGTTTTAAGAGGTTTTTAAAAGAGGTTTTGCCTGCAGTTCAATCGCTTTCACTGTCTTCCTTCACCAAGTTATCACAGCAGCAGCAGTCAGTACACCTGGAGGGAACAGAGGGAACAGACATGGGCAGAAATCGCAAGTGGGCAGACCATGGAGTACAGAGTGTAACAATATTATAGTGGAGGCAGAGACAAAATGGAGTACAACTAGGCAGGCAAATATCAAAAACTGAAACACCTAATTAAGCTGGGAGTTCCATCACACTGGAAAACATGCTCCTTCTCCGACTGCAAACTGACAGTTGTTATGAGTGTAATTAAGGTAATTAACAATGTCCACTTAGTTTTATCACGCTGTCATTGATAGCCCTAAGTGGGTATTGTTAATTCCATTGTACAGCATGTCAGAACGCTGAAAAGCTCTAGCAAACAGGCAGCATGTTAAAAGCCGCAATTACATGCGCTATATAAGCAAAGCGAATGAGCCACATTTAAAGTGTTAATTAGCCGCATGCAGCTCGCGAGCTGTGGTATGAGTACCACTGCTTTAGGGGCTTCCTCTACTCTAGCAAGATTAGAGTGCAGCCAGTTACCAATAAGATGCTACGCTGAACAAAGATTATGCATATACTGGGTGAAAGCTTATAACATGAAAGAGTTAAGATTACCCCATCTATGCCCAAAGAAAACTATTGCATGTAGTCAAAATGGATTGACCTTCTCCAGTCTACATATATTAGAAAAAAATATTAAACCATACAGCCTGCTGGTATGTTTACTAGACAGTTTGACTAAACCTACCAAAAATATATTGAACAGCAGATAAAAAATTAAATCAAAGATAATCCTATACAAAAGGAAATGGAGTTAAGTAGAAACATAAAAATAAGCAAATGGTTGGCCAATAATAGAAAGATTATATGGAATGAAGCCATACTTGCCCAAAATAAAAGAACCCAGTAAAAGAAAAATATTTACCAAATTTAGCTTTGAATATAATGACCCTCAGAGACTGAAAGACTTATACTGTAAACAAATGATATCAACATGTAATTGTAGACTGGGTGTAGACAATCTTCTTCACTAATTAATTTTATGTCCTTTATACAGCTACAAACAAAATTTGTACCTAATGGCTGATTTGGATATGGAACCTAGCTATCAACGTAACTGTTTGTTAAAATCCAATAAGGAAGACATTTTGTATAAGATTGTAAAGTTGTGTAAAGTTATTGAGTGGAAGAAACCACATGTACTTCCTGATAATTAAAATAACTAGAGAAGATATTTGCTAATAAAGGGGAGCAATCATGAGGTTGTGTAATAACTGATAGAATGTTGTACATATTCTGTGGATAGGGATAATGGCAATGGTATCTCTATTTATAAGGGAAATTGTTAGGGAATGCGCAATAAGTATAATAATGTTATGATCTCTTATTGTCGTTTTGCACAACTGAGTGTAATAATGTTATTTATGTTATGTCATAACTTATAAAGTGTATGAACTGTATTTTATATTTATGTATAATATCATGTAATGCTGCCATATATATTTTGTAATGACAATGCTGCTTGTCATACAATAAAATGGAACGAACAAATGACAGAAGGAGCATTTAGGATTGTTCGGTGTGTAATTTATAGCTATATTTTTGGATAGCAGTAGTGAGACAGGGCAAGGTCTCTTGCGGTCTAGTTACGATGAACGAGATAACATCTACAAACGGCATTAGCCAGTACTGTATGGAGCCTGTTGAAAGACCATAGTATTTGGGTGCCGTTCTAATCTTAAGTGGCAGTGGCTCAATGGTAAAGAGAAAGAGGGCTGGGAACAGTGGGCACCCCTGACAGATGCCCCTGCCCAGGAAGAACTGTGAGGATAGGTGCTCATAGGTAAATACTGTCATAGTGGGATTTGTAGAACAGTCAGACCAATTCAGCTGTTTGCTGTTATTTTATAGATTTATAGATTCTGTCGGCAGATAAGGACCACCAGGCCCATCCAGCCTGCTCAGTTGCATGATTTTGTTGCGTAAGGGGTGATTATTTATTTATAATCTTATACTCTTTATTCAAGATAGCATTTTATGATGAGTGGCTATCTCTGTTTTAGTGTACCAGTGCCTTGAGCCTCTGGGGCAAGGGTGCTATAAATAAATACAATTTACTACTACTAGTACTAATTGACTGAAGTAACCACCTAGTCAGAATCTGTACAACATGTTTAATTATTTATTTATTCATTTATTTTAAGAGTTTTATCGGGAAAGGTATACTGAGCAGGGACTGCTTGTTTCCAGATGCATCCTGGGGAAGGGGACAGATAACATTACGTAATGTGCACAGTTAACAGTAGAAAACATAAGAGTAAATTGGTTATGTAGTTACAGTGGCAAGTACACATAGTACCTGAGCTTAAAATCTGAAAATTAACCTGACATGAAAGGAGAGGAGGAGCATGATAAAATAGTTTCAACTAAGTGCATGGCTGAGTTCAGCAGTTCTTCTAAGAGACAGACTTGTCAATGACTGCAAAAGCAGGATTACCACAGAGACAGAGGCTGGGGGGAATTGAGGGGGAAGAGTGAGGGGAGACAGAATGAAGAGTGTAGTCAAAGTGGGGAGGGGTGGGGATGAGCAGAAAGGTAGGAAAGTGACAAGACAGGAAGAGAAAGGGGGGAATTAAGCAGGAGCAAGTGTAAGAGGGGTCAATATAGGCAAGCAAAAGGGCATATAGAGCCCTAGGGAAGAATGCATGATGAATATGGGGTGGGAGGGCATTCCAATGTTCAGAGAATTGGGGGAAAGCAGCCTTCCCAGCCAAGGTAGACCTAGAATGGATAACTAGGGAACAAGAATCAATGCTATGAAGGTGAGAGAGAGGAGGAAAGATAAGGAGGGAGAGACCTGAACCAGAATTTGCCCATGAAACTGGCACAGTGGACCAGGCATCTGCCCTCAAGGGAAGGGAAAGAGAGAGACTGATGGAACATACAATGATGGATGTGAGGGGGCAGCCAAGAATGAACTGATACAGTCAAACAGAGTGTCCAGTCTAGCCAGGGAAGTCCTAGTGGCAGCACTGTAGACTGCATCACCATAGTCAAAACTGGCAGGATAATGCTCTGGATAATGTCACAATGTGCTGCTAAGGGAAGGCAACCATGATTTCTAAACAGGGCACCTTGCTCAGGGTGCAGGTTTTGTGAATAGCATAAGTGTGCCCAGAAAAGTCGAGGTGATGATCAAGCCAGAGCCTGAGGTACCTGAAGGAGGAGACATCATCAAGCTTAGATCTATCCAGGGAGAGGAAGGAAGGGAGGGAGGGCAAAGAACCAAGAGAGTCCCTACTTAGTGCTGAAGGTCATGGAGACTGCCTTCTTGGCATTAAAGAAGAAAGAAATTACTTACCACAGTAATAATGTTTCTTCCAAGGGATCTCCCAGTAGTATTAGACATATGCAGTCAGCTCAGAATCTCTGACTGCCCCAGAGCTGTGATGCAGTGTGGAATGTATGCAAATTATGGAACCTAGAATGCTACATTCAAACTAATGCCTCTAGGTGGACTGTGCTCCAGCTAAACACCAGATTCATTTTTGCAGATGAAAAGACACTAGACTATCTTAATTAAGTAAATAAAAACTAAAACAATAACAATATTACCCTCCCCCTGGTAAAGAGGATGGGGTTCCAAACAGGATAAAAAATAACACACAAAAGAGAGCTGCAGTAGATGCCCTAGACATACTTGTGTGTATCAAAAAGCATTAAGATAAGACAATGATTAATGGCAACTTTAAGAACTTCATGAAAGCATTATTGAACATGATTCAGGTTATGTAAAGGGAGGTAGGGATGGGAGGTCTAATCCTACTGTGAGATCCTTTGGAAGAAACAATATTACCATGGTAAATTATTTTTTCTTCAAACCCCAGGAATCTCCCAGTACTATTAGACATATGCAGACTACCAAGCAGTGCATTGGGAGATGGGTAGAGAACCTACATAGGAACAAGGTTCTGCAATACTGCAATGCCAAAACTAGCATCAGTCTTGGACTGGATGTCCAGGTAATAGTGCTGTGGGAATGTGTGGACTGTGTCATAAATCTGCTCCAGAGGTCAGGCCCTCTGCTCCCACAGTGCCAAACCTTGAAGTGTGATTTGTGAACAGGGGATGAACAGAGACACCTTCCTGTTTGTTTTGGGTCCGAATAAACTACATGTCCTGAGTCCTGGAGTCAGTTGTGAACCATTTTTAGCTAGCACACCCAGGTAACAGGTTCAAATATCACACTCTCTTTGAGGAAAGCAGTGCAATACTTGACCCAGCAGGCATACAACCAACCTGGTTCACACACCCCGCCAACTACATTGAGATGCTGGTATTTTCTTACCTTGTTGGATCTTTACACAGATCCTTGTTAGCGTGGTTGCATATGGTGACACTCTAAGCAATTTAACAGTTATGTCAGCGTTATCAATACTGTCCCATCATTCACATTCAAAATAAGCAAGTCCCCAGGCAGGTTTAAGGAAAAACAAGGTTTACTAAAATTAAAAATAATAAATAAATACAGAACATTTATACAGTAAGGTTACAGTCAGAAAAGAAATGGACAATTACAATAGAAAGCACCTTGTAACTGATTTAGCTCATTCTTCCTCAGGCTTTCAGCTGGCAAATGATTTGGGCTGTTACCTATCTTGGCAGAAGAGTCCCTTAAAAGTCCAGAAACAAAGATGACTCTTAGAAGTCCAGAAAAGAGTGTCTGTCTTTTCAGCCAAGCTTCACCAATACCAGAGAGACCAGGATGTCCCTCCCTCCTTGTGATATCATAGCTCTGAGCTGCTAGTGTGAGGTCACATTTAGTCCTGCATATTTAATTTGTAACAGGCAACTGCATAAGTAAACAGGTCAGATTACTACTTGATTGGAACCTGCAAATACAGCAATATTTTTTTTAATTATAACAAGACAGTCTGTCTTCTTCAGGCTATGGTTTACGACACTCTTTGATGTTGCAGAAATATTCTGTAAGGTTAATTCACATATGCTTTCCAAAATCAGTCTTCCTCCTGTTATCCTATAAATCGTAACCTTTTACAGCAGTCTTCCTAAGTTCAAAGCAGTTGTTTTTTTATAACCTGGTTGTATAACAGCTACAACAGGTTTTGGCAGGTAGGTGTTAAAACAGGAAAGGAAGCTCTAACCAGCTTGTCCTCTGGGTCAGAGAGAGGGCAGACCATTTTTTTTCTTGTCTTATAAAATCCAGTGTTCCCATGAGGCTCTGCTGCTTGGCTTGTTTCCTAAGCAGGACTGCCTTACAAAAAATAGATTTATAGCAAAATTATATACACATAACTGGCAAATGGCTATTCCCGTTACACCCATCCCTCCTAGACTGAATTTGGGAGAATTTCATTCCTAGGCATGGGATGAGTTTCACAAATTCAGTTCACTGCTTTAACTGTCAGGATAGTCCATCTGCATTGGCATTTGCTGACTCTACCCTGTGAATGACAGTCTTGTTGTAACCCTGTAAGGCAAGGCTCCATCTTGTAAGCCTGCCATTAGTTTAATCCATTTTTGACAGTCAAACCAGGGGGTTATGATCCAACTGTACCTCAAAATGCCTGCTGTACAGGTATGACTTCAATTTCTTCAGTGCCCACACCAGTGCAAGGCACTCCTTCTCCACTGCAGAATAAGCCTGTTCCCTGGGAAGTAACTTCTTACTGAGGTACACTATTGGGTGATTTTTCCATTTGGTTAGAAGTATGACTAAGTACTGCCCCAAAACCCACATCTGAGGCATCTGTCGACTACAAATGGTTTACTGTAGTCTGGACTGGCTAACACAGGAGCACCGCACAGTGCCTCCTTTAGCCATGTAAAGGCTTGTTCAGAGGCTGGCTCCTATTTTACCTTTTTTAGGCATTCTTTTCTTCAGCAGGCTAGATAGGGGAGCTGCCAGGGCACTGTAGTTTGGTACAAACATTTGATAGTACCCTGCAGTCCCTAGAAAACTCCAGACCTGCTCCTGTGTTTCAGGTCTGGGCCACTCCTCTATTGCCTCAGTCTTTTCTTGATTAGGGCAAAGCTGTCCCCATCCTACTACATGCTCTAGGTATTCCACATCCGCCATGGCAAGCTGGCACTTTCCAGCTTTGATAGTGAGCCCGGACCTCTGTATCCTGCCCAACACTTCCTTAGGTGAGACAGGTGTTCCAGCTGGCACTGATGATGGCACTATCATCCAGGTATGCCATGGCATACTCTTCAGTACAATGTAACCCTGGCTCACCAACCTTTGGAAGGTGACAGGGGTGTTCTTCATTCTGAAAGGCATTACCTTGAACTTGAATAACCCTATTGGAATGATGAAGACCAACCTTACCCTATATCTGGCAGTTAACTCCACCTACTAATACCCTTTCGACAGGTCAACAGTGGTAAGGTATGTCACCACTCCCAACTTGTCCAGTACTTCATCTGTCCATGGCATTGGGTGGGCTTCAGACTTCATGGCTGCATTGAGTCCACGATAGTCCACACAAAAGTGAGTAGAGCCATCTGGCTTGGAAACGAGGACTACAGGTGAGGGCCAGGGGCTGTGGGAATTCTGGATTACCCATAAATCCATCATTTCTTCCACCTCCCTCCTAATGTCCTTTAGGACAGCCTCAAACACCCGATATGCTGTCCACTGTATGGGTACTTGTGTCCCCATGTCTACATTGTGTGTCACCAAGTGGGTTAGTCCAGATTTGGCATTAAACAATGGGGCAAAGTCTGCTAAAACCTCCCTTACTTGTTTGGGTCTGTTCCGGGGTCATCTGGGGTGACAGTTTGATTGTCCCTACAAAGGACTCCTGCTTGCTTTCCTCAAGCAAGTCCAGAAGGGGGTCTTCCTTGTCCATCCCCTCCCCAGGACTACACACTGCAACTACGATGTCAGTCCTATTTGCATATGGCCTCATCATGTTGACATGGTGCATCCTTTGAGTATATCTCCTGTCAGGCAGTTCCACAATGTAATTTACATCAGTCACCTGTTTGAGTGCTTTGTATGGTCCTGCCCACTCAGCCTGCAGCTTATCCTTCTGGACCAGGATTAGGACCATGACTTCCTGACCTATGGTGTATGAGAGAGTTTTGGCTCTGCGGTCGTACCAGACCTTTTGCTTCTGCTGGGTGGCTGACAGGTTGCTCTGGGCTTTTCCAATAAGCTCCTTCAGCTTTTCCCTAAACTTCAGGCCTGCCTCCTTGCAAAAAAGTCCCTGATGCGGTCCATGTCTAGTGCTACTTCAGCCCTCTTTGAGCCTGCATGACCATCTAAATGCACAAGGAGTGCCTCCAGGGGTGTCCTAACTGTTTCCTTCAAATGAACCACCCTTGGCCAAAGATCCCTCTCCTACTGTGGGCCTAAATGGTTCAATGATCTGCCTGCAGACCTTGCTGACTCTTCCAGACTTGGTCACTTTAAAAGGGGGCTTCGATCTCTTCTTGCCAGAAAATCTTACTGCCAGTGTGTTTCTGTTAACCCATGGCCTCTGACAGCCATTCTCGCACCTGTCAAACACTACTCTCTCTCACTCCCACCTTCCTGTTCCACAACTGCCCACCTCCCACTACCTACTACCTCCTCTTGACAAAGCCTCACCTTGGCTGCTAAAATGGCATTTCTGCAGACTGGAAGGCCCCAGTCCAAACTGTAACATGATTGTTAAACACTGTACCTCACTTAATTAGTACTGCATTAATATGTTTCTCCACAAGTGTGGTCCTGTTTCTCCTCACTTGTTGTACCCTGGTTAATGTTGTAACTGCACACTTATACCACTTGCTAGTTGATGTCTTTCTGTTCTGCAATGTTTCATCACCTGTAAATGTCTTGTATTCCTTGTTGACTTGGAGCCTTTGTAAACGAGCCCCCGGCTCAAAGGTATTAATCTGAATTTGAAACAATAAAAAAAAAATTCCACTATGGGAGTTCCCTGGGTGGTGTGCTTGCCTTCCCAGTCTTTCTGGACCATGTCTAGGGGCCCATGCACCCTACATCCATATAGGAGGTCGAAGGGGGAGAACCCTGTTGCCTCTTGGGGCACCTCCCTCTATGTGAACAACAGGTAAAGGTATTTCTCCCAGTCCCTCCCATGCTATTCAGCAAATGCTTGGATCATCAATTTTAGGGTACCATTAAACCTTTCCACAAGCCCATTGACTTGTGGATGATAAGGTGTCATGCATCTCTGCACCACCCCACACTTCTCCCTCAAATACTTCATCAAGTCCAACATGAAGGAACCCCTTTGATTGGTGATAACCTCCTGCAGAAACCCGATATGGGAGAAAATAACTAGCAAGGTGTTTGCTACTTTGTCTGTCTTCAGTGAAGATAGGGCGACTGCCTCTGGGAACCGGGTGGTGTAATTCACCACTGTCAAGATAAACCTCTTTCCAGAGGTGCTGAAGTATTCAAGGGTCCCAAAATATCCATTCCTACCCTCTGGAATGGCTCCTCCACAATGGGAAGGGAATTAGGGCAGCTTGGGTTTTACTAACCCCCTTCCCTATTTGTTGGCACCGGTGACAAGATCTGCAATATTCCTTCACCTGCCGGGTGAAGTTGGGCTAATAGAAGTTCTGGGCCAATCATTGCATAATGCGCATGATTCTCAGATGTCCAGACATTGGAGATATCATGAGTGATCTTGAGCAACCATGCACAGTACCCCTGGGAAATGACAAGCTGCCTGCCCATTACCCCTTCCTCTGTCGTTATATCCTGTGTACACAGCAGTCCATTGTCCCAATACATTCTATGTTTCCCATCACCTCCGTGTGTCCCATCAGATTCTGCACAAGCCCTCAGCTTCTCTAAACTAGGGTCCATCCTTTGAGCAGCTGCAAAATCTTTACATTTTCCCAAGGCATGAGACATGTCCCTTTCAGTCTTTAAACTGGGGTACATAGCTCTGGCATCAGGGCATTCAGGGTCACTGCCATCCCTAACCCTCTGGCAACTGGCTACCCATCCCTTCTCAGAGTAGCCTTCTGTAGCTGTTTTGTTAACTGTTACCTGGGGGAGTTCTATCTCCCTTTCACTACTCTCCATTGCAGGAGACACAGGCTGGGGAACCAGCCTCCCAATGTTTTCCCCAGCGGTTTCTATGGGGTTCAGGGAACTACAATCGGCCTTTGCCTTCTGACTGTGGGTAGTCACACAACCCCCTTTTGTAGATTATTCCCTATAATCACATCCAAGGTGAGGATGTCAGCTACAGACACTTTCTGCACCCTCTCTCCTGTCTCACCCCAGTCCAGGAGAACACTTGCTAGGAGCAGAGGTTTTTCCTCCCCAGTAAATCCCCCTACATTTATGAGTAGGGCTGCATGAACCTCTAAAAGTTCTACCTTGCGAACTGTCTCAGCAGAACCCAAAAAAGTTCTGCCTAGTTCTAACAGGTTGAACCCAATAGAATCAGATTCTACCAGGTAGAACTGGGTTCTACAATTTATAACCAAGTTCTACCAAGTAAAACCAGTTTCTACCAAGCAGAGCTAGGTTCTACCAAATAAAACTAGGTTCTACTAAGTAAAGAAACAAGTTCTACTAAGTAAAACCAGGTTCTACATGGTATAACAAGGTTCTATAATACATAATAAAAAAAAACATTTTACCTGGTTCTACTTAATTAAGAAATCTACAGATATTTGTTGTTTGGGAAAGTACATGTAGTACTAAGAATGGTATATACAGTTAAGTATTGCAAAATTTTGGTGCATAGGATTCTGTCTCCGTGCTCGAAAGCTTTGCAAAACTTGCCATTCTGAAAGTTAGAATCTTAGTACTACATGTATATTCCCAAACATGCAAAATAAAATACGTAGATTTTTTATAGTTAACTAGAACCAGGTAGAATGTGATTATATATTGTAGAACCACCTGGTTACCCAGTAGATGCTGTAAAATAGTGTTGAAACAGATTTAGCAAGCGGTAAAGGTCAGAGATGATATATAACTCATGCATTATCCCTGACAACTTTAGCTTTTTAAATTTGGTTACTTACAGGCAGCCCAAAGGGTTAACACCCTGAGCTGCACCCTGTTAAAATAATTTTAAATCTTCCACTACTATTAGACCCAGGTACTAGTAGAGCCCAGTGCAAAATGACTGGCACCCATGGTACCTATAGCCTCAGCTGCTTTAGTACCAAACAAGCATTTGTCAATGCCGAACGTTCGCTTGCAGGTATTTGCAGTGATATTTGGCACTTGGACATGGCTTAAAAAAATCAGTGACAAAGAAATACAAGCATTTGTCAATGCCGAATGTTGCTTGCTTCTATGTACTGTTTAGGTATTTGGAAGTCATTGGAGTGCAAATATTGAAAATTATTTAACTTACGAGCGCGGAATTGCGTAACGACGCCTCGTAAAACAGTCATTTGTGGTGGAATTTTTCAATAAATTTTCAACATAGCCATTTTAAGACCTCTGCTCATGAACAGTGTCACTGTGATTTTCTTAATGTGTCCCATACATTGAGTTTGCACACCGACTGCGCCATTGTGCGCTACATGGGCGGAAACATGTTTTGGGCAGGATGTGAAAAATGACAGCTGTACTGCTCATGAGGAGGTGTGGTAAAATGGCAATGTTGAAAATCTGGAGTGAAAATATTGAAAATTCACAAACTTATGCACGTGCGTAAGAACTGCACAACGCACACTCGTAAAACAGTCATTTTTAGGAATTTTTTCACCAAATTTTCAACATAGCCATTTTAAGACCTCTGCTAATGAACAGTGTCACTGTGATTTTCTTAATGTGTCCCATACATTGATTTCGCACACCGACTGCACCATTGTGCGCTACATGGGCGGAAGCTGCGTTTTGGGTGAAATGTGAAAAATGACAGCTGTACTGCTCATAAGAAGGTGTGGTAAAATGGTAATGTTAAAAATCTGGAGTGAAAATATTGAAAATTCACTGAACTTACGAGCCTGCGTAGGAACTGTAGCATGCGCTCGTAAAAGCGGTCATTTACAAAATTTTTCACCAAATTTTCAAAATAAGGCTTTTGAGGCCCATCTTATGAATGCTGGCACTGTCGTTTCATTAATCAGGCCCAAAGGTGATTTCATGCAGTGACTGCGAAATCACCCGCCGGGCGAATAACGCCATGACAGTGATGGAATTCATGAAGGGGTCCCAAAACCATGTTGAAAATTTGGTGCAAAATCAAAAATGCCTAAGATATGCAACAAAGTTGAAAAACCCCATCTAGCCCATTATACAGCTTACGGCATTTCCTCAGTTCGCGGTCGGCTTTGAAGAGTGCAGGCGTGTTCCCGGTTCAGCAATGATCGTCGGCGCCGAGCTCCGGAGGTAAGTATGGGGTGAGGGGTGTGAGAGGCAGGGTGCGCAGTGGGTGGAGTGCGGGTTGTGGGAGGGGTGGGAGACTGCGTGGGACCGTTTTACTTTACAGGTTTTTCTATAATTGATGGCGTGGGGACGTTTGTTACGCTGGGGTGGGCTCCAACATGGCAGAAGGATGGCTGGGGGGTCATGGAGCCGACAGAGTTGGGCACCCCATCAGCAGACAATGGGGACGTTTGCCACGCTGGGGTGGGCTCCCCGGCGTGGCAGCAAGGCAAGCTATTTGGGGGAGGTGGGCAGCGGGGATGGGCACCCGTCGGCCAGACTACGCAGGATGTTTGCCACGCTGGGGTGGGCTTCCAGCATGGCAGCAAAGATTTGGTGGGGGCATGACACGCTGCAAGCACACAGCGGTGGTCTTCTTTGAAGAACCACGCTGTCCTCCCACAACACCGCGGCCGATTAGGCGCCAGGACCGCCCATACTGCTCAGCCAGACGGGGGATTGCCTGGGGCAGGCACACCTCCAAAGTGTCCCATTTTCCCAAGGCGTTCCTTGCACATCGGCATAAGCTGAACGTAAGGAAACATGGACAAAAGTTTAAAGTAGAAATGTATTTAATCCACACATGTGGTAAAGCAAACACACTGTCTCAGCTTCTGCACCTTACCTTTCTCAGTGCCCCCCGAGGAAGGCAAGGTGCCGAAGTACTGGGGCAGTGTGGTATTTTGCTTTACCATATTGTGCAGATTAAATACATTTTCAGCTTTAAACTTTTGTCCATGTACTTATTTGATACTAAAGCAGCTGAGGTTATAGGTACCAGGAAGGAGTGCCAGTCGTGTTGAACTTTTCAGAATCCAAGGGTGGTCCCCTTTCTGACTGAACAGCTCCTGCTTGAAGCTTGGCGAAAGTAGTTACCCCCTACTGAACTACCAATAGAGCCCTATGGCTGTGGCCATGGGCCATAAAGATACGCAGGGGTGTTAGGCATCTAGTATCAGTTTGGGGCATTCTATTATTCTGAGTAACTGTCAATATTAGTAATATATTACCCACCCTCATTTTCTCCTTTCCCTCTAGTACACTCTCCTGCTCTTATCCCTATACCTCCCATAGGTAACTATGTCAATATTACTTCATTTGTCCCACCCTCCCAAACACCTGTCTCTTCCTCATCTTTACTCAGAATAATTGAAAAACCCAAACAGCATGCCATCTGCAAATTGTCTTTATGATGCCAGGTGTGTGGTTTGGTGTCTAACAATGGAGGGTGAATTGTATTTGTAAGAGGGAGTGTCCCAGGGGGTTTTGAGGTCTTGGCGTTTCGGAGTGGGGCTACTGTTAGATCACGTATTTTTTGCTATTGTCATGATAGTCAATTAGTACAGTATGTGGGAACAACATTTTTTTTAATCTAGTCTTTTATTTTCATTTTACAGGCTATGATGAAAACAATTTGTATCTGGTGGATGGCTCCTTCAGATCAAAACATTGGATGTCATTGAGTGCAGCATTGAAACTGGGAATGTATTTTAAAGTTGACATTTTTACAGCAAAAAAAATCACAATTAAATTCCCATCTGGAGTCAAACCAGAAGAACAGTTAATTATTATTTATTTATTTTATTAATGTTTTTGTTTGTTAACAGCCTAATAAGTATTTATCGAGTGTGTATTTTGTAATACAAATCCAATAAAAACAAATGAATGAAGGGCTGTGTGACAATGTGTGGTCATTTCTGGTAGTTTTAGCTGAACTGCCATATGTAGTGGTCCTTCAGTTTCTGGTGCTAGCCAGATTGGGCCTCAGTGGCACATGAGAACCAGCAGTGGATGTTTTTTTCCAAAATTAATGGAACTCAAGGAAGAGGGTGAGGAGGAGACAGGAGCACCCACCAGTGGATGAAATATATCTGGAAAGACTAGTGGTTAATAGTGGCAACAGAATCATTCACCATCATCATCGTCATCATCAGCATGGCATGATGCCATCTGGGTGTTGTCAACCTGCATAAATGTGGGACAGTATATGTTTTTGAATTGAGGCAGGTTCATTTTTAAAAAGATGAGCCTCTCTACATTCTTCGTGGAAAGACAATCTTTGGTCATTCACTATTGCCCCAGCAGCACTAAAAATTCTCTCTGAATATGTGCTGGTGGGTGGGCAACTGAGGTATTCAATTGCGATCTCAGTTAAAGAAGGTCAGATTTATTTTTTTCTGTTGCCAATAAAGCAATGGTTCATCATCTGTGGTGAGATGTACAGTCTCCTCCATATAATCCTTAACCATTTTTGCAGCAGGGACTTTTGATGCACCTATAGCCGGCTGAGCCTTCCCAGCTGTCTTTATCAGACCAGACCAAAGTCTGACAGCATGTCCCACAGTGGTTTGTCCTCTTGTGGTATAACAGCAGTTCTGGTTGGTGTTTGATGACCCAAACATCAGTAGTGTTGGTACCAGCAGCAGCAGCAGCAACAGCAGCAGATTGTGCTCCCTCCTTCTCTGCCAGATATTGTTCAGAATTTGAATGTTGTCAAAAGGGCACTGATGATGTACTACTTTTCTCAACTATATGTGCTCATACTTTTTCAATTAACAGTTCACAATAGTGTTCCAGGTCTTCAAATTCATGCGGCTTGAAGAATGTCTCAGTTGTATTCTTAAACCGAGGGTCCGGAAGCGTGGCCAAAATTGTAATGTTCTGCTTTGCACATATTTACAGTGCGCTCGTCAGCCAGGAAGGTTTGTATCATTTTTCCCACAAGTGATGCATCATTGATGTCATCATTGTCAAACTGTGACTTAAGAAGCTGCAGTCTTATCCTGATGAGTGGAATTAAGGGTAGGATCTGGCTTAGTCTGGCACCATCAGAGCTCACCACCCTGGTAGCCTCCTCAAAGGATTCAAAGGATACAACAAAGATTCTCCATCAGACGCCACTGATTGGGGCTGATATTCACTTCTCCTTTCCCAATACCATTTTCGACTGCATATTGATGGATGGCTTTCTGTTGTTCAAGCATTCTCTGCATTATATGGTAAGTGGAATTCCACCAGGTTGGAACTTTCTGGATCATCTGGTGGAGAGGGAGGCTATTTTCAATCTGTATCTGCCACAGCAACTTTCGGGCTTTCACAGAATGGCTAAAGTGGGTGCACAGTGCGAGCAGCTGCAATCAAGTTCTGAACATTTCTGTCCTCACTAAGAAAGTCTTTTACCACCAAGTTAATAGTGTGTGCAAAGCATGGTACATGTGTAAGCTTGCCAAGTCTTACTGCGTTCACAATATTTGAAGCATTGTCAGACACTATAAACCCTGGTTGCAAGGATGTTGGAGTCAGCCACTCAGCAAACTTTTCTTCAAGGCCCTCCACAAGATGTTCCACTTTGTGGTCTTTTTCAGATGGTCTTTTTCAGAACCATAAAATCATAAAGCTGCCTGCCTTCGAATAGTGAAAGTCCTTGCTTCTTGCTGCTGCCATCAGTGCCAGTAGCAGTACATGATGATAATGATGAGGAGGAGGAAGTGGGAGGAAAGTTTACCCAAAGGCCAGTCACAGCCATATAGTCAGTTGTCTGACCACTGGTCCACATATCTGTTGTGACATGAACCTTTTTGCCCGCTGAACCTTTCAGAGCATCAAACACACTTCTCTGAACAGCGTCAAACAAGTCTAGAATGGCAACACTGGAGAATTAGATCCAGCTGGTGACCTGATACTTTGGCACAGCGATTTTCATTAGTGCTTTAAAACCTGGGTTAGCCACAAAGGAGAATGGGAGCAAGTCAGTGGCTATCATCTCCCCAATTGCCTTTGTCAATCACCTTGCCTCAGGTCTGTTGGGCTTATATTTCTGTGACCGCTTAAAGTAGTCTTTCAAAGAAATTTGATGCCTGCTATACTTGCTGCTACCACCAGATTTTCTGGGCTGCTTCTCTTGACCTTTACCACCATGAGGGGTGGATGTTGTGGCCATGGATGGTATATGACTCCTGTAGGGCTATGGTAGTGGACTCAGAGGGATAAAGAAATGAGAAATTGAGGATGCTGTGCTTTGACTGGAAGGAAGATTTTCATCATCCTCCACATCCTCCACATCAGTTACTTCATCACCTCGGTAAACATCCACTACCTCATCTTCCTCAGCTGAGTGCAGAAGTGCAACAACTGGTGTATGCTCAGTTTGTGCTTTTTGATGCTGATAAATGTGATACTTGTTTATATGCCTTGTCATTGTTGATGTTCCCAGTCGAGTACCCACTTTACCACGACTTAATTTTGTTTTGCATAATTTGTAAACCACATGGCTGCCAGATGATTTATCTGGTGTGAAAAAATACCACACAATGGATTTCACAGATTTTGTTGCACTGCTGCTTTTGGGGAGGATATGTTCATTACTAACACTACCACCACCACAGCCACTACTACTTCCACTATTTCTGTGAGATCTTTCCATGCTCATCTGCATGTCATTTTGATGCACAACCTCTCTGACTGGTTGAACTTCATCTCTTTTTCTCCTCATGAAGCCCATCCATCTTCTGTCCTCTGTTGTTCCTCTGCATGTGTAGGTGTCTGACTCTCCAAGTTATGCCCCACTATCATTAATGTTTTCTTAACACCACCACCATCCTTCTGAGAACTCTTTTTTGTTCTTTTTCTGCCTCTGTATTCCTCCTTTTCATCCCGCTCTCCAGAGCTACTGCTACTTGACATACTGACTGCTGTCTTATCTACCACAAACTCAGGATCTGTTCCACTGATTTCCCCCTCACTCTCATCGGTCTTCTTCTCATCTTCATCATCATCCATCACTCTGCTTATTAAAACTGGCTGCTGCACTATTATGGCCCTTGTGCTCATCCTCTGAGTACCACGACGGGTTACTCCTGCAATGTCCTGAATGTTCTCTACTGTTGTTACAGTTGCCTGGATTGCCTGAGAAGTGCTTCTGATTTTTTTTTACCACCCATGGCTGCACTGAGTCAAGTACTTTTAGTAAGACACAGAGATATATTCTCCCTAACCGGTAAATAACAGCACTGCTGGCTGCATCGAATCAAGTACTGTTTAAAGGGTACCCAAACAAGCAGTGTTTTAAAACTGCAAACTCCAAAATCTGGCTTCATTGTGAGGTAACGTAAAGGCTGCTGTTTACATTTATGATAAAACTGCATTTATGTAAATAACATAAATGCAGTTTCATAGCTTATAAAAATGTAAACATCAGCCTTTCACTTTCAAAAAATGGCATTGCTTCCTCCCTAAAATGTCTGCCAAGTGTGTTAAGTGATGAGTCATGATGACATCATTGAAGCCATAGGCAGAGACCCACATGGCTCCCTATAGTGCTAACTAGTTCTTTCCTCCTTTGTTTTAAATTGTTTCACCAGAATGATCAACACCATGTGTTAACACGTGGATTATTTTGATCAGTACACATGTAAGGCTATGGTTTTGTTCATTTTGTTTCCTTTAACTTGCTGAAAATGTTTTGTAATCCAGCTGACTTTCTCTTTGGCAAAACGCTGTGCAGTACAACCCTTCAAATATCTGATGATCTAGTGGTTATGTGATGCCCTGAAATTTGTAGTGAAGTACTGGTCTGGTCCGATTCCAAAGCTCATGCTTTCTTGGTAATCGACAAATAAGCTTCTCTTGTAGTCTTTTTCCACGTGAACCCCCTGCACCTTGCCTGCCCTTCTGTTAAACACCCCACCATCCATACTCTGACCTTGGTATTGCTTGGGGCTGCATATGAGCTTGTGGTCTCATGAAGAGAATTATCACACCTCAGAAGGTAATCTTGTACCTCAGAGAGTTGTGCATACCTATAACGATACACTTCATCAGCTGGCACTGTTCAAAAATGCCTCCCAATTCACTGTCCAGTCCACTTTCTCAATGCTTGACTTCTGTTCCCACAGTAAACATTAAGTGGATCACCACCCTTCTGCACAGTGAAGGCAGTATATGTACAGTCCCCCTGTTGTGTTTTTTCCCACTTCATTAACCAACAACTAGGTCTTCCTGGAGGGTCAAGCAATAAGCATCAAGACACACCAGAAGAACTGCCATTCATATCCTCATAAGGGCTGCACTTACTATGGATAATATTAACAACAGGAGAGGCATACTAATGCCTTGGGCGAATCCACCCGACTTCCAGTGTCGGTGTACTCCTTTACCTGTGATCTGCAGAGCCCCGCAGGATAGTTCCCAGCTGTTCTTCTCCATTACTTTTCTGTGTTCACTCCACAGTGTGAGTTGGCTGGCTACCACCCTTCCGAATCTTGAATGAGCTATACACAGCTCCCTTGATACTGTCCTAACAAATGTCAAAATCCCCCCCACCCCACCTGAGGGTAATCTCCCACCACTGAATTCAAGTAACAGTTTAGGTGCAGCCCTGCCACTTTGAGTATTTGTCATCACTGGCTGCTCTCATCCATATTCAGGTAGTGATCACGGTGCTGGCAGACCCACACCTCAGATCTCACAGTGATCTTTTCAACTTCCCCCTACCTGTTGTCCTCTAACCTGAATATAGCTGTACCCTGCTGGAATGGCCACTTCAGTGCCTCTCTGGCATTCATTCTTCTCACCTGCTCCCACACCAAAAACTGGTGAGCTCACTGCCCTTCTGCATCATGAATGCAATTAGCACAGTCTCCCGTGTTATTTTTACATATTAATAATAAGCATGATCTTCTGGTAAGCCAGGCTGATAGCAGCAGGGCACAAGGGGTGAAATAGGCTTTCCTACCCATATAAGATCTAAGCCACCTATGATTAGGCACTATCAATTGACGCGTATAATGATGTGCACACCCATCACGCAATAGTGCCTAATCAAAAGTAGACTAGATATTTTAAGAATAGGAAAGCTCATCATTCCCCTTGTTCCCTGATGCTATCAGCTTGACTTACTGGAAAGATCTGTTTATTTTTGATATGTCAAAAAAACCAGGGACTGTACTACCTGCATTCATAATGCAGAAGGGTGATGAGCTCACCAGTTTTTGGTGTGGAGAGAGGGAGTGAAGAATGAATATCAGAGGGGGACTGAGAAAGCCACTCCTGCAAGGTACTGCTATAGTCGGGGAAGGGGGAAGACAGAAGGGGAGATATATGAGCAGATCACTGTGAGATATAAGATGTGGGGGCAGTCAGTACCATGATCACTACCTGGCCCTATTGTCCTGGCCATTATTCCCCTTCCCATAAAACCAGTTCATGCAGTTGTCCAAGGCTGTGTGTGGGTATTAATGTGTGAAATGGCTGCCACTACATGTTCAGTCACTTCACTACCAGTCTAGCATTGCTTGTAAAGCACTTTGGGATACAATGTGTATAAAAGGCACTATATAAATGCCAATTCTTATTATTATTTCCCATAGAAAAAGAAGGCAAGACAAGAATATTTTTGATTTCTGAGACAGTATGAACTCTGGCATTGGACTACGCAAGAACTCTGCTATGAACAAGTGGTGGATCTAGGGGGTGGTGAAGGGTGCAGCCACCCCCAATTGTAACTTACTTGCGTGCTGCTGCATTTCACTTTGTTGAAGAAGTCTGATTTGACTGTACAAATGTTTACATTCAAAACTATGGACTACATTTGTAGTTTCAGTCAAAAATGTGCTAAAATAGAATAATAGCAGAAAATATAAAGGTTTAATACAAATGTTAAAAAGTACATATCAAGTATGCACACCACCCCAGCACCCGCCATTGTAACATCCTGGATCCGCCATAAACACTAGACCACCAGGTTATTTAAGATTTGTACTGCACTGTGGTTTGCCAAAGAGAAAGTTGGTTGGATTAACTAGCACAATTTCAGCATGTTAAAGTAAACAAAATGAACAGAACCATAGCCTAACATGTGTATTGATCAAAATAATGCACATGGTTTTGACCATTGTGGTGAAACAATTCTATACAAAGGGAAAAAAGAACTAGTTAGCACTTACACAGAACCATATAGCTCTCTGATTCTGGCTTCAATGATGTCATCACTTAAAATATTTGACAGCCCTTTTAGGAAGCAGGTAAGGCAGTTTTTTTGAAATTGGAAGGCTGATTTTACATTTTTCAAATGCTTTGGAACCACATTTAGGTAAATTGTATAAACATAGTTTTAGCATTAATGTACACAGCAGCCGTTCCTTTAGTCCCCTATGAAGTCAGATTTTTGAATAGTTTGTTGTCAAAATGTTGTTTAGATATCCTGTAAGTAGTAAGACACAGGTAAATTTACTACCAAACTGGAAAATACAGCACTGCTGGCTGCATCAAGTCAAGTACTTAAAGTAGTAGGACACAGGGAAATTTACTCCCAAACTGGAAAATACAGCACTGCTGGCTGCGTCGAGTCAAGTACTTTAAGCAGTAAGACACAGGGATATTTTCTCCCTAACCAGTAAATAACAGCACTGCTGGCTGCGTCAAGTCAAGTACTTTAAGTAGTAAGACACAGGGAAATTTACTCCCAAACAGGTAAAGACAGCACTGCTGGCTGCATCGAGTCAAGTACTTTAAGTAGTAAGACACAGGGAGATTATTTCCCTGATAGGTAAAGACAGAACCTTAGGCTGCATTGATCAGGTACTTTAAGCAGTAAACACACGTCAAGACAGAAAAATCAGTGAAACAAGGTCATCTGTCATGATTCAGTAAGTTGTTTTGTTTCCTAACCAAGCACTCTCTCAGTGCTCTCGTCACCACCTCTCACTCTCACACACTAAAGAAACTGTGTGGTGTAATTAGTTTAACATCCCTACCCACATGTTTTCTGACTTGCTTCACCAATCGCCACTGCTGTTGCTCCCAGTTCTGCAAGGGAGAGGCGGAGACTCAAAAGAGATTGAAAGTATGGACAAACTATTAAAGTCCTTATTTGCTGACTGAGATGCAAGGACACAGTCTCCTGACTCTCCATATCCTGCACCACATGATGTTACTGGGGGCTGCCACAACTGAGCACGTGTGATTGAAAGGTATGGGGGAAAAAAAACTTGAATGGGGTGAACTGGTGAACCAAAGTTTGCGTTCTTCCTTACAATGTTTGCAATGTGCGGATAAGCGCGAACACCAGAGTTCGATCTTTTTTAGTGCATGAGTGAACTTGCAGCCCTAGTTATGAACTGATTAGGTATATGCTGTCCAGGCTCAACCAAATCCCCTTTTATTAAAATAAGGGAAGCCCCCCATGCCCCTTAACATATGGGTGTGCACCCCAGTTAGAGTAAGCGGGTGAATGTGTGCCCTCATGTTTACAGGCATGCTTTCAGGGATACACAGTGCAACCACCTCTGTTTGAGCTCCACTTTGTGCACTCTGTTTATTTTAGGACACCTTCTTGCAAGATGCCCTGGTTGCTTGCAAAACCAACATTCATCATTTCTTTTATCAGGTAAATCCTTTTTCTGTAACCTGGGGCTGCCTGCTTTCTGGGTAGGCAGTGAGGGTTTTAGTTGCCCTGAAGGTGCATTTTTCCCTTTCTGTGCTGCCACACCTGCCCCACTCCCTTTCAGAGCAGGCCTGTTCCTGACATAGCGGTCTGAAAGCTCAGCATCCTCCTGCACTGTTTTTGGAGCTTGGTCCTCCAGCCAGGTTTTCAGCTCTGCTGGGCAACATCAAAATAATTGCTCCAAAAGTGCCACATCCTCAATTTTCTCTACAGGGTCTGCTTTGACTCCCTCCCACCAACGTTTCAAAATCTGACATTGCTTTGTGGCTAGTTCCTCATAGCTCATGTCAGAGCTTCTCCTGAGCTTACAGAACTTAACTCTGTATGCTTCAGATGTCACTTCATACTTTTTAAGCAATGCGACTTTAAGTTTGTCATAATCATGACTGTCCTGATTATCCATTTGACCCAATGCATCATGAGCTTTCCTGATAAGCAGCGGGGATAGCTGGAAGCTCCAGAACTCTTGGGGAATTGTAGCCTGAATGCATATCTTTTCAAATTAATTTAAAAATGCATCCATATCCTCCCCCTCTTTAAATTCAGCTATCAATTTAGAATATAATTTGCACCACAGTCCTGGAGTTACAAGTTCACCCATGCCATTTACCTGCTCTGGCATTGGATGCTGGAGTTTTAGCTTCTGCAGTTCAAACCCCACTCTGGCTCCCTCTCTCCTCCCTCTCTCCTCTCACTCAGCCTCTCGACACTCTCGCTCAGCCTCTCACTACTCTCTCTCAGTCTCTTGCTGTAGTTCTCTTTCCTTGGCCTTTCTCTGAACCTGTCGCTCTCTTTCCTCTGCCTCTCTCCGAAGCTGTTTTTCTTTTTCCTGTTTCTCCAGCTCCATCTGTAACTTCCTCTGTTTAAATTCCAGCTCCATTCTCCTCAATGCTAGCTGCAGCCTGAACCCTTCTGGCTCCAACATGGTGGTGACCTTCCCCTGCTGCTGTGATCCTGGGTTCCCTCTAGTCCCGCTGTCCTCCTCCCTGAGACCGGACATGGAGGTGGACCCAGGGCCCTCCACGCCCAAGGTCTGGTCCCTTTTAGTCTCCGATTGTGACTCTAGGTCCTAAGCAATCACTGGTGCATCAGCTACACAAGACCCTCCACAAAGTGCTGTTTGGTTTGCCCCTTGCACCGGACTCCTCTTTCCTGGCAAAAACTGAATTAGGTATTCTACTGTGTATTTGCTGTAGGTGGAAGCCATCATCTTTCCTAGTCTACGGCTACACTAGCTTAGCACCCAAAAGAAAATAAAACAGGTCGGGAACTTTAGGCTGCAACCAAAATTATATATTTCTTTTAAAATCTCTGCCTTGTTTGTGTGTGTACTGTTACAGTTTATCAATCCAACACACTGGACTGTTAATGCCCGTGCCACCAAGCAATTGCACAGTATGCAAACAAATTTTTCAGATCCCAGTGCTGTGCACTGGATCTGTCACAGATCTGCTCCAGGGGTCAGGCCCTCTGCTCCCACAGTGCCCAACTATGAAGTGCAATTCATGAACAAGGGACCGAGCAAACTATCAGTCTCGAGTCATGGGATCAATTATAAATCCTTTTTAGCTAGCTTACCCAGGTAACAGGTCCAAATATCACACTCTCTTTGGGGAAAGCAGTGCAATACTTGGCCCAGCGGGCATACTGCCAACCTGGTTCTCAACCGCCTGCCAACTTAATTGAGACTCGGGTATTTTCTTACCTTGCTGGATCTTTACACAGATCCTTGTTAGCATGGTTGCATATGGTGACATTCTAAGCAATTTAACAGTTATGTCAGAATTATCAATACTGTCCCACTATTCACACTCAAAATGAGCAAGTCCCCAGACAAGCTCAAGGAAAAACAAGCTTTACTAAAATTCAAAATAAATAAATACAGAACATATATACATTAAGGTTACAGTCAGAAAAGAAATGGACAAGTACAAAACAAAGTGCCTTGTAACTGACTTAGCTAATTCTATCTCAGGTTTTCAGTTGGCAAATGATCTGGGATGTTAACTATCTTGGCAGAAGTGTCCCTTAGAAGTAGAGAGGGAACTTATACTAAACGGGAAGGGAAGGTGGGACAAAATACTGGTTCAAAGAAAAAGGGAAGTTTCAGCCAGATACAAAAGAGTCTCAGGGTTGACTGCCGGAAGGAGCAGCACAATACAAGCAGTGAGCTTGCCAAATTCTTGACCCAGATGCCAAGAAAGTATGCAGTGGAGCAACTGCTATGGTGTTGGCCCTCTTCTGGCCACCCATGATGGCCTCAACTTGTCCCCGTTGGGACCCGCTGTCTGCGTTGGGGCAAACTGCTATGGCACCGGCCCTCTTCTGACCACCTCTGATGGTCTCAACTTGTCCCCGACGTGACCCACTGTCTGCATTGGGGCAAACTGTAAATGGTGAAGCGACTCTGGGAACTAGATGAAGACTGATTCGCATACCTTTTACACAAAATGCTGACCACAAAGCAGTACTGCTAGCACAGTAAATGTTCGTAACAAAATTAGCAATGTCCATCAAGTCTCAGTTCTTATTTCAGTGGTCAATAGATCAGTCTCAATGTCCTGACCACAGAAAATATACAGGCAAATCACTTTCCTTGGTGAACCCTAGCACTGGTGGACCTAAACTAACAGGGTCCCCCTGGCTAAATCAGGTTCTTCCTGTTACTGTGGTTCTGTAAAGCTAGTTAGACTCCTTAACTGTCTGGGGTCACTAATACTGCTAGGCCCCTCTAACACCTGAGGAATCCAAATGGCTAGCAGTGGGCTTAACTTACCCCTCTTAATAGCAGTGGGCCTAAACTTGCCCTTTTAAGAAGTGCTGGGCCTAACTTGCACCTTTAATAAGCAGTGGGTCTAACTTTCCCTGAGGTTCCTGGGCTTCCTTTGCCCCTTTAAATTAACTGGGCCTGCATTGCCCCTTTAAGAACTGGGCTTGGATTGTTTGGGCCCTTCTGTGATTGCAGGGGCTTTGTCTAGTGTACCCCCTTTAAGATCACTGAGCCACCCTGAAACCCTGGTCCCTTTAAGAACTGGTGGGCCTTCTTGTAACCCTGGCCCCTTTAAGTACTGGGCCTATCTTTAACTCTGCCCCTACAAATACACTGGGCCTTTCCCTTTTAAATTGCTGGGCTTCCTCCAATTGGTCACCTACAAACACATAGGTCCCTTTACTGCTGGATCACTTGCCCCTTTTAATTACACCGGGCCCCTCTAGCACCTTGTATAAGCCTCTATGATGCTCTGGGCCTTTCTGGACTAGGCCCCTTTAAGAACTGGGTCACCCTGAAGCTCTTCTGCGCTAAGCACACATTTTAAAATAAAAATATTTTCTACAGTTCTAAGGCGGACAGCACATAGCAGTGGGCTGCCACCAACTCACCACACCACCGCAGGCTGCGAAGAGGTTGGATCGGAAGGTGGGAGGATTCTCTACAGAGGGAGGGTTTTCAGGTAGCATGGAGGATGGCAGGGTGCCTTTTGGTACTTCCTGATGCTGGAAGGCTTCTTCTTTCTTGAAGCGGCTCTTCTTATGCCGCCGACAAGAGACCGGAACTATAGGACAGCAGAAACAGAAAACAATAAATGAGGCTAAACAGAGCCCACACCGAGTGCAGGGGACAGGACTTGAACACGGACCACCAGACTCGACCACAAATGGGACAGGAACAGGAATACAGAGACTCCTACACTAATAGAGAGGGAGCGAGGCACCAGACAACCATAAGGGAAGGCTTCCAAACCACGGGTAAGCCTTATTCTCTCCCTCGCAGGTTTCTTGCGTCTTCCTCCTCTCAACACCAGCCCAACAACCCTTCCCAAAACTATTTTTCCGTTTCAAAACTGCCCAAGGTTCCAATTCGTGAACCCTGAGCCTTTCTTTTTCCTTTTTTGTTTTTAAACAAACGCACCACGCATTGGGTTTTCAAGCAGTCCCTGCGCATGGGTGCCAGCTCGAGCTGAATGCTCCGAGGGGGGAGGATTTCCTGCTATACCTTTTATGGCAGTCTTTCTAAGTTCAAAGCAGTTCTCTTTTTATAACCTGGCTGTATAGCAGTTACACAGGTTTTAGCAAGTAGGTGTTAAAACAGGAAAGGAAGCTCTAGCCAGCGTATCCTCTAGGTCAGCGAGAAGACAGACCAATTTTCATTTTTCTCTTTTAAAATCCAATGTCTCATGAGGCTCTGCTGCTTGGCCTGTTTCCTAAGCAGGACTGCCATACAAAACATAGATTTATAGCAAAATTATATACACATAACTGGCAGACAGCTATTCATGTTACAGACTGTACTCCAGGTAGCCACTTTACAGATTTCCAGCAAAGGAATGCCCCTTGTAGCTGCCACAAAGGCAGCAGTTACACAAGTGGAATGTGCCCTAAGGTCCTGTGGTGACTGTTTCTCAGCAGAGTTGGATACAGGATACTATCCAACATGCAACTGAGTTCTTTGAGGCAGGCCTGCCTTTTCCCACTTTTCATTTCATTTATGTTGCAATTGTAGGTTGGTACACTGGAATATTAAAATTCTATTTTCAGGCACGACATGAGGTCAATAGTAAAAAAAAAAAACATATGTAACTTACATAAACAATAACACAGAGCAACACCACAACTCACATCATGCCAATGACCAGAATTCGGGAGCAGACTCTGGGAGGTCAGCAGGGGGAGGAGAGGATTGAGCACCTGGAGAACTGCTCTCCTATCCTGGGGTTTGGCACCAGGGACACTTTGCTCTGTAGTGGCTTCCAGTGAGACTGGGAGCACAACAAGAAGCAGGGTTGCTGAGGGGGTGAGGCAATGGCAGACGTCAATGGAAAGGGGTGGGGTAGCTTCCTTCACGCAGACATCATTGCACGTTCATGCCTCGGGGGAGAAAGGAAGGAGAAAAAGCCCGACTGCTGGGGAGGTGACGGCGGGACCCTGGGGGCCAAACCCACATGCCCAATGCTGGCCCTGACCCCAACGTGACTATCTGTGGTCCCAGCCTCCTCTGCCTGGTAGTAGAGGGTATGACCCAGCACCCAATTCCTCAGTCAGTGAAGGGGTTCAGGTGGGCGGTAGAGGTGAGGTGTTATGGGTCTCCGCCTGAGAGGTTCCCCGGTAGCCGGTGACCAGGAGGGAAACAAAGTTTACAAAAAAAATAACATAGAGCAATCAGATTAACTGTGACATCATTTTACACAAGTGCACACATTCAGCTTTTTAAAATAATTACATACAGCCTTGGAAAAATTGCTATTAGAGGTTGAACATTTAACCAAGTCAAGAATAGGGTTCCACGCTGTGGCAACGAAATAAGCAAATGACCTTTTCCCTGAAATTGTGTGCACCAAGGGTAGGGTCAAATGAAGTTTTTGAGAGGCATGAGACTGGCCAAGTTACCACCTAGTCAGAATCTGTACTTCACCATAGATAATGAACAATTGTAGGTGGGAATCCCTGAGGTCCTTAGTACAAGTGATGTAATAGCTGAATGACCATTTTATATCCAAACTATGAAGCTTCAATTCCCCTGAATTGGACTTGGCTGTGAAAAATACAGGAAGGGTGATGGACTGGTTCAAATGAAACTCAGATGCCACCTTTGGAAAGAATTTCCTGTTAGTTCTAAGACCCACCTTGTCCTTAAGGAAGATGATGTAATTAGGATCCGTGCAAAGAGCTTAGAGTTCACACACTCTTTTTGTGAAGTAATTGTTACCAGGAAAAGTTTTCCAGGTGACATATTTCAGATCAGCCATAGCCATTGGCTCAAAGGGAGGTTCCATGAGTTTGGCTATGTACAAATTCATGTCCCAAGAAGTGACTGATACCTTAATAGGAAGAAACTTATGTGCCAAGTGTTTAAAAAATGTCCTTAAACTAGGGTGTGAAATTATTGTTCTCTGAGCACCTGCTGACAAATAAGCAGATACTGCTAAGTGAACCCTGAGGGTTGCAGGCCTGAGGCCTAAAGCATGAAAGTGTACCAGATAAGTAGTAGACAAAACCTTTCAAGGGGATTGATCTACTTAGATGTGCACCAGAGAGAAAATCTTTTCCACTTTGAAGCATAAGTCTTTCTGGTAGAAGTTTTCCTGGAAACTTTCAAGACCTTAAGGACCTCTTCCGACAAATTAAATTCAGAAACACCAAACAACTTTTCTCAGAGCAGTCCAGCCACTGCGAGGCAATTTTAAATCAAGGAGGAAATGTGAAAGGAAAAGTGCAACTCCAGTCACAGTGAGTCACACATTTCATTCCACATTTCCTCCTTAGGTTAAATTCAGAAGATTCCAACTCCTCAAGAACCAGGCAATCAGGTGAAGGCTCTTGAGGTTTAGAAAAACTATCTGACCTTGGCCTGCAGCAATAAAGAGGAAGCTGATGGTTTTTTTTTGTTTTTTTTTTGAGTCAAACAAATCCATTTCTGGAATGCTCCAATGTCTGAAAACTGAGTCCAACACTTGCTTGTTTAAAGCCCATTCATGATGATCCTGACTGATTCTGTTGAGAGAATCTGCCACTGTATTGCCCTTCCCTGGAAGATGAATGCTGGACAGATGCACTCTCAGGGAATATGCTAGGGACCAAATCTTCATGGCTGCTGTGCACAGCCTTGAGGATCTTGTGCCCACTTGCTTGTTGATATACCATATGAAACTCAATGCAAAGAAGTGCAAGACAATGTATATGGAGCACAAAAACCCTGGAACAACATATCAGTTGGGGGGTGAGGATATAACATGCACCAAACAGTAAAGAGACCTTGGGGTTATCATCTCTGATTACCTTAAAATAGGGAAGTAGTGCGACGAGGCAGCAGGTAAAGCAAATAGGATGCTGGGATACATAGGCAGGGGCATCACCAGCAGGAAAAGGGAGGTCATAACTACACTATACAAGACACTAGTGAGGTCCCACCTGGAGTACAGTGTACAGTTTTGGTGACCTTACCTATGTACGGGCATAGACAGGGTAGAGAAGGTTCAGAGGAGAGCAACAAAGATAGTACAGGAGTTGCATCACCAGTCCTATGAGGACAGGCTGAAGGACATGAATATGTACTCCCTGGAGGAGAGGAGGGAGACAGGGGTATGATAGAGACATACCAGTACCTTACAGGGAGGAACAGGATGCAGGAATACACTATTTTCCCACGATAAAGATGCTCTAGAACTAGAGGGCATGGGATGAAGTTGGAGGAAAGGAGATTCAGAGAAAACATGAGGAAGAATTTCTTCACAGAAAAGGTAGCGGACAAGTGAAACTCCCTGCCAGAGGAAGTGGTGGGGGCTAAAACAATCATGGGATTTAAGAATGCATGGGATAGATACAAGGGAATTCAGGAGGTCAGGGGTAAGGGGCAACAGACTTCTAGAAAAACAAAAAGTGAACTTACAAGTTTAAGTGGGCAAACTGGGTGGGACATATGCCCTTATCTACTGACAGCGTCTATGTATCTGTATATCTTTGTAGATGGTGGTTGTTTTGTCTGTCTTGACCTGAACTGACTAACCCCTCAATTGAGAAACAAAGGCCTTTAGGGCAAGAAGGACTGCTATCAACTCTAAAAGGCTGATATGCAGCTTGGATTCCTGAGATGACCAAATTCTGATTTTGAGGTTGCATCTGATGTTGGAACCACAGTGTGATGCTGTTGCTGAAAAGGGATACTCTGCTGAGGTTGTCCCTTTTTTCTACCACTGCAGAGCCAGTAGCAGAGTTCTAATAACTGGCACAAGCTTTGAAATGAGATCCCTTCTTTGGGACCAATGGGATCTCCGGTAATATTGAATATCCCTCCTCTGAAACCTGGAGCATGATACTATTGTAGTAGTAGTATAGGCCATATGTCCTAATAATGCTAGGAACTGCCTTGCAGTCCTGGGCTGACCCAAGGCAAAGGAGTTTTCTAGGGTTAGTAAATCTGTCACCCTCTCCTGAGGGAGAAATGCCTTGCCCTGGACAGTATCCAGTTCTGCTACAATGAATTCCAGTAACTGAACTGGTTCCATCTGAGAATTTTGAGTATTGACGAGGAAGCCCAGAGACTCCAGGATACTTTGGGTAACTGTGATGGAGTCCTTTACCTGCTGGTATGAGTCCCCTAGGACTAGCCAGTCATCCAGGTAAGGGAATACAATGATTCCTTGCCTCTTAAGGTAAGCTGTCACCAGTGGTAGACACTTTGTGAATACTCATGGGGCAGAAGTGAGCCGAAAGGGGAGTGCTGAGAACTGGTAGTGCCCTGAGGGCAGAATGAACCTTAAGTACTTTCTGTGGCAATGCCTGATTGTAATGTGACAGTAGACATCTTTTTTTAACTCAAGAATATTTTTATTGGATGCAATAAACAATAAAGTCATACCAATCTTGACAGCTCTGAGACTATGTACATCCAATCACAGATTCAAATCTCAAAATTTCTTCCAGTTCCATATTGATCAAGAGAAAGTAAGAGAAATAAGAAATTATGATTCGCACAATGCTAATCATTTCCTCGGATTATTCCCACTCATTGTTAGAACAGAACATATAAAAATAATGAAAGAGGTAGGCTGAAACAGGATCAAAATCTACCAATAGCATGGCGCATATTCCTCCTTCCGCCCCCCCCCAACTTGTGCAAAGTAGGCATCTTTCAGATCCAGAGATGCCAGCTAGATTCCTTTCTTTAGGGAAGGAATAACTATGACAAGTGTTACCATCTTGAACTTGGGCTTTGCCAAGTGTTTGTTTAGGAACTTGAGATCCAGGATTGGCTGCCAATCTCCAGTCTTCTTTTTGTTAAAAAGTAGCTGGAGATCATGCCCCTTCCCCTTCGCGTAAGAAGGACTGGCCCTATTGCCCTGACTTGCAATAGCTTTTTTACCTCCAGTTCCAGCAGAAGTGTTTCTGCAGGGGTTGAAGGCTAGAAAACTCTGTGGTCCTGAAGTTTTGAAAACTGTTTGAATTGAAGACAGAGACCCTGACTCACCAGTTCCAGAACCCACCTGTCTGTGGTAATGGTTCCCCAGTGTTGGAAGTAGTGAGACAGCCTGGCCCCTACTGGAAGAGGGGTGGCAGCCTGTTTTGTGAAGTCAGGGATTCTGTTTGGACTGAGGTCTAGGAGCTGGAGATGGACCAGCCCACCTAGAAGACCTCCTTCCCCAGCCCCTGTAGTAACCTCTGACCTGTGTACTCTACAGGCACAGAGAATAGGGTATAAGTCGTCGGGTAGTACTGCCTACTCCTACCTCCCCTTCCTGCAGATCTAAAGGAAGTGGAGACTCTCTCTGTCCTGTGGACTTACTCCTAGAGGAGGTTTTGTACCTTTTTCATGTATGCCTCAGTTTTGTCACCAAAAAGGAAATTGTTTTTGCAAGAATCCATAGCCTTTAAGTGAGTGTTGGGGGTAAGAGTGATTGCTCTGAGCCAAGCAAACCTTCTTAGGGACACTGATAAGGCCAACAATCTGGATGCAGTATCATTTGCATCCAGAGCCATGTGAAATTGGTATTTTGTGGCATCCAAAGCCGTCCTGGCGATCTCTGCTATATCATGTACCACATCGCCTGGAACTCTATCAGTTAAAGCTAATAGAGTTCCAGAGGGCCTTCTGGTATTGTGCAGCATATGTCATATAAGCTGCCTGTCTGAGGAGGAGGAAGGGAGGAAGCTAAAAAGACCTTCTTCCCCATAGTGTCAATCTTCCTAGAATCTTTGTCTGGAGGATAAGGAGCCAGGGGGATTTTAGCTTTATCACAGGCAGCAGCCTGTATCACACCCTCATGATCGGGATGGGAATACAAATACCCCTCAGCAGATCTGTCCACCTGATACTTTTTCTCCATTTTCTTGTCCACTCAGGGACAGAGGAGGTGTCTGTAGAATCTTTAAAGTGGCCTTTTTAAGAGAATTATGGCTAGAAAAGGCTACCTTTTTTGTGGGAACCACTCCATATTTAAAAACTCTGCCTCCTCCTCATCTTCTATAGATTCACGTGAGGGGAGGCCCAAGGTGTTAGCCATCTGCCTGATGAATGAAAAGTGGGATGACAAATCATCATGCCCATGAGGAGGGGCACCAAACTCCTGATCTACCCGGGTTTTTATATGATACTCAATGTCATGAAACTTTTAAACAGCAGTTAATTAATCATCTTCATAATCAATTGTAGTGTAACTGTTCTTAATCATTTTTATTGCATCGTGACCACGTTTTTGTATTTACAATCATGTAATATTTATTTACTTGTAAACATCAATTTGGTTTATTGTATTTACCTAATAAACAAAAGTTAATTAAATAAATGATCTGGGGATACCTCTGACTCAGTGGGTTCCCCTAGATCCGGATCCTACTCTTCCTCCTTAAGGTAAACCTTTTGGCCCTGATCTGTGGAAACTGGTGGTGAAACTTGAACCAGTGAACCAAGGATGGAACCTGCAGTCTGTAAGGCCTGAATAATCTGCAGAGCTTTGGCAATATCTTCCACAGAGGGCATTTCATCTTTGTCTGCTGGGAGTGCCCTTGCTTTTTCAGTGGGAGGCACAGTGACATGCTTTTCTTTATTTTTCTTTTTGGCAGGTACCGACTCAGGAGCCTGCTCAGTAGGCCTTTTGTGTTTAATATATTCAGAACCCTTCTCAGAACTTTTGGGGTCTGAAGAATCTTTAGAGGGTCTCTCCTTTGTTTTAATGTGGAAAGAAGAAGAGGCCTCTTCAGGTTGTTTAGGTGACAATGAGGTGGGGACAGAAGCCATTTTCTCTTACCTTTTGGCCCTTTTCTTGATGGTTTTAGGACAAAAAGTACTACACACGTCACAGTTAGAAAAGATATGACTGGGACCTAGGCACTGCAAACATAAATTGTGGCAATCAGCCTTTCCAAATATTTGAAAACACTAAATACAGGTTTTTAAACCCTGTAGGTCCCACCCTTCTTTTAGGTCTTTCTGACATGCCAAATGTCAGTAGACCAAAAGAAACCATATGCCAATGCCTGTTTGACAATTTTACCGTAGCATACATTACAGCGACAAGTCCAGAAAGCGGGACCCTGGCACTGCTTTCTGGGTGTCTTGCACCCCTCCTGAATCAACTCCAACTCAGAGTTGATTATTTAAATTACTGGGGGTGTGGCGGGGCAGAGCCCCCCACATGGGGGCTTGAGGGAGTGAAGCACCCCCCCAAAGAAAGCAAAGTCTTCACAGAATGGCTTTAAGCCAGTTGCAATTGCGGTCGACATAAAGTCATCGCTTTAATGTCGTTCGACAACAGATTTGTTGAACTGGTGTCATGGATCCAAAGAAACTCCCCAAAAAGGGGAAAAAACACAGGTCATGGTCAGTTCCCTAAAGGGAAAGAGAACCACAATTTAACAAAGATTTATTTTACTTTTAAACAAAATGCAGTCGTTTCCTGACTTAAAACATGAACCAATTGCAAATAATGCAAAACGCTTTTTAAAGCAAGCAAAATTAAGCTATACAACTGAAATTTAGTTAGGAAAAAGTAACAGTTGAAACCATAAAAAAACAGTTGCTCAGACTGAAAAACTCAGTTCCAGGGAACCGCGAGGGAACTGCAAGGATCAAGTAAATAACCCCAAGTTATTTAACAGTTATAAAAAAAATTACTATAGGCAGAGAATTAAACAAAATAGTGTAAAATACCACTTTGAGAGAAATAATCTTGCAGTGAAGCTGCTATGAGAAGGGCTTCAGGGCATCTTTTGTCTGAACAGAGAAAATTAATCTAGCAGTTAGATGGAACACAGTCCACTTAGAGACAGCAGTTTGAATGTAGCATTCTACAGTAGGTTCCATGATTTGCATATATTTCACATTACATCACAGATCCGGAGCAGTCAGAGATTCTGAGCTGACAACTAACTAAATAACTACAACTAACTACAGCCTCGACAAGGGACCCTGTCCTGCCATCCCACTCCACCCTCAGTTCTTGCACCTGCACTTGCCACTAACTAACTTCAACTAACTACATCTTGACAAGGGACCCTATCCTGCCACCCCACTTCCTTCATGCCTCCCCCAGACAAGGGACCTCCATCTTGCCTGACCTGTTGTTTCATTGTTACTCAACATTGTATTTACATCCAGGGTTCAGTTTGTTTAACCTTCTTAATTGTGTAATGAGTACTGTAAACTATTTCTTTTAGCCTACCCTACTACTTATTGTATATTACTGTAACCTTGTTTGTATGTTATTGTAATTTTGTCTCTCCATGACATGGAGCCTTTGTAAATGAGTCTCTGACTCAAAGGTTTGTAATTCCGATAGTGTGCAATAAATAAATAAACAAATTAAATAAATAAATATGACTAACACTACTGGGAAATTCCTGGGGTTTGAATGTAGTGCCCCAACGTTGGCCAGGCAAGCAGATCAGGGAAACCTCAGGAAGGGAAAGGGTTAACCACCCACTCACCCCATACACAGCCGCTGACTACTTCTTGTCCCTGTCCCTCTCTCCCCCCTTCCTGGAGCCTTCCAATGCTGGATCCTTTGTCCCAGCAAGGTCAGGTCTCTGGCCAATGCCTAAAGGGGCCATAAATCAGCCCAAGGGGCTGCTCCAAGTCCCAGGGACCCAATCGTCTGGCTAGCAGCCAGATCCACCCCTAGGTTAGAAGGGTTGTTCCCTGCTAGCCAGAGGGCAGCTCTGGACTAGGTGGCTGACAGAGTGGAGAGCACAAGAACGGACAACTAGAGGCTTACCTGAAGCTCAGGTCTGTGGCTCCTCAGTTGCTGCTTCTCTGTGGCCAGAGATCCAGCAGGCTTCCAACAGCAGCTCTCCAGGGTGGGCTTTCTTGTCCTGTGTTGATGAGTTCCCATTTGGGGTAGGTTTCTGATGTGTCCTTTTGCTAGGTGACCTGTGGTGCAACCTGTCTGGGGCTGCTTGTGCAGTCTTCCTGTTCTCCCCCCTTGGTTGCTGCCTTGGGATAAGCTGCTGGTGGGAAGATTGTTGCCTTGCCCCGTTTTCCTTGGGGTGGTGCCTTTTTTTTCTGTCTTTTATCCTCTGTTCCTCTGGTGGTAGCACCCATCTGTTTCCTTCCCCTGGTTTGTCCTCCTGCACCAGCCATGAGTTGTTGTGTTGGGGGGGGGCATCTTGTTGTGCTGCCCTTTTGATTTTTTTTTCCTTTCATTATTGGTTTGGGTCCCTTTCTTTTTTCCATACCCTGTTGTGATTGTTCAGTGACAGGAATTGCATCTGGCCATTGCCTGGAGTTTGCATCCCCCCCCCCCGACAAAGGGAAGGTCCAGTCTCTCCGATTGGTGGTGGCAGTGGGGTTTTCTCTTTTTGTTTGTCTCATTTCCCGTTCCCCTCACAGTGCACTCTTCGCTATAGCAGCAGTGGACATTCTATCCCCACCTACAGTCCGAGCTGTATCGCAGGTGGGGAATGGTTTGTAGCCTGGACCATGGTGTGTCACAGCAAACAGCATCCAGGTGGAAATGTTCCACCCAAGCACTACAGGACTTCAACAACAACCACTGGGTGGGAGCACGGCTCCCTGGCCACCACTAGACCACCAAGGACACAAATAGTGGCACCTGGAGACCCAGGCCAAAGGGGGGAGGTGGGTTGAGGCACAAGATTGTGTTATGTAGTGCAGTGGGCTCTGAAAAAGAGGAGGGGAATTAGGCAAGTGGGCAGACTGCAAAGCAAAGCAGGGCATTGTGGGCAAATAGGATGACGTTTGTATTAAATAGGTGACCTAGTGCTAGAGGGGGGATAGAGTAGGCTAAAGAGGGCAGGGGGGCCCAGCATTTGTGCACCAAAAGTGTAGGTGAGGGGTGGATCAAGGCCCATGGCTACAGCAGGGCTGAGGCTCAAATTATTATTCATGGAGGGTGGAGCTGAGCTTGGGCCCATCGTGTAGCCAGGCCATGTTCCCCTGGTGCATATTTAGAAGTAGCGGGCTAGGCCCAGGTAACCCCTGTCTCAGGCCTGTAGCAGAGGATCCTTCTATGATTTAAAGGGCCAGCACCCATTTTTTGGTTAAACCACGCCAAAGGTACTAGCCTTCACCCTGGCAGCCCCAAACACCCTCTACTGGCTACCCCATTCCCCTGGACTGCATGCTAACAGCTGGCATGCCTGTGGACCAAGGACATGGCCAGGCCGACACTACACTGCCAGCCACCTGGACCATGACCATAGGTGAACCAAGTATCCTGTACTAAAAAAGCTATTGGTGAATTGCCAATTTCAGTGTCTCACCCAGGATTGTACCATGGGACACCATTTATCCCAAACAGCTGGACTGTTTGCCTCAGAGTCTGCATTAAAGCACCATGGGACTTGAGCTGCCTGCCCTGCACCACCAAACACTGTCATTTGCACCGGGTCTGGACTTGCTGCCCTGCACCTGGACCACTGTGGTTCCTAGACTTTTCAGCATCTGGAACCTGAACTGCCTGCCCTACCACCAACTGTGGTCATCTGCATTAGTCCCCTTCCTACCCAACTGAACTGTTGCATTGGGGAAGCGGATGGAATGCCCAGCTACAGTAGTCCCACCTCCTGAACTAATTGCCCTTCTACAGACTGCAATTGCCTGCACCATTGAGTTCAGGGGTTAACTTTCTTTTGCACAACCAAGCCTTCAGTGCCTTCCGCCCAGTCTGCCAATGACCTCCGAAGACCTTGAAGACTGTAGTAGCTAAAGTAGTGATAGATAGTTCCCCAGTACAGTCAGCCTAGGAGCCACCCAGCCTCAAGGTAGTGAGGTCCCCTCTGCAGTACAGTGGTTAGAAAGCTGCCCCATTGTTATTTTGCTTTTTCTAAGAGGCCATAGCTTTCTTCTTTGTCTGGGTGACAGCTCTTCAGCAGCCTTGCTAAGAACCATTCATCACAGTAAAAGGACATCGCCTCAACCAGCTTCCATCCCCTCATTGCTTGCCTCTTCAACTTCTGGACCAGCCTTCATCCTTCATCTTCTTCATCACATTCACCCTCTTCATCTTGCTGCTTCCATTTTCCTGCCAGCCAACAAGACTGATCAGTCGGTAAGATACAGTACCAGCCATTCGACAAACTAGCTAGCCAACACCTGCCCCTCACCAAACACAAGACTGTTCTTCCTACTGTATCGACATATCATAAACTGGGGTATTGCTAATTTCCTGTGGACAAGATGTTTAGGCATTGATTGAACTACTGCTATTAACGTCTGCAGACATAGGGTACTGGGTGACCCTTTTAGAATGCTATTTTATATATCCACTGTATTGTATACTTATATAGTTGCCTTCCATAGACAAAATTGTTGTGCATGACAGTCAATGTAAGTGCCTTTGCCTTGTATATTACAACCAAATAACCCATTATTTTCCCAGCATAACAAGTGATTGTCACAATAAAAAGCTATATGTTTGCACCTGGAACCATTGTGCTGCCTCTCCTTGAAAAGAAGAGATGAAGCACCCTCCTAGGGCCGGTCACTTCAACTTGACTTAGTTGGCAGGATTAGGAGTTCGAAGCAGGCCCACGTTCCAAGACAGCCTCAAGATGGGGAGCAGCCATGACTCTGGCTTTAGTAGCAGTGGGGAAGAGGAAGAGGAGGATTCCCACTCACCAGGCCACACTACTTCAGTGCCCCCAGGCTCCCAAAGTATATGGGTCACTCCACCAATCCCCAATGGTACCAGCCTGGGAAAATTCAAGCACAAAATGAAAGCAATGTTCCAGCTTCACCGGATCCCAGAGCACCATAAAGTAGAGATGCTAATTGGACAGTTAGAAGGGTCAGCCTGCCAAGAAGCCATGAATCGGCCAGAGAGGGAACAAGCCACAGCAGACCAGATCCTGACTCAGTTGACTTGCACCTTTGAGAATAGTACATTGTCGGAGCTGAAGATGCATTTCTTTTCCCACACACAAGGCCCTGGAGAAAATCTGGGGGAGTTCATGCTAAGCCTCCAAGAAGCCCTACATGCTGTAGAGTAAGAAGACCCAAATATTTTTTTGCAGGAAAAGGTTCATCAGTGGGGTAAGAAATGAAACTCTCCAGAAGGATCTCCAAATACTCCAGCTGCAAGACCGTAAACAGACCTTCTTGGATTTCAAGGAAAAGGACATCCGAATTCTAGGGTCCAGCTGGTTGACTGAGAAAGCTGTGGTAAGTGTGCAGCATACCGATGGTCCCCTGGTAATGTGACCCAACAGTGCAGCCCCTGCAGAGACCTTCTATGCAAAGGGCTGGTGAGTGAAAGCCAGCCCCACCCCAAGTCAACCTACTGCCAAGCATGATCAGGTGGTGCATCATATGGCCCAAGCACCTAACGAATGCCAGTCAAAGGATGGGCCCTCCTCCAGACCCAAACTAGGAGATCTGGGAACAAATGATGGAGTTCATCAAGCAGCTGATGGACATTCATGAGGAAATCAGAGAGCTAAAAGGGGTCCTGCAACCTAAGAATGGGTACCCACCAGTGACAGCACTAGATAGGGCAAAAGGGGAAAAAGTTGCAGCTTTCCCAGCAATTACCTACTTTCCACATGACAGTGGGTCCAAAGTGGTGCACCTGTCTGTAACAATAGCCAAAATATGGAAAACGTAGCCAAAAGATGGAAACGTAAGCAATAGAAAAGTATTTTCACTTGACAAATTTAAGCTTCTGTACTGGTGATATTTGTACTTGTGATTATGTTTGGACCCAGCTGTTTCTCATTTTGACCCACATTTTTTACACCAGGGAGTCTAATTTGACCCGTGTTTTAAAATCCTTAGTGCTGTCACTGGTACCCACCCTTCCACCCAAGGCCAGAGAAGTTTTGGACAAAGGGTGACCGATCAGGTTCGATGAACACGGCAGGCCTATCTGTAGGAGATGCGGCATGAGAAGTCATGTGAAGCAGGAGTGTATGCAGCATCCAGTAGAGGCTGCTACTTTAAACACTGAGCCCCCCCAAGGCCGTGGGCCAAGCCCCGGAGAGAAGCAGCTAGGCCCGGAGTACAAAACAGAATGCCCATCTGGATTAATGGCGTTAAGTTCGTGGCACTTCTAGATACCAGCTTCCAAGTCAAGACTATCCAGGGCAAACACTTCTGGCACTGGCCCAAGGTGCAGCTTCAGACACCACCCCAAATGTAGCTCAAGTTGATTGCCAGGAAAGACTTAGACATCCCGTATCATGGCTACTGAGAAGTCGACATCCAGTTGGGCACAGCCATGTACCTGGGCCGAGGGATCATCATCACTCAGAGTTCAAACGAAGCCTGGCCCTTATCATCTTGGGAATGAACTGCCTTCACAACTGCTACCAGGAACTGTTGGAAGTCCTCCGGGCCTTAGTCACCAACTTACCAAAACCCAACAGGCATGTCTGGTAACAGGCCATCCAAGTCATACAAAGTCACCAACAGTTCACTACTGAGTGACCAAGGAGAAACTGGCTTGGTGCAGGTGGTGAATCCCCAACCCATTGTGCTGGGGCCAGGGTCTGAGACCATTGTCATCTGTAAAGCCAGAAAGGGAGAACAAAGGGAGGACTATATCGCCCTGCTGGAGCCCCATATCCAAAATGAAGAAAGCTCTGTGGCCATCACTTGGAGCCTGGTGGTAGTGAAAAGGGGTAGGTACCACTGAGGGTCCTTTTCTATGGAGCAACCTCGGCAAAGCTATACCAGTATCAGCCAATTGGGTGCCTGGTGCAGGTCAATCTGGACAATGTCATGGAAGCATTCCCCAAAAGCCCTTCTGGTGCAGAAGGTGCAACTGTCTCTGCAGTCGCCACAGCAGAGTCCAAAGATAGCTTGGAGGAAAAGTGGCTGCAAGAGATTGACCTGGGCACCCCAAACTTTACTGAGGAACAATGGTGTAAAGTGATGCAGCTGATTCGCCAGCATAGCACGGCATTCTCCCAGCACCTGCTCGACTTTGAATGTGCTAAGTCTGTGCAACACCACATTCCAACTGAACCTCCCCCAGCAGAGAATGCTTCTGACTTATACCACCTGTCCTGTAACAGCCTGCCAGAGATATCCAGGAAATGCTGGATACCAAAGTTATCCAAGAGAGCCGCAGTTCTTGGGCTGTACCCATTATGCTTGTTAAAATGAAAGTTGGACAGCTCTTGTTTTGTGTCAACTATTACAAGATAAACCAGGTCATGCACAAGGATGTCTACCCCCTGCAGAGAATCAAAGAATCTCTCACTGCACTGAAATCCACAGCTTAGTTCTCCACCCTAGATCTGGCCAGTGGACACTGGCAGTTGCCACTCACCTCTGCAGACCAAGAAAAGACAGCCTCCACCACACCTATAGGGCTATATGAGTTCACCAGGATGCCCTTTTGTCTATGCAATGCCCCCAGCATGTTCCAAAGACTGACTGAACACTTCCTAGGCACCACAACTATGAACTTGTCCTCCTGTACCTGGATGACATCATCTATTCAGGCAGCTATCAAGAACACCTACAGCACCCCCAGAGGGTTTTTGAACATCCGACCAACTACGGCCTAAAGAACAAGCCTTCCAAATGCCATCTCCTCAAAGACCAGGTCAACTACCTGGGCCACACCGTCGGCGATGCAGGAGTTTCCCCAGACCCAGAAAAGATTCAAGCTGTACAGAACTGGCCTACACTGAACTCTGTCAAAAATGCCTTTTTTTTTTTTCAAGCGTCTAGTTTTCTATTAGCAGGTTATACAGACCTGCCACTTGAGGGATTCTTGGTTTTTCTACACAAATCACTGTACTCAATCGTGGGCAATATGGCCTACATTATCATTCTACTTCTAATCCTGGCAAAAAGTATGACTCATAAAGCACTGATCCATGCTAAGTCAGAAGTCATCCCAGCCTGGGAACCCACAATCATAGTTCCTGCTGCATCTTCATATTGCTTCCCTACTCTTAATCTGTCGGGTTTTCATTTAATTCTCATCCTCTCCTCTGGCCCTCCTCCCTTCGCCAATGTCTTTCCGTGCACTTCCCCTGCTAGCCTTGAACGGCCATGTCAGCATCTTCTATGCCCTGGCTAGACGTACCTCAATGACTGAACACCACACAAGAACCCATACGAAAAGAGCCCACTTCTACCTGATAAATGCCCTCAAGAAAATTTTTCTAATTCTCCTTTTCTGTTCAGGCAATGTCGAACTAAATCCAGGTCCCCCAACTCAAATCACTTCTCAGTTGGAGTTTGCAGCTGCTCCTGGGATGAAACTGATGATGGTGACTATTCTAAGCCTGCTCAAAAAACTTGATCATCTTCAAGTTTGGGCAGCCCACACTGACCCAGATCTGATTATAATTACAGAGTCATGACTAAAAAAGACCAGCACTGATCTGCAAATTACTATACCGGGCTTCAAGCTCTTTAGGGCTGACAGGGATTCGGGGGGGGGGGGTGGAGTTGTATATGCCAAATCAAAATTTGATGTTAGCAGCATTTCCTGTAAAACTAAGCCCAAGGAATACAAGATTGGCTCGCTTAAACTTCACCTTCCATCCTCAGAGTGCATCACAATCATTGGTGGCTATAGACCCCCGTCAGGAGGCACAGAAATTCTTAACATGTTGAAATCCATAACTTTGGCTGCTAAGACGGAAACAATAATCTTAGGGGACTTCAATATGGATTGACTCACTGCTAAATCCCACTCCCTAAAAGCCATCTGTGATGAGCTGGGTCTTACACAGATAGTAACTGAACCCATAAGAATCAATGCTTCTAACTCTGCCAACAGCTCACTCTTAGATGTCATCTTAACTTTGCATCCCCATAAAATCTCACATTCTGCAGTTTTCCATAACGACATGAGCGACCACAGTATTGTTGTATGTACAAGATTCCAATCTAAAACCAGCAGCACCCTAAATTCAGAATCAACGTCATTCCATAAATTTAACTCAGTAAACTTCTAACCGATCTAGCTACGATCAGGTGGCAAGACCTATATCTTGCCAAATCTGCTGATGCCGCTATCTCTGTCCGAAATGACAACCTCACCACCCTAATTAACAAGCATGCTCCTCTTATTAAAATGAGGGTGCGGAAAATCTCGCATCCGTGGTTCACCCAAGAGCTCAAATCTGCACTTACCAATAGAGACAAGCTATGGGCTAGGGCAAGGCACACAAAGAACCCGGCAGACTGGCAGGCATTTAGAACTGCCAGAAATGCCTGTGTTAAAAGTGTACATGCTACTAAAGCAAACTTCTACATCTCCACTCTGGAGCAGGCCAAAGGGAACTCCCAAAAAATCTGGAAGACACTGAGATCCATTGAAGGCCATCCAGCTGCTTTCTCCCTTCCCACCAAGATTCTGGCCAAGGATGGGATGGTTGAAAATAAACTGCGAATCCTCGAAGAACTTAACCTTCACTTTGCCACTGCTGGGTTGGCATTCGACTCCTTCCCATACGCTAGCCAAGTGAATAGCAACACTAGCCCAGATTCTACACATGCTACTCCTCCTCATCCCTTCCAGTTGTGCCTGTTTAGCTACAAAGAAGTCGAAGACATAATTCTTAGCCTTGACACCAAGAAAAGTGCAGGGGACAATGGCCTTGAATCATTTTTCTTGTGGTTAGGCTATGCCCAGCTCACAGCCCCCATCCTTCACATCTTCAACTTCTCTATTACCACAGACACTGTTCCATCCTGCTGGAAATCTGCCCATGTTCTTCCTCTCTTCAAATCAGGAGATCCTTGTGACTTAAATAACTACCGTCCTATCTCTATCTTGCCTGTTCTCTCCAAAGTGCTGGAAAAACTTATATACAACCAACTAAAAAATCACCTTGAAGTGCACTCACTCCTAAACCCGGCCCAATCTGGCTTCAGGTCGAAGCACAGTACCATCTCAGCCTTGGCTAAAGTCTCTAATGACTGGATCCATGCTATGGACACCAAGAAGGTTACTGGTGCAGTCTTTCTAAACCTCAATAAGGCCTTCAACACTGTAGACCATTACCTCCTAATCACCTGTCTTGCCTACATAGGTGCCACTCCACTTACCTTACAGTGGTTTAACAGTTATCTCACGGGAAGGATACAAAAAGTCAAAGTTGATGGCCTACTATCTGCCCCCCTTCCAATTGCCAGAGGAGTCCCTCAAGGCTCCATCCTAGGACCAATCCTTTTTTCTCTATACATCAACAACCTTGAATCCCACATAAAGAACTCTAGCATACATTTCTTTGAGGACGATACGGTTTTGTACACATCAGGCTCGTCCTTAACTGAAGTCAGGGAAGCACTCCAAGCTGACTTTATCCAGTTAGAAAGCAACCTTATCAATGCCAAGCTTCTCTTAAATGCCAAAAAAACCAAGACAATGATTTTCTCGAGACTTGCCTTGTCTGGTGCCCTACCTGCTCCACCTAAAAACTTCATAGTTACCTCCCTAGGTGAACCCTTGGAAGTCATACCTAAATTTAAATATCTAGGTATGTGGATAGAAAACAAGGCTTCCTTCAATGACCACATTGAGGATCTATCAAAGAGGCTTAAAGCATGCTTGGGTTTCTTCTTTAAAAATAGGACCCTCTTTTCTCTCGCGAACCGCAAAAGACTTGTCCAAGCAACATTCCTTCCCTTGCTTGACTACGGAGACATTATCTTTATCTCCTCCCCTACCTTGAGCCTATCTAAACTGGATTTACTCTATCACCGTGCTCTTCGCTTCATTACTAACTCTGCGTACAGGACCCACCACTGTGATCTTTATGCAGCAGTTAGGTGGACCTCTCTTGCCACCAGACGCCTCCTGCATGCTGGCATTTGGATCCTCAAATTACTACTCCACAAACCACCTGTCTATTTAACGTCTCTCATACACATCTCGCATAGCACCTACTCCCTAAGGAAATCCGACCTTATCCTACTAGATGTTCCCAGGACATGTGCCACAGCTGGCCAAAGAGCTGTCTCACACACCCTCCCAAACATTTGGAACCAACTACAAGCCATGCTGAAGCTAACCAGCATCGTATCAATTAACTCCTACAAAACACTAGCTAGCTCTAAATTAAAAGACATATGTAGGTGCTACTATGCCCCCAACGACACGTCAACTTCCTAGGTACCAACTGGCCCTCTACTTATTAAGCTGAAATGTGTTGCATAATTTATGGCAAGGTTAAAGCTGGAATGTACACATATATAGCATAAGGACTTCTATTGTGTATACCTCTTGTATTATATATTTTTTCTTTGTTGTTCTACATTTTATATTTCCTGTCTATGTAATTGCGAACTGTATGTGTATGTGCCTCAGGACCTCCTTGTGAATGAGCTTGCTCAACGGAGTCTTTTCTGCAATAAACATGAACTTGAAATTCCTTGGTTTCATGGGGTACTACCGACAGTTTGTCAAAGACTTTGCCAATTTTGCAGCTTCACTGCATGAACTCCTCCAGGGGCCCACGGACCCCAAAGTATTCTGCAACACTCTAGTGCATTGGGCAGAGCCAAAGCAGGTGGCATTTCAGCGTCTAAAGGACATCCTAATGGAGGCACCTATCCTTGCCTACCCGGATTACACCCAGCCATTTGTTTTGCACACAGACACCAGTAATCGAGGACTAGAGGCAGTCCTATCCCAATGCCAAGACAGGGCTGAGAGGGTCATTGCCTACGCCAACCAAGGACTAAGAGGGACAAAATGCAATGATGAGTGATATAGCTCCTTCAAGCTCAAGTTCCTGGTGCTAGTGTGGGCAGTGAGTGAAAAGTTCAAGGATTACCTGGCAGCCACCCCCTTAATGGTGTACATGGACAACAATCCCCTGGCACACCTAAACACAGCCAATCAAGGGTCCTGGAGCAGTGGCGGCAATCCTGACTGTTAAACTTTAACTTTGAGATCCACTACTGGAGAGGGCAAGTAAATGTTAATGCTGATGTCCTGTCCCGGCTACCCGAGAAAGATGAGTCTGAAGAAGATGGGATTGCCCGAAAGAACATACAGATGCCACCATTCTCCACACTTCAGGCCAACATGGTATATGCTTGCTGCTGCAGCCACCCACAAAAACTACACCCAGACCAGGGGAATCCAGCCTCGCTACCTCTTCAAGATGAGGACCAGTAGGGTCCAATCCAATGTGACAATAAGATCATCCAGAAGATTCAGGAAATAATGGAGACTGGGGCTCCACTCTCCCCCCAAGCACAGCTGCATGCACCAGAGGAACTCCTCAAACTTCTCCGGCACAGGGATTGAGTCTCCATCCAACAAGGGAGACTGGTCTGAAGAACATGGTACCCAGCACCCCACCAACCCTGTGCGCAAATTGTCTTGCCAAAAACAGTCATGATCCTGGTGCTACGAGCATTCCACGATCTGTCTGGGCATTTTGGCCAACAAAAACCAAGAGCAACCTCTGAGAGCATTTCTACTGGACTGGCATGAGGGAAGACATCATCTCCTGGTGCAATGCCTGTGCAGCATGCAGCCTAAAATGCAAACCAGGTTCTGCAGACTGAGTGCCCGTTGTTTCCATAGTAAGCAGGGCTCCCCTAGAGTTGGTCACAATGGACCACCTCAAATTGGATCTCAGCAGGGATGGGCAAGCTTACGTGCTGACCATCACTGGTCATTACAAGTTCCTGGTGGCCTTCCCCATCTGACATGTATCAGCCAAGATGGGTGCTGCAAAGGGGTTGTGGGATAACAGATGGACCAGACACAGAACTTCAAGTTCAACACACGATCTATGTGTGATGCTTATTCAAAATACAAAAAATATCCTTCAGCAGTGTCATATTTCTTCTTCAGTACATCAGTTTGCAGCAACAGACTATGTATGTTCTTTCTCTGCACTTAGCCAGCACCTACTGATACTGATCTCTGATCTAAACATTTTTAGTGAAAAACTATTCATCCCTATGTGGGCCTTGTTTGCTTGGGTAGTGGGGACTCAAAAAAGAAAAAAAAAACAGAAAAAAAACAAGCTACAGACAAAGTAGCTCAGTTTAGTTTAGTTTATTGTTCTAGGAATTACTACCTTTGAGCCAGAGGCTCTTTTACAAAGGTTCCACGTCAATTAGGTACAGTACAAAAAAGGTTACATAGATAACACAGCAATTTGTGCTGTGTCAAGAGTGAGAAAACATATACAAATACATATCAAATCATTTGTGCAAAAGGACATGAGATATCAATAATCACATTATTATTACAAGAAAGAGGTCATGCCAGATTAGGAGAAACAAATAGGGGAAAATGTCCAGAACAGAGAGGGTAAGTGAAAGGTGTGGGGAGCAGACAATAGCAGGAGAAAAGGTTTCCCAAACATGTCTTTGTCAAATAACGGAACAGGGTGGGTAGTGAGAAAATAGGAAGTTTAATCAGTGCAGTCACAAGAGCTGGAGGTGGCAAGGTGAGAGAACAGCCTTGATTTGAAAATACCTAGAGAGGTGGAGGCAGCAATATGAGTTCTGAGGGCATTTAGCCATCTGGAGGCATGATAGGCAAATGATCTTTGTCCCTGAGAAGTCCAGCATCGGGGGACTTGGACAGGCTGGTGTTCTGGTCTTCTGGTAAAACGGGTGCTAGCGCTCGAGCATAACAGGTCTTGGATACAAGGTGGAGTGAGGCCCAGAGTGGATTTTTTCGCCATCAGGCAGGTAAGGTACTTTATCCAGTTTGAGAGTTGCAACCAACCTGAGTCAGCATAGAGTTCACATGTGTGGGTACGTCGATACACCTCAGTGTAGAAGCACTGAAAAAAAGGTTACCCGGAAGGGCATTGGCAACAAACCAAGTTTCAAAGAAATACATCATACATACTTTCATAATGCAAAGCATCATGGGATATATGTAAATCACCATGAAATGTCAGCCTTTTTCAGTTTACAGCCATTTACATGCATTTTAAATAGCACAATTAACTTAATTTTTATAATATAGTCAACTATTACTTTTTACCTTCATCAAAATCACCTAGTGCCATGGTATTTTCAACATTTACTTGCTTCATACACATAAGGTATATGCATTAAAGCATTTTATGGCATTGTGCTATTACATTCTAAATCCAACAATGATAAACACAAACTGTTTTACATCTACTTGGAGGCCACCACAATAATTTTCCTGTATGAGGACCTGAGAGGGAAAAGAAAAATGAAAGAGGAAACTATAGCATAGTCAAGAAAGGAAAGGGTTGCCCATAGGTGACCAACCTTATGGACTAGAAATTGTAAAGAATAGATTAGGCTAAGAAATAGAAGAACTGTTGCTACAGATTTTAAGAAAAGGTCGGTCCTCAAGAGTGGCAGGAGCTCCCTGTCAAGGTGCCAAGGCCTTTTGAACTCACTTCATCCAGTACTATGGGTTCCCCACCCAAATCCTCACAGACCAAGGGGCAGCCTTTGAGTCAAAACTCTTTCAAGAGTTCTGTATAGGAGTACTAAGCTGTGAACCACCACAAACCATCCACAGTCCAATGGGCTCTGTGAGTTGGCCAACCACACTATCATCAACATGCTGAGGTCTCTGCCTGATCACGAATGCACCGACTAGCCCACCCTCCTCCCAGAGCTGATATATATTTACAACAACACTGCCCGCTGCTCTGTGGGGTACGCTCCCTACTACCTCCTATTAGGGCAGCATGGACACCTACCCGTGGACCTGGTTCTGGGGGTACCAGCACCATCCAAATGACCCTCATCAATGATTAGGTACAGAAGCATCATGAGTGACTCCAGATGGCTGGCAAAATGGTCTTGAAAAAAATGGACAAGGTGCACCAGCAAAAGAAGGATCTGTATGACAACTGGGCCAAAAGCCCAGCCCCTTGCAGTCAGAGACAGGGTCCTGCTCAAGTCAACACACCACATCCAAAAGCTAAGGACTAAGTGGGACCCAGACCCCTACCTAATTGTGGACATCCCCAACCTATACCTCCTCATCTACCGCATCTGACAAGAGCCTGACCCCTTCCAATGGAAGACTGTACATCGCAACCTCCTGAAGCCCTGCACCTTCAGAGGCACCCAGCCAGCATAAGAGGCAAATCCAGCATCTGAAAGCACCAAGCCTGAGGAGAGGCAGGAACAAAGATCCAGGGGGCCCCCCAGGGCACTATCCAGAGGACTTCTTTTTGTGGTCCTGCCTCTGAAATGTCCCTGCCCCAGTATCACAAGAGCTGACCTTTGTGGCAGAGTGGCTGGCAGCAGATTTGCCCCGGTGGATTTGCAGGCCCCCAATCCACCCTAAGTGGGCCCACCAGTGCCAGAACCATTCCTAATGGTGTACTTGTGCCCGATTCCCAAGTGGCTGAGGACCCGGTGTTTGAACCACTCATAATGCACTTGCCAGCACTCAATTCACTGACAGGGGAAGAGCCAGGGGCTACACTGCCTTTGGCTGGCCATCCGGTCCCCAACCCATCCATGGGGGAGGCGCCGGTGCCCGACCTGCCCATAATGGAACTGCTGGCACATGACCTGCACCTAAAGTGGTCGCAGTGTTCAACAAAAGGGCTGCCTCCTATTCGGCTCATTCAGCAAATTTAAAGTCCGAAAGGAGGCTCGGTAATTGTGTCATGTTAAATCCAAATGTAACTGTTCTAAGGTGCTGATACTGTAAATTTGTTAATAATGTTACCATACAGTAGGTAGTTCTTATTGTGTTTAGGTAAACTAGTTGACTAGCGTGTACTAGTAACCTGTTTTCTCATGTTCTATAGCTTAAATGGTACTTAAGCCCCATACATGGGGACATGTATGTTTAAGGAGGGGCAGATTGTAGTGCCCCAATGTTGGCCAGGCAAACAGACCATGGAAACCTCAGGGAGGGAAATGGTTAACCACTCCTCCTATAGACAGCCAACCAGCATGCTGACCAAGCTGGCTGGCTGATCACTTCCTGTCCATGTCCCCCTCTTCCCCCCTCCTGGAGCCTTTCTGCACTGGATCATTTGTCCTGGGCAGGCCAGGTCTCTGGCCAACACCTAAAGGGGCCATAAATCAGCCCAAGCGGCTGCTCCAAGCCCCAGAGACCTAATGGTCTGGCTAGAAGCCAGGTTTGCCCCTAGGCTAGAAACACTCTTCCCTGCTAGTGAGAGGGCAGTTCTTGACTGGGTGGCTGACAGAGTGGAGAGCACAGGGGATGGATGCCTAGAGGCTTATCTGAAGCTTGAGTCCATGGCTCCTCAGTTGCTGCTTCTCTGTGGCAAGAGGTCTTACAGGCTTCTGGCAGCAGCTTCCCAGAGTGGGCTTCCTTGTCCTGGGTTGGTGAGTTCCCATTTGGGGTGGGTTTCTGGAGTGTCCTTTTGTTGGGTGCCCTCATGCCCTGTGGTGCACGTTGTCTGTGGCTGCCCATGCAGTCCTCCTGTTCTTCCCCTTTGGTTGCTTGGGGTCAGCTGCTGGTGGGCAGATTATTGCCTTGCCCCGCCTTCGCTGGGGTGGTGTAATTTTTTTCTTGCCTTTTTTTTGTTGTCTTTTCCAGTTTGTTCCTCTGGTAATGGCTGTCAGTTGCTTCCCATCCCCTGGTTCTTCCTCCTGTGTCAGCCACAAGTTGTTGTGTCCATGGTGGGGGGGGACCATCTTGGTTTGCTGCCCTTATGATTTTGTTGCTTGTTTTTTTTCCTAGTCCCCTTCTTTTTTCCTTTTGTTACTGATTTGGGTACCTTTCTTTTCTCCATCCACTGTTGTGAGCATTCAGTGGCTGGGGTTGCGTCTGGCAGCCTGGAGCTCACCTCTTCCCATCCGATAGAGGCGAAGTCCAGTCTTGGAGATCGGTGGTGGCAGAGGAGTTTTCCCCTTTGTTTGGCATGCATCCCATTCCCCTCACAGCGCACTCCACACTATAGCAGCTACGGACCTTCTCTCCCCCCCTACAGTCCATGCTGCCTTGGAGGAATGGAACAGTTTCTAGCTTGGACTGTGGTGTGTCACTACAAAGTGCATCTGGACAGAAAGGACCACTTAGGTTATAGTGTTATGCCCAAGTACTGCAGGACTTTAGCAGCAACCACCAGGTGGAAGTGTGGCTTCCCAGCCACAATTAGAGCACCAGGGACACACATAGTGGCACCCAGAAACCTGAGCCAAAGGGGGTAAGTGGGCTGAGATCTGAAATTATCTTATTTAATGCAATGGGTGCTGAAAAAGAGAAGGAGAAGATTAGGCAAGTGGGCAGACAGCAATCAGTAAAGGGGCATTGCAGGCATGAGCCCAAAATAGGTTGAATTTGGTGCTAAATAGGTGCCCTAGCGCTAGGGGCTGGGTAGAGTAGGCTAAGGAGGGCAAGGGGGCCCAGCATTTGTGCACCAAAAGTGTAGGTGCGGGGTGGTTACAGCAGGGCTGTGGCAAAAATTAATATTCATGACAGATGGAGCTGAACTTGAGCCCATTATGTAGCCAGGACACAACTCCCTTGTGCATATTTAGGAGGGGCAGGCTAGGCCTAGTCATAGAGTTCAAATACATAGTAGAGAGGGCTAGAGGGTGGACTCCAATGCCTCAGTTGAAGCCACCATCCACCATATTAGAGGAAGGTTGAGGTGCAGGCAGATAACAGGAACCCTTCTGGAAACTTGATAGTGGCACTGGCACACTGTTTTGACAGAAATCTGCTGATCTGGTTGGGTAACAAGCACCATTGACAGCAGAGAAGTGAAGAAGCACATGCACATTGTGGTGACAAAAACAAGGTATGCTCATTTGCCCCTTGCTTGTATAAGCAGTGCGTTACTCAGTTTTTTCAAAACAGCGTGCCAGTGCCGATATCTCATGTTTTCAGAAGGGTTCCTGTTATTTACTGGCACCTCAACCCTCTTCTAATATGGCGGACACGTGGCTTCAACTGAGCCACTGGAGCCCACCTTCTAACCCTTTCTACTCTATATTTGAACTCTATGAGCCCAGGTAACCCCTGTTTCAGGCCTGTAGCACAGGATTTCTCTGGGATTAAAAGGGCCAGCACCCCTGTTTTTCAGATAAGTCACACCAAGGTTACTAGCCTTGACCCTGGCAGCCCTAAACACCCTCTATCAGGTACCCTATTGCCATGGACTGCTTACTAACAGCTGGTGTGCCTGTGGACCAAGGGCATGTCCTGGCCAACACTACACTGTCTGCCACCCGGACCCTGGCCAGAGGTGGACCCAGCACCCTGTACTAAAAAAACTATTTGTGAATTGCCAATTTCAGTGTCTCACCTAGGATTGCACCCTGGGACACTATTTACCCTGAATGGCTGGACGGTTTGCCTAGGGGCCTGAACTAAAGCACTGCAAGGCTTGAACTGCCAGCCCTGCACCCACCAAAAACTTTCATTTGCATCAGGTCTGGACTTGCTGCCCTGCACCTCAACCACTGTGGTTCCTGGACCTTTTAGCATCTGGAGCCTGAACTGTATGCCCCACCACCAACTGTGGTCACCTGCATCAATCCCCTTCCTCCCCAACTGAACTGTTGCCTTGGAGAAGTGGACGGACTGCCCAGCTACGGTAGTCACACCCAACAAAAAAGATGTGCTGTGATCGGTGACTAAGCAGGGAGGTTCTGTAAAATAAGGGCAGCCAGTCCACAAGTACACAAAGTCCAACAAACCAGCACCCTTAGCTTGTAACTAAGATGAAATCCAGGTCAAATCTAAAAATATTGAAAAATACAATATTGTATTAAGTGCAAATGCACAGAAGAACCAACAAGCACCATCCTTCATCCTTCATCTTCTTCATCACCTTCACCCTCTTCATCTTGCTGCTTCCATCTTCCTGCCAGCCAACAAGACTGATCAGTCAATAAGGTACTGTACCAACCATTTACCAAACAAGCTAGCTAACAGCTGCCCCTCACCAAACACGAGACTGTTCTTCCTACTGTACCGACGTATCATAAACTGGGGTATTGCTAATTTCCCATGACCAAGGTGTTTAGGCATTGATTGAAATACTACTAGTAATGTCTGCAGAAATAGAGCACTAGGTGACCCTTTTAGAATGCTATTTTATATACCCACTGTATACTTATAAAGTTACCATCTGTAGACAAAATTGTCACGCATGTCAATCACTTTAAGTGCCTTTGCCTTGTATATTGCAACCAAATAACCCATTATTTTTCCAGCATAACAAGTTACTGTCACAATAAAAAGCTATCTGTTTGCGCCTGAAACCATTGTACCTGCCTGTCCTTGAAAAGAAGAGACTAATCACCCTCCTAGGTCTGGTCACTTCATGAACAGTAGATTAGAGTGTAACCAGAGATTAAGTTTGTTGAAATCGACCTGAAGTCTGGATGCCTCATCAGCAAGGGATGAGTCAGAGGTATGCAGGATGGTACCATCTGCATACATCTGGATAGAGGAGAATGAACATACCTTGGGAAGGTCATTGGAAAATATGGAGAATAGCAGTGGTCCAAGTACAGAGTCCTGAGGGATGCCAGTGCTGATAGGCTGGAAGAAAGACACAGAGTCACCAATCTGCACAGACTGGGTTTGTTCCAGCAGGTAGGATTTCAGCCAGGCTGTGGCAGTAGGAGACAGCCCAGCAGAAGAGAGTTTAGAAAGGAGGAGGGTGTGAGAAACAGTGTAAGAAGCCTTTGCCAGGTTGACAAAAATGGCCATGGTGATGAGGTCCTGGTCCACGCTGGTGTGGATGGAGTCAGTGAGCCTAAGAAGGGAGCTGATAGTGGAGTGAGTCTTCTAAAAGCCAGACTGGAAGGGGATGAAGAAGGAGGAGGAGTCTAGGAAGGGGGAGAGTTGAGACAGCACTAAGCATTCCTGAAGTTTGGCAAGGGTGGGTAGAAGAAAGATAGGCCAGTAGTTACCTGGTACAGAAAGGTCACCACTATTAGGTAGAGGGATAACAGTGGCTTGCTTCCAGGCAACTGGGACAGAGGGCAGGGAGAAGGAAAGGTTAAAGAGAAATGGCCACTCCACCATGTCAAAGACCTTCTCAGCGTCCAATGACAAGGTGACCATGGGTGTTCGGTGCTTCCTGGCTTCTCAGATAATATCAATGAGAAGCTTGATGTTGTCTAAGCTTTTTATACCAGGTATAAATTACACTTGGTCCAAGTACATCAAGTGGGAAAGGACACTGTTAAGGTGAGATGTCAGCACTTTGGCTGAGATCTTTGTGTTGATGTTTCTATGAGAAATGGATCAGAAATGCTCATACCATGTGCTGTCCTTACCTGTTTTGGGGAATAAACAATATAAGGGCCTGTAAGAACATACGGGGAAGGGTGCCACCTTCCCTTGGCTTGTTTAGGACTGCTGCTAATTTGGGAGCTAATTCAGTAGGTCTTTAAACCTGGCATAAACATTTGTTGGAAAACCATTGATTGCTGGAGATTTCCCTTTAGCCATGTTTAGAACTGCCTCAAGGATTTCTTGGTTGGTTATTGTGCTTCCTCGTTCCTCTCTTTGGGGATGGAAAACCTGTGGCAGAAAAATATTGTCATAGAATTTATCCAGTTCTTCTGGTAAGGGGTGGTTGGGGATCAGCCACCTACAGTTTCTAATAGAACTGGACAAACCTTTGTTGATATCGTCAGAGGTGAGGACTAGAACATCTTCCTCTATGTGCATCTCGGGGATATAATGGGCTGCTTCCAAGGCTCAGAGGCCATACTTCAGCAGCTTCTCCAGCTGCTCTGCTGCTTCCCAATAACTCTGGTGCAGTTTATACTGGGCATACTCCATGTGTGTTTGTATGTCACTCTCTATGATGGCTTTTAGCACCTCTATTTCTCGTTTATAGGACAGGGCTGGAACTGCTTAAGAGACGTTGTTCCATGGCTTTTAGGGCTATTTTGGGCTATTTTGTTCTCTGACCCCACTCTCATTTTAACTGGGCTGAATATGCAATGAGCTGGCCTCTCAATACAACTTTCATTGCATCTCAGGGTTGTAGACAGAGACATCTGGATCTCATTCCATGCATAATATTTCCCTTACTTTGTTCTCAAACACTCCTGCAAGGTCTGGGATTCTTATACAAGCACTGAAACATCTGTTCTTTTTATTTACCCTTCCCCACTCTAGCACCAGGGACACAGGGGAATGGAATGACATGACAATAAAATACAAACTATTTTTTCCTCATACGATGGGCATCAGCTCCGTTGCTACCACCAATATGTCATATGGCTATAGGAGCCACGGGGGGGGGGGCAGAAGAAGTAATCTCAGTCTGGGGTGCACTGCCACCAGGGGTCAGTAAGAGCTAAGGTGTGACACAGCTGTCTTACTTGAAGCCCTAAGGCTCACTCCTGGTGTAGAGCTGTGCATCTGTAGTGGCCATTAAAATAGATATATAACCCTCCCCACCGATGTCCTCTCCCCAAGCTGGTATGTGTTTTTTACTGCCTATATATTTACAAAAAAAAAAAACATAAAAAAAATCTTATCCTGCCTAAATCTGAGCTATCTACCACAGAAGGGGTAGCTGAATATTGATGGTGCAGGCTACCAGGAAGTGCAGGGCCAGCTTGCTCTGTTTTCTGGGGCACATTTTAAAAGAGATGTTTTTGCTCCTGTGTGTGTTACACCTTTGTAGGGACTGGGTAGTGCTTGGAAAACCTTTTAATGGTAGTTTTTAAACATACATTAGGAGTTTTGAGAAACGCTAAATTGGAGGTAAGTAGCAAAGCTACTTCCGGTTTTGGCACTATAAGAGAAACAGCCCTAGCAAGCAGCAGCTGTTCCTGAGCTGTGCATCTGTAGTGACCATTAGAATATAAATATCCCCCCAGGATAGTCTCTTCCCAAGCGTTTGTGTGTGTTCTACTGTCTATATCTTTTTTTTTTTTTTTTTTAGTATTTCTTTCTCCCCTGTGGACCTGGCCGTTTCTCTCTCTCTCTCTCTCTCTCTGTCTCTCCCCTGTTCTACTGTCCCCCTGCCCCCAGCGTCATCGCCCGAACATCAGACCCCCTCCCCTCATGCCCCCATGACTTACTGGGGAGTTGCCATCTCGGGGCGGTGCCTGCAGGGGATGGTTTTATGACGCTCGGCCAGGACCTATTTTCCACTTTTCTTGCAGAGGGGGCGTCTGCAATGCCAACAGTGCCATGCAGCGCACACGTCCACACACTGCACACCAGTCGGCTACTCCTCCTCTGAGCCCCAACATGCGGGACTTGGCATGCCAATACCTAGCCTCTGCTAGACAACAGGCAAGTGCCGGTCCATGGTCTCCACCCTCCCCAGGACAGGAGATCTGTCCCCTGGATGATCAATCCTCTCCCTCCCTGGCCGACCGCCGGCAACCCGCTTGCATACTGTCTATATCTACAAAAAGCAACAACAACAAAAAAAGCTTACCCTGTCTAAATCTGTGCTATGGACCACAGAAAGGGTACTGATTTTCAAAGGGTCTGACATTGCCTAGGGACTGATGTTCCTTTGCACAGCTCCCTGGTGTAGGTAACAATCTCAGTTTCAGTTCAGTTTATTGTGAAAGGATGGAAATCCATTGGGCAAGCTCATTTGCAAAGAGATCCCGTGTACAACATACTCAGCAAAATACAACAATGTACAATATACAACAAAATACATGGTAGCGAGTAGAAAATATAACACAGCAATGACAGTACAAGTGAAGCTAGACAACAAGCATTTGTCAATGCCAAATGTTGTCTTGCTGACATTGGCATTGGTAGTGCAGGAGTTAGAGAGATGCATAATAAGAATGGAAGTGAAGTATGGAGTGACACCAACCCCACACCACCCTACAGAGACCGACAGGCACTGAGGTGTACCCTTGGGTGTCGGACGTAATGCTCATGTCATTTCAGCTCACCCTACCCTGCAGACTGCGTCAAGTATCGCATTATGCCTTGGGGTCCTCGGGCCTTACGCTCACCCCATTCGCTCATAACACTCATGACATTTCACCTCACCCTATCCTGCAGACACTGACAAGTGCTGAGGTGTGCCTTGGGGTGTTTGGCTTTACAGTCACCCCATTTCAAAAGGACATATGCTGAAATGCGTCCAGTATAGGAGAATGGGGTGAACTCTGGGGCTGAAGAGTCCAAAGCACACTTCAGTGCCTATCACTGGCTTCAGGGTATGGGTGGGGGTGGAATGGTGTAAACAGTACAGCTGACAATCCAAAGGCACACTCCTGATCCCTGTCAGTCTGCACAGGGTTGGACTTTATGATTAGAAACCCTAATACCCCAGGCGTTTGTTGGTATTTGCACTCCAAATTTTCAACATGACCTTTTTGTGACCCCCACCTCATGAAAGCATTTGGGACCTCTGCTCATGAATAGTGGCACTGTGATTTTGTTAATCTGTCCCGTAAGTTGATTTCTCACGGCGACTGTGCCATTTGGCGCCAGATGTGTGAAAACATATTTCGGGCAGGATGTGTAAAATGACAGCTGTATCATTCATAGGTAGGTGTAAAGAGATGGCAGTGTTGAAAATCTGGAGTGAAAATATTAAAAATACTCGAAGTTACGAGCGTATGTGGAAACTGTGCAATGCATATTCATAACACGGTCATTTAGTGGAATTATTTCACCAAATTTTCAACATAGGCATTTTGAAACCTCTGCTCATGAACACCATCACTATGATTTTCTTCATCTGTCCCAAACATTGATTTCCCACAGCGACCACGCCATTGTGCGCCAGATGTGTGAATACACATTTCGGGCAGGATGTGAAAAATGACAGCTATACTGTTCATAAGGAGGTGTGCAAAATTGACAATATTGAAAAATGTTGAGTAAAAATATTACAAATTCTCGATCTTACGAGTGTGCATGGAAACTGTGCAACACACGCTCATAACGTAGTCATTTTATGGACTTTTGTCACCAAATTTTCAACATAGGCATTTTAGGACCTCTGCTCATGAAGAGTGCCATTGTGACTTTCTTTATCTGTCCCAAACACTGATTTCCCACAGCAACTGTGCTATTCTGCACCGGTAGTGCGAAAACACATTTTGGCCAGGATGTGAAAAATGACAGCTGTACTGTTCATAAGGAGGTGTGAAAAAAATGCCAATGTTGAACATCAGGAGTGAAAATATTACAAACTCGCGAAGTTATGAGTATGCATGGAAACTGCACAATGCATGCTCGTAACACAGTCATTTTTTTGATTTTTTTCACCAGATTTGCAACATAGGCTTTTTGGGAGGCCACCTCATGAACAGTGACACTGTTATTTTGTTACTCAGTCCCAAAAGGTGATTTCACGCAGTGACCATGAAATCACCTGTTGGGACCAAACAACCAGATGACAGTCACTGAATTCCTGAGATGGGGTCCCAAGAACCCCATGTTGAAAATTTGGTGCAAAAATTCAAGAAAATAGGTGATATATCCACATAAGTTGAAAAAAAAAACATTTATGCCATTATACAGCTTACCTGCATTTCTTCAGTTCACGGTCGGCTTTGAAGAGTGCAAACATGTCCCCGATCCACCAAAGATCATTATGTGGGGCTCCAGAGGTAAGTATGGGGTGAGGGGGATGTGGGGAGGCGGATTGCGCAGAAGGTGGGTGCAGGGTAGGGGAGGGGGCACCGGACACAACGAGGGACCGTTTTCTTGTTTACAGGGTAAAAAAACAACAACAACGTGGGAAGGTTTTCTGATTTTATAGTACTTTTGCATGCTGGGGTGGGCTCCCAGCATGCCACCTGAGTGTTTGTTTGGGAGGGGGGTCTGTAGCTGACAGGGATTGGGCACCCCCATCAGCACATACAGAGTGTTTGGGAGGGTGCATGAGCCAAGGAGGATTGGGAACCCCTCAGCATACAAAACATGGGGGCACCTCCATGGGCAAATGAACTTGGGAGGGGGCATGCTGACAGGGGGATTGGGCACCCCTGTCAGTTTTCATAGGGCTGTGAGAGGTGACAACTGTCTGTCATCTTCTGTGGGGACTGTGAGAAGCCGACAGGGAAGCTGCCACCATGTTTATTGAAATGGGACACCAGACAAGGCAAGCTGTAATTTGGTGCTGCAATTAAGGACCGCCCCAGCAGCAAAAACAGTTGATTGTTAATGATGGGGCACTCCCTGACTGCAGCAGTGAATTTCTTTCAAGCTGAAGGCAGGCTTCCCAACTCCTGTCATAGACAGTGTGCTATGCCATTGGTGCCACAAAGCCTGGCCAAAAAAAGCGGTGGCACCATTGGCCGCAGCAAGACCGCACTTCCAAAACCTGCTTCTCCACTCCATGCTACTACAAAATGTTGTCTGCGCTGCGAATGCAAGACAACATAAAAAAGAACAATTTATCATAAGTACACAAGATAAGTCAAATCCATTGATGCCGGGAGTAAAAAACCAAGAATATAAAATAAGTGCAGCTTACCAAAGGAGTCAATCCAGGCTAGGGACAAGAAAGACAGAGAGAGAGAAGGTGTAAGAGTTTTGAATTGTATTAGAAGCAGTGGCAGGGTTTAGGAGTAGCTTTATTGGTATGCCAATCTGACAGTGACACCAACACAGTGACATATATTGCTGTCACCAAAATCGACACTTTGGCAACAGCTCGCTATGTTAGTGCGCCCAAGACAAGGGCACACCATCTCTCGCCTGCACCCCTCCCCAAGTCAACTCTGATTGGGTTCACAGTCTATAATATGGGGGATGTGGGGGATCACGGGGGGAGTTTGGAAATCCACCCCCATAGAAAAGCAGGACGGGAGGCATTTGGGATTTATGTTTACTGCAACTTGCTGGTGACATAAAGCCAGTCGCTGTGATGTCGGTCGACAATAGTGTTGTCAGACCGCATCATAGATCCGGTTTATTAATAATCCTTTTGAATGTATTTAATGGGATTAAAGTCTGAAGCTTTAGTGTGGATTGGAGTTTATTCCAAATGGAGGGGAGTGCATGGCTCATGGCTGCCCTGCCATAATGGATGCGGAATTTAAATATGGATAAGTCTCCTGCTTGATCCAGTTGACCTCTTTATACAGTGTACAATGGTGAGTTCTGGCTGGAGCATTGGTTATGAAATGGATGGCATGGTGGAAAAGAGTATCCAGTTTTTGAAGATCTGTAGTGGCACAACTATTGCAAACAATATCACCGTAGTCCAAGAGGGGAAAGAAAGTGGCCTGAACTAGCCTGATTTTAGAATCCTGGGGTAATAGAGATGTATTTCTAAAAAAAAAAAAAAAACCTAATCACCTCTTTAGCTTTTTGGTTAGTGCATCAATATGGGAAGAGAAGGATAAATGAGAGTTAAGGATAAATCCTAGATATTTGAAATTGTCTACAACATCGAGGGTGTCCCCTAGGAGTGCAGTAAATGGGGTAAGTGGGCTATTAATAAGACAAGCAGAGTACAAATTTGGTGGGTAGAAACACATAATCATGGGGGGTTGGCATTCAGCAATAATTTAAATAACAGGAGGTTATGCTAAAGCTTATTGAAGTCAGACTGAAGAGCAGAGCCAACTTGGCCAAAAGATGGCTTACATATGTTGAAGACGGTATCATCCACTAAGAGATGGATGTTGGAATCAACAATATCTTTACATATATCAGGAACAACAGGGGGCCCAGAATAGAGTCCTGTAGGACTCCTCTTAAGAGAGGGAGTAGTGAGAAGAGGGTTCTATTAATTTTATTTTGTTGTTGTCTGTGTTCCAGATAACTGGCAAACCAATCTATGACAAACATCCAGTCCCAAATCTTTGAGGCTATCTAGCAGGAGTGAATGGTCCATAGTGTTGAAGGCCTTACTAAGGCCCAAAGAGACTGCACCAGTGATCTATTTCTTGTCCATAGCCTCAAGCCAGTCACTAGTAACTTTGGACAGAGCCGAAGTAGTACAATGATGCAGTCTAAAACGAGAGTGGACTGATCAACTGGTGTTTTTCAAGGAAAAATCATACCCCAACTTGCACTTTGTTATAGCTTCATCAATTATGGTACCTAACTACATCAATTTCCATGTCCTCCTCTCCCCCTGTACTGCCTCCCACCCAGTTTTCCTCACTGCTCTCCTCACTCTACCCATTTCACAAACCCTTTCTTACTCAATGACTCATGCCCCATTTTACCTCCCCCTTTTCTACCTGTAACCCTCTCTACAATGCCCTCCACTGCCCCAGCATCTACAAACCATCTTTCCCCACTCTACCCTCTGCTCATCTAATCCCTTTCTTTCCTTGTCCATAAGTGTCCCCCTGCTGCTCAACCTGAATTATGTCACTTCAATATATTGACTCGAGTAATGGTACTTTCTCAGCTGTTACAACTGTGTCTACTGGATTTTCACATTGTCAAATTTTACAAATTGATGTACATTACCTAATCAACAATATGCAAAATGTGCAATGTTCCTTGATACCAATGTTGCCCCACTTATGCTAATGCTTATTCGTTAGTGAACCCCTGATTGTCATTCGTCCTATGTACTTGACATGGAACCTATGTAAATGAGCTATAAGCTCATAGGTTGTAATCTGAGACTCCAATAAATAAAATAAATAAAAGAATGTTCTGACTTGTGTGCTAACCAGTATTCCAAGGAGCTTTGAAAGGGCCAGCAGGATTGATATTGGCCTATAATTGTTTAAATCATTATGATTACCTGATTTAAAGAGTGGTATTAGGAGAGCTATCTTCTAATTCTGGGACACTTTACCTTCTGCCAGGGATAGGACAAATAAATGGGTGATCAGGGCAATGAGGAAGTGACAACCTAGATTCAAAAGGAAGGGGTCAATATTACCCACACCTGGGCTCTTTTTTGTGTCCAGCTTCAGTAAGTGGTCGTCAATTTGTTTATATGTAATGTCCGCAAAAGTGAAGGGATCATAAGTTGGAGTGCTGGGTGGAATAAGTGATTGTAGGATAGAGGGTCATAAAACAGCTGACTGTGAAAAGTCAAAGGCAAGGCCTGCTGTTGCAAAATGCTCATTGAGTTTATCTACTATGATATCTTGTCGATTATGGAGATACCATGTTGAATGATAGAATTAGGAAGGGTTGGGGGAGATGTGCTCCCTTCCACAAGTTTAAAGGTGTGCAAGATTTTTGCAGGGTTTATGTTGGCTGATTCAAGGATATTTAAATAATAGCTCTCTTTGGTATTTCTGACCAATTTGGTATAGGCATTGTGGCTGGCCCTAAAAGCTGTCCAGTCCTCCGGTATTTTAGTGCATCTTGCAGTAACCCAAAGGTGATCCCTTTTTAACATCATTTTCTTGATTTCCCCATTGAACCAGGGGCAGGAGGCTTTTTTCACTCTGCAACTAATAAAAGGTGCACATTAATTAATGAAACCACTGTTAGTGGTATTAAAGATGGGCAGTGCCTCATTTATTGAGGGGGCTAGATAGAATTGTTGCCAATCAAGTCCTTTTAAGTCCAATAGGAAGTCAGCTGAATTAAATTTCTTGAATGATCTTTTAATTATTACCTTACTAATACTGCTAGATTTAGCTAGATTCCTAACACATATCATTATGTTATGGTCACTAAGATCATTATGCCATACTACCGCCTGCAAGATTTTATGGGGTCTATTGGTCATGATTTTGTCTAGAAGTGAACCGGATAGTTTGCACCAGGGAAAAGCTATCTTCAGAATTGTATGCACATGGGCAGCATTTTCCTGTTTAGGGCTGTGGGCAGAGCGTACAGCCCTTCTATCATCGATCAGACGGTAGCTCTAAAATGGCTTGTCGTGGAACTTCCTTTTTAAACATTTGGATGTATTCCTCCACAGCTGCAAAGCAATGCACTCCACCTCTGATTTTTGCTATTTGTTGCTTAATGTTCAATCAATCAATCAATCAATACTTTATTTTTGAAAGGCGCTTTTCTTCAACCAAAGCGCCTGTACAATTTCATAAAACAATAAATAAGAAAAATTTAATTTATTATAAATCATTAAAAGCTATATTAAAAAGGTAAGTCTTCAGGGCTCCTCTAAAACTTAGGACAGTCGGGCAATTTCGTACCTGACGAGGTAGAGAATTCCACAGGGTCAGGGCCATAAAACTGAATGATCTAGCCCCTGAAGTTTTCAAACGAACCCTGGGAATCTCCAGCAATCCCTCGTCAGTGGATCGGAGGGGGCAGGGGGGACAGTAGGGGCAAAGGAGCTCTTTCAGGTAAGTAGGTCCCTGATCGTGTAGGGCTTTATAGGTCAGCAAACCAACCTTGAAGGTGATTCGCCAAAATACTGGCAGCCAGTGCAGTCCGCGGAGCACAGGCATTATATGACTGGCTCTAGAAGATCCAGTCAATAACCTGGCCGGCGCATTCTGCACAAGCTGCAGATGGCGAAGTTCAACCCCCGATAGCCCTAGGTACAGGGAGTTGCAATAGTCAAGGCGGGAGGTAACGAAAGCGTGGATTAACGTTGGAAGATCCTCTGGAGGAACCAAGTGCTTCACCCTGGCAATATTCCTAGATGGAAAAGGAAGTTTTGACCACCGCTGATACCTGAGATTTAAGGGTCAAGTGGTCGCCAATTATTATGCCAAGATCTCGCATCTGATTTGAGGTTGTCAGCTGAACGCCCCCATGCCATAAGCCTGAGGGCGATCCATCCGGTAAACCCGCCTCACAGCGACCTCGATCCATGACTAACACCTCAGTTTTTCCGGTTTAACCTCAGCCAACTCCCATTCATCTAGTCCTGGATTTCGGCAAGGCAGTTATTAAATACCGAAAAGGCAGCATCCTGATCGGGCACAAAAGACATATACAGCTGGGTGTCATCTGCATAGCAATGAAAGCCCAAACCGTATCGTCTAATAATTGCTCCCAATGGCAGCATATACGCCAAACAACATAGGTGCTAAAATAGAACCCTGCGGTACCCCGCAGGATAGGGAGACTGATGTCAAAGAAAAAATTCCCAACACCACCCTCTGAGTCCTACCCTCGAGGTAAGATTGAAACCACCTGAGGACCACATGAGATAGTCCGCAGATGGATCGCAGACACTCCAGTAGCACACCAAGGTCAACAGTGTCAAATGCTGCAGAGAGATCAAGAAGTACCAAGATAGAACAGGTCCTACAATCTCTCGCTATTAGGAGGTCATTTAGTACCCGAACAAGTGCTGTCTCTGTACTATGCCTTTTCCTAAATCCTGATTGGAGAGAATCATAAATGTTAAAGGCATCTGAAGGGGACAGGGGGATGCTACTGTATTTTACCTTAGAACATACCTCTCAACCTCTCAGCATTAGAAAATCATAGCACTGGCCATCAAAAATCATAGCAAAGGGCCAAAATGTGTAGCACTTTCTTATTTTAAACAATCATATGTCTACAGATAGTGGGACCCATCTAGTTAGTGATAAGGAATGTTTCTATCAACTTAGTTCAATGATTTAATAGTTTGTGTGTTCAGAAATATCTCTGACATAACGAGGAACATCAGTAAACCTGTACAGATTTGAGTGTGAAAATCATAACACTGTGCGAAATTCATACCAATTGAGAGGTATGCCTCAGAAGTTCTCAGGATATTAACAAAAAAAAAACCTTTTAAAATGCTGTCTCTGTCATCTGTCCAGCTCAGTTTATCAGATTTGTTCTATTTCTTTCAACAACCTAGGGGTTACTCATTTTCTCTGGCTTTTGTGAAAGCGAAAGTCAGACTCAGTGTCAGATTACAGACAGTGCTATTGCAGTCTGTTAGCTGTCATTCCTTGGGCAGGACAGGTTACAGGCAAACACACACACACACACACACACGCAGCATTTACTCTGACTAAATAAATTCAAGAGGACTGATTTAGCAGCATGGTAGTGTTTCTACCATATGTGCAGCTCAGTCTAATATATTTATTCTATTTCTTTCAGCAACCTAGGGCAGCATGTATTCTAAGTAAATTCAAAGAGGACTGAATTAGCAGCATGCAGTGTTTGATGACAGTGTTCCCAGACCTACAAGGGTTCCCATATTTTTCAGGATTTATGGGTTGAAAACTAGATAGAGAAGGAAAACTGCATTTATTTATATGGGGAACCACTGCCCAAGATTTAAAGCCCAGATGCAGTAAATTTAAAACAAACACTTTAAAACAAATACAGTTCTGGAGACCCAATCTCCGCAAAGACATAGACAGGATGGAAGCTGTCCAGAGGAGGGCAACTAACATGGTGCAGGGTCTGCACCGGAAGACATATGAAGTGAGACTTAAGGAGCTTAATATGTATAGCCTCGAGGAAAGGAGGGAGAGGGGGGACATGATAGAATCTTTCAAGTACCTCAAGGGAATCAACAAAGTCCAAGAGGTAGCATCTTTCAAAAAGGGTGTGCAGAACAAGGGGCACAATTTGAAGATAGAAGGGGGGCGGCTCAGAGGTAATTTAAGGAAGTATTTTTTCACAGAAAGGGTTGTGGATGCATGGAACAGCCTTCCAGAGGAGGTTGTGGAGTCAAAAACAGTGGTGGAATTCAAGCATGCATGGGACAGTCATAAGGCAATTCTAGGGGGTGGGGGTAGGAAGAAGTAGGCTGCTGATTAACTAGGATCTGCAGCTTATCCATCAGGTAGGGAAATGGGCAGACTGGGTGGGCCAAGCGGTCCTTATCTGCCATCAAATTCTATGTTTCTATGTTTCTATTATTCACATTAAATAAAATGTCTCAAGCTGAGTATGCAGGAGATTTCCTCAAAAGCCATCAGTTACTTTCACAGCAAGGACAATGTCTGTTTTACAAAGATAACAGATAAAGAGCCCCTCAAGAAAGAGATGTCTCTGGATTTATTTGAACACCTGCCAAAAAAAGTTTACTGTTCACAGTTCAGGGGAAAAAAAAGCACCTCTTGTTCTCTTGATTTTAAGCACATGTATAATCATCTGATGCCTTAAATTCCCATATGGAGTAATAAAAAGTCAAAACAACTGAGAAAGATGTTTGTAGGGGACAACAGTTGAGTTTTTCTTGTGTTTTGAGCCACTAAGTCCAGCCAGTGGAACATAAATGTATTGTCTGTGGTTAGAATGAGCAATCTATACTGTGAGAAGCTCTGAACAACAATGTTTTTATTTACTAGTGGTGTAATCTTGCATAATTTCTATAAAAGGTCCAGATTAAACAACTGGAAACAGAAGACTGTTTTTTTTCTCATTATGTTTGCTTGCACGTATGTGCAAGAAACATAATGCCATCATCGAAGTTTTCGGAGGTGTGGCAGCCCTCTTCCAATTCAGTCAGTGTGTTTGCAGGCACGGCCGCAGTTCTCCAATGCCTGCTGGAGATGTCTATGACAGCAGTCCAAAATGCAGTGGAGTACAGTTGAAAGGGGGAGCTACTCTTCAGTGAGCAGTGATAATATATCGCCTGCTCGTGCGCTCTCCCCCTACACACACACACACACACATGCATATCGCCCCCCTCACGCACACGCCATGTGGCCGACAGGGGTGCCCAATCCCCATCAGCTGTGCTGCCCCCCAAAACAAAGTTCCATATGCCATGCTGGGTGCCCACCCCAGCGTGGCTGCATCGATATAGCCGACAGGGTGCCCAATCCCGTCAGGCTCCCTAGTCCCCAGAGTACAGGGTGCCACACTGAGAGCCCACCCCAGAGTGGCAACAGATGCTATTGTCGACAGGGGTGCCCAATCCCCATCAGCTCCACTCCCCCCAGCTGTCCTTGTGCCACGCTGGGAGCCCACCCCAGTGTGGCAAACACCCCGTGTCATCATTTTACACAAAAAACAACCTGAAACTGGAAAACGGTCCCTCGCTGTCTCTGCCCCCACAAGCGTCCACCCACTGCACACCCTGCCTCCCCACACCCCCTACCCCATACTTACCTCTGGACTCCGGCGCGACGATCTTCGGTGGACCGGGAACACATCTGCACTCTTCAAAGCTGACCGCAAACTGAGGAAATGCCGGTAAACTGTATAATGTAATAGATAGGGTTTTTTCAACTTTGCTGCATATCTCAGTCATTTTTTGGAATTTTTGCACCAAATTTTCAACATGGGGTTTTTGGGACCCCTTCTCATGAATGCTATCACTATCATGGTGTTATTGGGGCCCGAAAGGAGATTTTGCAATCACTGCATGAAATCGCCTTTTGGGACTGAGTAATGAAATGACACTGCCACTGTTCATAAGGTGGGCTCTCAAAAAGCCTATGTTGAAAATTTGGTGGGAAAATTCTAAAAATGACTGTTTTCATGGCGTGCATTGCGCGGTTCTATACTGCGGCTACGTAAGTTGAATTTTCAATATTTCCTTCAGATTTTCAACATTGCCATTTTATTACACTTCCTTATGAGCAGTACAGTTGTCATTTTTCACATCTTACCTAAAACGTGTTTCTGCCCATGTAGCACACAATGGCGCAGTTGGTGTGCGAAATCAATGTATGGGACACATTAAGAAAATCACAGTGACACTGTTCATGAGCAGAGGTCTTAAAATGGCTATGTTGAAAATTTGGTGAAAAAATTCCTAAAAATGACTGTTTTACGATTGTGCGTTGCGCGGTTCCTACATGCGGCTAAATGGTTTGCAATATTTTTACTCCAGATTTTCCACATTGCCATTTTATTACACTTCCTTATGAACAGTACAGCTGCCATTTTTCACATGTCACCCCAAATGTGTTTCTGCACAGGTAGCGCACAATGGTAAAGGCGGTGTGCGAAAGCAATGTTTGTTACAGATTAAGAAAATCACAGTGACACTGTTCATGAGCAGAGGTCTTAAAATGGCTATGTTGAAAATTTGGTGACAAAAGTCCATAAAATGACTGTGTTACAAGTGAGCATTGCGCAGTTTCCATGCACCCTCGTAAGTTCATGATTCTATAATATTTTTAGTCCAGATTTTCACCAGTGGCATTTTTCCACACTTCCTTATGAACAGAACAGCTGTCATTTTTCACAACATGGCCGAAATGTGTTTTCACACTTTCAGCGCAGAGATGCGTGGTCGCTGTGGGAAATCATTGTTGGGACAGATAAAGAAAATCACAGTGACACTATTCATGATCGGAGGTCCTAAAATGCCTGTGTTGACAATCTGCTGTAAAAAATCCCCAACCTAATTACATTACGGGTGTGCGTTGCACAGTTTCTATGCACGCTCATGACTTCATCAGTTTTTTTAATATTTTTACTGCAGATTTGCAACATTGCCATTTTTTACACCTCCCCACGAACACTACAGCTGTCATTTTTCACATCCTGTTCGGAATGTGTTTTTGCACCTGTGGTGCTAAATGACATAGTCGCTGTGCATAAGCAGCTTTCGGCTAACAAACTAATATTGCAACTGTTCATGAGATGGGGGTCACAAAAAAACCATGTTGAAAATTTGGAGTGAAAATACCAACGAATGCCTGAGGTGTTAGGGTTTCCAACCATAACACCCCACCCTCTAGAGAATGACAGGCATCAGGGGTGTGACTTGGGATTCTTGCCTGTAATGCTCATACCATTCCACACCATGCAGCCAGTGAGAGGCATTGATGTGTGCCTTGGACTCTTTGGCCCCAAAGTTCACCCCATTCTCCTATACCTCACCCATCTCACCGTATTACCTGATGGAATGGGGTGCACATAAGGGCCAAAGACCCCGAAGCACACCGTGACACTTCTCAGTGTCTGCAGGGTAGGGTGGGGTGAAATGGCGTGGCCGTTATGCCTGACTACCCAAAGGTACACCCCAATGCCTGTCACTTTCTGCAGGGTGGTGGTGGGGTTGGCTTCAGTTCAATACTTCACTGCCATTTCTATTGTGCAGCTCTGTAACTTCTACACTACCAGTGCCAATGCCAGCAAGCAAACATTCGGCATTGACAAATGCTTATTTTACAATATGATGTACAAAGTGTGTATTTAGTTGCAGGGTCAGGGCCTTGAAGAAAATAATAACATTTATGTAACTCATTCAAGCTTCCATCAGGTGATCAGAAAAAAGTCTGAGAGAATTTGTGTAAAAACTAACAAATGAAAGATGCAAAAAACAGCATCTGTGTAAGTGTATGTGTGTATATATATATATATATATATATATACCTATTTGCAATAAATTTGTTTACAAGCATTACAATTATCTCTTGAAAGATTGGCTGACTTGTGATTACTAATTTTTAGTATAGTTCATGAAATAAGGAGTGCAATGTTTTGTTATTTCATATATTCATGTTATATTTCATCTCAGAGTCAGTGAGTCAGCAGATTGTACACTGGCCTCTGATACTGGAAGATCAGAAAGCTGTGGGTTCTAGCCCCACACTAGGCATGTCGGTTAAAAAGCTAGTGTACTGCCTAAAACTAATATTAGATTTTGAAAGCAGTCAACCATTACCTTTTATATTTGAGGTACTTTTTCTTTTCCCTTTGTTTAATTAGAAGATTGTTTACCTTATGTTAATGTGTGTGGAACAGCACTCTGTGAGACAGCTGACATAGCTAGCTATACTGCCCCCACTACATCACCAGCAGTGTGACCTCACTGACTGTGACATCACTGCTACTTAGGAACAGCACTTCAGTGACTGTCAGGTCACTCACCTGTGATTTCACTGGCTGTGAAATCACAATGCTGGTGATGTAGTGGGGGGCTATAGAGCTAGATATGCCAGCTGCTATGGTAAGAGCTATTCCACACATCAACCACAACATTATGACATTGAAGACTCTGATGGGAAAAAGGAAAAAGAAAGGTACTTCAGAAATAACATTTCTTGACTACTTCTTAAAATGTATATTATTTTCCTGTCTGCCAGGTTTGGCTTCACTAGCTTTAAATCCCAATACTGACACTGTAGTGCGGCATGGGGGGGGGGGGCTGCACTCCTGAGGTGCCTTCTTTTCTGTCTGCCTGTTCAGGTGGATGTTAAAGATCCTATGGCACTTCTCAAAAACAGTAGGGGAATTTCCATGGTGTCCTGGCCAGATTTCCTCCATTCACTATACATGCCACCAATAGCTTAATCTGGTTCGAGTGAGAATTTATGCCATGTTACAATTTCAGATGGTTACCATCTGCCCCCCATCACCCCTGAAAGGGACTTCTAGTCTTAGTGAGCTTACCCGGTCAACAAAATTCAACAAATAAATAAACTCACCCATTATGCCTTATGTATTCCATACAAATACAAATCATTCCAAGGCCATCTTGACATATAAGTTTAATAGCTAACAGGAAATCAGAGCCCTTTTCCTGATAACAGGCTGCTAACATATTAAATTTAAATAAACAACAAAGTCACAAATAAGGAACTAGTGGCTTACAAAAAAATCTACATGGATTTATATAGGGATTTGATGCTGCCTCTACAGGGAAAATACAGGAAAATGAGTGCTTGTTGCAGGAAAATAATTATTTGGATCTGGGAGCACTGTGATGATTGTGACTAAACAGCACCAACAAGAAAATAACTTTGGTCATTTAGTAGCTCTTCACAGCCCTATTGGCTCTGGCTAGCACTTGTTTCCTCAGCTCTAGAAAAAAAATGTATTTTATACCTGGGAACACCAGGTATAACATAGAAACATAGATGCTGATGGCATATAAGGACCATTAGGCCCATGCAGTCTGCCTGTATACCCTACCTGTAGCAGTGGCAGCTGACCCTACTTGGTCATCGGTGTTAGGTTTTCCTTCCCATCTCAGGGGATCGGGGGTGTGGCTCCATCTTGGTCCTCCTTGATCTATCTAAATCTAAAGCAAAGGAGGAGAGAGGTGATATGATCGAAACATTCAAACATCTTAAGGGCATTAACAAGGTGAAAGAGTCTAACATGTTTCAATATAAGAAAAATAGCAGGACAAGAGGACACAGCATGAGATTAGAGGGAGGCCGATTAAGGGGTAATGTCACTGTGAGGAAGTTCTTTTTCACAGAAAGGGTGGTGGATGCATGGAATGGCCTACCTCAGGAAGTGGTGGATATGAATGCAGTGCTTGGCTTCAAACAGGCATGGGATAGGCATAAGGGAGCAATACAGATGAGTATGAATAGCTAGGCCATTGACAGAGTACAGGCCAATGGCACATTCCTAAGGTAGAAACAATGGGCAGACTGGCTGGGCCTTGTGGTCCTTATTTGTTGTCAGCTTCTATGTTTCAGTGTTTCTATGTTTCTCTAGAGTTCTCTATGCATTTTTGAATCCTGCCATTGTGCTCGCTCCTACCTCCTGAGGTAGGCTATTCCATGCATCCACCACCATTTATGTGAAAAAGAACTTCTTCACATTACCCCTTATCCTGCCCCCTCCAATCTCATATCTTACATCACTTACTTCAGACTTCAATAAGGTCTTAGACTGGCTACTAGACCGTAAGCTTTGTACTAAATGAAAAGAAAACGAAAGCCATGCTCCTAGGTTCTGCACCGAAGAGTAAGACCTGTTCTAGTTTGCTGGAGGTTCTTCACTAGGAGGATTTCCACTTGAAAATGTTACTTCCTTCAAGTACCTTGGGATCCTCCTGGACCAGTCCCTGGATTTTAATCTTCACATTCAGTCCTCGTGCAAAGCTGTAAACTCGAAACTAGGAGTAGCTTACAAAATGAGCTACATGCTTAAACCCTCTGCCAAATTAGCTATTGCCCGAGGTATTCTGCTCCCAACCCTTACTTATGGTGCCGCTATTCTTACCACTGCCCATAAAACCTCCCTACTAAAATGGAACGTAACTTATAACAATATATGCCGATTTGCCTCTTCATCGCCATGACTCAAACATCACTGCCTTCTTTATAAGGATCTGAATTGGCTCTCACCCTCTGCCAGTAGACAATACTACCCTTGGATCACTAATGGACATGATCATCCAGGAAAAAAACCCATCCCAGCTGGTGGCATTGCTGGTCCCTCAACCATCCTCCTATGGCCTGCGATCAGCTGACAAATCCTTGCTCTATGTTCTGAGATGTCGGACGACTAAAGGCACAAGGGCCTTCCAATTCTCTGCTCCCAGGCTATGGAATGCTTTTCCACTCAACTTCCGGCTGTCTCAGTCTCACTTTGGATTTAAAAGTGAATATCGTCGTTATCTATCCTTAGCTGATGCTTGTACATGCTTTGACCCAACCTGAAGCTCCTGAGACTTATCAGTAATGTCACCCCTGCTCTAATCCAGCTCCAAGACCGACTCCTCTTCCCCTCCCCATATTTTTCCTTCTCTTTGTAAATAACTTCTTGACTACTAGCTCGCTTCCTTCTCGAAACTTGTTGCTGACCATCCACTGTTGTTTTGCCAATTACCACCTCTGACCTTCCTTCTGTCAGTTTTTCTTGTTATGTTTGAACATTCCTCACATTTCTCTCTATATAACCTTACTATCTTATTAACCCTTTCACTCCACAGGTAGGGTCCATGGTTTCTGCACTTATTATATGTCTTACTGCCATTATCTGCATAATGCTTGCCATTATTTTTTGTTGTTTCTACCCATTGTATTTTTGTAGCACTGCTGTACTGTTCCTCTATTTGTATTATAGTACCCATGTTGCTGTTGTTCAGCTGTTCTCCTTTTGTTGTACTCTCCCGGGTCGTGCCTGAAAATAGTAATTTTATGGCTAGTGCACTTACCAGGTTAACAAAAACTAAATAAATAAATAAATAAAATATCATGCCCTCTTGTTCTTGTACCTCTCCTGTACAGAAAGATGTTTTCCACTTTCACCTTGTTTACAGATGGTAACCAACTGAAATTGAAATACATCTGCTTGGTCACCTTTAGGTCATCTGAGATGATAATACCCAAATCCATTTCCTCCCTTGAGACTGTCAGCAACTACGCCCCCCCCCCATCCTGTAGCACTCTGCAAGGTTTCTGCACCCCAGGTGCATAATTTTGCACTTCTTCATGTTGAACTTCAGTTGCCACACTTCAGAACATTTTCCAGCTTTTCAAGGTTCCTCCTCATTTTTTCCACCCCATCTGGAGTGTCTATCCTGTTACAGATCTTGGTGTCATCTGCAAGCAGGCAAACCTTCCCTTTCAGCCCTTTTGCAGCGTCACTAATAAAGACATTAAAATGGAATGGCCTCAGGACTGATCCTTTAGGTACACCATTGGTCACCCCCCCCTTTCCTCTGATTTATTTATTTCATTTTTGTTGACCGGGTAATGACTAGATAAATTCTGCCTATTTTCAGGCACGACCCATGGGACGGGGGATACAGATGAAGGTCTACTGACTTTGAACCTGATTAAGCTGTTTGGATTGGATCCCATTAACCACCACCCTCTGCTTCCTGTCCCTCAACCAGTTTCTAAACCAGTTCACTACTTTGTGGCACACACCCAGGCTTCCCAATCTATTTACCAGTCTTTCATGTGGAATGGTGTTGAGGGCCTTGCTGAAATCGAGATAGGTGACATCTACTGCTCCCCCCTTTTTCCACAGCTGTGCAAACAATCTACATAAGGTGCCATAAATTGTGGAGACAGCACATGTGAAAATTGAATTCATGCACAAAAAAGTGCAATTGCACAAGAAAACCTTCCCATGTGTAAACCTTTTTCCCACCATGCACAGTTTTTCCATTGTATAAAAATCTAGCATTGGTTCTCAGTCTCTTCCGATCATCTTACAGCTGCTCTTACTTTTCACCACAAGAGATCACTGTTGGCCTTGAAAGTGAGTCCGCCAAAGAGGATTTACTAAATCATGCTGCATGTTGCTGGAGGCTGATATGTTACTGATGCTGGAAAACATGCATGTTTAAAATTTCACTAGCTACAAGCAGATGCTATTTTTCTTTTATAGTGGCTAGTTGATTCTTTGCAGGTACGGTTGACACCATCTGGTCTGAGATTCGTACAGTTCACTCAAATGGGCAGAGCAGAGATCAGTGCGAGGCTGCAAGCACCCAGTTTGTCTGGTTAGATTTTAGCCAGTTGGCGATCGAAGCTATCATGAAGATGATCTGTTTACAACTGACTTACTTCAGTTAGGACCCTGGTCCAACACGGCTTCTTATTGGGTGTGTGGAGGTAATCGGGCTTGTCCTTGCTGAGATAGTTAGGTATTTGCTGGAGACCGTGGTGTTTCCAGACACCCTGAAGGAGATGGTGGTTCACTGCCTCCTGAGAAAACCTTCTCTCAACCCTGACTGTCTTGCAAACTACAGGCCTTGCTCTAACCTACCTTTTGTGTGTAAGGTTATTGAGAAGGCAGTTATGCTGCAGTTTGAGGAGCATCTGACCACCCACAATGTCTACGATCCTCTCCAGTCTGGTTTCAGGGAGAGATATAGTACTGAAACCGCATTACTTTGGGTACTTAATGATCTTCTGAGAGTGACAGATCAGATGAGTCACTCCGTCTTGGTCCTCCTTGCCCTCTCAATGGTGTTTGAGACTGTGGACCATGGAGTGTTGCTAGAGTGCCTGTGGCTATTCTGAGGACTGTCTGGTGCAGTTCTCTGATGGTTTTATTCTTTCTTCATTGGCAGGACACAGAGACTTGAGTTGGGAGTTTTCTCCACAGCTCCCCTCCCCCTGCAATGTGGGATGCTACAGTGCTCTGTGCTTTTCCCCGTGTTGTTTGTTGTGTACATGCTGTCACTTGGGAACATTATTAGGCAGAATGAATTGAGTTTTCACTGCTACACAGATATTACTCAACTGTACGTGTCCTTTGTGCCTGAACAAAACAATGCTGTTTCGGTCTTTAACAACTGCCTCTGTGAGATTCATGATTTGATAAATGCCAGTTTGGTTGAGACTGAATCCAGATAAGACTGAGGTGTTGGTTGTGGACCCAGGTCATCAGATTGAGAGGCTGCTGACAGGGCAGCTGTCTGGGCTTTGGCTGGGTAGCAACCAGCTGATGACCTCTAACTGCTAGCAGAATTTAGGTGTTATGCTTGATAGCGAGCTAACACTGAAGTTTCAGGTGTGGGCCATTGTCAAGACTTCATTTTACCATCTGAGGAATATCGTCCGGATAAAGCACCTGGTCCCTTCTGATGACCTTCCCACATTAGTCCACACCTTTGTGACCATGCACCTTGATTACTGCAATGCCTAGGGCTACCAGGGGTGAAGCTTTGCCACCTGCAGCTGGTGTAGAATGCGGTTGCCACGTCTTTGACTGGCTTATTACAATCTTGCCACGTCACACCTCTGTGGATTGCACTGGCTGCCAGTGCAGTGGAGGATCACCTTCAAGGTCAGATTACTGACTTATAAAGCCCTACATGGGCTGGGACTATGGTACCTGCAAGATCTCCTTTATCGTACTGCCCCTTTCATCCTCTCCACTCCGATGATGAGGGACTGTTGGGATATCCAGGGTCATTTGATAACTTCAGGTGCTAGGTCATTTGCCTTTGCAGCTCCAACCCTGTGGAATTCTCTACCTTGCTGTGTCGGGGAGTGCCCTTCCGTTGAGGCCTTTAAATCTGCCTTAAAATCCTTTCTATTTGAACTGGCATACAGTGATGTTTAATCCTGCTGTTTTATTTATGTTTTTAAATATTTTTAGTTGTTGAACTGGATGTGATATGATCTATATTTTTTGTAAAATTTTATGATCTATTTGGAATAGCATTCCATAAATAAACTTTGCTTGCTTGACTATGTTGTTTTCTTATTGTCTGCATTACTGTGTTGACTCCTTTTACCCCCGCACTGACTGTCAGTGAATAACTACTGCAGCTCATATTGGGTTGTTCCAGTGGACTGTCCTTTAACAAAATGCTGGCCTGTTTTTGCCCTGGAGCTGGTTTGTTTTGTGTACTTTGCACTCTACCACTCATTCATAACCTGTAAATACATATAATCATTGTAGCAATCCAAAGCCTGCCAGTCACTGCCCTCTCATATACCACAGTTGTGACAGAGGGCAGATACAGGTTACATTTCTCTCACTGGGCCCTATGCACATATGGTCGGGAAGCACGCCCCTGAGGCGCACATCCCGCCTGCGGAGCTCCACACCTGCAGACAGGTGTGCATCGGCGGCATCCAATTGGATGCCAGCATTAGTCCAACAGTGGATCCCTTACGCAGTGGGGTGGACATTGGCAGCACACCCTGTGGATGTCTGAGGGATGGCAGCTTTAGCAGGTGGGAGGAGGGCAATGCCGCTGGCCTTTTGATGGCACCAGTGTGATGCAGAGGGATAGGCGGTATTTTGGTTGGCGGGGAGGGATGATACCGCCAGTAGCGGGAGTGTGGAAATGCGGTGCCATGGGGGGCAGCATCCATGTGTTGGTGCCCCTGTGAGGGGTTTGGGTTTGTGGGGGGGCACTGCACACTCAGCTGTGTGCTGAGGCAGGTGGTTGAAACCAGGCAGCCATTTTCTGTGGCCCCAGAAGGTCAGTGGGCTGTTCACCCTGACCTGTGGCATGTACTGGGATGTGCACATGGTGCATAGGGGGTTTATGGCAGGGTTCTCCCTGGTGTACCCTGAACCCCCCTACACACCACAAAGGCCAGCACTATCCACCTTAGTGCATGGCATGTAGCGCCGGCCTGCCCCTCACCTGCCCCGGCGCATTGCTCTTCATGCAGCCAGGGGATCGATCGGGTGTGTATGTGCCATGTGCCCCCCCCCCGTGGTGCATCCCACACAAGGGGGCCCAATTGGTGTGGGGTGGCTACACGTCTGAGTTATGCGGTATGTAGACACTCTGTCCATTAGTGCATAGTGGCCTTCATTTCCATAAAGATTTGTATTGAAGTTTTTATTTTTTTAAGGCTCCACAGTACATACAGCCTAACTAATACATTTACTCCACTACATACTGTACAAGCCTAACAAACACAACTGGCTTGAATATTGATTCTTGGTTGTAATAACTAAGTTGTGATAGTTTTCTCATATCAGGAGCGGGCACATTATATCAACCACAGGAATGGTGGTCACATTTTGAGATATGTGCAACAGATGGGATGTTTATCACTACTTCAGACTACTCAGTACAAATTAGCAATAAGAAAGAAAATAAAGGAACTACAGAAATGGAGTTGCACCATTGTGGTGGATGCTCCCAAAGGGCCACAGGTATTTGATGGATTATAACAGTCTAGTATATACCGGCAATGATACAAAAAGAAAGAGTATTAAATAATGTTGAAGAAGGCAATGAGAGACTTGAGCAAGCCCCTTCAGATGAAGTAACATGGTGGGGCAGAACATTATTAAACATTAAAAGAAGGAGTTTGTAATATATGTACAGGGCCCCTACTTGTCTGCAGCACAGTGGGACCAAGTTCTGCAGCAAGACTACTATTTGCCCCAGAACTTCTGAGGCGTTGGTTTGTAATTTCTGTGGAAGTTCTGAGGCACTAACAAAATACCACATCACAGTGTCAGCTTGTCATCCTAACTTCACTTTCATGGCAGTGGTTATAGCAATCAGGATGGTGGAAAGCACAGTAACACTAGTTCAAAAATAACAGACATAAAAATACTTTTATGCCTAAAAAAGCAAAACAAATGTCTCTCCCTTAAGGTCCTAGCCTGTTAAATAAATGACATGTGCAAAGGGGATCTTATGTGATAAATAAGGTATTTCTATATGCATGCTATCTATCCCGCTAATGAGGTTTCCACTGTCTATCACTTATATATTTGTATGTGCTTTCTACACCACACATGAGGTTCCCACTGCATACCACTTATATATTTATATGCAATCTGTAACATACATACAAATATGTATGTGTGTATGCGTGTGGTGAGAGAGACAGAGATACTGAATGTGTGCATATGTGTGTGTGTGTGTGTGTGTATATATACATATATATATATATATATTTTAATTTCCATGAACTTGCATCCTCATTCATACAGGTCCCATTGGAAATGGAATAGAGGAGTTATTGCAAAACTCATTTTTCATGTCAACCTGCTTTCCCTGACACACTGCTTAATACCATCAGGCCATGACATGCATGTGAACCAGTTGTGAGATAGAGCTCTCCAGCCCATCACAATGTGTCCACCATGTGACAGAACACTGCACCATACCTTCCCAGGCTTCGAGCAGTGATGTGTTCCACCAATCCTTGTGCTACCCAGCGAGCTCCCAGAGTTAATCTCTGAACCTGAGTTGCCGGCACGGAAACACAGCATGCTACCTTCTGGCCCAACAGCTGTCCCTGCATACAACATTTCTCAATAACTTTTAGGTGATTCTATCAACCAATGACAATATGTAATCAATAACCCTGACAAAAATGCATACAGTGCAATTATTTATTTAACAGGTCTAGTCTTTCAACAGGTCTACACATTATTATATTTCACTTTTCTGGGCATAATTACTTTATTTTTCTTAAAAATTTAGACAGTTAGTTCATTTTACCAGTTATTCATTTCAGATAGCGTCTCTAAACCTTAAAGGCACAAATAGGTTTGTACAAAGTGAGGTATGGACTTAACAGGTCTGTGCTATTGGCAAGGTTATGTTTAAGTTGGCCCTAGTGCAACAATGTAAGACTGAAAACTGTATTAGGCCGTAGTGCAGGTTGAGCAAATATCACCATGCATGATGTGCTGTGCCACCGTCTCTGGCAGCAGGAGCTGTGGTAGATAAGTGACTGTTCATTTCTGTTGCAGAATGCAGCCATTTCATTACCTAATGTATGATGTTATAGCAATGATAACATCACATTCTGAACATATAGGGGGGTTTTGGTTATAAAAAGAGGGGAAGGGAACCAGATTATCTGTATCAACAGAAATATTAATAAAAATCACCAAGAAGAGTGAGATTCTTGTGGCACCACAGAAGTTCTGCGGTAGATTGCAAGTTCTGCGCAAAATTCTGCGGCCACAGAATTCTAGGGGGCTTGTAATATGGATAAGCCTGAATAATACTATACTAAGTTATACAAAAATGTCCCAGTAATACATCACTACTCTCAATAATACTATCCTGAAAAGTGATAATAATATCGATTTTGCTGATAATACTACAGTTCAAAGGTCATCTCCAACTGTAGTATTATCAATGGATCCATACATTACAAAAATAACAGAAAGGTAAATGTTTTTCAAGGCAGTAATACCATCTTGAGGTTTTGGGGACTTTAGGACCTCTCAAGCTTTCTCTTGAGGTTCCATGTCCCCAAAACCTCTCAATTGTATTACTGCCTTGCAATAAACACTTATCTATTATTCTGTTTATAAATAATGAAAGAAAATAAACTAGAGATAGTCAAGACAGGTGATAACTAGACTATATGCAGGAGATAGGGCCAAGCTGTTGAGTATGTGTAGGGCAGTTATGCATGTCAAGGTGATATCCCTCATCTCAGTATAAATTAAGGGTGGATTCACTGAGGGGAGCATTTAGATGATAGAAGGATATGTTTGAGTTGTACCTACTGTATATTTTCTGCCAATAACTGGTATATATCCACCTCTCATCATGGAGAGTGGTTGATATAGTTGTGGTGATGTATTGCATTTGGGTGGGTTCCTCTCATGATGTAATAGGTAGGCTGGGGTGGGGTTGGGAGACACTGCACCCCAATCACTATTGGTGGTTCATATGTGTAATAAGTCAGTTGCAGGCTATTGCCTTAAGTGAAACGAGAATAAATAATATATACAGATTCCTCAGATACTGTATAATCATGCCTGAGCTAGACAGAATCACATTAAAATTATCGTTTGACCTCCATATTAACCTGATTTCAGATATAGCCAAATTGTGTTACACATTCCATGTTACATGCACCTAAACAGGTATAACACTGTTCATCTCGTGCTTACTGCAGCTGCCCCACACTCCTTTCCCAGAACTGAACTCACACACAAGTAACTAACTGCTTTTTTTCTGGAAGTATGGCTCTTGCCATCCCCTTGATGTCCCAATTTTTTACCAGCCAGAATTCCACCGGTGATTTTGGTGGGGCTGCCAATTAGGCGTGGACTCCAAATATTCAGAATTCGGTATTCATATTCGTTATTCGTGTACCTGTGGGGGTGGGTAAAAAACAGCCCCAGCCCCTATTGTTTAAAGCTTCACAACCCCCTGTTCCCTCACCATCTGGTGTAAGCCCAGTGCCACTCTCCTCTCCCCAAGCACTCACAATTTAATGTTTTAAAAATGTGATTCTACAAAGTGCAACTGGCACAACTCACCCACCTCCATGGCCATCCACCATCTACCATACTGCTTTTTATAGCAAATAAATCATGCCCCCCACCCCAGCAGTAGCACCAAGTCCCACCCTCCTTCCCCGCTTGCACCTAAGTCTCCTTAACAGTTGCAACCCAGGTGCAGCAAAGGAGATTGACACAACCAGCCCTCCACCATAATCAGCCTCTTTATTGTGAATAGAAGCACTCCACTGCTTGCTTGCATAGTAAAATAGATTATCACCTTTGCCACACCTGGGGGAGCTACTATTAAGAATATTTAGGTGCTGCAGAAGGGAATGCTGGGACTTGGATGCTGTTGCCAGAGTCGGGGGATGATTCCTTTACTACCAAAAATACTATGGGTGATAGTTGCCAGTCATGGAGGCAGGCGGGTTGTGCCGATCGCCCTTCATAGAATTAAGCAATAATGCTCAACAGGGTGTGTGTCGTGCTTGGATAACGTCATGTCCCAGGTGGTTGGGATCCAGGCTACAGGCCGAGAGCATCCAACACCTGAGAAGTGACATTATGGGATTGGGCTTGCTACAGAGGGTGGGGAGGGACTGAGGATTGTGAAACTTTAAACAATAGGGCTGATGAGGAGGGTGGAAGGCTGTTTTCCACCTTTTTGTTTTGTTACAGGTGTTTCCCAAATACCAGCAGACATGAATAATGCCACCATTCATTATTTATTTATTTGAATTTTGGTAACCGGGTGGGCCCACCAAGACCATGCAGTCCCTTTTTCAGGGGAGACCCAGGGAGACAGTACAATACATACAATCCAAAACAAAGAACAGAAATACAATGATAAACAGGTTAAAATTATAAACATCGAACAGTCTGTTAGAACAGCTAGACTGCATTGAGTATACTCTAAAGTGGGGGTACCTAGGGTATCACAAGAAGCAACAGTGAGTACATATAATGGGTGAATTACAATATAATATACCATGATAAATGAAAATCATCAGGTAAAATATATATATTTACAGAAGTTCAGTGTGGCACATTTAAATAATGAACAGTGCATTACTCATTGTATCTGCGAAATACAACTCATTGTAACATGGCATCAATCAGAGAGTCGAAATCGGGAGCAGCGATAGGCGGAACAGCATCACGAGACCCGAATCAGAGCGGGTATTAATCCATGGTATATGCCGTGCCCGCCGAGGTAGTATTCACAGCAGCCAGACCCCCAGGTTAGCAGCACTGGGTTCTGGCAGTGAGCGAGGGGAACAGCGGCAAGAGAGGCGGAGCGGGAGCCTCACTAGGCATCCGAGCTCGGAAACCGGGAGGGGGACCAGAACCTGTGTTAGGCAGTGGCGAGAGGTAGCAGATCCCAGGCAGACACAGCATGCCGGGCAGTTCCATGTCCTTTTGACTCTCAGCAGGTGTCGCGATGGAGCAGTGGTGTGGAGCAGGAGCCAGTGGTAGGGAGGCACAACGAGCAGTGACCCCAGCAGTGATGGAGGCCACAGCCACAGCACGCACAGCCCAGGTGGGACAGGGGAGCACCGGAGCAGTCAGCGGGAGGCAGCAGGAAGTGAGCACCTTCGAGATGCAAATCACGAGCCGATCGCTGCTCCTGGCTATTGAAAACTGCACCGGAGACCTCCAGCTGCGGATATGAATGGAATAGCTGCACAGAAGTCGGAATGACCGGGACAGTGATGTGGGCTGCAGGCAGCTATGCGGTTGCAGGTACAATAGCGACTCACCACATCACTATGTAAATAATGTTGTGCAGCGGTGTGTGAGAGTGCAGGAAAAGGTTTACATCCTTCTCACCGCCTCCGCGTTTTTTGTTTCATGTCGCACAGTGTGCAGGCTCCCGATCCCGCCACCGATCCGCGCCATGTTACAAGCACATTAAGCCACTCCGTCGGTGGCATCTAATACGATTGATGCATGGGGGATGGGTGGTGGTCCTCGGCCATCGGCCTCGGGCTGCCACGCCCCCCCCATGCATCAATCCAGCATTAGATGTCACCTTCGTCGTGGCTTAATGCTTACTTCCTCACACATCTCTACTGCTGGTTGCCTGCCCGCCATGCAAGTAAAGCATTACAAAGTTGTAAGCAGTGACTGAATGTGGATTGGTGCAGTGCACAAGAGGTGTTCAGCTGGGTAAAGGAGTGGATAGTTTGCGGTATTCCACTAAGTATTCTTTCACACCCAAAGATGCCCAGGTGGGGAATACCATGGCTTTCTCCTTAACTTGTAGGAGGGGTTGTGCCAGAGGGGTTTAAGTCTGTAGGAGGTGGGGTGTACTCTAGGAGGTGAGGTCCGAGGCACCACGTGTGCCTCATAAATCATGTTGATGAGGAAGTGCTCAGTCAGAAGGGCCAGTCTGGAAACAAAGTAGCACTGGGGGGGGGGTCAGTTTTGTCTGTGCACATTCTAGCTCCAACCAGAGGGGCTGATTGTTTCCTTCTGCAGGGCAAAGACACAAGAATGCCTGCTGCATAACACACACTGGGTGGAAGTGTTTTAGCTCAGGAAGGTTCATTCCCTGCTTTAGTCTAATAGCTGGACAAGGCCCAGTGGCTCATCCTGTTTTGTTTTGTTTTTTTGCCTCCCATATGAAGAAAGAGATAGTTGGCTTTATGATTTTGATGAAATGCTCAGGAAAGCTAGATGGGAAGAGTCTCCAATACATAATGGCTCTTAGGGATGACAAGGAGTTTCCAAGGTATATTGCCCCATGCAGACATCATCAGATGCCCCAGTGCTTTGTGTATTTGCAGGCCACCTCCAGCAGTGGGCTGTGTCGACTTTAATAGCTGGCAGAAATCATACCACACTGTTGGTTTCCCGGTCATTTAATTTTACTTGCACTACCAAAAAGAAAAGGGAGACATGAGGGCTGATGTACTGGAGTCAGACAGAGGGAGTATTTAGGATTGTTTGGTGCGTTATTTATAGCTATATTTTTGGGTAGTGGTAGGAAGACCGGGGAAGGTCTCTTGAGGTCTGGTTATGATGAGTGAGATATCATCCACAAACAGCATTAGTCAATACTCTGTGAGGCCTATTGTCAGTCCGTGGTACTGGGGTGCCACTCTAATATTAAGTGGCAGTGGCTCAGTGGCAAGAAGAAAGGGGGTCTGGAAACAGTGGGCACCTCTAACAGATGCACCTGCCCAGGGAGAGTTGTGAGGAGTGATGCCCAATGGTATGTACTGCCACAGTGGGGGGTTTATAGAGCAGTCAGGCCAATTTGACTGAAGTTACTACCTAGCCAGATCTTCTCAGGATGACAAAGAGAAATGGACATTCCACCCTTTCAAAGACCTTATTGTCCAATGGCAGGGTGACAGTGGGTGTTGGAGACTTCCAGGCTTCCCAGATAATATCAAGGAGTGGTCTGATGTTGTCTGAGCCTTTTCTACCTGGTGCAAACCCCACTTGGTCTAAATGGAACTAAGCAGGAGTGGACACTGCTGAGGGCCAATGCCAGTACTATGGCTGGAATCTTTCTCAATGTTTATAAGGGAAATGATGCCCACACCATATGCTGTCCTTACTTTTATTTTTTGAGAATAAGTGATATAAGGGCCTGTGAGAATGTATGGAGGAGGGCAGCAAACTCCCTTGGCTTGTTTAGGACTGCTGCTAATTTGGGAGCTAGTTCAAAACATGGCATAAACATCTGATGGAAAACCACTGATTGCTGGAGATTTCCCTTTAGCCATATTTAGAATCGCCTCAACACAGAAACATAGAATTTGATGGCAGATAAGGACTGCTTGGCCCACCTAGTCTGCCCATTTTCCCTCCCTGTTTCATATACCATGGATCCTAAATGATCTATGGCTTACCCTCTCTTACCTGTTGCTAGCATTCCTTTATGTCTGTCCCATGCATTGATGAATTCCGCTACCGATTCTGCCCTGACAGCCTCTGCCGGGAGGCTGTTTCATGGATCCACCACCACTCTTTCTGTGGAACAATACTTTCTCACGTTACCCCTGAGTCTATCCACCTCTTTTTTTATTTAGTATACTTTATTAAAAGTTTTCAGCAAACATTACATAACAAGAAAACAAGAAAAAAACATGCAATACAAAAGCATTGTATAATGACAGCACACAATATCTGATGTGAAGCTATACAAAAAAAAAAAGGAACCCTCCCTCCATCCCATCAACTACCACTCCCTCCCCCTCATCTGCAGTCCTATTGCACTGCAAAATCCCCAACCAGGATAGGCACTATCCAAGATCACAGATGACAAAGGGCAGATGGGCCTAAAAGCAATCAAATAGAAGCAATCAAATAGCACTCTGGGAGCTCTAAAGGAATAATAGGGTGTAGAGGGACTCCCAGGTGCGACTAAAATCTTGGGGTCTCTTCTACATTGATGCTATATGTTTCTCCAGTTGGACAGCCACCAGGATCTTGCAGTGCCACTCTAGAAAAGGAAGAAGGATCAACATCCTTCCAATGTCACACCATCACAAGCTTGGCCATGGTAGCCACAAGACACAAGTGGGCTTTCCTAACAATAGGAGTTCCAGGAGGGAAGATAATCAAAATGCAACGCGGAGGGAGAAAAGTTCATCCAAACCCAGCAATGTGTCCAGGGCCCATTGGATGGAGCTCCTGAAAGGCTGAATCTTGGTGCACTCCCACAACATATGATGAAGGGAACCAGTGGCCTGTTGGCATGGGGTATACAATGGGGAGGGTAGTTTGCCCATCCTGTACAGCTTTAGCAGGGCAAAGTTCAGGTCACGCATGATATTAAACTGCACTAGATGGAGCCAATCTTGATTTACGTATCTGTATAAATTCAGCCAAGGAGCCCTCCAGAAATCCTGATCATCCGGTAGTCGGAGCGTGTGGCAGAGCACCAAGAGGAAGGAGCTGCTGGTATAACTAAACTTCTCTACTGGTACTATATTACCTCCTTCCCTCCCTCCACACCCCCCACCCAAAGGTAGTTTTACTTTTATAGGCACAGGATTTGACTGATAACAGGAACTTCCTGTTTGGGAGCAGGAAGTGAGTGATCACAGAGCCATCAAAGACTCACTATCCTAGAAGGGCACGAGTAGCCCTCTGTCCCCCCTAGCTGCTGGAGGTCTGACACTGAGCAAGTAAGGAGACTACTGAGAAACATAGGAACTTCTTGTCTCAGAACAGGAAGATCAGGAGCTAAAAGGGCATAGGGGCAGTACGTAAGTAGGGAGAGAAAAAAAAAAACAAACAGAGGAAAGAGTAAGTATTCCAAACAACAGTTAGGGGGCCAGAAATAAGACTTGATGGGAATGGTGCAGTGCAGTGGCTGTGAAGTAGCAGTCTTCCGGGAGACGTTCTGGAGGATGTGGTGTCCCATCTGCAGGCACCTCTCTGGGCTGAGAGAGGAGGTTGCTCATCTCCAGGCTAAGTTGGCCAGGATTTGTGGGACCTCCTCTTCCACCCAGGGACCACCAGGGTCACTGCTGTTGCCTCAGAGGTTGCCAAGAAAAAGGAGTAGTTGGACCACAATGGGCTCAGGGAAGGTGAGGATGGTGGAACAGAGGCACATCACTCCAGTTGTACCTCTCCACAATTTCTATGTCATTCTGGAAAAGTGTGGTTCCTCTATGGAGGCACCCACAATGGAGACCAAGGAGGATGCTGGGAACCTCCACAAAGGAGACCCACAGGAGGGTGGTATCGGACCCCATAGGGGAAGGAAACAACTCCTGGTGGGGGACTCCACTGTTAGGAAGGCAGAACTGGGGGAGGAATGGGCAAGGGAGATAAGGTGCCTGCCTGGTGCCATGGCTTAGAGGGACAGGGAGCAAATCCTCAGGATCGCAGGAGCAGCTGCACAGGTGAGGGAGCTGGATGTCATTGTCCACCTAGGGACAAATGACCTGTCTAAGAAAGGGATCAGAGCAGTGCAGGAAGTGTTTGTGGAGATGGGGAGGGGCCTTAGACAAATAGCACACACAGTAACCTTCTCTGAGGTGCTGCCTATCTATGGTACAGGTGAGGCTAGGGTACTCCACACCATGGGTGTAAATCAGTGGTTGAAAAACTGGTGCAGAGCTCAGGGATTTGGCTTCATTGAAGACTGGGGGTCCACCTGGAGGGATGCAGGCCTATATTGGTATGATGGTCTGCATCTGTCCAGGAGGGGAACCTGGATCCTAGGTGATAGGTTTAAATGCTTCATTGGCAAGCATTTAAACTAGCCAAGGGGGAAGGCACTGGAGAGGAGCAGGGAAATGCTAGCCCCACCTCCAAAAAAAATCAGGGTACTAAGTGAGGTAGACGCCAACATAGAGATGTCAGTAGTGAAAAGTGCAGGGGTAAATGGAGAAAGTGACAAACACAGTAAGGACAGGGATGGGGCAAAAAGGGGTAAGGCCATCTTGAAATGGAGGGTAATAAGTACCAATGCCCATAGTCTGGGCAACTAGCTCCCTGAACTGGTGGCCTTGATGGAAGAGAGATGCCTGGATATCGTAGCAGTCACAGAAACATGGTACACAGAGAACCATGACTGGGATGATAACATACCAGGGTACACAACCTACAGGAGAGACAGGGAGGGAAAAAGAGGGGGTGGAGTAGCTCTCTATGTAAGGGAAGGGATAAAAGCAACTGAAAAAGAGTAAACAGGGAGGAGGGGAGGCACTGTGGGTCACCTTAGAGACTGGAAATAGCACCACAGTCCGCACAGAGGTTGTATACAGACCCCCATTTCAGGGGGAGGGAAAGGACAAGGATATGATAGAAGGCATACTTAGGATGGCAGAGAAAGGGGAGATACTGTTGATGGGGGACCTTAATATGCCAGATGTTAACCGGAGCACCTTTGCTGCAGCCACATCCAAAAGCAGGACCTTTTTCGATGCCCTTCAGGTGGCATGCTTCAGACAGCTAGTTTTGGAACCTACTCTTGAACAAGCAATCTTAGATCTCATACTCTCAAATAGGGACAGTGAAAGGATGTTAGATCTAGAAGTGGGTAACCATCTGAGAACAAGTGACCACCAAACAGTGTGGTTCACGATAAACTCAGCTACAGAGTCAAGCCATACAAAAGTGAGGGTTCTGGACTTCAGGAGGGCTGACTTTGGCAAGATGGGAGAGTGCCTTAGAAAAGCACTAGCAAACAGGCTAGAAGGAAGGGTGGAGCAACAATGAGGAAATATCAAAACTGCCATCACAGAGGCAACAAGCCTTTGTGTGAAGCAAATAAACAAATCAAAATGAAAGAAAAAGCCACTGTGGTTCTCAAAAGAGGTGGCAGTGAAGGTTAGGAAGAAAAAGATAGCATTTAGGAAGTATAAGGAAACACAGAAGGAGCAGGACAGAGAACTGTACCCATTAAGGCAGAGGGAAGCAGGGAGGGTAGTCAGAATTGCAAAGGCCCAAACTGAGGAAAAGATAGCCAACTTGGATAAGAAAGGGGATAAAACCTTTTATAGGTATATCAGGGAGCATAGAAAGACAAAGGGAGGGATAGTATGGCTGAATAGAATGGACGGTTGGTGGGCAGAGAGGGACAGTGAAAAAGCAGGCACACTGAATGAATACTTCTGTTCAGTATTCACAAAAGAGGAGGTGGGGGAGGTGCCTAAGCCAATTAACAGAAGCACTCTGAATAAGGGGTCGATCCCAGTCCTTTCACAGAAGAAAGGGTTCTGAAAGAACTCCTAAAACTGAAGGTGGACAAAGCTATGGGGCCAGATGGAATTCACCCTAGAATCCTAAAATAATTAAGCAGAGAACTAGTGACACCACTAACTACCCTTTTTAACAAATCATGGGAGGATGGCGTGGTACCTGAGGACTGGAGGAAGGCAGATGTGATTCCCCTTCACAAAAGTGGGACCGAGACAGAGGCAGGAAACTACAGAACTGTCAGTTTGACCTCTGTAGTAGGGAAAGTGATGGAGTCACTTCTGGAGGAAAGAATTGTTGAGTACCTAGAGGCCAGTTGGGCACAGGACCCAAGGCAGCATGGTTTCACAGTGGGAAGGTCATGTCAGACGAATCGCATTGATTTCTTTGACTGGGTGACCAAAGTAGTAGACCTGGGGGGGGGGGCTGTGGACATGGCCTACCTAGACTTTAGCAAGGCATTTGACACAGTCCCACACAAAAGATTAATAGTCAAATTAACCAGCCTGGGAGTGGGTCCCAGGGTGGTAGCCTGGGTAAAACATTAAGTGGACAACAGGACACATAAGGTAATTGTAAATGGAGTCCACTCTGAAGAAAGAGGGGTTACTAGTGGGGTATTGCAGGGTTCAGTACTGGGTCCAGTTCTTTTTAATGTCTTTATAAGTGACATTGCAGAGGGACTGGAAGGAAAAGTATGCCCCTTTGCAGATGATACAAAGATCTGCAACAGGATTGATACACAAAGAGGCATGGAAAGGATGAGAAGGGACTTGGCAAGGTTGGAGGAATGGTCAGAAGTATGGCAGCTTGGATTCAATGCAAAGAAGTGCAAAATAATGCACCTGGGAAACAAAAACCCAGTGGAAGATTACACAATAAGGGGGGAGGTAGTAGTAACAACAACAAAAATGGAAAGGGACCTGTGGGTAATCATATCAGATGACCTTAAGGTTGGCAAGCAATGTGAGAAGGCAGTAGGGAGGGCTGGGGGGATACTGGGATGTATAGGGAGAGGCATCACCAACAGAAAACAGGAAGTTGTTATCCCCCTGTACAGACAGTTGGTGAGACTCCATCTGGAGTACTGCATCCAGTTCTGGAGACCCCGTCTCTGCAAGAACATAGACAGAATGGAGGTAGTTCAGAGGACGGCAACTAAAATGGTGCAGGGTCTGCAAGAGAAGCCATACGAGGAGAGGTTAAAGGAGCTTAATATGTATGCCCTTGAGGAAAGGAGGGAGAGGGGGGACATGATAGAAATGTTTAAGTACCTCAGCGGAATTACCAAAGTCCAAGAGGGTAGCATCTTTCAGAAAAAGAGATGTGCAAGAACAAGGGGACACAATTTGAAGATAGATGGGGGACGGCTCAGGGGCAATGTGAGGAAGTATTTTTTCACAGAGAGGGTGGTGGACGCACGGAACAACCTTCCTGAGGAGGTTGTGAGGTCTAAAACTGTGGGAGAATTCAAGAATGCATGGGACAGACATAAGGCAATTCTTGTGGGAGGTAGGAAGAAATAGACTGTTGGGCAGACTAGGTGGGCCAAGCGGTCCTTATCTGCCGTCAAAGTCTGTGTTTCTTTGGACCCAATAATAACAGACCCCAGTAGGGAGATGTGGGTCTATAGATTGAAAATACTTATAGAGCACGGACATCAAATGAGGCTGCACAGCTAGGGACAGGAAGGAATCTACCCCATCTAACAGTGTCAGGCACCAGGGCTTGGGACCCAGGAAGGCATTCAAGGTGCTTCTAATTTGCAGGAACTTGAACAAGTCCTGGCTCCATATCTGGATCCATGTCTGTAGAGCTTGAAAAGGGACTGTCCCCTCATCCTGGGAGGTGTCAGCCAGCATGCAGGCACTCAAATGGGGGCAAAAAGAAGTTGGTATGGGGCAGTTACCTATTTTAAAATGGGGGTTGTGGCACACAGGCTGAGAGGCTGCTGTGGTCCAGGATAGCACCAAATAAGACTGTAATTGTGCCCAGGCTTTAAGTGATCACTCTATAGGAGTAGCTCGCAAGGATGGGGAAGCTGAGAAGGTTAGAGATAGAGTAGACTATCAAGAGAGCAACCCACCTTCACGGCTAGAGTCTTCGCCCTCTCAATGTCCAACCAAAGTGGAGTGTAAACAGAGGGGCCAGACTGGGCACCTCACACCCCACTGTGAAAATCTATTGGAATGCTGAGCACCATAATACAAGAATACTGAAGGGAGAGATAACCCCCCGTGCACCTTTGGGGTGGGCAGTTTACTGTAGGCTCTACGAATAACCAAGGATTTACAAAGGAAGGAGTTAAACAACTGCTGCAGGCAGGAAAACCAAAGTTTAGGGAGGTGGAACTTCAACATCCCCAACGGATAAAACAAATGGGCAGGATGTTCATCTTGATGATGTTAACTCTCCCCCAGATGGACAAAGGAAGGAAGAACTATCGGTCTGGGTCAGTCTTGAGAGTCTATGCCCCTCTAATCTCATGTTATGTCCCCTTGTTCTTATACAATTTCTTTAATGAAAGATGCTACCCTCTTGTACCTTATTTATACTCTCAAGGCATTTAAAAGTCTCCATGATATCCCCCCTCTCTGTCTTCTCTTGCAGGAAATACATGTTGATAGCCCCTAGTCTCTCCTCATATGACTTCTGGTACAGCCCCTGCACTATTTTTGTTACCCTTCTCTTAACCACTTCTACTCAATCTATGTCCTTCTGGAGACAAGGCCTCCAGAACTGAAAGCAGTACTCTAGATGAGGTTTTGCCACTGTTTTACACAGTTATAACAACCCTGTTACTCGGGGTTACTAGAATCCCAGTAAGACCTAGTGGTAGGCAGGGAAGGCAGCTTGTGAAACTCCAATTAAATAGATTTCACACTGTCTCACTCTGTTCTCAGTCTCAGCTGAGACTGAGGGATGACATCATTTTAGAACTGTCGCAGCTGCATAAGCCACACTGGAATGCTGCAGTTGGAGGTTAGAGTAGAACGTTGGGGAATTTGAAGCCAGTCTGTGCGCAGTCTGAGTGAGAGACTGTAGTGCAGCAGAGGTTGTGCAGGCTATCAGAGCTTTAAGCTCTGTTACAGAGCTACTTTTGTTAAGGTGTGTGCTTCCACCTGAAGAGGAACACAGGAACTGATAATTGAAGTGGTGGAGACCGCTCTCAATGGTTCAGAGCCCCATCCCTGGGGGGATGGGGGAAGGTGTCTGCCTGTTTTCCAGGGGCAACCCCCCCAGGTCCGGCTAAGGGAAAGAAACTGCCTGCTTGAATTGTGCTGAGGCACCAGAAGCTCTGAGAGGAAGATTCCTTGAGGAGAAAACACCTGTGGGGCACCTGCAGCCAAAGGGTGAGTTCAGTCTGAAAAAAGGCCAAGTGTTTTCACCTGAACAGAAGGAAACTAAAGGGACTGTTACTGTGGGGTCAAGAAAAGACAGCCAAGTACAGCTGGAAGATGTGGGGATTGGACTGCTTAACTTTGTGGGGGGTCTTCAGTAATGGACAAAGCCACTTATTTTTAAGTATGTTCAAGTCCAGCACAAATGGGAAGCAAAACAAGTAAATTGAATGTGAAATACATTTAGCAAGAATCTACACAGCAAAGTGTTAAAGGATGAGCTGTTTACAGTTCAGAGAAATGGCAGGGTATGAATTGTGGGAGTGAGCGGTGGGAGACCCCCCCATCAGTAGTAATCAAATTCACCTCTACGGATTTGCTCTGAGACACCTTTTGCTTTCTGTCAGGTGCTTGGCCAGTGCCTGAGAAAAGTACCCAGATGTGGGATTAAGCTCTTAGGTGGTCTAGGGAGCCACCAGAAAATGTTTCCATGATATATGGAAGGTGTCCAAGTGGCTGGCAAGGGAGTCGAGCCAGGGAATATCCAGAACAGTGTACAAGTTCAGGCTGTGTAACCCAAAGTAGCGTACAAGTCCGGGCTGTGTGCCCAGTGTGTTGTAGAGCCTGAGGGCTAAAGTGATGAGGAAGTGTTCTGGTCTCCTTTAATCTGCATTACCAGGAGTATAGCCCCGTGGGGGTCCACCTATGCGTTGTTTATTCTGTTTGGATGTGAATAAAAGCCACACTTTAGAATCCCACTTCTGGTATTGGACATTGCAGTTATTGCTTCCTGTGTTTGGAGTTACTTGGGTGACCCTGTGCAGAGTAGCCAGACCTAGCCTATGTACTGAGTGACATATACCTCCTCAAACCCAGCCCACCTGGTAGAGCTGTCAGATAAAATGGCATACCAGACTAGGGTTACAAAAATGGAGGCACCGCTGAGGATCTGGGTTTGGAATTTAGGGAGGAATGTAAGAAACGTCACTTGGGCAAAGGGCTAGCGTTTTGGCTATCAGGCAGTGGGTCCCAAAAAATCTGAAGCAAGGTTAACTAATGTGCCGCTGTGTGCTGTTGTCCATGTACTGCTGCTAAAATGACAACTGTTTACCAAGGAGCAGTAAAGCCTGAGAGTGTATGCCCTTGTCCTGCATCAAATTTACAGCATTTGTCAGCTTTTAAAGCTGTTTGTGGCAAAGAAAAGTGTGGAAAACTGTGGGTAGCAAAAGGAAAATTGTGCCCTAGACCTTGGAAATGCTTTCTTGTGAACTGAGAGACATGCTGTGCTTAATGGCCATGAAAAATGGCTGAAATGGGCTCCCACCATGGAGTCAGTTGAGAAAAAAAAAGTGTGGTTTTGCAGTTTAAATTTGCCTGCTCGACGATCACCATGAGGAGAAGAGCACGCGGGAGGAAAGAGGCTCATTTGCATGGCATGGAGTGATTGGTGAGACTGCAATCAGTCCCGCCCCCAAGCCAGTTCTAGAGCAACTGCCCAGCAATTGAGAGGGAGAGTGAGTGGAGTGTGCGTACTGGCTTATCAGGAGGAGCGTCGTGGTGACTGAAAGTGCTGTAAAAAGTTCAAAAAGCTGATTTTTCTGTCTGAATTCAGGATCAACCCACATCTTGATAGACTGGACTGTGAGTGTGGTGTTCAGAGGGACAATCCGCATGACTGCCAACCTGCTTCTGTCCAGAGGCATCCAAAACTGGCTGCAGGCCGTTTTCTATCGCAGCAAACAGCTACTGATAACAGTGAGTACTAACAGAAATAATTGCTCAAACTAAGTGATTTTGCCAAAAGCCAGCTGAATCTGTGTGTAGCAGTGTAATCACTTTGCAAATAAGGACTGTGTTAAGTTTTTACCAGCAAAAGCAAGCATTTTAAGCCATCGACTGTGAGCATAAGTGTAGGTTCAGCGTCAGTATAAGTTTCAAAGCCATGAGAGAAACTGTGAGTTGTATCCAATATGTAGCAAGAGTTACAGGCAATCCTGTGCTATGAAATACTGAGGCTTTAAGGGACTGTAACCTAGAGCAATGTCTTCAGCAAGTGAAAAGTCTGTGGTAAATCATATAAATGTGCTAGGAAAAAGAACAGTGCAAGTTTGTGCAGTTTGAGCAAAAGTTATCATTAGAGTGTGTAAATCGGATGCGCAGTGGCTTGACCCAATTACAGAATGTTGATCCGTAGGAGTGCTGCCGCCGCCATTACAGGGTGGGGTAGAAATGTAAACACAGCAGCAGAGGAGCCATTTTGAAAGAGAGAGAAAGTTTTCAGTGATATGGGACTTGAAATAACAGTGAGCGTTGTTTGTTTTTTCTCTGCAGTCATGGCTTCAGGACCAGCCCACTACCCGGACCATGTCTGGGCTGTGATAGCAGTAGAAGTTAACAAGTTAAGGGACACTGAGAGATGTTACTACGGAGGATGACTGCCTCCTCATGTGGCAATTCCTGGATATCTAGTGCAAGTATGTTTAATGTGCTTAAATGCTGGAAGGGACATCTTCATGGTATCTCACTGTTCTGGGTGCTTAGAGAAACATGGTTTATTTAAAGCGCCCAAGATTCATTTGGCTCTCACATGGACAAAAGTTCAAGAATCTGCAGTTGGCAGCACACAGCACCAGATGGAGCCTGTTGGAGAAGGCTCCTCGGGGGAGTGTGGCACAAAGCTAGAGGGTGCAGATCTACAGACAGAACAATGTGCTGATGTTTCGGATTCTAAGTCGCAGAGAAACATTTCGGGAAGAGCATCAGTGGACCCGTGGAGAGGGGGGCCTAGCCCAAGTCTCATAGGAGAAGACGAGATGAGGGAGGCCTTTGAATGGGAGGTTTCGACCTCCACACCCAGCGAAGAGTGGATAGTCTCAAGAGTGAAGATGACTGCTCACTCCTGGGCACAGATTCTCAGTGAGGAAGAAGAAGAGAGGGAAGCTATGAGGCCTTGTGAAAAAGGAATGGGTACACAGCCTCAAGCTCTTGCCTCAGAGGAATGCATGGAAGAGAGTGGTGATTCCACTGCCCTAGCTGTGCAAGAAGAAGCCAGGAATCCATTTTATGTGTCTTTGAGAATGCGTAGCTGGCAGAACCAGGACTGGCCGCCCCCAAGCCAGGCCAGAGGTCTCAGGTTGCCAAAGCTAGTAAAGAGGAAAGACTGGTTCATAGTAAGGCAAATGAAATCTATAGGATGCCCTTTCCTACCTTTCCTTGGAGAGCCTGATAGGAGATTGAACAAAACAGGAAGCCCTGGATTTTGGCAGAAGCAATGAAATGTGTGCATCCTGGTGCAAACAAGCATGTCAAGCACAGAATGTTTCACAACAAATACAGCTAATGGAAAAGAGGCAGGACACTGTTAATGGACACTGTTCGAATTGTGGATGGAGAGGGACGTGAAACCTTTCAGTGTGAATTATGAGCGCCCAGACGGGGTAATAATTCAAGCACCTGACCCGTTGTGCTATTGGTCACAATGCAAAGACCTCCCTGTGAATGTGCCTATGCCTACCGAATGGAAAGCAGAGCAGTGGTAGCCAGTGCTGCCACTCCAGCCATTGCAGTACCTATGTTGTCCCACCAGTATGGATGTCCAGGACTCAGGTGCCCCACATTCATCATTTCTACAGTGAACTGGCTTCCCAGAATCCATCGACTGACCCACCAGATGACTTCAGATCCAGAGAGGACACCAGCCCAGCTGTATTCCTGATTCATCGCCTGGTAATCGGATGACTTCAGACCAGCTGTTTTCCTTTTTGTTCCTGTTTCAAGGTTCCATCTCCAGAGATGACATCACCCAGCAGTTTCCACATGTGCCCTCCTGTCGTTCCTGGAAGATGTCCGCCCAGCTGTATTGGAAGAATGCTGCCAGAGAGAGTCTTCAGCTGAGGACCAGGTTTGGTGCCGTTTTCGTTCTACAAGGGACTGGTAAGTCTAGACTTTTGTATTCATATGACATTGCAGTACACACCCTACACTAGCAGACTCCACATGTTTGAACTGTCCTCAAAGATTCTCTCCTTTGGGACTTTGGCCTGCTAGAACTGTACTTCACCGGGCTCTGGCCCAGGAGAGAGTGGAGACTCTTTAATGGACTTGCCTTCGGGCACTGTGGTCACTAGATAGGATTTTTAGGGCACTCCTTCCCCCAAATATGGTGTATTGTAAATAATGTTATTGTTTTCTACTGTTCTCTAATGTTTATACTGTTTTTTCTCCTTTTGTAAAAAAATATTTTTGGGATTCTCCAGTGTTTTGATGGTAGGGGTTTTAGATAGACTGTGTATGCAAATTAGGAGTGTGGGTTGTCTTTCTTTTTCTTGCAGGTATTCCTGAAGAAGATAGAAGAGAAGACAAGAAGAGGAGGAGGGATTCATCGGAGTCCCTCACTAGTACTTTAGAGTGTAGTGTTTAAAGTACTGTTGTTGTTGTTGTTGTTACTGTGTGTAACTTTTTCTTCCACAGGTATGGTTGTGGGGAAGTTTGGGAGTGATGCATAGTGTATGGTATTAGCTCCTGGTGTATGGTTGCATGGTGTCCAGGGTTGGGGAGGTCCCCTGTTTGTTTTGTTTTGGGATTTTTGAGATAGAGGCAGACAGGTTTTCCCTAGAGGGCTACGGGGGATAGACAGGCTGTGGTCCTGAACAGCCATAGGGGCTGCAGTGCTGATCTATTAGGGCTATGCTCTGGACAGTTCTATCAGAGCCACTAGGTACCCAAAGTTAGCAGGTAGAGTAGAGGCTGATGTGTCAGCCAAAGGCCTCTAGGCCCTTAGTGTTGCCTGCCTGTGCTAGCACATGGTAGGGAACAAGGTAGCACTACCTCCCCATAGTCAACACATGGGGGGAAATGGCCTAAGCCGGGTGATTAATTACTGTGGACAGTCATTTTCCTCGCCCAGGGTGAGTGTAACCCCCCCCGTTCCTGGGGTTACTAGAATCCCAGTAAGACCAAGTGGTAGGCAGGGAAGGCAGCTTGTGAAACTCCAGTTAAATGGATTTCACACTGTCTCAATCTGTTCTCAGTATCAGCTGAGACTGAGGGATGACATCATTTTAGAACTGTCGCAGCTGCATAAGCCACACTGGAATGTTGCAGTTAGAGGTTAGAGTAGAACACTGGGGAATTTGAAGCCAGTCTGTATGCAGTCTGAGTGAGAGACTGTAGTGCAGCGGAGGTTGTGCAGGCTGTCAGAGCTTTAAGCTCTGTTACAGAGCTACTTTTGTTAAGGTGTGTGTTTCCACCTGAAGGAACCACCACACAGGAACTGATAATTGAAGTGGTGGAGACAGCTCGCTCTCAATGGTTCAGAGCCCCATCCCTGAAGGGATGGGGGAAGATGTCTGCCTGTTTTCCAGGGGCAACCCTCCTGGGTCCAGCTAAGGGAAAGAAGCTGCCTGCTTGAATTGTGCTGAGGCACCAGAAGCTCTGAGAGGAAGATTCCTTGAGGAGGAAATGCCTGTGGGGCACCTGCAACCAAAGGATGAGTTCGCTCTGAAAAAGGGCCAAGTGTTTTCACCTGAACAGAAGGAAACTAAAGGGACTGTTACTGTGGGGTCAGGAAAAGACAGCCAAGTACAGTTGGAAGATATGGGGATTGGACTGCTTAACTTTTTGAAGGGTCTAGAGTAATGGACAAAGCCACTTATAAGTATGTTCAAGTCCAGCACAAATGGAAAGAAAGAATGTGGGGATTGGACTGCTTAACCTGTGGGGGGGTCTAGAGTAATGGACAATGCCACTTATTTTTAAGTATGTTCAAGTCCAGCACAAATGGGAAGCAAGACAAGTAGACTGAATGTGAAATACATTTAGCAAGAATCTATACAGCAAAGTGTTAAAGGATGAGGTGTTTACAGTTCAGAGAAATGGGTGGATACGAGTTGTGGGAGTGACAGGTGGGAGCCCTCCCCCCCATCAGTAGTAACCAAATTCACCTCTACGGATTTACTCTGAGACATCTTTTGCTTTCTGTCAGGTACTTGGCAAGTGCCTGAGAAAAGTACCCAGATGTGGGATTAAGAGGAAGATTCCCTGATGGAGCCGAGGTGCTCTTAGGAGATTCAGGGAGCCACCAGAAAATGTTTCCATGATATATGGAAGGTGCCCAAGTGGCTGGAAAGGGAGCCGAGCCAGAAAATACCCAGAACAGTGTACAAGTTAGGGCTGTGTAATCCAAAGCAGAGTACAAGTCCAGGCTGTGTGCCCAGTGTGTTGTGGAGCCTGAGGGCTAAAGTGATGAGGAAGTGTTCTGGTCTCCTTTAATTTGCATTACCAGGAGTGTAGCCGTAGCCCTGTGGGGGTCCATCTATGCTTTGTTTATTCAGTTTGGATGTAATTAAAAGCCACACTTTAGAATCCCACTTCTAGTATTGGACATTACAGTTATTACTTCCTGTGTTCGGAGTTACTTGGGTGCTCCTGTGCAGAGTTGCCAAACCTAGCCTATGTGCTAAGTGACATATTCCTCCCCAAACCCAGCCCATGTGGTAAAGCTGTCAGATAAAATGGCATATCGGACTGAGGTTACACAGTGGCATCACCACCACCTTCCTTCTGCTGGAGCTACTTCTCCCTATGCACCCTAGCATGCCACTTGTTCTTCTCACAGCCTTCTCACATTGCTTGAGAACCTTTCAGTCATCAGATATGATTACTCCCAGGTCCCTTTCCTGTTCAATAGCAGTCAGTACCCCCCCCCGTATAATCCTCCCCTGCATTTCTGTGCCCCAAGTGCATGATCTTGCACTTTTTTGCATTGAATCTTAGCTGCCACACCCTTGACCACTCCTCAAACTTGCTTAGGTCTCTTCTCATTTTCTCAACCCCTCCTGGAGTGTCAATCCTGTTGCAGATCTTCGTGTCACTTGCAAAGAGATATCCCTTCCCTTCTAGTTCTTCTGCAATGTCACTTATAGAGACAATAAAGAGGAGTGGTCTAAGCATTAATCCCTCTGGAACTCCGTTGGTCACCCCTTCTCTTTGGATTGAACTCCATTCACCACCACCCTATGTGTCCAATCGCTCTGCCAGTTTTTGACTCAGTTTACTACCCTGGGACCCACTCCCAGGCTGCTCAGCTTGTTGTCAAGCCTCCTATGTGGGACGGCATCGAAGACCTTGCTGAAATCCAGGTAGGCTGCATCCAGCACCCCTCCCTGATCCACCTCCCTAGTCACCCAATCAAAGAAATCTGTTAGCAGTGAGTTACTTTTTCTATTACTTTTGGAAACTTGTTCCAGAAAAATCTGTGCAGTCACTAGCAAGGGTGGAGAAGTAATAGAAAAAGTAATACATCTTACAGTTGCAATTACTTATGTCTTTTTATACCAAAGAAATACGTAACTGTAACTGATTGCATTTACTTGAAAGTAACTAATAACTAACCTATTACTTTCAAAAAATGTAATCTGTTATAACTATTTATTATTTTTATATATTTATCTTATTTTCTTTCTCCCTCTTGACCCCTACCATGACTCTTGCCTCCTTCCTAGCAATATATCTCCTCCCTTGCTCTTCACTTCCACTCTCATGCTCTCTCCCCTCATCTCTCCTCTCTCCCAAATCACTCCCCCCAGCTGTCCCCGTCCCCCCTATTATTACATCCCTCTTCCCCCTCTGCCTACAGTCTCTATTCCCTCTGTCCCACTGTTCACCCTTGCTTACCTGCTCTCCCAAATTTCCCCAACCCTATTCTACTCCCCTCATACACGTCACACTGCTTCCCTCTTGCCTCTTCACCCTAGAGGCCCTGCTTTGCTGTGCATCCCCTTCTGCTCCCCTTCACCTAGTAACACCAGAAGGCAAATGTACCCTCCCCACCTATCCCTTTGCCTACTCCAACTGCTTCTCTCTGGTGCTAGCAACCCAACCCAGGTCCTCATTCAAAACCCGCTGGCTCAGCCCAAACCCACCCAAGCACCTAGAAACATAGAAACATAGAATTTGATGGCAGATAAGGACCGCTTGGCCCACCCAGTCTGTCCATTTCCCTACCTGATGGATAAGCTGCAGATTCTAGTTAATCAATGGCTTACTTCCTCCTGCCCCCCACTAGAATTGCCTTATGCCTGTCCCATGCATTCTTGAATTCTCCCACTGTTCCTGACTCCACAACCTCCTCAGGAAGGCTGTTCCATGCATCCACAACTCTCTCTGTGAAAATACTTTCTAACATTACCTCTGAGCTGTCCCCCCTCTATCTTCAAATTGTGCCCCCTTGTTCTTGCAAATCTCTTCTTTTGAAAGATACTACCCTCTTGTACCTAGCTAATTCCCTTGAGATAATTGAAAGTTTCTAACATGCCCCCCCCCTTCTTTCCTCAAGGGTATACATATTAAGCTGCTTTAGTCTCTCCTCGTATGTCTTCTGGTGCAGACCTTGCACCATTCTGGTTGCCCTCCTCTGAACAGCCTCCACTCTGTCTATGTCTTTGCAGAGATGGGGTCTCCAGAATTGCGCACAGTACTCCAGATGGGGTCTCACTAACTGTCTGTAGAGAGGGATAACAACTTCCTGTTTTCTACTGTTGATGCCTCTCCCTATGCATCCCAGTATCCCCCCAGCCCTCCTTACTGCCTTCTCATATTGCATGCCCATCTTTAGGTCATCTGATATAATTACTCCTAGGTCTCTTTCGATTTTTGTTGTTGTTATTAACTCACTCCCCATTGTGTACTCTTCCCCTGGGTTTTTGTTTCCCAGATGCATTACCTTCCGCTTCTTTGCATTGAATCTGAGCTGCCACATATTTGACCATTCCTCCAGCCTTGCCAAGTCCCTTTTCATTCTTTCCACCCCACCTTATGTATCAGACCTGTTGCAGATCTTTGTGTCATCTGGAAAGAGGCATACCTTTCCTTCCAGGTGCTCTCCAATGTCACGTATAAAGATATTAAAGAGGACCGGTCCCAGTACCGAACCCTGCAGTACCCCACTAGTTAACCTCCTTTCTTCACTGTGGACTCCGTTTACTATTGCCTTTTGCGTCCTGTTGTCCAGCCAGTTTTTTATCCAGGCTACCACCTTGGGACCCACTCCAAGGCTGGCTAACTTGTATATTAATCTTTTGTGTGAGACTGTGTCAAATGCCTTGCTAAAATCTAGGTAGGCCATATCCACAGCCCCTCCCTGGTCTACTACTTTGGTCACCTAGTCAAAGAAATCTATTAGGTTCATCTGACATGACCTTCCTGCTGTGAAACCAAGCTGCCTTGGGTCCTATACCCCACTGGTCTCTAGGTACTCAACAATCCTTTCCTTCAGAAGTGATTCCATCATTTTCCCTACAACTGAAGTCAAACTAACTGGTCTGTAGTTCCCTGCCTCTGCCCTGCTCCCACTTTTCTGAAGTGGAATCACATTTGCCCTCCTCCAGTCCCCAGGTACCACTCCATCCTCCTATGATTTGTTAAAGAGAGTAGTCAGTGGTGTTACTAGTTCTACCCTTAGTTCTTCTAGTATTCTTGGGTGAATCCCATCAGGCCCCATTGCTTTGTCCACCCTCAGTTTCAAGAGTTCTTTCAAAACCCTTTCTTCTGTGAATGGACTGGTATCGACCCCCCTATTCAGAGTTTCCCCCTTGTTTGGTTTAGATACCTTCCCCTCCTCATCTGTTGTGAATACTGAGCAGAAATATTCATTCAGCATCCCTGCTTTTTTACTGTCACACTCTGCCCACATTCCTTCCCCTTTATTAAGTCTCTGTATTCCTCCCTTGGTCTTTCTTCGCTCGTTAATGTACCTATAAAAAGGTTTATCCCCCTTCTTAACAGAGTTGGCTATCTTTTCCTCAGTTTGTGCCTTTGCTATTCTGACTGCCTTCCCTGCCTCCTTCTGCTTTATCTGATAAAGTTCTCTGTCCTGCTCCTTCTGTGTTTCCTTATATTTCCTGAATGCTATCCTTTTCTCCTTAACCGTCCCTGCCACCTCTTTTGAGAACCATAGTGTTTTTTTCCCTCGTTTTGTTTTATTGATTTGCTTCACACAAAGGCGTGTTGCCTCTGTGATGGCTGTTTTGATTATTCCCCATTGTTCCTCCACCCCTCCCTCTTGCCCATTTGCTAGTGCTTTTCTGAGGCACTCTCTCATTTTCCCAAAGTCAGCCTTCCTAAAGTCCAATACTCTTGTTTTTGTATGGCTTGACTCTATGGCTGTGTTTATTGTGAACCACACTGTTTGGTGGTCACTTGTTCCCAGATGGCTACCCACTTCTAAATCTGAGATCCTTTCTCCTTCCCATTTGAGAGTACCAGGTCTAAGATTGCTCCCTCCCGAGTGGGTTCCAACACTAGCTGTCTGAGGCATGCCCCCTGTAGGGCATCAAGAATGACCCTGCTCTTGGATGTGCCTGCAGCAAAGGTACTCCAGTTAACATCTGGCATATTCAGGTCCCCCGTCAACAATATCTCCCCTTTTTCTGCCATTTTAAGGATGTCTTCTATCATTTCCTTGTCTATTTCCTCCCTCCGAGATGGGGGTCTGTACACAAACCCCATGTGGATTGTGGTGCCATTTCCTGTCTCTAGGGTGACCCATAGTGACTCATCAACTTCCTGTTTACTCTTTAGTTACATACTAACATACTAAAATGCCAGCAGAATAGGCCTAATGGTCTTTTGAGTCTGCTCGATTGGTCAGCCCCCACCCTGAGTGCTGACCTTGCTGCCCCCCTCGCCTTCTCTGGCTTCTCCCTTTCCAGTTCTGGATATTCTTGCTGCATTGGATTTTGCTTCCAGAATCCTTCCCCTGTACCTGTCCCACCCCCTCTTGAACCCCCTCCACTGTCTCTGCCTCCACCAGCCCCCTAGGCAGTGCATTCCATGGCTCCACCACCCTCTCAGTGAAGTAGCACCTCCTCCTTTCTCCCCTGAATCTTCCCCCCTCCAGCTTCCACCCATGCCCATAGTTCTGTTGCTTTAATTCCTTCCCTCACATAGAGAGCTACTCCTCCTCCTCTTTTACCCACCCTGTCCCTCCTGTAGACAGTGTATCCTGGTGTGTTGACTTCCCACTCATGGTTCTCTGTGTACCATGTTTCAGTTACTGCCACAATATCCAGGCATCCCTCTTCCATTAAGGCCACTAGTTCAGAGAGCTTGTTGCACAGACTGCAGGCATTGGTACTCACCATCTTCCATTTATTTTTTATGGTCTTACTCCTTTTAGTTCCATCCCTGTCCTTAACACCTTTTTTTGCATTTACCCCTGTCCTGCTCCCTACTGACTTCTCTGCCTTGTTGTTTACCTCTCTAACTACTGCACTTTGTGGGGGGAGGCTGGGATTTCCCTTCTCCTTTTCAGTGCCTCCCCCCCTTGGCTAGTTTAAATGCTTGCCAATGAAGCATTTAAACCTGTCACTTAGGATCCTGGCTCCCCCCCGGACAGATGCAGACCATCGTGCCAGTATAAGTCTGTATCCCTCCAGGTGGTTCCCCAGTCCCCTATGAAGCCAAATCCCTGAGCGCCACACCAGTTTTTCAACCATTCATTGAATCCCATGATGCGGAATACCCTAGCATCATCCTTGCCATAGACAGGCAGCACCTCCGAGAAGGTTACCGAACATGCTACTTGTCTAAGACCCCTCACCAACTCCACAAACTCCTCTTGCACCGCTCTGATCCCATTTACAGCTAGGTCATTTGTCCCTAGGTGGACAATGACATCCAGCTCCCTCCCTCTTGCAGCTGCTCCCACGATCCTGAAGGTTCGCTTCCTGTCCCTCCAAGCTGTGGCGCCAGGCAAGCACCTTACCTCCCTATACCCTTCCTCCCCCCCATCTACCCCCATAATGACTGAATCCCTCACCAGGAGTTGTTTCCTTCTCCTGTTGGGTCTTGTGCTGTCCTCCTGTGGGTCTCCTTTGTGGAGGTTCCCAGCATCCTCCTGGGTCTCCACTGCAGGTGCCTCCTTAGAGGAACCACTTTTTGCCAGAATAGCATATGAATTGTAGAGAGCTACAACTGGAGGGATGCACCTCTGTTCCACCACCCTCTCCCTCCCTGAGCCCACCTTGGTCCAACCGCTCCTCTTTCTTGGCAACCTCTGAGGTAATGGTGGTGGCCCTGGTGGTCCTTGGGTGGGGGAAGAGATTTCACGAATCCTAGCCAGGTCAGCCTGGAGACGGGCAACCTCCTCCCTCAGACCAGAGAGGTGCCTGCAAACAGGGCAGAATCGCAGCCTCCAGAATGTCTCCCGGAACACTGCTGCTCCACAGCCATTGCACTGCACTACTCCCATCTTGACTTATTTTGTGTCCCGTCTCCTGTTGCTTTGTATGCTTATTGTCTCTCCCCTCTATGTATTTTTACACTTACTTTCCTACTGCCTATGTGCCCTTACAACTCTCACCCTTCCTGTTCTGGGACAGGAACTTCCTGTAGTCTTCAGTAGTCTCCTTCCTCCATGCTTGGATTCAGACCTCCAGCAGCCAGGGGGGATAAAGAGTTTTTTTTTAGGTCCCTTCAAGGTTGCTGAAACTAATGTGTCTCAATGATCCTTCCCTTCCTACTGCCAAATAGGAACTTCCTGTTGTCAGTCAAATTCAGTGGCTATAAAACTAGAACTGGCTTTGTGTTGGTGGGTGGAGGGGTGGGAAGGAGGGGAAACTAGTAAAAAATCTGTAGTTCTGGACTTCTGTTTCTTGCTCTGCAACCAGTGCTCTTCTGCTAGAAATAGCCGGAAGCTGTAATTGGAGACAGCTGCTTTTGTAGACCTAAGCTGCTAAGCCACACCCCCAATTAGATTCACTCTCTCCTCTCAGTAAATTAGGTGATACTGCCCCCTTCCTCAGAAAAAAAACACTTTTTTTTACTTAAATGAGACCCCCTTCTTTTAATAAAGTATATTTTTGATTAATCCAAACAGGTACTACTCCTGTTGAGAAAGAAGTGATTAATTAGTAAGAAATCTGTAACTCTGGACTTCTGTTTCTTGCTCTGTAACCAGTCCTCTTCTGCTAGAAACAGCCGGAAGCTGTAATTGGAGTCAGCTGCTTTTGTAGACCTAAGCTGCTAAGCCACAGCCCCAATTAGATTCACTCTCTGCTCTCAGTAAACTAAGGTGATACTGCCCCATTCCTCAGAAAAAAACACTTTTTTTTTTACTTAAATGAAACACCCTTTTTCTAATAAAGTATATTTTTGCTTAATCCAAACAGGTACTACTCCTCTTGAGAAAGAAGTGATTAATTAGTAAAAAATCTGTTGTTCTGGACTTCTGTTTCTTCCTCTGCAACCAGTCCTCTTCTGCTAGAAACAGCCGGAAGCTGTAATTGGAGACAGCTGCTTCTGTAGATCTAAGCTGCTAAGCCACACCCCCAATTAGATTCACTCACTGCTCTCAGTAAATTAAGGTGATACTGCCCCCTTCCTCAGAAAAAAAAAACACTTTTTTTTTTTACTTAAATGAGACCCCCTTCTTCTAATAAAGTATATTTTTGATTAGTCCAAGCAGGTACTACTCCTGTTGAGAGAGAAGTGATTAATTAGTAAAAAATCTGTAGTTCTGGACCTCTGTTTCTTGCTCTGCAACCAGTCCTCTTCTGCTAGAAACAGCCGCCTAACACCTAACAGAACTCTTCTTCCTTGTCTAAGGGTCTTTGCACTTTTCACCTAAATGCCCACAGCCTCCTCCCCAAAGTGGATGCTCTTAAAGTTTGGATCACCTAGCACCTGCCTGACAGTTTCTGTGTTACTGGAACTTGGCAATCAGCCAGAATTCCTGACTCTGCTCTCTCCATTCCCAGTGGAGGTGTAGCTTTGTACATCAGACAGGCCCTCTCCTATTCCATTACTTTCAAAGAATCCTGCACTTTCTCCCATGAACTAATCATTGCCCTATTATCCCTCCCATCCTCTGCTCATCTCTACATTGGTGCATTCTATGCACCACTCAAACTTCACCAGACTCCCTAGTCTTCATTATCTCTTCTATCTCCTCTTGCACATCAAATGGAGAGCTCCTGCTTGTAGGCAAGTTCAACCTAGACTGGCTCTTCCCTCCTCTAAGCCTATCCTTTTCAGGATCAAGGCTCTCAACCTTACTCAACTGATCCAAGAACCTACCCGCATAAATCCCCATTCCCAAAACCACTTCCTACTCGACTGGGTGTTATCCTCCCACCCCCACTGAAGAATCACTGCAGCAGGCATACTACCTGACACCCTCAGTGATCACTCATCACATATTGTGTACAAAAGATTAATTTCCCTCATGCTGTCCCTAAATACATATGGTCCCACCCCTCCACACCTTAGATGTAGCTGCCCTGCAACAAGATTTCACTGGAGCAGACTGGCAACCCGTATTTTCAGCCCACAATGTTGACTTTGCCCTATCTCTTTTTTCCAGCTTGCTTAATCACTTTTGGAATCAATATGCCCCCCTATAAAAAGCCAGAGTTAAACATCACCATCACCCCTAGATAACTGCTGACCTGCTGGTCAAATGCAGAGCCAGGAACAAAGCTTGGTAGCACTATAAGCAATCCTTAAGCCAGCCCTGTGGTGCAGAGGGTTGAGGTGCTGGCACCTTACCTCGAACCTCACTGGTGACCCGGGTTTGGGAACGGGCTTGGGCCGGGAGGGTCGGCAGGGGGATGAGAGGATCAAGCTTCTGGAGGACTGCTCTCCTCTCCTGGGGTGGGCTAGGGAGATACTTCGCCCTGTAGCGGCCCCGGTGGAGACTGGAAACACTACAGATGCAGCGCAAATCAGGGAACTGGAGGAAAAACACAAGAAAATGGCACCTCAAACTGCCAGATGATGGCTGCCAGGACCAACACCTCCACAGTAATCCGAGATGCCAACGCGACCTCAGCAGCACCCAGGACCAATGCTGCTGGCAGCCAGACCCTTTCTCCTCAGAAGAGGAGAACCCACCCAACAAGAGGGATACGTCGGGTTACCCTGAGGTGGCTGTGATCTGAGGTTAGGAATGGGCGCAGAGCCCTGGAGGGAGAGCCCTTGGCAATGGTCCAAAGGAGTGGCAGAAGGAGGCATGGGGGAGATAAACAGATAATACAAAGATACATAAATAAACACTCTTTAACCCAGGTTGACCTCCAAGCTTACAAAATCCTGAGAAAGCCTCTCCAAGGCTAAATACTTCAGGTGCCATCTGCAGCAAGATCAAAACACTCTTGCTTCATTTTGGAATGTGCTTCGCTCTCTACTAGACCCCTCCCCACCCAACAAGCCTCCCCTGTCCTCAAACTTGATGAATCCACAGTTTCTGACCCTGCCACAGTGGCTGAGATCTCTACTAAATTCTTTGCCACTTGAGCTCTCCCCAAACCCCCTGCCCCACTGACTCCTGCTCAATTATATCCAATGCACATAAATCCCCTGCAATGTTCCTCTTCCCTCCATTCTCCCCCTCAAAGTCTACACAGTCCTCCCCACCCTTAACTATTCCAAAACCAGTCCTGACGGTCTCCACCCCAGGCTTCTCCACATCTCAGCCCCAACCATAGCCTCTCCTCTAGTTCACATTTTCAACCTCTCCCTCTACTTCCACCATCCCTAAGGCCTGAAAATCCTCTAAGGTGATACCTCTTCACAAGGGTGGTGACCCTTCTGATCCCGGGAACTATCAGCCAATTCTCCCTCTTTCCCTCTCTCGTGAAACTTCAGAAGTCTCTTATTCACTCCAGGCTATCCGAGTACCTTGCAACAAACAACACTCTCACTCATGCAGTCAGGTTTTAGGAAACAACACTCAACCATCTCCTCACTGTTGCAGATCACTGATTCCATTTTCTCAGCAATGTAACAGAGTCATATTACAGCAGTCATTTTCATAGACCTAGCCAAGACCTTCAGCTCAGTCTCCCATCCCCTCCTACTACTAAAACGTAAATCTGTCAGCCTCACGGAAGCTGTTGTTAACTGGTTCCAATCTTATCTTCACTAAAGGCAGCAATTTGTACAGATATGAAATGCTGTCTCCTCCCCTCTCCTTATCCTTACTGGTGCCCTCTAGGCTCCATCCTCGGCTCCATTCTTTTCTCCCTATTTATTAACCACCTCCCCACAGTCTGCAACACTGCCGATATGCATATGTACACAGACAATACTATTATCTTCACCTCTGGGCCCTCCAGCATCAGCATACAGTTTCCCCTCCAGCAAGACTTCAACAGAGTTCATTCTTGGTTTTAGATAAATCAACTGAAACTCAACCACAAAAACAGTGACTATGACATTCAGCTCTAGACAGAAACTGGCCACCTTCCAGTCTCCCCTGTCTTCACTACCTTGGACAGTTTCCCCCAGAGATTGTTCCAGCTTTTAAATACTTAGGAGTCTGGCTGAATAGCCACCTGAACTTCTCTACTCATGTTGATGCCATCTGTACCAAACTGCACCACAAGCTGGCAGTCCTCTATCAACATAAACATAGTCTTCCCCTTTCCACCCACAGTGAGTTGGTAGCCAAAATACTAACATACTAAAATGCCAGCAGAGTAGGCCTAACTGTCTTTCATGTCTGTTCATTTGGTCAGCCCCCACCCGGGAGCTGACCTTGCTGTCCCCTCAGCCCTCCCAGACTTATTTCCCTTGCTTTGGACTTTGTCTGCACAACCCTTCCCCTGTACTGTCCCACCCCCTGTTGAACCCCTCCTCTGTCTCTGCCACCACTAGCCCGGGCAGCGCATTCCATGGTTCTACCACCCTCTCAGTGAAGTAGCACCTCCTCCTTTCTCCCCTGAGTCTCCCCCCCAGCTTCCACCCATGCCCTCTAGTTGCCCCCTCCTTCCTTCAGAGCACCCCAAATGAACCTCCCCTATTTACCCCTTCATGTACTTGAAGACCTCTATCATGTCCCCCCTGTCCCTTCTCTCTTCCAATGTGTACATATTTTGCTCCTCAAGCCTCTCCCCATAGGTCCTTTCCCCCAAGCCCCAGGTCATTTTGGTTGCCCTCCTCCGGACACTTTCCAGGAGTGCAATGTCCCTTTTTAAGTGTGGTCTCCAAAACTGCACACAGTACTCAAGGCGCATCCTCACCAAGCAGTTATACAGTGGGAGTACCACTTCCCTCCTTCTGGAGGTGATCCCCCTAGCAATGCATCCCAGTATCCTGTTGGTCTTGGCCGCTGCCCTCCTACAAGTCTCAGAGTTGTTCATCTTGACATCCACCACCACCCCCAGGTCGCTGTCAGCCATTGAGACTTCTAGAACCCCCCTCCCAGGGTATACACTTGGCCCGGGTTTCTGATGCCCAGGTGCAGTACCCTGCAAATGATTGTACCTCTCATTGATTATGCCGATGTGGTCTATGGCACTGCTCCAGTCTCTTCCCTCTCCAAACTGGATATACTTCTGAACTCTTTCTGTCATTTTGCCACCCAACTCACTCACCACTGCCTCCTTTATTCTGCTCTCTAACAAGCACCATTATCTCACAGGAGGATGATTCACTGCACTTCCCTAGTTGCCAGCTTCTGGTTTGGAACCCTCCCCACCTACCTTGCCTTTCTCAAGTGGCTACAGAGACCCCCCGCACCTTTTCCATCTCTCGCCCCATTCTGCAACTGGACAATCCGCCTTCCCCTTTCATTTCCCACTACTCTGGAATAAAATCCCCTCTGATCTTTGCCTATCCTTCTCCCTTCTCTCCCTCAAATGACTCCTCAGACTTCTCCCCCCCCGTGCTTACAGTGCTCCCTATTCCCCGCCCAAACAAATGTGACCTTCCCCCTCTCGTAGTTAGTACCTCATAGTTCACTTGCCCCCATTCTCCCAAATGCTTCCAGTGATGAACTGTGTACAGAGCTCCTAGTTTTTCTTAGTTCATAATGTTCCTAAGATTTTTGTTGTTTTCTGTCCTACACCTCTGTTAGTTTTGAAGCTGTTTTTCTAATTGTGGCTATATCCTTTTGTATTACTGTACTTGGCTGTTACTCCATTGTATTTTGGGGTCATGTCACCGTGACGCTTATTGACAAATATTTTAGGTCTGTAAATCCCGACATAACCCCTACTCCCGGGTTGCACCTGGAACGATCCTCGACTCAGTGGTGCCTTTCCTGGTTATCAACTTTTAAAATAATAAATTAATTTGGTATCACACCTGTTTCGAGCTAGCTGTTGAACAGGGCTATAAGTGGTGCTGTCAGCTCCCGTCTGATTTCTCTTAATACTCTGGGATGTGTCCCATCCTGCCCCATTGCCTTGTCCACTTTCAGATTAGCAAGGTCCTTTAGTACTCTCTCCTCCATAAATGGACTGGTGTCTACCTCCCTCACAGTGGTGCTTTTGTTGCTTAACTGTGGCCCCTCCCCTTCTACTGTGAATACTGACCAAAATACTCAAGGATTTTTTGGTTGATTATTGTGCTTCCTGTTCCTCTCTTTGGGAATGGGGAAGCCTGTGGTAGAAAAATATTGTCATAGAACAGAATAGAATAGAATTGTCATGGGGGGCAGGTACAGTTTCTGATAGAATAGGAGAAACTTTTGTTGGTATCTTCACGGGCGGTAACTAGAATGCTTTCTTCTGTATGGATCTCATGGATATAATGGGCTGCTTCTAGAGCTCAGAGGCCAAATGCCAGCATATTCCCTACTTGCAGTCTCCTGCTTCCCAAAAACAGTTGTGCAGCTTACAGTGGGCATACTCCATGTGAGGTTGTATGTCGCTCATAATGAAAACTTTCTGCCTCTCCATTGCTCTTTTATAGGGCAAGGCCAGGAACTGCTTAAGAGATGTTGTTCTAATGCTTTTTGGGCATATTGTGTCTATTTTGTTCTCTGATCCTGCTCTCATTTTACCTGGACTGAGTATACAATGGTTTGGTGTCTCAGTATTGCATCCTGGGTGGTGGATTGGGAGACATCTGGGGTCCCATTCTCTGCATAATATCGCCCATTTTCTGTTCTCAAATACTCCTGCAAGGTCTGGGAAAATAGCAAAACACTGAGGCATCATCTGTTCTTTTTATTTATCCTTCCCCAAACTAGCACCAAGGATACAGGGGATGATATGACAATAGAATGTAACCTGTTTTCCCACATACCATGGGCATCAGTTCCAGCACTACCAGCAGTATGTGATACTGCTATAGGAGCCATGGGGGGACAGTGGAAGGAGTAATCGATCTGTTTGGGGTGCACTGCCCACCAGGAGTCAATAAGACCTAAGGTATGGCACAACTGTCTTAGTTGAGGCCCTGTAGCCCACTCCTGGTGTGATCCACATCCCAAGTAGTCTAATGTGGGGCCAAAAGGTGTGTTTAGGTGCCCACCAATTATTACGTTTTTTAGTAATTGGGTAAGGCCCACTAGGCTCAGGGGCAACGTGGGAGGTTAAGTGACTAAGCCACACAATATGCAAGTGGGGATCAAACTCAGGTCTACTGGATGTACCAAGATCATTCAAAGCTTGTTACTCTAACCTCTAAGCTATATTGCCAGCCAGATTATGGTATGTTTTTTATCGCCTATAACAATCTAGAAGGTGTGTTCAAGCTGCAAGAGAAGCTTGCCTAAACTAGACACTCTAATTTTCTATCCTCCACTGATTTCCTCTCCCCATTCTAGTCTGCCTTCTAGAAGCACCGATCCACTGTCTCCTCCCTGCTGCATGTAACTGATTCTGTCCTTTCTGTAATGGATAAGGGGCATTTCACAGCTACCATTTTTATCAGTACAGCCAAGGCCTTTGACTCAAGGTCCCACCCACTCCTCCTGGATAAGCTCAGTTCTGCCAGCTTCTCAGCTCCTGCTGTAGACTGGTTCCTTTACATAGAAACATACAATTTGTCGGCAGATAAGGACAGATCGACCCATCTAGTCTGCCTATTTTTTCCTGCCTATAGTATCAACCTATGGTTGTATAGATCCTACTTGATCTCCAGCACATTCACCCTCCCCTTCCTTAAGGATTCCCTTACGCCTATTCCATGTATTCTTGAACCCCACCCCTATTTTCTCCCCCACCACTTCTGCTGGAAAACTTCAAGAGAGATGGGTATATGACCAACTTCAGGATCATCCATTCTGTGAAGAAGTACTTCCTCACAACTCTCCTGAATCTATCCTAGTCCTGCTAATTATTGTGCCCCCCTGTCTTTGAGCAACTTTTTTTCTGAAAAAAATACTCCCTCCTGTACCTTATTACCCCAGTGAGGTATTTAAAGGTCTCTATCATATCCAGTCTCTGTCCTCTCTGCCAGGGTGTTATGTATTTAGGTCCTTAAGTCTCTCCTCATACGGCTTCTGATTCAGAGCTGCACCATTTGAGTTGCCCTCCTCTAGACTGCCTCCACTCTATCTATGTCCTTCTGGAGATGTGATCTCCAGAACTGGACACAGTACTCCAGGTGGGGTCTTACTAACAATTCTATACAGAGGCAATACCACCTCTCTCTTTCTGCTGCTGATACCCCCTTCCCATGAACCCCAGTATTCCACTATCCCTCCCAACTGCCTTGTCACACTGCCTGGCCACCTTAAGGTCATTTGAAATTATCACCCCCCAGGTCTCTTTTGTGCTGGCTGCTTGTCAATACTACTCCTCACATTTCACATGCTGCCTCTGGGTTTCTGTGCCCTAGTGCATTGCTTCACACATTTTTGCACTGAAACCCAGCTGCCATTCCTTGAGTTTTCTCAGATTTCGGCTCATCCTTTCTGCACACACCCTAGAATGTCTAGCCTACTGCAGATTTTGATGTCATACACAAAGAGACAGACCTTTTCTTCCAGCTTTTCTGCAATGTCACTTATAAAGATATTAAAGAGGACCAATTCTAGCAGCAATCCCCGAGGCACCACACTGGTTACCCTGCCTTCCTCAGAGTGAACTCCATTTACCACCACCTTCTGCCACCTATCCCTGACCAATTTCTTACCCAGTTTACCACCTTTGAACCCCCTCCTAAGCTACCCAGCTTGCTTTCTAGCCTCTTATGTGGAATGGTGTTGAACACTTTACTGAAATGTAGTTAGGCCATGACCACTGCTCCACCTTGATCTAATTCCTTGGTCAACAAGTCATAGAAATCTATGAGATTTGTTTCACATGACCTACCACTCTTCATCCCTCCCCCCATGAATCTATGCTGCCTTCGGTCTTGTAACCCACTGTAACCCGTTCTTACCTCTCAAGTCATTTGCAAACAGTACAGTTTGGTAATGCCCTGTTACCTCCACTCCCCATCAAGGCTGAGGTCCCACAGGGTTCCATCATGGGGCCCATCCTATTCCCTCTCTTCCTTAATGATCTCCCCACAGCTAGTGCCAACTTCATCTTCTCATGTACTCAAATTACATTTACACCTCCGGTCCCTGCACTACAGCCGTGTAAGTTCTGCTCCAGCAAGATTTCTGTAATGTCCTGCACTGGATCCAATCCAATAAACACCAGGGTCAACACACAAAAAACTGTCCATGACCTTTGACACCAGGAAAAATTGGCCAGACTCCCAGCTCTGCCTATCTTCTCCACCTTATCAGGTATGACTGAAAAAGGGTTGTGTCCAGTCCATCTCCTGGTTAAAATAAAAAATTAAAAATTAAAAAGGAAGGTACCCCCCTTGAAGTAATTCAATCATTGAAATACCTAGGTGTGTGGCTAGACAGTAAGCTTGACTTCTCTACCTACATTGGCACCATCCACATCAAGTTCCACCCTACACTTGGTGCCTTGTACTGCAATAAAGACCTCCTGTCTCCGCAAGTATGTTGTGAGTGTGTCACCAAAATGGTGCTCCTGGTCTTTGACTATGTGGACATGGTCTATGGCACTGCTTGCTCCACCGCCCCAGCCAGACTGGACACCCTCTGCAGTGCCTTCTGCCATTTTGCTACCAACTCCCCCTCTCGCACCCACCATTGCTCACTCTACTCCTCCTTATCCACTCTTCCTCTACCCTCACATTGCCAGAACCACTGAGCCTCATTCGTATATAAATACTGGTTTGGAGCTAAGCATAGTCACAACCACAGTATCAATTAGTTACAGTCAAATAAGTATATCAAAGCAACAGATAAATTCAGGGACAAGGATGACAGTGACAAAAGTGCTGGGGTCCACAGGAGAGCGTTAAGCCTCCTCTTGAATTGCAGGAAAGTTGGACTCATATGAACTGCTAGGGAAAGGGAGTTTCAAAGGGATGGGGCAACTGCATTGAATGATGTACTGCCGATGGCAGATCAGACCCTAGTATCTAGCAGTGAGTTGGAGAGTGATCTCAGTGACCTGACAGACCACCTCAATTGAAGCAGGGTAGTGAGGCCAGGAGGAGCAGTGGGTTGCAGCAGCTTACAGGTCAGGCATTGCAGAGGGAAGCGCAGCCTTACCTCGAATGAAGGCCATTCTAGTGAGGCAAGGACATCGTAGTGGTGGTCCCTCAGATGGCGCCACCAGCAAAGAGTGCCATTTTTTTGTAGAGGATCTTTAGTTTGACCAGGAAAGAGTCTTGAGAAGTTTGTACTGTTGGGGGAGCATACAAGAGAGTTAGTAAGAGTGTGCTTCTAACTGTTGCAAGCCACACAGGACCCGAAAGGTCGGGAGAAAGTCAGTATACCAGTCCAAACTTTTGGTATATTGATTTGGAGAGGGCATCTATATGAGGTTCAAAGGACATATCCTGGTCTAACTCTACGCCTAGGTACTTGAACGACTGTACTACCTCCAAGTTGATGCCTGAATTGGTGGAAAGCATGAGAAGGTGGTCTCTGCAGTTCCCCAACCTTTTGCTAATAAGCAGCATGACCTTGATTTTTATCACATTGAGTACTAGATTATTTTCAGAGAACTAATCTTCTAGGAGTTGAAAGTCTTTACCTAGCTGGAGGTTGATTCAGTTGATGTCAGCACTGGGTCTATACAGAATGGCGTCATCAGCATACAGCTGTATGGATGCATTACCCTAATGAAGGGTTAGGTCGTTTATGAATAGCAAGAACAATAGGGAACCAAGAATAGAACCTTATGGTATCCCGATAGTTATTTGCTTTAGTGCAGAGGTTGCACCTTGCCATCCCACATATTGTTTCCTGTTTAATAAATAGTTTGTGAACCATTTGTGGAAAAGATTATCTATCCCGAAGTTTCACAGTTTTGCTAGGAGAAGATCATGGTTAACCAAATAAAATGCTTTTGTGAGGTCTGCAAATACCACCCTTGTTGCCATGCCTACATCCATGGCTTTGAGGATGTCTGTGGAGACACATGTACGGGCAGAGATGGTACCATGTTTTTTTCCAAAAGCTGTGCTGAGCAGGTGTTAGGGAGTTATTATGATTAAGATAATCCTGAAGTTGGTCATATACCCATCTCTCTCTTGAAGGTTCCAAGTATACTAAGCAGGGAGCTTGGTCGTTAATTTCCTAGTAGCTCTTTCTGACTGCTTTTATGTACTGGGGTGGCAATGGCTACCTTCTATTTTGCTGAAACAAACCCTACTATGAGAAATTAATGAGGTTTGCAAGCAGTTGAGCTATGACAGATGTGACTAGCTTGAGAAATTTGGGTTTCAGACCATTGAAGCTGGAGTGCCATCAGGTCTTAGGTCCCTGATTTTGTTAAGGACCTTGTTTGTAGTGACACGTTTGAAGTCTGGAGTTTGGAGGCAGTATAGCACAGTGGTTTAAGACTCTGAGCTGCAAATTTGGAGACCTGCGTTTGAACCCCACAGCCCCCACTTGCATACTGGGTAACCCTTAGCAAGTCATTTAACTTCCTTGTGCTCCCAGATCACACCTGTAAACAAGCTTTCAGCTTAGTGTGTTTCTCCTGGTTAAAAAAAATGCAAGTGGAAGCTGGGTTGTGGAGGGCAGACTGGGTGACAGGGTGAAGGTTGGGAGTAGGCTGCCATGTCAGTAGAGGGGACTTTATATTTCTGAAGGTCTGTGAAGAAGTCAAGTAGAGCTATGTGCATTAGCTGTAGGGTCAGAGATGACTTGATCACTGACAGCCATCTTCCTCATTGTAACATCAGGGCAGCCCTTTAGAAGTTGGTTAATTTGAGCCCAGAAAGTCCTGGGGCTGGATAAGTTGGGTATTTGTAGCGATTTTAGATATTTCCTTTTGGCACTCCTAAATCGATTCTTGCAGGTGTTCCTCACACCCCTATAGGTATGCCAGTCTCCCGACTAACCAGATGTTTTGAACTTTACCCAGGGACTGTCTCATAGACTCATTTGTTTCCTGATGTCACTAGAGATCCGTTTGGCACAGAATCATTTTGCCCTGTGTTTTCTTAGTGAGGCATGTTTGTTAACCATACTATTACAGTTGTGAGTTAAGAAGTCTAGGGCTTGGTTAACATCTGGGAGATCTTTTATTGTTGACAAATCTACTGCTTTTAGACTTTCAATGGACACTTTTTTGTCAAAGGCAGTTAGGTCCCTGGCAGACAGAAAATCCTTTTTTTGGGGGAGAGGTTGGGATAATTATTTTTCCATATACAGAATATGGTGAAATGATCACTTAGGGAACCAGGGAGTATTCATGCTGACTGTATTCTGTCTGGCCTAGAAGCAAGAGCCCAATCAAAGAGGGAGTGGTTGCCAGTTTTAGTGTTTAACCTGGTAGGATCGGTTATTAACTGAGACAGGTGGGTGTTTGCAAGAAGGGACTTGGGATCTTTTAGCAGCGGGCTAAACCAGCTTATATTAAAGTCACCACAGATTATTAGTTCTTAGTGGGACAGTTCTGCAAGGCTATTGGTGAGGGCTTGGGCGGCCATATTAGGAAGATGGTAGACACCACCAATGTAAAAACTGTTTACCTTACCAAAGGATAAGGAGGTGAAGATAGTTTCACCTGGGTAGTCAACCGGGTATAATAGTTCAGTTTCCCTAAACTGTAAGGAAGACAGAATACATAGGAGGACTCCACCCTCCATCCATTCTTCTGGGGCTATCTTGTCTGAAAACAGTATATCAAGGGATAACAATTTCATGTGTTTGAATGTGAGGTTTAAGCCAGGTTTCAGAAACACCCAGGACATCAGGAGTGTAGTGCAGTATACAAGTTTCTAGATATATTTTAGGCAGAAGGCAATTGATGTTCATATGAGCTATTTTAAGTCCCTTGATGGTGTACCAGTTTGGAATTGGTGGGAGAAAGACCAAGGAGTGTTTGGAATGGGGCCAGGATTTTCAATGTCTCCAGATTGCGTGAGGGGGATAAGAGAAAGAACACATGTATTTAGTGTGGTGGGGGGACTGTGGGCTTCCAGGATTGACTAATACATACTGTTAATATATAGCAGATGCCCTTTTTATATAGGATACAGTATATGAAGATAGTGAGGCAGTTTGATCAGAGACCATTAATTTTCCAGGGTTCAGGCTGGGGACTTTCAAAGTTGTGGGGATGGTCCGCAGATTGAAATGCTTGCAACCAGGAGATCACAGGCCACAAATGGGACAACATAAAGGGAGGCAAGTGATGCAACTAGGGCAGTCATACTGGGTTATATTAAGTTGACGGGATAATATACAGGTTGCCTGTGGGATGCTACCCAGAGGAATGCTAACCTAGGAATTATAGTCTGAGGCTGGTCTTTACTTACAGGGCTTGAGGGACCACGGTTTAAATTTGCCCAATTATGGGTGTGTCACAGGGAGAGGGGATAAATTAGGTTTAAGGTAAAAGATATTAATTGTATGTAACCCCCATACAAATGGGGGTTCCCTGTCATCCTGGGCTTGCCTAATGCCCACTGCCAGGCTGACGTTCTGTGTCTTTACAGGTTTAAAAGTGCTTGCATGCGAGTGCCTATTAACCTAAGCTCCTCCTCCTGGGGTTGAGTGGGTGGTTGTTTGTGCTTACCTGTGTCTGTAGGTTAGTATTTGTTAATTTACATGTTTTTCTGCTTGGATTACACTGTGCCATTCTTGCACACAACATCTGTGAAAGTCTTCTGGACTGAATTTCTGCAAAACACCATCACCAGGTATCAGCTTTTTTCATTTTAAATCAAGTTTCTTGAAGCCTCCCCAAGGAAGTATATGTCTTGCAACTAGTCTGATAAACTTGGTGATGCTGGGTTCTGCAACTAAATCACCATTTTCGTCTGACCTACTCCTAAAGCAACTGTACTTGTGGACTTTAAAGAACAAAGGAAACATACAGACGAAAGGATTTCACATCTTGCATATGCCCAGGACACAGTTTATCACCTTTCAGAAATTTTAACACATTTTGTGACTGAATCAATATTTCTGTCTGACCTGCTACCAAAGGTATTGTACTTATCTCTGAGGACTTTAAAGATCAAAGGAAACATAGTACAGAGCACAGGGCTTTGTCTTCATTGGGGAATGGGGGGCCACCTGGAGAGATAACGGTCTATACTAGCATGATGGTCTGCATCTGTCCACAAAGGGAACCAAGGTCCTAGGTGATATGTTTAAATGCTTCCTTGGCAAGCGTTTAAACTAGCCAAGGGGGGAAGCACTGATAAAAGGTAAGAAATTTCAAGCCTCCCCCAACAAAACATGGCAGGTAGTAAGGTAAACATTGAGGTACAGAGCTCAACACAGGGTAGGACAGAGATAAATGGAAAAATAGACAAGGACAATAAGAGCAGGGATGGGGGAAAAAAGGATAAAGCCAACATTAAATGGAGGGCAATGAGTACCAATGCACATAGTCTGGGAAACAAGCTTCCTGAGCTAGTAGCCCTGATGGAAGGTGAACAATTGGATATTGTGGCAGTCACGGAAACATGGTACACCGAGAACCATGACTGGGATGTCAACATACCAGGGTACACAATCTACAGAAGGGACAGGGAAGGTAAAAGAGGAGGTGGAGTAGCTCTATACATAAGGGAAGGGATCCAAGCTACAGAACTAAAAAGTAAAGGGAGAGGACAAGAGGCACTCTGGGTCACCTTGGAGACAGGGAAAGGCATCACAATCTGCACAGGGGTTGTATACAGACCCCCGTCTCAAGGGGAGGAAATGGACAACAAAATGATAGAGGACATTCTTAAAAAGTGCTGTTGAGGTCGCGTTGGCATCTCAGATTACTGTGGAGCTGTTGGTCCTGGCGGCCATCATCCGGCAGTTGGAGGTGCCATTTTCTGGTGTTTTCCCTCCAGTCCCCTGATTTGCATTGCATCTGTAGTGCTCCCAGTCTCCACCGGGGGCCACTAAAGAGCGAACCTCTCCCTAGCCCACCCCATGAGAGAAGAGCAGTCCTCAAGAAGCTCGATCTTCTCTTCCCCTTGCCGACCCTCCAATGCCCGAGTCCGTTCCCAAACCCGGGTCACCATTGAGGTTCGAGGTAAGGCGCCAGCACCTCAACCCTCTGCACCACCGGGCCAGCTTAAGGATTGCTTATAGTGCTACCAAGCTTTGTCCCTGGCTCTGCATTTTACCAGCAGGTCAGCAGTTATCTAGGGGTGATGGTGATGTTTAACTCTGGCTTTTTTTAGGAGGGCATGTTGATTCCAAATGCGATTTAGTAAGCTACAAAAAAGAGATAGGGCAGAGTCAACATTGTGGGCTGAAAATACAGGTTGCCAGTCTGCTTCAGTGAAATCTTGTTGCAGGGCAGCTACATCTAAGGTGTGGAGGGGGTGGGACCATATGTATTTAGGGACAGCATGAGGGAAATTAATCTTTCGTACGCAGTATGTGATGCAGTGATCGCTGAGGGTGTCAGGTAGTATGCCTGCTGCAGTGATTCTTCAGTGGCGGTGGGAGGGTAACACCCAGTCGAGCAGGAAGTGGTTTTGGAAGTGGGGATTTATGCCGGTAGGTTCTTGGACCAGTTGAGTAAGGTTGAGAGCCTTGATCCTGAGAAGGATAGGCTTAGAGGAGGGAAGAGCCAGTCTAGGTTGAAGTTGCCTAGAAACAGGAGCTCTCCATTTGATGTGAAAAAGGAGATCGAAGAGATAATGGAGACTAGGGAGTCTGGTGAAGTTTGAGTGGTGCATAGAATGCACCGATGTAGAGATAGGCAGAGGATGGGAGGGATAATAGGGCAATGATTAGTTCATGGGAGGAAGTGCAGGATTCTTTGAAAGTAATGGAGCAGGAGAGGGGCTGTCTGATGTACAATGCTACAGCTCCACTGGGAATGGAGAGAGCAGAGTCAGGAATTCTGGTTGATGGCCAAGTTCCAGTAACACAGAGAATGTCAGGCAGGTGCTAGGTGATCCAGACTTTAAGAATATCCACTATGGGGAAGAGGCTGCGGGCATTTAGGCGAAAAGTGCAAAGACCCTTAGGCAAGGGAGAAGAGTTCTGTTAGGTGCTTGGGTGGGTTTGGGCTGAGCCAGCGGGTGTTGAATGAGGACCTGGGTTGGGTTGGTAGCACCAGAGAGAAGCAGTAGGAGTAGGAGTAGGAAAAGGGATAGGTGAGGAGGGTACATTTGTCTTCTAGTGTTACGAGGCTAAGGGAAGTGGAAGGCGATGTTCAGCAAAGCAGGGCCTCTAGGGTGAAGAGGAAAGAGGGAAGCAGTGTGAGGAGTATGAGGGAAGTAGAATAGGGGTGGGGGAAAATTGGGAGAGGAGGTTAGCAAGGGTGAACAGTGGGACAGAGGGGGTAGAGACTATAGGCAGAGGGGGAAGGGGGATGTAATAATAGGGGGAACGAGGGACAGCTGGAGGGGAGTGATTTGGGAGAGAGGAGAGATGAGGGAGAAAGCATGAGAGTAGAAGTGAAGAGCAAGGGAAGGAGATATATTGATAGGAAGGAGGGAAGAGTCATGGTAGGGGTCAAGACAGAGACCAGGAGAAGAAAGAAAATAATAAGATAAATATAAAAAAATAATAAATAGTTAGATTACATTTTTTGAAAGTAATAGGTTGGTTATTAGTTACTTTCAAGTAAATGCAATCAGTTACAGTTACGTATTTCTTTTGCATAAAAAGACAAAAGTAATTGTAACTGTAAGGTGTATTACTTTTTCTAGTACTTCTCCACCCTTGCTAGTGACTGCACAGAACTTTCTGGTACAAGTTTCCAAAAGTAATAGAAAAAGCAACTTACCCAACACTGCTGACAGATTTCTTTGATTGGGTGACTAGGGAGGTGGATCAGGGAAGGGTGCTGGATGCAGCCTACCTGGATTTCAGCAAGGTCCTCGACACCGTCCCACATAGGAGGCTTGACAACAAGCTGAGCAGCCTGGGAGTGGGTCCCAGGGTGGTAAACTGAGTCAAAAACTGGCAGAGCGATTGGACACAGAGGGTGGTGGTGAACAGAGTTCAATCCAAAGAGAAGGGGTGATCAACGGAGTTCCACAGGGATCAATGCTTAGACCACTCCTCTTTAATGTCCTTAAAAGTGACGTCGCAGAAGAACTAGAAGGGAAGGTATATCTCTTTGCAAGTGACACGAAGATCTGCAACAGGGTTGACACTCCAGGAGGGGTAGAGAAAATGAGATGGGACCTAAGCAAGCTTGAGGAGTGGTCATGGGTGTGGCAGCTAAGATTCAATGCAAAAAAGTTCAAGATCATGCACTTGGCGCACAGAAATGCAGGGGGGGAGGAGTATGGGGGGCGTACTGACTGTCATTGAACAGGAAAGGGACCTGGGAGTAATCATATCTGATGACTGAAAGGCTATCAAGCAATGTGAGAAGGCTGTGAGAAGAGCAAGTGGCATGCTAGGGTGCATAGGGAGAGGTAGCTCCAGCAGAAGGAAGGAGGTGGTGATGCCATTGTATAAAACAGTGGCGAAACCTCATCTAGAGTACTGCGTTCAGTTCTGGAGGCCGTGTCTCCGGAAGGACATAGAATGAGTAGAAGTGGTTAAGAGAAGGGTAACAAAAATAGTGCAGGGGCTGCACCTGAAGTCATATGAGGAGAGACTAGGGGATATCAATATGTATTTCCTGAAAGAGAGGACAGAGAGTGGGAATATGATTGAGACTTTCAAATGCCTTGAGGGTATAAATAAGGTACAAGAGGGTAGCATTTTTCATTAAAGAAAATGTATAAGAACAAGGGGACATGATATCAGATTAGAGGGGCATAGGCTCTCAAGACTGACCCAGACTGATGGTTCTCCCTTCCTTCGTCCCTATGGGGGAGAGTTAACATCATCAAGATGAACATCCTAACCATTTGTTATATCCATGGGGATGTTGGAGTTCCACCTCCCTAAACCTTGGTTTTCCTGCCTGCAGCAGTTGTTTATCTCCTTCCTTTGTAAATCCTTGGTTATTCATAGAGCCTACTGTAAACTGCCCACCCCAAAGGTGCACAGGGGGTTATCTCTCCCTTCGGTATTCTTGTATTATGGTGCTCAGCATGCCAGTACATTTTCATGGTGGGGTGTGAGGTGTCCAGTCTGGCCCCTCTGTTTACTCTCCACTTTGGTTGGACATTGAGAAGGCTCTAGCCTTGAAGGTGGGTTGCTCTCTTGATAGTCAACTCTATTTCTGACCTTCTCAGCTTCCCCATCCTTTGCGAGCTACTCCTATAGAGTGATCACTTAAAGCCTGGGCACAATTACAGTCTTATTTGGTGCTGTCCTGGACCACAGCAGCCTCCCAGCCTGTGTTCCACAACCCCCATTTTAAAATAGGTAGCTGCCCCATACCAACTTCTTTTTGCCCCAATTTGAGTGTCTGCATGCTGGCTGACATCTCCCAGGATGAGGGGATAATCCCTTTTCAAGCTCTACATGCATGGATCCAGATATGGGGCCAGGACTTGTTCAAGTTCCTGCAAATTAGAAGCACCTTGAATGCCTTTCTGGGTCCCAACCCCTGGTGCCTGACACTGTTAGATGGGGTAGATTCCTTCCTGTCCCTAGCTGTGCAGCCTCATTCGATGTCCATGCTTAATAAGTATTTTCAGTCTATAGACCCACATCTCCCTACTAGGGTCTGTTATTATTGGGTGCATAGAAACACAGAAACATAGACTTTGACGGCAGATAAGGACCATTTGGCCCACCTAGTCTGCCTATTTTCCTACCAAGAGGATAAGCTGCAGATCCTTTTTAACCAACAGCCTATTTCTTCCTACCCCCCACAAAAATTGCCTTATGTCTGTCCCATGCATTCTTGAATTCTCCCACAGTTTTAGACCTCACAACCTCCTCAGGAAGGCTGTTCCATGCGTCCACCGCCCTCTCTGTGAAAAAATACTTCCTCACATTGCCCCTGAGCCGTCCCCATCTACCTTCAAATTGTGTCCCCTTGTTCTTGCACATCTCTTTTTCTGAAAGATGTTACCCTCTTGGACTTTGGTAATTCCACTGAGGTACTTAAACATTTCTATCATGCCCCCCCCCCTTTCCTCAGGGGTATACATATTAAGCGCCTTTAGTCTCTCCTTGTATGGCTTCTCTTGCAGACCCTGCACCATTTTAGTTGCTGTCCTCTGAAGTGCCTCCATTCTGTCTATGTCCTTGCGGAGATGAGGTCTCCAGAACTGGACGCAGTACTCCAGATGGGGTCTCACCAACTGTCTGTACAGGGGAATAACAACTTCCTGTTTTCTGTTGGTGATGCCTCTCCCTATACATCCCAGGACCCCCAGCCCTCCCTACTGTCTACTCACATTGCTTGCCAACCTTAAGGTCATCTGATATGATTACCCCCAGCTACCTTTCCATTTTTGTTGTTGTTACTACCTCCCCATTGTGTAATCTTCCCCTGGGTTTTTGTTTCCCAGGTGCATTATTTTGCACTTCTTTGCATTGAATCCAAGCTGCCATACTTCTGATCATTACTCCAACTTTGCCAAGTCCCTTCTCATCCTTTCCTCGCCTCCTTGTGTATCAATCCTGTTACAGATCTTTGTATCATCTGCAAAGAGGCATACTTTTCCTTCTAGTCCCTCTGCAATGTCACTTATAAAGACATAAAAAAGAACTGGACCCAGTACTGAACCCTGCGGTACCCCACTAGTGACCCCTCTTTGTTCAGAGTGGACTCCATTTACAATTACCTTATGTGTCCTGTTGTCCTGTCAATGTTTTACCCAGGCTACCACCCTGTGACCCACTCCCAGGTTGGTTAATTTGACTATTAATCTTTTGTGTGGGACTGTGTCAAATGCCTTGCTAAAGTCTATGTAGATCATGTCCACAGTCCCCCCCCCCCCGGTCTACTACTTTGGTCACCTAGTCAAAGAAATCAATTAGATTCGTCTGACATGACCTTCCGGCTGTGAACCCATGCTGCCTTGGGTCCTGTGCCCAACTAGCCTCTAGGTACTCAGCAATTCTTTCCTCCAGAAGTGATTCCATCACTTTCCCTACCACAGAGGTCAAACTGACAGGTCTGTAGTTCCCTGCCTCTGTCTTGGTCCCGCTTTTGTGAAGGGGAATCACATCTGCCTTCCTCCAGTCCTCAGGTACCACACCATCCTCCCATGATTTGTTAAAAAAGGGTAGTCAGTGGTGTCACTAGTTCTCTGCTTAATTCTTTTAGAATTCTGGGGTGAATTCCATCTGGCCCCATTGCTTTGTCCACCTTCAGTGTTAGGAGTTCTTTGAGAACCCTTTCTTCTGTGAAAGGACTGGGATCGATCCCCTATTCAGGGTGCTTCTGTTAATTGGATTAGGCACCTCCCCCACCTCCTCTTTTGTGAATACTGAACAGAAGTATTCATTCAGTATCCCTGCTTTTTCACTGTCCCTCTCTGCCCACCCACTATCCATTCTATTCAGCCTCACTATCTCTCCCTTTGTCTTTCTACGCTCCCTGATATACCTGTAAAAGGTTTTATCCCCTTTCTTATCCAAGTTGGCTATCTTTTCCTCAGTTTGGGCCTTTGCTATTCTGACTACCTTCCCTGCTCCGTTCTGCCTTAACTGGTACAGTTCTCTGTCCTGTTCCTTATGTGTTTCCTTATACTTCCTAAATGCTAGCTTTTTCTCCCTAACCTTCACTGCCACCTCTTTTGAGAACCATAGTGGCTTTTTCTTTCATTTTGATTTGTTTATTTGCTTCACACAAAGGCTTGTTGCCTCTGTGACGGCAGTTTTGATATTTCCCCATTGTTGCTCCACCACTCCTTCTAGCCTGTTTGCTAGTGCTTTTCTGAGGCACTCTCCCGTCTTGCCAAAGTCAGCCCTCCTGAAGTCCAGAACCCTCACTTTTGTATGGCTTGACTCTGTAGCAGAGTTTATCGTGAACCACACTGTTTGGTGGTCACTTGCTCTCAGATGGCTACCCACTTCTAGATCTGAGATCCTCTCACTGTCCCTATTTGAGAGTACGGGATCTAAGATTGCTCATTCACGAGGTTCCAAAACTAGCTGTCTGAAGCATGCCACCTGAAGGGCATCAAAAATGGCTCTGCTTTTGGATGTGGCTGCAGCAAAGGTGCTCCAGTTAACATCTGGCATATTAAGGTCTCCGATCAACAGTATCTCCCTTTTCTCTGCCATCCTAAGTATGCCTTCTATCATATCCTTGTCCTTTCCCTTCCCCTGACATGGGGATCTGTATACAACCCCTGTGCGGATTGAGGTGCCATTTCCAGTCTCTAAGGTGACCCACAGTGCTTCCTCTCCTCCCTGTTTACTCTTTTGTTCAGTTGCTTTTATCCCTTCCCATACATAGAGAGCTACTCTGCTCCCTCTTCTCCCCTCCCTGTCTCTCCTGTAGGTTGTGTACCTTGGTATGTTAACATCCCAGTCATGGTTCTCTGTGTACCATGTTTCTATGAAAGCTACGATATCCAGGCATCCCTTTCCAGCAAGGCCACCAGTTCAGGGAGCTTGTTGCCCAGACTACAGGAGTTGGTACTCATTACCCTCCATTTCTTGATGGCCTTACCTCTTTTTGCCCCATCCCTGTCCTTACTGTGTTTGTCACTTTCTCCATTTACCCCTGCGCTTCTCCCTACTGACATTGCTATGTTGGTGTCTACCTCACTTAGTACCCTAATTATTTTTTGAGGGAGGGCTAGGATTTCCCTGCTCCTCTCCATTGCCTCCCTCCTTGGCTAGTTTAAATGCTTGTCAATGAAGCATTAAACCTATAACCAAGGATCCTGGTTCCTCTCCTGGACAGATGTAGACCATCACACCAATATAGGCCTGCATCTCTCCAGGTGGACCCCCAGTCCTCAATGAAGCCAAATCCTTGAGCTCTGCACCAGTTTTTCAACCACTGATTTATGTCCATTGTGTGGAGCACCCTAGCCTCACCCGTGCCATAGACAGACAGCACCTCAGAGAAGGTTACTGTGCGTGCTAGTTGTCTAAGGCCCCTCCCCATCTCCACAAATGCTTCCTGCACTGCTCTGATCCCTTTCTTAGACAGGTCATTTGTCCCTAGGTGGACAATGACATCCAGCGCCCTCTCCTGTGCAGCTGCTCCTGCGATCCTGAGGATTTGCTCCCTGTCCCTCCAAGCCATGGCGCCAGGCAGGCACCTAATCTCCCTCGCCCCTTCCTCTCCCAGTTCTGCCTTCCTAACAATGGAGTCCCCCACCAGGAGTTGTTTCCTTCCCCTGTGGGGTCCGATACCAGCCTCCTGTGGGTCTCCTTTGTGGAGGTTCCCAGCATCCTCCTTGGTCTCCACTGTGCGTGCCTCCATAGAGGAACCACACTTTTCCAGAACGACATAGACATTTTGGAGAGGTACACCTGGAGTGATGTGCCTCTGTTCCACCATCCTCACCCTCTCAGAGCCTACTGTGGTCCAACCACTCCTCTTTTCTAGCAATCGCTGAGGCAACGGCAGTGACTCTGGTGGTTCCTGGGTGGAAGAGGAGGTCCCACAAACCCTGGCCAACTTAGCCTGGAGATGAGCAACCTCCTCCCTCAGCCCAGAGAGGTGCCTGCAGATGGGACACCACATCCTCCAGAACGTCTCCCAGAAGACTGCTACTCCACAGCCACTGCACTGCACCACTCCCATCATGTCTTATTCCTGGCCCCCTAACTGTTGTTTGGAATACTTACTCTTTCCTCTGTTTCCTGTGGTTGATATAATGTGCCCGCTCCTAATATGAGAAAACTATCACAACTTAGTTATTACAACCAAGAATCAATATTCAAGCCAGCTATGTTTGTCATGCTTGTACAGTATGTAGTGGAGTAAATGTATTAGTTAGGCTGTATGTACTGTGGAGCCTTAAAGAAACAAAAACTTCAATACAAATCTTTATGGAAATGAAGGCCGCTGTGCACTAATAAGCAGAGTGTCTACACACCGCATAACTCAGATATGTAGCCATCCCACACCCATTGTGCCCCCTTGTGTGGGATGCACCAAGTGGGGGCACATGGTACATACACACCCGATTGATCCCCTGACTGCATGAAGAGCAATGCGCCGGGGCAGGTAAGGGGCAGGCCTGCACTACATGCCATGCACTAAGGTGGATAGTGCTGGCCATTGTGGTGTGTAGGGGGTGCAGGGTACACCAGAGAGAACCCTGCCATAAACCCCCTATGCACCATGTGCACACTCCAGGACAAGATGAACAGCCCGCTGACCTTCTGGGGCCACAGAAAATGGCTACCTAGTTTCAATCACCTGCCTCAGCACACAGCTGAGTGTGCAGTGCCCCCCCACAAACCTAAACCCCTCACAGGGGCACCAACACATGGATGCTGCCCCCCATGGCACCGCATGTCCACCCCCCCGCTACTGGTGGTATCATTCCTCCCCACCACCCAACATACCACCCATCCCTCTGCACCACATTGGTGCCATCAGAGGGCCAGAGGCATTGCCCTCCTCCCACCCACTAAAGCTGCCGGCCCTCAGACATCCACAGGGTGTGCTGCCAATGTCCACCCCAACGCGTAAGGGATCCACTGTTGGACTAATGCTGGCATCCAATTGGATGCCGCCGATGCACACCTGTCTGCAGTTGTGAAGCTCCGCGGGCGGGATGCGCGCCTCAGGAGCGTGCTTCCTGACCATATTTGCATAGGGGCCAGTGAGAGAAATGTAACCTGTATCTGCCCTCTGTCACAACTGTGGTATATGAGAGGGCAGTGGCTGGCAGACTTTAGATTGCTACAATGATTATATGTATTTACAGGTTATGAATGAGTGGTAGAGTGCAAAGTACACAAAACAAACCAGCTCCAGGGCAAAAACAGGCCAGCATTTTGTTAAAGGACAGTTCACTGGAACAACCCAATATGAGCTGCAGTAGTTATCCAGTGACGGTCAGTACAGGGGTAAAAGGAGTCAACACAGTAATGCAGACAATAAGAAAACAACATACTCAAGCAAGCAAAGTTTATTTATGAAACCCTATTCCAAATAGACCATAACATTTTACAAAAAATATAGATCATATCACATCCAATTCAACAACTAAAAATATTTAAAAACATAAATAAAACAGCAGGATTAAATATCATTGAATGCCAGTTCAAATAGAAAGGTTTTTAAGGCAGATTTAAAGGCCTCAACAGACGGGCACTCCCTGACACAGCAAGGTAGAGAATTCCACAGGGTCGGAGCTGCAAAGGCAAATAACCTAGCACCTGAAGTTGTCAAATGACCCTGGATATCCCAACAATCTCTCATCATCGGAGTGGAGAGGATGAAAGGGGCGGTACGGACAAAGGAGATCTTGTAGGTACCATAGTCCCAGCCCATGTAGGGCTTTATAAGTCAGTAATCTGACCTTCAAGGTGATCCTCCACTGCACTGGCAGCCAGTGCAATCCACAGAGGTGTGATGTGGCAAGATCGTAATAAGCCAGTCAACAACGTGGCAACCGCATTCTGCACCAGCTGCAGGTGGCACAGCTTCACCCCTGGTAGCCCTAGGCATTGCAGTAATCAAGGTGCATGGTCACAAAGGTGTGGACCAGTGTGGGAAGGTCATCAGGTGGAACCAGGTGCTTTATCCGGACGATATTCCTCAGATGGTAAAATGAAGTCTTGACAATGGCCCACACCTGAGACTTCAGCGTTAGCTTGCTATCAAGCATAACACCCAGATTCTGCTAGCAGTTAGAGGTCATCAGCTGGTTGCTACCCAACCAAAGCTCAGACAGCTGCCCAGTCAGCAACCTCTCAATCTGATGACCTGGGTCCACAACCAACACCTCAGTCTTATCTGGATTCAGTCTCAACCAAACTGGCACATATCAAGTCATGAATCTCACAGAGGCAGTTGTTAAAGATTGAAACAGCATCATTTTGTTCAGGCACAAAGGACATGAACAGTTAAGTAATATCTGCGTAGCAGTGAAAACTCAGTTCATACTGCCTAATAATGTCCCCCAGTGACAGCATGTACACAGCAAACAACATGGGGGAAAGCACAGAGCACTGTAGCACCCCACATTGCAGGAAGAGGGGAGCTGTGGAGAAAACTCACAACTCAACTCTCTGTGTCCTGCCAGTGAAGAAAGAATAAAACCATCAGAGGACTGCACCAGGCAGTCCACAGAATAGCCACAGGCACTCTAGCAACACTCCATGGTCCACGGTCTCAAACACCATTGAGAGGTCAAGGAGGACCAAGATGGAGCGACTCCTCCGATCTCTCACTCTCAGGAGATCATTAAGTACCCAAAGTAATGCGGTCTCAGAACTATGTCTCTCCCTGAAACCAGACTGGAGAGGATCGTAGACATTGTGGGTGGTCAGATGCTCCTCAAACTGCAGCATAACTGCCTTTTCAATAACCTTACACACAAAAGGTAGGTTAGAGCAAGGCCTGTAGTATACAAGATAGTCAGGGTTGAGAGAAGGTTTTCTCAGGAGGGAGTGAACCACCATCTCCTTCAGGGTGTCCGGAAACACCCCGGTCTCCAGCAAATACCTAAGTATCTCAGCAAGGACAAGTCCGATTACCTCCACACACCCAATAAGGAGCCGAGTTGGACCAGGGTCCTAACTACAGTAAGTCAGTTGTAAACAGATCATCTTCATGATAGCCTCAATCGCCAACTGGCTAAAATCTGACCAGACAAACTGGGTGCTTGCAGCCTCGCACTGATCTCTGCTCTGCTCATTTGAGTGAACTGTATGAATCTCAGACCTGATGGTGTCAACCTTACCTGGGACTGCAAAGAATCAACTAGCCACTATAAAAGAAAAATAGCATCTGTTTGTAGCTAGTGAAATTTTAAATATGCATGTTTTCCATCCAGCATCAGTAACTTATCAGCCTCCAACAACGTGCAGCATGATTTAGGAAATCCTCTTTGGCTGACTCATTTTCAAGGCCAACAGTGACCTCTTGTGGTGAAAAGTAAGAGAAGCTATAAGATGATCGGAACAGACAGAACCAATGCCAGATTTTTATACAATGGAAAAACTGTGTATGGTGGGAAAAAGGTTACACATGGGAAGGTTTTCTTGTGCAATTGCAGTTTTTTTGCATGAATTCAATTTTCACATGTGCTGTCTCCACAATTTATGGCACCTTATGTAGATTGTTTGCACAGTTGTGGAAAAAGGGGGGAGCAGTAGATGTCATCTATCTCGATTTCAGCAAGGCCCTCGACACCATTCCACATAAAAGACTGGTAAATAGACTGGGAAGCCTGGGTGTGTGCCACAAAGTAGTGAACTGGTTTAGAAACTAGTTGAGGGACAGGAAGCAGAGGGTGGTGGTTAATGGGATCCAATCCAAACAGCTTAATCTGGTTCAAAGTCAGTAGGCCTTCATCTATATCCCCCTCCCAAGGGTTGTGCCTGAAAATAGGCAGAATTTATCTAGCCATTACCCGGTCAACAAAACCTAAATAAATAAATCCGAGGAAAGGGGAGTGACCAGTGGTGTACCTAAAGGATCAGTCCTGAGGCCATTCCATTTTAATGTCTTTATTAGTGACACTGCAAAAGGGCTGAAAGGGAAGGTCTGCATGCTTGCAGATGACACCAAGATTTGTAACAGGATAGACACTCCAGATGGGGTGGAAAAAATGAGAAGGAACCTTGGAAAGCTGGAAAATGGTCTGAAATGTGGCAACTGAAGTTCAACGTGAAGAAGTGCAAAATTATAGACCTGGGGTGCAGAAACTTTGCAGAGTGCTACAGGATGGGGGGTAGTTGCTGACAGTCTCCAGGGAGGAAATGGATTTGGGTATTATCATCTCAGATGACCTAAAGGTGACCAAGCAGATGGATTTCAATTTCAGTTGGTTACCATCTGTAAAAAGGTGAAAGTGGAAAACATCTTTCTGAACAGGAGAGGTACAAGAACAAGAGGGCATGATATGAGATTGGAGGGGGCAGGATAAGGGGTAATGTGAGGAAGTTCTTTTTCACAGAAATGGTGGTGGATGCATGGAATAGCCTGCCTCAGCAAGTGGGAGCGAGCACAGTGGCAGGACTCAAAAATGCATGGGTACGCATAAAAGAACTCTACAGAAACATAGAAACATTGAAACCTAGAAGCTGACAGCAGATAAGGACCACAAGGCCCAGCCAGTCTGCCCATTGTTTCTACCTTAGGAATGTGCCATAGGCCTGTACTCTGTCAATGGCCTATCTAGTCATACTCATCTGTATTGCTCCCTTAGGCCTATCCCATGCCTGTTTGAAGCCATGTACTGCATTCATATCCACCACTTCCTGAGGTAGGTTGATTCCATGCATCTACCACCCTTTCTGTGAAAAAGAACTTCCTCACAGTGACATTATCCCTTAATCGGCCTCCCTCTAATCTCATGCTGTGTTCTCTTGTCCTGCTATTTTTCTTATATTGAAACATATTAGACTCTTTCACCTTGTTAATGCCCTTAAGATGTTTGAATGTTTCGATCATATCACCTCTCTCCCTCCTTTGCTTTAGATTTAGATAGATCAAGGAGGACCAAGATGGAGCCACACCCCCAATCCCCTGAGATGGGAAGGAAAACCTAACACCGATGACCAAGCAGGGTCAGCTGCCACTGCTACAGGTAGGGTATACAGGCAGACTGCATGGGCCTAATGGTCCTTATATGCCATCAGCGTCTATGTTTCTATGTTATACCTGGTGTTCCCAGGTATAAAATACAATTTTTTTTCTAGAGCTGAGGAAACAAGTGCTAGCCAGAGCCAACTGAGCTGTGAAGAGCTACCAAATGACCAAAGTTATTTTCATGTTGGTGCTGTTTCGTCTCAATCATCACAGTGCTCCCAGATCCAAATAATTATTTTCCTGTAACAAGCCCTCATTTTTCCTGTATTTATCCTGTAGAGACAGCATCAAATCCCTGTATAAATCCATGTAGATTTTTCCATAAGCCACTAGTTCCTTATTTGTGACTTTGTTGTTTATTTAAATTTAATATGTTAGCAGCCTGTTATCAGGAAAAGGGCTCTGGTTTCCTGTTAGCTATTAAACTTATATGTCAAGATGGCCTTGGAATGATTTGTATTTGTATGGAATACATAAGGCATAATGGGTGAGTTTATTTATTTGTTGAATTTTGTTGACTGGGTAAGCCCACTAAGACCAGAAGTCCATTTTCAGGGGTGATTGGGGGGCAGATGGTAACCAGCTGAAATGGTAACATGGTATAAATTCTCACTTGAACCAGATTAAGCTGTTGGTGGCATGTTTAGTGAATGGAGGAAATTTGGCCAGGACACCATGGAAATTCCCCTACTGTTTTTGTGAAGTGCCATAGGATCTTTAACATCCACCTGAACAGGCAGACAGAAAAGACGGCACCTCAGGAGTGCAGGTCCCCCCATGCTGCACTACAGTGTCAGTATTGGGATTAAAGCTAGTGGAGCCAAACCTGGCAGACAGGAAAATAATATACATTTTAAGAAGTAGTCAGTTAGAAAATTTTATTTCTGAAATACCTTTCTTTTTCCTTTTTCCCATCAGAGTCTTCAATGTCATAATGTTGTGGTTGATGTGTGGAACAGCTCTTACCATAGCAGCTGGCATATCTAGCTCTATAGCCCCCCACTACATCATCAGCATTGTGATTTCACAGACAGTGAAATCACAGATGAGTGACCTGACAGTCACTGAAGTGCTGTTCCTAAGTAGCAGTGATGTCACAGTCAGTGAGGTCACACTGCTGGTGATGTAGTGGGGGAAGTATAGCTAGCTATGTCAGCTGTCACACAGAGTGCTGTTCCACACATATTAACATCAGGTAAACAATCTTCTAATTAAACAAAGGGAAAAGGAAAAGTACCTCAAATATAAAAGGTAATGGTTGACTGCTTTTAAAATCTAATATTAGTTTTAGGCAGTACACTAGCTTTTTAACCGACATGCCTAGTGTGGGGCTAGAACCCACAGCCTTCTGATCTTCCAGTATCAGAGGTCAGTGTACAAACTGCTCACTCACTGACTCTAAGATGAAATATAACATGATTATATGAAACAAAACATTGCACTCCTTATTTCACGAACTATACTAAAAATTAGTAATCACAAATCAGCCAATCTTTCAACAGATAATAGTAATGCTTGTAAACAAATGTATTGCAAATAGGTATATATATATATATATATATATATACACAGATGCTGTCTTTTTTGCTTTCATTTGTTAGTTTTTACACAAATTCTCTCAGACTTGTTTCTGATCACCTGATGGAATCTTGACTGAGTTTCATAAATGTTATTTTCTTCAAGGTCCTGACCCTGCAACTAAATACACACTTTGTATATCATAAAATGAGAAAAAAAGTCTTCTATTTCCAGTTGTTTAATCAGGACCTTTTATAGAAATTATGCTAAGATTACACCACTAGTAAATAAAGATATTACTGTTCAGAGCTTCTCACAGTATAGATTGCTCATTCTGACCACAGACAATACATTTATGTTCCACTGGCTGGACTTAGTGGCTCAAAACACGAGAAAAACTTAACTGTTGTCCCCTACAAACCTTTTTCTCAGTTGTTTTGACTTTTTTATAACTCCATATGGGAATTTAAGGCATCAGATGATTATACATGTGCTTAAAATCAAGAGAACAAGAGAGGCTTTTTTTTCCCCTGAATGTGAACGGTAAACTTTTGTTGGCAAGTGTTCAAATAAATCCAGAGACATCTCTTTCTTGAGGGGCTCTTTATCTGTTATCTTTGTAAAACAGACATTGCCCTTGCTGTGAAAGTAACTGATGGCTTTTGAGGAAATCTCCTGCATACTCAGCTTGAGACATTTTATCTAATGTGAATAAGTGTTTGTTTTAAATGCACTGCATCTGGGCTTTAAATCTTGGGCAGTGGTTCCCCATATAAATAAATGCAGTTTTTCTTCCCTATCTAGTTTTCAACCCATAAATCCTGTAAAATATGGGAACCCTTGTAGATCTGGGAACACTGTCATCAAACACTGCATGCTGCTAATTCAGTCCTCTTTGAATTTACTTAGAGTGCATGCTGTCCTAGGTTGCTGAAAGAATAGAATAAATATATTAGATAATTAGACTGAGCTGCACATATGATAGAAACACTACCATGCTGCTAAATCAGTCCTCTTGAATTTATTTAGTCAGAGTAATTGCTGCGTGCGTGTGTGTGTGTGTGTGTGTGTGTGTGAGCGCGTTTGCCTGCAACCTGTTCTGCCCAAGGAATGACAGCTAACAGACTGCAATAGCACTGTCTGTAAGCTGACATTGAGTCTGACTTTCGCTTTCACAAAAGCCAGAGAAAATGAGTAACCCCTAGGTTGTTGAAAGAAATAGAACAAATCTGATAAACTGAGCTGGACAGATGATAGAGACAGCATTTTAAAAAGTTGTTTTTTGTTAATATGCTGAGAAGTTCTGAGGCATACCTCTCAATTGGTATGAATTTCGCGTAGTGCTATGATTTTCACACTCAAATCTGCACAGGTTCACTGATGTTCCTCGTTATGTCAGAGATATTTCTGGACACACAAACTATTAAATCATTGAACTAAGTTGATAGAAACATTCCTTATTACTAACTAGATGGGTCCCACTATCTGTAGACATATGATTGCTTAAAATTTTTATTTTATTTATTTATTTTGTTTTTGTTGACCGGGTAAGTGCACTAGACAAATCCTGCCTATTTTCAGGCACGACCCGGGGAGGGAGATACAGATGAGTGCCAACTGACTGTGAACCAGATTAAGCTGTTGGTGGTATTTTTAGTGAAAGAGGGAAATTTGGCCAGGACACTAGGGAAATCCCCTACTCTTTTCGATAAGTGCCGTAGGATCTTTAGCATCCACCTGAACTACCACCAATCCAAGCAGATGGAACCTCGGCTTAATGTCTCATCCGAAAGACAGCACCTCAGAAGGGCAGCACCCCTCTCATGCTGCACTACAGTGTCAGTACTGGGATATTAACCCAAGTGCCAGATGTGGGAACTGAACCCTCAGCCCTCCGATCTCCCGGCCTCAGAGGTGAGTGTGCTACCTACTGAGCCACTGACACTGACAAAATAAGAAAGTGCTACACATTTTGGCCCTTTGCTATGATTTTTGATGGCCAGTGCTATGATTTTCCAATGCTGAGAGGTTGAGAGGTATGTTCTGAGGTACAAAACAGTAGCATCCCCCTGCCCCTTTCAGATGCTTTTAATATTAAGCAACAAATAGCAAAAAATCAGAGAGGGAGTGCATTGCTTTGCAGCTGTGGAGGAATACATCCAAATGTTTAAAATGGAAGTTCCACAGCAAGCCATTTTAGAGCTACCATCCGATCGATGATAGAAGGGCTGTAGGCTCCGCCCACAGCCCTAAACAGGAAAATGCTGCCCATGTGCATACAATTCTGAAGATAGCTCTTCCCTGGTGCAAACTATCCGGTTCACTTCTAGACAAAATCATGACCAATAGACCCCATAAAATCTTGCAGGCGGTAGTATGGCATAATGATCTTAGTGACCATAACATAATGATATGTGTTAGGAATCTAGCTAAATCTAGCAGTATTAGTAAGGTAATAATTAAAAGATCATTCAAGAAATTTAATTCAGCCGACTTCCTACTGGACTTAAGAGGACTTGATTGGCAACAATTCTATCTAGCCCCCTCAATAAATGAGGCACTGCCCATCTTTAACACCACTAACAGTAGTATCATTCATGAACGTGCACCTTTTATTAGTTGCAAAGTGAAAAAGCCTCCTGCCCCTGGTTCAATGGGGAAATCAAGAAAATGATGTTAAAAAGGGATCACCTTTGGGTTACTGCAAGATGCACTAAAATACCAGAGGACTGGACAGCTTTTAGGGCCAGCCACACTACTTATACCAAATTGGTCAGAAATACCAAAGAGAGCTATTATTTAAATATCCTTGAATCAGTCAACATAAACCCTGCAAAAATCTTGCACACCTTTAAACTTGTGGAAGGGAGCACATCTCCCCCAACCCTTCCTAATACTATCATTCAACATGGTATCTCCATAATCGACAAATATATCATAGTAGATAAACTCAATGAGCATTTTGCAACAGCAGGCCTTGCCTTTGACTTTTCACAGTCAGCTGTTTTACGACCCTCTATCCTACGATCACTTATTCCACCCTGCAGTCCGACTTATGATCCCTTCACTTTTGAGGACATTACATATAAACAGGTTGAAGACCACTTACTGAAGCGGGACACAAAAAAGAGCCCAGGTGTGGGTAATATTGTCCCTTTCCTTTTGAAGCTAGGTTGTCACTCCCTCATTGCCCTGATCGCCCATGTATTTGTCCTATCCCTGGCAGAAGGTATAGTGTTCCAGAACTGGAAGATAGCTCTCCTAATACCACTCTTTAAATCAGGTGATCATAATGATTGAAACAATTATAGGCCAATATCAATCCTGCTTGCCCTTTCAAAGCTCCTTGGAATACTGGTCAGCATACAAGTCAGAACATTCTTTTATTTATTTTATTTATTGGAGTCTCAGATTACAACCTATGAGCTAATAGCTCATTTACATCGGTTCCACGTCAAGTACATAGGACAAATGAAAATCAGGGGTTCACTAACGAATAAGCATTAGCATAAGCGGGGCAACATTGGTATCAAGGAACATTACACATTTTGCATATTGTTGATTAGGTAACGTACATCAATCTGTATAATTTGACAATGTGAAAATCCAGTACACGCAGTTGTAACAGCTGAGAAAGTACCATTACTCGAGTCAATATATTGAAGTGACATAATTCAGGTTGAGCAGCAGGGGACACTTATGGACAAGGAAAGAAAGGGATTAGATGAGGAGCAGAGGGTAGAGTGGGGAAAGATGGTTTGTAGATGCTGGGGCAGTGGAGGGCATTGTAGAGAGGGTTACAGGTAGAAGAGGGGGAGATAAATTGGGGCATGAGTCATTGAGCAAGAAAGGGTTTGTGAAATGGGTAGAGTGAGGAGAGCAGTGAGGAAAACTAGGTTGGAGGCAGTACAGAGGAGAGGAGGGCATGGAAATTGAAGTAGTTAGGTACCATAATTGATGAAGCTATAACAAAGTACACGTTGAGGTAGGATTTTTCCTTGCAAAACACTAGTTGATCAGTCCACTCTGGTTTTAGACCGCATCATTGTACTACTTTGGCTCTGTCCAAAGTTACTAGTGACTGGCTTGAGGCTATGGACAAGTAGATCACTGGTGCAGCCTCTTTGGGCCTTAGTAAGGCCTTCAATGCTATGGACCATTCCCTCTTGCTGGATAGCTTCAAAGATCTGGGACTGGATGTTTGTCATAGATTGGTTTGCCAGTTATCTGGAACACAGACAACAACAAAATAAAATTAATAGAACCCTCTTCTCACTACTCCCACTCTTAAGAGGAGTCCCACAGGGTTCTACCCTGGGCCCCCTGTTGTTCCTGATATATGTAAATAACCTGAGTAAAGATACTGTTAATTCCAACATCCATCTCTTCATGGATGATACCGTCTTCAACATATCTAAGCCATCTTTTTTTTCAAGTCTGCTCCGCTCTTCAGTCTGACTTCAATAAGCATTAGCGTAACCTCCTATTATCTAAATTATTGCTGAATGCCAACCCCCCCACAAGATTATGTGTTTCTACCCACCAAATTTATACTCTGCTTGTCTTATTAATAGCCCACTTACCCCATTTACTGCACTCCTAGGGGACACCCTCGATGTTGTAGACAATTTCAAATATCTAGGATTTATCCTTAACTCTCATTTATCCTTCTCTTCCCATATTGATGCACTAACCAAAAAGCTAAAGAGGTGATTAGGTTTCTTTTTTTAGAAACACATCTCTATTACCCCTGGATTCTAAAATCAGTCTAGCTCAGGCCACTTTCTTTCCCCCTCTTGTACTATGGTGATATTGTTTGCAATAGTTGTGCCACTACAGATCTTCATAAACTGGATACTCTTTTCCACCACACCATCCATTTCATAACCAATGCTCCAGCCAGAACTCACCATTGTACACTGTGCAAAGAGGTCAACTGGATCAAGCAGGAGACTTATCCATACTTACTGTATATCTGCATATACAAAGCACTCCTAAATAAGCTGCCCCTTTATATTACTTCTGCCCTCCATTGTTTACACAGTTCTTATGCCCTCAGAAAACGTGCTTACAATACTTTGGAAGTGCCCAAATTCCGCATCCATTATGGCTGGGCGGCCATGAGTCATGCACTCCCCTCCATTTGAAATAAGCTCCAATCCACACTAAAGCTTCAGACTTTAATCCCATTAAATGCATTCAAAAGGATTATTAATAAACCGGATCTATGATGCCTGTCTGACAACACTATTGTCGACCAACATCACAGCGACTGGATTTATGTCACCAGCAAGTTGCAGTAAACATAAATCCCAAATGCCTCCCGGTCCTGCTTTTCTATGGGGGTGGATTTCCCCCCAAACTCCCCGTATCCCCCCACATCCCCCATATTATAGACTGTGAACTCCAATCAGAGTTGACTTGGGGAAGGGGTGCAGGAGTGGGAGATGTTGTGCCCCTGTCTTGGGCGCACCAACACAGTGAGCTGTTGGCAAAGTGTCAATTTTGCTGACAGCAATGAACTGTATGTCACTGTGTTGGTGACGCTGTCAGATTGGCATACCAATAAAACTACTTCTAAACCCTGCCACTGTTTCTAATACAATTCATCTCCTCTCTCTCTCTTTCTCGTCCCTAGCCTGGATTGACTCCTTTGGTAAGCTGCACTTATTTTATATTCTTTGTTTTTTACTCCCAGCATCAATGGATTTGACTTATCTTGTGTACTTATGGTAAATTGTGTATTTTTAAGTCATTTTGTTCTTTTTTTATGTTGTCTTGCACTCGCAGCACAGACGTTTTGTAGTAGCTTGGAGTGGAGAAGCAGGTTTTGGAAGTGTGGTCCTGCTCCGGTCAATGGTGCCACTGTTTTTTTGGCCAGGCTTTGTGGCACCAATGGCATAGCACACTGTCTATGACAGGAGTTGCGAAGCCTGCCATCAACTTGAAAGAAATTCACTGCTGCAGTCAGGGAGTGCTCCATCATTAACAATCCGCTGTTTTTGCTGCTGGGGCGGTCCTTAATTGCAGCACCAAATTACAGCTTGTCTTGTCTGGTGTCCCATTTCAATAAACATGGTGGCAGCTTCCCCATTGGCTTCTCACAGTCCCCACAGAAGCTGACAGACAGCTGTCACCTCTCACAGCCCTATGAAAACTGACAGGGGTGCCCAATTCCCCTGTCAGCATGCCCCCTCCCAAGTTCATTTGCCCATGGTGGTGCCCCCATGTTTTGTGTGCCAAGGAGTGCCCAGTCCTCCTCAGCTCATGCACCCCCCCAAACACTCTGTGTGTGCCGATGGGGGTGCCCAGTCCCTGTCAGCTACAGACCCCCCCCAAACAAAAACTCAGGTGGCATGCTGGGAGCCCACCCCGGCATGCAAAAGTACCTGTAAAATCAGAAAACATTCCCACATTGTTGTTTTTTACCCTGTAAACAAAAAAACGGTCCCTCATTGTGTCCGGTGCCCCTTCCCCCACCCCGCACCCACCTTCTGCGCAATCCACCTCACCACATCCCCCTCACCCCATACTTGCCTCCGGAGCCCCACGTAATGATCTTTGGTAGACCGGGGACATGTTTGCACTCTTCAAAGCCGACCATGAACCGAAGAAATGCAGGTAAGCTGTATAATGGCATAAATGGTATTTTTTTCAACTTATGTGGCTATAGCACCTATTTTCTTGAATTTTTGCACCACATTTTTAACATGGGGTTCTTGGGACCCCATCTCAGGAATTCAGTGACTGTCATCTGGTTATTTGGTCCCGAAAGGTAATTTCATGGTCACTGTGTGAAATCACCTTTTGGGACTGATTAACAAAACAACAGCATCACTGTTCATAAGGTGGCCTCCCAAAAAGCCTATGTTGCAAATCTGGTGAAAAAAATCCAAAAAATGACTGTGTTATGAGCATGCATTGTGCAGCATCCACGCACACTCCTAACTTCGCGGGTTTGTAATATTTTCACTCCTGATGTTCAACACTGGCATTTTTTCACACCTCCTTATGAACAGTACAGCTGTCATTTTTCATATTCTGGCCCAAATGTGTTTTCACACTACCAGCGCAGAATAGCACAGTCACTGTGGGAAATCAGTGTTTGGGACAGATTAAGAAAGTCACAATGCCACTCTTCATGAGCAGAGGTCCTAAAATTCCTATGTTGAAAATTTGGTGACAAAAGTCCATAAAATTACTATGTTATGAGCGTGTGTTGCGTAGTTTCCAAGCACACTCGTAACATCGAGAATTTGTAATATTTTCATTCAACATTTTTCAATATTGTCAATTTTGCACACCTCCTTATGAACAGTATAGCTGTCATTTTTTACATCCAGCCCGAAATGTGTATTCGCACATCTGGAGCACAATGGCGTGGTCGCTGTGGGAAAGCAACATTTGGGACAGATGAAGAAAATCATAGTGACAGTGTTCATGAGCAGAGGTTCCAAAATGCCTATGTTGAAAATTTGATGAAATAATTCCACTAAATGACCGTGTTATGAATGTGCATTGCACAGTTTCCACATACGCTCATAAGTTCTAGTATTTTTAATATTTTCACTCCTGATTTTCAACACTGCCATCTCTTCACACCTACCTATGAATGATACAGCTGTCATTTTTCACATCCTGCCCAAAATATGTTTTCACACATCTGGCGCCAAATGGCAAGGTCGCTGTGACAAATCAACTTTTGGGACAGATTAACAAAATCACAGTGCCACTATTCATGAGCAGAGGTCCCAAATGCTTTCATGAGGTGGGGGTCACAAAAACATCATGTTGAAAATTTGGAGTGTAAATACCAACAAACGCCTAGGGTGTTAGGGTTTCTAATCATAACGTCCCGTGCTGTACAGACTGACAGGCATCAGAAGTGTGCCTTTGGATTGTCAGCTGTACTGTTTACACCATTCCACCCCCACCCACACCCTGAAGCCAGTGATAGACACTGAGGTGTGCTTTGGACTCTTTGGCCCCAGAGTTCACCCCATTATCCTGTACTGGACCTATTTCAGCATATATCCTTATGAAATGGGGTGACTGTAAAGCCAAACACCCCAAGGCACACCTCAACACTTGTCAGTGTCTGCGGGATAGGGTGAGGTGAAATGCCATGAGCGTTATGGGCGAATGGGGTGAGAGTAAGGCCCGAGGACCCCAAAGCACAATGCACAATACTTGATGCAGTCTGCAGGGTAGGGTGAGCTGAAATTACATAAGCGTTACGGCCGACACCCAAAGGTACACCTCAGTGCCTGTCAGTCTCTGTAGGGTGGTGTGGGGTTGGCATCACTTCCATATTTGTTCTTGCTACACCCTCCTACAATCTGCGATCTGGCAGCTTCCATGCCCTCCTGGTACCTAAAACCCACACACAAATTGGTGACTGAGCCTTCACTGCGTATGCACCCAGGGTTTGGAACTCTTTTCCAACTAGCGCTCGCTCCTCTCCCTTGCACCAGAGCTTTAAAGCCTCCCTCTGGGGTTTTCTCAAAATGGCTGCCACCTGTCTCTGCAGTAGATAAACCCTCTCAGCCTGAGATGCTACCTAAACATTACAACTTGGGCAGAGCACAAATGTGCTCATACTCCTCCTGTTCTCACAGCATATATACAAATAGACCATTTAGGCCCACCGGCAAAACAGGGTGAGCACTATAACTGTGCACTCCTTTCTCTCGCACTGGGCCCACTCTATCCCAGCTGTGACTCCTCCATATTCTAACTGCTACCCTTACAACTTGCTGCCTGGAGTGATGAATTCACACTGCACTTCTTCCTACTGACTGCAATGTTTAATACTGTATTGTAATACCTGTTTTTGGTATTGTTGTCTTACAATGTCCCTGTGTTCTGGTCACTTTATATTAACTCTTCACTACTATTTGCCTGATGAAATCTGATGCTTGTAAAGTCCCTGTTGTGCTAATTCTATGTAATCTAATCTCCATTTGTATTTGCCTGATGTTCATGTATGTACCTTGTAATCTCCCGGGTCGCACCTGAAAATAGGCATTTGGCTGTCTAGTGTGCTTACCCGGTGAACAAAAGCAAATAAATAAATAAATACTTCACTGCCATTCCTATTGTGCATCTCTCTAACTCCTGCACTACCAATGCCAATGTCAGCAAGACAACATTTGGCATTGACAAATGCTTGTTGTCTAGCCTCACTTTGTACTGTCATTGCTGTGTTATATTTTCTACTCACTACCATGTATTTTGTTGTATATTGTACATTGTTGTATTTTGTCAAGTATGTTGTACAAGGGATCTCTTTGCAGATGAACTTGCCCAATGGATTTCCATCCATTCACAATAAACTGAACTGAAACTGAAATTGTTACCTACACCAGGGAGCTGTGCACAGGGACATAAGTCCCTGGTCAATGTCAGACCCTTTGAAAATCAGTACCCTTTCTGTGTTCGATAGCACAGATTTATAGGGTAAGATTTTTTTCTTGTTGCTTTTTGTAGATACAGACAGTATGCAAGCGGGTTGCCGGGGGTTGGCCGGGGAGGGAGAGGATTGATCATCCAGGGGACAGATCTCCTGTCCTGGGGAGGGTGGCGACCATGGACCAGCACTTGCCTGATGTCTAGCAGAGGCTAGTTGTTGGCATGCCAAGTCCCGCATGTTGGGGTACAGAGAAGGAGCAGCCAACCGGTGTGCAGTGTGTGGACATGTGCACTGCATGCCACTGTCGGCATTGCATACTCCCCCTCTGCAAGAAAAGTGGAAAATAGGTCCCGGTCGAGTGGCATAAAACCATCCCCTGTAGTTACCGCCCCAAGATGGCATCTCCCCAGTAAGTTGTTGGGGCATGAGGGGAGGGGGTCTGATGTTCGGACGATGGCGCTGGGGGCAGGGAAACAGTAGAACAAGGGGGAGAGAGAGAGAGAGAGAGACGGCCGGGTCCACAGGGGAGAAAGAAATACTAAAAAAAAAAAAAGATATAGACAGTAGAAATACACAAATGCTTGAGAAGAGACTATCCTGGGGGGGTATTTATATTCTAATGGTCACTACAGATGCACAGCTCAAGAACAGCTGTTGCTTGCTAGGGCTGTTTCTCTTATAGCGCCAAAACCGGAAGTAGCTTTGCTACTTACCTCCAGTTCAGCGTTTCTCAAAACTCCTAATGTATGTTTAAAAACTACCATTAAAAGGTTTTCCAAGCACTACCCAGTCCCTGCAAAGATTTATAAAATGGGTCTGGAGTTTTCTGAGTCCTGATTGGCTGAGAGGCACCTCTGGCCGTGTCCTTATCAGTATATATTTTGCCAACTGGCACCTCTTCAGCCAGGCATGACTCATAACAACAGAAATCACTGTCCCAAAGAGTCTGCTCTTGAGCTTCACTTGCCAAGAACTCTGTACTTGCCGACCTGCCGCCCCAACCCCAGCAGCACAATGTCGGTTACTTTTCACACTGTGAGGATGACATACACTGTACAAGATTACCATGGAAAAAATGTTTTTTTTTCAGCCTTCCCTATATTTAAACAAAGAAATCTGACCTGTGTTCCTTTTGAGAACCCATTCTTAATCCAGTGACTGTTGCATTTGCCATGAGGATCCAACTTTCTAATCAAGACAAAAACTCTCTCCCCCGGCCTTTACATCTCATCCACAGCATGCTGCTATGCACGTTGCAGGGCTAACGATTATAGTCTTTGGTCCTCCTTATGTTCCTCGGGTCTTTTCCGGTCATCCCTACATTTCTTGCTGTCACCCCCCTTCCCCCAACAGTAACAGTAATGGTAACGAAAAGCTGAACCATTCCAATCACCAGTCCCTTAGGCACGCTCACATTTTCAAACTGTTATCTATGTCGTGGTCACTCAGCCATTCCCCTGCAAGCAGATGAGCTCACAACTGCCAACTGTGTACGGAGGCCAGCAAAGGGCACGCTTACTTAGAAATGCTGTCTTGCCTGTAAACTAAAACTAGAAATAAAAAAAGTATTTCTGTCTTCCAGAAGATGGCAATGCACTCACCAATCTAGGACCACAGTGATGCGCTAACAATTGATAATGGCAGCCTGTAAAGGACACGCTCGCTTCTGCAACTTAAAAACAACACCCAACCAAAAAATAAACACAATTTTAAAAGTCCTATGTGTCGTATTATGTATTGGGACAAACAGAGTTGGGAGAAGGCAGACATACACCAATATTCTTCATATTATAGAGTATATGGTCTACAACCTGCAGTACAGAGGGACTATTTTCTCTCTTCTCTACATTATCTTTAACAGTATTCAGCTTATTTTTAAAAAAAAAATTATCATGAGGGTTTTATACAGTTTATACTGAAGGAGGGGCCATTTATAAGTAACACACTCTGGTGGTTTGTAAGCCCTGATAGAGCACGCCCAGTGGCATAAGACACTCGGCGCAAGTGCCTCATGCCTTAGTACACCCCTTGGCATGCTCTTATCAGGCGATAAACCACACCTCGTTGTGTGTTATTGCTATTATAACACACACATAGGAGCTCAAAAATCCCTTTTAAAATGTGCCTCAGAAAACAGAGCAAGCTGGCCCTGCACTTCTTGGTAGCCTGCACCATCAATATTCAGCTACCCCTTCTGTGGTAGATAGCACAGACTTAGGCAGGATAAGCTTTTTTGTCTTTTTTTTTTTTTTTTTTTGTAAATATATAGACAGTAAAAAACACATACCAGCTTGGGGGGAGGGTTATACTGTATATCTATTCCAATGGCCACTACAGATGCACAGCTCTACACCAGGAGTGAGCCTTAGAGCTTCAAGTAAGACAGCTGTGTCTCACCTTAGCTCTTACTGACCCCTGGTAGCAGTGCACCCAAGACTGAGATTACTTCTTCTGCCCCCCCGTGTGGCTCCTATAGCCATATGACATACTGGTGGTAGCAATGGAGCTGATGCCCATGGTATGAGGAAAAATAGCTTGTATTTTATTGTCATATCATTCCATACCCCTGTGTCCCTGGTGCTAGAGTGGGGAAGGGTAAATAAAAAGAACAGATGATGTTTCAGTGCTTGTATAAGAATCCCAGACCTTGCAGGAGTGTTTGAGAACAGAGTAAGGGAAATATTATGCATAGAATGAAATCCAGATGTCTCTGTCTACAACCCTGAGATGCAATGAAAGTTGCATTGAGAGGCCAGCTCATTGCATATTCAGCCCAGTTAAAATGAGAGTGGGGTAAGAGAACAAAATAGCCAAAAATAGCCCTAAAAGCCCTGGAACAACATCTCTTAAGCAGTTCCAGCCATGCCCTATAAAAGAGAAACAGAGGTGCTAAAAGCCATTATAGAGGGTGACATACAAACATACGTGGAGTATGCCCAGTATAAGCTGCACCAGAGTTATTGGGAAGCAGCAGAGCAGCTGGTGAAACTGCTGGCGTATGGCCTCTGAGCCTAGGAAGCAGCCCATTATATCCCTGAGATCCACATAGAGGAAGGTGTTCTAGTCCTCACCTCTGACGATATCAACAAAAGTTTGTCCAGTTCTATTAGAAACTGTAGGTGGCTGACCACCAACCACCCCTTACCAGAAGAACTGAATAAATTCTATGGCAATATTTTTCTGCCACAGGTTTTCCATCACCAAAGAGAGGAACGAGGAAGCACAATAACCAACCAAGAAATCCTTGAGGCAGTTCTAAACATGGCTAAAGGGAAATCTCCAGCAATCAATGGTTTTCCAACAAATGTTTATGCCAGGTTTAAAGACCTACTGAATTAGCTCCCAAATTAGCAGCAGTCCTAAACAAGCCAAGGAAAGGTGGCACCCTTCCCCGTATGTTCTTACAGGCCCTTATATCGCTTATTCCCCAAAACAAGTAAGGACAGCACATGGTGTGAGCATTTCTGACCCATTTCTCATAGAAATATCAACACAAAGATCTCAGCCAAAGTGCTGACATCTCACCTTAACAGTGTCCTTTCCCACTTGATCTACTTGGACCAAGTGTAATTTATACCTGGTATAAAAAGCTTAGACAACATCAAGTTTCTCATTGATATTATCTGAGAAGCCAGGAAGCACCGAACACCCACGGTCACCTTGTCATTGGACGCTGAGAAGGTCTTTGACATGGTGGAGTGGCCATTTCTCTTTAACCTTTCCTTCTCCCTGCCCTCTGTCCCAGTTGCCTGGAAGCAAGCCACTGTTATCCCTGTATCTAATAGTGGTGACCTTTCTGTACCAGGTAACTACTGGCCTATCTTTCTTCTACCCACCCTTGCCAAACTTCAGGAATGCTTAGTGCTGTCTCAACTCTCCCCCTTCCTAGACTCCTCCTCCTTCTTCATCCCCTTCCAGTCTGGCTTTCAGAAGACTCACTCCACTATCAGCTCCCTTCTTAGGCTCACTGACTCCATCCACACCAGCATGGACCAGGACCTCATCACCATGGCCATTTTTGTCAACCTGGCAAAGGCTTCTTACACTGTTTCTCACACCCTCCTCCTTTCTAAACTCTCTTCTGCTGGGCTGTCTCCTACTGCCACAGCCTGGCTGAAATCCTACCTGCTGGAACAAACCAAGTCTGTGCAGATTGGTGACTCTTTGTCTTTCCTCCAGCCTGTCAACACTGGCATCCCTCAGGACTCTGTGCTTGGACCACTGCTATTCTCCATATTTTCCAATGACCTTCCCAAGGTATGTTCATTCTCCTCTATCCAGATACATGCAGATGGTACCATCCTGCATACCTCTGACTCATCCCTTGCTGATGAGGCATCCAGACATCAGGTGGATTTCAACAAACTTCATCTCCGGTTACACTCTAATCTACTGTTCATGTAGTGACCTGACCTAGGAGGGTGATTTGTCTCTTCTTTCCAAGGAGAGGCAGGTACAACAGTTTCAGGCACAAACAGATAGCTTTTTATTGTGACAGTAACTTGTTATGCTGGAAAAATAATGGGTTATTTGGTTGCAATATACAAGGCAAAGGCACTTAAAGTGATTGACATGCGTGACAATTTTGTCTACAGATGGTAACTTTATAAGTATACAGTGGGTATATAAAATAGCATTCTAAAAGGGTCACCTAGTGCTCTATTTCTGCAGACATTACTAGTAGCAATTCAATCAATGCCTAAACACCTCGGTCATGGGAAATTAGCAATACCCCAGTTTATGATATGTCGGTACAGTAGGAAGAACAATCTCTTGTTTGGTGAGGGGCAGGTGTTGGCTAGCTAGCTTGGCGAATGGCTGGTACTGTACCTTACCGACTGATCAGTCTTGTTGGCTGGCAGGAAAATGGAAGCAGCAAGATGAAGAGGGTGAAGGTGATGAAGAAGATGAAGGATGAAGGATGGTGCCTGTTGGTTCTTCTGTGCATTTGCACTTAATTCAATATTGCATTTTTCAATATTTTTGGATTGGACCTGGATTTCACCCTAGTTACAGGTTAAGATTGCTGGTTTCCTGGACTTTGTGTACTTGTGGACTGGCTGCACTTATTTTACAAAACCACCCTGGTTATTCACCGATCACAGCACATCTTTGTTTTTGGGTGTGACTACCATAGCTGGGCAGTCCGTCCACTTCTCCAAGGCAACAGTTCAGTTGGGGAGGAAGGGGATTGATGCAGGTGTCCACAGTTGGTGGTGGGGCATACAGTTCGGGCTCCAGATGCTGAAAAGTCTAGGAACCACAATGGTTCAGGAGCAGGCAGCAAGTCCAGACCTGGTGCAAATGACAGTGTTTGGTGGTGCAGGGCAGGCAGCTCAAGCCCCATGGTGCTTTAATGCAGACTCTGAGGTAAACAGTCCAGCAGTTTGGGGTAAATGGTGTCCCAGGGTACAATCCCGGGTGAGACACTGAAATTGGCAATTTTTAATACAGGATGCTTGGTTCACCTATGGCCATGGTCCGGGTGGCAGGCAGTGTAGTGTTGGCCTGGCCCTTGGTCCACAGGCATGCCAGCTGTTAGCATGCAGTCCAGGGGAATGGGGTAGCCAATAGAGGGTGTTTGGGGCTGCCAGGGTGTTGGCTCTTTAAATCATGGAAGGATCCTCTGCTACAAACTTGAGACAGGGGTTACCTGGACCTAGCCCGCTACTTCTAAATATGCACAAGGGGGGCATGGCCTGGCTACATGATGGGTCCAAGCTCAGCTCCACCCTCCATGAATAATAATTTGAGCCACAGCCCTGCTGTAGCCATGGGCCTGGATCCAACCCTCACCTACGCTTTTGGTGCACAAATGCTGGGCTCCCCTGCCCTCTTTAGCCTACTCTATCCCCCCTCTAGCTCTAGGTCACCTATTTAATACAAACATCATCCTATTTGCCCACAATGCCTTGTTTTGCTGTGGGCAGTCTGCCCAGTTGCCTAATCTTCCCCTCCTCTTTTTCAGAGCCCACTGCACTAAATAAGACAATTCTGTGCCTCAACCCACCTACCCCCTTTGGCCTGGGTCTCCAGGTGCCACTATGTGTGTCTTTGGTGGTCTAGTTGTGGCCAGGGAGCCATGCTCCCACCCAGTGGTTGTTGCTGAAGTCCTGCAGTGCTTGGGTGGAACATTTCCACACCTGGATGCTGTTTGCTGTGACACACCATGGTCCAGGCTACAAACCATTCCCCACCTTCGATACAGCGCGGACTGTAGGTGGGGATAGAATGTCCACTGCTGCTATAGCGAAGAGTGCACTGTGAGGGGAACGGGAGATGAGACAAACAAAAAGAGAAAACCCCTCTGCCACCACCAATCACAGAGACTGGACTTTTCCTTTGTCGGGGGGGGAAGGGGATGCAAACTCCAGGCAGTGGCCAGATACAATTCCAGCCACTGAATGATCACAAGAGGGGATGGAAAAAAGAAAGCGACCCAAACCAATAATGAAAGGAAAAAAAAAATCAAAAGGGCAGCAAAGCATGATCCCCACCCTCAACACAACAACTCATGGCTGGCACAGGAGGACAAACCAGAGGAATGTAACAGCTAGGAGCTACCACCAGAGGAATAGTGGGAAAAAGACGGAAAAAAAAGGCACCAACCCAGTGAAAATGGGGCAAGGCAACAATCTGCCCACCAGCAGCTTATCCCAAGGCAGCAACCAAAGGGGGAGAACAGGAAGACTGCACAGGCAGCCCCAGACAGGTTGCACCACAGGTCACCCAGCTAAAGGACACATCAGAAACCCACCCCAAACAGGAACTCACCAACCCAGGACGAGGAAGCTCACCCTGGAGAGCTGCTGTTGGAAGCCTGCTGGATCTCTGGCCACAGAGAAGTAGCAACCGAGGAGCCACAGACTTGAGCTTCAGGTAAGTCTATAGTCGTCCGCCCTTGTGCTCTCCACTCTGTCAGCCACCCAGTCCAGAGCTGCCCTCTGGCTAGCAGAGAAGACCCCTTCTAGCCTAGGGGTGGATGTGGCTGCTAGCCAGACAATTGGGTCCCTGGGGCTTGGAGCAGCCCCTTTGGCTGATTTATGGCCCCTTTAGGCATTGGCCAGAGACCTGACCTTGCCGGGACAAAGGATCCAGCATCGGAAGGCTCCAGGAAGGGGGGAGAGAGGGACAGGGACAAGAAGTAGTCAGCAAGCTGTCTGGCTGTGTATGGGGTGGGTGGGTGGTTAACCCTTTCCTTTCCTGAGGTTTCCCTGGTCTGCTTGCCTGGCCAACGTTGAGGCACTACATTCAAACCCTAGGAATTTCCCAGTAGTATTAGTCATATTTATTTATTTAATTTGTTTATTTATTTATTGCACACTATCGGAATTACAAACCTTTGAGTCAGAGACTCATTTACAAAGGCTCCATGTCATGGAGAGACAAAATTACAATAACATACAAACAAGGTTACAGTAATATACAATAAGTAGTAGGGTAGGCTAAAAGAAATAGTTTACAGTACTCATTACACAGTTAAGAAGGTCAAACAAACTGTACCCTGGATGTAAATACAATGTTGAGTAACAATGAAACAGCAGGTCAGGCAAGATGGAGGTCCCTTGTCTGGGAGGGGGGCATGAAGAAAGGGGGGGGTTGCAGGATAGGGTCCCTTATTAAGATGTAGTTAGTTGAAGTTAGTGGCAAGTGCAGGAGCAAGAACTGAGGGTGGAGTGGGTGGCAGGACAGGGTCCCTTGTCGAGGTTGTAGTTAGTTGTAGTTATTCACTTAGTTGTCAGCTCAGAATCTCTGACTGTCCCGGATCTGTGATGTAATGTGAAATATATGCAAATCATGGAACCTACTGTAGAATGCTACATTCAAATTGCTGTCTCTAAGTGGACTGTGTTCCATCTAACTGCTAGATTAATTTTCTCTGTTCAGACAAAAGATGCCCTGAAGCCCTTCTTATAGCAGCTTCGCTGCAAGATTATTTCTCTCATAAAGTGGTATTTTACACTATTTTGTTTAATTCTCTGCCTATAGTAATTTTTTTTATAAATGTTAAATCATTTGGGGTTATTTACTTGAAATCCTAGCAGTTCCCTCGTGGTTCCCAGGAACGGAGTTTTTCAGTCTGAGCAACTGTTTTTTCACAGTTTCAACTGTTACTTTTTCCTAACTAAATTTCAGTTGTATAGCTTAATTTTGCTTACTTTAAAAAGTGTTTTGCATTATTTGCAATTGATTCATGTTTTAAGTCAGGAAATGACTGCATTTTGTTTAAAAGTAAATGAAATCTTTGTTAAATTGTGGTTCTCTTTCCTTTAGGAACTGACCATGACTTGTGTTTTTCCCCTTTGGGGAGTTTCTTTGGATCCATGACACCAGTTCAACAAATCTATTGTCGAGCGACATTACAGCGATGACTTTATGTCGACCGCAATTGCAACTGGCTTAAAGCCATTCTGTTAAGACTTTGCTTTCTTTGGGGGGGTGCTTCACTCCCTCAAGCTCCCATGTGGGGGGCCGTGCCCTCCACATACCCCCCATAACTTAAATAATCAACTCTGAGTTGGAGTTGATTCAGGGAAGGGGTGCAAGACACCCAGAAAGCAGTGCCAGGGTCCCATTTTCTGGACTTGTCGCTGTAATGTATGTTACAGTGAAACTGTCAAACAGGCATTAGCATATGGTTTCTTTTGGTCTACTGACATTTGGCATGTCAGAAAGACCTAAAAGAGGGGTGGGACCTACAGGGTTTAAAAACTGCATTTAGTGTATTCAAATATTTGGAAAGGCTGATTGCCACAATTTATGTTTGAAGTGCCTGGGTCCCAGTCATATCTTTTCTAACTGTGAAGTGTGTAGTACTTTTTGTCCTAAAACCATTAAGAAAAGGATCAAAAGGTAAAAGAAAATGGCTTCTGTCCCCACCTCATTGTCACCTAAACAACCTGAAGAGGCCTCTTCTTCTTTCCACATTAAAACAAAGGAGAGACCCTCTAAAGATTCTTCAGACCCCAAATGTTCTGAGAATGGTTCTGAATATATTAAACACAAAAGGCCTACTGAGCAGGCTCCTGAGTCGGTACCTGCCAAAAAGAAAAATAAAGAAAAGCAAGTCACTGTGCCTCCCACTGAAAAAGCAAGGGCACTCCCAGCAGACAAAGATGAAATGCCCTCTGTGGAGGATATTGCCAAAGCTCTGCAGGTTATTCAGGCCTTACAGACTGCAGGTTCCATCCTTGGTTCACTGGTTCAAGTTTCACCACCAGTTTCCATGGATCAAGGCCAAAAGGTTTACCTTAAGGAGGAAGAGTAGGATCCGGATCTAGGGGAACTCACTGAGTCAGAGGTATCCCCAGATCATTTATTTAATTAACTTTTGTTTACCAGGTAAATACAATAAACCAAGGCGATGTTTACAAGTAAATAAATATTACATGACTGCAATACCCATATGATATTCAATGTCATGAAGTCCATCTTCTTCCAAGTTGTGTACAGGGTGTGCTTGGAAACAACTGAGAAGATGCGTGGGATATACTATTTTGGACTAAATATCTGTAACTAATCTCTCTCTCTCTCTCTTGCTTACATCTGAGAGAAGTTTTCCTCACTTTTAAAGTGGTATTGCTTTGTGTTTGTTTTAGTTTTTAATTCAGGAAGGGGTTTTTTAAAACTGCTTATCTTGTCAGCATCCTCAGAAGGCTGAGATAACTGCATATTTGATTTTCCTTGTGGCTAACAAAACCACCAGGCTGTTTTGGGGCTGGAGAGGTTTACCTGTGTCTGACTTGGATGTCTGGATTTTCTTGTTTGATTAGCAGGGTACTTTCTCTGTCAAATTGTTGTGTAGGGTATCTTGCTGACAGGAAGGCACTCATCGCAGCGGTGGGTGAGAGCTTTTAGCTGACTGTTTTGTGAGGGCACAGTTTAGGCCCAACCCCTTCCCACCCCTCACCCCACCCACCCCTGGAAATAGTTCCTTTATACCTGAGGTTCTGACATCATTTCCTCAAGTGCAAGGTGCATTTCACTGTCATATCCTCTCTAGCACACTGCACTGACAATATAAGCATACACATTGTATAATATATATTTCTATATAACAAATCACACACGCATGCGCTCACACACACACACACACAAATACAAAAAAATAGATAAACATGTGGGGAGTAGTGCTCTTAATGGCTGTGGGGCGCAGTCTTCTGGGAGTCTTTCTGAGGCTGAGATGCTGCCCCATTTAAGACAACTATCTGCCCTGAGGGAGGAAGTTGCCTGTCTTCAGGCCGCACTGGACAGTAGTAAGGAAACCTTCCCCAGGCCGCACTGGACAGTAGGAAGGAACCTCCCATCCAGGAGCACTAGCGCCACCACCACTTCTCAGAGGTTGTGAAGAAAGCACAGCAGTTGGACCACAGTGGGCTCAGGGAGGGTGAGGAGGGTGGAACAGAGGCACACCCAGTCAATTGTTCCACTCCACAATCCATACACCATTCTGGGGGAGCATAGCTCCCCTATGGATGCACCCGCAGAGAAGACTGATGACAACTGTCACAAGGGAGGCCCACAGAAAGGAGGCAGAGGACACCACAGGGAAAGGAAGCAGCTCCTGGTGGGGGACTCAATTATTAGGGGTATAGAACTGGGGAGAGCTGGGAAAACTGAAGTAAGGTGCCTGCCTGGTGCCATGGCTTGGAGGGACAGGAAGTGCATCCTCAGGATCACGAGAACAGCTGCAAGGGATTCTGAACTGGACGTAATTGTCCACCTAGGGACAAATGACTTGGCTCATCATGAGATTAGAGCAGTGCAGGAGGACATTGCAGAGTTGGGGAGGGACCTAAGACAAGTAGCACACACAGTATCCTTCTCAGAGGTGCTGCCTGTCAAAGGCATGGGGGAGATGAGGGTAATTGGCACCATGCAGTTTAATGAATGGTTGAAAAAAATGGTGCAGAGCACAGGGGTTTGGCTTCATTGGGGACTGGGGTTCCACCTGGAGGGACACCAGCCTATACTGACAGGATGGTCTGCATCTGTCCAGGAAGGGAACAAGTCTTTTGAGCAATCAGTTTAAATGCTCCATTTGCAATCTTTTAAACTAGTCAAAGGGGGAGGCACTGACAAGCAGCAGGAAAATCCCAGCCTCTCCTTACAAAACAGGGTACTAGATGAGAAAAAGACCGAGGTAGAACGGTCAATGGGGGATGCTGCAACAGAAGGTAAAGCCATCAAAAAATGGAGAGCAATGAGTACCAATGCCCGTAGTCTGGGTAACAAGCTTCCTGAATTAGTGGCCTTGATGGAGGAGGAACATCTGGATATCGTGGCAGTCACAGAAACATGGTACACACAAAACCATGACTGGGACATAAACATACCAGGATACACTGTCTACAGGAGGGACAGGGAGGGTAAAAGAGGAGGAGGAGTAGTTCTTTACATAAGGGAAGGAATAAAAGCAACAGAACAAAAGGGTAAACAGGGAGGAGAAGAAGCACTGTGGGTAAATTTGAAGACAGGCAATGGCACCAATACGCACAGGGTTAGAGATAGACCTTCTCAGGGGAGGAAATGGACAGGAAATGATACAAGGTATACTTAGAATGGCAGAAAAAGGGAAAGATTGCTGATGGGTGATCTGAATATGCCAGATGTTAACTGGAGTGCAGTTGCAGCTGCCACTTCAAAGAGTGCAGTTATTCTAGATGCCCTACAGGAGGCATGCCTAGACAACTAGTACTGGAGCCCACTCGAGAGGGAGCAATATAGACTTGATTCTCTCTAAATGGAGATGGAGAGAGGATCACAGATGTAGAAGTGGGTAGCCATCTGGGAACTAGCGACCATCGAACAGTATGGTTCACAATAAACACAGCAATAGAGTCAAGCCATACAAAGACAAAAGTACTGGACTTTAGGAGGGCTGACTTTGCCTAAAATGGGTGAGTGCCTCAAGGAATACCTAGCAAATGGGCAGGAAGGGTGGAAGAACAATGGGGAATAATAAAACTGCCATCACAGAGGTAACGAGCCTTTGTGTGAAGCAAATAAAACAAGACGATGTAAGAAACAACTATGGTTCAAAGGAAGTGGCAGTGAAGGTTCAAGAGAAAGAAAGCATTCAGGAAGTACAAGGAATCACAGAAGGAGCAGGACAGAGAACTGTATCAGTTAAAGCAAAAGGAGGCTGGGAAGGCAGTCAGAACAGCAAAGGCCCAAACCGAGGAAAAGATAGCCAACTCAGTTAAGAAGGGGGATAAAACCTTTTACAGGTATATCAGGGAGCAAAGGAAGACCAAGGGAGGGATAGTGAGGCTTAATAAAGTGGAGGGAGGGTGGGCAAAGGGAGACTGTGAAAAGGCAGAGATACTAAACAAATATTTTTGCTCAGTATTTACAAATGAAGAGGGGGAGGTGCATAAAACAAACAGTAGTAACACTCTGGATACAGAAGTTGATACCAGCCCATTTACAGAAGAAAGGGTTCTGAAAAACTCTTAAAACTGAAGGTGGACAAAGCAATGGGGCCTGATGGGATTCATCTCAGAATTCTAAAAGAGCTAAGAGAGAACTATGACACCACTGACTACCCTTTTAACAAATCATGGAGGATGGGTGGTGCCCGAGGACTGGAGGAGGGCAGATGTGATTCCTCTCACAAAAGTGGGAGCAAGGCAGAAGCAGGAAACTACAGACCTGTTAGTTTAACCTCAGTGATAGGGAAAATGATGGAATCACTTCTGAAGGAAAGAATTGTCGAGTATCTAGAGGCCAGTGGGCACAGGACCCTAAGCAGCATGGATTCACAGCAGGAAGGTCATGCCAGACAAATCCTGATAGATTTCTTGACTGGGTGACCAAAGTAGTAGATCAGGGAGGGCTGTGGACATGGCCTACCTAGACTTTAGCAAGGCATTTGACACAGTCCCACACAAAAGATTAATATACAAGTTAGCCAGCCTGGAGTGGGTCCCAAGATGACAGCCTGGGTAAAGAATTGGCTGAGAATAGGGACAGAGAGTAATAGTAAATGGAGTCCCACCCAGAAGGAAGGAGGGTTACTTGTGGGTACCGCAGGGTTCAGTATTAGGACTGGTCCTCTTCAATGTCTTTATAAGTTTACATTGCGGAAGGACTGGAAGGAAAAGTATGTCTTTGCAGATGACACAAAGATCTGCAACAGGGTTGATACAAAGATGGAGTGGAAAGGATGAGAAGGGACTTGGCAAGGTTGGAGGAATGGTCAAATGTATGGCAGCTCAGATTCAATGCAAAGAAGTGCAAGGTAATGCACATGGGGAACAAAACCCTGGGAAGCGTACACAATGGGGGTGAGATACTGACAACAGTAAAATAGAAAGGGACCTGGGGGTAATTATATCAGATGACCTAAAGGTGGGCAAGCAATGTGAGAAGGCAGTAAGGAAGGCTGGGGATACTGGGATGTAGGAAGAGGCATCAATAGTAGAAAACAGGAAGTTGTTATCCTCTGTACAGACAGTTGGTGAGACCCCATCTGAGTACTGTGTGCAGTTCTGGAGACCCCATCTCTGCAAAGACATAGACAGAGTGGAGGCTGTCCAGAGGAGGGCATCAAAATGGTGCAGGGTCTGCACCAGAAGACATATGAAGAAAGACTAAAGGAGCTTAATATGTATACCCTTGAGGAAAGAAGGAGAGAGGGACATGATAGAAACTTTCAAGTACCTCAAGGAATTAACAAAGTCCAAGAGGGTAGCATCTTCCAGAAAAAGAGATGTGCAAGAACAAGGGGCACAATTTGAAGATAGAAGGGATGGCTCAGAGGTAATGTGAGGAATTATTTTTCACTGAGAGGTTGTGGATGATGGAACAGCCTCCTGAAGAGGTCGTGGGTCAAGAACAGTGGGGACTTCAAGAATGCATGGGACAGACATAGGGCAGTCCTAGTGGGGTAGGAGGAATTAAGCTGTTGATTAACTAGGATCTGCAGCTTATCTGTTAGGTAGGAAAATGGGCAGACTAGGTGGGCCAAGCAGTCCTTATTCGCCAAATTCCCATGTTTCTATGTTTTCTATACCAGAAGGCTCTCTGGAACTCTCTATTATTTAACTGATAGAGTTCCAGGCGATGTGGGCACATGATATGGCAGATCGACAGGACTGCTTTGGATGCCACAAAATCAATTTTCATGGCTCTGGATGCGAGTGATACTGCATCCAGATTGCTGGCCTATTATCAGTGTCCCTAAGAAGGTTTGCTTGGCTCAGAGCACCACCTTACCCCCAACACTCACTTAAAGTCTATGGATTCTGCAAAACAATTTCGCTTAGGTGACAAAACTGAGGCATACATGAAAAAGGTTGAAGAGTACAAAACCTCCTCTAGGGTGTAAGTCCACAAGACAGAGAGAGTCTCCACTTCCTTTAGATCTGCAGGAAGGGAGGTAGGAGTTGGCATTACTACCCGAGGACTTATGCCCTATTCTCTGTGCCTGTAGAGTACACAGGTCAGAGGTTACTACAGGGGCTGGGGAAGGAGGACTTCTAGGTGGGCTGGTCCACCTCCAGCTCCTAGACCTCAGTGCAAACAGAATCTCTGACTTCACAAAACAGGTTGCCACCCTCTTCCAGTAGGGGCAGGCTGGCTCACTACTTCCAGCACTGTGAAACCATTACCGCAGACAGGTGGGTTCTGGAGCTGGTGAGTCAGAGTCACTGTCTTCAATTCAAACAGTTTCCAAAACTTCAGGACCACAGAGTTTTCTAGCCTTCAACCCCTGCAGAAACACTTCTGCTGGAACTGGAGGTAAAAAAGCTATTGCAAGTCAGGGCAATAGGGCCAGTCCCTCTTACCCAAAGGGGAAAGGGCATTAACTCCAGCTACTTTTTAACAAAAAGAAGACTGGAGATTGGCAGCCAATCCTGGATCTCAAGTTCCTAAACAAACCCTTGGCAAAGCCCAAGTTCAAGATGGTAACACTTGTTATAGTTATTCCTTACCTAAAGAAAGGAAACTAGCTGGCATCTCTGGATCTGAAAGATGCCTACTTTGCACAAGTTGGGGGGGGCGGAAGGAGGAATATGCGCCATGCTATTGGTAGGTTTTGATCCTGTTTCAGCCTACTGCTTTCATTATTTTTATATGTTCTATTCTAACAATGAGTGGAATAATCCCAGGAAATTACTAGCATTGTACGAATCATAATTTTTTTTCTCTTACTTTCTCTTGCTCAATATGGAACTGAAAGAAGTTTTGAGATTTGAATCTGTGATTGGATGTACATAGTCTCACAGCTGTCAAGATTGGTATGACTTTATTGTTTATTGCATCCAATAAAAATATTCTTGAGTTAAAAAAGTACTTAAGGTTCATTCTGCCCTCAGAGCACTACCATTTCTCAGCACTCCCCTTTCTGGCTCACTTCTGCCCCATGAGTATTCACAAAGTGTCTACCACTGGTGGCAGCTTACCTCAAGAGGCAAGGAATCATTGTATTCCCTTACCTGGATGACTGGCGAGTCCTAGGGGACTCATACCAGCAGGTAAAGGACTCCATCACAGTTACCTAAAGTACCCTGGAGTTTCTGAGCTTCCTCATCAGTACTCAAAATTCTCAGATGGTACCATTTCAGTTACTGGAATTCATTGTAGCAGAACTGGATACTGTACAGGGCAAGGCATTTCTCCCTCAGAAGAGGGTGACAGATTTACTAACCCTAGCAAACTCCTTTGCCTCGAGTCAGCCCAGGACTGCAAGGCAGTTCATAGCATTACTAGGACATATGGCCTCAACTACCACAGTAGTATCATACTCCAGGTTTCAGAAGAGGGATATTCAGTATTACCTGAGATCCCACTGGTCCCAAAGAAGGGATCCCATTTCAAAGCTTGTGCCAGTTATAAGAACTCTACTACTGGCTCTGCAGTGGTGGGAAAAAAGGGACAACCTCAGCAGAGTATCCCTTTTCAGCAACAGCATCACACTGTGGTTCCAACATCAGATGCAACCTCAAAATCAGAATTTGGTCATCTCAGGAATCCAAGTTGCTTATCAGCCTTTTGGAGTTGATAGCAGTCCTTCTTGCCCTAAAGGCCTTTGTTTCTCAATTGAAGGGTTAGTCAGCTCAGGTCAAGACAGACAAAACAACCACCATATACAAAGATACATAGATACTGTCAGTAGATAAGGGTATATGTCCCACCCAGTTTGACCATTTAAGCTTGTAAGTTCACTTTGTTTTCTAGAAGTCTGTTGTCCCTTACCCCTGACCTCCAGAATTTCATTATATCTATCCCATGTATTGTTAAATTCTGTGATTGTTTTAGCCCCCCCACCACTTCATCTGGCAGGGAGTTTCACTTGTCCACTACCCTTTCTGTGAAGAAATTCTTCCTCAAGTTTTCTCTGAATCTCCTTCCTTCCAACTTCATCCCATGCCCTCTAGTCCTAGAACATCTTTTTCGCTGGAAAGTAGTGTATTCCTGCATCATGTTCCTCCCTGTAAAGTACTTGTATGCCTCTATCATATCCCCTGTCTCCCTCCTCTCCTCCAGGGAGTACATATTCCTGTCCTTCAGCCTGCCCTCATAGGACTTGTGATGCAATCCCTGTACCATCTTTGTTGCTCTCCTCTGAACCTTCTCTACCCTGTCTATGCCCGTACGTAGGTAGATCACCAAAACTGTACACTGTACTCAGATGGGGCCTCACTAGTGTCTTGTATAGTGTAGTTATGACCTCCCTTTCCTGCTGGTGATGCCCTCTGCCTGTGTATCCCAGCATCCCTATTTGCTTTACCTGCTGCCTTGTCGCACTGCTTCCCTATTTTAAGGTAATTAGAGATGATAACCCCAATGTCCCTTTCCTGTTTGGTGCATGTTTTATCCTCACCCACCAACTGATATGTTGTTCCAGGGTTTTTGTGCTCCATATGCATTGTCTTGCACTTCTTTGCATTGAGTTTCATATGGTATATCAACAAGCAAGGGGGCACAAGATCCTCAAGGCTGTGCACAGCAGCCATGAAGATTTGGTCCCTAGCATATTCCCTGAGAGTGCATCTGTCCAGCATTCATCTTCCAGGGAAGGGCAATACAGTGGCAGATTCTCTCAACAGAATCAGTCAGGATCATCATGATTGGGCTTTAAACAAGCAGTGTTGGACTCAGTTTTCAGACATTGAGCATTCCAGAAATGGACTTGTTTGACTCAAAAAAAAAAATCAGCTTCCTCTTTATTGCTGCAGGCCAAGGTCAGATAGTTTTATGAACCTCAAGAGCCTTCACCTGAATGTCTGGTTCTTGAGGAGTTAGAATCTTCTGAATTTAACCTAAGGAGGAAATGTGGAATGAAATGTGTGACTCACTGTGACTGGAGTCGCACTTTTCCTTTCACATTTCCTCCTTGATTTAAAATTGCCTCGCAGTGGCTGGACTGCACTGAGAAAAGTTGTTTGGTATTTCTGAATTTAATTTGTCAGAAGAGGTCCTTAAGGTCCTGAAAGTCTCCAGGAAAACTTCTACCAGAAAGACTTATGCTTCAAAGTGGAAAAGATTTTCTCTCTGGTGCACATCTAAGTAGATCAGTCCCCTTAAGGAAAGCTTATCTACGTTACTTATCTGGTACACTTTCATGCTTTAGGCCTCAGGTCTGCAACCCTCAGTGTTCACTTAGCAGTATTTGCTTATTTGTCAGCAGGTGCTCAGAGAACTATAATTTCACACCCTAATTTAAGGACATTTTTTAAAGACTTGGTACAAAAGTTTCTTCCTATTAAGGAATCAGCCCTTCTTGGGACATGAATTTGTACATAGCCAAACTCATGGAACCTCCTCTGAGCCAATGGCTATGACTGATCTGAAATATGTCACCTGGAAAACTTTTCCTGGTAACAGTTACTTCACAAAAAGAGTGTGTGAACTCTAAGCTCTTTGCACGGATCCTGCACTACACCATCTTCCATAAGGACAAGGTGGTTCTTAGAACTAACAGGAAATTATTTCCAAAGATGGCATCAGAGTGTCATTTGAACCAGTCCATCACCCTTCCTGTATTTTTTCATAGCCAAGTCCAATTCAGGGAATTGAAGCTCATAGTTTGGATATAAAATGGTCATTCAGCTATTACATCACTTGTACTAAGGACCTCAGGGATTCCCACCCACAATTGTTCATTATCTATGGTGAAGTACAGATTCTGACTAGGTGGTCATTTCTGCCAGTCTCATGCCTCTCAAAACTTAATTGACCCTGCCCTTGGTGCACACAATTTCAGGAAAAGGTCATTTGTTTATTGCATTGCCACAGCGTGAACCCTATTCTTGACTTGATTAAATGTTCAACCTCTAATAGGAATTTTCCATGTTGTATGTAATTATTTTAAAAAGCTGAATGTGTTCACTTGTGTAAAATAATGTCCCAGTTAATCTGATTGCTCTATGTTATTTTTTTGTAAACTTTGTTTCCTCCTGGTCACCGCCACCGGGCACCTCTCAGGCAGAGACCCACTAACTCACACCTCTACTGCCCACCTGAATCCCTTCACTGACTGAGGAATTGGGTGCTGGGTCACACCCTCTTCTACCAGGCAGAGGAGGTGGGGACCATAGATAGTCAAGTCAGGCTCAGGGCCAGCATTGGGCATGTGGGTTTGTCCTCCAAGGGTCCCACCATCACCTTTCCAGCAGTCGGGCTTTTTCTCCTTTCTTTCTCCCCCGAGGCATGAACATGCAATGATGACTGCATGAAGGAAGAAACCCCACCCCTTTCCATTGACGTCTGCCATTGTCTCAACCCCTCAGCAGCCCTGCTTCTTGTAGTGCTCCCAGTCTCACCGGAAGCCACTACAGAGCAAAGTGTACCTGGTGCCAAACCCCAGGATAGGAGAGCAGTTCTCCAGGTGCTCAATCCTCTCCTCCCCCTGCTGACCTCCCAGAGTCTGCTCCTGAACTCTGGTCATTGGCATGACGTGAGTTGTGGTGTTGCTTTGTGTTATTGTTTATGTAAGTTACATATGTTTTCTTTTACTATTGACCTCATGTCATGCCTGAAAATAGAATTTTAATATTCTAGTGTACCAACCTACAATTGCAACATAAATGAAATGAAAAGTGGGAAAAGGCAGGCCTGCCTCAAAGAACTCAGTTGCATGTTGGATAGTATCCTGTATCCAATTCTGCTGAGAAACAGTCACCACAGGGCCTTAGGGCACATTCCACTCATGTAACTGCTGCCTCTGTGGCATCTACAAGGGTTATTCCTTTGTTGGAAATCTGTAATGTGGCTACCTGGAGTGCAGTCTGTAACATGAATAGACATCTGCCAGTTATGTGTATATAATTTTGCTATAAATCTATGTTTTGTATGGCTGTCCTGCTTAGGAAACAGGCCAAGCAGCAGAGCCTCATGAGACACTGGATTTTAAAAGAGAAGAATGAAAAATGGTCTGTCTTCTCGCTGACCTAGAGGATACACTGGCTAGAGCTTCCTTTCCTGTTTTAACACCAACTTGCTAAAACCTGTGTAACTGTTATACAAGCCAGGTTATAAAAGAGAACTGCTTTGAACTTAGGAAGACTGCCATAAAACTGTAGCAGGAATCTCCCGAGCATTCAGCTCGAGCTGTCACCCATGCAGTGGGACTGTTTGAAAACCAATGCATGGTGCATTTGTTTAAAACAAAAAAAAGAAAGAAAGGTTCAGGGTTCATGAATTGGAACCCTGGGCAGTTTTGAAAAGGAAAACGGTTTTGGAAGGGTTGTTGGGCTGGTGTTGAGAGGAGGAGGAGACGCAAGAAACCTCATGAGGAGAGAATAAGGCTTACCCGTGGGTTGGAAGCCTTCCTTATGGTTGTCTGGTGCCTCGCCCTCTCTATTAGTGTAGGAGTCTCTGTATTCCTGTTCCTTTCCCATTTGTGGTTGAGTCTGGCCCTCCTGTTTAAGTCCTGTCCCCACACTTGGTGTGGGCTCTGTTTAGCCTCATTTATTGTTTTCTGTTTCTGCTGTCCCATAGTTCTGGTCTCTTGTCGGTGGCATAAGAAGAGCCACTTCAAGAAAGAAGAAGCCTTCCAGCATCAGGAAGTACCAAAAGGCCCCCTGCCATCCTCCATGCTGCCTGAAAACCCTCCCTCTGTAGAGAATCCTCCCACCTTCCGATCCAACCTCTTTGTAGCCTGCGGTGGTGTGGTGAGTGGCGGCAGCCCACTGCTTCGTGCAGGGACACTGGTTTACCAGGATTGAGAAAGGGTATATTCCATTTTGCGCATTGTAAAAAACGGTATTGTCACCAATGTCTGCTAAGCCAAAATCCGGTTTTACTGGTGTTTGGTTTTGTGTACTTTATTTAACAATTTTTAACTCTGCTAACATGCATCTTAGCAATGTTGACTTCCACTATTAACCCATCCTTCCATCCTTGTACCAATTTAAAGTTGTTTTAGGTCTATGCTGGCACCGGGTTCAGGAATGAACTCGGCCGACGGGGTCAGCTGGAGGGAGGATTGAGCATCCTAATGGATGCTCTCTCCTCAGGGGTGGATTTCCAACCCTGAGAGGCCGGGAGGAGCACCGGGCGCCAAGGGGTAGGGCTTCATTCCTGGAGTCCGGGGAGGGGACGCCGTTAGAGGCGCTTGAGGGAGGCGTGAGTCAGCTAACATCGCCTCTAGGGACATACGCCCAGGGGTGTGGCCGCTGCCCGGGCGGGTAGAGGGACACAGAAAGCGGAAAAACAGCCCTCGGTAGTCCTAGATGAAGACTGCCCCATCCAGAGATCACTCTAGGACAGATCCTGCTCTGCTGGAGAAGGAGGGGAGAGAGAAGCACTCTAGGGGCAGATCCGGGGGGCCAAAAAGTGGATATGAGCAGTCGGAAGGAAGGGAACACCAAGGGCAGAAAGGAGGATAAATAAATAACACACACAAAAAAAAAGTTATTTTAGGTACAAGATGTGATGGCAGCAGCAACACTACAGCCCCCATCCCTAAGGTGTGATGGAAGCAGCACTATGGCCCCATCCCTCAGGTGCGATGGCAGCACCAACAGCACTACAGCCCCATCCCTCTGGTGTGATGGCAGCAGCAAAAGCACTACAACCTCCCTCCCTCAGGTGTGACAGAAGTAGCAGCACTGTGGCTCCCATCCCTTAGGTGTGATGGCAACAGTACTACGTTTACCATTCCTCATGTGTGATGGCAGTATCAGCACTATGGCCCCCATCCTTCAGGTGGGATGACAGCAGTACTACATTCCCCATCCACAAGTGGTGATGGCAGAAGCACTACAACCCCCACCCCTTTGGTGTGATGGCAGTAGCAATAATGCAGTTCACATGCCTCAGGAGTGATGGCAGTAGTGACAGCACTATGATTCCCTTTCTTCAACACCCACACCCCACATGCACAAGTTACAAATTACTTAGTCTCTTTGCTTGTTAGAACTCAGCTGTGAATTAATCTGAACCATCACCACTAAGGTGGACTACCTTTGTTTTTTCCTATCTATAATTTAACTGCCTGAATTGGATTTCTGCCTGTGACACTGCTGACCATGTTTAGGGAACAGACTTGGGTGTTGAGGGCCAGCTGGTGAGTGAAGGCTTGAGTATCCAATGACCACTCACCTTCTCCTGAGAGGGAGGGTGGGTTCATGGCTCAGCATTTGCTGGCCCTGGTGGAGGCCAGAGGCACAACAACATGTCAGCTTTCACTGCAGGGGGAAGCATGATGGATGTTGGCTTGTGTCTTGACATCATGTGGCCTGTCATGCTCCCAAGAAAATGGGAAAGCACCCACTGACTAACCAAAGGATGGCTGTTGGTCCCTCCATAGTCGGAAGCCCGTGACATTTGTCCTGCTCTGACCCCGCGATGCCTAGGATACACGGCAGCTCTTCCAGGCAATTCTCCCCTGGCAGCCACCCACAGGGGTAGGGTCCCACTCAATGAAGGGTTACTTTGGGTCACCTGGTAGCATAGCAATAAGAGGCAGTGGATGGTGGTCAGGACGCAGCACTGATGGTAGGGAGCCTTGGCAGGCATGAGGAGTGGATGGCCAGGAGGTAGGAGGAGCAAAAAAAAAATGCTTGAATTTGCTTCTTTGAAATAAAGTGTCTTCACCAAAAAAATCCACAAGTGATTAGTGGAGGACCTTCAAATAGATTCATGCATCCCCAGACAAGTGGATGCCTTTTTTTTACTTGGTGTCCATGAAAAGGGTGTCTCCCAGTTTTCATGTCTTGTGTTCAGATGTGAATTGAGCACTACTCTGCCCACCAGCATCATACAGCCCCTGGGTCTTACCTTCTGTATGTCATTGACTGTGCTTTCAAAATCCACTGGCCAAACATAAGTACACTTAAATACTTAACATTGCTTTTGTTGAAGCAGTCTATCAGAAAACTTTTGTTGTCACAAAGACTGAAACAGCAGGTGGGAGAAAAGGTGCAAATGGTCCAATTCACCTAAATAGGTGCTAACTGTGAAGTCTTTTAATAAGTAAGGCAGTTTCTTCTTTGTGAACATACTTTCATTCAGACTACTTTTCATTCAAACAACTGAGGATTTTGGATGGCCCTACTGATTATAAACTTGAATAAGCTAGTTGGTAACAGTGATCCTGCATTTACCAATCTACAACCTAGATGCTTATATGCAAAGAATACAATAAAAACCTGACTAAAATCTAAAACAAGCTTATAAAACACATAAAATGTATCTGAACATTTATCTTTACCTATACAAAATCATTGCAGCCAAGTAAAACTCAGGTAAATTATGTGTCACTACTATTCTATGATGTAGTAAACATATATTGGTATTTTTTATATTCTTTTTAAAGCAAGTAAGACCCACTAGGCAGAACTGTCTGTTTTCAGGAGTGACCTAGAAGCACTGGAGAGGTTAAGTGACTTGCTTGGAGTCACACAGTATGCAAGTGGAGGTTGTGGGAATCAAACCCAAGTCTGCTGGATGTCCCCATTTCAATCACAGTTTGTTGCCCTAACCACTAGGCATGGGTGGTTAAACTGAATGGCTGATTACAATAAAGCAGTGCAGGTGATTTCCTTGCTGACTCTATATGCAGCAAAACAGAAAGAATACAAAGCACAGCAATATTCATTTTAAGATGCTGAAATCTGAGTTGGCCCACTGGCGCTGTGGTAGCAGTATTGCTTGCAATGCCAGCGACCCAGGGTCAGAAGCGAACTCGGGTTGCTGGAGGTCTGGTCAGGGGAGTAGGATTGTGCACCTGGGGGACTCTCCTCCTCCAGGGAGGCTGGGCTGCAGGTCCTGCTGCTTTACCACCACCTGTGTGGCCATAGGTGGTGGTGCAATGCTGCTGCAGAGAGATCAGGAGGGGAGGATGCTAGCCAGGATTTGGAGCAGTGGCATGTCTCTATGTGACCTCCCTCCTTGGATCTCCTCTAGTGCTGGTGCCCTCAGGGACAGAGACCAGAAAACCAGGAAAAATCACCCCACATCGGCCACTGGCAGAAAGGACCCAGGTGCCTAGACTTCATAACCAGGCTCCATGAGAGACCCACTGAACTGCCTGACACACACTAAGGGAGTGTGGAGGGTAACCTGGGGTCCTTCCTTCCCATCTGGGGGTACAATCCAGGCAGGATAGAGGCAGGCCCACAGGAGCTCCTGGGGGTGAAGCTAGATACGCAGCCTAGGATCTCTGAAAGTAGAGACTGATGATGAGAAGGGACATAGAAAAGAAAATAACATTTTTTTAAAACATGCTGAAATCTTAGAGATTCTGTGCAGTGACATGCAATGTCCATGAGGCACTAGTACAAGAATTCAAAATCCAAAACCAAGCAGCATTTGTGATTGTTACCGTGTTACCGTAAAATGGAAAACCAGGGTCCTTGGCTACGTGGTTGTCCACCTTAGAACTGTAGAAAATATTTTATTTTAAATGTGTGCTTAGCACAGAATAGTTTCAGGGTGGCCCAATTTAAAGGGCCTAGTCCAGAAAGGCCCAGAGCTTCATAGGGGCTTATACAAGGTGCTAGAGGGGCCAGGTATAATTAAAAGGGGCAAGTGGTCCAGCAGTAAAGGGACTTATGTGTTTGTAGGTGACCAATTGGAGGAAGCCCAGCAATTGAAAAGGGAAAGGCCCAGTGTATTTGTAGGGGCAGAGTTAAAGAGAGGCCCAGTACTTAAAGGGGCCAGGGTTACAAGTAGGCCCACCAGTTCTTAAAGGAACCAGGGTTTCAGGGTGGCTCAGTGATCTTAGGGGGTACACTAGACAAAGCCCCAGCAATCACAGAAGGGCCCAAACAATCCAAGCTCAGTTCTTAAAGGGGCAATGCAGGCCCAGTTGTTGATTTAAAGAGGCAACGGAAGCCCAGGAACAACAGGGCAAGTTAGACCTACTGCTTATTAAAGGGGCAAGTTAAGCCAATCACTTCTTAAAGGGGCAAGTTTAGGCCACTGCTATTAAGAGGATAAGTTGCCTGCTAGCCATTTGTATTCCTCGAGTGTTAGAAGGGCCTAGCAGTATTAGTGACCCCAGAGAGTTAAGGAGTCTAACTAGCTTTACAGAACCACAGTAACAGAAAGAACCTGATTTAGCCAGGGGGACCCTGTTAGTTTAGGTCCACCAGTGCTAGGGTTCACCAAGGAAAGTGATTTGCCTGTATATATTCTGTGGTCAGGACATTTAAACTGATCTATTGACCACTGAAATAAGAACTGAGACTTGATGGGCATTGCTAATTTTGCTATGAACATTTACTGCTAGCAGTCTGCTTGTGGTCACATTTGTGTACAAGGCATGCAAATCAGTTCTTCATGTACTTCCCAGAGTCGCTCACCTTTACAGTTTGCCCAAATGCAGACAGTGGGTCATGTCAGGGACAAGTTGTGACTATTGAGGGTGGTTAGAAGAGGGTCAGCACCATAGCAGTTTGCCCCAACTAAGACAGTGGGTCACATCGGGACAAGTTGAGATCATCAAGGGTGGTCATAAGAGGCCAGCACCATAGCAGTTCACCCCAAAGCAGACAGCGGATCATGTCAGGGACAATTTGAGGACATTGAGGGTGGCCAGAAGAGGGCCGGCGCCTTAGCAGTTTGGCCCAACGCAGACAGCGGGTCCCATCGGGGACAAGTTGAGGCTATTGTGGGTGGCCAGAAGAGGGCCAGTGCCATAGCAGTTGCCCCACCACATACATACTTTCTTGGCATCTGGGTCAAGAATTTGGCAAGCCCAGTGCTTGTATTGTGCTGCTTCTTCTAGCCGTCAACCCTGAGACTCTTTTGTATCTGGTTGAAACTTCCCTTTTTCTTAGAAACAGTATTTTGTCCCACCTTCCCTTCCTGTTTAGTATAAGTTCCCTCCCTACTTCTAAGGGACTTCTGCCAGTGGTGGCTCTATACCAGGGCCCGCCAGGGCATGTGCCCTGGTAACAAAATGCTGTGCCCCAGTTGGTGCCCCATATGGTGCAGAGTTTCCACCACAGTAACAATATATCAGTGCCCTGGCTGCCATTTGTTGTGCCCCAGCTGTGCCCTGGTAACCATTTGCATAGAGCCGCTACTGACTTCTGCCAAGATAGTTAACAGCCCAGATCATTTGCCAACTGAAAATCTGAGGTAGAATTAGCTAAGTCAGTTACGAGGTGCTTTGTTTTGTAATTGTCCATTTCTTTTCTTACTGTAACCTTTATGTATATATGTTCTGTATTTATTTATTTTAATTTTAGTAAACCTTGTTTTCCTTGAACTTGTCTGGGGACTTGCTCATTTTGAGTATGAAAGTGGGACAGTATTGATAATTTGACATAACTGTTAAATTGCTTAGAATGTCACCATATGCAACCACGCTTAACAAGGGTCGGTAAAGATCCAGCAAGGTAAGAAAATACCAGAGTCTCAATTGAGTTGGCAGGGGTTGAGAACCAGATTGACAGTATGCCTGCTGGGCCAAGTATTGCACTGCTTTCCCCAAAGAGAGTGTGATATTTGGACCTGTTACCTGGTATGCTAGTTAAAAGGGTTCATAGTTGATCCCAGGACTTGAGACTGATAGTTTGCTTGGACCCAAAACAAACAGGATGGTGTTCCTGTTTGTCCCCTGTTCATGAATTGCACTTCAAGGTTGGGCACTGCGGGAGCAGAGGGCCTGACCCCTGGAGCAGATTTGTGACAGATCCAGTGCTCAGCACTGGGATCTGAAAAATTTGTTTGCATACTGTGCAATTGCTTGGTGGCACAGGCATTAACAATCCAGTGTGTTGGATTGATAAACTGTAACAGTGCACACACAAACAAGGCAGAGATTTTAAAAGAAATATATAATTTTGGTTACAGTTTAAAGTTCCCTACCTGTTTTATTTTTTTGGGGTGCTAAGCTAGTGTAGCCATAGACTAGGAAAGATGATGGCTTCCGCCTACAGCAAATACACAGTAGAATACCTAATTCAGTTTTTGCCAGGAAAGAGGAGTCCGGTGCGAGGGGCAAACCAAACAGAACCTTGTGGAGGGTCTTGTGTAGCCGATGCACCAGTGATTGCTCAGGACCTAGAGTCACAATCAGAGACTAAAAGGGACCAGACCTTGGGCATGGAGAGGCCTGGGTCAACCTCCATGTCCAGTCTCAGGAGGAGGACAGCGTGACTAGAGTGAACCCAGGATCACAGCAGCAGGGGAAGGTCACCACCATGTTGGAGCCAGAAGGGATCAGGCTGCAGCTAGCATTGAGGAGAATGGAGCTGGAATTTAAACACAGGAAGTTCCAGATGGAGCTGGAGAAGCAGGAAAAAGGAAAACAGCTTCAGAGAGAAGCCAAGGAAAGAGAGTGACAGGTTGAGAGAGAGGCCAAGGAATGAGAACTACAGCAAGAGACTGAGAGAGAGCAGTGAGAGGCTGAGCGAGAGTGGCAAGAGGCCAAATGAGAGGAGAGAAAGAGAGAGCCAGAGGGGGTTTGAACTGCAGAAGCTAAAACTCCAGCATCCAATGCCAGAGCAGGTAAGTGGCATGGGTAAACCTGTAACTCCAGGACTGGGGTGCAAATGATATTCTAAACCTAATATTCTTCAGGTGAAGCTACCTCTGGCTGGAAGCTGCAACACTGGACTTAGGATTTGCAAGAAAGTGAGTTGTGCTCACAACAGAGGGAGGTGAACCTTACAATTTACAATTGTCTTTGGTTTGAAGCAGATTCCTTAGAAAAGTTAATATTCTTCAGCTGGAGGATACTTCTAACTGAAGGGTGAAATAGGAACTTAGAATTATCAGAAAAGGCAGTCCTTCAATCAACAGAGGGAGGTGGACTCTTGCTTTACTTTTGTTACAATTGTTAAGATTTTCAGTGCAGGAAGAATTTAAACCCACAGGGACTGAATACTGTTTACTGTGTCTGTCCTTGTGCACAGCTGACGTGTTTTGGGGCTGACTGCTTTCAGAGCACAAGTCACCAGGCTGTTTTGGGGCTGGGAGGTTTACCTGTGTCTGACTTGGATGTTTGGATTTTCTCTGTTTGATTAGCAGGGTATTTTCTCTGTCAAATTGTCATGTAGGGCATCTGCTGACAGGAAGGCACTCATTGCAGTGGTAGGTCAGAGCTTTTAGCTGACTTCGGGGGCACAGTTTAGGCCCAAACCCTTCCCACCCCTCACCCCACCCACCCCTGGAAATAGTTCCTTTATATATGAGGTTCTGACATCATTTCCCAAGAGTGCAAGGTGAATATCACTGTCATATCCCCCTAGCACTCTGCACTGATAATATAAGATATACATTATATAATATATATATTTTATATAACAAACAAATCACATGCACACACACACACACACACACACACACAAAGAAACTAAACAAGGTAGACAGACATGGGGAGTAGTGCAATGTAATGGCTGTGAGGCAGCAGTCTTAAAGGAGCCTTTCTGGAGGCTGAAATGCTACCCTATTTGGAGACAACTCTCTGCCTTGAGGGAGGAAGTTGCCCATCTTCAGGAGACAATGGACAGTAGTAAGGGAACCTCCCCCATCCAGGGAGCACCAGAGCCACCACCACTACCTCAGAGGTTGCAAAGAAAGCACAGTATTTTGACCAAATTGGGCTCAGGGAGGGTAAGGGTGGTGGAACAGAGGCACACCCAGTCAGTTGTTCCACTCCATAATCCATACACCATTCTGGTGGAGCATAATTCCCCTATGAATGCACCTGCAGAGGAGACTAAGGAGGTTGCAGACAACTGTCACAAGGGAGGCCCTCAGGAAGGAGGCAGAGGGCACCACAGGGAAAGGAAGCAGCTCCTGGTGGGAAGACTCAATTATTAGGGGGATAGAACTGGGAGGAGCAGGTAAAACTGAAGTAAGGTGCCTGCCTGGTGCCATGGCTTGAGGGACAGGAAGTGCATCCTTAGGCTCATGAGAACAGTTGCATGGGAGTTGAGCTGGACATCATTGTCCACCTAGGGACAAATGACTTGGCTCATTATGAGATTAGAGCAGTGCAGAATGACTTCATAGAGTTGGGGAGGGCCTAAGACAACTAGCACATACAGTATCCTTCCTCAGAGGTGCTGCCTGTCAGTGGCATGGGTGAGGCGAGGTACTTGCACCATGCAGTTTAACGAATGGTTGAAAATGGTGTGGAGCACAGGGTTTGGCTTCATTGGGGACTGGGGTTCCACCTGGAGGGACACCAGCCTATACTGGCAGGGTGGTCTGCATATGTCCAGGAAGGGAACAAGTCTTTTGGGCAATCAGTTTAAATGCTTCATTGTCAAGCTTTTAAACTAGTCAAGGGGGGGAGGCACTAATAAGCAGCAGGAAAATCCCAGCCTCCTCCTACAAAATAGGGTACTAAATGAGAAAAAGACCAAGGTAGAAAGGTCAGTGAGGGGTGCTGCTACAGCAGGTAAAGCCATCAAAAAATGGAGAGCAATGAGTACCAATGCCCATAGTCTGGGTAACAAGCTTCCTGAATTAGTGGTCTTGATGGAGGAGGAACATCTGGATATCATGGCAGTCACAGAAACATAGTACACACAGAACCATGACTGGGACATAAACATACCAGGATACACTAGCTACAGGAGGGACAGGGAGGGTGAAAGAGGAGGAGGAGTAGCTCTCTACATAAGGGAAGGAATCAAAGCAACAGAACAAAAGGGTAAATAGGGAGGAGAAAAAGTACTGTGGGTCAATTTGGAGGCAGGCAATGGCACCACAATCTGCACAGGGGTTGTATACAGACCCCCATCTCAGGGGGAGGAAATGGACAAGGAAATTATAGAAAGCATACTTAGAATGGCAGATAAAGGGGAAATATTGCTGATGGGTGATCTGAATATGCCAGATGTTAACTGGAGGCAGTTGCAGCAGTCACTTAAGAGTGGGTTATCCTAGATGCCCTATGGGGGCATGCCTTAGACAGCTAGTATTAGAACCCACTCTGAGAGGGATCAGTCTTAAACCTGGTTCTCTCAAATGGAGATGGAGAGAGGATCACAGATGTAGAAGTGGGTAGCCATCTGGGAACTAGCGACCATCAAACAGTATGGTTCACAATAAACACAGCAATAAAGTCAAGCCATACAAAGGCAAAAGTACTGGACTTTAGGAGGGCTGACTTTGCCAAAATGGGTGAGTGCCTAAGGAATGCACTAGCAAATGGGCAGGAAGGAGGGGTGGAAGAACAATGGGGAATGGTAAATTCCATCACAGAGGTAACAAGTCTTTGTGTGAAGCAAATAAACAAAACAAAACAATGTAAGAAACCACTATGGTTCTCAAAGGAGGTGGCAGTGAAGGTTCAAGAGAAAAAGAAAGCATTCAGAAAGTACAAGGAATCACAGAAGGAGCAGGACAGAGAATTGTACCAGTTAAAGCAAAAGGAAGCAGGGAAGGCAGTCAGAACAGCAAAGGCCCAAACCGAGGAAAAGATAGCCAACTCAGTTAAGAAGGGGAATAAATCCTTTTTTAGGTACATCAGGGAGCGAAGGAAAACTAAGGGAGGAATAGTGAGGGGGTTGGCAGAGGGTGACGGTGAAAGGCAGAGATACTAAACAAATATTTTGCTCAGTATTTACAAATGAAGAGGGGAGGTATCTAAAACAAACAATAGAAACACTCTGGATACAGGAGTTCATACCAGCCCATTTACAGAAGAAAGGGTTCTGAAAGAACTATTAAAACTGAAAGTGGACAAAGCAATGGGGCCTGATGGGATTCATCCCATAATTCTAAAAGAACTAAGGGTAGAACTAGTGACACCACCATCTACCCTCTTTAACAAATCATGGGAGGATGGGGTGGTACCTGAGGACTGGAGGAGGGCAGATGTAATTCCCCTTCACAAAAGTGGGAGCAGGGCAGAAGCAGGAAACTACAGACCTGTTAGTTTAACCTCAGTGATAGGTAAAATGATGGAATCACTTCTGAAGGAAAGAATTGTTGAGTACCTAGAGGCCAGAGAGGCACAGGACTCAAGGCAGCATGGATTCACAGCAGGAAGGTCATGCCAGATGAATCTAATAGATTTCTTTGACTGGGTTACCAAAGTAATAGATCAGGGAGGGGCTGTGGACATGGCCTACCTAGACTTTAGCAAGGGATTTGACTCAGTCCCACACAAAAGATTAATATACAAGTTAGCCAGCCTGGGAGTGGGTCCCAAGATGATAGCCTGGGTAAAGAATGGGCTGGAGAATAGGACACAGAGGGTAATAGTAAATGGAGTCCACTCTGAAGAAAGGAGGGTTACTAGTGGGTACCGCAGGGTTCAGTATGGACTGTCCTTCTCTAATGTCTTTATAAGTGACATTGCAGAGGGACTGGAAGGAAAGGCGTCTCTTGCAGATGACACAAAGATCTGCAACAGAGTTGGTGCACAAGGTGGGGTGAAAGGATGAGAAGGGACTTGGCAAGGTTAGAGGAATGGTCAAATGTATGGCAGCTTAGATTCAATACTAAGAAGTGCAGTAATGCACCTGGGAAACAAAACCCAGGGAAGAGTACACAATGGGGGTGAGATACTAATAACAAAATGGAAAGGGCCTGGGGTAGTCATATCAGATGACTTAAAGTTGGGCAAGCAATGTGGGAGTGCAGTAAGGAGGGTTGGGGGATACTGGGATGCATAGGAGAGGCATCACCAGTAGAAAACAGGAAGTTGTTATCCCTCTGTACAGACAGCTGGTGAGACCCCATCTGAGTACTGTGCAGTTATGAGACCCAACTCCACAAGGACATAGACAAGATAGAAGCTGTTCAGAGGAGGGTAACTAAAATGATGCAGGGTCTGCACCAGAAGACATATGAAGAGAGACTAATGGAGCTTAATATGTATAGCCTTGAGGAAAGGAGGAGAAGGGGACATGATTGAAACTTTCAAGTATCTCAAGGGAATCAACAAAGTCCAAGAGGGTAGCATTTTCAAAAAAGAGGTGTGCAAGAACAAGGGGGCACAATTTGAAGATAGAGGGGGCGGCTCAGAGGTAATGTAAGGAAGTATTTTTTCACAGAGAGGGTTGTGGATGCTTGGAATGGCCTTCCAGAGGAGGTTGTGGAGTCAAAAATAGTGGTTGAATTCAAGCATGCATGGGACAGTCATAAGGCAATTCTAAGGGGTGGGGGTAGAAAGAAGTACGCTGCTGGTTAACTAGGATCTGCATCTTATCCATTAGGTAGGGAAATGGGCAGACTGGGTGGGCCAAGCTGTCCTTATCTGCCATCAAATTCTATGTTTCTGTGTTTCTAAATTGATAGCTGAATTTAAAGAGGGGAGGATATGGATGCATTTTAAATTAATTTGAAAAGGTATGCATTCAGGCAACAATTCCCCAAGAGTTCTGCAGCTTCAGCCATCCCCACTGCTTATCAGAAAAGCTCATGATGCATTGGGTCAAATGGACAATCAGGACAGTCATGATTATGACAAACTTAAAGTTGCATTGCTTAAAAAGTATGAAGTGACATCTGAAGCATACATTTATTTATTTATTGTTGAGATCAGTTTTACAACCTTGAGTCAAAGACTCTGCTTACAAAGGTACCTCTCAAAAAGGGGAGACAACAATAGAGTGAGGTTAGGACAGGGATGACGAACAGGTTAGATACATAAAATATACATTTGAGAGTGCAGACAGCAAGCTTGTACTGGAGCAAACTTGTAAGGTACTAACATTGGTAAAACAACAGGAGATACATTATTCAATTTAACAACATGTCACAAACTAATATGTAGAGTTAAAAGGACCGAAGGCGAGGGCTTGAAAAGGTTAGAAGGGACCGCACAGGGCAGCTACAAACATTTACAGCATCGGTTGTCAATAATATGCTGGCGGAGGCGATTTTGAAGCGGCCAATACCTGGGATCTTAGAGATGGTTTCAGGAAGGAGTTAAACCAGGACGGGCTAGGTGATGGAAAGATCTTTGCAACGAGAGGTCCTTGCTCTGGGAACGTTGAAGGTGGCTGCAGCGGCGTACCGGGTTGGCAGGGACCTAGCAGCCCGCTGCAAAGGTTCAGAGACCCCAGGAGGGCAGAGACCTGACATGGATTTTTTGGCCAGTAGGCAGGTTTGATATTTCAGTCTTTCCTCAAGAGTGAGTATTTTTGTGATGGAGTATAACAGACAGGTGTGGGTTCTGCTGTGGGCACTGGTAAGGAGCCTACAGGCTTTGTTGATAGAGGTCTGGACTTTGGATAAGGCAGAGGCGTCAGCAGCAGCATAAACAGGGAGTCCGTAGTCAGCCAGTGATAATACCGATGAGGTGATGGCTAGTTTTAAGGCGGGTTCGGGAGACAGTCTTGTGTGCGGAGAAGACCGATCCTGGAGTTCATTGCAGATGCCAAAGCTTTAAGGTGGGCGGAAAGTAAGGCCGAGTCAAAGGTGATGCCCAGGTACTTATAGGATGAAACCTGCTCCAGAGGGAGGGCATGCTGGTGGTGATGTGGAGGGGAAAGTCCCTGGCATTGTTTTGCCGATGAGAAAATAGCATGGACTTAGTTTTCTTTAGGTTCAGGACTAAGCGGTGATTATTGAACCACTTTTTGGTTTGGAGGAAGGCGCTTTGCAGCATGATTTGGAGTGGAGTGGGTCAGGGTGTGTGATGCAAGGATAACAGCGCCATCAGCATAGAGTAATATTTTACTGGAACAGGAGCTGGGAGGGTGTTCAGGAATAGGCTGAAAAGGGTCGGGCCAAGGATGGAGCCTTGGGGACACCCGAGTGTACAGGAAGGTAGGTAGGAGAGGATCCCATTTAGCTTGGACTCTTTGGGACCTGTTGTGTAGGTAGCTTGTGAACCACTTCAGGGGCCGCTGCAAGACCCAGTATGCTAAGGGAGTTTAGTAGCAGGGGTGGCACACTGTGTCGAGCGTCTTGGACAGGTCTATAAAAATGCCTCATGAGATGACCTTTTCAAGTGCTGAGGAATGTGGTGGAGAATTCCAGAAGGGCAGTGGATGTGCTATGGCCAGGGTGAAACCGTGTTGCTCTGGACAAAGAAGGTTGTAGTTAGTAAGATATTCTGAGAGCTGTGTGTCTACTATTTTTTCTAAGGCTTTGATAGGGGGAAGGATGGAGATGGGCCTGTAGTTATTAGGCAGAGTGCGGTCCCAGACTTGTGGATGGGGGTTACTTCAGCTTGCTTCCAGGCCTTAGGGAATTGGCCGAGGCACAGGGATTTGTTAATGATAAGCGTCAGCGGGATAAGCATGACATCCAGCACGAGGCAAAGTATCCTGGAGTCAAGAGGGTCATTGATAGGGTTCTGAGAGGCAAGAGATTTTATTAAGAAAGGTTTGGCATCGTGGGGTGAGATCATTCAGAAGTGGAATTGTGGCCTGGAAATGGGATCGTGGGTGGGTTTGGCAACCGGGTCTAAAAAATGGGCCTGGAGGACGGCACTTAAGTCAGTGAAGGTTTTATTAAGGCAGTCAGCAATACAGGTGGGGTCAGTCGAGACAGTCCCATTTATGACAATCTGGGATGGAGGGGGGGAGCGGGTCTTACCATTTAAATCTTTAATGTTGTCCCAGAAAGCTCTGGACGAGCCTCAGGAGGATGTCAACGCAGCCTGGTAGAATTTAGCTTAGCCTGCTTGATTGTCCAGGTGCATTGATTGTGGCTGTCTTGTAGGCTTGCCTGTCAGCAACCCTACCGGAGTCATTAGCTAGTGCCAGAGGTTATCTCTTTTTCAGTTGTTGGATCAGGCAGGAGTTATCCATGCAGCAGTCCGTTTTTTTATCCTAAGAGTGTTGAGGGTGCATACAGACTACAGGCGTGGTTGAAGGCCGTGGAGAGGTAGGTTAGGCAGAGTTAATGTCAGGAGCGCTGGCCAATGGGGACCAGTCGATATGGGCGAGGTGACGTTTGAGGTTGGCGAGACCTCTGGGGAGAAAACGGCGGCGAGGGGTCCTGCTGTACCCAGGGCTGAGGGTGGGGGAGGACCAGAAGCAGATGACAGGGGAGTGGTCACTGAGTGAGTCCGCAAGGACTTCAACGGAGATTATTTTATGAGGTCAGTTAGAGAGGATGACGTCCAGGAGGGAGCTAGTTCCTGTTACTTTGTTAAGTCTAGTAGGCTGAGTAACCATTTGGGACAGGTCAAGGGCTGCAAGCTCATTCTTCAAATTATCAGCCGACGGGCTGAGCCAATTGGAATTTAAGTCACCCATAATTAACTGTTATTTCAGAGGTAAGGTAGCCAGGTAGTCAAGGAGAGAGTGTACTGAAGTCTTTGTTAGACCTCGGGGTAGATAAAGCCGCAGTTAGATACAGCGGTTTGGGCCCAGGGTAGGGTGTGACTTTAAGGTGATGGCTTGCGCCCATGGTTTAGCTTCAGGATTGGGGAGGGCAAGCCCGAGGACCGAGTTGCGCAAGTAGATAGCACACCCCTCCACACCTGCCCATCCCTATCGGCCCTGAAAATGGTAAAACCAGGAAGGAGATGGCAGAGTCAGGCGGAGGGAGGAGAGCCAGGTTTCAGCAAGCAGGAGAATATCCGGGGAGTGTTGGGTGACCCAACATTGAGGGCTGCAGTTTTCTTTAGGAGACTGCATATATTAATGAAGGTGATTCAAGGCCTTTGCCATCTGTGGGCAGAAGCGTGGCTGGGATGACAGGCCCGGGTTTGGGTTCACATTGCCGGAGAGCAGGAACAGCAGGAGAATTAGGTGCCTCGATGGTGTTTGTAGCTGGCGGTGGGTGCATATGGCCGACGGGACCTCGCCTGGGAGGAGCAGGGATGAAGGGAGAACAACTGAGGGCGCGTGAAGCAGGAGAGGGTCCACTTGTGAAAGGAAACACAATACTGAGAGTAGCACATAGTGGTTGGTGGTGGGGTGTGGTAGTCCAGGGTACGGGAGGGATTTGGGGGATGGATAGAGGGTAGGTGTGGGGTAATCCGATGGGGAGCAGGGAATTGAGAGTGGGGGCAGCAATGGTTAAAGCAGGTTAATGGGGTATAGAGGGGCAGAGAGAGAGAGCATAGGTGCTGTAGCAGGAGGAGGCCAGCATAGCAAGGACCATGCTTGAGTGAGACATTTCCAATATAGAGCAAGAAGTGAGGGCAGGTTCCTCTAGTGCTGGAACGATATAACCAGCAAATGGGAAAGTAGGCTGATTGGTTTCGCCTCATGTGACAAAGAAAAAATACTCTATATAAGGAGAGCCGAGCAAGGGTGGTGGTGAGGGCGTGGGTTTTCAAGACGACTGCAAATGAACAGGAGGGTGACGCTGAGTCTAGTGAAAAGGCGCCAAAAGCCAAGTTCCAAAAACAGAGCCGAGTTTCCAGCAGAGTGTCCCAGTAGGCTGGCGACTGATTTTTTTTATATTTATTTCCCCAGGCAAGAGTTTACCTTAGTGAGGCCCCTCAGACCAACGGCCCTCGGGGGTGGGGTGTCCTGGTGGTGGTTGCAGGCTCCAGGAGGGCACTCTAGTGCAGCCCTCGCGACCTCCAGCTCCTCGGGGGAGGGGGGATAGATCTGTTGGAGAAAAGAGGCAGAGGTTAAGTAGGCAGGCAGGGGGGAGTAGCGATAAGGGGCGGGCAGTGCAGGCAGGGGAGTTTGCTGCTGAGATGCGCGTGGCAGAGGCTAAGATAGGGATATGCTGCAGTGAGTGATTAAATTAAATTATGTGCAATACAGAGGTTCAGAGAGGAGAGAAAAGAGCGGGCTGGCAAAAATACAGGCAGGAAAACAGTTCACATAAAGCAGTACTTGAGGCTCATAAACAAAGGTCTAATATAGCAGGCAAAACAGTGCAAAACAGGAACATCCACAATAAATTCATCCAGTCCCAGAAATGCATATGGTGTCAATTCATCGGGGTTTTCCAGAGCACCGACTGCAAATGAACAGAGGGTGACGCGAGCCTAGTGAAAAAGGCGCCAAAAGCCGCTGCTTCAAAAACAGAGCCAAGCCCAGCAGAGTGTCCACAGGTAGGCTGGCTCACTGACTGTCGCGATTTTTTTTATATTTATTTCCCAGGCAAGAGTTTACCTTGAAGGGAGGGCCCCTCATGACCAACGGCCCTGGGGTGGGGGGTGTCCTGGTGGCAGGGAAAGTCTGCAGGAGGGCAGTTCCAGCTTGGCCCCACGACCCAACGGCTCCCTCGGGGGTGGGGGTGTCCTGGTGGTGGTTGCAGGCTCCAGGGAGGGCACTTCTAGTGCAGCCCTCGCGACCTCCAGCTCCTCGAGGGGGGGGATAGATCTTAGCGGGAGGGCCCCTCGCACCAACGGCTCCTCGGGGGTGTCCTGGTGGCAGGGAAAGTCTGCAGGGAGGGCAGTTCCAGCTTTGCCCTCACGACCCAATGGCTCCTCGGGGGGTTGGGGTGTCCTGGTGGTGGTTGCAGGCTCCAGGGAGGGCACTTCTAGTGCAGCCCTCGCGACCTCCAGCTCCTCGGGGGAGGGGGGATAGATAATAGTTAAGTTCTGTAAGTTCAGGAGGAGTCCTGATATGAGTTATGAGGAACTAGCCACAAAGCAATGTCAGATTTTGAAACATTGGTGGGAGGGAGTCAAAGCAGACCCTGTAGAGAAAATTGAAGATGTAGCACTTTTGGAGCAATTATTTTGAGGTTGCCCAGCAGAGCTGAAAACCTGGCTGGAGGACCAAGCTCCAAAAACAGTGCAGGAGGATGCTGAGCTCTCGGACCGCTATGTCAGGAACAGGCCTGCTCTGAAAGGGAGTGGGGCAGGTGTGGCAGCACAGAAAGGGAAGAATGCACCTTCAGGGCAGCTAAAACCCTCACTACCTCCCCAGAAAGCAGGCAGCCCAAGGTTACAGAGAAAAGATTTGCCTGATAAAAGAAATGATGAATGTTGGTTTTGCAAGCAACCAGGGCATCTTGCAAGATGGTGTCCTAAAATGCACAGAGTGCACAAAGTGCAGCTCAAACAGAGGTGGGTGCACTGTGTTTCCCTGAAAGCATGCCTGTAAAATGAGGGCGCACATTCACCCGGTTACTGTAACTGGGGTGCACACCCATATGTTAAGGGACATGGGGGGCTTCCCTTACTTTGATAAAAGGGGATTTGGTTGAGTCTGGACAGCTTATACTAATCAGTTCATAACTAGGGCAGGGGCTGCAAGTTCGCTTATGCACTAAAAAGATCGAACCCCGTGTTTGTGCTTATCTGCACGTTGCAAACATTATGTGGAAGAATGTAAACTTTGGTTCACCGTTCACCCAAGTTTTTTTCCCATACCTTTCAATTACACATGCTCAGTTGTGGCAGCCCCAGTAACATCATGTGGTGCAGAATATGGGGAGTCAGGAGAATGAGTTCTTGCATGTCAGTCAGCAAATAAGGACTTTAATGATTTGTCCATACTTCAGTCTCTCTGAGTCTCTGCCTCTCCCTCACAGAACTGGGAGCAACAGCAGTGGCGATTGATGGAGCAAGTCAGAAAGCACGTGGGTAGGGATGTTAAACTAATTACACCACAGTTTCTTTAGTGTGTGAGAGTGAGAGGTGGCAATGAGAGCACTGAGAGAGTGCTTGGTTAGGAAACAAAACAACTTACTGAATCATTGTGACAGATTACCTTGTTTCACTGATTTTTTTGTCTTGACTTTAGTTGCTGCTCTTACCCCCAAAAAAAATACATTTATTTTATAATTTGTATTTCTCTTTTATTACTGTGGCATGGGGTAGATAGGAAAGGATTAGGAGGATATACTGGTCGAGATTCTTCTGGTTCTCATGCTGGCTCATAACTATATAAGGCAGGGGAAGAGAGTTCAATAATTACCTTTAATCCAACTCCACCAATGCTGCGAGTTAAGGAGAGCAATTTGCTGTGCTGCTGTCAGTCTGTGGGATCAGTTCAAATCAAATCAGTTCACAGTTGTAGTTTTAAATCCAGTCTTGGCTGGTGAATTTTTCATTTGACTGAAGAATTACAAACCACAAGGAAGGAGAAATTTAAACCTGTGTAAACTAAAAAAGTATACAGAAAGGCAGTGTCAGAGACAGAGTTTTTGTGTAACTCATTTGCTCTACTGGTGATTCTGTTTGTACCTGGAATGATCCAAGGGGCTAGTAGTTTAGTAGGGGGCAGTTGCTAACTGTGTAGTCTAGTCAGTGACCTGTGTTTAAGAATTAATAATATCAAGTCCAGCTCCCTGCATTTTTTTCAGTACTACTACTAACTACTTGCTTAACTGACTCCATGTAGACACTGACAGCAGTGCTGTACTATACTCACTGTGTGTTTACTGCTTAACCCTTAGGCTGCCAACAGAATTAGAACGTATGGGAATTTTGGACTGACATAGCAGTTTGTGGCTCTGCAAGGGTTAAAGTACTTGACTCGATGCAGCCTAAAGTGCTGTCTTTACCTGTTTGGTTGAAAATATCCCTGTCTTACTACTTAAAGCACTTGACTTGATGCAGTCAGCAGTGCTGTTATTTACCGATATCTCATTCCATGTAGACACTGACAGCAGTGCTGCCCTATACTCACTGTGTGTTTATTGCTTAATGTACCTGACTCAACACAGCCTAAGATTCTGTCTTTACCTATCAGGGAAATAATCTCCCTGTGTCTTACTACTTAAAGTACTTGACTCGACTCAGCCAGCAGTGCTGTCTTTACCTGTTTGGGAGAAAATATCCCTGTGTCTTACTACTTAAATTACTTTACTTGACGTAGCCAACAGTGCTGTTATTTACCGGTAACCAATTCCATGTAGAGACTGACAGCAGTGCTGTACTATACTCACTGTGTGTTTACTGCTTAAAGTACCTGACTCGAGGCAACCTAAGGTTCTGTCTTTACCTGTTTGGGAAATAATCTCCCTGTGTCTTACTACTTAAAAGTACTTGACTCGATGCAGCCTGCAGTGCTGTTTTACCTGTTTGAGAGAAAATATCCTGTGTCTTACTAATTAAAGTACCTGACTTGACGCAGCCAGCAGTGTTGTATTTTCCTGTTTGGGAGTAAATTCACTGTGTCTTGCTACTTAAAGTACTTGACTTGACGCAGCTAGCAGTGCTGTTATTTACTGGTTAGGGAGAAAATATCCCTGTGTCTTACTGCTTAAAGTACTTGACTCGATGCAGCTAGCAGTGCTGTTTTTTCCAGTTTGGGAGTAAATTTCCCTGTGTCTTACTACTTAAAGTACTTGACTTGACGCAGTCAGCAGTGTTATATTTTGTTTGGGATTAAATTTCCGTGTCTTACTACTTAAAGTACTTTATTCGATGCAGCCTGCAGTGCTGTATTACCAGTTAGGGAGACTATATCCCTGTGTCTTACTAAAAGTACTTGACTCAACGCAGCCATGGGTGGTAAAAAAATCAGCAGCACTTCTCAGGCAATCCAGGCAACAGTAACAACAGTACAGAAAATTCAGGACTTCAGAGAGTAACCCATCGTGGTACCAGAGGATGAGCACGAGGGCCATAAAAGTGTGGCAGCCAGTTTTAGTAAGCAGAGTGATGGATGATGATGAGGATGAGAAGGAGAAGACCGATGAGGGTGAGGGGGAAATCAGTGGAATAGATCCTGAGTTTGTGCTAGATAAGACAGCAGTAAATATGTCAAATAGCAGTAACTCTGGGAAGTGGGATGAAAAGGAGGAATACAGAGGCAGAAAAAGTACAAAAAAGAGTTCTCAGAAGGATGGTGGTGGTGTTAAGAAAACATTAATGATAGTGGGGCATAACTTGGAGAGTCAGACACCCACACATGCAGAGGAACAACAGAGGACAGAAGATGGATGGGCTTCATGAGGGGAAGAAAGAGATGAAGTTCAACCAGTCAGAGAGGTTGTGCATCAAAATGACATGCAGATGGGCATGGAAAGACCTCAAAGAAATAATGGAAGTAGTAGTGGCTGTGGTGGTGGCAGTGGTAGTAATGAACATATCCTCCCCAAAAGCAGCAGTGCAACAAAATCTGTGAAATCCATTGTGTGGTATTTTTTCACACAAGATAAATCATCTGGCAGTCATGTGGTTTGCAAATTATGAAAACAAAATTAAGTTGTGGTAAAGTGGGTACTGACTGGGAACATCAACAATGATAAGGCATATAAACAAGTATCACATTTATCAGTATCAAAAGCACAAACTGAGCATACATCAGTTGCACTTCTGCACTCAGCTGAGGAAGATGAGGTAGTGGATGTTTACCGAGGTGATGAAGTAACTGATGTGGAGGACGTGGAGGATGATGAAAATCTTCCTTCCAGTCAAAGCACAGCATCCTCAATTTCTCGTTTCTTTACCCCTCTGAGTCCACCACCATAGCCCTACCAGAGTCATATACCATCCATGGCCACAACATCCACCCCTCATGGTGGTAAAGGTCAAGGGAAGCAGCCCAGAAAATCTGGTGGCAGCAGCAAGTATAGCGGGCATCAAATTTCTTTGAAAGGCTACTTTAAGCGATCACAGAAATATAAGCCCAACAGACCTGAGGCAAGGTAATTGACAAAGACAATTGGGGAGATAATAGCCACTGACTTGCTCCCATTCTCCTTTGTGGCTAACCCAGGTTTTAAAGCACTAATGAAAATCGCTGTGCCAAAGTATCAGGTCACCAGCTGGACCTAATTCTCCAGTGTTGCCATTCTAGACTTGTTTGACGCTGTTTGGAAAAGTGCGTCTGATGCTCTGAAAGGTTCAGTGGGCAAAAGGTTCATGTCACAACAGATATGTGGACCAGTGGTCAGACAGCTGACTATATGGCTGTGACTGGTCTTTGCAAACTTACCTTCCACCTCCTCCTCCTCCTCATCATTATCATCATGTACTGGTACTGGCACTGGCGGCAGCAGCAGAGCAGCAGCAAGAAGCAAGGGACTTTCACTATTCAAAGGCAGGCAGCTTTATGTATTTATGGTTCTGAAAAAGACCATGAAGTGGAACATCTTCTGGAGGGCCTTGGAGAAAAGTTTGCTGAGTGGCTGACTCCAACATCCTTGCAACCAGGGTTTATAGTGTATGACAATGCTTCAAATATTGTGAACGCAGTAAGACTTGGCAAGCTTACACATGTACCATGCTTTGCACACACTATTAACTTGGTGGTAAAAGACTTTCTTAGTGAGGACCAAAATGTTCAGAACTTGGTTGCAGCAGCTCGCACTGTGCACCCACTTTAGCCATTCTGTGAAAGCCTGCAAGTTGCTGTGGCAGATTCAGATTGAAAATAGCCTCCATCTCCACCAGATGATCCAGAAAGTTCCAACCTGGTAGAATTCCACTTACCATATGATGCAGAGAATGCTTGAACAACAGAAAGCCATCCATCAATATGCAGTCCAACATGGCATTGGGAAGAAGATGTGAATATCAGCTCCAATCAGTGGTATCTGATGGAGAATATTTGTTGTATCCTTTGAACCTTTGAGGAGGCTACCTGAGTGGTAAGCTATGATGGTGTCAGACTAAGCCAGATTCTACCCTTAATTTCACTCATCAGAATGAGACTGCAGCGTCTTAAGTCACAGTTTGACAATGATGACATCAATGATACATCACTTGTTGGAAAAATGATACAAACCTTCCTTGCTGATGAGCGCACTGTAAATATGTGCAAAGCAGAACATTACATTTTGGCCACACTTCAAACAACATGAAGTCTTGCTATATTATGACAATTGCAGTATGACCGCAGGTTAGAACTGATCTGGAGGTGAAATAGTTAACTTCCATGCAAGGCATGGAATCTTGAGCGCGAGCTCGGTTAATGAAGCTCTGTCTGCTTGCTTTCAAACCCAAACCGTCAGATTCTTTACTCCGCCTCACTGAACAGTCGCCCGAGATTTCTCCTTTGCTTGGTTCATTCTCACAGTTTAAAACAGTTTAAAAATATTAAATTTAACCGCAACTGTTCGGTTCAAGCTCTCTGTGGTAACGGTAATAGATAGGTTTTCATATAATTCTGTGTGGAACTTGTAAATGTTTATCGGTTCGGTTTGAACCGATTAGGTTGCATTTCAATCGCATTTCTGTGCTAGTCGCTTTTAGAGTGCGGTTTTCGGTTCCTATCGGTTCTAAAAAACCTGATTTAATTACGTTTTTCCACGACCCGTGACACAGTTGGGAACCGATAGGAGAGTCTTGTTACGGATTGCCCTAAACGGGCAAGTTTTTGGTTAGGCTGGCATAATGTCTGAGAAAACCAAAAGAAAACCGGCTCACTGGGTTTCAGCAGCACTGTTGTCTGTGGGGAAACTTTCCAAGGCTGACCCTCACACCACCTGTGTTTATTGCCTGGGGTTTGACCACCTTGATTCAGACTGCCAGATTTGTAAGAACTTCCCTGCAGCTACCCTAGATAAGAGAGTGGTAGGCTCAGGGAAAGAGAGGCCAAAAAGTCCACTGACCCGGATGGCCAGCCCGGTTCGGTGCCAACCGAACCTGAGGGAGTGCCCTCTGACCAGGACCATACTTCCTCAGGCAAACAAAGAGCTGGCTCCGAGGAGCCAGTTCCTGCAAAAAGGACTAGAAAGACTGCTGCTGTGGAAAAAGTCCTTTCCCCAACAGCTGAAGAGATAGCCAAAGCAATACAAATTGTCCAGTCTCTTTCCCCGGTTCCTGAACCATCCCCATCTGGGAGACGTTCGGTTCACCAAGTCCCATCGGTTCAGGATTATGATTTTGAGGAATTTTATGAACCGTAGGGGGGGTGGAGAATATGAAGAGAATAATTATGGTCTGGAAGATCTGGACGCTCCTATTGAGCCAGATACCTCTCCAGACAGACCTTTAAGGGTTCCCCCAGGCTTTCTGAGTCCCTTTCATTTCATCTTTACAAAAAGGTTGTTGAACTCTTCAGCTTCCTGTTGAGGAAGCTGTAGATGATCAGGAAGAGCCTGATTATGTGGAAATGATGGATATTCCAGATCTAAGAGACTGTCTATTCCCCTTCATAAATCTTTCAGGAAACAGACAGTAAAAGTTTTAAAAACTCCTCATTCTATACCTCCTGTGGCTAAAAGGATGGACAGAAGGTATACTTTATCAGGTTCTGACATAGAATTTCTCACACAGCAATGCAGCCATGTGGGTGTGGTGCAGGCTGCAACCTGTGACAAGGCAAATATCCCCCTAGCTTCACATCCTCCTGAAAAGGACTCCAGGAAGATTGATGCTACGGCAAAGAAACAGTATATGGCAGCATTCTTGGGGCTCAGACAAGCAAATTACATGGCTTATGCTGCCAGATACCAGAAATCCAGATGGGATACTGTGCTGGCTGGTGTAACAACAACTCCCTGACAAGTTTGTCAGGGATCTGGAACAGGTAGCTTTAGATGGTATCGAGGCATCAAAATGCAAATTCATGCTGCGTGGACTCTAATGATGCATCTTCTAGAGTTATGTCTACTTCTGTGGCTCTTCGCAGAATGGCCTGGCTCAGATGCACCACATTGTCACAGGATACCCAGTCAAAAGCCATTGATTTTCCAGTGATTGGCAATTCTTTGTTTGGGGAGCAAACAGAGAATTATATGAAGAAAATGGATGAATACAGGACCACCTATCGGAGTGCACAGGCCAAGGAAAGGCAGGCCACTCCTCAGAAGCAGCCCTCAGGGGCAGAGGCAGGCCTTCCATAGCCTTTATCAGGCTCAAGTCTCCTTCCTCCTATACCCAGAGGGATTCTTTAGAGGAAGGGGCAGGAGGGGTTCAAGCAGGCCTGCTTCCACCCTCAGCCCAAAGCCCCTGCCAAGCAGGCACCTTGATGGGGTAGCTAGGGCTGCTTCTCCTCTACCAGTAGAGGGCAGGCTGGCTTATTTTGTCCAGTACTGGAAGTCTCTCATCAGACAAGTGGGTCCCGGAAGTAGTAGTTAGGACTGGTCCTCAGCTTCAATAATTTCCGGTTGAGGACCAGGTCTTTCCTCCTGCATCTCCATCGGAGGCACTCGCTTAGAGTCAGAGGTCTCCACCTCCCTCGCCTCAGAGCCATGGAAAGGGTTCCACCCCTCACACCAGGGCAAAGGGTTGTACCCGTTACTTCCTTACCCCAAAAAGACAGAAGAATGGCGGCCCATCCTGGATCTCAGATACCTAAACAAGCACCTTTAAAACCAAAGTTCAAAATGGTGACTCTGGCAATCATTTTACCTTCCTAAGGCCAGGGACTGACTAGCATCCCTGGACCTCAAGGATGCCTACTTCCATATTCTCATCAGAAGCTCCCACCGAAAGTACTCAGGTTCCAGCTGCCTCAGGCCATTACACCAGTTCAGGACAATACCCTTCAGACTCACTTCGGCTCCAAGGGTATTTACCAAGTGCCTGGCAGTAGCAGCAGCTTGCCTAACAAGGCAAAAGATTTCCATCTTTCCTTATTTGGACGATTGGCTCATTGTAGGACAATCCCCAGATCCGGTCAACCTGCATCTTCAGATAATCCAGCAACTGCTTATGTCACTAGGTTTCCTTCTGAATCTCTCAAAGTCAGTACTGGAGCCTGTCCAGCTCCTAACCTTCATAGGTGCAGAGCTGAATACCCAGGAAGCCAGGGCCTTCCTCCCCTAGACAGGCAAACGCCTTGTCTCCCTGGCCTTCATTCACCCTGCAGGTCTCTCGACCAGCAAGGCATTTTCTGTAACTCCTAGGGTACATTGCTGCTTCCACAGCAGTTGTGCAGGGAGCAAGGTTTCAAATGAGACATTCAGTTCCATCTGAGGGCCTTTGGTCTCAAAGAAAGGATCCTTTTACCAAACTGATCCCAGTTACCGAACCCTGATCCAAGCCTTCAGTGGTGGCAGGATCAGAGCAATCTGAGACAAGGAGTTCCCTTGTCACTCAGCCTCTCATTAATCCTTACTACAGATGCATCCCTCTTGGGTGGGGGGCCACATGGGCCACTACTCCCAGGGACTGTGGTCCCCACAGGAATCTCTGCTCCACATCAACCTGTTGGAGCTCAGAGCAGTTTTTCTAGCACTTCAAGCTTTCTGAATCTGTTCTGAACAATGCAGGTCAGAACAGACAACACCACTACAAAGTGGTACATCAACAAGCGAGGGCACTCGGTCAACGGCCTTGTTCACCGAGGCCATGAAGTTGTGGTCTCTGGCACTCCTGAACACCTCCCTTTCAGCAGTTCACGTCCCAGGCAAAGACAATGTCCTGGCAGATGCTCTCAGCAGGATCTCTCAGGGCCATCACAAGTGGTCCCTGGATCCCTGGTGCTGGGAGTGGTATTTGCCAAATGGGGCACCCCGCAAATAGATCTCTTTGCAGCTCCAGACAATCATCAACTTCCTCTGTTTTGCTGCAGGCCTCCAGTCTTGGGCTCAGTCCCTCTGGACGCCTTAGCCCTCAGTTGGGAAGGGAAGTTCCTCTATGCCTTCCCTCCTTTCCCTCTCCTGCTCAAAGTGCTAGTCAAAATCAGAGCCCAATCCTGCAGGGTCATTCTGATTGCCCCAGATTGGGCCAGGCAACCCTGGTATCCTCTCCTCCTGTCCTTAGCAGTCCATCCTCCCCTGTGCCTTCCCAGGAATTACAATCTGTTATGTGCCCAGGGAAGGGTTTGGTACCCAAATCTCAAGTCTCTCAATCTCAAGGCCTGGTTCTTGAAGAGCTAGAGTTTGCTGGCCTACACCTCTCTCAAGGTGTAATGGATATACTCAGGGCTTCTAGGAAGCCTTCTACCAGGGCTATTATAACTCCAAATGGAAAAGATTTTCCATATGGTGCTCAGAAAAGAATATTCCCCCAGACACTGCTGATTTACCCACAGTCCTAGATTATATGGTCCATCTAAACACTTTAGGACTGAGACCAGCTACCCTGAAGGTACATTTGGCAGCTGTCTCTGCTTTTCTTTCAGCAGGTAAACCTCTCCTCTTTTATCTCACCCTGTATTTACCAGGTTTTTAAGGGTTTGCTTTACACTAACCATCCATTCAGGGACCCTGTCCCTGCCTGGGACCTCAATGTTTGCATTGTTCAGCTCATGCAGCCTCCTTTCGAGCCTTTGTCTTCAGCTGAGCTTAAGTTCCTGACTTGGAAAACTGTTTTGGTACTATCACCTCTGCCAGATGCATAAGTGAATTGCAAGCATTGTCAGTGGAGCCAGACTTTATCTCATTTCACAGAGATAAGGTAGTCCTTGACTAATAGAAAGTTCTTGCCTAAGGTGGTTTCGGATTTCCACCTTAATCAATCTATTTCTCCATGTTTACTTCACTGATCATTCTTCCCTGGGTGAGAAGGCTGCACAACTTAGATGTAAAGAGGGCCCTTAGCTACTACATGGAGTGTACCAAGGGTCACAGGTTTGACTCCCTCCAACTGTTCCTCACTTATGGTGAGGTTGGGAAAGGGAAACCTGCCACTAAAAGATCTGTTACGAAAAGTTGGGTAAGACTCCCCCCTCAGGCCTGAGGGCTCACTCTTCCAGAGGTACAGCTGCCTCTCTGGCTGCTGCCAGAGACATCCCCATTCTAGAGATATGTCAAGCAGCTACCTGGAAAACAGTTCACACTTTTACCAAGCATTATTCCTTGGACATTCAAGCTAGGAGTGATGCTCGGTTTGGCACAGCTGTCCTTCAGAGCCTATTCCCTAAGTAGGTTCTGTCCCTCCTCCATGGGGGTACTGCTGTGTAGTCTGCAATTGTCATAATATAGCAAGACTTCATGTTGTTTGAAGAAAAAATTACTCACCTTAGTAATGTTGTTTCTTCTAATGGAGTCTTGCTATATTATGACCTCCCTCCCTGCCTGCCCCTCTCAGAACCTCGTTTTGCACTGTGGGTGAGCATCACTTTACACCCAACTTCACCTGGCAGGTGAAGGACTATTGCAGATCTTGTCACTGGTGCCAACAAATAGGGACGGTGGATAGTAAAACCCAAGCTGCCCTTATTCCCTTCCCATTGTGGAGGAGCCATTCCAGAGGGTAGGAATGGATATTGTGGGACCCTTGAATAACTCCAGCACCTCCGGAAGGTTTATCATGACAGTGGTGGATTACACCTCCTGGTTCCCAGAGGCAGTCATCCTATTCTCACTGAGGACAGAAAAAGTAGCAAACACCTTGCTAGGTATTTTCTCCCATGTCGGGTTTCTGCAGGCGGTTATCACCAATCAAAGGGGTTCCTTCATGTTGGACTAGATGAAGTACTTGTGGGAGGAGTGTGGGGTGGTGCAGAGATGCATGACACCTCATCATCCACAAGCCAATGGGTTTGTGGAAAGGTTTAATGGTACCCTAAAATTGATGATCCAAGCATTTGCTGAACAGCATGGGAGGGACTGCGAGAAATACCTTTACCTGTTGTTCACATACAGGGAGGTGCCCCAAGAGGCAACAGAGTTCTCCCCCTTTGACCTCTTATATGAACGTAGGGTGCATGGGCCCCTAGACTTGGTCCAGAAAGATTGGGAAGGCAAGCACACCACCCATAGTGAATTTTTTTTTTTAATATTTCAAATTCAGATTAATACCTTGGAGCCGGGGGCTCGTTTACAAAGGCTCCAAGTCAACAAGGAATACAAGACATTTACAGGTGATGAAACACTGCAGAACAGAAAGACATCAACTAACAAGTGGTATAAGTGTGCAGTTACAACATTAGGCAGGGTACAACAAGTGAGAAGAAACAGGACCACACTTGTGGAGAAACATCAGACCATCAAACAGTGTGGTTCACGGTAAACTCAGCTACAGAGTCAAGCCATACAAAAGTGAGGGTACTGGACTTTAGGAGGGCTGACTTTGGCAAGATGGGAGAGTGCCTCAGAAAAGCACTAGCAAACAGGCTAGAAGGAGGTGTGGAGCAACAATGGGGAATTATCAAAACTGCCATCACAGAGGCAACAAGCCTTTATGTGAAGCAAATGAACAAATCAAAATGAAAGAAAAAGCCACTATGGTTCTCAAAAGGTAGCTGTGAAAGTCAGGAAGAAAAAGATAGCATTCGAAGTATAAGGAAATACAGAAGGAGCAGGACAGAGAGCTGTACCAATTAAGGCAGAAGGAAGCAGGAGGGAAGTCAGAATAGCAAAGGCCCAAACTGAGGAAAAGATAGCCAACTCAGTTAAGAAGGGGGATAAAACCTTTTATAGGTACATCAGCGAGCGTAGAAAGACAAAGGGAGGGATAGTGAGGCTGAATAGAAAGAACAGTGGGTGGGCAGAGGGGGACAGTGAAAAAGCAGGAATACTGAATGAATATTTCTGCTCAGTATTCACAAAAGAGGAGGGGGAAGTGCCTAATCCAATTAACAGAAGCACTCTTGATAGGGGGTCGATCCAGTCCTGTCACAGAAGAAAGGGTTCTGCAAGAACTCCTAAAACTGAAGGTGGACAAAGCAATGGGTCCTGATGGAATTCACCCCAGAATTCTAAAAGAATTAAGGGAGGAACTAGTGAAACCACTGGCTACTCTTTTTAATAAATCATGAAAGGATGGTGTGGTACCCGAGGACTGGAGGAAGGCAGATGTGATTCCCCTTCACAAAAGTGGGTCCAAGACAGAGGCAGGAAATTACAGACCTGTCAGTCTGACCTCTGTGGTAGGGAAAGTGATGGAGTCACTTCTGAAGGAAAGAATAGTCGAGTACCTAGAGGCCAGTGGAGCACAGGACCCAAGGCAGCATGGGTTCACAGCGGGAAGGTCATGTCAGACGAATCTAATAGATTTCTTTGACTGGGTGACCAAAGTAGTAGACCAGGGAGGGGTTGTGACATGGCCTAGCTAGACTTTAGCAAGGCATTTGACACAGTCCCACATAAAAGATTAATAGTCAAATTAACCAGCCTGGGAGTGGGACCCAGGGTGGTAGCCTGGGTAAAACATTGGCTGGACAACAGGACACAGAAAGTAATTGTAAATGGAGTCCATTCTGAAGAAAGTGGGTTACTAGTGGGGTACCGCAGGGTTCAGTATTGGGTCCAGTCCTTTTTAATGTCTTCATCAGTGATATTGCAGAGGGACTGGAAGGAAAAGTATGCCATTTTGCAGATGACACAAAGATCTGCAACAGGGTTGATACACAAGGAGGCGTGGAAAGGATGAAAAGGGACTTGGCAAGGTTGGAGGAATGGTCAGAAGTATGGCAGCTAGGATTCAATGCAAAGAAGTGCAAAATAATGCACCTGGGAAACAAGAACCCAGGGGAAGAATACACAATGAGTGGGGAGGTAGTAACAACAACAAAAAAGGAAAGGGACCTGGGGTAATCATATCAGATGACCTTAAGGTTAGCAAGCAATGTGAGAAGGCAGTAGGGAGGGCTGGGGGTATACTGGGATGTATAGGGAGAGGCATCAGCAGTAGAAAACAGGAAGTTGTTATCCTCTGTACAGACAGTTGGTGAGACCTCATCTGGAGTCCGTGTCCAGTTCTGGAGACCCCATCTCCGCAAGGACATAGACAGGATAGAGGCAGTCCAGAGGAGGGCAACTAAAATGGTGCAGGGTCTGCAAGAGATTTGGATCTGGACTGTCATGTACAGTAGTGGACTCGCACGCCCATTGGCTCTAGCTCTGCACCAATGGGCGGCAGCCCTACCGGACAGTCACCAGCGGGCGGCGGGTGGCAGGCGGGTGGATGCTGCCACCGCCGCTGCTGGGGAGCGGGTAGTGGGGCTTCGTGGGTGGGTGGGGTGGGGGGACACCAGGGAGATGTTTGGGTGGGGGTTGTCAATATACATTCTGCCCGCGATCGGGCATTATGGTCCACTGACCACCAGGGAGCTATTCGGGTTTGGGGTTCCTATTACATTCTGCCCGCGATCAGGCACTGGGGGTTCCAACATTCTGCCCGTGATCGGGCACTGGGGTTCTTATTACATTCTGCCCGCGATCGGGCATTAGGGAGATGTTTGGGTGGGGGGTTGTCAATATACATTCTGCCCGCGATCGGGCATTACGGTCCACTGGACCACCAGGGAGATATTCGGGTTGGGGGTTCTTAGGCATTCTGCCCCGCAATCGGGCACATGGGATGTGGGGGTCTGTATACTTTCTGCCCGTGATCGGGCATTACGGTCCACTGGACCACCAGGGATGTGAGCGGGAGGGGCCACGGTGATGCCCGCGAATTGGGCTGGTGGGGGGCACAGGGACTGGGTTGGGGGGCCAGCCATGGGTGGCAGCTGCTGTGTTGCGCCCTGCAATACAGCAGCTCACCTGTGGGTGGCCCTCAACTTAAGCCTGTTTTTTTGTCAAAGTTGTGCAGGCGCAGGTTGGGTGTTGCGCCTGCACAACTCTGCACAGCCCGACTGAATACCGGGCTGTGCAGTTTATGCATGGTTCCTCCCCCTCCTGTTGAGCATGCATTCATTTGCATTGCGCTGTTGCTCAGCCTGTTTTCAGTGGCGCAACTGCCTCCTGCTGAATATCGCAGAATGGCGCAATGTAGGACTTGAGTATGCGCAACCCTGTTGAGCACGGAGCAACCCTTTTGAATATCTGGGCCAGACTGTCTTGTTATAATTTAAAAAAATATTGCTGAATTTACAGATTCCACTCAAGTAGTAATCTGACCTGTTTACTTGTGCAGTTGCCTGTTACAAATTAAATATGCAGGACTAAGTATGACCTCACACTAGCAGCTCAGAGCTATGATATCACAAGGAGGAAGGGACATCCTGGCCTCTCTGATATTGGTGAAGCTTGGCTGAAAGGACAGACACTCTTTTCTGGACTTCTAAGAGTCATCTTTGTTTCTGGACTTTTAAGGGACTCTTCTGCCAATATAGGTAACAGCCCAAATCATTTGCCAACTGAAAACCTGAGGTAGAATGAGCTAAATCAGTTACAAGGTGCTTTCTTTTGTAATTGCCCATTTCTTTTCTGACTGTAACCTTAATGTATAAATGTTCTGTATTTATTTATTATTTTTAATTTTAGTAAACCTTGTTTTTACTTAAACCTGCCTGGGGACTTGCTTATTTTGAGTGTGAATGATGGGATAGTATTGATAATGCTGACATAACAGTTAAATTGCTTAGAGTGTCACCATATGCAACCACGCTAACAAGGATCTGTGTAAAGATCCAACAAGGCAAGAAAATACCAGCATCTCAATTTAGTTGGCAGGGTGTGTGAACCAGGTTGGTTGTATGCCCGCTGAGTCAAGTATTGCACTGCTTTCCCCAAAGAGAGTGTGATATTTGGACCAGTTACCTGGGTGTGCTAGCTAAAAATGGTTCATAATTGACTACAGGACTCGGGACATGTAGTTTACTTGGACCCAAAACAAACAGGAGGGTGTCTCTGTTTGTCCCCTGTTCACAAATTGCACTTCAAGGTTGGGCACTGTGGGAGCAGAGGGCCCGACTCCTGGAGCAGATTTATGACATAGTCCACACCTTCCCACAGCACTATTACCTGGACATCCAGTCCAAGACTGATGCTAGTTTTGGCATCGCAGTATTGCTGAATCTTTTTCCTATGTAGGTTCTTTACCCACCTCCCAAGGCACTGCTTGGTAGTCTGCATATGTCTAATAGTACTGGGAGATTCCTGGGGTTTGAAGAAAAAATAACTTACCATGGTAATATTGTTTCTTCCAAAGGATCTCACAGTAGGATTAGACCTCCCATCCCTACCTCCCTTTACATAACCTGAATCATGTTCAATAATGCTTTCATGGGGTTCTTAAAGTTGCCATTAATCATTGTCTTATCTTAATGTTTTTGATACACAAGTATGTCTAGGGCATCTACTGTAGCTCTCTTTGTGTGTTCTTTTTTATCCTGTTTGGAACCCCATCCTCTTTACCAGGGGGAGGGTAATATTGTTATTGTTTTAGTTTTTAATTACTTAATTAAGATAGTCTAGTGTATTTTCATCTGCAAAAATGAATCTGGTGGTTAGCTGAAGCACAGTCCACTTAGAGGCATTAGTTTGAATGTAGCATTCTAAGTTCCATAATTTGCATACATTCCACACTACATCACAGCTCTGGGGCAGTCAGAGATTCTGAGCTGACTGCACATGTCTAATACTACTGAGAGATGCCTTGGAAGAAACATTATTACTGTGGTAAGTAATTTTTTTCTTCCTTAATGCCAAGAAGACAGTCTACATGACCTTCAGCACTAAGCAGGGACTCTCTTTGTTCCCTGCCCTCCCTTCCTTCCTCTCTCTGGATGGATCTAAGCTTGAAGATGTCTCCTCCTTCAGGTACCTCGGGCTCTGGCTTGATCATCACCTCGACTTTTCTGGACACATTGATACTATCCACAAAACCTGCACCCTGAGCAAGGTGCCCTGTTTAGAAATCAAGGTTGCCTTCCCTTAGCAGCATGTTATGATATTGTCCAGAAAATTATCCTGCTAGTTTTTGACTATGGTGAAGTAGCCTACAGTGCTGCCTCTAGGACTTCCCTGGCTAGACTGGACACTCTGTTCGACTCTGTCAGTTCATTCTTGGCTGCCCTCTCACACCCATCATTGTATGTTCTATCAGTCTCTCTATTTCCCTTCCCTTGAGGGCAGATGCCTGGCCCACAGTGCCAGTTTCATGGGCTGGTTCTGGTCTCTCGTTCCTTATCTTTCCTCCTCTCTCTCACCTTCATAGCATTAATTTTGTTCCCTAGTTTTCCTTCTAGGTCTGCCTTGGCTCGGTAAGCTGCTTTCCCACCGCTTCCTGAACATTGGAATGCCCTCCCACCCCATATTCATCATGTCTCTTCCCTAGGGCTCTGTATGCCCTTTTGCTTGACTACGTTGACCCCTCTTGCACTTGCTTCTGATTGCCTCCTGCTTAATTCCCCTTCTCTTCCTGTCTTGTCCCTTTCCCACCTTCTCCTCACCCACCCTCTCCCACTTTGACTACTCTTCATTCTGTCTCCCCACTCTTCTCCCTCAATTCCCCACAGCCTCTGTCTCTGTGGTAATCCTGCTTTTGCAGTCATTGACAATTCTGTCTCCTAGGAGAACTGCTGAACTCAGCCATGCACTTAGTTGAAACTATTTTATCATGCTCCTCCTCCTTTCATGTCGGGTTAGTTTTCAGACTTTAAGCTCAGGTACTATGTGTACTTGCCACTGTAACTAGGTAACCAATTTACTCTTATGTTTTCTACTGTTAACTGTGCACATTACGTAGTGTTATCTGTCCCCTTCCACTTCCCCAGGATGCTTCTGGAAACAAGCAGTCCCTGCTCAGGATACCTTTCCTGATAAAACTCTTAAAATAAATTAATGAATAAATAAATAAATAAACATGTTGTCAGATTCTGACTAGGTGGTTACTTTAGTCAATTAGTACTAGTAGTAGTAAATTGTATTTATTTATAGCACCCTTGCCCCAGAGGCTCAGGGCACTGGTACGCTAAAACAGAGATAGCCACACATCATAAAATGCTATATTGAATAAAGAGTATAAGATTATAAAAAAATAATCACCCCTTATACAACAAAATCATGCAACTGAGCAGGCTGGATGGGCCTGGTGGTCCTTATCTGCCCACAGAATCTATAAATCTATAAAATAACAGCAAACAGCTGAATTGGTCTGACTGTTCACGAGCTTTCCAGGACACCAGGGGGAGGAGAGAGTGGCTGGGTCTGTTTGACTCCCCCCCTACACTACCAGAGCTACCAGCTTCCAACTCCCTAGACTTATCCAAGTGTTTTCCTTGGGGCTGAGGTACTGGCTAGCGCACCGCAAACCGGTGGACCTCCCCCGAAGTGCAGGACTCCCCTGGCAGCTTCTCCTCACTCCATCAACTACCGCAGTGATCCATCTAGACACAACCTTTCATCAAAGACACCTGCCATCGCTAATCTCGTTGCCTCAGAACTTTCAAACGGCCAATGAATTCGCCTTTGTCCTAAATTCAAGAAGTGGCACAGATTCTTTTCAAATATCAGCAACTCGGCTGATAGGATCCTGAGCCAGTGACTCACGCCTCCAAGCCTGGTCTTAAGGCTGAGAGCGCGCCGCCAGATACATGAACTTTCCAGGACACCAGGGGAGGAGAGTGGCTGGAGCTGCTTGACTGCCCCCCACACTACCAGAGCTACCAGCTTCCAACCCCCGGACTTACCTTGGCAGCTGGCCCAGGCACCGCTAGCACACTGCAAACCGTGGACCTCTCCAGTGCAGGACTTCCTTGGTGGCTTCTCCTTGCTCCACCAACTACCACAGGGATCGATTTTCGGCCCTCCCACTCAACCTGTCCCCTCCTCCCATTAAATACACAGTCGCCCCACCCACTGCTGGAACTGACAAACACTGGGCTGTGTATACCCATGGAAACGCCTACCATTCACCCACTAGATGAGAATAAGCTACTGAACTGTACCGATCTAATAGAACACTGACCACACTAGCTTATCTTAGAATCGTTAATTTCCTAACAAATCACCTGATCACAATAACTCATATTGAAGTGTTACTAGTTCACCTATGCCCTCAGTAGCTAATTAACCCCTGTATTCTGTCATGTCAGATGAATTTAATAGATTTTTTGACTGGGTGACCAAAGTAGTAGACCAGGAAGGGGCTGTGGACATGGCCTACCTAGACTTTAGCAAGGCATTTGACACAGTCCCACACAAAAGATTAATAGTCAAATTAACCAGCCTGGGAGTGGGTCCCAGGGTGGTAGCCAGGGTAAAACACTGGCTGCACAACAGGACACAGAAGGTAATTGTAAATGGAGTCCACTCTGAAGAAAGAGAGGTTATTAGTGGGGTACCGCAGGGTTCATTATTGGGTCCAATCCTTTTTAATGTCTTCATCAGTGACATTGCAGAGGGACTGGAAGGAAAAGTATGCCTTTTTGCAGATAACACAAAGATCTGCAACAGGGTTGATACACAAAGAGGTGTGGAAAGGATGAAAAGGACTTGGCAAGGTTGGAGGAATGGTCAGAAGTATGGCAGCTAGGATTCAGTGCAAAGAAGTGCAAAATAATGCACCTGGGAAACAAGAACCCAGGGGAAGAATACACAAAGGGTGGGGAGGTAGTAACAACAACAAAAAAGGAAAGGGACCTGGGGGTAATCATATCAGATGACCTTAAGGTTAGCAAGCAATGTGAGAAGGCAGCAGGGAGGGCTAGGGGTATACTGGGATGTATAGGGAGAGGCATCGGCAGCGGAAAACAGGAAGTTGTTATCCCTCTGTACCACATCTGGAGTACTGTGTCCAGTTCTGGAGACCCCATCTCTGCAAGGACATAGACAGGATAGAGGCAGTCCAGAGGAGGGCAACTAAAATGGTGCAGGGTCTGCAAGAGAAGCCGGATGAGGAGAGACTAAAGTAGCTTAATATGTATATTCTTGAGGAAAGAACGGGGGACATGATAGAAACTTTTAAGTACCTCAGTGGAATCAACAAAGTCCAAGAGGGTAGCATCCTTCAGAAAAAGAGATGTGCAAGAACAAGGGGATACAATTTAAAGATAGAGGGAGGGCGGTTCAGGGGCAATGTGAGGAAGTATTATTTCACAGAGAGGGTAGTGGATGCATGGAACAGCCTTTCTGAGGAGGTTGTGGGGTCTAAAACTGTGGGAGAATTCAAGAATGCATGGGACAGACATAAGGCAATTCTTGTGGGGGTAGGAGGTAGGAAGAAATAGGCTGTTGGTTAACTAGGATCTGCGGCCTATCCTGTAGGTAGGGAAATGGGCAGACTAGATGGGCCAAGCAGTCCTTATCTGCCATCAAAGTCTATGTTTCTATGTTTACTAACTCGCATTTCTATATTATACTCTCCATACTTAACTGCATGAATGTGGCAAAAGGGCTTTGAATGAATCACCAGAATCTGTTAGATATACTGCTAATTAGAACTGTTTTCTAGACTAGCCTGCATAAATGTGCCTAAGGGGCCTTGATAGTATCCTTTGAACCTGCTAGATATACTGCTAATTAGACTGTTTTATAGACATGCCTGCCCCTCATCAGACAGCCCCTCCCTACTGGTACTCACCCAAAAATATCGTATTAGACTGTTTTCTAGAATAGCCTGTAAAAATGTGCTTAAGAGGTGTTTAAAGTATCCTTTGAACCTACCAGATATACTGCTAAATAGATTGTGTTATAGTCTAGCCTGCCGTCCACCAGATAGCCCATCTTAGTTGCTGTCCCCTTCCTGTTGTTTGGTCCCTTCCCACCTCACGCCTTCTATCAGTATGTACCTTATCACCCTACCCTAGATAGATTGTTTTCAACTTTCCCTTTTTCCTTGCTTCCTTAGTTGTTTTGGTACATTCTGCCCCTTTAGGCTTCCCACTGCCTCCTGATTGGTGCCTCTCTGATATTGCCACCACCCACTTCCTATCCCATGCTCCAACACCAAGTGTGTTAACTGCTAAAAGGAAGTATGCACGTGCTACAGGCATTAAGAGAAAGAATGATTTCAAATTTGTGTTCCTTGTGTGGTCATGTTTTTATTTCACTGTTTTTTTTTTTTTGTTTTTATTATTTTTACATCGAGAGTATAAGCTATGGCAGCTGCATGCTGCGGTCATCTTGCTTTTTCAGCTCAGGACAAGCTTAATATTATTGCTCTAGCTGCAGAAATGCTGTGTAGTTGGTTTCTTTTGACATGTTTGTTTTATATTATTTTTTTATTTAGTTTTGGTTGACCGGGTAAGTACACTAGACAAATTCTGCCTATTTTCAGGCACAACCCAGAGGAGGGGGAATACAGATGAATGCCAACTGACCTTGAACCAGATTAAGCTGTTGGTGGTATTTCTAGAGAATGGGGGGAAATTTGGCCAGGGCACTGGGGAAATTCCCCTACTGTTTTCGAGAAGTGCCATGGGATCTTTAACATCCACCTGAACTACCACCAATCCAGGCAGATGGGACCTCGGCTTAACATCTCATCTGAAAGACAGCACCTCATGCTGCACTGCAGTGTCAGTATTGGATATTAACCTAGTGTCTGGTGTGGGATAGAACCCACAGCCTTCTGATCTTCCAGCCTCAGAGCAGCTTGCTACCTGCTGAGCCACTGACACTGTATTTACCAGATGGTAATCTTTCAACATAGCTACTGCAGATAGAACACGAGTTTTCTCATAATATGTACTAACTGCAGTAATTAATTATTCTCTAACAAAGAATAGACCTCTGATCAGAGCAAAGGTTTTAGCAACGCTTTAAATAATGTTACCCTAGCAGTATAAAACTGTATCTGTATCTGTATCTGATGTAGGACTATAGGTACAGTCAGTACTGCTGTGTTAAAAACATAAACATTGCTCCAGTGTACACACTGCTTAGGTGGAAAAACTCACTTTTTGAATGATTTCTTCTTCAAAGGACTAGAACCTCAATAAGCTAGTTTCAAAAGAAGCATTTGGATGGTGGCATTTTTGGCTATGTCTTTCTTCCATGTTCACTATATTCTTTAACTGTACTGGCTTTTCACAAATGTTGACACGTTCATTCTTGCATAATTGACTATTATAAGGAAGTAATGACACCTGTAATGTTACGACTCTATAAAATAATTGCAGTCATTGGAACATTTGAGGGCAAATAATTGCTTGTTACATAGAAACACAGAAACAGTCTATAAGATGCTCCCTGCCTATTCTGTCTCCACAGACCCTAACTAGTCAATGGTGACCTTCCTCCCCCGGATAATTATCAGTATTCCCCTATATGTATCTTGTGCATGCTTGAAGCCCCCCCCACCCCACTATTTTGCTCATTTCAGGAAGTTGCCATCAGGTGTGGAAGGAAGAGCAGAGGCCTGCATCAGCTCAATAGATAAGTGCTGCACTGATTCATTGTGGGGGCAGAGTCCTGTATTGGTTTTTACTGCTGCATTTTGTTTTAAAATGTTGTAACTGTTGTCAGGAGCTATGTGAGGGATTGGGAGGAGGGAGGAAGGTACCAAAGAGCCAGTTGAAGGAGGGAAGTCAGCAGCCAAATGCCGGTGCCATTGCAGGTTCTAGTGGACCATGTGACAACAGCCAGCCAATAGGTTGACTTTAGTTCTTTCAGATAAATAAGGCCATTTTGAGTACTTCATTCTCTCATTCCAGGAAGAAGTCACTGGGTGCAGAAGGGAGATGGAGTCCTCCATCGGCTGAGTAGATAAGGGCTAACATTGATTAATTGTGAGGGCAGAGTCATGTATTGTTTTCTACTGCTGTATTTTGTTTCAAAATGTTGTAACTGCTTTTGGGAGCCGTGTGTGGGATAGAGAGGAAGGAGGAAGGCACCAGAGAGCAGGTTGAGAGAGGGTGGTCGGTGGCTGAATTCCCATTCCATTGGCTGTCCCAGAGTACCACAGACTGCAGCCAGCCAATAAGGTGGCTGTAGTTCTATTTAATACCCACAGTTCCAAGTGACTCCAAAGTGTGAGTGACACAAAGCAGGAAGTGGCATCTAACTAAATGATGTCTGGGGGTGTCCTGCAGGACATCCACAAGGAGGACCACAGGCGGCAGGCCGTAGGCTCAAATGAGGCAGGTAAAGCAAGGTGGAAGGGCAAGTAAGTGGGGATTCAATAGGAATTTCAGCTATTGCCAAGCTGGGGTCTGTCTCCAGGGGACTCTAGTAGGTTGCAGCCTGTCCCTATTCAGGATAGACCCATAGCCAGCCTACCAGTAAGGGAGGTCTAGGGAGGCAGCTGTCTCTCAGCTAGGAGTGGATGGCAGCATTGCTAGTGGGCCACAGCTACACTCTCTGTCTAGGGTCATCCAACAGGGAGCCAGCAGGTAGGAATTTCACACTTAGGTTAGTAGTGGGTCTCTGTTTCTCACTATCTGGGGTCAGCCTGACGGGAAGTTAGCAGGCAACAAACTCAGTAGGAAGGCTAACAGTGCACATCTAAAGATGATTAGGCAGCTAGATTTCAAAGATAGTATCATGGTTGTCAACTGGAAAGGAAGTGGATGTGCTCTTCAGCCACCCCCATCCAGGTCCTAGTTGATTATATGGGAGGGAAGGGGTCCTTGCTTTTAAACCACCCTCATCCAGGTCCATGATTTAAGCTCCATGAGGATAAAAGGGTTAGCTACTGCATTACTAAGGAGTGACTAGAAGGTAATATGCAGAGAGGGTGCATGCAATCGGTGCCAGGGGAGGCAAGTAGGGTTGTAGGGTGCTGGGGTGAGGAACAGTAGTGTTTCTGGGAGCTTTCTGGGAGATGGGGGATGCATAGTTTGTAGGCGTATTGAACAGGTGAGGGTGGAGGTGTGCCAGCTGAGGCAGGAGTTAAGTGCTGAAGGCATCACCTTCAGGATTTGCTTGCTGACATACAAGGCCCTACGTGGTTTGGGACCCAACTACCTTTAAGAGCTCCTGGTTCCCTATCGGCCTTTCGCCCGCTCTGCTCTGCCAAGGCTGACCTGCTCATGATGCCTCCTTCATGCCTTAGGAGATCGGGTGACAGAGCTTTTGGAGTTGCTGCACCAGTGTTCTGCAATCCCCTGCCACACCACATACTTGCAGTCAACTTTGTGGAGGCTTTTAAAGCCTCTTTAAAAATGTTTTTGTTTGATAAAGCTTTTAGCATTATTTAAATTGGTGATTTTAATTCTTTGGGGTTTCTGTTTTTAGTCATTTTAAGCACTCTGAGTCTTTGGATAGAGCGCTGTATAAATAAAATTTGCTTTGCCTTACCTATTGTGGGGGTGTAGAGCAATGATAGAAGGTGCAGAAGGGCCACACAGGACCTGGAGGAAAGTGGGAGGAGAAAACAGAAGGGGAAGCCATGGCAGGAGGGGCATGAGGAGGAAAGGAAAGAGGGAGGAAGGAATAGGTAGGTCCCAGGTCCAGCTCCTAGTGGGAGGAAGGCTCAGGGTGGGGGACAGATAAAGGAAAGAGGAATGGGCAAGGCAGGGTCTACAGTGGGAACACCTCCAGAGGTTCCATTGCAGAATAGGTTCCTCCGCTGGAAAGAGGGGAAGAGGGGACTTGGAGGAACAGGTATGGACAGTGAGCTAGGAGAGAAGAAGGCTGTAGGAGGGAGAACTTCAGGGCTGGTAAGGAGAGGAGGAGAGAGGGAAAACATTCAGGTGAGAGGGGGTGGGTGGGTGAGATAGGGAAGGGGGGTTGGAAAGGGTGAGACAGGGGTCAGTCCAGGGGATCAGCAGATGGGGAAGGTAGTGGAAGTGCCAGGAAGTGATGAGGGTTAGGTGGAGGGTGCCTGTCCTCACCCTGCCCCCTGAGGGGCAGAGTCCTGAATTGTTCTCTGGGATGGGGTAGCTGGTGCAAGGGGTCATGGAGGAGTGTAAGATGGGCAGGAGGGGATGTGCAGGTGTGGGCTGCAGCAGAGCTGAGGTGAGGATGGACCCGGGAAGGTAGGAGGGTGGGCGGTGATCTTGGGGGATTCAATAGTAAAGTGGGTGAGGTGAGGGGAGGGTACAGGGCAGACTGGAGGAGGGTAGAATATATGCCAGAGATGATGGTGGGGAGAGTGAGCCTTCTGACAGTCAAGCATGTGGGGGGAGGCAGGAAAAGCCTCATATGATAGTGCACCTTGGTGTAAACATCCTTGCAGGATGTGAGGTGGGGTGGTGCAAGAGAAGTTTAGGGAGGTAGGGAAAAATCTGTAGTGAGTTTGGGAGTTTTGTAGCTTTCTTGGAGGTGCTACTGCTTCCAAGGGTTAGCACCGCAAGGAAAGTTAGAGTTGAGGAGTTCAATATATGGCTCAGAGGGTAGTATGAGGTGGAGGGGTATGGGATAATTGGTGACTGGTGAGGGACCTGGAGAACAAGGACCTGTATGCACCTGATAGGTTACATCTACGTAAAAGGACACAAGGATCTGGAAGAAAAATTGGAGGAATTCATGGGAAAAAAACTCAATTTAAACTGACCGGGGGGAAGGGAGGTGGAGCAGGTTGCAAAGTATCCTTAGGCACCCGGTGGAAGAGGGCGATAGGCTTCCCCCTATGCAGGACAGAATAGTGGGGAACTAGTGGGGGGGGAAGGAAGGAGGGACTGGGGGAAGAGGGGGCAGGATTGGGATAAAGTGGGGCCTGAGTTACTGTGGAGGGTGGTGTCTCTGAACACCAGAAGCCTGGGAGACAAAATGGCTGAGATGGGAGCACTGATGGCTGATGTACAGGTAGACACTGCAGCCAGCACAGAGACATGGGCCACATCGAATCACAACTTGGACCTTGCAATCCCTGGATGTAAAGTGTATAGCTGAGATAGGGAAATGGGAAGAGAGGAGTCTCTGTATTTGAAGGAGGAGATAACCTGTACCAGAGAGGAAGGGTGGAGAAAAGTAGAAACATTATGGGTGTAGATACAGTCCACTAAGGGAGGAAACTAGGTTGAGGTGGTTTACGGACCGCATTCACAAGATGAGGAGTTAGACAAGGTACTGGGGTCCCAAATCACAAAATGGCAAGCAAAGGGAAGATAGTAATAATGAGGGACTTCAATCTGCCTGGGGTGGACTGGACAATCCTGGCTACTCAACATGAGGGAGCAAGTGCTGCTGCATGCATTCCAGAGTGGTTTCCTGACACAGGGTGTCATGGAGCCCACTAGGCAGAGGGCCATACTGGGCTGAGTCCTGTCCAACTGTGAGCATATCCAGGATGTAAATGTGGAAGCACCACTTTCAGGAAGTGACCACCGCGTACTGTGGCTCCACCTGCACATGGAGGAAGGGATGATCAGGACCAAGATGAGGATTTTGGACTTCAAGAAGGCTGACATTAAGAAGATGGGAGAAATTCTGGTTGCACATCTTGCTGGCATCAGAAAGGAGATGGAGGTGGAATGGAAATAGGCCATAATTAAAGGGACACTGTCAGCCTCCTTAGGTCTCAAAGTGTACCTAGTTTAAAGACACATTTTATGATTGCCAACATTCTGTAAAGACTACTGATGAAGCTGGTAGTTTGATTCTGATTCTTTTTCTTTTAAAAGTGAAAATAGACTGCCCACCATGCTGGTGTTACTACACAAAACAGGGTTATTCCTTGATCAGCACCCATTGCATGTTTCCTGGACTTGGGTACAACCACAACCCAGTCTAGCCACTTATGATGCAGTGGGAGTTTAGGAGGCTATTGCATTATGAGTGACTGCACTGTTTGGGGGTCTTTTTTAATGCTCGGAAACAATGCAGTAAAAACAGATCCAGGATTGTAAACAAAACAAGGTTGTTTATAAAAATACATTACCATGCATTTCAATTTTACTAAACAAGGAGACAGGGAAAACAAGTAACAACATCAATGAATTTTAGAGAAGGTAAGCAATCATAAAATGTAGTTTTTTAACTATAATACAAACAGACCACTTCTCAGTGCAGTTCAGCCCCATCCAGGCATATTTTAAATCAAAGACGGCAATGAGAAGGGAAAAGTGTAGCCCACTCGGAGCAGAACCTTAGGCCCTTGGTATGCCGTTCCAGTGCTCTAACCATTATGCTATGGGCTCACATAGTTAACAGGCCTCAGGATTTCCTTAAATCCACACAAATTCCTTTCTAGTGTTGCACAATCCTGCAATATAGGAACATATCAGAAATACAAACATAAAAAGTTTTTAACTAGAAATAATATGATGAAAACAGGCTGACAGTGTCCCTTTAAGGAAGGACTGATGGAGGCCAGTAGTGGGTGCACTAAGATCAAAAGCAAGAAATATAATGCCAAAAAGCCCAGTTGGTTCAGAAATGATGTGGCAGATGTGATAAGAGAAAAGAAGGCAGCTTTCCGGAAGTACAATCATACTCAGAAGGAGAAACATAAGGAGAATGACTGTGCTAAATCCAGGGTGGCGACCAGAGTGGTTATAGAGGCAAAGGCTGCAAAGGAAGTATAGCTGGCACAGGGGAGTAAAATCTGGTGAAGGCATTCTTCAAATACTTAAGGAAAAAGAGGGATGTTAAAGATGAGATTGTCAGATTAAAGAAGGAGGGGGGTTGAGCAGAAAGAAGTGAAGAGAAAGTGGAGGTGCTTAACAAGTACTTCTGCTCTGTCTTCACTACACAGAAGGATGGATATGACCACAAGGGAACAGGTGGGTGGAAAGAGGAAGGGGGGAGTCACATATAGCCTAAAGGCCCCAAAGGCGGATGAGTCCCCCGGACCAGATGGCGTGCATCCAAGGGTCCTGAGGTAACCTTTTTTTTTAAGTATTTTTTTATCCTCCGTGTGGCAGGACGACCACCACATCTGCCGAGCCTACCAAGCTCGGGGTCTTTCGGGGGTTTCTAGCACCATGTGCACCCCTGGCAGATCCCCAGAATCGGTCTGGGGCATCGCCCACGCTGGCCCCCACAAATTCCTCTGTTTTCTCCCATGAGCTACCCTGGATCCCCAGAAGCAGTGACACATGCGTGGAGGTGCACATGCACACCGCAGCTCTGGACCAGGTCCCCTGAACCTCCCAGTGACCTATGTCTAAGCTGTCTCACATGGCGCTGTCCTCCAGCCTCCACCAGAGGGCGGCTAAGCTCCAAGAGAGCTGAATACCTCCTCCTGAGGTGGAGCTCTGCCAGCTGGAAGCTTTCTCACATCCTCTCCCCCCAACCCCGCCGGCCTCTAATGACTCTGGCTTGTTCCCAACCCTGGGTCGCTGGCGTGGCTCAAGGTGTGGCATCCAGCACCTCAGCCCTCAGCACTACCAGGCCGGCTTTGTCCTAAGGTAACTTGTGGAGATGCTAATGTCCCTCTGGCAGACCTGTTTAGCACCTATCTGGAGTCCGGGAGTGAGCCTTACGACTGGACATCTGTACATGTGGTGCCTCTCCACAAAAGTGATCCAAAGAAGGAATATGGAATCACAGGCTGGTCAGTATGACCTAAATAGTGGGGAAACCGATGGAAACTACCCTGAAGGAAAGACTGGTTGCTTTCTGAGGAAAAAGGGCTGCAAGACAAGAAGCAGCACTGGTTTCTGTTGGGGAGGTCCTACCAGAGTAATCTGATTAACCTTTTTCGACTGGCTGACTAGAATAGTGGACAGGGGCCAAGCGGTTGATGTTCTGTATCTGGGCTTCTGCAAGACCTTTGACTCTGCCACATAGAAGACTGGGCAAGAGCAGCTGGGGGTGGTGGCCAAGCTTGCAAGTTGGGTCAAAAACTGGCTGAAGTTCAGAAGCCAAATGGTGGTGGTCAAGGGAGGGGGATTCTTGGAAGTAGGGCTAGAAGGTTTTACAGTTGCAGCCGTATAGGTACATTCAGATATTTCTCAATATATAGAGAATAATGGATGGGGAAGGGGTTGATATGAGAATTTAATGCACTCCCGAGTTATGGGATGCTACATAAACCCCGAGGCTGCCTAGGGTTTATCAAAGCATCCTACAAACGAGGTGTGCATTAAATTTTATATGAAGCACCCAACCCATCTTTTATTTTTATAATAACAGGCCAGCAATATTTCTCCAGCAGTTTGTGAGACTGTTCGCCCCGCCCACGATAGAATGTTGGCCAATGAGGCAGCAGCATAGTTTGACTGGCATGACTATGAATGTCATAACAACCAGCCGTTGTTATGGAAAATATCAACCTGGTCAGTACACTGAGAGAAATTGCTGACCAGTTATTATACCTAAATAGATGTTCTTTAGTGGCCAGCAGTGGTACTGCAGGCAGGAGGGAATTTCTAGAGATCTGACAGAAATTTCAGGAAATACCAGGCCGTATCTTTGACTGCATCTTGTAAAAATCCCCTCTGCAATATATAGTATCGCTTAACTGTGGTTATTTGCATAATAGCCATGCCTTTGATAACGCTAAGAAAGCTAACAATGAAACTGAAACTGTTGTCTGTCTTTTTCACTGTGGAATAAAAACATCTTTAACAAATCCAAATCATAAGTAGTAAAACTGCTGGAACACAAGATTAACAGGACATGTTTCCATGGGCCTTGACGTCTTTCTTTATTTGTGTGGCTCCATGGGTCACGGAGGGCAAAATTGTCCGCTCGTTTGTGGAATGTGAGGAAGTCTTTTATGAAGCTACTGAACCACAGGGATTCTGCAAGCAGAACACAGTGAAAATTTGTGAGAGGTACCACAACCACTATCGGTTTGCTACTCTGTTCAGCACTGAGTACTTCTTGCCAGTGTACAAGGCTTCACGATTTGATTATGACTTATTAGAAAGCAGTGAGAGTGAATGGTTTCATGACTCAGAGGTAAGAAGTCATTTCTTATTGATGGGGAAATGGTCAAATGTGTTATTGTCAGTTACAAAATGGGTAAGAGAAACCAAGACACGTGATTGGTCAAATGTGACTGCATGACATTATTTTCAGCACAACCTCATCAGTCAGAAATTAAAAACTGTTAGACCACTGGCTTCGGGACCATGAGAACAAAGGTTTAAACCCCACTCACTTTGTGACCTTAAGCAATCAACATAGAGCTTCAATCCATCCTATGAAAATGGAGAGAAGCAGGACCCCACTGAAAACAAGATATGGCACCTCTCCAGGGTTATCTTGAGCAAGTAAAATGTAAACAAAAAAGTCCCTATCTATCCTAGAAACATAGACAACATGGACAGATAAAGACTGTGGGCTCGAGTTTCAAAAGGTTGGGACTGACACAAGGTGCTTGTACCAAAAAGAAATGACACACCATGCATCTGTCCTGATTTTCTAAGGGTGTCTGCACTGACAGCAGTTCCACCTGTACCACATGGGCTTGCACCCTGCGTGTGCCATCCACAGCACTGCACCATGGTGGAGGGGTGTTTGCGCTGAACAATCTCCTATTGTGTGATTCTGAAAGCAGGCAAGTTCTGCTGGTGCTTAGACCAGCCTGAGCTGGTCTAATAGACCCTACAGCAACAAGGCAGTTCCCAGCAGGCACCCTCAATGCTGTATCTGATGAGTCTCCTAGCATAATGTACTATCATAGTATAGCTGGCCATTTGCACACCTGCGTGCAATGCAGCGGCCATTGTCTGTCTGAGCACCAGTGCACTGAGCTGTTTATCAGGGGCACTACACCAGCTCCTGCCTGGCAAGGGAGGGTTGTGCCCTTGAGTGTACCCTGGTCAGCGACACCACAGAAATCATCACAGTGCCCCAGGAGAGTGGGTGCTGGATGTCAGGTATCCTGCTGTTGTGGCACTGACATACACACAGCAGACCATGGCCCTTGCCCCTTGCAAGCTGTTCTGTTCCCCCACAGCCATGTCCAGTCCCACAGATGCACCCTGTGTGTAGCATCTGAAGCCAGACATGCAGAGTCAATGGCACTTATTGCTGGTGTTGGGCACTGTCGACCTGACAGTTGTGGATCCACCGACAACACTACCTTCTCCTAGAGCAGTGTACACTTGCATGACAGTACCCCATCACTGGTGGGTGTTTTGTTGCACTGTGGTCCCCTCCTACTGACATGCTAGGCCTGCCATGTGGACCAAGTAGGCCCACCAATGGCTCACATGTGCAGATGCTGCCATGGGTTCTGGGGCTGGCACAGCAAACTGCCTCTCTCACTGTGTCCTAGTTGGGGCTATGGCACCCACAGGATGCTGTGTGATCTGGGGCATCAGCAGGTTCTCTGATTCTCTGTGGTATGGTAAGATGTGTGTGGGATTGCTGGTCCTTACTCACTGGGTGCAGTGCCAGTCACTTGTGCCACAGCTTCCATCAAACCTCCTGTGTGTGCCATTTCTTGATGCATGGCAGCGGTGCAGTAATTATGGGGAGTTTGTGCCAGGACCCTTCCTCCTGTAGCAAAATCAGGTGCAAGGTCCCTGGTGCACTGGGCTTCAGTGCACACCCTGCTTGCATTGATCTCAAGGGCTGTTTGAAAATTGAGCCCTGTTTGTCCATCCATCTGTCTGGTCTGGTCCAGGAACCAGACTATTACAGGCCAGGCGATCTCAGATTTCCTTCCTCTTCCCCAATCCCTCACCACTCATGCTATCCCCTACCTCTTCCTCCCCACCTCTGAGATCCTCCCAGACCTATGTATCTGTCCCAGCCATGTCTGAACTGATTTAACATCTGCACATTCACCAACTCCTGTGGCAGCTGGTTCCACCACCATTACCATAAAGAAGTTCTTTCTCATGTCCAGTCTAATTTACTCTGCTCCAGCTTCCAAATGTGGCCCCTGGTGACTTTTCTCTCCTTAAGCCTGATTAACCTCTGTCAGTCCACTCTATTAATGACTGAGATATCTGAAGCTTTTGATCAGGTTCCTTCTCTCTCTTCTAGTCTCCAAAGAGTACATGCTGAGGTCTTCCAACCTTTCCTTGTAGGATATCTTCCCTGCTGGCCATGGGTTATTTTAGGCATTCTTTTTAATGGCCTGTAGGAAGTCCCTCTCTAACTTTGATGTGGACTCCAGAACTGGCAAAGTTGTCCAAGTGGGGCCTAAACAGTTAGTGGTAGAGTGGCAGATTACTTCTCTTCTTCAGCTCAGAAAGGCCCTAGCTATGCATCTGAGCATTCTGTTTGCCTTGCTGTATGTCTTCTCACATAGAAACTTAGAATTTAACAGCAGAAAAAACATTGGTCCTTCTAGTCAGCCTGTAATACCCTGTCCTAACATGATACCTAGTGTCTATAGTACACAGAGCAGGTATTAAGTTATCACTGATTATAACAACCATGTCTCTCTTCTGCCCTTTGTTCTGTGGGCACTCCCACCATCCAGCATTTGGTCCTCAGATTCTTTTCCCCAACTGCATAACCTCACACCTTCTATGTTAACTCTTGATTGCCAGTTTCCATACCAATTTTCCAGCTTAGCAAGATCCTCCTTCAGCTCCCAGATGCCTTCCTTGCTGTCCACCTTGCTCCAAATTTGAATTCATTAATAAACAATGACATCCTATCGGTATGCCTTCAGCAGTCTCACTTCTGTACATGTTAAGGAGCACTGACCCAAAGACTAACCCCTCACACTGCTTTATTTATTTATTTGTAAAATCAGTTTACAACCTTTGAGCCAGAGGCTCGTTTCCAAAGGTACCTCATCACATTAAAGACATACATAGTGTTTTTGGTTACATAGCATAGGTTTGGAAAACAATAGGCGTTCAACAGAGGCGCCACATCACACTGAGGTCAGACAAATACATTTAGGTTACAGGGTACATGTAATTGAGAACAGGTGTTACTCAAGTTGGATCAAAATTGAGCAATCTAATAGGTAAACACTGAAACAGCTGGCACTGGCCAGGTTAGACATAGGCACGGTGTACCGGGAAGCGGTGGTGGGGATGGCTAGGTGGAGAGCCGCCGGGAGGGCGTTGTCATGAGAAGTAGAGGTGGAGGCTACTTTCAGAGACAGGAGCAGCTATGAGTGTTGAAGATCTGGTTTCGAAGAGTGGTTTTGAACTTGGAGATGGGGGTGGCATTGGTGATGGGGACAGGGAGAGAGTTAAACCAGGATGGGGCTCTATAGCAGAAGGACCTCTGGCCACGGCTGGTTCTTGATCTGGGGACCATTAGAGTGGTCTTGTTGGATGACCGTGTTGCAATAGTGGGAGGGCTCTGGTGGATGGATGCCGTTACCCCAGGAGGGGAGAGCCAGAGTAGGGTTTTTTTTGTGAGGAGACAGGTTTGATATCGGAGCCGTTCATCCAGGGTAACAAGTTTAGCCTCGACATACAGCTGACAGGTGTGTGTGAGCCTGGGGGCACCAGTAATCAATCTGCAGGCTTTATTCAAGGTTAAGTGAATTTTTTTGAGTGCAGTGGTGTCGGCAGCACCATAGACTGGTAGACCATAGTCTACAAGGGACAAAACGAATGACATAACAGCGAGCCGGAGTGCATTTGGGGGAAGGCAGGTTCTATGGCAGAAGATGGATGCCGTGTCGTTAAGTTAGTGGCGGATGTTAGGCATCGATGTGGTTGTGAAATGTGAGGGCTGAGTCAAAGGTAACCCTAAGGTATTTGTAGGAGCAGACTTGTTCCAGTGGCTGATTGGTACTAGGAAGGATATAGAGTGGGTGGTTGCTAGCTTTGATTTGGGGTGGGAAAAGAGCATAGTTTTGGTCTTTTAGATTGATGATGAGTCTGCTTTTAAACCAAGCTCGCACTGTTGAAAGACTGCTGTAGGGTATCCTGGAGGGAGACGGGATTACGGTGGGTGGCAAAAAGGACAGTGTCATCTGCATACAGGAGAATTTTGCCAGGGCATGCACTGGGCAAGGTGTTCAGATAGAGCGAGAAGAGAAGGGGCCCAGGATGGAACCTTGGGGACTCCAGAGTGAATGGGACGGTATCAGAGAGTGTCCCATTGATTTTTACACACTGTGATCGAGGCAAAATAGCTTGTGCACCATGCTAGGGGCCAGCCAAAAGACTAGTGTGGCAGAGAGCATTCAGCAGAAGTGGATGGAGACGTGTCAAAGCCTTTGAGAGGTCGACGACACTGCACCAGCTAGGAGCTGGTATCCAAGGAGGAGGTAGAAAGTTGGAGAATTCAATTAGGGCAGTGCTGGTACTGTGACCAGCACAGAAGCCATGTTGCTCTGGGCATAAGATGTTATGCTTAGCCAGATAATCAGTGATTTGAATGGCCACCACTTTCTCCAGGGCTTTAGAGATGGGGAGGATGGAGATTGGCGGTAGTTGTTGGTACCACCTGTCGCCCTTTATGAATTGGTGTGATTATGGCTGTTTTCAAGCCATGGGAAATTGTCCCAGGCAGAGTGACTGGTTAATTAGGCTGGTGAGTGGGGCAAGGACTTCATCTAGCACCAGCCTGAGGATACTGGGTCCAGTGAGTCACTGCGGGACTGCTGCTATTCAAAGCTTTGATTAGGATGGGTCTGGCTTCCTGGTGGAAATCTTGCGCAGGTGGAAGCTGGGGTGCTGGAGGACAGGGGAGGTTGGTTGGGGGAGGTCAAAGAAATTACTAGGGAGGACTGAGCTAAGGTCAGTGAGCGGTGTTGAGCCAGTTAGCTATGGTGGCAGGCTCGGTGGTGGTAGTGCCATTTCTAGTGAGCTGGGATGGGGCAGGGGCGAGCTTTTCAATTAAGTTGTTTATATTATCCCAGAAAGTCCGGGCCAAGCCCAGGAGGAGGTAAGGGTGGCCTGGTAATGGTCGGCCTAGCTTTCCGGATGGCCCAAGAGCACTTATTCCGGGCTGCATTGTAAGCCTGCCTATCAGACAGGCGACCCGTTTCAGTGGCAAGGTGCCAGAGGTTATCGATTTCTTAGTAATTGTAGAAGGGCAGGGCTAACCAGGGTGCATTCTGCTTTTGGACGGATTTTGGTGAAGGGTGCAAAGAGATCACAGGCCATGTTGAAGGTTGGAGTGAATAAGGCAAGGGCAGGTGTCAATGTCGTTGCCACCGATGAATGGGGAACCAGTTTATCTGGGTGAGGAATACTTTAAGTTTTTCAGCCCACCAGGGCGGAGGCGCCTGCAGAGGGTGGTCTGGGCTTTGGGTTTGGGATTGGGGACTGCCCAATGAAATAGGATAAGGGGTGGTGAGTTAGGAGTCTGGCAGGACCTGGATGTTTTGGATTTTTGGGGTCGGTTAGTTATAATAACATCCAGAAGGGTGCTGGTACCTCTCTTGGGGTTTATTCTGTGGGCTGGGTGACGGGTGCGTCAGGTCTTGGGCGGCAAATGAGTCTCTGATCGTGGATGAGGAGGTGCTGAGCCAATTTACATTAAGGTCCCCAACTAGGATTTGTTCTGCCTTATGGTGGAGGGTGGCCAGGTAGTCAGTTAAAGATACCAGGGCCAGGTGCTGGTTCTTTGGGGGAACGTAGGCTGTGGTGAGATAGAGAGGGCTCCTAGAGGGGTCCGGGGTGAGTTTGAGGGTAAGAGCCTGGGCCCCATTTACAAGGGCAGGGGTGGGGAGTGTGTGTCCAAGTATTGTGTCCCTAGTGTAGATTGCACTGCTTCCCCCTCATTTGCCTACTCAGTCCTCCCGGTATAAGGTATAGCCTGGGAGGGAGACAAATGAGTCAGGGGTGGATTTGGACAGCCAGGTTTCAACCAGGGCTATGATGTCTGGTTGATGAGCCAAGGCCCAGCACTGTAGGGCGTCAAATTTTTTCAGCAGGCTGCATATGTTCATGGAGGCTACCTGAAGACCAGTGGGCTGGGTGGGTGGGTGGAGGGGCAGGGCCTGGGTTGGGATGTATGTTCCCTGTCAGGAGTAGAAGGAGGAGAACTGCTCTGGTCAGAGGGTGGCAGATGGAGAGTTTCGCCGGGAGTGATAGGATGAGAAAGGGGTTTAGTAGCACAGGGGTGGGTAGGCAGCACAGGCAGAGAAGGCTTGCGTGATCAGATGTGCAAGGGGAGCCGGGGGAAGGTAATGTCTGGATGGGGGGTGAGGTGGAGAGGGAGCATATGGGGTGTGTGGAGGAGGAGGGAGGGGAGGAGCAGTGGTAAGGAGGAGGGAGGACAGGAGGGTAGGTAGGAACACTGGAGTAGTGAGGCCGAGGTTAATAGGGACAATAGGGTGGGTGGAAGGCAAAGAGAGGAGGAGAAGAGAGTCTATGGTGCTGGGGTGCATGCATAGTTGGTAAGGTGGGGGCTGAGTGAAGAAGAATGGGGAACTAGGATGATAGAGGGAGATAGTAGTGAGAGGTCACCTCTAGCATATTGCTGCTTGTATAGTGGCAGAGCTGGTGCCTGAGGTGCACAGGGTAGCAGAAGGAGCCAGCCAGTGGCTGTAGCAGCAGGGAGGGGGTTCAAGGTCTGCAGACACAATCAGATAACACTTTAGCAGTGTCTAAGGGTTAGAGTTTTGAAATCCTGCAGAAATAATAGACAGGTGCGCTAGCTGAGCGGTGGAACTGCTGACTTTGACAGTGAGGGTGCAGGGTGTAAAGGCTGCAAGAGAGAAGTGGTAAACTTATATTTTGGCAGGTGGGGGGTAAGAGACTAAAAGGCATGGAAAGTAGGATTAAAATAGGTAGACAATGTGGTTAAGAGGTAGAGCTGCTGACTCTGACTGTAAGGGTACTAGGTTTGGGGACAGAGTATAGAAAGTTTTTTTAATTCAGAAAAGGAGGGAGGAAGGGTTAAGAGTTTGAAAGTAGAGGAAGATGTTGGCCTGGTTTATTGGCTTAGTGGTTAGTCAGTAGACTTTGGAAAACAGGGAACCAGGCTTGATACTGCAAGGTGCACAGTGGTAGGCTGATGGGAAGAGTGAGGAAAGTAGGTGGAGAAAGGATTCAAAGGGAATTGCAGGGATCTCTAGTGGGTAGGTTTTCAAACAGTTGCTAGGAAGGGGTAGAGAGTTGAAAAAGGAGCTAGAGTAGAGAATGCAGCAACCCCTTGTGGTTGGTGTCTATAAGCTGCAAATGGGAAAGTGAACACTTAGTAAAAGAAGGGTAGGTCACGTGTGACACGTGACCTACCAGCAACAATAAATGAAGCGCCCGACCCTGGGTGGTTGGGGTGGAAGTGCTACACAACAGTCAGGCTGTAGTGCAGGACACTTTACCTCTTACAGGCTCTGGCAATCCCCAAGTTCAGTCTCCGCTGCTGGGCAGAGTTCTCAACTCTTGTCACTTTTCTCACCCCAACCTGACCCCATTAATGGCCAGTCTCTGAGTTCTGCAAACAAGACAGTTACCTCACCCACGTCAATCTCCATGTCCTTCACTTTCATTATTCCATAATAAGGTACAATGATACAGAAAGCTTTTGCAACATGACACAACCCACTAACTAAACAGTCTATTTAGAAAACTTTCCTTTCAAAACACAGACAAATAAATATGTATTTATGCAATAGGCATGGACACAAATGCCATTACATAAATCGTGAGATTGAGTTTACTGTGTACATAAATTACCTTACAGGTTACATTACATTACAGGTTGCACCTGTAAACAAGCTTTCAGCTTAGTGTGTCTCACCTGGTTAAACAATTTGAAAAAAAACATGTTGTTATGTACACAGTAGATATGTCATCAGCAATTATGTACATGGTAGCTTCATCATCTTGCATTTATTTATATGGTGGTGACATCACTGCCCCCCTGTCTGGCACTACTTTGTAAACTTTCATAGTCCCATACAAACTCGCAGCAACAGAAGCTGCTACTCGATTACAGGCCTGCCACAGCCTTAATATAAACCTTACTTGCCTGTAACCACACACAGCTAAGAACAACCAGAAACCAACTCACTTTCTTTTAAGTTTTTTTTCTCTCATGAACTCTAATCGCACACTGCTCATTCCTCCTGTTCCCACGGCCCACCTCAGCTTTACCTTCGATAGCCAAAGAGTGGCGCCTACCATGCCATCTCACAATCTGAACTAAACCAAATCAATACTTAAAAACACTGTTGTTTTCTGTTTTCATCTTCAGTCTCAGCTCGCACACTAATTGCTACTTCTGGTCTACTGACTGCCAGCCACTCTTTGGTACCACTCCTGCTCCCAAGAACTAAGCCCAATTAAAAAAAAAATTTAAACAGGTAAGTTGTGTTTTTTTTTGATAGGAAGAAGTCCAGAAGCTCATTTATGAAGCACCCTTTGGCAGCAGATATGCTCTGAGCTAACTTACTGCTAACTTGTAATATCAAAAAAAGTAATGTAAACTGACAAAGGAGGGAACAGGCATGGTAGGACTGGTGCATGATGCCACCTCTCATATGTAGCAGGCATGAAATGATTGCAGTGTGTACTTTTGCTGTCCAGTTATCCCTATCAGTAATAACAGTATAACGATCTGCTTGGCTGCTTCCCAGTCTTTCACTTCTCTTGGGCATACAGACCAAAAGATCTGTAGACCGTGTGTATGCTGTGGAGCTAGTCAACCACTTGCACTTGCCAGCCCGTCAAGGGTGGGGAAGGTTGACATGACATGACCACCCCCCCCTTACTGGACTGCCTTCTAATCCAGACTTTAAGTCTCCAGCTACCCCTGGTCACCAGAACTCACTGCATGATCCAGCATGCGCCATGCTGCTGATGTCTCTGCATTTAACATAAAACACATTTTTTTAACATATAATAAATCCGAATCACAATCCGTAAGGTCAGTCACCTCCAATGGTGCTCTAATCAGCCATGTTTCCTTGCTAAGTGGCACTGCTATGTTTTCAGAAAAGTTTTCAGCAAGCTTCTCCTCCACCAGTCAGTGGCAGTGTCACCTCATCAGTGCCAGTGTCATGACACAGCATCTTGCAAAACACCCTTAGCAACGGCAGTCCTCAAAGCGGGGCAGCACTAGTTCACAAAAGAAATCCAGAAAAAAAAAAAACATTTATTTCAAAAACCTCACAAACACAAGGTCCCTTTATACTGTATAAATGAAATAAACAACAGGGACCTTGTAGAATCAATTATTTATTTTCACTCATGCTGTTTCACCTTGGGAACATCACTCATGGCTTACACCACTTGTGATGTTACCCAAGACCAAACAGCATTAGTGAATATATATAGAATAGTGGATGGCTGACCATCCACAACAAGACTGTGTTTCCATTGAGGAAGTCAAAGGTGTCACAGAAACCTCAAGAGCGAAGCTCGAGAGGTTTCTATGACACCATCGACCCCGAGATGGAAACACGGTTGCCAGGGATGGTCAACTATCCGTTATTTTATATAGTATATGGTTCCTCAACGCTCACATTCTCATTAAAACTGGGCATTTTGTTATTCTTGCAGTTCCTACCTAAAGTTGCAGTCCTCCACAAGTGGTCCTGCCAGAGAAGTTACCACTTCTCCGACTCATCACTGAAAACCCCACTCTGCTTTGGCATCGGTAACTGTGCCAGTAGATTTAAACAATGAAAAATAAAGAAAACTGACAGTTTGGGTACACGGAGCTGTTAATATAGTCCATGTCCAAACTGTACTTGTGAGCTTCTTGCCTGATCGCTTCGTTAAGTAGCGCCGCCATTTTCTCAGCATTTTTGAATCCCAGTGTAAATCAACCAATCAGGTGGTAAGACAAGTGAAAAGTTGTTGTACTATCGATGTGATGTCAGAACGATAGCACAACAACTTTTTTGACCTTTGAACTGTCCTACAACAAGATTTTGAAAGCCACTGGTTTCTAGTCACAATAAGCCATAACCATATACTATAAATTGTTTCTCCCATGGTTGCACCAGTATAGTTAGGGTTGAGTAAGCAGTTTAAGGTTAAACCCCAAATGTTGCACCTTAATAACTTTGCAATTCTTCAATGGATTTGCATGAAATTTGGAATGTGCAGTCTCATGTGGTAGATCTCTTGATTTCAAAATTTCAAGATAGTAAGGATGAACTCCACAAAAATATTCTTCAGATTTCATTTTATTCTTATTTCATACAATTTCAAAGGCTATGTTTCATGATGAAAGTCACTTCATCATGCCACAGTGTTTACAGTATCTGGTAAAATCATACAAAAAAATATATTTCAGTTCCTTTTAATCCATAATTATGTCTACCTCACACATCAGTGTCCCTCCAATAAATGTATCTATATATTCTAGAATAATGTAGTTCTCTCCTCATAAATTCCTATTACAATCCTTTCCACTGGTACTCATTATATCATTTTTACAAACAATCATGCCTGCCAGGAAATACTCAGTGTTTTGTCTTCACATTTATATACAAACAGTCTCCTGTTATTGATTATTAACATTAGGCCATTCTACATATTAAACATAGCCATATTTTGTTTATATTCCTCTGCTTAGTGTCTCAAAACACCTTATATTTCTTCTTCTCTTATGTAGTTCTACCTTTAAATCTGAAATATTTATTATCCGAATTTCTCCTCAAAATCATTACTTGTTTTTCTTATAGATAAAAACACTTACTAACAAATAATAAAATGAACCATTCGTTCAATGTGTTTTCCTTCTGTATACAGTGGGTTTCCTTTCAGATGCAGTCCTTGTTAAAAAAATGGTTTCAAAATCTTGTTTCTTTCTATTATCACAGACACTACTGACAGCTATGTAAGCCTTTATAAACTGAAAGCTCTGATTTACCTTAAAAGCAGTCCTTCAACATTTTTATTTTTTAGTTGTATTTTTGATGCAACCTTTTCTAGATAAATACAAAAAGTATTGTAAGTTACTCAGTGTTTCACTATTTGGTTTACTTTCCAAAACTTGTATTCTTATAAACTGTGGAAAAAGCAACTCATTAATTCCTGCAGACCAATGATCAGACCTCTCGGTGGACTTCCTGGCTAATGGAGTCTGCCTTCATCTGTGCTGGCATATTTTGAATACCACCAAGGCACAGGGTGATGACATCAATTAATGACGTTTTCAAATGCCACTGATGCATTTGTGCTGACCGCCTCTAGGGTTGGAAGTCTTTGTTTGTGGCACTGAGGAGAGATCTCTGACTGCAGTGTCTAAGTGTTGATAAGACCTCCTTTGATTTGCTAAATTGCACTTCAGTCTGACTTGCAGTTTTTGTGCAGTGAAGCACCAAAAAGGTGCTCTTTTTCCTTTTTGGCACTTGCAATGATTTTTGCCCATCATGCTGTGGCCACACCATTTTGTATTTTGATCTGAAATTCTCAGAGTAGAAAGAGTGTTGGCCAAAGAACAATCCAGGACTGGTCTGGTGAAAAAATATTAATCCGTTCCAAAGTTATTTAATTTTTAATTTTCAGGTTCTGAGCAGGCTCAGTTCACTACAAGATTTATATGTATGTTTTGCAAAAGGAGATTGGGCTCGCAAACAAGGATTTTGTCACCTCGCAAATGGGGATTTATAAAATCCCTGTTCGTGAGGCTAAATTCCTCATTTGCGAGCCACCATTTTGTTTTCATTTTTTCACCCAAACTAAATGTTTTAGCTTGCCCCACGGTGACTGCTTCTACAAATAAGGCACGGGTTTTGTTCAGGGTGATGCCTCTACAAACCCATGCCTTTAGTTTCCTTCATTCTGGCCAAAAAATGTCCATTTATGATTTTAAAATTCTTCATTTGTGACTTGCTTCTGAGCCTCGTTCATGAGGTGACAAAATCCCCATTTGTGAGCTGATGCCCTTTCGTGAGGCAACAAAATCCTTGATTATGACTTAGGGACCAAATGGCCCTATCTCATGAGCAAGGATCAGCTCACGAATGGGGATTTTGACAGCCTGTGAAAGGGGATCAGCTGGCAAACAGGGATTTTATCACTTCACAAAAGGGAATTGGGTTTTGAATCCCCTATCAGGAGTTGACAAAATCCCCTTTCCTGAGCGGTCAAAATCCCTGTTCGTAAGCCAATCCCCTTTTGAGAGCTGACAAAATTCTTGATCATCATTTCATGACCAGATGGCCCTTCTCACAAATGAGGATTGACTCATGAATAGGGATTTTGACACCTAGCAAAGGGATCGACTCATGAAAGGGATTGTTTTTTAATTCCTCATTAGTGAGCTGACAAAATCCCAATCTGCCAGCTGTCAAAATCCCGCTTCATGAGCCATCCCTCTTCATGAGCTAACAAAATCCTTTTGCAACTTCCAGACCAGATGGCCACAATCTGACGATCAAGGATTCCTCGCGAACTGGGATTTTGTCAGCTCACGAATGGGGACTGGCCTCGCGAATGGGGATTTTGCCACCTCACGTAGTAGGATTTTAAAAACTTTGCCACTGCAGTGTAAATAAATAGTTTGGTCTTTTGGCTTGAAATTTGCAGAGTATTAAAGGGGGTGTCCCAGAGATGTGAATTATGCTGTTTAAGGTGTTTGGTTCCATAGATATGCCATCACAAAGTTGAAATTTTTCCCATAGGATAACATTGTGGCACACACAGTGACTTTTGGTGTCAGTATCTTGGAAAATATATGAGATATGGATTTTTGCTACCTGCAGCTAAGCATGCATGAAGGTTATTGAAGTCATGATTACAACTGCAGTGAATTCTTTTCATAGCTTGTACATTTACTGAGATATTGGCAAATTAGTGTTACATGGGCTCCTTTTCAGTCCTATAGGGCTGCATTTTGGCTCTGTGGTTATGTATAAGTGGGAGTGCAGGGCCCAGAGGGCCCACACATCCACAGGTGCATATTGTGATGTGCAAATGGGCAGCTTGGCGGGAGTAGGAGGACCAGAGGGCTCTGCGCCCACCAACACGTACCATTTACCAGTTATATTACACTTTCTCAAAAAGTAAGACAAACCACTTTCCATTGCAGCTCAGCTCTGCTGAGCATAGTTTTAAATCAAGGATAAGAATGAGAAAGAAAAGTGTGACTCAGTGAATTGAACCTCAGATCCCTGGTATATGAGTTCTAACCATTAAGATATAGGCACAGAATTAGCAGGCATGAGTTTTGCTTAAATCTTCCTCTCAAGTATTGCACAACACTTGAGAGAGGAATTTATGTGGATTTAAGGAAAGACTCAGGCCTGCTAACTATGTGAGCCTATAACTTAATGGTTAGAGCACTGGAATGGCATACCAGGGGTCTGAGGTTCAATTCCCAGTGGTCACACTTTTCCTTTCTCTTTTCCATCCTTGATTCAAAAAGTAAGGAAATTCATTACAAAAAGCTTCATTAATGACCCCATGGCACACCCTAATGCCTGTTGTGTGGAGGATGGGGAGTTGGGAAGTTAGGGGCTCAACCCTAACATCTCATTTCCTACTTTTAACCCTAACTGATGCATTAACACAGTTTTTTGCAATAGATATATATGTGTCTGTGTGTGTGTGTAGCAGTATATGTAGTGTGTGCACACTTCTATGTTAAAGCCACATTTGTGAATTTTAATAACTTTGGAACTTGCAATTGATTTACATGAAATATGTCATGCATAATTTCTAGTGGTAGGTCTCTTGACATGGACAATTTCTTGGGAATCTGTTGCATTGTTTCTGAGATACAGTGTGTCAAAAATATCTACATTTACATGGTGTTTTGCCCTTTTTGTGTCCACTTGTATTTGAGAAACTGTTTGAGGTTGTGGTCTGAAATTTTCAGGGTAGAAAGCCTTTGCCTCACAGATGTGCCTTTTGAAGGTTTGGTGAAAAAATATTAATCCATTCCAAAGTTATTAAATTTAAAAGTTTCCCATTATTTCCTATGGGAAAAGTTAGATGTTCTGCATGAAAATACTTTTGTTTTCGGAGGAGCTGTTGTATTTGCATAGAAGGTCACATAGTGCCATTTGTTTTTGCAGGGGTCAATGTATTTTTTACCATACAGGGTCATATAATGTTGCAAGGAGCCTAGTATATTTTTACAGATCTCTGTTGTGTCTTGTTTTCCAGTTAACGAGAGACAGAAAATAAAGAAAACATGTAAAAATGAATTTAATGCAAAAAAGAAACATCAGAACTTAGTTAAACGGGACATATTTAGTTACATTCTGATGTTCTTTTTTATTGCAGCCAGAAACACCTTTTGTGAGCACCAAAAATCCTGAGTGCTGAAGTTAGTGAGAGGACTGCTTCCGCTGCGTTCTTTGTTTGAAAACTGCAGGATTTTCTTGACTTCTGCAGCTGCAGCTGAAACTCATGTTACCAGCTGCAGTTTTATCTGTGAGCCACTCTTTTCCTGGTGTCTACTGGCACCTCCTCACTTGCTGATCACTTCCCCTATCCCTGGTGTCTAGTGGCTCCTGACATATCTTTCCCTGGTGTCTAGTGGCACCCCACCTCCAATCTAAATTTTATTTATTTTTAATTGATTTATTTATATAATCTGACACTGGGATGCCCACTGCCAATATCAGATGTTCCCCACCACAGTCTCTTTGTGTTTATTTGCTGACATCGGGGCCCAATCCCCATGTTGGCACTAGAAGCCCCATCACCAGCAGTGTGAGACACTGGGGAGCCCACTCCTAGTGTCCCAAAACATTTATTTTGTTTTTACCCATAAAGAAGAAAACCATCCCCGATGTCTTTTTTTCCCTGAAAAAAAAAAGAAACAGTCCCTCATTGTCCCCACCATCCCCTCCACCATCCCAACCCTCCCACTCAGCACCTACCACCCACACTTCCCTTACCCTATATTTACCTCTGAAGGTTTTAGGCTGTCATCTTCTGTGACCGGACACGCCTGCACTCTTCAAAGTTGAACCACAAACTGAGGAATCAAAGTAAGTGCCGTATGATATATTTCAATGGTGTTTTAAACATATGTTCATAACTTTGACATTTTTAGGCATTGTTTCAACAAATATTCAACATGGGCTTTTTGGGACCTCACTTCATGAACACTGCAACTGTTGTTTCATTAACTGGGCCTGGAAGGTGATTTCACTGTCACTGCACAAAATCACGTTTTGGGATGGACTAATGAAATTTCAACACCAGTGTTCATGAGGTGGGGTCCAAAAATGCCATGTTAAAAATATGGTGAACAAATTCCTAAAATGGCCAAGTTATGAGTGTTCATTGAAAATGTTCTATGCACAAGCATAACTTCGGTAGTTTTTTAATATTTTGAGTCCAAATTTCCAACATAGCCATTTTTTCACACCACCTCATGAGCAGTACAGCTCTATTTTTTTTACATCCTGCCCAAAACATGTTTTCACACTTGTGGCATGGAATAGCATTTTGCCATGGATTTAAAAAAATTACCTATAGGGCTTATGAAGTGAGGTCATAAGAAGACTATGTTCAAAATGCGGTGTCAGAATATGAAAACAATGCCCATGTTATGACCATTCATTGCAATTTTCCTATGTCCACTTGAAACTTTGAAAATTTAAAATATTTTGTCCCTAGAGTTTTCATAGCCATCTTATTACCCAACCTAATGTAGGTCATAGTTGTTATTTTCAAATCCTGTCCAAGATCTATTTCTACACCTGTGGTTTGGAATCGCATTGCAGTTGTAGAAAATTACGCTTGGCATGAATTTGAAAAATTTCTGTACCTGGGTACATGAGATGGGATAATAAGATGGCTATGCTGACAATTTGGCCATTGTTGTCCAGAGAGCCCTGCGCTCCCACAGGCAAATAAGGATATGATTATACTATCTGAGAAAGTAAGGAAATTCATTGTAAAAAAAACTTCATTAAAGCATCAGTTAGGGTTGCTACTAAAGTGACAAAAGTAGGGAAATGTGGCGTTAGAGTTTCCAATGCTAACACCCCCACCCTGCAGATACTGACAGACGTTGAGAGGGTATCTTGGGGTTGTGAGCCCAACACTCTCCCATTCTGCTATACTGTACCAATCTCAGCTCATTTTCTTATGGAATGGAGTGAGCATTAGAGCTGATAACTAACTTTTCCATAGGAAATAATGGGAAACTTTAAACTTTAATAACTTGAATGGATTACTGTATTTTCACCAAACCTCCAAAATGCACATCTGAACCAATCCCCACATATCCTATAAATTTCAGAGCAAACCCCTAAGCCATTTCTGAGAAACAGCGTAACAAAGGATTTGCATAAAAATGGTAATTTGCACATTTTGTGACATTCGGCATCTCTGCAACTACACACCACCGGAATGAAACTTGCCACATGAAAAGATCTTTGGTCCCTGACAGCACATACAAAATTTATTAAGGTTGTCAGCCCAGTGCTCACCCCATTCCATCATTAAAGAATCTGAGATGTGGAGCATATTAGAATGGAGGAGCTATAGGGCTGACAACCTTGAGGCACATCCCACACCTGATTTGTGAAGATGCAGGAGAGTATAAACTGTAATAATTTCTCCCATTGCTGCCTGCAGGTGGAGATGGAGTGTTAGGGTTGGAAACACTAGCATCACATTCTCCTACTTTGTGGCTTTATCCTAACTGGTACATTAACAACGTTTTTGCAATGAATTTCCTTACTTTTTGAGATAGTATATTCTAATCTCATTTGCCTGCATGTTCCTCTTTTCCCTGCACTTCCATCCATCAATAGATGGCATGTGAAGGACAAGTAAATAAATGCAAAACACTAATACAATAATAAGTGTTCACATACAGTATAAAAAAGCATGGAACTATGCAGAGGTACAATAGTATAACTACTTGAAAAATTATATCATTTGAGTAACACACCATGTGATAGGAACAGTATCAATGATGCCAGTGCAGCTGTCCAATTAAATAATAGGTAGGGGATACAGTTATGGAAGAGTGACACAAGGAGCAGTGGATAGTATGAGCAGACAACTGAGAGAAGAGTAAGGTTAGGAGGGGTCAGAGGCAATTACAGTATAGGAATTAATTAAGAAGTATCAGAGGAGAGTTTTGAGAGAGGAGTGCAAAGGAGGCAGAACTGAATAGCAAGGAGGGAGAGTAGAGCAGTGCTTTGGGAATCCGAAGCAGTAAGAACACGACGGTGGTTGTCACGACATAAAAAAATGCCAAGGAAGTGGTGAGAAATCAAAAAGGCCATCTGCACATCATATGTTTCATTTCAGGACATCACATTTTTCATTTTGGGACATCAAATTTTTTATTTCATGACGTGCATCCACAACATCAAATTTGTTATTTCAGGACATCAAATTTGTTATTTCCAGATATCACATTTTTCATTTTGTGACATCAAATTTTTCATTTTGCAACATCAAGTTTTCATTTTGCAATATCAAATTTGTCATTTCTGGCATCAAATTTTCATTTTGTGGCATCAAATATTTTATTTCTTGACATCAAATTTTTCATTTCTCAACATCAAATTTTTCTTTTCGTACTTATATGTTATCTCAAAACCTTCTGCTCAGAAAGGAAAACGCTAAGGCCCAGATATTCAAACTGCGCTCAAAATGAGCGCAACAGCAGGAGCAAGCACAAACCAGTTGTGCAAATGCGTAACAGGTGCGATATTCAAACATGGAGCAGCACAAATTGCGCAAGCAACCAACATCTGAATATCGTACATACTGCGCCATAGCACAACCAGGAAGGAGAAGCTGAGCCAAAATGTTGCGCTATGGAGCAACCAGCGCGAGCCCAGCTGAGCATTCCAGAGGTGCCATAGCAGTTGAGCCCCCCCAGAGCAATGGAACTGCACATCCAGGGAGGCAGACTGGGGCCCACCGCCAGCCATGCCACACATGGGCACAGGAACACACTGCAGGAACCCACACCACACCTGCACACCCCAAGCACAGCATCACTGGGGTGTGATGGATGATCTACTGGCCCATGGGGACAAGCCAACACAGCATAGTGGAGCTATGACACCCCAGCACAACCACTGGCATGCTGAGAGTGCCACACACAGGGGGTTGACAACCACAGTGCACAGCAGCCCCCTGTACACACAGCACACCCTGCACTGTGACCCCAAGACACCACCTATGTGCATTGACTGGCACTGCAGGAAACCATGCATCCCCCCAGCACACGTCAACCCCATGCAGCACAGAAGCCTACAAGCCAGACACACCCTGTGCACCCAGCAGTGGGTGGCAGCAGATGGCAAGACCAACAGAAAGTCACTGCCATGCTGGAGATACCTCCCCATGCACACACAACACACACACCCAGGACCATACCACCCCAGATGGCATACACCCTGCAACTGAGCACCCATAGCCAGCTGCAAATCAGAGACCAACACAGTATTCATATCAAAATAGAAATGTATATGTAAAAGATTCAATCACAAAACCAAGCAAAACTATTTACAAGGGGGGGATGGGTAAAAGGTAGGGGTGTTCAAGGGGGAAGGAATAAAAACTTGGAGAGGGAAGGCAGGGTGTTAGGGATGGGAGAAGTGGGAAGGGTAATGTGGGCTATGGCCCAGCTGGCTGCTGGTCCTCCCCCTGCTGGTGCCCCATCCTGTGCCTCCTTCACCGAGCTCCATGGCGCCGGATGGCCTGCAGGATGTCTTGGTTCTCCAGTCCAACTTGGGTGAGGCGCCGAAGATCATGTGCCATCCTCCTGAGTACCTCGAGGCCTAGGAAAATGGGAACACAGTCAATGGCTGTGACTGACCACAACCCTGAACACCACCCAACCTGCAAGCCATATAGCCCAGTGTCCCACACCTGTGATGGCATGCACCCACCCACAGTGAACATGCACATGGCCATCACAAACAGGTGGCACCAGCAAAGCGCAGATTCGCGATATTCAGCCGACATATGCAAATCATCTGATCAGCCATTCAAGGGTGCAGTGGCGCAATTTGCATGTCATTAAAGTTGCTCCACTCCTAATTTGCATGTGTTGTGCTATAAATGTGCGACAGTGGGCTGTGCTGGCCAGATTCGGTTACTGCAGGTGAGAGGTGAGTTACATGCTTGTGATGTTCAGAACAATGCTCATGGGAAATGCTGTAGACTGCACAGTGACAGGTGTCCACTTCCACCCATACAATCACCATGACCGACCAGAGCCAAGGTGAGGGTGAGGGACGGTGGGCGTAGGAGGAGGCCGAACTTCACAGCGGGAGAGACGGAGGCCCCTCCCCAGGCCTACCTGGAAGATGAGCCACTATTGAGTGGATTTGAGGGGCACCTCTCAGTCCCATGCGGCTGCATGGGAGGGGGTAGCTCGGGCTTAACCTGCACGGAAGCCACCAGCCTCGTGCAGGAATGCAAGAAAAGATGGGACTGACTGCAGGAGGTTGAAGAAGAAGGTGGCAGCCTTCAGGGCGGCATGTGTTGGCACTGGCGGGCCCGCCAGTGGTGTGTAGCTGACCCCACATGAGGAGACACTGGTCGCAGCCATGCAGCCGAGCGCCATTGCGGGCATACCAGGCGGAGGATTCCAGACAGGTGGAAGCCCATCACTGCACGGTATGACATGGTGGTGGTGTTTGGGGGGGTGGCGGTTGTTCACATGCACTCACATGTACTCTCTTTCTGTTACAGATCCTGTTCATCTTCAGGAGATGGTGGTGGTGGTTCCAGACAGTGATGCGGACCTGCTGGACATAGAGGAGGGACCATCCACCTCCACCACCAGCCAGCAGGCACTGCAGCAGCATGCACGCTGGGCCAACAACTCTGGTGTCAGTGATACGGGTGCAGGGGTGCACAGCCTGTGTCTCAGCAGTCTGGCATGCAAGCATGCCAGCATGCTGTGACCATGGCAGTAGCACGTACCTGCACCATTGATGATAGAAGGCCTGCAATGGCAGTGATAGGTGTGTCCGATGACAGACACACGCAGGCCAGCACGTGCCCCTGGGCCTTTCTGGTTCAAACCTGTGTACCAGCATGCTGGCACAGTCCCAGGCTGTGCCTGTCAGCACCGGTGGGGCAGCACCGGTGGCTGTGCAGGTGTCTGGCACTGTTGCCAGCACAGCGGTGGAACAGGTGGACCTGGGGGCACAGCGGTTGGAGGGGCAGCAGCAGCAGTCGCACACCAGGTCTGGGGGTACAGTGTCAAGCAGTGGCACATGTCCACCGCCCTTTGATCCACCCATACCTGGTCCTGGCGAACAGCGATCACCCTCAAGGGGTGATGTGCATCAGACCGCCCACACCCTGGGGGTCACGATGCCATTGGGGCACAGTACCTATTGACGCACACACACCACCTGCTGCAGGAATCAGTACAGCTGCAGGGGCCGGTTGCAAGGTCCGTGGAGGCACTGTCTGTGTCCGTGGAGCGGCACAGCAGGGAGTGTGCTCGGGACCGAGCCGAGCTGGTCCATATGCAGACGGATGTGACCGCCGCCATTGACAGGCTGACCCAGGCAGTGGTCTCTGTCGTGGACGCATTGGGCACACAGTCAGGTGCCCCTGTACCACACACCCCACACAGTGCACTCTCCACTGCCCGTTCCCGTCGTCAGTGCGACACCAGGCCTGTCAATGCCGGGTTCTGCTGTGGGCATCCTGAGCACCCCTGGTGCAGGTTTGTTCAGCGTGCTGCAGACCCCTGTGCGGGCAAGGTCGCGATCCGCGCAGTGGGACCCCTGGTGGTGCAACAGTGCCACCCCATGTGGCCCCTGCTCAGCCTGCCCATGCTGTTGGGTCACGGCGGGGCCGCCCATGCATCCGTGGTGGCCGTGGGACAGTGCTACATGAATGAGCTGTCTCCCAGTGTGGGCCCTGTCTGGTGCTGCCCTGTGTGCAATGTGTGTCATGGTGGGCAGTGCACTGCTGGGTGCTCTGCTCACCACGCCAACACACGGACCACCTGCACACCCTCCCAACTGCTGTCCACAGGTGCGTGTGCATGATGATGCCTGCATTGCACTGTACATCAAGGTGCAAGGGTGCCCAGGTTCTGACACACGTACTTGGACAGTACAGGTGGTGGGGGTGGTCGGTGGTGCTGTGTGTTAGCAATGTTGGCTCTGCAGTGCTGTGCATCTGCCCATGTATGCTCTGTGCTGGGTGTGTGTATGTGTGTGTCCATATGAGTGCTCACCCCTCCCTGATGGTGTGTTGGTATGCCTGGACCCTTCCACTCCCCTGACCTTCATGCACCCCTGTGTGTCCCCTGTGGCCTGTAGTTTGCGCATGGACAGTGTTGGTTGCACATGTCCCTTGACTTACCTGTGTTAAAAGTGCTCCTCTGTGATGGTGTCCCGTGCAGCTGGGCCTGCGGATCAGTCGGGGTCCCTCCGCCCTAGGGGGCTGCTCATCACCATCATCACCAGCGCCACCGCATCCCCATCGCTGTCCCCTGTTTGACCTGTCACGGCTATCCCATGGTCTTTGGCCATGTTGTGCAGGATGCAACAGGCCAGGAATATCCCACAGGCCTTTTGGGGCTGTACTGTAGGGCACCGCCAGAGGTGTCTAGGCATCGGAAGTGCTTGAGCATCCCAAACACCCGCTCTATGATGTTACGTGTTGCGGCATGTGCCTCATTATAGCATAGCTGTGCTGGGGTCATGGGCGCCGTGCAGGTGTGAGCAGCCAGGGACGGGTGGGTATCTGCAGTCACCTGTGTGAGATAGTGGAGAGCAGTGTCATGTTCAGGTCCATATTGGCCATCTCCTGTGTGCCACTACCATGGCACCTGTGTCATTCCCACCCTTGCCCAGAGTTTGCATTCCATACATGTGTACTCACCCACTAGATGTCCTGTGGGGATGTCCCCACTCTCGAATCGATGGCACAGTGCAGACTGATACCATATGAAGGCATCATGTGCTCCGCCAGGGTGTGTGGCACAGACATTGATTATGCGCCCAGTGGCATCACACACCACCTGGCAGTTGACACTGGAGAACCCCTTTTGGTTACAATAGGCATGGCCATCGGGGCCAGGTGGCGTGCAGATGGCCACATGGGTGCAGTCTATGGCCCCTAGCACGCCAGGCATACGTGCTACCCTGTGGAACTCCTGCATGTTTGCTGTACGCGCTGCCGCGGTGCTGGGGAAATGGATGTACTCCGCAGCATGTGGCAGCAGTGCGCTGAGGAATTGGGTGAGGATGCATGATGTGGCTGACTGTGTGATGCCTGTGGTGTCCCCTGTTGGCCTCCGGAAGGTGCCCGTGGTGAGCAGGCACATGCAGGCTGTCACCTTGTTCTCCACCGATAGAGCGTGACTCCGTCGTGAGGGTGTCTGCATCACATCACTGCACAGCTCACAGAGCCGTCTCAGTATTGCCCTGTTCAGGCGGTACCGGCCCACGATCTCTACATCTGTGTACAGCTCAAAGCTGATGCAGGCACGGTACCGCCTGTGGGGGGCATACCGCCGACGGGCCCCTCCACGGCCACGTCCCCCTGCAGCATGGATTCTCACCCCCCTCATTACAGCTTCCATGTGGAAGCTGGCACTGTCCATCTCCTGGCTTCTGCCCCCGCTGCTGTTGCTGTGTTACCCTCACTGTCCTGACTGCTACTTCCACTGCACGGGCACCCCAGCCGGCCTCTACAAACTATGGGAAACAGTTTCCTTGCCTGCTCTTTTCAGTCTGTCCATCTGTCTCTGTCTGTCTCTCTCTCTCCCCAACTTGACAGCCTGGTAGCGTTCTTGTGCCGCTTCCTTGAGCCTTTTTATTTTGGCTCATTTCCGCTAGTGCGCAGTTTCCGGCTGTGCCGCTATTGCGCGTGCGCCAGAATGTTTGAATATCGCATTCGCTCTTTATGCATGGATCCGCCATGCCGGTTTGCGCATGCCTTCATTTTCATTGCGCTATTGCTCACGGCATGTTTTCGAAGGGTGCAACCTCCTTCTGAATATATCATGGAGATGGCAGTTTTTGACTTGCATAAGAACCCTGTTGCGATGGCGAACCCTTTGAATATCTGGGCCTAAGTATGAAAGCTTTATAGCTCTGGAACCATTTAATATTTTTTCACCAGGCCTATCAAAGGCACTATCTTAGGATATTATACATATTCCCTGCAAGTTTGGGGAAAACATTCTATTCTGTGTAGCCTGTAGGTGAGAGCAAAAAAAAAAAAAAACACACATGGTAAGTAAAGGAAAAAAGTTAGACTTTTACAAAAAAATACATATGTGGATCTTAGAAATACATATGTGGATCTTAGAAACTTCACAAGCTGCCACCACAAAAATTTACACATATCAAGACCTTGCCTGCTAGGCAACTCATTCACACACATGCAAAATTGCAGCTTATTTCATCAAATGGTGCCAAAGATATTAATGTGCAAAGTTAGGGGTTTAACATCAAACACACCCTACTCAACCCTACATACATAGAAACATAGAATTTGACAGCAGATAAGGGCCGCTTGGCCCACCCAGTCTGCCCATTTCCCTACCTAATGGATAAGCTGCAGATCCTAGTTAACCAGCAGCCTACTTCTTCCTACCCCCACCCCCTAGAATTGCCTTATGACTGTCCCATGCATGCTTTAATTCTACCACTGTTTTTGACTCCACAACCTCCTCCGGAAGGCCGTTCCATGCATCCACAACCTCCTGTGAAAAATACTTCCTTAAATTACCTCTGAGCCGCCTCCATCTTCAAATTGTGCCCCTTGTTCTTGCACACCTTTTTTGAAAGATGCTACCCTCTTGGACTTTGTTCATTCGCCTGAGGTACTTGAAAGTTTCTATCATTTCCCCTCTTCCTCCTTTCCTCGAGGGTTACATATTAAGCTCCTTAAGTCGCTCTTCATGTGTCTTTATTTATATATATATTTATTTATATATGTGTATATATTTATATATATACACATATATATATATATTTTTTTCTGCCACTGTATAGGTCATTACTTAGACTGCACCTGGAGTACTGCATGCAGTACTGGCACCCATATCTGAAGAGGGACATTAAGTTACTGGAGGGGGTGCAGCGCAGGGTAACAAAGATGATCAAGTGGCTGGGGGACTTATCATACGAGACGAGGCTGAGGGTGTTGAACATGTACTTGCTGGAGGAGAGGAGGGACAGGGGACATGATTGAAACCTTTAAGTACATGAAAGGAATAAACAAGACAGGTACAGAAGGGCTGTTCAAAGTAAGGGAGGGGAGGGACACCAGGGGCCATGATATGAGACTAGAGGGAAGAAGGTTCAGGAGGGAGATGAGGAGACACTTTTTTACAGAGAGGGTGGTAGCTGGGTGGAATGCATTACCTGCAGAAGTCGTATCCAGTAGAACATTGGACTGCTTCAAAAGGGACTGGGATAGGATGGGGAGGTTCAATGCAGGGGAAGGGTGGAAGGGAGGGGCAGGTGCAGAATAAGGACTGCTAGCTACACATTCGAGCAGGCTTAATAGACCTCTAGGTCTTTATCTGCTGGCAAATTTTGTATGTTCGCATGTTTGTTTTTATATATATATATATATATATATATATATAATGTTCTAGAATACAGTATCATGGCCACCAATTATCTAGCAAAATTCAAAATTGACCTCAAACAGCACCTAATAACACTCTCTAAGAGCACCTGCCCCTCAGTCCAGCCACACCTGCTCTCTGTCTGCCCCCCAGCAAGCACTAGGCAGGCCTCAGGTACCCCCTTCCTCTGTCCCTTCTCATGACTTGCATCAGCAATCAATTTGTATTATGCTCCTTTGGCACCCGCCACCCCTCTCCCTCAACTCACAGTCCCGTGAGTTTCCCTTACAGTCATTACTAATGTAGGCTACCTGACCATGCCTCCTTGCACCCCACCATTTACTCTAGCATGTCTTCTCCACTCAGCCTCCTCTCACCCCACCATTTCTCCCTATACCTTATCGCCCTTCTTCCCCCACCCTTCACCTCCACTGCAGTACATACCTCTCTTTTGTACATCCTTTCTTCACACCACTGCCAGCTATCCCTGTCCCTCTGAACTACTGACAAGGCAGTTTGTGGCTGCTTATTCCATCTTCTATAAAATGTTTTTATTGTTATTGTAACTTGTACCTCTATTTTGAGTTATTCTGTAAGTTTTGAATCCAAGCTGTATTGTTCATTGTAATGTACCTTTGCTTTCTCCAGTTGTACTTTGTTTTAAAATCTATGATCTCGAACCTTTGTAAAAGAGCTTGCACTCAAAGGTGTCTTCCGAATCACTAAATAAATAAAATAAATAAATAAATAAGAAGAGGGAACCAATACTAACTTGTGATAAAACAACATGCCGATACTCAATTAATTATTGTAACCAATTAAACTTTACTTAGTTTAAGAAATGGGCCCACACTTTATCAAAACTATCCAACTTATTTAAGCTGTAATAGGTAATTTTTCATTGTTAGTCATAAAAACACTTTTGATTAAACCGTTCCTGAATAGAAGTGTTTTGGTCAATTTTCCAGTCCTTACAGGCAGCAGCCAATATTCAGAGTTTCTGTGGAGAGTTTATGTTAGAATAATGTAGAAGCATTCCAAGAATGAATATTAACAGTGAAAAGGGCATTTGACTTCCTGTTACTTTTTCACAAGTGGAGTGAATTTTAGACCATAAATTGGTTATTTTGGGACAGATCTATAACATGTGTGATAGGTCTGCATCCATGGGTCCAACCACCGGGGGGGGCCGGGTAATGATGATCAGAAGAAGAACCATCCCCCTCAACTAGTTAGGCTCTGCAAAATGACCAGTGACATTGGCATCATCATAAAAGACTTGGCTGATCCATGTTCCCCAACTTTTTAGCTGTGGTTGCATTCATGTCTGCTTCTAAGCAATTATGACTCCAGCATTCATTGCTGTTGATGAAACCCAAATAGCTCAGGTTTTTTTTTGGGAGGGGGAACAAACATGATGCAATATTTTTTATTGTATGAATGTCCCTTATACTTGTCTGCTGCAGTGATAAGCATTTTTTCAGGATAATTCCCAGTCTTGTGTGTGTGGGGGATGGGTAGGGGGTGAGGGGCGTGCAGTTCCATTTCCAATTTTTTCTTCAGCTTGTAAAGTTAGAGATAAAGATGAGAAAGTGTTAGAATTTTGTATACTAGGCTGGCACCTCTTTTCAGCTCAAATATTTTGATAATCTGACTACAGCCAGGGCAGCTAGAGAGGGAGTAATCTAATTGCAGAATATAGTTTTTTAGGTGTCTAATAGTCGCATATAGTAATAAATTGGAATCTGTGCAGGTTACAATTCACCCTAAGTTCCCCAAAAGATATGTGTTTTTCAGTATTACTGTTCAGGATATCTTTTACTTTTGTTATTCATACTTTAACCCATTCATGATTTTCTAGAGGTAGTTTATTCAGCATAATTAAAGGGTTAGACCAGACTGGCATGAATCTTAGAGGATAGTTGTCCAGATTGATCCTTGAAACACTGGACCGATGATCTAAGTTCAATGACCCCACAAAGTTCATTGAATGCTAGGTGACAAAGTGGCTGTCTCTACCCATTTTACTAGAAGGATATTTATCGTTGTATGAAGAATTGTGTCTGTAGCAATGCTTCTTATTTACATTTTGTAGGTTCAACAAGTGGGTGTGACGTCCACAACCTTTTGGAGTTCTTAGGAATGTCATTATATAAATAACAACAAAGGGAAAACAAAACAATGCAAAACAGTATTTTCCTAGTAGTTCTAACAGTATGTTAATTCTATTTCTAATGTACAGTAGGTTGATTCAGGAAAATTGACACATTATTCAAAGCAGATTGGTACTCTACCATGGCTCCTTTTGTAAACACCGGACCTATGATCTAAGTTCAATGACCCCACGAGGTTTACTGGATGCTAGGTGATAAAGTGGCTGACTCCACCCATTTTACTAGAAGGATATTTATCATTGTATGAAGAATTGAGTACAACATTATAATAAAATACAATAAATTCAGGGGTGCCATTTGGGGTCAGGAAGGGCAGTTGCCCCCCGCATTGCAGTGAGCCAAGGTAGTATTCCCTGCATTGCAGCCAGCCAGGGTAGTGTTTATTTTTTTCTGCTGCTGCCCTCCATGTTTTTTCTGCTGCTCCTCCTGCTTACAGTCAGGAGCTAGTGTTTTTTTTTTTAAAGTGCTGCTTGCCCACACTGATTGAGCGGCATTCCTCCCCTCGCAGCAAGCAGCAACAACACAGTCATGGCCTTACTGCCAAAAAACTCCAAGTCCCATTGTGCTAACTGCACCTCAGTGCACATGCGCGGAGGCAAGACTTGGGTAGTGATTGGCTAGGAAGGCCAGGGGGTGGGACTCATCACGACATGGACCCAATGTCAGTAACTAGTGTGCAGGAGAAGCCTGCCTGTTAAGTTTGAGCAGAGCAGCAGGAAACGGTAAAAGGGATAGTTGGATGGTCTCCATTGGTCTGGAGAGTTTCTCAGACAGTGAAGAGTTGGGGCATAGACAGTCAAATCGATGCGAATGCGAGGGGTCGGTAGGGGTCTGCTTGTATTGGGCAGACTACACTCGGGTTGGGTAGTTTTCCTTTCTCATTTGTTGATCAGGTGGGCAGCTTAGCAGCCAGGGACAAGGAGAGAGCAGCTGAGCTTGAGTTGTGCTGAGAAATGAGGAATCGGAGAGTGGTAGACAGGAGGACAACGAAGGCTTGACTCGGGCAGGACAGTAGACAGCACTGTCATCACAACATGAGGGAGGAACAGATACAAGAAGACAGTAGCAGCCAGCCAGCTACCAGGTATGCAATTACTGTAATTACTTACACTGTGCTAGTGTTCTTGTAGAGTCGGTGATGTGAGACATTTTGTACAGGGGACTTCTCCTAGAAAATAAAAAATAAATACTTGATAATCACACTATTAAAAAAAAAAAGAAACTAAGGGCAAATTGGGCAATAATGGCATACCTTTAAAAAGATACAGTGAAGTTACATCTCTGTCTTAGTCAAGCCTTTTTTAGTCTCATGCTGTGCACTCCCCAAATCCTAATGCTACTGCAGTCTGGACACCATCATCCAGTAGCTACTTCAATCAACCACCAGAACAAGCTAGCACCTCTGTGGGACAGGTGTTGCAGCAGAACCCCGATTCCATCAGAGGTCAGCTGAGTTAATCTAGTTGCAGTCATCATTTCACATAGCAGTCAACACCAACACACAGCCCAGGACAACTGCATGAATCAGTCTGTGTCATGGAATGATTGATGAGACATGCCATTGATGAACACAAGACAGAGGGTAAAAAGAATAGTCTGACTGCTCTGGTAGCCTAGCAGTCAAGGCACCCATCTGCCATTTGGGGAGAGGGGAAGGGAGGGCTGCATATTTACCACATCCAGGTGCCACAGTCCCAGTCTGCAGCAGCAGGAGCTGCAGAGACTGTCCCATGCTCTCCTGTTTCTGGAAGGGCTCACTGCCCACCTCATTAAATTATGCCCCTGGTGATCTTGTGGGATGCAGAGCCATTCAACAAGGAACATGTCTGGTCTAATTACCATCCCAGATGTTGGGGCTTAAGAGGGGCCCACTGGTAAGATGGCATGGGAGCACCAACACCAGCTTCTACACCCAGCCTCATGTGCCACTTTGTGCCCCGTACTTGATGAACGATCATTTCTTCCCCTCATATAGTTCGCTGCCTCTCATTACAAATCCCAAGAGAAGGAACAAGAGCTGTTATGCACACTGGAACAGTGCTTTGATCAGCTGGGGAGCAAGCTCTTGCATGGCTCAAATGTGCACACCTTGGAAAGGATTGAGAGCCTTTGATTTTGCTGTATCCCTGTGTGGCAGGTAGAAATGGCAGGGGCAAGTGAATTTGAGGGAGGACAAGTAAAAACTGAATGAAGAAAATGACAAAAATAGGCTCATTTTAAATTGTAAGACAGACTGTACTCCAGGGAGTTGGTATGAGGACAGGTACCAAGTGGGAACTTTAGAGAGAGAATAGTCTGCAGAGACAATCTGAGACCTGCATTTAGAGAACTGTGAGCAACTTTAGTGCATGCCCTGCTGCTTCAGGGAAATACAGTTGGTTGCAGTTTCTTTGTAAGCTGTCCATCAGGCTGGATTACAAATATTTTCAGAGGGTTAAAAAGCCATTCGATGGGAATACTGAGCTTCCCAGAAAAAAAGCGGCAGGAACTATAGGTCCTGATTTACAAATTCACAAGAAAGTGTAATTTTTAAACAACTTAACTTCAGTATTTCTTTTTATCTGGTTGATCCTGTGACCCCCCCACTCACACACTGGAAGGTTAAGCTGTGATGGAAACCTATATGCCTTAATGCATATAGTAATTCTAAACTACTTATTCAGTGCATAATTGTGCTTACATCAGATGTACTGATCAGTGAGGAAAGCATGTTGCTTGACTGATTGGTGCTGGTGCTATAAGAGCAACTATGTATCGAAAAAGTAGTTAAGGTTACTGTGTCACTGGGGGTAGAGGAAACAGCAGACAGAGACCAGGTTCCCTCTCCTGTGATGGAGATACTGCTTGTTCTTGCTTCTCTTTGCTGGGGTGCAACACACTTCCCCTGGCACCAGGAACTTCAGAGAAACTTTCTGGCTGGCTAGGCACACGGCAATCAGTACGCCTCCCCGCCCCCCACTCACACAAAGGAAAATTAAAAAGAGTGGCAAGAAACTTAAATTATGGGAGCTGGCCCCTTACAAGAAGGGGCTGCCAGCAGCTCCAAAGTCCCCAGTGTGAGATCGCCATTGGGGGTAGAGGGAGCAGACGGAGATCGGGCTCCCTCTCCTGTGATGGAGATACTGCTCATTCTTGCTTCTTTTTACTGGGGTGTGACACGCTTCCCCACTGCACCAGGGACTTCAGAGAAACTTTCTCAGGCTGGCTAGGGGCTAGGGCACGTGTAATCTGTGTGCACCACCCCACCACACAAAGGAAAATTAAAAGGAGTGCCAAGAAACTTAAACTATGGGAGTGCTGGCCCCTACAAGAAGGGCTGCTAGCAGCTCCAAAGTCCTTAGTGTGAGATTGCCATCAGGGGTAGAGGGAGCAACAGACAAATTGCCCTGCCCCACCTGCCCCACACCACCACCTTTACTTAAATAGGCTTCAGAGACAGCCCAGCCCATACAGACTGCAACAGTTGACCAATGTCTGGAGAGGCTTAAAGGGGCAGAGCCCGCTTATGGTCAACCCCCAAGTACTTGGTGTGCACTGAACACAGGATTAGCCTGTGGGCACTAAAGCTAGGAAAAAGGTGAGCCAGCCATTATATCATAGCACTGCTGTCTCTTACCATACCTGACTTATGTTTAAGACTGGGAAAAAAGTGTACTGATACCCCATCTACCACTGTCTTAGTCTATACAATCCCCAAAGTCTGTCTTTACTTGAGTTACTCTTAAAGGCAGGGAAAAGAGCATGTGAGCTACAATGCTGCAGGGCTGTGTTTTTTACAGTATTTGATCCATCTCGACTGCCAGTTCACCTAGGCTGTTTCGGTCTTCAGCAACGCCTACACAGTCTCCAGAATCTGTCTGTACTTGATTTACTTCTTCTGAAAAGAGGGTTCTAGTGCTGATATCTTTGTACTGGGTTTTGCTACTATTTTGCCACTGCACCCAATCTCTTTGTACAGTTTAGCCTAACCTATGCACTATCCAGGACTGTTTCTTGACCTACCTTGACTAGAAACATAGAATTTGACGGCAGATAAGGACCGCTTGGCCCACCCAGTCTGCCCATTTCTCTACCTGATGGATAAGCTGCAGATCCTAGTTAACCAGCAGCCTACTTCTTCCTACCCCCACGCCCTAGAATTGCCTTATGACTGTCCCATGCATGCTTGAATTCCACCACTGTTTGTGATTCCACAACCTCCTCTGGAAGGCCGTTCCATACGTCCACCACCCTCTCTGTGAAAAATACTTCCTTAAATTACCTCTAAGCCGCCTTCTATCTTCAAATTGTGCCCTTTGTTCTTGCACACCTTTTTTGAAAGATGCTACCCTCTGGACTTTGTTGATTCACTTGAGGTACTTGAAAGTTTCTATCATGTTCCCCTCCTCCCTCCTTTCCTCGAGGCTATACATATTAAGCTCCTTTAGTCTCTTCATATGTCTTCTGGTGCAGACCCTGCACCATTTTAGTTGCCCTCCTCGGACAGCTTCCATCCTGTCTATGTCTTTGTGGAGATTGGGTCTCCAGAACTGCACGCAGTACTCAGATGGGGTCTCACTAGCTGTCTGTACAGAGGGATAATAACTTCCTGTTTTCTACTGGTGATGCCTCTCCTATGCATCCCAGTATCCCCCAGCCCTCCTTGCTGCCCTCTCACATTGCTTGCCCACTTTTAGGTCATCTGATATGACTACCCCCAGGTCCCTTTCCATTTTTGTTGTTGTTAGTATCTCACCCCCCATTGTGTACTCTTCCCCTGGGTTTTTGTTTCCCAGGTGCATTACCTTGCATTTCTTAGCATTAAATCTAAGCTGCCATACATTTGACCATTCCTCTAACCTTGTGAAGTCCCTTCTCATCCTTTCCACTCCACCTTGTGCATCAACTCTGTTGCAGATCTTTGTGTCATCTGCAAAGAGACATACTTTTCCTTCCAGTCCCTCTGCAATGTCACTTATAAAGACATTGAAGAGGACTGGTCCTAATACTGAACCCTGCAGTACCCCACTACTAACCTCCCTTTTTTCAGAGTGGACTCCATTTACTATTACTCCTGTGTCCTATTCTCCAGCCAATTCTTTACCCAGGCTGTCATCTTGGGACCCACTCCCAGGCTGGCTAACTTGTATATTAATCTTTTGTGTGGGACTGAGTCAAATGCCTTGCTAAAGTCTAGGTAGACCATGTCCACAGCCCCTCCCTGATCAACTACTTTGGTCACCCAGTCAAAGAAATCTATCAGATTTGTCTAGCATGACCTTCCCACTGTGAATCCATGCTGCCTTGGGTCCTGTGCCCCTCTGACCTCTAGATATTTAACAATTCTTTCCTTCAGAAGTGATTCCATCATTTTCCCTATCACTGAGGTTAAACTAACAGGTCTGTAGTTTCCTGCTTCGGCCCTGCTCCCACTTTTGTGAAGGGGAATTACATCTGCCCTCCTCCAGTCCTCAGGTACCACCCCATCCTCCCATGATTTGTTAAAGAGGGTAGTCAGTGGTGTCACTAGTTCTACCCTTAGTTCTTTTAGAATTCTGGGATGAATCCCATCAGGCCCCATTGCTTTGTCCACCTTCAGTTTTAAGAGTTCTTTCAGAACCCTTTCTTCTGTAAATGGGCTGGTATCAACTTCTGTATCCAGAGTGTTTCTACTGTTTGTTTTAGGTATGTCCCTCTTCCTTTGTAAATACTGAGCAAAATATTAGTTTAGTATCTCTGCCTTTTCGCAGTCACCCTCTGCCCACCCTCCCTCCCCTTATTAAGCCTCACTATCCCTCCTTGGTCTTCCTTTGCTCCTTGATGTACCTATAAAAGGTTTTATCCCCTTCTTAACTGAGTTGGCTATCTTTCCTCGGTTTAGGCCTTTGCTGTTCTGACTGCCTTCCAGCTTCCTTTTGCTTTAACTGACACAATTCTCTGTCCTGTTCCTTCTGTGATTCCTTGTACTTCCTGAATGCTTTCTTTTTCTCTTGAACCTTCACTGCCACTTCCTTTGAGAACCATAGTGGTTTCTTACATCGTTTCATTTTGTTTATTTGCTTTACACAAAGGCTTGATACCTCCCCAGTGTTCTTCCACCCCTCCTTCCTGCCCATTTGCTAGTGCATTCCTTAGGCACTCATCCATTTTGACAAAGTCAGCCCTCCTAAAATCCAGTACCTTTGTCTTTGTATGGCTTGACTCTATTGCTGTGTTTATTGTGAACCATACTGTTCGATGGTCGCTAGTTCCCAGATGGCTACCCACTTCTACATCTGTGATCCTCTCTTCATCTCCATTTGAGAGAACCAGGTCTAAGATTGCTCCTTCTCGAGTGGGCTCCAGTACTAGTTGTCTAAGGTATGCCCCCTGTAGGGCATCTAGAATAACCCACTCTTAGAAGTGGCTGCTGCAACTGCACTCCAGTTAACATCTGGCATATTAAGATCACCCATCAGCAATATCTCCCCTTTTTCTGCCATTCTAAGTATACTTTCTATCATTTCCTTGTCTATTTCCTCCCCTGAGAAGGGGTTCTGTATACAACCCAGTGATTGTGGTGCCATTATTGCGGTCTCCAAATTTACTCATAGTGCTTCTTCTCCTCCTTGTTTACCCTTTTGTTCTGTTGCTTTGATTCCTTCCCCTTATGTAAAGAGCTACTCCTCCTCTTTTACCCTCCCTGTCCCTCCTGTAGATGGTGTATCCTGGTATGTTTACATCCCAGTCATGGTTTTGTGTGTACCATGTTTCTGTGACTGCCACGATATCCAGATGTTCCGCCTCCATCAAGGCCACTAATTCAGGAAGCTTGTTACTCAGACTACAGGCATTGGTACTCATTGCTCTCCATTTTTTGATGGCTTTACCTTCTGTTGCAGCATTCCCCATTGACCTTTCTACCATGGTCTTTTTCTCATTTAGTACCCTGTTTTGTAGGGGGAGGCCGAGATTTTCCTGCTGCTTATCAGTGCCTTCCCCCTTGACTAGTTTAAAAGCTTGCCAATGAAGCATTTAAACCAATTGCTCAAAACTTGTTCCCTTCCTAGATAGATGCAGACCATCCTGCCAGTATAGGCTGGTGTCCCTCCAGGTGGAACCCCAGTCCCCAATGAAGCCAAACCCCTGTGCTCTGCACCATTTTTTCAACTATTCATTAAACTGCATGGTGCAAAGTACCCTCGCCCCACTCATGCCATTGACAGGCAGCACCTCTGAGAAGGATACTGTGTGTGCTACTTGTCTTAGGCCCCTCCCAATTCTACAAAATCCTTCTGCACTGCTCTAATCTCATGATAAGCCAAGTCATTTGTCCCTAGGTGGACAATGACGTCCGCTCAACTCTCGTGCAGCTGTTCCGTGATCCTGAGGATGCAGTTCCTGTCCCTCCAGCCATGGCACCAGGCAAGCACCTTACTTCAGTTTTCCCTGCTCCCCAGTTCTATCCCCCTAATAATTGAGTCCCCAACCAGGAGCTGCTTCCTTTCCTTGTGGTGTCCTCTGTCTCATTCCTGTGGGCCTCCCTTGTGACAGCTGTCCTCAGCCTCCTTAGTTTCCTCTGTGGGTGCATCCATAGGGGAGCTATGCTCCCCCAGAATGGTGTATGGATTGTGGAGTGGAACAACTGACTGGGTGTGCCTCTGTTCCACCATCCTCACCCTTCCTGAGCCCACTGTGGTCCAACAGCTGTGTTTTCTTCGCAACCTCTGAGGTAGTGGTGGTGGTGGCTCTGGTGCTCCCTGGATGGGGGAGGTTCCCTTTCTACCATCCAGTGTGGCCTGGGGGAAGGTTCCCTTACTACTGTCCAGCATGGCCTGAAGATGGGCAACTTTCTCCCTCAGGGCAGAGAGTTGTCTGCAAATAGGGCAGCATCTCAGCCTCCAGAAAGACTCCTGGAAGAGTGCTGCCCCACAGCCATTACATTGTACTACTCCCCACATGTTTATCTACTTTTTTCTTTGTGTGTGTGTTTGGTTTGTTATATAGAAATATATATATTATACAATGTGTATGCTTATATTGTCAGTGCAGTGTGCTAGCGAGGATATGACAGTGATATGCACCTTGCACTCTTGAGGAAATGATGTCAGAACCCCAGGTGTAAAGGAACTATTTCCAGGGGTGGGTGGGGTGAAGGGTGGGAAGGGTTGGGCCTAAACTGTGCCCTCGCAAAACAATCAGCTAAAAGCTCTGACCCAGCACTGCGATGAGTGCCTTCCTGTCAGCAAGATGCCCTACACAACAATTTGACAGAGAAAATATCCTGCTAATCAAACAGAAAAATCCAGACATACAACTCAGACACAGGTAACCCTCCCCAGCCCCAAAACAGCCTGGTGGTTTGTGCTCTGAAAGCGGTCAGCCCCAAAATAAGTCAGCTGTGCTTTACACTCTTCCTGCACTGAAAATCTTAAGAATTAAGCCAACTGATTGACTAGTGACACCTGTGGTGTAGGCAGGCCTTTCAATGTAGGAAGGCTGCTGTCTGATTCCAATACACAAAATCTTTCAGTGAAACCAGGGATATAAACTTAACTACTCAGCCAGCAGGACACTTTTAAAATGTTGCAAAAATATCCCTCTAAATCCTAGGTCTCAACCCCAACAATCAAGCAAATTCAGTTGTATCTCACCCTCTGTTATAAAATTACTACACTTTTAATGGAATCCTGCAATTTCTGCTTAATGCCAATAAGGAGAAAAAAATGAAACTCTTTGTAGAAAGCATAGCTCCTGTTTTACAATATTATGCTTTACCAAGTTTCCAGCTCCTAAATGAAGTTACAGTTTGTTCTTTGCAGTGTTGCAAGGTTCTCAGCTTCAGACAAATCGAAAGTCAGACTGGCTTCTTGTATACCTCTGCCGTAAATTAGCCTAATGTACAGCCTATACAACCAGGGTGTCTGCTTGCCCTAGTTATCCTATGCAGCCTCTGGGAAGGCTTACAGGGAATCCCTGAGTAAGGCTACCACTGGCTTTAGACAAATGTTGGAGTGGATAATGACGGGACATCTAAAGGGGGGGGGAGTCGGGATTCTGCTGGGAACCCTATATGTACTGACAATTGCTGTAACTGATCATGTTGCTATAGGTCAGGGTGTGCATCACACCAGTGGAGCTGGTCCAGACAGGGGTCACGTCACCCCGGGGTGTTACCACCCATGTTTTAAGACCAACATGACCATATACATACTGGAAAAAATATATATTTTTTATGGACGCAGTAATGTATATAAGGGCCCATAAGAGTAAAACCACCCCACCCTTTTGGAAGCCAGTATTAAGACAATCCTCCTGGGCCTTCTGCTCCTAATGGGAGGGGACATAGAGCCAAACCCTGCCCCCCCAGGGGCTAGCATCCCCCACCTAACACCTAGCACACTGGGATGGACCAAAGCTAAGGGGCTGAGGGTAGGCCATATGAATATTAACAGCTTGAAACCCAAGATGCATGAATTGGAGGCTTGGACCAGCCTTTACTCCCCTGACATTATCTGAATCTCTGAAACCTGGCTAAAGCTGAATGTCCTGCCTCATGAGGTTGAACTGCAATGCATCAAAACTTTTAGGAAGGGGAAGAAGTATGGGGGAGTCCTGATATATGTCAGGTCCCAAATTAACACAACCATGATCTCTATCACGGATCTCAGAAGGTTATGGGTGTGAAGTACTATTTGTCAAAATTCTTATTGGGGACCACAAGCCACTCCTTGTAGGGTGCACCTCTAACACCCCAAAGAAGGCCATGGAAGCCTTAAGAATGCTGACATACATAATACCCACCCTGCCCAGCTGTGAAAAGATAATACTCTGAGATTTCAACCTAAACTGGGGGGAAAGTTAGCCAGGGAGATCAAAAACAGCCTCATGGAAGTGAATCTCACACAGCTGATGCATAAGTACACATGCATCAACCATAAGACTGGGAACCATACCACACTAGACTGGATACTAGTGTCTAATCCAGAAAGGCCAAATGGTAGGAACATGCGCTGATTCACTCAGTGACCCCACACCTATCTTTCTGGTGAGGAGGAACAATTTCCCAAGCAACCACCCAGAACCTTCTGAACCCCAAATTACTCAACACTAAATGAAGGATCCTTCTCAAGCCCTGTCTGAAGTGGACTGGGCCCAGGCCTGATTCCACCTCAATAGACAAAGCCCTTGAAGGCTGCATCAGACACTTTATGTCAGTAGCCAACAAGCACCCAGGAAGAAGATCAGGGTCAAAGGTCAGGATGCTAGGTGGCTCAACCCTGATCTCAAGAGGAGGTTATGGGACAGAGACAACTGTGGGGAATTACAAGCACTCAAACCTACATCAGAACTGGAGTGCGATACCATGAAGCCAGAAACAACTGCAACAGGAACCCAAAATGCAAAAACAATTACCTGCATGCGCTGCAATCCAAGAACCTGAATGACCCAAAGAAGTTCTGGGGGCACATAAACACTCTGCTCAAGGGGAGCAAGAGTAAGGTGACCGGGCTAATAACAGCAAACAGGACACAACTCTCCACCCCTAAAGACACTGCTAATGCCTTCAACAATTTCTTTCTGAGCCTACAGAGGTTCAGAACTGGCAATCCCAGCAAAGACCTGGCAGCCAAGAACACCCAGGCTACCCCTCCCAGGGCAGCCAAGTAAACCCGAAGGTCCCACACCAGGGACCCGAATTCCACCTTAAGCTGGTTTCGGCAGGGGAAGTCCTGAAACTGCTTAGAGGCCTGAAACCAGACGGGGCAGTAGGGTATGACAACCTGGAACCCAAGCTGCTAAAAATAGGAGCCCCTGCTATTGCAGGACCTATAGCCCAGCTCTTTAACAGGTCCATGACAGAAGGGAAAATACCTGCTCTGTGGAAGTTTGGACTGGTGAGCCCAATCCCGAAAGGCAGGCCGCATGGAGACGTGGAAGATTTTCAACCTATCTCCATTCTTAGTACCCTGAGTAAGCTGCTGGAGAAGGTGATCTACCAATAGGTGAACCACTACCTGGAAATGCATAACCTGCAGACTGATCAGCAGCGCTGCTTTAGAAAAAAGCACAGGACCGAAACAGCCCTAATAAGCTTCACCACTGATGTATATGAAGCCCTAGATCAGAACAAAATGCTAGGGGCTGTCTTTATTGACCTCACCAAGGCATTTGATCTGGTTGACCACCAGCTACTTCCGGAATGACTAAGGGGGTTGGGACTGGATACAACAGCCCAGCAATGGTTCACAGACTACCTCAGCGGCAGGACACAAATGGTCCGATGGGATGGAGCTACATCAGATGAGTGCCTAGTACCCACAGGTGTCCCACAGGGGTCAATCTTAGGCCCCCTGCTATTTTCCCTGTTCACAAATATCCTCCCCCAGCACTGCAGAGGGGCCAAAGTCATGCTCCATGCTGATGATGCAGTGCTATATAGGACAAGTAAGGACAAAGGGTCCTTAAATCGGAAGTTGAGCCAGGAACTTGCTGCCTTCGAAACCTGGTGTCAGAATAACAGGTTGGTCTTGAATAGCAAAAAGACTAAAGCCATACTCTTTGGCCCAAAGAGGGTGGGCCAAAAGAGATCAACTACCTATCACTCCCACTAGGGATGGAGTAGGATTGAAGTAGTGGACAGCATGAAATACCTGGGAATGTACCTTGACCAGGAGGTCTCATTTAAGAATATATGGACCACCTCACAAAGGTAGTTAATCAAAATTGGGCCTCTATGAAGCAACCCCTTTCTAACCAGGAAACTAGGATGGCGGTAGGGAGCAGGACAATTCTCCACCCTTTTCTATGGAGCAACTTGCTATGGAAAGACAGCAACTGAGCACTCTCTACCATACCACAGGGTCAGCCGTTTCACCGCCAGGGCAGATAAATGGAACACCACTGCAAGGTGCTCCAGGCCTTAGAATGGCCATTCCTGGATGCAAGATTAATGTATCCCTCCTGTGCATGGCCTTCTGCTGCAGCAACCTGGGACCCATCCCAGGCTGCGGACTTGCTCATCCTCAAGACGATGAGACAAGAGCTCAGATCCACCAATCGGATACTGCTTGAAATCTCCAGGGTTACATCATCCCTAGGTCAATGGCCGTTCAGGGTTGCCCTCCCCAAACTCTGGAACAAGCTCCCAAGAGTTACAAGACAGCCCCACCACTGAAGGTTTCAAGAAGGGGCTAAAAGCATACCTTTGAAAGGGGCCTCAGTGCTGCTGCCCCACTTAGGGTACTGCTAATGGACCAAATGGAGGGTGCTATCTCTGCTAAAGAATGCAGGGATCTGGATGGAAAGATTTGAGAGTCTGAAAGTATAATTGTTATTCGCACTTATATAGGTTTATAACTGTCAATGGTGTACCTAACAAAAGTCTGGAGTTTTGGTTGTGTCAGTTTCTGCACTGTAACATTTGTTCCCTCACTCAGTGTAAGCCAGCTACACTGTACATATCAAAAGCACTGGTTTTCCCTCCCTCTAGGTATATGTAACTAAACCCAGGTTGCCCTGAAAAGGGACCGCAAGGTTCCAGTGGGCCTACCCGGTTATCAAAATTTAAATAAATAAATTAAGACATGTAGGTGTCCTCTGTGGCTTAGCCCATTGGGCAAGTCATCAGAGTGCTTCCTATAGGGGGCTCTAGGTGAAGTAGCTACCAGTAATGGTCGGGGGGGGTGTCACAGGATTAACCAGATAAAAAGGAATAAACAGGTGAATAAGTTGTTTAAAAATTGCACTTTCTTTGTAAATTTGTAAATTAGGACCTATAGGTTCAGCTACTTTTCTTCTGAGAAGTCGGCATACATTCTCTTTTCAATTTATTGAATGGCCTGTGAGTATGGAGAAATTAAAAGTCGTGTTTCAGTTTTAAGTACACTAATACAAGCTAACCTACAGCAACTTCTATGAGCCTGCAACATTTCAACACTGGGTACCCAGGAACTGCCATAGGGCAGTTCCTACTGTCTTGTCGACTATATATCCTGGTACCAGGTCGGAGAGGGTAGTGTTCTCCAGTACAGGAGGGCTAATGCAGCACTTCTGTCACATTACAAGTGTGAGGGCAGGAAAAGTGTGACTGCACCTTGTTGTACATTGTTACTGGTGGCCAAGGTACCAACCATAGTGCTGCACCTTTGAAAGGTTCAGATATCTGCTGCCAAAGTGCAGGGGGTAATTCAGTAACTGGCCCCACCCCCACAGCCGCTCTGATCATGTGGTTGCTGCCCCCTCATCGAAATCTGGAAATGGCGCCCCTGAATAAATGGAGAGGTATATTATAATTTTTAATTATTCTACTCATTTTGTTTAGATACTGCTTTGGATTTAGGTATGTAATACAGTTTTTGTAAATTCCCAAAAGGGAAAAGGTTAGGAAGCAATCAAAAGTCATAGCGCCTGTTTGAAAATGGAGGACCATTTCTATTCTTGAATGCACTGTATATAGCCAAATCATAATTTACACCCCCCACCCCCAACTGGACTCCTGTAATACTAAAATAGCTGAGTATTATAAGGAATGTTCAGTTTTGTTAATATTGCTTCACTTCATAAAAGTATCTTCTTTTTTCCATTACTACACTAGAAAAGTCCTGAAAAATTAAAATGTGCTCCCCCTTCCAATTAAACACTTTGCTTTGCTGGGTGGTGGGTATTGTGAGGTGCTGAGGGGCTGGGGTATTGTGGGTACTGCAGGGGGAAATAGTATCAGGGTGGTCTGGAATAGAAGGCATCCCTGGAGTTAGAGCCTTAAGAGGGGCCCTGTGAGTTTGGCTCCTGTCTCCAGGGATCCCACCAGACCATGTGGAAAGGTAGCTAGAGGGCTGGCAGTCTCTGTGAGTCCCCTTAGAGCAGCGCTGTGCAGTGCTAAGTTAATGAGGAACAAGACCGCTGTTATGGCAGACTTTATTTCCTCGATTGACCTGATTTGCATACTGAGACCTGGCTGGAGGACGATGCTGGGCCAGTTTTGGAGGCGTTGGTCTCTGCTGGGTACTCGGTGGTGCATTGCCCAAGATGGGAATGCGGGGGAGTGGCCGTCTGTTTTAGATCCAGCCTGTGCTTCTCTGAGCACCCAGTTGAGTCTACCTCATCGTTTGAATGTGTGGCAGTGCATGGGTTTCCAGGTGCAGGTTGCAGGATTCTCCTTATCTATTGTTCTCTGGGATGGGATGGGGATTTCCTGCAGGAGTCAGTGGACTTCATCACCAACGGGGTGTTGGAGTCAACCAAATGGTTAATTCTGGGGGATTTCAATGTCTGGATCAATAATGAATCCTCGCTATTCGGTTATGAACTCCTCCACACGATGTTATCTCTGGGCCTGACACAGGAAGTTACCTCTGCAGCCCATCAATGCAGCCACACCTTGGACCTGGTATTCTCACTGGGGCTTGATGTAACCAACATCAAGATTGAGCAGGTCATTTGTTCCGATCATTGCATGGTGGAGTTCTCATTTGGGGCTCCCCCCTCCAAGAGTCCCCCTCCCATTCAGATGATTGGTTGTTGCCCTTTAAGGAGATTGTCCCCACAGGGACTGTTGGTGCTAGTCGATTTTTCTGGCATGAGTGCTGCATGTGTGATTGGCATGGGTGAGCGGTGGCAGCTTATAATGGAGCCATCACTAAGGCACTGATGCCATTGCTGCAGTCCATATATGACCAGGTCCTCTACTTGAGACAGACTGGCCCAGAGAAATCACTATAATGATTATCAGGTGGCAGTCAACCATAAAAGGCAGAATTCCTGTCCAGATAGATTGTCACTGGAAGACAGACCTGTCAGCTTTTTTGTTCTGTGGAAAGACTGCTACGTCCAGTCTATCTTCTGCTGAAAAAGCATTTACAACTGCATTATTTGAGGAGTTTGCTGTTCTTCTCAGACAAGGAGTCCTCCATTCAGGCTGGGATCTCCCCAGTTGGGCAAAATGTGTCCCCCAGTGGCTGGCCTGGTTCGAGAAGAGGCATTCCACCTGCTTGGGGAGAATTTCAGCTAGTTGAGGTGGCTGAAGTCATCGAGTTGATTTTGAAGCTGTGGCCCACTTGTGAGCTGGATCCTGGCCTAACCCATCTCCTGTTGGGAGGGGTCAGAACCATTGGTCCAGTGTTCACCAGGATAGTCCGGTGCTTGCTCTCAGAGGGGTGCTTCCCTAGCATCTTGAAGGAGGTGCTGGTGAGGCCTTTGAAGAAACCATCACTCGACCCTGACATCCTGGTGAATTATAGACCTATCTCCAACCTCCCATTCTTAAGGAAGGTTGTTGAGAAAATAGTGGCTTTGCAGCTTGAGGCACACCTCGCGGCATTTGACATCTATGAGCTATTCCAGTCATGTTTCAGAGCCAGGCATAGCACAGAAATTGCATTGGCTCGGGTGCAGAATGACCTCCTCAGGGCAAGGGATAGAGGAGAATTGTCAGTTCTCGTTCTGCTCGATCTCTCTTCAGTATTTGACACCATGGACCACATTGTGCTATTGGATTGCCTTACAGTGTATTGTGGACTTACCAGAACAGTCATCAAATGGTTTGAGTCCTAGCTCGCTGACAGGAGGTAAAGAGTAGTGATGGGGAATTTCTCCTCCCCCTCGATGCCCTTGTCACGTGGAATACCTCAGGGTTTGATCCTTTCGCTGATGTTGTTTGCGGTGTAAATGCTGACTCTGGGGCTCATAAGACAATACAGTCTGGTTTTCATGTTATGCAGATGACACCCAGCTGTCTATGTCATTTTCCCCTGGAACGGGAAGTGCCATTGAAATGCTAAATAAATGCCTGCCCAAGATTCAGAGCTAGATGTCCTCGAACTGGCTGAGACTGAACCCTGATAAGATGGAAGTGCTGGTGACTGAGCCTGGTCATCGGTGTGATGGGGGACTCAAAAGTGATGACAGGCTTGGTCCTGGATTCTACCCCATTGATGGCCTCCCCCAGGGTGGGGAATTGTGGTGTCATCCTTGACAACAGATTGACTCTGGAAGCCCAGGTGTCATGTTGTCAAAAGTAGCTTTTACCATCTAAGGAATGTCACCCGAATTTAATCCCTGATTCCAGCTGAGGATCTGCCTTCACTAGTACACACCTTTGTGACCTCTAGGTTGGACTACTATTATACTCTATACCTTAGGGTCAATGGAGGGATCCTCAACTGGCTGCAACTTGTGCAGAATTTGGCAGCCAGGCTGCTGGTGGTCTGCCAAGAATCTGCCATGTGACCTTTATCCTGTGGGATTTGCACTTGCTGCCAGTCAGGTCGAGGATCCTCTTCAAGGTGGGCTTGCTCACCTATAAGGCGCTATATGGACTGGGCCGTGGTTACCTGTCTGACCTTCTAACTCCAGCCATTCCGGTGCATTCCCTCCTCCTCCACTGAGGGCCTCCTGGTGATTCCAAGAGCCAGGCTGAAGAACATAGGGATCGCTCCTTTGAAGTTGCCAGCCCGCCCCCTGGAATTCGATGCCAAGATCTATAAGGAAGGCTCCAATGGTGTAGGTATTTAAGGGGGCTAAAGACCTATCTGTTTAAACAAGCTTTCAGGCCAGTTTTTAAGTTAATCTAGTCTTAAAATCCCAATATTACCTCTGTTTACTGGAAAATGTGGATGACTGGTACCTGATATGTTTTGTATAATTTTGCCTGCTAGATTGTAATGGCACCCAGAGCCTCCGGATTGGGTACCAAGGTAAAATAAAGTCTTACGTACTTACTTTCTCTAACTATTTTAATTATTTCTTCTTTGTAGAAAAGCACAAGAAATAAGCCATGATGTTTCTGGGTTTTCTTCCTACTGAGGTCTGGGACCAAGACCCTGTGGGTCCCTTTAATTTCAAGTGGCTAGGGCCACTGGTATCTGAGAATTTCAGGCAGAAATTGTACAAACAGTGCCATACTGCTGCCTTCTAAGCCCTGTGGTATGCCCACTATCTGCAGATTGTTTCTCCTACCCATCTTCTCACATCTCCCATTTTATCTAAGAGTTAGGAGATTTGTTTATTTTAGTGTTCCATTTTTCTTCCTTCAAAGTATGATACTTTTTCCCTTAGTTTCACTAATGTTGTTCTGATTTTTCTAGTCTGCCCACCACTTATTTATTATCTTTTTCAGGTTTATTAATGTACTGTTTAACACCAAAGATATCTAATTTAATCTCCGACAACACAGAAACATAGAAACGTAAAAGTTGTCGGCAGATAAGGACTGCAAGGCCCATCCAGTCTGCCCATTTATTTTTCTGTCTTATAAATGTGCCATCGGCCTTTGCTCTGTCAGAGGCCTATCTATTCATACTCATCTGTATTGCTCCTTTATGCCTATCCCATGCCTGTTTGAAGCCCTGCACTGTATTCATAGTCACTACTTCCTGAGGTAGCCGTTCCATGCATCCACCACTCTTTCTGTGAAAAATAATTTCCTCACATTCCTCCTTAATCGGCCTTCCTCTAATCTCATGCTGTGTCCTCTTGTCCTATTTTTCTTATATTTAAACATGTTAGACTCTTTCACCTTGTTAATGCCCTTAAGGTGTTTGAATGTTTCGATCATATCACCTCTCTCCCTCCTTTATTCAAGGGTATACATATTGAGCTCCATTAATCTGTCCTCATATGTCTTCTGATGCAGTCCCTGCACCATTTTGGTTGCCCTTCTCTGGACTGCCTCAATTTGGTTATGTCCTTGTGAAGGTGTGGCCTCCAGTACTGCACGAGTACTCCAGATGGGCCTAACCAGTGTCTTGTAAAGAGGGATTATTACCTCCTCTTACGACTTGTGATAATTCTCTACTAGTACACCCTAACATCCCCTAGCCTACCTACTGCTTTAGAGGTCTGCTTGATGATTTCAGGTCATCTGTGATGATGATGCCCAAGTTCTTTCTCCCTTTGTGACTGCCAGCAACTCCTCCAAGCCTATAGGTGGCTTCAGGGTTTCTCTTCCCTATGTGCATAATCTTGCACTTCTTGCATTAAATCCCAGTTGCCACTCTTCTGACCATTTTGCTAGTTTATCCAGATCTCGTCTCATTCTGCCCACCCCATCTGGATCATCTACTCTGTTGCAGATCCTGATGTCATCTGCAAACAGGCAAGCCTTACCCTCTAGTCCATCTGCAATATCACTAATGAAGATATTGAAGAGGACTGGCCCCAGGACTGATCCCTGAGGTACCCCACTTGTGACTTCCATCTCTTCTGACTCTATACCCTTTACCACCACTCTCTGTTTTCTGCCCGTCAACCAGTTTGCCACCCAGTTGACCAACTTTGACCTACCCAAGCCTACCCAGCTTATTTATCAATCTTCTATGTGGAACAGTGTCAAAGCTTTGCTGAAGTAAAGGTAGGACATCAACTTCTCCCCTGGTCCACCACTATGCTTACCCAGTCAAAGAAATCTATGAGATTAGTTTCACAGGACCTTCCTTTGTAAACCCATGCTGTCTTGGATCCTGTGCCCTATGGATTCCAGGTGTTGCACTATCCTTTCCTTAAGGATTCCATAATCTTGCCCACTACTGAAGTAAGACTGACTGGTCTGTAGTTTACTGCCTCCTCCCTTCTACCACTCTTGTGGAGAGGGATCTCATGAGCCCTTCTCCAGTCTTCTGGGACCCCTCCTGTGCTCACAGACTCACTAAACAGTTCTGCTAATGGCTCTACTAGTTCCATCCTTAGCCAGCCACATTCGCTGATGAAGGGTCACATCAGGCATGAAGCACCGAGCCTTCATGCCACACTTTTTTTTTGTGATGTTTGATATTAAATCCAGTTACCTGCTATTCAGAAGTTTACTTTGTTTCATTTGGATGCTGTCTACAGAGTGTGCTCACTTTCTGTGTTTGCCTGTTGGAATGAATTACGTAGAGCCAACAATTCTGGTAGTCTGGAAAGTTTAACAACATGGTTCAAAAGTAATTCAAAGAATGGCTGTATAATTTCTGAAGATTTGATCAGTGCTGTATGTGTCCAATGTTATTTTGTTTATTGTACAATATCACTGTATTTTTATCATTTATGTGCAACTTATACGTGTAATTTATCAGGAAACCATTATAAATGAGCATTTGCTCAATTTATTTGTGTTCTTTGTACCATCAACATTCCTGCTTTAAATAAAATCTTGAATCTTGAATAAGGGGAGGTTCAGAAGGGTCTCAGAACAGAATAAGACCATCTCACTGCTGGGTGTGCAAAAGGATATAACCAGAGCCAAGAAAAACAAATCTAGCACCACCCACCATCAGGTATGAAATAGAGGTATTAAAACAAGGCTGGTCTATTTCAAATATTGTATATTTTATTTGTGAATAAAGCCAAGAAACAGTACTAAGGAGTGTCAGCCCTCACAGAGACACTGGCATGTAGCACCACAGCGGTTTGCCTGAACACCAAGAGCCTGAATAAGATCAGTGTCCTCAGGTAATGTTCGCTGAGGATGAGTTAAATTTAGTAATCATTATCGAGGCAGCAGCAAGGGACTAATCTATGGGATTTTGTGTTTCAGGTTCTACCCTTTACAGGAGGATAGGATCAAGGTAAGAGGGAGAGTAGTCTGTATCAGGAAGAGTACTGAAGCCATGGAAGATGAGACCATCAAAAAGGAAGAGGGAGGTAGAGTCATTGGGAACAGCCAACTGTGGCTGCTGGTAAAAGGTTGGGATTGGAGTAGTCTAAGACCACCAGGGCAAAGGAAGGAGGAGGAGGAGGAATTAGGAATAAGATTAGAAGAAATGCAACAAAAGAGGTCTTGGAGATAGTAGGGATCCAAATCTGCTGCACATCAACTGGGATACCCGAGTGGCCAAGAGTTCAGAGGTCGGCTGTAGTCTGAAGTGACGTTTACCATCTAGGAAACATTGCCCAGATAAAAGCCTTGATTCCTCCTGAAGATCTGCCTACACTAGTACATGCATTTGTCAAGTCCATGCTTAATTACAAGATGCTCTGTACATTAGAGGGAGTGGAGGTGTCCTACAACAGCTGCAGCTGGTGGAGAATAAAGCAGTTTGGTTAATGATGGGCCTTCCTAGGTCCTGTTATATAACCTCAATCCTTTGTGAACTGCACTGGCAGCCAGTAATGTGGCAGATCACAGTTTGTTGTCCTATGAGACACTATATGGACTGGGTCCTGACTACCTGAGAGATGTTCTGACTCCTTATCAGACCTCTTGCTCCCTCCTCTCCTTTGAAGTGGGCCTCCTAGCTTTTCGCAGGGCAAGGCTCAAAACTTCAGGTGATTGAGCATTCACTCTGGCTGAGCCTACCCTGTGGAAAAGGCTACCAGATGCTTTAAGGGAGGCCCCCTTGGGAAAGGCTTTTAAGAGGAGACTGAAGGCCTTCTTCTTCTTTCAGGAGGTTTTTGGGACTATCAGCTAGTATCCTCTTTATTCTGCTGCCACCTCTTTAGTACTTCTATGAGCTGACTGCAATATCTTATTTTGTGTTTTATCATTGTTCGTTTGTTTGCGCCTGCATAAGAAACATTTTGTTACTACTCAAGGATTTAGGGATGTGCCATTGCTGAGCCCATTGTACTTCAAAGTGGAAGGCCCAGCAGTCCAGACCAATGACTACATACTGTGGTCATGACACCACTGGCTGCTTGATGGGTGGAAACTTTGTGTAGTTGAAAGGACCAAAGCTGCTCCAATCAGAGAGGATCTCAGTCCTTTCATTTCATGAAGCTAGTTAGCCCAGCAGCTGATTGGCTTTCAGCATCAGGACAGACCGCTTCTTTCTTGCCATCCTTCCAGGTGGCATGCTCACCCGCTCTTCCAGTTTTTATAAATATTCATTTTAATGTAAGCGGAGGGGTGCCCACCCCCACTACCTCTTCTTTCTCAGAATTTGTGACAGCTGAGTTAATGAACAGTGCAGGCCTTGAGAGAGGAACATGGTGTTATCTCCTCCCATGTTACCAGCACATTCAAATCCAGAAAAGTGTGTGGTAGTAAGATGTAGCATAACTAGTAAATAAAAGATCATTCTTAGGAGCTGACCAATCCCTTATCTGAAAATCTGGAACTATACATAAGTGATCTACAAGAGCGGTAAACCACGACCACTTTAAATACTTTGTTGGGACTACAAAGAGAGTAGCCTGCCAAAGTCTGTGCCTGCAGAATAGCTTTGGAAGGAAATATGCTAGGAACAGCAGTGGGATGAACACTGTTGGCAAAAGAAGGCAGTGACTGCAAAATGAATGCTTGTGACTGAAGAAAAACACACCAATTCAAGGTCACCTACAAATACCTTCTCAGTTGAAAAATGACCCCTGACCTAACACAAGGTTATTATTATGATTATTATGTAATTACTTTTCAGTCCAGCACAAACCAGAGGTTGCCATTAAAAGCTGCACTAAATTTAATAATAAAGCTCAGGGACCAATGGGAGAAGTGACTTGAGACTGGAAAAAGACCCATACACACACCCAACATGAGTACATTAATGGTGGCTTTCATTATTTAGGAGCCAATAGAGAACCATTCTACTGTATCTTGGTGTCCAGTCATATAGTATACTTTTCCAATGTCATCCAGAAGGCTGTTACTGTAGTGACCAAGTTGGCAGCCGGTCTGGCACTTGTGCATGATTGATTACTGCGAATCCCTCTCAGTCTGCTGTGTCTTGCTGTGAGGTTCAGGGATGTTTGGGGACTGAGGAGAGTCAGAGAGTTAGTGTGATTTGTTTGGTGATCAGAGTCTATAGAAACCGCAGCTTGTGATAACATCCATCTGCAGGGAGTAAGGAGAACCAGAAGTAACCTGCAGCAAGTCTCTGCTCACAGCCTGGCAGTCTCGAGACAGCTAACATCAAGCTCTGTTGGGTATCAGTGGGCACCCGACTGAGGGAGAAGGGAGATCAGTGGAAGCCCAAAAGTGATTCACATTGCTGCACCCAGGGCTGACAGCAGTGGAACCAAGACAGGACAATACAGTACACTACAGTGCAATATAGGATCTCCACTCTTGAAAGGAAAGTGATCACTCATACTGTAGGATACAATACTGTACGTGCAATATTACATGCAGCACTGAAGGATCACACACACACACACACACACACACACACACACATATATATTTATAAAATGGGTAGGAAAAATTAAGTCTGCTGCTTGGTTGAAACACGTCACATGACAGTGCGTATATCAGAGTGCAACAGCACATCTGCACTTTCACCCCCCCTCCAAAATAATTTTGCCATTTTTAAGCCAGATAACCCACTCTGGGGTGTGTGGTCGAGCTCTGGTATGCATGCCTGGGTGTTGATGCACACAAGGGCTGTCCACTATCAGAGCGCGACTGCATACCTTAGAGTGGGTTATCTTATATATATGGACACACACGCACGCATGCACACACACAGTAACTAACTACACATACACATCAACTACAACATAAAGGGAGGGAACGCATATTTTTCTATTTTATTAAAAAGTTTGTTTTTCAGGGACCAATAAGAGTAGTGTCTTGAGACTGGAAAAAGACCCATAAACACACCACCATGGGTACATTAACGGCAGCTTTAATTATTTAGGTCTAAATCCTCATGTAGTCTAGTACTTGGAAATGTTCACACTTTTGCAACAGCTTGCCTCTGCTATAAATTTGCCCTATAACTAGCTAGAAGACAAATGCAGGTTTTCTGTTTCCAATCATCATAAACCTAATTTATTAACTTTTTATTGCCCGGCACCTGTGTGTTTATTCTGTGAGGATGTCACTTGTACATTGTCTTTCAACTTGTAGTTGATTTGCAATAATGAATGTCTGCTGCCAGTCATAAAATATATTGTATTATTTATGTTAAAGAAAGAAGCAGCACCCCCCAAAAAAAATGTTTTCAGCTGGGCTATGTTAGCTAAATAATTTGTAGCCCCCCCCAAAAAAAAACTGCATGCGTTAATGCTTTCTAATGAAGAATACCATAGTAACCACAAGAAGATATTCATTACATGCAATGTTGAAAGTATGCAGTACCAACTTTTCTTTCCTCTGATCTTGACACTATTTCAGGCCCATCTGTGCCCCCTCCTGCTGTACAACCCTGTTGGGTCAAAGTTGTGATGTAAATCCTGCTGTTCTGCAATCTATTAAATATATCCTAAATGTAGACATGAAAGTACACTGTTTAAAATGAAGTAAGAATGAGGTTTAAACTGCTTTAAGTTCAGTGCCTGTGTGTTATTTTTCCTTTTATTGAAGCTAACATGCCTTCAGTAACTGTTCTTGTTTTTTTAATCAAGCTTTTTGACCCTCGTTGTCACCTCTCCACCTACTTGGTGATGGAGGTACATGGTAGAGCTGGCAGCCAGCTCCAGCCCCCCCTTGGAGGGGCTTAGTCTCAGGACTCCGCATCTCTGCACTTGACCCTCCCAGCAATCCCTCATGGGTTGCTCTGTAGCATGGCCGAGGGTAAAGGATGCCACTTTCCCTCCCAATGGAAAACAACATCTAGACTCTGGGAGGCTGGTGCGGTGCTGTGGAGCTGTCATGGAGCCTGTCAGCTCCATTTTTACACATTTTCTCTGTGCCCCTTTGCCACAGTTGCTCACATCGTGTGGTGGCACACGCGACGTAGTGACCCGCTGCACCCTTCTAACTCTAGTTGCTCTCAACCACACTACCTGGCCTCCACCCAGGGGCAGCCTTGCAGCAGACATGGCTGGGTCCCAGCCCAGGAGGTGAGAGTTGCCTTACGGCTGCTCAATCCATCTCCCAGCCTGCCCCCCACCAACCCCCGATGACCCAGACTCGTTCCCGAACGCAGGTCGCCAGTGTCGTGTGAGGTGTGGTGTCCAGCACCTCAACCCTCAGCACCACCAGGCTGGCCCCCAGTAACTGTTCTGAAGTGTGGAAGAGGTACAGGGCAGGACAGTTTGCATCATTAAAAATCACAAAGGGACTCAGAGGACTACGTACTGCATGAATGTTTAGCAGATGCGAGAAAAAGTAGATCCCTCAGGCCTACTAAACTCTATACAATAAACTGCAAAAATGCATAAGTTGTGTAAAATACTCCTTTTACTTTCCCACCCTTATACTTTTACATCTTTAAGAAAGATAAACTCAGACTTCCTCATTGAGTGCTTGGGTCTGTTTGACAATGACCAGGCATGTCTAGAGGAGGAAAATGGTATTACTGGGTAAGGCAGGGTATTCTTCCTACATTCAGTATTCTAACTCAGAGGTGTTCTGCTGCTGATTAGTCTGCACTTTAAATCCTTTTCACTTCCTCTCTCCCTCGGGCACCTCTCCCACTCTTTCCATGCACACATTGTATCTGACTCCTATTGCTTTTCTTGCCACTCCTCCCATCCCATCACATGGAAGCCCTTTAACAGAGTTCTTAATTTCCAGAAATGAATGTCAAGCTACACTTATGTCTCTCAGTAATGTTGGTGCTGGTTCTTGTTTACATCATTCTAGTCTGCTTTGGTGTATTGCTAGTATGTTTTGGTTTTCTGTGCCAATAGGTCTGTCTTCTGTATTGCTTCAGTGTTTTTTACACAAATCATTCTTAGATGTGGCTACTACTGCTTCTTCTGCTGCAGCGACAGTATTTTCATTGACAGCCACCCCTTGTTAATTCTCTTCATATTGCTGTTTAAGAGTAATTTGTTTGTCATTGTTATACTGGGACTGCCTGCTCATAGACCTCTCACCAGTTTTTACGCTTATTATATTTGCTTGCACACGCACAAAAAACGTTTTATTACACCAAAGGGATTTCAAGGGTGTGCCACTGCTGAGCACATTGCAGTTAAAGTGAAAGGTGCTCAGCAGTCCAGGCCAATAACCACACACGGTGGTCCTGATGCCTCTCACTGCTTGCTGGGTGGAAACTTTGTGTACTTTAAATGACCAAAGCTACTCCAATCAGAAAGGGCTTCAGTCCTGTCATTTGCATGAAGCTTGTCAACAAGCAGCTGATAAGCTTTCATCATCAGGACAGACCACTTCTTTCTTGCCATCCCCTCCAGGTGGCTCGCCTGTCCACCCTTCTCATCTTTATAAATATTTTTTTTTATGTAAGCAGAGTGGGGTGCCCACCCCTGCTACCATTTCTTTCAACCCATCCCCTCCAGGTCACTCATTTGTCCACCCTTCCCATCATTAAAAATATTTGTTCTAATGTAAGCACAGCGGGGTGCTCACCTCTGCTACCACTTTTTTCCCTGTCCCCTCCAGGTGGCTCGCCTGCCTGACCATCCCATCTTTATAAATATTTGTTTTATTGTAAGTGGAGAGGAGTGTTCACCCCCACTACTGCTTCTGTCTCCCCGTCCCCTCCAGGTCACTCGTCCACCAGCCCTTACCATCTTTATAAATATATATTTTTTTCAATGTAAGTGGTCCAGGGTGCCCACCCTTGTACCACTTCTCTTGACCCCGCTTCCTCCTCAGGTAGCCCACCCCATTCCCTCAAGCCTGACACTGGGGTGCTCAATCCCAGTGTCAGAATATATCTGAAATAAAGAAACCATCCTCAATATTTTTTTGTAACCTGTAAAAGAAAACTGTCCCTCGCCGATCTGTCTCCCCACATTCCTCACCCACCCTACCCTACCCTAACCTCACACTTAGCAGTCATCACTCCACCCCCCCCCACACACACACACCCTACACACCTTCACTTACCTTCCCAGGTCCAAGGGCAAGGATTCAGTCTCCAACTGAAGACATGTCTTGCTGCTGGAACCTCAGACTTGAATATGAGAAACTAAGGTAAGTGCAGTTCAATGTTTGGTGCATAGAGCAGTGCTTGTGTATACTGATGAACTTGAAGTTATAGTAGTAAGTAGTAAAAATGTTTTTATTTATACAGGCACAGGTTTGGCAAGAACATTACACCATTATGGCTATATATACCCTGTTTACAAGGTGCTCCTGTAGTTGTTAAATACAAAAAACATGGTTTCACATATAATTACAAAAATAAGGACAAGGTTAAACAAAGTTTAAGTTAAATGTAAAGACAGAAGTACACACTAGAATATGTCACAGAACACTACATTACAAAATTAGTTTAGGAAACATTGATCTACTGTATCTTAGTTACAGATGCAAATGTGAACTGGATTTGATCTATTTAAGGATTTAAATGCGTCGACCATGAGGTCCAGATCCCGCAGGTAATTTGACAAATTATTCCAAGTGTCTGTAGATGTGTACCCAAAGGTCATTTTTCCATAATTATTTCTTACCCTCTGAGTCACCAGAGTTTTGTTATTATTTCTTAGGCAAAAGTTATGGTTAGTCCAAGTAACGAATTTACAAGTCTTTGGGGCTGCTCATATTTCAAGATTTTAAACAACAAAATCTCCCAGGCTTTATCTCTTTTGGACTGTAAAGAATTCCAGTTTAGTCTCTGATACAAATCACAATGATGGGTGTATAGATCGCATTTCACTATGAATCTGGCTACTTTATGATAAATTACGTCAAGTTTATGTAATGATTTTTTATTTAATTGAGTGAATACATGGCTCCTGTTCTTTAGCAGGGGGATTATCAGTTGGTTAGTAACTGTCAAGTGGTCCTTTTTTGTTATGCAGTGTGATATTCATCTTACTGCCCCTAGTTTCATAGTTATTTTTTAGCTAGGGTAGTTATATGTCTTTCAAAAGTAAGATTTTGATCAATGTCTATTCCAGATACTTGTATAATGGTGGGTCAGAGTTTGACCATTTTGGTCTTAACTTTTAATTTCTTCCTAGGGTTTTCTTACAAATTGAACTGAACAGCATAATTTGTGGGGTTTTTTTACTGTTCAGAATTAACTTCTAGTTAAGAACCATTTTTGAAGATTTTCAAAATCAGTTTGCAGCTTAATTTCAATCTCTAGGATCAATTCCCCTTTCTACTAGTACAGGTTGTCCATGTATAATATATTTGTATGGATGGTGTAACTTGTGAAGTTATTTAAATAATTGAAAAGCATCAAGGGCCCAAATGGAACCCTGAGGAACTCCTTAGGTAATCTGGGATAAATTTGAGTTTCTACCATCCAACAGTAAAGAGTTGGAAATGATTTTCTAAATATGAGGAGACCCACCTTAGGGTTCATCCATAATCTCAATGTCTTCCAAATTTTCAATTAATAAATTGTGATCTACTAAATCAAAAGTTTTGGACATGTCCATGAAGACTGCACTCATGGCTTGATGCTCTTCAGGAGGAGAACTTGAAATTTGGCCTTTCTCTATTCCCACCCTTGGTAGGAATGCTGGGTAGGTGTAGGGAATAGAAGGCTCAGCATCAAGGGTGAGAAGACTGCCAGAGGAGGAGGAGGAGGAGGCAGGGGAGGATGGTGGGTGATTTTGAAATGCTCCAAGCAGAGCTAACTGAAGTTAACTGGCTTAAATGGCCAATGTGGGAGGAGCTATTTACCTCACATTGAACCATGGGCTTTTAGCCCTCCCATTCAATGTATTTCAATGGGTTCTGAACTTTGATGTATAACTTTGTCATTTTTGCACATTTCAGCCCCAAATGATCAATAGACACCACCTCATGACTAATGACAGTGGGATTATGTAAATCAGGCTCAAAAGGTGATTTCACGGTCACATTGTGGAATCACCTTTCAAGCGGAATTGAAAATTTTCACCACCCTTGCTCATAAGGAGGGATCATAAGAAGGCTATGTTGAAAATGTGGGATCAAAATATGTAAAAATGGCAAAGTTATGTGTATACATTGACATTTTTCTATGCTTGCTCTTGGTAATTTTAAATATTTTGACCCCACATTTTCAATATAACCATTTTTTCACACAACTTTATGAATGTAGCAGCTGTCATTTTTCAAATCCTGGCCTCAGGCCTGACATTGGTTCTGCCACCATCATTCCTGAGGCCCTACCTGGGACCGGGTCCGGAGTCACCCGTGTTGCTGAGGCTGTGGCTGTCACTGTCACTCATCAGTGTCCTTTCTAAACACCTTTAAATGGAGACCTGGACCTCAATATCACCAATTGGGAGGATGATGACACCTTATATGACTCAGAGAACCTTTAAGCAATTCCTGTCATAGTTCCTCAGAAGGATCTCTTCTTTCCTGCTCTGCACAAAAATGTGCATAGCACTTTAAATTTTGAGGCAGCAGCTACAGACCAGGCAAGGCATCTCCAAATGCCATTTCTAAATGTACCTAATAGCTAGGTCTCTTTAGTTTCTCCCACCCTGCCAGCATTAGAGACCCTCTCAGAGGAGGTCTGCGCTGTGACAGCTGTCCCCAAATAGGTGAAGAGAAATATGCAGCTCTAAGGCTAATCACACATTTCACTCTGCTAATAGCAGATGCCATTGTCATTTTGGTTGAGAACAATAATAATAATAATAAAATTGATTTAATTAAACACTTTCAAAATCTCAAGGCTCTGTACAGCAAATATAAACACAAACACATATTTAAATACATTTAATATAAAATCAGAATAAAATAGGAAATGTCTTTTCCCATAAAAGACTTTAGTGCCTGCTTGAAACTCCCCACCGTCCTGCACTTCCAGAGCTGACGGGGCAGAGAATTCCAGAGGGTAGGTGCAGCAAATCTAAAGGCACAGGCACCAGATGACTTCAAATTTATCCTCAAAATCTCCAGCAACCCCTCATCATCTAAGCGGAGCTGTCGCAGAGGGGTGTAAGGCACCAGGAGCTTTTTCAAGTAATCAGGACCCAAACTGTGAGGCTTTGTAGGTCAAAAGACCCACTTTAAAGGTGATCCACCACTATATTGGCAGCTAGTGCACAGCGTGCAGCACACGGGTAATATATGATCTTCTAGAAGCCCCAGTCAACAAACGTGCTGCCGCATTCTGCACTAGCTGCAAGAGGTGGATATCAACCCCAGGAAGACCTAAGTAAAGGGAGTTACAGTAATCAAGGTGCAATGTCACAAAGGCATGGACCAAGACTGGCAGGTCACTGGGTGGAACAAGGTGCCTAATCCTGGCAATGTTCCTAAGATGGAAAAAGGCCAGCTTGATGACTGCAGACACCTGATGTCGAAGGGTCAGACTAATGTCAGGCTCCACTGCCAGGTTACGCACCCGTTCAGAGGTGAGGATCTGGTCCTCCCCAGGACTAAACCAGAGGGAAGCCCAGTCCTCAGTCCCTCTACCCTATGACCGGGTCCACAACAAAACCTCAGTCTTTCCTGGGTTCAACCTTAAACTGCTGGAATTCATCCAGTCTTGGACTTCTGCAAGGCAGTTGTTCAGAACCAAGATAGCACCAACCTGGTCAGGTGCGAAAGACAGGTAGAGCTGGGTATCATCAGCATAGCAGTGAAACCTCAGCTCATACCATCTTACAATGTCTCTGAGGGGTAGCATATATACTGCGAATAACATGGGAGACAGCACTGAACCCAGAGGCACCCCACATAGCAGAAAGAAGGCCCCGGATGAAAACAAACCCGAGATCACTCTCTGCATTCTCCCTGCGAGGAGCCATAGTGCCCAAGAAGGTCACTGCACACTCCACTAACAGTCACGCAAGATAGCAAAAATCTCTGGCAGAGGCTCTGCCAGATTCAGACGACAAACAAGAGGTGCTTCTGGCTGTTAAACAAGGTACTGAATCTAACAACCACCAACTTAAAGCCACTGTGGATGATGCAGGCCTGCTGGTGCAGTGGTAGGACTTCTGCTTTCAACGCCGATGTCCCAGGTTCATGAACGGACCTGAGGAGTCGCAGAGCTGGCCGTTGGTGGGGGACTGAGCATTCGATGAACTGCTGTCCTCCTTTGGGGAAGAAGGGGGAGCACCTGGTGCATGACTGACCTCTGGTGGAGGCCAGGGGGAGCAGCTGCTGGATCCCAAGATACGGATAGGCATGCCAGATGTTGGCACTTCGGCACCATCATGTCATTGCACACCTTGTCTCCTATAGAGGATATCGGCAAAAATACCAGCCCTCAAGAATGACACCCCACTCCACCGGCCCCACTCCACCTACCCATGGCAGTCAGCTGGTGGCCAAGTTTAGTGTTCCATCAGGTGGCTCGCCCCATGGCCCCACCCTGGGGGCACGCCAGGGAGGCATCCCAGTCTTGGGGGGGAAACTTGGTTCACAAATTCTGGCATGGGATGCCTTTTCAGCTTAGCTGGGTGTCAGACTATTGATATACCAAGAGGCTTATCTGTGACAGTAAACTCAGACAAACTACTAAATGTCATGAAACCTCTTTTTCACGTTTTAAAAATGCTATCACCCAAAAGAGATGTTCCTATTTATTCCTTTTTTCTCAGCTTTAACAAAATACAAAGTAACTGCAGTGCACTGACCTAGAATACACGTTAATAATCAATATTTTTTTAAAATTTATTATAGCCTGCTATAAAAGACTGTTTAACAGCAACATGGGAAACTATCTTTAATACCCAACAAGGTATTACAACGCATTTTAGACACAGCCACAGTAGGGTATCCACATTTTAGACATGACTATGGTAGGGTGTTCACATTTGAGACATGCCCACAGTAGGGTATCCATTTAGCCCACAGAAAAATGGGAAGGGTACATCCTAGTTTAACTATCAGAGAACTTTTAAACCCCTGGGTTCAAAATTCCTAGTTGTATGACAGTAATAACATTCAGTTAGCAGAAGTATGCTCAGAATAACCAGTGACTGCATTGATTTAATGCCTTGGCCTGCTGTCTCAGTGTTTAATCACCCACATTAGTTGGTTTTCTTTTATATATAATAAGGGTAAAGGAATATACAGTACAATATAAATGCATACATTTACCCACGTTGTTTAACCAAACCATGATGTATCCAGAGTGGAATATCTAAAATAAACAGTCTTGTCGATATGTCATCACCAAAATAATCTACTCCAGATAAGTCATCTTTCAAGCACCCGACCTTTTGCAGATGCAAGTTAATTCCATTAGAAACACCTGAATTTACTGTGCCTGCCTCAAACAAAACATCACAAACCATCATACCAAACCAAAAGCAGAAGTATAGACCAAACTAAACAGCAACGCTTTATACCGCAAAGCCCAATATTCTCTCCCAGATGATAATAAAACCTAAATATGCTTAAATAAATAAAATATACCCGAAAACAAATTACAACCTCAAAAAAAAAAAAATAAAGCAATACAACATAACAGGATAGCACCGAATAAAAAGTACTATGTGGGTGACGTCATCAGTATCCAAGCGAATATCCCCAGGGAATGCCCAATAAACCAGTCAGTCCAAACAATTTTTATGTATTTATTTAGTTTTTGTTGACCGGGTAAGTGCACTAGACAAATCCTGCCTATTTTCAGGCACGACCCAGGGAAGGGGGATACAGATGAGTGCCAACTGACCATGAGCCAGATTAAGCTATTGGTGGTATTTACTCCTGAATGAGGGAAATTTGGCCAGGACACTGGGGAAATTCCCCTACTCTGAGTAGGTGGAGCCTTGCTGCTGGTCGCGAGATGGCCAGTCTGCACAATCCCTCGGAGGAGATGGATGTCGGCAGTCCTGGGGAGTGGGCCTCCTCCCCAGCACCTATCTCACTAGAGGCTATCGGAGATCGTTTTGGTGTAGTTTCCGATAATGTGGTTGCTGTGACTGTACCTGATACGGAGTGTACTTTTGAACCGTTAACCAGAATGGAGTCTGTTCTACCGAAACTGAGGATGGCCTTTCTGCTTCGGAGCTGCTTGAGCGGCGTTCTGCTTTGTTCTTCACAGCTGCAACGCTCTGGATGTTGCTTTTCAGGCACTTACTCGGTCAGCCCCTAAGACTCATGTTCCGGGAGACGCTGCACTTGCAAAGCCCCCTGGCAGCGTCTTACTTACAACCTCTGCGACGCCTGCTTCTCTGTCTCTACTGGATTCGGCTGGCAGTTTTTCGGGGACCTCCTCGTTGTGCCCACAGCCTGAACTCTCTTCCTCATCGGTAAAAAGTCTAAGGGACGTCTCGACTGCAACTACTAAAGACTCTGTAAGTGTTGGATCTAAATTGTTTTCCTCTGAACCAGAGGTTTTTTACTTTTCGGCCGATAAATCAGCCGGATGGTCAAAGAAAGGGGGATCTTTTCCACCTGCATCCAAAGACACTGTTTCTTGTGCTTCTAAACAAAAGTGGTCTCCAGATTTGGCGCTTTTAAATGCAGGTTGGGAAAAAGGGGACGGGGGTGTCTGGTCCCCAGATTCACAAGACCCTTCATATATTAATATGCTGCAAAAAGCTTCTATTCAACAGTCTCCAATCATTGAAAAGAGCTCCAACGTGCCGGGGTGAAAATCTTCACCTTTTCTTCTGGATCCAAAATGAACAGTATTGCTAAACAAAGTACTGATACTTCTGTTGTTATGGATTTTGCTTCTAAAAATTCCACTACTTCTTCTTCTGTTTTGTCTTCTGTTTCTGATTCTACTTCTTCTTTACCAGCTCCATGAATGTTAATTTGAATCGCCCTTCACATTTTAAATTGTCTGACTTGTTTAACTCCAAGGGGAACCTGCCCTAGAAGGAATGCAGTCCGTTTACTTTATAAGAGTGGGTTAGAAGAACCTCCTGATAGGGTATATATTGCTAGAACCTTGCTGAAAGGCTCAATGAAGTTTTCCTCTTCTGAGATATTTGCTTTTATAAATATAGGAAGTTCTAATTTTGATATAAGTTTTAAGCAGATTGCAGGTTTGGACAAATTTTGGGCCCAGTATACGTCTCTTCAGCCTTCTCCTCTCTGGTCTCCTTTTCAGGCTGTACCACTCACCAAGCCAGCCATACGTAATATCACAATTGTCTTTAAAAATGAGGGTGTTAATGTTGAGGACATTCTTTTTTGGCTAAACAAACGTTGTGAGGTTCTAAACCGGCCAGTACCAACACTTGATAGTGAGCAGATATGGGATGGCAGCTGGAAAGTTTGAGTTAAACTTTTTCCCTCTAACACTGGGCCTAGGCATTTACCAAATACCCTTTATTTAGGTAAAGATAAGGGGTATATTTTCTATGCTGGACAGCCCAAGGCTTGTTTCAAGTGTGGTTCACTCACACATTTTAGTTCTGCGTGTGACAAGTTAAGATGCAGTCATTGTTTTGAGTATGGTCACACTTCGGCTACTTGTTCAAACTCTTTTAAATGTAATTTGTGTGAAGGTATAGGTCATGCCTATGGCCATTGCCCTTGGGCTTCTCACAATAGAGAAAATTGCCCTTCTCATGAAGGTTTAATTACTTATGCCCAGCATGTGCAAGCTGATAAAGTAGGTCACCAGGATTTGGTACCTGACTCTCCCTGTCCTTCTTCTGTTGTTAATATCACAGATCCCACTAAAGACCTTGAGAAGCTTTCTGTCTCCCTGCGATTGAAGATTCTCCCACGATTCTGTGCCTCCCATTCAAGATAGTAGTCTTTCTATCTCAGAAGCTATGATGCCTTCCCTCCTACTCCCTCTTCAGTCCCTGAAGAAAATATTTCTGCTTTTACCATTGTGACTCATAAGCGAACTAGGAAAGGGCATGCGTAAACCGTTTCAGGAACTCTCTACAGGCATTTTACACTCTCATAATAAGTTTGCTGTTTTATCTACTGAATTATCAGATAAAGATTCTGATGGGAAGATGCTGATACTTCCTCTGTCCAGTCCACTCAAGATATAGAAGGGGTACTGATGAAGATCCTATTGCTAAACGCACTAGACAAAGTCAGAAAGGTAAATCTCCTAGAGGTTCCTGATGGCTTCTTTATCAATATGTTCATTAAACGTGAATAGTATTAAAAGTAGTAAAAGTTGGGAGGTCTTTTCTGACCCTTAAAGAACTCAGGAACGATATATTTTGTTTGGTGGACACTAGATTAAAACTCATAATGAGCTCTGTCAGGCCTCTAGGGCCTGGTCTTCTAGTCCTTCCTTTTGGTCAATTGGGCAAGATACCTGTGATGGTATTGGTATTCTTTTTCTTGTACTGAATTTCAAGTTTCCAGATTAATTGAAATTTTTCCAGGGAGAGCTTTATTATTAGACTTTACTTATCAGAGGGAAAGGTTTCGTCTTATTGGGATTTATGCACCTCAAACTAAGGCGCAACGAGTTTCTCTTTTTAAGTTGATTAGACCTTTTTTATATACTTCAAGATTATTAATGTGGATAGGTGACTTTAATTGTGGCCTTCACCAGTCTGATAGGGGTTTAAAAACTTCCAAACTTTTTTGTGACTCTATAGCCTTAAAGGATATAGTGTCCACTGCACAACTTGTGGACTCTTATAGGCATTTCCATAAATCAGGTGGCTTCACGTTCTTTAAAGGTCCTTTAAGAACTAGAATTGATTTCATCTTTTTATCTAAAGTACTGGTACTTCATTCTTGTCGCACTATAGGGATAGAATTTTCAGACCATGTTGCTCTTTGTGCTTCATTCACCTGGAGTTCTGCCCCTCGTTGTAAAAAGAATAGTTGGCACCTTAATGACACACTGTTAACTGACCCTTCCTTTTTAAAATCCTGGCAACAGGAATTTAAAGCTCGGATGTTGGTTACTGAATTTTATGATTCTGGAATAGATTGGTGGAAGAGTCTAAAATTTGCTGGAGAAAACCTTTCAAAAAAGGCTGCTGAGGTTCAGACTTGCAAATATTTGAATTATTTGCAGTTGCGACATCAGTTGCAGCATTTAATTTCCTAACCAACTCCACTTGTCATGATTATAGTAAACAAATTGATTTAATTTGTGCTAAGATGAGACAAATCCAATATGACGGGCCTGTTCTTTAAATCAAGAAGCCCGTTTTGGTACTAAGCTTTCTAAAGGAAATCTTGACCCTTTTAAGTCTTGCAAAACTAGAGTGAATTCTAAATTTATTTGGTCTTTAAAAAATTCTTCTGGAGAACTAGTTTCTTCTCCTGAGGCTCTTGTTGCCACAGTAGAGCATCATGTTTTTAACACATTAGGAATTTTGCCTAACTGCAACAAGGCCGACAGTTTTTTAAGCTCTTTACATTTACCTCAGCTCTTAAGGAAGAACAAGAGATGTTAACTGCTGAAATAATGGAACACAGTAAAACAAGCCATTTGTACCTTGAATTTACATTCTGCCCCTGGCTCAGATGGGCTTACAGCACAGTTTTATAAAACTTTTTCTTCCGATTTGATACCTATTTTGACAGCCTTATATAATGAAATGTTGATTTCTGATACAATGACTAAATCCATGAAAGAGGCTATTCTACTTTTAATTTTTAAAAAAGGTGATGCTACAGATCTTGACAATTGGAGGCCCATTAGTTTATTAAATGTTGATTATAAGATTCTGGCAAAAGTCTTGTTAGCTAGGATTTTGAAAGTGTCTGCCTATATTAGTCCGGTACAATCATGTAGTGTCCCTGGACGGTATCAACATGATAATCTTGTATTGCTAAGGGAACTGTTTTTCTTAGGGAAGAGGCATGTTGTCTCAGGATGGGTGTTAGGTTTAGATCAGGAGAAAGCATTTGACAAGGTCTCACATGATTACCTTTTTCAAGTCTTGAAAACTTTTGGCTTCCCTGATTTATTTCTTTCCTGGCTACATACTTTGTACAAAGGTGCAATGATTATTCCTAACGTTAATGGCTGGTTAGGGTCTCCTGTCCCACTTGCACGTGGGGTAAGACAAGGATGTCCCTTGAGTCCAATACTTTATGTTTTTTATATTGATACTTTAATAAGAGCTATTCAACTTTGTCCTCAGATACATGGTCTAGGAAATGGTCCCCTTTTTTCTCCCCCACTTAAATTATTGGCATATGCAGATGATTTAGTTCTTTTAATAGATTTAACTACTAGACAACAGGATTTGATTCATGTTTTACTGAAACTTCTGATGTTTCTGGATCTAAGATTAATTTTGATAAAAGTAAAGGTGTTCCAATTGGACACACCTCCTTCCTGAAAATGACTGTTATGCTGGGATTTCCATCAAAAATGAGGAGTTTAAGTATTTGGGATATTTTTGGGCCTGGGGACATGTCCTCCCATAATTGGAAAATTGCTCTGGACAAAGCAGAAGCTTTACTGGCTGGCTGGAACAAAGCCTTGATCGGAAAAAAAAAGAGGATTGTTTTAATTAAATCTTTGTTAGTTCCTTTCTTTTTGTATCTTAGTTATGGTTTTCCTCCTCTCAAAACTCTTTTTGCCAGACCTTTTGGTGTATTTTTTAAAGCATTATGGGGGTCTAGATTAAATCCTGTAAAACGCAATATTACTTACCGCCAATCAAGGAAGGTGGTATAAATATGACCCACCAGTTTGGTTTTATAGTTTATTTTTTCTTTTAACTTTGGCAAAGCCCTTAAGCCAGGTTATGTTATCTGGAAACCCTATTTTATGTCTTGGTTTTCTTTTTGCCTTGATAAATGGGATCCTAGACATAGAACTATTGTTTGTAGGTCACCGGATATTCCTTCTTATGGGAAAGAAAGTTTTAAAATGTCCCTGTCCTGGCAGCTTTTTCCCCAGGATTTTTGTATTTCCTCTAGACACACGCTTTATGACAAAATTTGGAGGCAGGAGGCCCAGGAAGTAATTGTTTTCCCTTTGTCCTTCGCCCATCTTCCATGGGTTCTCCTACAACTCACGTAGTTCCTGTCTACCACCATATGTTTGGGATATGGTCTGCCCAGTAATTATGATAGGCTAGGAGTTAAAATAACCATAAACATAAAGCTTGGATTCTCGTTTTGTCCTAGAAACTCTTGCTCCTTAACTCTTGAAACTCAGCAACATCTGTTCCTTGATTGTCCGCTTTCTCGAACCTTTGGAATAGCCTTGCTGTACTATGGAATGAACCCTTGTTCCTTCATCTTACTTATGAACAAATTATGTTTTGTACTTTGAAATTGTTAATGACAAGTATCATGCTGAAACTTTATATATTGTTTTTGCTTTAATCAGATATTTTTATGGCAAGCCAGATGTATCCTAGTTTTGCACCAAAAACTGATCTGTACACATGACCTTATTGGTAATATTCGTAAAGCCTTATGTGTTCTTAGGAATCGAGATTGTCATGTGAATAATTCGCATCAAGTACATTTACTGTGGCATAATTGTGATGCTTGGTTTTCATCTTAATCCTGTTTAAGACTTTTTGATGTATTGTTTGATGATGGATTTATTGTAATGAAGCCCACTTTCTTCAATAAAATTCCCCTACTCTTTTCAATAAGTGCCATGGGATCTTTAACATCCACCACCCGAACTACCACCAATCCAGGCAGATCGGACCTCAGTTTAATGTCTCATCCAAAAGAGAGGGCACCTCAGAAGTACAGCACCCCTCTCATGCTGCACTACAGTGTCAGTACTGGGATATTAACCCACAGCCCTCTGATCTCCCACCCTCAAAGACGAGTGTGCTACCTACTGAGCCACTGACACTAAATGTCACACAGCAGGAACTAAAACTTGAGACTGAACACTGCAACACCAAAGAAATCCTGTGAAATGAAAAGCAAAACAAATAAAAATACTTTAAAACAAACTTAAAAAAAACAGGGACCCTATTGTATGCTGTAAAAGGCTCACATGATGTGTGACTTGGGAATACAGAAATATTAGCATTCCTGCAGAGTGATCTCTGATAATATCACAGGTAGCTAATATTTTGGTGATTATTTATATTAGGGGACACCTGCGCTGGTTGTGGAATTCTACAGATTATGGTACTTGTTCCTCCAAAGGGACAGTTAGCCACGCCCCCTTTCCAACCAGTTCTCCCCACCCCCAAACACACCTCTTGCAAGCAGCCAAATCAGATATCTCCACGCCCATTTCCTTTATTTATTTTATATAGTTATAAGCGGTACTGAACTGCACTGGTCCCCCCTCCAACAAATAGGTAACATCATTATGATGCTCTCTGCGTCGAAATCACATGGTTAAAATATTGCAATGCCCACAAAATGAGACTCACTTATTCTTATACTGGACTTCTGAACATGTAAAATCTCATGAAATACTGGTTTAACCGAACAAAACGTGATACTCCGACACCATGACAAATGCCATTTTTTTATTTGGTTTAGCACTGAAAGCATGAATATACTTAATAACAAGATTATTCTCTAAAATATAAAGTGGGACAGTGATCGAGTGCTAATCAGAATAGAACTCTAACTCCCGTATTCCACAGTAGCCCATCATGTATCCCTCATGTGTAATGTCTCTAACTGAATGGTTTCACCTAAATAACTTCTTATATTTCTTCCCTGTCAAAAGATGACTCAGCTCATAACCACTAAAGTGAATTTTAAATGAATGGGGTGCTAGACTCCTGTGAAATATTAAAAGTCAGAGTTGGGAGGCCACAACCTCACTGTGAACAATCTCCCAATTTAGAGGAGTGGACTTGCAAAACCAAGTCTTTATTTGATAAAAGCTATCATTGCATTCCAGTTCATGTGTAATACAGTACACTCAGCTTTCGTTTCCTTTTTAGATTCTAGCGGAAGGAGGGTACTGCTCTCAGTGAGCGGAGAACAGAGGGCCACTCGGATGAAAACTGATCACAGATACAGTGAGATGTCCAATTTACCACTGTTTCTGTCTGTTTGCAAACGTCGCAGAGACACAATATGACCACGAGTGAGGGAAACATACCGCAGCAGTCTGGGACACAGTGTGACCGCCGTCACCCCCAACCCTTCGTCTGACTGAACGCTCACCTTGAATGTGTCACTAGCAATTGGGGGGACAAGGACACAGCACCACATGACACTGAAGAGAGAAATGCAGGCACGAGATGCTGCACTGAGTCTCTTGCTGGTGCCCCACCCAGAGACGCTGCATCCGATATCCTGCTCATGCTCACTTTCTCACTCCCCCGTCTCCCCGCAACACCATGCTGCATAATTACCTTACTAGGGGTACTGCTTGGGAATGGAGACGCCACCAAAAATATGACCTGAGACTTTTCTCGTTGAAGATCCCAGATCGCAGCTTCACTGATGTAAAGGATGCCGCTTGTGACAGACGAAATACCACAGGTCAGATTAATCTGTTACAAGCGGCGCATTCTGTAGTTGCAACTGAAGCAGTATCATGGTTAACCGATTAAGACTATACAGACTCAAATGCTGTAAAAGAGGTGTGCAACAGGTATACACTCGGCATATTACTGTGCACCTGCTGTCCACCTTATCTGTTGGTTTTGCACGTCTGGTTGCAATTTGATTTGTGTAAGTAACTAATCCTAAAAACCATGAACTGCGTAGAAAAGGTAAGCCCCTTTTTGGACCAAATATATCAACATCCTTCAGTGGAAAATAGAGTGTATTTTGAACATTTTATCATTCAGACTGCTCAACATTATTTGTGAGATGCTGCTAATGGGAGGTCCTAACCTCTCTATTCTCACTATTTATATTTCTTCCCTATTTGTAGTTGAAGCTCAAAACAATGAAACTGCAATAAGCTGTCACTATTTCAATAAGCAATGTGCTTTCATGTAAGTCTTCACTGCACAGGAGAATGTTATTATTTAAGTTAGACTAATAAAGGGAAGTAGAAGACTGTAAACACATAATGCTCTCAGGCTAAATCACTTTTAACAGTTGCATAAAGTTACACATACTATTCAGTGTGCCTGTTGTTATTAGTAGGAATTTTAAGTACATATCCTACCAATCAAGCTTTTTGAATATGCACCCAGCCTATTGACTGTACCCTGCTTCAGTTTGTTTATAATATATAACAGATGGGGATTTATCAGTAACCTCATTGAAACCAATTCTGAAGGTTACCATGACAACTGTAAACTTCTCATGCTTCGTTCTCGAGGTTTACATTGTCACAATAATCTCTCAAAGTGATTACAGTATGGTTACCAATAAAGCCCCATCCATTATCATCTATGTTATGTTTGCAAGTAGTTGTTACCATCATCTCCCCTGTAGAACAGCAGGCTGAGATGGGACATGATCTCAGTCTTCCCATTCTCAGGGGTACTGACAGTATTGAACTTATGGCTATGTTCTCCAGCAGGACATAGGGACATACTCTGAAGGTCACAGATGGCAAGTTTAGTGGTAATATTAGGAAGCATATTTTGTTCTAGAAGGTGGTGGCCTTCTAAAATGACCTGCCAATAGAGACTGTGGACAGGAAGACAGTAGAGTGGTCCCCAGTGTTGCTCATCCCTTAGCTTTTGCCAGCACTGAAACCATCAGTGTGAGAACCGGCACTGTCCCTGCCCATGCTGTCCTACCCATGTGGATAAACAGAGGCCTTCAGCCTCAAGTGCTGTCAGTCTGCCACCTTTCATCAACACTATGTCTATCACAGTACAGAAACCCTGGACTGTCTGTTCTCACTGCAGCTGCCCATGTGGATTTATGAAGAGCTTCAGTCTCCAATGGTGCCAGTTCCTTACTGTTCATTAGTCACACACTATCACCGTAGACAAACAAAAGGCTTTAGTCCCAGTTCTGGCAGTCCTCAGCATTCACCAGGACTAAATGCAGACAGTGTGGAAACCAGGCACTGTCCTTCCCCCACACTGTAGCTGTCTCAGTGGATTAGTCAGTCCCTCACATTTTACCAGCACTAAATTTATTTATTTTTTATTTATTTAGTTTTTGTTGACCGGGTAAGTGCACTAGACAAATCCTGCCTATTTTCAGGCACGACCTGGGGAAGGGCGATACAGATGAATGCCAACTGACCTTGAACCAGATTAAGCTGTTGGTGGTATTTTTTTGTTAGTGAATGAGGGAAGTTTAGCCAGAACACCAGGGAAATTCCCCTACTCGGTTGCTGTAGGGCTGCCAGTAGGGGGACAGGCCATTTTCAAGATGGCCACTCGAAGTGGACAACGGCAGGAGGTGGAAGAAGGTGGGGTAGGAGAACTAGCCTCGACTCCTACTTCAGAAAAACTAGAGGTCTCAGCCTTGGTTATGGCTGATATGGATTCCGACACTGAATTTCAGGACGCTGTGGTTAATTGGGAGCTTTCAGAATCTAAAGCACTTGATAATGGGACACCGACGTCTGCAATTCTGCTGCCAACTATGAAAACTGTGGAGACAGAAGTTAAAACACTGCCTGATACGGAAGAAAGGAACGCTGTTTTTCAAGTCAGTGAGCATAACAGTGGAAACGTTCTGTGTGACTCTTAATGATAAAATTATGGACATAACGCTTACGGAGGGATCCAGGGAGCGTCCCTGTGGAGCTAATCGCCAATCTGGTGCTGTGAAGAACAAACAGGTGTCTAGCAGGCGGACAGCGTTAACTGAGGAGCAGGAGATGATTACAGGTACTGTGGCTGTTTCACAATGTATGACGGGCGAGCATGACCAAACAGCAAGTGAGTTCGCTTCAGCCCACTTCTCTGATGTTGCTCCTTTTCCGCCTGGCGAGACGAGTGACCGCAAGTTTGCCGGTGCTGTCCGAAAAAACGATCCTTTGTTGGTCAGGCAGACTGAATGGAGCGCAGTAGCTCACTGCTCCAGTAGTTCTGCCGAACTGCTTGTTAGCACAGAACACTCCTTCCAGGCTGGCAGTTTAATCGTGGACAAGAGCGAGTGCCTTCAGCCTGTTGTTTCCACCGAGACTGTGAGACAGAAGGAGGGTTCGGTTCATGTAAAACACTGACCCTATGTCTTTGCAAACTACAGCTACATATGTTCATAATGTTGTAGCCCTATGAGTAAAGCAGCAGGATTTGTTTTAAAACATCCAAATCAAGAGGTTAATTTACCAGAACCTGAGGTGGTTTATCAATCAGCAGATGGCTCACAATCTGGGGCTACAGATTTTTTCCTAACAAAACCACAAATATACAGAATAAGACTTTATTAGAACCACACATACAAGATCAGAGGTCTGAATTATCTCATTGACTGGGAAAGGGCATACAAGATGCTTGGTCACCAGAAAAGCTTTATGTGGCTGGTTGGAAAAAATCAGATACAGGCATATGGCAGCCGTTCCTGAGTGGGACTCAAACTTGACTTTATCCCAGCATTCTCCTGAGTGGTTCCCAGTGGAACCACAGTGTATAGGGAACAATGAGGGGAGCATAGCCACAAGAGGAAAGAAGCTTTGGACTCCGCTCCAGGGGTCTCGGGTACCTTACAGCAGGGTATACCACTGCAGGATGCTGTACAGAAAGATATAAAGGAGGCTTCTTCATGCCCCCCCCAATTCAGAAGCCTTTAATGTCAGAATTTTTTTCCAATTCTCATAGGGAAGCAGCTCCTCGACGTGATGCAGTGCGGTTAAGGTATAAGGGTGGGTTGGAGGTTAGGCCAGACAGACATTATGTGGGGAAAATACTGTTAAAGGACTCATTACACTTTACTCCACAGGATGTTTACGCATTTATCAATATTTCAGGGGAGGATAATTTTGATGTTAGTTTTCGTTCACAGCATGCATTGGATCTTTTCTGGATTAGGTATGGTCAAGTGAAGTTCTCCCCTATATGGGCGCCCTTTATTGTTATTCCTTTGTCTAAACCTTTAATCAAATTTGTAACAATTATGTTTCGCAATGAGGGAGTATGGGTAGAGGATATAACCTTCTGGTTAAAGAAAAAATGTGATGTACTGAGTGAGCCAGAACCCATTCTGGATCCAGAGGGGTTTTGGACTGGAGGTTGGAAGTACAAAATCAAATTAAGACAGTCAGAAGCAGGGATTGAACATATACCCAACTCCTTTTTGTTGGGGAAAGATAGGGGAGTTTGTTTTTACAGTGGACAACCACGTGCATGTTATAAATGTGGATCTAGAACACATCTTTCCAGTGTATGTGATCAACCACGCTGTGATAACTGTGGAGAAGTTGGACATTTGACCATGTTTTGTAACAACCAGGCTTGTTGTGATTTATGTGATACTAAAGGACATGTATTTAAAGTGTGTCCTTGGGCAGCACAAAATAAGTCATCTTGCTCTAATTCCGATGTGTTCATTAAAAGCACAGGATGCTATGGGGCAAACATCCCCTCCTGCTGCCCCCATTATCTCTCCAGCAAGTTCGTCCTTGGCAAAGAAATTAATAGAACCTAATGGGGGATCAAAGATAAGACTTTTGAGAAAAATAAGCAACCATTAGTGGACAATGTAGAACATCAAAACTCTCCATCAGTTCTGGGTAGTTTAAGGCAGGTCAAGATGGGACCCCTAATTCTACCAATTTTCCCCCAGTTTGTTATGCAGAGGAGGTCACTGAGGGCACTGGGGCCTTGGATTCAACTAAAGATTGCTTGACAATTGTGCCTCAGAGAAGATCTGCTCGAAACTTACATCATAAACCCCCGCCAACATCTCATATTGAAACTAGCAACTCGTACGCTGCGTTGTTTTCCTCATGGGGGAATACTGCATTAGAGGTTGAGGACTCTGACTCTCAAAAATCATCTCTTTCATCCAAGTCACAGACAGTGGATAATTAAAAGGATAAAAAAAAGAAAAAGAGAAAAAAATAAAGGGCATACACACGTAATTGGACAATGATTTTAGTTTGGGGCTCATTAAATACCCATAGTTTATTGAATGTCGTTAAAAGACAAGCTCTTTTTCATTTTATTCATGATTATCTACTCTCGGTGTGCTTTTTGCAGGAGACATGGATGTACTCTATAGAGCAGCTTATGGCATTTAAAAGAGGGAGGGTTTGGGGCCCTTCCTTTTGGTCCTTTGGAGAGGATTCCGCTGACGGCATAGGTATTGTATTTAATTCTTATGCGTTACAGCTGCATAAATTAATTGATCTAATACCAGGCCGGGTATTGATTGTAGATGGGAAGTGGCATGGTATATGTTTTCGTTTTATTAATATCTATAACCCCCAAACTAAAGCAGGTAGAGTTGAATGTTTGAAGGCCATACAGCCTTACTTATTTACAACAGCTAGAGTATTATGGGGGGGTGACTTTAATTGTTCCATTCCGACCTACACTCATGCAATGAAAAAAAAAATTTATTGTGATTCAAATGGTTGAGTAAAATTATTAAAGGCGCGGTTTAGTGAATTGTAACAACTCTACATGAGGTTAGAAATCAATTCTCTTTTAAAAGAGGAAAGTTTTTACACTAATCCAATAGTTCTTAGACTTTGTCACAGTGAGCCTCCCAAATCCATGGAAAAGATTTTGAACCTCTCCCAAAACTGAAATAATCTTGGGCCTCCCCAAAGAAAAATAACATACTGTACTTTACGCAGTACACCATAAATAAACTGAAACCCCTTTGAGTACTTGGCTCACACTCAGTTATTTGTCTTATACTGATGTGGAACCTTTGAAAAAAAGCTCCTGTGCTCATGGGTCAGACTACTTTCTTTGTTTTCTCTCTATATGAAATAACCTTCCTACGTACTTTACCTCTCCCCCTCCTTCCCTGCTTCTAAGCAGTTTCTCTGGGATTACTTTACTCCTTCCTGCTATTGCTCTTAGCACTTCAATGCTCAGCCCTTGTATTTGGGCTGTTCTGCCATCAGTCTACAAATTGATCAATTACCACCACTCATTATTAGTTTATTGATCATATTTGTTTGCATTGTTGTTCATTGTACATTTCTTGATTGTTTTGCAGTTACCTTTTGAAATGTATTTACTCCCTACCCTTCCCCTGGTACACCTGAAATTAGCCTTGGCTCATTCATCTTCCTTTGTCACTTATTAGTAAATAAATGCATAAAATCCACTTACTATTATCCTCTTTCAGTTTGCTTCATCTCTTCAAACACAATATATAAAACTCTAAATTTAAATACAGTACTTTTTCAGACTTGCTTGAGCCTCCCCTGGAACAGGTTGGGGCCTCCCCAAGGAGGCTGGCCTCACCATTTGAGAACCCCTGCACTAATCGATCACATGTTGGTCTCTCCTGATTTGCATATTGAGTCCTTTAAAATGTTCCCTTGTGAATTTTCTGACCATTCCTTCTTACTCAGTAAATTTGGTATCACTGATAGTTGGGAGAAAAGGGACACTAGGTGGAAGCTCAATAATACCATGCTTGATCTCCCCTTTATTCAAACCGGGGTGAGACAGCTTTTAAAAGCAAGATTGTCAGTAGCCTTTTTATATTCAGATATAGGGGAATGGTGGCTTGAGACTAAAGAACACTTAAGAAATTTGTTTAAAACACAAGGCGTAAACACCAAAAACTATAAATTCCTACGTTATTTAAGACTTAGACAACAATTGCAGAGACTTATGTCTATGGCCTATACATCTAAATGGGATTATTCAAAGCAGATTTGTGCTCTAAAAGAAAAAATGAAAGAATTTCAATATAACAGAGGACAAACAATGCAGGCTATTTTAACCAATGGTATGCGAAAAACACCCATAGGAGACCCATATGAAATGTGTAAACAAATTAAAGATTCAATGTGCATGGAAGCATTACAAACAACAGACGGGAATGTGGTAACCTCAGTAGTTCAGCTTCGTGAGGTGATAGTGAATTACTTTCATTCTCTAACACCTTCTGAGGACATCCCAAACATGGCTATGGTGGACTATTTAAAAAAGATTATAGTTCCAAGACATTTAGCAGGAGAGTCAGAGGAATGGGGTCCTATTACACATGCAGAGATATTAAGCACAATTAGGTCTCTCAAATCAGATATCTCTCCGGGTTTGGATGGGCTTTCAAATAACTTGTATAAACATTTTTCAGAAGAATTGAGCCAGTGTTTAGGTTTACTATTTCATTTTTTTTTTTAGATAAAATGGCCATTTTTCCTACTTTTACTGAAGGTCTGTTAACATACATTTTTAAATCAGGGGATAAGCAAGTCATTGCAAATTGGAGACCAATCACTTTACTAAACTCAGACTATAAAATTGTTACTAGTATTTTAAATAATAGGTTAAAAAGATATGCAGAAAAAATAATTTCCCCTTCTCAATTTTGTGGTTTACCCAATAGATGGGTCCAATCAGCTCTTATGCTGACAAGAGATGTTACTGAGCACCTTAGTGATATGGGGATGACTGGGTGCTTAGTGGCAGCTGACCTAGATAAAGCTTTTGACAGAGTTCATTTGCCCTTTTTATTTCTTACCCTTGAACATTATGGTGTCCCAAAGCAATTGGTAGAACTCATTAAGATAATTTATGATACCTATATGGTATTTCCTTTTTTGAAGGGTCATAAGGCTGAAGGGTTTAAATTAGGGGCTGGCGTTCATCAGGGATGCCCTCTTAGTCCCCTTCTTTGTACTTTTATGCTAGACCCTTTTTTAAAATCAGCAGCTTTGGTACAGGACTGGAGGGGTATCTCGGAAAACGCTCGTAGAGATGTTTGCTTAAAGCTACAAGCTTATGCAGATGACCTTGTTCTATATTTTGAAGATTCTTCTTCAGTAACTCAGTTTTTGGGAGCTTTTGCAGCATTCGCTAAGGTATCGAATGCAAAATTAAACCTACATAAAACTAAGGGTTTATTTTTAGGTGTAAGAGGAGTGGAGGTGTGGCTGGAGGCATTCATATCTCTAGTAATCCACTAAAATTTTAGGGATTTCGTTTGGTCCCCAGAATATGCCATATGAAAATTGGGAAAGTGTAATTTCAAAATAGAAAGTAAAGTAAATAAAGTGGAAGCAATGGAAATTGTCAAAATTAAAAAGGGTACAGGTGATTAAACAATTTCTTTTGCCCTCCTTACAGTATGTGGCAATGTTATTTCCACTTCCGGTGGTGCTTGAGACAAAGATTTATAGCTTATTTTTCCAAATGTTATGGGAAGCCACTTAAGTCCAGTAAAGAGAGCATATACATACCTAAAAACAAATTTGGGAGGTTTGGGTATGATCGATCCGGTAATTTTTGCACATGCACTATTTATCTCTCATTCAATTAAGGACGGTTTGAGAGCAGAGTTAAGGTTGGAAGATTCCTGGAACCTGAAATCGATGGGGAAATATTATAGGACCTGGCAATCATTTGCCCCTAAAATAAATCGTTATCTATATATTCCCTTGTATTTTAAACCTACGGTACATAAAATGTTTAAATGGCAACTGCAGAAAACAACAATTTTAAAGTACAACACAAAGGGTTATACCAGTATATAATGCAACAGATATCTCCTCCAGAACCTAGTTTTAAAAACTGTCCTTCAGCTTTAAATTCTAAAATTTTGGAACAGTTAAATAGTCAGAGAATGCCACAAAACAATGGAAACTCAGTGGCTGATTTTTATGGAAGGTTAAACGTTAGAGGAAATGCGAAATATAAAGCATTACAGGAACTGTTATGTCCATGCTTAGAATGCATCAATCTAGAAGAGACTATGGAACACTTTTTTCTGAGATGTTCGTATGCTGCAGGGTTATGGTCTTATTTGGCAAATTTATGGGGATTTAAGTGGCTACATAATATAACATATGAGTTATTGGTGATAGGAATCTTTCCAGTTCAGTTGTCAGTTTTTCATAAAGAAACATTGTTTGTCTTTATGGGATGTTTAAGATATTACTTATGGCAAGCCAGAGTACAATGGGTGCTGTATCAAAAGAAAATGGATTATTTAAGTGTTAGCAAGCTGATTATGAATGAACTTGAACATATTTATTCTTTAGATGCATTAAGGGTGACACCAGGTACTTACGCAAATGGTGGAAAAGGTTTCTTCACTTTGTTAAATTTAAGTAGGAGGAGTATAACAATTTTTGTTTGGTACTTCCTTTCCTTCTTTTTTTTACTTGATTTATGATATTTTTCTTTGGATTGTTTTTACCTGAAAATGTGTATTGTTGTTTATATATTTTTCAATAAAAAAAACACCCCTGCTCTTTTTGATAAATGCCATGGGATCTTTAACATTCACCTGAACTACCACCAATCCAGGCAGATGGGACCTCGGTTTAACGTCTCATCTGAAAGACGTCCATCACAGTGTGGCTCTGTTTGCACTGAGCCTGCCTCACATGGTACCTGTAGATAAACTGAGGGCTTTATTCCTTTTTTTACCAGCACTAAATTCATCACAGTAGGTGAGTGGGTGGGAGGAAGCCTGCCCTGTACCTGTCCATGTGAATAAACAAAAAGCTTTAGTTTACTGTCCATCGCTGTCTAAGCAGTACTTTTCATGAGCATTAAATACATCAGAGTGGAAAAGTCAGCAATGAACCCAATTCTGTGGATAAACAGAGTTGTTGTAAGCCCCCACCTTTCACTAGCATGGGATAGCAAATATATGAAGGTTGAATAACAAATATAAAAGACATAAGAAAATGGTCTCAGATTCTAATCCATACCACTCATCTGTCCCTGATTTTCAGAGATGTCCCTGATTTTGCCTCAGAAATTTCTTCTCTCCCTCTTAAATTTGGCATTTCTGTCACTGAACAGTAGGGATTCAAATCACAAAATAATGCCAGCCATTGGTGTTACAGTCTAGCTCTCACTAAGACAATACTATTCACAATAAAAGCATGTCATACACAGCTTCTGCAACTCATATTACTGTTTTGTCAGATGTGTCCCTGATTTTCATCATTTGTCCCTGATCATTTTATTTTAAGCCTTGTCCCTGATTTGTGATGATGGAGGCTGAGCAGTATGGGCTGGACTGTCTGTAATTTGATACTGTAGTCTGCCTGACTGCTTCAGTGCTTCAATAAGGGGAATTTTCGTATGCTTCAAGATAGTGAGTTAACCACTAGGCTGCTGAAAGAACTAGAATTAATCTATTTGATTGAGGTGGAAAGATGCTTAGGCTGCAGCCCTGCAAGGGTTAAATTGAGGGGCTATCGCTGGAGTTCTGAGCTCAGGATATCTCCCCCCTTTCCGCTATCCCCCGATGTGCATTAATTAACTTATGGTAGATTGCAAACTGCTTAAATGGACCTCATGGGCTGCCAAAGGTATTCGAATGATAGGAGACATCCTCCTTCCAAATACCCAAAAATTAATGTAATTTGAACAGATTCAAGATAGATATGGACTGCTATCAATAGATTTTTGGAAATTCCTTTAGCTGAGGAGCTTTATCATCCCCCTCCTTAAGACTCTGCCAACCCAGTCTACATGGAGTAGCCTGAGTGCTCTTCACCAACCTAGGGAGAGCAGGGGTCTCACACATTTCCTTTACAAATTTCTCAGAGACTCTCAGTCTGATTTCACTCTATCTAGCAGAACCACCTGGGAACTGGATCTCCCCCACCCCTTATCCCTGCAACAATGATCAGAGTGTCTCAGAGTGGCCCACACAGTGTACAAAGACTCAAAGAGCCAGCTAATACAACTTAAAATCCTCATTAGATGGTATAGAACCCCCATGATTCTTCATAGCCTCAAGATTATGCCACAGGACCAGTGCTGGAGGTGTCACTCCTCCCCTGCCCACTTACTCCACATATTGTGGACTTGTCCGACATTACAGAATTTCTGGACTCAGGTCCTTGATGATTGTTCTAAGATATCAGGCATACTACTCTCCATCCAACAGTACTACCTCCTGTTTGACGATGCTGCAACACTAAGCCCACTTACCCTCCCCAGCAGAGCTTGAGACTTAGTGGCAGTTATGGAAGCAAAAAGGGTCATCCTAGTGAAGTGGAGACAACCTGCACCCCTTGTACTTTCACAGTGGTGGGCAGCTATGGCCAGATTTTCTGTCTTCGAGAGGCTCACGGCAGTAGCTAAAGGTAGGCTCAATAGCTATTACCAGAAATGGGAGGCATATTTGCATTGTCACATTTGCTCAGTACCACTTCTTCCATTACAGACCCCCCCATTATCTTGACTCATGATACAACTTGTTAAAATGGCACCACTATCTGGCTCTTGACTGTTCCCATCATCCTTTGCTATGCATCCTGCTGTCCTCTTCTCCTCTGTCCTGGCTTTCTGACAGTATGAATACCTATATGCTAGGCTACTGGGCACATGAAATCTGGGTGAACCTGACAGTAATTTAATATGTAAAGGTGCAAATGGAAACATATTAACCTGATGTACTGAGTATTATCCTAGCGATTCTAAAGAGACGTATGAAGATTGAGTAAGCTAACTTGTATGTAATATGATCCTTTTTCTTATATGGTTAGAGCCTAGCATTTGTACTGGGCTAGAATACCCTTGTATTAAGGCTATCTTTCTATAGTCTGACATTTTATGAGTTGACTTGCCTCTGTATGCATTTGTACAGAACTAATGTTATGCCTGGCATTTGTGTACCATTTATGTGGTTTGCTATAACTGAAAAATCAATAAAATCTTACATGATAAAAATAAATTGAGGGGCTACACAGAGCAGCAAATAACAAAAATCAGAGAGGGAGCACATTATTTTGCAGTTGCGGTTGGATACTTCCAAAAGTCCAAAAAGGAAGTTCCATGGTAAGCCATTTTTAGAGCTAATGCAAAAGGGCTGCAGGCTCTGCCTACCTGCAGCCCTAAAACGGTATGGGGAAGGATCATGTTTGCTACTTTCTTAATTACCAGTGCTAGCACAAAAACATGAAGTTAATATCAGATCTACCTGATATCAACGCCCTGTTTTCATCTGTTGCTGCTTCATCGGCTGTCTAATGCCATGGTTTTGGATGGAGGGGGTGGAGAGAGGGGTGGATAGGAGAGGGGCTCAGAGTAACTGTATCCATGGTCTCTCCTTCATCTGACATGCACTGCTGTTTTGCTTTCATCAGTCAGCTGTGTGTCTGATGCCATTCAGATTGCTGGCCAGTGGCAGAAAAGTGAAAAGAATCAAGTGCCACTACCTCACTGCAGCTGGGTTTGTCAAGCTCACGGATCCATCCCCATACAGTAAATGCTGAATAAATATAAACACTGGTCTAGTCCTGGCCCAGAGCCAATCTGCTGGTGAAAGTACCCTGTTTTCTTGAGAAAATACACACAGAACCGCCAGTGAATAATTTATTAAAAGTATGTTGACGTTCAAAAAAGTGCTACTTGCTGTTAACAGAATGTGCTTTCCATATGTTTTAATATTTAATAAATTATTGACTGGCAGTTTTGTGTGCATACTCTTTTTTTGGTTTGCTCCATTTTCGATTGGATCACTGCACTTTTGAACCAGTGTGCTGGGGATTTATTTGTTTTCTACCTTTTTTCTTCAGCCCTTTTTGTCACACTTCGGCATCTGGTCATGTCCTCCCTGCCCAGTCATGTCCAGATCTTATTTTTTAACTTCTTTATTACTTCATCAAAAAAAAAAAAGATAATGACAGTTGTATGGTCATAGTGTTTGTCAAGTCAAATAAATTAATTGTCATGCTATGCATCTTGTACAGTCTTACAGTATATTGTCATATTACTACTTCTTTCTCAACATGTCACATATATCGTCCATAAAGAAAGGGAAAAACCATATAAATAAGCTATTAAACTATATACAATAAAAATAAGAAACAATTGTAACCATTAAAACACAGAAATTAAAAAATAAAAGAGTTGATATTTCATTTAACAGCATTTCACATATGAGCCCATATATAGTATTACAGTAAAGTGCTAAATATGGGTACAGGTTGCGCATTCCCAAGTTCTGTATTTTTGTGCCTGTTGGGTTAAAATAGAGATACTTTCCACCTCTTCGATAAGTGCCATAAAAGGGAGCCAGGTTCCCTTGAATTTGCCAGTTTGTAATCTAAGATCAGCAGTCATGTCCAGATCTGAACTGTTCCTGGTTCTACGACATGGCCTAGGTTTAGATTTAGGTTTAGGTTTAAGCCTTTGCTCTGCAATACTGTATATGCCTGTACTGTACTGTGAGTACACTGAGCCAAACCCAGGGTGCGCCACCTGGAAGTAAATGGTGGAGAGGGAGGAACAAACATTTAAGTTAATTGAGCATCTCATCTTTAGGGAAAAAGTGCTTTTTTTAAATAAATTACTGCCATGCTCTCCCATTCACTAGAATATGTACCTGGCTAGAGGCCATGGTGAAGTGGGACCCAGGAATTTAAACTATTCTCTCCTCCTCAAACAGTGTACTGAGTGACAGGCTTGTTTACTGTCTGGAAAAAGTATTTTGTGGCACAATTTTGACCTGTACCAGAAAACAAAAGATATCAAACAAAGCTCACCCATGTCCCTGCTAGTAACCATCTCAAAGCAGATGTGCGTGATGTCAGCAAAACTCAAGATGGTGCTAGCCAGGATAAAGAAACAGATGTTAGGGCATTTTTCAGGCAGCTCTCTCTCTCTCTCTCTCTCTCTCTCTCTCTCTCTCAGTGCATGTTTTACTAGCCACCAAAGAGGACAGTGTTCTGTCTCTCTATCTCGCTACACCAGGGATGTCTCTCTGTCACTCTATTTCTCACTATTGCTATAGGTGCTTTTACATGGAGCTCACTTTCAGTGCTCATTTTGTAATGCACTGTGCTCCACTCACAGTGTTTTGCTCTTGGTCCTTTTTGCACATGCTGCCTTGCATCAGTGTCTCTGCCCTTCGGGTTATCAGGTGGCTCAGAAATAACATGTGAAACAAAGGAGTGTGGTGCAGTGAGAGGCAGGACATGTTTACATGGCACAGCAGAATGAAAGAAATGACTGTGAACCTAGAAAAGTAGGGAATGCTGTTTCGGCTAACGCTCACTTTGATTGCGAAATGGATTGCCTTTACTCAACAGACAGGTACTGTTTCAGTGGGTCTGTACTGGTCATTCTGATAAAGATTGTCACAACCCCACTCCAGGGGTCAGGCCCTCTGCTACCATGGTGCCTAATCTTCAAGTGTGATTCGTGATGAGGGGACAAACAGTAACCATCCTGTTTTGGGTCTGATCAAACTACCAGTCTCAAGTCCTAGGGTAAATTCTGAACCCTTTTTAGCTATCACACCCAGGTAACAGGTCCAAATATCACACTCTTTTCTGGGAAATGCAGCGCAATATTTGACCCAGCGGGCATACAACCAACCTGGTTCACGCACCCCTTCCAACTCAGTTGAGATGCTGGTATTTTTCTTACCTTGCTGGATCTTTACACAGATCCTGGTTAGCATGGCTGCATTAGGTGACACAATAAGCACTTAACAGCTGTGTTAGAATATTAAGACTGTTCCACCATTCACACTCAAAATGAGAAAATGTCTCGGGCAGGTTTTAAGGGAAAAAACAAAGTTTACTAAAATTAAAAATAGTAAAAAAAAAATACAAAACACAGAACATATATACGTTAAGGGTACAGTCAGAAAATAAACTGACAATTATAAACAAACTACCTTGTTCTGAATATCTAATCCTACCCCAGTTTCAATTGGTAAACAGTGGTGCTGAAATTACCCATTTTGGCAGAAGTGCCTCTCTTTGAGTCCGGGGGGGGGTGCCCTGCCAAGTCCAGAACGCAAGTGTGTCCATTCAGCCAAGCTTCACAAATATCAAAGAGGCCAGGATGTCCCTCCCTCTTTGTGATGTCACAGCTCTGAGCTGCTAGTGTGAGATCACATTCAGTCCTGCATACTTAATTTGTAACATGAAGCTATATAGACAAACATGTTAGATTACAATTAGAATCTGTAAATATAGCAACTATTTTAATTATAACAAGACAGTCTATCTGCCTCAGAGTGTGGTTAACAACACCCTTTGAGGTTGCAGAAGTATCTTGAAAGGTTAATTCACATATGGTTTCCAAAAACCATCTTGCTCTTATTATCCTCTAAAATGTAACCTTTTATGGCAGTCTTCCTAAGTTCAAAGCAGCTGTCTTTTTACAACCTGGTAGTATAGCAGCTACACAGGCTCTAACAGGTATTTGTCAAAAAAGGAAGTTCTAACTACAGTAGTTTTTCTGTAGGCCAGTGAGAAGGCAGACCATTTTTCTTATTTTTTAAAATCCAATGTCCCATGAGGCTCTGCTGTTTGACCTGTTTCCTAAGCAGGACTTCCATACAAAACATATATTTATAACAAAACTATAATTCAAATAATAACAAGCAGATGGCTATTGTCACAAAAACCACTGCATGTAAAAGCACCTTATGTGTCCAGGTGGGTGGGTGGACACATGCTGACAAGCTGCACTGTCTGTCTCTCACTGTGCACATTCCCTGGAGACCAGTAGTGATGGTGCAGTGAATATAGCTGTGGAACAACTGCCTGTGTGTGTCTCTCTCTCCTCTAGCTCGACAAGCCCACCCTTCAGCAGTGTCTCACTCTTTCAGCTAAGAAATATGATCCCTACTGGCTACTACTTGCTTGTTTGTTGAAGCAAGTATGTTGCTGCATTTTAACTTTCTGCACATGTACTGGTGGTGGGGGGGGGCACTGTAATTGAGGAAGGAGCCACAAGTGTACCTCAGCAGGAGGTACTATCTGGATAATGGGATTTCTGGCAGGAAAGCAGTGGAGAGAATGACTAGAGCACAAATTGGCATGTCAAGATACAATAATGTGCACAAAGTCATAAAGCTGCTCAGTCACTTGCCTTCCAGCTTTATGCAAATGAAAGTACTGAAGCACTCTCTCATTGGAACACTTAATTTCTTTCAAGTATACAAAGTTTATGCCCATGAAACTCTGACCACCATCATACTCTGCTTGTGTGGCAATTGGTGTGTCAGGATGAGCCCCAATCTAGATTGCTCTGCATTGGGCTAGTCCGTGATACACCTCTGAAATGCCGTTCTCTGAAGCAAAGCCAAATGCTTCTTGCACGCATGCAAGGAAACATAAAAAGCATTGTAAAGCAACCCATAGCACTTGTAGTGCCAATAAAACTCACTACCATAAAACAGGGCTCTGACTATCAAGCAGAGCCAGTGCTAGTGTTTGAAAAAAAAAAAAAAACAAGGTGCTGCGTCAGCATGTGGTCTAAAAGCAAAACAAAATGGTTATATTAAATGCACACTGAAAATAGAAAATAGAGTTAAAATCATATTGCAACCTTAGGTCTTCTTCAGGAAATATCTAAAAGAGAAAAAAAAAAACAAGTTAGTGCCTGGTTGCCTAGCTCCAGCTATGACTGTGCACATTCTGTGCATGCATGCACATGCCACATAGATTCATAGATTCGATACGAGTTTTATGAGGTCATTGACCATTGCAAAAACTTGCCACCATTACTGGTGGAATATTTATTTTGTATTACCTATATAATTATCCAACCTATTTTTGAAAGTATCCATTGTTGGACTATTAACTACGTCTTCCGGTAGTGTATTCCAAATATTAATTATTCTTTGGGAGTACCAATAACTTCTTTTAACTGTTCTGCATTTTTCTCCTATTAGTTTATATTCATGTGATGTAGTTGGTTTCATGACCGGTTGCCTAATTAAACCTATTGCTTCTATGGTAAGGTAATTTTAACAGCACCATAAGCTAAGCAGAGATCCCCTTAGTTCTTCTAAATTCCATTGCATACAAACTCAGTTTCGCTAGTCTTTCCTCATATGTAAGATGCTCCACATTTTTTTATCCTGTAATTGCTTTTCTTTGCACACACTCCATCATTTGTTTTCCTCTTACGATTTGTGGTACACAAAAGGGGGAAGAGTACTCAAGGTGGGGCCTGACCAAACTGGAACACAGAGGGACAATGGCCTCTGTTTTTCTGCTCTTGATGTTTTTGAATATACATCCCAGAATTCTTTGGCATTTTTGAACTGTCATTTTAGTATGTAATTCAAAAGTTAAGTCATCTGAAATGATTATACCAATATCTTTTTCACTAGTTGTTTCTTGCAGGATAGTGCTATTAAGTGTATTGGTTCTTTTTGTGTTATGTCCCAAAATGCATTACTTTGCATTTGTTCTCATTGAATGCCATTTTGTTCTGTTTAACCCAGATTTCAAGTTTTGTTATGCTTTGTTGAAATGTTTGACCTAATGCTTGATCATTTACTATGCTGCCAATTTTGCAGTTGTCTGCATATTTACATAGCCAAGTATTATCCGTCTGCATGGTTGATACCTATATATTAAACAGTGTGGGTTCCAATACTGAGCCTTGGGGCACACCACTTGTGACATTTCCCAACGTTGACAAATTACCCATTATTCCTACTTTTTGTTTTCTTTCGTGTAACCATGAATAAATTCAAGCTATTAAGTTTGGCTGGAATTTCAGCTTTGCTAATTGTTCTAATAGTGTTTTATGGGACACTGTGTTGAAGGCCTTGAGCTGTCCAAGAACACAATGTTCACAGGCATTCCCTTGTCTAGGGCTGCACTAACTGGTTCAAAGAATTGTAGTAAGTTTGTCAAACATGATCTTCCTGAACTAAAGCAGCATGCTGAGTGGTGTTAGCCAATCCCTTTGCTGTATGTATATTATTATCTGCCCTTGAATTAATCTCTCAAGTATTTTACCCAATATGGATGTTAGACTTATGGGTCTGTAGTTCTAGACATCTTTTCTAGTACCACCTTTATATATGGGAGTGACTGTGGCTTCTTTCCATTCCTTTAATACTTTACCCTCTCTCAGACAAATGTTAAATAGATAAGTTACTGATCCCTTCAATTCATCTGCTAATTCCCTAAGCAATTTAGGGTGGATACTGGCTGGCCCTGCAGAGCTATTTTGTTTGATACTTAATATTGCTTGTAGTACTCCTTTTGGTGTAAATGGTATATGGTCTTCTGGTTTTACCTCAATATTATTTATGGCCGATTCTTTTGGTGTATAAATGCTTATGAAATAGTTATTTAATTCATTTGCCATTTTGCCTTCATCTCAAACTATTTTGTTTTGTATTTGAGGCAGTCCAACAGTCCTTTGACCTCCCTTCAGGGATCCTATATAGTTAAAAACATTTCTTGTTATCCTTGATGGATGTGGCAAGATATAATTCTGTTTTCTGTTTTCTGTTTTGATTTCTTAATATTGCTCTTTACTTGGTTTACTGCTTTTTTATACTGTTGAAGATTATATTCATTGGGAGATTTTCTATATTTTGTGTATAATTTTTTTTCTTTTCCTAATATTTCTTTTTTTATTCTGGTTCCACCAGGGTGGTGCTCTTTGATTGTTGTTATACTTATTTATTGTCAGTACCCAACAATCTATACACTTGTTTAATTTCTGTTTAAGTTGATCCCATATGGTCTCCATATCTGAATTGTCAAGTTCTATTTTCCATTCCCAGTCTTGTAGGTATTTTATTTATTTTATTTATTTATTAGGATCTAGGATTAAACACCTTTGAGCTGAGAGCTCTTTTACAAAGGTTCCATGTCAATGGGAAGGAAGACATCATACAAGGGTATAGCAACATAGAGTATAAAAAATGTATAGTATTTACAATAATTACAATGGTTTGTACAAGCATGTTAAAAAAGCAATAGAAAACTATAGAGGTAAACACCCCACCAGGTTGCATTGACAGTAAGTTATAGGAGAGATAGTTGCAGATAGTATAAGGTTGGAGTCAGTTTGGAAGGCAGAAGTTAGTGGAGAGGAGAAGAAGAAGGCAGTAGGGAAGTGGGAGCTAACAGATGATGGGAGGGGGGAGTAGGGGGGGAAGTGGAGTTTCTGCAGTCAAGGACCTTGTCAGGAGAGATGTGAGAGTATATGCAGGAGGCAGGTAGGCAAGCAGGGTTTTGAGCCAACAAGTGGAGGTAGGGAGTGGTATGGAGTGGTAGAAGTTGCCTTGATATGTAAAGGTGGGAGAAACATAGAGGAAGGTCAGAGCCCTGGGCAGAGAGGACTAGTGGAAACAGTCACAGGTGCTGGAGGCAGCAAGCTGCTGGCACAGTAGTCTCTTGAAAGGGCCCACGTTAGGTAGTGCAGAGATGTCCTGGCTGAGGGCATTGAACCAGAGTGGTGCTCTGTAGGCAAAAGAGTGCTGACCGTGGGTTGTTCGAAGATGAAGAACATGGTAGAGGTGAGTTCTAGCACTTCTTGTCTGTTGTAGTTTGCTAGTTTGCTTTATGACAGTTTTTAATCATGTTTTTCCTTTTATATATATAGCCTATCTACTTTCATTTTGAGTAGTATAGTGTAAATGATCACTTTTTCCTAGCGGCATTTGTATTTGTATATCCTGCATATCTTCCTTCATATTAAAAAAAAAACAAGTCTAAGATGTTATTTCCCCTGGTACTTTAACAAGCTGCTCCAAATTGTGTTATACTCTTATATCTATAAATCTGTTCTTTATGCTCCCTGTTCCCTGTATTGTGGTCCAGTTTATTGCTGGAAAATTGAAATCACCCATGAGTAAATAATCCCTTGTAACTGACATGTTTTCAGTCTTGGAAAGAAATCTGTTATTTCCATCCAAATCCAGACTGGGTGAGCAATACACCACGCCAACAGTTAGCATTTTAGTTGGCAACTATACTATATTAACTGGCCTTGCCTTTTTCCCATAGGGAAACCGTGGCGTTATTTGCCGTTATAAAGGAGCGTTTATAAAGGCAGACACACGCACGGTTTCCCTCACTCTACGCATGCCCTGCTGCAGCTCTTCTGAGACCATGGCCGCAAGTTTTGTTTGTTCTGCAGAGACCCAACTGCCATTTGGACACTGCGGTAAGTACATTTTAAAACAGAAAATGTACCACAATGGGGAAAACTTATCTTCTCGCTGCTGATTGAAAAAGTTTTAAAATAAAATACAAAACGACCACATACTGAAAGCAAACGGGACTGTGGAGCGCTCCGGAACCTGCATTCATTTCATATGATTGCTGTGGTGAAAAAGGCAAACCCAGCAATTATATAAAATAAAATATGGGGTGATGTGTTTAAACTTGAAGTTTACACACACCCTCATGGTTAGATGCTAACATAAACCCCTCAAGCGTCACTCTCGGGGTTTATGAGCATCTAATCACTTGGGTGTGTGTAAACTTCTCGTTACACACATCACCCCATACTTTATTCTCTATTTAATTCATAACAACTCACTTTCAGTGTTGAGTGTTCCAGTATGTTCATTTATTTTGTGGGCTTTATATTCATTTACTATGTATAATGCAACTCCCTCACCTCGTTTATCCATCCTAGTTTTATAGAATATAGAGTATCCTGGGATGTCAGTACACCAGTCCTTATCTTTGAACCAGATCTCGGTAACCACACAGATTGAGATATCTTCAATATATAATCTATGTTTCAACTCATCTATTTTGTTGTGTAAACTACTAGCATTTAACAATAACATTCTTGTATTTTTGTCTACTTTATGTTTTTTATTATTTTCTGTTTCTTCTCTTTCATTTGGTTTACTTTGATTTAAATTATATGGTTCTTTATTTTGATTAATTAGTGATATGTTACTTCCAGAGTGTATTTCCCTCTGATTCTCATGCCCCCCCCCACACACACACACATATCTTGTTTAAATGTTTGTTTTTACATTTTTACATTTGTTTTCCTAGGAGGGTACTCTCTTTCCTACTGAGATGCAATCCATCCAGGAAGAATTTATTTTTAGAAGCAAACTCCTCTCAATGCATGATACATGTTATACCTTGCCTCAAGCACCTATTTTCTCAGCCAGTCATTTATGACCTTTACTTTTTTTGAATAATATTCAGACTCTCTTGGAATAGGTAATATTTCTGATAAGGCTACATCACAGCCCAGGTCGACTAGTTTGTTAGTTAATGAAACATATTCTTGCTTGAGTTGTTGAATTTAGTCTCATCTGATATTATTTGTCCCTGCATGTATGATCACCAGGGGTTTCTCTCCAGAATTTTACAAGATATATGTAACTATGACTGTGATGTCTGCAATCTTAGCTCCTCTAAAGTATGATAAAGTTCTATTATGAAATGGGCATTAGAATTTAAGTTTCCTGATTGGTGCATACCTGTGTGATATTCCTTCTTACGCACAGGAAGAAGGACCAGCAGTGCCCTGTGGGCACTGATCCTAGTAAATATGCCAGTTAGAATGTTGGCAAAGTGAAAGTCAGCCATCTTCTTTTTAACCAACTGCAAGTGACATGCAGGCTGTATTTTCAGTCTGCCAACAAAAAAATACAATGAATATATCTGACCTTCTTTTAACATTACCTCAGTCTGTTAAATCTCTGAATGAAGCATGAAATAAACAGCTGTGATGTCTCTCACAGCCCACCTGCTCAGTCATGTATGAAAAAAAAAATCAGAACAGCTGCAATCTCTCCACCAGCCCGACCACTTGCTCCTTAAGATCCATCCTTGAATTTAATAAAATAAAGAAAGGTACAGCCACGATGTCTCTCCCAGCCTACCTGATCATTCATCTATTAAAAAAAGGAGCAACCGCTATCTCACTAACCCACTCACTGTATCTCTGTACCTGCCTGCCCACACGCTCGCTCTGTCTCTGTACCAGCCCACGCACTCTTAAAATTGTAACTTTAAATTATATATACAAAAAAAAGCCAAACAGCTGGATTTTAATCTTTTTTTTTCTCGTCTCCACACAGCATGGGGGGGGGATGAATACCTAAAGTACAGAAGCCTTTCTAGGACAAAATTCCTTTAGTGCAAAAAAAAAAGAACACAAGACTCATAGGCGGAGGAACTATTTTATTAAAAGTGATACCAACATCGTGTTTTCTAATTTAAATTGGAAATGTAACCTACTAAATGCACTTTCACTAAAGATATCCATTTCATAAGTGCAATAAGCCCCTCCAGGGTGTGTGTCAGACACTTTAACACACGGCTAGGAGGCTGGACGCACTCGGCCAGTGGCCTCGTGCCTCACTACACCTCCTAGCCGTGTGTTAAAATGTCTAACGCACACCCTGTCGTGACTTATTGCTTACTTAGCTTTATCAGGATTACACATAACCTGATCCAAATGCTTTAGAATAGAGTCCCCTAGTACTAGAACTTCTTTATTTCTAGTGTGATTAAAGTTACTAGTATCCATTGTCTGTTCTGTATTTGTGTCAGTGTTAGTTATTTCTTGATCTTGATTGTTTATTAACATATTTTCTTGTTTTGTATTATTGAATACAGGAGGATCTAGATTCGGTATAAATATATTAGCATTTTTCATAGAATTACTACAGGTGGGGTGCAAGTCCAAATTCTGAGTTTGTAAAATGGAATTGTTTGTGAGTGGCTATCAGTGGATACAATATGAGCATCTGTAACTTTGGTGACCCCTTTAGTATTACAAGAGTTAATCGCAGGTTGACCAAGATGAATAGGTATGTTCTGATCTTCTATGTTGGAAGAGAAGGGGGAGGGTATTATCCTCTGATAATGTATAACTGCCACTGACACCTGCTAGTGGTGGTGAGTTGAAAAGATGCCCAATGGAGCTACTCAAGCTGGGCAACACAATGGAAAGGTTTTCCAACATCTATGGAACACAGCTCCTGAAAAGGAAAGAGAGAATACTTTCAAATGAATTTCTGACACACAGTAAAATTGTATAAAATATCAAGAAAAATGACTACGTTTGTAATAATTGCCCCTAAACATCAGTTTTAAACAGGATGAGTGTGCCCGAAGCCACATAAATAAGAAAAAGTGGCAGAAGACACCAGGAGGAATGAGTGCTGTGTGACTGGACTTCTCTACTGGAACTAAAGAAGTAGAACTCTTGCACTTGGACCTTTAATTTAGGATAAAAAAACAAACTAACAAGCAAAACAAAACAAAAAAAAATTAGTGTGTTTGTCTGAGTTAACTGAACTGAATGGTTATCTGAATGGTTATCCAGGTGTAAATCTCAGGTGATTGAAAGGGCTTGATAGCTGTGCAGTTTAAATTACTTGTAGAAAGATCTAGTAAGTAGGGGGAGTGGCTTAGCTAGAAGGAAGCTAAATTTAAAGACTGCATTAGAAAGATTTTGTTAGTAGCTTGGCAAAAGACACCAGGAGGTAGGAGTGCTGTATGACTTGACTTCTGTACTGGGACTGTATTGCCCTCCTTCCCTTCCCTCCACCCTTCCACCCAAAGCTAGTTCTACTTTTATAAAAGTAGAACTAGCTTTGGGTGGGAGGATGGAGGGGAAGGATTTGACTGACAACAGGAACTTCCTGTTTGGGAGCAGGAAGTGAGTGATCACAGAGCCACCAAAGATACACCATCCTAGAAGGGCAAGAGTAGCTCTCCAGCCCCCTCTAGCTGCTGGAGGTCTGCCTCTGAGCAAGTAAGGGGTCTACTGAGAAACATAAGAAATGCTTGTCTCAGAACAGGACAATCAGGAGCTCAAAGGGCACAGATGCAGAAAGTAAGTAGAGAGAGAAGAGAAAGAAAAAAAACAGAGGAAAGAGTAAAGATTCCAAACAACAGTTAAGGGGCCAGAAATCAGACATGATGAGAGTGGTGCAGTGCAGTTGCTGTGGAGCAGCAGTCTTCCAGGAGATGTTCTGGAGCATGTGGTGTTGTCCTATCTGTAGGCACCTCTCTGGGCTGAGGGAGTTGGTTGCTCATCTCCAGGCTGAGTTGGCCAGGATTTGTGGGACCTCATCTTCCATCCAGGGACCACCAGTGCCACTGCCATTGCCTCAGAGGTTGCCAAGAAAGATGAGCGGTTGGACCACAGTGGGTTCAGGGAGGGTGAGAGTGGTGTAACAGATGCACATCCCTCCAGCTGTACCTCTCCACAATTCCCATGCCATTCTGGTAAAGTGTGGTTCCTCTATGGAGGCACCTGCAGTGGAGCCCAAGAAGGATGCTGGGAACCTCCACAAAGGAGACCCACAGGAGGGTGGCATGGGACTCCACAGGGGAAGGAAACAACTCCTGGTGGGGGACTCCATTGTTAGGAAGGTAGAACTGTTGGAGAAAGGGGAGAGGGAGGTAAGGTGCCTGCCTGGCGCCATGGCTTGGAGGGACAGGGAGCGAATCCTCAGGATTGCCGGAGCAGCTGCACAGGGGAGGGAGCTGGATGTCATTGTCCACCTAGGGACAAATGACCTGGCTAAGAAAGGGATTAGAGCAGTGCAAGAAGAGTTTATGGAATTGGGGAGGGGCCTTAGACAAGTAGCGTGCACGGTAACCTTCTTGGAGGCGCTGCCCATCTATGGCGTAGGAGAGGCTAGCATGTTTCACACCATGGGATTCAATCAGTGGTTGAAAAACTGGTGCAGAGCTCAGGGATTTGGCTTCACTGGGGACTGGGTGTCCACCTGGAGTGATGCAAGCCTATATTGGCATGATGGTCTGCATCTGTCCAGGAAGGGAACCAGGATCCTAGGTGATAGGTTTAAATGCTTCATTGGCAAGCAATTAAACTAACCAAGGGGGGACACACTGGAAAGGAGCAGGGAAATCCTAGCCCCCCAAAACAAATCACGGTAGTAAGTGCAGTAAAACACCAACATAGAGGTGGCGATAGGGAGAAGGGCAGGGGTAAATGGGGAAAGTGACAAAGGCAAGAAGGACAGGGATGGGGCAAAAAGGAGTAAGGCCATCAGGAAATGGAGGGTAATGAGTACCAATGCCTGTAGTCTGGGCAACAAGCTCCCTAAGCTGGTGGCCTTGATGGACGAGGGATGCCTGGATATTGTAGCAGTCACAGAAACATGGTACACAGAGAACCATGACCGGTATGTTAACATATCAGAGTAGATAACCTACAGGAGAGACAGGCAGAGGAGAAGAGGGGGAGGAGTAGCTCTCTATGTAAAGGAAGGGATAAAAGTAACTAAACAAAAGAGTAAACAGGGTCGATAGGAGGCACTGTGGGTCACCTTGGAGACTGGAAAGGGCACTACAATCCGCACAGGGGTTGTGTACAGACTCCCATGTCAGGAGGAGGGACTGGACAAGGATATGATAGAAGGCATTCTTAGGATGGCAGAGAAAGGGGAGATACTGTTGATGGGAGACCTGAATATGCCAGATGTTAACTGGTGCACATTTGCTGCAGCCACATCCAAGAGCAGGGCCATTCTCGATGCCCTACAGGTGGCAGGCCTCAGACAGCTAGTTTCAGAACCCACTCATGAGGGAGCAATCTTAAACCTCATACTCTCAAATGGGGGCAGTGAGAGGATCTCAGATATAGAAGTGAGTTGCCATCTGGGAACAAGTGACCATCAAACAGTGGTTCACGTTAAACTCAACTACAGAGTCAAGCCCTACAAAAGTGAAAGTACTGGACTTCAGGAGGGCTGACTTTGGCAAGATGGGAGAGTGCCTCAGAAAAGCACTAGCAAACAGGCTAGAAGGAGGGGTGGAGCAACAATGGGGAATCATCAAAACTGCTATCACAGAGGCAACAAGCCTTTGTGTGAAGCAAATAAACAAATCAAAATGAAAGAAAAAGCCACTATGGTTCTCAAAAGAGGTGGCTGGGAAAGTCAGGGAGAAAAAGATAGCATTCAGGAAGTATAAGGAAACACAGAAGGAGCAGGACAGAGAGCTGTATCAGTTAAGGCAGAAGGAAGCAGTGAGGGAAGTCAGAATAGGAAAGGCCCAAACTGAGGAAAAGATAGCCAACGCAGTTAAGAAGGGGGATAAAACCTTTTATAGGTACATCAGAGAGCATAGAAAGACAAAGGGAGGGATAGTGAGGCTGAATAGAATGAATGGTGGGTGGGCAGAGGGGGACAGTGAAAAAGCAGGGATGCTGAACAAATATTTCTGCTCAGTATTCACAAAAGAGGAGGGGGAAGTGCCTAATCCAATTAACAGAAGCGCTCTTGATAGGGGGGTCGATCCCAGCCCTTTCACAGAAGAAAGGGTTCTGCAAGAACTCCTAAAACTGAAGGTGGACAAAGCAATGGAGCCTGATGGAATTCATCCCAGAATTCTAAAAGAATGAAGGTGGGAACTAGTGAAATCACTGACTACTCTTTTTAATAAATCATGGGAGGATGGTGTGGTACCCAAGGACTGGAGGAAGGTGGATGTGAGTCCCCTTCACAAAAGTGGGACCAAGACAAAGGCAGGAAACTACAGACCTGTCAGTTTGACCTCTGTGGTAGGGAAAGTGATGGAGTCACTTCTGAAGAAAAGAATTGTTGAGTACCTAGAGGCCAGTGGGGCACGGACCCAAGGCAGCATGGGTTCACAGTGGGAAGGTCATGTCAGACGAATCTAATAGATTTCTTTGACTGGGTGACCAAGTAGTAGACCAGGGAGGGGCTGTGGACATGGCCTACCTAGACTTTAGCAAGGCATTTGACATAGTCCCACACAAAAGATTAATAGTCAACTAACCAGCCTGGAGAGTGGGTCTCAGGGTGGTAGACTGGTAAAAGATTTGCTGGACAACAGGATACAGAAGGTAATTGTAAATGGAGTCCACTCTGAAGAAAGAGGGTTACTAGTGGGGTACCGCAGGGTTCAGTACTGGTCCAGTCCTTTTCATGTCTTTATAAGTGACATTGCAGAGGACTGAAGGAAAAGTAGTGCCTCTTTGCAGATGACACAATGATCTGCAACAGGGTTGATACACAGGAGGCATGGAAAGGATGAGAGGGACTTGGCAAGGTTGGAGGAATGATCAGAAGTATGGCAGCTAGGATTCAATGCAAAGAAGTGCAAAATAATGTACCTGGGAAACAAGAACCCAGGGGAAAATTACACAATGGGGGGGAGGTAGTAACAACAACAAAAAAGGAAAGGGGTGAAATGTAAGTAGTGGTGGTATTCCATCACTTTGTTCCTCTCAATTTCTCACTATGGTGAAGGTGTGCTCAATGCTGCATTAAATAATTTGACTACAAGCAAGCCAAGTCTCCGGTCTCTCTGTCGAAGCATGGGTGCAGCTGTATTGATTTTTGAGATCTCTGGCATTGTTACGGTATAAAATCCCATTCCGTCCCAAGTATTTCAGTAAGAAACTGTTACACTTTTAACTTCATCAAAAGAAGTAAAATGCTCTTTAATTAATAGTGATTATTTCTTGCACACAGATAAAAACACCTTTATCTCCAGTTACAACCTCTCGGTTGATATTTTTGGTTACAACTGAGAGGTTGTAATCAGCACCTGTCAATCAAACATCACCTCCGAAAGCTAACTGGTGCATAGTTTCACTGTGGGCAGGCTGAACATCTTGCCCAGCATGGCATCTCAGTTATGAGTACCGGTACTGGCACTCAAGCTTCGACAGACGCTGTTAAGACAAGTAATATTTTAAATATTTTAAAAATAAAAGGGAGAGACAGGCTGTGTGTGTGCATGTGTGTGTGTATATATGTGACAGAAGTGCTGCGCTAACTGAACTGTGCTGAAAGGGAAAAAATGATCACCATTAATTAAATAAAATAATATGTGTGTGTATGTGTGTGTGTGTGTGTGTGTGGTGTAAAAACCAGAATTTTACACACACATACACTAGGTGTGGGACACTTTTAGAAACCCTTTGGGCTGCGCCCTTGGGGTTTATGCATTCCACCGGGTATGTGTACAATTCTGGTTACACACACAGACCCATATATTATTCTATATTTTAATAATACATTTTAGGTTATGCATGTTTCAGCAATGTTGTCCCATCTACTGTATATCTTATTGCAATTAAAGGAGCAGTCTTCCCCAAATTTGCAAAAACATATGTTGTGCAGAGTGTTTTGATTTGTGTGTGAAGTCCTGGTGTGTCCTTCCTTCTGTCTGCTATTAGGAGTTTTTCCTAAATTAGCCTGCTAATTTTATGGTAGTTTTATGACTCCTGGGGATCTCCATCTGAGATAACTTAATTGCATTCCTTGTTCCTACAATGCATCCTGTCTCATGTGACAGCAATCCTGAAGATGGATTATTTTTACTAACGATTTAAAATGTAATGGTGATAACTCACTAGTTTCAATGCACATACAAAACAATTATTATAAATGTAGAAAGTGCTGTAATAACACCTTAAAACACAGTTAATAAAACAGACAATCTTCTGTTTAATCTGTTGGATTACGTACAGTCAAAGGAGGACCAAGGCCCTCGGTGACATCATTTCCTGTCAGGAGCCCAAAACATATGACTGCCAGCAGCCCTTAATTACAGGGTGATTTACATATGAATAACTCTGGACTGCAAAGACTCACAGATAAACACAATAGCTCATTCAAATTGACTTTTTATGGGCTTTCAGACATTAAGAAATCCTGTAGATGACAGTTCCCCTTTAAAAAAGTGTCTGTTTTTGTTCGCAAACCCCTTTTTAAATTCCAGCTCAGACATACATTGGTATACTGCCACTGTTGGATTCATGGATGGTACAAAAGTAAACTTATTTTTAAACTCTCATTCACTTTTCAAAAGTTGTGTTCCCTCCATGATTTTTGGTAATTCTCATATGACTCCCTCTATTCTTATGTTTCTCATGTAGATCCTCACATGCTGTCTGCTGATGTCTCTGATTGTTGCTCTGATATGGGTGCTCTATTCTGTCCTTCTCTGGAACTTACGTAGAAACTGCACAAATTCAACTAGCAGATACATAGATACTGTTGGCAGATATGGGTCTATGGACCACCCAGTCTACCCATTTGAGCTCATAAGATCATATTAAGTTTTTCCAGCAGTCTGTTGCCCCTTACCCCTACCTCCAGGATTCCCTTATGTCTATTCCATGCATTCTTAAATCTCATGATTGTTTCAGCCCCCCCCACTTCCTCAGGCAGGGTGTTCCACTTGTCAACCACCCTGTCTATGAAAAATTCTTCCTCACATTTCCTCTGAATCACCCTCCCTCCAACTTCATCCCATGTCCTTTAGTCCTGGAACATATTTTTTTGCTGGAAAATAGTGTTTTCCTGCACCCTGTTCCTCCCTGTAAGGCACTTGTATGCCTCTATCATATCCCCTCTCCCTTCTCTCCTACAGGAGTACATATTCAAGTCCTTCAGACTGTCCTTATAGGACTTGTGATGCAATCTCTGTCTGAATCTGTTCAAGTCAATAACAGTGTCAAACTCATTTATATCACATGTTGGCACAAAGTTTTAACCTTTTTGTAATAATATCTGTGTTTCCATATCAGTGAAGATATGTCCTGAGATATAAATTATACTTGTTCTTCTGATATCTATTCTGGGGACTGTGGTTCCTTTTATTCTGCACTCCCCTTAGCCCTTTTTTGTTCTGATAATGATTCCCTCTCCCTCTGTCTATTCCTCCTTGCTCTCTTGACCCCCCCATTCTTTTTCTGAGATGCTGAACTATATCAGGATGGGGCTGCAACTGGACTGGTGATGATAGTTTGTTTAAGGGGTTAGCTCTTGTGTTGCTAGAGTGGGATGTGAGTATGAGATCAGATCCTCCTTTAAGAAAGAAAAACTGCTTTCTTGCTCCAAATCACTTGTAAATGAGCTGTCACTAGTAGTAATAGCTGTTTTATAGAGGATTGATTTGGGGGTCACTTTCCTACTCCTGTCAAATACCCTTCCACTTATTTTAATACTCAGTATCGTTGTCAAATTTAGGTCTTTTGACAGCACTTATTTTTTTGTCATGGAACTGAATAATTGCCTGTAGCTACTATTTCTTCCCACTTGATCAGCTCCACCCTCACTTTGGCTTCAATTTTCAGTCACATCATCAATTATTAGGCAAATCAGGAATATTGAGGCTTCAAGAAGATCTGCTCCCCACTTCTACAGGAGATTCAGTCTGTCCTTGCTTGATGCTGGCTGTTTAGTGTGCGGAGGCCCTACAGGACTCAGCCCACACTCAGGTAGGCCTTCAGAGACATTCTTTGCTAGTAGAGCCATCTGGCATGTAATGTGGTTCTATCCAGTGCTATGAATGTGCTTCAAATGGATGTCTTGCCCAATGCCTGGTTGCTTGCCACAGCAGTTTCAGCTGGGATATACTGTTGTAAGAAGGGATTTTTATTCCTTGAATTGGAGAATAATGACTCTGCTAGAGGGATCTCATAGTTCACATTACTTTTGTTGTTGAGGGCTGCTGCTAGTTCAGAGGTCATTGTACTCAGAATACACTCACCCTCTTTGGTCAGTCCAAATAACTGCAGAAATACAGATGCCAAGGAAACAGAGAGTTAGCTCTGGTCACTATAGCGGAGCCCTGACAAAAGAAGCAAGCAGTTCTGGGCACAGAAAGTCAGGCCTCAGACTCACAGGAGGTGCTCACAAGCAAAGTCCATGAAGTGGATAAGATGCTAAAAACCTTTATTCACAAAAAAGCAAATGGCATACAAATACTAGCAGACAGCAGAAAGGGTCAACATTTTGCACTTCCTGGTGCTTTTTCCAGAGCTACCATGACACCTTGTGCTTGCTTTTAAATAGTGTTACACCACCATATCAGGTGACTAAAAACATGTGTATGTAATTGTGACAGATTAGTCTCTCCCAGACTCAGCCTGCAACTGTTACCCGCTTTCTCAGCCATTCAGCCACCTGAAAGGGTCACCTTAGTATGCCTCCACCATTCAGCTGTAGCCACTGCTCATACAGTTCAGTGGTCCACCAAAAAGGCAAGCGACTCACCCCTACTGCACAGCTGAGAATCACTTTGCTTTTAGTATGGTAACCATAGGCTTCTCTTCAGAGACAGAACACAGTTTATGTCAATTATAACTGAGTTATCTGTACCTCAAAGGACTCAGTCACAGAAACATGACATATGTAAAAAATAATAGTTTAATACTTCAAGATATTCACACATATAATACAGGATACTACACTAAGACTATGGGGAATGACAATTCTACTGAGATAAAAAGAAAATGTTTTATATACTATACAGGAGAAAGCATGCAGGAAAAAACTATATCATTCTTCTTTCTCTCTGTTAACTTTCTTGGACTCACTGGCCTGGTGGGACTGAGGGTTGAGGCACTGGATGCCACACCTTACACCATGTTGGTAACCTGGGTTCAGTGATGGACTTGGATAGCCAGGGGTTGGCAGTAGAGGGTGAGGATGGAACATCCAGATGACTGCTCTCCTCTCCCTGGGGTGGGATCCAGGAATGGTCAGTGTCTTGGTGGCCCCCAATGGAGATGGGGGCACTGCAGGTTCACTGGCTGACATAAGGGGTGAAGTGCAGCAGACGTTAGCAGGGCAGCTGTGCACAGGCATCACTGTATGCCACACTCCTTGGGAGGAAACAAAGAGAAAACCCCCATCCTTGGAGATAGGCGAAGGCATCTCTGCCCCAGCCACACTTCCAATACTGGGCAATCTCCTTTCCCTGGCCCGCTCACCCAGCCTGGCACTCTAGACTATAGATAGAGCACCCTGGGATCCCCACCTCGGGGGGATCAGAGCTGGGGGGTATGTCAGGCTGAGGTGAGGGAGTAAGGAGAAAATGTCTCAGGTGGGAGGTAGAGTCCAGAAAATGGAGGATGCCAAAGACAGTTCCCCGAGTGTGGTGAAGAAACAGAATAAAAAAACTCAAAACTTTCTTGGGCTCTCATGTTTGATGAGGAACCTTTGTAAATGAGCTCCTTTGGCTCAAAGGTATTGTATTCGAATTGCATAAACAAATATTAAGCAAAGTATATTAGCTTATTACACAGGGTACCTTGGTAAATCGGGACAGACTCAAACCTTAATTGTTAACTGCTTATAGCCTCAGTCTGACTACCCAGACTCTCACAAAACTAGGTTTAACAAGGTTCCCAAAAACAGTCTCCACCCACCCTTGGCACATATGTCTTATGACATCACTTCCAGGCCAGTCTTTTTGTGTTTTGAGGACCAGGTACTCTTAGGAAACTGGCCTGATCTGGACTTCAGGGGCTTGCATATTCCTAAAAGAGACCTCCTTTGTCATACCTCCTGTCTTACACAGCAGAAATGACTGCTTCATTTGTTAGCCAGGGTCTTCCCATAACATGACGGTCTGTTTTCACTTTGAAACATGAAAGGGCTGTTTTAGCTTACAAGCTCTCCCCTTAACTGGTCAGGGGGTCCTGTAACACAGGACAAAGAGATTGTAACCACTCTACAGAGTCATCTGGCATGCCTCTGGCAGCAAACCTAATCTCATTTCCCCTCACAGATACATTCATACTTATCAATACAGCTAGAAGGAAATAAAAATAAAACAACTACAGTAGAAAACTGTATGGCAAGTTGTTACAGTAATTTGTTTTCAATCAAGAGGCACACAAGTGACAGTGAATAAAAAACACAACCTAATAGTGGAAAATAAGATTACATGTCAAAGGGTGAAAGTGGAATGGCGACCACTAAAACAGCTTATGGATAATGCCGAATGGCAAATTCAGCGATGCCTCTTTTTTGTGGAGGAGACTGTATTCCTTGCACCCCACTTTTGGAGGTCTGTGCCCCATCACACACCCTTACTAAACATACTAACTCCGGGGGGACGGGGCAGACCTCAGGGAGGGGGGTACAGAGACATCATCGAATTTGTCATTCAACATTATTCATAAGCCATTTTAGCGGTCGCCATTCTGCTTTCGCCCTTTAATTGTGCTACCAAAAATAACGGTAAAAAATATTAAAGCTGTAAAAGCAGGTGTAAAATGCACATAAAACAATGGGGTAAAGAAGTGATAAAATATTTGGGTGAGGGATTGTGTATTGGATGGGATGGGTGGATTTAGGTAGGCAGTTGGGTATGTGTATTGGTTATAAAAGTAGAAATAAAAGTGAGAGATAAAACAATAAATATAGCAAAAATAAATGTGGACGGGGAGGAAAAATTAAAAAAGAAAAAGGGATGTGGGGGTAGGGGGCAGAACAGCAGTTAGTTGAGAATAAAGATGCCATATCTAAGTTAGAGCATTTTAAACATCATATGCTTCTAATAACCAGTCATCTTCAGGATTAAATGTACTGATGGCACACTGGAGCCTTACGTTATGGATAAAATATTCAAATATAACTTATCATCTAGCTTGTTAGTTAATCATATCTCTTAACGTCCTACTGCTTTCTCCCACTGGCAATAAAAGTTAACATGAAACCAAGCGAAATAAACAGTGCACTGAACAGACACATTACAATGCCAAGCATTTCCTATACCTATTCATATACAGTAATGACTAAGGTTAGTCTATAACCTGTTGCTGATAAGACGTCGTACAGGAGCTGATATGGCACCACACCCCAAGAGTCAACACATACGCAGCAGAGGAAGGCTTTGGACTGTAGCAACAACTGCAGCAAGGTATCTGTGTAAGTGGCTGAAAATGAAGGAAAGACGACATATCATTAAAAGACAAAGAACCTCTTTGTGCAAGCACCGAGTCAATGGTTACCCCAAAGGGCATTTGGCTGGGAAGCCAAGTTTCAAAGAAATACAAAATCACACATGCCCTCACAATGCAAAGCATCATGGGCTGCATATGCAAATCACCACAGAATATTATGCTGGTTCAACTTTAAGCAGAAATGCATGGTGCCGAAAGGCCTCTCACACAGTTTGCAAAGGGTGTCAACAGAAGACATAGACACATGTTTCGTCCTACCAGGACTCATCAGTATGCCTCGTCTGTTTGACACCCCAGTGGTGATTTGCATATGCAGACCACGGTGCATTCTTTCCCCTCCTAGCATTTGAACATGGTAATCCTGGGCCTTTCCTGCCTTTCTTCAGTTAGTAGGCCAGGAGTCTCCTGGGTCTTTCCCCTCCTCCCAAAAGGTCTGTCTCATCCTAAAAAGGGTATATTCAGCCTTCTGGTGCAAGTGGACATTTATTTTGTATCTGGTGCCTGTGATCTCAGGCTCAGGAAGCAGGTGATTTTAGTCTTTAGGGCTGGCCCAATATGTGGCTTCCAGCACTTTCAACTTGCATTGCAGGGCATCCAGTTTCTTGGCTCAAGCCTTTATAGTGTAGGAGGCTTTACTGGTGCACCTGCTTCTTATGAAGGCTTTCAGGGCATCCCACCTTGTGGCTTCTGAGATATCCCCGAGTTTAGTCCTTGATTTCTGCTTTAAAAGATGTTCCTTAAAGAGGATGTATTTTTTAGAAATGTAATATTTAGCCTCTACTGTCCCCATTAGCTTGGGGGGGGGGCACGTGAAAGTCACTGGCTCATAGGCTGAAATCAGGATTTGTTCCATCATGGTCTCCATGACTTCTGCCATGTAGTTTTTAGGGATCAGATGTAATTCTAGTCTGGTGTAAATCTGATGGGGTTGTGGAAAAGAATGAATAGTCTCTTCTCTGCGGATTGGCCTGTTGTCAGATGTCTGCTTGCCCCATGCTCTCATATTTTTATAGAGCTATAGATGCCTGCTGTCTAGGAGTCATGGGGGGGTTTCTTCTGTCTATGAAGTCATCAAACATTGTGTTCATGTCTTTTCCAAGGAAGATATTCACTAGGATGATCTCTGTGAGGCGCTGGGTGAGCACATGAAAGAAGCTGGATGTGATGAGTTGGGTGAGTATACATTGCAGAGAGTGAATTTGTCTCCCTCCAACTCCCCTTGAAGTATAAGGAAGCTGCCCTCTGGCTGTGTGACCCTCTCCACTTTAAAATTTATCCCTTTATGAATTGATACTCCTGTACTCCTGGAGTTGTACCAAGCCTGTTTTGAGTTTATCCATCTCCGCCTTTAGGAGATGGGTCTTCTGGAGGTTGACTAAATCAGCCCCCAGCTTATTTAAGTGGGGTAAAATCTTCCTTCTCTTAATCAAGGGAACCAATGCCTTTTAACATTCCAAGATACAAATTCTATTGGTGTAGTCGCCATTGGGGTGGCTGGAGGGGAAGTAGGAGGGGTAGTCTGATATAGTGTGCATAGGTAAAGTACCCTCTAGAGCTATCATGGGTGGCATTTGTCTGTGCTTTGCTGCTGTGTAACACCAGTTCCATGGTGGCTGCATCATGTTAAAGAAGTTCAAGAGATAGGAAATATTGTGCATATAATTAACTCTAGTTAAAGGGACACTGTCAACCCCCTTAGGCCTCAAAGAGCCCCTCATTTAAAAAACACATTTTTTTCTTTGGTAACCAGGTAAGGCCCACTAGGCACAAGTGCCTGTTTTCTGGGGCAACACAGGAGCATGGGGGGAAGTCAATCAATCAAAATCTTTATTTATCCAGTGACTTGCTCAGAGTCACACAGTATGCAAGTGGGGGTTGTGGGAATCAAACTCAGGTTTTCTGGATGTACCAAGCTCATTCACAGGTCATTACTCTAACCTCTAGGCTATACTGCTAGCCCAGTGATAGTTCACATTCTGCAGAGACTGCTCACATACCTGGTAGTTTGATTCTGGTTATTTTTTTTTCTTTTAAAAAGTGAAAAACAGCTCAACATACTGGAGTTACTGCACAAAAACATGCCTGTTTACATTCCTTGAACAACTCCTACTGCATCTTTCTTGGGACTTGGGAACACCCCCAACACAGTCTACATAAGAACATAAGAAGTAGCCTGCAGATGGAGACCATGTGATCCATCTAGTCTACCCAAAAATTTCTACACCCCCCCGTTTTATTATCCCTTCATGTGCCCTCATCGCCGTTCCCATACTAGTTTGAATTCCTGTACTGTTTTCGATGATACCGCCTCTGAGGGCAGGCTGTTCCATGGTTCTATCGCCCTCTCTGAGAAAAAGTAAGACATAGACAGGATGGAGGCAGCCCAGAAGAGGGCAACTACAATAGTGCAGGGTCTGCACCAGAAGACATATCAAGAGAGACTTAAAGATCTTAATATGTATAGCCTCGAGGAGAGGGAGGGAGAGGGAACATGATTGAAACTTTCAAATACCTCAAGGAATCAACAATGTTTAAGAGGGTAGCATCTTTCAGAAAAAGAGATGTGCAAGAACAAGGGGGCACAATCTGAAGCTAGAGGGGGGGATGGCTCAGAGGTAATGTGAGGAAGAATTTTTTCACAGAGAGGGTGTGGATGCATGGAACAGCCTTCTTTAGGAGGTTGCTGAGTCAAAAACAGTGGTGGAATTCAAGAATGCATGGGACAGACATAAGGCAATTCTCAGGGGTGGAGGTTGGAAGAAGTAGGCTGTTGGTTAGCTAGGAACTGCAACTTATCCATTAGGTAGGGAAATGGGCAGACTGGGTGGGCCAAGCGGTCCTTATTTGCCATCAAATTCTATGTTTCTATATTTCTTATATTGGTTCTAAATCTGCCTCCCACTAGGCACAGATTGTGCCTCCTTGTACATATTGTTTTGTTTTCCTGGAATAGGTTTCCTGTCTGGGCTGTGCTGATTCCCTTTATGTATTTGAATGTTTCTGTCATGTCCCCCCTATTTCTTCTTTGCTCTAGAGAGTATAAGTTTAATTCACTGAGTCCCATTTCATACTATTCTTAATGCAGACCCTGCACCATCTTAGTGGCCCTTCCCTGAACCCTTTCTAAATGGTAAATGTTCTTTTTTAGGTGGGGCCTCCAGAACTGCACACAGTATTTCAGATGTGGCCTGATCAAGGACCTGTACAGCGGGATGGTTATTTCATGCTTCCTGCTCATAATCCCTCTACCTATGCAGCCAAGGATGCCGCTGGCCTTCTGTGCTGCTTTTTCACATTGTTTCCTCACTTTTAGATCATCGAGACAATTATTCCAAGGTCCCATTCCAGCTTTGATTCTTCTAATTGATGCCCATTCAGTATGTACGTTTTTCTTGGGTTACGTTTACCCATGTGCATCACCTTACACTATTTGGCGTTAAATTTTAACTGCCATATTCTTGACCACTCTTCTCATTTCTTGAAATCGGCTTCCATCCCCGAAGTATCTTCATCTGTGTCTACTGTCTTGCAGAGTTTTGTATCATCTGCGAACAGGCAGACCTTCCCCTCAAGTCCATAGTGATGTCACTGATGAATATGTTGAAGAGGATTGGGCCAAGTACTGACCCCTGTGGAACACCACTGGTTACTCTGCCTTCCTCTGAAAATGCCCTGTTGACCAGGACTCTGTGACCTATCCTGAAGTCAGTTCTTAATCCAGCGGACTATTTTATGATCTATGCCTGTGTGCTGTAGTTTGTTGACTAATCTGTGGGGAACAGTGTCAAAAGCATTGCTAAAATCTAAGTAAATCACATCCACTGCACCACCTTTCTCCACTGTTCTGGTTACCCAATCAAAGAAGTCCACCATATTTGTTAGACACGAGTGCTTAGCCATGAACCCATGCTAGTTTGGGTCAAGTCTTCTGTTTTCCCTTAGGTAGTCTACTATCTTCTCCTTAAGCAATGCTTCTATAATTGTATCCACCTCTGAGGTTAGGCTGACAGGGAGCACTTTCTCTGGTTCTTCCCTGCTTCCACTCTTGTGCAAGGGCACCACTGTTGCCCTTTTCCAGTGGACTGGCAGTATACCACTTTCTAGCGACTTATTGAACAGTTCAGCCAGTGATGTGGCAATCACTTCTCTGAGTTCTTTCAGGGCCTACGAGTGTATGCCATCTGGACCCATTACTTTATCCACCCTTAACTTACCCAACTTCTTTAGGATTCTTTCTTTTGTAAAGGGGCTCATGTTGGACACATTATCATTTTGCCCAGTGCTACTTAACATAGGTCCTTTGCCGCTGTCTTCTATAGTGAAGACTGAGCAGAAGTCATTCCGTACCGCTGCCTTATCTTTATCCCTCTCCACCAGCTGACCCACTAATTATACATTTGGAGTAGAGGAGACTATTTCATCATGAGAAGCTGCACTGTTTGTGTGATGTTCGGGAAATATGCAATAGGAGTATGAACATATGAACATACGAATCTGCCAGCAGAAACAGACCACCCAGTCTATGAATGCCTGCCTGAGTGTGCAGCAAGCCCCGTAGAATGCAGCTGCCCCAACCCCCTCCTCATCTGTCATTCCCATGATGGCCACGGCCCCCTCCACCCAGACTCTCCCTCAGGCTCTGTTCCACATCCTCTTAAAACTTCCTACTGTCTTACATGATACTACCCCCACTGGTAGAGTGTTCCATTTAGACACCATCCTCTCCGTGAAGTAGTGCCTCCTCATCTCCCTCCTGAATCTTCCGCCCTTCAGTCTTAGTCCAGGCCCCTTCATGTCCCTACCCTTCCTCAAGTTTAACTTCCCCTTCAGTGCTAGCTTTGTTTATCCCCCTTAAATACTTGAACAGTCAATCATATTCCCCCTATCTCTCCTCTCCTCCAACATGTACATATTCAGCTTATTCAGCCTGTCCTTATAGGCCTTGCCTTCCATCCCCTGTAACATTTTAGTTGACCTCCGTTGCACACCTTCCAGTAAATTAATATCATCTTCAGATACAGCCACCAGTGCTGCACACAGTACTCAAGTGTGGCCTAACCAAAGATCTGTAGAGGGGCAGGATCGCCTCCCTATGCCTGGACGCGAAACCCCTGGTGATACAGCCCAGCATCCTGTTCATCTTAGCTGCTGCTTTCCTGTGTTGGGCAGAGTTGTTCATGCTCCCTATTACCAATACCCCTAGATCCTTCTCATCTTCATTGATTCCCAGCCTCACCCTTCCCAACTAATAGTCCCTCCTTGGGTTCTTTGCCCCGAAGTGCATAACCTTACACTTTTTTACATTAAATCCCAGCTGCCACTTCTTTGACCATACCTCCAGTTTGGTAAGATCCCCTTGTAGTTGTTTCCATCAATCCTCTTTGTCCACCACTGCCCTCACTTTGGTATCATCTGTGAACAGACTAGCCCTGCTCCCAACTCCATGTGTAGTATCTGAGATAAAGAGCCCAAATAGGACCAGGACCAGCTCCGAGCCCTGCGGCACACTGCTCATCACTAGTCTAGGTATCAAGAGCTCCCCTTCCCACTACCACCCACTGCAGCCTCCCCTGCAGCAAGTTCCTTATCCAGTTTGTCTGCTTCGTCCCCACCCCTGCAGCAGTCAACTCCCCCCACCAGCCTCCCATGAGGCACCAAATCAAAGGCCTTGCTGAAGTCCAAGTACAGGACATCTACAGCATGACCCATATCCAGCTCTCTTGTTACCCAGTTGTAATATTCTATTAGATTGATTGGCAAGACTTCCCCAAGATGAAACCATGCTGCTGCCCATCCTGGAGGTCATTACCCTCGAGGAACGACACCAGTCTCTCCTTCAGTATCATCCGCATAGGTTTACCCACTATGGAAGTGAGACTGACAGGCTGATAATTTCCTGGCTTGTCCCTAGGGCCACTCTTGTGTACGGGCACCACATGGGCCACCCTCCAGTCCTGAGGCATCCATCCCATATCCAAGGAGGTGCTGAACAGGTCTGCCAGTGGCTTGGCCAACACCTCCACCATCTCTCTCAGCACCCTGGGAGTAGATCAAGGATTTGAAACAAATCAAGATTGGGTATATCTGTACATTAGCATGCATATCAGTGCTACCAAGCAAGGAAGCAGACTAAATAACCAGCAACATCAATGAATTTTAGAGAAAATATGCAATCATAAAATGTGGGTTTTTAACTAGAAATTATATAATACAGAAAGGGTTGACAGAGTCCCTTTAACAGATACAATAAAAAAACAAGAACAATTATTCTAAAAAGAAAATTGTGAAAACCTTTTAACTTTTAATGCTGGCAATGCTGTAAGGCCCTGAATCTCTTGCTCTCTCCAGCTGGCGCTGTTGCGTGTCACTTGAGATAAGAGTGTGCTCGGGTTTGTGGACTAGCTGTGACCTGTGTAGTGCTTGATTGCTTGTTTCACCTCTTTGTGTTAATCAACTGCATGTTCCACACATTTTGTTATCCTGTCACCTATGGTCATGAGGGAGTAGCCCCTTGAGGGTGGGGGGAGCTGTGGTGTGTCCATAGACTTCTGAGGTAGGTGTTTACCATTAGGAACCACTGTTACCTTCTTTTTTGCAATTTATTTTTCCTTTTACTGGCGAGCCCCTAACTTGTGACGGGCTGGCCTGGCACAGCAAACCATTACTCCAAGCCCCCAGGTGGAGCCACCAAGTGGAACATGTAGTGGCTTAAGGGTTGGGTACCGTGTCTGGCTCATACACGGACTGGCTATTTTCTAATTAGAGTCCCCTTGGAGCTAGGACGCAATGACACAAAGGAGCATGATCTGTCCTAGCTCCACCCCACATCTAGGTGCAGCATGCTTGTCCCCAGCCTCTGCTAGAGGGCAATCTATGCCGACACTCTGTAGTCCCCCACCCGGAGAAGGAGAGCAGTCCTCCAGATGCTCAATCCTTCTCCTCCCCTGCCGACCCCTGACAACCCGTGCTTGTTCCCAAACCTGGGTCACCAGCATGACGTGAGGTGTGGCGTCCAGTGCTTCAACCCTCAGCACCACCAGGCTGGCACAACAGTTACCTTCTGATGAGGACCACTCACTATCTTGTTCTGGTGCAGTGGCAGTAGTAACTGAAGCTTGTGTGCTGTGGCTAAGAAGTGGGCAAAGCTGGCAGCTCATTTGAACCTTTTGGGGGACAGTACCATTTTGAAGTCCTGTCAGTTAGTGTCTTTTACCTTTACTTCACTGATAATCATAACAAATTAATCTAGCTTCCAGGTGCCTCAGGTGGGATAGGATCTGGAGAGCCCTCTGCAGCTGCTCAGTCGCATTGGTGGGGTTCCCCCACTTGGCTGGCAGAGGCCCGTAGGTGTCTTCCGGTCCCTACCCTATCCCTGAGGTACCAGTGCATTGTAAGTCCTGTTGCCCAAAGGGCATAGGAGTATTCGCTGCCAGTTACTCACAGAAGTGTGCTGCCCCATCCCTCCATGATAAGCCTGGAAGCCAGCCTCCTTAGGTTCAGCTGCAGTAACACTTCAGTCTGTTCAGTAGTGGAGTGATTTATGGGGTTGGGAGGGCAGGACCCCTTGATGGAATCCAAATATTTCTTAATGTTAGTCTGTGGGTGTGGTCCAGGGATATTGGGTGGGGGTAGGGAGGCAAGGAATTAGATTATGCTTTGTTATCTATGTGACTTGCCATAGTTCCTGGGAAGCTAGAAGGGCTTCACTGCCTTCCTTGTTGGGTCTGCAGACTGGAGTTTATTTTTACATGTTGCCTGGACATGGTTCACCAAGGTGGCACTTGGATTTAGATAGCAAGAAGTGATGTGCCTGCACCAGGGAGAAAAGAATAAGTATCAGTTAGCCATGTTGTTTTGTGATCATTGTACTTGGTTGATGAACATTCCAGCCCGCTTGCAGTCAGAGATTGCTGTGTTGATGCTAGCACCCAAGTCCTATGCTGCTGTCAGGTATGCACTGCAGGGAGCATTCAACTGTTGCATGTAATGGCGGTGACCACATTTTACTCCATATATGACAGTGTCGAGAAGATAGCGTGCAGCTCCTCTGTGTATTCTGGGGGACACAGGTGACTGCATACGCTATCTTAGATGTGCACACCCCTGGGTCAGAGCATTCATCTTGCTTCATCTGTGGGGAAGGGGCTATGAAGTTGCTTGGGTAGTTTACTCATCCTGTTTAGGTTCCAGCCTGAATCTGGGAGGTGGAAAGTATGATGGGAAAAGGGTGGGATGTGTTGGCAGTCCAGTACTCAGAACGCCCTTTCATGCTGAAGCATGTTTGTGTGCTGTAGTTGTCAGTATTACACACCCTCTGAGAGTGATATTCCATGAGCTCTAGTCTATCCCTTTGTCTGTCCTTAAGACTGCCTATATCCCTTGAGGTGAGGCTGCCCCAGTGACATTTCATTCTTGAATGTAAGCAAGTAAGTAAGTAAAATGTTTATTGTTCAATCACATATAGATCATTACAATTTCTATACAGGATAAAATATATGTAAACTTAACATATCCAAACATAAAATGTTCCACATTTTCTAAAACCATAAAATATCCATAGCATACATTTCATACATTTTAAATACCTCCTATGTTTCTATATCCTCCAACAGCTTATATTTATGTTACTTTGATTATTGTTTTGGTTCTCATTTTCCTTATTTTCTGTATTACAGTGTAGCCCTCTTAAACGCATACCTTTGGGATCAGCAAAAAGTATGTATTTAAGAGGGCTATGCATTTATCAGATCTTGTATTCTTTTGATGGTAAGCAAAACTTGTGTTATGCGTCAGAGGACTGGGTAGGGAAAAGGAAATGTCAGTAGCACTTAAGTGCTTCTTTAGAAACATAGACTCTGACAGCAGATAAGGACCGCTTGGCCCACCTAGTCTGTCCATTTCCCTACCTAACGGATAAGCTGAAGATTCTAGTTAACTAGCAGCCTACTTCCTCCTACCCCCCACTAGAACTGCCTTATGTCTGTCCCATGCATTCTTGAATTCCCTCACTGTTTTTGATTCTACGACCTCCTCAGGAAGGCTATCCCATGCATCTACAACCCTCTCTGTGAAGAAATACTTCCTCACATTACCTCTGAGCCATCCCACCTCTAGCTTCAAATTGTGTCCCCTTGTTCTCTTTTTCTAAAAGATGCTACCCTCTTGGACTTTGTTGATTCCCTTGAGGTATTTGAAAGTTTCTATCATGTCCCCCCTCTCCCTCCTTTCCTTGAGGCTATACATCTTAAGCTCCTTTAGTCTTTCATCATATGTCTTCTGGTGCAGACCCTGCACCATTTTAGTTGCCCTAGTCTGGACAGCCTCCACCCTGTCTATGTCTTTGCAGAGATGGCATCTCCAGAACTGTACACAGTACTCCAGATGTGGTCTTACCAATTGTGTGTACAGATGGACAACAACTTCCTGTTTTCTACTAGTGATGCCTCTCTGTATGCAACCAAGTATCTCCCCAGCCCTCCTTACTGCCTTCTCACATTTCTTGCCCATCTTTAGGTCATCTGATATGACTACCCCCAGGTCCCTGTCCATTTTTGTTGTTGTCAGTATCTCACCCCCCATTGCGTACTCTTCCTCTGGGTTTTTGTTTCCAGGTGCATTACTTTGCATTTCTTTGCATTGAATCTAAGCTGTCATACATTTGACCATTCCTCCAACCTTGTCAAGTCTCTTTTTCATCCTTTCCACCCCACCCTGGCATATCAACCCTTGTTGCAGATCTTTGTGCCATCTGCAAAGAGACATACTTTTTCTTCCAGTCCCTTTGCAATGTCACTTATATAGACATAAAAGGACCAGCCCCAGTACTGAACTCTTCTAGCACCCCACTAGTAACCCCTTTCTTCACTGTGGACTCCATTTACTATTACCCTCTGTGTCTTGTTGTCCAGCCAGTGTTTTACTCCAGGCTACCACCCTGGGACCCACTTCCAGGCTGGCTAATTTGTTTATTAATCTTTGTGTGGGACTGTGTCAGATGCCTTGCTAAAGTCTAGGTAGGTCATGTCCACAGCCCCTCCCTGGTCTACTGCTTTGGTCACCCAGTCAAAATCAATTAGATTTGTCTGACATGACCTTCCCACTGTGAATCCATGCTGTCTTGGGTCCTGTGCCTCACTGGCCTCTAGGTACTCAACAGTTCTTTCCTTCAGAAGTGATTCCATCATTTTCCCTACCACTGAGGTCAAACTGACAGGTCTGCAGTTTCCTGCCTCTGTTTTGCTCCCACTTTTGTGAAGGAGAATCACATCTGCTCTCCTCCAGTCCTCAGGTACCACACAATCCTTCCATGATTTATTAAAAAGGGTAGTCAGTGGTGTTACTAGTTCTTCCCTTAGTTCTTTTAGAATTCTGCAGTGAATTCCCTCCGGACCCATTGCTTTATCCACCTTCAGTTTTAGGAGGTCTTTTGGAACCCTTTCTTCTGTGAAAAGACTAATATCAACTCCCCTATCCAGAGTGTTTCTATTGACTGGATTAGGTATCTCCCCCTGCTCTTCCATTGTGAATACTGAGCAGAAGTATTCGTTCAATATCCCTGTTTTTTCAGTCATTCTGTGCCCAACCACTCTCCTTTGGTTGGGACAAAGTGATTTGAGACATGCTGTGGCATTCTTTGGTCTGATTTCTGTGTGAGGAAGGGTGTTTCTGGGATTCATGTGAAGTGCTTCTGTAAAATTATTTTGGGATCTTTGCTTTGATTTCAGGGTGAGGGAGGGTGCTTCTGTGACTTGGGTTTAATGGTTAAAAGGTTTAATAGAGCAACCCATTTAAGAGACAATTAATTGTTACTTAGTAAGGCAGCTACAGGCAGTGTCAGTAAAACTGGGCCAGTCAGTCCACACTTGAACAATATAACTGAGAAAAAATATACATTTAAAAGTGATGCTTATATGCATTTAACAGATCTAGTCAACATAGGAAGTATAGGAAAAAAATCTGGACTTTGAAATTCTATGCATTTATGCAGGCTATGCATTTATCAGATATGCATTTAAGTGGGATGCACTGTACCACCAAAACATTCACTACTCTCATGACTGTAAAGTCATTTTCTGTAGTTAACAATAAATTGCTTTGCATCTGTTCTCCACAGCCTCCAATAGAATTTAGGATTTTACCCAGCCATTTTCTTCTTGCCCCTTCATACCAAGGACAGTTTAAAATGATATGTTGAAGATTTTCTGTTTCTCCACCACCACAGAAGCAGTGAGTATATTGGGTCTTTCAAGTTATTAAATTTAGTGCTTAAACATTAGAATTACAAAACTCTATTCTAAATCTAGCATATGTTTTCCTGAGTTTCAGGTCTTTTAATACATCTAAATAATCATTATATCCATGGACCAGGATATTTTTGCTATACCAAAGTGAGAACCTCAACCTTCTTAAGCTATCTAAAGCCACCTTTTTGTATTTTTTTATTAGTAATTTATTTATGTATCTTTTGTATTGACATAATATTAAAATGTCATATCCAGCAAAATTGTTAATCCTATAGATGTCAGAATTTTTTCTACCTTAAATAACCACGGTGAGTGCCAGAAACCTTGAGTTTGCCTGAATTGTTCTCCTCCAGACATTTCCTGGCAATTCTACCTTCTGGCAATCCAATAATTCTTATCCAATAACTTATTAAATATGACTTGGCTAAAGCTACTAGGTTAGCCAAACCTGTTTCTATGCGTACATATAATGTCATGATTGTTTTTGGATAACTCAGAGATGATCTCAATATCATCATTATTAGTTTTTCCAACATAATGATATATTTATGATCCCAAAGCTCTGTGCCATACAAAATTTGGACATTGTTTTTTGCTTCAATGGCAGTTAAAAATGGTCTTATAGAAAGGCCTCCATAACGTGCATCGAATCTTCTGAGTGCAAGTAATATATTAGCAACCTTCTTTAAAAGTGAATTACAATGTGCTTTCCACAGAAGGTTCTTTGAAAACATGAGCCCTAGACATGTATAATGGTTTAAAATCTGTAGTGGCTGAGAATTTATTACCCATCTACCCATGTTCTTTTAACCCCCAAATATCATGACATTAGATTTTCCCATATTTATCCTCAGACTCATGTCTTCTGAGTAAGTATGGAGAATGTCCAATTTGGGGGGGAGACCTACTGATGTTAATGAAAGAATGAGCACATTGTCTGCATGTGCCAAAGCTGGGCAATATGCTGAGGCTATCTTTGGTGCATCAGTCCTGGATTTCTCCAGGGTTACAAGTAAACTATTAATGCATACTGCAAAAAATGTGGGGGCAAAGATGCACCCCTGCCTAACCCCAGTATTCATTGCGAATTGAGTTGCTAAATTGCCTACTAAATTCATTCTAACCTGTGCCCATGTGTTTGAATATAGAAGCCTTATTACATTTATGATTACTGGTGATATACCCCACAGATCCAAGGAGTCCTATAATTTAGTCCTATTAATAGCACCGAATGTGGTTGTGAAATCTATATAGGTTACCTATAACTTTGGTATCTTCATTTCACATATTTTTCACATAAGTGCTGAAAACTAAAGCAGTTAACTGTACTGTAGTAGAAACGATTGCGATAAAACCTGCTTGGAATGGTGACAACCTCCTGCCTTTTTATTTCATCAAGCAGTCTGACTAGCAAAACATTTGCAAATATTCTTCCTATAATATCCAGCAGGCTAATTGCCCTATAATTTTTTGGGTCTTGCTTGTTGTCTTTTTTTATAGATTGGTGCTATAATTGCACCCCTCCAGAATTCTGGAATAAAATTATCTAGAATACACTTATTGAAAAAGGATACAAGGATCACTGCCCATTCTTGTTCTCTACATTTAAAAAGTTCTCTGGGTATCATATCCAGTCCTGGTGCCTTCTTAGATTTAGCTTTCCCACTGCTTCACTAACCTCTGTTGGTGTAATTGGTGTAAAGTTTAGTTGAATCATTATTCTCTCCAACACTATCCAGAACTTTTCTCCTGGTGGTTCATCATTACCCGAGTAAAATCATTTACCCATACATCAGCATCAACATAATTTTTTTCTCATAAGTTTGACCCTTGCATCCTGATGCCTCCAAAGACCAAAATCTCTTACCATCCTTTGTTTCTATAGCTTTTATCATTTGTTCCCACTGGGCAGTAAAGAATACTTTCTTTTTATTTATGATTAGTACTCTATAATCTTTTCTTTACTTTTTTAGGTATTCCTTGGCCTCTTGAGTGAGATTATTCCTATAGAATCTACTTGCTTTCATTACTTTCTTTTTCAACTCTTTACATTCCTTGTCATGCCATCCTGTATTCTTATTTTTGTTTACCTTGAACATGCACACACTCGAGAGGGGAAGGTCAATCCCTCTCAGAGGCTTTCTTACCATGACTGCCAACATGAGTGAAGCAGATAAATTGTGATTATCAGGCTGTCTCTAGATTCTTGTCCAGCTGCTATTGCAGGCCCACTGGACATGTTATTGAAGTCTAGGCTTTAATGAGCTGTGAATTAAGGCATTCAGGTGGGTGGTCTTGCTGACCATTCTAGGGCATTCGTCTGTAAATGTATATCCCCCACCACTTGTTCTGGTCCTGCAAAGGGCCTATCTGTCAAATATTGGGGGAAGGGGGTCAGGGAGGGCAGGTGGGGACCTTGAGTGTGGCAGTATAGATGGATCCTGGCCATTTCAGTAGTGTGCTTATATTATATAAAAACTACTGCAATTAATTATTGGCACCCTTCAAGAGATTGTGCAGCTCATAACCAGACATTACCAGTTCCCCCAATTAGATTTCCACACCTTGCCTTCTTGAGGTTTCCTTTGTACTGCACGTTTGTTGGGAGAACTCCTCAACATGCACAGCAGCAGGTTCCCTCATGCACATTTGCATGTTAACAAGGGAGAGGAGAAGATCACTGCACAGGGAGCCTCTAGACAGGCAGCATGGCATGATTGGTGCCAGCCTACAGTAGCTGCCAGCCGTCATAGATGAAAGTTCCTGCACTCTGATATACTAACATTTTGCTGACTGGCAAACTACTGGGTTAATTCCAGTGCAAATATCTACCATATGTAGGAAAATTAGGATTTTTACATTGCCCTCATCTGAGTTGCTCCTCCAGGTAGGTTCAACCTACCCTCTTGTCTGAATCCTGCAGGTGGTCCCTCTGCCAATGTTCAAAGGAGGGAACTAATAAATAACTTTGGCACTTCAATTTGGGCAGATCCTAGGTATTTCACAGTGCGAAGTGTTGCCAGATACTCGTGCCATTGCATGGTTCCAGCTGGGAATTTTAGGCAGAGCCTGACAGAATCCCATGCAGTGTCTCTATTCCATTCACCTTTCTAGGTTTGCTACCATGATTGCTCATAGGATGGCTATGTCAGGGTGGGAAGAGGCAGGTTCTCTCTTGAACATGCACATGTTCAAGAGGGAAAAGCAACCAGCATCATGGCAACTCTGGGTTCGGTGAGGTAATGGGAGCCAGCCCACTGTAACTGATAACTGTCACTGTGGGAAACTCCCACGCTTTACATCACTGGCAGTTCGCTAGTCAGTTTCAGATTATTTATGTGTGAGTACCAAGCCTTCCTTGCATGGCACATGGATATTTCATTCAACATCTGACAAGTAACCTAGCCACATTAAAACTGACCTCATTTTAGAGGTGGGGGACAAAAAAAATGGGGTGGAAAACTAGAGGTAAACGGAGTGGTGAAAGCCATTCAGACCCATTACATTAAACAAGGTTTTACAATGTTCATGATGGTAGTGGTAGTCACCCTTCAAGCTGCAGTTTGGTACTGCATGACAGTCTGTGGCCCAGCAAGAGATCGGCTTGTGTGTTCTTCTATAATGTTTGCCCAGAAAGTGGCAATTTTGTCACTTTGTCTTTGTTTCAGTGGCCCAGGTGGTGTGGGAGTGGGCTGGACCCCTAGTGCTGGATCCTTCTTGGTTGGGGATGGTGAGTTGGTCTCTAGTGTTTTTGGTGCTGGCTCCTCATCTAAATCAGTTTCTGCATCTGAGTTCCAGGGATTTCTGTTCCTGTCTCTGCAATGGCTTTGGTGGCTGGTCCCTTGAAGCGTGATCTGCTTCTGTTTTGATGCCTGACACTCCTGTTAGACCTCTTCAATTTAGAAACCTGCCAGTCCATATCTTGGGCTTGTGAATCCTGGGGTCCACCCATGAGCTGAGGCTTAGAGTCTGGGTGTGGAATGTGCCCTTTAGCCATGATGTTGACTTGATGTCCTGAGCTCAGTTCTTCTGTCCGTCCAATTTCTTTGCATGTAGCTGGCTGCTCCCTCTGGGGTTTTGAATTCACTGGGGATCCCTTTTTTAACTATTTTAAGTGTATCAGGGTATTGAAGTTGATATGGGATTCCCAGTGCTTGAAAGTGTTTTTTTGCTTCTGTGAAACCTTTTCCCCAGAGCAGTGTTTAAGTGGAGAAATCATTTAATATGTAGATTGTATGCCTATACCAGGTCTGGGGACCCCATCCCTGACGTGGGGAAATATATTGTTTTGACTGGAAGACAAAGAAATTTGGCTAGAACTGATATTGGCCATGCTCCTTGCTTGTGGGGGGAAGGGGGCAGGGTTATGTGAGTCTGCTCTATCTCCAGAGCTGGTCTCCAATTGGGCCGGACAGCTTCAGTAATTTCTGCTGCCAAAAAGTTGACACATTGCTGTTTTTAACACCCTCTGGGAATCTTATAAAACATAAATTATTCCTGCAGATGTGATTTTCAACTTCTTCTACAGTATTCTGTTCCAGCACATGACAGTCAATTTCTCTAATTCCTGTATTCTTACCTCTTGTCTAGTATCCTTGTCATCAACGTATGGTAGAAACATTTCTGTAACTATGGCTTTTTGGCGTAAAGTCTGGGATTTATCTTCTAATATCAACACAGCTGATTTGAAAGAGCTAATCTCTTTCAGCACCATCTGGAGAAGTCCTTTAATTCTTTTTTTTTAATCTGTTTATTGGGTGGCAATAAAAACAAGCATCTGTCAATGCCAAATGTTGTCTTGCTGGCATTGGCATTGGTAATGCAGAAGTTAGAGAGATGCATAATAGGAATGGCAGTGAAGTATTGAACTGATGCCAACCCCATCCTCACCCTGCAGAGACTGACAGGCATTGGGGTGTGCCTTTGGGTTGTTGGCCATGATGCTCAAACCATTTCACCTCACTCTACCCTGCAGAAACCAGCAAGTGTTGCAGTGTGCCTTGGGGTATTCAGGCTTTACGCTCACCCCATTCCATAAAGAAATACCCTGAGATGGGTGCAGTATAGGAGAATGGGGTGAACTTTGGGGCCAAAGAGTCCAAGGCACACCTCAATGCCTGTCAGTGACTGCAGGCTGGGTGTGGGGGTGGAATGGCATGAACATTTACAGCTAAAAATCTCAGGTCACACCCCTGACGTCTGTCAGTCTTTACAGAGTGGGGTGTTACAGTTGGAAACCCTAACATCCCAGGTGTTTGTTGGTATTTTCACTCCAAATTTTCAACATGGGCTTTTTGTGATCCCACCTCATGAACAGTAGCACTATCAGTTTGTTAGCTGAAAGGTGATTTTGCACAGCAACTGAGCCATTTGGCGCCACAGATGCAAAAACACATTTTGGGCTGGATGTGAAAAATGACAGCTATACTGTTCATGAGGAGGTGTGAAAAAATGGTAATTTTGAAAATCTGAAGTGAAAATATGAAAAATTGGTGAAGTCATGAGCGTGCATAGAAACTGCACAACATATGCCCATAACGCAATTATTTTGGGTATTTGTTTAACCAAATTTTCAACATAGGCATTTTGGGACCTCCGCTCATGAACAAATGTGATTTTGTTAATCTGTCCTGAACATTGATTTCCCACAGTGACCACGCCATTCTGTGCCAGATGTGCAAAAACACATTTTGGGCAGGATGTGAAAAATGACATCTGTACCATTCATAAGGAGGTGTGAAGAAATGGCAATGTTGAAAATCTGTAGTGAAAATATTAAAATTTCTTGAAGATACGAGCGTACATGGAAACTGCGCAATGCATGCTAGTAACAGTCATTTTTTGAAATATGTTCACAAGAACTTCAGCATAGGAATTTTGAGACCTCCATTCATGAAGAGTGTCACCGTGATTGTCTTAATCTGCCCTGAACATTGATTTTCCACAGCGACTGTGCCACTGTTTGTTTATTCAAGGTAAAAACCAATTGAGTAAAAAACTGATTTGCAATGGTAACATTTACAAGAATACAAAATACACTTCAATACTCAACATAATAAATACAATCAAACAACAATCATCAATACAAAAACATAAAGAATAAAAAAAAAACATTAACAACAATTACAAGGTTCCTGTATAGATATCAGGTGTCTTCTTAGATGGGATGTTGATAAGGGCTTACCAATCTTTTGCTTATATTCATGAGGAAGGCTATTCCAACATATCAGAATATAGTTACTAAACAAATATTGGGAACATTTCAATTTTAGAAGGGGGACAACCATATCCATAACAACTTGATTTCTCAATGTCAATTCAACACTTATAAAGGAAAATCTATTATTTCGATATAGAGGAACGAAACCCAGCCCACATTTATAAGCAAACAGCTGTTTATGTATCATTCTTCTCCTACTTAACGATAGCCAACCCAATCTTTCATAAAGTTTGCAATGATGAGTAAGTTTTGGACACCTGAGAATCAGTCTGGTAAGACGATTAACTAGAACATCTAACTTTGTTATTCGATCCCTAGTAGCTCCGTCATATAATACATCCCCATAATCGATTAAAGGAAAACTGCATCTTAACTATAAGGTCCATTGTCACAGAATCTAAGCAATTTTTGTTCCTAAATGGGAAACCCACCCACTTGTTAACTTGGGAGATCAAATTATCTACATGCAAATTTCCTGACCCATAATTATCTGACCAAAATCCCAAATATTTATATTGATTAACTCTAACCCCTTCCCTCTATTATTCACAATTTCCAAAATCAAGCCATCTTTCCAATTCATAGAAGACCCAAACAACATGCATTTAGTTTTTGAGGAATTAAGTTTTAACTTTGAGTTGACAAAGTACTCTTCCATATCGTTAAAACTTTTCTGCAGTGTACGTTGTATTATTGAAACTGATTCATCCGAACAGTATAAAATGGTGTCATCGGCATACTGATGGTAACGAGAGGCCCCACATAATGGCCAAGATCTTTCAAATATACTAAAAATAATAAAGGACCCATAACTGATCCTTGAGGCACTCCTCTCTGCACCGCCTGCACAGCTGACACAGTTCCATTTACAACTGTTACCTGCCATCTATCAGAAAGATAGGCAAAAAACCAATCCAAAACTGAACAGCTCATCTCTACCTCAGGCAGCCTCATGAGCAAATTCTGATGACCAACTGTGTCAAAAGCCCTGGAGAGATCGACAAGAATTGCACTAGTATAACATTGGGCATCAATTGCCCTGCCGATCTCATCCAGGACCTCTGACACGGCCATCACAGTGCCATGGGACTTCTAAGAACCTGACTGGTATGGATTCATCAGTTTTTCTCTTTCCAAATACTACATCAACTATCTTGCCAACAGTTTCTCCAACACCTTATTAATCAGAGGTAATATAGATATAGGTCTATAGTTGGACAGTTGGCCAGGATCACCCCCCTTAAAAATGGGGATGATTCTGGCTGACTTCCAACCTTCTGGAATACATCCCTCCTCTATAGAGCAATTGAACAGGTAGGTTAATGGATCTGAAATGTGGGTTGCTGCATATTTCAGCATCCTTGGAGACAAACCATCAAGGCCACTACTCCCAGAGACGTTTAGTTGCAATAACATTTCTAGCACCTCACCACTCATTATGGCATCAAAAACAAATTTAGAGTCCCCTTCCATACAACTTACAGGGTTAAACAGAGGTTCACTAGGGCTATCAAAGAAATTACCTGACTCTATAAAATAATCAATAAACCTATCAGCAAGTGGCAACTCTCTCCCAAAGGATTCCTCCCCAGATAAATTAATAGGTGTCTTCCCCCTTATCTGTCCCTTTAATTCCCCTATAAGTCCCCAAAATTTCCCAGGTTTCCCTAATGATTCTTTGGTTTTGGCCTTGTAATACTTATTTTTAGTATCCCTTAGTGTGGCCACATATAGGTTTCTTGATTTCCTGCATTGTTGCCAATCACAAATCTTTCCCAAAGCTCATGTCAGGCCCAGGCTTTATTCTTAGCAAGCCTCAACTTAAAAAGTTTAGTAGTATACCATGGGGTAGAATTACTTTTTATTCTCCTAGTAATATCTGGCATATACCTATACATACAAGGAGAAATTCTGACACAAAACAATCCCAAGCCAGGTTTATGTTGGGTATTAGTTCTAGACTATCCCACTTAACATTGCCTAAATCTGCTAAAAAGGAAAAATAGTCAAACATTTTATAAGGTCTTAACTTCAGGAGCCTAGAGAGTCCTTTCACTTTAGTTTTCCCTTTAATACAGTAAACAATATTATGATCACTAAACAGGTCTGCATCCACCCCAGAAAAAACATTGTTGTTGGGACAGTTTGTAAGAATCACATCAATCAAAGAAGAATCACCAGGATTATGAATATTAATCCTGGTGGGTTCTGAGATTAATTGGTACAACCCAAGCTCCAAAGCCATTTTCCTGATTCTTTGGGATTTTACAGAGTGCAACCAATCAGCATTTAAGTCCCCAAAACTAACAACTCATGAGAGAAAACAAATGGGGCTAGTGCATCCTGCAGTAAGTCAAACACTTGTACTGTTGTGTTAGGTGGGCGATACCCAACCACTATTAAGGTTCCCAGACCCAGTATTAAACTCCAGTGCCAAATATTCAAGGTTTATACTATTCAAATTAAGATCAATCTGAATAGGGGAAAATTTTTCTAAAAAATAAACTTTTATCCCCCCCCCTTCCTATTCCTATCAGCCCTTTTAAACTCATAACCCTGTAATTTTAGATCTAAGTCATCATGGGACTTACCCAGCCAGGTTTCTATAAAAACTATAATCTCAGGTCTATGTTCTGTTAGGAAATCCTTAATTATATCCAACTTTGGAATGATACTTCTTACATTTGAGTGCACAATTAGCGGACCGTGATGAATCTTTAAATTGTCAATTAAGGGACCAGGATTTAAGGCAACATCCCCACTTTGCATCAAAAACAAAATAATACATAGCTTTGGTAGTATTGACTTCCTTAATGCCTTAATTATCAATGGAGTCCAGACATTCTTGATTTCATGTCCCATTTCCACTCCCATTCCAATCCTGTTACAATAATGTCTCAGCTTTACCAACATCAAATTTGGAATTATATTTGTTAAACAGGCCGTCCCAAGATTGGAGACTTCCATGTCATGTGAGTCAGTATACAAACAAGTTCCTCCTCGACACTCGAACATTGACATGCAAGTCCCAATCAGGGCACCTGTCAACCACTTCCCATTGCAACATCTCAACCAAGACAACCCCCAAAATCAAATACATTAAAGACCCCATAGGAAACCCTTACTTTAAAACTCTAAATCGCATTAAATATGTATCACACTTTCTTCCACCGAGTGGCGCTTGCGCCACTCAATGCGCGCCATGGTGCATGCGTCCTGGTGGCGCTTTCTTTGATTGGTTGAATCCCCCACCCCCACAGTGAAGCAGCAGCAGGTAATTAGATCCCTTTTGCAGCATTTAAAATTAAACAGGCAGTCACAGTCTCACAAAGTCACAACCCTTTCTTGTGCAAATCAATTCAGCCAGCACACACAGCTTGATTGAAGATGCTCTCCAGCACAATGTAAAGCAGCTCACCTGCAGTCCAGAATGATGGGGGAAAGCTTGTGCACCAGATGTGCAAAAACACATTTTGGGCAGGATGTGAAAAATGACAGCTGTACTGTTCGTAAGGAGGTGTGAAAAAACGGCAATGTTGAAAATCTGGAGTGAAAATATAAAAAATTTTCAAAGTTACAAGCGTGCATGGAAACTGCACAATGCATGCTTGTAACACAGTCATTTTTGAGACTTTTGTTTTTGCCAGATTTTCAACATAGGCATTTTGGGACCTTTGCTCATGAACAGTGTCACTGTGATTTTCTGAATCTGTTCTGAACATTGATTTCCCACAGCAGCAGTGCCATTGTGCACCAGATGTGCGAAAACACATTTCTGACAGAATGTGAAAAATGACAGCTTGACCCTATAATCTCCTGTTTTATCTTGTACAAGTCAGAAATTTCTGGTTGGGTTCTACATAATGTTCTTATAAATGCCCACACCTGTAAGCGGAAGGTATGCTATCCCTCCTAGTCATTGGCTCATCCTGTCTCTTCTTGGCTTCTCATGCCTCCTATTCCCACCAAGTCTCCCAAACATTGTATCCCCTTTGTTGTCAGTGTGTATCCCTTCTCTCATATTCCCAGGAGGAACTCTGGATTGTCACTGACTGGGGCCAGCAGGGTTTTATCTTCCCTTCCCTTTACTGCTTTATTCACTATTGTAAATTATTGTTTTTTTTTTATCTGTATTCTTGTACTCTTGAATTGTATAAAGTATGCATGTGTTTTGTTCTCTTGAATTGTGTAAGGTATGTATGTGTATATTGTTGTAATATATGTATTCTGCACTGGGTCACCATTTTAAATGAATACTTTTCTCAATGGTTAAACCCTGAAATAAAATGAAATAAAAAAATGAAATGAAATCTCCACCTTCTCAGACCTCCCTCCAGGGTTTTTAGCATCCCCCCATAATTTAGACGGTATAATCCCAAAAGCTGGGGATTTACCTTAATCCCTAGATATGTCAGATATGTAGTGACCCTCTTAAAGGGGTTATCTTTTAGAACCACTTACACTCTCCCCACCTGCATCAATTCTGACTTATCTCTGTTTATGTTATAGTCAGAGAACCTAGAGAATTTATTTAATGCCTCTACTACCCCGGCAAGGTTTGAGTCAGTTCCATGACAAATAGGAGAATGTCATCCGTGTATAGTGTTATCCTGTGTTCCCCCACTCTCCAGACTTTCATCCCTTTGATGTCTGGTCTCTGCTGAATGCATTCCACCAGAGGTTCTATCCCTAGAGCAAATAGGATGGGTGACAATGGGCACCCCTGTCCTGTTCCTCTTTCTAGCCCCAAACTCCCCCGAAAGCCCTGCGTTCACTAATATCCTAGCCTTAGGTGTCGCATATAACAGCTTTACATATTTTACAGACTTCTCCCATAGTCCAAATTTGTTTAATCTGTGTTTATGTAGGTGCAGAGGAGCCATTCATTCTTCAAAGAAATGAGAAGAATCTGTGCATGTAGTCCAATAATTCTTTTATTTTCTTACTTTGCCCTGACGTTTCACTTTCAATTATGAAGCTTTTTCAAAGGGCTTCCATATCTGTAAGTTAATATGATGTCACATGTAAGTATTCTATTAAATTGATCATTTTTATATTTTTATACAGTACTTTTCTTCTTAGATAATAAATATCGGCATTTACCCTGTGAGTATAATGTAGTCTGATACTTTCCTCACATGCACTTCAGTTCAATAATATATTTCTATAAAATAAATTATAAACATATGTGTATCATGGAAGAATCATTTATTGACCATCTAATTAATAGCCACTATGGTGGACCAGTATTATCATTTACCTACTGTTGTTATGGCTTGTCTTCCCATTAGCTAGAAGTGAGATGCATACCTTTCACGTAACATTCACATATATAGTTTCTTGTAAATGTTTCTTACACGTTTTGTATCATTGCTTGAAATGCCCTAAAAGATGCAGTTTTGTGCAGTTTGATTTAAAGCCTTGCATTCTATTACATTCATATCTTAAAAAGTTCATAAAATGACATTTCATTTCATACCACTTGAAACAGCTTTAGCCAGTTCAAATACCTCATTTCCTTTATGTCAGCACTCCCAAACAGCACTATTTATGGATTTTTTCAAAATATGCCTGAAATGACAGAAATAGCTTTGTTTTGACAAGCTTATTTTATCTAAAATACTTGCAACCCAAGTCCCTGTTTTAAAGCTGTTCTGTTCATGTTTTAGTCCTCACATAAAATATGCATACCTTTTGCTTTTGTTTCAAGTTTTCTTGTTCTTAGTTATTTTATGCCTTCAGTGTGTATCGTAAAATACACTAGATTTGTCTGAAAATACAGATGTACTTTTATAAACATTTGCCCATTTCTGTTTTAACATTTTGGCTTGTATGCATTATATGGGACCCGCAAAATGGTAGATGAGATTTTCGTACTTATAAACTATTAGAAGTAGTTGTGGTAGTGATAATATACTACTCGTGGTGGAAGGGGGAGTTGGGGGGCTTTATCCCCCAAAACTGAAAGATCAGATGTATGTGGAGGGGAGGTACGGGGGCAAAGCCCCCCCGATTGTTTACGTTTTCTGTGGAAATCTCATCCGCCATTTTGATGGGACCCATAAACTGCATCCATTCCAACATTTTAACCAGGTTAAATAGACTGGCTAAAAAATGTTCGTACTTATGCTGTATGTATAGTGCCCCCTTCAGCATGCAAGCTGGTGCAAAATGGCATTTACTGACTATGATGCAGTTTAAAACAGGATGCAGGCACTCTCTTCTTCTTGATCTCCAATCACAAGAAGTACCAATATGTATAAAAATAAAACAAATGTTATAAAAAAAACAAAAGAGTGTGAAACAAGCATGCAATAGCTGTTGAGGGGAAACCAGTATTAAAGAGCCCGCTCGCCTGGCATAACAACAACACACAAAGCTGTTGTTTAAAGTTGCTAAGCAACTGTACTCATGGACATCAGTGCGTGAGAGCTCACCTGTATTACGGACAAGCGAGCTCACTAGGAAGAGAGTGCCTGCATCCCTTTTCTAAACTGCATCATAGGCAGTAAACGTCATTTTGCACCAGCTTGCATGCCGAAGTGGCGCTTTACATACTCAAAGTTATGAGCAAGTTTTAGTCAGCCTATTCAGCCAGGTTAAAATGTTATAACAGCAATGGGCAAAAACTTATAAAAGTTTATCTGTGTTTTCAGACAAAACTAGTGTCTTTTACGATACATACTGACGGCATAAAATAACTAAGAACAAGAAAACATGAAACAAATGCAAACAGTTATGCATATTTTGTATGTAAGGACTAAAGACATAAATGGAACAGTTTAAAACAGGGACTTGGGTTGCAAGTATTTTAAATAAAATACTATCATCAAAACAAAGCTATTTCTGTAATTTCAGACATATTTTGAAAAAAAAAAAAAAAACATTAAATAGTGCTGTTAGGGAGTGCTGACAGAAAGGCAATGAGGTACTTAATGCTAATGCTGTTTCAAGTAACATGAAATGAAATGTCATTTGATGAAGTTTTTAAGATATGAATGTAATACAATGCAAGGCTTTAAATCAAATTGAATAAAATTGTGTCTTTTAGGGCACTTCAAGCAAGGATACAAAACGTATAAGAAACATTTACAGGAAACTATATATGTGAAAGTTACGTTAAAAGGTATGCATCTCACTTCTAGTTAATGGAAAGACAAGCCATAATGGCAGTAGATAAATTATAATACTGGTCCACCATAGTGGCTATTAATTAGATGGTTAAAAAAATTATTCTTCCATGATACACATATGTTTATAATTCATTTTATAGAAATACATTATTGAATTGAAGTCCATGTGAGGAAAGTATCAGACTGCATTATACTCACAGGGTAAATGTCGATATTTATTTTACAAGAATAAAAGTACTGTGAAAATATAAAAATGAATAATTTAATAGAATACTTATATGTGATATCATATTAACTTACAGATATGGAAGCCCTTTGAAAAAGCTTCATATTTGAAAGCAAAACGTCAGGGCAAAATAAGAAAATAAAAAGAATCATTGGAATACATGCACAGATTTCTCTCATTTATTTGAAGAATGAATGGGTCCACTGTACCTACTTAAACACAGATTTTTTCACTCCTTGAGGATCTACTTATTTGGATTCATATCCATTTCCCATGGAACACTTTTGAATACAGATTTAGCACCTGGTATAGATAGTGCCACTTTACCCTATCAAATGCTTTCTCTGCATCCAGTGACAGCACAATCACCTCTCCTGGTCTACTAGTTCCCTTCCATATCACATTTAATAATCTCCTGATGTTATAGGAGTATCTATTTTTAACAAACTCTGCCTGGTCCCTGTTTACAAGTATTGGCAATAGTTCTTCTGATCTGTTTGCCACAGCCTTAGCAATTATCTTGGTATAACAATTTAGGAGTTATATTGGTCTGTAGGCTGCACATTTTGTATGATCTTTACCCAGTTTTGGGATCACTATTATCGTTGCTTGATAACATATCTCAGCCAGAGTGCCATTCTCCTGTGCCTTCTCCACCATTGCCTGCAGGCCCGATATGATCTGGGGGCTCAAGATTTTATAGTACTCAGCATTGAGGTCATCCAACCCCACTGTTTTTCCTTTTTTTAGTGCCGCTACTGCTCTAGGTAATTCCGCTACTGTGAGTGGAGCACCCAATTCCACCCTTTGCTCCTCCTCATGTTGTGGCAAGTCCAGATTATCTAGGAATTCCTTTGCCACTTGTTCTGTATTGACACATTCCCTGGTATAGAATATTCTATAATATTCTAGAAACTGGGCTCTGATATCCACACTTTCATTTTGGGTCCTCCCCTGGTTATCCTTCAGGGCCGTGACTACCATGGTGCTTTTCCTGCCTCTGGCCAATTTTGCAAGTACTGGGCTGGATTTGTTCTCCCATTCATATATACGCTATTTGGCATAGAATAGTGTTCTACTAGCCCCATCCATAATGGCTAGGTTTAATTGCTCATGTGCCACCCTGAGCTTCCTCATGTTCTCCATGCTTGGGTCTTGATATGTGTTTATCTGTAATGTTTTAACCCTGGCCTCTAACTCTTGGATATTATCTCTGTTGTGTTTGGTAAATCTGGCCTTATATGCAGTAATAACACTCCTCATGTACTCCTTTCCCACCTACAAAAAGATTGCTTTAGAAGGGGCAGTATTTTTGTTTTCCCTCTTCCCCCATTGTTCCTGTATGAACTCCAAAAATTGCTTACAGGACAGCAGATATGCTGGGAATCACCAAGTTCCCTAGCTTCTCTCTCTGCTCTTGTCTGAAGGGTCATCAATACTCTAGCATGGTCTGATACCACTATGGGTGTGGCTAATTCTGGAGTAAACATTTCTAGGGGCAAATATGTAATCTATCCTGGACCATGTGCCATGAGGGTTAGAAGAGAAGGTATATTCTCTTGAATCTGGGTTAACCTGTCTCCAGACGTCAATCAAATCCATTTCCTCTAAACCCTCAGTCCATCTCTGAACAGCCACATCTTGCTTCCCTTCCCCTCCTGATCTGTCTATTGCTGTGGTCAATGCACAATTAAAATCCCCCGCCATTGTTAAGCTAGGAAACTGTTCCTTCTAAAGGAAGGACAGCACCTCATCATAAAAAACTGGGTCATGTTGTGCTGGGGCATGTATGTTTCCCAGCCTGTATTCCTCCCCTTGAACCTGTTCTTGTACAAAGATGTATCTTCCTCTCCTTTTGTCCTTCCATACTTTCTGTTCTATAAACGGTATGCCCCTCCTCATCAAAATGGCCACCCCTCTTTTGTGTCTATTAAATGAAGTAGCATAGCAGATTCCAACCCAATCTCAAACCAGTTTCCCATGCTCCGCATCCGTTAAATGTGTTTCCTGAACCATCACTATGTCTACTCTGTCTTTCTTTAATGTGTTGAGTACCTTCTTCCACTTTATTAGTGTGGGAAAGCCCTGGACATTCCAGAAGCACATTGTTTGGATATTCATATGAACTGCATTTACCATCCTTCTTGCTCTGAGGTTGGTTGGGGGGTTGTCACCCCATCGCGGTACAGACCCGGAGCTATTCAGTCCCTAGCACCATCATCCTGTCTCTCATCCACAATGTTTTTCCTCCCAACCTCCAATACATTCCACATTACCATAGCTTTTTGCAGTCTTACACCTTTTACACAACTTGAAGAACATACAAACATTTGAACTTGTAGTACACACAACAGTAACATTTTATAGGTTAGAGGAGCTATCATTTCATGGGGTTCCATTCTCTGTAGAGCATAGGATTCTCTACCCATTGTCGACAGCTCTTGCATTTCCCTTTTCATCAGACACATTACAATTATTTACGAGCATGTGTCAATTCCCCCCTGCTCAAATCTCAGTTCAACCCTTCCGTTCTTCACAGTGGTCCATATATTGAGATACATTTAATAACAGAACATCTCCAGGTTCACTCAGACATGTCCATTTACTCTCCCATGTTTTTCCCCATAACACAGTTATCCCCAGAGAGGACCCAGGTATCACCCCTCCACGCTGTCTCTCCCCCCACCCATCCACTCCCCGTTTAGGCTTTCAGCTCTTTATTCATTCTCTTCATGTTCCCCCTCTTATGCTTCCACCAGCAGCCTATGCATTTCTTTACTTGGTTTATATTTTACCACCTCCACTCCAGTATCACTTCCTTCCTCTCTCTTCTTTTTCCTCCATGGTTTGGTCAGGCAAAGTGCTCTGTACCCCTTGATCTTATATTGTATGCTTTGTTCCTTCCCTCCCACATTTCCCTACCCACCCTTCTTTGTATTTATAACCCCCTCACTCCCCCCCATATGCACTCTTTGCCTCCTTTCCACAACTCTATTCCCTCACCTTTAATTGAAGGTGTGCTTATCCTACCCACACCCTGTCTCACCCTTTCACACTCTCACAACATCAACGTCAGGGCTTGTGGCATTGTTTCATTCAGAGACCCATTTCAGTTCCTTATTATGGTTCCAGTGTGATCCATGGCCAAAACAGGGTAGTCCACAGGTGTACACCTCTTCTATTCCTGTGTCGGTCCAGCCTGCTCACCATACTACCTCCCAGAGCACCTGCATACCTTGGAATATTTACATGGTTTACATGGTTTGTTTAGGTAGAAGAAGGCCATCTGACCCATCGAGTTTACCCCCCACACTTTGTAGGACAATCAGTTATTTACCCAGTTTTGTAAATGTTTATCTAAGTTGTTTTTAAACTGATCCATAGTGTTTGAACTAACTACAGATTGTGGCAGTTTATTCCATTATTTAGTTGATCTTATGGAAAAGAAAAAAATTATTTTGTTCTTAAATGCTCTTGGTACAAAGAATTGGAGTGTATTACATTGAAGTTTAGTAGGTTTAGAAGCATATCTCATCCCACATTCCTGCATTAGGTGTTAATCTTGGAGTATTTTATAGAGAATCAACAAGACGCCTCCTGTACACCTAATAACTAGTGGGTATAAATTCAACTCATTACATCTAGTCTCATAGTGTAGATTTCTCAGTCTTGGAATTAACTTAGTTGCTTTTCTTTGAACATTCTCTAGCAGCTTCCTATCTTTTGACGTAAATGGTGCCCAAAAAGCTGTTCCATAATCCAGATGGGATCTGGTATAGGAGTTATACAATGCCAGGACACATGGTTCCTGCCTACTAATGAAAGATATTTTTATAGAGTTTAAGATGCAATTAGCTTGGGTAGCAATTTGTCTGCAGTGATTTTCAGGAAATATAAATGGGAAAAAAGATGTATGCACTTTTAGCTTAGACTCACAGCCCACCTATAGATATTTGCAGTGCAGCAGGGGATTCCTGTTTCAGTTCATCAACTTACCCATCCCCTTTCCTTAGTCTGGTACAGACCCTGGGTATGGACTGTTTCCAAATATTACATCTCAGAGTTTCCTTTTTATGTACCCCTCACCATGGGGGAGCCCCTACCTCATTATTATCTTTCTAGGTCCTTATTTAACCTTTGCATTCATACCGTGTCCTAGTTTCCCTAACCTCAACCAGTCTTCTCCACTGTGCTGCACTCTCAATCTTTTGTTCTCCTCTTCTCCCCTCCCTCCCCCAGCCCTTTCACCAGCATGACTCTTCAAATCCCTATTATTTATATTATATACATCTCAGTGGCATCCTTTTCCCTTACCCTTAAGAATTGATATACTATATTGCCATACCCCATGTCCATATTTGTCCCCAATTAAATGTCATTTAATGGTACTTACAGTACTGCAGCCCTCCATCATGGCAACACAAGGGTCCACAGCTGCCATCTGGATTTCCATATGTTCCATTTCTCTGCCAATCCATTTCTTAATTTGTTGCCGTGCTGAGCCACAATCCATTTGGGTACCTTATGTCTCTTGCAGTTCCATCACTTTCCAACCATTTTAAAGGAAGTGGTTAATCCCTGAAGTGGCAGTTTTACATCCAAGTTTGCAAAATTTCCCAGCAGGATGTACATGAGGGTTAAGTCTGTGCTAGGCATCATCTTGCCTCTCCAGTTACCCGGCGTCAGTTCCTTTCCTTTAAAAGTGCAACACTCCGGTTCTCACTGTCCCAATAGCTTTTTTCCATGAACAGTTGCCTGGCCTTCTCCACTTCCCAAAATTTGCATCCTTGCCCTTCATAGTGGAATTTCAGCACAACTGGGAAGAAGAACTGAAAGTCCACCTTGTTCCTCCTCAGTTCGTCCATCAGCGGGGCAAAGACTCTCCTCTTTTGCAGCACCAAACAACAGAAGTCTTGGTGATCCTTTGTCTCTTATATTTGATTTCTCTAGCTTTCTGGTAGGTAGTTAAAATTGGTTGTTTATCCTGGAAGTTGTTTAACTTAATGATGATCTGCCTTGGTGGTGCGTTATCAGGTGGTCTAGGCGCCAAAGCTCTATGTGCCCTGTCAATTTAGAATGTTCCATTTTTGCCAGAAATTTTCAATGCTTCAGCCAGCCACTTGCCCACAAATTATTCTACATTTGGTGCTTCGATGTCTTCTGGCAATCCATGTATCTGCAAATTATTGCAGTGCTGAAAATTTTCTTGAATGTCTACCTGCTTTCTGAGCTCTGTCATTTGACTCTCCAGCTCTGCAACTTTTGGCACGAGGGGGTTCATGATGTCTTACACCCCTGACACCCTCTGTTCTAGTTCTCCAATACTTTTCTGCTGGTTGTTGTACTGGGTATTCAAGTTGTCTAATTTTTCCATGACTGATGCCAGCTGAGGTGCGAGCACTTTGAGTACCTGGTCAGATACTTCCTTTGCAAGTGCTCTCATTGTTTCCTCTGTTGAGTCAGGCTCCACATTTGTGTTGAGGCCTATCACTGTTTTGGGAGGAGGTTTCATTCCTCCCTGTCATCCTGATCTTTCTTGCTTTCCAGTCCCTGGCACAAAACAGACATCCATCGTACCTTCTCCCAGACTTCTGTTCTTTCTCCCGTCATGTTGTGAGGGTTTAAAGCACTAAAAAATACACCATATTTGAGAGGGTTCTTGTAGAGATGTCCACTCATGTTTCTTGCACATGTGCAGTTCCAGTCCTTTAATTCTGATAGTGTTTATGAGCACGGACTGCATGGCAACCAATGCCATTTCTGCAGTTGGGAGTTTCTGTCATAGTCACCACTGCTTTTTGCATGATAATGTAGGGATTCCAAGATGGAAGTTGACCAAATTCAGCAGTTCCTTAGAGCTGATTTTTTCACTTCATGTGATGTCCTTCTCATACAGGTTTAGTTGCTGGTTTTCTGGAGACAAAATTAATTGTTTAACTGGTATGTGAAGTTCTTAGTTCAAGTGGCCATCTCGGTTACATACCACGCATGTGACCAACTGTACTACCTTATCTTTTATGCTGGGCTCCCTCTGTAACCCATTCTTGTTTTTTCTATGGCACAGGCAACCAGGGAATTATCAGTGCAGAGATTGTGCCAATGTTTCTCCAATATATTTTGAACTTGGGTGGACTGAACAGAATATATTGTCACAAAATTCAGTCTTTCCAATGACTGTAATGTTATGCTTATTCCCTAATCCCACCATTTATCAATGCTGGCCTGTCTTTACTGTCTACAGTCTGTATGCCTTTTTTAATAGTTACTTAATTATTCCCCCTTTGTCTTAATCTGTTCTCCATTTTGTTTAGATTAATTTTAATAGTTATAGGTTAATTGGATGTGTTAATAATTTAATTTCTTCAGTTAATGTTTTTTTTCAACTGCTTAAGAACAGACAGGGCTAACAATGACATAATAGTTATTAGCATCATGTACATGTAGGGGAGGCCAACTGCTGCCTCTCCTAGAGGTGTAATTCACATAACACATTCCAGTTAATAAAAATCTTGTTCTATACTAGGCATGTGTTGGGAAAGAGCTGGTAGTAGCATATCTTACTCTGGGGTTGAGGAGAGTACCTTAAGGGATAGCCTCTCATGGGGTATGGGTGAATCTGTAACCTGGGTGATGGGTGGATGTTCGCTGTCTTCCTGTTTCCAGGGGTCTTGTACCATGTGGAGGACAAAAAGGGGGCCTAGGTTTTATTGTACTTATATTCAGTGCATCTGGCAATGTAGGGCATATATTCAAAGTTGGCCAGTTTTCCCATGGAAGCCCTCCACTGCTCCACTGAAGGGACTTCTGTGGTACACCATTTTTGCAATATTAGTCTTTTTGTTTCCACCTAGGCTGCCAGGACCCAATTTTGATGGTGTTTAGGGATGCTGGCAGGATGCCCAGTGGCCAGAATATGAGAGTATCTGGCAGGATGCAAAGTAGGGTTTTGTCACAGGAGGTTATGACCTTCTTTTAGTGGGGGGCTATATGGGTGCATGATCATTAGATGTGTAAGAGATCTTCTCCTGCATGCCCACATCTCCAGCAGAGATCCTGTGGGATGAGCTTTATATATTTAAGCACTGCAGGCATTTTATTTCACAAGTACATAATCTTATTCTGTATTAGGAGTGTTCTGCTGTCCAAACATGCCTTGTGGCTAGCTTCCAGCTGGCCAACCACTGTGTCTCTGTAATTTGAGTGGATAACTTAGTCTCTCATTTCTGTCTATCAGTTGAGACTGGTCTGGGAGTGTCTTGATAATGCATTCATAGAGTGTGGCCACCTTTCCTCTTTCAGTTGGATCCAGTCCTGCACTGGGCAGGGAACTGGGTCCAAACAGTGCTGACAACAATAGAATTGGCTAGGAGTGCACAGTAAAAACTGCCCTTTTTTTCTGTGGGAGACTCTGCCCCCCACACCCCCATCTTTAGGATACTCACTCAGGGGGAGCGGATCCTAGGGAAAGTAAAAATTTGCGGGGTCATTATGGCCCCACGTAACAATAAAACTAAGTCCCGAGGAATGCTAAAAGCTTGGAGACCAGGATAAGAACCCTGGTCTCCACTAGTGCTGGCCAATCTGCTCGATACCCCAGCCCTCCACACCATGGGAGCAACTCGACCAGCCTCCTGGATCCCAGTGCTCTTCTCCTTTCCCAGCACCATGGATAGCAACTAGGGGAGTGCTTACAGCAAGTGCTGTACATCCCCACTCACTGTCTGTGTGAGCGCATACCAGACTAGCACTGTGAATTGTGGTGCTATTCTGATAGTGCTCACTTGACCGGGTACCCTGGGGAGGGTTTCTGGGGGACAGTCTTGTCTCCTGGGCTTTGAAGAAGAGGAATGGTGGCACTTCTGATTTTCAAATATTTCCAAAGTCTCACTGGGGTAGCTGAATTTTTAATTTGCTCTTCAGGTTTTGAAAGGTAGTTACCTGGGTTCTGCCTTGAGTGACCAAGTCTTGAACTGACCAGATACAATGCATTTGCCATGTTGGCCAGTCTTTGGCCTTGTGTTTTATTTGGATCAGGGGATTATCCCATAATGGGCAGAGAGATGGGATGAATAGATGTGCTTTGAGCATCATTCCCAGCATGCACAATGCCTAAATGGAGCCCTGAATTGAGGGTGGAAGTTTGGATTCACGGTGATGCTTCACTTATTCATTTATTCATTACAAATGAGGTTTACAACCTCCAAGTCAGAGACTCATTTACAAAGGCACCTCATTGCAGGGGGGCAGATATCAAGACAGTTATTACAGTGCAGATTAAAACAGAGGATAACATTACAGGTGCAGCAAAAGGGATATTTAACATAGATACACTTACTGTAGGTTACATAATGTAGCTGTTTGTATGTTACTTAGGTTACATAATGCTACAAAACTGTGAGTTACACTCATGGATAAAGTAGGTCTTCAGACAAGACAGTGGGTTACATCCCTGTTTGGACCTAGTAGGGAAGGAGTGGGTCTAGGGGAAGGAGAGGCTGTCCAGTGGACGTTGTTGAGCCAGGGGGCCAGGTGGGTGGGTACACAGCAATGCCTCAAGTAGGGTGTCCCCTATGGCAGCCATTTTCATCCAGATTCACTGTGGGCCCCAGTGGATGGGGCCTTTAGCCACTGTACAGTTTGTGCTCCTAGGTGTGTACTGTATAGTGGTACCCTTGTAGCCATGGAAGTCCCCATCCCCTACCCTCCAATGTGTGTGTGTGTGTAGCTTGTTTCTATGTATCTAGGGGGTTTCCCTCACATGACAAATCTTCACTCAGTCTGTCTATTTTGGAGAACCACAGGTTAGGTACTGTGAGTGGAAGGTGGGAGAGGCAGTACAGAAGTTTGGATATTGAGATCAGTTTGAGAGCATTCATTTTTCCTGCCATGGAAAGTTTAAAGAGTTTTCACCTCTCCATTTCAGGTTTCACTTTGATCAGTGATAGGGTGAGGTTGGCTGAGACCCATTTAGAGTGGTCCAGCAGGATATGAATTCCCAGATATGTGATTCCCTGTCGCATCAACTTCATGTCTTTGGCAGTGAAAGGAGCACTAGGGCAGGTGTGGTGCAGAGGCCTAACTCTGGTTCTGCTGGGGTTCACCTTCAGACCTGAGATTTGAAGAAGTGGTGGAGGATGTCTAATAGAGAGTTGAGGGGCCTGAGTACCTCATGTTAATAACAGGAGGCCATTTATGTTGAGCAGGGTGTTAAACTCTTGGGCACCTGTTTGAAGTTCTGGTATGTCCCTGTGCTGTTTCAGGGCAATTGCTAAGGACTCCATAGCCAGGACAAACAGAAAGGGTGAAAGGGGACACCCCTGTTGGGTGCCTTTCTGGAAGGGAAATGGGTCCGGAACTCTGAGGTTCATGAGGACTTTTGCTGTAGGGGAGTTGTAAAGGGTTCAAATCCAGGACATAAAGGTGTACCCAGAACCTGTGCCTTGGAGCACCTGCAGGAGGAAACCCCACTCCACTGAGTCAGAAGCTTTTTCAAAATCTATAGCAACCACTGTGGCTGGGATGGGTCCACTTTCTCTTTTCAAAAGCAAGGTGGCCAGGCAGCACAAGTGGTCTAAGCCCAGATGGCCCTTTATGAATCCCACTTGTGAGGGGCGATTGAGGTTCAGTTGGCAGGATTCAAGACAGCTGGACAAAGCTTTGTCTGGTACCTTGGCATAAGAAATATTAAGAAAGATGGAAAGGTAGTGGGAAGGATTGGTTGGGTCCTTATCCCTCTTGAAAAGGACAATTATAGCTTCCTCCTTCAGGGTAGAAGGAGGGTAGATGACAGCTTAGCCTACGAGTCTAACATCTGAAAGATAGGGGGCAGCACGTTTGAGTTAATTTGGAGGAAGACTACGGGGAACCCATCTTCACCCTGGGCTTCGTTATGGTTTAGATGTGATAGAGCTTTTTCTAGCTTGGTTATTGATAAGGGAGTGTCCAGCATGGCCGCTACCTCTGAATGTAACATGGGGAAGGGTGTGTCTGCTAGGAAAGCATTAATCTCAGTTGCTGAAAGGGCTGTGGGAAGACTTGGAGGGTTTTGTAGAAGGTACACATTACTTCATTAATTCCCTCAGGTTTGCTGATCACCTGTCATGTCTCATTCATCAGTGAGGCTCTGTGCTTCTCTGCTTGGTGCTGGTGAAGGTGGTAGGCTAATACCCTGCTTCCTCACTCTCCCCCTCCCAGGAATTGTACTGTAGGTAAATGATGGCTAATTCTGATTTGCAAGTCAGCAATTTGTTTATTTTTACTCTGATCCCTTAAAGGTTGGCTTTCGCCTTATTGGGATCAGTGCTGGGGGATGGAGGGAGGGGCTTTGCTCGATCCTCAAGTTACTTGAGTCAGGCTGTGAAATTTGCATGTATTTTTTCTCTGTCTCTGTGCCTATGGGCTACATATGCCATTTCCTGCTCAGTAATACAGAACATAGAAACATAGAATTTGATGGCAGATAAGGACCATTTGGCCCACCCAGTCTGCCCATTTCCTTACCTAGTGGATAAGCTGCAGATCCTACTTAACCAGCAGCCTACTTCTTCCTACCCCCACCCCCTAGAATTGCCTTATGACTGTCCCATGCATGCTTGAACTCCACCACTGTTTTTGACTCCACAACCTCCTCCAGAAGACCGTTCCATGCATCCACAACCCTCTCTGTGAAAAAGTACTTCCTTAAATTACCTCTGAGCTGGCCCGTCTAGCTTCAAATTGTACCCCCCTGTTCTTGCACACCTCTTTTTGAAGATGCTACCCTCTTGGACTTTGTTGATTCCCTTGAGGTACTTGAAAGTTTCTATCATGTCCCCCCCTCTCCTTCCTTTCCTCGAGGCTATACATTTTAAGCTCCTTAAGTCTCTCTTCATATGTCTTTCGGTGCAGACCCTGCACCATTTTAGTTGCCCTCCTCTGGACAGCTTCCATCCTGTCTACGTCTTTGTGGAGATTGGGTCTCCAGAACTGCATGCAGTACTCCAGGTGGGGTCTCATAAGCTGTCTGTACAGAGGGATAGTAACTTCCTGTTTTCTACTGGTGATGCCTCTCCCTATGCATCCCAGTATCCCCCCAGCCCTCCTTGCTACCCTCTCACATTGCTTGCCCACCTTTAGGTCATCTGATATGACTACCCCCAGGTCCCTTTCCATTTTTGTTGTTGTTAGTATCTCCCCATTGTGCACTCTTCCCCTAGGTTTTTGTTTCCCAGGTGCATTACCTTGCACTTCTTAGCATTGAATCTAAGCTGCCATACATTTGACCATTCCTCTAACCTTGCCAAGTCCCTTCTCATCCTTTCCACCCCACCTTGTGCATCAACTCTGTTGCAGATCTTTGTGTCATCTGCAAAGAGACATACTTTTCCTTCCAGTCCCTCTGCAATGTCACTTATAAAGACATTGAAGAGGACCAGTCCTAATACTGAACCCTGCAGTACCCCACTAGTAACCCCCCTTTCTTCAGAGTGGACTCCATTTACTATTACTCTCTGTGTCCTATTCTCCAGCCAATTCTTTACTCAGGCTGTCATCTTGGGACCCACTCCCAGGCTGGCTAACTTGTATATTATTCTTTTATGTGGCACTGTGTCAAATGCCTTGCTAAAGTCTAGGTAGGCCATGTCCACAGCCCCTCCCTGATCTACTACTTTGGTCACCCAGTCAAAGAAATCTATCAGATTTGTCTGTCGTGACCTTCCTGCTGTGAATCCATGCTGCCTTGGGTCCTGTGCCCCTCTGGCCTCTAGATACTCGACAATTCTTTCCTTCAGAAGTGATTCCATCATTTTCCCCATCACTGAGGTTAAACTAACAGGTCTGTAGTTTCCTGCTTCTGCCTTGTTCCCACTTTTGTGAAGGGGAATCACATCTGCCCTCCTCCAGTCCTCAGGTACCACCCTATCCTCCATGATTTGTTAAAGAGGGTAGTCAGTGGTGTCACTAGTTCTACCCTTAGTTCTTTTAGAATTCTGTGATGAATCCATCAGGCCCCATTGCTTTGTCCACCTTCAGTTTTAAGAGTTCTTTCAGAACCCTTTCTTCTGTAAATGGGCTGGTATCAACTTCTGTATCCAGAGTGTTTCTACTGCTTGTTTTAGGTACCTCCCCTCTTCCTTTGTAAATACTGAGCAAAATATTTGTTTAGTATCTCTGCTTTTCACAGTCACCCTCTGCTCACCCTCCCTCCCCTTTATTAAGCCTCACTATCCTTCCCTTGGTCTTCCTTTGCTCCCTGATGTACCTATAAAAGGTTTTATCCCCCTTCTTAACTGAGTTGGCTATCTTTTCCTCGGTTTGGGCCTTTGCTGTTCTGACTGCCTTCCCAGCTTTCTTTTGCTTTAACTGATACAGTTCTCTGTTCTGCTTCTTCTGTGATTCCTTGTACTTCCTGAATGCTTTCTTTTTCTCTTGAATCTTCACTGCCACTTCCTTTGAGAACCATAGTGGTTTCTTACATCATTTGTTTTGTTTATTTGCTTCACACAAAGGCTTGTTACCTCTGTGATGGCAGTTTTATTATTCCCCATTGTTCTTCCACCCTCCTTCCTGCCCATTTGCTAGTGCATTCCTTAGGCACTCACCCATTTTAGCAAGTCAGCCTCCTAAAGTCAGTACTAACATACTAAAATGCCAGCAGAATAGGCCTAATGGTCTTTTGTGTCTGCTCGTTTGGTCAGCACCCACCCTGGGTGCTGACCTTACTATCCCCTCGCCTTCTCTGGCTTCTCCTTCCCAGTTCGGATATTCTTGCTGCATTGGATTTTGCTCCAGAATCCTTCCTGTACCTATCCACCCCTCTTGAACCCCTGCACTGTCTCTGCCTCACCAGCCCCCTAGGCAGTGCATTCCATGGCTCCACCACCCTCTCAGTGAAGTAGCACCTCCTCCTTTCTCCCTGAATCTTCCCCTCCAGCTTCCACCCATGCCTCTAGTGGCCCCTTCCTCCTTCCTTGAAGCACCCTGACTGTTCTCCCTATTTACCCTCTTCATGTACCTGAAGACCTCTATCATGTCCCCGGTCCCTTCTCTCTTCCAATGTGTACATATTTAGCTCTTCGAGCCTCTCCTCATAGGTCCTGTCCCCCAAGCCCCAAATCATTTTGGTTGCCCTCCTCTGGACCCTCTCCAGGAGGTTAATGTCCCTCTTTAAGTGTGGCCTCCAAAACTGCACGCAGTACTCAAGGTGCGACCTCACCAAGCAGTTATACAGAGGGTATCACTTCCCTCCTTCTGGAGGTGATCCCTAGCGATGCATCCAAGCATCCTGTTGGCCTTGGCTGCTGCCCTCCTACAAGTCTCAGAGTTGTTCATCTTGACATCCACCACCACCCCCAGGTCCCTCTCAGCCATCGAGACTTGTAGCATTCCCCCTCCCAGGGTGTACACTTGGCCTGGGTTTCTGGCCCCCAGGTGGGGTACCTTGCATTTCCCTGCATTGAACCTCAGCTTCCACTTTCTAGACCATCTTTCCAGAGCCTCCAGGTCCCCCTGTAGGGCCACCCTCCCCTTCTCCCCATCCACCACCGCCCCCAGTTTCGAGTCATCTGCAAAGAGACTCATCTCACTCCTGATTCCTGTCCTTATGTCAGATACATAGGCGTTGAACAGAAGGGGCCCAAGGACTGATCCCTGTGGGACCCCACTAATGACCCTCCTTGGGGATGAGACTATCCCACCAACTACGACCCTCTGGGTCCAGTCCAGGAACCAATTGCCTATCCATCTGATCATCTGGTTCCCCACCCCCATTTCTCCCAGCTTATCCAACAGGCCCACGTGAGGAACAGAGTCAAATGCCTTGCTGAAGTCTAGAAAGAGGACATCCACTGGTCTACCCAGGTCCAAGGCACTTGTCACCCAGTCATAGAACTCCACCAGGTTTGTCTGACACATGATTTCCCAGGATGAATCCATGCTGTCTATCATCCAGGCACCCTGACTTATCCAGGTCCCCCAGCCTCTCCCTTGACAATGCCCTCCATCACCTTGCCCACCACCGATGTCAAGCTGACAGGCCTGTAGTTCCTGCCACCTCCCTTGATCCCCCCTGTGGATAGGCACTATATGCGCCACCTTCCAGTCTTGGGGCACCCACCCTGTCCTCAGAGAGATGGTGAAAGCTCTGCCAGGGGTTTGCCAGGACATCTGCAAGTTCCTTCAGCACTCTGGGATGTAATTTATCCAGCCCCAGTGCTTTCTCCGTCTTAAGGAGCTGAGGGCTTCCTCACTCTCTCTGCTGTGATTTCCACTTCCGTACCTTCTCGCTGCTAGCCTCCCCACCTGCCAGTGATGCCTCCCCCTCTCCCCAGACCTGCCGATCGGTAAGGGTCCCCCCCTTCTCAGTATCTCTGTCTCCTCCCATGTATGATGCAGTACTTTTGCCTTTCTATGGCTTGACTCTATTGCTGTGTTTATTGTGAACCATACTGTTCGATGGTCGCTAGTTCCCAGATGGCTACCCACTTCTACATCAGTGATCCTCTCTTCATCTCCATTTGAGTGAACCAGGCCTAAGATTGCTCCCTCTCAAGTGGGCTCCAATACTAGTTGTCTAAGGCATGCCCCCTGAAGGGCATCTAGAATAGCCCCACTCTTCGAAGTGACTGCTGCAACTGCACTCCAGTTAACATCTGGCATATTCAGATCACCCATCAGCAATATCTCCCCTTTTTCTGCCATTCTAAGTATACTTTCAATCATTTCCTTGTCCATTTCCAACCCCTGAGAAGGGGGTCTGTATACAACCCCTGTACGGATTGTGGTGCCATTGCTGGTCTCCAAATTTACCTACATTGCTTCTTCTCCTCCCTGTTTTCCCTTTTGTTCTGTTGCTTTGATTCCTTCCCTTATGTAAAGAGCTACTCCTCCTCCTCTTTTACACTCCCTGTCCCTCCTGTAGATAGTGTATCCTGGTATGTTTACGTCCCAGTCATGGTTTTGTGTGTACCATGTTTCTGTGTCTGCCATGATCAGATGTTCCTCCTCCATCAAGGCCACTAATTCAGGAAGCTTGTTACTCAGACTACGGGCATTGGTACTCATTGCTCTCCACTTTTTTATGGCTTTACCTTCTTTTGCAGCATCCTCCACTGACCTTTCTACCTCGGTCTTTTTCTCACTTAGTACCCTGTTTTGTAGGGAGAGGCTGGGATTTTCCTGCAGCTTATCAGTGCCTCCCCCCTTGAGTAGTTTAAAACTTGCCAATGAAGCATTTAAACCGATTGCTCAAAAGACTTGTTCCCTTTCTGGACAGGTGCAGACCATCCTGCCAGTATAGGCTGGTGTCCCTTCAGGTGGAACCCCAGTCCCCAATGAAGCCAAACAACTGTGCTCCACACCATTTTTTCAACCATTCATTAAACTGCATGGTGCAAAGTACCCTCGCCTCACTCATGCCATTGACAGGCAGCACCTCAGAGAAGGATACTGTGTGTGCTACTTGTCTTAGACCCCTCCCCAATTCTACAAAGTCCTTCTGCACTGCTCTAATCTCATGATGAGCCAAGTCATTTGTCCCTAGGTGGACAATGACGTCCAGCTCAGTCTCCCATGCAGCTGTTCTCATGATCCTGAGGATGCGCTTCCTGCCCTCAAGCCATGGCACCAGGCAGGCACCTTACTTCAGTTTTCCCTGCTCCTCCCAGTTCTATCCCTAATAATTGGGTCCCCCACCAGGAGCTGCTTCCTTTCCTTGTGGTGTCCTCTGCCTCTTTCCTGTGGGCCTCCTTGTGACAGTTGTCCTCAGCCTCCTTAGTCTCCTCTGTGGTGCATCCATAGGGGAGTTATGCTCCCCCAGAATGGTGTATGGATTGTGGAGTGGAACAACTGACTGGGTGTGCCTCTGTTCCACCATCCTCACCCTCCCTGAGCCCACTGTGGTCAAACTGCTGTGCTTTCTTCGCAACCTCTGAGGTAGTGGTGGTGGCTCTGGTGCTCTCTGGATGGGGGAGGCTCCTTTCCTACCATCCAGTGTGGCCTGGGGAAAGGTTCCCTTACTACTGTCCAGTGTGGCCTGAAGACGGGCAACTTCCTCCCTCAGGGCAGAGAGTTGTCTGCAAAAAGGGCAGCATCTCAGCCTCCAGAAAGACTTCCAGAAGACTACTGCCCCACAGCCATTACATTGCACTACTCCCCACATGTTTATCTACTTTTTTTTGTGTGTGTGATTGGTTTGTTATATAGAAATATATATATTATACAATGTGTATGCTGATATTGTCAGTGCAGTGTGCTAGAGCGGATATGACAGTGATATGCACCTTGCATTCTTGAAAAAATGATGTCAGAACCCTAGGAATAAAGGAACTATTTCCAGGGGTGGCTGGGGTGAGGGGTGGGAAGGGGTTGGGCCTAAACTGTGCCCTCACAAAACAATCCGCTAAAAGCTCTGACTCACTGTGATGACCCGCTGCGATGAGTGCCTTCCTGTCAGCAAGATGCCCTACACAACAATTTGACAGAGAAAATACCCTGCTAATCAAACAAAGAAAAATCCAGACATCCAAGTCAGACACAGGTAAACCTCTCCAGCCCCAAAACAGCCTATTGGTTTGTGCTCTGAGAGCAGTCAGCCCCAAAATAAGTCAGCTGTGCTTTAAACTCTTCCTGCACTGAAAATCTTAAGAATTGTAACAAACGTAAAGCTAGATCCACCTTCCTCTCTTGCTCGAAAGACTGTCTTATCCTTACAATTCTAAGTTCCTTATTTCACCTTTCAGTTAGAAGTAGCCTCCACCTGCATAATATCTGCTACAAACCAAAGACAATTGTAAGGTTCACCTCCCTCTGTTGTGAGCACAAAGTGCAATATAGAATTTGCAAGTGCAATATAGAATTTCTCACACAGCTCACAGCTGAATAAAGAAGTAGTGTCCTTCCAGGTCAAGAAGATGTGCTTTGTGTCTCTAAATATTGCAGCCACCAGTGACTTATAGTCATCTGATCTAGTCTGGATATCTCCAGCCAGGGCAATTTATTGACAATGGTTGTGACGCAACCTTTCCTGTTCCAATCCAATACTTTGTGGTCTGAAAACAATGAGGCGAGCAATTTCCTGCCCTGAGTCTCTCTGTGTTTCAATTCACGCTGCAGGTTTTGCTATGACAACTCCTTAACCACAGTAACTTATTTAAAAATAGTTTAACTATCACAAACTCCTACGTACCAGTAAATTATTTAAAAATAGTTTCTGTCCCAAAATCCTAGTAGTCAATCCAGCTACCCCCAAGGGACAACCATAATGCAGTATTCAAACACTTATGAAGTTACTTCCAAGATAAGCCTTGTAGGCCTTATAGGCCTCCCACAGAGCTGCTGTGGACATGCCCCCTGTATCATTGAGTTTAAAATAGTCTGCTGAGACCTCTTTCTTCCATGTTTGGAAGTCATGATCTGTCAGAAGTAGTGGGCCCAGCTTTCACTATTGGTACTTAGGTGCCTTTGGGCCCCAAACAAGTGTGCTGGCAGTATAGCCTAGATGTTAGTGTAAGAGCTGTGAATGAGCTTGATACATCCAGCAGACCTGGGTTTGATTCCCACAACCTCCACTTGCATACTGTATGACTCTGGACAATTCATTTAATCTTTTTGTTGATTTGTATTCTTATTCATGCAGCTCCCTTCACCAAGAGAAAAGTATGTCTGTCTGCCTGTGGAATTACAAGAACTCCATCCATGCACTTCCATGTAGTTACAGATGAAAAGAATTGGGGCTGTCTGGGAGGCTGTGAAAGATCTTGGCCCTTTGGGCCCAATGCATCCATGTGGCTACAGAAGCAGATGTGCAGGGAGAAGATTCCATCTGGTGGTGGAAGGACAGGATCCTCTGGGCCATGTGCTTCCATGCAGTTATGGGTGCAGAGATGCAGAGCCCTTTGGGCCATATGCCAAGAGAAGATTAACTACGTGGTTATTTGTTGCCCGTGTGGTCAGCAGTGCACCATGTGATGGTAGAGAACCCCCCCAATTGTGCCTGACTTAGGGTCTTGTGCCTGACTTAGGGTCTTGTCTCATAAATAACTCCTCTTTCTCTCCTAATCTTTTTCTGAATCTGTTGCACAACAGCATTTCTTCCTCTTCTTTATTTCTGTACTTTTGTCCTGTCTGCTCTGACTGCAGTGGAATGGCCACCCGCTGTAGTACTTCCTCTATCTACTCCATTTCTGGTTGTTGAGAGTTCTTTTTTTCTCAGACCCTTGTTGGTACCCCTGATAACCCTGGGCTTTAGTCGGGCTTTGTATTTAGCTACTTAGCATGTGATAACAAGTGCAACCACATGCAGTAGCTATAAAACAGTTCTGAGAGGTAGAAAGGCTGAGCCGCTCCCTCTCGCAGGTTCATGCAGGTCACGCTTTATGCTCATCACCTAAGAGCAGCTCTTGAAAAAGAAGCCTAGTCCTGAAAATAGAATATTTTAATGTGGCAGAGATGGAGGGTCTCTTACAGAACCCTGGGTTTGTTTTTCATTTCACCTCCTGTGTACAGAGGTAAAAGGAGAGAGAAACACAGTAAACAAACATCTGCCTGAATAAATTTTGTCTCGTTTCTGTAGCAACTGCTTGTCCCGAAGACTTTAGTGTCTGGAAATTGAGACTGATGGCATTGTGCCATGGGAATAAGCATATCTATGCCTAAGCATGCTCTAAGATAACGTTGGACTCGTAGAAACATTAAAGAGAAATATGAAAATGGTAACCTGTTTTGTGTACTGGTAGTTGAAGGGTCTCCCTGCAGTGTTCTAAAGCAGGAGTCCCTGTTCCAGTCAGTGCTCTTCTCCTTGCTGAGTTCAGTCTCCTATAGGGAGTCAGCGGCACCTTGTCTCCTACTTTTATATGGGTGACAGTCGCCCATCGAGAGTGAAGTGGGTGGAGTTTAACTATATTGCAGCCCCTTTTTGTTGTATCTTAAGATTTTCACCTGTTATTAAGAGTATTTCCTTTCTTGTATTGTTCATTACTGTATATTTAGTAAGGTGCATTTGTACCAATTTCCAGATATTACATATGATTATTATGAAAGCTGTTTTTATCAAATTTTAGGATATGAAGAGGTGGGGCTATATTCAGAGGGTGGGGATTTCTGCCTAAAAAAGACTTCAACCCAAGCCATAAGATCAGATGTGGTTAGGGAGAGCTCCTGTTAGGATTTCCCAACTTAGATCTCCAGTGGGAGACAGAGCACAGAGTATGTTAGCTGTTAGCTACTTGACAGTTAAGCTGTGTTTCTTTTCATTTTGTTTTGTATATTATTGACAAAGTACGCAGATGTAAGCCAAGTATTACTTTATTTGTTTTGCTTTAATAAAATCATGCCTTCTTGGTGTGTTGTACCTTAATCGCTGTTTCCAGAGTGATCTGTTTTAATCTACCCACTACATTTGGCACCAGGAGTGGGGTAGATTGGAGGTCCACGAGTACTGGGAGGACTCCAACACTAAGATACTGCACTTAGTAGCCAGGTCACATGTGGTTTCAGCAGGTACATGGCCCACAAACTGGAAGACACTGCTGTTCTTCCAGGGATATTGACCAGGACCCAGGTAGCTAGTGCTGGTGAACCATTCCTCACCGGTCTGCCTCCTGTTACACATCCCAAGGTAAAGCAGGATATTCCTCCAGACACTGCAGAAGCTAAACCTGAACCAAGGATGAGTGAACCAGAAGGGGAAATTAATGAAACACCCCCTGAGGATCTCAGGGATTTGCTGAGATGGCTAGCAGTAAAACAAATGGAACTGGAACACCAAAGAGAAATTGACTTAAAGGAGAGAGAGCAGGAGAGGAGGAGGCAGGATCAGAGATGGGCAGATACCATGCATGCCCTACAGAACATCAGGGCAGGTCAAGAAGCTGCCCAAATAAATCCAAGAGACATTCAATTCACCAAGATGACCCCTTCAGATGACATAGAATCCTACCTGACTACCTTTGAGTGGGTGGCCTAAGCCTGCACCTGGCCTAAAGCTCAATGAGTGGTTAGACTGATATTGTATTTGACTGGCAAGGCACAGTAAGCCTGCACTAGTATGGACAGTCAGACCTCTAGTGACTTTGCAGCTGTGAAGAAGGTGATCCTAAAATGGTACGATATCAGCACGGAAACATATAGACAAAGATTCAGAACTCTGAAACATCTGTCCCATGCACCATCTCAAGAGACATGTACTCATCTTAATGATTTATGCACAAAATGGCTGCAACCTGAGGGTAAAACTGTAAAGGCTTTTATGGAATAATTTGTATTAGAACAATTTATACAAATAATGCCTGCTGATGTTCAATTATGGATAAGAGAACACCATCCAGAAAATGCAGAGACAGCTGTTACCCTTACGGAGGACTTCCTTTCAGCTTGACAACCAGTTAATTAGGGTTACCAAAAAAGAGACACTACCTCCCCTGCTGCCACTACAACCAGTACACTGGTAAGATCCTCTGTTGTTTCATCACCAGGGTCTGGGACTGTTAAAACCAGAGGGGATGGACTGGATGTATCAGCTAAAAGCCCTGATCCTAACATTGAATGTTATTACTGCCATGGATTAGGACATATTGCATGTTTTTGTCCCAAAAAGAAAAAGGAACCAGCTTACCTAGCATCTATGAACTTGGGGAATTTCTTTATTAAGGCTCTAATTAATGGGAAGCCTATAGAAGGTTTGGTGGATTCAGGGAGTAGGCAGAGTTTAATCAGGAATGGTTTAATTACTTCTGGGTTACATACTGCAGTAACAATGGGTGTCATCTGCATCCATGGTGATGTTCATCAGTATCCCACAACAAGACAACAGATATGTATCAATGGACAGACCTATGACATGACTTTGGGTATGGTCCCCACCTTGCCTGTGCCCCTTATCATTGGACAGGAATTCCCTATCTTCAGTGATTTGTTAGCATCTTGTGACAATCATTTATCAGCAGTAACCACTAGGGCTTAAATGAAACAAATACAAAATGACACCTTATTCCCTTTTGATTATTCTATTTTTGAAGAGATCGGGGCCTCAGGAAGACTAAGGCCAAAAAGAAGAAACTACAGAAGGACTGGAAACAAAAACATTGTGGGACTGTTGATACAATGCCTTGTTATGATATAGCTGATATTAAAGTTGAACAGAAAGCTGATGTAACCCTTAACCCATTACTTTTCACAGCTTAGGAAAGAGATACCAGTGTGGGCACCTCAGATTATTCAACAACGAGGAATATTGTATAGGGTTTGTACACACACTGTCACTCAAGAACATGTTGAGCAGTTGTTAGTTCCAAAGAAATATAGGAATGATTAATTGTTTTTAGCCCATGATATACCAAGTGCTGGACATGCTGGGAGGGAACGAACATCTGCTAGACTTCTGCAATTTTTTTTTGGCCTGGTTTACAGGATGATGTTGCAGAATACTGTAGGAGTTGTTCCACCTGTCAGCAGATTGATCAGGTGAAATAAAAAGAGAATGTACCCCTTATGCCTTTGCCCTTGGTTACCCAACCCTTCGAAAGGATAGCGATGGATGTAATTGGCCCCCTAGAAAAGAGTAGTAAAGTTAACCGATTTATACTTGTTCTTTGTAACTATGCCATCAAGTACCCAGAGGCCTTCCCCCTTAGAACAACCACAGCCCTGAAGATAACAGAAAAGGTAATAGAGTTCTGCAGTCGGATGGGTATACAAAAGAGATCCTTACTGATCGTGATTTCAGTGCTGCCTTACTCAAAAAATTCTATACATCATTATGGATTACTACAGTTAGAACTACACCATATCATCCACAAACTGATGACGTTGTTGAAAGGTTCAGACTCTAAAGCGGATGATCCAGAAGTTTGTGGGTGAGGAAGGAAAGTAATGGGATCACTACTTGCCATTATTCCTGTTTGTTTATTGGGAGGTACCTCAAGCATCCACAGGGTTCTCACCTTTCTCCTTATTATATGGGCATAGTCCACATGGACCACTTGACATGGTAAAAGGAGCCTGGGAAGGGGAAACTATGGTGAAATATACCAGTATCTTAGACTATCTGGTTAACCTACCCAAATGCTTAGTCAGCTATACCCAAAAAACACACCAACAAGGTATGGTAGCCCAAGATAAGCAGAAACTGCTTTATGATCTGAAACCCAGGAAAAGATATTCCAACCAGGGGAAAGGTCTTGTTATTACTGCCTTCCACCGAAAACAAATTACTTATGAAGTGGCAGGGTCTTTACACAATTGTAGAATGCACTGGTCCTGTCACCTATCAGGTGGAGACTCCTGAGAAACGGTCAAGTAAAAAAATATATCATGCAAATCTTTTAAAGAAATGGCATGAGAGGCCTGACCCTAAGCCATGCATGTACGTTTTAGCTCATAGTCCTGAAACAAAGCTAGAATTAGCATATAAAAGGCTAGAGAGCACTGAGACTATTTGAGATATTAAAATAAATCCTAATTTGTCTCACAGCAACATGGAAACTTAAACCAAATACTCCAACGTTTTTCTGATACATTTACTACTATCCCTGGTAAGGCTACTGGTGTAACCCATGTGATTAAGACTGACTCAGAGCCTATAAGGCAGAAGGCCTATAGACTCCTAGAAAGAATCTGGGCTCATGTCACCCAAGAAATAGAGAAGCTTAGCTGGTTAAAAATAATTGAACCCTCCACCAGTCCCTGGTCCTCACCCATGGTGATAGTTCCAATAAAGGAGGGTGGGATACATTTGTGTCTCAATTTTCAAAGACTAAATCAGGTTTCCCAGTTCGATAGCTATCCTATTCCTTGAGTAGACAATATAATTAATTGTGTTGGCCAGGCCAAACATGTCTCCACACTCAACCTAAATAAAGGGTACTGGCAGATACCCTTGGAAGAACATTTCAAAGAAAAAAACGCTTTCAGTACCCCTAATGGCCTGTACCAATTTGCGTACATGCCGTTTGGTTTACATGGAGCCCCTGCGACCTTTCAGAGATATATGGACCAGCTACTCACTTCCTATTCTTCGTACTGCTCTGCTTATCTAGATGATGTGGTTGTGTTCAATATAGACTGGGCAACTCACCTCATACATGTGTCTAATATAATACAAACCATTGAGTCAGCTGGTTTAACTATAAATCCTTCTAAATGTACATTAGCCATGAGGGAGATGAGGTATTTAGACTTCATATTAGGTAATGGAGTAGTATGCCCTGAAATAGAGAAGGTGGAAGCAGTAGCCCAGTGTCCTGTCCCTGAAACTAAAAAACAAGTCAGATCCTTCTTAGGGTTAGTTGGATACTACTGGCATTTTATTCCTGATTTAGCTACTATTGCAGCCCCCCAAACTAATCTCACTAGGAAGAAAATACTTAATAAGGTTCCCTGGTCCCCTGCCTGTGACCAAGCTTTTCGGACCATAAAAGCTATCTTATGTGCAGCCCCAGTGTTACAATCTCCAGACTTCAGTCAACCATTTGAGGTGCAGACCAATGCATCTGAAACTGGTTTGCTTGCAGTGCTATGCCAGACTATCAGTGTAGAGGAGCATCCAGTATTGTATATTAGTCAAAGCTATTTCCTCAGGAACAAAAATATGCCACCATTGAAAAGGAATGTTTGGCGATCAAGTAGGCCATTGAGGCCTTACTATTTGATCTATGGGGAACTCAGTTTACACTAATAACTGACCATAACCCTTTATGCTGGCTTAAGCAGATGAATGACAAAAATGCATGGATTCTCCTTTGGTATCTGGCACTACAACCATATTGTTTTGACATTAAACATAGACCTGGTAACAGGCATAAAAATGCAGGTTTTCCTATCTAGATATGATGCAGGTTAATGGCTTCTGAAATGTACCAGTAGGTATTGAATTACCTACAAACCCTAGGGCAAATGATGATGTATTGTGATGTATTATGCTGTTAAGGTATAATATGTATGTACTAATTTTTAGGGTGCCCTGGGGTTGGACTTCTGTGAGGGTGGGTGGAAGTCCCATCTCATTCCCTTGGAAATAGTTTACTTAGGGAATGTGGTAACAAATCAGCATATACATGCTGGTTTACACTTAAATAGAGGGATATGTAATGGTAGAGAATCCCCCCCCCCCCAAGTGTGCCTGACTTAGGGTCTGAACCTCTTGTCCCATAAAAAAACTCCTTCTCTCCAAATCTTTTTCTGAGTCTGTTGCACAACAGCATTTCTTCCTCTTCTTTATTTCTGTACTTTTGTCCTGTCTGCTCTGACTGCAGTGGAATAGCCACCCGCTGTAGCACTTCCTCTATCTACTCCATTTCTGGTTGTTGAGAGTTCTTTTTTCTCAGACCCTTGTTGGTACCCCGATAACCCTGGACTTTAGTTGCCCTTTGTGTTTAGCTATGTGGCATGTACTAACAAGTGCAGCCACACGCAGTAGCTACAAAACAGTTTCAAGAGGCAGAAGGGCTAAGCCGCTCACTCTTACAGCTTCGTGCAGGTCATGCTGCACACTCGCCACCTAAGAGCAGCTCTTGAAAATAAGCCTAGTCCCAAAAATAAGTATTTTACTGCAGCAGAGACAGAGGATCTGTTACAGAACCCTGAGTTTGTTTTTGGTTTCACCTCCTGTGTACAGAGGTAAAAGGAAGGAAACTCAGTAAACAAACACCTACCTGAATAAATTTTGTCTTATTTCTGTAGCGCCTGCTTATCCCGAAGATTTTAGTGGCTGGAAATTGAGACTGACGGCATTGTGCCATGGGAATAAGCATATCTATGCCTAAGCATGCTCTAAGATAACGTTGGACTCGTAGAAACATTAAAGAGAAATATGAAAATGGTAACCTGTTTTGTGTACTGGTAGTCGAAGGGTCTCCCTGCAGTGTTCTAAAGCAGGAGTCCCTGTTCCAATCAGTGCTCTTCTCCTTGCTGAGTTCAGTCTCCTATAGGGAGTCAGCGGCACCTTGTCTCCTACTTTTATATGGGTGACAGTCGCCCATCAAGAGTGAAGTGGATGGAGTTTCACTATAATGCAGCCCCTTTTTGTTGTATCTTAAGATTTTCACCTGTTATTAAGAGTATTTCCTTTCTTGTATTGCTCATTACTGTATATTTCGTAAGGTGCATTTGTACCAAACTTCAGATATTACGTATGATTGTTATGAAAGGTGTTTTTATCAAACTTTAGGATATGAAGAGGCAGAGCTATAGTCAGAGGGTGGGGATTTCTGCCTGTAAAAGACTTCAGCCCAAGCCATAAGATCCAATGTGGTTAGGGAGAGCTCCTGTTAGAATCCCCCAACTTAGATCTCCAGTGGGAGATAGACCACAGAGTATGTTAGCCATTAGCTACTTGACAGTTAAGCTGTGCTTCTTTTCATTTTGCTCTGTTTATTATTGGCAAAGTATGTTGATGTAAGCCAAGTATTACTTTGCTTTGTTTTAATAAAATCATGCCTTCTTGGTATGTTGTACCTTAATGACTGTTTCCAGAGTGATCTATTTTAATCTACCCACTGCACACCATCTTTCCCCAGGCTTTGGCTGTTACCGCATGGCATCGTTGACCTCCCAGCCTCAGCCTAGCCATCTGGCTCACTCGGCTCTCCCCATACCCAGCTCATTGGCGTGAGATCACAGTGTGCTCCCTGCTGGGACAGAGAACAGCCCTGCACGCAAGGTTTCTTTGTAACTTTTTGTTTGACATTTAGATGAAATCAACTTGGTGGCTTGAATGTGATAAATCGCAACCAAAAGGTGGCTTCACAGAGCAACTAAGAAATCACTTTTTGATCTGTATTTGAAAATTCCCACCATCCTTGTTAATGAGGTAGGGTAAACAATATATTAAAAATGTTTGACTAAAATATTATAAAACTGCCAAGTTATGAGTAAAAGCATGTTTGTTTGTTTGTTTGTTTATTCGCTTAACGGGTAAGCACACTGGAAACAAGTTCCTTTTACAGGTGCGACCCACATATATTGCATACAGACAATACATAATCAAACATACATATACAATGCAGCAAATTGCAGACAAAAATGTCTTTGTTACGTATAAAATTCATAAAAAAATTAATAAAAAACAGTTACAATTAAATTGAGATTCGAAATACATCCTTAATGCATACAGCAAACTTTTGACAGAACACAACCACCTAATATCTTGAGGAATTTCATTCCAAATAAATGGAGCAATATAAGCAAAGGATCTTTGTCCACTTTTAGATTTCATAAAAGGAATCTCGAAACCTACTGTCTGACCTATGTCTAGAATAATGACCATCAATATATGGTCTCAAAACTTTGAAATACTATGTGGAATTCCAGAGTCCATGACTTTATATATGAACTTGGCCACACAGTATTGGAAATTTAATGAAACCGTAACCAGCCCATTTCTTTCAAAATCACACAATGATGAGATGACTTAGAACAATTTAAAGCAAACTTAGCTATCAAGTGAGTAAAGTGGATTTCTTTGAAATCACTATACATGAAGCAGTGTCAGTAATCTTAGCTGCATAGTTCACAATAGGAAGTAAGCAGCAATTTGAAATAACCAGCCTAGACTCGGAATAAGAAATGAACAGATTCTGTACAAAGAACCTAATCTACAATGTATTCTTGAGGTAACCTCAAAAATGAGATTCATAACTTAGATGAGAATCTAGTAATACCCCAAGATATTGAAATGTATCAACATAGTCAAACAGTAATCCATCAAGAGATTTAACTTCCAAAGTACCAACCTCAGATCTCAGTCTAGGTGGGGTACCAAAACCATCACCTTTGTCTTAGATTTGTTTAAGAGTAATTTACAGGCCATAGTGAAGACTGAAATTGCACATTTCCTCTGTTAAAGAAACACCTAGATCTCCAAATGACAAACCTCAGTATAAATTACTGCATCGTCAGCGTAAAGTGTTAGAGAAGCATTATTAATCACACTTACTAGTTGATCAAAAACAAAGAAAACAAAAGTCCCCAAAATAGAACCTTGTGAACCCCATAACCATTACAGAGTCTGATACAGCACCCCTATATTTAACCCTTTGAAACCTATTTGTTAAATAATCCCTCGTCCAGTCCAAGAAAGACTCACCAACTCCCAATGACTCAAGTCTAGAAATCAACAATTGGTGATCAACTGAGTCGAATGCCTTGGTCAAGTCCATGAACACGGCACCGTCAGACACCCTTATCCATGCCATTAAGTACCGCGATTCGTGAACTCGACCAAGGCAGTCTCAGTACTCCTTCCCTTTCTAAAACCATGTTGGTTCTGAGACAATAATCCAAAGCGATCCACATACCCAATCAACTGATTATAAACTATTCTTTCCTGAACTTTAGCCAAAGCAGACAAGATAGAAATAGGTCTGTAGTTACAAAACTCATGTTGTGAACCAGATTTAAATATAGGAGTGACCAAAGTATGTTTCCATATATTAGGTATAGTACCTGTAACAAAGACAAGTTGAAAATAATACTAACTGGAAGTGCTATAACGAGGCAGCATCCGCCAATAAACTAGGACATAAGCCATCAGAACCAGCTGAGCTGTCCTCTTAATACAACGCAACAACTTCTCTGCCTCCTTGGAGTAGTAGTCCTTAAGTACAGTTTAGGATTAACTGTAAAATCTTCAGTCAATCCCAAGTAGTTCACCTTGGACTGGTCACTAAAGGAATCAGGCAATGCAGTAAATTTCAAATTAAACTCGTTAGCTATCTTCAGTGGACAAGACAACAGGTCACCGTTCAACCTCATTGAACCTGGTTGACAAACATTAGGCCTTATGAAATTATTAATTGTTTTCCAAAAAGTAGTAGCGTTAGATAACCCTTCACATTGTTTATAGGAATATAGTCTGTTTTAGCCTTCCTTATCTTAGCCTTACATTGGTTCCTTAAAGTCCTATCGCATGATAACCAGAAGCAGAATGGTTCATTTTATCGTTTTCAGGCCTTGTCTCATTGTCTCATAAGTTTAATCAAAGGAGGTGTTAACCACCATAAGTTTTCCTCGGACCCTTCTTTTAACAAGGGAGCTAACTGGTCCAAAACATGTGTAAACTCAGTAATGAAAAATGCAATGCAGAATCCACATCAGGGATAGAATATAAAAAATCAATCTATTTTACCCAACTCTGTACAAAAAGAATGTACATCAAATTTAGAAAAGATCTCGAAATCCTTATAATTGGCTTAGACTCTTCAGTCCCCATGTTTCCAAATACAGAAGACTGGATGATGATCACTTAACGAATCAGAGGTCAAACCACATTTTATCATATTAATAGGTCTATTTGTTAATATCCAGTCCAGCAATGTGTGATTTCCTGATCTAATATTGTGTCAGTGGGCAAAGTAATAATTTGTTGTAAACCAGTCTGAGACAAGACCGTATTTAATTTTGTTATATCTGAACCCATCCAATTTAAATTAAAATCCCCAGTAGTATTAACTCTGAGAAACCCCAGTATTCAAAGCATTTACAAGTTCTTGTAAGCCTGATTTGCTACCATTAGGTGGAAGATATACACAACAAATAGTTAATTTTTGACAAATCCAACAATAACTGAATAGTAATATGTTCACAATATTCCAAATTACTGTTAAATATAGTGGTCTCATTTACCATTAAATATTCTTTAACATAAAACAAACCCCACCCCTCTACCAGTGACACGATCCTTTCTAAAAAGTTTATTAGCAGGTATACAAAGTTCAGTATCAAGAACAGGTAAGGTTAACCAGGTTTCAGTCAGTGCCAGAACATCCGGATTATATAAACTAATCCATGACTCCACCTCATGAAATTTAGATGTTAAACAATACATTAAAATGCATAATTTGAGGCCATATGAATGCTGCAAAAAAAATCACTATCTGCCATATCGTTTGCTAAAGGACCAGGGTTGCTTTCAACATTGCCAGATCGAATTAGCAAGAGAAAGCAATGTAACACAGGTTCTTATGCAAACAGGCAGAACACATTTCCGTGTTTATATTTCCTAACACTGTAACCAAATTATAACACATGTATTTAACCTTTACACCAAATAAATGACTATAATTAGGAATAAACAGTTGAGTCTGGAACTCCAGAATCTGATTATTTTCATACGTTCTAAAGTCATTATTAACACACATAGGACAAAATAACCCATCAGTACACAAAACACAAAGTGTATAGGCTACACACAACAATATCCCTCTGTTAATCATAACTAATCTATAGGTACAAACCCAAAAGAAATGATTAACTCTAAGCAAGATATTACAAACTCTAGTAGCCCAGTCCGTCCCCGGTCTGACTCCGGTCAGACTCCTCTCTTCACTTTGCCGTCCCACTTAGCTGCTGCCGCTTTGACGCTGCCGCTGTGTAGAAGGCAGCCTTTATATTGAAATCGCACCCCCTCCACTTCCCAGAGCTGCCACCATCTGGAAAAATGTGGAGACCAGTACAGAATTCAATGAAAGCAGGTGATGGCAATAATGCTGCAAGCAGGTCAGGTACTGTGCTATTACCTAGCAACCCAAATCAGTCACAGCTCCACAGAACTTTAGCATATACAGTTCTCAACAACAGATGACTCATGTGCAGACTCAAACAGCAGTCTATGCAGCACACTTCAGGTCCCGTAGCAGCTTCAATGTGATTAAAGTTAAAATCAGTCTACGAGTTAAGGGGGAGGGGGGTAAAACAGGTCAAACACAGCAATTCAGGTTTCACTCACAGGCTTGTAGGCTGTGAAATTGTAATTCACAGCAGTCGTTGGTAACTCACAGATGGCAACACTGACAGATAGAGTGTTATCAGAAAAAGATAAGAGGAAATAGCCAGTCACAGAGCCTGCCACACTACGGTCAGACTCCTCTTCACTTTGAGTCCCACTTAGCTGCTGCCGCTTTGGCGCTGCCGCTGTGTAGAAGGCAGCCTTTATATTGAAATCGCCCCTCCACTTCCCAGAGCTGCCACCATCTGGAAAATGTGGAGACCAGTACAGAATTCAATGAAAGCAGGTGATGGCAATAATGCTGCAAGCAGGTCAGGTACTGTGCTATTACCTAGCAACCCAAATCAGTCACAGCTCCACAGAACTTTAGCATATACAGTTCTCAACAACAGATGACTCATGTGCAGACTCAAACAGCAGTCTATGCAGCACACTTCAGGTCCTGTAGCAGCTTCAATGTGATTAAAATTAAAATCAGTCTACGAGTTAAGGGGGAGGGGGGTAAAACAGGTCAAACACAGCAATTCAGGTTTCACTCACAGGCTTGCAGGCTGTGAAATTGTAATTCACAGCAGTCGTTGGTAACTCACAGATGGCAACACTGACAGATAGAGTGTTATCAGCAAAAGATAAGAGGAAATAGCCAGTCACAGAGCCTGCCACACTCCGGTCAGACTCCTCTCTTCACTTTGCCGTCCCACTTAGCTGCTGCCGCTTTGATGTGATGTGAGACACAAAAAATCAAATGTTTATGTCACAAGCCAGTATTGCACTATTGCACTTAATGTACAGTCTAAAACTTCTTAGAGCACACATACAAATCTTCAATCATCCAAAAAACAAAACTTTAAAATATGCATGAAGAAAATCTTGGGTCACGACCAATGAATTCTGCATCCACATATCAAAATCTCTGCCCAGCCTAAAATTATTTTTGTTTAGTTTGCCTCCCCCCCAAAAAATATTGGATTACACTTAAATGTGTGACCAAGAAAGTAGTTCATCAGAAAAACAAGCACATATGATGTGCATGAAAAATGCTTGGGTTGCACCTAAATGTGTGACCAGAGAATTAATCTGGCAGAAAAAAGAAGCATTTGTGGTGCACATGAACAAATATTCAGTCACACTTAAATATGTGACCCAAGAATTCCATTTTTGGTAAGCACAAAAAAATGTCTGGAAATGTGTAACCCAAGAATTTGTGGCTCATGACACAAGAATCAGCCATCTTGTTAAACTGATGGAAAAATAACTTTTATTTTTAATATTTTGACACCACGTCATGAATTTAGACACTTGAATGTGTTAAATCCCACCCAAAAGTTGGTTTTGCAGAGCGACTATGGAACTACCTTTTGACCTATACTTGAAAATTCAGAAATTGGGATTAAAATATTGCAATTGTGAGTAAAAGTATGTGACACACAAAAACTGAGGGGGCCAATTCTCAAAATTCAGGCACAAGTTGCACCAAAGGTGGCTTGTGCCAATTGCCAATGTGCCCAGGCACCCTCTGCTTGATTCTCTATCGGGTAGGGTCCTGGTGGCTAAGTCCCATAGCTTGCAGCAAACTTGGCCCTGCACAGAACAGAGGGTGCACCAGAAAGCCTTGCCACAAGCCATGGGTGGACTGTGTGGCAATAGCACCATGGACAGGTGCCTTACCACTCTCCCAGCCCCAATCACCCATAAGAACAGGTGAAAGTGCCTGGTGTGCTAGTGGACCCCGCTCCAACAGCTCTGATCACCTGTGATATTTATTGTAACTGCCCAGGTGTGCTAGTGGACCCCATCCAACAGCTCTGATCACCCATGATATTTATTGTAGGTGCCCTGGTGGGCTAGTGGACCCCCCAAGCCCTGATCACCCGTAACAGGAATGTAAATTTTGCTGGTGGGCTAATGGACGGCCCCAGTACACAATATAGTCAACATTCTGGTGGTCTAGTGGGTCCCCCTACCCACAGTGCCCTACCACTCCACCCCATTCCCCCAATCCATAACCCAGACAGTGACTGGCACAGCCTACCACTCAGTACCACGGCCAGCCACTGACTAGGCTATGCATGAGCGTGACTGTACATGGTATGCACTCAGTGATTGACAGCAGCTGAGAGATCCTCCATTTTGTATTTAACAACCCGATAGATTCTCCATTTTGGCTTTAACAACAACGCTGAGAGATTCTCCACTTTGGATTTAACAACAATACTGACAGAAGCCTAACTATGCTTGCTGTACTGCACAAGTATGATATATATCTATATATCTTTGTCTATATCTGTATCTATAGCTATATCTATATCAATCTCTATCTCTATCTCTGCCTCTACCTCTATCAGATAGATAGATAGATCAATAGACAGACAGACAGACAGACACAGATATCTATTTATGATTTGTAAGTTTCCAACCCATTGTACCCACTGTACTTCCCAGGGTACCCTGTAATTCCCCTGGTAAGTAGAAATCTATCCACACTTGCCTTAAATGCATTTGCAGTCTTCATGTCCACTGTCTATACTTTTTGGCTGTGCCTTTGGTTTCTCTACCTCTGGGAGAAGATGCACCTCCTAATGTTATCCTTGAAGTTACCACCTCTGAGCTTCAGGATGTGTCCCAGTGACCTACTAGAGGACACCAGATCAAACATGTCTGTATATTCAAGCTTGTTGCTACCCATGAGTATGAGAACAATTGTGATCATGTCCCTTATCGACCTTCCTTTCACAGGTATGAGCAAGCTAAAGGCCACTAGCGTCTGCTCATAGCTTTTATCTTCCAAGAGTCCCTTCCAACTTTAAAGTGCTATGTTAGTATGTTCTCCTTCAGGATGGCCAACTAGGTAGGGCACATAAGAGGCTCCTGGGATGGGCAAAGACTTGTAGTAATGCAAGGAGGACCGGGGCTATGTATGCATGGCTGAGACGCAGAGTAAAATAAAAGCAAAACATTAATTTTCATAATGTCTCTTTTACTTTAGGACAGTGATGAGGATTTCATATGCCTTGAATCTGAAGAAAGGAAAAACCTGGACATCAAACAGGATACTCGTTCAGATCACAAGGACAACAGACGTAAAACACGTCATCAGTGCAACAACATGGGCAGCATTCCTTTTTACCTTTATACTGTCATAAGTACCATTCCAGTACAGGAGACATTTAAGAAAAAGTGGTCCTCTGAAACTCATAAGTACATCCAAAAGAAGTTTAAGGAACACTGCACTGGATGGACTTTGTTCATGGTTGCAGGAATAATCCCAGCACACCTAGAAACATTAACCAATGGAGTACCAATATCTAGATTGGTATGGACAGCCGGCTGCTGCTCATCCTTTGATGACAGTAACCCAACCTTTGCTTACACAGGTAAAGCCAACGGTGACATTGAAGAGGTCACTCTTTCAGAACTTGAAGGTGTGCTAGGGGAAAACATTGTGCTATTCAAGAACAGCTGTGGTAAAGGAGATAAGACAGATAACCCCCTTATCTCCTATCAGTTCTCCAGCATGGGTGGTTTAACGAGGGCTGAAGTGAGTGTTCTTAAATTATACCTGGTTGTCACTGTAGTGGGACTAACCTTTATTACATTTACAAACAGAAATGCAGCTTATGCAATAGAGTGCATGTAATGTTAAATGCAAGAAGAGCAATAGGTGCTATTATAATCTTACTGGAAAAGAAAAAAAAGCTTCATGTTTTGTTGGTTTATATCATCATATCCTCTGCCTTCATGGCAGCTCAAAATGATTTTGTTCTGCCTGTCGATAAACTGATCCTGGCTTGGGCACTTTCTTGTTCTATGCCCCCTAATTTTGTTGCTTTTTCTATGAGAACTTTAGATCGCAGTGGTGTCCTTAGAACTATTGTGAACACCTTTTCCCCTATAGTTCTTTCCTTAATGTTTTGCATTGTCCTTTCCTACCTTCCTACAATTCTTTTGATATGTGTCACTGTTTGGGTGCTCTTAGAAAATTTCCCTTCTATAAAAGTTTCAGGTTTTATAATAATTTTCCTTAGCAAAGCTACTGCCAAGCTTATTATCTTTACTGTCTCAGCAGCATGGTTTTCATCAAATGACTCCAGTTCCATAGCCACAGTAAATCCAGAAAGCACTGAGATCATAGCAGATATTATTACTTTCCTGTTTAGGTTTATACTTATTGCCTCTATTATCAGTTTTGTTGCATTATTGTTGCTTGTTGGGATTGGTTGGTTCTTCTTGTTTTTTCTTCAATTGATTTACTGGCCTTTTTATTAGGCAGGGAGAGGAATTGTAATATAGAGCAGGGCTTCATAGACTTTCTGGCATGGAGACATCCCTAACATGTCTGAGGACTCTTGTTTATGGGAAGACATGCCCAAGAATTCCTGGCTAAAGCCAGACATGTCTAAGGACCTCCTATCCCTTCCCAGGTAGTGGGACTCCATACCTACCTAGGAAGCTTCAGCTCTTCCATACTGTCCAAACATTCAGAGCATCTTCCCAAAACTAGATCCAGACAGGGCCTGGGTTCAGGAAATTAGCCCTAATGTCCTAATTCTGAGACCTGGTTGTCTGCTAGGACTCATACTACTGCTATGCTTCTACTAGGCTTATAATCCACAGGCATAACAGATCCTAATGTGGAAGCAGTGTCCTCATCTACCCAGCTTCCTACCTGACCTTCAGGAGTCAGCCTATAAGTCATGAGCTCCTGATCAGTAAACTCTCTTCCCACTCAATTTTCATTCTACACAGTGTGATTTGCTGTACCCTGAGAAAATCAGCGGATTATTTCTCTGCTCTAATCTGAAGAATAATGGACATCTCCATCACACCAAACTGCGAGCGTTTTTCCTGGGATTCAGACAAAAAAAAAAACACTTGTTCGTAGCCACCTAATAAAAGGTTACAACTGCCTTGTCATACCTAGTGTATTTTTATGATTAGTTTTTTCATTTATGTTGGGGTTGCTATTATAATTAGTTTTTTTTTGTTGATGTTGGGGTTGCTGTTATGACGAGATGTAGAAATAAGTCTAGGACCTTCAAATTATGCATATCTATTTGATAATTAGGGTTATCTTTTATGCACGCTAATGCTCGCAGTTTGCTTCCCAAAATGGGTCGGGTGAGGGGAATGGATGCTAACCACAAATCCCGATCTTTTGCTAATTACATAATCGTGGCTTTAAGCAAAAGATTATAGATGTTCTAATTGGTGGTATGACCACTAAGACAAAAATTTTGGATTTTAGGAGAGTGGACTTCATGAAGATGTGTGAAGTACTAAGAAGGCACTTGGTGGGCATCAGAGCAGATATGAGGGTGGACCAAAAGTGGTTCATCATAAAGGATGGAATAATGGTTGCCACAGATGAGTGCATTAGGCTCAAGGGCCAAAGCACCCATCTGGTTCAGTTCTGAGGTTGCACAGGCAGTAAGGGTCAAGAGGTTAGCCCATATGAAATTCAGAAAGTCCATGAGTAAGGTGGATAGGGGGAATTACCTAAGGCTGGCTAGTGCAGCAAGTAGAGTAGTCTGGTGGGCTAAGGCACAGAAGGAGCTGCAGCTAACTGAGAGAATTAAAAAGGTGAAAAGCGCTTTTTTCGATATGTAAGTAAGAAAAGGGACAAGAAGGATGTGATTGTTAGGCTTCAGAAAGGGAACAGGTGGGTGGAAGAGAATGAGGGAAGGCAGAGTTACTGGATGAATACTTCTGTTGTCACCAGAGAGAGAGAGAAAGACAGACCAATACCTACGGGAGGGAGAAGAGGAGTTGGGGGAAGGGAGTATAGATGTGGTGGTAGGAGAGGACAGAGTGAGGGAAGGGCTGCTAGCATTGAAGGTGGACAAATCACTAGGCTGGGACAGCATACACCTAAGGGTACTGAGGGAACAGGCAGAGGAGCTTGCAGGGCCACTAGCAGGTTTGTCCAACAGTTCACTGGAGTCAGGTGTGGTACCACAGGACTGGAGAATGGCATATGTGGTTCCCCTCCATAACAGTGGTCCCAAGGATGACCCAGGGAATTACAATCTGGTCAGTCTGACCTCAATTGCATGCACGTTCATGGAGACCATATTTAAGGAAAGGTTGGTAGAGTATCTAAAGGAGTATGATCTCCAGGATGCAAAGCAGTAAGGGTTTATAGAAGGGAGATCATGTCAAACGAATCTGATTGACTTCTTTGACTGGCTTACAAAAATAGTAGATGGGGCCAAACAGTAGACATCCTTTATCTGGACATCAGCATGGACTTTGACTCTGTACCCCACAAGAGGTTGATCAGGAAGTTGGCAGATCTCAGTGTTGGGAAGAAGATAACCAGATAGGTAGAAAACTGGCTGAAGAAGAGGACCCAGAGGGTGGTGGTGGGGAGAGAGTTATCTAGCACCAGGGAGGTCATCAGTGGGGTCCCACAGGGCTCGGTGCTGGGACCAGTGTTGTTTAATGTCTTATCAAATACATTTGGGATGGCATTAAAGGCAAAATGTGCCTATTCACAGATGACACCAAGCTCTGTGAAAGGGTGGACACAGCCAAAGGGATACAAGACCTACAGGATGATCTGAAAAAAATGAAGTGGTGGCCTGGTATGTGGCAGCTTGGCTTCAATGTTAAGAAACACAGTTATGCAGATTAGATCCAAGAATCCCAGGACAGAGTACTACCTGGGAAGGGTCCAGGTATCTGCAACAGAGGAGAAGAAGCATCTAGGAGTGATGATCACTAGCTATCTGAAGCACTCCAAGCAGTGCAAGAAAGCAGTAGCAAGTGCAAACAGCATGTTGGGATGCATACCCAGAGGGATTAGCAGTAGGTGAAAGGAGGTTATACTGCCCTTGTACAGGTCACTGGTGAGGTCACATCTATATTACAGAGTACAATACTGGTGCCCACACCTTTGAAAGGACATTAACCTGCTGGAGATGCTCCAGAATAGGGAAACAAAGATGATCACAGATCAGCATGGTAGATCATATGTAGAGAGATTGGAGGCCCTTATGAAATGGGCATCATACAATAGGAGTTGTGATTGGCTAGTAGGGATGTGATATTCATTCTGATGCACAGGAAAAAGGACCAGCAGTTCTCTGTGGGCATTGATCTAGGTGATGCTGCCCACTCAGAACCTAAAGAAAACAAAACTCAGCCATCTTGTCTATGTCACAAGTGGTACCAGTCTAACTGTTAAAAAAATAAAGTAAGTACCTCTGACCTTCTGTTCACTTCACCTCAATATTTCAAAATGTCTGTGTTTTAATGTCTCCTCGGGAATGCAGCATGTATGAAACGAAAAAAAAAACTGAACAGCCCCAATCTTTCTCTCCCAGCCCACCCGCTGGCTCTTAAATGTTTCTGCTTTAATTCCAACTGCCTATCTCCTCATGGGTTCAGCATGTAATAAACGGGGAAAAAAATAAACGAACATCCGTGATCTCTGAGAATGCACTTCTTGCAAAAAAAAAAAAATTAACGAACAGCTGCGATGTCTCCCAGCCTGTCCGCTCATTCTGAATCCACTTTTTTGCGAGGTCCCAGCCCACCCACTCATTCAAAATCAACTTCTTTGAAACAGCAACAGAATTTAAAACAAAAATAAAAAAAATGTTCATCTTAGTTGTCTCCACAAAGCATTGTGTGTGTGGTGTATGTGTGGGGAGGGTGAACACTGCCATGACAACTAAGCTAAACTACTGAATCCTTTGTAGGACAAAATTCCTTCAGCCAAAAAAAAAATACACAACACATTTAGGCGGAGGAACTATTTTATTAAAACTGACACAAACACACATGTTTTTTCCTACTTAAAATTGAGAATTTTACCTACCAAATGCAGTTGCACTACAGATGGCCATTTCATAAGCGCAATAAACCACTCCAGGGTATGCGTCAGACACTTTAACACACGGCTAGGAGGCTGGGCCTTTTCGTGGATGGCCTCGTGCCTCACTCGCCTCAGCAATATTAATGCGACAGGGTGTCGTTAGACACTTTAACACGGCTAGGAGGCTGGGCGCGCTGGCCGTGGCCTCATGCCTACTACACCTCCTAGCCGTGTGTTAAAGTGTCTAACACACACCCTGTCGTGGCTTAATGCTTACTTAGCATGTACTCCCTGGAGGAGAGGAGGAAGGGGACATGATTGAGACCTTCAGGCACTTGAAAGGGATAAATAGGATGGACAAGGAGGGTCTCTTTAAGTTACGTGGCAGTTGAATCACAAGGGGACACAGTTTAAAGCTGAAGGGGGTCAGGAAGAACTTCTTCACAGAGAGGGTGGTGGCCAGTTGGAATGCACTGCAGGGAGAGGAGGTCTCATTGAAGGTGGTGGGCAGCTTCATGAGAGGCTGGGATATACATAAGGGAAAGTAAGGGTCATAGAAAGGGCAGATGAAAAAGATGGGAGTACTGGGGGCACCAGGTCAGAATAGCGGCAGCAAGAACAGCACAGGCAACAATCACACCTGCAAAAATGCTGCCAGTTTTCTTTTTGTGGGGGACCTGTGCCCCCCATACTAAATGGTCCCAACTCCAAGGGAGCAGATCACAGGGAAAGAAAGAATTTGTGGGGCCATGGAATACTCATTTTCATGGCCCCTTATAAAAGAAATAGAAGTCCTGATTGGCAAAAGCAAGGGAAACCAGGATTAGAACCCTGGTCTCCACTGCCACCCAGCTGAGCTGCTTCATGCCTCAACCCTCCACACCATGGGAGCTGCTCGGCCAGCCTCCTGAATTCTCCTGCCCTCGTCCTGCTGCAGCACCATGGACGGCAACTGGGGAGTGCATACTGCAAGCAACATCAATCCCTTCTCACTTTCTATGGCAGCACTGTTCAGATTAGCATTCTATTTCCTTGTGCTATTCTGGTAGTGCTATTCTAGCTGGTTACCAGATTGGGGAGGGGGCAAGGTCAGTAGCTTAATGCTGTGGACCCTCCAGTATAAGCAGACTAGATAGACCAACCATCCTCATTCTGCTGACTTCTTTGAATGTTCATACATTAATGGTTGTCAACACTGTAGGAGAGTTGAGGGAAGAAAGGAGTGAGTAGTAATTTATGAATTGACAATTGCAAGTCTAAGGAGAGATATCTACCTCTTCCCAATCATCAGGTTGAAATTTTGTCTACAGAGATTTTCATACCGGTCACAAAATCTATATGGCTAACACAGTATTACTGTACACCAGAAAATTGGCCAGAATTGATGAAGAGCCTGGATTCCATACTGTAACCCTTTTAGAGACTCCAGCGATCTTGTATTGATGAGCTATTTTTATTTAAATTAGGAAGAGGAAGAGGAGGAACAATCTAAACTGGAAGAAAGAAGTACTAAGTAGTGCTGTGCAAAATTAGCACAGAATGATCATTCCATCAGTGGAATTTCTGTTGGAATTTTGCTGTTCATTCTGCAGAATTCTGCCTGCTGTGATCTGTGGAAATATATTCCACAGCACATTTTCCCACAGAAATTCATTCTGCAACCATTTCCATGGGTTCTATGTGATAATGGTGAATGCCTAAGGGCAATCACAGTCATCACACAGTCAGAGTGCTGAAAACATTTTTGGCACTCTGACAACCCTGGTGCACAAGACAACGGTGCCAGAACGTGTATTTTAATGCTTTCTGTTGGGGGGGGGGCTGTACCCCCTACTAAAAGGATTCTCAACTCCAGGGGTGCATGTCAGAGTGGGAAGCATTGAAAGTTAAGATTCAGACCGACGTAATAAAATCGCACTAGTGCCCAGACCAACCCGCACCTCACCCACCCAACCATCAGTCAACCTCCATGTAGCTCAGCAATCCATCTGCCCTTCGCGGCCGTCATCCCAAGGGTTGGTTGAAAATCGCGAAAATGCAAAACCCCAGCCCTATGAGTAAGATGAAACTAGGGGATGAGATACCTTGGTGACTGCCCTGGTGGACGGAGTAGGAGGAGGTACGAGGCCTCCTCTGAAAGCCGTGGAAGCCGGAAAGTAAAAAAAAAAAATGATACCATGGTTTCAACTTGTGACTCAATTGTAAAAGTGCACCCTAAAATTTAATAGGGCTTTGCCAATGGTTTGACATTTGGTTTGGGAAGCTGAAGATTCAAATTCATCTTTTTTGGTTGGGGGGGGGGGCATTTTGCTCAATACTGCAACTTTCCATCCTGAACTGCGTTGCCAATTAAATCCACCCAGCTGGTAATGAATGCATTCGGGGACCTTGGACTCTGAAGGCCCGATTTTCAAAATTATTTTCCTATTCTGGGCCTATGGCAAAAATTCTTTGAAAACAGAGCCATCCCTCCACTCTGGTCCCTGGCAATAGACAGTTTGACTTACCTGGTAGGTGAGTGCCAAGATTGGTCACTTGTGGCTGACTGCCATTAGCATCATATATGGTAGGCTAGTAAGATGACTGAGGATGGTCAGTTCCCTGGCTCTGGTGGTAAGAGAGAAATGTGCTGAAATAAGTACTGTGAAATTAACCCTTCCACTGAGACACTGCTATTTGATAGGACCGTTTCCACCCAGTATTTTGAGATGGGGACACTTGAGAAATTTGAGATGTGGAGGATAGCAAGGGAATGGGAAGTAAAGGGACTGGAGAATCTAAAAACTAATAAATCACCAGGGACAGACAGGATTCATACTAGGGTGCTGAAGGAAACTAGGCCAGTGCTATTAGAGCCACTGGTAATCCCCTTTTGGATAAACAATAGCAACAGCAGTGCTTAAGGACTGGAAGGTGGCAAAAGTAGTTTTCATACACAAAGGAGGTGATAGGGAATATCCAAGAAAAGACAGACTGATGAGCCAGACATCGGTACAGTAGAAATCACCTGATCAGGACTCAGACAATCTGGACATCCACTTTATTGGGACGTCCCACCAGGAACCAATTAAGTGGTTATTCATCTTAATGGAGTCTGTGTCTGTTTTAACAGGATGGAGTCATCGGATTATTGGGATGATTCCCGGCTGTACGTGAGCTGATAATGAGCTGTTGAGATATGTTATCAGCTCATCCGACTGTGACAGGGTTGGGAACGGACCCTGTTGGTGAGCATATTATTAGCTAGATCCATAGGCACAATGTATTCATAAACACTGTGTAGTTAGAGTTCACATTTAAACATTAAGTGTGAGCATATTATTTTCATGAGCATATTACTATCATGAGCATAGTAGTAGCATATATATTAGTAAATGCATTATATATATTATAGTGGCACAGTAGTGCCACTATAGTTAGGGTTGAGTAAGCACTTTAATGTTAAACCTCAAATTTTGCACCTCAATAACTTTGCCACCATATGACGGATTTACCTGAAATTTCGCATGTGTGGTCTGGTATCATAGATCTCTGTGCGAGGTAAGTTACATTATGGTCAGATGTACAGTTGTGGAGCTACAGAATGCTAAAAAATGCAAAAAAAATGACTTTTCACACTTTTTTTTGCTTGCACCCAAAGCCCGCATGGTTTGTCCGTTTGGTCCAAAATCTTCAGAAACGTTGCAGTCTGGGTTGCTGATGTACCTTTCAAAGATTTGATGTAAAAATATTAAGCCGTTCAAAAGTTATTAAAAAAAATTCCCCTTATAGCCATTGGGGGAAAATATATGTGCATCGTGAAAGTTTCACAAATGCAATTTTACTTTCGCAAATGGCCCTTTTATTTTCGTGCTTCAGCCATCTTGTTTTTAGTTAGTGAGAGAGAAAAATGCCTGGCATTTAAAACTGGGACCCTCTGGGTAAACACTGACTGTTGGGTTTGCCTTGTTGGGTCCTGAGGATGCTAGACCTATCTTTTTTTGGTGGGTAAAACCCCCCAGAAATGCCTTTTTAAACTTCAGGGAAAAAATACTTTATGAAATCATGAAAGTGTCCAGAAATACTTTTGCAAATGCAAAAGTTTTATGCTGTTTTTTTGTAAAATTTCCATGATTTGCGTGAGTATTTTTAAAAATAACTGCAAATCTTTGCCATCCTCCTGCAACAAAACGGTTGGGTCTTTTGGGCTAAAATTGGCAGGATGGCAAGCCACAGATGTGCCTTTTGGTGGCTTGGTGCCAAAACATTAAAGGGCCCCAAAGTTACAGCATTCCAAAGTTGAGAAATTTCCCATAGGATAACATTGCGGTGCTCCTTATGCCTTTCGGTGCCTGTATCTTGAAAACAAAGTGAGATATGGAATTTTCACTACTATTCACTTTCAAGTGAACTAAGCTGCAAAAACAAATTTGGAAATCACAGATGACACCTGCAGTGGAATTTCTTTTCCCTGCTTGCTACTGTTACAGAGCTATTGACAAAACCATGTGCCAAGGGTTCAAAGGGTGCATTTTTAGTGCTTTTTGGTGCCTCTATCTCAGAAACGATACGTGATACAGATTCAGTCAACTTATAACATGTGAAATAAACATAGAAACATAGAATTTGATGGCAGATAAGGACCGCTTGGCCCACCCAGTCTGACCATTTCCCTACCTAATGGATAAGCTGCAGATCCTAGTTAACCAGCAGCCTTCTTCTTTCTACCTCTACCCCCTAGAATTGCCTTATGACTGTCCCATGCATGCTTGAATTCCACCATTGTTTTTGACACCACAACCTCCTCCGGAAGGCCGTTCCATGCATCCACAACCCTCTCTGTGAAAAAATACTTCCTTACATTACCTCTGAGCCACCCCCCATCTTCAAATTGTGCCCCCTTGTTCTTGCATATCTCTTTTTTTGAAAGATGCTACCCTCTTGGACTTTGTTGATTCCCTTGAGGTACTTGAAAGTTTCTATCATGTCCCCCCTCTCCCTCCTTTCCTCGAGGCTATACATATTAAGCTCCTTAAGTCTCTCTTCATATGTCTTCTGGTGCAGACCCTGTACCATTTTAGTTGCCCTCCTCAGGACAGTTTCCATCCTGTCTATGTCCTTGTGGAGACTGGGTCTCCAGAACTGCATGCAGTACTCCAGATGGGGTCTCACCAGTTGTCTGTACAGAGGGATAACAACTTCCTGTTTTCTACTGGTGATGCCTCTCCCTATGCATCAAAGTATCCCCCCAGCCCTCCTTACTGCCCTCTCACATTGCTTGCCCACCTTTAGGTCATCTGATATGACTACCCCCAGGTCCCTTTCCATTTTTATTGTGTTAGTATCTCACCCCCCATTGGGTGCTCTTCCCCTGGATTTTTGTTTCCCAGGTGCATTACCTTGCACTTCTTAGCACTGAATCTAAGCTGCCATACATTTGACCATTCCTCTAACCTTGCCAAGTCCCTTCTCATCCTTTCCAACCCACCTTGTGCATCAACTCTGTTGCAGATCTTTGTGTCATCTGCAGAGACATACTTTTCCTTTCAGTCCCTCTGCAGTGTCGCTTATAAAGACATTGAAGAGGACCAGTCCTAATACTGAACCCTGCGGTACCCCAGTAGTAACCCCACTTTCTTCAGAGTGGACTCCATTTACTATTACGCTCTGTGTCCTATTCTCCAGCCAATTCTTTACCCAGGCTGTCATCTTGGGACCCACTCCCAGGCTGGCTAACTTATATCTTAATCTTTTGTGTGGGACTGTGTCAAATGCCTTGCTAAAGTCTAGGTAGGCCAAGTGTACAGCCCCTCCCTGATCTACTACTTTGGTCACCCAGTCAAAGAAATCAATTAGATTTGTCTGGCATGACCTTTCCACTGTGAATCCATGCTGCCTTGGGTCCTGTGCCCCACTGGCCTCTAGGTACTCAACAATTCTTTCCTTCAGAAGTGATTCCATCATTTTCCCCATCACTGAGGTTAAACTAACAGGTCTGTAGTTTCCTGCTTCTGCCCTGCTCCCACTTATTGAAAGGGGAATCACATCTGCCCTCCTCCAGTCCTCAGGTACCACCCCATCCTCCCATGATTTGTTAAAGAGGGTAGTCAGTGGTGTCACTAGTTCTACCCTTAGTTCTTTGAGAATTCTGGGATGAATCTCATCAGGCCCCTTTGCTTTGTCCACCTTCAGTTTTAAGAGTTCTTTCAGAACCCTTTCTTCTGTAAATGGGCTGGTATCAACTTCTGTATCCAGAGTGTTTCTTTTGTTTGTTTTAAGTACCTCCCCCTCTTCATTTGTAAATACTGAGCAAAAATATTTGTTTAGTATCTCTACCTTTTCACAGTCACACTCTGCCACACCCCATCCCCTTTATTAAGCCTCATTATCCCTTACTTGGTCTTCCTTCGCTCCCTGATGTACCTATAAAAGGTTTTATCCCCCTTCTTAACTGAGTTGGCTATCTATTCCTCGGTTCGGGCCTTTGCTGTTCTGACTGCCTTCCCAGCTTCCTTTTGCTTTAACTGATACAATTCTCTGTCCTGCTTCTTCTGTGATTCATTGCACTTCCTGGATGCTTTCTTTTTCTCTTGAACCTTCACTGCCACCTCCTTTGAGAACCATAGTGGTTTCTTACATCATTTTGTTTTGTTTATTTGCTTTACACAAAGGCTTGTTACCTCTGTGATGGCAGTTTTTATTATTCCCCATTGTTCTTTCACCCCCCCCTGCCCATTTGCTAGTGCATTGCTTAAGCACTCACCCATTTTGGCAAAGTCAGCCCTCCTGAAATCTAGTACTTTTGCCTTTGTATGGCTTGACTCTAGTGCTGTGTTTATTATGAACCATACTGTTCGATGGTTGGTAGTTCCCAGATGGTTACCCACTTCCTAACACTGAATTTCCACACTTTTGTCACTGTGGAAACAACCCTAACTGATGCATTAACAGAGTTTTTTTGCAATGAATATACATATATATATATATATATATATATATATATATATATACATACATATATAATTTATTTATTTAAATGTTGGTAACGGAAAGACACACTGAGTCGAAGCTCATTTCAGGTGCAATCTGGGGAAGGCAGAAAGGGTATAATATACAATGTACACAAAGTATAAATATACATTTATGTACATCCATGAGATGAACAAGAGTACATGAAAAATTTACAGTAAATAAGTAACATGCACAAGAAGTGATATATATATATATATATATATATATATATTCATTGCAAAAAACTCTGTTAATGCATCAGTTAGGGTTAATTCGACACCATCAAAAGTCTGGAAATTCAGTGACTGCCTCCCACCCTCAACAGACCAACAGATGTCAGGGTGTGCCTTGGGGTTGTCAGGCCTAACTTTTACCCCATTCCATTTGTAAGGAAGCTGAGATGGTGCAGTAAAGGATGGGGTGAGAGTAAGGCCCAATGACCCCAAGGCACACCCTGATGCCTGTTTATCTGTGGAGGATGGGGTGGGATGGGGGATAGGGTTAATAACCCTAACATCGAATTTCCAGACTTTTGGTGGTTTTGAATCAACCCTAACTGATGCATAAAAGGAGGGTTTTTTTGCAATGAATTTCCCTTCTTTTCAAGATTGTGTAATGGCAGTGAAGTGGCAAAGAAACTGTGGTTTTGGCGGACTCCACAGTGTTATCCTAAGAGAAGAATTCATAACTTCAGAGTACTGTAACTATGGAACTGATGTAAGTTTTTTCACCAAACCACCAAAAGATACATCTGCGGTGCAAGGGCTTGCCACCCTGAAAATGTCATCCCAAAAGTCCAAACCATGTAGTGGTAGTGAGGTGGGAAAGAAATTGTTATTTTTGGGGCCGTAGTGTCACAAATTGTGACACTGTCAGCAAATCCAAGAAAGAACGATGTGATACATTTGCAAATTTTGTGAAAGTATCACATCATTCTTTCGCAATTTACAAAAGTTCGGCTGGGCAAATTGTGGAAAACATATTTCTGTGGCATATTTTCCAAAACTAGTGGCAGCATTGTGTTCCTCTGGCCCCTATTAGGTAAACACAAGTGTCAGTGTTTACCAAGGGACTGTAAAATTTGAATTACAGCAGTTTTTCTTCACCGCTAACTGAAAACAAGACAGCAACGGCATGACAGTACAGAGGGCATTTGCAACAGAAAAAGGTGCTTTCGCAGACAAAGCTGTCACTATCACGTGGAACATATATTTTTTCCTATAGAATATAGCTGAAAACTTTAAACATCAATAACATTTGAACAGATTAATATTTTTTCACCAAATGTCAAAAGGCACATCCTTGACCCAGTCTCCATGTACTCTGAAAATTTCAAGCCAGATTGACAAAGCATTTGAGCTGTAGAGATGAGCAAGCTAGAAGCTAGGAGCTTTAACATGCAAGGAAACTGAGTTGGTACAGTACTGGACAGTGGGGTGAGAGGTAGGCCTGATGACACCAAGGCACACCCTAATGCCTGTTGGTCTGTGAAGGGCTGGTAACCCTAACATCAAATTTCCAGACTTTTTTGGTGTGAAATCTACCCTAACTGATGCATTAATGGAGTTTTTTGCAATGAATTTCCCTTCTTTTTGAGAAAGTGAAATGTTACTCATATGGTATCCATAGATGGGAGCGTGGGCCTTCCAGGCCCTGTGCTCCCACCCACCTGTAAGTGTAGAGGCATAGCGCAGGAGGGCCCTGTGCTCCCAGTTTAGCATAGATGGTATGCATAGGTGGGAGCGTGGGCCTCTCAGACCCTAATACTCCCCTACCCACATAGGACAGACACATAGCACAGGCCTAGAGACATTCCAAGTAACCCTTGTACTGCAAATGTGGCAATATCTCAGTAACTATAGCAACTTTGGAAAAAATTCCTTCGCAGTTGTATTCATGGCCTAGCCACCTTCACATGTGCATATACTAAAGTACGCTTAGCAAAAAATCCATATCTTGAACCATTTTTGAGATATAGCCGCTGAAAGGTGCTGTGACCACCACAATGTTATCCTATGGGAGAATTTGTAACTTCAGAGTGCTGTAACTATGGAACCGGTGTCAATTTCTGCACCAAACTAGCAAAAGGCACATCTGAGGGACAAGGGCTTGCCACCCTACAAATTTCAGCTAAAAAGTCCTAACCATTTTTTGCAATGAAATGGCAAAGAAACTGTTTTTTTGGGCTGTTTAACTGTGGAACTCTCGTGAAAATTCTGCTGACTTTTACGAAAGTACCATTGGTTTAGCTGGGGGAGCTTTCACAAAAGTACTGCAGAACTTTTGCGAAAGTCCCACCATTTTTCGATGTGGGACTTTCACGAAAGTAGTCACGGAACTTTCGCAAAGGTCTGCAGTACTTTTGCAAAAGTTCCACTGCTAAGATGGCAAAAAAATAAAAAAAAACATATTTCCAGGCATCCTATGTAAAAACTAATGCCAGGGTTGTGTTGCTAGGGCCCCGATTAGATAAACCCAACTATTGGCATTTACCAAGGGGCAGTATTTTTTGAACTACTTTGTTTTTTCTGTGTTGTTAACTGAAAACAAGATGGTGGCAGCACAAAAGTACTAAACCCATTTGCGGTAATAAAAAGTGCTTTAGGGAAAGTAAAAAGTGCTTTCAAGCCATGCATATATTTTTTCTCATTGGCTATAATGGGAAACTTAATTTTTTAATAACATTTGAACGGATTCATATTTTTTTACCAAACCTTCAAAAGACACATCAGTGACCCAGACACCATATATCCGGACAATTTCAGACCAGAAACCCAAGCCATTTGGGCTGTAGCCCAGAGCAAAGAAATACCCCAAAAGGTATATTTTTCACTTTGTTGAGCACTCTGCAGCTTCATAACTGTACCACCCACTAGAACGAAACTTGCCAGATCCAGAGATCTATTGTACCAGATGGTACATACTAAATTTCAGGCAAATCCATCATACGGTTGCAAAGTTATTATAATGATATCTATATAACAGTGTCAGAAACCAATACACTTTCATACACTGTAGGCAGATTGAAACATTAAGGGGTTAAATCTCTTATTAAAATAAAGTTTTTAAATGAAAAATCCTTGGTAGGTTGTCAGGCTACAACTGCTGGATTCTTAAAGCTAAACAAATGTGTTATCTGCCTACACAATGTCTGGGCACAGACTGGGACCATTACTCTTCTCTACTTCTCATGTATTATTCTGCTGACTGTTTGTCTAAGTGTAGCCACCTGGTGTCTAGCTTTAGGGAGATGGGATTGGACACTAGGTCCTGCACACCATATTAAGTGTAACATCATAACAACCTAGTTCAAAATATGCGTTGGAATATTATAATACAAAATCCAGAATCCAACAATTGGCGCTACGAACAAGGGGGGGCAGACAGATACAGATTTAAGTCATATACAGACCACTGAAATGTCACGGTTGCAACCTAACTTTCAGTGCACTGAAGGAGATCTGTTTTCTGATAGACTGAAGTGGGAATTGCACAGAAAACAGGTTCACATAAATCTGTTAGGAATTATATTAAAAAATACATTGAAAATCATGGCGGCAAAATACTAGCTACACCTAATGTCATGGGGCATGCAGAGCCATGGCAGTGTGTTCAACAAAGATTAGAAACTGATGTTTTGAACCCTTAAAAATTCACAAGTTATAAACAAAAGGGCTATACGGTACAGGGTTTGTACTGCATGGTCTTGACATTGCAAGAGCAAGTCTCTGGTTTTGAGAGGAAATGTAAACATGTGACTGGTTTATTGTCTGAAGCAAATGAGACACTGATATGTGAGCAGGCAGATTTGTCTCTGAGGATGCATGCCTGCATGTGCAAAATGACAACTGGTTCAGAGGTTCATCATTCTGAATGCAGTAGGTAAATGCTTAAGCTGCAAATGCAGACTGCAGCCCTTACAAGTTATATACAAAATGGGATTGACAAAGGTTTGGTGCAACCTGACATGCTCCCATCTAAACTTATGTCACATAATTTTTTTTAAATCTATTATTGCTGTGCAGCATTCCTATTTTATCTACTATTTTACCTTCACTATGGCTTGGCCAGCCAGAGGGAAGAAATCTTCTACTGCCTTCTTTTTATCTCTCTATTCAATGCCTACGCTTTACATTTCAGTGAGCTATCATGACAAGGCAGTTCTCTGTGATTCAGTGTTCAAAGTTATGTTTAAACGACAGGTCATTTACTAATGACTGTGTGAGAGAAAAACTATGCTACCATTTCTTTTGAACTGTTTGGCATACTGTGTGACAAACACCCTACGTTATCTTTGGAATTCTTACAAAGTCTGTGGCATAAAAGTTTTTCTTCTTTAACAGGGAAAAGTAGTTATGCATTGTTTTGAAAAAAAAATTCTCTCTTAGGTTCCTGCAAGATACAGCAGCTAGATCAAGTGACATTCTGTAGTTCAACTTATGCTTTGTCTTGCAGCTTAAAACAAAATGAATAGTGCTATTTGATATTTTGGATTAAATGGTATTGCCATATTTTGCCTTGTATATTTTACAAGTACTGTCTGTTCTGTAAGTTTAAAGGGAGATTTTTCTACTCACAGTGTCAAGGTTACAGGTGCTGCATATTTTGTTATCTCAGCAACAGCAAAGACAGAGAAAACTGTCTCTAGCCATTAATTACTGTTCTGTGGCACGCAGTCTAATACAAAAAAGCTTTTTTCTTGTACATGAATGTAAGCTTGAGTACATAGTAAGAATGGCGCGCAAGGAATGAAGGCTATGCATTATAACAGTCATTTATGTTTATATTTATTATGGATACCTAAACAACATTTTGACAGCAAACTATTCAAAAATCTGACTTCATAGGGGACTAAAGGAAAGGCTGCTGTATACATTAATGCTAAAACGTCATTTATATAATTTACTTAAATGAGGTTCCAAAGCATTTGAAAAATGTAAAGTCAGCCTTCCAATTTTAAAAAAAAATGCATTACCTGCTTCCTAAAATGGCCACCAAATGTGTTATATGATAATATCATTGGAGCCAGAGTCAAAGAGCTATATGGCTCTCTATAGTGCTACCTAATTATTTTTCCCCTTTGTATAGAATTATTTCACCACAATGGTCAAAACCATGTGCATTATTTTGATCAATACACTTGTTAGCCTATGGTTCTCTTCATTTTGTGTACTTTAACATGCTGAAATTGTGTTTTAATCCAACCGACTTTCTGTTTGGCAAACCACAGTGCAGTACAAATCTTAAATTACCTGGTGGTCTAGTGGTTATGGTGGATCCAGACTGTTACAATAGGGGGTGCTGGAATGATGTGCATACTTGGTATGCACTTTTTAACATTTTTATTAAACCTTTTTATTGTCTGCTAGTATTCTTTTTAGTACATTTTGACACAACCTACAAATGTAATCCAGAGTTTTGAATGTAAACATTTGTACAATCAATAAATCAGACTTCTTCAACAAAGTGAAATGCAGCCGCAGCAAGCAAGTACGTTACAAGGGGGGTGCAGCTGCACCCTTCACCACTACCTAGATTTGTAGCAAAGTTCTTGTGTAATCCAATGCCAGAGTTCATACTTTCTTGGAAATCAAAAATGTGCTTGTCTTCTTTTCTTTTTCTATAGGAAATAATAATAATAAGAAGAAGAAGTATCAGCATTTATATAGTGCTTTTCATACACATTGTATCCCAAAGTGCTTTACAAGCAATGCTAGACTGGCAGTGAAGTGACTGAATGCGTAGTGGCAGCCATTTCACACATTAATATCCACACACAGCCTTGGACAATTGCATGAACTGGTTTTATGGGAAGGGGAATGTTGGCCAGAACAATGGGGTCAAGTAGTGATCATGGTGTCGGCAGCCCCACCTCTTATATCTCACAATGATCTGCTCATATTTCTCCCCCTTCTGTCTTCCCCCTTCCACGAATATAGCAGTACCTTGCAGAAGTGGCCTTCTCAGTCCCCCTCTGGCATTCATTCTTCACTTCTTCTCACCACAACAAAAACTGGTGAGCGCATCACCCTTCTGCATCATGAATGCAGGTAGTACAGTCTACCTTTTTTTTCTTTTGACATAACAAAAATAAACAAATCTTTCCAGTAAGTCAGGCTGATAGCAGCAGGGAACAAGAGGAAAGGTGGGCTTTCCTATCCTTAAAAGATCTAGGCTACCTTTGATTAGGCACTATTAAATGACAGGTGTCGCATCATTATGCATGTCATTTAATAGTGCCTAATCATAGGTGAACCTAGATCTATATGGTAGGAAAGCCTATTGTTTTGTGCCCTGCTGCTATCAGCCTGGCTTACCAGAAGATCACGTTTATTATTAATATGTAAAAACAACATGGGAGACTGTACTAACTGCATTCATGATGCGGAAGGGTAGTCAGCTCACCAGTTTTTGGTGTGGGGAGCAGGTGAGAAGAATGAATGCCAGAGAGGGACTGAATATGCCATTCCAGCAGGGTTCAGCTATATTCAGGTTAGGGGAAGACAGGAAGGCGGACATTGAGCAGATCATTGTGAGATCTGAGATGTGGGGTTGCCAGCACCATGATCACTACCTGACTGTGGATGAGAGCAGTGAGTGATGACAAATACTCAGTGTGGCAGGGCTGCACCTAAACTGTTACTTGAATTCAGTGTAGGGAATGGTGGGATGTTGGCATTTGTTAGAACAGTATCCAGGGAGCTGTGTATAGCTCATTCAAGATTCAGAAGGGTGGTATCCAGCCAACTTGCATTGTGGAGTAGGGCACAGAAAAGTACTGAGATGAAGTGCTGAGAACTGTCCTGCAGGGCTTTGCAGATCACAGGCAAAGGAGTAGACCGACACTGGAAGTCAGGTGGATTCACTCAAGGCATTAGTATGCTTCTCCTACTAATAATATTGTTATCCATAGTAAGTGCAGCCCTTATGAGGGCATGAACAGCAGTTTTTTCTGGTGTGTCCTGATGCTTATTGCTTGGCCCTCCAGGAAGACCTAGCTGTTGGTTAATGAGGTAGGGAAAAACACAAAATGGGGACTGCACATACTTCCCTCACTGTGCAGAAGGGTGGTAATCCACCCAATGTTTACTGTGGGGGCAGAAGTCAAAAACTAGAGAAAGTGGACTGGAGAGTGATTTGGGAGGCATTTTTTTAACAGTGCCAGCTGATGAAGCATGTTGGTATAGGTGTGCACAACTCTCGAAGGTGCAAGATTACAATCTCAGGTGTGATAATTCTCTTCATGAGACTGCAAGCTCATATGCAGCCCCAGGCAGTACTAAGGACAGAGTATGGATGGTGAGGGTCTTCAACAGAAGGCAAGCTAGGTGCAGGGGGTTCACGTGGAACAAGAGTACGGGCAAAGATTACTTGTTGATTATCAAGAAAGCATGAGCTGTGGAATCGGACCAGACCAGTACTTTGCTACAAATTTTAGGGCATCACATAACCACTAGATCTCAAGCATTTGAAGTGTTGTACTGTACTGCGGTTTGCCAAAGAGAAAGTCAGATGGATTACAAAACATTTTCAGCAAGTTAAAGTAAACAAAATGAACCCAAACCATAGCCTAATATGTGTACTGACCAAAATAATCTATGTGTTAACACATGGTGTTGATCATTCTGGTGAAACAATTCAAAACAAAGGGGGAAAGAACTAGTTAGCACTATAGGGAGCCATGTGGGTATCTGCTTCTGACTCCAGTGATGTCATCATGACTCATCACTTAACACACTTGGTGGCTATTTTAGGGACGAAGCAAGGCTGTTTTTTGAAAGTGAATGACTGATATTTACATTTTTCAAAAGCTATGAAACTGCATTTATGTTATTTACAAAAATGCGTTTTAGCATAAATGTAAACAGCAGCCTTTACTTTACCTCACTATGAAACCAGATTTTGGAGTTTGCAGTTTTAAAAACCTGCTTGTTTAGGTACCCTTTAAACTAATGTGATTGAAGCTACCATCCCATGTTTCTACTGAGATCGTCCCTTCAGTGGCATGGAGTACAGATAATTGCCAGTTTGCCACAGGCTTTCAATAGTTTAAACCAAGTGTTTAATAAAATAACAAAGGGGGAGAGAGGGGGCTCGATACTTAATTGTTAACAGGAACAAGAAAGTTACATTATAATGTCACATATGTGTCATTTTAATTGCAAGGGGGTCCAAATTCCTAATTTACCCCTTGAGTAAGAAACAGTCCCCCCTCACCCCGAGTACTGTGTTGTTTGTTTAGCATAAGATTTTAATTGTTTTCATTTTTCTAATTCTCATTCTCTAAAGGGAGAGGGGATGCTTCTATAAGAGGTATGGTTAAATTAAAACTTACATGCTTGAATTCTCAGCCCTCTATTCAAGAATGACCTAATGGCTGCAATCCAAGCCAACAGATAAAATAATGTTATTGTAAAGTGCTCAATAGAGAAAATAAAGTTAAAGTTTTGTTGGTGATTTTAAGGTTTTATCTTTTTTACTAAATCAAATGCCAGTGTTACTATGCTTATACATAGTCTGTGTTATAGACATGATCCTATGGGGGGTGGCTTTACCTCAGACCTTCGATTAAGTATTCCGTGCAGGGTTTTCAAAGCCTTGAATGACACACCCCTACTTTTTGCTGTGTCTAGAGATATTTTTACAGTTTATAACTTTTATGTTAAGTTCCTATCTACACTGGAATGGTGGAACCTATCTCCATGCACCTGGGAGAGAAAGACATGAATCCTCCGTATGCCCCCACCCCCATCACTAACCGCTTTTAGCAGTAGCTGCTTTACAATTCTTTTAAATAAAGCATAAAAGAATTAACTGATGTGCCTTAAAAGGCAGATAACTATTCTGAATGTTAATTACATTGTTTAATTTCAGAGTAGCTACTGACAAATAATTTCATGCCAATTTGTTTAAGGAACAACGTTCTAAAAATGGTGGCAGATGTACTTTATACTGTTCTCACATATACCCACTCACTGGTAGAAGGCTTTTAATGTTTCATCAGAGAGGAGTGGGTATGTGTAATGCTTCAATTGTTACCAACGTGGTGTGACTCAACATGTCAATAAAATTATTAATGGACAGACAATGCCATGAAATGCAATTACAAGCAAGGGACATGGTTTTAATCTCACCATACGAAATCATGACACGCAGACAATTTCAACTGCCTCAGCAAGCTTTGTTTGCCCCACTACCACCTGAAATGGAGCAGGGGGTGAAATTTGTAAACTTTGTGCAACCCTTGTTGCAGAAATGAAAACAAGTGTTCTCTAGGTGGGGAATACTCATATTAACTGTTTTCATTTAATGCTACTAAAATTTGGTAACTAACAAATCTTAAGCTTTTATCTTTCAGAATCCTTTTTGCAGGAAAAAGTTTACTGCTTCATCACCAAAATGAAGGATCCAGTACTGCCCATGGCAAAAGGGCTGTGCAAGCATATGTGGATATTTCACCTTATAGCATGGGCTGCCAAAAATCACAAGTCACTTACAATAATACTATGGCAGACAAGGCCAAACAGAAGGTAAGCTTAAAAGTAATTGCCTAGTGTGCCAAGGGTCAATTTTGCACCTGTTTTGCAAGGCCTGATGTGAGGATTCCTGTAACCAGGAATAGCTCTGGTCCTGCAAATGGGACAAGGAAATGGCAATATGGTTACATTTTAGTCCACACACCCAAATTGACATTATGACCTCATAATGTATGGCAAACAGGGTATTAATAATGCTACAGCATGGGGACTGTGAAGGTGCTTATAGATTTAGGAAGCTGACCGACCCTAATACATGCTGAAGTTCTGAGAACAGACTGTGTAAAAAGACCAGATACTGGGGTCATCTGTATCCATGGGGACACTTGATACTATCCTACCACCCAAGTCACTCTGAACATTAATGGGCATTGCACTAAATGAAAGTGGGGGTAGTATCTAAGTTTCCTGTACATGTGATGACTGGAAATGACTTTCCAGGATTTGTTAAGTTAATCACAGAGGGAGCAAATCCTGTTGTTTCAGCAGCTGTGATAACAATAGCACAGGCAAAGGAAATCTCAGATGTTGGGGACTCTTCTTCTTTTGGTGGCTCTGATTTAGATTATCTTGAGCCCAGCTCAAGATCCAAAAGTCCAGGAAAGAAAGAAGACACCTGAATAAACAGTGGCAATGAAAGACTGATGGACATGAGGGCTGATATATGAAAATGCTGAAACTAAACTGAACTGATTGTGATTTTGTTTCTGAGCAAACTAATGATGTTTTTCTCTAAGCTTATTTTAAGCAGCTGGGGGTGAAACAAAAATAAGGTGAACCAATGCTTAAAAAACTGTAATGAGTTACTGTACAGAGTTTGGGTTAATCATCAGATGCAGGAACAGATAGAACAATTGATTATGCCAGTACTCAATACCCAGAGGCAATTCCAGTGCATACTGTCACAGTCCCAAAAGTAACAGCAGAGCTGCTCAAAATTTTCAGCTGCGTGGGCATGCCTAAAGAGATTATTACTCATCAGGGTAGTAAGCAAGTTGTCAATCAATGAGCACATACAGAATACAGTACAGTGCTTGTTGAGAGCTCAGTTGGCCAATGGCTGTGGTGGTGAGTGGTGGGTAGTACCAATTGTCAGCTTTGGGGATGGAGGGGAGAGGGGTGGTGGGACACTGCCTGCTGGGGTGGGGGTCCACTAGATCACCAATGATGTATTCATATTTCTTAATGGGGATCAGGGCTTGAGGGGTATGCTAGACTACCAGGGATCTATTAATTATACTAATGAAATGGGACTCGGCTGGGAGGGGGTCTACTAGACTACTAGGATCTATTAATTACATTAATAAAACAGGACTCAGGACTGGGAGGGAGGCTCCTTAGACTCCCAAGGATCTTTCATATATAATAATGGGGAACTGGGGCTTAGGAGGGGCCACAGCACATTGCTGCAGATTGATCAACTTTCTCTGAGTACAGTTTCTAAGTACCCTTAGATCAGCCCTGGTTGGTCTAAGGGTATTTAGAAATGTGCCCTCTGGGAGGGTGTTAGGAATCCTGATTGAGGGGATTTGGCAGTCTGATTCTGCCACAGGCCCCAATTGCCATGCCACAGCCCATTTTGTGCTAAATGGGCAACACAAGCCCTATCTGGTACAGGTAGCCTGCAGTTGATGCAGAATGCCTTTGAGAATCACTCTTTTGGTGTAAGGGGCACTTTGGGCCATCCTTGTGGTGCAAGCACCTTGCACCATGCTGGGAGTTTTTGAGAATCGGGACCAAAGTGTCACAGTGTTGCCATTTTCTTGAGCCATTACTCCAGCTGGGTTATACTGCTAGCACGTGAATAGGGCAAAAACCAAAAAGTTGGCACCCGGAATCGCGCTGCAAAAAAGTGCAAAACCACAATGGCAACAAATGTTTTCCCTCCTCCCCGAGGTGCTACTACCTTGGAGTTAGATATAATAGTAAGGGGGTGTGGAGGAGGGTGAAGCACCCCACAAAAAAGAAAAAGTTGGCTTTCCAGTTTCACCCTTTGTGCCTCGCAATTGTGGGTTTGCCCTTTAACTTTCACGCTTATCACATAAAACCAGTTATACTGGCTTTTGTTCCGCATTGTCCCCAGTTTGTGAAGCAGGGGTGAAGATTTAATAACAAATAAAACAGACTGCAGGTCTGCACCATGCACATAGCATAGCCTATGGAAGAAAGTGGCAGGTTCCAGAGCCCCCATTTTGAGAGAGGTCTCGACGCTTAGCCCCTGCAGATATAGACGATGTGAGAAGACACTTGCAGGAAATGCTCGCAGCTGGTGTGATACAAGAATCCAGAAGCCCATATGCTTCTCCCATTGTGGTTGTGCATAAGAAGAACGGATCAGTGAGAATGTGTGTTGATTATCAAACTCTGAATCGGTGAACCATCCCCGATCAATACACCATACCCCATATACAAGATGCACTGGATTGTTTGAATGGGAGCAAATGGTTCTCGGTGTTGGATCTTTGCAGTGGATATTACCAGATTCTGATGGCTCCGGAGGACCATGAGAAGACTGTCTTCATCTGTCCTTTGGGGTTCTATGAATTACTGAGAATGTCACAGGGGATATCGGGTGCCCCAGCCACCTTCCAGCAACTGATGGAACGAGCAGTGGGAGACATGAATTTGCTAGAATGCCTAGTGTACTTGGACGATGTCACTGTGTTTGGGAGCTCCCTAGAGGAGCACAAGAGTTGACTGTTCAAAGTACTAGATCGACTGGAAGCTTTCCGACTCAAGCTGTCCATCAACTAGTGCCAGTTTTTCCAAACCTCTGTGAAGTATGTGTGGCACATAGTGTCTACAGAGGGGATAGAGACTGATCCTAGTAAAGTTGAAACCATGACTACTTGGCCTCAGCCCCACAATTTGAAAGAACTACAATGTTTCCTGGGATTCTGTGGTTACTACCACCGGTTCATAAAGGACTATTCCAAAGTGATTCGGCCACTCTTGAATCTTACCCAGGGTTACCCTCCTACCAATCGGAAATACAAAAAAGGGTCCATCAAAGAAGCAGACAAAGCATATTTCCACCCAGGTGAACTTTTCAGGTCCTGTTGGATGCCTGACTGTGAAGCAGCTTTCCACAAAGTCGTATACCAGCTCACCCACGTCCCCCATCCTCGCTTATGCTGATTCCACCACACCCTATGTGCTGCATACTGACACCAGTCTGCAGGGTCTAGGAGCTGTGCTGTATCAAGACCATGAAGATGGTTTGAGACCAGTGGCATCTGCCAGTAGAAGCTTGACCCTGTCAGAGCAAAACTACCTTGTGCACAAGTTGGAGTTCTTTGCATTAAAATGGGCCATTGTCGACCAGTTTCATGATTACCTCTGTGGGGCAAAAATATTGGTGAGGACTAACAATAACCCGTTGACCTACGTACAGACTTCAGCTAAGTTAGATGCCACAGGGCACCGGTGGCTTTCTGCATTGTCAACATATGATTATGTTGTTGAATACAGACCAGACCTGAATCATATTGATGCTGACGCCTTATCTCGGAGACCCATTTCCAAGAGTAACTGGGTCAGGCTGTCTGAACCTAACATCCGAGCATTGTGCCAAAAGTTTGATAGAAATGAACAGATGTCTACGGACAGAGCAGACTGCTTAGTAGGTTGCTTGGGCCCCTTTGACACCTGCATACCAGCTGCATATTGCCACTTCTCTGATCTAGATATTAGTGCACTACCTCAGATTGACAATGACAGCATTCAGTGGGCTCAGTCCCAAGCTCCTATGATTCAGCCAGCACTTGACACCTTTCGTGCAGGAAAAATGTGTCCAAGTTGCATTCCTCTTATCTACGAACTGCTTTATTGTTTAAAGAAGGCCCCAGGTTGAAGCTGCTTAATCAGTTGTTGTATAGAGAGACTGTAGATTGGGGTGGCCAAATAGACAAGAAACAATTGGTCCTGCTCACAGCCTTCAAAGATTTGGTACTGAGGTCCCTCCACAATTATATGGGCCAGCTCGGTATTGACCAGACCCTTAACCTAGTACAATCTCAGTTCTACTGGCCCAAGATGGAGGCCGATGTTGAGCACCATGTACGGACTTGTAGTCACTGCCTGCAGAGAAAAGCCCTGCCTCAGAGGGCTGCCACCCTTGTCAACATTACTAGCAGAACCCCAATGGAACTAGTCTGCAAAGACTTCTTGAGTTTAGAGCCTGATCAGCAAAACATTGGCAATGTGTTAGTGGTTACAGACCATTTCACACGGTATGCACAAGCTTTTCCCACCAAAGATCAAAAAGCATCTACCGTGGTCAAGGTGCTGGTGGAAAATTTCTTCATCCACTATGGTGCCCCCCCCCAGTGAATTCACTCTGATCAGGGCTGGGACTTTGAGAGTCAGGTAATCTAAGAAATGCTCTCTCTATGGGGGGTGCGAAAGTCAAGAACCACCCTTTATCACCTGCAGGGGGATCCTCAACCGGAACGCCTTAACTGCACCCTACTAGACATGCTAGGCACCCTCCACCCAAAAGATAAGCATAAATGGAGCCAGCAGATTAGCACCTTGGTACACGCATACAATTGCACAAAGAATGATGCTACTGGGTTCTCTCCCTACCGCTTCATGTTCAGGAGAGAGGCCCGGTTCCCCGTCGATGTCTGTTTTGGGGTTTCTTCCGATGGGGACTGAGCCAAAGATTACCTGCAATATGTACAAAAACTGAAAGCTCAATTGAACCATGTCTATCAACTGGCCCAGACAATGGCCGACAAAAGAAATCTAGCCAACAAAGAGAGACATGATAGAAAAGTAAAGGCTCAAGAGCTTAGGCCTGGAGACCATGTGTTGTTGTGAAATTTAGGATTGTATGGTAAACACAAAATTGCTGATCGATGGCACCATCTTCCCCATGTCATAGTTGGAAAGTTGGATGATTTGCCAGTGTACAAAGTATGCCCAGAGAATAACTCCAAAGCTATCAATACCATGCACCATAACCACTTGCTACCTATTGGTCAAGTTATAATTGAGGCTGAACCCACCAATATTGATTCCCCTGGACCAGTGACTAGTGCTGCTACAAGAAAGAAACAGAGTCAGCCTACCCCCGTGGTTGCAGATTTAAGACTTCCCCCGCAGCAGGCCCAGAATGACAGTGACTGCCAGTCTAACTTGGATGACAGTGAGTCTGATAATGCTATTACCCCTCATATGAAGTGAGTCAGTTGTTTCATGGAAATCCTGTGTTGAATTATGGGGATGAAACTGGGCCTTCTGGACTGCCTAACATCCTGGCATCATCCTTGGAGCCAATGCTCCCTGAAGGCTAAGTGCAAAGTATCACATCTGAGGATGCTGACTCTTTGTGTATCGTGGAACTGTATGATTTGCCTGAAGGAGAGGCTGATGGTATGAGTCTTTCTGGTGACATGCCAGAACTTAAGGAACACTATGAGAATGCTAACAACCCCCCTTCAGTGCCAGAGTGACTTCAAAATGAGCCAAGTGTTGTAGAAGCAGAGACTACAGAGCAAGGGACTGACAGTGCTTGCAGCTTGGACATTCTCCTTCATGCAGAGGCACCCCTCACAAGTGATGAAAGCTCCAAGACCATTGCTGAAAGTACAGAGACTGTGGTTGTTCACCCCAGAAAGACTGGCTGAGTTGTCAAGCCAGTGGTGCACTTCTGTTACGATTCCCCCGGGAGGCCAGTGGATTTGCCTCTCAATGTAGTCCACAAAGGTGTTTATGTTTCTCAGAACTCACTACCCAAATTGAGCTTGATGGCTCATTCTAAGTTACTTGTTTTGCCCTCTCACCATGGTGCCTCACCCCATCCAGCCCCAAGTTAGCTGATAGTGAAGGGCCCCCTCTTGCATTGTTTAAAGCACAAGAAGTTATTACATGATTCTGTATAATAATGTTTAATTTACCTGTGTAAAATATGCATAATGTATTCTCAGAATGGAAATGATATAGTGAAGTACATTGAAATGTATAGTAAAGTGACAAGTTATGCACTTGATGAATCAGATAGTACTTGTATAGCATCCTAACGGTATAAATGTCTTGTGTATGTTGCATTTTCAATGTTATGATGGTACAGACTTGACACAGACACCATGTTTTTCCAGGCAGGGAAGGGTGTAACCTCTCTACAAATGGGGGTTCCCAAAAAGTCTACCTTGAGCTTGCCTAAATGCTCACTGCCAGGCTGGTGTCCTGCGTTGTAGCAGTTTAAATGTGATTACCAGAGACTGTATAGTCTCTGCGTACTGTCTCTTTAAGAGCTGCCTGATTGCAGCCTAAGTAATCTGAGATGGAGCTCTGTTGAAAGATGTAACTATTTGCTGAAAATCATTTAGAGTGATAATGATAATGTAGTTTGTCTAACCTGCTTTCTTTATAGCAAGGACTGTTTTGTTTGTCTCCTCTGTCTTGGTCCTGGACTGCAAATTGGATCAATCAGTTCTGGCGGGACCTAAAATGTAGCTGGACTACAGAAGCTGTCTGAAGTCAAAATCTGTAGGAACTGTAGTTTTGAACTTTTTGTGCCTTTTTTGCAACTGAAGGGGGAGCTCTTGCTTTGGCTGACAGCCAAATCAGCCAATCGAATCTTTTGGATGTTAGGGAAGTCCCGGGCTGCTGGCAGTTTTCAGTTAGCTCTGAGCTGGGAAGTGAAATGAGAAGAGCTCAAGTGTATTTTGGGCAGCAATCCTGAGTGGATTCGCATAGGAAAACTGTGAAAGGGCTGAGTTTTTGGCTTGCATGTCTGCTGCTGCTCCTGACAGGGAGAGAAGATAATTATTTTGGACTAAATCCCAAGTTTGTGTGACTAAAGTAAGCAACTGAAGTGGGCCAGGCTCAACCCGAAGAAGACCAAAGATTTTGCTGAATGCGATCAGCCTGTCAGGAGTTCCAGCTACCCCTAAGCTCCTGGTGTGTGCAGAGACTTTGTGATTGTGACCGGGGAGTGCTTTGCTTGGTACAGTAGAATTCCCATACATATAAATGTGCTATGAGCTGCTAGTGGGTTGTGAGTTAGTTCCCCCCTGTGTGAACTGTGTTCTGCTTGCTGGAAGCTGTATCCAGCCCAAAACGGACTGCATCCGGAATTTGTCTCTGTGCGGACTGGGCCATGCCAGACTGGCCCTGCCAGACTACCCACTGCACAGAGAAGCCATCGACAAGAAACCTGCCTGGGTATCAGCCCCCTGCTCCACACCCGAACAGGAACAATGCCTTTGCGACTCATGTGGGCTCTGCTTCTCCTGGCATTCCAGATCAACCACCTGCAGTCTCAATTTTCGTCCAGCCTGTGTCCAGTCTTGGGTATTGTGAGTAAATACCAGGGTAGCTCCCTGCAACAACAGCTCAATCTGAGTGTGTCATCTGATTGTCTTGTTGTTTCGTTTCCTTTATGAACTGAGCCCTCTGGCTCCAGATTACAAATATTGTGTACTGTGCATGTTGTGTTTTTCATCACAGGACCCCAACCAGCTACAACCCCGAACAACAGTCCTAGCTAGTCCATCTCTTCTCCACCTGGGTACCCAGAGGTGTGACTGTGTGGGGGCACTCAAAGCACATGCATAACAGCTTGATTGACATAACCTTTAAGCTAATTAACCTGATTTTGCCCCTTCCTTGTTCAAGTCCCCTGAATAAATCAGATCTAACTTTTTCTGCATGTAATCTGACTGTGGTTCCAGTTTGTGCTCAAAGTACTGTACTGTTACTATTTGCTGTACATAACCTTGTTTTACAGGGAGTCCACAGGGTTGATCCAGAGGAACCATCCCTGGTGGTAAGTGCAAACAGTGTGGGTACTTCTGTGGTATACCAGGGGTATTGTGAAAGTGATTATTGTACAGTGTTCAGGCCACTAGAGGGGAAAGACAGGGGTCACAGTGTCCCGGAGGGCTGTGCCCAGGTTAGCTTGACCACTACCAACCCTGACCTCCGGGTGGAGGCACCCATTTCAGAATTCAGACCCCTTAACCTGCTGCTAGCCAAGCAGGCAGGGGTAGTAGCCCTTAGGATAGCACCACCTAGGGGTTACACTTTTATGACTGGCTGTAAGAGCAAGAGACTTGAAAATGTACGTGCTCATGAACTCTCCAAACCTCATAAATTAGCTAATGAAAAACATACTGGGCAGGATATTCAAACTGTGCCATTCAAAGGTGCAAGCCCTTGCGCTGCGCAAAATAGTTGCGCAGGGGTGTGTCTGGGGCGATATTCAAAGGAGTTGCACTATTGAGCAACTCCTTTGAATATCACCCCCCAGCCACAGCCACTGTGCATGGCGCAGTGGAACTTGCGCCACCGCAAGTTGACAGAGTGGAGCATTCAGCTTGCGGTGGCGCAAGACCATTGCACGCCATCGCAAATCGCGATATTCAAAGGTGACATGCAAATGGGGCTATAATTATGCAGGTGCAGGGGGCCATTTGCATCTGATTACTGTCTCATTAGCATGTAAGTCGCCCATCCCGAGGACTTGCGCCTGGCCCCTGCCAGTGCAGCAGCCGCTGGGACCGGACGCCTTGCAGCCCGATCGTGGGCAGCAATGGTTCTCCTCAACATTTCCTGGTGTCTAGTGGACGAATGTTCCATCACTGGCAGTATGCTTAAGAACCCCCAACGCATCCCTGGTGGCTGCGTCCCCCCACCCCACCCACCCACGAAGTCCCCACCATTTCGCCCCCCCAGCCGGCGCGAGGCAGCGCAGTCGCGCGCCATCCCACTCGCTGCCGCTTATGCGCTACTACCGACTGATCAGCCCGGTAGGGCTGCATGCCCATTGCGCAGAGCAAGAGCTCAATGGACGCAGCTCTATTGAGTTGATGACAGTCCAGATTTGAATTAATTCATTCTACAAATTCACTGTCATGTACGGTATGGGCTGAATGCCCATTGGCTCTGCTCTGCACCACTGGCGGCAGGCCCTACCGGCAGTCAGTCGGCGGGCGGGCGGGCGGCAGGCGGTGGATGCTGCCGCTGCAGGGAGGGAGCGGGGTGGTGGGGTTCATGGGTGGGTGGGTGGGGGACACTAGCCACCAGGGATACGCTCGGGGTTCTGACACTTACTGCCCGCGATCGGGATTTGGATATGTTAGGGGTTCTGATAACTTACTGCCCGCGATCGGGCATTTCGGTCCACTGGACCACCAGGATACGTCGGGTTCTTAAACATACTGCCCTGATCGGGCATTTGTATACGCCCGCGGGGAGGAGCCACATTGCTGCCAGCGGCTGGTGGGGGAGTACACCTGCCCGGATGGGGCCAGTGGGGGGTGGTGGTGGGGATTTACAGTTGGCTGCCCACAATCGGGCTGCTGGGGGAGGGCACAGGGACTGGGTTGGGGGCCAGCCACAGGTGGTAGCTGCTGTGTTGCGCCCTGCCCGTAACAGCTCACCTGTGGGTGGCCCTCGACTAGGGCCTTTTTTTTGGCTCAAAGTTGTGCAGGAGCAGGTTGGGGGTTGTGTGCTCAGACATCTGCACAGCCCGGGCTGAATATCGGGCTGTGCAGTTTATGCATGGTTCCTCCCCCTCCAGTTGAGCATGCATTCATTTGCATTGCGCTGTTGCTCAGCCTGTTTTCAGTGGCGCAACTGTCTCCTGCTGAATATCGCAGAATGGCGCAATTTCAGACTTGCGCATGCGCAACCCTATTGTGCATGGCGCAACACTTTTGAATATCCCACCGTGTCTAACACAGACCCTTCCAACTTAGCAATAGAACAAGGAATAATAGAAATGGAAAAAAATGATGCGACATAAGTGGTGCATTTGTTTAGAACAACTCTTTATTTGATTAATTCTGAACGTCCATTCGTAGATTTTCCAGACATATTAGAACTACAACAAATAAATGGTGCAAATGTTGGAGTAAGTTACAGAAGGGACAAACAGGCAACGACATTCACACATTTTATTTCAGAATCAATAAGGTTAAAGGAAGCAAAAATGGTTAATAGTAACAACTTTATTTCTGTCCTTTGTGATTCCCGCACTGATGCATCAGTCATAGAAGAGGAAACAATCTATGTTGGGACAATGGAATATTTCCGTCCAGTAAACAAATTTGTATCCCTTCAGCCAGTTTCTATTCCAAATGGTGAAAGTATTTATAACTCAATAGGTGATGCTTTAGAATTCACCTTGGACTGTAAAGACTGGAAAGAAAAAATGGTTGCTTTTGGATCTGATGGGGCACCCGTCATGTTGGGTAGTGACTGGGGTGTTTGGCAGGATGTTGAAAGACGTGCCTCATTTGTTAGGGATTCAGTGCAGTGCCCACAAGTTGGGGCTTGCTATAAAGCAATCAGCAACATCTAGTCCATACATGAAAACAACAGATGAAGTCTTAATGGGTATCTATAAAATATACCATAAGTCTCCCAAAAACTGGTATGGTCTCAAAGAGTTAGCCAGTAATATGAGCTACACCATTCACAAACCAGTTAACGTGTCAGGAACCCGGGGGGTTGCACACAGAGAAAGGGCTCTGTCTGTTATTCTGTCCAGCTACAAGGCCTTAGTTGTACATTTACAGCACATTGCTTCCACAGTAGGGCAAACAAAAGAGCAGGCCAGTGGTATATTCAAAACAATAAGTACTGCTAGATTTGTCCTTTTTACTCAGTTTCTGACTGAATACCTTTCTGTCATGATGGCCTTCAGTCTAACTCTACAGAGGGATAGCTCAACAATAGAAACAATAGTAAAGTTGAAAGCACAGTGCTCTGGCTAGAGGATTACCCTGTGCAAGATAAACTTGACAAATTCTGTAACAAACTGCTCTTGCTCCCTGACACTGCTGACAGTGACACTACTAGCACAACTCTAACAGGCTCAGCCAGTACTCAGGTTCAATACCGCGGCGGATCTGATATCTTCCTTAACTTTGAAAGAGGATATTCTCTAGGCAGAACCAAGCAGGCAGTGTCACGTGATGTTACAGCTTTTCTTTCATCAACAATTGAAAATATTAACTCACAATTTTCAAATTTTAAAACAGACAAAGTCCTACTGGCATTCAGGATATTTAACCCATTACAGTTCCTAGATAACAGTGACCAGCTAGCCCTTTATGGCAATGACGAAGTCCATACCCTCACAGAGCACTACAGTGACTTACTCAGAAAATACAGTCATGATGCAAACTTGATTGAAGCTCAATGGTTAGAATTTAAACCACTTATGAGGAAATCACTGACTGAGTCTCCAAAATTTCACTATTTGGATTTCTGGCAAAAAATTATCCATAGTGATTCACATGAGCAGCGATTCCCTGACATACCAGTCTTAGTCACTATAGCTCTACTGATCCCAACCCAGACTGCAGTGGTTGAGAGAGAATTCAGCTTGATGGCTAGAGTGAAGTCTGACTGGCGGTCCTGTCTGTCTCCTGCAACTACTTCTGAACTAATGCGTGTCAAACTGTCAGGTGCTAGTGTTGCTACATATGACCTGCAGGTTGCCATAACACTATGGTTCAAATCTGGAAAACAAAAGAGAAGACCTCCAGTCAGACCATATGGCTGCAGACTAGCTTCACGTTCTGATTCAGAAATAGACCAGACTACACACACTGTTTTGGTGAGAAAGACACTTTAAAAATAAACCCCCAAAAGCAACAGTTTTTTTCTATTTCCTCTTCATAGTCCATTTTATTTCACATATTTCAGATTTCACCTCACTACCATGGGGACAGGCAAAACTTTGGCCGGACAGGCACAATTTACAACCCACCTGTCCCTCGGACAGGCATCTCAAAAAAATTATTTTTAGCCCTGACTGGGATATATAAGGACAGGCATCACCAGTAGAAATCAGGAAGTTGTTATCCCTCTGTACAAACAGTTGGTGAGACCCCATCTGGAGTACTGTGTGCAGTTCTGGAGACCCCATCTTCACAAGGACATGGACAGAATGGAGGCAGTCTAGAGGAGGGAAACTAAAATGGTGCGGGGTCTGCATGTGAAGCCATACAAATAGAGACTAAAGAAGCTTAATATGTATACCAGCGAGGAAAGGAGGGAGGGGGGCATCATAGAAACTTTCAAGTACCTCAAGGGAATCAACAGAGTCCAAGAGAGTAGCATCTTTCAGAAAAAGTGATGTGCAAGAACAAGGGGGCACAGTTTGAAGATAGAGGGAGATGGCTCGGGGGCAATGTGAAGAAGTATTTTTTCATGGAGAGGGTGGTGGACACACAGAAAGATCGTGGAGTCAAAAACAATGGGGGAATTCAAGAATGCATGGGACAGACATAAGGCAATTCTAGAGGGGGGAAGGAGGAAGTAGGCTGTTGGTTAACTAGACTGTACAGCTTATCCAACAGGTAGGGAAATAGGCAGTCTAGATGGGGCAAGCGGTCCTTATCTGCCTTTAAAGTCTATGTTTCTATGCTTACAGGCACAGAGGGTTTATATACAGCTAAGTTCAATAAGATAATCATAGCAAAACACGTGTAGCACCAAATCACAGCAAAGTATGAAGGGTGGGTTAAGAGAGATAAAGTAAGGTACCCAGGAGAGGGTTGGGGGGAGTAAGAGGTGAAGGGTGTGAGGTTTAGAAACAGGTACACAGCTTAGAGAAGGCAAGGTAGGCTTTGAGAGAATGCTTGAATATGTGTATAGAAGTGCAGGTCAGCACAGAAGAAGGAAGATAATTCCAGAGAGAGGGTCCAGAAAAGGTGAAGGCACACCAACCACCACTAGATGGGGTTTAGGGATAATGAGCAAAGGTAAGCCAGTGGACCTTAAAGACCTAGTCATGGTTTTTTGTTGGATGATGGGCATGAGGCAGGGAGGAGTGAATGTATGTACGAGTTAGAAAGTCAGGCAAAGAGTGCAGAATTGCAGCCTAGCTTCAAAGGAAGGCCAGCCCAGTGAGCCAAGGACAGAGCAGTGGTGATCCCCAGTATTATAGCCAAGAGCACAGTAAGCAATCCTGTGGTATGTTTGTTTGAGCTTGGCAAGGGTGGACACCTGAGCAGAGTGGAGGATAGGAGCACTGTAGGAGATAAGAAGGTGAAGGGAGGAGGAAGCAACAGCAAGGTGGGAGGCAGGTGTTAGGTAGTGCTTGAGGCGATACAGCATTCCAGGCCTCTGATGGAGGGTCTTGACCACTGATGAAACGTGTGTTGAAGGTAAGGTGGGAGTCCAAGGTCATACCCAGGTATTTAAAGGACTGAACCATTTCTAAATATGTATAGCCTCAAAAAAAGGAGGGAGAGGGGAACATGAGAGAAACTTTCAAGTACCTCAAGGGAATCAACAAAGTCCAAGAGGGTAGCATCTTTCAGAAAAAGAGATGTGCAAGAACAAGGGGGCACAATTTGAAGACAGAGAGGGGATGGCTCAGAGGTAATGTGAGAAAGCATTTTTTCATGGAGAGGGTTGTAGATGCATGGAGGTCATGGAGTCAAAAACAGTGGGGGAATTCAAGAATGCATGGGACAGACATACATAAGGCAGCTCTAGGGGTTGAGGTAGGAGGAAGTAGGCTGTTGGTCAATTAAGATCTTCAGCTTATCCACTAGGTAGGGAAATGGGCAGACTAAGTGGGCCAGCTTGCCAAGCAGTCCTTATCTGCCATCAAATTCTAAGTTTCTATGTTCTATGTTTCTAGAGGGTAACTCTGGGAGTAGTGTATTAACAGTGGGGTCGGGTGGTAGACTTAGGGGTCCGATAAAAGAGCATAGTTTTCGTCTTGTTAGTACTAAGCACCAGGAGAGTATGGTAAAACCATGTCTCGAGGTTCTGGAAGTTCTGTTGCAGTAGGTGATTTAAAGTGGTGAGGTCAGGGGAGGAGTGATAAAGGAAAGCATTGTCAGCATACATCTGGACCGACGCATCCCCACAGTGTTGTCGGAGCTCATTAACACATAAGGAGAACAAATGAGGGCCAAGAATAAATCCCTGAGAGACCCTATCATTTATGGCACCAAAAAGGGAAGTGTGGCCAGCCCATTTGACACATTGACTGCAGCCAGTGAGATAGCTCATGACCCAGTTCAGAAATAGAGCATCAAGACCAAAGGTGAATAAGGTATGCAACAGGAGATTATGATTAACAACATCAAAAGCCTTGGTAAGGCCAACAAAGACTGCGCCAGTAACAAAGTCTTTGTCCATATAACTAAGGATGTCTGACGTTACTGTGTTGAGGGCAGTGTAGGTACTATGCGATTTACGGAAGCCATGCTGGTGTATGGAGAGAGTGTTGTTCAGCTCGAGATCAGGTTTAAGTTGGGCGTGGATAATTTTTTCTTGAATGTTAGCGACGGGGCAAAGGATAGCTATGGGACGTAGAGTTTGGGCCGCTCTTGTGCACATGCATGACTATTGTGGCTTTCCATTTATTGGGCATGGTGCTTGAGCAGAAGGACTTGTTGGTCAAGTCATGCATTCATTTCTTTCTTTCTTTCTTTCTTGCACCTTTGAGTCAAAGGCTCTTTTACAGAGGTTCCATGTCGTAGTAATACATGAGCACAACATCATTTACAATGGTTACAAGTACATAAACAGATACAAGGGGGTTCCATGTCTTGGGAAAATATGAGTAAATCAGATTACAGAGATTACATAATTACAATAACAGGAATTACAAAAATAAAAATATACAGATACATAGTTTATAGCAGGCTGGGTTAACAAGAAGTTTAAGTGAACAACTTGAGGATCTACAGGATATACAGAAAATCAGGTAGGGAAACAGAATGATATAGTCTGTAAAATAACTAATATTATATACAAGGAGGCAAAGAACTTGAGGAGCAGCAGTTCTTTTGTCTTAAGTGCTAAAGAGTGTAGTCTTGGGGAGAGCTAGACTGATTGGGGGGAAGTGCTGAGGCGATGACCTGGAGCCTACTGGAGAAGTGTTAGTTAGCAAGAAGAGAGGAGAAGGCAAGGGGGTGGGTTAGAATGATGGTAGAAGAAAAGAGATCGGAAGAGTGTGGGGGGTTCAGGTCTCAGTCACAGTTACTCTTTGTGGCAATGGCCACTTGGAGTTTATCTTTAAAGGGGCCTATTTTGTCCTGTTTTGTGATGTCTAGGTGAAATGCATTAAGCCAAAGGGGTGCCCGGTATTCATAGGACCATTGGCCTTGTGTGATTCTGCAGAAAGGGACGCAGAGGGGAGATCATGTGATGCTGAGGTCCGAGTAGCTGCTTCCCGTCCCTCCCTGTCTCTCAACGCCTTTTCTGAGTCTTTTTGGCAATTTGTGCTCCAGACCGTGGTACAGGAGAACACTTGAGGATCCAGTGAGCAACCTGATACCAAAATTGCTGGAAATGGAGGCCGAAATGCAGCTAACCATGCCGAAACATACCCCTCCAGTCAGACCGGAGAAAGGCAGTAAAAGATCCCGGGCCCAAACCGGGGCTGGTGCAAAATCAACTACGGGAGCAGCCTCTCCTAGTCCTAATCCCGAGGCGACCCCTCTCACCCTTGAAATATTTCTACAAGAATTTAAACCATTTTGGGAAGATATTAAATCTGTGGTTAATGAGGTAAAACAGATCACCATAGCTTTGGAAGATCTTTCTACCAGAATGGTGGACAGTGAATCTCGTATCGTTTCCTTGGAGACAAAAACAGAGCACACCAGTTGCGAAGTTGTGGATAATCGCCAAATAATCAAGAGATTAAAACAGAAAATTGAGCATCTAGAAGGGAGGAGCCGCAGAAATAATGTGGTCATAATTGGGCTCCCAGAGAAGGAGGAAGGGGCAAATGCAATCTTATTCATGCAGAAGTTAGCAGAGAAACTGGTTGGCCTTTCCCCATTTGGCCCAGTTTATACCATTGAGTGAGTCCACAGAGCCCTTAGGCCAATGTCCGCACTGGGAGCTAATCCCCATCCCATGATAGCAAGGTTTCTGAATTTCCAGGAAAAGCAATTTTTAATGGGCAAGATTAAAGAGATACAAGAGGTACTATGGGAGGGGAAACAAATTTGGATCACTCAAGATCTTCCTGCCACAGTCAGGCTGTGCAGATCTTCATTTCATCCATTAGTTTCAAAGCTTATTGTGGCAACAGTGAAGTTCTGTATGGGGTATCCTGCACGATTGCAGGTGCTCATTTCGGGAGTCTGGTCATCTTTTGAAGACTGTGACAGCGCCAAAACAGCCCTGCAAAAAGCCTTCCTAGACCTATTCCCAGGGCGCTGATGTGGGGGAGGAAACCCATGGCAAAGCTGTTGGCTTCATGAGCTCGTCTCTAGCAGGATGGAAATGACTCACATTCACGGGAGTACTGGTTCTCGGGGGACTTTCACCCATTTGGACTTGCTAAGTGACTGTGCAGGGATCTGATGGACTCACTGCTCCTGCCAATCGGCGTTTTTGAGATTGGAGCAAGTTGTGTTTCTCTCATGTCTTGCAAGGTGGAGCATAGTAAACTGGGCACAAGAATGGCTGAGTTATTGTTATTTGTATGTTCCTGATCTGTTCTGAAACTCAGTGTTGTTGTTGTTTCTATTGTCTCTCTATATACCCTGTGTTGCTTTATGACTTCGATACAGGGTAGTTGTTGTAGAGGGATGGCAGGCCCAGCAACAAGTCTGTGAACGTATTTAAAGGACACACGAGGGCGCTAGAGTCCCATTGTTGTGCTTTCTGGTTCTCCACAAAGCGCTCAGATCGGTATCCACCGAATGTTGCTTTGTGCTGGTGGCAGAGCAGTAACTTACTTCTCTGGGGTTCTAGAGTTTTAGAGTTTTCCTTTTTTCTTCCATCTCTCTCCTGTTACATGGGTTTCACAATCACAGTTGTGCTTTAACATTCCCGCCTCTCACTCGTGTCCATTCTTGGGTCAATTGTACCTGGTTAATTTTTTTTTTTTTTTTATCTTATTCCCCCCACATTTTCCGTTTTCTTTCCCTTTCTGGAAAGCCTGAGGTTTGGGCTGACACTTCATGCCTAGATACAATAGGGGGGCATTTAATAAATATTTTACATTTATTTTCTGGGTGCTCCCACTAACACTGCTAATGTAACCAGGATTGTTGGCACGGTGGATTTTGTGTCTACATAAGGGCAAGGGGCGGGGAGGTGACTGAGATTGGAAAGCTTGGGATTGCATGCATTGCAGAATCTAAGCAGTTAGTGGGGTTATAAGGAATAATGGCAAGTGTGGGTGGGTAAGTCTTAACTCACTGTCTCCTAGCAGAAGCCTGTAGACATCAGTAAAATACACTCGTGTCCTGAGGACGTATGCAGAAGTCGGCTACTAACTCCCAGTGTGCCCTTGCACCATCTGGAGAAGTCACTTATATATTTTAATATATAGTGTAACAGAATATAATATATATTTGACTGCATAGCACCATTGGAAAGGTAATTTTATGCTGAACAACTTTGTCACTGATATTTTGTGCATATCATGTATACTTTAGGAGTTATTCACATTTGTTTATGGTATGGTGTGTATGGCTGACATGTTTTCCATCAAGATTCACCTAAGCAGCTTGAATAACATTCACTTTTTTGGCACTTCAGCAGGTATAAAATAAAAACCGTATAGATTACAACTGGTTGCATAGCACCATTGGAAAGGCATTTTTGTGCTCAACTTTCATGCTGATACTTTGTGTGTATCATGTATACTTTTGGAGTTATACACATTTGTTTATGATATGGTGTGCGTGGTTGAAATTCATCCCTCAAAGCTCACCAAAGCGGGGGGGCGTGGCCTGACAATGAGCAAGATGGATGTCTGACTCTGGAGCTCCTTATCAACTACAACAATCTAACATCATCTTCAGCCATCTAAGCCAGAGCAAACACTTTATCAATGAGAACAAGTAGATAAACAATACTACAGCTTATTTGCAAAGCTATTTTATCATAAGATCTGCCTTATTGACTTCAGTACTCCTGTAGATCTTGGGAGGCCGACCGTAAGTCTTATACAATGGCTAACTCTGACGTGCAGCCGAACACTCTTGGAAAGATTGAAGCAATGTTTACTAAGTTATCTGCAGATATGAACGACTTAAAAATTGCTACTCAACAAAATACTCAGACGTTGAAAACTATCGACTCTCGGCTTTCTTCTACAGAAAATAAAACCCGCCTTAATGAAGATTCAATACAGGAGCTAAAAGCAACTATTAGATCTCAAGATCGAGTAATTAAAGAACTACAAACTAAGATAGACGACATGGAGAACAGGAACCGAAGAAATAATCTCCGAATATTTGGATTCCCCGAAGAAGTAGAGGCCAAAAATACCACAATATTTCTACTTCAAGCGCTACCGCAAATATTTAAACTCCAAACCGGCAATGACCTAATTATAGAATGCTCGCACCGATCACTAGGCCCTAAACCTTCTGCAGAACAAAGACCTAGGCCAATTATTGCCAGATTTCTCAATTATGCTAACATAGAGCTTATTTTACAGAAATCAAGAGAAATCGGTCAACTTACCTGGCAGGGACATAATATTTACATATACCGCGATTTTTCAAAGGAATTATCTGTAAAAAGGAAAGCCTTTACGCCAGCTAGACAGATAATAGACAGGATAGGGCTCTGTTTTTCACTTAGATACCCAGCGATAATGAGGATCTTTACTGGAAATACTTATCAGGATTTTCACTCCCCGGATTCTCTAATGTCCTTCCTAAATAACCATACGGCTGCTCAACATAAAGATCTAACAGCCCGATCGATTAATCCTACAGCTGAATCCACAAGTGTCATCAACACTGATAAGCTCCCCAGTAAAATATCTTTGGAGAAGGAATCTGCTATTTTTGATTCGCCTGATGTGCCATCAAGAAGGCAATCCAATCGTGTTCAAGAAAAGCTAACATTTGGCACAAGTCATTCAAAAACTCGATGCTACAGCCCTGGTAACACACATCGCACTGCAATCAAATCCACTGGTACCGATCAAATTATTCCTAATATCCCTGTGCACAACAAATATGCGCTATTGCAAGACTCACTTACTATGAATGTAAATCCAGCTTCAGAAACAGAACATCTCCTCGAAGGAATCGTCACGGACTGTAATCCTCTTGGATCAGTAATGGAGACAGATCACCTCTCAAAGTGAACCCCTAAAAAGCATCATGAAAGGGCAAAAATAAAGGGATACTACACCTTAAAACATTCAAGGTGACTGATCAGAGCCTCAAAATCTTTAAATAGTCACTGACTAAATCTATTCTGAAAGGCGTTCTGATAGAGCCTTTGTGTGTAGGATGACGACGAGTGGCTGATTATTGTGCTTCAATTAAGCAGTCTGATACACTTTTAAGATTATGACCTCCCCACGTCTATATAAAAAAATATGTGTATCGGTTTAGCAAGTGCACACTCCTACTAATATCGTGCAGCTGAGCAGTAATTTTCTTTTAGTGCATGGCTATAGGACCTGATTGCACACAGACTGGTGTACTTAAGACGGTGTCTTAATTTGCAGTAAACTGCTCAATGTTGACGCTGAAGTACACATTATAATTTCAAGGTGCCTTAACCTTAGAGTAAAAATTAAACATTCAATGGTATTTGTAGGGCAGAGCCCATTATAATCTTGAGGTGGGCTCTGGTCTGTTTATTAGGTTCGGCTCCGATTGTTGTAGGGATCCAGCTAGATGGAAACTGGGGTAATTTCCCTTGGGATAACCTGATTGTTAACAGAACGATGTTCTCCGATGCGCTATTAACACTTGAGCTTTATAGCTTTGCATTTTTTTTTCCTTTTTTCTATTACTGTTTATCTAATGGAGGCACTCCCTCTGCTGGACAAATGGCAATATTTACCCTAAATACAACAGACACATTTACAAAACAATGTTATTACATCTGCTTAGCTATGTCTAATGTCTGTTTGGCAAACTATATCCCAATATAGAAACATACATAGAAACATAGAAACATAGAATTTGACAGCAGATAAGGACCGCTTGGCCCACCCAGTCTGCCCATTTCCCTACCTACTGGATAAGCTGCAGATCCTAGTTAACCAGCAGCCTACTTCTTCTTAACCCCACACCCTAGAATTGCCTTATGACTGTCCCATGCATGCTTGAATTCCACCACCAATTTTGACTCCACAACCTCCTCCGGAAGGCTGTTCCATGCATCCACAACCCTCTCTGTGAAAAAATATTTCCAAATTACCTCTGAGCCACCCCCATCTTCAAATTGTGCCTCTTGTTCTTGCACACCTCTTTTTTGAAAGATGCTACCTCTTGACTTTGTTGATTCCCTTGAGGTACTTGAAAGTTTCTATCATGTCCCCCTCTCCTCCTTTCCTTGAGACTATACATATTAAGCTCCTTAAGTCTCTCTTCATATGTCTTCCGTGCAGACCCTGCACCATTTAGTTGCCCTCCTCTGGACAGCTTCCATCCTGTCTATGTCTTTCGGAGATTGGGTCTCCAGAACTGCACACAGTATTCCAGATGGGGTCTCACCAGCTGTCTGTACAGAGGGATAATAACTTCTTGTTTTCTACTGGTGGTGCCTCTCCCTATGCATCCCAGTAACCCCCAGCCCTCTTTGCTACCCTTTCACATTGCTTGCCCACCTTTAGGTCATTTGATATGACTACCCCCAGGCCCCTTTCCATTTTTGTTGTTGTTAGTATCTCACCCCCCCCATTGTGTACTCTTCCCCTGGGTTTTTGTTTCCCAGGTGCATTACCTTGCACTTCTTAGCATTGAATCTAAGCTGCCATACATTTGACCATTCATCTAACCTTGCAAGTCCCTTCTCATCCTTTCCACCCCACCCTGTGCATCAACACTGTTGCAGATCTTAGTGTCATCTGTAAAGAGACATACTTTTCCTTCCAGTCCTTCCGCAATGTCGCTTATAAAGACACTGAAGAGGACCGGTCCTAATACTGAACCCTGCGGTACCCCACTAATAACCCTCCTTTCTTCAGAGTGGACTCCATTTACTATTAATCTCTGTGTCCTATTCTCTAGCCAGTTCTTTACCCAGGCTGTCATCTTGGGACCCGCTCCCAGGCTGGCTAACTTGTATATTAATCTTTTGTGTGGGACTGTGTCAAATGCCTTGCTAAAGTCTAGGTAGGCCATGTCCACAGCCCTTCCCTGATCTACTACTTTGGTCACCCAGTCAAAGAAATCTATCAGATTTGTCTGGCATGACCTTCCCGCTGTGAATCCATGCTGTCTAGGGTCCTGTGCCCCTCTGGCCTCTAGATACATGACAATTCTTTCCTTCAGAAGTGATTCCATCATTTTCCCTATCACTGAGGTTAAACTAACAGGTCTGTAGTTTCCTGCTTCTGCTTTGCTCCCACTTTTGTGAAGGGAATCACATCTGCCCTCCTCCAGTCCTCGGGTACCACCCCATCCTCCCATTATTTGTTAAAAGGGTAATCAGTGGTGTCACTAGTTCTACCCTTTAGCTCTTTTAGAATTCTGGGATGAATCCCATCAGGCCCCATTGCTTTGTCCACCTTCAGTTTTAAGAGTTCTTTCAGAACCCTTTCTTCTGTAAATGGGCTGGTATCAACTTCTGTATCCAGAGTGTTACTACTGTTTGTTTTATGTACCTCTCTTCATTTGTAAATACTGAGCAAAAATATTTGTTTAGTATCTCTGCCTTTTCACAGTCTCCTCTGCCCACCCTCCCTCCCTTTATTAAGCCTCACTATCCCTCCCTTGGTCTTCCTTTGCTCCCTGATGTACCTATAAAATGTTTTATCCCCTTCTTAACTGAGTTGGCTATCTTTTCCTCGGTTTGGGCTTTTGCTGTTCTGACTGCCTTCCCAGCCTCCTTTTGCTTTAACTGATACAGTTCTCTGTCCTGCTCCTTCTGCGATTCCTTGTACTTCCTGAATGCTTTCTTTTCTCTTGAACCTTCACTGCCACTTCCTTTGAGAACCATAGTGGTTTCTTACATCGTCTTGTTTTGTTTATTTGCTTCACACAAGGCTCGTTACCTCTGTGATGGCAGTTTTTATTATTCCCCATTGTGCTTCCAACCCTCCTTCCTGCCCATTTGCTAGTGCATTCATTAGGCACTCACTTATTTTGGCAAAGTCAGCCCTCCTAAAGTCCAGTACTTTTGTCTTTGTATGGCTTGATTCTATTGCTGTGTTTATTGTGAACCATACTGTTTGATGGTCGCAATATTTGCATACTATCGGATAAACCTAATCTTAATACAGAATTTAGTTAACATTATATGTACATACTAATACATTATCCCAGCACGCCACAACTCCCATTATTTAGCCACTAGAGACATTATACTTTATAATCTTGTAATGTTGTCATTACCTCCGTAATTCCCCCTTTTTTTCCCTCCTTGCTGTAGTAATATACTCTTAGTTCGCTATTCGTTCCCTTTGTATTAGTGATGATGGTAGACTTGTTAATGCTACTGTGACTTAATTACCTCTAGATCTATAACAGTATGATAAATATATTTCTACTACTCTACTTTCAGGTTCGATACTGCTTAAAATTGCAAATATTTTAGTATTGTTATACAAGTCTTGGCTAGATATTTCATTAATAGGGTAGATTGGATTATACCTTACTCTGTGTTATCCTGTCTCCTCAACTGTGAAGCTACGTCCTAGAGAACAGAGAAGTGGTCTTGGTCCCTATTTCATTTCTTTACCTGGACTGACCTCTCTTCTCTGCTCATCTCAAATGACTTTATTGTTCTACTGTTATATAGTTCAGATACTTATTAGTATCATGGTTATACTGTTAGTAGAGAGCTGCAAAGAAGTTAATCTGAAAGACTTGACATGCCTCTTTTTTCTGATGGTGTTGATTAGTTTTGCCAACAGTTTATTTACAATTAATATATATATTAATTTGATCTACATACCCTTGTTAAAGTTGCTTGGCTATTGGAGTCCTTTGACCTTATATCTATTCCACTATAGACTGAACAATCTAATGTATGATGGCTAATCTAACATTATATACTTGGAATGTCAAGGGACTCAATGTGCCAAGCAAACACAAACAAGTACTCAATCATCTCAGAAAGCACAAAGCTCAAATTGCATTATTGCAAGAAACTAAGCTTTTGGATGCAGACAACTCTAGACTAAAATGTGACTGGGTCGGTCAGGTTTATGCAGCCTCTGCCTCCTCCAAAAAAAGGGGCGTCGCTATGTTAATTCATAAAAACCTGAAATGCAAACCTTCTAATATTGTGAAGGATTCGGATGGTAGGTGGCTGGTTACAACTTTTGATACCCCTTCAGGTCCATTATCTATAGTCAACATATATGCCCCTAACTCTGATGACCCACAATTTTTCCATAAATTGATTCAAATCTTAATTTCATTAAATTTGGTCAACTCTCCTTTGTTGATTGGGGGGGACTTTAACTTTACTTTTGATGCATATATGGATAGGAGCAACAGTTCACAAGATAGTCACCCTAAAAGTTTAGATATAGTGTCACAATTAAAGAAGGATCTGGCCTTATCAGACATTTGGAAGACTCTTCATCCCAGAGATAGGGATTATACATTCTGTTCTCCCCGCCATCAATCTTATAGTAGAATAGATTATTGGTTAACCTCTCCTACAATTACAACTAATGTAATAGAAACAAATATTCTTCCCTTACTTATATCAGATCATTCTCCGGTTAAACTTTTAATTACTTGGGGTCCTCCCCCAAAACCACCTTCCTGGCGATTAGACCCCTTACTACTCAAGGATCCTGAATTTTTAACCTGGATTAAAACACAAATAGAAGAATTCATTGCTTATAATGACCCAAGAGATACTTCTATGAGTACTACATGGGAGGCATTTAAAGCTACCCTACGTGGTAAAATAATTAGTTTTGAGGTATATATGAAGAAACTCAGGGAACAGCTTAATAATATTGAAAACCTACTAAAAGCAAAACAAGCGTTATACTCGGCTAATCCCCATCCCGATCCCTCCTCTCCTCTGCATTACGAGATCCTACAACTACGTATGCAAATCAACGAGTTAATTTCTCGAAAAACAGAAATAGCATTATTAAGAATAAAACATAAATATTGGGAAGGAGGGGAAAAGGGGAGTAAAATACTTGCCTACAGACTTAGAATGCAACAAATAGAATAACACGTTGCCACCTTAAAGGATCAGGCAGGAGAAATTCGAACAAATGAAGCTTCTATTAATGAGATTATGGCATCCTTTTATAAAAACCTATATTCCTCTTCATCCCCAGCATCATTGACAGACATTACTTCCTTTCTTGACAACTTAGCACTTCCTTGTCTCTCTCAAGAGGTAAAATACTCCCTAGATACACCTTTTACTACTGAAGAAGTAAATAAGGCACTCTTCTCTTAAATTGGATGATCTCTGGTGGAGATGGTTTTCCTGTCGAATTTTACAAGCTCTTGGCTGATCAGTTATGTCCTTATTATGCAACGTGATTTCATGAATCTTCCAAGAAAGGCTATCTACCTCACACTATGACTGATGCAATTATTACAATCCTCACAAAAAAAGACAAGGACATTACCCTTCCGTCTAATTACCGTCCTATACCCCTACTCAATACAGACGGCAAAATCTTTGCCAAGATCTTGGCAAACTGTATAGAACCACATATCCTTAAATTAATTCAGCGATCACAAGTGGGTTTTATCAAAGGAAGAATGGGCTCTGACCATCTTCGCTCCCTAATTAACCTAATATATAAAGCCAAATCTCTGAATTCTCCAGCTGCAGTCATTGCTGTGGATTTTGAAAAAGCTTTTGATTCTTTAGACTGGAACTTTCTCTATCTTGTGTTATCACGTTTTGGTTTTAGTAACCTCTTTTGTTCTTGGATCAAACTTCTTTATACTACTCCCCAAGCTAGGGTTCTTACTAATTCCACATTATCTCAACCTTTTAAATTAGCTAGGGGCACCAGGCAAGGATGCCCGCTCTCCCAAGTCTCTTTATCCTAGCTCTTGAAACTCTAGCTACCTTTCTAAGGCAGAGTAATGATATTAAAGGTATATCCATCGGGCACACGCAACACACATCATTGTCATATGCTGATGATATGCTCATTTTGCTAGAAAATTTAGAACTATCTGCACATTCACTTAACTGTATACTTAATTTGTTCTCCAAACTATCTGGGCTAACAGTTAATTACCAAAAAACGGAGGTACTACCACTAAATAAGTATTGCATTCCTTCCATGAACAATACTCTTGGATTTCGCTGGGCTCCACAAGGTATTACTTACTTAGGGATAAAAATTTTGCCCAATCTAGATAAAATCTGGGAAGTCAATCTTCCTCCTTTACTTACAGATATCAAAACGAATTTATCCAAATGGAAAAATTTAAAACTGTCCCTTCCCAGTAAAATAGCCACTATAAAAATGAACATTACACCTAAAATTCTTTATTTGTTTGCTAGCATCCCACTTAAAATTTCTCCTCTTCTCCTTCATAATATTGACAAAATCATAGGAGACTTTTTATGGGAAGGCCACATACCAAGGTTTAACCGTATTAAACTACGCTCGCATTGGTCTCACAGTGGTTTTGGTCTTCCCTGGTTTATGGCTTACCTCTGGGCATTCAGAGCCTCAGAAACTATTAAATGGTTTTCTAAGCCTAACAATAATACACCTTTATGGCTTGACATGGAAGCTTCCCTTTCCCCAGGACAGATCCCTACCAGCTTTATATATCACACTTCTACTTCTATGTTAAGAAAACATCCTACAATCAACATGTCTATCCATTATTGGTTTAGAATGCATAAATGGCTTAAGTCCAATCCTACTCCTATATCTTATACACCTATTTGGGGAAACCCGATAATCACTTTAGGGAACAAACCAATATATTGTAATTCTTGGAAACATAAGAATATATTCTTTCTAAATGATATCCTGACTGACAATGGCAATACACTAAACTCCTTCAGTAACCTACAAACAAAATGGAACATTCCTAGACAAGAATTCTGGAAATATCTTCAGATTCGTTCTGCTATATCCCCTATTATTCAACAAATCAGCAGACCACTCCCAACCACCATATACATTAACTCATGGATTAATACTTCCTCTGGCTTAATCAGTAAAATTTATAAACAAATCAGAGACGTATTACCGAACCAATCCCTCCTAGCCAAGAATAGTTGGAGCCTGGCATTAAATGATGACATATCTGACTCCCAATGAGATGATTGCTGGAAACTTTGCCACAACACCTTTAAAGATATACGTAGCATGCTTATTCAGTATAAAATTTTGCATTTATGGTATAGAACCCCTTCCTATCTGTATAACATAGGTTTACTACCTAATAATAAATGTTGGTGCTGCAACTCGTCAAAGGGTGACCTTTTACATATACTCTGGTCATGTAAACCAATATCTAAATTGTGACACTCTATTCACAACCTAGTCTCTAAAATAATTGGCTGCACTATCCCATTTGAACCCAAATATTATCTACTAGGAGTTATAAATAAAGATATAAAATTAACCAAGTATCAACATAGATGACTACATATCCTATTTATGCAAGTGAAAAGACTGATTTTAATGCATTGGAAGTCTCAGTTAATACATACTTTGACTGATATTCTGAATAGTTTAACCTATACTTCCTGATTGGAGCGACTTTCATACCTGGCACAGGACCGACTGAATGAATTCCATCTTTGTTGGCAAGATTATTTAAACTTTCTTCAAACACATAGGTGATACGCACTATCAGATTCCTTAACCTGACATTAACTCAGATATAAACATCTCTTTATGATAGACTTTTTATGCAGCTCTCCTGTTGATTATAAGATTGTTGAATATCTTAACTTGATTTTCTTTTATTACTTTCTTTTTTTTTTTGATTTACAGTACAGACTTCTAATCATTTATATACTCATCTGATACACAAAGTATTCTTTTGTTGATTGTAGGCTACACAATCATCATAATGTTAACCGTTGTTATAATATGCTAACATACTACTACCTGCATCATATATTATATAATGTACTTTTCTATTTGTGTACTATACCATGTACTGTATTCATTAATATGTACACAAATTCAATAAACAATTTAACTACAAAACTCACCAAAGCACCTTTACTAAAATAGGGAAAAATTAAGTTTTATAGTAAAAAGATATCTTTTTTTAACAAACATAATATTAAAACACCATCTAATGTCTGTATGCTTAATTTGGTGTTGATATTTTACATATTTTCCAACAAAAAATGGCTTATGTTGCCCTTTTTAGTGAAAGAAAATATTTAGTTTGCTCTTTCAACCAGCATAGAAAAAAAAATTACTTATTATTACATGCATGCCACCATTGGAAAAGCAATTTTGTGCTGAATAACTCTGCCACTCATACTTTGTGTCTAGCATGTACAGTTATTGAGCTATTAGCATTTGTTTGTGACATACCGACTATGGCTTGATTTTGCTTAGAAAGGCCCAGGATTCACTGTTAAAAGTATACAGAAGATTCAGGAGGCAAGTGGTGTAATCTCAGAGTGAGCCTGTGGAGGCAATGAGTTAAGTGTTTTCTTTCTATGTTGGGATGGAGGTCTGGGGAGGGGGAAGGGTTTATAGGGTTTATAGTATTGAGCACAACTATCCAATCAAGCTGAGCATATATTCAGAGGCTAAGACATGACATAGTATTAAGTCTAGGTCTGGCTGACCTATCAGATAATTATGGCTAACCGAATTACAATAGCTACCTGGAATGTAAAAGGGATCCAGAAAAAAATTAAGCAGTATCAAGTCTTAAAGCACTTAAAGCTTTTGGGAATTGACATTGTGTGTATCCAAGAGTCAAATTTGTTAGAAGCTGAATCTCCACAGTTATGAAGGCAGCAATTCAGCCAGTACTTTTCTGCAGGGGGCTCTACTCAAAGTGATGGGGTGGTGATTCTCATGCATAGGAGACTACCTTTCAAGCTGATCAGGGAGGTGAAAGATCCTTCAGGTAGATGCTTATTGGTTCATGGATTGCTTTTGAACAAGGAGATCCTGTTGGGTACTATTTATGGCCTGAATCAGGATACACCTAGTTTTATTTACTAAATTGATGCAGGTCTTAATGCCCTTTATTTCGTTACCCATGATTATGGGGTGTGGGGTTTAAATTTAGTTTATGACTCCTCGGTCAATAAAAAGTGCCAGCAGAGAAAGGGCCTTTCACCAGCCCAACAGGCACTAAGGGAGTTAATGGACCACATAGGTCTTTGTGACATCTGGAGGGTGCTACATCTTTGGGAGAGGACGTATACCTACACTTCCCCTGTCCATCATTCTTCCTTCAGAAAAGATTACAACCTTCAATCTCAGGTATTGTTATCGGGGGTGCTCAAAGCTGAAATATTACAGGTCCCCTATCCAACCATTCAATTGTTACATGCCAGTTCTCACTACTCTCATTACCCAGAAGAGGATCGAGGTGGAGATTAAATGACCAACTGCTTTCAGAATCAGATTCCATTATACTTATTCAAGAGCATATCCAACGATATTATGAAAATAACTTTGACCCCTTGGGGAGACCTGACATACTATGGCTCGCCTTCAAAGCTTATATGAGGGGCATTTTAATTAGTATGGCCTCTCACAGGAAGAAGACGGCTACTTCAAAGATGTCTCGATTGTTGGTAAGGATGAGGGAGTTAGAGAGGAATCTTTCCCCACAATCCCTTGAGTCAGTAAGACAGGAATTAATCAAAGTAAGATCTGCATATAACAATATTCTGAGGGAAAAAGTGATATTCGCCATGTTTAAGACCCGAGCGGCCTATACTGATCAAGGGGAGAAGGCTGGACGTCTTCTAGCACTTAGGATCAAACAAATGGAAGCATCCCGATATATAGCCTCGATTACTTCTACCTTAGACGGCACCTCTAAAATGCATCCTGAAGATATTTTAAAAGAATTCACCAGTTATTACAAAGAGCTATACAGCCCCAAGCCATTTCCCCCTCAGAACCTGGTCATACGTCAGTACTTGGACAGTACTAATTTGCCCCAGCTGTCTGAGATCCAGAGGAACTGCTTACTAGTTCCCATTGACGCGGAGGAAATTTCTAGTATGATGGATAAGTTACCCATGAATAAATCCCCTGGGGCTGATGGTTTTTCCACTAATTTTTACAAAAAGTTTAAAACCCAGTTAATCCCGATACTTCTCCCCCTATTTCAACAGATCGTAACCAGGCAGCCAATCAATTCATCTCTATTTGAAGCCCTTATAGTTTAAATACTGAAACTGGACAAAACTCCTGATAACGTTTCTAACTACGGACCTATTTCCCTTATGAACATTGACATAAAAAATGTGTCCAAAGTGTTGGCAGATTGCCTTAACACGGTAATCAATACGTTGGTAGGTTCCGAGTAGGCCGGTTTTATGCTGGGAAGGTTATCTTCGGATCATATGTGTACCCTGTCACATGTCTTCTCGGTGGCTAGAGATGCACCTTAACTGGCTGTGTTGGTATCCTTGGACACCAAGAAGGCGTTCGACAGGATAGATTGGCGTTACTTGTTTTTCGCCCTAGAGGCTTTTGGTTTCCCTGCAGAATTCATTGAATGGATTAAGGCTTTGTACCACTCTCCTTCTGCTCAAGTGACCTGTAATGGGGTGTTCTCAGAGGTATTCATGTTGCAGTCGGGAACTAGACAGGGGTGCCCCCCTGTCACCGCTGTTGTTCAATATTTATTTAGAGCCATTAATTTGCAAACTATTAGCATGTCAGGCAGTACAGGGATCCCAATTCACCCATGTGAAGTGAAGGTTTTGCGTATGCAGATGATCTGCTCCTCCAGATTGCTAAACCCAGGATGTCCATACCCTCTATGTTGCACATTATCAAAGAATTCAGTAGTATTTCCAATTACAAATTGAATATTAATAAAACTGTTTTTCCCCTAAATCATAAATTGTTTAAAATGGATGTACTGTCTATGGGGTTAAATTGGAAATACAAATTGCTGAGATATTTGGGTATTGAGCTGGCCAGGAGTATGGGTCTCATTATCAGGTTAAATCTTGACTCTATAGTTCTTACAATTTCCCAGGACCTCAATAGGTGGTCATCCCTCCATTTATCCCTGTGGGGCAGAATAAATCTAATCAAAATGAATGTTTTTTCCCCGGATTTATTACCGTCTCTCAATGCTTAATATCTATCTTCCAATGTCACAGTTTAATAAAGCCCAATCTCTAATTACCAAATTTATCTGGCACAACAAACCCCCGTGGATAGCTTATTATAAATTGACTGCCCCCAAGGCAAAAGGGGGACTTCACCTCCCTCATATTCCCGCATATTTTTAGGCTAGTCATATCAATAAGTACTTAAAATGGCTCACATCCGATAATGTACTCGTAGCTCCCGCCTGGCTTAAGATAGGACTTGCTTTAATCCATGCAAGGGGCTTAGATCTTTCGGGTCTATTATTTGCCAAACAGAGATCCCTCCTGTTAAGCCTCAGGAATCCTACTATCATATCTTCATTGAGGACTCATGCCCAGGTATGTAGGTACCTCAGATATGACCCAGGTAGAGATCTTAATCAACCGGTAATGAGGAATCCCCAATTTCAAATAGATGGCAGACAAATTCCCTCCGATTAGATACCTGGCCAACAGGATATATGAATCTCTAGTCTTATTATGAGCAACAGTGAGTGGCTCCTGATCAATGACTTAATCGGCAGATTGGAAATTCCTAATAAACATAGATTCCGCATTCTGCAATTACGACATTCTGTAATGAAAGTTTTAGGTAAAGCGCCTAGCACGACAGAAAGCACTGCTTTTTGCCAAGTACTCTTAAAGTTTTGTGGCCACCCCGGAGCAGTCTCAGCAAATTATAATACCATTCATAACTGGAAATTTCCTGATTGCTGGGGACCTACGGACATATGGGCCTATATGTTCCCGGAGTACAATATAGTATGGCAGGAATTGTAGCATAACTGCCATACGTTTGTGACCCAGGATAGGCTCAGACTAATGCAATTGTTTATCCTGCATAACGCTTATTATTCTCCCTCCCGTTTATTTAAATTGGGCCGTAAACCTGCTCCAACCTGTTCTAGATGTACATTGGAAGAAGGGACAATTCTTCATGTGTTCTGGTCCTGCCCCAAAGTGTCACCCCTGTGGTCGTCTATTAAGCACTCAGTTGATCCTCTCCTGGGGCTCGGTGACCTGTTTAGCTCTGCAGTGTGTATTTTGGGTGATCTTTCGGAGGTCAAAGTTCGGGCATGTAAACATCACGTAACTCTTATAACTATGTCAGTGAAAAAGCTAATTTTAAAACACTGGACTGACCAGCAGGAGATAACGTATAGTGATTGACTGTCCAAACTTTTGTGAATCTCAGTATGGAAAGGGCCATTGCTTGCCTTCAAAATAGATTGGAAAAATTAAAGAAAATCTGGGATCCCTTATACACCCATTATTCCTTACACCAGGGGTGATCCGGCTCTATGATTATCTTGTACATTGTTTGTTTAGCTGATTGTAATGAGAACATTAAGGAGATTCTAGAATGCATTTGTTGTGCTCAATAAGGTTAGGGTGGGGGGTGGGAAGTAGGAGGGTGAGGGGAGTGGTTGCGGGGCTGACTTATGTCTTCATTTTCCTAATGTCAAGTGCATTCTCATGCATGTCTGCCATGGGTATGTAATAATAAAATGTTCTTAATAAACTTTAAATAAAAAAAAAAGAAAGGGACGCAGAGGGCCTAGTTTGTATCCCTAGTGCATCTGATGGAATTAGGTTGGCTAGGAAGGCTTTGCGGGCCTCGGGTGGTAAGTCCTAACACAGACTTCTTGGCAAGCAGTCATACTTGATACTGAAGGCAGCTGTCAAGGTTGAACCAGTTCATTTCAGTGTACAACTCGCAGGTGTGAGTGAGACAGGGTAGAAGCATGGGAGGAGCTATGGCAGGGCAACCTAGTTTTAAGAAATGAGGTTCTAATGAATCAAACCCAGGTGAGAAAGAGTTCTTAATGCTGCAATATGATACAGAAAATCTTTCTGGGTGGCCAATTTAAGATGGAAGGACGGACTACTACTAATGAAAGAGGGGGAGGGAGGGAGGAGGTGGAGTGTGTGCCAGTAGGGAGGTCTTATGTTTTGCAGAGGTCCATGAAGGCCTGATTAAATGCAGTAGCTACAGAAATGGGGTTAGTGACATCAGAGCCATTGCGGCGCATGGTGTTGGGTAGGGATGAGAATTTACTCTTATGTAAGGAGTTTATCTGCCCCCAGAATTCTTTAGGGTTGGGGAGGTTATTAGTTTGAAGGGTACACAGGAATGTATGTTTAGCAGAGTGGATCAGGGACTTACATTAACTATGAAGGTGTCTGTAAGTCTGTCAGTCAGCAGGCAGACCCAAGCTCTTATATAATTTCCAAGCAGCATCACATGAAGCCATGAGGCCTCTGAGTTCCATGGAGAGCCAAGGGGCACATGTCCCTTGGCTCTCCACTTAAACAAGGGGGCATAGATGTTGACTTTAGAATTGAAGGTGTATGTAAAATATTCTTGGGCCAGGTCAACATTGAGTAGATGATTGACTAGGGACCAGTCAGCTAGGGACAGAGAACCTAAGTTGTTTTGGGGACAAAATAAGGTCATATCCCTGGATAATACAATTTTGGGAGGTGGATTGGGGAAATTATTCCTCTAGACACAAAAGATGAGTGGGGGGGTGATCACTCAAGGTCTCAGGCAGTATGCCAGAAGCTTTAATGTGAAGGGAGTCGTTAGTGAAAACCCAGTTGAGGAGAGAATGGTGATAATTTATTGTTGTGCCTGGTAGGTTCACTAATGAGCTGAGATAGATGTAGGTCAGGTCTTTCCCATGTGCAGAATCCATTATCCCACCTTGCCCTCAGAAAATATTACAAATATTGTATTGGACTGTATTGCCAAGTTGGGGCAGGGGTCCCCCACATTTGTTTGACTTGAAGCCAATTATGGAGACTATGTCTTGTCCAAGGGTTATTGATATTCTTAAATTCAGGAACCGAAATCACCCAGGGAAGAACTCGAGAGTGGCAAATTAAGTGTGAGACCCATTTTCCATCTGGAGCTAGCCACAACATCTCCTTCATCAAGCATCCAGGTGATTGGTAATAGCTGAGCTGCCTGGTAATATTTTCCCTCCCTTTCCTTTTCCCTCTAAGAGCACATGCTAGCGAATGCAGGGTTTTCACCCAGCCCAGCCCAGAAAAAGTGGAATTTTTTTTTATATTTTAACTCCATCCACTCCTTAGAAGGTATGGAAAGTGGCAGACTGGTTTATAAAAAGAGAAATCTGAGCAGGACATTCTTTTGTACTGTGTCTATCCTATCCTATTAGAGAATGTTAATGGGAGGGAAAGCCACCTATTTAAATCCTCATTCACTTGCTGCTTCAAGGACCCATAACTGTACTTATATAGGTGAGAAAGGCTTGCTGGGATCTGGATACCTAAATACCGAAGTTTATCCTTTACACATTTATAAGGGATCTGTGCCAGAATTGGTGAGTTAATTTCCCATTAACTACTAAAACCACTGACTTGTCCACATTCACTTTGAACCTGGAGATCTCTCCAAAATTATGAAGTCCAAAAGGGGGAAGGAAGCGATCTTTCCAGATCACTATGGTAGAGTAGGGTATCATCTGCATGTAACCAACCTGTGGGGGGCATCCCTTAATCACCCCCCCATATCTCCCGTTGTTCCAGATATGTCTTAGTGTTCCCCCAATGTCCCCAGGTGCTTGCACTGCCACACCCTGAGCACAAGTGTGCCCCTGGGGCTTTCAGGCAGCCCCTGCATTTTTTTGTGCCCATAATGGGCTTTGGGAGTATTGCAGAGCTGCCACTCATTCTCCCCCATACATTTCAACACCAGGCAGATGGCTTATGCATTCAGGAAGCACTCCCAGTGATTCTGGCCACAATTTGCAACAAGAGCAGCAACTCCTTGCATAGTCCTGGTCCCTGGTGACTGCAGGGGGACATGATACCTCAGGGAGGTACAAGGGAAGCTGCTAATTTGTAAAGAGTACTGTTTGTGATGTACTGAGGGCACTGTGAATATTAATAAGCAGGCATTAATACTGATGAGGGAGCCTGCTGCTGCCTAGGGACACTCTATTTTGGTGGCAGTGACAGGTTTGGGTCCACATATAAATAAAAAATAGTGTGAGCATTGTACAGGGCACTAAAGGGGCTGTTGAACTGAGGGCTATGATTAAAATGAAATGTCTAACCTGGCTGCACCAGAACTTTGTGGTGGGCCTACAGTGGACTTCATGGGGACTGTGAATACTAGCAGCCATGGTTGCAGCCTGTCAGACAATCAGAAGCCAGGATGTTATAGTCAGGACTCTTGGGACTTTACCAGAGACTTATAGGACAGTGCAAGGGACTTGTTGGGGGAAAAGCAGGGTCTACATTTAGGCACCCAAACAGGGAACCTATCAGGCATTGAGAAGGCCTAATGAATATTTATTTTCATGAAGGGTAAGTGAACTCTACCAATCAGGAGACTCAGAGAGCTTCCAAAACCCAGGGGATTTTCAGGCTGTTCAGTTCATTGCCACCTCCTCCACAGGGAGGGAGGCTCTGGCCCTTTTCTGAAAACAATGGACCTCGTCAGTTCAGTAGGAGCCCCTCCACATGGGAGGGGGGCTCTGTCTCCTGAGAGAAAGTGGCTGCAAGAAATTGGAGTCACTAGCCTAGGGGCTGTCAGTCCCCCTGGGCTAGCATTTGCCTTTCCACATTTTGGTGAAGAGATTTTAACTACCCAGATATTGATTGGGGTAACTGTAATAATAGGATAAATATAAATAGAAGAAAGTTTATACAAATGGTAGCTATGCTGGGTATGGAACAGTTGATTCTATGTTTCTATTCATAAACCAACAAGAGATGAAAACATCCTGGACCTATTAATAACTAATTGTAGGGACACTAGTCATAAAAGAAAAACAAGGGAACAGCTGGGAAATAGTGACCATAATATTACAGAGTTTCAGATAAAAAAAATAACAACTACAATACATAAAAGGCAGAACAGTCGCTAAGAACTACAATAGGGCCACTTTTGACAGAATAAAAGATTAAATAAAATAATTGAACTGGAAGCAGTGCTTCAAAGCAAACAAATTAAACCAAATACAGACAGAATTTAAGGAAAATTATTAGTTCTAGAAGGTAAATATGTACCAAATAGAAAAATGTATAATAGGAGAGGGAGAAAACCTTTATGGTGTACGAATAAAGTGATGAAAGTCTGCTTACAAAAAAAGAAAGTGTTTAATAAAATGAAGGAAATTGGCTGGAAGAGGCTATTGTGAACTATAGAATCTGTTTGAAGAGGGTGAAAAGCTTCATTAGAAAAGAAAGAAGGAAAATAGAGGCATCTCTAGCTTATAGAAAGGATAACGGTAAAGGTTTTTATCGATACATAAATCAAAACAGGAAAGCTAGGCAGGGGGTGGGACCATTAATTAAAGATGGTATCAAACTTAGGAACCAAAAGAGATGGCTGATGCTTTAAATAAGTTCTTTGGGACTGTATTCGAAAAAAGTGGGAATATAAAAGAATTTAGATTAGATGAGGATCAGAACTTAGTAAATTTATTAACAACAAAGGAAGAGACAACAGATTTAATAAATAAAATAAAACCATATAAGCCAGCGGGACCAGATCTACTGCATCCAAGATATATCAAGGAACTAGCTCCTTTGATAACAGATATTTTGGTTCACATATTTAATAAATTGTTTACAACTGGTGAGGTTCCAGAAGACTGGAAACAGGCTTTTATTGTACCATTGTTCAAGAAAGAAAATAAAGGTGATATGGCAAATTACAGACCTGTGAGTTTGACTGCTGTAGCGGGGAAGATAACTAAAAGTATATTAAAAAAAAGGATAGAGGAGAACTTGGAATTTTGGGGGATTTAAAGATAAAAAGCAGCAGGGATTTAAAAAAAAAAAACAAGGCATGCATTACAAATCATCTGTGCTTCTATGAAAATATTGTGGAAATAGAAAATAAGAATATATCTACTGACATTATATTCTTGGATTTCCATAAGGCATTTGATAAAGTCCCTCATGAGAATCTGATTAGGAAAATAACAAAGATAGGACTCAATGGACAAATTATTATATGGACTAAGAACTGGTTGAGTAACAGGACCCAGACAGTAAGAATAACGGGGGAATTATCAGAAACTATAGAAGTGGAAAGTGGAATTCTGCAGGGCTCTCTATTGGGGTTCTTTATATATTAGTGACCTGCAGCAAAATATTACAAATTAGGTTGTCAAATTCGCTGATGACATTAAGTTAGGTGGTCCTGTGAGTTCAAAGGAACAGCATAAGGCACTAAAGATGGACTTGAAGAGAATTGAAGATCGGGCAATTCAGAATAAAATGGGATTTAATATTAAAAATCAGGAATTATGCATTTAAGAAGAAACAATGCTAGAAATAAGTATGATTTAAATGAGGAGGAATTACAGGAAGCTGCAGTAGAGAGGGATTGTGGTGTACTTATTGATAACAAGCTCACTTTCACTAAAGAAAGAACTCAGATTATACAAAGGGTTAATCATATGATTAGGAATATCAAAAGTGCTTCACGAATAAATCCATAGGTTGTCTATTATCAATATATAGGTCGTATGTAAGACCATATCTGGACTTTGGGTCACAACTCTGGAGTCCATATACCAGAGGTGAAATAAAAAAGGTGGAGAAGGTACAGAGAAGATACACCAGAATGATGGGGGCTATTGGGAAATATAAATATGAGGAGAGACTAAAGAGGACTGGTCTGTTCACTTTGGAACAGAGGAGACTAAGGGTGGACCTGCTGACTCTCTTTGGAGTTAAAAGGGATAAAGAACTAAAAGAAGAGATTGGTATTAGAATGCAGGATACACCTGAAGGATCAAGAGGGCACAGGATGCAGATTAAATTAAACACAGTAAAGAAAAATAAGTTTTTATATTTATTTAAAAACAGGACAGGGAGAGTCTGAAGCGTTCTACCAAAGGAAATTGTTGCTAGTAACACAGCAGCAGAATTTAAAAAAGTATAAATGATTGGATAATAACAAACAGGGTAAAATGTGCCCACTAAGGTGGGGAACGGTTTATAAGGACCTTTGGTCTTCTACTGTTCCAGGCCCAGTATAGGCACCCAATATAAACCTGACTTTGTCTTCAGCTGTGAGAGAGCTGCATGCGAATTCCTGCCTGCAGCTGTGAGAGAGTTGCATGAACATCCTGTCTCAGCAGTGAGAGTACTGATGAAGCCTGTAACTTCAGGAAATGAAAAGATTTCTGAATATTTCTAAATGAGTAAACGTCTACTTAAAGTGCAAGTTATTTGGAGACCTGCTTGGGGCCGAGAAGCCCAGAAACCTGAGAGGTGCTCAAGTTCTGTCTGCACTCTGTGTCTCAGGTCAGCGTCTGGCATAGGGTGGACATCTGTTGCAAGTTACCAAAGAATGGTCCAGTGTCTGAAAATGTTTGGTGTGACTGTTTATATGTGCCTAAAAGAATGGAAAGGGAGTGGCCTGAGGTTGAAGCTTTTCTTGACATTGCCTGAGAGGACTGAATGTCCAGCTGGAGCTGCAAATGCCAGTATGGCCAAGAAGGACTTTGATATTGTGTGTTGTGCTTTGAGAAGTGTCCGAGAAAGTGAATTATCGACAAGTAAAGTGGTATCCTGGTTAGGAGTCATGTCTTAAGCTCCTGTTCTGCTTTGAAAAAAGAAAGCATTTGCCTAAAAGACTGTGCCATCTGCAAGCCACAGCAGCTGTGCTAATTGTCTGGCTGAAAGAGCCGAGGTAAATAAATGTGCTGAAATGTGTGAAAAGAAAGAGACAGTGCAAGCCTTGGGTCCTCCCTAGCCCTAGGGGAAAGCATCCATGTTGAGAGACTGCATCTTGAAAGCTTCAGTAGTAGCCACAGACATTGCCAGCTACTTCCAGATATTTTGCAACATTTCTAAAGAGTTTGTCTCTGCTGCCCCTACTGTAGAAATGGAGAAAGCATTAGATATATCTGGAAATATCACAGGCATTTCGAGAAATAGCTGGCAGTGTCTGTGGCTGCTACTGTAAAAGGACCATGCCTGCCATGCTAGACGTATGTTTGAAGGGACTGTGACCACTTGAAGCAAACAGAATGTGCTGAATGTGAAATGTGCTGAATGCAAGAAAGAGACTGTTTTCCAGATTGGCCTGGGAGTGTGCCAGCTATTCACTGCTATATGCATTTCCCTCTGAGGAGCATAGCCTAGATGTGGGAGTCTGAAATGTGCTGGCCCCGGTCCTGGCCTGATCCTTTCCAGAATGTAACTGCAAGTCCAGAGAGAAGGGGCAAACCATTGGAGATGCTGAGGATGTTTCAGCTTGCAAGTTGCAAGAGCCTGGTAGATAGGGGTCAGCCAAAGCTCCTGCATGCACCTCAGCCAAAGCTTCTCTACACCTATGATGACTTCAAAGCCATAAGTAGGCAGATCCCTTCTTTGCCACCCAAAAAGACACTGCAAATAGTTTACCCACATTCCGCTATGCACAAATGTCAGGCCTTGGGCCAGATATTCAAAACTTTGGCCATGGCTAAATTAGCACTGCCCAGCATGCTGAATTAGCCCAGCACCAATAGCCTGCTATATTCAAAAGGGATTGCCCTGGTGCTAAACCTGCTGAATATGGCATGCTAAGGAAGCCGGGAAAACTGGGCCGGGAGTGCAGTGCATAAATAGCCTGGGAATAAGACAGCTTTGAATACAGCAACCAGGAAGTGCAAACCACAGCAGCATTCCAGTTCACAGTGACACAAAGGAAGGTAGAGGTGAACTATGTGTCCAGCGTGTGTGTGCTAGCAAAGGATTGGAGTCAGTAAAACTGCAAGCATCAGCGCATGTGAAATTACATTGTGCAGAAATAATACTAAGCTTTGCTTAAAAATATACAGTGATTCTGAAATGTTTGCATGGCGCAAATACATTTGCACAGGGTTAGCATGGAGCTAAGCCATTTGTCCAGCGCTATCATGTTTGCCTGGGGAAAAATGTTGTTATATTCAAAAGTGACATGCAAATGAGCCTATTGAGGTAGTCTGTGCCCTTGGCCAAGTGCCATCTCCTCTGCACGGCCACAGTTCGGCTGTCTGCCGACCGACTGCTCCACATCAGCCCGCCCACCTGCCTGCTCACTGCAGAACTTAGGCTTTACCTTTGGCCAAGTGTCCTCTCCTCTGAACAGCCGCAGTTCAGCTGTCTGCGGACCAGCTGCTCCACATCAGCCCACCCACCCACCTGCTCCAGAACTCAGGTACCCCGCTGCTCCTCAGCTCAGATCATAAGCCTGCTTTTCCATTGGCCAGACTGCTACTAAGTAGGTGGACCATAGGCTGCAGTACCTAGCTCCAGTATGATTGACTTCTCCCTGATTTCCTCTCCATTGCCTAATTCAAACTTCTTCACCAAGGACTTTCAGAAATAAATTCACAACCAAGATTTTTCTCCCACCCACCTGCCCTCCCCCACTGCTGCACTCATGAAATACACTTTTGGTCAGAACACCCACACACACACACACACTAACTTGACAGTGCATTTTACAGAGCACCTACCCTCTTAAAGAGAAAACACTGTAGCTTGCTCCCAGAGAGTCTGTCACCATCACTCAAGTGGTACTAAACCTCCAATACCAACACACTGTTGAACATGAAGCCTTTAAAGCCCCTACTTACAGTGTTATCATTGTCAAGTCTGCTCTTACTCAATCCCACCTCAGTTGATAATCGAAGTGTGAATTATGGAAGAGTTGAAGCACTACATATAACATGCTGCCCAAACTCTACATTGGCGCCAGTGTTTTTAATATTCTTTGACTGGCACCTCAATAATAGCATCTTTCACTTTCTGTCTCACAGTGCACATCCTCTCCACCCTCCTAACTTAAACCTCCTCATACTGTCTAACAAAAACACTAAGGGATCACCAACCATTAGGACTCACTCACAGTCTCTGAAGCAACTCAGGACTGATCTGGCTGCTCTTACTCCTATCGGGCAACATCCACCCTAACCCTGACCATAAAGCTGTGGGAGCCAACCACCTCAAGAAACGTAGTAATCTTAGTGTTGCCTCAATCAACATCTGCAGTCTGTTAGCCAAACTTGACCTGCTGCAAGTCTGGGTAACCCAACATAGGTTTATTGGTTGTTGAGACATGACTCACACCAAGGACCACTGACATCAAAATACGACTAAATGGCTATATCTCATTTAGACTGCATAGAGTTGGGAAACATGGAGGTGGCTGTGTCATCTACATTAAATCCACCTACAGGGTCAGGTACTCCCATCTATAAACTCAGGTAAAAATGTCCAAATCCTCCCAGTAAAAATAATCCTTGGAGCCCAAGGGAAGCGTATGAGTATCCTTTCTACATACATCTCACCCAAGGAGCAGGAAACAGGCTTTAATGCACTTCTTGAGTGCCTCCCTGGCCTCCACTGTAGCTCTGAAACAACTGTGGTGAGTGATACCAATATAAATTGGTTATCTCCTGACGTCACCCCATGCAGAGATGCCATCACAGCAATAAATTTTGAACAGATGGTATCAACTACCACACTGGAACCAGTACTGTTGACCAACCACCCTGACTGACTCACCAGCACTGAAGTGCTTCCAGACTCTATAAGTGACCACTCCCTTCTGTACCTGGACTAATAAGTCACCAAAACTCCCTGCAAAAATAAACACTTGCATCTTAAGAAAATAGCAACTATGTCCCCTTAAAGATTACCTAAGGCAGCTAAATTTGTCCACAATCTGTTCCACAGGAGATGTCAATACTGTGTTAGTTTATTTGTTTATTTCAAATAGTCAGTGCTGCCTGTGACATCTTCACCCCTGTCACCATGAGAAAGGTAAGGGGATCTAATAAGTCCTGGATAACCCCATCCCTCATAGCCCAACTAGGGGCCAGGGTAACCTCTGGCATAAGGCTAGAAGCTCAGTATCCCATACAGACCTCCAAAACTACAGGGCTGCCTGTAACAGATGTATACATGCCATTCGACAGGCCAAGGCTATCCACTTTAGGGCTGAACTGGACAACTCCTGGGGTGATAACCACAAATTTTGGGCTAATATAAAGGTACTAACAGAGGAATCAAATAAGTCACCTTCTACTTTGCTGAACATAAATGGAAAAAAACACAGGAGCCTATAACTGCTGCCATTACCTTCAATAAGGCCTTCACAGACCTCAATAGGGTGCTCCCCCAGACTACCTAAGACCTATAGTCAGCAACCAAATCAATTTGCCAAGTCCCAACCCCCCTACACATGTCCCCCCCCCCCCATTCTATCTTAAGACAATCACAAACTTGGATGCAGAAAAATACCTACAACAAGTACTAGGCAAAATTAGGCACAGTGGTGATGGCCTGGATCTCAAGTTAATTTCACTCACCCTTGATGTCATCCTGGCCTCTTTAATGAGAATTCCAAACCTCTTACTACTCACTAGTCATGGGGTAGTTCCCCATGCTCTGGAAAGCTGCGGTGATTACTCCAATTTTTAAAATTGGTGATAGGACATTATTCAATAACTATCAACCAATCTCTGTTTTACCTCCTACCTCTAAAGCCTTAGAAAGAGTTGTCTACAATCAGCTAGTGGACCACTTAGACAAATACCGTCTACAATATCAGGAACAACATAGCTTTATAAAACAATATAGTACAACAGCCCTAGCTGAATTTATTGGTTTTATCCATGACACCCTAGACCAAGGGCGTGTAGTGGGGGCTACCTACATTGGCCTTACTAAGGCCTTCAACACGGTCAATCATGAACTACTACTAACTCAACTAAGTGGGTTGACCATGTCTTCATCCTTTCTGAGCTGGTATCTCCAGAGCTACCTCACCAGGAGGGTTCAACAGGTTAGAAATTGGCACCACACTCTCAGACAGTCTAAGGGTAAACACCAGCGTTCCCCAAGGGTCCATCCTGGGCCCATTGTTGTTTAGTCTTTTCTTAAACCCCCTCCAACATGCATGTCAATACAACGTCCTCCTATATGCAGATGGTGCTGTCCTCCATACTAGTCACTCTGACCCTGCTACCCTTGAACTAAGTCTTCAGAGAAATTTTAAACTTGCCAAAGATTGGTTCATCAATTCTCAATTGCTACTTAATTACAAGAAAACTAAAACAATGCTGCTTGCCTCTACACACAACATACACATGACATTCAAATTGTCCATCTGCAACAAACAAAATGAAACACTCGAGATGGTCCACACATTCAAGTACCTCAGAATAACACTGGACGCCTTCTTATCTTATTCACAACACATAGACCAGGTTTCCAGGTCTGCTAAAAGGAAAATTGGTCAGCTGTACAGATACAGACCCTGCCTCACTTATGAAGCCTCAAACCAGCCATAAATAGTTCTGTTTTCTCAGTAATAGATTATGGCCTCGTTGTATACAGCTCGGCCAATGTCACAGCCTTAAAAAAAGTAGTCCTAACATTGAATAAAGCTTCCTCCTGGGATCTCCTCGCCTAACCCACACCTTCGACCTCTATTCCCTCATGGGTTGGCTGGACTTGGAAAATCACACTCACTAATTATAATGCCTCCTCACCAAGAAGGCAGCCTTCAGTCTCACCCCTATTGGGTTCCAAGCTCTTCTATGTCCTGCTGCACCTACTAGGCTAACCTGAGGGTCTCAAAACAACTCCTTCTAGGTTCCTTTCCACCACACTTCTCAAATACAGTGATCCTTTGCATACCATGACCCAACCTATCTAAACTCACTCCCAAGTGACCTTGTACCTGAACCACAAATCGGGCCATTCAAATCTAAACTACATGGTCTCCTGTCTAATCAGATAAAGTGCTCTAGTTCCCAATAACTGGAAGCAAGTGGCTAGCCTAATTTTGCATCCTCTCAGCACTTACCCCCCCACCCCAATCTGAATCTGGTTTACCAGCAACAAACCCTCCTCAAGTCCTGCTACCCACCTATGTCCTCTCTACCCTCTCCTAACTAATTCTTCCCCTTACCCTTTGCTACTGTCCTCTTACCTCTCTGCCTTCTCCTAACCTCTACTCCTCTTACCTGCCACTGCCCTCTCTACCTCTTCTCCTCAACACCTCCCCACCCACTCCACAGCTTTTACCACGCTCTCAAACCTTTCATCCTGACACCTCCCACTTTGCATAATACCTCCTTTCTTGCCCCACCTTGCTTACACTCATGTCCTCAACCTAACTCCTGCCCCCACCCTATCTCTCTCTCCTCCAGACAAAGGGATACAGTTCTCCCCACAATCACCCCATGCCGCCCTCAAGAATACCTGCTTTCTTCCCTTTCCACCAGATTTCTCTTTTCATTTATGACCTTTTAGTTTTCATTGTAATTGTTAAATCATTTACAGCTGTTAGCTCCAACATTTTATTTTCTTCTTGATCATTTTAGTTTTATTGTTGCTGTCAATTTGTTCATTTTTACAATGTATTAAGCTAACGTTACTCTGTGCTATGATTGTAGTGTTTATGTGTTGTATATACTCAATGACGCAAAACCTTTGTAAATGAGCTCTTAGCTCAAAGGTCAGAATCCTTGTTTTAAATACATAAATAAGTACAAATAAATAGCATCTCATTATGACCTGATTTGCATGCAGTTTGCCCAGCATTACTGCAGGGTGCCACAGCTCCACCCGTAGGTCAGTCTGGAAGTACAGGGGCTGGCTGGGTCTGCCCACAGCTCCACCTATAGGTCAGTCTGGCAGTGCATGGTGGTATCTGCAGGCTACATTTGTACAGTACGCATAAACTATTGTGCCCCAGGGGACTACATAGCAGAGGCGCAGGTGGGGGTACTGCATGCAATTGTCAAACTGTAATTCATGCTACAGTGCACAGCAGACACTACCGTAGCAAGGGGAGCCAGTATTGTGAAGGACACAGTAATGTCTATTGTGTGTAGGGCCGTGCTGACCACTGCACTGTACACAGTGACCGGACCAACTTGCAGGTGTACATTGACTGTGGACATTACTGTTATGCTGTTGTGTGACCCACAGATGCTGCACCACTGGCATAGAATACTCACTGTGGCATATACATGGCTGGCTGTGTACTGCGGTGTCTGTAAAGATGTACGCTGTGTGGCTTGGGTGGCACATGCCATCAGACAGGAACACTGGTGTTGGGGTATTTCCAATACTGGCCTATTGGCATTGTGTGGCTTGTCTCAGCCTTGTGGTTGTGCATCCAGTTTGTGGTGTAGCCTGGCCACTTGTACACCCTCCCCTCAACACTATACATGCCTACAGTGTTGCATGTGTGTCCTGGCATCTGTTGGTGTCCACTGAAGGGTGGTCTGCAGGTGTGTGCTGTATGGCTGCACTGCCATGGTGTCCACTGGGAGCTGGGTCACCTCATACTGCCTGGCATAGCTGGGACTGGTGGCAGAAGATGGCGTCATAGGGATGCCATCTGTGAGCAGCATGCTTCTTCTACGTCTGGCTTATTTCTATGTTTCATACTTACTGGTTAGGGTTGCGCAAAGTCATGCAAAAGTCATGCAAAGCTGCACAAAGCTACAAAGTCATACAAAGCTGATATGCCCAGAGTTAAGACTACCTTTTCCTGGGTGATAATTTGCACTACCCAAAGTGTTGCGCTAAGTTGCACAAAAACACTTCATGTAGCATTATTTGCTGAATATAGCGTTGAGCCTGTATTCATGTAAATACACCCTCAGTTTGTCCCTTGCATACATTGTAATTCTGCCCACTAATGCAGTTTGCGCATGCTGTTTGGCCTTTTGAATACAGTGGACCCACACTAACCCCACGCTAACCCTGTGCAAACGGTTTGCGCCCAGTATAAAGTTTTGAATATCTGACGAGTGTTAAAGATTAAAGTTTTGCTTTCCAAGATCAGTCAGCAGTATTTAAAGATAATCAAAAGACCTGATTTTCCTTTAAGGGCCCTAATGCCAGACAACTCAGCTGCAATTGTATCAGGCCTGCACATAAAACTTTAGTACTGGGTACCCAGGTTTAATGTGTAGAATTGAGGGGTTCTGTAATAGTCTGGGACTGGTACCAATCAATCAATCAATCAATCTTTATTTTATCAGGTGAAACACCTTTGAGATGAGCTCATTTTCAAGGTGGACCTGGACAATGAAGTACAAGACAATGTAATACAAGAACAATATACATAGAACATAATGTTTAACATTGCAAGTAATTAAATGACGAGCAACCATGGAAGCAAACAAAGAACAAAAAACAGTACCATAGTAGATAATAAACAGCCAGGAAAAAAGGCTGACACAATACAGGTACAGTACTAGCAGACATTATCTAATTTATTTTATTTATTTATTTTATTTTATTTAGTTTTTGTTGACTGGGTAAGTGCATTAGACAAATCCTGCCTATTTTCAGGCACGACCCGGGGGAGGGGGATACAGATGAATGCCAACTGACCTTGAAACAGAATAAGTTGTTGGTGGTATTGTTAGTGAATGAGGAAAATTTGGCCAGGACACCAGGGAAATTCCCCTACTCTTTTCCATAAGTGCCATGGGATCTTTAACATCCACCTGAACTTCCACCAATCCAAGCAGATGGAACCTCGGTTTAACGTCTCATCTGAAAGATGGCACCTCAGAAGTGCAGCACCCCTCTCATGCTGCACTACAGTGTCAGTACTGGGATATTAACCCAAGTGCCAGATGTGGGAACTGAACCCACAGCCCTCTGATCTCCCGGCCTTAGAGGCGAGTGTGCTACCTACTGAGCCACTGACACTGTTTAAGTGCATGGTTCATATAACGACAGGATGCTTCAGGAAAAAGTAGAAAAGATTAGAGAAAGAGAAAAGAAAGGCTGATAGGTACAAGGACAAGATATATTAAAAGAATGTACAATAAGTAGGATATAATAAGAGAGTTTGTCAAAGATTACACTTGCAGAATTCGGTAAAAGACTGAAAAAACAGGATTTGAAAGTAGCCAACTTCACTGGCTGTGCCAATTTCATCATTTTTTGTAGTTTGATTCATAAAGTGGGCAGACCAAAACAAGGATGGGTTACCAAATCTGTTTCTAACTTTGGGGACAATGAGGGTTAAGAAAGAAAGGCTCCTCAGAGTATAACTACTAGGTGAACAGTGGGGTAGGCACTCAGAGATGTATTGAGGAACCAGATGAGTGATGGCTTTGAATGTCCAGATGGCTGCATTTTTTGATGCCAAAAGCCAAGCAAGGTCCCGCCTACTAACAAGTAAAGGGAAAAGTGATGCGTCGAGTAGGGGACACCCATGATAAACCTTAATGCACGGTTATAAAAAGTGTCTAGTTTAGCTAGCGTGGTACTGGTATTTTGGCCGTAGATGATGTCTGCGTAATCTAAATGGGGGAGAAAGGTGGAGTTAACTATTCTGATTTTGGCTTCTCTGGTAAGTAAGTGCTTAATCCTAAAAAAATATGCCAAGCCTCTGTTTTAACTTTTTCACTAGGTCCTTGATATGATCAGATAAAGTAAGCTTGTGATCAACCCATACACCCAAGTGTTTGAACCTGGTCACACATTCTAAAGGTCCACCAAGCAGGGTATTAATTTTAGGTAGTGAGGAAGTAAGACAGATTTGGTTGCTTTTGGTGGAGTGCGAGAGAAACATAGCCTTTGTTTCTTTTTCATTCAGTAGCAGTTTACAGTTCAAGAGATTGAGCTGCAGCTGGTCAAAACTGAGTTGTAAATCCCTGCATGCTATTTTGGGAGATGGCCAATCTATGTAGATAACTGTATTATTGGCAAATAGGTGGATATCAGCTGAGATTATGCTGGAGTTTATGTTGTTGATATAGGCCTCAAATAAAAAAGGGCCCAGAAGGGAGCCCTGAGGGACACCTCTTTGGAGTGGGGTTAAGTTTGATATAGCTCCATCAGCCTTAACCTGTTGATAATGATCAGCAAGATAACCATTGAACCACTTCAAGGCCATGGTGTTCAGACCAAAACTCCGGAGAGTATCCAACAGCAGGGCATGGTCCACAGTGTCTGAAGGCTTTGTTCGGATCAAGGAACAAGGTGCACATGTATTTTCTAGCATCTAGGACTTTCAGCCAGTCATTGGAGACTTTGGCTAGTGCAGTGACAGTGCTATATCAGGGTCTAAAGCCATATTGTACAGGTGTAAGTAAGTTTGAAGACTAGATAATTTCTTAATTGGTGTTAACTATTTTTCAAGTAACTTAGAGAGGGTGGGAAGGAGGGAGTTAGGCCTATAGTTATTTAAGTCAGTAGGGTCAGCTGACGTAAACAGAGGTATGACGTGGGCAGTTTTCCAGATGGTAGGTAGGGCCCCTTGTTCAAGAGACATATTAAAGAGTTGAGTTCTTGGTATGGATAGCACATGACAGCCTAGCTTGATAAAATAAGGATCAATAAGATCATCCCCAGAGCTCTTTTTGGTGTCCAGACCTAGGATGAGGTCTTCAACTTCTTTTAGAGAGACAAGGGAGAAGAAGAACACAGGATCCAGACCTGAGGAAGTTATACAAGGGTTGGGCCTGTCCACAAAGCTGGTTGTGTAATTGGCTAGCCAGGGAAGAGTGAGTAGAAAGCATGTCTAGCTGTGGCGAAGTGATTGTTGAACAGTTTAAGGATTTTTTATTTAGCAGTAGTGGAGGTGCTTTCAATTATAACTTTTGTAGGGAAGGAGTTAATCAGTCTTTGACTTTTGATACTGCTTACTGTTTGCCAAAAGTTTGCTGTGCAACTGGTGGAGGAGTGTAATTTGCTGCAAAAGTAATCAGCTTTTGCTTTCCTGATCAGTTTTGTGCAAAGGTTCCTGCACCCCCCAAGGTAGTCCAGCCAGCTGGGATCTTTGTTCTGCATGCCTTCTTCCACAGCGAGTCTCTATAAAGTAAGGTAGACCTGAGGCTAGTGGTAAACCAGGGACAAGATGTTTTCCTTGTGCATATCTTAGTTAGGGGAGCATGTCGATCTATTGGATTTAGGACTATCCCATGGAATATTTCATATGTGTCAGATTCAGTGGGGGCCAAATAAATGTCCTGCCAATTAGAGTGCTGCAGGTCAGAGATGAAGGCAGAGTAGTCTAGGTTAAGATAGTTTCTCCAAAAAATATATTTGGAGGTACACATAGGTTTCAGTGCAGACCGTATGCAGGCAATAAAACAGTGATCACTTAGGTCATTAAAGAAAGTAGCAGAGTGCGTAAAGAGATGGTGCTGATTAACTTGGATCAGATCAAGTATGGTACCACTTTCTGGATTCTTGACATTAGGACGAGTTACTTCTGATGTTAATTGCATTAGCCCCAGCGAATCACACAATTATTTTAAAGGTTTATAGCATTCTGCGAACCAGTCAAGATTGAGATCTCCCAGAATGACAACCTTTGAGGAGGATGCATCGAGAATAGAACCCAGGTGATCCAGGATTTTGAGTCATGCAGAAGGTGGTCTGCAGCAGCCAATAACAAGGAGGAAGACAGAGGGAGAAAACTGGATCTTGATTGTAAAGCGAATTCCAATTCCTTATGTGCCGAGGTAGTGTCCATAACTGTAGCAGTGTATTTATTGTGAATATAAATAGCCACCCCTCCCCCCCTATTTTTCCTATCCATTCTGAAGACAGAATATGAGGGGATACTAATTTCATAATCTTCATCAGTTGGTCTAAGCCAAGATTCTGAGACGATCAGTACATCTGGGTTGGTGTGGGTGAACCATGGCTGAACGAGATCAAATTCTTTCAACAGGCTGCAAATGTTAATATGAAGAAAACTCATTTCCTTCAGTTGGGAGGGTGCCTGTATTGGAGCAATGAGACCAGGATTAGGGTTAATGTCACCCGAACAAAGTAAGAATAATAGTAGGAGTTTTAAGAGCACAGAAAGAAGGAGCCTAAGGAGATGAATGGGCCCTCTTTTAAATTGTGTTTGGTTAACTGAGGAAAGTGGTTAGAGTGGTGTCTACATGAGCCCAAGGAGGCAAACAGGAGTATCCTGACCTCAAAAGAAATGATCTGCACTAGAATAGGAGAGGACAATGGTGATAAGGACCTTGGCCAGCAGGAATAGGTATAATGCCCAGAAAATATAAAGATGTCCTGGGGTAGTGACAAGCAGATTAACTGAGAGACTATGCCCATAATTCAATGGATAAGCAGACTACATATACACCATGAACAGCAGAGGCGACAAGACCAACCCCTGCAGAACATCACAGCACAGAGGCTTAGGATCTGATGAGAAAATTCCCATGGTCACCATCTGCACTCTGTCTGTGAGGTATGGTCTGAACCAGTTGATGACATTTCCAGACAGACTACACCAGAACCTCAGGCGGTCCAGTGACACCTCATGATCCACGGTGTCAAATGCCACAGAGAGGTCTAGAAGAACCAAGATGGTACGGAAAAAATGAAAGCTATGACAATTCATTGCAATTTCACTACACCAGCTCATAACTTTGAAAATGTTACATATTTTTCCCCTAGATTTTCAGCAGAGCCTTCTTATTACCCCACCTCATGCATGTCACATGTGTAATTTTTCAAATCCTGGCTAACGTGCTTTCACAGCTGTGGCAAGGAACAGCATTACAATTGCAGAGAATTATGTTTTGGTGGGGATTCAAAAATGTTCTGTACCAGGTACATGAGGTCTGGTAATAAGATGGCTATGCTGACAATTTGGTCACTGTTGTCCTATAAATGGAAGCCCAGTGCCCGGGCCCACAGCTACATACAGTTATGCATGTACATAGGGATGGGAGCACAGGGTCTGTCAGACCCTGTGCACCCACCAAAGCATAAGGATATTATTATACTATCTCAAAAAGTAAGGAAATAAGTTGCAAAAAACTTAGTCAATGCTCCAGTTAAAGTGACCAAGTTGGAAAATGAGGCGTTAGGGTTTCCCTAGCAACCCACCCTCCCAAACCAGGTAGAAGAGCAGGTGTGGGGTGTGCCTTTGGCTTCTGAAGCCTAACACTCAACCCATTCCCATAAAGACTACACATCTAACCTAATTTCTAGATGGAATGGGGTGAGTGTTAGGCTTGAGAAGCCCAAGGCACACCCCACATCTGCTCTCCTGCCTGGTTTGGGAGGGTGAAATGTTTTGGAAACCCTAATACCTCATTTCTCAACTTCTGTCTTGGGGATTTGCATATGTTTCCCATGATGCTTTGCATTACTGGGTTATGTGCAATTGTGTTTTCTTTAAAATTTAGCTGTATGGCTAATATCCTCTGGGATAACCCATGCCTCAGGGAATTTTCTCTGGGGTACTTTTGTAGTTCTGCTGCTTCCCTATTTTGGGCCGCCATGACCCAAACAAATAACACCCCCTTAAGGGGTGGCTGTCTCCCTCTTCCTGGGCTACAACACAGATATGGCATACTGATGAGTCCAATTGAGGACAAAACACGTATATGTGTCTGCTGTTCTTAGTCTTTGCTGATTGCACTGTGAGACCTGCTGGCACCATACAATTCTGCTTTAAGTTGAGCCAGTCCAAATTCTTTCATGGGGATTTGCATATATTTCCCAAAATGCATTGCATTATTGGGGTGGTGCAATTGTGTTTTCTTTAAAATTTGACTGTATGCCCAATATCCTCCGGGATAACCCAAGCCTCAGGGCATTTGCTCTAGGGTTCTTTTGTAGCTCTTTTCCTTCTCTATTTTGGGCCTCCCATGACTCAAACAAATAACATCCTCCTAAAGGGGTGGCTGCCTCCATCTGTCTGGGCTAAGACACAGATATAGCACACTGTTGAGTCCAAATGAGCATGAAACACATGTTTGTGTCTGCTGTTCTTAGCCTTTGCCTGTGAGGCCTGCTGGCACCATTTGTATTACTGGGGAATGTGCAATTGTGTTTTCTTACACACACACACACACACACATATACACACACACACACACACACACACACACACACACACATATATATATATACATCTCTATATATAGGGGATACATGATGGGCAGGAGTGGGATATAGAAAATATTCTCATTCCTGCAGAGTGAGCTCTGTATTCTCATGAGTGCCGAAGGCGCAAGTGAGAATGCCCAGCTCACTCTGCAGGACTGAGAATATTTTCCATATCCCACGATCTGTACATCATGTGTACAATTTATATCACAGGTGTAAGAGCTTTAGGAACATTTTTTGTGTTTCTGTGTGTTTTCTGCTCATTCTGTGTGTAGTGTGTGTGTGTTCTGAATGGACTGGGAGTGAGAAACACAGGTGAGTATGTTTTGCAAAGCTAACTGAGTGAGTCAGAGGCTTAATGAGAAAGACAAACTGCTGCAGGTAGCACTGAGAGAGAGAAACTACTTTGTAAATCAGTTTAATTTAGAATTCAGTTTTTTTTTAAGCTGAGATCAGCACAAGACAGTGGCACATAGATGAGAGTGTTTTGGAAAGCTAATTGAATAAGTTGCAGCTTTAGTGAGAAACAGAAACTGTTATCTGAAGCAGTTTCCTTTAGAATGCAAGCCGCAGTGCAGATATTCTCACTCCAGTGATATCAGCAGAGTGAGAATAAATGTGATATACTCACTCTGCTGATGTCATCAGGATTTATCCTCACTCCAGAGAAAATAACACAGGTTATCCTACTGAGAAAGCTCTCTCCCCCGTGGTATAAATATATATATATATATTCATGCAAAAAAAACTGTTTCATGCATCAGTTAGGGTTGTTCCACAGTGACAAAAGTGAGGAAATTCAATGTTAGGGTCATTGGCCTAACTCCCACCCCACTCCATGTGTAAAGAAGCTGAGGTGGTGCAGTATAGGAGAATGGGGTGAGAGTTAGGCATGATGACCCCAAAGCACACCCCAATGCCTGTTGGTGGGGGTGTGGTGATGGTGGGATGGTAGGGGTGGCAACCCTAACACCGAATTTCCTCACTTTTGTCACTGTGGAACAACCCTAACTGATGCATTAAACAGAGTTTTTTGCCATGAATTTCCCTTCTTTTTGAGAATGTGCACTATAAATAGTGAATGGTATGTGGTGGTGGGAACGCAGGGCCACCATGCTTCCCATTTTGTGTAATAACCCTTACAGTAACAGTAATAGCAATGGTAACGGTAATCCTAATGGTAACATTAACGCTAACAGTAACAGTAATGAGAACAGTAATGGTAATAAAAATGCACATGCAAATGGTAATGCAGATGGTAATGAAAATGGAAAAGGTAATGGTAACGCAAACACAAGCAGAAACGGTAATGCCAATGGTGACCTGAAAGGAAACAGTAATGCAAATGCAAGTGCAAAAGCAAACGAAAATGGTAACGTAAATGGTAAGAGGAGCACAAGTACAAACATGGGCACAAACACAGATGGTAATGCAAATGACAAAGAAAACTAAAACAGTAACGGTAGCACAAACGAAATGCAAGCGCAAATAGAAACACAAACGGTACGCACATGGTGACGTAAATAAAAATACTAATGAAAACGGTACCAGAAATGCAAATGGTATCAGTAAAGCAAACACAAATGGTAACGCCAACAGTGACTCAAAAGGAAACAGCAAAGATAACCGTAACGCAGACGTAAGCGCAAACGGTAACGCACATGATGACATAAACAAAAACAATTACGCTAGCGGAAGTGCAAGTGCAAATGTAAATGTAAATGAAAACAGTAATGTTAATGCAAATGGTAATGGAAATGCAAATAGAAGTGCAAATGCAAACAATAACGGCAATGGTGAGGCACAAGGAAACAGTAATGTAAGTGACAATGTAAACGCAAACACAAACACTAATGGCAAAGAAAACACAAACACAAATGATAATGCAAATGGTAACAAAAACACCAATGATAACAGTAATGCAAATGGAAATGCAAACACTAACAGTAACGGCAATGGTGACGCCAAAGGAAACAGTAACAGAAATGAAAACGCAGAAACACAAATGCTAATGGTATAAGTAATGCAAATGCACACGCTTTGTGTCCCAAAAAGGTGCATTGAGAAGCACAGTAAATACAAAGAATGTGGGCACAATAATGGCCCTCGGACCAGAAAATGAGTACTTGGAATACTAAATTGCTTAAATCTCAGGAACCATACGACGTAGAATAAAAATGTAAATCTCGTATTATTTACGACTTTCCGGGCTAGTTTTGCTCTTAGCCCCCCAGCAGGGGACTAAGAAATTTTATGATGAAAAGTTTGTATCTCGAGATATGGGACCTGAAAGGCGCGGTGGATGCCATGATGTTATCCTACGGGAAAAATTGTCAACTTTGGAGTGCTATAATTTTAAAGCACAGTAATGTTTTGGCACCAAACCACCAAAAAGGCACATCTGTGAGATGCTGGCTATCCTCCCTGTAAATTTCAGCCCAAAAGACCAAACTATTGCTTTCATTTGTTTCATTTTTATTTCATTTTCATTTTTATTTTTATTAAATGGGTTAGACCATTGAGTAAAACTCTTTTAAAATGGTGACCTGTGGTTTTTCGAAACAAATAGTTAACAGACAATGACATAAACAAAATACAATACATAAGCCCATTACAGTTCCATCTACAGCTACATACGGACAAATAGCTTACTTAAAACCATTAGCTACGACAAACCTTAACTTGACCTAACAGTGTCTCCAAGAACCAAGTTTTAACAGCAATTTGTGAAGGGCTTTTACTATTATACAAGTGGAATTTTAGAGGCAACTTATTCTAAAATTTTGGGACTAGCTGGCTGAAGAAGTACTCAGAGTGTTTGGTTTTTGTCCTTGGTATTAACAACTCTCGATAGGCTGCAGTCCTTAAAGAGGAATTCACGTCCGAGTTCTAACCTTTCAGCCAGGTAGTCCGGGATCATTGCTGTAATGCTTTTGTAAGCCAAACTGTATTTATGAAGTTGTCTTCTCTCTGAGAGAGAGAGATCCATCCTAATTTATGATACATCCAATAGTGGCGAGTATCTCTAGGACATAGTACAATTAATCTAGCCAGGCGATTATAAAGTATGTCTAATTTATGTAATTTTCCATGATTGGAATAATCATAAAGTATAACCTCGTAATCAAATAAAGAAAAAAATCTGAGATTCAACAATTTTCTTTATCATATACCTACCCAAACAGTTTTTATTTTTATATAATAAACCCACCCTCTTTCCAACTGATCTAACCAACTCATCCACATGCGAGTTGCCAGTAGCTGATGAGTCCACCCAGTAGCCTAAATACTTATAGGTCATTACTTGGTCTAATTTTGTCCCATCAACATCCAATACTGATAGCTCAGGACTGGCTTTCAGTTTCACAGTGGAGCCAAATATCATACATTTTGTCTTACTTATATTCATTTTAAGTTTCAGCTTTGTCAAATATTCATATAACCTATCAAAGCTTACAGCAACTGTAATTTTACTTGTATCTCATCCAAAGATGAGGCAGAGGTATACACTATTGTATCATCTGCATACATTTGGTAAGCCACATTATTCACATGGCATCCAAGCTCTTTCAAATAAATAAAAAAAAGTAAAGGTCCTAGTACCAATCCCTGGGGAACCCCTCAGACTACTGGCAAGGGCATGGAGACAACCTTATTAACAATAGTTGACTGCATCCTTCCCTCTAAATAAGAGGCAAACCATTTTAAAGCACCACTTGATAACCCAATATCCCTCAAGCTCAAAAGAAGAATTTGATGATCCACTATGTCAAAGGTCTTGGAGAGGTCAACAAAGATGGCACCAGTCATATGACCTTTATCCATAGCTTGGTTGACATCATCCAAGACCCTTGACACGGTGGACACTGCATCATGTGATTTGTGAAAATCTGACTTATATTTATCGTATAAATCATTCTGATTGAAAAAAATCAGTCGGGGGCGCTGTGGAGCCTGAGCAAGATGGACGCCTCCCTCTAGAGCTCTACCACTAGATTGGTATCAAACACAAGAATTTCTGATTTAGGGGGGACTAAGCTGTAAAATCACAGTCAATAACTTTAGGTGAAGATCTACTGACTATCATGGGCAGTCCTCGTAAGGATTAGACCCCTTGGGGTGGAGCCAGAACTAAGACTCCAGTTGGCTCACCAGCCACGCGATTTCAACAGGGCCTACTTCTGGACCATGGAGAGACCTCATCAGAAGAGACGCTTCAGACAATCAGGCTAAAACTAATTAGAATTATAACGTTGGTTTCTGGCTTATCTACAAAAATCGATGCTCTACTGTAAATAATAGAGTGGCTGGAGTGGAAGCTACAATGGAATCGGTGCAAATGACATCAACTGAAGCTTACAAATGGTCCGACACGGTGATGGAAGAAGTGACCTCAATTATTAAAGAGAACATCCACCTGAAATCTTGCCTGGAAACTCTTGAGAACCAGGCAAGAGCAGCAAATTTATGACTTTTAGGTCTTCCAGAGGGCTGTGAAGGGGATCACCTCCTCCACTTTATCCGGGACTGGATAATACAACAGCTAGGGGAGGAGGCTTCAGAGCAGGCACATCATATTCAAAAAGCATACAGGATAACCCCGAGCAGCAGGCAAGACAATCCAGATGCGCCGCAAGCTGCGGTGGCTATCACGGACAGCATAGGATCCCGGGACTTCCTTCTAACTTTGGCCAAATGCAGACTGGTTATGCTGCAGAACAGGGAACCAATCCAGATGTATCGTGACATTGGATACGCTACCCAACAGAGAAGGAGGAGGTTTGACAGGGTGCGAGTGGTTCTACAGGAGGTGGGGGTTTCTCATGGCCTTATCTTCCCTGCCCAACTGCGTATTGCACATCAAGGAAAGATCTACCTTTTCACCGAGCCCACAGATGCCCTGAAATGGGCACAGAAGAACTTGACCCCGAGATCCAGAGTGAAAAACCATGAAGCCTCATTATCGGAGGAGGAAGAGGATCCATAAATATACTTACTTACAGGCTCATGGACTCTTTACGTACTGTACGTCTTATAATGATTACTCTGTTTTAATTGTGTCAATTGTTTTACTGTACTGTACCTTGATATCTGAAAGGCACATTATAAATAAAGTATTATTATTATTATTATTCTGTTAAACATACCTGGGCGCAATGATTTGGTCCAGGGCATATTGGGTCTAGAGACTTTCTGATACACTGAGTTTCATGGCTTCCTGCTCTGACTGGGGAAATGATACCCTGTAGGAACTAAAATGAACTGATAAGGGGAGGTTAAACAATGTTTGATGCTCCAAAGTTGGGGGCTTTAAAGTAGTTAGTAACGGCCCGTTTTCCTTTTGCAGCTTAAATATAGAACGGTAGCTAATGAAACTTGTGTTTTAAATGAAAGCAGTGTCTTATGGGATTTTTTTTTCTTCATTTGTAAGGATAGAGTTCTGATGGAAGCACGATTATGTTTGTTTTACAGCACATTGTGCCTTGATTTTCATGATTAAGCGTGGTGGACACCTCACCCTTTTGGGGTGATACAGAGTTTATGTCTATTACTCAGACTATACAGAGAATGTGAGCATTAGTATAGCATACACAAGTTTTCAGTATATCTGTTTTAGTTTGGAGGCTACATATATTCGTCAACAACTGAAGGAAAAGTCTGCCGGTTCACAGATGACACAAAAGTCTGCAACGGTGAACACATTGGGGGGGGGGGGCGTAGATAAAATGAGGTATTATTTGTGGAGGCCAGAGGAATGGTCAAGTGTTTGGCAGCTGGGTTTCAGTGCTACAAAATGCAAAATCATGCACTTGGGGCACAGAAACCTTGGGACTACATACCAATTGTCAGGGGAGGTACAGGCAAACACCAAACAGGAAAGGGATCTGGAGTAATCATTTCCTTTTTTAAAGTTGTATTTTCTGCAGTTTTTTGTCCTGTTTTCTCCCTTGTTCCCTGGGGCCCCAACGTATGGGCATTGTGTGTGCATGGAGGTGCATGCACACCCTGGAACACCAGCTCAGTCTCTTCTGTCCCCCCTGTGGCTATCACCAGAGCTCCCTCAGGGCAGCAGCACCATCCATCCTCAACCAGGTGGCATCCAGTAGCCAGGGAGTCTCCAGTCCCTCCCAGGAGGAGAGAGCTGTGATAAGACAGCTCAGTCTAACTCCTCCCCTCCCCTCCCCCCACCGACTGATCCCTGACAACATGGGCTTGTTCACAAATCCGGGTCACCAGCGCAGTGTGAGGTGTGGTGTCCAGCACCTCAACCCTCAGCGCTACTGGGCTGGCCTGTGGGGTAATCATTTCTGATGACATGAAGGTAGCCAAACAGAGTGAAAAGGTGGTGGTAAAGGCTAGTAGAATGCCGAGGTGCATAGTTCAAGTTTATTGCAGGAAAACTCCATTCAGCAAGCTCATTCACAAGGAGGTTCTGAGGAACCTATACAGATAAAGAAAATTACATACAATCTTGGTACATAAAAGTATATGGTACATGTGGTACATAGTGCTCAAAGTAAGACATAGAAGGTAATATTTATAAATGTAACCTGGAGAAATCATTAAAAGTAGAGAAACTACAACCAGAAACTTTAGAACAAGAGCAATAGGATGCATAAGGTGAAGGGAAAGTATAAGATAGGTGCAAAGGGGAGTGAAGAGGGAGAAGAGAGGGAGGATCTTGTGAGGGAGGAGGGGGAGGGAAAAGGAAGAAAAGTGTGAAAGAAAATCGAAAGTAAGGATGACTGAAATAAAGAGTAAAGGGAGGGTGGGGAAGGAAAATGAGAATGTAAGAAGAATTAGAGAAGTAGAAGAATTATGGAGGGGAAATGGAGTTGTTGATATAACAGTCAAGGGTCAAGGAAGGAATAGAAAGAACTGCAGGCATTTTTTAATTTGGTCGCACCAAAGGTTTTTTTTTTGTATTATTTCTTTTTCCCCCTATGTGTCACATGGCCCACTTTTCCTTCAGGTTGCCAAGGTCCCTACTGCTCCACCCATCCATTCCTGAACCCTCTGACTCACATAGCAGCTGCCCCCAGGGTAACCTGGTGTAACCTTTCTTCGGGTGGGTCCCCCTCCTCTGAGGGGGAGTGCCCCAGGGGAAGAAACCAGCACATACTTGGCCCCAGGGTGCAGCTGAGTTGGAAGGGCTCCTTCAGGACATCGATGGCAGTGGAGGACCAGCAGCTGTCATCCGCTCAGCTGTGCAGCAGATTTCCATTTTCTGTGCTGTTCTCTCCCTTATGCTGCTTCTGCAGAGCTCCTGGTCTCCACCAGATGCCACTGCAGAGTGACAACATCCCACTACCCACCCCAGGAGAGGAGAGCAGTCCCTACGGATGCTCAGTGCTCTCCTTCCCCTGCCATCCCCTGTTGTCCTGCGTCTGTTCCTGAACCCGGGTTGCCAGTGTGGCATAAGGTGTGGTGTCCAGTGCCTCAACCCACAGCAAAGGTTTTAAAGAGATTGACAGAAACAATGCTAGAGAGCTTCAGTATAGACTGAAGCTGGTTCCAGACAGTTGAAAGTGCATGTAAGATGTCACATTTACCAAAGGAGGTACGAGTCTCAGGCACATCTAGAAGGATAAAGTCAGACTTTCTCAGGGAATACAAACTGTGGGAGATTCAAATAAGGGATGTTGTATAGCTCAGTAGTATGTTCGGGAGGATTTTGAGAGTCCAAGTGCCAGAGTGAATCAAATGTCTGGTAGTAAGTGACGTCCAGCTAACAGCTGCATGCAGATCACAACAGTGGGTTTGAAAAGGGGAGTTAGTAATAAACCATAGTGCACGATGGTAGAGGACATCCGATTTGTTCAGGTTTAAGGCTGAAGTAGAATTATAGATTATGTTACCATAATCGAGTAAAGGCAGGAATGTGGCCTGAACAAGCCTTGTTCTAATCTCAACAGGGAATAGGGACCTGTTTCTGATGAAGAAACTTAATCTGGATTTTAACCTGCTGGTCAAGTTATCAATATGGTTGCTAAAGTTGAGTTTATCATCTAACCACATACCTAGATTTTTGAATTTGGAGGCAACCTCAAGAGTCTCACCTAGAGAGGTGACAATAAAGTCGTTAGGCAGGTTTAAAGAGGCAGCGGTGGTGGTGGTGGTGTTGAGAATAAAAATCATGGCCTTAGTTTTTTGGGGATTAAGAAGGGGCTTTGCATTAATAAGATTCTGTTCATGCTGCGAAAAGTCAGCTTGTAGTATGTCTCATGTCAGAGCTGAGCTAGAAGTGTACAAGACTGTGTCATCAGCAAAAAAAATGCAATTTGGAATTATATTATGGTCAAGATTATTGATATAAAGAGAAAATAGGAAAGGGCCTAAATTGGGGCCTAATGGGACTCCCCTATTTATTGGGAGGGAGGCTGAAAACAGACCATTGGCCTTAACTTTCTGAAACCTCCCTGTTAAATAGCTGGTAAACCACTGAGCAGTGCAGGGGGTAGCACCTAGATTAATGAGGCTACTGACAACTAAGTTGTGGTCTATGGTATCAGATGCCTTACTAAGGTCTAGGAAGACTGCACCGGTGATCTTTTTGGAGTCCAGAGCTGAAACCCAGTCATTAGTAACTTTAGTGAGGGCTGTGATAGTACTATGATTAGGCCGGAAACCAGATTGAGCTGGGTTGAGAAGGGAGAAGGTTTCGATATGTCGTTTTAGTTGGGAGTAAATCAATTTTTCAAAGATCTTGGAGAGAATGGGCAGGCTAGAGATGGGTCTATAATTATTTAAATCACTTGGGTCACCTGATTTGAATAAAGGAAGGATATGTGCTAATTTCCAGCAAGACGGATATGTGGCAGTGACAATAGAAAGACTGAATATATGGGAGCTGTGAGATGGAAGTAGCTTAATTTTAAGAAGAATGATTCTAGTCCATCATCACCAGCACTTTTCTTAGTGTCTAAGTTGAGAAGTGAATCTTCAACTTCTTTGTAGGTGACTGGATGCAGATGGAAGGGATGAGGCAAGGTTGGGACTTCAGGGATAGTCCTGGCTGAGGGACAATTTGAAAGGCCTGCATATGGAGAAGAAACAAAGGCTGAACCAGCAGTAGTAAAATGTGAATTGAGTTCTTCAAGGATCTGACTATTGCTTTTGATGACCTTGCCATTGGCTGGAATGGAAGGAGCAGTCTGACATCCTTCAATGGATTTCAAGGTCCTCCAGATTTTTATAAGAATTCCCATTTGTCTCTTCTAAGGTAGTGATATAAAAGTTTGATTTGGCAGCACAAATGCGTTTAACACAGGCACTCCTTGCAGCTCTGAAGGCCAGCCAATCAGTTAGACACTTAGTATGCCTAGCATGAGCCCAAAGTTTGTCACGGTTTGTGAGCTCAACCTTAAGGTCAGGTGTGAACCAGTGGTGAGAGTATTTACACACTCTAGATTTGATGAAGGGGGCATGCTTGTTAGCCAGGGCAGTGAAATTGTTATTCAGAGTAGTGACAACCTCATCAGCCGTTTTAGCAAGATAGAGATCTTGCCAGTTTAAATTGCCTAAATCCAACAGATAATTCACTGCTTTGAACTTGCGGTAGGACCATTTATTTATTAGCTTGGGTTGGTGATGACCCTTAAGTTGTGATCTTGTACATACTATGACCCCATGATCACTCATGTCATTGTGAAAAACAGCAGAATGCAGAATTTTGTGAGGGCAATAGGTTAATATGACATCGAGTAGAAAACTATTGTTATTTGCAGTATTGAGCCTAGTGGGTTCATTAACAATCTGTGGGAGGCCAAGCTCATCACAGAAACATTTCCGGCCATGTGATTTAGGGGTACACCAGTCCATGTTAAGATCCCAAGGATTATGATTTCGTTATTGGTAGTGGAGGCTAGGAATTTTATTATATTGACAATGTCAGTGCTACCAGCAGGAGGCCTATAACCCCCAATAATAGTGATACTTTCTGCGGAGGGAAGGTGGAGCTTCAGGGATATGATTTTGTATTCCTTGGGTTTGGATTTAAAGCAGATATCACTAATAGTGTACTTGCTTTTAGAATAGACAGCCACCCCACCCTCCCCCCGGAGTCCCTGTCAATCCTAAACAGTTTGTAGCCCATTAGCAAGATCTGCTGGTCAGCATTGCCCTTTTTGAGCCATGACTCTGTAATGATGATAAGATCTGGTTCAGTGTGAGCGGCTCAGGCTTGTAGCTGGTCAAATTTCTTGGTCAAGCTTAGGGTGTTGGCCAGCATCATTTTGTGTCCCAGGGCAGTTGCAAAGTCAGAGGGTGATGTGAGAGGTAATGAAGGACCAGGAGTTAGCTCTACATTGCCCAAGCAGAGAAGGAGCAGGAGTAGCAGCTTCTTTAAAGAGCACTTGAAAGATACAAATGCTTTCTTTTCTTGTGATCGCTCACATGTTGGGAATAAAGATAGGGTTTTGGGGTTTGGGAAGGGGATACTAATATAATAATTAATTGAGATTATTGAAAGTGCTCTGATAGTCATGGGAGAGGAGAAGTGAAAGGGGAAGGAAAAGGGATGGGGCGAGGTAAAGGGAGAGCAATGTACTAGAAGTAGGGCAGTGCAATGCATGGGGGCAGTGGAAGGATATGAGGATAGTTCTAGGGCTGGACAGAATCCTGAAGCAGCGTTCAGAATAAATACATTGGACATGCTGGGAAGTGATAATACTATTAACAGTAATAATAAGTGCCATATCGACAAAAGACTATGGGTAGTGGAGAGCGATTGAGGGGGCCTATGCTTGACAGTAAAATATCTTCTTACTTTAGTCACACTGCAAAGACGAGCTAAGGTCCCTCTAGTGGCAGAGCTTTATAATCTAGTAATGTTGAAAACATTCAACTTGAGAGAGAGAGGGAATACCGTAGCTAGAGAAGTGAGCATCAGAAGAAAGCATGGGCCACTCAGAGATCAACTTTCACTGGCACCAGATTCAAAGTCAGGATGGACCCAAACAGCATTACCTTTGTTTTTTTTTGGTTTTCTGGTCACCAAAAGCAAATTGGATGTGAACCAACTGTGGGTCAAGCAGTAGTTATGTGTGAGAATGGAGGAAACTGTATGTGAGAGGACAACATTTTGCTATGAATGAGGACAAGGTCGTCCACATAGAGGAGGGAGTTGCAGGTAAGGCTGTTGGAGGGGAGGGTATTAACAAAGACAGAAAAGAGAAGAGATCCTAGAATGGAGCCCTGGAGAACACCAGAAGTGACTGATAGGGCAGGGGATGTGGCAGAGCCAACGTACACAGTTTGGGAATGGTCAGAGAGGTAGCACCAAAACCAGTTGGTAGTCTCCAAGCAGCAGCCAAGCTGGGGTAGTTTGAAGAGGAGGAGGACATGGTTTACCAAGTCAAATGACTTGGACAGGTCAGCGAAACAGCACCAGTGGTGTTTACGTGGTCCATGTTTTGATAGGACATGGGCAGTTTATAGATCAAGGGCTGTAGTGGTACTGTGGTTTTTGTGAAAACCGTGCTGCTGGTTGCACATGTGGTTGTATTTCCCGAGATGTTCAGACAACTGGTGATGGATGACCTTCTCTAAAAGCTTACTAAACTCTTGTAGCATACAGGGATGCAATCCATCCAAGCCCATAGACTTACGCACCTTCAGTGTGCTCAAACCCTCCAGCATTCTTGTTACCGAGACTGGATCTGTGCTGACACTCCATCCTTCAACCCCTTTCTCCATAATGGCACAGTCAGGCAATGGCCCCTTCTACTCTACTGTGAACACTGAACAGAAATATTTGTTCAGGATGTCTGCCTTCCCTTTATCCTACTCCCATTCATTTCATCTCTTTTTTTTTCTGTTTCTGGACCCCTACTAGGCAGCCCTGGACACCCGAGCCCTGTCACCCTGACATCCACCAGGACTTACCTGCCAGCCAGTATACCTAAGGGCTTGTCCTCCAGCAGGGTTTATGGGGTCTCCCCAATCCCCCACCAGAAGCCAGACCCAGTTGTTAGTCTGGCGAGCCCAGCTGGTCAGGTACAGGGCCTGTGGATGTCCTGGTCCCATCCTTCCGCTGGTAGCTTTTCCTGTTTTTCTGGTTCCCCATGAGTGGTGTGGTAAGCAACGATGCTATGACATGCACCACCCATTCCCGTGCATTGTATGTCGGTGTCTGCCATGCCCCTCCTGATTTTTCTAGGCCACCCCGGGCATCTTTTCCCAAGCTTCCGCTAGGAGCCACGTAAACACCAGGCTCTGCAAGCCCTTCCCCAGATGAGGTGAGCAGTTCTTTGGATGCTTGATCTCCCCGCCAGCCCTCCGACATCCTGAGTTCACTTCAGAACACAGGTCATTGATGCCACGAGTGGTAGCTCTACCACTGTGCCAAAGAGCTGGCACTCATTTCCCTTCTTTAATCTAACAATTTCCTCATTTTTCCACTTCTCTCATATGTAACAAAAAAATGTTTTGTCTCCCTTTCACTCTCCCTCCACTATTCTCCGCTCCACATCAGCCTTGGTATTCCTCGTGATCTTGCTGGCCTCCTTCATTCTGTTTATTTAGTTTTTGATTACCTGGTAAGTGCTCTAGACAAATAAATTGCCTATTTTCAGTCACAATCCGGGACAGTTACAAACATAGGTAAAAGCACATCACATCACAGTGGTTACTATCACATAATACAGACTTGGGTCGAAAACATAACAGTAGACAGGCACGGTGATGCCTACTATACAGGAGAACTTAGATATTACGCTAGGCTGTTATTTATCTCCCTCCTCTTGGCTGGATTTATATTTCTGAAAGACCTTTTTCTTTGCCCTCATAGCTGCCCTCACCTCTCTCTTGAATTACGTTGGTTTCTTATCCCTCTTCTTCCCTATTATTCTAACACAGAGATCTGTGACTTCTGATATCCCATTTCTTATCACTTCCCACTTTGCTTCTACCCCGTCTGACCCTCTTATTTATTTATTTGAAAACTGGTAACTGGGAAAGGCACACTGAGTCACAGCTCATTTCCAGGTGCGACCCAGGAAAAAGCACAATGGATTACAACAAATTACATAGAGCAGTAAAAGAAGCATTCCAAAAACTGAAGTGCAACAGTCAACAGTTCAACATGGTACAGTGAAAATAACAAACTCCTTGTTCAAGTTTACTCTTCAACAGCCCTGTTATCCTATCAACATCAGCCCTCAAAATCCATGACCTTTGCCAGGGACTGACTGCTCACAGTTTCCACTTTGATATCAAATCGTATGGTCTCGTGCTCACAGGCAACCACCTGGGTTCAGCACAAGGACATTGATAGGGTGGAGACAGTCCAGAGAAGGGAAATGGAAATGGTGCAGTGGCTACACTGGAAACCATACTAGGAGAGATTGAGGGAACTCAATATGTATACACTGGAGGAAAGGACGGAGAGGGGGGATATGATAGTGACATTTAAATACCTTAAGGGATCAAAAGAGTTCAAGAGGGCAGCATCTTTCAGAAAAGAAGATGTACAAGAACAAGGGATCACAATATGAGACTGGAAGGGGAAGACCAGGGCAACATAAGGAAGTATTTTTTCACAGAAAGGGTGGTGGATGCATGGAACAACCTCCCTTAGGAGGTTGTGGGGGCAACAACAGTAGACAAATTCAAGAATACATGGGACAGGCAGAAAGCAACACAAGGGGTGGGAAGGAGGAGGTAGGCTGCAGATCAAATAGGATCTGGAGTTTATACAGTAGGTAGGGAAATGAACAGACTAGGTGGGTCAGGCAGTCAATATCTGCTGTCAAATTCTATGTTTCTATGTCTCCATACTGCCTTATTCCTAAGGACTAGGCTGAGGATCGCTGCTCCTTTTGTGAGCTCCTTCATCCACTGTGCCAGAAATGATCCCTGAAAAACCTCCACCAGATGCTGACTACTTGCACTTTCTGCTGCTAGGATCCTGAAATCCAGGTCATTCATGTTGAAGTCACCCATCACCAACTCCCCTGGCCTTTATACCCTTTTCATGTCATTCTCCTGCTCCCCATCCGATTTCTCTTTTTGAGATGGTGGATGCTTCTCCCTTCTCCATCACCACCTGTATCCACATTGCCTCCGAATACTCCTTTCCCCATATCCTCAATCTTTGTAGCTTTATACTCTCCCCTATGAGTAATTCCACCTTTCTTCCTCTGTCTCTCCTGAATACTGAGTAACCTGGTATGGTCATGTCTTAGGTGTGGTATTTGGTTGCCCCCAGTTTAGGGATCACCACCAAGTCTGTGTGCCTCTGCTACTACCTCCAGATATGGGTCTTAATTCTCAAGCTCCTAGTGTTTGTGCACACAGCCCTGTAGGATGTCTGCTTCACCCGCTACATTTGGTCCTGCCACCTTTCCCTTCCTCCCTGGCCTCATTTCCAACCTTCTCCCTGTCGTCCTCTTCCCTCCTTGTTCCCCTGAAGCCTCCTTTCTACAACATATGCCAGCATCCCCATCTCCCTACTCATTCTGCTGTATTGTTCCTTCCATGTTTCCTAGCAGTGGTGGAGGCCATCCACATGCCTCCCTTTTCTGGGTAGGGGCACATGTCTGCATTGGCTCTGTCTTGGCCCTGCCTCCTCTTCTCTAGTTTAAAGGTATTTCAGTGTGATCTTTAAACTAAACTTTAGCATCATGATGCCCTCCTCAGAGGGGTGAAAGTCAACCTCCTTGAAAAGCCTTCTATTCCTCCAAGAGTGGCCCCGATCTCCTAGGAAACTACCCCTTCTCCCGGTATCATTCCTTTAACCATTTGTTAAAGCAAGTGATCAGAAGAATTCTCTTCACCCCAGGCCTAAAACTGCCAGGACTTCTGAAAGTCAAAGAGGTTGCTACCAGCCTCCCCCTACCTTCCTGAAGCTATCCAGAACCTCCTCCAGGGGGTCTGCAAGCAGGTCATTAAGTCCCTAGGTGGACAATGAAATCCTGTCCCTAAAAGTATCTCTCCCCAATACAGCAGCTTTCCAGCTAGTTGGCTGCTACAGGCCCCCCTCTGCTGACTTCAAGCTCTTATCCCACCTGGGGAATCTGTTCAAGCCCAGCTCTGAAGAAGTCATTATACTAGGTGACCCGAATTTAAATTGGCTTTCCAGGGCAGCTGCACCTCTTGTATCATTCTGTGATACACATGGGTTCACACAACTAATAAATGAGCCAACAAGAATAAATGCAAAGAATAGAAATAATAACACACTACTTGATATCATGCTAGTGAATAAACCCCATCTATTCACACATGCTGGAGTGCTCTTCAGTGATATAAGTGATCACTGCCCCATCGCAGGAGTAAGATCTTCCAGCAAAACAACAACCCCTGCAAAATTCCTAATGAGGAGATCCAAGAAAAACATCAATATTGAAGGATACCTGCATGATCTAGCTCACTCTCCAAGCTGGCAAGAGTTTTATCTTGCTCACTCTGTGGAAAAAGCACAGCAGGTGCTAAATAGCATAATAGTAAGTGCCCTTAACACCCATGCCCCAATCACTAGTATCCGAATAAAAAACAAATCCTGTCGTTGGTTTTCAGCTGACCTCAAATCTGCACTGTTGGAGAGAGACAAACTCTGGAAGTTGGCAAGAAAAACCAAGAACCCAAATGACTGGATGATATTTAGGAAAGCCAGGAATAGACGCACCAAGAAAGTTAGGGATGCAAAGGCTGCCTTCTACTTGGCTGAGCTTGACTCCTCCTATCACAATCCTGCTAGGTTCTGGGGTACCATCAAGGGTATTGTTGGGCAGGATTCTAGCACCTCTCTACCAGCTCAATTACACCACAATAATGGCCTTATCTCTGGCAAAATGGAAATCCTGGATGCTTTCAATAACCACTTCACAACTGCTGGCCTTGCCTTTGACACCTCTCCAGCTAACCTACTGCATGCACAATTAAGCTCCCAGTATACTGGTGCTCAGAGAGCTGACTCTTCCTTCTTCTTCAAACCTGTCCTGTTGAAGCAAGTAGAGGACCTACTATGGCAGCTGGATATCAAAAAAAGCGCAGGGGCAGACTCTCTTGTCCCCTACTTTCTAAAGATTGCATCTCATGTACATACAGTTCCCCTAACACATCTCTTTAACCTATCTCTAATCTCTGGTTCTATTCCCACAATGTGGAAGACAGCCCAAGTGGTTCCCCTTCTAAAATCAGGGGACCCTATGGACCTTAATAACTACAGGCCCATTTCCATTCTACCAGTGCCATCCAAGATGCTAGAGAAATTAGTGAGTAACCAGTTAAGAGAATATCTTGATGATGCTAACCTCTTGAATCCAGCTCAATCTGGATTCAGGGCCAGGCATAGCACTATCACTGCACTGGCCAAAGTCACAAATGACTGGCAAACCGAACTAGATAAAAAGAATAATGTCTGTGCAGTATTTCTTGACCTAAGCAAGGCATTCTTCACTGTGGACCACGAGCTACTATTACCATCCTTGTATTCCATTGGCCTAGATCCACCCTCCCTTAAGTGGTTCAGGTGTTATCTCACTGGCAGGTCACAGCAGGTAAAAGCTGAAGGTGATCTATCCCCATTAAAACCACTGCTAAGAGGAGTCCCCCAAGGTTCTATCCTGGGTCCTATCCTTTTTGCCATCTACATAAATAATATTGACTCAAACCTCACCAACCTCTGTACACCTCTTTGCTGATGACACTGTTTTGTATGTCAGCAACCCATCACCTACAGTTGCCCGTGAAATTTTACAAACAGAATTCTCCTTGCTACAATATCAGCTACTTGAGAAAAGCTTCTTTTAAGCATAAAGAAAACTAAAGCAATGCTGTTCTCCAATCAAAGCTCCACCAGCACCTCCTCACAAATCATTCTCCCCCAGCTATGCACTATCCTTGGAGAAAATCTGGAGTATGTAGAAAAATTCAAATATCTAGGTGGGTGGATTGACAGTAGACTCGACTTCACACATCATATAGAAGAACTATAAAAAAGTTTCGCCAAAGGCTTGCCCTATTCTATAGATTAAAACCCTTCCTAACCAGAGACTCAAAGATGAGGTTAGCCCAGGCCACTTTTCTCTCAGTTGTTGACTATGCAGACTTCCTTTATAGTCACTGCCCCATCTCCTACCTACATAAGCTGGATACCCTGTACCACAGAGCAATAAGATTTATAACAGATCTGCCATCTAACACTCATCATTGCTCTCTCTATGTTGCAGTTGGATGGGTTTCCCTACATCTCAGAAGGAACAGAAATGCAGCATTATGGACCTACAGAGCGTTGTCAAAAAAACTTCCAAATTATATTCTGGACTGCTTCACCCAGACCATTCCTAGTTCCTATGCCCTAAGAAGCAACAACATCATCCTGTTCAAAATGCCTAAATTCAACACCCGGCTAGGGAGGGCGGCAATCAGCTATTCTCTAGCTATGGCATGGAATACCCTACAAAAATCCCTCAAGCTGTCCAATCTTATACCTATAGCATCCTTTAAACAGCGTTGCATAGATTTCTTCACAGAGAAATGCAACTGCTACCACTAGAGCTAGTCTTGTCATTCCACAATCCCCCCTCCCAGAAATACACCATATATGGCATAATTGTTGTTCTTCAGTTCTCCCTCCCAGGCAGCCACCCCTTCTTATGGCACCTCAGTAATGCCTCCCACCATCCTAGTATTATATTATGCTGTGCGTATGCCATGGCTCCTCAACTGGGATATGTGTATACTGTATTTATTAGTAGAACTTTCCTATAACCCACATTATCATGTGAATCTTACTGTGCATCACTGTGTTTATAAGTGGGTTTTTTTTTTCCTGTATGTATAACTGTATATATAAGTGTATTGATGTATCTGTTGCGTATCAACTGCTGAACCTTGACCTTATCAGGTCCATCTTGTAAATGAGCCTTGCTCAATGATGCTCACCTGAATAAATAAAGATTTGATTGATTGAAATCCAGTTGATCTCCTCTTCCCACTCCCCTGACAATTCTTTTTGCCTTGCTAGCATCCGTAACTAAAGCTCTTAGAAAGTACCTATCACGTCTCCCTGTGCCTGTGCCCCCACTACTACTTTTACTTAGGGAGACAGAGACACTAAATAACTATTTTCAGCAGCATTCAGCCAGGATTTCAGAGAGAAGGCCAGTTGGAGGCAAAAACTGTAAGAAAGGAGCAGGAGACATTGCTGATCATGCCAGAATTAGTATGTCGCTATCTGGAGGGTGTTGAGCCAGGGAAAATGGCAAGACCCAGATGGCATCCATCAAATGGTAAAATTAAAATTTAAAGAGGCTTTAGCTATATCCCAGGCAAATATCATTCAGGGCTACTTACAGGCAGAAAATGGCCACAGCCACCCCCTATTCAAGAAGGGGTGCTTGGACAAGTACAAACAATTCCTGTGTTGTTACTAAGGTTAGGACTATTTAAACAACTGTAAGTATTAATTATTGATGTACAGTAGATTTGTATAATAAAGGATACTGCTTTTTACTTTTTTTAATTTGAATGTATTGAATGGAACTGTATTTTTATTGCCCTCCCAAAGCACCCCACAATTCTGTGATTGAGTGCATCTCCACAATCTCCTCTCACTCAAGCAATGGTGAGCTCATCTTGCTTGGTGATTTTAATCAAGTCTGGCTCTTCCCCTCCACTAAACCCTCTATCCATAAAATTGAAGCTTCCCTCTATCCTTAAAATTGAATCTTTTAACCTCTCCCAGATTGTCTCCAAGCCTACTCGTCTAAAAGTACAGTTATGTAAGAACTTACCGTAACAGTAGATCTTCGAGAACAGCTCTTGCAGCAGGTTACACCATAGGACTGAAGTCGGTAGGCGCCAGGACCCCATGGACATTTTCTAGCTAGCAGCATTCAGCGGGGACTGCCCCTGACGTCGGTCCGGCCCTCGACGTCAGGCATAGTACATATGGGGGCGGTCCTCCAAAATCCCCAGTTTTCCCAACGGAGACTCCCGTCCGCTGGATGACATCAGAAGAGGAGACTAAGGATCCAGGGTGATGCTGAAAATTCATGATCCTAGGAGAAGGATATTGGAACTAGAATCTACCTCCAGTGGGGATGGTGGGAGGGAAAGTACCTGCTGCAAGAGCTGTTCTCAAAGATCTACTGTTACGGTAAGTTCTCACGTAACTGTACTACCTTACTTTGAGAAAGAGCTCTTGCAACAGATTACACCATTAGGATTGATTCCCAAGCAATACCACACCATTGAGAGGAGGGAAGGTAGAAATCTTTGAATGAAATCAAGCCTAGGACAGAAGTCCCTGAAAGACTGCTAGACGAAAACCTGCTCTTCACCTCCATGCAGTGTCCAGGCTGTAAAGCCTGATGAAAGTGTGTACGGAGCTCCAAGTAGCTGCAGCACAAATAGCTGAGGTGGACACGTTCTTTAAAGCTGCAAAGGAGGTAGCCACCCCTCTGGTGGAATGACCCTTAACCGTGCCCGGTAAGGGTTTGTTGCACTTCTGGTAACAGAACGTGATACACAGAATGAGCCACCTTGATAGAGACTGTTTCAAAACAGGAGCTCCCATCATCCTTTGGGCAAAGAAGACAAAAAGCTGGTCCAATTACGGGTGGAGTTTGGTTCTGGTCAGGTAGTATCTGAAACACCTATGCACATCTAAAGTGTGCAGGAGGGCTTCTCCTCGATTAGAGTACTTGGGTAAATACACTGGTAGAGCGATATCCTGATTAAGGGTGAGAGCTGAGACCACCTTAGGCAGAAATTTAGGATTAGTCCATAGGGATACCCTGTCTTGGTGGAACACCAAATAAAGTTCTTTGCACATAAGTGCATGGAGTTCAGAAATTCTTCTGACCCAGGTGACAGCAACTAAAAACAACGTCTTCCAAGTAAGAAGACGTAGCTTGCAATCCGTGGCTGATTTAAAGGGTGGCAGCGTAAGTTGCTTCAGGACAAAGGGTAGATCCCATGGTGGAATCAGATTCTTAATCGGGGGCCTAAGGTGGAGGAAACCCCTCAGGAAGGCTCACGTCGTGCCCAACTGAGTTATAGTGCATTGGCCTATAGGAACGTTATAGGCTGAGATGGCACAGAGATGTACCTTAATCGAGGAGTAAGCCAAGCCCGTCTGGAAAAGGGACAGTAGGTAGTCCAAGACCAACTTCTCTGGACAAGCCAAAGGTGAAAAATCACATGCTTGAACCCATATACAAAACCTGTGCCACTTCATGGCGTAGGTCGCATGGATGGCCGGTTTCCTAGCAGCAGCCAGAATGTCTGCTACCTCTTGCAAGACCCCATGTCACATCATGGCTATGTCTCTAGGAGCCAAGCGTGTAGGTTCAGGGAACGTAGGTCTGGATGGACCAAGGAACCCGCCTCCTGAGACAGCAAGTGGGAGCTGATTGGCAGCGGCACTGGAGGTTCCCAGGTCATCTGATGCAAAAGAGGGAACCAGATCTGCCTGGGCCAAAACAGCGCGATAAGTATTAGCATCGCTTGCACTCTGCGAAGTTTCAAAAGAACCTCTGGATCAACGGTAAAGGGGGGAAGGCATAAAGGAATCTACCTGCCCAGGAGAGGGACAACGTGTCTTGCCAGAAAACACCAGGCCCTGGATCTAGCGAGCAAAAATTGGGCAGTTTTGCATTGGATGGGGATGCGAAAAGGTCTAATTCTGGAGTGCCCCATCTGAGAAACAGATCCTCTACTACCTCTTGGAGTAGTTCCCTTTTGTGGACTTTGGCCTGAGATCGGCTCAGGCCATCTGCGATGACATTGTTCACCCCTGGGACATGAACAGCAATGAGGTTTGTACCGTGTTGCAAAACCCAATCCCATACCCTCATGGCCTCCCTGAAAAGCAGGTAGGAGTGGGTGTCTCCTTGTTTGTTCAAGTAATACATCACCACAGAACTGTCTGTTTGTAACAGAAGGGTACCTGGTGGAATCTCCGACTAAAAGGCCTGCAGGGCGTGAAGAACTGCTCTCATTTCCAGGATGTTTATGTGGAGATGAGACTCTTGGGCCGTCCACAGGCCCTGAGACTGAACACCATCGAGGTGTGCTCCCCATCCGAGCCCTGAGGTGTCTGTGGAGATTGTCACAATCGGAGACAGTGCAGTGAAGGGGACACCCGCCAATAGATTCCTCGAATCTAGCAACCATTGCCAATCCTGTATTACGGCCTTTGTGATCTGGATTGGGTGCTGCAGATGGTCTTGTTTTTGATCCCATTGGACCCTTAACATCCACTGGGTTACTCGCATGTGGAGATGGGCTGGCAGAACTGTTGCAATGGCCGCAGCCATGTGTCCGAGCAGGCAAAGGACCAGTCTTGCAGGAACGGTCGTCTTTGCCAAAAAGTCCCTGATGAGGGATCTGATGTGTTCCGTTCTGTCCGGGGAGAGAAATGCTTTCCCATGGACGGTGTCCAGAACTGCACCTGTGAACTACAGAGTCTGAGACGGAACTAGGCGTGACTTCTCGAGATTGATGATGATGCTCAACATCCTGAACAGAGACTGAGTACAGTGAATGGCAGACATCAGGGCCTCTCGGGAGGGTGCCATGAGAAGTCAATCATCCAGGTAGGGGAACACGTAGAGGCCTTGTCTCCTCAGAGATGCTACTATGACCACCATGCAGTTCGTAAACACCCGAGGTGTGGATGACAGTCCAAAGGGAAGGGCTCAGAACTGGTAATGGTGACCCTGAAACTTGAAGCACAGGAACCTCCTGTGAGCTTGAGCAATGGGTATGTGCATGTAAGCATCCTGCATGTCCAGGTTCGCTAGAAAGGTGTCCTGCTTGAGCATGGGAATCAGACCTGGGAGGGTCACCATGCGGAAGTGTTTGTACAGGACCGATTCATTGAGGTCACTGAGGTCCAGTATTGGACGGAGATCCCCTGTTTTCTTTGGAACCAGAAAGAAGTGAGAATAATATCCTAGACCTCTCTGGTTCCATGGTATGTGCTCTATAGCTTCTTTTTCCAGAAGCGCGAGCACCTCCTGCTGTATGAGCAGAGCATGCTGACCCAAGTAACAGGAGAGCAGTGAAGGTCTGGCTGGTGGGTGGTCGAGAAACTCTATGAAATGGCCTTTCTTGACCAATTGAAGAACCCACCGGTCGGTGATAATCGACTGCCACCCTGAAAAGTGGCAAGCGATGTGACCCCCAACCTTTTGCACCCATTGATCCACGGGAGGGGCGGGGTCTGGGAAGGAGTCATGCTGTGGCAGCACTGGTCCCTACCGGCTGGGCCGATTTCATGTAACATTGGCTTCCGCCTGGGGACGACTTAGCCTGGGCTTTACGCTGAAAGGTGCCCGTTTGCTGCTGGCTGGAACGTGGCTGCTGCCTTTGATGATGGCTGCGAAAACAGCTCTGGTTCCTGCAAAAGGAACCTGGCCTGGATCTGTACATGGTCTGTACAGACCAGACTGCCTTCCCAGCATCCTGGAGTTTGGTGATGACCTTCTCTGAGGGTTCACCAAAGAGTACTTCACCATTATATGGGATGTCAAGAATGTTCTTCTGTACGTCCGGGGTGAAGCCGGAGATGCGGAGCCAAAAGTGTCTCCGGAGACAAATGCCTGAAGCTGCAGCTCTGGCAGATGAGTCTGCAGAATCGCATGCAGATCGTAGCACTTGGGTACCCACATATGACCCTGTGCGGAGAAGACTGAGGAGCTCCATCTTTTGTTCGCCCTCCAGAAGCCTATCAACCAGGTCCTGGCCGTGTTCCCACAGGGCATTCTGAAACTGTACCATGTGGGTGAGGTAGTTCAGAGACCTGATGGTGCATGTAGCAGCCGCACTTGTGCATCTCCCCAGGGCATCTAGTTGCTTGTATTCCTGGTCCAGTGGCTGTGTGCTCATATGTTGTGGTCTTTGAGACCAGTCATGAGAGGACGTGATGACCAGGGAGTCTGCCAGAGGTTGTTGAGCCAAGTACTGGTCCTCTCTTGGGGCCTTGTACAGGTAGTCAGCCTTCTTCAGCACTGCAGGAGTGGAGTGCAGATGATTCCACTCAGCCTTGGTGACGTCCGAAAAAGTGTCTACCAAGTGTGGTACTACCACAGGCTTTGGGCCTTTCTGCCGAAGATAGCGGGCAAGGCGCTGTCATTCGTGGTCAAGGTCTTCAGCATCCCACCCCATCTTGTCCTGGATGCGCCTCATGATCTCAGCGAAAGAGGGATCATCCAGAGGAGACCTGGGGAGGTCATGTGGGTCAGGAGAGGAGATGCTGAGCGGAGAAGGAGATCTGGAGTAGCTTGAGGTGTCTGATCTGGAATCCTCCCCCGACGGAGTGTACCAACGCCATCTGGGTCACTTGAGGCTGAGAGACCCTGATGGAGATCTTGAGGGAGGCCTTCTCCTGTCTTTGGATCTGACCCTAGGAGGTGGAGTCTGCTTCTTAGAGGTTGATGGTCATTCTGCCAGCCCCTTTGGTGGAGGAGGGGGCAAAGAAGGTGTAGGAGGAGGAGGTTTAACAGGGACCACATCCTTTCGGATAGTATCCCACCAGAAGGTAATGAGTTACTTTACTTCTTCTATGTTCATGCCCGACAACGGGCCTGGTGCTGGTGGTCTGTCACTGGGGTTGGGCGTCGGGTCCACAGGTGTCTCTGGATTTGGGGAAGGTTCCCGCGGGAGCTCAGCATCCTCAGTGTCGCCCACCTGGTCTTTGGGCAGTGTAGCATCCTCCTCCATAGAGTCCCTGTGACTGGCGTCCGCCGGTGATGGGGGGGTGGTCTTTTGCTCTGGAGAGCGCGATGCCGACGTCAGTCTCTTGGCTGACGCCTTTAGATCCGGTGAACACCCGGCCAGCGACTGGTGTCTGGCTGGTGTCCTCAGTTCCGGCGAACACCTGGCCGACTTGGAGTGCTTAGCTGACGTCGGGTACTTGGCCGATGTCGGGTCTGACACCCGCTTCAGGGCCGTCAGGTCCTTGGTCTTCCTAGGAGTTGGATCTGGACCTCTGGGAGGTGGGGAGACTGATCTGGAGTCGGTATCCCGACGTCGGGTAGAAGAGGAAGATTTATGGTGCTCAGAAGACTTGGAAGAGGCCTTGGAGGGAGTGGAGGAGGCCGAGAGCCTCGAAGTCTTGATAGGCTGGAGCGTAGAAGAGCCACCTGAAGCCTGAAGCCCGGACCTTAACCGGGGGCTGAGACTGAGCCCCGGAGGGACAGTGGTCCGATCTATTGGAGCCTGAGCTGTGGGAGTCTGAGGCCCAGTTTGGGGATCTGGACTTTACTTTCTCCCAGTGCTTGTCCCGGTGTATGGGCCTTCGAGGAAGATTCTCCCCTGGAGGAAGGTTCTTGGTCCATTCTTTTCAATTTTCCTTCCAGAAGGTACACCTGAAGTGCCTTCTGATGGCAGATCCTGGTGGGGCTATTGAACCCTTGGCAAAAGGTGCAGGCTTTGATATCATGGTCCAGGCCTAGGCACCGCATGCAGGAGGAGTGAGGATCCTTGAAAGGGATCTGTTTTCCGCAGGCACACTTGGAAAGGTGACCATCAATCGAAGGAGTTGGAGAGGACAGCAGTTTGAAAAACTCAGTAAGTTCTGTAGTCGTCGTGCGCTAGGTAGAGACCAAGAGGCCAATGCTGGTGAGTCGAAGGTCAGAAAAGAAATACAGGTTACTCACCTGTAACAGGAGTTCTAGGAGTGGTATATGTTGTTCATCCACACTTCATGTCGGGTTCCTTGCCGCTTTAAATCTTGCTGGAAGTTTTTCAAGCTGGCTCCTCCCACCCACCTGGGTGGTAAAACTCTCGGCTCCGCCCCATGACTACAGATCTAGCCCACTGGAAGCCAGGTTGTGCGTCGAGCCGGGGGGTCTGGTGGGTTGTGTGGATGAACAACATATACCATTCCTACAACTCCTGTTACAGGTGAGTAACCTGTATTTCTAGGGACATGGATATGTTGTTCAACCCACACTTCATGGCAGACTCCTAGCAGTTCTCCGGGAGGAGGGAGGCATGGCGCGCACACCCCCTACTTAGGAAACATGGACTGGAGAACCGAGGTCCCAAAACCAGCATCCCGGCAGCATGACTCAAGGTCGATGTGGTAGTGGGTAATGAAGGTGTTTGCTGACTTGCAGGTAGCAGCCCTGCAGATTTCCTGGATAGGGACGTCCCTGGAGGCAGCCATTGATGCAGCGGTATGGCGGGTAGAATGAGCTCTTATCCCTCTGGGAGGCTCCATGCCCGCCAACCTGTAGCAGAGATCTATGCAGGAGGTGACCCACCTGCCTATTGTCCACTTGGCTGCAGGTCTGCCAGGTGCGGCTTCAGCATAGGTGACAAACACCTGGCGAACCTCTCCCCAAACTTCAGCCATTCGCTCCTTATAATAAGAGAGCGCTCTTCTAGGGTCCAAAGTATGGAGCCTATATTCGGCCTCCGAGGTATGATTGGGGTAGAACACCAGCAGAGTCAACTTCTGGTTAAGGTGAAACTCCGACACTACCTTCGGAAGGAACTTCGGGTGGGGGCGCAGGACAACCTTGTTCCTGTGGAAGACCAGATAAGGAGACTCGATAGAAAGCACCTGGAGCTCTCTCATCCTTCTGGCTCACAAGAAGGTGGTCTTCCACAACAGGTGAGAGATGTCACACCTGTGTATCGGTTTGAATGTCTTGCCCATTAGCTTAGCCAATACCAGCAGTAGATCCCACAGAGGTGGAGGTTCTCGCACCAGAGGGGATATGTGATCAAGGCCTTTGAAGAAGCGCCTGACCACCTTCTCCTGCACAACCGACTGCTTTCCGGCCCGCACCCGATAAGCAGAGATAGCTGCCAGGTGCACCTTAAGGGTCGTCGACCGAAGCCCTAGCTGAAAAAGGGATCACAGGTAGTCCAGAATGCTAGCCAAGGAGCATGAGGAAGGGTCCAACCCCTTACGCTGACACCAAATAGAGAATCTCTTCCATTTGCAGGCGTAGCATTTCCTGGTCGACTCCTTACGGGATGCCTCAACAATGTTGAGGACCTCGTCGGAAAGACCCAAGGCCTGAAACTCTAGCCACTCAGGAACCAGGCCGTCAGGTGCAGGGATTGAAGGTCCAGGTGTAGAACTTTCCCCTGGGTGACTGAGATCAGGTCCAGGCGGGCTGGGAGCTGCCTCAGGAGCCTGGAGCTGAGGCTGAGGAGATCTGGATACCAGAACTGGTGGGGCCAGTCTGGAGCTACCAGAATCTCCTGCACCTTGTTCCTCCTCACCTTGAGAAGCACCTTGTGGATCAAGGGAACTGGGGAAAGGCGTAGAAGAGGCCCGGGGTCCACGGCCTCAAGAAGGCATCCTCCTGCAGCGAGCCCTGCTGAGGGGAGCGGGCATGAAACAGCCTCAGCTTTGCATTCTCCCTGGAGGCAATAATAATAATAATAATAATAATTTTATTTATATAGCACCTTTCACAATATCAAGGTGCTGAACAAATCCATAAAAACATCAACAAACAGTACAAATGACAAACCATAAAAATTATAAAATATATTCTAAAAGCATAATAAATTACAGTAAAATTACACACACTAAACAGTGCATTTAACTTTCAAGAAAGGCCATTCTCCAAAGATAGGTTTTTAATTTCTTTTTGAAAGTCTCCACGGAGGAGCATTCTCATAACCGGCAAGGTAGAGAATTCCAAAGAGTGGGTGCGGCATAGGAAAAAACTCTACTGCCGGAAGATTTCAAACTCACTCTTGGAATCTCTAACAACCCCATGTTGGCCGAGCAGAGTGATCAGCTAGGGCAATAAGACACCAGAAGGTCTTTCAGATAGGCTGAACCCTGATCATGAAGGGCTTTGAAAGTCAATAAAATGACTTTAAAGGTGATCCGTCACCGTATTGGGAGCCAGTGCAGCTCGCGCAGCACTGAGGTAATATGACAGGACCTGCTTGTCCCAGTCAAAACCCGGGCTGCCGCGTTCTGCACTAGCTGTAGGTGGTGGATTTCAACCCCAGAAAGCCCAAAGTAAAGGGCGTTGCAGTAACCGAGGCGCGAGGACACAAAAGCGTGGACCAGAGTTGGCAGAGAGTCAGACGGAACAAGGTGCTTAACCAGGGCAATATTCCTAAGATGGTAAAAGGAAGTCTTGACGACGGCTGACACCTGAGATTGAAAAGTCAGCATATCGTCAAGAATCAGCCCAAGGTTACGCACCCATTCAGAGGCCGGAAGCGACACACCGCCGAGAAAAATTCCAGACGGCGCGCCAGCACATGACCTCTCAATATGACCACCCGGGTCCACAATCAAAACCTCAGTTTTCTCCAAGTTCAACTTTAGCCAACTAGAATCCATCCAGTCTTGTATCTCCCCCAGACAGTTATTAAATATCGAGAGAGCTCCATCCTGGTCGGGTGCAAAAGACAGGTATAGCTGAGTATCATCTGCATAGCAGTGAAACCTCAGCCCATACCGTCTTATAATGTTTCCGAGGGGCAGCATGTACACTGCAAATAACATGGGTGACAGCACGGAACCCTGAGGCACTCCACACAACAAAGAGACTGGGCCAGAGGAAAAAATCCCCAACACAACTCTTTGTGATCTCTCAGTGAGGAATGACTCGAACCATTTAAGAACGGTTCCAGACATTCCACAAATTTGCCCCAGGCATGCTAGCAACACCATGTGATCCACAGTGTCAAAAGCTGAAGAGAGATCAAGGTGAACCAAGATAGAACATCTCCTTAGATCTCTCGGCCTCAGAAGATCATTTAGCACCCGAACCAGCGCTGTCTCGGTACTGTGTCTTTTACGGAAACCAGACTGGAAGGATTCGTAGATATTATGGATGGCTAAATGGTCATCCAGTTGAGCACCCACGACCTTTTCAATAACCTTCCCAATAAAGGGAAGGTTAGAGATAGGTCGGTAGCTGGAAAAACAATCTGGGTCAAACAGGTCCACCTGAGGTTTGCCCCAGTAGGAGAACAGATCGTGTACCACCTCCGGCAGGAGTGACCACTCGTGAGACGCAGCCCCTATCCGGCTTAGGGCATCGGCCAGAGTGTTGGAGGCTCCTACCACATGGATGGCTAGGAGATCCGCCTCCAGACTGCACACGAGGGACCAAGTGCGGAGAGTTTCCTTGCACAGGGGCATGGAGCGCATCCCAGCCTAGCGGTTTAGGTAGTACGTGGTCATAGTATTGTCCGTCTGGACCTGGACCACTTGACCCCGTACAAATAGAGTGAAGGCGGTGAGGGCTAGATGGACCACTTGAAGCTCCAGCAGGTTGATGTGGCATCAGGACTCCCAAGGGGACCAGAGACCATGTGCTCTGTGCTCCCCCAGATGGGCACCTCAACCCACTAGAGAGGCATTGGTCAATAGTGTGACTGTCAGCATGGGACGGACAAATGGGATGCCCTCCTGCAGATGAGCTGGAGCGATCCACCACTGGAGAGCGTTTCACATCTCCTGGGTCACTGCCACTGGTTGGTCCAAAGGACTGGAGGGCTGTGACCATTGGCTGGCCAGTCCCCATTGTAAGGGATGCATGTGCCAATGGGCCCAATGGACCACACTGGTGCAGGCCACCGTGAGGCCTAGGAGGCACAGGAAGTCCCAGGCAGGGCGCAATTGCCCAACCTGAAATGATTGGGCAAAGGAGGAAAGAACCTCGGCCCTGTCCGCTGGGAGCCATGCTCTGGCTCAAAGAGAGTCGAGCTCTGCCCCGATGAATTGAATCACCTGCTTTGGCACAAGTTCTGATTTGGCCTCGTTGATGAGGAGGCCAACCTGAGAGCAACCCTGGAGGGCCAGATCCCTGGACCGCTCCACCTCCAGTCTGGAGGAGGCCGCAATCAGCCAGTCGTACAGGTAAGGGTACACCCGGACCCTTCAGAGCTGCAAGAATGCTGTCATCACTGCCATGCATTTGGTGAAGACCCTGGGAGCTGGAGAGAGGCCGAAGGGCATGGCCCGGAACTCGTAAATGGACCCCTCTGCTCTGAAGCGGAAGAATCGCTGGTGGGACAGACGGATTGGGACATGAAAGAACGCGTCCTGGAGGTCCAGAGAACAGAACCACACACCTTGTTCCAAGGATGGAATGATCTGAGCCAGAGTGACCATCCTGAAGGTTCGAGACCTTAGGAACCTGTTCAGATCGTGTAGGTCTAGAATGGGAAGCCAGCCCGCCGTCCGTTTCGGAACCAGGAAATACCTGGACACAAACCCTGGGTCTGGTGGAGGATCCACCACCTCCCAGATCACCTCCTTCTGGAGGAGCAGGGCAATATCAGCTCAATGAGCCAACAGAGAGACCACGGACCCTGTAGCCCCCCGTGGGGCGACGGCTTGGAAGGGCGGGGCCTGCTCGAATTCCAGAGGCAGACCCCTCCCTACAACTCCCAACACCCAGCGGTCCGTGGTGATAGTGTACCCAGGTGGAAAGAGAGTGGGGCCGTCCCCATGGGGAACCAGGGGCGATGAGGCTTGGAGCACCTCAGCCCGTCACTGGGCAGACTTGGAGGAGGGACCAGCCGAGGGACCTCCTGGGCCTTTCCCTCCTGGCTTCCTGCTGGAGGAAGCTGCAGGCTTGGCTTTGGGGTGCCAAATGCAAGCCTGCTGGCCCTGATGCTGGTGTTGCTGGACCGGACGTGCCGCAGGGGCAGAAGGCCAAAAGGGCTTATGCTGCTGCTGGTGGCCTTTGTCCTTCTGGGCAGACGTAACTGAGTCCAAGGTGGCACTGGACTTCTTCATTCTCTGCAAATAGCCCTCCACCCCGGGACCGAACAAGTCGGTACACAGGAGGGGTACATCTGCCAGCTTGTGCTGGGTATCTGCCGTGAAGGTGGAGACCCACAGCCAAGCTCTGCAGCGCATGGCTACTATGGCCACTACTGACCGGGCACAAGAGTCTCCAATGTCAAGAGCAGTTTAGAGCTGCTGCTTTGCCCCATCCCTTCCCTGATCTCACACCTGCTTGACCGTAGTCTGGAGGTCAGCTGGGAGATGAGGAATCACATCATCCAGGGAGCCCATAAGGGCGTGGGAAAAGTGTGCAATCAGTACGGCCGAACTGGCCTGATGAAGGCCTAGAGAGGATGCAGCATACACTTTACGCCCGGCATAGTCCAGCTTCTTGGACTCTTTGTCGGGAGGCTTGTCCATGTCCCTGGTGTTCCTGGAATGCCGGAAAACACTATCGGTCACATGCCCCTCCGCAGAGGGGTGCTCCGAAAAACCGGATAGTGAGCCGGCGGGGACCGCATACTTCCTGGCCATCCTGGCCGAAGGAGCAGAACAAGAAGCTGGCCACTGCCATAACCCCAAAGCTGGGCCAACAATGACTTCAGCCACTGGAAAGGCCTCTGTGGGAGAATCCCCTTGGTCCAGTATCTCCGTGAGGGGATACTTGGCCCGCTTAGACATGGGTTCAAGCTTCATCCCAGTAGATTCTGAGACGAGCCAAAGCAAATCCATGAACAAGGATGGGCTCTTGTCCACCAACTGTCCCCCAGTGGACTCCAGGTCAAGGGACCTGGAGAACAGGGAACAGTCATCATCAGACTCCAAGGAGTCTGCGAGCAGCTGCCTAGGGCCTGAGTCACCCTCCACTTGCCAAGAACAATTAGCAGTGAGGGTGACCGACAACCGATGGGGCAACTCCTGACCCGAACAAGAATCCTTGGTCAGAGCCCCAGATTTATGTTGTGGAGGCTGGGGTTCCATCACAATGGGTGGCACAACTGGTTTCGGCTGAACAACCAGTGCCGGTTTGGGCTCCTCGATAACCACGAGGGGTTGTTTCGGCCGTTCCGGTGACAGCCACTTAATGGTCAGGGGAAGCAACAGGGTCGGCTTGTTCCGGTCAGAAGGAGCTGCTGCCACATCAAATCCTTATAGCATCGGCGCTAATTTGCACCAAAAGCCTTTCCTCGAGGAGGGAAGAAGATGAGGACGAGTGGCGCCGCCGCTTTCCTCGTTGCCGAGACCGAGACCGCCAGTGTTGGTACGATCGGCTGGACCGAGAAGAGGCCCGAGACTGAGGCCGTCGGTATGTCCAAGGGTGGGTCTGGGAGGGAGTGGGGGAAACCCGTTCCTCCCTTGACTTGGGGACCTTAACCGGGGACTCCAGCACAGAAGGCGCAGGCAAGTCCTCGGTTTCCACTGGGGGAACCGGTGAAGAAGGGTTGTCGGCTTCTTCAGTCAACAGCCCATCTGACGAGTTGAGAAAAATCTCGACCAAGTTGACGGGTGTCTCGGCTGGTGCCAGGGGCCTTAGCTGCATCCTCAACCAAAGTCGAGTGTCAACTGTCCGGGGAAGGGGACCTCTCCCGCTCCCACAAAGGCCGACGGTGGGATTTACCCTTCGAGTCCTTCTTCTTGGACCGAGAGGAATGTCCCGATGGACCCTCACCTTTTGTAGAGAGGGATTGACAAAGCTCCTTAAAAGAAGCTGTGTAGGAGGAGCCCAAGGAGAGCAGGATAAATGCCGCGACCGAGGAAGACAAAGATGCGGCCAGGGCCACCTCCTCCTCGAGGGCGATCATCTGCTCAAGTTGCTCAGCAGAGCCCGCCACCACAGACACCGCCCAACAGGCCTCCTTTGTCTTCACTGGAGGAATATGTCTCTCGGGGCGCCCAAGTTGGAGTCTGGCAGCACGGTCTTCGAGGACATTGGCTGAGAAGGACTTGCACAATTTGCAGGCCTGCGGATCATGATCAAGCCCGAGGCAATAAACGCACGTGGAGTGCGGATCGGTCTGAGACATCTTCTGCCCACAAGGGCACTGTTGAAATCCGGGAGTTGACTTATCCATTGCAGCCATGAAGGAAGAAACACACCAAAGTCTAGAAAATTTAAGAATTAACTTTGGTTTAACCAGCAAGTTTGGATCCAGGCCTAAAACACAGAGCACTAAGGAGGGAACCTGAGCTTCCAAACAGTTAGTAAGATCTGGCGTCATGGGGCGGAGCTGAGAGTTTTATCACCCGGGTGGGTGGGAGGAGCCATCTTGAAGACCTTCCGGCAAGATTTAAAGCGACAAGGAACCTGCCATGAAGTGTGGATTGAACAACATATCCATGTCCCTAGAACTGGGGATTCTGGGGGACTGCCCCCTTATGAACTATGCCTGACATCGGGGGTGGGACCAACATCGGAGGCGGTCCCTGCTGAATACTGCTAGCTAGAAAATTTCCATGGGGTCTTGGCACCTGCCGGCTTAAGTCCTAATGGTGTAACCTGCTGCAAGAGCTGTTTCTCAAAGTAAGATCCCCAAATCTTCTAAGCACTCCCTACTCGACTGGGTGCTTTCTTCCCACCCTCACTGTATCTCTGCCACTGGTGTACTTCCCGATGCCCTTAGCGACCACTGTATCACTTTCTGTGTACAAAAAGCTTCAACCCCTAAGTCAGCATCCAAATATATTTGGTACCGCCCCATCTGCCACCTGGACTCAAACTCCCTCTTGCATGATTTATTCCATGCAGATTGGTCACCTATGTACTCAGCCCTAAATGTAAACTCAGCTCTCCAACTGTTCTCCAGCACCATTACATGTGTCTTGAACATTCATGCCCCCTTAAAAAAGGCAAGAGTAAAACATCACCTCCCTTGGATAACTCTGAACCTCCTTTTCCTCTGTAAGTCACGTGACAAAAGCTGGGCAAAATTCAAGGCCTCCCTCCTTCCTTTGGATTTTCAGTTCTACAGGTCCCTCAGAAATGCTTGCACACAAGCCATCAGAAAGGCTAAATCTAGCTAGTTGAAGTCTCAGCTTCAAGCTAGACCAGGCTTCCAGGCTAATTTCTGGCATGCCCTCCACAATCTCATAGATCCCCTCCGCCCAAGCCCCATCGAATTCTAAACATTGAGGGAACATCAGTCTCTGACTCAACTGCAATTGCAGAGGCCTTCAACAAATTCTTTACCACCTGCACACTCCCCGATTACCCTCTCCCCTCACCGCTGATTTCCCCCATACACTGCTGGGCCTGGTTTCCCTTTTCCCCCATCTCCTCCCAAGAAGTCTACAAGGCTCTAATGGCCCTCAACCCCACAAAATGTAGCCCAGTTTCCACCCAAAGTTTCTCTGTATCTCCGCATCCACCACAACAGCCCTCCAGCTCACCTCAACCTCTCCCTTTCCACCAGCTCCATCCCTTTGGCCTGGAAACTTGCCAAAGTGCTCTCCCTGCACAAAGGTGGAGACCCAACCTCACCTTGCAGCTACAGATCCATATCGCTCCTACCAGCTCTTGCAAAGCTCCACAAGTCCCTTATCTACTGTAGGTTCCAGGAACACCTAACTGCCACAGACAGTCTCTCTCTCCCTACCAGTCCAGGTTCAGGAAACAGCACTCCACAGTCTCCTCCCTGCTCCATGTAACTGACGCAATCTAGTCTGCCATGGACAAAGGCCTTGTCACAGCAGCCATCTTCATGGACTTGGCTAAGGCCTTTGACTCTGTCTCCCATACCCTTCTTGCCCAGAAACTTCACTCTGCCAGGCTATCCCCTGCTGCAACAAACTGGTTTCACTTGTATTTTCAACACAGGCACCAATCTGTTCTTGTAGGAACCGCCCTATTCCCCCTCTCCCCTAATTTAACCAGTGTCCCCCAAGGGTCCATACTGGGTCCCATTCTTTTCACAATATTTATAAATGACCTCCCCTATGTCTGCTCCCCCTTCAATATTCATATGTATACAGACAACACTGTTTTATTCTATTCTGGTCCCTCTGTTGCCAATGTCATAGCCCCTTTTCAGTGCGACTTCAGTAAAGTGCAGACCTGGTTCCATCAAAGCCAACTAAAACTAAATTCTAGAAAGACAGTTTCAATGTTCTTTGGATCAAGGCAAAAGCATTCCAAATCCCCTAACCCTGCCACCTTTACCACCCTTGACGGTTCACCCCTCTAATCAGTCAACTCATTCAAATACCTAGGGATCTGTCTGGATTGCAGTCTTGACTTCTCTACATGCAGACTCCATCTGTTCGAAGCTTCTCCTCAAACTCGGAGCCCTTTATGCGCACAAAGGCTGCCTCAGTATGTCAACTCGGCGTGACTTAGTCACAAAAAACATTCTTCCTATTATAGACTATGCTGATATTGTCTATTGCTCAGCTCTGGCTACATTGCTAGCCAGATTGGATGCCCTGCTAAATTCTTTTTGCCATTTTGTCATCACCTCCCCCCTCTCACCACTGAACCCTCTACTTCTCTCTCTCTCAATTGCCCTTCCACCAGGTGCCAGGTGAATAGCTTCACTTTCATCTGAAAATTCTGGTTTGGGACTCTCCCTTCCTACCTCAACACACGTCTTTCTCCTGTTAGCTCCTCCGAGTACCCCCTTCATTCTAGGGATGCTTGAACGTTCTCCCTTCTACTCCCTTGCACATGTTCAGGCCAAGTAGCTTTCTCCTACCACCTCCCTCACCTCCGGAAACAATTCTCATGGGCCACCCACCATGTCCCTTCCTTCTCTGCCCTCAAATCCCTGCTTTGCACCTTCCCCTCTGCTCCTTGCACTTGTCCCTCCTCTCCAATTGCCCCTTCACCCACACCTCCCAACCCTTCCTTCACATTTTCCAAATGAACAGCACCCTCACCTACACAAGAGGCCCACTATTCCGGTGATCTGACACCCTTTCTTTTGCTTGTTTTGCTAAACACATCTGTGTCTCCTCTGTCTCTGCTGTTGCCAGAGTTGCCAATCCCTCGCCATTTCTGATATGTACATTCTCTAATTTGTTTCTTTACAAAGTCAGGTAATTCAATTGTTTCTCTCTGCACTGTAGTGTACTTATCATGTATATATTGTATTACTTTGTAAAATGTTGTTGCTGCTGTTTATTCCAGAGTGTATTGTATAGTCACTGTAACATTCTGGTTCAGTTCTACCTACCAGTGTATTTTTTTATTTGATTATGTAACTTCCTTGTCTGTTTCTTCCATATTTGTGTATTAACCCCCGGGTGACACCTGGAAATGAGCCTCAGCTCAGTGTGCCTTTCCCGGTTAACAACTCTTAAATAAATAAATGTATGAAACAGGATTCATCTGAAAACAAGCTTCGGATGCAGTATGTAATTCCTGTATAAAAATTAACATAGAAACATAGAATTTGACGGCAGATAAGGGCCGTTTGACCCACCTAGTCTGCCCATTTTCCTACCTAACAGATAAGCTGCAGATCCTAGTTAACCAACAGTTTACTTCCTCCTACCCCCCACTAGGACTGCCTTATGTCTGTCCCATGCATTCTTGAATTCTTCCACTGTTCTTGACTCCAAGACCTCCTCAGGGAGGCTGTTCCATGCATCCACAGCCCTCTCTGTGAAAAAATACTTCCTCACATTACCTCTGAGCCATCCCCCCTCTATCTTCAAATTGTGCCTCCCTTGTTCTTGCACATCTTTTTTTCTGAAAGATGCTACCCTCCTGGACTTTGTTGATTCCCTTGAGGTACTTGAAAGTTTCTATCATGTCCCCTCTCTCCCTTCTTTCCTCAAAGGGTATACAAGGTTATTCAGCAATACAGAAAACTCAGAAATGAGTGTAAGAAAACTATCAGGGGGGCCAAAAGTGATTTCTGTAAGGCCGCCCTTCTCAGCTCTGCAAAAGACCCCAGACGTTTCTGGAGAACCATCCAAACACTGGTCAGCGGTCGCTCCAACTCTGGGGTCACTGACATGCTCATCGGAAGTGTCTCCTGCAACAATCCCCAAGTGATTGCCCATGCTCTTAACTCCCATTTCACTGACCTCCCTACTTTCCTCCCACTCGTGCCTACGGCCTGGGATTCAAACTGTTCTGCTTCCACGACCCAGCGGAAGTCTGGTCTGTCCTGCCCTCCATTCATCTAAGGGTGGTATCGTTAAATGAGGTGCGATCTCTTCTCCAAGGCCTCTCCCAGTATGCAAGCTCTGGCCTAGATAACCTGGAGCCCAAGCTCCTCAAACTTGGCGCCCCCCTCATAGCCTCCCCGGTGGCCCACATCTTCAACCTATCCCTTACCCAGGGTCAGATCCCTGATATCTGGAAGGTTGCCAAGGTCGTCCCTGTCCCAAAGCAGGGCGACCCTAAAATCCTGGATAACTACCATCCTATAGCCATCCTCTCTGCTGTCAGTAAGCTCCTGGAAAAGGTGGTAGCCAAACAACTCTCGGAGTATATCCACACCCATGGACTGCTGTCCCCTGCCCAACACGGCTTTCGTAAAGGGCACAGTACTACCACGGCACTCATCTCTTTCTCTTGCAGCATCAAAGCAGCAATGGATCTGGGGCAACTCTCAGGTGCTGTGTCAATTGGTTATCAAGGCCTTGACCTCGTTGATCACGACCTGCTTGTCTGCAGATGAGGGTCCTTGGTCTGTCCCTTCTGCTCTAAATTGGATCTCTGACTATCTGCATGGCAGAGAACAACTAACTAAATTCAACAAAGTCCTCTCTGACCCCCTGCCTGTAACCTCTGGTGTCCCACAGGGCTCAGTGCTGGGTCACCTACTCTTTTCCCTGTTTATTAACAATCTCCCCGCTGCGGCCACCAGATGCCAAGTTACCATGTACGTGGATGACCTGGTCCTCCTGGCCCACTCCTGTGATTCAGCCACTCTAAACCACCACTTATCAGAGGACCTTCGGAACATCCAGGCATGGCTCTCCAACCATAAGCTGGTCCTCAACCAGAAAAAAACCCAGGCCATGCTATTTGGCTCTTCAGCCAAAATTCGGGCCTTTTCAACTCCCCTGCAAATCAACTATGAAGATGGTACCCCTCTTCCTACTGTGATCTCCCTTAAATATCTTGGTGTGACGCTTGATCCCCAACTGGACCTGGGAAGTCACATCCACAATGCTAGTAGTGGGGTAAACCGCAAGCTGGGGTTGGCCTACAGGGCTAGGTACAATCTCACCCCTGCAGCTCGCCTAGCTCTTGCCAGGGGAGTATTATTCCCTTCCCTCAGCTATGGTTCCCACCTATTTGCTCATACTTCCAAGGTCCTCCTAAACAAGTGGAGCATGACGTACAACAACAACTGTCGGTTTGCCCTGGCCGCACCCCACCTTACCCATCACTGTGAACTCTATGATAAGCTTGGATGGCTATCCCCGGTCAATCACTTTAATTTTAGCACTGGGTGTCTCATGAGCAAAGTAATCAGCTCCGGCACCCCTCAGGAACTGGCCCGGTTTCTCACCCCAGCTGACCTCTCCCCATCCTCTGAGATCCCAGGGCCTAGCTACTAAATGTACCTACCACCCGCACCTCATGGGGACGAAGCTTTGCTGCTCATGCTCCCAGGCTTTGGAACTCCCTTCCTGAAAGAGTGCGCACTGCCCTTCTCACAAGCTCTTTCAGACCTCCTGTGAGAACACCTTAAGCTGGCCTCTGCATTACGTGGCTAAAAGCCACCCTAGCACATAGTTCCTGGGTGCTCACTGGCCAGATGGCTACCTCTCCAGCGCTGCTACCTGATCTCACTCCCTACCTCACTGGCCTGCCCTATGGTGTTCCACACACCATTATTTCTTTGCCTGCCCTGCTGGTCAGTGTATTTAATTTCAAAATTGTATCTTGCCCCCAGTCTTGGTAACTGGGTGTACTTTCCAATCAAATGTAAAACTGTTTTTCTCTCCTGCTTGTTGTATTGATGTACCTGTTATACCCTATTGCTGTATTGATGTACCTGTTATACCCTATTGTACTCTCCCGGGTTGTTCCTGAAAATAGGCATAAAACTTGTCTAGTGTACCTACCCAGTTAACAAAAACTAAATAAATAAATAAATACAAATTAAGCTCCTTTAGTCTTTCTTCGTATGTCTTCTGTTGCAGACCCTTCACCATTTTGGTTGCCCTCCTCTGAACAGTCTCCACTCTGCCTATGTCTTTGCGGAGATGGGGTCTCCAGAACTGCACACAGTACTCCAGATGGGGTCTCACCAACTGTCTGTACAGAGGGATAACAACTTCCTGTTTTCTACTATTGATGTCTCTTCCTATGCATCCCAGTATCTCCCCAGCCTTCCTTACTGCCTTCTCACATTGCTTGCCCACCTTTAGGTCATCTGATATAATTACCCCCAGGTCCCTCTCCATTTTTACTGTTGTCAGTACCTCACCCCCCTTTGTGTACACTTCCCCTGGGTTTTTGTTTCCCATGTGCATTACCTTGTACTTCTTTGCATTCAATCTGAGCTGCCATACATTTGCTCATTCCTCCAACCTTGCCAAGTCCCTTCTCATCCTTTTCACTCCATCTTGTGTATCAACCCTGTTGCAGATCTTTGTGTCGTCTGCAAAGAGACATACTTTTCCTTCCAGTTCCTCTGCAATGTCACTTATAAAGACATTAAAAAGGACCGGTCCCAGTACTGAACCCTGCGGTACCCTACTAGTAACCCTTCTTTCTTCACTGTGTACTCCATTTACTACTACCCTTTGCATTCTGTTGTCTAGCCAATTTTTTATCCAGGCTACCACCTTGGGACCCACTCCAAGGCTGGCTAACTTGTGTATTTGTGTGGGACTGTATCAAATGCCTTGCTAAAATCTAGATAGGCCATGTCCACAGCCCCTTCCTGGTCTACTACTTTGGTCACCCAGTCAAAGAAGTCTATTAGATTCGTCTGACATGACCTTCCACATCGTGAATCCATGCTGCCTTGAGTCCTGTGCCCCACTGGCCTCAAGGTACTCAACAATTCTTTCCTTCAGAAGTGATTCCATCATTTTCCCTACCACTGAGGTCAAACTAACTGGTCTGTAGTTTCCTGCCTCTGTCCTGCTCCCACTTTTGTGAAGAGGAATCACATCTGCCCTCCTCCAGTCCTCGGGTACCACCCCATCCTCCCATGATTTGTTAAAGAGAGTAGTCAGCCGTGTCACTAGTTCTACCCTCAGTTCTTTTAGAATTCTTGGGTGAATCCCATCAGGCCCCATTGCTTTGTCCACCCTCAATTTTATTAGTTCTTTCAGAACCCTTTCTTCTGTAAATGGACTGGAATCGACCCCAGTCTTCAGAGTGTTTCTCTTGTTTGGTTTAGGTACCTCCACCTCCTCTTTCTTTGTGAATACTGAGCAGAAATATTCGTTCAGTATCCCTGCTTTTTCCACTGTCACCCTCTACTCACATTCCCTCCCCTTTATTAAGCCTCGGTATCCCTCCTTTGGTCTTTCTTCGCTACCTAATATACCTATAAAAGGTCTTTTCCCCCTTCTTAACAGAATTGGTTATCCTTTCCTTGGTTTGGGCCTTTGCTATTCTGACTGCCTTCCCAGCCTCTTTCTGCTTATTTTTATTTTAGTAATTTTATTTACTTACAAGTTGTGACATGATGGCATTCTTTTCTTGAACCTAACTGTATGGAATAATCTCCCGAATTATTTTTTTTTTTTTTTACCTGTACCTTTTCTGTTTTGCTGGCTATCCTCTGGAGGGAGCCCCAACCCCCATTCCCTGGCATCCACCATTCGGCGCTGGCCTGCGCTCCCAGGGCTCCCCCCCACGGTGGGGTCCCCCGATGCCACCGGAGACTGGATTCAGTGAGGCCAGCGCCATGGCTGGCCAGGAGCAGAGCCTGCAAGGTGCCCTCCACCATTGTGCCATGGCTCTTTTTCCTGGTTTTCTCTTCCTCCCAGGAATAGAGGTGTGCAATGACACCTATGGAGAGGAGCACGCACGCGTCCATGTGCGCTCCCTCCAGGCATCTGCCTGAACTCCTCTCCCTTGAGCAGCATGGTGCCCTGTCCCCCAGCCGAACCACCCTCCCTGGAGAAGGAGAGCAGTCCATCGGATGCTCAATCCTTCTCTGCCCCTGCCAACCCCCAGCGGCCCATGCTCATTTCCGAACATGGGTTGCCAGCTTAGCACGAGGTAAGGCGTCCAGCGCCTCAGCCCTCAGTGCCACCGGGCTGGCTAGTCTCCCAAATTATGCTGAATATTTCAAACCTCTTTAACAATGTTTAATTTATTCCTACAATGTTGTTTTTACTCCACAAAAATCTGTAGTGGTGCAAATGTTGACATAGCACCGTACACGTCTCCAGTAAAATGTGTTTGCTGCCACTGCTTTATCATTGTTGCCTGAGGATGTGGTTAAAAATGGAACATTGTGTAAGTTCACTTTTCTGATAATAACATTCCAAATGAGATTATTTTTCTTTGGGGGGAGCGTTATCTTAATCTGTAGGTATTCTAAAGCCACTTCCTTTATATCTAGAGCAGCCCCTGTAAACATCTCACTACTGCATCTGCAGGCAACATGGACCCCACACTAGCAAACATCATTCAGTTATTCAGCTTTTATTGTACTGTGCCACTCCAGGCATGGCGTACTCAGGGTGCATGACAAAGAACAGTTCTGTTAATACAATACCAGTAAACATAAAAACAGCAACACAACAGGTCTGGCATATAAACCAAAACACATGAATACAATTCAACCTGTATAAACAGACAGGAATTTGAAGGTGCAACCAACTAAGCAGCAGAAAATATGGGTTACTAATGTGCAACCTTAGTACTACTAGTGGTACAGAGTTCACAACCACACTTTGGCAGTTCTGCTGGGGGCAGCTGAGTCATCGGAAGTCTTCAGGCTGAGCTCCTCCCACCAACTGGATAGTATATCCTCCAGTTCAACCCCATGATGTCAAATCTTCTGCATGGATCTGGGTGCCCCAATTCCGGGGAGGTCAGGTGGATTATGTGGATGTGAACTCTATACCACTAGCAGAACTACGGTTACAGGCGAGTAACCTATACTTCTAACAATGTAGATCCAGTTCACTATCCATACTCTGGCAGACTCTTAGCAGTCCTCTAGGAGGGGGTAAGGCACGCACCACTATTTGCTGAAGAGGCTGGAGAACTTAGGACCTAAATGCAGCATCCCAATGACTCATTATGTCAATGCTGTAATGGGAGATGAAGGTGTATTCTTTATTCAGGTTGCAACCGTGCATATCTCTGCAAGGGGTTATCCCTGGAAGCAGCCACTGAGGAAGTGGTATGTCTGGTGGAATGAGCCCTAAGCCTCTTGGGTAACTCCCTATCAACCAACCTACAGCAGAGGTCGATACAGGATGTAATCCACCTGGCAATCATGTGCTTTGCTGCCGGTCTGCCAGCCATGGCTTCAGCGTACTTTAGAAACAGCTGGTGAGCCTCACCCTGAACTCTAGCCATGCACTCCTTGTACTAATAGAGCACCCTCCACAGGCCCAGAGTATGGAGCCTGCGACCAGTCTCCGAGGTAGGGTTGGTAAAGTACACCAGTAAGTTAATCACCTGGTTAACCTTCAGATGGGGGCAAAGGATGACCTTGTTGTTGTGGAAGCCCAAATAAGAAGACCCCACTGAGAGTGCCTGAAGTTCACTGATTCTTCTGGCTGACATGATGGCCACCAAGAAGGCAGTTTTCCATGACAGATGTGACATCTCACACTTGCGCATTGGCTCAAATGGCATGCAATAAGCAGTGCCAACCCCAGCAGTAGGTTCCACTGAGGTGCAGGTTCGTGCAGAGGAGGGAACAAGTGACCCAGACATTTGCACAAGTGCTTGACCACTTTCTGCTGGACCACCACTAGCATATCAGCCCACACCCAGTATGCAGGTATGGCTGCCAGGGGTACCTTCAGGGTTATCGCTTTGCACTCCTGACTAAGACAGGGGGCAGTGGATGCGGTCTACATGTACTTTAGCAAAGCCTTCGACGCTGTACCACATGGGCAGTTTGGGGATGGGTCCTAAGGTGGTAAACCCGGGTAAGAAATTAGTTAATGTGCAGGCATCAGAAGGTGGTGGCAAGCAGAACTCACTCCAGGGAAGGGAGGGTGACCAGCAAGTACCTCGGCACTCAGTATTTGAACCAGTCCTCCAAGTGACATTGTAGATGAGCTGGAAGAGAAGGTATTCCTCTTTGCAGATTATACCAAAATCTGCAATAGGGTGGACACTCCAGAGGAGGTGGAGAGAATGTGAAGAGACCTGAGAAAACTTGAGGAGTGGTCAAGGGTATGGCACCTGGGTTCAATGTGAAAAAGTGCAAAATCGTGCACCCAGGGCACACAAACCCTGAGGCGAAGTATAAAACGAGGCAGGAGGTACTGACGGTTACCAAATAGGAAAGACACCTTAGAATAATCATATCTGATGACCTCAAGGTGGCGAGGCAGTGCAACAAGACAGTAAGTAAGGCCAGCGGGATGCCTGCGTGCATAGGGTGGGGTATCACCAGCAGAAGGAGGGAAGTGGTGATGCCACTGTATAGATCGCTGGTGAGACCCTACTTAGGAGTACTGTGTCCAGTTCTGGAGACCACATCTCAGGAAGGACATAGAAATGGTAGAGGCTGTCCCAAGGGAGGAAAACTAAAATGGTGCAGTGGTTGCATCAGAAGCCCTATGAGGAGACAATGAGGGACATCAATAAGCACACCCTGGAAGAGAGGAGGGAGAGGCAAAACATGATAGAAACAAATAAATCCCTCACGAGGTGGAACAAGGTACAGGATGGGAGTATTTTTTTAGAGCAAAAGATGCATGAGAACAAGGGGACATACAATGAAGCTGGAAGGGGGAAATGAGAAGCACTTCTTCAATGAAAAAGTGGTGGATGCTTTTACAGTCGTCCAGCAGAGACAGTGGGAGTGGAAACAGTGGTGGGCTTCAAAAGCATGCATGGGACAGACACAAGGAAATCTTAGTTGAGAAGCTTGGGGAGGGAGCTGAAGACTGAGTAGGGTCTGCAGTGACAGTATTAGCAGAGACAAATGGCAGACTAAGTAACATAGAAACACAGACTTTGACAGCAAATAAGGACCACTTGGCCCATCCAGTCTGCCCATTTCCCTACCTATTGGATAAGCTGCAGATTCTAGTTAACCAACAGCCTACTTCCTGCAACCCCCACTATAATTGCCCTATGTCTGTCCCATGCATGTTTGAATTCCCCTGTTTTAGACCCCACAACCTCTCAGGAAGGCGGTTCCATGCATCCACCACTCTCCATGAAAAGAATTCCTCACATTACCCCTTAGCTGTCCCCCCTCTAACTTTAAATTGTGTCCCCTTGTTCTTGCACATCTCTTTTTCTGAAAGATGCTACCCTCCTGGACTTTGTTGATTCCCTTGAGGTACTTGAAAGTTTCTATCATGTCCCCCCCGTCCCTCCTTTCATCAAGGGTATACATATTAAGATCTCTCTTAGTCTCTCTTCATATGGTTTCTGATGTAGACCCTGCACTATTTCAGTTGCCCTCCTCTGGACTGCTTCCATCCTGTCTACGTCCTTGCGCAGATGAGGTCTCCAAAACTGCATGCAGTATTCCAGATGGGGTCTCAACAACTGTTTGTACAGAGGGATAACCACTTCCCTTTTTCTACTTGTGATGCCCCTCCCTATGTATCCCAGTATGCCCCTGGCTCTCCTTACTGACTTCTCACATTACTTACCCACCTTTAGGTCATCTGATATGACTACACCCAGATCCCTTTCCATTATTTTGTTTAGTACCTCCCTGCTATTGTGTACTCTTCTCCTGGGTTTTTGTTCCCAGGTGCATTACTTCACTTCTTTGCATTGAATCTAAGTTGCCATATGTCTGACCATTCCTCCAACCTTGCCAAGTCCCTTCTCATCCTTTCTAACCCCTTGTGTATCAGCTCTGTTACAGATCTTTGTGTCATCTGCAAAGGCATACCTTTCCTTCCAGACCCTCTGCAATGTCACCTATAAAGATGTTAAGAGGACTGGACCCAGTACTGAGCCCTGAGGTACTCCACTAGTAACCCCCCTTTATTCAGAATGTGTTCCATTCACTATTACCTTCTGTGTCCTATTGTGCAGCCAGTTTGCTACCCAGGCTACCACCCTGGGACCCACTCCAAGGCTTGCTAACTTGATTATTAATCTTTTGTGCGGGACTGTGTCAAATGCCTTGCTAAAGTCTAGGTAGGCCATATCCCCAGCCCTTCCCTGGTCTATTACTTTGGTCGCCCAGTCAAAGAAATCAATTAGATTCATATGGCATGACCTTCCTGCTGTGAATCCATGCTGCTTTGGGTCCTGTGCCCTGCTGGCCTATAGGTACTGAACAATTCTTTCTTTCAGAAGTGATTCCATCATTTTCCCCACCACTGAGGTCAAATTAACAGGTCTGTAGTTTCCTGCTTCTGCCTTGCTCCCACTTTTGTGAAGGGGAATCACATCTGCCCTCCTCAAGTCCTCAGGTACCACCCCATCTTCCCATGATTTAAAAAGTGTGGTTAGTGGTGTCACTAGGTCCTCCCTTACCTCTTTTAGGATTCTAGGGTGAATCCCGTCAGGCCCCATTCCTTTGTCCATCTTGAGTTTTAGGAGTTCTTTCAGGACTCTTTCTTCTGTAAATGGACTGGCGTCAACCCCACTACCCAGAATGCTTCTATTGTTTGGTTTAGGTAACTCCTCCTCTTCTTCTTTTGTGAATAGTGAGCTAAAGTATTCATTCAGTATCTCTGCCTTTTCACTGTCTCCCTCTGCCCACCTCCCCTCTCCTTTATTAATCTTCACTATCCCTCCTTTAATCTTTTTTATGCTCCCTAATTTACCTATAAAAGGTTTTATCCCCCTTCTTAACGGAGTTGGCTGTCTTTTCCTCGGTTTGGGCCTTTGCTTTTCTGACTGCCTTCTCCACTTCTTTCTGCTTTAATTGATAAAGCTCCCTGTCGTGCTCCTTCTGCGATTCCTTATACATTTTGAATGCAGCCTTTTTTTCCTCAACCTTTCCTGACCAATCTTTCGAGAACCATAGTGGTTTTTTATTCCGCTTTGTTTTCTTTGTTTCACACAAAGGCTTGTTGCCTCCATGATGGCAGTTTTGATTTTTCTCCATTGTTCTTCCACCCCTCCTTTCTTGCCATTTGCTAATACATTCCTCAGGTATTCACCCACTATGCCAAAGTTAGTCCTTCTAAAGTCCACTATCCTTGTCTTTGTATGGCTTGTCTCCATGGTTGTGTTTATTGTGAAGCACACTGTGCAGTGGTCGCTTGTTCCCAGATGTCTACTAACTTCTAAATTTGTGATCCTCTCTCCATTTGAGAGTACCATGTCTAATATTGTTCCCTCCCGAGTGGGTTCCACCACTAGCTGTCTAAGGCATGCCCCCTGTAGGGCATCTAGAATGACCCTGTTCTTGGATGTGGCTGCAGTACATGTCGTCCAGTTAACAACTGGCATATTCAGGTCCCCCATCAACAGTATCTCCCCTTTTTCAGCCATTTTGAGAATGCCCTCTATCATTTTCTTGTCCATTTCCTCCCCTTGAGACGGGTGTCTGTATGCAGCCCCTGTGCGGATTGTGATGCCATTCCCTGTCTCCAAGGTGACCCAAAGTGCCTCTTGTCCTCCCCCTTTACTTTTTAGTTCTGTAGCTTTGATCCCTTCCCTTATGCAGAGAGTTACTCCACCTCCTCTTTTACCCTTCCTGTCCCTTCTGTAGATTGAGTACCCTGGTATGTTGACATCCCAGTCATGTTTCTCCGTGTACCATGTTTCTGTGATTCCCACAATATCCAAGTGTTCCTCTTCCATCAGGGCTACTAGCTCTGGAAGCTCGTTTCCCAGACTATGGGTATTGGTACTCATTGCCCTCCATTTAATGTTGGCTTTATTCTTTTTTACCCTATCCCTGCTCTTATTACCCTTGTCTATTTTTCCATTTACCTCTGTCCTGCCCTCTGTCAAGCTCTGTACCTCAGTGTTTACCCTACTACCTGCCATGTTTTGTGGGGGGAGGCTTGAACTTTTCTGTTTCCTATCAGCACCTCCCCCCTTGTCTAGTTTAAAAGCTTGCCAAGGAAGCCTCTAAACCTATCACCTGTGAGCTTGTTTCCCTTCCTGGATAGATGCAGACCATCATGCCAGCATAGACCTTCATCTCTCCAGGTGGACCCCAGTCCCCAATGAAGCCAAAGCCCTGTGCTCTGCACCAGTTTTGCAACCATTCATTAAACTGCATGGTGTGCAGTACCCTAGCCTCACCCCTGCCATAGACTGGCAGCACCTCTGAGAAGGTTACCATGCTTGCTACCTCTCTGAGGCCCCTCCCCAATTCCACAAATTCATCCTGCACTGCACTGATCTCATGCCTAGCTAGGTCATTTGTCCTGAGGTGGACTATGATATCTAGTTTCCTCTTCTGTGATGCTGCTTCTGCAATCCTGAGGATTTGCTTCCTGTTCCTCCAAGCATACCTCTCAACCTCCCCTCATAAATCAGGGACAAGGCTTAAAAAAATCAACTAAGAAAGAACAAGTCTGTAACTTTTATGTTTGATATTATTTTGTACTTATAACCCCACTGTTTAGTCACAGAAACACAATTTTAGGAGGGCAGAGTAACATTTTTAGACAAATCAAGTCCCTGAAAATCAGGGACAGTTGAGAGGTATGCCTCCAAGCCATGGCACCAGGCAGGCACCTTACTTGCCTCTCCTCTCCCTTCCCCAGGTCTACACCCCTAACAAATGAGTCCCCTATCGGAAGCTGTTTCTTTCCCCTGTTGTGTCCCTTGCCACACTTTTGTGGGTCTCCCTTGTGGATGTCCTCAGCATTCTCCTTGGTCTCCACTGAGGGTGTCATCATAGAGGAACCTTGATTTGCCAGACTGACATATGATTTGTGTAGAGGTACAACTCGGGGGCTACGCCTCTGTTCCACTACTTTACTACTACTACCACCCTCACCCTCCCCGAACCCACTGTGGTCTATCTGCTCTTCACACATGGCAACCTCTGAGGCAGTGGTTGTGGAACTGGTGCTCTTTGGGTGGGGGAGGCCTCCTTAGTCCTTGATAGTTCAGCCTGGAGGTGGGCAACCTCCTCCCTCAGAGCTGACAGCTGCCGGCAAATAGGGCAGCAATGCAGGTTCCAGAATGTATCCCAGAAAACTGCTGCCCCACAGCCAGTGCATTGCACCACTCCCCACATGTACCTCTTCCTTAGTATATACAATGAATAATATATAAAATATTTTTTTTTTTGTGTGTGTGTGTACTTACCCATTATGCACTGTGCTGGGTTATTTAGGAAACAACAGTTCTGCCTCAAGTCCTGTTGAGGAAGTGACATCAGAACCTTGGCTATAAAGGAAATGCCACAACCACTGGTGACTGTTAGAAACAATCAAAAACACCACTGCTCCACCACCTTGGTGAGTACTGCCCTTTATAGCAAGTCAACCAACACCACAATTTACTAGGCCACTGCTCCTACACAAACCACTCTACTGAGTCCAGGGATAAAAATGAACTCACTGCTCAGCAAGCAGGACACTTCTAAAATGTTGCACAAATATCCTTCCAAATCCTAGGTCTCTAGCACAGGAATCAAGCAACTTCAGTTGTATTTCACCCCCTCTGGTTATACAATTACTACACTTTAATGGAATCCTGCAATTCTCTTCTTAATGCCAATAAGAAAAAATGAAACTTTCTGTAGAAAGCGTAGCTTACCTTCCTAACAAGTCCCCAACAATATTATGTTTTACCAGGTTCCCAGTTCCTCAACTGTGTTCTAGTTTGCTCTCTGCAGTACAGCAAGTTTCTCAACCTCCAACAGAAACAGGCAAGTCTTTCTGACTGGCTTTCTGAGTGGGCCAACTGGTCCTAATCTGCCATCAAATTCTGTTTCTATGAGGCAGGGACCTCAGGTAGTTGAGGGTGCTCACTATGGGGCAAGTAATGGAATCAAGCTCTTTCCCTGGTATTAAAGCCTCTAATACTTCAGGTCGGAGAGGCAAACTCCATGGAGGACTGCTGCTGAGGCTGAAGAAATCCAGATATCAGATCTGCTTGAACCAGTGTGGGACTATCAGGATCATCAATGCCTTGTCCTTCAGGGCCTTGACCACAACCTTGTGGACCAAAGAGAAGGAAGGGAATTTGTACAGGAGACTTAGGGTCCAGGGCCTTGTGAAGGCATCCCTCAACAATATCAGGCACTGGGGACAGGCATAGAACAGCATCAGTTTTCTGTTCTGTTTTCTCACGAGGCAAACAGATCCATTAGAGGGGTGTCATAGAAACATAGAATTTGACAGCAGATAAGGACCGCTTGGCCCACCCAGTCTGCCCATTTCCCTACCTGATGGATAAGCTGCCGATCCTAGTTAACCAGCAGCCTACTTCTTCCTACCCCCACCCCCTAGAATTGCCTTATGACTGTCCCATGCATGCTTGAATTGCACCACTGTTTGTGACTCCACAACCTCCTCTGGAAGGCAGCTCCATACATCCACCACCCTCTCTGTGAAAAAATACTTCCTTAAATTACCTCTGAGCACGCCCCCTTCTATCTTCAAATTGTGCCCTTGTTTTGCACCTCTTTTTTGAAAGATGCTACCCTCTTGGACTTTGTTGATTCCCTTGAGGTGCTTGAAGTTTCTATCATGTCCCCCTCTCCCTCCTTTCCTCGAGGCTATACATATTAAGCTCCTTAAGTCTCTCTTCATATGTCTTCCGGTGCAGACCCTGCACCATTTGAGATGCTCCTCCTCTGGACAGCTTCCATCCTGTCTATGTCTTTGTGGAGACTGGGTCTCAGAACTGCACACAGTACTCAGATGGGGTCTCACTAGCTGTCTGTGGAGGGATATAACTTCCTGTTTTCTACTGGTGATGCCTCTCCCTATGCATCCCAGTATCCCCCAGCCCTCATTGTTGCCCTCTCCATTGCTTGCCCACCTTTGGGTCATCTGATATATTCCCCCAGGTCCCTTTCCATTTTTGTTGTTGTTAGTATCTCACCCCCATTGGTACTCTTCCCTGGGTTTTGTTTCCCAGGTGCATTACCTTGCACTTCTTAGCATTGAATCTAAGCTGCCATATTTGACCATTCCTCTAACCTTGCCAAGTCCTTCTCATCCTTTCCTCCACCTTGTGCATCAACTCTGTTGCAGATCTTTGTGCCATCTGCAAAGAGACATACTTTTCCTTCAGTCCCTCTGCAATGTCACTTATAAAGACATTGAGAGGACTGAGTCTAATACTGAACCTCACGGTGCCCCACTACTAACCCCCTTTTCAAGTGGACTCCATTTACTATTACTCTCTGTGTCCTATTCTCCAGCCAATTCTTTGCAGGCTGTCATCTTGGGACCCACTCCCAGGCTGGCCAACTTGTATATTAATCTTTTGTGGGACTGTGTCAAATGCCTTGCTAAAGTCTAGGTAGGGCATGTCCACAGCCCCTCCTGATCAACTACTTTGGTCACCCAGTCAAAGAAATCTATCAGATTTGTCTGGCATGACCTTCCACTGTGAATCCATGCTGCCTTGGGTCCTGTGCCCTCTGGCCTCTAGATATTTAACAATTCTTTCCTTCAGAGTGATTCCATCATTTTCCCTACCACTGAGGTTAAACTAACAGGTCTGTAGTTTCTCTACTTCTGCCTTGCTCCCACTTTTGTGAAGGGGAATCACATCTGCCCTTCTCAGTCCTTGGGTACCACCCATCCTCCATGATTTGTTAAAAGGGTAGTCAGTGGTGTCACTAGTTCTACCCTTGAGTTCTTTATAATTCTGGGATGAATCCATCAGGCCCCATTACTTGTCACCTTCAGTTTTAAGAGTTCTTTCAGAACCATTTCTTCTGTAAATGGGCTGGTATCAATTCTGTATCCAGAGTGTTTCTACTGTTTTGTTTTAGGTGCCTCCCCTCTTCCGTTGTAAATACTGAGCAAAAATATTTGTTTAGTATCTCTGCCTTTTCACAGTCACCCTCTGCCCACCCTCCTCCCTTTATTAAACCTCACTATCCCTCCCTTGGTCTTCCTTCGGCTCCTGATGTACCTATAAAGGTTTTATCCCCTTCTTAACTGAGCTGGCTATCTTTTCCTTGGTTTGGGCCTTTGCTGTTCTGACTGCCTTCCTTTTGCTTTAACTGATACAGTTCTCTGTCCTGTTCCTTCTGTGATTCCTTGTGCTTCCTGAATGCTTTCTTTTCTCTTGAACCTTCACTGCCACTTCCTTTGAGAACCATAGTGGTTTCTTACCTCGTTTGTTTTATTTGCTTTACACAAAGGCTTGATACCTCTGTGATGGCAGTTTTTATTATTCCCCATTGTTCTTCCACCCCTTCTTCCTGCCCGTTTACTAGTGCATTCCTTAGGCACTCACCCATTTTGACAAAGTCAGCCTTCCTAAAATCCAGTACCTTTGTCTTTGTATAGCTTGGACTCTATTGCTGTGTTGATTGTGAACCATACTGTTCGATGGTCACTAGTTCCCAGAATGGCTGCCCACTTCTACATCTGTGATCCTCTTCATCTCCATTTGAGAGAACCAGGTCTAAGATTGCTCCTCTGGTGGGCTCCAATACTAGTTGTCTAAGGCATGCCCCTGAGGCATCTAGAATAACCCACTCTTAGAAGTGGCTGCTGCAACTGCATTCAGTTAACATCTGGCATATTCAGATCACCCATCAGCAATATCTCCTTTTTCTGCCATTCTAAGTGTACTTTCTATCATTTCCTTGTCCATTTCCTCCCCCTGAAAAGGGGGTCTGTATACAACCCCTGTGCATATTGTGGTGCCATTGCGGTCTCCAAATTTACCCAGTGCTTCTTCTCCTCCCTGTTTACCCTTTTGTTCTGTTGCTTTGATTCCAGCCCTTGTAAAGAGCTACCCTCCTGTCCTCCTGTAGATAGGTGTGTCCTGGTATGTTTACATCCCAGTCATGGTTTTGTGTGTGTACCATGTTTCTGTGACTGCCACGATATCAGATGTTCCTCTTCCATCAAGCCACTAATTCAGGAAGCTTGTTACTCAGACTCACGGGCATTGGTACTCATTGCTCTCCATTTTTGATGGCTTTACCTTCTGTTGCAGCATCCCCACTGACCTTTCTACCTTGGTCTTTTTCTCATTTAGTACCCTGTTTTGTAGGGGAGGCCGGGATTTCCTGCTGCTTATCAGTGCCTCCCCTTGACTAGTTTAAAGCTTGCCAATGAAGCATTTAAACCAATTGCTCAAAAGACTTGTTCCCTTCCTGGACAGATGCAGACCATCCTGCCAGTATAGGCTGGTGTCCCCAGGTGAAACCCCAGTCCCCAATAAAGCCAAACCCCTATGCTCCACACCATTTTTTAGACCATTCATTAAACTGCATGGTGCAAAGTACCCTCGCCTCACTCATGCCATTGACAGGCAGCACCTCTGAGAAGGATACTGTGTATGCTACTCATCTTAGGCCCCTCCCCAATTCTACAAAGTCCTTCTGCACTGCTCTAATCTCCATGATGAGCCAAGTCATTTGTCCCTAGGTGGACAATGGCGTCCAGCTCAGACTCCGTGCAGCTGTTCCGTGATCCTGAGGATCGCTTCCTGTCCCTCAAGCCATGGCACCAGGCAGGCACCTTACTTCAGTTTTCCCTGCTCGCCCCAGTTCTATCCCCCTAATAATTGGGTCCCCCACCAGGAGCTGCTTCCTTTCCTTGTGGTGTCCTCTGTCTCCTTCCTGTGGGCCTCTCTTGTGACAGCTGTCCTCAGCCTCCTTAGTCTCCTCTGTGGGTGCATCCATAGGGGAGCTATGCTCCCCCAGAATGGTGTATGGATTGTGGAGTGGAACAACTGACTGGGTGTGCCTCTGTTCCACCATCCTCACCCTTCCTGAGCCCACTGTGGCCCAACTGCTGTGTTTTCTTCGCAACCTCTGAGGAAGTGGTGGTGGCTCTGGTGCTCCCTGGATGGGGGGTTCCCTTCCTACAGGTCCAGTGTGGCCTGGGGAAGGTTTCCTTACTACTGTCCAGCATGGCCTGAAGATGGGCAACTTCCTCCCTCAGGGCAGAGGTTGTCTGCAAATAGGGCAGCATCTCAGCCTCCAGAAAGACTCCGGAAGACTGCTGCCCCACAGCCATTACATTGTACTACTCCCATGTTTATCTACTTTTTCTTTGTGTGTGTGTGTGATTGGTTTGTTATATAGAAATATATATATTATACAATGTGATGCTTATATTGTCAGTGCAGTGTGCTAGAGAGATATGACAGTGATATACCTTGCACTCTTGAGAAATGATGTCAGAACCCAGTATAAAGGAACTATTTCCAGGGGGTGGGTGAGAGGTGGGAAAGGGGTTGGGCCTAAACTGTGCCCTTGCAAAACAGTCAGCTAAAGCTCTGACCCAGCACTGTGATGAGTGCCTTCCTGTCAGCAAGATGCCCTACACAACAATTTGACAGAAAATACCTGCTAATCAAACAGAGAAAATCCAGACAACCAACTCAGACACAGGTAACCCTCCCAGCCCCAAAACAGCCTGGTGGTTTGTGCTCTGAAAGCAGTCAGCCCAAAATAAGTCAGCTGTGCTTTACACTCTTCCTGCACTGAAAATCTTAAGAATTAAGCCAACTGATTGACTAGTGACACCTGTTGATGTAAGCAGGCCTTTCAATGTAGGCAGGCTGCTGTCTGATTCCAATACACAAAATCTTTCAGTGAAACCAGGGATATAAACTTAACTACTCAGCCAGCAGGACACTTTTAAAATGTTACAAAAATATCCCTCTAAATCCTAGGTCTCAACCCCAACAATCAAGCAAATTCAGTTGTATCTCACTCCCTCTGGTTATAAAATTACTACACTTTTAATGGATCCTGCAATTCTCTGCTTAATGCCGATAAGGAGAAAAAAAAATGAAACTCTTTGTAGGAAGCGTAGCTCCCCTGTTTTACAATATTATGCCTTACCAAGTTTCCAGCCTCTAATACTTCCGGTCGGAGAGGCAAACTCCATGGAGGACTGCTGCTGAGGCTGAAGAAATCCAGATATCAGAACTGCTTGAACCAGTGTGGGACTATCAGAATCGTCAATGCCTTGTCCTTCTGGGCCTTGACCACAATCTTGTGGACCAAAGGGAAGGAAGGGAATTTGTACAGGAGACTTAGGGTCCAGGGCCTTGTGAAGGCATCCCTCAACAATGTCAGGCACTGGGGACAGACATAGAACAGTATCAGTTTCCTGTTCTGTTTTCTCACGAGGCCAACAGATCCATCAGAGGGGTGTCATAGTGGGAGAACAGGTGGTTTAATACCTCAACATGCAGGGACCACTTTTGCGATGATTCTCCAACCAGGCTTAGAGTGTCCACCAGCTTACTGTTCTCTCCCACGACACGGATGACCAAGAGTCCTGTACCCAAGCTGCGCACGACTGTTCAGGTGCAGAGAGCCTCTTGACACAAGGGACTGGAGTACCTTCAGCCTGACTGTTCAGGTAGAACATGGTGGTTGTGTCATCTGTCCAGACCTGAATGATCTGACCCTTGAATTAACAAAGCAAAGTCCATCAGAGCCAGATGCACTACACAGAGTTCGAGCAGGTTGATATAGTGGCAGAACTCCAGTGGTGACCAGAACCCATGGGCTCTGTGGGCCCACAGGTGTGCTCCCCACCAGAGACATGCCCCTCATGAGTGTGACAGACAGTTTTGGGCGGACAAACAGGATTCCCTCCTCCAGGTGTTGTGGGTCCAGCCACCACTTGATGGCATCCCACACTGACTGGGTCACTACAACTGGCAGGTCCAAGTTACCTCCACACTGGGACTACTGGTGGCCTAACTCCCACTGCAGGTGTCACATTCACCAGTGAGCCCAACAGACCATGCTGGTGGAGCATGCCATATACACCCCAGCAGCCACAGGAAGTTCTGGGCAGGGCACAAGAGCCCAACCTGAAATAATCAGGCAAAGGAGGTAATATCAGATGTTCTGTCCACAGGGAGGCAAATCTCGTCCTTCAGAGAGTCTACTTCTGCCCCGATGCACTTGATCACCTGTGAGAGGACCAGCTCTGACTTGGTCAGGTAACAAGAAGACTCAAGTCCCAACAGGTCTGGAGGGCCAGATCCCTGAACCTCTCCACAGCCTCCTTGGAGGGGCTGACTATAAGCCAGTCATTCAGGTAGAGATACACTCTGACACCCTTGTGCCAGAGGAAGGCTGCTAACAAGGCAAGGCAAAATATAAAAACGCCCAATCCCAGAGGCTCTGGACACTATACGAACAATAAGCACAGCTTCAGAAAATAGAATCAATTAAATACAGAATAATTAACAGCCCAGCATAATACATCAACATACATAAAATTAATAATCAATCAGATCAATAAATAGCAATTTAGTTCAGAAATGCCTGAGCAAATAGGAGGGCCTTAAGGCAGGCCTTGAATACCTTCAAAGCAGAGGCCCCCTTAACCCCAAAGGGCAGTGAATTCCAATGGATGGGAGCGGTGACAATAAAAGCCCTGTCGCTGGCAGATTTCAACCTCATCCTTGGAATCGCAAGGGGGTCTCCATAAGAGGAACGGAGGGGGCAGACAGAGATAATAGGAACAAGAAGGTCAGATAGATAGCCAGGGCCCTGGCCATGTAGGGCCTTATAGGTGAGAAGATCCACCTTAAAGAGGATCCTCCATCTAACCGGCAGCCAGTGCAGGTCACGTAACACCGGTGTAATACAGTGGAATTTTAATTGCCCTGTTAATAGCCAGGCAGCTGTGTTCTGCACTAGCTGCAGCCTATGGAGAGATCTTCCTGTGACCCCGAGGTAGAGCGCATTACAGTAGTCAAGCCTTGATGTAACTAAGGCATGCATCAAAGTGGGGAGATCCAGAGGCGGAACAAGGGGCTTTATCCAGGCGCCATTTCTAAGATGGAAAAAACAGGAGCAGACAGTGGAGGATATCTGCACCTCCATAGTCAAACTCCTATCCAGAATGACACCAAGATTTTGCACCCTAGAGGAGGCCTTCAATGAAGCAGATCCTAGAACAAGTCCAGTCTCCGATTCAGAGGCCATCCTATCACGCACTCTGTTTGACTCCACCACCAGTACCTCCGTCTTATCTTGGATTAGTCGCAACCAGCTGTAGGCCATCTAGTCGTTAATCTCAGCAAGGCAATCATTTAGCACATCTGCCACGTTGGATGTTCCTTGGGCAAAGGAAAAATACAACAGGGCATCATCGGCATAGCAATGAAAACCCAAGCCATACTTCCTAATGAGCCCTCCCAGGGGTAGCATGTACACTGCAAACAACATTGGGGCTAATATCATTCCCTAAGGAACTCCGCAAGATAGGAGACTAGGGGTGGAGGAGAAATTCCATGTCACAACCCACTACCAGGCACTTGGTGAAGACCCTGCTCAAGAATCAGAGACCAAAAGGCATGACCTGGAACTGCTACAGAATTCCATCTGCATAGAACAAATGGTACCAGCAATTGGACAGATGGACTGGGAAATTAAAGAACATGTATTGGGAGTCCAAGAAGCAGAACCACATGCCCTGTTCCAGAGACAGAATGATGTGAATCAGAGTGACTATTCAGAACTTGCTTTTCCACATGAACTGGTTCAGACTGTGCAGATCCAGTATGGGGTGCAGTCCTTGTTTTGGAACCAGAAAGTACCTGGACACATATCCCTGAGTGGCTAGGGCATCTGGAACACAGGCTATTGCCCTATGCTCTAGGAGATGAGCAGGGTCAGCTCAAGGAACAGGCATGTCTTGTGACACCTTGGATTCTCAAGGAGCTCAGATTTGGTATGGCGGGACAACCTCCAAATCAAGAGGCAACCCCCTGCCCACCCATTCTAGAATCCACCTGTCTGACATAATTGTGGACCGCTGTGGCAAGAAGGGATACCACTGACCCCCAACCAAGAGCTAGGACAGAGACTGGATGGGAAGGGGGATGACACCCCACAACTCATCTCTACACAGTCTTGGAGTGGGCTCTAGCCATAGGGGTCATAGAGGCATCACCACCTCTGCCCCCCATTTGTTTGCCCCTGGCTGCCATACTTGAGTTTCAGATGTCAGTGTTGAAACTGCCCCTGCTTGGGCTCCTGCTAAGGTTGAAAGAACTGGAACTGAAAGGCCTCCTTTTTAGGCCTTCTGGGATGAAGCCACACAATCTAGGGTCGCAGTGGAGTTCTAAATTCACATGCAATGTCCCTCCATCCCAGGGCCAAAAAGGTTGGTGCCCAAGAAGGAGACATGGGCTAACCTATGTTGAGTGTCTTCTATAAAGGTGGAGAGCCTCATCCAGGCCTTACAATGCATGGTGATAGCCACAGCATGGACACAGGAGTCACCCATGTCCAAGGCCATCTGAAGCTGGTGTTTAGCCAACAATTGACCATGGAAGCTGTCTGTCAGATGGAAGATGTGGGAAGAGTTCTCTCCATACCCCAAACAGGGAATGGCCAAAGTTTGTCATTATGACAGTGTAGCTGGCCTGACGGAAACCCAATGATACAGCAGTGTACACCTTTTTAGCTGTGTGGTCAGTTTTCTTAGACTTCTTGTCTGAAAGCTTGTCTTCATCCCCCTGACTTCCAAATTTACAGAAGGCTGAATTCCAGACCAAGCCCTCCACAGAGAGGTGAATGGGAAACCCCAAAAGGGAGCCTGCTTGGATCGTGCACTTGTGGACCATATGGGGAAAGGTGCTGGGCAGGATGCTGGATGATGCCAAAGCTCCAGGGAGGTCCCAAGATGGCCTCAGGCATGGGAAAGGCAACCCTTGGTGAATCATCCTTGTCCAGTATGTCAGTACATGGGTACCCTGCTTGCTTCTGAACTGGCTCTAAAGAACTTTCATGGACTCCGATATAAATCGGACTACAGCAGCAAATGACACTGGCCCCGTTCGTGGTCAACACTTTGATCGATTCTCAGTTGAACATATGAAACCTGGTCGACGCCATCAATGACTTGCCTTCGTAGCTGAAGGATTCCTCAAACATAGCCCTCAACCATTTGCCACCATGGTGCACTCTGTAATCCTCATCACAGGTGAGCTCCATTGAAAGCTGGCCTGGCAAACCAGCCACAGGACGAGACTCCTTCAGAGGAGCCCCAAACAGAGGCTGCAGTGGAGGTGGCTGTGCCTGAAGAGGCAGAGAAACAGATGATGGGGAGTGTTGCAAAGCATGTATCAGCATGAGAACAACCAACAAAGGCCAAAGGACCAAAGGTCCAGGGGGCAGAGCTCTATTACCCTACCCAGCAATGGTTCACTGTTGCCAGAGGAGCTCTTCATAATACCAACACACTTTTTATCAATGCTTTGCTTCACCAGAAGATGAGAAGCATTGACAGGAGCACCTTCGGATTCAGCAGGAATAAGAGTGCGAGAGGTGCCTAGGCCTCAGTCGTCAACCCAGGCCGACACTGAAGGGCATCCTCTGGGGGTTGTATAAACCACATGCCCTGGCTGGTTAAGTGCTAGAGGCTTCAGTGGCATGATCATTGGTGAAGGCAGCACCCTTGGACACTGACTGTACTGCCTCCTCCTCCTCCTCCTCCTCTGGGTCAAGACTGAGAGAACCAGGGTCTGGGAGATCAGCCTATCATCAATCTCTCTTGAGAACCAGTTGACAGGCTCTAAAAAAATCTTAACTGCCTGCTTAACCAGAGTTAAGGTCAACAAGCTTGATGGGGGTAACCATGGAGCTCTCAACAGATCCCTTGACTGTGTTGGAGTTTTACCAAGACCAAGCAGTTAGGGGAGTCAAAGGAGTGGGAAGAGTATGATCTTTCCCAATCCCATGGCTGACAATGGCCTTTCTTGTGTCTTCTGCTGAGGTGAGAAGGGCTTCCCTGATGGTCTGGAGGGCCACACACATTTGACTTGAATTCATCAAAGAACAACCCTGAGATTCTGGCTCCAGCCAGGAACAGTGCCAAGACCAATAAAGAACTCACCACATCTTCCTCTTCTTCTTCCTCCTTGCCTACAGCTAAGCAGCCAACCTGGCAGCCGCTGAGGCCTTTTTCTGAACTTTTGACTGACCAAGGGCCCATCAGGCCTACCAGTTTATGATGAATGCTGAGAGCATGGCCTGGCACAAACTGCATCCCTCAAGCTGTGTTGATCGCCCAAGCAGTATAAGCATATGTCATGTGGATCTGTGGCCGATATTTTCTGCCTGCACCAGATGCTGAACGTAAAAGTCCACTGATTGCAATGCAGAGCAACTTTACAGTGGAATACAGATTGAAACAGTGAAAGATTCACCAGACAAAAGTGCTTAGAACACTCAAAATCCTTCAGTGCTACAGAGCTGCTAAGGAGGAGGAGACCTGTTCCTTTCATCAGCAAGAAAGACCTGACCCCACAGGGCGGTGCTGGAGGCTATACTACCTGGGTGCTGGGAGGAGCTTAGCTTGAAGACTTCCAGTGATTCAGCTGACTCCAGCACACGTGCCAGAGTATGGATAGTAAACTGTATCCACGTTGTTAGAACAAGATTAACTGTAACATTACTTGAATAGAACTGCACAAAGCTGTATACTGTGCTGCAGTTTAATAGTAGGATTGCTTGTACAGTGCTACCCAATGATGTGCACTCTGTTGTTAATAATAATAATAATAACATATGTATGGTACTACCCAAAGATGTATACTTCATTATTGTTTGACAGTAACATTATTTGTACAGTACTGCCCAAACATATATGCTCTGCTGTTAATAGTAACATTACTTGCACAGTACTACCCAAAGATGTATATGTAACCCCACTGCAAATGTGGGTTCACAAAAGTCTTCCAGGAGCTTGCCTGAATGCTCTAATTTTGGGCGGTGTCCGGCCTCTGAGCTGTTTAAATGTGGTTCCAAGTGAGTGCTATTTGAGCCTCCATGTACTGTCTCTTTAAGAGCTGTCTGCTTTGCAGACATAATTAATTTAGAAGGGGGATTGAGTGTTTCAATGTCCGAGTCCCGCCCGGGCTACTGTCAACTCACTCCGTTTCTGCTGTCACTAAATGCGAAGAAGGAGTTCTTTCAAAAGGTGTAACAATCTGCCAGGAATTGTTTAGAGTAATAATGAAAATACAGTTTGTCTAACCTGCTTTTCCTTCCAGTCTGAACTGCTTTTGCCTAGCCCTCCATTCTGGTTTTGAACTGCTGAACTGGACCAATCAGTGTGGGGGGACCTTTAAAATGGAGCCTGCTGCTGGCAAACCAGAACTTGGACTCTCATTGTGGAGCCAGCCACCTAAGTACTGCATGGCCAGTGACTCTGGGAAAGGTAGTTTTGACCTTGGCGCCTTTTTCTACCAACAGAGGGAGTCTTATTGTGAGTGACAGCTGAATCAGCCAACAGAACAGTGTGTAGCTAAAGGAAATGCCCTGCTCTGTGACTGGAAAGATCAGATGAGTTGTGGCAGTGAAGAGAGAAGGAACTGTGTGCTTCTGCAGTGTATAGTTTCACACAGGAAGCGCATGTGAGGCCCTGAGTTTCGGTCCGCAGCCTTTGTGAGTGCCAATTTGGACTGAATCAGAGTTGTGAGGAGAAAAGAAGCACTAGAAGTGTGTAAACCAGGCTCACCCTGTAGAAGACTGGAGAAATTGCTGAACTGCGCTCGGTCTGTCAGGAACTGAAGCTGCTGTGTGCGCTCCCGGGTATTTTGCAGTAATTGCGATCGGGATCGAGGAGCAGCCTGCCTGGTATAGTACTTTCCTTTAAATATGAATGGCGTAGTGCTTGTGGGGAATCGCTATTTCCAATCCCCCCGTGCTGTATGCTGAAGCTGGAAGCAAACCCCAGCTTAGCTTGGACTAAATACGTTTGCTATCAACTGCAGTGGGGTCCAGTCCACAAGGACCTTGTCTCCATGCCCTGTTGTTCTGGCAGTCCAGAAGAATATCTACCATCCGGTCCTCAGCTTGGGTATTGTGAGTACAAATAAGGGTATTCCCCTGCGGTCTGTTTTCAGTCACAAGTGTGTCATCTAATTCTTGTTTCCCTGCTTCGCGGACTGAGCCATCTAACTCTGGATTACAACTGGGTGTTGTGCATATATTTTCTTCTACAGGGCCCTATCCACCTGCACCTGCCAGCCAACCCCGGGTAATGGACATGGCTAGTCCCCTCCCACCTAGGTACCCATAGTGTGACTTTTCAGACCTTGTATGTGTGCACAGTACTGTCATTTAATGCCACCAATTAACCTGATTTCCCCCTTCAGTGTTACTGCCCCCTAAATAAATCAGATTTGTTGTTGTTACACTATATACTGTCTGTAGTGTTGGTACATATGGAAACAGTATTGTGTTTTTCTGTGTATGTTGTTTAACCTTATTTTACAGGGGGTCTTCAGAGACGTGCTGCAGAATCAGTCTCAAGGGTAAGTGGTATCTATATGAGTGAACAGTATGTATACATGGGGTATTTGGGCTGTAACTCTAGGGTACTGTGTGAGCCACTAGAGGGAATAAAAGGGTGTCTCAGTGTCCCAGAGGGCTGTGACCAAGCTAGTCTAACCACTACAAACCCTGACTTCTGGGTGGAGGCACCCGCCATAGGACCTAGGCCCCTCAAACTGTCAGTAGTCAAACAGACAGGGGTAGTAGCTCTTGGGATAGTACCACCTAGGGGTTACATCTTGGAGGCTCACCACTGGGATTCTGTTTCCTCTAGTGGCCACATTTACAAACCACTGTTAAAAAAGATAAATGGGTACCTTGACAGAAGTGGCTGTGCACTGGTTGCTGGAGTGGTGTACTGCGGAGGATATCAACCCCCAAAATGCTATACTTATCCTGGACATCCCCCTGGGTATCAGTACGGACACTGTACAGGGAGTACTTTCCAAGGTGGAAGGTTTGCAAAACCCTGTGGTGGTGGGTTGACATGCTGATCTGCTCACCCACACTTTCATGGCCTTAGTAGAGTATAAGGACCCCATAGATAGCTCCAAAGTGCCACAGACTGTTACCCCAGAGGGAGCCCTCACTGCCTGGAGAGTAATAACTAAGGACAGTAAAGACCCGGGGTGAAATGAGCCCCTCCCACTATCTGAGAAATTTGCTAAGTTGTTGCTGGAGGAATGGAAAACTGCAGAGGACTTAAAGAAGTTATTTCTGCCACCTGGGAGTGTTCCTCCCCCAACACCCCCTTCCACTCCAGCACCCATTATTGCCCCTCTTTCTGTGGCTGAACCAATGCAGGCTCCAATTTCTGCACCTGCCATTAGTCACAACTCTTACCAAAAGTTGAGGATCTTCTCTGGCACCCTCTCCACCCCCCGGAGGAGGATGACTGGGACACATGGATAGATTGTGTTGCTCCCGATACCTGAACAGCATTGTGCGGAGGCTGAGAAATGAAAAAGAATCATAGAAAGTCTAAGCGGTCCTGCCCTAGAGGCCATTACATTTTTGAGGTCCACAAATCCTGATGCATCAGCCCAGAAGTACCTATCTGCACTTGAAGGCAATTTTGGGAGCACTGAGTCAGGGGAGAGCTTGATGTGGAAATTTCAAGGTACAAAACAGTGGCCAGGGGGAAGTTTTTCTGCATATGTTACTCGTCTGGAAAGATCACTGCAGAAGACTTACCGAAAAGGTGGGGTGGCCGCCAATGACTTAAACCGTGTAAGGTTGGAGCACCTACTACAACATGCAAAGCATTCTAAACTGCAGCTCCTTCAATTAAGGCTCCCAGACAGAAGGGGGTAACCCACCGGACTATTGTGACTTAATAAAAGAACTTCGGGAGGTTGAAGATAAGGAGGGGGGATTTTAATTCTGGAGTGAGCACAGCCCAAGTGATGACAGCATCGGAAGGTCCTTGTGAAGTGGGGACCAATGAGGGTATGCCACCATGGGGTGAACTGCTGAGAGAGTTCAGGGAAATAAAAAACAGTCTCTTTATGAAGGCCGCTCCTGCAAGTACAGGCCCCAACCCTCATCTGGCTACATCTGCTATGGGGTGGGGGTACTCACCCATGCATCTCCTGCTGACAACAGCTCAAAACTCGATGTCTTGACCATGGAAGTGGGGAAATTGACGAGATGTCTCCAAATGCTTATCACGCCGCAGACAGAGACGGCACCAAGGTTTCCAGTTAGTAGTACCCACGCCCCTGCCTTCCAGTGTGACGCCTCGGCCAGCTCAAACTCCAGAAAGTATGTTTTGCTGTAATTGTGGGAAGGATGGGCACATGAAGAGAGAATGCTGGTCCCCAAAAGACACAGTCAAAGTTGCATATAGGCTACAAGGAGAGCTTCAGAGAACAAATCAGTGGTTAAGATGTGCATGAAATGATCCCAGTGAGGGACCCAAAAATGCTAACTCACGTCCCTTTGTGGCAAGGTCAGTTGCCCAGGTCCCCACTACCACCTCTCCAGACTGGTCCAGAACAGTGGGTCCCTCCATGGAGACCACTGTAAAGGTGAATTGAGTGTCTACAAGAGCTGTATTAGACAGTGGCTCCCAAGTGACAATTATGTTCCAAGACTGGTATCAGAAGCATTTGTCTGATGTACCCTTACAACTGTTGGAGGGGCTGCATGTCTGGGGGTTAAGTGAGAAGGCCTACCCCTACTCTGGATGTATCCGCATTTGGCTGTCTTTCCCACCTCTGTGGCTGGAGTGGCCGAGCAAGTAAAGACCCTGGCCTTAGTGTATCCTCCTACCGGACTGTATGATGGGGTTCCTCTACTAATTGGGACTAATGCACATATGTTTGGGCAGCTCGCACAGTTGTGTTATGAAAAACAGGGGTCCCGGCCTGGTAGAGCTCTAAGAATTCCAGCCTTGATCAGGGAGGCCTACGATGCCAAGAGAGATGCTAACAAAGTGGAACCAGAGGAACCAATTGGAGTTGTCTGGAAAAAGGATCCCGAGTCTCTGATCCTGGCGCCAAATGCCCAGTGTACCTTACAGGGAAAGGTCCATATCAGAAAGGATGTCAAGAATAAAATATTAATGTTGGATGCACCAGGCGATGGAAAATTGCCAGAGGGACTGCTGGTCAAGCCTAGTATTTTGCCTGCTAGAACCCATACTTATGTCAGAAGAGTAATGGTTCAAGTTCATAATGTGTCTGACAGAGAGGTTTGAGTAAATAGAGGTTGCACCCTGGCTAATGTGTATTGTGCAGACACTACAGTGCTATCCAGTAGCAAGAGTTCAGGGAAGAATGACAGAGTAACGCCTGACTTGTTTGATTTCGGTGACTCCCCGTTGCCAGCTGAATGGAAAGTGAGGATCAGTGAGAAGCTTGCCCAGAGGGCCAGGTGCTTTCTTTAAAGGAATGGGACGTAGGATGCATGCAAGGAGCTGAGCACCATATCCGGCTGCATGATGAAAACCCATTTTGTGAGAGGTCTTGACGCTTGGCACCTGCTGACATAAATGATGTGAGACGGCATCTGCAAGAGATGCTTGCTGCTGGTGTAATACAAGAATCCAGAAGCCCATATGCTTCACCTATCATAGTAGTGAGGAAAAAGAATGGGACAGTAAGGATGTGCGTGGATTATCGCACCTTGAACTGGCGGACTATTCCTGATCAGTACACAATGCCCTGCATTCAGGATGCCTTAGACTGCCTGAATGGTAGTAAGTGGTTCTCAGTGTTGGATCTTCGCAGTGAGTACTACCAGACCCCAATGGCCCCAGAAGACCATGAAAAGACAGCTTTTATCTGTCTACTTAATTTCTATGAATTCATAAGGATGCCTCAAGGGATTTCAGGTGCTCCAGCCACTTTTCAATGACTGATGAAGCATGCAGTGGGGGACATGAACTTGTTAGAGTGCCTGGTATACCTAGATGATGTTATTGTGTTTAGTAGCTCACTGGAGGAACATGAGAGCAGATTGTTCAAGGTGTTGGACCGACTGGAAGACTTTGGCCTTAAACTATCCATCGATAAATGTCAGTTCTTCCAACCTCTGTAAAGTATGTGGGACACATAGCATCCACCGGGTTTTGGAGTTTCTCCTGATGGGGTTCGAGCTGGCAACTATTTACAGTATGTGCAAAAGTTAAAGGCCCAGCTAAATCATGCATACCAACTGGCTCAAACCATGGCTGCCAAAAGAAATCTGGCCAACAAAGAAAGGTATGATAAAAAGGTGAAAGCACAGGAACTCCAGGAGGGAGATTGGGTATTGCGAAGAAATCTGGGACTGCATGGCAAACATAAGATTGCTGACAGATGGCACCATCTCCCTCACATTGTAGTGGGCAAACTAGATGATCTGCCTGTGTACAAAGTAAGGCCTGAGAATAATTCAAAAGATGTGAAAACAATGCATAGAAATCATTTACTGCCCACTGGACAAATCTTGATTGAGTCTAAGCCCCCAGAAAATGCCCCCTCTGGACCAGTAACTAGAGCTACTGCTAAGCAAAAATCAAGAAAAACTGCACCTACAGAAACTGAGTTAAAGTGTTCCCCTCCACAAGTCCCAGTTGAACATGACTGTCAGTCCATGTCAGAGGAAAGTGAGTGTGGCTTTGAATACTACTCTTCCTATGAACTGAGTCAGTTGTTTCAGGGCAATCCCCTAGTCAATCCTGGAGATGAAGCTGGGCCTTCTGGATTGTCTAAGCCCCCAGCTTTGTCCCTGGAGCCAATGCTCCCAGAAAGTGCAGTGCAAAGCATCAAGTCAGATGATATGGAATCATTGAGTATGGTTGAACTGTTTGAGCTTTCAGAGGAGGAAAATGATGGATTGGAACAGACTGGTGATATACCAGAACAAGAAGAGTATTTTGAGTGCCCTGACAGTCCATTGCCAGTGTCCGAAAGCTCTCCATGTGAGCCAAGTGTTGTGGACTCAGAGATTTTAACTCCTGCAGCTGAAAGTGCCCCAAGTTCTAGCCTGTCTACCCCAATGGAGACTCCCCTGGCAAGTGAGAACAATGCTGAAAATGAGGCTCAGAGTGCAGAGACTGTAACAGTTCCCCCTAGAAAGACCAGTCGAGCTGTAAAGCCTGTGGTGCACCTCAGTTATGATTCCCTTGGGAGGCCTGTGGACTTGCCTCTCAATGTTGTCCATAAAGGAGTGTATGTGTCCCCGAGCTCATTGCCCAAACTGAACATTAGTGCTAACTCCAAGTTACTTGTGTTGCCCTCTAGGTATGGTGCTCCTGCCCCATCCAACCCCAAGGTAGCTGGTAGGAAAGGGCCCCCTCTCTTCAGCTTTCATGTACTGGAGGTAATAATCTGAGTTATGGTACAATGTGTATATAATACTGTGTACAAAGTAATGTACTGAAAAGTTTCAGAAATGTGTTTCTGGTAAGGTGATATGTTGACTGATGATTACATGTAGTAGCCTAATGTGATACTGATGTGAATGTATATGATTGTATTGAAACTTTTGGGGGTACTTACATGACGCAGACGCCAAGATTTCCAGGCCAGGAAGGGTGTAACCCCCCTGCAAATGGAGGTTCCCAAAAGTCTTCCAGGAGCTTGCCTGAATGCTCCAAGTCTGGGCGGTGTTCGGCGTCTGAGCTGTTTAGATGTGGTTCCAAGTGAGTGCTATTTGAGCCTCCGTGTACTGTCTTTTAAGAGCTGTCTGCTTTGCAGACATAATTAATTTAGAAGGGGGATTGTGTGTTTCAATGCCCGAGTTCCGCCCCGGGCTGCAGTCAACACGCTCCATTTCTGCTGTCGCTAAATGCGCAGAGGAAGCTCTTTCAAAAGGTTTAACAATCTGCCAGGAATTGTTTAGAGTAATAATGAAAACACAGTTTGTCTAACCTGCTTTTCTTTGCAGTCTGAACTGTTTTTGCCTAGCCCTCCATTCTAGTTTTGAACTGCTGAACTGAACCAATCAGTGTGGGGGGACCTTTAAAATGGAGCCTGCTGCTGGCAAATCAGAACTTGGACTCCCATTGTGGAGCCAGCCACCTATGTACTGTATGGCCAGTGACTCTGGGAAATGTAGTTTTGACCTTGGCGCCTATTTTTACCAACAACGGGAGTATTATTGTGAGTGACAGCTGAATCAGCCAACAGAATAGTGTGTAGCTTAAGGAAATGCCCTGCTCTGTGACTGGAAAGATCAGATCAGTTGTGGCAGAGAAGAGAGAAGGAACTGTGTGCTTCTGCGGTATATAGTTTCACGCGGGAAGTGCATGTGAGGCCCTGAGTTTTGGTCTGTAGCCTTTGTGAGTGCCAGTTTGGACTGAATCCGAGTTGTGAGGAGAAAGAAGCACTAGAAGTGCATAAACCAGGCTCACCCTGTACAAGACTGGAGAAATTGCTGAATCGCGCTCGGCCTGTCAGGAACTGAAGCTGCTGTGTGTGCTCCCAGGTATTTTGCAGTAATTGCGATCGGGATCGAGGAGCAGCCTGCCTGGTATAGTACTTTCCTTTTACATATGAATGTGTGTAGTGCTTGTGGGGAATCGCTATTTCCAATCCCTTGTGCTGTGTGCTGAAGTTGGAAGCAAACCCCAGCTTAGCTTGGACTAAATATGTTTGCTATCAACTGCAGTGGGGTCCAGTCACAAGGACTTTGACTCCATGCCCTGTTGTTCTGGCAGTCCAGAAGAACATCTACCATCCGTTCCTCAGCTTGGGTATTGTGAGTACAAATCAGGGTATTCCCCCTGCAGTCTGTTTTCAATCACAAGTGTGTCATCTAATTCTTGTTTCCCTGCTTCATGGACTGAGCCATTCGGCTCCGGATTACAACTGGGTGTCGTGCATATATTTTCTTCTACAGGACCCTATCCACCTGCACCTGCCGGCCAACCCCAGGCAATGGACATGGCTAGCCCCCCCCCAACCTGGGTACCCAGAGTGTGACTTTTCAGACCTTGTATGTGTGCACAGTACTGTGATTTAATGCCACCAATTAACCTGATTTCCCCCTTCCGTGTTACTGCTCCCTAAATAAATCAGATTTGTTGTTATACTATATACTGTCTGTGGTGTTGGTACTTATGGAAACAGTATTGTGTTTTGCTGTGTATGTTGTTTAACCTTATTTTACAGGGGGTTTTCAGAGACGTGCTGCAGAATCAGTCTCGAGGGTAAGTGGTATCTATATCAGTGAACACTGTGTATACGTGGGGTATTTGAGCTGTAACTCCGGGGTACTGTGTGAGCCACTAGAGGGAATAAAAGGTGTTTCGGTGTCCCAGAGGGCTGTGTTCAAGCTAGTTTAACCACTACAAACCCTGACCTCTGGGTGGAGGCACCCGCCATAGGACCTAGGCCCCTCAACCTGTCCGTAGTCAAACAGGCAGGGGTAGTAGCCCTTGGGATAGCGCCAACTAGGGGTTACATATACACTGCTGTTTAATAACATTACTTGTGCAGCAGTGCCCAAATATGTATACTCAGTTGCTGTTTAATAGTAAAGTACAGTTACGTAAGAAGTTACCGTAACAGTAGATCTTCGAGAACAGCTCTTGCAGCAGATTACACCATTAGAACTGAAGCCGGCAGGCGTCAGGACCCCATGGAAATCTTCTAGCTAGCAGTCTTCAGCGGGGACCGCCTCCGACATCGGTCCTGCCCCTGACATCAGGCGTAGTACATAAGGAGGCAGTCCTGCCAGAATCCCCAGTTCTCCCGCCGCAGACTTCTGGCCGCTGGATGACATCAGAAGTGGAGACCGAGGATCCGCCATCAGAAGAACAAAGGAAAGTAAGTTCCTGCCGAAGCCTGGTTAGGCCTAACCTCCTCCAAGGGGGAATGGTGGGCAGGTAGGTACCTGCTGCAAGAGCTGTTCTCGAAGATCTACAGTTATGGTAAGTTCTCACGTAACTGTACTATCTTACTTCGAGATACAGCTCTTGCAGCAGGAAATCACCCTACTAGGACTGATTCCCAAGCAACAGCGCCTCTAGACACTCTGGGAGGAGGCATAATGAAGAGATCTTGAAAATCCTGACTCTAGGACAGGAGACCCTGTAGAACGGCGAGGCCGAAACCTGCTCTCCGCTGTGAGATGATGTCCAGGCTGTAATGCCTGATGAAGGTGTGCACTGAGCTCCATGCAGCTGCGGCACAAATGGCCGAGGTGGAGACGTTCCGCAGTGCTGCGAAGGAAGTAGCCACCCCCCTAGTCGAATGGCCCCGGACTGTGCCCGGAAGGGGCTTCTGTTTGTTGCTGTAGCAAAAAGAAATGCACTGGACAAGCTAGCGAGAAAGGGTCTGTTTTGAGACTGGTTGGCCCAACATCCTCTCAGCTGCTCGGAGTTGCGATGCTGTTTGGTCCTGGTCAAGTAGTATCTTAAGGAGCGGTGAACATCTAGGGTGTGAAGCAATGCCTCTCCTCTATTGGTGTACCTGGGGAAGTACACCGGCAGTTCGATGTCCTGATTAAGGGTAAGGGCTGAGACCACCTTAGGCAGAAATTTAGGATTCGTCCTCAGAGACACACTGTCCTGGTGGAAAATTAAATAAGGTTCCTTACACATGAGGTGTAGCTCAGAAATTCTCCTTGCTGACATAACAGCAACTAAAAATAACGTTTTCCACGACAGAAAATGCAGCTCGCAATCTGCGGCAGGTTCAAAAGGGGGCAGCGTGAGCTGCTCCAGGACAAAGAGTAGGTCCCAAGGAGGGACAGGATCCTTGATGGGTGGCCTAGGGTGTAACACCCCCCTCAGGAAGTCACGAGAAGCATCGAGTTGCACCACTGTGCGTTGACCTATCGGGTAGTGATAGGCTGAAATCGCACAGAGGTGAACTTTAATCGAGGAGTAGGCAAGGCCTGAGTGAAGAAAGGAAAGCAGGTATTCCAGAACTGATTTCTCTGGGCATTCTAAAGGGGAGAGGCCACATGCCTGAGACCACAGGCAAAACCAGCGCCATTTCATGGCATACGTCGCATGTGTTGCTGGCTTTCTGGTGGCAGAAAGAACTTCTGCCACCTCTTGCGAGACCTCGTGTCGCATAATGGCTATGTCTCGAGGAGCCAGGCATGCAGGTTCAAACAGCATAAGTCCGGATGGACTGGCGAACCTTCCTCTTGAGACAGCAGGTGGGAGCTGATGGGCAAAGGGAGTGGAGGTTCCCGGGACAACTGAGTCAGCATGGGGAACCAGATCTGTCTGGGCCAGAAAGGCACTACCAGGATCATTGTTGCGTGCTCCCTGCGGAGTTTGAGAAGGACTCTCTGGATCAACTGGAAGGGAGGGAAAGCGTAGAGGAATCTGTCCGCCCAGGAGAGGGACAACACTTCTCGCCAAAAAACACCAGGCCCTGCAAGGCGAGCAAAAATTGGGCAGTTTTGCATTTGATGGGGAAGCGAACAAGTCCAATTCTGGAGTGCCTCATCGAAGAAACAGATCCTCTGCTACCTCCTGAAGAAGTTCCCACTCGTGGACTCAGGCCTGGGATCGACTCAGGCTGTCTGCGAGTGTGTTGTCCACTCCAGGAACGTGAACTGCAATCAGGCTCGCGCCGTGTCGAATTACCCATTCCCACACTCTCATAGCTTCCCTGCAAAGGGGGTAAGAGTGTGTGCCTCCTTGTTTGTTGAGGTAATACATCACCGCCGCATTGTCTGTTTGAAGCAGAAGAGTACTCGGTGGGATTTCTGACTGGAAGGCCTGCAGGGCATAAAGGACCGCCCTCATCTCCAGAATGTTGATATGGAGATGAGCTTCCTGAGGAGTCCACGTTCCCTGGGACCTCGCCCCATTCAGGTGTGCTCCCCAACCCAGCCCTGAGGTGTCTGTGGAGAGGATTACCTCCAGTGATGGTGCTGAAAACGGAACATCCACAGAGAGTGTCCCTGGGTCTAGCCACCATTGCCAGTCCCGAATCATGGCTTTCGTGATTCTGACCAGCTGCTGCATGTGGTCTTGCCTTTGATCCCATTGCACTTTTAGCACCCACTGGGTTACCCGCATGTGGAGCCTTGCCATCAGGATGGTTGGAATAGCGCAGCCATGTGTCCGAGCAAGCGAAGGACCAGTCTAGCAGGGACAGTCTTCTTAGCTAGAAAGGTCCTAATGAGGGACCGGATGGCTCTACTCTGTCCTCGGGAAAAACTTTCCCTTGGACACTGTCCAGAACTGCGCCGATGAACTGCAGCTTCTGGGATGGTACCAGGAAAGACTTCTCATAGTTGATAAGAATACCCAGTGACTGAAAAAGAGCTTGGGTGTTCTGGATGACCAACAATAGCGCCTCTCTGGAGGCAGCCATGAGAAGCCAGTCATCCAGGTACGGGAACACATAGTGGCCCTGTCTCCTTAGAAACACTGCCACGACTGCCATACACTTGGTAAAGACCCTGGGGGCCAATGACAGTCCAAAAGGAAGTGCCTGGAACTGAAAGTGGTGGCCGTGGAACTCGAAGTGCAGGAACCTCCTGTGCGCTTGAGCAATGGGGATGTGCAGGTAGGCATCCTGCATGTCCAGTGACGCTAAAAAGGCGTCTTTCTTCAGCATGGGAATAAGCCCTTGGAGGTTCACCATGCGAAACCATTTGTAGGCGACCGACATATTGAGGTCGCTGAGGTCCAATATTGGGCGGAGGTCCCCTGTTTTCTTTGGAACCAGAAAGAAGTGGGAATAGTAGCCTGCTCCTCTCTGGTTCTCTGGGACATACTCCACCGCTCCTTTTTGTAGAAGCGCAAGTATTTCTTGCCTGATAAGCAATCTGTGCTGACCCGAGTAACGGGAGAGCAGAGGAGGCCTTGTGGGCGGTTTGTCCACAAATTCTATAAAGTGGCCTTTTTTGACCAATTGAAGAACCCACCTGTCGGTGGTAATAGACTGCCACCCTGGCAGGTGGTCTGCAATACGACCCCTGACCTTGGTGTCCCATTGATCCTGAGGGGCAGGGGCCAGGAAGGAGTCATGCTGTGGCGGCTGAGGGTCCTGTAGGCTGGGCCAACTTGGTGGGGCATTGGCCTCTGCCTGCGAACAACTTCCCCTGGGCTTTTCAGGAGAAGGAGCCCCTCTGTTGCAGACCGGAATGGGACTGTTTTCTCTGCGTCTGGCCATGAAAACAGCTCTGGTTCCTACAAAAGGAACTGGGCCTGCGTCTGTACATGGCTTGGACAGACCTCACGGCCTTCCCGGCCTCCTGAAGCTTGGTGAGAACCTTCTCCGAAGACTCACCGAAGAGAACTTCGCTGTGGAACGGGGCATCCAGAATGTTCTTCTGGACGTCTGGGGTGAATCCAGAAAGACGGAGCCATGAGTATCTCCAGAGGCATACGCCTGAGGCTGCTGCTGTGGCCGAGGAGTCCGCGGAGTCATACGCGGCTCAAAGCACCTGGGTTCCCACGTCTGAACCCGTGCGGAGGAGCTGATGCAGTTCTTCCTTCTGCTCACCTTCCAGCATCTTTTTTGCCAGCTCTAGTCCCTGATCCCACAAGGCATTTTGAAACTGGACCATGTGGGTGAGATAGTTGAGGGACCTAATGGCGCAGGTTGCAGCTACGTACGTGCGCCTACCCATCACGTCCAATTGCTTGGACTCCGGGTCCGGTGGCAGGGTGCTCAGATGTTGCAGCCTCTGGGACTGGTCATGTGAGGCTGTAATGACCAGGGAATCGGCCAGAGGATGAGATGCCAAGTACTGGTCCTCCCTAGGCACCTTGTACAGGCCGTCAGCCTTCTTCGGCATCACCGGGAGTGAATGTGGACATTTCCACGCTGCCTTGGTGATGTCCACGAAGGTGTCCACCAAGGGTGGTACCACCACAGGCTTTGGGTCCTTTTGCTGAAGGTAGCGTGCGAGGCGTAGCCTCTCAGGGTCAAGTTCCTCTGCGTCCCAGACCATATTCTCTTGAATATGCCTCATAATCTCAGAGAACGATGGGTCATCCGGAGGAGATCTTGGGAGCTCAGGTGGGTCCAGAGAGGGGACGCTGATGGGAGAAGGGGATCTGGATCCATCTGAGAAGTCCGATCCCGAGTCCTCCGTCGAAGGTGAGTGACGGCGTCTTCTGGGTCTCTTGGGGCTGGGTGACCCTGAAGAAGATCTGGACGGAGGTCTCCTCTTGTCTGGCCTTCCCCTAGGAGATTCTGCAGGCTCCTGGGGGGAAGGTACTCAGCCTGCTGGCCTGGATGGGGTGAGGGCGCTGGGGCTGGTGGAGTCACAAGTGGAGGAGGAGGAGGAGGAAGAGGAGGAGGTGTGGGAACCACATCCTTCTTTATGGTATCTCACCAAAAAGTAAATAGCTCCTTGACCTCAAATATTGAGGCCCGACGGCGGACTGGGTGCGGTGGTGGTCGGTCGGGTTCGATGTCGGCCCCCCAAGGGTCTCTGATTCGGGAGAGGGTTCCCTCAGGGGTTCGACAGGACCGGGTTCGCCCGCCTGGTCCTCAGGCTGAGTCAACTCCTCCTCCTCCATAAGCGCCACCTGGCCGACGTCAGTAAGTGGCGTAGGGGTTCCTCTCTCTGCTGGGAAAGGCGTCAGTCCCCCGGCCGGCGTCCACGGTGGAGAAGGCCTAACCGGTGACGGGCATCTGTCAGTCATCGGGTCCCGGGACCGGTGATGCTTGGCCGACGTTGGGTGGGCCGACCTCAGGTCCGACGTCCTCTTGAGCGATGTCAGCTCCTTGGTTTTCTGCTGGGGTGGAGGAGGCAAGGAGACCGACTGGATGTCGGGAGCCAAGTGGCGGGAACCGGACTTGTGATGATGGCGGTCCTCTGACCTTGGCGAGGCCTTGGATGAAGAGGAGGAAGAAGGCCTGGAGGTCAAAACAGGCTGCAGAGTGGAGGAACTGGAGAATGACTTGATTGCAACCAGGGGAGGCTGAGAGCAGGCCCGGGAAGGCAAGCGGTCGGACTGGGAGCCAGAGCTACGAGAGTCGGAAGCCCTAGAAGGGGATTTAGACCTCACCCTCTCCCTGTGCTTTTCGAGGTGCCGGCAGGCTTTCTCAGATGATTCCCCCTTGGAGGCAGAATCCATGGCCTTCAATCTCTCTTCTAGAAGGTAAGCTTGGAGGGCCTTCTGGTGACAGATCCGGGTCCGACTGTTAAAGCCTTGACAGAAGGAGCAGGCCCGGGTGTCGTGGTCCGGGCCTAGGCACCGCACGCAGGCCGAATGTGGGTCTTTAAAGGGAATTTGCTTCCCAAAGGTGCACTTTGATGGATGGCCCTCCGTGGGTGTTGGAGAGGACATCAGATGGCAGATGATTCGATGAAAAAGGAATTTCCAATACGAGAAACGGGAAAAGAACTTCTCCAGGTGTTGTGTGCTAGGTACTGACCGAAGGAGTCGAGACATGCAAGTCGGCAGTGGTAAGAACTAGGGATTCTGGGCGGGACTGCCTCCTTGTATTACTCGCCTTACAGCGTCGGGGCAGGACTGGCGTGAAGAAGGCGGTCCCAGCTGAAGACTGCTAGCTAGAAGATTTCCGTGGGGTCCAGATGCCTGCCGGCTTCAGTCCTAATGGTGTAACCTGCTGCAAGAGCTGTATCTCGAAGTAAGATCATTACTTTTATAGTACTGTTCAAAGATACATACTCCATTGTTGTTTACCAGTAACATAACTTATAATACCCATAAATGTATAATATTACCTGTATGGTACTACACAAAGTTGCATACTCGGCTGTTGTGTAATAGTAACATTACTTGTGTAGTACTGCCCAAAGATGTATACCTAGCTGTTGTTTAATAGTAACATTACTTGTACAGTACTGACCAAAGATGCATACTCTGCTGTTGTTTAATAGTAACATTACTTGTACAGTACTACCCAAAGATGTATACACTGCTGTTCAATAAAATTACTTGTGCAGTAGTGTCCAAAGATGTATATTCCGCTGATGTTTAACAGTAACATTACTTGTACAGTACTTACCATAGATGCATACTGTGCTGTTGTTTAGTAGTAAGATTATTTGTACAGTACTGCCCAAAGAACTATGCATTATTTCTGAGCTATGTGCAACCAGATTTGGGGGCAGATGTTGAATGTGCTAAACCCCTGTAACACCATATAGCACCCAGTTTGTTTAATGTATAATTTATTTCACATTAATTTGCTTATAAACTGCAGGACTTCACATCTTTATATAATCGTTGTGTTCCTACATTTTGTATTATCGGCTAGTACAGACATGGAAACTGACCAACTATAAGGAGATGAATGGCAAGTTCTGGTGACGCTGCTGCCGTGCACATAAATTCGACAAAAGGCAAACACAAACTACAGCAGATGGTCTGTGGCACTGGAATAGCACACTGGGACACAGACCTCTTTAAAATGATACATGTTTGCACACAATGCTTTTATTTTTCAACCTTGTTCGTGAAACAGGAGGCACAGAGATGGTGGACCTAGTATCTCTTTTGACCTTAAATTACTACGATACAGCAAACAAAATTTACAATGAATAAAATATACCCTAAGAGTGTATATAAGGCTATAACTGTATCTCAGTGTTCTTGCAACTCTAGATTTATAAATGTCACCAGAATCCCTTAATGCAATTACAGCATTATATAGGAACACTTAGGTGTATTTTATTCCTCATATTAACTGCATTTATAAAATTGTACTGTTTATTGATTCCAGTAATCTGACTGGATGATGACACCTGAACTTTGGCAAAATCTCTTACAGCTTCACTGTTAACTGCCATTTTTGTAATCTTGTTCATATTTGTCAATCATTTGTGCCAATTTAAACATGAGATGCCACACGCTGGGGTATGTGGTCATAGTCCAGCATACATATTTATTGAGTATGGCATACCATACACCTAAGGCTATGTATATTGGCATACTACTGCACACCCCATTGTGTGTGAGCCCTTACTTACAAAATAAAAATCCTGAAACCTCATTGGCTGAAAGACATCACCCGACCATGCACTAAAAAGTTAGCGATGCACGGTCAGGTGCCAAATCTCATTACTGAGGCATAACAGCCTCATTCTCTACAAAATCAGGGAGTATTTCATATATATTTACTCTTTATAAACAAATAATTTTCTTTACAAAAAGTCCTATTAAAAATGTTTCACTTTACATATAATCCACATGAGTAGTGAGAAATGTTTTACACACAATAAGCCACTCTATGGTGTGCATTAAAGGATCTGTGTGGACTTCCCTGAGTGCAAGGCCACTTGGCCTTTGGCTTCATGCCTCACTTCCCTTGGGAGTGCATTAAAATCTTTAAATGAACACCTTGTTGTGGCTTATTCCTTACTTATATTACAGTTCCACTTTCTTCCTGAACAGAATATTATGATACCTCACTCACAATGTAATTTTTCATTTGCAATTTCATTGTTGGATTGTTACAAAAGTCCCATTCACTCTATTTCTTCATCACAAAAACACATTTGCTGTAACTTACAATTTATTTCCCTATGCAGCATCTAACAGCACCCCAAAAATGGTGAGAGTTGGCTGACTCAGTCTGAAGATTAAAGTGTGGTTTTAAAATTCCGAGACAATGCTAGAAACACTTCTCTACCACAAGCTGGCGCCCCAAACAGTCTACTAGTGGAGACAGTTGCTATGAAGACAATACAGGCTTTCAAAAGTGAGCATGTACATGTGTGCTTACCAAGGGAATCACAGGATACCCTGGGTAGTTGGGGGGGGGGGTTGCCCTATAAATTTGTGTACTTATTCATGCCTGTTTATGAAGTGGAAGGGGGGGCAACTGATTGACGTGGAGTCACTTACAACCTTAAACTACTTTGTAACATCAGAACTTTCTGATTAACTTTCATGTTGTGCAATACAACCAAGAAAAGATCCTGGGTCTCCTGGTTCCCAAAAGACCTGTGCTCCAAGCAATACACCTCACTCCCTTTCCATTAGCTGCTACTACAGGTACTGATGTGGAAAGAAGCAATGTGAGAAAAAACAGCCAGTACAACTTATGTTACCATATCCACGTGAGAAATGGTGTCTGGAACTTAGAATGTTTTTCAGAGTTGCTGTCTCCTGTGTGCTGGTCTGCTGGTCTGCAGCCTCCAGCATTCTATCACAACACATTGTGCTAAAGGATTCAGGAGTTTCAAGACCTAGTTTGAAAAAAAATATTCCAACTATAGTAATAAAAAGAAAATGAAGATTAAAAAAAGAGACGATTTCAATAACACAGAACACACTATAGAAATCCTTAAAAGCCTAAGCTAATAAACACAATAACTATTTTTGAACAACTTAATCACCTTGTCATGAAAAGGAGAGACAGGGAAGGTAAGTCACACTGGCTGTTCTTTTATACATTGGAAGCAAAGCTGTTACTACTGTAACTTTTCCTTCCAACTACAAGGATAAGAACAGCTAGTCCAAATTCTATAGACGCCAAGCAGTACCCTGGGTTTGGAGAGTTTTAGGATTATTTGGAGAACAGGTTCTGAAGCACTGAAAGCCCACATCTGGCATCATCTCTTGACTGTGTATGTGAAAGTGTGGTCTGTGGACCAGGTAGCAGCTCTGCAAATTTCTGCCATGGGCACATTTCTTCTTACTGCCACTGATGTTGCTGTATTCCAAGTGTAGTGTGCACTAATGCCATCTGGGGATACATTCCCTGCCTTGGTTTAATCCAGACACCACCAAATGGTCCAGCACTAAACAACCACACCAAAATGATTTGCACTATAAGTACTCAGAGTAGAAATGTTTTTTATTTGCACATACCATAACCCGTAGTCCACATCACAGTTCATGATGAGAGAGAGAGAGAGTTCAAAGTATTAGAGGATGGAAATAAAAATGTCAGATTAGCTCAGAGAAACTGGATGCTGTATAACTGGCTGGGTTACTGACTTAGGCACGATGTGATAAATCTCTAAGTGTTCAGCAGAATCCAGATGTGCAATTATGAAAGAAGTAGAAAACATGTTACTTTTTCATGGGAGTTTTATCAAAAATGATCAGTTAGCCGACTCACTGGTGCAACAGAAAGATTCACTGCTGTGGCACCAACGAACCAGGTTGGGGAACAGACTTGGGCGCTGGAGGGCTGGCTGGGGGAGAGAAGGCTTGACAGTCCAATGACTGCTCGTCTTCTCTTGGTGGGAGGGTGGGGTAGAGGACCGGCGCCTACTGACACCTGGTGGAAGCCGGGAGATAGCAGTGTGTCTGGTCCCACTCTCCACGGGAGCATGACAGATGCCAGCATATGCCTTTCATCCTGCACGTCACGATCCTCTGGGAGAAAAAGACTGAAAATGGCACACGGGCGAGGCGGGTGATGGCCTCCTGGACCCTTGTCACCGGGGCTCCCAATCCACAACGCCATCTCAGCAGCACCCATGACCACTGGATTGCCGGTGGGCGCACCATACGCCCGGAAGGGACGCCTGATGAGGATGCATCAGGGTGCCCTGGGGTCGCTGTGATGTAGGGCGTTCGGTGGATGGGAGCTGCCAGTGAATGAGAATCGGTCCTTGAAGAGGCCTGAAAGAGTAACTGGCAAGTGTGCAGGAGGAGCACAAATAAAAAAAAAGATCAGTTATTAGCCGGCCCACCGGTAGAGCTGCCACTCATGACACCAGGGACCCGGGTTCAGAAGCAAGCCCAAGTCGTTGGAGGGGTGGCCGAGGGAGGTGGGTTGAGCGCCCGATCGGCTGCTCTCCACCTCCAGGGAGAGACGGTTGTTGGTCCCGCCGCTATAATGCCACCTGGGTGACCATGGGTGGTGGTGCAGTGGGATTAGATGGGGAGGGGAGGACGCTGGCTGGGATCCAGAACAGAGGCACATCTCAGCATGCCCTGTCCCCTAGGATCTCCCAGCATGCCAGCATTCTCGGAAGTGGGGCACAGAACAAGGGAAAACCCCCACCGACAGTGCCAGGGAAGGGCTCCAGCTCCTAAACTCCATATCCGGGCTCCTAGGATGGACTGAATGGACCATCTGCCACACACTCATTAACTGGGGGGGGTTCCGGGATCTCCCCTGTCCCCACCCGGAGGGGGCAAACAACAGCAAGATGGGAGTGAAGTCCGTCAGTCCCTCTGGAAGTTATCCGGGGTAGAGGTAAGCCTAGGATGCCAGGCAGAGTGGGGCTGCCTGTGGAGAGAAGAGGGGAGCAGAAACAGAAAAAAAAAGATCAGTTGTTCAGGTATCCCTTTGTGTGTGTGTGTGTGTGTGTGTGATATATATATATATATATATATATAGAGAGAGAGAGAGAGAGAGGGAGTGAGGGGATAGTTTGAGAGAGACAGGCATGGGTGTAAGTAGGGTACACTGGAGAAAACCCTCTAAAGCCAGGCATTTCTTGCAATAGTAAAAGTCTGGGTGCAGAAACAAGTGTTGAGTAGAAAAAACAGTAATAAAGTATTTGTTTATTTTTTAATTTTTTTATTTGTCATTTATAGTTGGCACAGTAATGATAACATAGTGTTTACCTTGGATGAGTTGTGGTCATGTCATGATTTTCCCATTTTATACGTATTCTGATTTATGCCAATACCCAGTGTTGTCATTTTTATTGATTTTTTTGGAAAGGACATGAAAAACTTGTTTCTTTTAATTATTATGTTTGAATTTATAAAAATAATTTAGTATTAACCCTCCTTTTGTAACACTGTAACACAGACATATAAAGTAAAGAAAGTCTCACATTAATTTTTAAAAATGAATGCTGTAAAGATGCTACATAAGCTGTAAAGAAGCCGTGACATGGAAAAAGTGAAGAAAAAAAGAATATAAAAAAAATTAGTATTCATTACAAATAATGATTGCAATAAAGTGATGGGTGGGGGCGACTACAACAATGCAGGCCATTTTACTGGTATTCAGTTTAATTCCGTGGATGAGAGGTGAGTGTGAATTCATGTAGGTATGTTTTTGTTACTTTTTTACATAACAGGAAGTGGGTTTTCATAAATTGATAAATGGCATTGAGAATGAAGCGGACTGTGCTTTGCTCTTAACTGAAAAGTTTTGTGTTGGAAAATTGCAGCAAGAATGCCAAAATTTAGGAACTGATTATGTTGCAATGAATTAAAACAAATAAATCAAAATTCATAAACTGTGCAACTTAAAAATATAGATGGGGAGATCGTAGAGTTTAATGTAGGCCAACAGTCCTGGTATTGATGAAAAGTCAAATGCAGATGGAGGGAAGTATGAGACTATGGAAGGGAAAGAGACTATTGGAGAAGACAGAGATAGAATTCAAAGTATAAGATGATGGAAACAGAAATATCCGGTTGGCTCAGTGAAGCGAAGGCTAAACAAATGGCCGAGTTACTGACATATGTTTCACATTATAAATCTAACTGTTCAAGGGACTCCAGGCTTCCAATTATGAAAAGGAAAAGTAGAAAACATATTAACTGTTCACTGACATTTTATCAAAAAATTTCAGTTTTTCTGGCAGTGTGTGTGACAGAGAAAGAGAGGAAGGGAGGAGGGGGAATAGTTCTATACATAGGCATGAGTGCACGTAGGCCCTATTGGAGAAAATAAATCTAGCCAGCCATTTCTTACAATAACAGTCTGGGTGTGGAAGCTAGTTCCAGTTAGGAAATAATAAATATTCGCCCGTCAAACCTTTTTTTTTTTAACTTGTCTTTTTGTAGTTTGCTGGAGGTGATGACATATTTTTGTGCTGGATGAATTGATTAGTTTACTATTCATTACAAGTAAACTGTTCCAATGACAGGGTGGGTGGGGATGATTAAAAAAAATTAGGACATTTTTACTGGTTTCTCATTTAGTTTTGTAGGTGAGAGGCCTGTTAGAGTTTATGTGGGCTTTTTTTTTTTTTTTACATTTGTTTGTATTAAAACAGAAACTGAGGCCGTCCCGGTGGCACTGAGGGTTGAGGCACTGGACGCCACGCCTCAGACCAGGGTTCAGAAACAGACTCAGAACACTGGGGGTCGGCAGGAGAAGGACTGAGCATTCGGAGGACTGCTCTCCTCTCCTGGGGTGGGTTTGGCAGTTTCCCTCACTGTGTAGCGGCCCCTGGTGGAGACTGGGAGCACTACAGGGGCGGCGCAACAGTCGTGGCCAAGACAACATGGAGAAAATGTCTCGATCGACCAGATGATGGCCGCACAGACCCTCACCACAACGGAGCCCCCAGACAGGCGGGACTGACCTCAACAGCACCCACGGCCAAGAAAGGTAAGCCACAAGACACTTTCTCTCCAGGAGAAAACTGTCCAACATAGGGATACACTGGGGTACCCTGGGATGGCTGCAATATGAGTCAGGGAGTTGGTGATGGGGCTTCCCGGGGGAGGTGAGCCAGTCCTTGGTGGCCTGAAGGACAGGCAGATTAGATGCAGGAGAGGAGAATAAAGAGATAATGTAAAAAAGAAGTAAAAGAAACTGGGTTTTCATAAATTAATAAAGTATGACACAGAGTAAAGTGGACTGTGCTTCACTATTGGGTGAAAATTTTCATGTTGCATATCTGAAGTAAGAAAAATAGTCAGAATGCCAACATCTAAGAATTCACTGTGTTGCAACAAATTAAAACTAATAAATCAAAACTGGTCAATGTGTAACTTCAAAATACAGATGGTGGGATCGTAGAACTTACTGCAGGACAACTGCCTCGGTGTTGATGATAAAGTTAAATGCAGATGGAGGGGAGTGTCAGAACTGGAGGGTTTGCAGTGAGAATGTGGGGGAGAGAGATACAAAGTTCAGAGTATCAGATGACGGAAATAAAAATATGTATGTTCAGTGGAAACAAAGATTGCAGAGATTACTGGGTTACTGATGTACAGTTCATATTATATGTTATCGTTTGGGGGAATCCACGCTTGCAATTATGAAAAGAAACAGTAGCAAATATGTGAGCTGTTCATGGAAGTGTTACTGAGCTTTTCAGCTGTTCCGGTGTCCTTTTCATGTGTGTGTGTGTGTGTGTGTGTGTGTGTGTGCGCGCTCGAGGAGGAGGAGAATAATTAGATTCATAGGTATTGGTGCAGATGGACAGAATTGGAGGAAACAAACCACCACATATTCTTCAGGCACAGAACTACATGGGAAACCAGCAAAAACTGTCCACAATTTTTGTAATCACTCCCAGCCACCACATTATCAGAATTATTACTTACAATAAATAAACTGTTCTAATAAATAAAAACAATACATTCCAGAGAACAACACTTTGATTTTCTTTCCAGAAATCAATAAATATGACAGTATCAGATACAAACACAAATCACTGCATATGAAATAGTAAATCATGACATGAACACATCGCCTCCATTGAGTGAACCTGTGGACCTCTTCATTCTCTCCAGAGTACATCCAACATCGTTTGATTCCCACAACCTCAGCTGGCATAATGTGCAACTCCAAACAAGTCACTTAACCTCCTACGTGTTCCTTGATCACCAATGAAAATGGGTCTTACTTGGTTACCAAATAACTGAGAAAAACAAACTGAAATAAATCAGATTTGTTGACACCTTACTCGAACAATTTAGTTGCACGGAGGAAACACTATTTTTTTGGAAAGGGTGGTGGAGCAGTGGAACAGCCTACCAGCTGAAGTGTTGGGCGCTTGGATCATGGCAGGATTCAAGTGGGGCTGGGAGGGACAGAGTAAAGGCACAGATAATGGTTACAAGGGTGGGGAAGGAAGAGATATTGGGGAGGGATAGGTCCCCGGATTGGCACTAGGTCCCAAGTAATTTATGGGCAGTCTTGATGGACCCTCTGTCTTTTTCTGCCATTAATTTCCTTGTTTATGAAACACAGCATCCCCTTACTCTCTATGACATTGCAGCACTAAACGCTCTGATTATCACCCATGACGTGTAGTACTGCTCCGCAGTCACTACCCCTCTTAACCCTTCCTTTCTTTTTCTCTTGTGCTTCCTCTTTTCTTCCCCAACCTCTCTCTCCCTCATCCCTCCCTTTTTCGGGTTACCCTGTTACATTTTTTGCAAACTTTTGCAACCCGAGGCGCTTGTCTGAGCTATGAAATGGGTCTGTGTCTACTCCCACATATATGGTGCTCTCCATAAGACATGTAGGTTGTACTTCATTAGCAGGCATTACACTCTGCCTGTTTGTCATATAGCTGATAAATGCACTAATAGTCTTGTTGTATGTTATTACTTGTATGTTATTTGATATGTAGGACTCCCTTACTGTGTGTACCATCCTTTCAAGGACCACTTTGAAAATAAGCTTGCTCAATGGTGATATGCCTGGCTAAATAACGTTTTTTGATTGACTGACTGGTTGATATGGCACCAGTTATTATACAAAATAAAACATACTGCAGGGTGTACCTATAAGGTTTTTTTATACACCCTCTGTGTGTGCTAATCCTATCGACTTCTCAATTTTCATTCTCTATGCATGGTCACACACTTCAGATGTACAAAAACAAAAACCCATACCACACATTTGTACATGCATTATTTCCTATTTCTACACTAAATCTGTACGCAAGAATAACTGCTTTGTAAAACAACTAAATCATATCATTTTACTAATATAAATCAAACCATAAGTTTATGCAGTGCTCAATGTACAATGTTTAGCATATTTCAGTACCTTTGGTACTTTATGTGCCTGTAAAGACACCTGAGGTCAAGAACAGGCAGCACAGGGTAATAATGTCGCAGACGAAAGTGCATGGCAAAGAATGCCACAACCAAAATAGCACAAGCTTAAATAAGGTCGGTGGAAACACCGACCAAACAAGGAACGCGCATAGCCCACTGGCTATATTAGGACTTCTTTGCCCCCACACCCCCAGACTTTAAATAACCAACTCTGGTGGGTTGTGGACTTTGGGGATGGGGCAAAACTTGGGAGGGGAGAAAATCATTTTTTTTTTTTTTTTTTAATGTTGCAACACTAGGAGACCTGGGAGGAACTAAACCATGATCCCAGGTCCCCTTTGCTGCTGTGTGCTGGTGTCCTAGTCACTCCCACCATGGGAGTGGCTTGGCCAAACCCAACAGCACAGCGTCCTTCAGCCCTTCCACTTCCTTCCGATCAGTGACAGGGGTAGCGGTAATTCCCTATCGCTGCAAATATTTTTGCACTTTCCACAATGTGGTTTTGTTAGCGCTCTTTTATCAGTGCTGTATTGACCTGGTACCAAATAGGCAACCACACTCTTCTGATTTTTTTTTTTTTTTTTTGGGAGGAAGTACCTTAAGAAAAAACTTTTCCCATCTGTTTAACTGGTACGTTTCCCCACAGCATCCCGAGACTGCAGTTTTTTTACTTCCAGTTTTAATTGCTGCAGTTCTTCATTTAAATTTGAATTGAAATTTTTGACTTTGTTTTAGACTGGTTATGAAAGATAGGCTGAGGCCTTCTCTCACAATCTCCGGCACACATCTGCCTGTTGTGACAGACTGCCAGTGCTGGAAGTGGTGAGGGTGACACCCCCCACTAGGAGCTGATACAAGACGAACTGTATGACATTAAGGATATTTAGCTTGTTGTGAGTGGGCTGCTGCCTGTTTCTTGACCCTTCCAACCTTACCTCTGTTTGAGCCTCTGTGTGCACTACTGCTGGTAGTACTATCTACTGTAGGACCCACTTCCTATGCCTCCCTTACCACAGTGTCTGATGTACCCTCTAGCTGTTTCTTTCTCCAAAAGATTTTTAAAGGTGGTTATATTTTTCAACCTTGTCCATAAAGTTCTTTCTGTATGGTCACCAAAAAGAGATGTACTTTCAAAGGGGAAGTCAGCAGTTTATTACCCACAGATAAACCATGGTTCTCAGCCATACATACCTTCTAGTGGTCACTGCATTTGCCAGAGCCCTGGCTGCTGTAAAACATATATCCACCGACACTTGCAGTTGGTTTGCACTGTGCACAAGCCTGTTTTTTTTTGCAAGGTGCAATTCTGCGACCTGTCATCAGGGGCAGACTGTCAAAAAGCAAATAATACAGGCTTCCCGGGGGGTGGGGTGGTCCCAGTAATAAGCTCAAAAAAAGGAAAATTACACTCATTGTAATTCTTGATCTTCCAAAATATCTTCACTATTCATCACTGGTGGGTCTGTGCCGGAGTCAAGACCCCATTGAAGAATACGCCTTTAAAAGCTTTGGAGGTAGGTGGCTGACATCAGAGGCACCACCCACGAGGCACACATATGATGTAGCACTCGTGGACTGGCCAGTAACAGATGTTGTCCCCCTTGCCTTCTCAGTTCTGTACACTTAGGAGAGGAAAAAAGGGCAAGAGAGTCAGAGGGACAGACAAAAGGAACAAATAAATAAAAAATGACTAAAAGAAGATGACAATTTTCAAAGTGGCCTAAGATGACCGGGGCAACTTGGAGGGAGAGGGAGATATATATCAAGTGCTGGCTTGCTCTCAGCCACAGTAAAGCATGTCTAATGCAATCTGAGGCTGGTTGACTCCTAAATGGAGAGCATGGTCCTTGAAAATGTAAAGGATCGCCTCCCTAAAGCTCAGAAAAAGAAGAAAAACCCATGAGCCCTGTGAAAAAACAAGTCAGCTACAGCTGTCCATCTGAGGGAACAAGAAACATAATAGGTTGAGGATTAGGAGTCCTGTATGACCAAAACATACTATGGGAGAAGGCAAGCCTTCGATTTCAAAGGTCTGAAGGGCTGGCCCGGGGCTCAACACTGCTCTAATAGGTTCAGTTTCCAAGCCAAGGAGATATAAGGGGCTCAGAGAGAAAAATGCACCCCCCGAGAGGGAAAAATGACAGAGAAAATGGTGCCCCTACCAAGGACAACAAACAGGAATAGGGATACACAAAAAAAGAAAGGATTCCCTTCCTCCTGTCTCTCTATCTCTAGAAGAGACACCTCAAAAATTGGGGATTAAGATAAAGAGAGGAGTAACAGGCCACTGAAACAATTGTAGAGGTGGACTGCAAATGGAAGAAGCAGAACTGGCAAGAGAAGAGGGCTGCAATTCCAAAATTCTTAGCCCATAGAGTGCCAGTTCCCCTGGAAAACCTTGTCCCAAAGGACAAGAAAAGGCTATCCAACAGCAAAAAAGTACAGTTACGTAAGAATTTACCATAACAGTAGATCATTGACAAGAGCTCTTGTAGCAGGCAATACTCATTAGGACTAAGCCGCCAGGCACCAGGATCCCACGGAAACCTTCTAGCTTGCAGTCTTCAGCAAGAAACCGCCCCCGACATCGGCTCTGCCCAACATCGGCCATTGGTCTAAAAGGGGAAGTCCCTAGCCCCACCTCAGTTCTCCCGCCAGAGACCCAGAGTCTAGGATAGAAGGAGAACCAGGCAGGTTCTTTGCCAAATGTTTAACAGTAGAGAGAAAACTGGAGGGGGGGGGAGGAGGGACGGAAAGCAACACCTGCTGCAAGAGCTCTTCTTGAAGATCTACTGTTACAGTAAGTTCTTACATAACTGTACTATCTTACCTCGAGCTGGAGCTCTTGCAGCAGGCAATAACCGTTAGGACTGAGTCCCAAGCAATAAAAGGATAAGGACTAGGAAAGTCTGGGAGGAGGCTGAAAATCTGCCAACTAAGGTCTCAGGAGAGAAGGCACTAGAGGACTGCCAGACCAAACCCAGTTCTACATCTGGAAGCCATGTCCAAGCTGTAATCCTTGACAAAGGTATAAACAGAACTCCAGGAAGCCACTGCACAGATGTCTGCTGCAGAAACGTTTTGAAGAGAGGCAAAGGAGGTAGCCACCCCTCTAGTGGAATAGCCTTTTACCGGACCTGGTAAGAGCTTGTTGTATTTGTTGTAACAAAAAACGATGCAGTTAACCAACCATTTAGACAGAGTCTGTTTGGAAACTGGTGCCCCTGAGTTCTGGGAGTAAATGAAACAAACTGATTTGCTGTCCAAAAGGAAGCTGTATGGTTCAAGCATTCTGTGGATGTCAAGATTGCGTAACAACGTCCCCCCCCCCCCCAATTAGAATGCTCGGGATAGTAAACTAGCAGGTGGATGTCTTAATTTAGGGTAAACTCTGACACCACCTTAGGTGAAAACTTAGGATCTGTATGTAAGGGCACCCTGTCCTTATGAAAAACCAAATAGTACTCTCTACACATCAGAATCTGAAGTGCCAAAATTCTTCAGGTGGAAGTAACTGCAACTAAAAATAACGCTTTTCATGACAGAAAACATAGCTTGCGATCCATGGCTGGTTCAAACAGGGGGAGCATGAGCTTTTCCAACATAAAAAGTAGATCCCATGAAGGAATGGGATCTCGGATGGGAGGCTTTAAATGTAAGATGCCCTTCAAAAAAGTACAGGATATGTTCAGCTGAGTAAGGCTTTTTCCCCCCCACTGGTGCGTGATATGCCAAAATGGAGGACAGATGCACCTTAATGGAGGAGTAGCTCAGGCCCTGCTGAAATAGAGAGAGGAGATACTTGAGGATGGAGTTTGGGGGACAAGAAAAGGGATTAAGCTGGCGCACGCGGTAGCCCACAGGCAAAATGTTTTCCACTTCATAGCATATGTGGATCTAGTGGAGGGTTTCCTGGCTGCCACCAGGACTTCCGCTACTTTATGGGAAACCCCATACTGTACCCTTGCTAGGTCTGCAGAAGCCACGCATGAAGATGCAGGGACGTGAGATCTGGATGGATCAGACTGCCCTGGTCCTGGGAAAACAAGTGTGAGCTCAGAGGCAGGGGAACTGGACTACCCTCTAGAATGACAAAGGGATGAAAGGCGTAGCGGAACCTCCCTGTCCAGGAAAGGGACAATGTGTCTCACCAGAAAACTTCAGGCCCTGGATCTATCTAGCAGAAACTGGGCAGTTTGGCATTGAGTGGGGACACAAAAAGGTCCAACTCTGGTCATCCCCATCTGTCAAATAGTTGAGCCTTGGACCGAGACCTGCTTAGGCTGTCAGCCAAGATGTTTTGGATGCCTGGAACATGAATGGTGGTGAGTTTGAGGCAATGTTCCAGCACCCAATACCAGACCCTCATTGCCTCCCTGCAGAGGGGATAGGAATGAGTCTCCCCTGCTTGTTACTGTAAAAGACTATGAACATAATGTCCATCCGAATGTAAAGAGGGCCCAGAGTTAAGTCCGCTTGAAAGGCCTGTAAGGCATTCAGGACTGCTCGCATTTCCAGAATGTTGATGTGGAGCAACTGCTCATCTGGTTATCAGATCTCCTGGTTCTGTCTGTTCTCCAGATGCGCACCCCAACTGAGACCCGAGGCATCCTTGGTCAGAACTCATCTCAGGGGCTCCTGCTGAAAGAGGATGCCTGTGGAGAGGTTGAGCGAGTCCATCCACCAGATGAGTGTCCTGCAAACTGGGTCAGAGATCAGGACCACCTGCTCCAGGTAATCCGATCTTTGGTTCCACTGAACCCTGAGCGTCCACTGAGGGACCTTCACATGGAGGCGAGCCATGGGACCCGTTGGGATGGTTGCTGCCATGTGGCCGAGGAGCCTTAAATAGGTTCTGGCTGGGACCTGAGGAGCTGATGATACCATTTGTGCCTGATCCCGAAGGCAATCCCTCTGTCTGTGAGGAAGAAGGCCTTGCCCTGAACCTTGTCCAGGACCACCTCGATGAAACAGAATCTCTGACTGGGCCAAGGAGACAACTTGGGAATGTTCAGGGTGATCCCCAGCTCTTGGAAGAGTGTAAAGGTGTCTCAGAGAATGCAGACTAGCTGTTCTATCAAGGGAGCTGCCAGAAGCCAATCATCTAGGTAGGCAAAGATGTAATGGCCCTAGCACTGCAGAGCTACAGCCACCACTGCTAGGCACTTGGTGAAGACTCTGGGAGCAGAGCAGAAGCCGAATGGCAAGGTTCAAACCTGGTAATGTTGGCCCTGGAAGAGGAACTTCAGGAACCTCCAGTGGGATAGAAAAATCAGAATGTGCAGGTATGCATCCTGCATATCTACATAGCACAGCCAGTCCCCTTGGTGCAGGAGGGGAATTAGACCTGATAGCATGACCATTCTGAAGCTCTTGTATTCGATGAACTTGTTCAGGGAACTGAAATCCAAGATGGGCCGAATGTCCCCAGTCTTTTTGGGAACTAGGAAGGGGGGGGAAGAGTGTGAATAATGCCCTTTTCCTTGTTGAGCTGGAGGGACTGACTCTATAGCCCACTTTTGCAGAAGGGCCTGAATTTCCCCTTCGATCAGGAGGACATGAGAAGGAGGATAATGGGAGGACACTGGTGGAGTATCCAGAGGTATTTGCTCGAACTCCAGAGTATGACCTCTCTCTATGAGCTGTAAAACCCAGAGATCCGATGTTACTTTGCTACAGCCCTTGAGATGGAGGGAGAAGCGAACCCCTACCACATCCTCCACTGGAGGAGGGGGGTCTAGCAAGGAGTCATTGGGATGTTCTGCGAGTGGGCAGAGGGTCCTGGGAGGACTTTGTGGCTCAAGAGGCAGAGCTTCCAGGTGTCTGGGAGGTGGCAGTTCTTTTGAAGCCACCACTCTGCTGAGGCTGGTTTTGTGGCTGTTTTCCTCCTAAGGTCTTCTGAAATGGCCATTTTCTGAAGAGTTTTTGGTCCCTTTTGTACATTTTTTGGACTGACCAAATGGACTTCCTGGACTCTTGGAGGCGATTAATCAGTTTTTCTGTCTCGTCTCCAGAAAGGACCGAGCCCTTAAAGGAGAGGTCCAGGATGCCTGACTGCAGATCCTGACATCCTAAGCCAGGCATAGTGCCTTTGACAAATGCTGGAGGCCACTGCTCTGACTGCTGTATCTGCAGTGTCATATGAGGCAAGCAAGACATGACAACACTCTAGCTATCCGTTGTCCTCTGCCTACAACCAACCCCGATTTGAGGTGGTCCAGCAGCTCTTTTTTTGTGCAGAGTCTGGGAGGACCTATGCTATTTTGATACCTTTCTCCCACAGAGCATTCTGATATTGCACCATGTGTGTGAGAGAGAGTGGAGGGACCTGATGGCACAAGTGTAGGATGAATAGACCTTTTGGCCCAGCTTGTCAATGTATCTGGACTCCTGGTCTGGTGGCTGAGTGCTTAGGTTGCTTTGATCTATCATGAGCAGCTGTGATCACAGAGCCACCGCAGGGTGTTCTGCCAGGAAAGGCTCTTCCCTAGGGGCTCTGTAGAGCCTATCAGACTTCTTGGAGGTGGCGGAGGAGGTGAAAGGATGCTTCCAGGTTAGCCTTGTCAGGTCCTGGAAGGTATCCACTAAAGACAACTAGAGGCTTGGGCTCCTTCTGCCTCAGGTAGCCAACCTCCGCCTCTCCAGGTCCAGGTCTTCAGTCACCCATCTGGTGGAAGATTGGATGTTCCTCACGATGTCCATGAATGTCTGATCATCAGGAGGTGACCTGGGGGTGTCCTTGTCATCTGGTGAAGAAGGGCAACCCCTAGAATCTGAATGGTCCAAGCCTGAGGACACAGAACTACTGCTGGAGTCCACCGAAGAGGACAATGAATAGCTAGAGTGTTGTCAGCTATGGGACCAGTGATGGCTATGGGACCAGCGTCAGCTGTGGGAAGACCGGCGACAGTGGTGACTACAGGAATGGAAGCTTCTGCGGTGATGACGCTCTTTGTGCCATGGTCTACCGCAATGATCTTCAGGGCTCGTACAGCAGCTATTAGGGGCAGGAGCTTGTTGCTTAGGCTCCTGATCCATGCCATGATCTGGCTCAGCTCCTGTTCAACAGTGACCGGTTCCTTAGGGGGAAGCAGGTCCCCTTTGACCTGATTCCACCAAAAGGAGAAAAGCTTCTGGATCTGGTCTTTGGAGAACTGCAGGGCTGATGGACCAGCTGGCAACTGTAGTGCTGGCATCTGTTTACCCAGCATCGGAGCACCCAATGTCAAGGTTCCAGCGATGGAGGCGGTGGCAGAAATGGGGACCCAATGGGTTGATTAGGTGTTATGTCCTGCCCAAGATCTTCAATTGGTGAAGAGTGGCCCAGTGAGGAGGAGGGGAAGCCTGATCTGATGTCCGAGAACAGGTGCCCATAACGGACGGCTGCTTAGCGGTGTCCAGTGAGGAAGCAGCTGACAGCTTGGCAGGAACCTGGGGTGGTGGCGCCAAGTCCGACGCCTGCCTCTGATGATGGGGTGTCTTGTCCAAGGCCTTGGGTGAGACCGTCATCAGGACCCATTCTGGCAGGTGCTGGAGCATCGCTGCCCTACCTTTGGCTGGTCCCAGCCCCTAAGGTGGAGGGTGACCCTGCTGGTGTGGCCTTCACCTTAAGAGGTGTTAGGGTAGGGCCCGAACACCTTGACCTCAATTTACCTCTGCCTGTCAGGTCAACGGTGGGGGGTTTGGTTACCGACTGCCCAAGGAGCCATGGCCAGGCTGGGAAAAGTGGTCCGAGCCCCTCTGGGATGAGGAGCCAGACGAAGACCTTTTGTGCAGCGGAAACCTGGAGCGGGAGCGACCCCTGGGACTTTTCCCAATCCTTGTCCCCGTGTTTGTGCTTCCCTGAATCCTTTTTCTTCTCCTGGTGTGGCTTAGAAGTGGAGGAGGTGGAAACCGACGAGGACGAAGAAGGATTCTTCCCCGCTGGCTGTATCAGCATCTTGGCAAGCTGCTTTTCTAGGAGGTATGCCTTGTTCACAGGCCATGGTGTTATGCTTTGGGCCTAAGCAGAAGAGGCAAGCCTCATGGCCGTCCTCTGATAGTAGCTGCTTGCCGTAGGTGCACTTACATTTTTTATAATCCGTGGATGAAATGGACGATGCTGAAGAATAAGACATGCAGAAAGGAAACAAATTTGGACATTTTTGCCGAAAAAAAGCAAAGAAAGGCTGAAGGCGTGAAAGCAGTCAAAACTGTTGGGAGAAGGAATCCGAGGAGTTGATACGAATGGGTCAACGGCAGGAAAAGAACCGAGATTGGGCTGGGGACTGCCCCTTTTATACCAATGACTGGCGTTGGGTGGAGCCGATGTTGAGGGCAATCCCCACTGAAGGCTGGTAGTTAGAAGGTTTCGTTAAAGCTCTGGCACCTGGTGGCTTGGCCCAAACGGTTACTGCCTGCTGCAAGGGTTCCAACTCAAAGTAAGATCTATAGACCCCCCCTTTGTGTAAAGGGTGGAGGAGGGGGGAAAGAACAAAGGCTAGAGCAGACCATTTGGTATAAAAGAGATTCTGTCTTTCTTGTTACTGTCTCCGCCTTTTTTTTTTTTTTGCTTAGGAAAGGAAAACGTGGAAAAAGCAAGGACCCAGGATGAGTCCTTCCAAAAATGTTTGTTTCTTTAATTTTTTGATAACAACAAAGGGAAAACTAAGGGAAGGGGTTGGGTCAAGAATCGCTCTTAAGACTAAAGTCCCCTTCATTTTTGTTTTTTTTTTTATCTTTTTTTTGGGTGGGGTGTCAAACAGGGTGTGTAGAGGAAACAAATCCCTAAAGGAGTTTAGCCCTTAATGCTGCCGCTTCCCTTTTTTTTTTTTTTGTTTTACAAAGGGGTAAGGCTGAAAGAAAAGGGAAGGAGGAAGACTGCCCAGATGTCTGGCCATTGAAGGGGAAGATGGGCAGGTTGCCTATTCGTGGATGACACCAAGCTCTGTGGGACACTGGACACAACTGAAGGGATACAGGACCTACAGGAAGATCTGAAAAATCTGGGGAGGGAGTCCAGGATCTGGCAGCTTGGTTTCAATGCCAAGAAATGCTAAGTTATTCATACTGGAGCCAAGAAACCTAGGACAGAGTACTACCTGGGTGGAGTCCCAGTATCTGCATCGTCGGAGAAGGACCTGGAAGTGATGATCACTAGTGACCTGAAGCACTCTACGCAGTGTAAGAAAGCAGTAGCAAAGGCAAACAAAATACTGGGATGCATAGATAGGGGGATCAGTAGTAAGAGAGAGGAAGTTATACTGCCCTTGTACAGGTCATTGGTAAGGATGCACCAAGAGTATGGAGTTCAGTACTGGTGCCCACACCTCAAAAAGGACACTAACCTGCTGGAGAAGGTGCAAAGGAGGTGCTGCAAAAATGATAGCCGGTCAGCAGGGCAAGGCACACGAGGAGAGGTTGAGGGCATTAAACATTTACTCCCTGGAAGACAGGAGAGAGAGAGAGAAGGGGCATGACTGGGACCTTCAAGTACTTGAAAGGGATAAATAAGGTTGATAAGAAGAGTCTCTTTAAGCTGAGCGGCAACCATAACACGAGGGGGCACAGTCTCAAGCTCGAGGGTGGGAGGTTTAGGAGGGAGGTCAGGAAGCACTTCTTCCCAGAGAGAAAGAGAGAGTGGTAGACACTAGGAATGCGTTGCCAGAACAGGTAATCTCGTTGAAGACAGTGGGCAGCTTTAAGACAGGCTGGGTTAGGCATGAGGGAAGGTAAGGATCATGGGTAGGAAGGATGGGAGTGGGGAGGGAAGGCAGGGACATTAGCTCAAGCTGTGGACCCTGTAATACGAGCAGACTTGATAGACCAAATGGCCTTCTTCTGCTGGCTTCTTTGTATGTTCGTATTCTGGAAGATCAAGAATTACGGTGAGTACTCAATTTTCATATCTTCCAAGAATCAATCTTCATTCATCAATGGTGGGTCTGAGTACCAAGCCACCACCAAATAGTGCTGTTGGCAAACCCTGAGGGAAATACAGGTTACTCACCTGTAACAGGAGTTCTAGGAATTGTATATGTTGTTCATCCACACTTACTGGCAGTTTCCTTGCCGCTTTAAATCTTGCTGGAAGGTTTTCAAGCTGGCTTCTCCCACCCACTCGGGTGGTAAGACTCTCGGCTCCACCCCATGACGCCAGATCTAGCCTGCTGGAAGCCAGGTTGCATCGAAGCCGGGGAGGTCGGGTGGGTTGTGTGGATGAACAACATATACCATTCCTAGAACTACTGTTACAGGTGAGTAACCTGTATTTCTAGGGACATGGATATGTTGTTCTAGCCACACTTACTGGCAGACTCCTAGCAGTTCTCTGGGAGGGGGGAGGCAAGGCACACACTCCCTACTTAGGAAATAAGAATGGGAGAACCGAGGTCCCAAAACCAGCATCCCGGCGTGACTCAAGATCGATGTGGTAGTGGGTAATGAAGGTGTGTGCTAACTTCCAGGTAGCAGCCTTGCAGATTTCCTGGATAGGGACATCCCTGGAAGCAGCCACCGAAGCAGCAGTATGGCGGGTAGAATGAGCTCTTATCCTTCTGGGAGGCTCCATGCCCGCCAATCTATAGCAGAGATCTATGCAGGAGGTGACCCACCTGCCTATCGTCCGCTTGGCTGCAGGTGTGCCAGGTGCGGCTTCAGCGTAGGTGACAAACAGCTGGTGAACCTCACCCCGAACTTCAGCCGTCCGCTCCTTATAACAAGAAAGTGCTCTTCTAGGGTCCAGAGTATGGAGCCTATATTCGGCCTCCGAAGTGTGATTGGGGTACAACACCGGCAGAGTCAACACCTGGCTAAGGTGAAACTATGACACCACCTTCCGAAGGAATTTCGGGTTGGGGGCGAAGGACAACCTTGTCCCTGTGGAAGACCAAATAAAGAGACTCGATGGAAAGTGCCTGGAGCTCTCCCATCCTTCTGGCTGACGTGATAGCCACCAAGAAGGCGGTCTTCCACGACAGGTGAGAGATGTCACACCTGTGCATCGGTTTGAATGGCTTGCCCATGAGCTTAGCCAATACCAGCAGTAGATCCCACGGAGGTGGAGGTTCTCGCACCAGAGGGGATATGTGATCAAGGCTTTTGAAAAAGCGCCCAACCACCTTCTCCTGTGCCACTGACTGCTTTCCGACCCCCGCCCGGTAAGCAGAGATGGCTGCCAGGTGCACCTTAAGGGTTGTCGACCGAAGCCCTTGCTGAGAAAGGGACCATAGGTAGTCCAGAATGCTGGTGAAGGAGCAGGAGGAAGGGTCCAACCCTTTATCCGGAAACCAAATGGAGAATCTCTTCCATTTGAAGGCATAGCATTTTCTGGTCGACTCCTTACGGGATGCCTCAACAACGTTGAGGACCTCGTCGGAAAGACCCAATGCCTGGAACTCTAGCCGCTCAGGAACCAGGCCGTCAGGTGCAGGGATTGAAGGTCCAGGTGGAGTACCTTCCCCTAGTTGACTGAGATCAGGTCCGGGCGGGCTGGAAGCCATCTCGAGAGCCTGGAGCTGAGGAGATCTGGATACCAGAACTGGCGGGGCCAGTCTGGGGCTACCAGAATCACCTGTGCCTTGTCCCTCCTCACCTTGAGAAGCACCTTGTGGATCAAGGGAAATGGGGGAAAGGCATAGAAGAGGCCTGGGGTCCACGGCCTCGAGAAGGCATCCCCCTGCAGCGAGCCCTGCTGAGGGGGGTGGGCATGAAACAGCCTCAGCTTCGCATTCTCTCTGGAGGCAAACAGATCCACCTGAGGTGTGCCCCAGTGGGAGAACAGATCGTGTACTACCTCTGGCAGGAGAGACCACTCGTGAGATGCAGCACCTATCCAACTTAGGGCACTGGCCAGAGTGTTGGAGGCTCCCGCCACAGGGACAGCTAGGAGATCCACCTCCAGTCTGCTCATGAGGGACCAAGTGCAGAGAGCTTCCTTGCATAGGGGCAAGAAGTGCATCCCACCCTGGCGGTTTAGGTAGTACATGGTTGTGGTATTGTCCATCTGGACCTGGACCACTTGACCCCGTACAAACGGAGCGAAGGCGGTGAGGGCTAGTTGGACCGCTCAAAGCTCCAGCAGGTGGTTGTGGCATCGAGACTCCTGAGGGAACCAGAGGCCATGCGCTCCGTGCTCCACCACATGGGCACCCAACCCATCAGAGAGACATCGGTCATTAGAATGACCGTCGGCTCGAGGCGGACAAACGGGATGCCTTCCTGCAGATGAGCTGGAATGATCCACCACTGGAGAGCGTTCTACATCTCCTGGGTCACCGCCACTGGCTGGTCCAGAGGACCAGAGTGCTGTGACCATTGGCGGGCTAGCCCCCATCGAAGGGGACGCATGTGCCAGCGGGCCCAATGGACCACGCTGGTGCAGGCTGCCATGAGGCCCAGGAGGCGCATGAAGTCCCGGGCAGGGCGCAATTGCCCAACCAGAAATGACTGGGCAAAGGAGGAGAGAACCTTGGCCCTGTCTGCAGGGAGCCATGCTCTGGCTCGAAGAGAGTCGAGCTCTGCCTCAATGAACTGAATCACTTGCATTGGCACGAGTTCCGATTTGGCCTCGTTGATGAGGAGGCCAATCTGAAAGCAGACCTGGAGGGCCAGATCCCTGGACCACTCCACCTCCAGCCTAGAGGGGGCTGCAATCAGCCAGTCGTCCAGGGAAGGGTACACCTGGACCCTTTGGCACTGCAGGAATGCTGTCACCACTGCCATGCATTTGGTGAAGACCCTGGGAGCTGGAGAGAGGCCGAAGGGCATGGCCCGGAACTCATAAAGGGACCCCTCCACTCTGAAGTGAAGGAATCGCTGGTGGGATGGACAGATTGGGACGTGAAACAACGCATCCTGGAGGTCCAGAGAACAGAACCACATGCCTCATTCCAAGGATGGAATTATCTGTGCCAGAGTGACCATTCTGAAGGTTTGGGACCTTAGGAACTTGTTCAGGTCATGTAGGTCAAGAATGGGGCACCAGCCCCCTGTCCGTTTTGGGACCAGGAAATACCTGGACACAAACCCTGAGTCTGGTGAAGGATCCGCTACCTCCCTGATCACCTCCTTTTGGAGGAGCACAGCAATGTTGGCTCGACGAGCCGACAGAGAGGCTGCGGACCCCATAGCCCCCCGTGGGGCAACGGCCCGATAGGGTAGGGCCTGCTCGAATTCCAGAGGCAGATCTTTCCCTGCCATTTCCAACACCCAGTGGTCCGCAGTGATAGTGGACCAGGCGGAAAAAAAGTGGCGGAGCCGTCCCCCCATGGGGGGAACCTGGGGGCGATACCCCTCAACCCGTCACTGGGCAGGCTTGGAGGAAGGACCGGCCGAGGGACCTCCTGGGCCTTTTCCTCCCAGCTTCCTGCTGGAGGAAGCTGCAGGCTTGGCTTTGGGGTGCCAAGTGTGAGCCTGCTGGCCCTGATGCTGGTGTTGCTGGGCGAGATGTGCCGCAGAGGCAGAAGGCCAAAAAGGCTTACACTGCTGCTGGTGGTCTTTGTCCTTCTAGGCAGATGTGACCGAGTCCAATGTGGCATCAGACTTCTCGATTCTCTGCAAGTGACCCTCCACCCCGGGACCAAACAAGTCGGTACCCAGGAAGGGAACGTCTGCCAGCTTGTGCTGGGTATCCGCCGTGAAGGTGGAGATCCACAGCCAAGCTCTGCAGCGCATGGCCACTGCGACTGCTACTGACCGGGCACAAGAGTCTCCAATGTCGAGAGCAGTTTGGAGCTGTTGCTTTGCCACCGCCCTTACCTGATCTCGCACCTGCTGGACCATAGTCTGGAGGTCAGCCGGAAGATGAGGAATCACCTCATCCAGGGAGCCTAAAAGGGCATGGAAAAAGTGTGCCATCAGTACGGCCGAACTGGCCTGACGAAGGCCTAAGCAGGACGCAGCGTAAACTTTATGCCTGGAGTAGTCCAGTTTTTTGGACTCTATCGGCTGGCTTGTTCATGTCCCGAGAGCTGAAAAACACTGTCGGTCACCAACCCCTCCGCAGAGGGGTGCTCCGAGAATCTGGAGAGTGAGCTGGTGGGAACGGCATACTTCCTGGCTGAGGGAGCTGGCCAAGAAGCCGGCCACTGCCATAGCTCCAGGGCCAGGCCAACAATGGCTTTGGCCACAGGAAAGGCCTCCGTAGGAGAATCCCTTCAGTCCAGCATCTCCGTGAGGGGATACTTGGCCTGCTTTGACATGGGTTTGAGCTTCATCCCAATAGATTCTGAGATGAGCCAAAGTAATCCCAAGAATGAGGATGGGCTCTCGTCCACCGACTGTCCCCCAAAGGACTCCAGGTCGAGAGGCCTGGAGAACAGGGAAGAGTCATTGTCAGACTCCGAGGAGTCTGCAAACAGCTGCCGATGGCCTGAGCCACCCTCCACCTGCCGATGACGATCGGGAGTGAGGGTGACCGACAATCGATGGGGCAACCCATGACCCGACCGAGAATCCTTTGCCAGAGCCCCAGTTTTTGGTTGTGGAGGCGAGGGTTCCACCACAATGGGAGTACAGCTGGTTTTGACTGAACAACCGGCACCGGCTTTGGCTCCTCGATGACCATGAGGGGTTGTTTCGGCTGCTCAGGTAACAGCCACTGAATGGCCGGGGAAGGCGACAGAGTTGGCTTGCTTCCAGTCAAAATGAGCTGCTGCCACATCAGATCCTCATAACGCCAACACAACTTGCACCACAGCCTATCCTCTGAGGAGGACGATAATGAGGATGAGCGGCGCTGCCACTTCCCTCGGTGCCAAGACTGAGACCACCGATGTCGGCGGAACCGACTGGACCAAGAGGAGGTCCAAGACCGAGACCCTCGGTGTTTCCCAGGGTGGGTCTGCGTGGGAGCAGGGGAAACCCATTCCTTCCCTGGCTCAGGAACCTTAACCGGGGACTCCGGCACAGGAGGCATGGGCAAGTTCTCAGTTTCCACCGGGGGAACCGGTGAAGAAGGGTTCTCGGCTTCTCCAGTCAACAGCCCATCTGACGGGTCGAGAAAAATCTCAACTGCATTGACGGGTGTCTTGGCCGGTTGACCTGACGGGGACACTGAAGCCAGCGGCCAAGCCGAATTGACCGGAGTTGTCTACACTATTCAGGGAAGGGACCTTCCCACTCCCATGAACGCCGACTATGGGACTTACCTTTGATTCATTCTTCTTGGACCGAGAGGAGTGTCCCGAGCCCCTCTCCTTTAGTAGAGGGATTGACAAAGCTCCTTAAAAGAAGCCAAGTCGGAGGAGCCCAAGGAGAGTGGGATAAATGCCATGACCGAGGAAGAAGAAGAAGATGCGGCCTGGGCTGCCTCTTCCTCGAGGGCGATCATTTGCTCAAGTTGCTCAGCCAAGCCCGCCGCTGCGGACACTGCCCAATGGGTCTCCTTCGACTTTACTGGAGGAATACGTCTCTTGGGGCACCCAAGCTGAAGTCTGGCAGCACGATCCTCGAGAACTTTGACCAAGAAGGACTTGCACAATTCGCAGGCCTGCGGATCATGATCGAGCCCAAGGCAGTAAATGCACATGGAGTGCAGATCGGTCCGAGACATCTTCTGTCCACAAGGGCACTGCCGAAATCCGGGAGAACCTGAGCTTCCAAGCGGTAAGGAAGATCTGGTGTCATGGGGCGGAGCTGAAAGTTTTACCACCCGGGTGGGTGGGAGGAGCCAGCTTGAAGACCTTCCAGCAAGATTTAAAGCAGCAAGGAACCTGCCAGTAAGTGTGGATAGAACAACATATCCATGTCCCTAGAAATGGTTATTCCCGCAGTCTTCCATGGGGAAAGACACAGAGAGGCAGGGCCCCTTATGAGTCATCTGGTCATAGTCAAGCAGAGGCTCCCTTGGCCTGGGAGCAGGAATGCACCCCACAAGCTCACACCTGGCCCTTAGGGAGAAGAAGTGGGCCCCCTGGTAATGTGAGGAAGTCACCCTACACCAGGCCAAGGGAGACAACCATGAAAGATGCAGCCACACAGTCTGCTTAATGCAGACCATAGTTCCCACTAGTCTGAAGGCTACCTCATTGGTGTTGTAGGATGCACTCATCTGGTGTCTCGCCAGCTCCAGACCCTGAACAGAAAGGCATATGGTCTGTCTGGCTGCCTCACAATCTGGCAGAGATGCTAGGAGCTGATGCAACATCACTCACAGGTACCTGCCACAGGACGCCTGGTGTGCAGCAATGTACAGCATGATGTGCACCACAGAGAAAACCCACGACCCCAAATGTCGAACTCGTCTAAGTCCAAGTTTGAGGGAAAGTCACACACTGGGTGCCTATGCTCAGAGGGAGTGTCCAGGAGCTGGAACCCAGAAGAGGGGTGTGACATGGCTCCTGGAGATCCCAGGGGTGTGCAATACCAGTGCTGAGCATCCCTCAGGGCTGAAAAGGGGGCAGAGGGATAAAGCCACATGTCTCAACACCTTTGCAAATGGCAGAGGCCATGAAGGCATGACTGTACTCCTCAAGGAAGGACAGTGTCAGATGTGCAGGATTGTGGCCGAAAAATTGGGACAGTCGCAGCCCCTTCATCATCACCAAAAGGAACTGCTGATAATGGCTGTACTCAGCATAAGAGGACAGGTGAATAGAGAAGTCCTCTTCCTGAGTGGAGGAAGACAAAGAATAAGAGGAGCCGGACTCAGGGAGTGGTGGTGCTGGGGTTTCAGAATGAAAGATGGCCCGGTACATTGCCTGCAGATAGGCTGGGAAGGCACTCGCCAAAGCCCTAAACTGCTCCTAGGTTATGGGTCCCGTAGGATGAAAAATGCCCGGGACAGGAGGAGTGACAGGCAGACGAGAAGGTGGATCATGAAGGGCTAGGCCAGGTCCTCTGCCAGGAATACGACAGCGAACAGGTGACCTACCCCAAGGGGAGGGTCTGTGCATCTCATCCACCCAGTTACGTCCAACTGTAGAGGGGCAGTCCAGTGGCTGCCCTTGGGGGAAACCCCCCAGGTGTGGAGATCGGAGCTGTAGAGGTCCCACAGACTGGCCCCTATCCTACCTACTGCAGGCCCAGGTGGTTCAGGGGAGCCAGAATACCTGAGTCAACACTATGACTCCTAATGGAGCCCCTAGTCACTCTAGACATGGAGTGTGGCACCAGCCTGGAACTACCAACCCCTAACTCACCTGAGTGGGCTCTGCCCCTTGAGTTTAGGCCTAGAAACATCCCCAGCAGCAGAATCCTGAAGCAAGGGAGATCCAGTGCTACAAATGACACCAGAAACCCCTTCAGCACCACAAACTACACCACAATCAGATTCGGCACCAGAACCCAACCTGGTGCCATCTCCGCTGCCGGGATTGGCACCGGAGTGATCCCTGGCACTGCAAGTAGCACCATGGGACACAGGGGAGATGGCACAGCAGCTGGCACTAGGTCAAGAAAGATCCCTAGATGATGCAGTTGCTAAAGGACTAGGGCTAGGCCCAGAAAGGTCTCCTTCCTCTCCTGGTCCGGGAAGCCAATCAGGATCATCCCAGTCCTCACTCTCCAGATCACACGACCGCTTGCAGAATGAGATCCAGAAGATCTCCATCCAAGGCTGGTCCAACAATGATCACTTTGGTCTCGAACAGACATATTTCTCCCACAGGGGCAACGACGTATGGGGGAGAAGAGAAACTTAACACAGTAATCTTGTTTCTTCTAATGGATTCTTGCTGTATTCTAACTATATGCAGTTAGCCCTTCCAGTTCAACTGCCCCGGAGATGAAAGAGTCAACTCTATGCAAATGCATAGAACGTTGAGCTCGAGCTTGGTTTTCAAGCCCCTGTCCCTGGTACATTCTATGTCACTGTCAGATTCTTACAAGCTCTAAATTAGTGACTACTAACCCTATCTATATTGATTAATACGTAGCCTAACATGGCTAAAATCCAGGCATAGGGCAATTAGAAGATTCAAGTCAAGAAATACCAAAGAAAAACACGGCACTCCAGAGGTGCAACAATTAATTTCTACTGATAAGCATGATCTGCCCCTTTTAGTTTCTGTCAGGGGAGGTAGGGAGGTCAGAATACAGCAAGACTCCACCAGAAGAAACAAGATTACTATGGTAGTTCTTTCTTCAAACAACATGAAGTCTTGCTGTATTCTGACCATATGCAGACTACCAAGCAGTGCCCCATGGAGGTGGGCACAGAACCTACTTAGGAAATAGACTCTGCAGTACTGCTGTACCAAACCTAGCATCACTCCTGACCTGGGTGTCCAGGCAGTAGTGCTTGATAAATGTGTGAACAGTTTTTTAGGTAGCTGCTTTGCAAATTTCAAGCAGGGGAATGTCTTTGGCAGCTGCAATTGAGGCAGCTGTTCCCCTGGTAGAGTGGGCCCTGAGGCCCGCAGGTGTCTCTTTCTCCAGTTTGCCATAGCAAAACTGGATGCAAGACATAATCCACTTAGCAATGGACCTTTTGGTGGCTGGCTTACCTTTACCTACTTCTCCATAGGTGAGGAACAATTCGGTACAGTCATTCCTGTGGGCCCTTGTCTGATCTACATAGTAGCTAAATAGCCCTTTTTACGTTCAGGCTACGTAATCTTCATTCCCCTAAGCAGGAGTGTTCAGTAAAGAAGACAGGTAATGTCATGGACTGGTTCAAATGGAAATCCGAGACCAGTTTTGGAAGAAATTTCCTGTTTGTCCTAAGGATGACCTTGTGTCTATGGAATGCTATGTAGTCAGGTTCCACTGCCAAGGCCTGTAGCTCACTAATCCTCCTGGCAGAGGTTATGGCTACCAAGAAGACAGTTTTCCATGCTAAATATTTAAGCTCAACTAAAGACATGGGTTTGAAAGGGGGCTGCATTAGCTGAGCTATGCAGCTATTCTGGTCCCAAGATGGGGTAGGCTCCCTGTGAGGGGAATATAAGTGAAGCAACCCTTTAAAAAACTTCTTGAAGACTGAATGGGATGCCAGGAAAGGTTTCTTCCCTGCTGAGAGACAGGTGGACATAGCTGCCAGATGCACTTTCAGGGTAGAGGGGCGAAGACCTAGGGAGTGCAGATGGACCAAATAGTCCAGCATGGCTGCCAGTCCTGCTGCTTGTGGATCAATTTCCCTCTGTGCACACCAAATGGAAAATCTCTTCCACTTGGAAGTGTAGGTTTTTCTGGTGGCAGTTTCTCTGGAAACCTTCAGAATACACAGGACCCCCTGAGAGAGAGATGCAGGTCTGCATACTCTAGATCCTCGAGAGCCAGGCCTTGAGCCTGAGGGACTTGAGGCTGAAGTACAGGATCCTCCCCTGAGATGAGGTCAGGAGATTGTGCCTCCGGTGGAGGCAAATTGGACTGGTCACTGTCAGAGACAGCAGCATGGGGTACCATGGTTGTATGGCCCAATCCGGAGCAATCAGAATCATAGTTGATGGCTGGCTCCGGAGTTTGACCAGCACGCTGAAGATCAGAGGGAATGGGGGAAGGGCATACAGGAGTTTGTCTGTCCAGTCCAAAATCAGTGCATCCAGAGGTACAGGGCCCAGAACTGGAGGTCTGCAACAGAACTGAGGCAGCTGGTGATTGTCTGGGGCTGCAAACAGATCTCTGGTGTGCCCCATCTCCTGAACACTGCTTGCAGGAGTCCCTTATTAAGAGACCACTTATGGTAATTTATTCTGCCGAGGGTATCTACTAGTATATTGTCCTTCCCTGGCAAGTGCACAGCTGAGAGGGAGGTCTGAAGAGAGTATGCCAGAGTCCAGATCTTTATTGCCTCCATGCACAGGGCAGAGGACCTTGTCCCGCCCTGCTTGCTGATGTAGTACATGGTGGTGGTGGTGTCTGTTCATACCTGAACTACCTTCCCCTGTACCATCTCTCAGAATGACTGGAGAGCTAGGAACACTGCCTTGAGCTCTAACAGACTGATATGGAGCAAAGACTTCTGATGAGACCATGTCCCATAAGCAATGTAGTCCCATAGGTGAGCTCCCCCCTCCCCAATCCCAGGAGTGAAGCATCCATGGTGAGATCTACTGTAGGAGACTGTTGGAGGAAAGGAACACCCTCCTTGAGATTGCCCTTGTCCTTCCACTGCTGCAGTGCCTGTACCAAGGTGGTTGTCACTGGAATCAGCTTGGCTAGGGAGTCTCTTTTCTGGGACCAAAAGGATCTGAGGTGAAACTGTATGTTCCTCATCTGAAACCTGGCTCCTGGGACCACTGCTGTGGAGGATGCCATGTGTCCCAAAAGCTGAAGAAGGTGCCTTGACAGCCGAGACACCAGCAAGTGAAAGGAACTTGCCAGACGGATGAGGTTGTCCACCCTTCCCATTGGCAGGAAAGCCTTTGCCTGAACTGTGTCCCGCTTTGCTCCTATGAACACTAGGATCCGGACAGGATCCAGCACTGATTTGCTTAGGTTTACCAGAAATCCTAAGGACACAAGAGTATCCTGCACCAGAGCCAAAGCTTCACTCACCTGCTGAGGGGACTGTCCCACTACCAGCCAGTTGTCCAGGTAGGGGAACACAGGCACTCCCTGCTTTCTCAGGTAGGCCATAACTATTGTCAGACACTCTGTGAATGTTCTGGGGGCAGAGGTCAGGCCAAAGGGCATTGCCCTGAACTGATAGTGGCTTGAGGACAACTCGAACCTTAGATACTTTCTGTGGGACTGTCTGATAGGTATGTGGAAATAAATATCCTTGAGATCCAATGAAGTTAATCAATCTCCTTGTCTGAGAGTGGAAGGATTATGGTTAAGGTCATCATCTTGAATTTGGGTTTTGTCAGTCGCTTGTTAAGATACCTCAAATCTAGGATGGGCCGCCACTCCCCAGTCTTCTTTAGGGTAAGGAAGTATCTTGAGTATAACCCTTTTCCTTTGTGTAGAATGGGAACAGATTCCACTGCTTTCTGCTCTAAGAATGTGGAAACCTCTGCCTCCAACAGAGTTGTCTCTGAACCGCTGGCAGGTTTGAAAGACTTTGCTCTGGTGCTTGGGAACCTTTTGAAATTCAGAGCAAGTCCCTGGCTCACTACTTTCAGGACCCACTTGTCTGTGGTAATGGATTTCCAGGCCTGGAAGTAGTGAGCCAGCCTGCCCCCTACTGGCAGAGGGGAGGTGGCCCTGGCTGACACAGCAGGATATCTGCTTGGCAGGAGTCTTAGACTGGGAGGTGGATGCAGCTCTTCTCACACTTCTTCTACCTCTGCCCCTGAAAGAAAATCTCTGCTCCTGGTAAGCAGGGAATGCCTGTGCCTGGTAGAAAAGCCTTTGATAAGGCCTGCCTCTGCCAGGTCTAGGTTGCTGCTTCTGAGAGGTTGCAGCATTTTCTTTTGCAGCTGCACCTTTGTAAGTGGTCCTGTACTCATCCATTTTCTTCACGTATGACTCTCTTTGCTCCCCAAACAGAATTTTGGATGACAGGAAAATCCACGGCCTTTTACTAGGTATCCTGAGAGAGGCTGGTACACCTGAGCCAGGAAAATCTCCTCAGTGAAACCTCACTAGCCATGATTCTAGAGGACACATCATTAGAGTCCACTGCAGCATGAAACTGGACTTTGGATGTCTCAATGCCATCCTTGATTATCTGCTCCAGGTCTTTGCCAGTTGGGGTGCAGCAGTCTTAGCCAGATCCAGGACAGATTCCCATCTGGACTTCTGGTATCTGGCTACATATGCCATGTAGGATGCTTGTCTAATCCCCAGAGAAGAAGCCAAATAATGCTTCTTGACCATGGTGTCAATCTTCCGAGATTCCTTCTCAGAAGGATGAGAAGCTAGGGGAATACCAGCCTGGTCACAGGCAGCAGCCTGGACAACTCCCACATGATTACAGTGGTTATAGAGAAACTCTGTGCCACTGCCTGAAAGCATGTACCTCCTACCATCCTTTTATCAACAGGAAGAATAGAGGTGGGTATCTGCAAAATCTTATTCGTCTGTTTTTTCAAGGACTTAACTTGGAGAGGAATTGACACTCTATTGGAGTCCGGGACATCCATCATCTCGATGAAATCAGTCTCCTCCTCCTCCTCGGCTGCCTCCAAAGTAGGGAGCTGTAAGGTTTCAACAACCTTTTTATAAAAAGAATAATGGGAGGAGGACTCCCTAGGTTGCCTAGGAGGGGAGACAGAGTCTGGCATATCCGGGGAAATATCAGGCTCAATGGGTTCCCCCAAGCCTTCTTCTTCACCTCCTTCCCACTCGAGTTCATAGTAAGTCTCCAGGTCATATGAACTGGTGGGAAAAGAACCAGCAGACTACTGGAACGAGGGGCGTGTGGTACTACTCTGTCTCGGTTCGCCTGGTTCTGATTGTAAAGACTGTATGATCTTAATTGCTTTAGCCATTTCTTCTGCGGTTGGAGCCAGAAACTTAGGTTCTGAACCGGCAGATTTTTGCTTCTTTTTTGCTGGTACCAAAGCCTCGGTATCTGCTTTTCTTTTGGTCGAGGAGGTTTCGCCCTAGTCAGAAGGCACCTCCTCCGGTTGTTCTACACCCTCAGGAGCCAAACCGGACCAGCTATCCAGATCAGTGGATTTTTCGGCCATTCTTTCCTTCAGCCTGGCTAAACGCTTATCCAGCGTGGCTTTAGGAAAGTGTTTGCAAATTTGGCAGTCTGTTTTCAGGTGATCAAACCCCAGACAACGAACACACATAAGCTGGGTATCCACCTTGGCAAACACCTCCCCACACTCTGTGCAGTGCTGAAACCCAGTGGGTCCAGTCTTTTTCTTGGGTTTCTCAGACATAATGCACTGAAGCCAAAGTTACCCGTTGTGAGGCAGTCAGGCCAGAGTAACTAATTTAGTTTTCGATTAATGACCGGTTCAATTGTCAATGGAAAAAAACTATGAAAACTCAGTTTTTTTCAAAATGAAAACCGCCGGATCCCAAACAGACACTTAAACTTCAAGAATTTACCTCAAGAAATAATCAAATTGGTCCTCTCCTGGTTACGCGGACCGAAAAAGGACTGGAGACTTACCAAATGGAGATGTAATCTAATCTAATCTAACCTGTACCGTAGACGGAAGTTTGAAGAACGGAAAACAAAAAGTGGTTGAAATAACTGACGTAAATACATAACTCTGAACCAAAGTGAGCAATCTCCAGAGCAACTTCACAGGCAGGTGGAGTAAAGAATCTGATGGTTACATAGAATGTACCAGGGACAGGGGTTTGAAAACTGAGCTCGAGCTCAATGTTCTATGCATTTGCATAGAGTTAACTCTTTCATCTCCGGGTTTGTTGCAAGCAAGACTTCATGTTGTTTGAATCAGTTTTCCTGCCAGTTTTCTTTTGCTTTTCAGACCTCTGGGATCCGGACATGGATCGACTCATGGAAAATAATAAAAATTTGCAAAAATAGAGCTTGGTGATATACAAAGGGGATAGGAAAGAAAAAGGCTGTGATGAGATGTCGAAAAAGAACTATATATCATTGAGCAAGTGCTGAACAGAACCAAAGGCCGTGATGCGGTAAAAATGGCGAACACTCCCATATAGTACCTTCCTTGATGGAGGGAATAACCAAACTGAGGATGCAAGGGGCCAGCATCGGTTACTGGCCAGTCCTTGAGTGCCACGTCATACGTCCATCTTGTGGGCAATGCCGTCTCTGACGTTAGCCACCTACCTCCAAAGTTTTTAACGGCATACACTCCTGTGGGGTACTGGTGCCTCCGGCAAACACCCACCAGTGATGGGGAAGACTGATTCTTGGAAGATTGCTGCTTCCCTCACGATCAGGGTAGCAGCATACCTTTTAACTGTCCCTGATTTTCAGGGACATTCCTGACTTGACTCAAAAATGTACTGGTCCCTCCTAAAATTGGTTTATTTTTTATGCTAAAAAGTAGGGATTTGAAGCTTACATTATTCAGATATTAATTCTACAGTTCAGTTCTCCTTCAGAAAATGCTTTTAACACCAAGCCCCACAATATAACAGGCTTCTTGGGCAGATATTTCCTTTCTGTAAGGTGTGCCCTTGATTTTAGTAATTTGTCCCAGATTATTTTCAACCCCGTCTGTGATTTGCCAGAAAGGAGGTTGAGAGGCATAGGTAGCAGACAAGTAGGATTTCTTCCCAAGCGCATCAGTTTTGCTGGATTTCTTATTGGAGGTACAGTGGAAAAGGCTGTCTTTCCTTTCACATGCAGCAGCCAGTATCAGTCCTTTGGGATTAGTGTGCCGACACAGGTATTCTGACCCTGTCTTGTTTCCTATGTGCCTTTTAGCTGACTTGCTATCAAATGCTGTTGCTAAAGCAGGCAATGGTAGGATCTTTTTGCTCATTTTCTTAAAGTATAATAAACAGGAATGCGGACCCTTTTTGCAGAAGTCAATCCCAACATTTTAAAAAATCTGACTCACCCACATCAGAGTCAGTCTCCACAGTAGAACAGTAATCATTTCTGCCTTTTCCCTCAGGACAGCAGAACAGGCAAAAGTCCTCCAAAGGACATTGGAGGGGAGGACCTAACTCTTCCTCATATATGACTTCAGAAGTGTTACGTTCCTCCTCTTCAAAAATAATAGTGCTCCAGGCTGGTCTGCCAACGCAGAAGTGCTTCTATCTGCTGTGCCAATGACTGGGGTTCGGGAGCAGACTTTGGATGCTGGAAGGTCAGCTGGGGCGGGGGGGAGGCTGAGCACCCCAGAGACTGCTCACCTTCTCGAGGGAGGGAATTTGGTACCTGGGGCTTATAACCCCAAGCATTGTTGGGGTGGTACAGAAGTCTGGGACCGTATTGACAGCCTGTTGTGGCAAGGACCAGCAGACCTCTGCATGTCGGGAGCATGCCCGATCGTGCACTGAGGTCACTGCACGAATGGCCCCACCACAGACAGGTGGGGCGGGGGGGATGCATACGGGAGGGGGGACCTTGGTGTGAGCCCCATGATGCCTGGATTCCAGTATATGCTGGGACCTAGCCAATACAGGGGGAGGGTGGATCTTCTCCCCCATCTGGAAGCATCCAAGGGTAAAAAAAAAAAACAGCACTAAAAAAAAAAAATAATAATAATCCACCCTCTAAGATACTAGGGGGCCTTGAGGGAGGAACTTGGAGGCTTTTATTTTCATCATTTGGAAAAACTGCCACAGGTGTTTGAATTCATCCATACAGGGAATATGAGCATCACCAGCACATCAGATAGGCTTTACTGCTTTTTCGTTTTCAGGCTCCAAATGTTTTTCTTCTCTAGTTTTTTAGGGCTACTGTGAGAGGAATGTTTCTCTGCAAGCCTGTTCTTGGAGTCCTTTAAATGTAAGTGCTCCTCCGCTGAGGATTTATGCTCCTTTATCGACTTTGTTGCATACTCTGCTTTATTAGATTGGTCCTTAGGGAAAGCTGCATCACCCAACATTTTTAAAGAGATATTCTCAGTCTTTTTAACAGGGGAATACTTGGTGTCTTACGACAAAGCACTTTGCACAGGCTACAGCTAAACCAACTGTGATCTGTGCCTAACACTTTTAAATTGAATGTCTATCTAACTCACATAAGCTGGTGTCACACTTTCAGCACGTTTTAAAACCTGTGGACCCAGTATGTTTTTTTTTGTTTTTGTGATTTGGACATGAGATCAGACTAAGGCACCACAGTAATGATTCTGATCTCACTCACTGAAAGCTGGTAACTGTCCATCGACCACAGTTGTCATGAGCTAAAATCAAATTGAAAGGGCTGTAAAATAGTGTCAGAAGTACTTTTTTGTTAACTTCAGTTGTGAGTTGACAGAATTAACATGTAACCACAGTCACTGCAAGCTGAGAAAGCAGCCTCAAGTGCTCAAAAAGAAATAATAGAAGCACTTTAAAATGTTTTCTGTTTAATATAGAACCAGTACAATGGAACCGGAATGCTGTAAAACGAAACCACAAACTACAGCAGTCATTGTGAGTACAGCGTTACTGCAACCTATGCCATGATTCCCAGCACCACTGGGAACGGTGCAAGAATGACTAAAACAGTGAATTTTGTGCTAAAACACAGATTAGGAGAGAGAAAAATGTATTAATACTAAAACCTTTAAAATAACAAATCTTCAGGACGTATCCAGCAAATTTAGTTGTGAGCACCATTCGGGGAGACCACTCTCTTCAGCAGAAATGAAGAATCTTTTTACAAGATGCTAACGAGATCAGCACAGAGGAGAGAGCATCTCTGAAAAGCACTTTAATTTCCTGGCCACAATTACTTGGAAGGAGATGATGCATGAGTTGGACTGGCTCTTCTTATCCGTGTAGCTAGGAAGTACAGTTACATAAGAACTTACCGTAACAGTAGATCTTCGAGAGAGGTTCTTGCAGTAGGTAATTACATATAGGACTGACGCCGGCCGGCGGCAGGACCCCACGGAAAAATTTCTAGCTAGCAGTCCCTGGCGACCGCCCCCACGTCAGGTGACCAGCGTCAGACGACGTCGGTATAACGGGGCGGTCCTGGACGCCCGCCTTCCAGTTCTTTCCCGCCACAGGCCTGGCCTAGACAGAAGCAGATATGTCCCTCAATGGAAAAGGAGCTGAAAAGCTCTAGGGGATGGAGGGAGATAGCTTGTCATGCAAGAGCTCTCTTAAAGATAGCATAGTTACGTAAGAACTTATTGTAACAGTAGATCTTCGAGAGAGGCTCTTGCAGTAGGTAATTACATATAGGACTGACATCGGCAGGTGGCAGGACCCCACAGAAAAATTTCTAGCTAGCAGTCCCTGGCGAGGGACCGCCCCCACATCAGGTGACCAGCATCAGACGACGTCGGTATGAAGGGGTGGTCCCGGATGCCCGCCTTCCAGTTCTTTCCCGCCACAGGCCCGGACGAGAGACAAGCAGATATTTCCTTCAATGGAAAAGGAGCTGAAAAAACCTAGGGGGGATGGAGGGCAGGAAGGTATTACCTACTGCAAGAGCCTCTCTCGAAGATTTACTGTTACGGTAAGTTCTCACATAACTGTACTATCTTACTTCGAGAGGGCTCTTGCAGTAGGTAATTACATATAGGACAGAATCCCAAGCAGTCTGGAACAAATGAAAGGCACCGGGAGGAGGAACTACTCCAAGAAGTAGCAAAACCTTGCAGGTCTCGAGACAGGAGGCCCTGCAAAACAGCTAGCCCAAAGCCTGCTCTACGGCGAGAGGCAATGTCCAAACTGTAATGTTTCGTAAAGGTATGGACGGAAGTCCAGGTGGCGGCAGCACATATGTCTGCTGCAGACACATTCTTGAAACAAGCCACAGAGGTTGCTACTCCACGAGTGGAGTGACCTCTGACTTGACCCGGAAGGGTCTTGTTGTACTTGTCATAACAGAAAGTGATGCAATAAGCCAACCACTGTGACAGGCATTGCTTGGAAACAGCATTGCCTTCCCTTTTGTGAACAAGAGAGACAAACAACTGATCAGTCTTTCTGAGATCCTTTGTCCTATCAGTGTAGTATCTCAGAATCCTGTGAACATCCATGGTACGGAGCAAATATTCTCCCTGGTTGGAGTACTGCGTGAAAAAGGCAGGTAACTCAATAGACTGATTTAAGGTAGACTCCGCTACCACTTTCAGGAGAAATTTAGGGTTCGTGTGAAGAGCCACTCGTTCTTTGTGAAAAATAAGATAGGGGATTTTACACATAAGGGCCTGGAGCTCAGAAATTCTTTGAGCAGAAGTAATGGCCACCAAGAAGAGCGTCTTCCACGATACAAACTTCAAATCTGTGGAAGCCGCAGGCTCGAAGGGAGGAAGGGTAAGTTTCTCGAGAACAAAGTTCAAATCCCAAGGGGGAACAGGAGTCCGGACAGGGGACCTGAGATGAAGGACCCCTCTGAGAAAAATCTTCGATACCTCTAATTGGGCAAAGGCTTTATCAGCGAAAGGAACATGGTAGGCTGAAATAGTGGCCATGTGAACTTTCAAAGAGGAATGACTGAGATCCAGGTCGAAGAGGTGACATAAATAGTCGAGCAGAATGGTCACAGGACAGGAAAAAGACTCCACATTCCTGGAGGCAGCTCAAATAGAAAATCTCTTCCATTTCATGGCGTAGGTGGACCTAGTGGAGGGTTTTCTAGCCTCCACCAGAATCTCGGCCACCTTAGGAGAGACGCCAAATCGAGATTGAGCTAGGTCTGCAGGAGCCATGCATGAAGTTGAAGGGACTTGAGTCCCGGATGGACCAAGGTCCACTGATCCTGGGTCAGCAATCCTCGAGATAAATGAAAAGGAAGAGGAGGAACCTCTGAGTATTGTTGTAGAAGAGAGAACCAGATTTGCCTGGGCCAGAAAGGAGGGATCAGAATCATTCTCGCTCCTTCCAATGCAAGTTTCTGCAGCACACAAGGTACCAGAGGAACTGGGGGAAAAGCATAGATGAATCTGCCCTTCCAGCTTAGAGACAGAGCGTCGCTCCAGAAAGCGCCTTGCTCTGGAGCAAGCAAGCAAAAGGTGGGAAGATTTGCGTTTTGGGAAGAGGCGAACAGGTCTACCTGTGGAGTCCCCCAAAGCTGGAAGATGCCGTTTAGAACCTTTTGGTCCAGTTCCCACTCGTGTGCCAGAGCCGAGGAGTGACTTAGCTTGTCTGCCAGGGTATTGTCGACTCCTGGAACATGGATCGCCATGAGGTGAAGGTTGTGAAGCATTGCCCAGTCCCAAACCCTCATTGCTTCCCTGCACAGCGGGTAGGATCGAGTCCCTCCCTGCTTGCTGATGTACCACACCACGCACATCCATTTGGACAGCTAGGTGACCGGGAAGGATGTATTGGTGAAGGGCTTGGAGAGCATATAGTACTGCTTGTAGCTCGAGCACACTGATGTGGAGAGCTAACTCCAATCTGGACCATAAACCCTGGGTTTGGTGAGGACCCAGATGGGCTCCCCAACCTTCGCCTGATGCGTCCGTGGTCAGAGTCTGGGAGGGGGGAAGATGACAGAAGGGGACTCCCCGAAACAGGTTCTCTCGAACCATCCACCATCGCAAGTCTCTTGTCATCGGCGAGGAGATCAGCACCAGATGATCTAGGTCGTCTACTAGTTGATCCCACTGAGAGATCCTCATGTGGAGCCGTGCACGCGGAACCGTCAGGATGGCGGCCGCCATAAGCCCCAAAAGATAGAGCACTGACCTCGCCGGAACCTTCCTGCGTTCTGATAGCAGGGAAATCTGTGACTGGAGAGAGGCCGCCCTGTCCGGAGGAAGGAAGGCCTTGCACACTGTCGTATCAAGGATTGCCCCGATGAACTGACGTCTCTGGGAGGGGTCCAGATGAGACTTGGAATGGTTGATGGTGATACCCAGACAAGTGAAAACCTGCTGTGTGAGGGAGAGGAAATGCAGGAGCTCCACCCTGGACGAGGCCGCCAGGAGCCAGTCATCCAGGTAGGGAAACACCTCAACTCCCAAAGTACACAGGTGGGCCGCTACCACCACCAGGCATTTGGCAAAAACTCGGGGAGCCGAGGAAAGACCAAATGGGAGTGCCCGGAATTGGTAATGGTCCCCTGGAAAGCAAACCGGAGGTACTTTCGAGGCGAGGGATGAATGGGGATGTGCAGCTATGCATCCTGCATATCCAGCGCACAAAGCCATTGACCCGGCCGAAAAAGGGGCAGAAGGGTTTGAAGGGAGAGCATCCTGAACTTTTTGTATTCTACATAGAAGTTCAGGGAGCTGAGATCGAGAATGGGTCTGAGATCTGCCGTCTTCTTTGGTACTAGGAAGAAATGGGAATAGTAACCCATCCCGTGAAGGTGAGGAGGAACTGGTTCTATGGCCTGCTTCGCGAGAAGGGCAGATATTTCTTCCCTGACCAAAGGAAGATGATCCCTTGAGTAAGAGGACTTCAGAGGGGGGTGGCGTGGAGGTTTCTGTAGAAACTCCATGGAGTGCCCCTCCGCAATAATCTGAAGTACCCATGAATCCGATGTTATCCTCTCCCAACCCGGAAGATGGAGGGAGAATCTCCCTCCTACTGGTTCCTCCGGGGAGGCCGGAGGTGGTGGGAGAGGGAAGGAGTCAGGTGGTGTGCGGCAGCGCCGCAGCTGGGGCACCCGCTGCTTTTTGGGGTGGCGGGAGCCCAGCGTTTGGTGGCCCGCCTTCCTTGGGGTTTCGCTTGAGGCCGGCTGCGTCTGCGAAAAGGACGGCACTGCAGGGGATGGGGACGGTACATGGAATCCACAGATTTCAGAGCCGTCCCCTTCTGCAAATCAGTGATGATGTCCTTGACATCACCACGAAAAGCACTGAACCCCTGAAAGGTGCTTCCTGGATTGCTGACTGCACCTCTGGGACCAAACCTGACACGTGGAGCCAGGCGTGACGCCGAAGACTTACGGCGAATGCAGAGCTCCGCCCTGCAGTGTCCACTGCATCGTAGGTCGTCCTCAGGATGTGACAACTAACCGAACGAGCAGAACGGACTAAGTCAGCTAACTCCTGCTTGACTTGGGAGTCAGGTAAGGAGTCAATCTTAGATTCCGCCTGGGTAAGGATAGCCTTCTGGTAATCCCCCATATGTGCTACATAATTCAGGGCCCTAATTCCCAGTGTGGGAGAAGCATATATTTTTCTTCCATACTGATCCAGAAGGTGAGATTCCTTATCCAGGGGAGATGAGCTCAAATGTTTGGGGTGTGCTGACTGGCCGTGAGCGGCGCTAATCACAACCAAGGCTGCACGGGGGTGAGAATCCAAAAAATCTACACCCTCCGGAGCCATGTATAGCCTGTTGGACTTCTGAGGAAGCGGGGCTATAGCCGACGGTTGTTTCCAAATAGTGGAAACAAGGTGGGCGTGAGGCTCGATCCAGGATGGCACTAGAGTAGGGGCCATAAGGGGCAGGTCCAGATGTTTGGCGAGTTTAACCCGCTGAGGATCTGGTTCCAAAGAATGCCACTGATGTACTTCCTGGATCTTCCTGAGCAACTACGTGAAGGAAGAATCCTCCGGAGAAGACTTCAGAGGAGTCCTCGGCTGGGGCTTGGACGAAAGCGAGGCTCGTCATCTCTCTCAAGCATTCATTGGAGGAATCAAGAATCCAAAGCTGGCAAAGGGAAGAATCAGAAGCAGAAGAAGACTCCTGGCACGCCTAGGGGAGGAACGGGTTCCTTAGGGGGATCCCCAGACGCCAGATCCTGCCCCTCTCGGGATCCAGAGGGAAGGGCTCTGGAATCCGGAGGCGGTGAGGGAGTGTGCCATCTCGGGCGACGGGAGTGACACCATCGCTGTAAGGCGGCTCTCTACTTCCTTGGTGAGCTGAGCCTGTGCCTCAGCCCACCAGGAAGCCAAAGTCTCCTGCAGATCCACCGGCGGCCTGGGGGGTGGTGGAGGAGGAGGAGGAGGGGGATAAGTATACGGATTGTATCCGTAAGGCGAGTATCCGAAACCTGGCTGCGGGAAAACCGGTGCCGGGTATTGTGGCGTCAGGTACTGCGACGTTGGCGGAACCGGCATCAGGTACTGCGGCGCTGGATACTGCGGACCCGGGTAAGAAGGCGGAGGATAGGACGGCGGGTACCCGGGTTCTGGAGGAGTTACCGGAGCAGACGGCCCAGAAGGAGGCCCCACGGGCGTGTCCACATTGAGAGGCCCAGGGGGGTCGAGCCCAACAGAAGGGGAATATCCCCCCCGCTGGCGCCGGTGGGGCCGGCGTCGGGACCGGCATCGGAGCCGGCGTCTGGGGGGCCAGCGTCAGATCCGGTTCCCTGGGAGGAGGGTCTGACGGTGGTGGAATATCCCGGCATCGCCTCTGAACGGTGGGAGAAAAGTCCCCGTGTCAGGCTGGGGTGACTCGGGCTCGGATGGCAGCGAAGGCTGCGGGAACCGGTACGACGGGGTTGAGGGGTCCATTGAGCTCCTGGCCGGCGCGACGTCGGGGCCGGCATGCGGCTTAGGCTAGTTCCCAGCGGGCGCCAGAGGAGCCGCATCCGCTTACGGGTCCTCGTCGGAGTATGGCCGAGGCGAGAAGCAGCCTGGTCCGAGAGGGACAAGGTCGCGGCGCTACCTCAAGGGTCGGGCGCCTTATCAACTCAGCTCCTGGGGACATCGGAGGAGCCGACGTCTGCTTATGGGAGGTGCTCGCACTCAGTAGGCCGTGGAAGCCTGCAGCAGTACTTGGGGCAGAGGCCTCCTTTGGCTGGAGGCGCCTGCAGGCCCGAAGCGAGAGCCCGACGGGCAGGCTTGACACCTCCTCCAAAACCTTGAGGCTGCTGTCGATGATCCCCGGAGGATGTTATTTGGCGATGCATCTGCCGAGTCATGGGCGAGGAGGCCTTCTCCGGTGCCTTTCTTTTGTCCCGCTTCACGATGTCCTCAGGAGAAGTCGACGCCTGCCTGAGCTTCTTCAATTCTTTTCCATTGAAGACATCTTCTTCTTGAGCAGATGGGCTTCCAGGGACTGTTGGCGTCGTCTGCGGGTAGCCACGTTGAAGTGCAGGCAATGCGGGCACTTGTCGACCGGGTGATTGGGGCCTAAGCAAAAAAGGCAGAGAGAATGGCCGTCCTTGTGTGGCAGTTGGGCGCTGCACGAGTTGCACTTGTTTTTGGAAGGTGTAGGGGATGACATACACCGACGCTGACCTGACGACGAGAAGAAAAAATACTCAAAACTTCGGTAAAACCGACGAAAGAACAGGGCTTTGCTAAGCACAAACTTTACCGCGAGGGTGCTGCACGAGCCAACGCGGGAAAGAACTGGAAGGCGGGCAGGACGCCCCTTTATACCCGGCGTCGTCTGATGCGGTCACTTGGCCGGAGGACGGTCCCTCGCCAGGGACTGCTAGCTAGAAATTTTTTCCGTAGTCCTGTCACTGTCATGCCAGTCCTATATGTAATTACTTTCCAAGAGCTCTTCTCAAGTAAGATCATCGGTTTCAGAAAAGGTAAGACATGTTATCGTGACGTTTATTTATTTATTTGTTTTTGTTAACCGGGTAGGGCACACTAGACAACCAAGTGCCTATTTTTAGGTGCGACCCTGGAGGGTTACATAGGCAGTAGCATACAGGAGTCAATTACATACGTTGGAATGTTCTGAACAAGCAAATGACATGAAATCTTGCTGCTGAGCTTTGGAATCTAGCATTCCACCAGTACTTAATGCAACAGGGTTTAATCAAGTAACATAAGAGCACTACTGCCCGGATCTGCTACAAGATCTCAACATACACTTGCCTGACAGGCAACTGCCAGACATTTTTTGCCCAACGTGCAGTTGCCTGACAGGTGTACAATCTGAAGGGACTGCCCAACATTCAGAATGGCAGCGACCTGGAGTTAGTTATATTAAGTTCAGGGGTGCGGAATTATGACACACACTACATGTGGGGGGTTCCGCGCCCCATCCCACTGGACTTAATAGAAGTGAAGGTCTCTAACATTCTGAATGTTGGGCCATCCCTTGTCTGGACTGTACACCTGTCAGGCAACTGCATGTCGGGTAAAAAATGTCGGGCTGTTGCCTGTCAGGGAAATGTATATCTGGCTATCGTAGGACTCCCTTACTGCCAAGGTACTGCTGTCTTTCCAACCAAAATAGCCACTTTTCTTACTTTGCATGGTAAGTGTAGCACCGCCAGCCTAATTTTACAATATCATGTAGCAGTTTATTCTAACTTGCTTACTTCCCCACTACCTCATCACAATGTAGGAACAATTAAATATTTACGAAACATTTATCCATGTGCGTGTGTATTTGTTGGGGGGTAGATTCAGAAGGGACGTAAGAAAGTTCTTCTTCATGGAGAGAGTAGTGGATAAGTGGAAAATCCTGCCTAGCACAGAGGCCAATGTACACATCATTGCAAAGTTCAAATCAGCTGGGATGGTTTCAAAGTAAATATCTCAGCGTACTGTAGTTCTAGATGTGTGCTCCATTCCAGGGAGGACTTACTACTGGCAGTTGATATCTAGCCTGAAATAAGCGACAGGGCATTCTCTGTGGCAGCCCTGCCCATGTGGAATTCTTTAACTCTCTGCCTTAGGAGTTCCCCCTTGGTGGAGGCATTTTGGAAGGAGCTAAAATGCTATCTTTTTATGCCAGCATTCGGCACTGACTAGTTAAGCTGTACCTCTGTAATAATTGGTTATTTTTTATTTATTGGTTTTATGTTTATATTGTAAACTGCCATATGCTTCCCTCTGTGTGACGTGCCCCGAGCCCTTGACATGGAGCCTTATGGTAATAAAACTGGCTTGCCAGCTTCAATGGAAGAGATGGTGGCAGACAGAAGGGTTATCATTTCAAGGTAGGGCTCCATAGCACACTGGATGGACTGCGTGTTTCACTTTTCTTTATTTTTAGTTATAGTCTGTATGCATAATTTACATTTTTTTATTATGATTCTTTTCATCCCAGTCTCCCACTTTTTCTCTACTCCCCCACTACAATGTTCGGGAGCTGGGCTATGTCCTTCCTCTGGCCAGAAGGGCAGGGAAAGTGCTGGCCATCACAGCTGATGCCACGCAGCAATCAGATATCATGGGATGCACAAACACAAGGCACCCTCCCCCCCTTCTTGACAGCCCAACTCCCAGCATTCCTTAGTACTGGATTTTGGGAACAGTGTGGAAACTTCTCTCGTGGTCGCACCACTAGGTCGGCTCACAGTACATTCCTCTACCCAAGATACACCTGTGAGACATAAAAGGAATAAGATGCCACAACTTTGACACAATGTGGACTCTAAAAGGGCCCCGAGCAATGGAGTAGGATCCTCAGAAGAGTGCAGCTATTACTCTGCCTGGAGAGCAGTGACAACATTATAACCAGCCCTCCCCCACTAAATTATTTTTTATGTAAAATGTTTATTTTCATGCTCAAAACTATTGTATAGTAAGCCAGGCATTATTTTACATTTTCTACTTTATATTTTAAAAAAAGAAAACTAAAAAGGGACTTGCTAGCTGACCCGTCATATCCCCCCCCTCCCAAATTTTAACATAATCTGGACGGTGACCCAACGACCCTGGCCCGCAGAGAAGTGATCTACTTAGGGGCAGAGTAGCAGCTACTAGCAGAAAGCCCAGTGGACTTTGTGCTCTGCACAAGGTAGTCTCTTTATGTCTGTGCGCCCTTCTGAGACTCTACAGGAATGCTGCCCCCAAAGGGAAAAACTAACGTGGGGACCTGGTGCAGACTATATTGGGTAAGTAACACAGCGGGCCCGTGACAAAGGTCCACTTTTCAGACTCTGGCCTTTATCAGATCTCTTTAATATGTGAACACGCTGGTGTCGTCCTAAACTACTCAATTTGCTGAAACTACAATCACATTTGCTACATTTGTAAGTTTTATCTCCAGTGTGGATACGCTGGTGTTTTCTGAACGTACTAGGGTCACTAAAGGCGGCACCGCACTCAGTACACTTATATGGTCTCTCTCCTGTGTGGATGCGCTGGTGGACCCGAAGATCCTCCTGACGACGGAAGCCTTTACTGCAGTGGGCACACTGATATGGTCTCTCACCTGTGTGAATGCGAAAGTGTACTGTGAGATTATACATGCAGGCAAAGCTCTTTTCACACTGACTACACTTGTACCGCTTCTCTCCTCTATGAGTCCACTGGTGTACTGTAAGGTGATCCTGGCGACGAAAGCTTTTCATACATTCAGTACATTTATATGGTCTCTCCCCAGTGTGTATCCGCTGGTGAGTTTTCAGTTTATTCAAGTAGCTAAAACTCCTCTCGCATTCTGTGCACTTATAGGGCTTTTCTCCTGTGTGGCTTAGTTGGTGTGCTTTCAATTTGTTCAAGAAATTAAAACTCCTGTCACACTCAGTACATTTATAGGGCTTTTCCCCAGTGTGGACCCGCTGGTGTAATGTAAGGTGCTGATGGTGACAGAAGCTTTTCTTACATTTGAGACATTTAGGTGGTCTCCCTCCTGCATGGATCCGCTCATGTACAGTCAGTTGATGCAAATAAAGAAAAGTCATTCCACACACCATACACTGATAGGGGCTCTCCGTTTCCAGGCCCTGCTGCTGTGGCCAGAGAGATGACTGTGGACTCAGACTGGTATCAAACTCCGATGGTCTAAAAGCTAAAAGACACAAAACATAATGTTAACATACTCTGCTAATAAAGCTTTTCTGGGGGTTGTGAGACACTCTTAGGAAAAAAGCTAAGGAGCTACAATGGTGTTCGTATAAAAGTTTGGAAGTGCTGAGGTATACTTCCAGGTACCACTGAGGCAATCAAGTTCACGTGGTGATTGTGCAAAAGTTTGGCAGTGATGAGGTATACCTCGAAAAGTACCAGGTACCTCCTGAGCACTACCAAACTTTTATACGATCGCCATGTGAGCTTGAGTGCCTCAGTGGTACATCGAGGTATAGAAACATAGACTTTGACGGCAGATAAGGACCGCTTGGCCCACCTAGTCTGCCCATTTCCCTACCTAGAGGATAAGCTGCAGATCCTATTTAATCAACAACCTATTTCTTCCTACCCCCCACAAAAATTGCCTTATGTCTGTCCCATGCATTCTTGAATTCTCCCACAGTTTTAGACCCCACAACCTCCTCAGGAAGGCTGTTCCATGCATCCACCACCCTCTCTGTGAAAAAATACTTCCTCACATTGCCCCTGAGCCGTCCCCCCTCTATCTTCAAATTGTGTCCCCTTGTTCTTGCACATCTCTTTTTCTGAAAGATGCTACCCTCTTGGACTTTGTTGATTCCACTGAGGTACTTAAACGTTTCTATCATGTCCCCCCTCTCCCTCCTTTCCTCAAGGGTATAAATATTAAGCTCCTTTAGTCTCTCCTCGTATGGCTTCTCTTGCAGACCCTGCACCATTTTAGTTGCCCTCCTCTGAACTGCCTCTATCCTGTCTATGTCCTTGCGGAGATGGGGTCGCCAGAACTGGACGCAGCACTCCAGATGAGGTCTCACCAACTGCTTGTACAGGGGGATAACAGCTTCCTGTTTTCTGCTGGTGATATCTCTCCCTATACATTCCAGTATCCCCCCAGCCCTCCCTACCGCCTTCTCACATTGCTTGCCAACCTTAAGGTCATCTGATATGAGTACCCCCAGGTCCCTTTCCATTTTTGTTGTTGTTACTACCCCCATTGTGTAATCTTCCCCTGGGTTTTTGTTTCCCAGGTGCATTACTTTACACTTCTTTGCATTGAATCCAAGCTGCCATACTTCTGACCATTCCTCCAACCTTGCCAAGTCCCTTCTCATCCTTTTCACGCCTCCTTGTGTATCAACCCTGTTGCAGATCTTTGTGTCATCTGCAAAGAGGCATACTTTTCCTTCCAGTCCCTCTGCAATGTCACTTATAAAGACATTAAAAAGGACTGCACCCAGTACTGAACCCTGCGGTACCCCACTAGTAACTCCTCTTTCTTCAGAGTGGACTCCATTTACAATTACCTTCTGTGTCCTGTTGTTCAGCCAATGTTTTACCCAGGCTACCACCCTGGGACCCACTCCCAGGCTGGTTAATTTGACTACTAATCTTTTGTGTGGGACTGTGTCAAACGCCTCAGCACTTCCAAACTCCTATATGATCACCACTATGAGGGTTGGTTAAAGATCCTTGCTGTTCTTGCAAACACCTAGTATCCAGGAAATGCTTTAATTTAACTCTTGCTAACATCAATGTCCAAAGATAAAGGGGAGACTCATTACCTGCTACTTTTGGCAAGGAGAATATGGTCCAAGTACAATCATTCCATTCACTATGCCACATCAACTCTTGTGCCCACCATCACAGCAGTATGGGGAAGGAAGAAAAATTACTTACCACAGTAATATTATTTCTTACATGGGACCTCCTGGTAGGATTAGACAGAACAGCAACCAGTCTAGATCTGCTGACTGTCCCTGGAACATTCATTTGGAATGTTATGCAAATAAGTAGAATTTGGAATGCCACATTCAAAAACTGATGCCTCTTACTCCCTGTTAGATTTGATTTTGCAGACTAAACAGTAGGCTAACAACTAATTAAAATTAAAACACCCTTAGCACTAATGTCCTCCCCTTGTTAGAGAGGACTGGACCCAACAGGATAAGACAAATCACAAAACCATTATAAAAAATTAGGCCAATAATTAATGGCAATGTTTGATGGACCCCACTAAAAGTATTTTATTTATTTAGTTTTTGTTTACCGGGTAAGTACACTAGACAAGTTTTATGCCTATTTTCAGGAACGACCCGGGAGAGTACAAAAGGGTACAACAGGTACATTGATACAGTAATTGGTATTGCTGAACCTATTCAGGTTATGTAAGGGAAGGTAGGGATGGGAGGTCTAATCCTTTGTAAGAAATAATATTACTATGGTAAGTATTTTTTTCTTCAAGACCCAGGAATCTCCAAGTAGTATTAGACAGAATAGCAGACTACCAAGCCATGCCTTGAGAGGAGGGTACAGAACCTATTTAGGAAAAAGGTTCGGCAATACTGCAGTGATAAACCTAGCATCAGTCCTGGACTGAACGTCCAGGCAATAGTGCTTTGTGAAGGTGTGGACTGTACTCCAGGTAGCCGCATTACAGATTTTCAACAAGGGGATGTCCCTTGTGGCTGCCACAAAGGCAGTAGTTCCACAAGTGGAATGTGCCTTGAGGCCATGTGCTGGCTGCTTGTCTGCTTATTAGCCTTACTGCAGCAAAACTGGATACAGGATACCATCCAAAGTGCAACTGACCTTTCTGAGGCAGGCCTGCCTTTTCCCACCTCACATAAGTAACGTAGTTAGGATCCGTGCAAAGAGCTTGGAGCTCGCACACTCTTCTGGTTGAAGTAACTGTCACCAGAAAAACAGTTTTCCATGTGACGTATTTTAGCTCAGTCATAGCCACTGGCTCAAAGGGAGGTTCCATGAGTTTGGCTATGCACAAATTCAGGATCCCAAGGAGGTACTGGTTCCCTAATAGGACGGAACATATGTGCCAACTCCTTGAAAATGTTTTAAACATAGGGTGTGAAGTTACTGTTCTCTGAACACCTGCAGGCACATAAGCAGATACTGCTGCTAAGTGAACTTTAAGGGTTGTAGGCCTGAGTCCTAGGGACTGCAAGTGCACCAGGTTATCGAGCACTGTGTGCAAACCTGCCTTGAGGGGGTTGATATTCTTAGGCTTGCACCACATTTATTTATTTATTCATTCAATTTTGGTAACCGGGTAAGCCCATTGGGCCTCGAAGGTCCCTTTTTCAGGGGTGACCTGGAGTTAGTTACACAGAAGAGCATTTCACATACAGAGAGACTATACAACAGGTGGATGCTTGAGGCCATTTCAGGTTACAATCTGGCCAGCACAATGCAGAGTTCGAGTCTTAGTACACGGAAATGGTAAATCTTGTCCACTTTGAAGCATAAGTCTTCCTTGTAGAGGCTTTCCAAGATAGTTTCAGTACTTTAAAGATGACCTGCAAATTTAATTCTACAGCCCGCTCCTGTCCCACATACCTTTGCCAGTGGCGGCGGGAGTCTGGGGCTGCTTTCAGGAACATTTTTTAATAAATCCTCTTGTTTTAAAATCCTGCCGATTGGCCCAGTGGCCCTGAGAGTTGAGGCACTGGACGCCACACCCCGCCAGCGACCCGGGTTCAGGACAGACTCGGGTCGCAGGGGGAAGGGAGAATTGAGCGTCCTGGGACAGCTCTCCTTCCTTCGGGGTGGGTGAGGGACATGCACCATGCTGCACTGACACCCAGCAGAGGCTGGTTGTTTGGCAGAACGTGGGCATCTACACTGGGGGAAGAGTCGGCGGTCGTCTGCATGTCCAACTCTTCGGAATGACTAAAGAGGGGGGAAAAATTAGGGTACCTCCGCCTCTATGAAGCCTTCCTCGGGGCTTCAATTAGCCACTGTCACTGGGGTCCCCAACTAGTTACTGGTTCTAGAGGCTGGATAGGGGTCCCAGCTCTGCGCCCCACCCTCCGGAAGCCAGAGTGACCGGAGTCCCAGCAAGGACATCAGATGGAAGACCGGGCCGTGACCTAGGCAGATACCTAGCGGAGGAGCCTACAAAAAAAATCTTGTGAAACTTTCAGGAATATTGAAGCTGCTCATGTCCTTGCTGAGGGACGCAGTACTTCAGAGCCCACTCCAGTTTTAGATATCTCAAACATTGGCTATGGAGCAGCAGGAGGGCGAAATGCTAATTTTATTACTTTTGCTGGGGTCTCGCATGCTTAACATCTACAGCAACGCCGGAACAGGCCGTTACTGTAAATACTAATTTAAGCATCAAGACCCTAGCAAAAGTAATAAAATTAGCATTTTAAGCCCCCCTTCCCTGCTGCTCCATAGACAGCAATGGTGTTTGAAAGGTCACAAAACTGGGTGGAATACCCAGGTAAACTTGCGTCCGCTCAAGTGGGACACAGACGCCGCTTCCGTATTGACCAAAATGTTTCGGCAGGATTTTAAAACATGAGGATTTATTAAAAAATGTCCCTGAAAGCAGCCCCGGACTACCGCCACCACTAGCAAAAGTATGCAGGATGGGAGCAGGCTGTAGAATTAAATTTACAGGTCCCCTTTAAGTATCTCTTCTGACAAGTTAAGCTCAGAAAATTCTAACTCTTCAAGAACCAAGCCTTCAAGTGAAGGCTCTCGAGACTCGGAAAAACTATCTGCCCCTGGAGAGCTGTTAGGAGACTGAATCTGTGGGACAGATGAATGGGTTGTTTGGCGGACAGACTGAGCAACAAAGGGTATCAAGGCTGTCTGGCCTAGACTGGGGCAACCAGTATTCATGGTTGCAGGCTGGCTTCTCAGTCTGAGAAGAACTCTTGACACCAGTAGAATTGGAGGAAAAACATAGAGAAACCTCCCTGTCCAATCCAGGGCTAGTGCATCACTGGGTACTGTGCCCAAGGATGGTGGCCTGCAACAATACAGTGGAAACTGGTGATTGTCCTTAGAGGCAAACAGATCTATTTCTGGGATGCCCCAACACCTGAAAATCATTTCCAACACTTGTCTGTCCAGATCCCATTCGAGGTGATCCTGGCTGATTCTGCTGAATGAATCTGCCAGTGTATTGTCCTTCCCTGGAAGATGAATGGTAAACAGATGCACCTCCAGGGAATAAGCTAGGGACCAAATCTTCATGGCCTCTGTGCACAGCTTTGAAGATCTGGTACCCCCGTTGATGTACAACATGGTGGTTGCGTTGTCTGTCGTGACTTGGACTGACAGGTATACATTTGAGTGACAAACTCGGAATCCCAACCTCATGGGACTGCGTTCAGTATCCCAACACCTACAGGCCTGACAAGGAGGAAGACAATACTGACGGGTACGGTAGCAGATGTGACGAACCGCTACTCTACCACTTGTCAGGCACCACAATACACTGGAGGATGCAGAAGCTGGATGAGCTGTTCCCCGTGGCATGGAGGGGTAAGCTGCTAGCAGCTCGGGCAGTGTAGTCTGGTAGACCCGGGTTCTGTTCCTGGTTACAATTTTGCTGAAACACGATTTCACCCCAGTAACTTTTTTTTTTTTTTTTTAGCTCCGAGATCTGCTCCCCCTCAGAGTCAGTCATTTAAGTTATGAGGGTGTGTAAGGGGCAGAGCCCCTGCGTGTGTGTGTGGGGGGGTGCGGGGCAAAGTCCCCTGCATTACATTTAAGTGCCTGTTGGGATTTTGAGATTTAGTATCCCGAACTCGGTCTTGTGGGGTTCGGGATACTGAGTTTCTAGATTCCATAAGTATTCCAACTGACTGACCTCTCAACTGGGTGGCAAAGGCCTTTAGGGCAAGAAAAACTGCTCTCAACTCCAAAAGGTTGATGTGCAGTTTGGACTCCTGAGGTGACCACACTCCATTGATTCTGTTCTCCTGTGTGTGCCCACCACCCTAGGAGGGAGGCATCTGTTGTTAAGACCACCGTGTGGTGCTGTTGCTGAAAGGGACACCCTGTCGGAGGTTCTCCATTTCCACCATTGCAGGGCTAGTAACAGAGTTTTTGTTACTGGCACCAACTCTGAAATGGGTCCCTTCTTTGGGACCAGTGTGATCTGAGGGGATACTGGATATACCTCATTTGAAACCTTGAGCTTGACAATACTGCTGTAGTGGAGGCCGTGTGTCCTAGCAATGCTAGGAACTGTCTTGCAGTTCTAGGCTGGCCTAAAGCAAAGCAGTTTGCTAGAGACAGTAGATTTGACACTCTCTCCTGAGGAAGAAAAGCCTTTCCTTGGATAGTGTCCAGTTCTACTCCAGTGACTAAACTGGCTCCATCTGAGATTTTTGAGCACTGATAAGGAAACCCAGTGACTCCAAGGTACTTGGGGTCACTTTGATGAAATCCTCCGCCTGATGGTATGACATTACTGTGACCGGCCAGTTGTCCAGGTAAGGGACTAGACTGATTATTTGCCTTCTGAGGTAAGCTACCACCACTGATAGACACTTTGTGAATACCCATGGGGCAGAAGTGAGCCTGAAGGGAAGTGCTGAGAACTGGTAATGACCCGAGGGGAGAGAGAACCCTAGGTACCTTCTGTGGCAAGGTCCGATTGGAATGTGAAAATAGGTATCTTTCAGATCCAGGGATACCAGCCAGTTTCCTATTCTTAGAGCAGGGATAACTACTGCCAGTGTTACCATTCTGAACCTAGGCTTTGCCAGGTGTCTGTTTAGGTATTTAGAGATCCAAGATTGGACGTCAATCCCCATTTTTCTTTCTGGTCAAAAAGTATCTTGAGTATAGACCCCTTCCCCTCTGGGGATGGGGAACTGGTTCTATTGCCCTGGCCTGCAGGAGCTTTTTTTAAGAAGTGGCGGCCCTTATTCTCAAGGAGTTACTCCTGTAGATGGTTTTGTACCCCTCTACCTTTTTCATTAATGCCTCAGTTTTGTCACTGAAAAGGGAACTGTTTTTGCGTGGAAAGTCCATAGCCTTTAGTTGGGTGTCAGATGCAAGATTGGTTGCTCTGAGCCAAGCAAACCTTCGTAATGAAACTGACAAGACCAACATTCTGGATGCAGTATCATTTGCATCCATTTCCATGTGAAATTGGTACTCTGTAGCATCCAGAGCCGTACTGGCAATGTGTGCTAGGAGACAGGTGATCCTGGAAGGACTGCAGAGTGGGTTCCTGACTCAGGGTGTCACTGGATCAAGAAGAGCTGAGGCAATTCTTGATCTGGTGCTCACAAATGAGGAGCATGTACAGGAAATAAAAGTCAGGGAGCCACTGGGTGGAAGTGACCATTGCACAGTGTGGTTCCAGTTGGATATGGGCAGGGAAAGCATCCCGACTAAGACCAAAATCTTGGATTTCATGAGGGTGGACTTCAGGAAAATGGGCAAAGTGCTAAGGAGCCATCTGGCAGGCATCAGAGCAGATATGGGGGTGGAACAAAGGTGGTCCATCATTAAGGAAGGAATACTGGTTGCCACAGATGAGTGCGTTAGGCTCAGGAGGAAGGACACAAGGGTCAATGTGCCCAGCTGGTTCAGTTCTGGGGTTGCCCAGGCAGTAAGGGAAAAGAGGTTGACCTATAGAAAATGCAGGAAGACTAAGCGAGAGGTGGATAGAGAAAATTACCTAAGGTTGGCTAGTGAGGCAAATAAGGAAGTCTGGAGAGCAAAGGTACAGAAGGAGCTGAAGGAATTAAGAAGGGGGAGAAGACTTTCTTTCGCTATGTAAGTGAGAAAATGGACAAGAAGGAAGGGATTGTTAGGCTTAAGGAATAGGTGGAGAGGGTGGAGGATAATGGGGGAAAAGCAGAGATACTAGCGAAAACGCAATTGGTTCCTAAGAGCAAACAGGAACCAATCGCGATCAAGCCAAAATAAATTATAACAGTAAAATTAAGAAACTAACAGCTAGCGCTCAGAAACTGCACATTACAACATACAGACTAAAATAATGTATTCCTGTGAACTGCGATGGAACCGCTAAGAGCTAGGCAAACTACTAAAATATACTAAACTTAGCAATAACTGTAAGAGGCAGAGTATAATTAAAAATTATGAGAAACAATACCAGTTTGACAACAATTTTAACAGTCTTGCAGCAAGGTTGCTGTGTCCTGAGGGATAGTCCTGCTTCTTGGATGGAAAAATTGAATCTGACAGTTAAGGAGTAAGAGGCAGCAGTTTTTGAATGTTGCATTCCAAATTCTACTCATTTGCATAACAGTCCAAATGAAAGTTCTTGCTGTCTAATACTGCTAGGAGATTCCTGAGTCTTGAAAATGGGGTACTCCTCCATTCACCCAGTGCCCTGTGTACCATCAACCCTAGTGTTCACCATTAGGGCAGCAAACAGGGAGGAAATTGGCTCCACATCCATTAATCCTGCCAGCCATGTATCACCATCTCTTGTACCCACTATTTAGGCAGCACATAGAGAGGAAAGTACAGTTATGCAAGAACTTACGCAACAGTAGATCTTCGAGAGAGGCTCTTGCTGTAGGTAATTATATATAGGACTGACATCAGCAGGCAGCAGGACCCCACGGAAAAATTTCTAGCTAGCAGTCCCCGGCGAGGGACCACCCCCACGTCAGATGTCAGGAGACGTCAGTATAAAGGGGCGGTCCCTGACGCCCACCTTCCAGTTCTTTCCCGCCACAGGCCAGAAAAGGCCGGACGAGAGAGGAGCGGATATTTCCATCACTGGAAAAGGAGCTGAAAAAGCCTAGGGGGATGGAGGGTGGGAAGGTATTACCTACTGCAAGAGCCTGTCTCGAAGATCTACTGTTACGGTAAGTTCTTATGTAACTGTACTATCTTACTTCGAGAAGGCTCTTGCAGTAGGTAATTACATATAGGACTGAATCCCAAGCAGTCTGGAACAAAGAGAGGCAACGGGAGGAGGAAAACTACTCCAAAAAGCAGTTCTAGCTGTGCAAGCTTCAAGATAAGAGGCCTTGCAGAACAGCCAGCCCGAAGCCTGCTCTACGGCGAGAGGCAATATCCAAACTGTAGCGTTCAGTAAAGGTATGGACGGAAGTCCAGGTGGCGGCAGCACAGATATCTGTCGCTGACACATTCTTGAAACAAGCCGCTGAGGCAGCTACTCCTCTGGTGGACTGACCTCTTACTTGACCCGGGAGGGTCTTGTATTTGTCATAACAGAAAGTGATGCAATGAGCCAACCACTTAGATAGGCATTGCTTAGAAACAGCATTGCCTTCCCATTTATGAGCAAAGGAGACGAACAATTGATCGGTCTTTCTGAGATCCTTTGTCCTGTTGGTGTAGTATCTCAGAATCCGGTGAACATCCATAGTATGGAGTAAATACTCCCCTTGATTAGAGCACTGCGTGAAAAAGGCGGGTAACTCTATGGATTGATTTAGAGTAGACTCCGCTGCTACCTTAAGGATAAACTTGGGGTTCGTGCGCAGAGCAACATGTTCCTTGTGAAAAATCAAGTATGGAATTTTACACATCAGAGCCTGTAGCTCGGAAATTCTCCGAACGGAAGTAATGGCCACCGGGAAGAGAGTCTTCCATGAAAGGAACTTCAATTCTGCGAAAGCTGCCAGTTCAAAGAGAGGCAGAGTAAGTTTCTCGAGAACAAAGTTCAAGTCTCAAGGGGGAGCAGGAGTACGTATGGGGGTCTCAGATGGAGAATCCCTCTGAGAAAGGTCTTAGAGACCTCCAATTGAGCAAATGTCTTGTCTGCAAAGGAGACATGATAGGCCGAGATGGCCGCCATGTGGACCTTCAGAGAAGAATGACTAAGACCCAGGTCAAACAAATTACGTAGATACTCCAGCAGAAGTCCCGCTGAACAGAAGAAGGGTTCCACGTTTTTGGAATTAGCCCAGATAGTGAATCTTTTCCACTTCATGGTGTAGGTGGATCTACTGGAGGGTTTTCTAGCCTCCACCAAAATCTCTGCCACTTGGGGAGACACCCCAGAACAGGACTGAGCTAAGTCTGCAGGAGCCATGCGTGCAGCTGAAGAGATCTGAGGCCTGGATGGACCAGGGTCCTCTGATCCTGGGTCAATAAACCTCGAGATAGAGGAAGAGGATGATCCTCTGAGTATTGTTGTAGAAGAGAGAACCAAACTTGCCTGGTCCAGAAAGGAGCAATCATAATCATTCATGCTCCTTCTGAAGCTAGTTTCTGCAAGACTCGTGGGATAAGTGGAATTGGGGGAAAGGCATAGACAAATCTGTCCTTCTAGTCTAGAGACAGAGCATCTCTCCAGAAAACACCTCACTCTGGAACGAGCAAGCAGAAGACGGGAAGCTTTGCATTTACAGGGGATGCGAACAGGTAGACCTGTGGTGTTCCCCAAAGTCGGAAGATATTGTCTAGGACCTTTTGGTCCAGTTCCCACTCGTAAGTCAGAGCAGAAGAGCAACTTAGCTTGTCTGCCAGGGTGTTGTCGACTCCTGGAACATGAATTGCCGTGAGGCGAAGGCCGTGTTGTGTTGCCCAATCCCAAACCCTCATTGCTTCCCTGCAAAGAGGGTAGGACCGAGTCCCCCCTTGTTTGCTGATGTACCAAACCACGCACATGTTGTCCATCTGGGCAGCTAGGTGGCCGGGAAGGATGTATTGGTGAAGAGCTTGGAGAGCGTACAACACTGCCCGAAGCTCGAGTACACTGATGTGGAGAGTTTGTTCGAGCTTGGACCAGGAGTCCTGGGTCCGACGGGGGCCTAGATGGGCTCCCCAACCTTCATTCAAGGCGTCTGTGTTTAGAGTCTGGGAGGGGGAAGGACGAAAGAAAGGAACTCCCCGAAACAGGTTCTCTCAAACATCCACCTCTGCAAGTCTCGAAGCACTGGCGAGGAGACTAGAACTGGGTGGTCTAAGTCGTTCACTAACTGATCCCATTGGGAGCGGAGAGTCCACTGAGAAACTCTCATGTGGAGTCGAGCGCGAGGAACTGTCGGGATAGCAGCCGCCATGAGCCCGAGAAGGCGAAGGACTGACCTTGCACAGACCCACCTGCGGCCGGAAAGCAGACTTATCTGAGTCTGGAGGGTGGACGCCCTGTCCCGTGGCAGGAAGGCCCTGCCCATGGTCATGTCTAGAATCACCCCAATAAACTGTAGTCTCTGGGATGGGATCAGGTGAGACTTGGAATGGTTGATGACAACACCCAGGCAGGTAAAAACTTGCTGGGTAAAGGTGAGGCAGCGCAGGAGTTCCTCCCTGGATGAGGCCGCCAGGAGCCAATCGTCCAGGTATGGGAAAACCTGCATCCCCGGCCACTACCACTGCCAGGCATTTGGTAAACACTCGGGGCACCGAGGATAGGCCAAACAGAAGTGCCTTGAATTGGTAGTGGTTCCCCTGGAACACAAAACAAAGGTATTTGCAGTGAGATGGGCGAATGGAAATGTGCAGGTAAGCATCCTGCATATCCAGGGTACACAGCAATTGACCCGGCCGGAGAAGGAGCAGAAGGCTCTGCAACGAGAGCATCCTGAACCTTTTGTATTCCACAAAGAGATTCAGGGAACTGAGATCCAGAATCTGTCTGAGATCTCCTGTTTTCTTTGGGACCAGGAAGAAATGGGAATAGTAACCCATCCCTTGCAGATGAAGGGGGATGGGTTCTATTGCCCAATTCAGAAGTACAGCTGAAATTTCCTCCTGGACCAAGAGAAGTTGTTCCCTTGAATATGACAACTTTAGACGGGGGTGGTGAGGTGGTTTCTGAAGAAACTCTATAGAGTGTCCTTCTGCGATGAGCTGGAGCACCCAAGAATCTGATGTTATCCTCTCCCAGCCCGGAAGGTGGAGGGGAAAACCTCCCTCCTACTGGTTCCTCTGGGGAGTCCGGAGGCTGTGGGAGAGGGAAGGAGTCAGGTGGTGTGGTGCAGCGCCGTAGCTCAAGCACCCGCTGCTTTTTTTGGGTGGAGGGGGCTTAGCAGCTGTGGGGTCCCGGCGTTTTGTGGCCCGCCTTCCCTGGGGTTTCGCCTTGGGCCGATTACGTCTGCAAAAGGGACGGCACTGCTGGTGGGGGCGGTACATGGAGTCAACAGACTTCAGTGCCATCCCCTTCTCCTGCAAATCAGTGATGATGTCTTTGACATCACCGCTGAAAAGCACCGACCCCCGGAAGAATGCTTCCTGGATAGCGGATTGCACTTCCGGGACTAACCCTGACATGCGGAGCCAAGCATGACGACGTAAGCCTATGGCAAAAGCTGAGCTCCATCCAGCAGTGTCCACTGCATCGTAGGTCGCACAAAGCATGTGTCGACTGGCCGAATGTGCAGAGCGGACAAGATCAGCCAACTCCTGCTTGACTTGGGAGTCTGGCAAGGAGTCCAGTTTGGCTTCCACCTGAGTCAGAATGGCCTTCTGGTAGTCCCCCATATGGCCGACATAATTCAGGGCCCTAATCCCCAGCATGGAAGAAGCAAAGATCTTCTTTCCATACTGGTCCAGAAGGCAAGATTCTTTGTCAGGTGGCGACGAGCTGAGGAGTTTTGGGTTGGCCGACCGGCCGTGAGCAGCACTAATCACGACCGAGTTGGCACAAGGGTGAGAATCTACAAAATCAACACCCTCGGGAGCCTGGTATAGCCTATTCGACTTCTGCGGAAGTGGGGCTAGAGCCGACGGCTGTTTCCATATGGTGGTGACGATGTTGGCATGAGGCTCTATCCCGGGTGGCACCAAGGTAGGAGCTATCATGAGCAGATCCAGATGCTCAGAGAGTTTCAGACACTGGGGATCTGGTTCCAAAGAGTGCCACTGATGAACTTCCTGGATTTTCCTTAGCAACTCCATAAAAGAAGGATCTTCCGGAGAAGACTTTGGAGGAGTCCTTGGCCTGGGCTTCGACGGAGAGCGTGGCTCGTCGTCCCTTTCGGAGCAACCATCAGAGGAATCTGAGGAGTCCGAGGGTGAAGAGGAGGAGGAGGAAGAGGAAAAAGACTCCCTTTCCCGACCAGGGGGAGGAATGGACCCCTTAGGAAGTCCCCGGGGAAGCGTGTTCTGCCCCTCTCTGGACCAAAACGGGAGAGCCCTGGAGTCCGGAGGTGGTGAGGGAGTGTGCCGCCTTGGACGTACGGGAACCTGTGACGGCACAGTCGTCGGTAGGCAGCTCTCGACCTGTCTGGTGAGCTGAGCCTTGGCCTCAGCCCACCAGGAGGCCAGAGTCTCCTGCAAGTCCACCGGCGGCTGTGGGGGCGATGAAGGAGGAGGAGGCAGGGGATAAGGATATAGGTTGTACCCACATGGAGAGTATCCAAAACCCGGCTGCGGATAGCCCGGTGTCGGGTACTGCGGCGTCGGAAAGACCCGTGTTAGGTACTGCAGCGCCAGATACTGTGGTCCCGGGTACGTCGGCGTTGGATAGGACAGAGGGTACCCAGGAGCCGGAGGAGCTGCCAGAGCAGACAGCCCGGCCAGCAGCCTCATGGGCGGATCCAAGTTGGAGGGTCTGGAGGGCAGAGGGCCCGGCGGAGGGGTGACATCTGGAAGCGGGATGTTGGATGGAGTCGGTAGAACCGGCATCGGGGATGGCGTCAGGGGCCCCGGGGTCGGTGCCGGCGAGCTGATGTCAGATCCGGCGCACACACAGGAGGACGGTCCGATGGAGGGAGGTCCCCAGCATCGCCTGGGGATGGAGGAGTAAAATCCCCGTGGTCGGGCTGGGGGGACTTTAGGTCCCCGGATGGCAGCGAAGGCTGCGTAGAACTGGGAATGACGGACGTAGGGAGGTCCGTCGTTGGCTCAGTCGCTGACCGGGCATCGGACAAACCGACATGTGGCTTTACAGCGAGCTCCTGGCAGATGCCGGAGCAGCCGGCGTCCAGCTTATGGGAGCCTTCACTGGACACAGGCCGAGAAGGATCGGCCTGGTCTGATGGGAGAGGGGCCGAGCACCGCCCCGAAGGGTCATGCATCTTACCGGCCTTCTCCACGCTGACGTCGGAGGAGACAACGCCCGGCTTACCGGGGTTGCCCACACCAGTGAGCCCGGCGAGCCTGAGGCCGAACCGGGGGCGGAGGCCTCCAATTGCTCGGAGGCGCCCAAAAGGCCTGAGCGTGAGCCAGACGGGTGGGCCGACACCCCCTCGGAAACCTCCGAGGCAGCCATTGAGGAGCAGTCCCCCAGAGGGGACGTTACCTGTGACCCGGCGGCTCTCGAAGGAGACGTGGTAGAGGAGCCCTTGTCCCGGTGCCTCTCCCTATCCTTCTTCTTCCGATGGCCTTTGGAGGAAGTGGACACCTGCTCCAGTTTTTTGAGCTCCTTCTCCACCGACCTCATCTTTTTCTTCAAAATATGGGCTTCCGAGGATTGCTGCCGCCTTTTCCGGGTAGCCGTGTTGAAGCTGAGGCAGTGCTGGCACTTCTCGACTGGGTGATCGGGGCCTAAGCAGAACAGGCACAGGGAATGGCTGTCCTTGTGTGGGAGTTGGGCACCGCAGGAGTCGCACTTATTTTTGTGCTTGGAGGGTGTAGGGGATGACATACACCGACGATGACCTGACGTTAATCGAAAAAAATCAAAATACTTCAGCAAAACCCTGAAGGGTAGGCTGGCGAAACAACGAACTTTCATGGCGCTACTTGAGCTAGCAGTGAAAGAACTGAAGGCGGGCATCAGGACCGCCCCTTTATACCGACATCTCCTGATGCCGGGTCACCTGACGTGGGGGCGGTTCCTCACTGGGGACTGCTAGCTAGAAATTTTTCCGTGGGGTCCTGCCGCCTGCCGATGTCAGTCCTATATGTAATTACCTACTGCAAGAGCCCTCTCGACATAAGATATAGGATTCCCATTCATTCCTTCAACACTCCATGTCCCATCAACCCCTGTACCTGCTATCAGGGCAACACTTGGGAAGGGAAGATGTCCTTAGCCATTCATCCTGTCAACCATGTCCCATCAACCCCTTGTAGTCATCATCAGGATAGCAGAAGGTGGGTGAAGGGATAAGTTCCCCATCCATTCATTCCACTACTCTTGTCCCATCAACCCTTATACCTGCAATCAGGGCAGCTTACATGAAAACAATAGGATCTCCATCCATTTATCATGGCCAGTGTGTACTATCAACCCTACTACACACCATCAAAGCAGGAGGGAAAAGGTTCCCAATCCATTCATCTGACATACCATATCCCATCAACCCTTGTACACACCATTAGGGAAGTACATAGGGAGGGAAAAGGGTCCCCATCCATTCATCCTATTCACCATATCCCATGAACTCTTGTACCCCCATAAGGACAGCGCACAGAGAGAGAATATGGCCCTTATCCAATCATCCTGCCTAATATGTCCAATAAACCCTCGTACCCACTATCAAGGCAGCACATGGGAAAGAAGTAGGGTCCCCATGTATTCAACAGACCAACAGGAGCAGGGTCCCTATGCATCCAATAGACAAGAGTGCACCAATACAGTTAAGCAGAAGAATGTCGAGGCTGGAAGATCACATTAGCAAAAGACCATTTATTAAGAGTGCTGAGCAGCACCTCAATACTTTGAGCCTGTAATGTTACTCTTTGGCTTGAGGTCAAGACGAAGAGCCACACTACAGGCTCAAAGCACCAGGGTTCTATGCTGCACTCTCTTAATAATCACTCTTTTGCTAATGTGATCTTCAGCCTTGATGTCCTTTTGCCAGACTGTATTGGTTCACCCTTTCTGGTGTTCCTCTACTGATGTATTGTTTTGGGTTGCACTCATCCTCGGAGCTGTCAGAATGAGGATTTGATGTCTCTCCCCATGCACTCACGCTGCCCACCATGTCCCATCAACCTGTGAGGCCACCATCTGGACAGTACAAGTGAGGGAATAGAGTCCCCATCCATTAATCCTGCCCTCCATGTCCCACCATCAACACCTGTACCCACCATCAGGACAGCACATGGAAAAGATAGAGTTCTCATCGATTCATCCTGCCCACCAAATCCTATCAACCCTTGTAACCACCATGACAACAGCAAGTGGAGAAGAAACAGGGTCCACATCCATCTGTACCACCACCACCATGTTCCATCAACCAATGCACCGATCAGGGCAGTACACAGGGAAGGAATAGGGTACCTATCCATTTATGCTGCCCACATTTTCCCCTATCAACTCTTGTACCCCCCCTTCCCCAATCAGAACAGTACATGTGGAGGGTATAGGCTCCCCATCCACTCATCCCATCCACCATGTCCCATCAACCCTCATGCCTACCATCTGGACAGCACATGGAGATGGAATAGGCTCCCCATCCAATCATCCTGCCCAGAATGTTCAGCTGGCCTGGTTCTGTCTGCATGTTCCTAACCCTTGTAACTACAAGGATGGCAATACACAAGGACAGATGAGCATGTGTACCCACTATTAGGGCTGAACATAGCACAGACTTACACAACATACGCAGTACCAAAACTGACACGTATGGCTTAATGTGTACTCAGTGTCCATAGAAACAAGGCTGATACACCAAATGCACAACACCCACAGTGGCATATATGTCATGAGGTGTATACAGTATCCACAGTTATAGGGACAACTTACAACATTAACACAAACAGTGACATGTATAACGCAAGGTGTGTAAAGTATACCTGACACACAACATGCACAACACCTCCCAGACTGAAAAGTATGACATGAGGTGTATACGGTATCCAAAGTTAAATGGATGACACTCAACATACACAACACCCAGAGTGACATGCATGACATGAGGTGTCTATGATGTCTGCAGTTACAGGACCAACACACAAAATACAACACCTACAGTGACATGTATGGCATGAGGTATACACAGTAGTCACAGAAATACAGCAGACACACAACATACACAATATGCAGAGCGGTATGGATAACATGAAGTGTATGCAATACCCACAGGTACAGGGCCAACACAAAAATGCACAATACCCAGAGTGACATGTATGACAGGAGGGGTATACAATATTCACAGTTACAGGGCTGATATACAACATTCAGACTGACATGTATGACACAAGGTGTCTACAGAATCCAGATACAGGGTTGACACACAACATACACCATGCACAAAGCGACATATATGACACGAGGTGTATACAATATCCATAGTTACAAAGTCAACATACAACATACGCAATACCTAGAGTGACATGCATAACATGAAACGTGTTGAGTAGAGGTACCTGAAAGAAGCTTTTTGTCATCGTCACTGTCGGAATCCTCAAGAAATACTTCAATGCTATTGTAGAATTCGCTCTTTATATTCACAGCACCATTCTCAGTTCCATCTTGTATGTCAACTATGTTCAAGTGGCTGCCATCAGCTTGAATGCCAGTAAGGGCGTCACCTTCAATGGAAAGGGTCAAGGATTACTGAAGGGGCACAATTCCAAACCAAACTACACCTGCAAAGGAAAGGGCAAAGGACTACCCTATAGAAGCTCCATCCCTGCCCTAGCTCCCCCTGTAAAGGAAAGGGTTAAGAATTATCCTGGGGCCACAGCTGCATCCAGGCTACACCTGCAGTGGAAAGGGTAAATAATTACCTTGGGGGCATAGTCCCAGTCTGGGATCCATGTGCAAAAGAATGAGTAAAGAATTAACTTTGTGGCATGTTACCAATCCAAGCTACACGTGCACAGGAAAGGGTCAATAATTACCACACCTGTCACCCAGGCATCCCTAAGTGGAGCATCTGCAGTGGGGAGTGGACAACCCTCGTGTCCTCTGGTATGCTCAATCCTCCTCCTCCTCCTGGCTTACCCCCGATAACTCAGGCCCGTTCCTGAATCAGGACCACTGGGTTCGCAAGCGGTAGCTTTACTGCTGCACCAGTGAGCCCACTTCTGTTTCACTGCTCTTGATCCACCAGACTGATCCTGTATAACCACGTGCTAGGTCTTACCCAAGGAGGGGGAAATCACACAGGAGGCAGTGACTGTACTGCAGGGAAGGAGTGGTCCTTGTCAGCAGCTGCATTATGAGAACAAAGAAGGTCAGTGTTGGACACAGTCACCGTGCCAGAAAAAGGTTGATTAGCTAGTCTTTTGTTTCAAGCCAATCTAAGCCTCAGTCATGGAAGCCATAACAAATTTTACTTTTGGGTCTTTACTTGGGCTCATAAAAAAAATTCACAGAAAACAAAGACAACATGAGACATTACAGGACTTTGCTTCTGCGTAGCTGGTTTGAAAGTGAGGCCTAATTCTGTACGCATGTATTATGATAGCCCTAAACTCAGTATCCCGACTCTCAGGATACGGAGTTTATGGGCCCGAAATCCACAGCCCCAAACAGATCGGATGTCTGACACTACAATGTTGGGCATCCTGCAATGAACAAAGTGTAAAATGAGGGTGAACGGACCCTGGAGTAAAAAGGGGTGCAGTGTGTAAAATGACGTGACCTAGACCAGAACCCAGGTCACACAGAGCTCGCTGACCAAGCAACTGGTGGTTTACCCCTCCACACCACTGGAGCAGCTCGGCCAGCAGCCCCATCGAGCCACTATTTCCTGTACTGCAGAAGGGTAAGGTAGCATTCTGTCACATCCGCTCCCTTACCCCTTGGGGTACTGCAGCGCCAGGATGATCACTGTCTGGACACTGCACCTGTCAGACGACAGTGCCCGGGCAGGTAAGTGTCAGGACAGTGAGCCATGGGAACCCGTAAGCGTACCTTCTGTACATGACTTCTACATACTAAATCCCATTCCCTCTCCCTTAGCAAAGACCTACGTAAAAGACATTTGGCTCAGTGTGCCTTCTTTGGAAAACTGCCTTTATGCATATCAATATTCCTGGATAAATGTTGATTAATTAAAACACATGCTCTTGATTTTTTTGTATAATTGTGCAATTATCCTAAACAACTGTGGGGAAATTCCCCAGCGTTCCAATTCCCTCAACATATAAATCTTATTAACATTATCAAACGCGTAGCTATCATCTAAAGCTAAAGCATAATAATTTCTTGGCAAACATTTAATATATTCAGATACTGTCTGAACTCTACATACTGCTTGTGCTAGGGTTCTACTTGATACAAATTCATACTGCTCTTGATGGATGGAATACAGTAGTGTAAGTAAGGTGCAATTCCAGAAACAATTAATTTTGCCAAGATCTTACAGTCCACATTTAAGAGGGCTATTGGTCTACAGTTTTCAATATAGTCTTTAGGTTTTCTCTTCTTATGAATCAATATTATTTTAGTTATCTTTTTCTCCCTTGTCCCAGTCGGCCCTAGGTCATTGCCAGCCTCCCAGCCCCGTCCTCTGAATTTCAGACCCCTCCAGTGTTCCCCATGGCTTACCCTCCATAGCAGGGTGGTGGGGAGCCCACCAACTCAACCCACCAAGTCTGGATCCAGCATCAAGGAGGTGTCTTCTCAGGGGTGGCCCCTTCGGAGGCCAGCCATTAATGCCGCATGACTGGGACTTTTCCGCTTTTCCTTGAGGAGGGGAGCATGCAATGCTGACAATGGCAGAGCTGTGCATGCGTCTGCACGCAGCATGTTGGTCGGCTGCTCCTCCTCCTCCATCCCCCACTGTGCAGAACTGGGCGTGCCAACATCTAGCCTCTGCTAGGTGTCAAGCAGGTGCTGGTCTCTGTTCCCCACCCTCTCTGGGAAAGGAGAGCTGGACACTAGATCCCTTTCCTCCCCTGCTGATCCCTGGTGGTCAGAGTCCATTCCCAAACCCAGATCGTCTGCGTGGCATGAGGTGTGGTGTCCAGCACCTCAATCCTCACCACCACCGGGCCGTCAATCAATATTATTTTAGAGTTATTCATGGAATCTGGTAAATCACCTTTCCCATACATCAACTCATCCAACGTTAACTCAATCCATGGCGAGAGCTCCTGAATGAACGCTTGACAAAATTCGATTGTAAAACCATTTAAACCAGGAGATTTTTTCTGAAAATGAATTTATTATTTCTTGATTTCTTTTTTATAGAATGTTTGATCCTGGATTTGGATGTTTTAAACTGGAATCGAGACAAAAAATTGTCCATAATTTCATAGTTTATACGAACACAGGATTGACAGAAATTTTTATAGTATTTCAAAATTATGTCTTCCATGCCATCTACATCCAAAATGGGAATGCCACTATTACTTTTTTTAAAAGGGGGATTATACTGCATTCCTTCCTTTTTTCAAAAGATTTACCAATAGTTCCCCAGATTCATCTGCCTGTAAATATCTTAAACCTTTCACTTTTCAGATATTTTTTTTCATTTTGCTATTAATTTGTTACTGCAACTTTATCTACAAGTGATCCATTCATTATAATGTTTTATTTCCTCTTAATAATCTGTTAATCTAATTATTTAATTTTTTGCTGTAACTTATAGGCATGTTCCTTTAATTTCTTCTAATGCATTTGTCTGTCCGAAGTAATTATAATACCATTAATCCACTATAACTTCCGTCATTTGAAAATGAACTCTGGTATTTTAAGAAGTTCCTTGTTAAAACTCCAACTCCTGGTTTTACTTTGTTCCCTTCCTGGTAACAGTGTCAGCTCAACTACTGCGTGGTCTGGTAATAAAATAGACCTAATGGATGTCATAAAAACATTTTCAAAGATTGATTTGGAAATGAAAATCTAAACTAATCTGGAGAAACACTGCATTTTGTGATCATAATGAGTGTACTCTTTCAAAGTAAAATTCTGAGCATGCCAAGGATCTATTAATTAATGATCTTCCAAAACGTTTTTTAATAATCTAGAAATCATACTATTATTAGTGCAAGAAGTGGTTTTGTCCAGAAGGGGATCTAAAAACACATTAAAAATCACTCATCTCATTTATTGCTTCAATTTCCAATAAGGCTTTAGTAACACTAGCTAAGAAATCCAAATACCTTTAAAATCATAGGTTTCATAGGATTTTCAAGCAGAAACAGACTTTCGTCCTTTGGTTGCTTGCCTTAAGTTAGACTATCCGATACTTATTTGAATAAAAAGTATCCAACTTCTTCTTGAATTGTTCCACTGAAGTGCTTGCAACCACCTCATCTGGTAAGCTATTCCACAATTTAACCACTCTTTGACTATACCAGTATTTTCTTTTTAAAATATTCCATCTATCTGCTACTAATTGAAAGGGATGAACCTGGTGTTATGTGAGGATTCTCTTAGTTTAAGACCATAATCAGACCATATTGTTTTATCCTGCAGTGCTCTAAAAGTCATACACATGTCCCCCTTGATCTCCTGTATTGTAGTGTAAACATGTCCAGATCTCTAAGTCTCTCTGAATATGTCATATCGCGATATCCCATTATTGTCTTTGTAGCCCTTCTCTGTATTCTCTCCAGTTTATTAATTTCACCCCATTTGTACGGTGCCCAAACTGGGGTTCCATACTCCAAATGGGGCCGTACTAATGCCTGGTATAAGGGGATGATGACTTTTTTATCTCTATTTTTAATATGTCTTAGTATACAATTTTAATTTTGATGAGCTTTTTTAGCAAAGATACTACAATGTGAGCTAAATTGGAGGTTGGTTGTATAATTATCCCTAAATCACGTTCCTCACTAGTAATAGGTAATGTTTTGTTTAGCATATTATATGATATAGTATGGTTCTTTTTTCCCAGATGCATTATGATGCATTTGTTCACATTTAGTTCCAATTTATGTTTAGTTGTCCAATTGCCTAATATAATATATAATATGTCTATATAATAAAGGCATTTTGCATGGCAATTCCATCTTCGCTGCTATTGACTATTGCCCCAATTCTACAATCATCGGCAAACTTGGTTAGCCAAATGTTAGCCTGATCACATTTGAGAGAGGTTATATATATTGAAAAGATAGGGTTCCAAGATGGAGCCCTGTGGGACACCACTCGTCACATTTGCCCAGTCTGACAAAATTCCATTTATAGTCACTCGCTGTCTCCTCCCTATCAACCAGGAGGTAATCCAATTCAACAAATTAACATCCAATTCTGATTTTTCAAGTATAATCAACTAATCGTGTGGCAGTTTATCGAATGCCTTGGAAAAATCGAGAAAAGCTACATCCACTGCGTCACCATTGTCCAAGGCCTTACTCACTCTCTCGTGGAAGGATAACATATTAGTCTGACATGAGCAGGACTTCATAAATCCATGTTGGGTAGGGTCTATCGCAGTTGTAGTTTCCAGGTGTAACAGGATTGTATCTTTTGTTATAACCTCGAAGATCTTACAAGTCATGGAAGTAAGGCTAACAGGACAGAAGTTTTCTGGGTTCATCTTAGAACCTTTTTTTAATGGGGCATACTAAGCACCAGTTGTGTATATGATGCCATGAATGTTCTCGTTAATCAGTATAATACGGCCTTCATTATCAGACCATTTTTTATACAATGGGAACTTTAAATTATTTCTAAACAAGAGAGACTCCTGCCCATTTCTTTGTACCCAGAGAGAAATAATTACTAGTTAGCCAGTTCTTTTTTAAAAAGTATTTGACTAATTTGAGTCTAAAGGGGTTTCCTGTAAAGCTTTTAATTTTTTTTGTATTTATTGAACTGTTTCACCAGGAAGGGCACACTGAACAAGTTGCTCATCTCACAGTGCGTCCTGGTGGAGAGGGTACAGGGAGCATTTAATATACATAACGATCATACACAGTACATAATTTAAGCAGATACACTTGAATCATCATAATACATGTGAATACAGCAAAACAATAGTGACGGTAGTGTACAACATAAGTCCGGTCATAAATATGTAGCTAGTTTCTAGTGCCAGGGCCTGAAGTTGCAGTCCAGAGTGGACAATGAACCCTGAGCAAGCAGTTGGGAGGGGAATACAGCTGGGAAGGGGGGGCAGGGTTATTTGCAGGTACAAGTTACCTACAGGAAGTTATGTATGGCCAGGGTACTGGAGTGAGAGGAGGATGAATGATGAATCTGGGGGGCAAGGGCATTCCAAAGCTTGGGGAGCCAATGTGGTTAGGCTGTCTGGCCTATGGCAGTAGTATGATGGAGGACTTCCAGAAGGCGAGCATCATACAATCTAAGGAATGGACAGGGGGAGGAAGGGTGGATAAAATATAAGTGAGGTATGAGGGGAGAGATCCAAACCAAAATTTCAGCATAGATTTAGTGCAATGGAGGCAACGGCAATTTTCCAGTGAGGAAAAGACCAAGTAGTGGTAGAGATGACAGTGATGGGTGTGAGAGAGGGAAGTCAAGAGCAAAGCGACCGAAGGAGTTAAAAAGGGTGCCCAATCTAATTAAGGAAGACTTGGGAGCAGCACTGTAGACTACATCACAATAGTCAAAGATAGGTAGGATCATCTTCTGGACAAGTTCACGTCTAGCCGGTAGTGGAAGACAGCTACAGTCCCTCTAGAGCACACCACGCTTACGGTGCAGTTTCTTCAATATGGCGTCCACATGAACAGAGAGGTTGAGGTACTGGTCAAGCCAAACCCTCAAATATCTAAAGGACGTAGTGCCTCAAGAACTGTCTCATCAAGGGTGTGGAAGGAGGGCAAGGTAGGGAGCCTAGTGAGTCACTGCCTAGTGCCAAAGGTCACCGAGACTGTCTTCTTGGTGTTAAGGGACAGTTGGTGGGTGGAAAACCAGTGCTGGACTTTATTGAAGTTCTGCTGAAGTTTGATTTCAACATCCATATAGGAAAGGCCCGAGGAGAAAAGGACTGTGTCATCAGCATACATGTGCATGGAGGAGGGGAGAGCAGATAGAGGGCAGGTCATTGAAGAATATTGAGAACAGAATAGGGCCCAGTATGGAACCCTGAGGTACACCAGTGTTGATAGGGACAGAAGGGTAGATGGAGTCAGCTATTTGAACTGACTGGGTTCGACCTATTAGGAATGAACTGAACCAGTTTATTGCAGAGTTGGATAAACCCGCCGAGGAGAGGGAGTTCAGTAAAAGAGTATGGGAGACTGTGCCAAAAGCTAGAATATTAAAGCTCTGACATCGGTTTTGATTTTTATTTAGATACGTTAATATTCTAGCTCTTTTACTATGCCAGTTAATGCCTTGACATTGAAGGTAGCACATTTAAACTGTGAAATTATGTCAGCCATAACTGCTTAACGACTAACAGAATGCAAAACTTGGAATGAGTCAAAAGTAAACAATGAAATAAACAACCTCCTTATGAGCAACTGTCTGTTTTAAGACAAACATTTCCCCAAAGTCCCTCTCCCCCAATTTACGAATTTTAGCCCCTACCATAAAAAAACTAAATTCCCCTTTTTATAATTCCTTGACAGAACCTCATTTGAAATCTCCCCAAAGGGGTCATTTAAGCGAGAGTACTGAACCTCCTGAGAAGAAATTTTCAAAAGATTTTTTTGTAGATTTCCAGCTCAAGAGAAATGGTAGCCTTCTGGTTCAAACTGCACGCTACCAAGACAATGTTCCTGAATTAAGAGAGTTCCTGATTTAAGAGAATGAATCTGGCAATCTATGTTTTAGTGTATTCAGTGCTTTCTTTTTGGTGGCAAATACCAATCGTTCTCTGAAAATGACCATACGAAGTTTTGCAGGGAACAACATGGAGGTTTTATAACCCCTAGACCAAAGTGTGTTCCTTATAAAATCTAATTTTTCATTCATTGACAAGGTCAGGAAGAGGATCATGGAAAACTGATATAGAAGCCCCCATTAAATTAACCCTCTTTTTTGGTAAACTTTGGACATTAACCACTTCTTATCCTCTGAGCAAAGAAATTTCACTATTATGGGCCTAGAAGGGGCTCCATCTGCAGGCTTAGCACATAAGGACCTACGGATTCTGCATACTTCCATGCTGACCTCTTCTGGGGTGGCTTCAATGTAAGCAGCCTTGATCTTTGTAAATGTACGGCACAGTGTGGAATCCTGATCCCATGCTTCGGGCACTCCAACTAGAAACATAGAATTTGACGGCAGATAAGGACCGCTTGGCCCATCTAGTCTGCCTATTTTCCTACCTAACAGATAAGCTGCAGATCCTAATTAACCAACAGCTTACTTCCTCCTACCCCCCACTAGGACTGCCTTATGTCTGTCCCATGCATTCTTGAATTCCCCCACTGTTCTTGACTCCACGACCTCCTCAGGAGGCTGTTCCATACATCCACAACCCTCTCTGTGAAAAATACTTCCTCACATTACCTCTGAGCCGCCCCTCTATCTTCAAATTGTGCCCTTGTTCTTGCATCTCTTTTCTGAAAGATGCCACCCTCTTGGACTTTGTTGATTCCCTTGAGGTACTTGAAAGTTTCTATCATGTCTCCTCTCTCCCTCCTTTCCTCAAGGGTATACATATTAAGCTCCTTTAGTCTTTCTTCGTAAGTCTTCTGGTGCAGACCCTGCACCATTTTGGTTGCCCTCCTCTGGACAGCCTCCACTCTGTCTATGTCTTTGAGGAGATGGATAGAAACAACTAGATGAATATTCCTCCTTTGAGCTTCAGACTCAAAATCTGTCAATTTATTTTGTGCTCATTTTAGATGTTTTCAAGTGCTTCAACTTATCTGCGCAATGAAATCTGCTGATCCTCCAAATCAAATATCCTTTGATGAACTGCATCCAATTCCTTTTTGGTTTGTACATTTTCTGTTGCAATATTATTAACAGTTTTATATATCTGGTCAACTTTCTGTTCCAAATTTGAAATAAAAATTTTTTATTAATTTTATACATCTCCTTTAGCTGTCTCTTGGCCCAGTCTGACATATCGGAGCCATCTTTATTCTCGGCTTCAGAAAAATCATATTGCTCTCTTTATTCTCCTCTTCATCTGAAGATTCAAAATTGTCATTCTTGCTTTTTACTTCTTGTGTATGACCAAGTGGAGAAATCTTCTTATGCAAAGCATTATTGTTAATGTCCTTTACAAGAGGAACATCTATATCCACATTTCCCTCAGGAGTGTTCCCTAGCCTGCTCACCACTAAACCTGAATCTTCATTTTTAGAGAGCCCCTCTAAATTACTAGGTTTCTGAACCTGCATTACAATATTAACTGTGGATGCTCTCTCCATACATGTGGCTGCAATCCCCACAACAGCGGGGATACCGTCTGATACCAAAATGCTGGACTGCTTGGGTGGGAATCAAGCTGTTATTGACAGTCTATACCAACCATACCAACTAAATCGATTCATGAATTGCCATCCATCCTGGAGTCTGCCGCCCTAATGAAAACTGAGTCAGCAGTATCAAGAGTCTCTTGATAAGGAGAAATCATATGACAGATAACAGCAGGTTCACTGCTAGCACTGGAAGTGGCAGACTTTTGAGAGTTCAGAGGGGAGTTAGGACTTAAGGATGTTTTAATACTTTCAGTCACATCTCCCTCTATTTCTGTTATTTTGTGACGGACATCAGTGTTTAAAGGATTAGCATTAAAGATAGCTTTTTTATTTAATTCTGGGACTTCATAAACCAATATTCAGACTGGCTCTTTAGCTGCCGTGTTGAGCGAGTCTTTAACAAGTGAATTTGAAGTTTGCTCGAAGGTAATTTGGTTCTGTTTATTGGTGTCTATGACAGGATTAACATCACAATTTTGCTGCATAGGATTGATATTTTGAGTTGTCCCTTTATCACTTTGGGATTCTTGAAACTGTAAGAAAGAGGGACGTTGCTGCAGGACAGTATAAATCGACTATTTGTACAGCACTTTTCTTTGGGCTGATTATCCTGCACTGCTTGTTTTACACGTTTACTTACAGGGCACAGAGAAGGACTGTGAGGTGGGTGGGATACTTGGCAGTGGGACGATGTTTTATTTGTATGAACATGACACGGGGCAGATCAGGAGGTGGGTGGAATATTTGGCAGTGGGATGGTGCTTATTTTTGTGGACAGGGCACTGAGGGAAGGATCAGGAGGTGGGCAGGATACTAAGCTGGCAGTGGGAGTGTGTTTTATTTTTACAGATGGGGAAGAGTGGGAGGGAGCACGATACTTGGCAGTGGGAGGAAGTTGTTTTTGCACATCTGCTTCTCTCTGCATAGCGTCAGGGGCTGAGTTTAGAACTATGATGCTGCTCAACTTCTTGCTGGGTGGCATCACTCAGATAAAAGGATCGAGCTGCTCTGTGACAGAAGTGATTCGCTCCTTTCAACTACACAAAGTTTCCACCCAGCAAGCATACAGCACTGTCATGATCAGCCTCGCTGATCACTGGGCTGTCACAGTCAAGACCCCTGCAGCCTGAGCTGCATTGGCCCCAACAGTGACACACCTCTGAAACCTATTACTGTAGCAATGTGTTTGACTTGTGCATGTGCAAGCAGGTATAAAAAGGGTCAGGGTGAAGAAACAGCCCTTCCTTGGGTACCCAACTCCTCACTGTACACATACACACAAATGGAAGGATTCTGGGCTTAGAAATGTTCCCCCATAGCCAGTCCAGTGGCACTGAGGGTTGAGGCTGTCAAACGCCTTACCTTGCACCACACCAGCAACTGGAATCTGGTCCCGAGCTTGGGTTGCTGGGGGTCAGGAGCAAGACTGAGCTAGACGCTGGGCAGCTCTTGTATCCCGGGTAGGGGTGGCAAGTCATCCCCATCTCAGCTGATAGCTTGGCTAGGTGTCAAAGCAAGGAAGACGTGAGGCATACGTAATGTCAGGTGGGTGGATAGGGAAGTGGGCTGGGAGCGCATACGTGCCTCCACGCTCATGCATTCGCTGCATTCCACAACCTCGGGCTCAGGGAGAAAAACAGAGGAAAAATGTACAGCACAGCAGGGACAATGATGCCTGCCACCACACTTCCACCCGCCATGTCATCAGAGCCTGCAGCGACACTACTGGATGTGTACTTCAAGAGGTGGAAGAACAGCCCTCCTCCTCCTGATCCCACCATGGGGAGCAATCTGTTGGGGTACCTAGCTGCCATGTAAGCTGAAAGACAGTGGGCAGTGGGTAGGTAATGGTGATGGTGATGCCAGACGAAGGGAGCTGCCCCCGTCGTGGCCAAGGAGCATAAACAGTTGATGAAAAGCTAGCCCAGTGGCGCTGAGGGTTTAGGCGCTGGATGCCACACCTCATGCTACGCCGGTGACCTGGGTTCAGGAATGACCTCAGGGTCAGGGTGCCGGCATGGGGGTGGTGGGAGGAGCAGGATTGAGCAAGCCGTCAAGCTGCTCTCCTCTCCTGGGAGTGGTGGGGGTGGGTTGTTGACCCTCACGCAGTTCCATTTCCCACTAGGTGGAGGTCTGGAGGGTAACGTAGGCAGGCAGGGCGGCAGAATGGATGGGTGGAAGGGGTGGAGCTGGCTTCCAATGTGCATGCGCACATCCATGAGCATGTACAGCCATGTGACGGGGCTCGGGGGGGACCGGGACAGGAGACAACCCAAGAAAAACCCAGAAAAAAAAATATATCTTTGAAAAAAAAGGAAAAGAAATGTTCCTTCGTCAGGTACCAAATTAAACCACACAGAGAGACATACACACACACAAGCACTTGATTGCTTGACAAAATGGTGGTACCTGAAAGGCAGTTTAAATATTCTTCACTTCCGTTGGTGTCCTCACTAATATCTTCATTGTTGTCAACAGTGATATAATTGATTTTCTTTATGGTTATGCCACTATTCTGCAGCCCCTGTTGGGTGTCAGTCAGTATCATGGGACCATCCTCTTGTTCAATCACAGTCCAGGCTTTGCCTGTAACAACAAAAAAAAAATCAGAATCATAAGCACACCTAGTAGCTCAGCCGCTGCGTTGGAAACCCAAATCTGAAGAGAGTTAACAGCATGGTGGAGAACGGGCATGCAGTGGAGGTCAGTTCACCTAGGATTTGGGTCTGTTGGTGACAACACAGTGGAGGACAGACAAGTAGTGAAGGTCAGTGGACCCAGTTTTGAAAAGGACTTGTGTCTTGTTGGCGATGGCATGGTGGATGGCAGGCATAATATGGAGCCCATGGACCACGTTTTGATAGGATGTGTGTCTGCTGGTGATGGCGCAGTTGACGGCATGCATGTCGTGGAGGACTGTGGACCCAGATTTGGCAAGGATCTCAAGTCTCTTAGTGACAGCATGGTGGAACACAGGCACATCCACTTCAGAAAAGGAGGGTTGAGGCCATATAATCTGCCAACACCCACTGTGCCTGAAATACAGGTGGAACTTGCAGGACCTTGGAGGATATGCCCATCCACTTCATTACTGTGGAAGTCATGTACTGAAAAGCAGAACCAACGAAGGTGGACACAGGGTGAAAAACAGACAAAAGGGGTTAAACAAAGAATCATGGATTGGAATTTGCTCTCTTAGCACTGTGCCCTGCACACAAAGTTAAGTTAACCAAACTCCCGTGCACTAGCTTCTGCCCAAACAGGTGGCTAGATGTACGCTCTGAGGTGGCTAATAATGTCTAATAGTGCACAGAACAGTTACCATGCAGATGCTTTTTTGTGCTCTGAATACAGTCGTTAACACCAGCACCCTGGAGCCTGTCATATGCAGTAGCTATGGGTGCAGCATCCACCAGCGTAGGACCAGTCTAGGCTCAGTCTTGTATTCCACCACTGGACGTGGGCCTGGTATAATGTAAGCCTAATGTCTACTATGTCACCCACAGGTACAGACCCCATACTGTAACTATTTCACACAGCACCCACCAGTTAAGTCCTGGTACAATGTAGGGATGTCAAGATATCAAATTTTGAGTACTGCAATATTTGCATAAACAAATATTACGATACGTTGCTCATCACAACAATTTGAAACATTTCAACTGTTACAAAAAACAAAAATCTGATTGAGGAAGGTGTGGAATCAGAGACTTTGGTCGCACGTGTATGGGGAAAAGCTGCTGGAGCAACAGAGATGAGAAAGACAAGATGGTATATTGCAGTATATGGTGCTGCATCATAAATAATAATCACAATATTCTTTTACAGGAACATAGAATGTGCCATTAGGAAAGGACTAGTAGGTCTATCTAGTCTGATCTATTTTCACTGCCAGTTACTACACAATGGATCCTGTTTGGTTAGAGGTTTCCCTCCCTCCTCCTATGCCCAAGTGCCTATCCCATGCGTGCTTGTATGCTCCCTACTGTCTTCACTCCCATCACCTCTTCTGGCAGACTGTACCAGGCATCCACCACACTCTTTGTGAAGATGTATGTCCTCACATCCCCCAAAAGCTTCATAGCATGCCCCAGTGTTCTGGTACTCTTTGTCCAAAACAGACTCCCTTCATGTACTTTATTCACCCCATGAGGCACTACAGGTTCTCTCCTCTCCTCCAGGCTGTACATGTTGAGCCCCACAGCCTCCACTCATGTGTTTTTTTGTTTTTTTTTGTGCAACCCACACACCATTTTGGTAGCCCTCCTCAGGACCACTTCCACCCTATCAATGTCCTTGCAGAGGTGCAGCCCCCAGAAAGTACAGTTACATAAGAACTTACCATATCACTAGATCTTCAAGAGGATCTCTTGCATCAGGCCACACCTGTAGAACTACAGCCACCACACACTAGGACCACATGGAACTTTTCTAGTTAGCAATCTACAAGGGGACGCCCACGACAACATAAGACGCAGTGACATCCCACCCATATAAGCACTGGCGGCCTCCAGCCCTCCTCAGTTCTTTTCCCATCAGAGAACCTCCAACCGGGGAACTAAGGGGAGCCAGAGGTTCCTGCCATAAGGATAGGTGAAACAGAAGGTGAACCATATGAGAGAGAGAGAGAGAGAGACAGATACAGGAAAACACAAAAGCTACGGGGGATGGAGGGTGGGACAGCATGGCCTGATGCAAGAGAGCCTCTGGAAGATCTACTGTTATGGTAAGTTCTTCCATAACTGTGATGTCTTCATTGAGGGTATCTCTTGCTTCAGGCCACACCTGTAGAACAAGTCCCAAGTGGTTACAGACAGACAGACAGTCTGGGTGACTGGAAGCTACAGGCCTGAGACAGGAAGCCTTGAAGCACAGCTAGACCAAAGCCTACCCTTCTCCTAGAAGCAATGTCCAGACTGTAGTGTCTACTGAAAGTGTGGTCTGTACTCCAAGTAGCAGCAGCATAGATCTCTGCAGCTGAAACATTCCTGAAACAGGCAACTAAAGAGCCATGCCTCTAGTGAAATGCACATGAACAACGCCAGGAAGTTCCTGACCATACTTCCTATAACAAAAACAATACAGCTGGCCAACCATTTGGACAGACACTGTTTAGAAACTGGTATGCCCTCTTTCCCAGGAGCAAATGAAACAAACAGCTGCGAGGACTTCCTGAAGTCCTCCGTAAGGTTTGTATAGTAATGCAAAATTCTGTGTGCATCTGGGGCTGTCCCGGTGGTGCTGGATGTTTTTATTTTTATTTATTTATTTAGTTTTTGTTGACCGGGTAAGTGCACTAGACAAATCCTGCCTATTTTCAGGCACGACCCGGGGGAGGAGGATACAGATAAATGCCAACTGACTTTGAACCAGATTAAGCTGTTGGTGGTATTTTTAGTGAATGAGGGAAATTTGGCCAGGACACCGGGGAAATTCCCCTACTGCATTGCTGGCAGTACGGGGCTAGCGACAACGGCAAGTCTGTTCAGTTGAGGTCAGACTTGGGCAAGGATGGAAGCAGCAGAGGAGGACGGAGGAAGAGTTCTTCAGACGGAAGAACGGATGGAAATGCCAGAACGGGTGCAGTCTGCACTAATTTCTGTACAAGGAAATAATGAGTTTTTTTTATCTATAGTTGATTTATCTGGTGAAGGTGTTTTTACTAGTCCAGAAGATGTTGAAAAGATTTCTCCGCTTAAACTGACTTTGCAAGAAAAACTTAGCGCTTTACAAATGGAACAAGAGAGTTCTGAAGGAGATTTCGGCACTAGAAGCAGAGAAAACGGTTGTTCTTTATGAGAACACAGAGTGTGTTTCGGAGACACCGGACAGTCCAGCAGCATGCATTGAAGTGAGCGGCAAGTGTGTGTTGCTGAACAGCGAGAGTCACGGGGAAATGGATATTTGGCACAAGGAGGTGAACCAGAAGGGTGAAGAGCTGGGAAAGTTGCAACAGCAGTTGTTTTCTGCCTTTTGAGCGAACTGTGATGAAGGAAAGCGTCGTGTCGGTTTCCAAGGCAGCTGAAGGTAACCCGGATGTGCACTGGAAGGCATCGGGAAGTGCCGAGTCCTTGGGGCTCCCGGTTGCACTCTCGAAAGAAGTGGGTTTTGTTTTTCGTGGAACGGATCAACTTGGTCTAAATAACCAGCCCTGTGTCTATCAAACGGACCCACACCAGCAGGAAGGAGGCTCGGAGTTTATGTTCTCTAAACGCTCTGCACCAGGACAAGAGAAAATCGGGGATGAAGGGAAAGACAAGTGAGCGGTTGTGCTTTTTGCAAAATGGAATCTAGAGGTACCTGTTGAGAATCGAATGAATGAGCCATTACAGGTAAAAAAAAACAAGCAAAACTAACGATGGAGCCGAATTCTGTACTGCAGGCCCCAATAACAGAAAATTGGTCACCAGAGAAAGCTTTACAAGAGGCTGGTTGGACACTAAATAAAGGGTCATGGCACCCAACACGAGACTGGGATCCTAAACTTAACTTTTCACAAAATGAGCCTGGGTGGAAACCAAATGTGCCTTCAACAGTTGTTATGTCTGAAGGGGGGGGGATGGAACTGCTATGGTGGCAGGTCAGCAGGACTCTGTCCTTAGTGAACCTAGTCCTAGTCCCGTCCCTTTGGTAGGGGAGGAACAGCCAGGGGTAAACAGGGAGCAAACTCAAAATGTGGAAAAACCTCTTCTGTCTGAGTTATTTTCTAAAACTAAAAAAGATGCAGCTCCTCGTAGAAATGCTGTGCGCATCAGGTATAAAGGAGGAATGGAAGTTCGGCCAGACAGAGTGTATGTGGGTAAATGTTTATTAAAAGATTCATTGCACTTCTCACCCAGGGAAGTTTTTGCTTTCATTAACATATCAGGTGAGGATAATTTTGACGTTAGCTTTCGTTCAGCATATGCACTCGATCTTTTCTGGGAAAGATATAGCCAGGTGAAATTTTCACCCATATGGACACCTTTTTCAGTTATTCCTTTGACGAAACCTTTAATTAAGTTTGTAACTGTTATGTTTTGGAATGAAGGTGTTCACGTGGATGACATTTCATACTGGTTAGGTCAAAAATGTGAAGTTTTGAGCCCCCCGGAGGCTATTCTTGATTCGGAGCAATTTTGGACCGGGGGTTGGAAATTCAAAGTTAAACTATGGCAAACAGATAAAGGGATTGAACACATCCCCAACTCCTTTCTTCTGGGGAGGGACAGAGGGGTGTGTTTCTACACGAGCCAGCCTAGAGCTTGTTATAGATGCGGGGTTAGGACACATTTGTCAAGCTCTTGTGATAAACCCCGTTGTGATAATTGTGGAGAAGTAGGCCATGGGGTGTTTCAGTGTGCTAATTTCATGAAGTGTGATTTATGTGATGGGATTGGGCATGTTTTTGCAGAATGTGAATGGGCGGCAAGGAACAAGGCCTCCATTGGCAGTCCTGAACTATTAATTCAGGAAGCACAAGATAAGGTAACAAACTTTGTTACACCTGTTAGAGAGTTGGTACTGGACCAAGAAAATCAAGACAGACAAAGACATGGGACAAGACAAGGTTGTAGAGGAATTGCCTCGGACGGGTTCTGAGGATATTCAAGGAGGGGTAGTAGTACAGAAAAAGACAGGAAGCATTGAGGTTTCAAGACCCCTGGTTATGATTCCGGTAAGAAGGTCTTCCCGGAATACAAAACCCACTATGGGGCCTAGCCCAGTTGAGATGGAATCGAGTAACCCTTTTGCAGTTTTAGCTACTTCATGGGGTGAGTCAGAGATGGATGGTCAGGATTTTGACTCACAACCCATACAAGATAGCCCTCCCTCTCCCTTAATGGTACATGAAGGATATAAAGGGAAAAAGAAAAAAAGGAGAAAAAAAGATGGATGAATGGTTTTGTTTTTGAAATAAATGGCATTTAACATTGGTTCTATAAATGTCCATAGTTTTTTGAATTTCAAAAGAAGGATGGTGATCTATGATTACATTCACTTTCAAGCTTTGGATATTTGTTTATTACAGGAAACCTGGATGTATTCTTTAGAACAAACTAGACTTTTTCAAAGAGAATGGTGCTGGGGGCCTTCCTATTGGTCGTTTGGCCAGCAAACGGCTGATGGCATTGGCTTTCTCTTTAATTCATTTAATTTTTCTTTAATTAAGTTAATGGACATTGTTCCAGGTAGATTAATAATTCTTGATGGGGTTTGGAAATCCCTGACATGTAGATTCATTAACGTCTATTGTTCTCAAATTAAAACAGAACGGGTAACACTTTTTCAATTAATAAAACCATATTTATTCACTTCACATAAAAAATTTTTATGTGGCGACTTTAACTGTGAACTAAGAAATAAACCTAGAAAGGACATGCCTGGGGAAAGCAAAAAAGTGTATTGTGACTCCAATGCATTAGAACAGTTGATAAAAATATCTGGTCTCGTCAATGGTAGTAGTCGGCAACAGGGAGGGATAAAATTTACTTATCATAAAAACCAATATACCTCCACTATAGACTCTATGTTTCTATCAGATTCTTTGCCATTTAAATTTTTTACCTTTCCAGTCTCATTTTCAGACCACCTGCTCTTGCAATGCGAAATTGGGCCTTATGGACTACCATCACAGAAGAGGGCCAGATGGAAACTGAATGCATTATTATTACACTGTCCTGAGGTTATAGATAAATTTAAAGTGTTATTAAAGGCAAGATTGTCTGTGGCCTTTTTATATGATGATTTAGGGGAGTGGTGGTTAGATTCAAAACATGATTTTTGTAAATGTTTTAAAAATACAGGAAAAACAAGGGGAAATGAGAAATTTCTACTATATCTTAAGTTATGACAACGCCTATATGATTTAATTCCATTTGCAAATACTTCAAAAGTAGATAATTCTATACATATCACACAAATAAAACAACAACTCAAGGAGTGGCAATATAATAGAGCAGATACCCTTCAAGTATTATTTAAATATGGTAAAAAAAAAAATGTCCTGCTGGAGACCCTTACGAAGCTTTTAAAAAATATAAAGTTAATACTACAATAGATGCACTTAAAGATGATGACGGAATGATTTTCACAGCACCTAAGAACCTACAACAAATGATTAAACAGTTTTTGACTGCTCATGAGCCTAAGACTCCACCTAGTGTTCCTATTATGGAACAGTTTTTGGCACAATTGGAAAGATCTGGGCAACTTAGAGATGTGGGGTCTATTGTTTTATCCATTTCAAAAATAGAAATTATTACAGCTATTAAGCAGCTGAAAACTGGAACCTCACCTGGGGTAGGTGGATTAACAATGGAATTGTATAAAGCTTTTCCAGAACAATTTGCAACATGTTTGGAATTAGTTTATAATTTTTTTCTAGATTCGGCAGAATTCCCGCTGTGGTTTACTGAGGGTCTATTAATTTTTTATTTAAATCTGGAGATTGATATTCATTAGAAAATTGGAGACCAACTACATTGTTGAATTCTGATTACAAGCTGTTAACAAGTATAATGAATACCAGGTTAAAAAAAAGTAGCAATCAACGTTCTATCTCCCAATCAATTTTGTGGATTACAAGGAAAAAATATATTTCAGGCACACAGGATTATTAGAGATTGGATTGAATATATTAATATATATAAATTGTCTGGCTGTATTGTGTCTGTTGACCAAAAAAAACAGCATTTGATAGAGTGTACCATCCATTTTTATTTTTGGTGTTGAATCATTATGGGGTACCGCGACGGTTTACACATTGGATTAAAGCGATGTCTAAAAATAATATCACTCATCCTATTATTCAAACAGCAATAGGAGACGGGTTTCACATTCCAACAGGGGTACATCAGGGCTGTCCACTCAGCCCATTATTATATGTCTACACAATTGATGCGTTAATTCAGTATTTGTCACAAAAACCATTATGGGAAGGGATTACGGCCCCCCTCCTTGTTACAGGAAGTACGGGTTCAGGCTTATGCTGATGATTTATGTTTATTTTTTTACTCATTATCATCAAGTAACAATATTTTTAGACTTTATGGAGATATATTCCAGGATTTTCAATTCACAACTCAATCCCTTTAAAAGCAAGGGATTATTTATTGGAGTACAATTTCCAGAGCCTTTAATTTTGCAGGGCCTGAATATCTCTTCCGAACCAATTAAGATTTTAGGTTTATGGTATGGGGCTCAGAATTTACCTAGTCTAAATTGGGAGAAAGGATTGCAGTCTGTTGAAAGTAAAATCAATATATGGAAACATTGGAAGTTGACCAAAATAAAGAAGGTTACAGTTCTTAAACAATTCATCCTGCCGATGTTATTGTATATCGCCCACATATTTCCGATTCCTATTAAATTAGAAACTAGATTATATAGTTTGTTTTTCCAGATGGTGTGGGGAAATAGGCTTAATCCCATTAAACATCAGTATACGTATTTATCAGAAAAGAATGGGGGTTTGGGTATGGTTGATCCGGTTATTCTTTTTTCAACATTATTCATTGCTTCAAATCTAAGGGGTGGATGGGATTTGTCACCCACGAATGAAGGGCAATTACTACATAATGCGTTATATAGGTACTTTACGGCATGGTTGATAGACCCCCCCAAACCTATTCCCACTTTATTTATCCCTAGTCTTTTTTTACCTATTGTCAGAAGATTATTTAAATGGAAGTTATCTGCGCAATCAGTGAGGGAAAGTACAGGGAAAATATTATACAATAAGGTAATGTTGCAGTTGTACCCAAATGAACCTGCCTTCGAGAATTGTCCAACAAGAGGAATCAAACTGGTGCTCCAGAGGTTAAACAATTCAAGGCTACCAACATATATGTGGGAACTTATATGGCTGTCAGTATATGGTAGGATTGGGGTGAGAGGCAATGCAAAATATAAGGCTCGGTCAGAAAGAAATTGTCCTTATTTACTTTGTATCAATAAAGAGGAAACAATGGAACATTTTTTCTTTGATTGTACTTACGCCAAGCCTCTTTGGAAATTCCTAGCTGTACAGTGGAAAATGCAGTGGTTAGGTAATTTAGATTATGACATTTTGGTTTTGGGTAAATTTGCTCACTTAAGGACAAAGTATTATATAGGAACTTTACATATATTGTGCTGTGCATTTATATATTATCTATGGCAGGCTCGATGTCAATGGGTATTATATCAGAAACAAATGCCTTATGAGATAGTAAGTTGTTTGGTAAAAGGGGCCTTAGAGAGAGTATATCTTACGGATATAGGATTTGCATCCACCAAGCAGGTAAACAATTGGTGGAAAGGATTGACTTATTTTATTAAATATAAATAAGTTAAGAGATACGGGATATGACTTAATGTAACTACAGGAGATGAGATTATGCAGAAGGGGAATGGGATGATTAGTAAGGTAAAGTAAGGAGACAGGAGTATATATGATTGAAGTGTGAGTTAATGCTGATTATTTTCTTTTGGCTTCAGCTATGTTAAGTTTAAATTATTAGAGTATAATTTGTGTTTCATTAATGTTTGGATTTGTATTTTTCTTTAGTGTGATTTAACACTGTTTGATAAATTTGTTTTTGATGTTATTATAATAAAAAATTCCCCTACTCTTTTCGATAAGTGCCATGGGATCTTTAACATCTACCTGAACTACCACCAATCCAGGCAGATGGGACCTCGGTTTAACGTCTCATCCGAAAGACGAGGTGCTGGTTGCTACATCTTGCACCATGCCGGTGACCCGGGCTCGGGAACAAGCCTGGTCCACTGGGGGTCAGCAGGGGCGAGAGAGGAGTGAGTGTCTGGAGAACTGTTCTCCTCTCTCAGGGGAGGGAGGTTCTGTCATCCCGCTTGTTGACTGCCCTCTGGCGGTGGCTGGAGGGCAGTATGGGTCAGGAGGCACATGAATGGCATCTCTACGTCAGTGGGGACGGGAGAAAAAAAGAACGTGAAAAGGGAGCTGGCAGGCTCCTTAATGGCCCGCTGTGTCCCAGTGGCCGTCCCGGCTTCTGGATCATGCTCTTGAGGCGGGAGAAAGCCGGCGCTCCCCTCCTTGGCCCCGCCACAGGAGGCAAGATGTGGGGAAATTATGGGGTCGGTCAGAGTGGGAACACTCGGGCACAGAGGATGAGTCCCTTCAATGGACGGCCATAGCCGCCTGCCATGCTCCAGGGGGGCATAAAAAACAATATGGGAAAAAAAATTCTATGTGCATCTAAGGTGTGGAGCAATGCACCCTCTGGATTGGCATGCTCTGGACAATAAACTGGCAGGTGGACGGTTTGATTCAAGGTAAACTCAGACGCTACTCTGGGAAGAAACTTAGGATTCATACACAAAAACACCGTCTCTTTGTGGAAAACCAAATAAGGAGGCTCACACATCAGAGCTTGAAGCTCTGAAATCCATTGAACAGAAGTAATAGCAACTAAAAATAACACTTTCCATGAAAGAAAGCTTAGCGTACATGTCGCGACTGGCTCAAAAGGAGCCAAAGTAAGGTGGGACTAGAATGAGGATAGTAGGCTTCAGATGGAACATCCCTCTCAAGAAAGTATGGGACACCTCTCGTTGTGCCACTGTATGGCCATCAACAGGCATGCGGAAGGCTGAAATGGCTGACAGATGCACCTTAATACAGGAGTACTGCAGGCCAGAATCAAAGGGACAGCAAGTACTCCATAATTTGATTCCCTGGGCAAGTGAAAGGGTCAAAGTGATGGGAAGCAGCCCATATAGCAAAGCGCTTCCACTTCATGGAATAAGTGGCCCTGATCTTCCCCACAGCCATCAGGACATCAGCCACCTTTTGCGACACCCCAAATCTAGCCATGGCTTTGTCTTCATGAATCATGCATGGAGGTGTAGTGACTTGAGAACCGGCTGGACCACAGCACCCTGCTCCTATGATGGCAAGCCTCTGCACAGGGGCAGGAACACTCGGGGTTCCACCTTCAGCTGCTGCAGCAAAGGAAACTAGATCTGATGAGGCCAGAAGGGGACACTGAATATCGGAGTGGCCCCTTCCATCTGGAGCTTGATTAACAGCCTCTGAATCAGAGAAAAAGGAAGAAAGATGTAGAGGAAACTCCCTTTCCAAGAGAGGGACAACGCGTTTCACCAGAAAACTCCAGGTCCTGGAACAAGCAAGCAAGCAGAAAGGCCTCAGCTTTGTGTTGAGTGGGAATGCTAAAAGGTCCAACTCTGGGTGACACCACCTGTCAAACAGGTCTTCTACAACCAAGATCAGCATCTTCCACTCATGCATCCAAGACTGTGACCAGCTTATCCTGTCCGCCAGAATGTTTTGGACACCTGAAACATAGACAGCCAACAGTTCCAGACCATCTTCTAGAGCCCAGTACCAGACCCGCATCACTTCTTGACACAGAGGATATGAATGGGCCCACCCCCTTGTTTGTTGATGTAGTGTACTACACTGATGTTGTCCATCAGCACCAGCAGATTGCTCAGAGATATGTCGGACCGGTGGCCCTGAGGGTTGAGGTGCTGGATGCCACGTCTCACACCATGCCAATGACCAGTGTTCAGGAATGAGTGCAGGCCACTGGGGGTTGGCAGGGGAGGAGAAGGAGTGAGTGTCCCAGGGACTGCTCTCCTTCTCCAGAGAAGGGGGTTTCCGCTGTCGCTGCACGCTTGACCCCTAGCGGAGGCTGGGGGGTGGCACACCGATGCTGCCTGTGGGTTAGAGGCAGGGCAGACGCCTGACAGTGTGCACACAGAAGTGTGCGCGTTACCAACACTGGAATTACTGGACGCTTCGCCTCCGTGGGGTGAACACTGGAGATGAAAATCTGCTCCAGCTGGATGACAGAGGGGACATTGCAAGTCCCGGCCCCGACTAGCCAGAGCAACACTGGATCCGGACTTCAGCGGGAAATGGGGAGCCCCGTTGGCACCGCCAGAGAGTGGGAGAGCACTTGGGGTATTGGTTGGCACTGGCTGGTAGATGTTGGGGGACGGAACTGGGAGCTCCTTCCCGATGTAGGTGCCGGGAGCAAAAAGGCGATAAAAAGTAGTACCAACAGATTGCCCAGGGACAGATGGGTCTGGAAGGCTTGTAAGGTGTACAGAATGGCTCTCATCTCAAGGATGTCCATGTTGAGGGCATCCTCCACTCTGGATCACATTTCTTGAGTCTGATGAGGTCCCAAAGGAGCCCCCCAGCCCAATCACGAAGCATCTGTGGTGAGAATCTGCTGAGGGGAAGGAATGAGGAAGGGAACCCCTGTCAACACATTGTTGGGTTCTATCCATAACACCACATTTCTGACCAGGGAGGAGACTAGAACATGCTGTTCTAGGCTGTCAGTGCACTGGTCCCACTGAACCCTCAGTGTCCTCTGTGGAATACACATGTGCAGCCTCGCCAAAGGTTCCGTAACAACGGCTGCAATCATGAGGCCTAAGAGCTGCAGCAAGGTTCTGGCCGTGACATACTTGCTGTTTTAAAGCAGCTGGGCCTGAGCCATCAAGTGGTCCGCCCTGTCCTGCAGTAAGAACGCAAAGCCCTGCGCCGTGTCCAGTACTGCCCCAATGTACTGGAGGTGCTGGCAAGGGGTCAAGAATGATTTGGGTAGAGTGACCTCGATTCCCAAGGCCTGGAACAACTGCCTGGTATGCTCTAGGGTCTGGAGCAGCTGCTCCCTGGACTGTGCTTTGAGTAACCAGTCATCCAGGTAAGGGAAGACACACAGCCCCTCCCTCCTGAGGACTGCTGCTACATTTCCAAGCATTTGGTAAAGACCCGTGGCTTAGAAGATAAGCCAAAGGGAAATGCTTGGAACTGGTAGTGCTTCCCCTGGAACTTAAACTGAAGGTACTGCCTGTGGGGAGCACACACACCTTGATATGCAGGTATTCATCATGCATGTTGAGAGAGCATATCCAGTCTTCCTGGTGCAGCAGTGGCAGCAGGCCATGTTGTGTCACCATCCTGAACTTCTGGTACTGGATGAAGAAGTTCCAGTTCCTCAGATCTAGGATGGGCCGTAAATCTCCTGTGGATTTGGGGACTAAAAAGTAGTAGGAATAGAACCCCCTGTTCCTCTGATCTATGACCCTTTTTTGTAGCAGCATGCGAAGCTCCCCCAGCAGCACTGGAATGTGGTCTGGATGGTAGCTTGAATGAACTGGAGGTTGATCTGGAGGCCACTCCAGAAGTTCTGGAGTGTGGCCTTGTACTATGAACTGCAGGACCCATACATCTGTTGTGATCTCCCTCCACCTGTCCAAGTGGAGAAAGATTACCCTCTATCACTGCCTCTTGCAGTGCTGGAGGGTGGGGGTCTTGCAAGTAGCCATGCTGAGGTAGCCTCTGCGGCTGGGGCCATACCCCCTCCTCTGGGGACCTTTCCAGAGGTGGAGGTAGGGACACGTACAGCTGCTGCTGCCCAGCATTTGCCTTAGGGCCCGATGCCCTGCTTGGGCTTATGGGAGGCCCAACAAAAGGGCACCCTCTGGCCACTTTTTGGCTGGATGTGGTGAAGGGTGTGAACGAACCACAGAGTCCTACCTGAGACCTGCCGGTCGGAGCGGATGTCTCGCATATCCGCCTGAAGAGCTTGTAGCCCTTGAAGAGGGCACTGAGGATGGACAGTTGCACATCTGTAGCAAAGCCAGACACCCTAAGCCAAGAATGCCTTCTCAAGCAGATGCCTACTGCAGCTGCCCTAGCAGAAGCATCAGCAGCATCATAGGCAGATTGCAAAAGATGTTTACCAATGTTGGCCCCAGACTAGAGGGCCTTAAGCAGTTCCTGCCTCTGGGGACCCTCTGGGAGAGCCTGAGAAGCATTTTGAAATTTGACCATGTGGGTAACATAATTCAAGACCCTGATGGCCAGCACAGCCGAGGCAAAGATCCTCTTCCCAGGATATCCAGCTTTCTGGACTCCTAGTCAAGGGAAAGAGAGTTGAGGTGCTTAGGCTTCTTGGTCCTATCATGGGCAGCATTTATCACCACTGAATTTGCCTTTGGTTGCTCAGCAAAGTATGGTTCCCCCAGGTGACCTGGTACAATTTGTCTGCCTTTATAGGCATGGCAGGGATCAAACTCAGTCTGTACCAGGCAGCCAAAGTAGCGTCTTTAAAGGTTGCTATAAGAGGAGGGTAATCTGGCAATTCCAGGCATTCAGTCAGATTCCTCCTGGTAACATCCTGCTCTTCAGACCTGAACCCCATAGCAGTTTGTAACTGCCTCATCACATAGATGAAAGAGGGATCATCAGGGTGGACCTCAGGGTATAACTGGTGGAGTCCTCACCCCCAGAAGAAACAGTGGAGGTAGAATGGGAGGGGCTACCAGCCTTGTCGCCCTCATCCTCATCATCATCCTCATCGGGAAATCAGGGTGGTATTCATACTAACTGCCAGGTTCCGAAATGAGCACCGATGGGGTTGAGCAGTGAGGATGATCAGGATGTGGTGCCATCGAAGGCGTAGGCATAGTAGCAGGCCTAGTAGGCCCAGGCATCGTCAATGCCATGGGGGCGGAAGATGGTGCATTAACTCCCAGAAGGAGTATAGTTTGGCTGAGACATCGAAAAGGGGCGGCTTCGGAATGCCTAGCAGCGCTGGCAGGGGATCATGGGGTACCAGCACTGGCGGTACTGCCTGCAGTGTCGACAGGATGGGCCGAGGACCTGGAATCAATAAGATGACCTGGGACATCATCAAAGTAGACAGAGACCCCGATGACGATGTGGTAGCCTGAAGTGACGATTGGGGGCGGGTAATATCCCCAAAGTCCAAGTGGAGGCCAAGGTACAGGCCGAGGATGCCACCAGGGAATGACATGCTAGCGTCAGTCGTATCTGAGCCGGCAAAGCTCTCTGTCTGGTGGCCCAAGGAGAACTGGGGCTGAAAGGTCGTCAGGGGAAGAGGAAGACCAATGCCGAGGAGCCACTGCCAGTAAGAGTCAGAGTGGTGGCAGCATTGCCAAAGTCAACTCTGTGGAGGATGAGGTGTGGGTTGCAGAGGAGGCCATCGCCTGAAGCAGTGACTGAGAGCAAGCTGTGGAGGACGGCTCCTTACCCCAGTGCTTATCCTGGCGTATGTGCTTGCCAGCAGACTCGTCCCCGGCCTTGGATGGTGTTGGAGAGGCAGAGGAGCTTCTGGCCTGGAGCTCCTTCTCCATTTGGGAGACCTTCTGTTGTAGCAAGAAGTTTTCCAGGATCTTCTGGCAGTACCACTGGGTAGCTTGGTTGAATCCATGGCAGATTTTGCAGGCCTTAACGTTGTGGTCCAGGCCTAGGCAGTGAACACAGACATTGTGGTCATTCTTATTGAAGATCTTCTGGCCAAACACACTGTAGTGGAAATGTTTTTCGGGATTGGTAGGCATAAAGGAAAAAACTCAATATCACTTTAAAATAAAGTGATCACTAAAACTAGAGTGAGAAAAGAAAAGAAGGTAGAAATTGACAGTCGACTGAAGTGGTCTGACGTGTGAAGGTCGATGGGGAAAAGAAACATGGAGGGCACAGGGCCGCATACGTTTATTTTGGAGGGACGTCACTGCATCTGACGTTGTCACGGGTGGCCCCTTGTAGACTGCTTGCTAGAAACGTTTCTGTGTGGTCCTAGTGCCTGGCGGCTGTAGTTCTAAAGGTGTGGCCTGATGCAAGAGAGAGACCCTCGATGAAGATCTGCACACAGTACTCCAGGTGGGGTCTCACTTGCGAGTGATACAGCAACAACACATCCTCCCTTCTCCTACTTGAAATCCACCTCCCAATGCACCCCAGCATCCCACTTGCCTTACACACTGTCCTGCCACCTTGAGATCACTGGACAGGATTATACCCAGGTCCCACTTTTACTTGTTGACTGTTATGTACCCCCCCCCCCCGATTTTGTACACAGCTTCTGGGTTTCCCCAACCCCAGGTGCACAACTTTGCACTTTTTGGCACTGAAACCCAGCTGCCACAACCTAGACCACTCTTCTAGTTTCTCCAGATCCCTTTGCATACTCTCTACCCCCTCCTAGGTGTCCACCCTGTTGCAGATTTGTGTGTCTTTCACAGAGAGAGACAGAGACACCTTCTCCTCCAGTTTCTCAGCAATATTACTTATGAAAAGACTGAAAAGGACAGGACCCAGTACCAATCCCCACTGGTCACTCTCCTGTCCCCTAAGTGACTGTTGTTTACCACCACCCTCTGCCTATCTTTAAACCAGTTAGATTCCCAGATCACCACCTTCACCCCAGGTTGCTAAGTTTATTAATCAGCCTCCTGTGTGGTACAGTGTCAAAGGCATTACTGAAGTCCAAATAACTTCGGAGGGCATGTCCTAGCAGATAGCTAGACAAATGGGCAGACTAGGTGGGCCTGTCAGTCCTTTTTTGCCGTCACATTTCTATGTTTCTATGTTAAGCCACTTCCATTGCCCTTCTCTAATGCACCTCTCTAGTTAGCCAGTCAAAGAAATCTATTAGATTTGTTTGACATGACCTCCCCCTGTGAAGCCATGCTACCCGGTGGTCCTGCAGCCCATTTGCCTCCAGGTAATCCATCAGTCTCTCCTTCAGCAGGGTTTCGATTAATTTCTCCACCACTAATGTTAGACTGACTGGTCTGTAATTGCCAGCCTCTTCCCTGCTGCCGCTCCTGTGCAGAGGGACCACACTGGCCCTCCTTCCGTCCTCTGGAACTACCCCCCATCTCCAATGTGATGCTAAATAGTGTTGCCAGAGGGGCTGCTAGCACTATGCTCAGTTCTTTTAGTACTCTTTGGTGGATCCCATCTGGTGCCATCATCTTGTTTTCCTTAGGGCTTCTAATCCCCCAGTGGACTCTTTCTTCAGAGAATGGACTTGTGTCCACTCCCCCGGTGCCTGCTGATGCATGTCATTCCATTCCCTCCTACCTCCCCTACGAAGACCAAGCAGAACTACTCGTTTAAAATGTTATCTTTTTCTTGATGTTGTTCTGGAGAGTGTCTCCCCCAACCCCCACCGCTCTCTGATCCTCGACATCCCTCCTCTTGCCTTCCTCTGTTTCCCAGTTCTCCTCTATTTGGGTCTCCTTGCACATCCTAAAAACTGTTCTTTTTACAGTGATTAATTTATCATCAGCAGAACTAATTGTGCTGTATCATTCTACTGTGTTATTGTGACATCCCTAGCATAATGTGCGTCACAAAGCGCCCAGTGGTACAGGCCCAATACAGAGTTTACTGGGCACAAAACCCACTGGTAGAGACCCAATACTAAGCATACTGCACAAAATACAGGCTCAAGACTGGTTGTACCAGGTCCAGTACATGGACTAGTCCAATTTGGGTTCTAAACCATATCTATAGGTACCTGGCATGGAGATGTTCTCATAACCATTCTCAACGGAGCCCTCAATTAAACAATCACTGGTGCTGTCGGATGGACCCTTGACTTTCTTTGCTTCTTCGTTGGGTTTATGGGTCATGTGACCATCCCAATGCTCCGCCCCACTTCTAAGTCTGTCCTCCAAGTACTGTCTGGTCCCAGCATGCACCCCAGTCGGGGGTCTGTTTGTCAAGCACTGACTGGCTGCAGGCTGTGTGCCATTCCGGTCCCTATCCTTTGTGCTCTGGGTGGTACCTTGATCAGTTTGGTGCAGCAGTGTGTCTTCAGAACTGCAAAAGGGTTCCACTTTGATGCAAATGGTGCCGGACGTCTGGGTCTCACCATCTTTTGAATCACTCCTCTTGTCATCGCCTTCTTTCTTCTTAAAATTTGTCATGAAAAAAGAAAACAGAATTACTCTCTTTAAACATAGGTCAGTTTCAGCCAGACCAGTGATATGGAGGGCTGCGGCACCGTGCATCTCATCTCCTGCCATGCCGGCAACCCTGGTTTGAAAACAGACACGGCTGGCTCGGGGGCTGTCCTGGTGAGGGAGGACTGAGCACCTGCAGGACTGGTCTCCTTCCCTGGGGAGGATGGTTGCTGTGGCTGATTTGCCACCTAGCAGTATCTGGATGTCAGTGCACTTGACGTCATCAGGACAGGGAAGGGAACCCACATTTAGGGTGTTGGGGGTATCTCTGTGGAGGCACAGCTCGCACACTGTTCCCACTGCATGTCCTGTGGACCCAGGGAGAAAAAAGGTGGAAAAACACCCCGGTTGCAGGATGATGACCGACCCCTTGCAGGCCCTGCAGTGGTGACCAGGCACCCCCCACAGTCCTGTGGCAGATGATGATGGTGGGAAGCTAAGTCCTGGGGTAGTCAGGTGACAGGGCTGGGGGCAGGGGGGGGGCAGTAGGAAGAAGTAGCTGGGGCAGCTCAGGAGATAAACAGATTATGGGAAAAAAAAAATCAGTTTCCAAAATGCATTTTGTTTCCCAGCAGGCGACCCAGTTCAGTTCTGGATATCAAAGCTAGAGGTTCTACAGTATAATGAGCTAAAGCACAAACCACAAATCCTTAAACCTACAGAACCTACAACCTAGCTACTCACTATAGATACAGAGATTGTCTTGATTTTGAGTCTAGACTATAACTGGTGCAGACCTTTATCATATCTATCATTGTCTGGCCAATTTAGTTACAGTAGTGTAGCTAGCTCTTTCATAACAAAATTATATGCAATTCATAGCAGAGTGTCAAGGTTGATTTTACAGTGTTCTAGGGATGTTCACCATTGTACCCTTTTTCATTACCACAATTATCTTATTTATAAATGCTGTCCAGGAAAGCCGCACCAAGTTGAGGCTTGTTTCAGGGCTCAATGGAGGTGGTGGTGGTGGGGGGGCAGTGTCTAGCACCAGCTTGGGAACCAGGAAATTGCAGGTTCAAAACTTGCTAGAGCCCAATACTCGTGGTGTGACCTTGAGCAAGTCACTTAACTTCCACTCCATCCAGCTGCAGAAACGGATAGAAGCAGGACCCCACTGGGAACGAGATGTTTCACCTCATACTGGGTAAATAAATTGTATAAGAAAAGGGAAAGGAAGGGGAGGAGCAGTAAAAATTTACATATAAAATAATTAAGCAATAATGCACAACAGGGTGTGTGTTGTGGTGGGATGATGTCATGCTTCTGGTGATTGGGCATGAGGCTGCAAGTTGACACCCAAGAAGTGACGCTATCCCACCACAACACACATTCCTGGAGTGCATTATTGCTGTTACATAATAGCTCATTTATTTAAAAAGATTTTGACTTCTTTTTGAATGTGGAGGTATGTGTAGAAAAAAAAGTTCCCCTGTTATAGCCAGTAGGTAGCTGAATCATGTGTCTCTGCACAGTCCACCACCCCCTCCCAGTTTGTGCTCTTTTCTTTTTTCTTCCTGTGGTCAAGTGTTTTTTCTAACAGGGCATTTCTGAGTAGGACCGGGACCTGGGGAAATACACCGTATTTTAAACAGTAGCACTTACGAGCAGCGGTTGCAAGCTGGACCAGAAGCTGGAGAAAACCTGCAGTGAAGGTGGCAATTGGTAAGTACCGTACCATTCCTTGTGTCAAGCAAATGATCCGCTTGCGAATAAGCCATGCCGTCTTATGAAGCAACCTAGTGGGGAGACGGCAAAGTGATTTTTTTTTTTTTTTTTTTTTAAATATGGGGGGTAAGCCACCAAACAGTAAGTGGTATGCAGTCTGCTGCTTTTGAAAAGCAAACAAGTTGTTTGCTGTTCGGTATCTATAGCAAGGACCAAATCATGGCTACCAGTTTCATTCTTCTGCAAAACCCTGCCTATTTACATTTATGCTTCAATTACTAGCTGGGTTGGGGATTTATTTAGCAGGGACATGTGTGCTGGAACTTGATTCAGCGATTCTGTGCTGGGATAACATAACTGTTCAAAGTGGCCACTGATGAATCAGCTTCTCTGAAACACTGTCTATTATTGGATAATGCAAACTACAGCGTAACAAGTATAAAAATACATACATACCACAGCTTCTGTGAACAGGGTCATACAAAGTAATGCCAGCCAGGGATAGGCAAATAAGCAGGTAGAGTTTGCAACGGAATGTATCTTAAAACAGAAGTACTGGAAAATGGATCAGAATCGGAAACCGAGGAAACAGAACAGTACGATAAGATAAATGTAGTTGTGGGGGGCAGAGAAGGAGAGAACTGAACTAAAATTTGGATAAGAAGGTAGCATAGTGGAAGAGGCATCTGCTTCAAGAGAGAAGGGAGGGGAGGGATGCAGTGGAACAGTGAAAGCAGTGATGAGTATGGGCAGTTCTGGGTACCAACAGAAAAAGTAAAAGGGTGTGTACAGTCTGGCATGGGTAGTTTTTGGGGCAGCACTACAAACCACATCCATTTAGTCAAATGGGGGGGGGTTATCAGGATAAGAATCTTGTGTCAGGCAGGGACAGGGCAGCAGGATTTGCAGCAGGACAATGTGCCAAGTTTGGGAAGGAGCTTTGTGGGGGGCAATGATGTACTGGAGGAGTAAGGATTCTGATCCAGCCAAACACCATACTAGGATTCATACTAGGAAGCATGAGGAGCATGGGGGCTGTTAGCCCATGAGGGCTTCGATGTAGTCTAGTCCATAAAGTAATTAGGCTATTCCCAGATAAGATGTAGCTATCCAATCAATTTTTTTGGGAAATAATACTTTTATTGTCTTTTTCAGAACCAACATAAAACATTTATAAAGTACAATATACAATTGGGATACAAACTTAACAAAAAACAAGACTACCATAGGACAGAAATCAGTAAATAAACATTAACATAAATGCACACAAAAATTGGATGTTGGCAATTCATCAATTATGTAAGTAATAATACCCCACAGGGTGGGCATTATTGGGATATAACGGACCGCCCAGGGGCATAATGAGGCCTGACGACGCAGGTGGAGGGCCTTATAGCCCCTGGAAAGTCCGTTATATCCCATAACACCCATCCTGGAGGTTATTATTACACTTAGATAATGGATTACAGATGCTATTTTTGGGAAGAAAATACAAGACAAAAATTTATATATAAAAAAATAAGTAAAAACTAAGCAGAAGTAGTGTTTGTTGTAAAATAGTTCCTATGGTGTGAAGTGCTGGAATCACCACCAGAGGTCGCTGCTCTGCATTTTTTATGGTCTTTCAGATTAGCTTGCCCTCCTGCTTCCTATCGGTTTAGTCTCACATACACAACATTCCTGATTAAAAATGGTGTCCGAGACGAGAGAAATCTAGAGTGATGAGTTTTAGTGAGACTTAATTTTGTTTAACGTGATAGGGATTAGAAGTGTGGCAGAGTCAGCCACTGTTTTAAAAGTAAGCAGAGGACTTAGAGGGAGCAGCAGTGAAGGAAGCGAAAGACTGGGAAGTTTCTGTTACGAGGTGGAGCGAGCTGGAAAGAATGTAAAAATGGATGTTTGGGTTGGTTTTTTTTCGGCGACTCAGAGGAAGAGAGTGAGTTCGGAAGGCGGTATGAGGCTGTCTATGACAATTAATTTAAGCAGCATGCTGGGCTTTGGGTTCGGGCTGCCATCTCGGTAGCTGAGTAATTAAATGGCATCTGGCAAGTTTCGATTCCAAATGATCGAGCTGGCACTTTTTCTGAGCGGGCCGTTGTTAAGAAATAACGGCCCGGGTGCCAGGCTCTTTCAGCCAATCAGGAACCGAGTTTGAATTTACCCATTATCTAAATTCATGTTACATACATTCCGTACTCCCACCATCTAAACCCACTCATATAATCAAAATAATAAACACAGAGTCAAGCCCTTTAATTAAACCAATATTTGATTAACTGTGTCATGAGCTTCCCACGCCAGTCCCAAAAGTCCTCCCCTCTCCTACTGTTCTCTCAATCCTGAGAGGTCTGGCATGTACAGTGCAAGGCATTCAACAGTAAATTAAGCATATCTGGCCATAATCTCTAGAATATTTAATTGTTCCCTCTCTGCCTGATAATGGAAGCAAGGTGACCAGCGTGCCTTGAATTTATCTTTATGTAACCTGAGTCTAGCTGTAAGCTCTTCCATATCCAAAATGGATAAACAAATCTTATACCAGGCTTCCAGAGTTGAAGATTCCGGGGTCAACCAGCGTTGAGTAATAGATTTAAGGGCTGAAGCCACCAATATATTATACAGGTACTGTTGGGCCTTGGTCTTGATCCCCCGAGGATACCCCACCCCGAGAACTCAGTTCACTGGGTCTTCCAGAAGGGCCTCCCCAAAAATCTTCATTAGGGTATCTATAATCTGGGCCAGAAATCCATAAGCTTAGAACAGGCCCAGAACTTGTGTGTGTGGGACCCCATCTCCCCACAATCCCTCCAGCATCTATCAGAGGGAAAATGACCGTAATGCTTGGTGATTATTAATAATATTCTTTATTTATATCGCGCCTTTCTGAAACCAAGGTGCCTTAATAAGCTTCATAAAACAATAAATGACACACAAATACAATAATACTGAATTCATAAAGTGCATTAAAACATCATTATCCTCAGGGGATTACAGGGGTGCGGAAGTAACGCAAAACAATTTTCCAGCGAAACTCCCAAGAACTCGAGGCTGTAGTGCAGTGGACGGCCCGCCATACTGTTGTCCAGACTGATTCTCCCAACTCCCTTCCCAGCTCTTGACTCCATGCCCTTTTGATGGATTCCATCGAGTCAGGTTCGAGAGCAGCCAACTGCAGAACCAGTCATGAAATCAGACCTCTTGATGTCTGGAGAGAAACCTCCTTAAGTATAAATTCCGCTAGCTGGTTTGTGCTAGGTGCCTCCCCCCATCCATCCGTCTTTTTCCCAAAAAAATTTCTGAATTGGAGGTACCTAAATAAATCCTGATCTGAAAGCCTGAATTTAACAGCAAGCTGATGAAAAGATTTAATGTTGTTCCTAAAGTACATTTGTCCCACTCTCACCAGACCCCTCCTGCCCCATCTCCCAAAACCCAGGTCCCAATTAAGGGGAAGAAGTCTAGGCAAGCCTTGATGGGGTTGTTGCTGCTCAAAACCAACTGTAAGCCCACATTCTTGTTTAGTTCTATCCAGGTGGACTTAACCTCGGACCAAGGATTGCTCAAGCCCAAGCTCTGTAGCCCTTGTCTGTCCACATGAACCAGGTCCCCGATATCCCCCCTAGAGGATTCAGGTCTCTATCTCCGCCCACAGAGGAGGTTCCACCAGGGTCATAATAGTTACCAGAGGGAGTATCTGGGCCACCCAGTAGTATTTTCTAAAATTGGGGAGACCTAAGCCACCCTGTCCCTTAACTTCTGTCAAGGACTTCCATTTGATCCTGGGGTGTTTACCAGCCCAAATATATCTTAGTAGAGAGGACTTGAGAGATTTCCAGAAAGTAACTGGGAGCTTCAGGGGCAGGGTCTGAAATAGAAACAAAAACCGTGGGAGCACATTCATTTTTACACTATCGATTCTGCCTGTTAAAGAGAGAGGGAGCGCTCCCCACCTCCCCATGTCCTCTTGGACATCCTGCAGGAGCCTCCCATAATTAATAGTAAATAGTTTTTGTATATCTCTAGGGACCTAAATATCTAAAAATTTTCCTTGGCTCATTTATAGTTGCCAATAGTTGGCAGCGCCTCCTTCAGGGTCCAGCCCAGGGGTAACAGCTCTGTTTCAGATTCATTGATTTTAAACCCTGACACCCTACCAAATTCCTCCAACAAAGAGTCAATCAGGGTAATTTGGTTTGCCGAATCTGTAATACAGAGGAGGGTATCATCTGCATGCAGGGATACTATGATTTCCACACCGTGGATCCGAATACCCCTGTACTCCCTAGATTGCCTAATGAGGGACGCCAGGGGCTGCATACAAAGGGCAACTAGCAAAGGTGAAAGAGGGCAGCCCTGCCTGGTCCCTCTTTTATCTTTACCCTCCCCGAAATTACCCCATTGACCTTCACCCTTGCACGCGGATCCTTATATAAATTTTCAATCCAGCTCCTAAACTTAGCCCCAAATCCAAATTTTTGCAATGTATATTCCAAAAATACCCAATCCAGGCAATCAAACACTTTCTCCGCATCAAGAGCCATCACCACCCGGATAGTTCCCGGTGGGAATACTCCCGAGGCAGATAAGGCATTAAGCAGTAGCTGGACATTATCCTGGGTATGACGCCCAGGTATGAAACCGGTCTGATCCTTGTGGACCAAATCAGGAATGAGGCCCCGAAGACAGATACTTATTATTTTAGCAAAAATCTTTGCATCTTGATTGATTAGAGAGATCGGACAATAACTCCCACCCTCTGTCAGATCTTTACCTGATTTGGGAATAAGGGTAATCGTCACCTCACCCCATGAAGCCAGAGATGCACCCTCCTCATGAGCTGCACTGCAGACCTTTGTCAACAGAGGGGCCAATTCCGCGGCAAAATGCTGGTAAAATTTCACCACAAAACCGTCAGGGCCAGGGGCCTTCCCCCTGTTGAGATTTTTAATAACCCTCCTCACCTCTGCCTCTGTAAAAGAAGCCTCTATTAACTCCCTTTGCGTCTCCTCCAACTTCGGTAAGGAGACCCCTGCAGGAAATCCTCCACCACCTTAATATGATCGGGGCACCTCTCGAGTGTATAACCCTGTGAAAAAATTACAGAAGCTCTCTGCAATATGAGCCAGTTCAGTCGATAAATGATTGGGTCCCAGGCTTCTTAATCTTAGGAATAAACCTTTCAGCCTTCTGCTTTATCAAATGAAGCGCTAGAAGATGACTTGCTTCTCCCGGTTTCATAACACTTTTGTCTTGTATATCCGAGACAATTCTCAGTTCTCCTTTTCATCTCTACATTATACTGTTCCCTGGAGTCTCTCAGCTTAGACAGGACTGAGGGGTCTCTATTTTTCTTATGTTCTACCTCCAACAATGCAATTTCCTCCAAAAGTCCCCTTAACTTGGCCAGGTGAGTTCTATTTTTGTAAGCTGCATAGCTTATGATCTGGACCCTAAGAACAGCTTTCAAGCTATCCCAAATATAGCTAATGTGCATGTCCTCCTCCTTATTCTCCCTCACATACGGTATGATAACATCTTTAATTTGGTCCACAAACAACTTATCATTCAATAACCCCAGATCGAATCTCCAGGACTCCTTTGCTTTCTCTCTCTAGGCCAAGTGACCACTGCGCTAATAATCGCATGGTCAGAAAAGGCGACTGGATGAATAATCATATCTCCCATGCAGTAGGCATGCACCGTTTGTATGTAAAACCTGTCCAGCCTACAGTACGAACCAGCAGAGTCCGAATAAAAGGTGAAATCCCTAGTCTCTGGATTCTGGAGCCTCCAAGGGTCCACCCAGCCCCGCTCTGACACCAACGTTCTAAGTAGCCTAGAGCTTGTCACACCACCCTTTTTTGGCGGGTTTTTGTCCAAAGGAAAATTTTCGACGCAGTTCCAGTCATCCACCAGCACAATTCTGCCTGGCGGTAGAGAGGCCACCATCGCAAACAGGTGTCCAAAGAAGGCACTAGACAGCGGGGTAGGCACATAAACTGAGACTACATGTAGGGTATGCCCCATATATTCCCCCGATAACAGGACCCATCGGCCCGACCCCTCAACCTGCACTTTAAAGGGAAGCCCTTTACGAACCAAGATAACCACACCAGTTCTCCAGGCATTGGGATGGGAGTCTGAATATACTGTGCCCACCCACATTCTTCTCAGCTTGGCATGTTCTACAAGGGACAGTTTCGTCTCCTGTAGGCACGCCAAGTCACATCTCAACCTACCCAATTCCTGAAGCACCCTAGCACGCTTGACCACTCCATTAATACCTTTAACATTAATAGAAGTTATTTTAAGAGATGCCATTGAAATCAAATATATTGACGCTTTCCATCCCAACTCTCCATTAATCTCACATGAGTAACTGTGTTAAATGTTGCTTTCAGAATGTAAATTAATATCACTATATCCAAGTAAAAACACAAACACATAAAAGTTTAAAATAAACCCACGAATAATAAAACAATAATTTGGTAGCATCAAAAGCTGAGTTTCTGCACCCGGCAAACCCCTACGGTGGTATTAAAGGAAAACACAGGTCCTAGTTACCTCACTAGGAACCTGAAAGCTCAACACAGGGCTTGGGAAGTGAGACTAAGGTGAGGAAGCCTCAGTTATCTAGGATCAAAGATCCCAGAGATATAGGAGAACAGCACTGTACCGCACGAAGGGGATGGGCACCTAGAAAACCCAGGAGCGCAGACCCTCTCCTAATCAAATGAACTCCGATGCAGACAATGGTCAATACAGAGCACCTCAGACATAGTCAGGGCAAATTTCTTTAGTGCCCAAAACAAGACTAGGTCGCCATCCTACTATTAATTCAAAGAACCAGAGGAAGCTGAGATAAGAAAACAAACAGAAGATGTAACACATTCCTCGACTCCCCCACCTCCTGATCAACTGATTCACCCTCCCATTCATAAACTCCGATTCCCCCAACTTACATGAGGGTGGTAAACACACACCCTCTAACCTGCTAACCCTGCAATACTGAAATTTGTCTCAAAACATAACACCTGCAGCTCAACCAATACGTTTGCAATAAACCACCCAGAGAAAACTAAATCCCTGAATTAACTGCCCAAAGTCAAACAAACCCATAGTCACCAGAGATATATTTCAGCCCTTTCCCCAAAACATTTTGATTAATGAGCAGTTTAGCATAGGACCAGGTTCCCTTCATCTTCTGAGCTGCAGGAAGTGTCCGGGGAAGATACCTGCAGCCAGAGTACCTCGGGGTTCTCCAACAAAGCAGTCTCACTAGAAACCACTTGGGTAAAGGAGGGACCAGAAAGTTCTCTGACTGCTTGAGCTGCTTCTACAAATTACTGGGTATCTTTATTTTCTTAATCAGACAACACTCCAGAGTTCCCTTTTTACCAGTTAGGAGAAAAAGAAAACAACATTTTCCAGACAGAGCAGGGCTTAACATTCCCCCGGGGGCCCCATGCAAAGGAATTTAGTCACAAACCAGCAGATCCAGTCAGGTTTTCTTTGCCTGTAGCCATCTAGACATGTATGCATGAAGAGGTAGCAGGGCATCTCCTCTCCTCCCCACCCATTTCTGAGATCCAGGTGCTACTGCCCACAATAACTCCTCAATGTCCTGCTCCGCCTGTTCCTCCCTTGTATCTGGAATGGGAACCCCCTGAGAGTTAACATAGTGGGTAGCCGCCAGAAACTAGTCAAACACCTTCACTCCTTCCTTATCTTGCACCCATAATCTTGAAGGATATGTTAGGTATGCCTTACATCCCTTTTCTCTTAAGGCCTTCACCACTTGCAGGATTACTCTTTGCCAGCATCAGGGGTGGGAAATCTTGATCAACATATTTTCTGGCCGTCCAAATTAAGATCCCATTTCGCCCAGGCCAATTTTAAGATTTTTTCTTTCCTAGTGTATCTCAGGAACTTAACCATCATAGACCTGGGAGGAGCACCTTGTTTTGGCTTTGGCACGATGCGCACGTTCAATTTCCATTTGAAAATCTTCCCCCAGATCTAATTCCATTTTTAACCATGATTCAAGGAAATCTTCCATGTTGGGGGGTTCCACCCCCTTTAGAGATACCAAAAATACGAATATTGCTGCGACGGGCTCTTGCCTCTGCATCCTCCAACCCGCAATGTTAACTCTCTTATGCAAGTACGCAAGGGATCTGCCGAAGGCCATGTGTTCTGCTTGCAGGCCCTCTAGATGAGTTTCCACCGCTGCTGTTCTAGATTCCAATTTCTTAAAATCTTTTTGGATCCCCGAGATCCTTGCATCAATATGGTGCAATATTTTCAGCATTCTGTGCCCGTCGGCTTTCATGAATGTGGATGCCGCGTCTGACCCAGAGCCATCCGAGTCATCCCCCGACGCCATAACCAAGGACCAGGAAAGTGCAGGACCAGCAGGCCTCGGAGTGTTTCTTTCACTCAATTGAGCTCTGTCCCCTGCCGAAGGCTTTCTCCTTGTGCGCCCCATATTCACTGTGTTTTGGCAAGTTATAAATACTTGGGGGGGGGAGTGAAAAATCCACACGATGGTGACCGACTTTAGACTTTTATCTGGTCCGAGGTACAAACGCTCAGATTCAGAATGCCATCAATCATGTGATGTCACCGGAGTCTATCTATCCAATCTATTTTTAAATCCCTGCTTAGTTTTACTTATTATAATGTCTAATAGTACTGAGTTCCATGCATTCACAATCCTCATTGTAAAGAAATATTTTCTTTTATTTGTTTTAAATTTCTTTCCCAATATTTGTAGAGAGTAACCTTATAACTAGGTTTTAATGCACCCTTGAGACTGAAGTCAGCAGCTCTATTCACCAAGCCAGCAAACCAAGATAATCTTGACTTGATTCCTACAGCTCTTAAAGCTTTGCCCTCTCCCCCACCCCCTCAAGCTACTGTGCTCTAACTCAAAGGCTACCTGGCATCATAAGTGCTAACATCCACCTTATATGTATCATCTTCTTACACTTCCTGGAACCTGCCTCCCACCAGCCAGACCTCAGCCCTTGCCCATGGTCAACTGTACCCACATACCTTTCCGCTGTAGCCCATCCACCCACCATGTCAATGCACCCTGGACTCCTGCACCTATCCCCTTGCTTCCCTCCCCCAACCCCACCTCCGACTCTGGCTCCCCCTGGCTCCACCACCTCCTCTGTATCTTCCAGACCCTCCAAACCCTGCCCATCCCCTGTTCACCCACTGCCCACCCGGCCTCTCAATGTACCCACAGGAAACTAACAAACTGCCACCCCAGGGCTAGAGCCTTAGTCATACTAGTACTCCTCTCTGGTAATATCCACCCAAACACAGGCCCTGCCCCCACCAATCCACCAACTAAGTCCAACGGACTCCGCACTGCCTCCATTAACGTATGCAACCTGCTTAAAAAATTCACTGCTGTTCAGTGCTGGGTTATATCACACCAACCAGACATCACAGCCCTAGTAGAAACCTGGCAAACTAACTCCACCCCAGACTCCTTTGTCTCCCTCCCAGGCTACACCCTATATCGCGAGGATCGAGTAGGTAAACGTGGAGGTAGTTGTGTATTCTATGCACGTGACACCATCGTAGGCCACGCCCTCCCTGCCCCCAAGCTTGTAGATGATGCCCAGGCCCTTACCCACAAACTCACCCCAGACTCATCGAACAGCCCCCTCTATCTCACAGTCTCCTATATCCCCCCAAAGAACCAGACCCCTGCAATATCATCTCTCACTGAATATCTCTCCTCCCTCCCCCCCCCATAAGGCTCAACAAGTCCTAGTAGGAAACCTCAATGTAAACTGGCTCAGTCCCACTGCCTCACCAATAAGAGACACATTTGCTGCACTGGACCTGACCCAACTTGTCTCTCAACCCACCAGACTTAACCAGAATTCAGGGATAAGCACCCTCCTAGACCTCATTGTCTCAAACCACCCCCAAAAGATTCAAGATATTCAAGTCCTCTCAGATTCCTTAAGCGACCACTCCCCTCTCCTATTCCTCTGGTCTACCCCCACCCCCAAACCCATAGCCTAAACCAATCACCGCAGGCACCTTCGCCCAGGAGGACTGTTAAAAATCAGGCAGTTCCTCACTCACATTGATTGATCTCCCATCCGCCATGCAACAAGCGTTGACACTGCCCTCAACCTATTCTCACAAGCTTTTACCAAGGCCTGTGATATTTTTGCACCCATCACCATGGTCCACTCCAAAAAACAAAATGCACCCTGGGTCACCCCTGCCCTACTCCAACTATGCAGGGACAGGGATAACCTTTGGCATACAGCCACTGAGACTGGTCGGGCAGCCGACAGACAGGCATATAACGCTGAGTGGAACAGGTGCACATTGGCCATCCGCAAAGCCAAGGCTAACCACTACCAGGTCACCCTCACCTCCTCATGGGGCTGTGCCTGGAACTTCTGAGACAATATAAAATAAGTAACTGGGAAATCACGCTCCGCCGCCCCAGCCCACCTTACAGTCAATGGCACCACCATCACTGACCCCACCAACACTGTCAACTGCCTTATCTCCTCCTTTACTGATCTTAGCCTTGTCCTCCCGAGTAACTTTTTTGACCCTACTTGCAACCCGCCTTCAGATCTGCTGCGCCCCCGGTTCTACCTACGCAAGGTATCTGTTCAGAAAGCCAAACCACTCCTTCTTAATGCACTAAAAGGCACCAGTCCTAGCAGTGATTCCCTGGATCCAAAAATACTCCGGCTGGTCCTGGATGAAGTCCTGGTCCCACTTATGGATCTACTGAACCGATCTCTCTGTCTGGGGCAACTCCCCACAGCATGGAAAACTGCAACAGTCACACCTATTCACAAGGGTGGTGACCAGTCCGCCCCCAGCAACTATCTGCCAATTTCCATTCTTCCTCCCTTCTCCAAAGCCTTAGAAAAAGTGGTGGCCACCCAACTCACCGAATATCTAGCAAAATATAACATCCTGTGTCCAGAACAGCATGGCTTCCGCACTGGCCACAATACAGGCACAGCTTTAATGGAGTTCTCCAACTTCTTACACGCCTCCCTGGACCTCAGCTCCCTAGTTGGGGCAGTGTTCATTGATCTCTCTAAGGCATTTGACACCGGCTCCCACCCACTCCTACTAAATGACCTCAACCATACGGGTTTCTCTGCTGGCCCCCTCTCCTGGTGTGCGAGCTACCTATCAGCCCACTCCCAGTGTGTCAAAAACAATGAGGTGCTCTCAGAAACCCATCACATCTGCTCCGAGGTTTCCCAGGGCTCTATCTTGGGCCCACTACTCTTTAGCCTGTACCTAAATGCCCTGCCTAGCACCTGTTCTGGCAATATTCTACTATATGCTGATGATGCGGTGATTTATGCAGCTCACAAAAATCTCACCTCCCTTAAAGACTCCCTCCAGCACTCCTTCAATGATGCTGAGAATTGGTTTAAGAAGAGCAGACTAGTAATTAACCTAAAAAAAAACTAAGGCAATGCTCTTCACCCACCACCAGAACAAAGCCAGCAAAAGTCCCATCCAAATCTTCCCCAGCACTTGTCAACCACTCGAACAAGTTTACCCGTGCAAATACTTTGGAATCACATTTGACTTGGCCCTCACCTTTCATGCCCACATTACTGCCCTTGCTTCCGCCGCAAACGTGCACCCTGGCATCCTCTACCGGCACAAAGACTGCCTCCCACTTGATGCCCTCAGGCTTGCCATCACGTCCGCAGTAATATTCCTTATTGATTATGGCCTCCCAGTATACAGTGCTGCTGACTCCACTGCCCTCAGCAAGATTAGACTCACGCTAAATAAGGCTTGAAGGCTGCTGACCAGTGCCCCTAGACTCACCCACACCTGTCAACATTATGACAAGGCCAAACTCCTAAATCTCGATGAACGCATCCGCTACCAAACCGACCTGCTAACCAAGAAGATTCTACTTGGGCTCCCCACCACCGGGGTGTCTGCCTCCATCCAGTTTACACAACCCAGAGCCACCATCCAAACTTCGGACTAGGTCACTCTACTAGTGCCCAGAACCAGGACCATCCGGGCTCAGAGGTCATTCAGCTACAGAGCCCCTACCTGGTTCAACTCGCTCCCAGCAGCCATTTCCAACACCGCCAAAACTGCCCACTTCAAAGCTGCCTTACAAGACCTGCTGTTCAACACCCACTGCTGCAACTATCACTAAAAAATACTCTGCTGCTCTTCTGACACTATTAACATGCCCACTGGGCTTAACACCCACCCCACCCCCCGGCCCTCTCTCCTCTGCCAGTACCTGGTACTACTTGAAATGTTTATTAACTACACATGTGTTCAAGCAATTGTATGCAATACTATATATTTCTGTTCATGCAACCTATGTAAAACTGTGTGATTCTGTATGTCTGTTTTCTGTAAATATGTAAAAAAAAAAATCTGTTATTCTGTCTTGACTGTACTCTGTACGTTATGTTAGCCATGTGTGTCCTCTCTGTGATAAGGTACCTTTGTAAACGAGCTGCTGGCTCAAACGTTGTAAATCCGATTATACAATAAATAAATAAAATAAATAAATATATGTAATGCCTAGTTCTGTTACCGGATACCACTCTGGCACCCTGTGACCTGATCCAGCTTCCCCTTGGTGATTCCCCTATGGATCCCCCCCCACCATGGCTGGGCCAGAGCAGGAGGGCCATCTCACCTCCCCCCCAACCAGAGCACAATCCAGAAGCCCAGGGGTTGCCGAAATCGGGATCGCAGCAGGAGCTGTCATGGAGCCTGCCAGCCCCAATTTCTCCCATCCTGTTGCAGACATACATGTCTTTGGCGTGGGGTGCACAGCCCTCCCGCCGTCTGCGCCTCAATCCCGGACTACCCTCCAGGCATCCACCTGGTGGCAGTGGCGGTGGGAGCACTAACCCATCCACCCTGGGAGAGGAGAGCAGCCCTCTGGATATCTGATCCTCTCTCTCGCTCTCTCTCCCTTGCTGACCCCCAGCGAACCATGCTCATTCCCAAACCCGTGGCATGAGGTGTGGCATCCAGCACCTCAACCTTCAGCACCACTGGCCCAGCCAAACCATTTTTTTTAATTTTTAAACACAGAGAGAGATGGTTAGTTCGGAAACAGTGATGAATGTTCTCAAAATCATGCTTAAGTATCACTTCTAGATGAGGGGATGAGGACCAAGAGAGTGTCACCTGCGTACACATAATTGTGTGAGGAGACACCGACAGATGGGTGGTCTTTGAGGAAGATGGAAAGGCTATGGGGCCCAGGATACAGCTCTAGTGGAATCCTGAATGGATTTGGAGGGGGGGTTGAAGATAGGGAGTCACCTAGTAGGAATGATTTTGACTTGTCAGACAAGTAGAAGTGGAACTATATATGTGATAAAGAGGTCAGACAGGCAATCCCTACAAGTGGGATTGAGTGGCCAACACTACTAAAGCCCTTTGCAAAGCTTTTTTGCTGGCTTAACATTATCAGTTTATGGCTCCCCCCAGTCACTGATGTTCACACTCCCTCTAAAGCTGCATGGTAGGAACTCCCTCATAACACCTACCTGCTTCCAACCATCATCTATGCCACTGTGGTTTGCCCCCTCCCCAAGGGGATGGGAAGGAGGGGGTTTATCCCCAAACGGCACTGCTTCGGTCAGGAAGCAGGGTGGCAAAGCATGTTCGGCCCAAGGGTGTACTGGGGCCTTTAGTCAGTGAGAGACAAGGCTATTTCCGTTTTTCAGACCCGTTCATAGGATGCCACAACATGGACGTCAAGGGGGCATTCACATGCACTGCACGGTGAAACTCCTACCATCATCAACGTCCTTACCTTACGGCAGTCCTCCAGCAGCACTGTCACCTGTGGTCACTCAGGTGGCAGTATTGTGGCAGAAGATGGAACCCTCCCACCCGGAGAAAAAGTGTATCCTAAGGGACGCTCAATCCTTCTCCCCCGGTCAGCCCCAGATGTCTCAAGCTTATTCCCAAACCCAGGTCACCAGCCTCACAAGCAGTGGGGCTACTGCAGCACCATTGGGGGGGGCTTTGAAAGGTTGACAAAAATGCCAGAGCACAGGCCCTGATCATCCTTCCAACAGGACAGAATCATTTAGCTGTAGTGGTGAGGAAACAGTGGAGTGCGATTTGTGAAAGCTAGACTGGAAAGGGCACAGAAAGGAGGAGTGTTAAGACAGCACTTTTTTCCTGGATGTTTGCCAGGCAGGATGAAGGGAGATAGGCAGGTAGCTCCCTCGGAAGGAAAGGTTACCACCTAAGTGGAGGGGAGGAACTTTAACACACTTCCAAGCCATCATACCTAGACCAAAGAAGAGGTAAAGGAGGGAAGTGTGGAGAAGCTTACAGTCAAGACCATCAGGGCCGTTGGCCTTCAGATAGATGGACAGATGGCAGAACAGCAAGAATGGCAGCAGTGCAGGCAGGAGATAAGAAAGGGGCAAAAGGACAGAAGATGGTACAAGGGCGGGGAGGCGGATGGACAGAGAGGTTGGCAAGAGTAGGAAGGAGCAGTGAGGGGACATAGGAGGGAACTAATTTGTTATAGTGTGACATGTCACCAGCAGGGTCAGAGATCGAATAGCTAAGTATCTTGAGGACAGGGGAGCCAAAAAACAGAGGGGACCACCTTCTGGAATTTTGATGGCCATTTATTTATGTAGTCTTAAGGCAGGTGATGAAATACTTTGTTTTAGTTTCCCTGATAGCTTTGGTGCTGGCATTTTGGATACCTGTACCTCAGTAAGTCCTCTGTGAAGCCAGAGGACTTATGTTGGTGCCAGGCAACATCCCAAGGCATTTTTTGTGTCATACAGCTTTTTCTTCCCTGGGGTTATCCACCTAGTCCTTGAGTTGGGCTCTGTGCCTGGCAACATTCCAGCCCAGTCAGTTTCTACCCCCACTGTCCTGCCACTGGAGGTCACCATGAGCAAGGCTCACAAGTACCAGCAACCATCCTCGATGGCCCAGTAGGTTTTGCCACAAGCCCAAAACTTTGTTCTGCAGGGCAAAAAGAAACTGTAACAATGAGATGGAGTTCCAAAAAGAAGTGGTCACCTTAGAGCAACAGGTTACTCTGGTACAACCTCACAAAATGCTACAAAAAAACAAAAACAAAACACATCAACATGTCAGCAAGAAGGAAGTTCTAAAACCAAGGGCACAAAGAGTGGTGTCTGGAGAACGTGTCAATTTTGTCACTACATACTCAGTGCAAATAAAACAAGGCAAATGCTACACAAGCACTGGGGGTGTTAGGAGTGGATGAAAGACTGAAGGACATTATCTCTACACCTCAGTCATCATCTCTACACCTCCAAGAATGGTGTACAGGCGGGGCAGGATCCTAAAGATAAACTTTTAAATTTATGCAACCAAAACCAACACCCAAGACATGGTGGGCAACGCCCACTAGAGGATGCAAGCAGTGTAAAGGTTGCAAATACTGCAAAGTAGTGAAGGAGAGGAACACATTCATGAATCCTGAAAAGAACAGGGTTCTGGACATACGTGATTTTATCTTATGCGACACAACATATGGGGTACATCTTGCTGAATGTTCCTGTGGGGCTTTTTATGTGGACAGGACAAAAAGAAAGCTGAAAGGTCATGTTGGTGTCCAGTTCTCTCCAATGCCAGCAAGCCGCACACATGAACCAGGGTTGGGAGTGATAACTCTGCTACCTGACCCCCCCATGGACACCTCTTGCAGCAGCTTTCCACCAACAATCCCGAACAGTTACCTGAGCCTTCACCCTCCAGCACATGTGAACTGCTCAGGGAATCCTCCTCTTCATAAGATCCTTTCCACAGGTATTATGTGATCATGGGCCACAGAGGAGGTGACAGAGATCTATCCCTTGCCAGAAGGGAAACGTTCTAGATTTTTAAACTGGGAACAAAGAGGTGGCCAGGGCTCAATGGCCAGCCAGATTTGGTACCATTTTTTTTTTAATATTCTGTTTATTAACAGTTTTCTGACACAAAAAAAAAACAAACAAAAAAAACAGCTTATACATACTACGAACAACAAAAGACAAATACAATTACAAACACACAAAAATCCCAGTTAATACCTTAATACATCATACAAATTCCATTTATTAAGGTGCAGTCGAGTGTGCAGCAATACCCCTGTGTCCTCTACATATACAAAAACTCCCCAGGTGACTATCCGTTATTATATGCAGTGTATAGAACAGACGTCTGGCCCTCAGCTCTTAATATTATACTGGAATATTAGGACCCCTGCAAGGGAAACTTACTGAACCAGAGTTCAACCGTTGATCCTTCCCTTTAGCCATCCCCCCAGCTGGGGGTACCCCTATACCTATCTCGCACCCTGGGGCTTAGATATTCAACCCTGTGCAGAGCATTACATTTTCAGACAGGCTCAACATCGCCAAAAAAGGGGCCCAGTCCCTTAAGAACACCTCTTCCCTATCTCTAACTATCCATGTGAGCCTCTCTAAAGCCAGTGTATGTATAACTAACTTTCGCCAGTCAATCAGCATGGGCCCATTCCCAGTAACCCAGGTTTTCTGAATGCAATGTCTAGCTAGCACCAGCGAAACCCTTACCCATCTAGGCAATAATTGCCACTCTTCTTCTCCTTCTATTCTTTCCACCCCAAATAGGCAGACTAAAGGGTCACGAGTCAATTGGCCCCCATACCCCTATTTACCTCCTGAATCACCCCCCCAATACCTTATCAGGACCGGGCACGACCAGAAGCAATGGAAAAAGGTGCCTAATCCTCTACCGCACCTTCTACAGTTCGGCGACACAGCAGGATGTGCCCGATGTACTGCCACTGAGGGGGTCAATAAATTCTATGCAAAAACTTATAGAAGGCCTCCTTAAATTTGTTACATATCATAATTCCCTCCGGCATACCTAGCACTAGATCCCAATTTCCTCCCGATATCTGCAACCCTAGATCCCTTTCCCAGAGGGCCTTCGTAGGTCCCATCAGGTCTGGTAGGCTCTGCTTGTCCTGTTTAACTATTTTCCCAACAAACCCTTTTTTGTCTTTCTTGGCCTGACATACCATCTGCTCTATTCTATTTGCCTGCAGCCACCCCCTTCCCCCAATGCCCAATCATCCTACATATGTCTTCAGCTGCAGATATCAAAACATATGAGAGGCTCACACCCTTATCTCTCTCCTGATCTAATAAACTCACTTAACTCCCCCTTCTCCAGCAGCATCCCCATACATACCGCCCCGCCCCCTTCTTCCATTCCAGGAACACTCTGTCCTCCATCCCAGGGACAAAGAAGGGGTTCCTTGCAATTGAAGCAAGACAGTATCCCTCTGGGTCCCCCCCTTCCGTCGCCATAAGTGGTGCCAGGCCTCCAGTGTCTCCCTAAATAATGGGTTGCCACTTCCCGAATTCCTATATGCCCGCAGCCCTCTACTATGCAGGTATGCTGTAAGTCTCCCAGACGTCCCCTCCTGTTCCAGGCCTATCCAGCTAGCCATCTCAGGTTTATGGACCCAATCTGCTACACTCCGAAGTTGCACTGCCTTATAATATGCCCCCAAGTCCGGGAAGCTAAGCCCACCCCTATTTCTATCCACCTTAAGCCTTACTAAACTTATTCTGGGCATTTTTCCCTGCCAAATGAAGTCCGTGAACCCTCTCTCCAACCGTTTCACATCCCTCTGTGTAAGCCTCAACTGCAACATTTGCATAGGGTATAGAACACGTGGGATAATATTCATTTTTATGAGATTTATTCTCCGAATCCAAGATACTGGTAATTGCATCCATCTCTTCAGGTCTGCCAATATCAGATTTATCAAGGGGTGATAATTCAACTTATATAGCTCTTCCCACCTCCCCCCAATATGAACCCTAAGATATTTGAAATCCGACCTGACAACCCTGAATCCCCCTCTGCCGTAACTCTGGACCTACTTCTGGGAACCCCATAGCTTCAGATTTCTTCACATTAATCTTATACCAAGACAATCCAGCAAACTTTTCAATAATATCCATAAGGCATCCCATAGAGCCATTCATATCCCCAAGGAATAATAGCATATCATCAGCATAGAGCGCCACCTTATGCACTCTTCCCTCTCCATCCCTCACTCCCACCATGCCCTCATGCTGGCGTATCGCTGATGCCAGCGGTTCGAGTACCAAGGCAAATAGCAGAGGATAGAGGACATCCCTGCCTTGTCCCCTACCCAGCCTGAACTTCACAGACAGACATCCATTCACCATCACCTGCGCATTCGGCTTTTGGTACATCTCCCTGACCCACCTTATGAACGGGTCCCCCAGACCAAACAGGGTCATCACCTCAAATAAAAAGTCCCATTCCACTCTGTCAAACGCTTTTTCAGCGTCCAATGAGATCACCCCCATCTTGGCGCCAGCCCTTCCAGCCCGCCATACAATGTTTAACAACCTCCGAACATTGTGGTAGGGATGCCGCCCCTTGATGAATCCTGTCTGGTTCGGGTGAACCACCTCCGGTAGGATATTCTCTAAGCGAGTAGCCAGGACTTTAGCTAAAATTTTCATATCCACATTGAGAAGGGAGATTGGTCGATAGGAGGAACATTCGAGCTCATCCTGACCTCCTTTCTGTATTAAGCAGATGTTAGCCTCATAACATGAGTCAGGCAATAGCAGGACCTGATCCTCCTCCCCTCTTTCAAATACCCTCCTCAACACATCTGCCAATTGCCCCCCCAAAAATCATGTAGAATTCAACAGGAAATCCATCGGGCCCACTGGCTTTTCCCTCCTGTAACTTCTGTATGGCGCTCAGGATCTCCTGCCTTGAGATGGGCTGGCTCAGTACCTCCCTCTGCTCATCTGTGACCTTTTGCAAAGCTACTCCTCTTAAAAACTCCCGGATACACTCTTCCTGCCCTTCATGCTCTGCCCTATACAACTTTTCATAAAACCTCCCAAAATGCTCTGCTATAGCCTTTGAACTTGTAATGATTTGCCCCTCCTCTTCCTTAATCCGCAGGATCCTAGTTGGACATCTGCCCCCCTTCATCAGCCTAACTAACATGGGTCCAGGCTTGTTCCCCCATTCGAAACTCTCCTCTGACAGAAGAACCATGTCCTCCCTGCTTCTTCTCTTAAGAGAGAATTAAGGGCCTTCCTCGCCACTGCCAACATCTTGGGGGCTTCTCCCCTTTTCCCTCCACCTACTCGTTTCTCCAGCTCTTTCACTTGCCTTTCTAATTCTTCCCTTTTACCCCTTTTCTGTTTTTTTAATCTTAGCCACAAAGGCTATTATAGGCCTTACCCACCTCCCATACAATGGTGCTAGACACCTCACCCGTATCATTCATCTCTTCATAAAGCTTCCATTGTTCTGCCAAATATCCCCTGAACGCTTGGTCCTTAGCTAAATATGTAGGAAATCTCCAGGTTGAAGATCTACTCTCAACTCCCCCCCCGGCAATGCACAATACGACCATAGCGTGGTCCGAGAGGAAAATGGGGCTGTGGCTTAGCTCTTTTATTCTTCCCACCCAGCTTCTAAGTAAAAAAAAAAAAAAATAGTCTAACCGGGACCAAGTCTTACGGGGCTTAGAGTAGAATGCATACTCCCACCCAGTGGGGTTGACCGCTCTCCACCCGTCCACTAAGTCCATATCTGCAATTCCAATTTTCCACTGCCCCATGGCCTCCGTCGCCTGCCCCTTACCCTCAGAATGATCCATCTTCGCATCCATTGTCCAATTAAAATCCACTCCCATAATAAGCTCCAGAAATTGCTCCCTAATAAGCAGGCCCAGCAAAGAGGAATAAAAAACCGGGTCATACACTGCTGGTGCACAACCAAAACTAAGTGTCTCCCCTCGCCATATTCCAGTAACAAAAATATATCTGCCCTCCTTAGGGTCTCTCACTACTCTTTTCACCTCGAAGAGCAGATTCTTATGTAAGAGTATTGCTACCCCCCTTTTATGCGAAGAATAAGAGGCCGCTAAACATTTCCCAACCCAATTCCGCACCAGTTTGGCATGCTCCACATCTGTCACGTGAGTCTCTTTCAGCATTGCCACCTGTGCTCCCTTTCGTCAAAGCACAGTTAAAAGAGCGGTCCTGTTCACTGGGCTTGCTATACCCTTAACGTTCCAAGATATCACATTTAAGTTGACTAGGTCACCCATCTCTCTCGGTGAGGCTTTTCATTTTTTTAGAGATATTGTCTTTTGATATTGCATTACATATATCCGAACTTTCATATAACTCACCAATACCTTCATATACTTTTTTTGATGTCTGCACACTCGACTGCCACAATTGAAATACAACCGGGTAATTACCCTACTAACAAAAAAACGAAGTGAACTATCTATTCTATCATTTATAACTAATCCCCCCCCCAAAATCCCTCTTCCAAACCCGCCCCCCCTTCGCCCTTCCCTTGTAACCTCTTCTCCTCCACCTTCCCCTACAACACTAATTGCTAACATAGCACAAGTGTAGATTTAAAGACAATGAAGAACAAACACTCAACACCACTCCACAAAACCCGGGAATCTTGGCGTCGCCCTTCTAATAAATTTTCCCTTCGGAACTATCCACGAGTCTCCATTAATCTCCATCCCGAGCCGGCAGTATCCCACCTTCTTTGCTCTTATCTCAGGCGTTCCCCCATACCCCCTCCCCAATCCACCTCCATGTCTCATCTAATTGTTTCACCCTTTATCTCTTTACCCAACCCCTTACCCCGTCTGTCTCAGTTATCCACTATTATCCTAACTCCCCCCACCCCAAAATCCCTCCTTGTACAGGCTCAATCCCCGTACTATTCCTTTATCTCCATTCGATCCCTCCGGTCTCATCCTGCTCCTTCCCTACTACTAACTCCACATCCAACTTGTTCCTGGACACCCTCCCCACCTCCTCCCCAGGCCAACGCATTAGGACCCGGGGGGGGGGCCATCCTCGGCTCTACCCAAGCAAAGAGACCTATAACTCAATCTTCGTTCTCTGTACTACAGTCTTTTCTACCAATCCCCTACCCCACATCTAATAGCATGGATATAGCACAACGTCCAGTGTTTACATTCACCAGGCCAAAGAGAAAAAGGAAAACCCCACCTTTATTGCGCCCTCTAATTCACTCTCTGCCCCTTCTGCATTCCTTCCCCCATCCCCAAGGCCTTCACCTTTCAAAAATCCCTGCAAATGCCCCCCACTAGACAACCCGGAGAGGGTTCTTATCCAGATCCTAAACCCCAAGCTTTTAAGCCACCCCGAACAACCTCCCCACTGCAGGCTGTCATAACTTCACCCTTCCTCTAACTAACCCCCCCAGGCCTCCCCCGGACTCCTCTTCATCTCTTCCAGTCAGACACTCAATTTATTTCCCCTTAACCCACCCCCTCCTGTAACCATATCCCCCCACACCCTGATTAATAGCCTCAGATGGACACATCACGGATCCGACAGCATCAGAGGAGTGGCGCAGGGGGCTAGGCCGCGCTATTCATAAAACATGCGCTAGGCCCTTCCCCGCTCCTACCTCGCCTGTATCAGGAACTCTCTTCATATCTGTGACCCTCTGGTCTCCAGCTGAGCTCTCATACACCAGCAGTCAATAAGAGAGAGCCCTCCATGAAAACAGAAGGGAACGTACATCGTGGCCCGTACACCTTGCTTCTCAGGCCCCTCTAGTCCACAGTTCTTCCACCATGCCTGACCCAACAACTGTCTTATCCAGGGTCTGTCCTCCTCGGGTATAAACTGTGCAACCGCACCAACCAAGAACAGGAAACACTCTCAACATAGTTCAGTCCAAAAACTATAACCAGAAAAATCGATCCTCCATCAGAGCAATTAAATCGAAACCTCTTAAAGCCATCCTTCCAGTTCTTTGTATCTCCCCACAACCACTCAGCTCACTCTTCTCTTCAGGCCCTTTACAAACTCTGCTTTCTCGAGCTCCCAGAAGGAGTAGGTTGCACCCTCATGTTTAATTCTGAGCGTGGCGGGATAAACCAGAATGTTTTCTACCTTAAGGCTCCTCAGCTGTGCCATCAGCCCATTAAAGGCCTTCCTTTTCTTCAACAAGCGAGCTGAGTAGTCCTGTGAGAGGAATAATCTATGGCCCTCATAGCTCAAGGTATCCTGGGATCTGTAGGCCCTCAACTACGCTTCTCGGTCCTGGAAGTTATGGAAGCGCATAATTATTTGACGCAGGGGCTGATCTACCGCAGGCAGTCGCATTACAGCTCGATGTGCACACTCTAGTTTAATCTTGCCATTTTTCATTTTCAGCCCCAGCAATTCGGGTAACACTCTGCTGCAAAAGTCAAGAGCATCCTTTCCCTCCAGTCCCTCAGGGAGCCCCCTAAGTCGCAAGTTTAACCACCGATGATAGTTCTCCTGGTAATCATAAGCCTCCTTAAACTCCTCCAACTCCCTCTGTAAAGCATGAACTTGGCCTGGTCCTGTCAGCACTTTGTCCTCCAGTCTAGAAATTCTTTCTTCAGCCTCAGTCAGCCGAGTGCTCTGTTGCGCCTGCTGCTCCAGGACCTCCTGCAATTTCCCATCCAACTTATCCTCTAGCTTTATCAGGCGTGGCTCTAGTGCTGCAATTACTTGCCCTGTAAGCTCCTTCCCCAGAGCTGCCACCTCCGCAGCCGAAAGCGAAACCAGGCCTGCATTTTCTCCTCCTGGGCCCGCCATCCCCTTTTTTCTGATTTTTCCATCGCCCGCTGACTTTTAGTAGGCATCGAGGTCAGATACTCATCCATTGCTCCCTCCGCCACCACCGTTTTATTTGCCCCGAGGTGGGAAATTCCGTTTATTAATCTATATTTATTGGCTATTTCGTCAGAGCTAGCGGGAAACACGAACTCTCAGTTAGCTGCTCATTAGAGCCCCCCGGTACCATTTTTAATGAATGGCTAGTCTAATTCCCTAGCCACCAGAACCTTATTCTTACTGTAAATGTTTCTTGTAATCTTATGGCCACACCGTGACTTACCAGGAAGGGAGTCTGACAGCCAGAGGACCCAAGAATCTCTGGAGTCCCACATGTGATCAGCACCATCAGTATACTCATTTTTGCACTAACAATATATACTTAAAGGTAAGGTCCCCTCAGCAATTTATTCTGTTTACCTGTGTAGTTTGTAGGCATGAACAATGACTGCCTCTATTACACCCTCCTAATTTCACCAGGACTTAAATGTAAATAAAGTTACTTAAGTCTTGTGTGAAAACTTGCGTGACTCCATAGCAAAGGTCATGACCCAACTCATGTCAGGCATACTGGAATTGTATGATGTTTTAGAGCTAAAGCCAGCAGTACTTATACTGTATCAGTCACTACTGTTGCTGTCCTCTGCAGTCCCTAGATTCTTGTCTTATGTTGGCCATGAAATCTTTCAAGGTCTTGTAAGTACCCTGCTGTTCTCTGTAGTTTAAAACGTGTCTGAGTTCCAAAAAAAAATGCTTTTAGAGAATACAGGGATTTTATAAGACGTGAACAGAACTGACAGAGTATAAATTCTGTTGTCTTGTGCAGACATGCATCAACTCCCATGATGCCTTGCAGGAGCAGAGTCACAACTTTTGCAATGGAGTCAAACAGGTTTTCACACCAGGGCAGAACAGAATGAAGTAGTCTCATTTATATTTAAATTAAGATGAATCTAGGGGGATGCAAGAGAGGGAAAGTACAGTTATGTAAGAACTTACCGTAACAGTAGATCTTCGAGAGAGGCTCTTGCAGTAGGTAATTACACATAGGTGACGCTGGCAGGCGGCAGGACCTCCGACGGAAAATTTCTAGCTAGCAGTCCCTGGCGAGGGACCGCCCCACGCTCAGGTAGAACGGCATCAGGAGACGCCGTATAAGTGGGCGATCTGACACCTTTCCAGTTCTTTCGCATGGGCCAGAAAGGCCGGACGAGAGAGAGTGGATATTTCCTCACTGGAAAAGGAGCTGAAAAGCCTAGGAGATGGAGGGTGGGATAGAGTTTTCCTGCAAGAGCCTCTCCAAAGATCTACTGTTACGTAAGTTCTTACATAACTGTACTATCTTACTTCGAGAGGGCTCTTGCAGGTAATTACATATAGGACTGAATCCCAAGCAGTCTGGAACAAAGAGAGGCACCAGGAGGAGGAAAACTACTCCAAAAAGCAGTTCTAGCTGTGCAAGCCTCAAGACAGGAGGCCTTGCAGAACAGCCAGCCCGAAGTCTGCTCTACGGTGAGAAGCAACATCCAAACTGTAATATTTAGTAAAGGTATGCACGGAAGTCCAGGTGGCGGTAGCACAGATGTCTGCCGCAGACGCATTCTTGAAACAAGCCGCTGAGGCAGCTACTCCTCTTGTGGAGTGGCCTCTTACTTGACCCAGGAGGGTCTTGTTGTATTTGTCATAACAGAAAGTGATGCAATGAGCCAACCACTTAGATGGGCATTGCTTGGAAACAGCGTTGCCTTCCCTTTTATGAGCAAAAGAGATCAACAATAGATCAGTCTTTCTGAGCTCCTTCGTCCTGTTGGTGTAGTATCTCAGAATCCGGTGAACATCCATAGTATGGAGTAAATACTCCCCTTGATTAGAGTACTGCGTGAACAAAGCAGGTAACTCTATGGACTGATTTAAAGTAGACTCTGCTACTACTTTAGGGAGAAACTTAGGATTCGTGAGAAGAGCAACACGTTCCTTGTTAAAAATCAAGTATGGGATTTTACACATCAGGGCCTGGAGCTCAGAAATTCTCCAAGCAGAAGTAATGGCTACCAGGAAGAGAGTCTTCCACGAAAGGAACTTCAAATCCGCAGAAGTTGCAGGTTCAAAGGGAGGGAAAGTAAGTTTCTCGAGAACAAAGTTCAAGTCCCAAGGGGGAGCAGGAGTACGGATGGGTGGCCTCAGATGGAGGATCCCTCTGAGAAAGGTCTTAAGAGACCTCCAGTTGAGCGAAAGCTTTGTCTGTGAAGGGAACATGACAGGCCGAAATGGCTGCCATGTGTACCTTCAGAGAGGAATGATTGAGACCCAGATCAAACAGATGATGTAGATACTCCAGCAGAAGCCCCGCTGAACAGGAGAAGGGTTCCACGTTCTTGGAAGCGGCCCAAATAGTGAATCTTTTCCACTTCATGGCATAAGTAGATCTGGTGGAGGGTTTTCTGGCCTCCACTAAAATCTCCGCCACTTTGGGAGACACTCCAAAACGGGATTGGGCTAAGTCTGCAGGAGCTACAGTATGCATGCAGTTAAAGGGATTTGAGGCCTGGATGGACCAGGGTCCCCTGATCCTGGGTCAACAAACCTCAAGATAGAGGAAGAGGAAGAGGATCCTCTGAATATTGTTGTAGAAGAGAGAACCAGACTTGCCTGGGCCAGAAAGGAGCGATCAGAATAATTCGTGCTCCTTCTGAAGCTAGTTTCTGCAAGAATCATGGGATAAGTGGAATTGGGGGAAAGGCATAGATGAATCTGTCCTTCCAGTCTAGAAACAGAACGTCTCTCCAAAAAGCGCCTCGCTCTGGAACGAGAGAGCAGAAGACAGGAATCTTTGCGTTTAGAGGGGATGTGAACAGGTCAACCTGTGGTGTTCCCCAAAGTCGGAAGATACTGTCTAGGACCCCTTGGTCCAGTTCCCACTCGTGAGTCAGAGCAGAAGAGCGACTTAACTTGTCTGCCAGGTTGTTGTCGACTCCCGGAATGTGAACTGCCGTGAGGTGAAGGTCGTGTTGTGTTGCCCAATCCCAAACCCTCATTGCCTCCCTGCAAAGAGGGTAGGACCAAGTCCCTCCCTGTTTGTTGATGTACCAAACCACACACATGTTGTCCGTCTGGACGGCTAGGTGACCGGGAAGGATGTATTGGTGAAGGGCTTGGAGAGCGTACAACACTGCCGAAGCTCGAGCACACTGATGTGGACAGCTTGTTCTAGCTTGGACCAGGAGCCCTGGGTCCGATGAGGGCCTAGATGGGCTCCCCAACCTTCGCCGAGGCGTCTCTGGTTAGAGTCTGGGAGGGGGGAGGACGAAAGAATGGAACTCCCCGAAACAGGTTCTCTCCAACCATCCACCATTGCAAGTCTCGAAGCATCGGTGAGGAGACCAGAACTGGGTGATCCAGGTCATCCACTAACTGATCCCATTGGGAGCGTAGAGTCCACTTAGAAATTCTCATGTGGAGTCGAACGCGAGGAACTGTCGGGATAGCAGCCGCCATGAGCCCGAGAAGGCGAAGGACCGACCTTGCAGAGACCCTCCTGCAGTCGGACAGCACTTATTTGGGTCTGGAGGGTGGATGCCCTGTCCGGTGGCAGGAAGGCCTTGCCCGCGGTCGTATCGAGAATCGCCCCAATAAACTGTAGTCTCTGGGATGGGCTCAGATGAGACTTGGAATGGTTGGTGGTAATACCCAGGCAGGCAAAAACCTGCTGGGTAAGGGAGAGGCAGCGCAGGAGTTCCTCCCTGGATGAGGCCGCCAGGAGCCAATCATCCAGGTATGGGAAAACCTGCACCTCCCTGGTATGCAGGTGGGCCACCACCACTGCCAGGCATTTGCTAAATACTCGGGGAGCCGAGGATAGACCAAACGGGAGCACCTTGAACTGGTAGTGGTCCCCCTTGAATGCAAAACGAAGGTATTTGCGGTGAGATGGGTGAATGGAAATGTGCAGGTAAGCATCCTGCATATCCAGAGCACACAGCTATTGACCCGGCCGGAGGAGGGGCAGAAGGCTCTGCAAAGAGAGCATCCTGAACCTTTTGTATTCTACGTAAAGATTCAGGGAACTGAGATCCAGAATTGGTCTGAGATCTCCTGTCTTCTTTGGGACCAGGAAGAAATCGGAATAGTGACTCGTCCCTTGCAGATGAAGGGGGACGGGTTCTATTGCATGTTTCAGCAGTAGAGCTGAAATTTCCTCCTGGACCAAGAAAAGGTGTTCCCTTGAATACGATGACTTCAGAGGGGGTGGCGAGGTGGTTTCTGAAGAAACTCTATCGAGTGTCCTTCTGTGATGAGCTGGAGCACCCAAGAATCTATTGTTATCTTCTCCCAGCCTGGAAAGTGGAGGGGAAAACCTCCCTCCTACCGGTTCCTCCGGGGAGTCCGGAGGCTGTGGGAGAGGGGAGGAGTCAGGTGGTGTGGGGCAGCGCCACAGCTGAAGCACCCGCTGCTTTTTTTGGCGGGGGAGGCTTAGCAGCTGTGGGGGCCCGGCATTTTGTGGCCACGCCTCCCAGGCGTTTACGCGCAGGCGATTCCGTCTGCGAAGGGCGGGCGCTGCTGCTGAGGGGACGGTACATGGAATCAACTGACTCAATGCCGTCCCCTTCTCTTGCAAATCAGTGATGATGTCCTTGACATCACCCCCGAAAAGCACCGAACCCCAGAAGGGTGCTTCCTGGATAGCAGATTGCACCTCCGGGACCAACCCTGACACACGGAGCCAAGCATGACGCTGTAGGTCTACAGCGAAAGCTGAGCTCCATCCAGCAGTGTCCACTGCATCGTATGTCGCACGAAGCATGTGTCTACTGGCCGAACAAGCAGAGCGGACAAGATCAGCCAACTCCTGCTTGACTTGGGAGTCAGGCAGGGAGTCCAATTTGGCTTCCATCTGGGTCAGAATGGCCTTCTGGTAGTCTCCCATATGGCCGACATAATTCAGGGCCCTGATCCCCAGCGTGGAGGAAGCGTAGATCTTCCTCCCATACTGGTCCAGAAGGCTGGATTAATTGTCAGGTGGCGATGAGCTGAGGTGTTTTGGGTTGGCCGACTGGCTGTGAGCAGTGCTAATCACAACCGAGACGGCACGAGGGTGAGAATCCAGGAAATCAACACCCTCTGGAGCCTGATATAGTCTGTTTGACTTCCTAGGAAGTGGGGCTAAAGCAGACGGCTGTTTCCATATGGTGGTAAAGAGGTCGGCGTGAGGCTCTATCCAGGTGGCACCAAGGTAGAAGCTGTCACGGGCAAATCCAGATCTTCAGCAAGTTTCAGACGCTGAGGATCTGGTTCCAAGGAGTGCCATTGATGAACCTCCTGGATTTTCCTTAGCAACTCCATAAAAGAAGGATCTTTCGGAGGAGTCCTTGGCCTGGGCTTCGATGGAGAGCATGGCTCGTCGTCCCTCTCGGAGCAACCGTCGGAAGAATCCGAGGAGTCCAAGGGTGAAGAGGAAGAAGAGGAGGAGGAAGAGGAAAAGGACTCCCTTTCCCGACCCGGGGGAGGAACGGACCCCTTGGGAAGCCCCTGGGGAAGCGTGTCCTGCCCCTCTCTGGACCCAGACGGAAGAGCTCTGGAGTCCGGAGGTGGTGAGGGAGTGTGCCGCCTCGGACGTACGGGAACCTGAGATAGCACCATCGTCAGAAGGTGGCTCTTGACTTCTCTGGTGAGCTGAGCCTTGGCCTCAGCCCACCAGGAGGCCAGAGTTTCCTGCAGGTCCACCGGGCCGGCTGTGGGGGAGGTGGAGGATAAGGATACGGGTTGTACCCATAAGGAGAGTATCCAAAACCCGGCTGCGGAAAGCCCGGTGTCAGGTATTGTGGCGTCGGGTACTGCGGCATCAGATAGGACAGAGGGTACCCGGGAGCCAGGGGAGCTGTCGGAGCAGACGGCCCGGCCGGTGGCCTCACGGGCGGGTCCACGTTGGAGGGCCCGGAGGGTGGAGGGCCTGGCGGAGAGGGGACATCCGGAAGCGGGATATCTCCCGGAGTCGGTAGAACCAGCGTCGGGGCCGGCGTCGGAGGCCCTGGCGTCGGAGCCAGCGTCAGGGGAGCCGACGTCAGATCCGGCGCACCAACCGGGGTATGGTCTGATGGAGGAAGATCCCAGCGTCGCCGGGATGGAGGGAAAAATCCAAGAGGTCGGACTGGGGACTCTGGGTCCCGGATGGCTACGAGGCTGCAGGAACTGATGCAACTGGACAGGGGTCCATCGTCCGTTCGCCGCGGCGGACGCGGCCGGATCAGCCGATGCAGGGCTGAGGGCTAGCCTCGGCGGGCACCAGAGGAGCCGGTATCCAGCTTATGGGAGCCTTCACCGGAGGCAGGCCGAGGAGAAGGATCGGCCTGGTCCAGTGGAGTGGAGGCCGCGCGCCATCCCGAAGGGTTGTACGTCTTACCGGCCTTCTCCGCGAGGATATCGGAGGAGCTGACGCCCGACTTACCAGAGTCGCCCACGCCAGTAGGCCACGAGCCTGCAGCCGAACCGGGGGTGGAGGCCTCCATTGCCCAGAGGCGCCACAAGGCCCGAGCAAGCCAGACAGGGAGGCCGACGCCTCGGAAACCTCCGGAGGCGGCTGTCAAGGAGCGGTCCCCGGAGGGGATGTTACCTGGCCTGGCGGCTTCCCGAGGAGACGCGGTAGAGAAGCCCTTGTCCCGGTGCCTCTCCTTATCCTTCTTCTTCCGATGGCCTTCAGGAGAAGTGGACGCCTGCCTCAGTTTTTTGAGCTCCTTCTCCATTGAACTCATCTTTTTCTTCAAAATATGGGCTTCCAGGGATTGCTGCCGTCTTTTCCGGGTAGCCGCGTTGAAGCTGAGGCAGTGCTGGCACTTCTCGACCGAGTGATCAGGGCCTAGGCAGAACAGGCACAGGGAATGGCCATCCTTGAGCGCTGCACGAATCACACTTATTCTTGTGCTCGGAGGGTGTAGGGGACGACATACACTGACAATGGTACCTGATGTTAGTGGAAAAAACAAATTATTTGGTAAAACTGATGAGATTGGGCTGACGAAGCGAACTTTTCAAGACTGCTGCAGCTAACGGCAGGAAAGAACTTCACAGGCGGTAGGTACGCCTTTATACCGACGTCCCTGACACCGGTCACCTGACGTGGGGGCGGTCCCCCGCCAGGGACTGCTAGCTAGAAATTTTTCCGTAGGGTCCTGCCGCCTGCCGGCGTCAGTCCTACATGTAATTACCTACTGCAAGAGCTCTCTCGAAGTAAGATTCATTGTTCATGCCTACAAATTACACAAGTATACAGAAAAAAGGCTGAGGAGATTTTCCCTTTAAGGATAATGGTCTTCTGACCCATGTTTTGTATGTTGGATCATTTCTCCACTTTTCCAGGGTCATTACATCCTTTGTGTGCAATATGTAATAGGCTGCAAGGATATATGTATTTTTTTTTTAAAGTTTATTCCTCCTCCTGGATGGATCAGGCAGCTTTCTCAGCCCTGTGCCCACCTGGCGTGGCTGTCTCACATCTCCTCCGATGGACCAGAGGGATCAGGAGGACCAGCTGTGAGACAGGCAGAACTTCATGTAGCCCATTCTCCATTTTCCGCTTATTTTTCTCCCCTGGGCTTAGCTGAACATGCAATGAGTGTGACGTGTACGCTCTGCCTCCGTGGAGGTGCACTCAGCACTCTGTGCACTGGCCTCTCCCAAACGATGAGACTCGAACATGCCACCACCTGGATTCCTCCAGGTGGCAGTTGAGTGGTGAGTCGTGGGATCCCCCCTTCCCAAGGGAAGAAAGCAGTCCTACAGATGCTCAATCTTCTTCCCCTGGCCCAGCCCCTGAGCGATCTGAGTCCGATACTGAAACAGAGTCACCAGCTTGGCAGCAGGGAGCCATGGATACCTCAATCTTCCGTGCCACTGGGCCGAACCAATTATATAAATTTTAATCTGTTTCCACATATTTATTGTTGGGGCATATAATAATAATTAGTTGGGATTTAGAGTGTAATATTTGAATGTTCTCTGCTGATTCTTTAGACATCTGTCACAAGACACAATTTGAATGCTACTTAAGATGAGGGAGGGGTCATGTCAAACAAATCTGATAAGAGTTCTTTTGGTGACAAAGGAGCTAGGTCATGGTGGAGTGGTGGACGTAGTCTACCCAGATTTCAGTAAGGTGTCTGACACTGTTCAATATAGGAGACTAGTAAGAAAGATGGGTAGCTTAGGAGTGGGTCCAAAGATGGCAAACTGGGTAAGAAACTGGTTAAGGGTTAGGTGGCAGAGGGTGGTGGTAAACAGAGTTCAATCAGAGGAAGGGAGGGTGACCAAACGGGTGCCTCAGGGATCAGTGCTGGGACCAGTCCTCATTAATGTCTTTATAAGTGACACTGCAGAGGAGCTGGAAAGGAAGGTCTGCATCCTTGCAGATGACACCAAACTCTGCAACAGGGTGGACAGCCCTGGGAGCTGGGGTGTGTGGAAAGGATGAGCAGTGACCTGAGAAAATTCGAAGAATGGTCAAGGGTATGGCAGCTGGGTTTCAATGTGAGAAAGTGCAAAATAATGCATCTGAGGCACAGAAACTCATGGGTGGAGTACAAAATGGGGGGGGGTGATACTGACAACCACCAAGCAGGAAAGAGACCTGGGGGTGAACATACTGGATGACCTAAAGTCAGCCAGACAGTGCGACAAGGCAGTAGGGACAGCGAGTGGGATACTGGCGTGCATAGGGAGGGGAATCACCAGCAGAAAGAGGGAGACGGTGTTGCCTCTGTATAGATTGGTTAGATCCCCCCCCACACACACACACCCAGAGTACTGTGTCCAGTTCTGGAGACCACATCTCAAAAATGCCACAGAGTGGAAACAGTCCAAAGGAGGGCAACTAAAATGGTGCAGGGTCTGCATCAGAAGCCCTACGAGGAGAGATTAAAGGACCTAAATATGTACTCTGGGGGAGATATGACAAAGATCTCTAAATACCTCATGGGGGTAAACAAGGTGCAAGAGGGGGGAAAAAAGGTGCTCAAGGACAAGGGGGCATGATAAGTAGCTTGATGGGGTAGATTCAGGAGAGATATGAGGAAGTATTTCTTCACAGAAAGAGTTGTGGATTCCTGCAGTCTTCCACTGGAGGTGGTGGGGGTGAAAACATTGATTGGGTTCAAGAATGCATGGGAAATGCATAAGGGAATCTTAGGGAAAGGGAAGTGGGGAGGAGGGGTGTATGGGGCAGAGATCAAGTACAATTTGCGGTGATACTATAGGCAGGGAAAAAGGGGCAGACTAGGAGAGCCAATCGGTCCTTATTTGCAAGCAAATTCTTTTTTTTTCATATAGGTTTTAATGGGGTTTGTCTTTGTAGGTAGTAGTGTCCCACTTCCCTGCCTGAGGCCCCAGCACACGGCCATACGGGTGTGTGGAGGCATGCACACACACTATGGTGCCAGCTCAGCCCCTTCCACCCTTCTGTCCTTGCCGCGCCCTCTGCCTATGCTATCCCATCGGACCTCCACCCGGTTGGAGCGGAACTATGGGAGGGCGGCAACCCACCCCCACCACCCCCAGGAGAGCAGCCTGCTGGCTCAGCTCGATACTGCTTGTGACAGGGTGACCCGCAGGTTATAACAACAAATTATAACCCGGGTTTCCTATGGGAGAAAACACTCCCCAGTTATTATATATAGAATAAAGTATGGAGTGGTGTGTGTAACTTGAAGTTTACACACATCTGAGAGGTTAGATGCTACATACACCCCGAGAGCGAAACTTGAGGGGTTTATAAAAAGCATCTAACCCTGAGGGTGTGTGTAAACTTCAAGTTTACACACAATACCCCATATTTTAGTTTATATAATTGCTGGGTCTTCCTTTCTGGCCACAGAAATTATATAAAATAAAAACAGGAACAACGCTTTCTGATTCCGTGTAATAGTCCACTTTTGGTTCAGAGTTCATGTTCGCAGCCGATTTTTATTTATTTAAATATGTTCTGTTTTTTTTCCTGCTCGTAGGCAAAACTTTTTTGATTTTGTTTGCAGTGACTTACCACCAAGTTCAAGTGGCTGTTCCATCTCTTGTAGAACAGGAGGCAGTCGTGTCAGTGGTCCGGGAGGAAGAGCTGCAGCGAGCATGCTACAGACTGAGGAAAACTCTGGTGTGCTGCTTGCCATAATAAACACCTTTTATGGCAATTATGGCACGGTTTTCCTTTGGTAAAAAGGAAGACCTATTAATTATAATCCTATAATACAGCCTGTTGTGGCTTTTTTTTTTTTTACTTTATCTCCAACCCTGGAGAACTCCTTCCAGCAACCTCGGGAGCTCCAAGCCTCTACCTTCCTCCGTGACCACTCCTCTCCCCTCGTGCCACCAAGCACCACCTCCGGGTCTGAACCATCCAGAGGTAGGGCCACCCTATCCACCCAGGGCACTCTATCTTGTAGGGCAAAGTGCCCAGCACACGAGTCACGCAGTGGAGAGGAGATAGCCCGGAGTTGGGAGTGTGGGCTATGGAAGGTCGAGGTGCCTTCATCTATCCCCAGGATTGGGTTTTTTATCTCTTTTTCATCCCCCCGCGGAGCCCGGCCAGCAAGGCGACGTAGTGTCATGGCTCCGCCCACCCATGGCATACGCTGCGCTTTCTCAGTCGGCGATTCTCCAACCACCGCCAGAGGTTGCTCCATGAGTGAGCACATCCCACACCCTCCTCCGGGAAGAGAGAGCAGTCCTCCGGACGCTTGATCTCTCCCCCCCCCCCGTCGCCAGCGTGGTGTGAGGTGTGGTGTCCAGCGCCTCAACCCTCAGCACCACAGGGCCGGCACCTGTTGTGGCTTATTACTTACATTAGCTCTACACTAAGCATGGGTTACCTTTTAGACACTCACAAAGAAGTGACATCATCCCTCATGGTATAATACGGTAATAGCTACTGTATACTAAATCAAGGTTAGTATGAGGTTAACTTTCAGGCATTTACCCACCTTACAAAGTAACTGATATCATTCCGCATGGTATAATAGCTATGATATACTATACCCTACTAAGCATGGGTTACCCTTCAGACATAGACACTGACTCACCTTGCTATGTAATTGACATCATTCCTCATAGTATAATACGGTAATGGCTATGATATATTATACCCTGCTAAGTGTGGGTTATCCTTCCGACAAACTCACCTTAAAAAGTAACATATTATATGTTATGGTATACTATTATAACAGCTATGATCTATATTAAACCCCATAAGCTGAGAAGTCCAGGATGACCAGTTGGCCTACAGTGCCATGATGAATTTGTTTGGCGAGAGAATCCTCAGTCTATGTCTAAAAACATCCCAACAAGACTCACTCTCACCTTCAAAGTTTTATTGAACCTCTTCTGGGCCGGGCCACTGGTAAATCTCTATGTTTTGCAGAAATTCTGCTTAATCTTCACCAGTGGCCGTTAGCCTTAGAGATAACCTTCGTTCCCCAGTATAAAGGCTCACAGCAGGATGCCCATGCAGTTTATAAAAACTGCTTCCCTTATTGTATTGCTGTGCAGTGATAACATTCTGAAGTTACTGGTGCTGTCCCGGATTGACAGCAAGAATGACCACTGTAGAGCAATACAAGTAAGGAAACAATTTTTACAAACCAGATGGTTAACACTACACCACAAAACAAGGAAAGAAGTAATTTTTAGGAACTGGATGGGCAGCCTACTCTGAGTGTTTATAATGGGGAACAAAGTTTACCTTTAAGGTTAACAAACATTGCTCAGAATTTTTTCTTTTTTTTTTTTTAAACTGTGTTTTTCTTGCTCCTCAGCCTGGAACTCTCTCAGGCCTCCTGCTCGCGCCAGCTAACTCTACTTCCCGCTGCGTTCCCTGATCATCTTCAAGGTCACTGCGGTTCCCCGGGTCGGGCAGGCCAACCCGGAGAGACCGCGGAGACAGTGGCGGGGAACCAGCGTTGGGAGTGTGGCAGTGGCCGTGGCAGGGACCGTCGCCTATCCAGGGCTGGAGGAGGTATTTTGGTAGTTTTTAACCTGAAATCCCCCTCCTCCCTGCGTGGGCACGTCTGACGCCGGCGCATGGCAACCCTGCCTACGTCAGCCACGCTTGACATGCAGCCCGGTGGCTCGATGGTGCCTTCAGTCTCCACTGGGGGTCGCCAGAGCACCGGGTGTCCCAATCCCCTCCCACTTGGAGAGGAGAGCTGCCCAGAGGGCGCTCAATCCGTCTCCCTCCCCTGCCAACCCCCGACTCCCGAGCTCGCTCCCGAACTCAGGTCGTCGGTGCGGCACAAGGTGTGGCGTCCAGCGTCTCAACCCTCAGCGCCACTGGGCCGGCTCCTACTGCTCCGGATTAAGCAGAATTTCTGTGAAATGTCAAGATTATTGGTGGCCAGAAGACATCCCAAAAACTTTTAAGCTGAGATAGTCTCTCATCTGGATTTGCTGGGATATTGTACCCCACTAAGCATGGCTTACCCTTTAGGCACTCACCTGAGACTTTAATTTCTGTAGTTCATGTTCCAGCCTCAGACGCTCTAACTCATACTGCTCCCGTTCACGCTCCCGTTCCAACATCATCTTCATCTTCTCTTGCTCCGTCTTAATCTTCTCTTGCTCCATTTTCATCTTCTCTTGTTCCATCTTCATCTTCTCCTGCTCTGTCTTCATCTTCTCCTGTTCTGTCTTCATCTTCTCCTGCTCCGTCTTCATCTTCATCTTTTCCTGCTCCATCTTCATCTTATCCATGGTAATCTGTCGGTCCAGTTCTTTCAACTGAAGCTGCATCTGCATCAGCTCCAGCATTCTGTCAGCATTCTCACTGTTCCTTCCCAGTCCCTCCAGCACCTCTAGTATCTGAGTCATGGTTAGTCCTTCACATGCAATGTCTCTTGCTGAACACAGTTCCTGTAACTGGGCAAAGTTCATCTTCGTTTTCTCAGCCATGGTCACATTCCTTTCCTCTCTGGCCCAAGGATCGGGATCGTGGTGTTTTCTTATTTGCCTATCTCTGGATAATGCAACCTCCTTAGGTGCTTGGCTCTAGATACTGCTGTCTCTTCAGTCAGCTGACTCTGGATACTACCATCTCCTCAGTCAGCCAGTTCTGGATACTGAAATCTCCTCAGCCAGTGGACTCAGCTGACTTTGGATACTACAATGTCCACAGCTGCCTAGCTCTGGACTCTACGTCTTCTCGGCTGCTTGGTGCTGGATACTGCAGTTTTTCTCAGCCCACTGACTCTGTATACTGCAGCCTCCTTAGCTGCCTAGCTCTACACACTGCTGTCTCTTTAGTCAGCCCACTCTTGATACTGCAATCTCTTAAATCAGCTCCCTCTGAATACTGCAACCTGCTCAGCTACCTGGATTCTGTAGTCTCCTCAGTTGCTTGGTTGTGGATCTCGCAGTCTTCACTTATATCCGGCTCAGGATGTAGTGACCTCTTCAATCATCTGCTAGAAATTCCTCTAACTGCCACCACCTGAAAAACAAAAGCCCGAGAGTGAGTAAGTACTACTCGCCTTGCACTGTAGCAAATCCATCAGCTACTTATCAGAACAGACCAAGATAAGAGATAGGGCGGTGGCAGGTGGAAAACCTGCCTGACAAGGTTGTGGCAGCAAAGATGATAACATGATTCAACAGAAAATGGGATCCATCTAAAGGAGTTTTCTGATGGGAAGTGCCAGGGAGGGGTGACTAGGAGGGAAGATGGGGACTAGAGAATCAAAAGCAGGGAATCTTGGGACAGATTATATGGACTGCTCAGGTGTCCTGTCACATTTCCTGTTTCTATATCAGTGTGAAATAAGCTTCAACAAGAGTTGGATAAAAAATTCATATTTATTACATTAATGTCCCTGTGGACAGACACAGACACACACACACACACACACACTCACTTTCTCTCCCCTTAAGTCATGATTTTTTTCCCCTACCAATTCAACCTCCAATGGTACCCAAACATCCATCATATCCACCCTATTAGGCGAAACACCAAAAGTAGAAAACAAATTAAAATACTTCGGTCCATGGATAGACAGTAAGCTATCCTTCATATCACATGTTGAGGGTTTATGTAAAAAGTTTAGAAACAGGACAGGCTTTTTTTACTGCCACAAAAATTGCTTACCTCAAACCACAAGGAAGAACATAGTACAAGCCACATTCCTTCTCTTACTGGATTACACCAATGCGATCTATGGCAGCTGCTCACTGTCACACATACATAAACTAGACATTTTACATCATAGTGCCCCAAGATGGTGTCAGCGTGGCTCAGTTGGTAGCACATCCGCCTCTGGACCAGAAGGTCGTGGGTTCTCATCCCACATCGGGATTGGACTTGCACCTAAAAATCGCTGGCATCCGAATGCAGTATTGGGGGGTGCTGTACTGCAGGGGTGTGCGCCCTCGGATGAGACGTTAAACTGAGGTCCCTTCTGCCCATCCTGGTGTTGTCCTGGTGGGTGTACAGGTGGAAGTAAAAGAACCCAGGGCACTCTTCGCAAAAAGTAGGGAACATTCCCGGTGTCCTGGCCAACATTCCCCTTCCCATAAACCGGTTCATGCAATTATCCAGGCTGTGTGTGGGTGATGATGTGCGACATGGCCGCCACCACACATTCAGTCACTTCACTACCAGTCTAGCATTGCTGCGCTTTGGATGTATGAAAAGCGCTATATAAATGCTGATTCTTCTTCTTCTAAGATTCATTACCGAATTGGAGACTAGAACTCATCACTGCATCCTATACAAAACCATAGGATGGACAGCATTATCCACTAGAAGACTACAAAATATATATTTATTTGGTTTTTGTTTACTGGGTAAGTACCATTAGCCAAAACATGACTATTTTCAGGCATGAACAAATATATATATATATATATATATATATATATATATATATATATATGCTGTCAAAGCAGTCATTAATGATGTCCCAGCACACATCTTAGAATTTTTCAAAAAGTCACAAGAAAGAACAATTATATTTTATATGATATCCAAAAGGTCTGCACCAACTATGGAAACAATGATTATAAGCAGTATTATCCCCAACAACTTGGAACTCACTGCAAAATCCTAAAACTGACCACCTTAGTTAGCCGTACAGTATTTAAAACTAAGATTGACAAATTATGTACAAAAACATGCGCATGTAATGGTCCAGGCACTTGAATGTTCATAGGATTGCGTACGTTCCATTATAACAACTATACTTATTTATTTATTGTATAAACAGATTTGCAGCCTTTGAGCCAGCGGCTCGTTTACAAAGGTACCTCGTCACAGAGAGGACACACCTGGTTAACATAATTTACAGAGTACAGTCGAAACAGAATAACAGATTTTTTACATATTTACAGAATACAGACATACAGAATCACGTAGTTTTACATAGGTTGCATGAACAGAAATACATAGTATTACGTACAATTGCTTGAACACATGTGTAATTAATAAATATTTCAAGTAGTACCAGCAGGTACTGGCAGACTTGTATCATACATTTAAATGTTGTACTTTATCCCCGATTCAATTCCTTAATGCATTTCTTCAAAATTCTGTAATGTAATGCCAGCAATGAATTGAATAAGTAAGCAATAAGACATGACAGGGTGTGTGTTAAACAGATATTATTGCATGCCCAGGGGCGTAGTAAGGCATGAGGCCACCGGCCGAGTGCCTTCAGCCCCTGGAAGTGTGGTAATATCTGTACAGCACACACCCTGTCATGTCTTATTGCGCTTATAAAATGGGCACCTTTTTTGTCTTATAAAAGTTTAGACAAAAAAGTATGTTTATATATAGAAAAAAGATTTAATTATGTTAACATATGATAAAATAGTCCTTCGGCGTATTTAAAAGTGATGTCAGTACGTAATTGCGAGTGGTACTACTGATTTAATTTTATTGCACTATCCCAGTGCTCTTGTGTACTTCTTACAGTTTTTTTTTTCTGGTTTTATTTATTTATTTTTTTTTAATAGGAACAAGATCTGACTGGGGAACTGACTCTGAGGGATGTCTGAATGGGGGAAAATCCGCCGTGCCCTACTGTTTGAATCTCAGTCTGGTGACTGTTCCTGTGGGCATTTGAAACTCCCAGCCCGTACGGAGCTCAGGCTGCGGCCCGCTCCATGTGGGTGGGAGTATTCGTGAAAGTTGTTGTTAAACATTTTATTGTTGACAATAAGGCCAATCATACACACAAGGCAGAGTATACATAGAAAGAATCCATACATAGCATACATTGGGGTTGATCCGTAATAACAGTTGACCCAACAGAGTGACAATCAGTAGTGACCATACAGGATATAATTTCACAAATACTGTACCCCAGAGATTAGGTGGCCATATAAATAAACAGTCTGTAGGGTGTCAGGTCCTCTCAACACAGGATTGCATAGATCAATAGAAAGTCAAAACCACCTAAGCTAGAGCTGTAATAAAGGAAATCCAAAATATCTGTTCACTCTGCCCGAGGCATGTTGAATTCCCATGTAGTTAAAATATTAACTATTTACAACTTGGCAATCATTCTCCATGTTTAATTATATCAAAAGGAAATATGGCAAGGGCTTAAGAAAAGGGAGAAAGGACGAAGGAAAGAAAAAAAAAAAGGGAGGACTTGCAAACTAAGGGGGGGGGGAACCCCACCCATTAAATGAAATGAGGGGGACTAAACCACGAAACTGGAAGAATTACTGTGACAATACTTGGACCTTAGATACGGTTGCCAACATTGGTCATAACGAGATAGGGAACCATGGGCAAAACTCGAGATCCTCTCAAATGAGGCCCCTTGGGCTAGGGCCAAAAGAAACTGATGAAATGTAGGACTATCAGGGGTTCTCCATCTCATCAGGATAAGTCTTTTGGCCAATGCCCCCACCATGGTGATCCACTGTGCCCCTGGGCTGTACTTAGGAATTTCAGAACTGCCACAGCCCAAAAGGAGTAGGTCGGGACCGGACACGATATCAGGGAACAATTGCTGACACATATACTTAATGGGTCGCCAGAACTGTTGAAGGCTCGGGCAGTCCCAGAGGATATGAAGAAGATGCGCCCCCTGGTCGCCACATCTCCAGCAAATGTCAACCGGGATAAGTCCCATCTTGACTAGTTTCATCGGGTCTCTGTACCATCTGTGATGGGTCTTGTTCATAATGAGCCTCGTGCGACCATCCTGACAAGCCGAATGGATACGTATCCACCCATCCTCCCATTGTTGTTCTGAAAATCGGGGTCTGTAGCTCTTTCCCCCATTGCTGCCTAGCATTCTGGGTAGGATCCGGAGTACAGTCCCTGAGTATGCGATATATATTACTAGCAATACTCTTGGTAAATTTAGTCCAAGAACCAATCGGGTGTTTTTTCTGTTGTGAGGAATTACTAGTAGGCAACTTTGGGAGATGAGATATCGCATCTCTTAACTGAAGGTATCTCCAGAAATACGAAGTCAGGAGTGAATACCTCGTACTCAGAGACTCAAAGGAATCCATGATAGTTGTCCCAGGGATTAGGAGATCATGTATTGAAGATAAGCCCTGTCTTTCCCACAATTTCCAGTGCTGAGTGGATTCCCCTATTGTCAGGGCCTGATTATCCCATAAAGGCATGTATTCCCATGGGGCTGGGTCGTGACCCAGCATAGTCATGGCTTGTTTCCAATATTTAACTGAAAGTGATATGGGAGGAGACAAGTTCAAAGGCAGTTTCTTCTTGGCATATAAACAGACCCCCGGGGAGACAGCCTGCATTAGAGTCGCTTCTAACTGAAGCCACTGCGGGGAGCCCTGTCCATTTTTAGAAAACCATCTAAGAGTCTGGGCCAGCACAAAGGCCATATGGTACCGCTGTAACCAAGGGAGTCCCCAACCCCCCCTTCTCCAATGCTGCCAGAGTTTTAGTTTGCTATAGCGGGGGGGGGGGGGCACCCTCCCAAATAAAATTTCCCATAAGGGTCTCCACTTTCTGAAACCATTTCTGGGGTATAAAGAAGGGAAAGTGGGCCAGTAAATAAAGCATCCTAGGGGCAGCCATCATTTTAATCGAATTAATTTTTCCCAGCCAGTGAGAGCTTTAATGCCTTCCATGTTCCCATATCAACCCTGAGTGAGTCAATCAGGGACTTGAAATTGGCCGCCAACATTTTAAGCGGATCAGGGTGCAACATAATACCCAAGTATTTGATACCCAGCGGAGACCACTTTAGCCCTAAAGCAGTAAAATCCAATCCGGAGGTTAAGGAATTTAACGGTAAAATTTCCGTTTTGGACTGGTTCAACTTTAATCCTGATATCTTAGTGAACTCATTCAGGGTTCGGAAAATTGCCTGAATCCCCAATTGAGAATGTTCAGTCGTGATGAGCAGATCATCCGCGTAGAGAAATGTCTTATAATTAACATCCCCCACCTGGATCCCCGGGATATCTCTGGTCAACCTAAGTGCAATAGCCAGAGGTTCTATAGCTAAAACAAATAAGAGTGGAGAGAGGGGGCATCCCTGTCTCGTACCTTTTTGCAATAGGAATGGCCTAGATATGGTGCCATTAGTCAGCACTGAGGCTAAGGGTGCAGAATACAACAGCCTTATCCAGGCAATGTAGTCGGGGCAAAACCATGATGGACAAAGTCTGAAAATAAATAGGCCCATTCAACCAATCAAAGGCCTTTTCAAATCGAAGGCCATAGCAACTGAAGGGTTGGTGAAAGCTTAGCCACATGCATTAGTGACCCCAGCATTCTATGATGATCAGATCCTAAACGGCCTTTCACAAAACCCACCTGGGAGGGACCCACCAGGTCCCGCAGGAGGGGTTCCAGTCAGGCAGAGATAACCTTAGCCAATATCTTGGCATCTGCATTAATTAAGGAAATAGGACGATAGCTGCCTGGGGACAATGGGTCTTTCCCTTTTTTTGGAAGTACTGTGATAACAGCTTCTCTCAACGAGGGGGTAATTGCCCAATCATTAGGGAGTGCTGAAAAACCCCGGCCAAATAAGGGGCCACGTTAACACCAGGGAGTCTGTACAGATCAATAGGCAGTCCATCTCTCCCTGGGGATTTCCGGAGATTTAAGGCATGAATCGCTTGGGTAATTTCCTCGATTGTAAAAGGGGATTCTAACAATTTAGTGTCCCGACTGGAGATACTGGGGATAGGTAGTGAGGATAAGTAAGCTTGGATTTGAGCTGGGTCAGAGGGGTTTGGTGAAGCATACAACTTTTCATAGAATTGAGACATAATCAAATTTATCCCTGAATTAGCACGACAGGGGGTCCCAGACGAATCTGCCAATGCACATATCATCTTAGAAGCATGTTGGCGCTTAAGACGATAGGCCAATAACTTGCTGGCCTTTTCTCCCCCTTCCCAAAAAGCATGGCGCATACGTCTAAGATAGAGCTCCGCCTGCCGAGATAAATGGACATTAAGAGAGATTCGGGTACTGGCTAACTGTGCCAACAGATCTGGGGGGGGGAGGTTCATTATCTAGAGCTTTGTACTGAGCTTCCAAGTTATATAATTTCTTCTCCAAGGCCCTCTGAGTAGCCATCCGGCTATGCCTCCTGGCTGCCGCAAAGGCTATTATCCTACCACGAATGGTGACTTTAAAGGCCTCCCATAAGATTGAATCAGATACCTCACCATTATCATTATCAGTCCAATATTCTGCTACAGCCTGGCCAAACCAATTAAGAAATTTTTTATCTTCTAGCAGTAATGGGTCTAGCCGCCAGGACTGAGAGTGTTGGGAGTCTAACCCCCTCTTAAGAACTAACTCAAGTGAGCATGATCGGAAACATAGATTGGGTGAATAGAAGCCCCCAGCACCTTCTCATAACCCTGAGGATACAAGCCAAAGGTCTATTCTGCTGGGGGAACCGTAAGTTGGGGAAAAACAAGTATAATCATGGTCGCCTGGGTGCAATGCCCTCCAGGCATCTAATAGCCCAAGTTCAGACAAAAGTTTCTTCACTGCTTCTTTGGCCTGTCGATGGGGTTCAGGGGATTTATTGCTTCTGTCTAGGGTATGATCCAAGGTTAGATTAAAATCCTCCTAATATTATTGGGGCTCTGTTTTTATTAAAATCCAGGATGGCCTGATTAACTGTATGAAAGAATTGGGGGCAATCTTGGTTAGGGGCATATATATTGGCCAAAATCAGAGGGCCTTCAGGGGTTACGACTTCAGCAATAATCCATCTCCCTTCCTTATCCCGTATAAAGTCCTTCACCTTCCATCCCAGATTTTTGTGCAATAGTATAGACACTCCCCGCTTACTGGTAGGGGCCACACTATGAAGCTCTTCAGTAACCCAAGCTCGCTTAAGCTTGGAGGCCTCATTAGAGGAGAGTTTAGTCTCTTGCAGGAAGACTACCGTGGGAGCAAACTTTTTTAGGTGGGTTAAAACCTTCCATTTAATAGGTGAGTTGAGTCCCCTCACATTCCAAGATATTAACTTATACTCCATTCAAACCTAGCATAATACATGTTAGCAGGATTTTGTAATCAAAACCACTAAATGGTGGGTCCGAGCCAGCCCCCCCCCCACTTCCTCCCTTTCCAACAGACATTGACAGAGCACCCCTTGGCCCCATTAGAAAGATTGCCATAGTAATATAAACACAACAACCAAATATCAACATTAAAATCTGACAAGGATATGTATTAACATGTACTATCCCGTTAACTGCAAACAGTTCAACCCTTCAAGAATACTCCAACCCACCCCCGCCTACAACCCCTAATTGCACTTTGCAACCCCAAAAGACCAGCATCCACTGTAATGGCGCAGCTAAAACAAAAACAAGCCCAGACACCAGTGGAAGTCGCTGGGGTATGTGACCCCGTGGACCCATCATAGCCAAGTAAATAGGCTCTCTTAGTAACCCCTTTAAGGGAGAGACAAAAAAAAAAAATTCCACACATCTACTGCCAAAATGAAGTCTTCCATCCTAATGAAGTGGGCCAGTTATAGAAAAGAAAACAGGTCCGCTCTCATACTTGTATTAATGACTAAGATATATTTACAATGTACAGAGCCACAAAACAGGCCTTGAGCAACCCTTATTGGGCTCAGTTAGACCCAGATACCAACCAGTACAGGCCCAGGATCCTCAGGTCTACACCTCGAGTAACCAGGGACAGCAAGAACAGCATGTAAAAACTGCTCTAGTAAGGGCCGAGGGGCCACTCTAAACTGTCCTCTAATGGGAAGTCTTCATTAACTCAATGCTTAGTGGTGATCCCTAACCACGGCAAAGTCTGATAATCCACTGGTTCGCCTAGCATTACAGAACTCAAAAAACCATGCGGTGTTGATAATCAGCCATTTGCTGTTGTTGGAACGGTATGACTATCCATATTGCCTGCAGTTAATTCCGAGGCCCGTCCAAGAGCTGAGGCCTCCGAACTCTTCCTAGAAGTGTCAGCTGCCCCGTCGGCCCAACTCAGTTGTTTGACTGCTGATGATTTTGAACCAGCCGAGCTGGGAGACCTGGGAGGGAGAGGGAGGTCACAGGGGATATTCTCGGTAGGGAGATCCATCAGGACTTTGTACTGGTTATTACTCATATCTGGGGCAAAGGAGTCGTGAGAGAAATTCGGCTCTGGGCTGCAACTCCTGCTTCTACTTCTAGAGCGAAGCCGTGGGGTTTTGTCAACGTGCCCTCCTTCAATTCTGGCTCTTCTTCTGTTCTTCTTCTTACTTCCTGGGGATTTTTGAGGGGTGGGCCGGTGGGGACCACAGTCTGTCCCGCCGAGAGAGAAGTCAAAGCTGCCACCTCCTTCGGGGATACAGGTCCAGAAGTGTCCATCGGGGCCGGCTTAGCAGGAGAAGGTCTTGGGCTGTAGGATGGACGCAATTTGCCCCAGTTTAGTTTAGGTGCTTGTGCAGCAATAAAGTCCTCCACTAGCACTGGATTATCAAAGACCCGTGGTGATCCATTGATCACAATCCGTAAGGATGCGGGGTATCGCAGGGAGTATTCAAGGCAGAGTTCAGCACACGCCCTCCGAGCTGTTGTGAAGGCCTTCCGCCTATTCGTGACCTCCAGTGAGTAGTCCGCAAATATTTGTATTTTGTGCCCATTCCAAGCTAACTCCTTCTTCTGTCAAGCTAAGTGTGTCACCTGATCACGATCTTGAAATCGAAGAAAACGGGCTAATACAGTTCGGGGACGCCCCCCGGGTGGAGGCCTCGGGGCCAGGGATCTATGTGCCTGTCCAGCTCCCACGGAGGGTCGGCCCTGACATTCCAACAGTAAGGGCAGTTCCCGTTGGAGAAAGGCTATAGTATCACTCCCTTCACAGCCTTCAGGGAACCCCACGAATCTCAAATTGTTTCGGAGGCTGCGGTTCTCCAAATCCTCCACGCGGACCCAAAGGTGCTGAATCATCTGTCCTTGCTCTTGCAGTTTAGCCCCAGATTTATGCCAGCCATCCTCTACCTCGGCTATCCTATGCTCGTGGACCGTGGCCCTTTGCGACAAGTCCACAATATCCTCTGTATTTTTTCTTGTGGCCACATCCACTCCCTCTATATGGTGCAGGATTTCTGCAAACATTTGCCTGATTTCTATTAGGCTGCCTTCTGTTGCCATCGGGGAAGACGTAGTAGAGGCCTGCACACTGTGCGTAGTCAATCCGGGTCGCTGCTGTGCAGTTCGTAGGCCCGCCGTAAGTGAGAGGACAAGTCGATCAAAACGTGTCTGATTTCCACCACGCCCGCCCAATTAACCGTAACCGGATAGCCACCAGTAAGTATTTATTCCGATCTTCTCAGCGCAGTGCAGAAATAAACGAATTAATGCAGGATTTTAGGGGTTACTATCGGGAGCAAGCCGTTTACGCGTCCATTCCGTTCGGCTGTTGGCCACGCCCCCCAAGTATTCGTGAAAGTAAGACAGCCGGTGTGGTGTGGGAGGCACTGACTGAAGCTCCCCCGTTCTTTTAGTACTTGCAGGTTTTGCTACGTTCCTTTTTTTTTTCCTACTGGGAAAGAAAAATGAAGAGCGAGTGGCTCCAAAGCTTCAGTGATCAGCCACAGTGCTAAAACAATGGCGGCCTTTAAAAAAAACTAATGTTCCATGCCTAGCTCGGAACATTCCATTTAAGGGCATTGTTTTCTTTGCCTGTACTTTTTTTTTCTATGTGTAATACATATATGGCACTGCTTTTCTAGCCAATCACTAGCCTTATTTTGCTATGCCCATTTTATAAACTGTAATAATTGATCTCTCTATCACAACTGCAACATTGTTATTCCTCATTAAATCCGTAACATAATGATCCCTTTACATGTATTTCTATCATGTACTGTTCTACATTGCTTTCTGTACTCCATATAGATTTCTACTATGTACTATTCTACTGTACTGTGCTGACATTGTTGTTTACTTTATGCTGTTCTATCCAGGACCTCCTTGAAAATGAGCTTGCTCAATGGAGCCTTATTCTGGTAAAACAATAAACTAAACTTACTCTCTCTCTCTCTCTCTCTCTACTTATCACCAGGAGGGACATAGTCTCTAGGATGATGGACCCACTGTGCTACAACATATCTCAGCAGCACACACAATGGGGTTTGCTTGGGAATACATCTTCAGAGTAACAGATCATGCCCTCCCCCCTTAATGCAGGGACTATGGGGCGGACAATGAACTTAACAGCAACAGCTCCACAGACACATTTCCAGTGGCACACAGATCAGGTCACAATAACGGACACTGAACTTCAGGGCAAAAATCTCATGGAGGCAACACAGGACAGGATTTACAAAATAATGATTTTGAAGAAATGGCTTCAGAAATGTAATGCACTGCAGGGGTTTTCCATTGTGGTTTAGGGCATTTATACATCAGGTTTCTTTTTTGCTGTAAGTGCACAAATGCAGCAAAATCCTGAAAAAAATACAGTACACTACAAAGTAATGACACGCTAACTAGTATGAATGTGCGTTACATTCAGAATAAAATATGGGGTTTTGTACATCGAGTTTTTTTTTTTTTTAATACACCAGAAGTGTGTGATACCCCATAAACCGGTCCTCTTCAATGTCTTTGTAAGCGACATTGCAGAGGGACTGGAAGGAAAAGTATGTCTCTTTGCAGATGACACAAAGATCTGCAACAGAGTTGATGAACAAGGTGGGGTGGAAAGGATGAGAAGGGACTTGGCAAGGTTAGAGGAATGGTCAAATGTATGGCAGCTCAGATTTAATGCTATGAGGTGCAAGGTAATGCACCTGGGAAACAAAACCCAGGGAAGAGTACACAATGGGGGGTGAGATACTAACAACAACAAAAATGGAAAGAGATCTAGGGGTAGTCATATCAGATGACTTAAAGATGGGCAAGCAATGTGAGAGGGCAGTAAGGAGGGCTGGGGGATACTGGGATGCATAGGGAGAGGCATCACCAGTAGAACACAGGAAGTTGTTATCCCTCTGTACAGACAGCTGGTGAGACCCCATCTGGAATACTGTGTGCAGTTCTGGAGACCCAATCTCTGCAAGGACTTAGACAAGATGGAAGCTGTCCAGAGGAGGGCAACTACAATGGTGCAGGGTCTGCACCGGAAGACATATGAAGAGAGACTAAAGGAGCTTAATATGTATAGCCTTGAGGAAAGGAGGGAGAGGGGGGACATGATAGAAACTTTCAAGTACCTCAAGGGAATCAACAAAGTCCAAGAGGGTAGCATCTTTCAAAAAAAGAGGTGTGCAAGAACAAGGGGGCACAATTTGAAGATGGGGGCAGCTCAGATGTAATGTAAGGAAGTATTTTTTCACAGAGAGGGTTGTGGATGCATGGAACGGCCTTCCAGAGGAGGTTGTGGAGTCAAAAACAGTGGTTGAATTCAAGCATGCATGGGACAGCCATAAGGCAATTCTACGGGGTGAGGGTAGAAAGAAGTAGGCTGCTGGTTAACTAGGATCTGCAGCTTATCCATTAGGTAGGGAAATGGGCAGACTGAGTGGGCCAAGCGGTCCTTATCTGCCGTCAAATTCTATGTTTCTATGTTAACCATGAGTGTGAAGCACAAGGGTTTTGTGGAGTACCACACACAAGGATGTGTTTAAAAAATAAATAAGTAATGATAACACCCCATAGTTTATTTTGCATAATTGCTGTTTTTTTATTGGAAACAAATAAGTAGCTATAAAAGCACTGTGTAAGTTTTAAGAATTTATTCTCTTTCCAATTACATTTTTTTTTTTTTTATTGATCTTTTTTCTCCGCCTTCTGCGGCTCGATCAGCGAGGGCATCCAGCCACCAGCCCCCACTGCACAGTTGTCTGCAGGCTCACTCGCATGATGGGGTGTGGTGCGATCACATCCCAACCCGCCAAGGGGCCCCTGTGCCTCCCCGTGCCTGGCTGGGACCAGACCCCCAGTACGATTCCACGACAAACCTCCTGGGCAATGTCAGGCCTGGCCATCAAGCTACACGATCGTGTCCAACCATTTTCCTGCCATATAGTGCCCCAACTGGATGTGCGGATGTGCAATGACACCAGAGGCACTGCATGCCAATGTCCACCGCACTCCACCCACCAGTGTACCTCCCCTGCAGAGCATCCGATCTCCATCGGGGGTCACTGTAAAGCAGTAGGAACCCCAATCCCTCCCTAGGGATAGGAGAGCAGTCCTCTGGACGTTCAAGCCTATCCCTCCCCTGCCGACCCCTGACAGCCTGAGCAAGTTGCCAAACCAGGGTTGCCAGTGTTGCGCGAGGTGTGGCGTCCAGCGCCTCAAAACTCAGCGCCACCAGGCCGGCTCCCATTTACAGTCTTTAATGATGAGCACATTGCATAAACACAAACATTTACACACATTCTGTAAAAAGTCTCTTTTACAAAAAACATACATTTGTAAATTTGTTTTGGGGCAGGGAAATGCATTCGAAAATGTGCCTGAAAATGTGTTGAGTAACCTGAAACGTGCACTGAAAAGAAAAGCAAGTTCACCAAGAGATGTTTTTTTATTTTCTAGTATAGTACTTCACAATCTTTCTGACAATTGTTTGTTTAGAAGCTTTTTATACTGAGAGCAGAGGCTCTCTGTAGAGTGCAACTATAAGAAATCACAGTTTGCTTGTGTGGCTTTAAAGCACACAAGGGAAAGTATTTTCTTTACTTGGAATGGCTTTGATAGACAACTATGCCATAATAACTGGACAATTATTATGGTGAACCCCAGTTATAACAGCATTTGAAAGTGTTGCCAACCCAGTTATTAAGTAACCTAACCAGTAATTATCATCTTCTAAAGCTTTTGTTCCAGCATGAGTGGCAAAGACTTGGCAAGGTAGGTATTTAATGGGGGATTTAATTGGGATGAAATAAATTATTCTTTTTAATTCAGCTTAGTGGCCCCCGACCATTGCCTGCGCCCGACATGTGCCCATCCCTTCGCTATCACACCAACAGGGATCCAGATGGAGTGGGACTCAAGACTACCTGCACTGTCATACATGGCAACCAGTGTGCATAGGGTTTTTGCGGTTTCTTACTTTACTCTGATCATCACCCTCATGGTGCCAGGCAGTGCCCCAGCAGGCCACGACAGTGCCTAGTGTTCCCATCAAGGAGAAACACCCCTTGGCCCAGTACAGGGGTCGCTAGTGCAGTGGAACCTGGTGTCTTTCCCTCTCTGGTTGGGAAGCAGCACCTCTCCAGTCCCTGAACTGCTTTATCATCTCTTGAGTCCATTCTCAAGATTTGGTGACCGTGAAATGAATTACGTATTTAAAGGGGGGGTTAAATGAATGAAGTATTTAATGAGGATTAAATAAATGAAATATTTAACAGGGATTACATGAGTGAAGTATTTAACAGGGATTATAATTAATCCGGATTAAAGTATTTAACAAGGATTACGTGAATGAAGTATTCAATGGGGATCAAATTAAGTATTTAATAAGGATTACATAAATGAAGTGTTTAACAGGAATTATATGAGTGAAGTAGGGACTAAATTAAGTATTTAACAGGGATTAAATGAAGTATTTAATGAGGGTCACAAAAAGGAAGTATTTAACATGGATTATATAAGTGAAGTATTTAACAGGGATTAAATGAAGTATTTAACAGGGATTAAATGAAGTATTCATTGGGGATTAAAGGATTGAAATATTTAACCGATATTACATGAATGAAATATTTAACCCAGATTAAAGTACATATTTAACAAGAATTACTTGAGTGAAGTATTTCATGGGGATTACATTAATGAGGTTCTGAGGTGATCTGACACTGAAATGAGATAGAAAGAGGAAAGCGGGCAGGAAATCTAAAATAAAAATGATCATTAATGTTGGAACTCTGGCCAGCCTCCTCAAAAATGGGATACCCTAAAGGAACCCAGTTTACAAGAGTCCAGACATACCTCCAAGACTGTCTAACTAATTAAATTAACGGTGTCTAGAAGCCTAAGTATCAATTGCATCGTTTCCTAAAAAAAAAAACAAAAAAAAAAAACTAGCTGTACTTCTTTGAACCTCCAGTACTGTGTGGACTGCAGTTTGAGAGCAGGAGAGAGTTTAAAGGAGTACAGCAAGTAAACCCCTCAGAAAGCTGACTGTGTGGGATGTCTCCCAGCTGGTCCTTGCAATAAAACGATCATAAATGCTAGAACCCTGGTCAGCCTCCTCAAAAAAGGGATATCCTAAAGGGACCCCAGTTTACATGAGTCCAGATATACTTCCACAATTGTCAGTCGTAATGTGAGCCCCTACTCATTCTGCATAGTCTTCAATGCCTCTACCAAAGGAATCTCTTTAGTTCTGCTTCAAAAGCAACAACAGAGCTAGCTACTTTTATCAAAGAAGGCCATCATTTCGGTTTATCAGGGGGATCTTCCTTCTGTGAAGCCAGTGTTCTAGAGAAAAGTCACGGCCTTCATGTGATGAACCCACCCCATCCTGGACTTTCAAACACTTTGCCAAGCACCAAGGCAAGGCCCATAGATCTGTAAATACCTGGTCTGATCTTTCCCTCTGCTTGAATAGAAGGATGGCATTTCTGTAGTCATTTGGCACTCCCTGTAAGGAGTCCAGGAATAATATCAGTGAGGGGCCTAGCCATAATCCGTTTTATAGGTACAGTGCTACTGTAGCATTCATCAAAAGGGCAAAAGTTGCAGCCTGCCCAGAAATTACCCCTCTTCCTCCGCCAGTGGGTCCAAACTGATGCACCTACACTACAAGGATATCTAAAGGAAGAGAAAGTGACCTGAGCGCAATCTGCTACTGATTATTGTTTGACCCAGTTAAGTTCCTCTTAACACACACATTTGTATGTATACCAGTGAGTCCAATTCGACCCCTGTTGTAAACCCTCTAGTGTTGTTGCTGCTTTTAACTCCACTATTCCCAAATGGACACTGATTTTTCCTTGAGTCACACCCTCCAGATACTTAACTAGTCAGGTGTAATCAGTATCACCTCCAGTTCAACTCACACCTCTCTCCTAACCTGCAGCTCCAGCTGACCATGCTCACCAATTTCCTGGCTGGATACTCACACAAAGAAGTTATTCAGTGCCTCTACCATTCTCCGTATTTCTCATGGGTCCCCAAGTATCCAGGACGCCACCCTATTCTGTGCTCCTTTTTTTATTATACTTTTTTTCAGAAAGGAAAGAAAAGAAAAAAAAAATAACAGTACAATTCAATTTAAGATACCTTCTCAAACAAAATGAATGATAATACAGCATTCAAACAAAAAGTACAATTTTTTTTTTCATTTCAGGAGAGTTAAAAAGGGAAAAGGGTGAAATATAAACATAAGGTCAATTATTAGATTTTTTACAGAGTTTGTCCTTGTTTTATGCTCCAAGCTGCACCATCCAGTCATGTCAGAATATTACTATTAACATCTTTTAGCCATTCCTACCTCCCAACCACAACAAAAAGAAAACATTTAAATGTAGTCCACGAGACCCATAGTCCAACACCCAATTGCTTAAAGTCCACAAATATCAACAGAAAGAAGAAAATATATTTCATGAGCATGTATTAGGTGGTATCAGCTTCTTCTTCTTCAAAATCTGACCCAGATCCTTCAGTATGGCTACACTGTTTTTGAGAAAATCCTGAGCTGCATCCACATCAAAGAAAACCTGATCCTTTCCATTTAGTAGGTGACTGGAGTACTGCAGGAACCCCAGCCTGACTGAATTTAGACCTAATAACCAAAAACAGTTTTCTGTGACACTGAGTTATCAGACAAAAGTCAGAGTAGAGGTGCAGATTTTGTCCCCCGTACATGGAACCTTTCCTCTGTTAAGCAAGTTATAAAATTTGATTCTAAGAGGCGTAAGACGAAAAGGTGCAGATTACATATCTCGCCCCTGTATTACTGATGGTGGATCTCGACTGGGGGTGAAACACAGACTCCAAGATCAGAGGAGGCTTCAAGGAAAAAGACTGTCGAAATAATGCGCTCCACCTCAGTTTTCAGTCCAGGTAAAGCTATGTCAGCTGATAACCCAATCAGTCTAAGGTTTTCCATAAGCAGACTATTCTCGGTTTATTCAGATTTTGACATATTTGCCAGCTGTTCATGTAGGATCGCAGTTACCACTCCTTCCAGCATCAGAACCCTTCCTGAGAGTATCTCAGCATTTTTTTTTTTATACTGAATCCCCCCGTTCCTCACAGGTTTTCATTTTGTTTTCGATTTGTGAACATCTGCTCGAGATGTCTGCCAAGATACCATGGACCTTGTCAAAAGAGGACCAAGTTTGTTTTTGAAATCCCTTCAAGAAGGTCTGAACTGATTTCAGTGTTGGTTTTTGTGGTGCCTTTGCCTTTGTGCCCATTTCAGGATGCACTGAAGCAGGGGAAGCCATTGCTCCAGCAGGCAGAGGAGAAAGAACAGTTACATACTCACAGTAATAGTAGATCTTCAAGAGAATCTCTCATCAGGCCACACCTATGGAACTTACAGCCGCCAGGTGCTAGGACTACATGGAAACTTCTGCAAGCAGTCCACCAGGGGCCGCCCACGATGATGTCAGACAATTGCTGCTACTTACATATGGGTCGCCCCTTCCCTTCTCAGCTCCCAACCGGAGATCATGCTCAGAGGACCTCCATGTAGGGAACCAGGAGGGAACCTAGGGCTCTGACAACCAGGCAAGGCAGAGAACACCACATAGATCCTCATGGAGAAGGGACAGCACTAACTAGAGTCTCAGGACTCTATGGGGGAAGGAGGGTGGGATGGCATGGCCTGATGAAAGAGACTGTCTCGAAGATCTACTGTTATAGTGTGTATGCAACTGTTCTATCTTCTTCGAGGATATCTCTTTCATCAGACCACAACTATGGAACAATTATCAAGCAATACTGATCATAAACAGTCTGGGTAGCTGAAGCCTACCAGCCTAAGAAAGCTGGTTGTGAAGCACAGCTAGGCCAAAGCCAATCCTTTTTCGAGATGCAATGTCCAGTAGTGTTCAGTACAAATGTGGACAGTACTCCAGGTAGCAGCTGCACAGATTTCTGCAGCAGACACATTTTTGAAACAGGCAGCAGATGTGGCCTTGCCTCTAATGGAATGACCGACAACCCCAGGAAGTTTCTTACCATACTTCCTATAACAGAAAGTACAGTAATACAGTTTGCTAACAATTTGGACAGGCTCTGTTTAGAAACTGGGGTGGAGCTCCCTCATACCCAGGGGCGAATGAAACAAAAAGCTGTGAGGACTTCCTGCAGTCCATCGTGTGGTGTATATAGTACCTGAGTATTCTGTGTACATTTAAAGTATGGAGCAATGCTTCCCCTGGTCCAGCATGCTCTGGAAAATAAACTGGCAAGTGGATGGTTTGATTTAAAGTACACTCATACACAAACTTTGGTAAAAATTTAGGATCAGTACACAAAGACACCCTGTCTTTATGAAAACTTAAATAAGGAGGTTCACAAATTAAAGACTGTAGCTCTGAGATCCTTCAAGCAGAAGTAATGGCAACCAAAAACAGAGCTTTCCAGGAAAGAAAGCGTAAGCCATAAGTTGTAGTTGGCTCAAAAGGGGCCAAAGTAAGCTTTTCCAAAACAACATTCGGGTCCCAAGTGGGGACTGGACTGAGGATAGGAGACTTCAAGTGCAGAATACCTCTCAAAAACGTACGGGCCATCTCCAGCTGGGCAACCATACGACCCTCAGTAGGCACACAGAAAGCTGAAATGGCAGCCAAGTGCACTTTGACAGAGGAAAACTGCAGGCTTGCATCCGATAAGGGCAACAGATACTCTAAAATCTGATTAACTGGACAGATAAACAGAGCTAAGTGATGAGAAGTGGCCCACAAAGCAAACCGCTTTTCACTATATGGAATAAGTGGACATAGTGAAAGGCTTTCTGGCAGCCACCAGGACATCAGGCACCTTTTGGGAAACCTCAAACCTAGCAATGGCTATGTTTTCAGGAGCCATGCATGAAGATGTGATCCGAGGTCTGGATGGACCAGGGTTTCCTGTTCCTGTGATAGTAGGCCCTGGCATAAAGGTAGGGGTCAGTACAGTTATGTAAGAACCTACCATAACAGTAGATCTTTGCAAGACTCTCATCAGGCCACACCTATGGAACTATAGCCGCCAGGCTCTAGGACCACATGGAAACTTTCTTGCTAGCAGTCTTCTAGGCACTGTCCATGGCGACGTCATACATCGATGTCCTCACCACATAAATGTGGATGGACTCGTGCCCTCCTCAGTCAGTTCCCCTACTGGAGACCATATACAGAGTACCTCCTCCTGGGGAACCAAGGGGGGAGCTAGAGGTTCCAGCCACTAGGCAAGATGAAACAGAAGGTAGACCATCCTAGAGAGAAAGACAGGCACTGAGAAGCCCTGAGGACAAGGGCGAATGGAAGGTGGGACAGCATGGCCTGATGAAAGAGATTCTCTCAAAGATCTACCATTATGGTAAGTACTTTCGTAACTGTACTGTTTTGATGGTATCTCTTTCATCAGGCAATACCTATGGAACGAGTCCCAAGTAGTACTGACCTGACAGAGAGACAGTCTGGTTAGCTGGAGGCTATAGGCCTAAGAAAGGAGGCCTTGAAGCACCGCCAGGCTGAAGCCTGCCCTTCTCCTAGAGGCAATGTCCAGACTGTAGTATTTAGTGAAAGTGTGGCCAGTACTGCAGGTTGTAGCAGCACACATTTCTGCAGCTGACACATTCCTGAATCAGGCAACAGAAGTAGCCATGCCTCTGGCTGAATGGCCACGCACAACCCCAGGAAGTTCCTTACCGTACTTTCTATAACAAAAAGTAATACAGTTGGCCAACCATTTGGACAGGCTCTGTTTGGAAACTGGTATGCCCTCTTTCCCAGGGGCAAAAGAATCAAAAAGCTGTAAGATATTCCTGCAGTCCTTAGTACAGTGAATATAATATCTAAGTATTCTATGTACATCAAAAAAATGGAGCAATGCTTCCCCTGGACTGGCATGCTCTGGAAAATAAACAGGCAGGTGGGTGGTTTGATTCAGGGTAAACTCAGACACCACCTTTGCATGAACTTAGGGTTGCTACGCAAAGACACCCTGTCTTTGTGGAAAACCAAGTAAGGAGGCTCACACATTAGAACATGAAGTTCAGAAATTCTTCGAGCAGTGGTAATGGCAACTAAAAATAATGCTTTACGTAGCAGAAAGTGTAGCTCACATGCTATGGCTTGCTCAAAAGGAGCCACAGTAAGTTTATCTAGCACAACATTTAAGTCCCAAGGCAGGACAGGATTGCAGATGGGAGGCTTCAAATGAAGAATGCCTCTCAAAAACGTATGGGATACCTCCAGTTGTGCCACTGTACAGCCATCGATCGGCACATGGAATGCTGAAATGGCAGCCAGGTGCACTTTAATGGAAGAGTATTGCAGTCCAGTGTCTCAGAGGGACAGCAAGTACTCCAGAATCTGATTCACTGGACAAGTGAAAGGATCCAAGAGATAGGAAGCAGACCACAGGGCAAAGCGCTTCCACTTCATGGAATAAGTGGCCTTAATGGAGGGCTTCCTAGCTGTCACCAGGACATCAGCCACCCTTTGAAATACCCCAAATCTAGCCATGGCTATGTCTTCAGGAGTCAGGCATGAAGATAGAGTGATTTGAAGTCTGGATGGATCAAGGTGCCCTGCTCCTGTGATAGCAAGCCTTTGCACAGAGGCACAGACTGTCAACTGCTGCAGTAAGGGAAACCAGATCTGACAAGACCAGAAGGGAGCAACAAGTATCAGAACTGCTCCTACCATCAGAAGCTTGACCAGTACCTTCTGAGTTACAGGGAAGGGAGGAAAGGCATAGAGGAATCTCCCTTTCCAAGAGAGGGACAAAGCATCTCACCAGAAAACTCCAGGCCATGCAGTGAGTGAGCAGAAAAGCGGCAGTTTTGCGCCAAGTGGAGACACAGAAAGTTCCAACTCTGGATTACCCCACCGGTCGAACAGGTCTTCTACTACCGAGGTCAGCTGCTGCCACTCATGCATTCCAGACTGCAACCTACTTAGTCTGTCTGTCAAGATGTTTTGGGCACCTGGAACATGGACTACCAACAGTTCTAGACCGTGGTCTAGAGCCCAGTACCAAAACCCTCATTGCTTCCCTGCATAGGGGGTATAAGTAAGTTCCCCCTTGCTTGTTTATGTAGTGCACTATACTGATGTTAGATGTGTGCACCAGCAGAGGCCCCGGGGGCAGATCATTTTGGAAAGCTTGCAGGCCATACAGAACAGTCCCCATTTCTAGGACATTTATGTGAAGGGAACTCACCACTGCAGTTCATGTACCTTGGGTCTGGCAAGACCCCAGATGCGCCCCCCCCTAGCCTAGCCCTGAGGTGTCCGTGGTGAGGATCTGATGAGGGGTAGGGACCAGGACTGGAACCCCTTTGAGCAGATTGCTGGGTTCCATCCACCACTTAAGCACCTTCTTTACTGGCGAAGAGACTAGAACCTTCTGTTCTAGATCATCGGCGCGCCAATCCCATTGGACTCTTAAAGTCTACTGGTGGATCTGCATATGCAGCCTTGCCAGGGGAACCGTGACAATAGCTGTTGCCATCAGGCCCAGAAGCCGCAGGAATGTCCTGGCTGTGACTTACCAGTTGCTGTAAAGTAGCTGGGCCTGTACAGTTAGACGTTCTGCCCTGTCCTGGAACAGAAAGGCTGCTTCCTGGGCTGCGTACAGTATAGCTCTGATGCACTGGAGATGCTGGCAAGGAGTCATGACTGACTTGGGTAGACTGACTGTGATCCCTAGAGCATTGAAAAGCTGCCTGGTACATGCTAAGGTGTGAGACAGTTGCTCCTTGGGACTGTACTTTGAGCAACCAGTCATCCAAATAGGGGAAGATGTACAGTCCCTCCCTCCCTCCTGAAGGCTGCTGCCACCACCGCTAAGCATTTGGTAAAGACCTGTGGCGCAGATGACAAGCCAAAGAGCAATACCCTAAATTGGTAGTGCTACCCCTGAAACAACAACCTGAGGTACTTCCTGTGGGGAGTGCAACCCTTTATGTGCAGATATGCGTCCTGCATGTCTAGGGAGCAAATCCAGTCTCCCTGTTGCAGTAGGGGCAGCAGGCCTTGCAGGGTTACCATCCTGAACTTCTTGTTCTGAAAGTTCAGATTTCCCAGGTTCAGCATGGGCCTCAAATCCCCTGTGGATCTGGGGATTAGAAAGAAGTGGGAATAGAACTCTCTGTTCTTCTGATCCCTGGGAACTGGCTCTATAGCCCTTTTCTGCAGCAGTGTGCGGACTTACTAACATACTAAAATGCCAGCAGAATAGGCCTAACGGTCTTTCGTGTCTGCTCGTTTGGTCAGCCCCCACCCTGGGTGCTGACCTTGCTGTCCCCTCGCCTTCTCTCTGGCTTCTCCTTCCCAGTTCCGGATATTCTTGCTGCATTGGATTTTGCTTCCAGAACCCTTCCCTGTACCTGTCCCACCCCTCTTGAATCCCTCCACTGTCTCTGCCTCCACCAGCCCCTAGGCAGTGCATTCCATGGCTCCACCACCCTTTCAGTGAAGTAGCACCTCCTCCTTTCTCCCTGAATCTTCCCTCCAGCTTCCACCCATGCCCTCTAGTGGCCCCTCCTCCTTCCTTCAAGCACCCTGACTGTTCCTCCCTATTTACCCTCTTCATGTACCTGAAGACCTCTATCATGTCCCCCCGGTCCCTTCTCTCTTCCAATGTGTACATATTTAGCTCTTCGGGCCTCTCCTCATAGGTCCTGTCCCCCAAGCCCCAAATCATTTTGGTTGCCCTCCTCTGGACCCTCTCCAGGAGGTTAATGTCCTCCAGTACTTCCTCCAGTAACACTGGTATGTGGTCTGAAGGGTAGCTTGAATGGACAGGAGGTAGGTCTGGAGGCCACTCCAGAAGTTCTAGAGTGTGGCCATGCTCAATGAGCTACAGGACTCAAGCATCTGTTATGATCTCCAGGTGCCACCTTCTGGAGTACTAGAGGGTGGGGGTTTGGTAAGGAGTCATGCTGAAGCAGAACCGGCAGCTGGGGCTGCACTTCCACTTCTAGGGTTTTTTTCCTGTGGTGAAGGTAGGGGCAGGCAAGGCTGCATCCCCTCTGTGATTGCCCTGCTGTCAGGCTCCCGACCTGGGCCTGTGGGTGGCATGATGAAAGGGCACCCTCTGCCCACTTTTTGGCTGGGTGTGGTAAAGTGAGTGAACTGACCGCAGAGTCCTTCCTGAGGCCTGCAGGTCAGACAGAATATCCTGCACATCTGCCCCAAAGAGTTTGTGACCTCTGAAGGGGGTGATTGAAATGGATTGATGGAAATCACTAGCAAATCCAGACACCAGAAACCAAGAATGCCTTCTGAGGCAGATGCCAGCCATGGCTGCCTGGACTGAGACATCTGAAATATTACAGGAAGACCTCAAGAGATGCTTACCTACATCAGCCCCAGTCTGGAGGGCCTTAAGCATCTCCTGCTTCTGGGGACCCTCTGGAAGGGCCCGGGCTGCTGCTTTGGTCTTTTTCCAGAGGGTGTTCTGGAATTTGACCATATGGGCCTGGTAATTGTCTATTTTAAGACCCAGTGTGGCAGAGGCAAAGGTCCTTTTGCCCATGAGATCCAATTATCTTGACTCCATGTCAAGCGGGAGAGAACCAAGATGTTCAGGTCTCTTACACCTATCATGGGCTGCATTTATCACAACTGACCCAGCCTGAGGTTGCTTGAGGAAAAAAAGGCTTCCCTGAGAGAGCCTGGTACAGTTTATATGCCTTTCTGGGCATAGCAGGGATCAAACTTGGGCTGTACCAGGCAGCCACAGTGGCATCTGCTAAGGCAGCCAGCAGAGGATGAATAATCAGTGGGAGAGAATCTGGTAGCTCCAGAAATTCAACCAGGTTTCTCCCGGTAATATCTTACTCCTCAGCATCAAACTCCATAGCTGTTTGCAGCTGCTTCATCATTGAGATGAAGAAAGGGTCTTCAGGAGAGAAACCTCTGAGTATATCTGGTAGAGTCCTCACCTACTGAGAAAACAGGAGAGGCAGAATAAGATGGGCTCCTCTCCTCATCTTTCTCCTCCTCCTCTTGTGGGATGAGGTCAGGGATGTACTACTAAGCCTCATCGATGAACTCTGAAAAGTACAGAGAGGGTGAGGACATTGACGCCCTAGAGTGAGCAGAGCACATCGACATGGTACGTATCAATGCAGGGGCTGGTATGGTAGGCACCAGCATCGTTGGGCCCCGAGGAGTAAGACCCTGAATGATCTCCATAAAGGAAGAGATCATTGTCTGGACATTGACAGTGGGTGTCATTCTTGGGCCGCCTTGCAGAATCAACGGTGGAGGCTGGGTTCCCAGCATCAGTGGAATGGCCTGGGCCATTAAGGGGGGGAGGCAGGAACCCCGACGTCAATGGGCCAAAGCAGGTCGGGCAGAACTCACTGCCAGCCGCTCCTGAGGAAGCTGGGGTTTGAGCAGCAGGGGATGCAGCGTTGGCGTCAAAAGGCCCAACGTCGATAAGCTGTCGCCGGCTATGGAAGGGCCAGCAGAACTCAGTGCCAAAGTTGACCCTGTGGTAGTGAGGGTTTGGGTGGCAGGAGGCGTCGCCACCAAGGCAGACAATGGACTGCAGTGGCAGGCACCCAGAGCGGCGACTGAGAGTGTACCACGTGGGGACTTATCAGTGCTTCTTTCCCAGTGTGTGTGTCTCCCAGAAGATTTGTCTCGGGCCTTGGAAGAATAGGAACCCATGGATGATGCCGGTGATGAGGAGCAGCTTCTTGCCTGGAGTTCCCTCTCCATTCTGGCTACCTTCTGTTCTAGGAGGAAGGACTGCAGGGTTTCTGACAGCACCAACAGATAGCCTGGTTCAAGACATGGCAGATCTCACGGGCCTTAATGTCGTGGGCCTCGCTGAGACAGTGGATGCAGGCATCGTAGTGGTTGTAGATTTTTCCACCACACCTGCAATATCTGAAGAGTTTTGTGGAGTCTGTCAACATACACAATGACGTGAATCACTTTAAAAATAAAAATAACTAACTGATTCCATAGGTGTGGCCTGATGAAAGAGATATCTATCTATCTATCTATCTATTTATTAAGAGTATCAGAATTACAAACCTTTGAGTCAGGGACTCATTTACAAAGGCTCCACATCAAATAGTAACATAAAATAAAACACAATCTGGATGCAACCAGGGTACAATTATAACAGCAAATTTACAAACTACACAAATACACAAAATATGCAAACATGCAAATATACAAATTACACAGGGTTAACAATAGGTATAAACCACTAGAAGCAAGAAAATACAGAAAACAATGTATAGATACTGTTCAGCGGGGGTTCAGGCAAAAGGAGAACAGACAAGTGGAGTAGTCCAATGGTAATGGTTAGACAGGAACTGTTGGGGAGGTAGAGGGGGAGGGCAGAGAACAACAAGTGGGGGGTGGGTAACAGTGGGGAGGTGGGAGGAAATATAGGGAGCTGCAGTCTGTGAAGATATTGTCTAACTTAGAGGAAGTTCAGGGTATGCGGAGTTAGAGAATGAGAGATATGTAGGCACTAGAAACAGTCATAGCGATTGGCAGCAAGGAGATGCTGTCTGAGCATATTTTTGAAAGCACATAGTTTGCTGGCAGAGGTGATCTCCAAGGGCAAACCACTGTGCCAGAGAGGAGCCCTCTGCCCCAAGGAGGTCCTACAAAATGGAACTAAGAAAGATGCTTTAGAGGAGTTTCTGGTTGAGCAGGTAGCAGGGGCCAGGGTAAGGAGGTGTTGGGCAGTAGAGAGGAGGAGGCCAGTAGCTATTTTCTTGGCTAACAGGCAAGTGTGGTAAGCAAGAATTCCCCCAAAATTCAACCAGTCTGCTTGTTTATATAGCTCACAAGTGTGAGTGAGTCGATCGCAACCTGTGACCACTATGGATAGCACTGAGCTGGTAACAGCAGGGCTTCGGGAGGCATGCAAGACCTATGCCAGAGAGAAGGCTGATCCTGATATTCACCGCCTTACATACCGCCTTACATACCTGGTCAATATGCTCCTGGAAGAACAGGGTGGGGTACAGAGTGACGCCAAGATATCTGAAGTGAGTCACCTGTTCCAAGGGTGCAAGCTGGCAGTTAAGAATATTTAGAAGAGTGCCTTTGTATTTGTTATGTGGATTGACGAATACCATAACTTTGTTTTTGTTTTTTTGTAGTTTAAAATAAGTTTTTGGCAGGTGAACCATGATTCAGATTCTGAGAAAAACAGTTGGAGATCTTTCCGCAAAGGGGGGGGGGTTCCGGATGGCTACAGTAGTTTACTGCATCATCCACGTAAAGTAACATCTTCCCAGAGCAGGCTTGGGGGTAGGTGTTGAGGAACAGGCTGAACAGGAAAGAAAGACTTGAGCCTCGTGGGACTCCAGAATAAACTGACAAACAAGTGGAGAGAGTTTTGTTGATTTTTACCCTCTGTGACTGGCCACTCAGATAGTTGTCAAATCAGGAGGTGACAACCACGGAGAGGCCAAGAGACCCCAAGAGTTGAGAGAGAATCAATTAGGAGCATGTGGTTGACCATATCAAAGGCCTTAGTTAGGTTTATGTACACAGACTCAACTAGGTGACCACAGTCCAGGGCCTTATGTATAAAGTCCATATACTCCAGAAGTGCTGTGGTAGTACTGTGGCCCTGCCTGAGCACATGCTGCTGCGGACATAGAAGGCAGTAATTCAGGAGATATTCAGAGAGTTGATCGGAAGCTATCCTTTCAAGGGCTTTGGAAATGGGGGGGGTAGAATACAGATTGGGCAATAATTACTGTGGGAGGTTCTATCGCCACTTTTAAAGATAAGTGTAAAAACAGCAAATTTCCATCTGGAGCTTGAGTAGCACGCTCTGAATTAGAGGGAAGGGAAGGGAAGGGAGGGAAGGGAAGGCATACAGGAATCTCCCCTTCCAAGACAAGGACAATGCGTTTCATCAGAAAAACTCCAGGCTCCGGAGCGAGCAAGCAGAAAAGTGGCAGTTTTGCATTGTGTGGGGATGCAAAAAGGTCCAACTCTGGACAACCTCATCTGTCGAACAGATCGACCACTGAGGTCAGCAGTTCCCACTCATGCATTCTGGACTGTGACCTGCTTAACCTGTCTGCCAAGACATTTCGGGAACCTGGAACATGTATTGCTGACAGTTCTAGACCGTATTCCAGAGCCCAGTTCCAGACTCTCATCACTTCCCTGCACAGGGGTTTAGAGTGAGTTCCCCCTTGCTTGTTAAAATAATGCAATTCATTGACATTGTCCATCTGTACTAACAGAGGACATGGGGACAGATGAGCCGGGAAGGCCTGTAGGCCATACAGGACAGCTCGCATTTCTAGAAGACATTACGTGCAGGGTGGTCTCCACTGTGATCCGTGTACCCTGTTGTCTGAAGGGCCCTAAGTGTGCACCCCAGCCCATCCCTGAAGCATCTGCAGTTAAAATCTGGTTGAGGGGGAAGGGATCAGGAAGGGAACCCCCCCCTTAACAGGTTGCTGGGTTCCATCTATGACTTGAGCACTTTGCGTACAGGAGAGGTTACTAGAACTCTTTGTTCTAGATCATCTGTGAGCTGGTCCCAATAGACTCTTAGGGTACACTAAGGGATCCTCTTGTTCAGTCTGGCCAGATGTACTGTGACACTGGTCACTGCCATTATGTCCAGGATCCAAAGGAATGTCCTGGCTCAGACATACTGGCTTTTGTGGACCATTTTGGCTTGGGCCATCAGATGTTTGGCCTCATCCAGAGGCAGGAAGGCTGAGCCTTGGGCTGTGTCCAAGACTGCTCCTATGTACTCCAGGCACTGACAAGGTGTCAAAATAGACTTGGGTAAGTTGACAGTAATCCCCAGAGCTTCGAACATCTGCCTTGTTTGAGCTAAGGTGTGCAAAAGGTGATCCTTAGAGTGGGCTTTCAATAGCCAGTCGTCCAGGTAGGTAACGACATAGAGGTCTTCCCAGCAAAGGGCTGCTGCCACCACTATCCAGCATTTGGCAAAGATTGGCAGCACAGAGGATAAGCCAAAGGGCAATACACTGAATTACATAGAAACATAGACTTTGACGGCAGATAAGGACCACTTGGCCCACCCAGTCTGCCCATTTCCCTACCTACTGGATAAGCTGCAGATTCTAGTTAACCAACAGCCTATTTCCTGCAACCCCCCACTATAATTGCCTTATGTCTGTCCCATGCATGTTTGAATTCCTCCACTGTTTTAGACCCCACAACCTCTCCAGGAAGGCGGTTCCATGCGTCCACCACTCTCTCCGTGAAAAAGAATTTCCTCACATTACCCCTGAGCCGTCCCCCCTCTAACTTTAAATTGTGCCCCCTTGTTCTTACACATCTCTTTTTCTGAAAGATGCTACCCTCCTGGACTTTGTTGATTCCCTTGAGGTACTTAAAAGTTTCTATCAAGTCCCCCGTCCCTCCTTTCATCAAGGGTATACATATTAAGCTCTCTCAGTCTCTCTTCATATGGTTTCTGATGTAGACCCTGCACCATTTTAGTTGCCTCCTCTGGACTGCTTCCATCCTGTCTATGTCCCTCGTGGATGAGGGTCTCCAAAACTGCCGCAGTACTCAGATGGGGTCTCACCAACTGTCTGTATAGAGGATAACCACTTCCCTTTTCTACTTGTGATGCCCCTCCCTATGCATCCCAGTATCCCCCTGGCTTTCCCTACTGACTTCTCACATTGCATACCCACCTTTAGGTCATCCATTATTGTTGTTGTTAGTACCTCCCCTGCTATTGTGTACTCTTCTCCTGGATTTTTATTTCCCAGGTGCATTACTTTGCACTTCTTTGCATTGAATCTAAGTTGCCATATGTCTGACCATTCCTCCAACCTTGCCAAGTCCCTTCTCATCCTTTCTACCCCCTTGTGTATCAACTCTGTTACAGATCTTTGTGTCATCCAAGAGGCATACCTTTCCTTCCAGACCCTCTGCAATGTCACCTATAAAGACGTTAAAGAGGACTGGACCCAGTACTGAGCCCTGAGGTACTCCACTAGTAACCCCCCTTTCTTCAGAATGTGTTCCATTCACTATTACCTTCTGTGTCCTGTTGTGCAGCCAGTTTTCTACCCAGGCTACCACTCTGGGACCCACTCCCAGGCTGGCTAACTTGATTATTAATCTTTTGTGCGAGACTGTGTCAAATGCCTTGCTAAAGTCTAGGTAGGCCATATCCACAGCCCCTCCCTGGTCTATTACTTTGGTCACCCAGTCAAAGAAATCGATTAGATTTGTCTGACATGACCTTCCTGCTGTGAATTCATGCTGCTTTGGGTCCAGTGCCCCACTGGCCTCTAGGTACTCAACAATTCTCTCTTTCAGAAGTGATAATGTTCTCCCTGAAACAGGAACCTCAGATACTCTCTGTCAGGTTTGCAAATTCTCATGTGAAGATAGGCATCCTTCACGTCGAGGGAACAGATCCAATCCCTTGCTTGCAGTAGCAGGAGCAGGCCTTGCAAGGTGACCATTCTGACCTTTTTATACTCTATAAAAAAGTTCAAGTCACTGAGATCCAGAATAGACCACAGGTCTCCTGTCCATTTTGGGATGAGGGAGTACAGAGACTAGAACCTTGTGTTTCTTTTTCAAAGGACACAGGTTTTATGACCCTCTTTTGAAGCAAAGTCTGTACTTCCTCCAGGAGCAGAGGAATGTGGTCTGGAGGATAGTATGTTGGCATTGGTGGATGATCTGGAGGTGTGTCCAGAAGTTCCAGAGCATGACCCTGTGCTATGATTTCCAGGACCCAAGCATCTGATGTCACCTCCTTCCACTGACTTAGGAGGAGGAAGAGATGACCCCTACAACCACTTCTGAAGGTTATGGTGGTTGAGGGGTGTACAGGAAGCCAAACAGAGCCAGTGGTGGCAGCTCCTGTTGCGCCACCACCTACAGGGGCTTCTGAATATGCACCTGGAATGGTGCCTGGGGTGAGCAAGGCTCCTGCTCCTTTGCCCTTTCCTTGTTGTCTGGTGTCCGGACAGTGTCTAGCACCAGCTGGGAGAAAAGGTATCCTCTGCCTACCCCTTGGTTGGGTATGATAGTGGGAGTGTACAGACTTCATTGTCCTACCTGAGGCCTGAAGGTCAGAGAGGATATCCTGTACATCTGAGACAAATAATTTATATTCTCTAAAAGCGGCACTGAGAATGGAATGTTGTACATCATTTGCAAACCCAGGGATCAAAATTAAGTTTTGTAGCCACTAGCCAGCATGGCTAGTGACAGCGAAAATCCATTAGCCCCACAGACTTTTCCATTGGCCCAGGTAGTGTACTTACTGAAATATTATTTTCACCAGTACAAGCATGCAGGGCTAGTTAAAGAAAAATCTTACTAGCCCGAAAGAAAATCTACCGGCAGTTGGCTAGCGGGCAGGCGCTAATTTCATCCCCTGAAACCCTGCCACCTTAAGCCAGGAGTACCTCCCTAGACAGAATTGATCGGCTCAGCTTTTCCGGACTGTTGACAGATTATGCAATGAAATCTGTTTTCAGCCCAGAGAAGCTTTTTCTCAGTTGAGATGCGAGGAGTTCACTCGATTCTTTGCAGATAAGGTTGCCAGCATCAGGTCTGGCATCGGTCCGACCTCTCCTATAAGGGATTGCAGTGGTCGACAGGAAGTGGTATGCACCTGGTCTATCTGGTCAGATTTCTGCCAGCTGGAATTCATGGATATTGTGAAGTTCATCCAAACACTGTACCCAACTAGTTGTAGTTTGGATCTGGGCCCTACACCCCTTCTATTGGGATATGTAGATGTTATCTGACTGATCCTTGCTGAAATTGTCTAGAAGTTTTTGGAGAGGGGGGGTCTTTCCTGACCCCCTCAAGGAGGTGGTCGTTCGACCACTCCTTAAGAAATCCTCCTTGGATCCAGACTGTCTAGCCAACTACCGGCCTATCTCTAACCTGCCATTTGTTGGTAAGGTTATTGAAAAGGTGGTTGCATCACAATTGGATGATCATCTTACAACTCACAATTTCTATGATACTCCCCAGTCTGGTTTTAGGAAGAAGCATAGTGCGGAGACTGCTCTTAGCCGAGTATTGAATGACCTCCTAATGGCTAGAGATCGAAAAGCATGTACCATTCTGGTCCTTCTTGATCTCTCTGCTGCACTTGACACTGTAGACCATGGGGTGCTGTTGGAGCGCCTGTGGCTCTTTTGTGGGCTGTCTGATACAGTACTTAAATGGTTCCATTCATACCTCACGGGCAGGTTTCAGAGAGTTGCCACTGGAATTTATTCCTCTGGTGCTCACTCCCTGCTTTGTGGGGTGTCGTAGGGCTCCATTCTGGCCCCCATGTTGTTTGTAGTGTACATGCTGCCATTGGGAGATATCAGGCGATGCAGTCTGAGTTTTCACTGCTACGCAGATGATACTCAGCTGTCTATGTCCTTTCTGCCCAGACAGAATGGTGCACTCTCCGTGCTAAATAATTGCCTTAATGAGATCAGAACCTGAATGAGCTCCAGCTGGCTGAGACTGAATCCAGAAAAGACTGAAGTGCTGGTAGTGGACCCAGGTCATCTGAGGGCGGGTTTGGGGGCTGGACAACCATCAGGCTTGTTATTTGGTGGTATACCGCTCACTGCCTCAGACTGGGTGTTATTTTTGATGATGGTCTGACTCTAAAATCTCAGGTGTCAGCTGTCGTCAAATCCTCTTTTTACCATTAGAGGAATATTGCCCGGATGAAACACCTGGTTCTCCCAGATGATCTTCCAACACTGATCCATGCCTTTGTCACTATCCGTCTTGATTACTGCAATTCCCTCTACTGGGTCTACCAGGGGTTATCTGCCGCTTGCAGCTGGTGCAGAACGCGGTGGCCAGGCTTCTGACTGGGACCTCTAGGACCAATCATATTGCGCCTGTGCTCCGCGAGCAGCACTGGCTGCCTGTTCAGTGGCAGATCACCTTTAAGGTTGGCTTGCTAACCTTTAAAGCCCTACACGATCAGGGACCCAGTTACCTGCAAGATCTCTTGGTACCCTATTGCCCCCTCCGTCCTCTCCGATCCACCGACAGGGGACTGCTGGAGATTCCCAGGGTACGACTGAAGACATCTGGTTCTCGTGCCTTCTCCTTTTTAGCTCCAACCCTATGAAATTCTCTACCTCGTCAGTTAAGAGAATGCCCTACCATTGTTAGATTTAAAACTGAGTAAAACATTTATTTAGTTGATTTAGCCTTCCCTAAATATGGATTTGTTTTTATTGTTCTTGTTTTTAATCTTTTTATGTTTGATGTGATTGGTTTTATGTAAAACACCTTGGTTCTGATAGGCGCTACAGAAATAAAGATGATTTGATTGGACATATTCCTGAGGCAACAGCCCTGGCTGAGGCATCAGAAATATCATAGGCTGTGTGAAGTAGTTGGTTTCCTACATCATCCCCAGCTGTGAGAGCTTTGAGAAGCTCCGATTTCGGTGTACTCTCTGGCAAGGCTTGTGCAGCTGCCTTGGCCTTTCTCCACAGTGTGTTCTGGTACTTGACCATGTGGTCCTGATAGTTAGCAATTCTAAGTCCCAGGAAGGCCGAGGCAAAAGTCCCCTTACCTAGCACATCCTAATCTCCTGGACTCTTTATCAAGAGGAAGAGAACTTAGGTGTTTTGGTACCCTTGATCTATCATTGGCAGCACTGATGACTACAGTGCGTACCTCAAGTTGTCTAGCAAAAAAGGATTTCCCCAAGGTAGCCATATACATTTGTCTACCTTACTTGGTGTGGCAGGAATGACATTTGGCCTATGCCAGGCAGCAGAGGTGGCATTCTTTAGAGCCAGAAGGAGAGGTGGGATCACAATAGGGGGAGCATTAGGTCACTCTAAGAAATCTATTGGATTTTTCTTGGTGGTATCCTGTTCCTCTAAGTCAAAACCCATGGCAGCTTATAACTGCTACATCATGGGAATGAAAGTGGAGCCCTCTGGGGTACAGACAGAGTCCTCAATGCAGGTGGAGACAGTGGAACTAGTGCCTCTTTCATAGGGACTTTCCACATAGTCCTCAGGTTCCTCCTCTTCATCCTGCATCATTAGATCAGGTTCCTCTTCTTCATCTGACTTCATTAGATCAGGATTATATTCAAAGTCATTGTTGGCCTAGTCAACAGGTAGTAGGGAGTGCACTGGTGGGTTCATTGGTATTCAAGGAGGCAGCTGAGGCACAGCCCTATGGTACATCATTGCGGGGGGTTTGAGTTCCAGGCCACGTCAATGGGCCTCCTGGAACAGGAGAAGAAGACAATAGGTGTCAAAGCATGTTCATGAAGGACAACAGTACCGCCTGGATGTCGACGCCCCTGTGGTCAATGGGTGCACCAGTTGAGGCTGACGGAGAAGGCAATGCCCCACCGACATCAATGGCAACATACCAGCTGTATTAGGCCTGTCAGCACTCATGCCATGCCCTGACCTGGAAGTTAGGTCGATGGTCGGGGGGCCATGAGCAGCGTCGCTGCTGGAGAGGTTGATGGTGCTGTGGAGGTTGTACTTGCTGTGTGGAGAGGCGACCTGGAATGCAGTGGGGAGGTTTTCTACTTCTCCTTGTCCTTCTCCTGATGTTTGTGCTTATGGCTGTTGGATTACTTCTCCTGGGATGTGGATGACCGAGACCTAGGGGAATGAGACAGCGACTTGGCAGAACTCTTTTGCTGGAGCTCCTTCTCCATGCAGGCTACCTACTGTTTTAAAACGTGCTTCTCTAAAGCCCTTTGTCATCATTACTGGACAGCACTGCAGGCCTTGAGTTAGGGTCAGAAATCAAGGGGACAGTCTGACCCCCTGCTTCCAAAGTAGGGGGTCACTATACCAAAATTAGAAATTTTCGTGAAATACAATAATGGCTTTTATTTAAAATGGCTAATATGTCTCAGCTTGCCTGTGGGTGGAAAAACTTTTTTTTTTTTTTTTTTTACTAATAATTTAGCCTTTTGTCTTTTTTATTTTTTTTTTTATTTGTTAAAACACTTGCAAATCAGGCACGCTTGCATGTTATGGTCTGGGCCGAGGCAACAGACGCAGATGTCATGAGAATCGCCAGTGTAAATCTTCTCACCATGTTCACAATATCATAGACGGCTCCTTCGATGCCATGCCATACATGCCAGTAAAAAAACAATAAAATCACTTAGTAAAGTGATTGCTTTACTGGCCTGCAAGCACAGCGGTAGCACTACCACTTGTAGTGCCGACAACTGGAGTCTGGGATCGAGCCTAGGGCACTGGTGGGTTGGCCAGGAGAGAAGGTTCGAGCGTCCAATGGACCGCTCACCTTCTCCATGGTGGGTGGGTAGAGGGCTCCTGCAACAGTATACCTCCTGGCCGGTGGCTAGAAAGGTACAGTTACGTAAGAACTTACCGTAACAGTAGATCTTCGAGAGAGGCTCTTGCAGTAGGTAATTACAAATAGGACTGAAGACAGCAGGTGTCAGGACCCCACGGAAAAATTTCTAGCTAGCAGTCTGTGGCGGGGGACCGCCCCCATATCAGGTGACCGGTGTCAGGCGACTTCAGTATAAAGGTGAGTCCCCACGCCCTTCCAGTCACCCCACCAAGGGCCAAAAAGGCAAGACAAGACAGAGAAGCGGATATTTCCTTCCTGGAAAAGGAGCTGAAAAAGCTAAGGGGATGGAGGGTGGGAACGTATTACCTACTGTAAGAGCCTCTCTCAAAGATCTACTGTTACGGGAAGTTCTTACGTAACTGTACTAACTTACTTCGAGAGGGCTCTTGCAGTAGGTAATTACAAATAGGACTGAGTCCCAAGCAGTCTGGAACAAGGAGAAGTACACAGGAGGAGGAAAACTACGCAACCATAGAACCTCCGGCTGTGAGGGTCTCAAGAAATTAGACCTTGCAGAACAGCCAACCCGAAGCCTGCTCTATGGCGAGAGGCAATGTCCAAACTGTAGTGTTTTATAAAGGTATGGACAGAAGTCCAAGTTTTGGCTGCGCAAATGTCAGCTGCAGACACATTCTTAAAACAAGCCGCAGAGGCAGCGACACCCCTAGTGAAGTGGCCTCTGACTTGACCCGGCAGGGACTTGTGATACTTGCAACAGAAAGTGATACAATGAGCCAACCATTTAGATAGGCATTGCTTGGTAATGGCATTGCCTTCTCTTTTGTGAGCAAAAGAGACAAACAGCTGATCAGACTTTCTGAGATCCTTCGTCCTGGTGGCGTAGTATCTCAGAATTCTATGAACATCCACAGAATGCAAGAGGTACTCCCCTTGACTGGAGTGTGGAGTAAAGAAAGCAGGTAGCTCAATGGATTGATTCAGCGTAGATTCTGCTATCACCTTAGAGAGAAACTTAGGGTTGGCACGCAGAGCCACACGTTCCTTGTGAAAACTCAAATACGGGATTTTGCACATCAAGGCCGGAAGCTCGGAAATACATTGAGCTGAAGTAATGGCTACTAGGAAGAGAGTCTTCCAGGATAGGAATTTCAGGTCTGCTGAGACTGCTGGCTCAAATGGAGGCAGGGTAAGCTTCTTGAGAATGAAATTCAGATTCCAAGGAGGGGCAGGAACATGAATAGGGGGTCTCAAGTGGAGAACCCCTCTGAGAAAAGTCTTAGAGACTTACAACTGTGCGAAAGTTCTGTCCCCAAAAGGAACATGATAAGCAGAGATGGCTGCCATGTGAACTTTCAGGAAGGAATGACTGAGACCCAGATCAAAGAGATGGCGCATATAGTACAGAATTCCCCCGACAGGGCATGAGAATGACTTGAAATCCTTGGAAGAGGCCCAAATAGAGAACCGTTTCCATTTCATGGTGTAGGTAGATCTAGTGGAAGGCTTTCTGGCCTCCACCAGAATCTCAGCCACAAGCGGGAAAGACCTCGAATCAGGCTTGAGCTACATCTACAGGGCCATGCATGCAAGTGAAGGGATCTGAGACCTGGATGAACCAGGGTCCCCTGATCCTGGGTCGGCAAAAGTTGCAACAGAGGAACAGGAAGAGGAGGTTCCTCTGAATACTGTTGCAGAAGACAGAACCAAACTTGCCTGGGCCAGAAAGGAGTGATTAGGATCATGTGAGCTCCTTCTGAGTCGAGTTTGTATAAGACCCTCAGAATTAAGGGGATCGTGGGGGAAGGCATAGAAAAATCTGTCCTTCCAATCTAGAGACAGAGCATCTCTCCAAAAGATGTCTCGCCCTGGACCGAGAGAGCAGAAGGCGGGAAGTTTTGCATGGTGAGGAGATGCAAACAGGTCTACCTGAGGTGTCCCCCAGCACAGGAAGATATCGTCTACCACCCCCTGATCCAGTTCCCACTCGTGAGCTTGTGCAGACGACCGATTGAGGTGGTCTGCCAGCGTATTTTCAACCCCCAGAACATGAACTGCCATAAGGTGAAGGTTGTGTTGTACTGCCCAATCCCAAACTTGCACTGCCTCCCTGCAAAGAGGGTAGGAACGAGTTCCTCCGTTTGTTGATGTAGCAGACTATGCACATATTGTCCATCTCGACAGCCAGATGACCAGGAAGCACATACAGATGCAGAGCTTGCAGAGCATACAGCATGACCCTGAGCTCGAGCATATTTATATGAAGAGTCTGCTTGAGCCTGGACCAGGAGCCTTGAGTCCGGTGAGACCCCAAGTGGGCTCCCCAACCCTCTCCCGAGGCGTCTGTTGTAAATGTTTGGGAGGGATGTCTGAGGCAGAAAGGAATTCCCCGGCAAAGGTTCTCCTGAACCATCCACCACTGTAAGTCCCGAACCAAGGGGTTGGAGACCAGGACCTCTTGGTCTAGGTCGTCCACCAACTGATCCCACCGAGACCGAAGCGTCCACTGAGAGAGCCTCATGTGGAGCCGAATGCAAGGGACTGTCAGAATAGCAGCCGCCATGAGCCTGAGGAGGCAATGGACTGACCTGGTGCTGACCCACCTGTGACTGGACAGCAGGCCTGCATGAGCCTGGAGGGTGTCCACCCTGTCCAGCAGCAGGAATGCCATGCTGGAGGTCATATCCAGGATCACCCTGATGAACTGGAGCCTCTGGGATGGGATCAAATGGGACTGGACCTTGTTGATGGTAATACCCAGGCAAGTAAAGACCTGAAGGGTAAGGGAAAGGGAGCGCAGAAGCTCCTCCCTGGATGAGGCCACCAGGAGCCAGTCGTCCAGGTATGGGAAAACCTGCATTCCCTGGGTATGCAGGTGAGCCACTACCATGGAGTGGCATTTGGTAAACACTCGGGGGTGCCGAGGAAAGACCAAATGGGAGGGCCTTGAACTGGTAGTGGTCCCCCTGAAACAAAAAACGGAGGTATTTGCGGTGGGAAGGGTGGATAAGGATATGCAGGTAGGCATCCTGCATGTCCAGGGTGCACAGCCACTGTCCCTGCCAAAGTAAGGGCAGAAGGCTCTGCAGGGAGAGCATTCTGAACAGTCTGTACTCTACAAACAAGTTCAGGGAGCTGAAGTCTAGGATAGGCCTCACGTTTCCCGATTTCTTCAGAACCAGAAGAAATGGGATTAGTAACCTGTCCCCCGAAGGTGGGTTGGGACAGGCTCTATCGCCGCCTTCAGCAGAAGGGAGGATATTTCTTCCCGAACCAGAAGAAGATATTCCGGGGAGTAAGACGACCGTGAGGTTGTGAAGAAACTCGATTGAGTGTCCTGCTGCTATCAGTTGGAGCACCCAAGCATCTGAAGTGATCCTCTCCCAACCAGGTAGATGGAAAGAGAACCTCCCTCCTACTGGTTCCTCTGGAAGGTCCAGAGGCTGCGGGAGAGGAGCAGAGTCAGGAGGTGTGGGGCAGCATCACGGCTGAAGCTCCCAATGCTTTTTTAGGTGAGGGAGGGTGCTTGGCAGCTGGAGGGGCTCGACATATGTTGGCCCACTGCCCTGAGGTTTCACTTTGGGCCGAGAATGTCTGCGAAAAGAGCGATGCTGACCCTGAGGGTGCCTGTACATAGAGTCCACAGACTTTAAAGCAGTGCCCTTCTCTTGCAGATCAGTGATAATGTCCTTGACATCCCCACCGAACAGCACCGAACCCCTGAAGGGCGTGTCTTGGATAGCAGACTGCACCTCCCGGACCAAACCTGACACCCGAAGCCAGGCATGATGCCACATACCTACGGCAAAAGCCAAGCTCCAACCAGCAGTGTCCACTGCATCGTACATGGCACTGAACATGTGCCGACTGGCCGAATGACCAGAACGGACTAGATCCGCTGCTTCCTGCTTAGTCTGAGACTCAGGAAGGGAGTCCAACTTGGCTTCCACCTAACTCAGGATCGCCTTCTGGTAATCCCCCATATGTGCGACATAATTCAAGGCCCTTATTCCCAGAGTGGAAGAAGCATACACCTTCTTCCCATACTGGTCCAGGAGGCAAGATTCTTTGTCAGGTGGAGACGAGCTGAGATGCTTAGGATTAGCTGTACGGCCGTGAGCGGTGCTAATCACAACCGAGTTGGCTTTGGGGTGTGTATTCAGAGACTCCACACCCTCCGGTGTCTGGTATAGCCTATCCGCCTTCCTCGGAAGGGGGCTAATGCCGACGGTTGCTTCCAAATAGTGGAAACAAGGTCCACATGAGGCTCGATCCGGAGTGGAATCAATGTTGGAGCAGTTTTGGGCAGATTCAAATGAGCAGTGAGTTTCTTCCGCTGTGGATCTGGCTCCAAAGATTGCCACTGGTGAACCACCTGGATCTTTCTCAGCAACTCCAGAAAAGAGGAATCTTCTGGAGGTGACTTTGGAGGAGTCCTAGGCCTGGGATGGTCTGGAGTGCGTGGTTCGTCATCTGGACTGGAGCACCCGTTGAAGCTATCCAAGGTCTCCGAAGAGGAAGAAGACGACTCCTGACGCGTGGGAGGAACGGACCCCTTGGGCAACCCTCGGGGAAGCGTGTCCTCCCCGCCCTGGCACCTGAGGGCTCACCTCTAGTGTTGGGAAGGGGGGAAGGAGTCTCTCGCCTCCGATGATGGGGGTCCGGAACCAGGTCCGGCGTTGGCAGACAGCTCTTCACCTCCCTGGTAAGCTGAGCCTTGGCCTCAGACCACCAGGAAGCCAGAGTCTCCTTCAGGTCCACCGATGGCTGAGGGGGCAGTGAAGGAGGAGGAGGGGAAGGATACAGATATTGGGGGTATCCGTAATGCGAGTATCTGTAGCCCATGGTGGGAAACCCAGCGTTGGGTACTGAGGCGTCGGGTAGGCCGGCATTGGGTACTCATGAAGCAAGAGGGATAACGCGGGTCCCAGGTAGGACGGCGTTGGATAAGATGGGGTTGGGTATCCAGGAACCAGGGGCTCTGACGGAGCAGATGGTCCTGGGAGGGGCCCAGCAGGCGGGCCAGGTACAGGAGGCCCGGTGGGCATAGAGACGGCGTCCGGTAAGAGACAGTTGCACAGTGCTGGATAGGCAGGCATCGGAGCCGGCGTCCGAGGGTCCGACATCAGGTCATCTGGCCCAGCAGGAAGGAGATCTGATGGGACCGTACCTGCGTCCACAGTGTCGCCTGGGGAAGGAAGACTAAAATCCCCGGGGTCCAACAGGGGAGACACTGGAGCCTCGGTAAGCAACGGCAAGCATTGCGGTGAGCCGAGGATGGACTGATCAGTCGGGTCCAGCGTTGGCTCCAACGCCGTGAGTCTGTCAGAGAAGCCAACGTCCGCCTTACCGGCGGGGTCCAGGCGGGCATCAGAGGAGCTGGCATCCTACTTATCGGAACTGACACCTGAAGGCTGCAAGGGAGGAGTGGTCTTGGCGGGCGTTTTAGAGGCTGTGTGCTTCCCTCGAAGGGTCGGGCATCTCAGCGACCTTGTCCGTGTGGGTGTCAGTAGCACCGACGTTCCGGCTTACAGGAGCCGCTCGACCCAGAAGGCCGCACGGTAGTGGTCTTCCCAGGAGCAGCTGCCTCCTTTGACCCGGAGGCTCCCGATGGTCCCAAGCGTGAGCCCGATGGGAGTGACGACGACGCCTTAGAAACCTCTAAGATGGCCGTCGATGAGCGATCCCCCAGAGGGGACATTACCTTCAGCAAGGCAACTCCAGCGGAGTTGCGGTGACAATGGAAGAGAGTCCCGTCCCGGTGCTTCTCCTTCTTTTCACGGTGACCCTCAGGAAGTGAGAGCCTGCCGAAGCTTCTTCAGCTCCTTCTCCATGGAGGAGGACATCTTTTTCAAAATATGGGCCTCCGGGGACTGCAGCCTCTGTTTGCGGGTGGCGGCGTTAAACTGCCGGCAGTGCTGGCACTTCCCCATGGGGTGATCCGGGCCTTGACAGAAGAGGCACTGGGAGTGTCCGTCCTTGTGCGGGAGCTGGGCATCGCAGGAATCGCACTTATTTTTATGCGAACTGGATGGAGTAGGGGACAACATACACGGCAGATACTGAAGAGATTCTGATGAGAAACTCGAAGAAAATCGAAAAAAAGAGCGGTAATAAAACCGACGACTGACTGACGAAGCAGTGAACTTAACCACGAGGCGCTTTCACAAGCAAACGGCGGGAAAGAACTGGAAGGTGGGCATGGGGGTGGTCCCCCGCCAGAGACCGATAGCTAGAAATTTTTCCGTGAGGTTCTGGCGCCTGCCGGCTTCAGTCCAATTTGTAATTACCTACTGCAAGAGCCCTCTCGAAGTAAGATCTATTGTGCCAATTGTCCTCAGCATCATGGGATGGTGGGACGCAGCAGACATCTGTGTAGCACTCACGGGAGCGTGTGTCTCCATTGGACATTACTGCCCATCCGTGGTCACTGCCTGGGGAGGTACCATGCAAGAACAAGGAAAAACCCTGACAACTGGAGGCACGATGTCATATCACAGCACCATACCCACCACTGGATCCTGTCCTCCTGTGTCCTGTCACCCTCCGATCTTCACCTCCACTTGCAGGCAATTGGATATTGGTAAGGAAGCACCGAGGTGCAGAAGACAGTCCCACCTCAGGGGTGCAAGCCGGGGAGTTGCCTGCCGGTGTGCTGCGGGTGGGTCAGAAGTCTGGGGTCCCACGGTAGGGAGGATCTCAGGTAGGGTGGGAAGCAGCTGAGTAGCGACTGAGGGAAGGTCCAGTGGTTAGTGACTGGAGGCGGAAAAAAGTGACTGCTTTACTTTGGAGAGAAATATAAAGTGGCAGCAATCACAGCGGCATATCTGTAAGCTGTCACATGAGTATGGCTGATGGTGGGAAAAGAACTGAGGAGGCATGGGGCTGTCCATGTTTATGTAGCAGCTGACATCTGACGTTATTGTGGGTGGCCACTGCAAAGGTTTCCAAGTGGTCCTAGCACCTGGCAGCTGTAAGTTCCACAGGTGTGGCATGATAAAAGAGATTTCCTTGAAGAAGATCCACCGTTCCCTCGTGGCAGAGCCCTTTCCTCATCTTCAGGAAAATAAACTTTTCAATGTTGTCCAGTCTATCCTCCGCGAAATCCTTTACTTTGAGATGTGTCTGTGCCATAAATATTTTAATAATTTAGGTATTTTAGTAGAGTGCAAAGCTTTGTATATAGTGCAGCTCTAAAATCAGTGTGCTGCTATCCTGCCCTCTCGAGCACCCCCACCTTATTCTGTACTCCTTTTGTTACTTATGTATTGAAAAAAGGGTTTATTACTCTCCTGTGCAGCTGTGGACCTGCACGCCTTCTATAATGCACCGTACTCTACTTTTTCATTCTGTCCCCAGAATCTTTCTCTTTTTGTTATCTATGGTTTTTATCCCCTGCACTTCCCTGGCACCTGACTCCGTCTGCAGCCCCATGACATACCTACACCCCCCGCACCTCTCTAGCCTCTACTCACTTGCCTTCATCCTGCCATGGAATACCACCCAGGCAGGGTAAGGAGGATATACCCCCAACAGCATCCTTATTGAGCGGTGCTGATGCAGCAGAGGCATGGGGCCAAGATACATGGGGAACCATCACCTTCAGGGGTTAAGGTCATTTTCTGGACCGCCAAGACACTGGCTGTGATGGTGCCATGTGCAAGCATGCACTCAAAGTTAGCAGCTATGTGGAGTCAGGCAGAATCCTCCAAACCCCACCAAAAGCACACTGACTAGTGCCTCCACTTGCAGTCTCCCAAGGGAGCTACAGCAACTGGGTCACACAGCCTCCTTTTCCAGAGAGAGGCAGCATCTGCTGGGACACTCAGTCCCCATCTCCATGGCGACCCAGGCTCATTCATGAACCCTGATCGCTAGCATTGCAAGGGGGTAGCACTACCGCTGTGCTGAAGGGGCTACCTCCTCCCTTAACTTCACCTGCAGCTCCTTGGACAACCATGGAGGCCTTCAGCTGACTCTCTTGCCATTGTTATCCATGGGGAACGCATGTCAGTACACCCCATTTTTTAACCCTTCACGGTCTACAAACTATCCAGTATAAAACAGGCTTTGATATCCTAGCCATCTCTTTGGTCTAAACACATCACCTGACCATTCATTAATGTCTGGTATACACAAAGTTTATAACTACCCTACCCTAATCTATCTAGTAACAGCCTAACCTAATGAAAATAAAACCTTTTTTCCATTAAAATAAAAAAGTTTTACACTTTTAAACACATAAAATTCAACAGGGCATGGATTTCTTTAAAACAGATACACTTCCCAAGTTCATTCAAAGTCACTCAGCATTTTTTTTTAATCAAACTCAGCCTAACTACAGTAAAATAAAAATGTTTTCATTAAAAAAAAGTTTCCATTTTTTGTATTCCATTTTATCGGAGTCACAGCACCATATAAACAAACAATTCTCAATGTACGTTGAACAATATGTAACATAGCCATGCATTATACAAACAATTTGGTTCATCATGTACCCTGGTTGTTTCTTAAAGCCAGTGATATCACAGAACTCAAAGCACAATAAAATACGGGGGACTCCTGTATGCACAGGTAGCCTGAGAGCAATAACCCATTCTAGGGCAAGGGTTTCTTAAAAATTTGTGCACTTCCCGGGTTTGTTGAAAGTCACTCAGCCATTGGCCTCGTGTCTTAAAATTCACCTGGGGCATGCATTAATTCTGCAGAAATGCATGCCTTGTCGTGGGTACTTGTTTTCTCAGCACTACTGCATAGTCCTGTGTGCACTGATTTAGTCTCAATCATCTACCTCAGCTTCTCAGAATCATCTCTCCTGACGTTTAGTGTCCAGGCCTTATTTTTGGTAAAATAATTCCCTGTATCGACTCAAATTCAAATCTTATTGTGGTAACTGTTACCCCTAGGCCCTCCAACCCTTTTTGTTCTGACCATCTCATCCCAGTTACTCAATACAGATCGAGTACCACATCCCCTCTTGTCCCACTGCCATGTGCTGATGAAGGAAATGGTCCTACACTGCTGACATTAAGAAATGCTTCCAGTGTTACTTGGGCACGTCACCTCCCAGTTTAGATCTTTCTGTTTTGCAGAAAAAGTGTCACCGCTGGTATTAGCAGCACTCAAGAGTTCTTAAAAATGTTAATTTCAGGACCTTTCAAAATGTTTTTTTTTATCATGACAGAGATTAACAAGACATGCATGACGGGGGCATTCAAAACAAGTTACTATATGTAATACCGTCATTTCAAGAACTAAACAAAATAACCACAATCAACATAGAAACAGCCGGCCTGGTGGCGCTGAGGGCTGAGGTGCTGGATGCCTTGCCTCGCACCACGCCGGCGACCTGTGTTCAGGAATGAACATGGATCGCCGGGGGTCGGCGGGGGAAGAGAAGGATGGAGCGCCCGATGGCTGCTCTCCTTCTCTGGGAGACAACTTGCAAGCTCTCCGCCATGATACCGCCACCTGGGGAGCTCGGGTGGTAGGTGCGGTAGACGGAAGTCAATCAATCAATCAATCAAAATCTTTATTTATTCAGGCGAACATCATTGAGCATAGCTCATTTACGAGATGGACCTGATTGGTCATAAACAACAAAATGGTTTAAACTCACAAATATGCAAATAAAGAATGAGTACAGTAACAAAGACTTTTTAAGAATAAACAACAAAGAATGAGCAAATGCAATAATATACACATATATATACACAAGGCAAGTAAGCAGTGGTATTGGGCACCAGAGCAAATATAGAGAAAAAAAAGAAAAGTAATGAGTAGGGGTTTAGGAGGTAGATAATATAGAAGTTAATGGATGAATGCATGAACAGATAAGGAGGGGAAATCTAATGGGGGCAGGGGTGAAAAGGGGTCTGAAGAGGCTAGGAATTGTGGAAGCAGTTGCATATCTCTGGGAAAAGATTTAGGTACAGCTTTTTGAAGGAGACTACAGGAATGAAAGTGTTCAGCTTCAGGGTCTTTTGTAGAGAGTTCCAGATGTGTGCTAGAAAGTAGTTGATTGCAGCCCTTCCATTGGAAGTAGCAGCAGCAAGGGAATGGGGCAGACGTCAGCAGAGGGGCGGAGCAGGTGGTGTGTCTTACCGCACCTCCTCACTTGTTGGCCCTCATTGCACGCTGATGTCAGGGAAGAATATAGGGAAAAATACCTCTGTCTCGCCTAGGTGACGACTCCTCACTGCGCGCCCTCGGATCGTCGGGGCAGACTCCGCTGTACAAGGTCCACGATCAATGGTTGGGGAGTTAGGGAGGTTCTCCCCACCCCACACCAGGGGGGGTAATCCGGCCATCAAGGGACTGTGTGGGACCAAGTACTCTAGGGGCAGACTCCGGTGAGAAGAAGGACAGCGCAGCAGAGAAGACAGAATGAGTGGTGAGAGGGGGCAGTAAGATGGATAAATATTAAGTAAAAAAAATTAAAAAACATAGAAACAGACAGACAAATTATTTATTTAACCACACAAAGCTGTACCACAGATATAAAATGACAAACCACAGACCACAGACAAAATAATTAAGAAAAACAGCTCAGACTAGTGCTCACAGGGCTACCTTGCATGCCAGCTGCACAACCTCCTCTCCCCAACAAAACAAAATCACTATTTTCAACTAAGTACATTTGCAAAGCTACAAACAAACAATGGTAACCTAGCTGTACAAGGCACTGTGAATATTTTTTGTGAGCGATCTGGTTCAAAGTACTCCACTTTCAGAGTACACATAGTTTTAAAGGTTTTTTGCTCGACAAGCAGGGACAGACTTCTCTCCCACTCTCTTCATAAGAATACACTGAATGCATGGGCATACAGTTAATTTCAGTACTACGTGACCTCTAATCCAATGATACATTGCAAGCGTCACCTGTGCGCCCAACTTCACCATTCACAAAGTTAGCCCTACACTGCAAATTGGAACTTTGCAGGGTGGATTAATTTTGCGAATTTGTGAATTAATCCACAAAGAGAAGTTAGCCAACTACGCACAACTCTAGCCACCATTATCACGTAAGAGTACTTGGACATTAAGGAGAAAGGTTCCCGTTCTAAGCTCACCTCTCAGTTGGGAGAGATGTATGCAAGGGGGTAATAGTCAGTATAGATTCAAGAGGGTATCAGAGAGTAGAACTAGAGATGAATGCAACTTGTAAATCCATTGCGATTGAATGGATATGTACTTCTGAAGACACCTTCCGAGTTTTCTTGTGACTGAAGCCCACCATGGACTTGGGGTTTGTCACTGCTGCTGCATTAGAGAGTCCATAAATTAGGGTTACTCACCTGTAACCGTAGCTGTAGGAGTGGTATATGGTGTACATCTACACTCCAGAAGAATCCTTTCCTTTTAAATTCAGCCGGAATACTGGCTCCTCCCACCCACCCAGGTGCTATCCTCCTCAGCACCGCACCATGACATTAGATCTTACATGCTGGAAGCAAGACCAGTATGCCACTCACCAAGGGAGGTCAGGTGGGTTGTGTGGATGTACACCATATACCACTCCTAAAACTACGGTTACAGGTGAGTAACCATCATTTGTAGGAACGTGAATATGGTGTACTATCCACACTCTAGCGGACTCCTAGCAGTTCTCTGGGAAGAGGGAGCAAGGCGCACACCCCCTACTTAGGGAACAGAGATTGGAGAACTGAGGCCTCAAAACCAGCATCCTCATGTGACCCAAGGTCGATGTGGTAAGGGGTGATGAAGGTGTGTGCTGATCGCGAGGTAGCAGCCCTTCAGATCTCCTGGAGTGGGATGTCCCTGGAAGCAGCCATGGAGGCAGCGGTATGTCTGGTGGAATGATCCCTGAGCCCTATGGAGGCTCCCTACCAGCCAACCTATAGCAGAGGGTGATGTAGGAGACTATCAACCTGCCAATCGTCCACTTAGTTGCCGGTCTGCCAGGTGAGGCTTCAGCGTAGGTAACAAACAGCTGGTGAACCTCTCCCCAAACTCCAGCCATGAGTGCTCTCCTTAGGTCCAATGTATGGTGCCTGTGCATGAATTCCGAAGTTGTAGTCGTAAAGTACACTGGGAGCATGATCACCAAGTTAAGGTGGAACTCCTGGACAACATTCAGGTGGAACTTCGGGTTGGGGCGGAGGACAACTTTGTCCCTGTGGAAGACCAAATAAGGAGACTCCACTGAAAGAGCCTTGAGCTCACTGATCCTTCTGGCAGAGGCGATAGCCACCAAGAAAGCAGTCTTCCACGACAGGTGAGAGATGTCACAGCTGAGCATCGATTCAAATGGAATGCCCATGAACATCGTCAACACTGGCAACAAGTACCAAGGTGGTGGAGGCTTACGCACTGGTGGAGACAAGTGGTTCAGGCCTTTGGAAAAGCACCAACCACCTTCTCCTGTACCATCCTCGGCATACCAGCTCTTAACCAATATGCAGAAATAGCTGCCAGGTGCACCTTGGGGGTTGCCGACTGGAGGCCCGACAGAGAGGGACTACAGGTAGTCCAGAATGCTCGCCACCAGGCAGGACAAGGGGTACAGCTCCTTGCCCTGACACCAAATGGAAAATCTCTTTCATCTGAAGGTGTAGCATTGGTGGGTCAACTGCTTTCAGGAGGCCTCCATGACATGGAGGACCTCGTCAGAGAGACCCAAAGCCTGGAATTCTAGCTGATCAGGAACCAGGCTGTCAGGTGCAGGGACTGAAGGTCCAGATGGAGGACACCCCCACCAAGAGCAGGTCCTGGCAGAGAGGCAGATGACACGGAGGCCTGCTGCTGAGGCTGAGAAGATCGGGGTACCAGAACTGGCATGGCCAGTCTGGAGCCACCAGGATCACCTGCGCCATGTCCCCCCACACCTCGATCAGTACTTTGCGAATCGCGGAAAGGGAGGGAAGGCGTACATGAGGCCTGGGGTCCAGGGCCTCACAAAGGCATTCTCCCAGCAGTGTCCCACACTGACAGGGGGGCAGGCACAAAACAGCCTCAGCTTCGTGTTCTCCTGGGAGGCAAACAGATCGACCCGGGGAGTGCCCCACTGGGGCAAACAGATCGATCTGAGGAATGCCCCACTGGAAGAACAGGTGGTCGACTACCTCCTGGCAGAGGGACCACTTGTGAAGAGCCTTGCCCACTTGGCTGATGGGGTCTGCCAGCTGGTGAGATAAGCTGCCCACATGAATCACCAGAAGGTCAGTGTCCAGACTGCACACGAGAGTCCAGGTGCAGAGAGCTTTGCAAGGTAAAACATGGTTGTAGTGTTCTCCATCTGGGCCTGGATGACCTGAGCCTGAATATGTAGAGCGAAGGGCGTTGATGCCAGATGCACTGCATGGAACTCCAGCAGGTTGATGTGACACTGGGACTCTTCGGGGGCCCATAGCCCATGGACTCTGTGGTCCCCAAGGTGGCTCCCCAGACCAGCAGGAAGGTGTTGGTCGTGAGCATGACCAATGGCACTGGCTGGACAAATGGAACTCCTTCCTGGAGATGGTCCAAGATTAGCCACCACTGGATGGCATCCCACATCTGCTGTGTCACCATGACCAGCTGCTCAAGGCGACTGCGACACTGTGATCACTGCCAGGCCAGCCCCCACTACAGGGAGTGGATCCTCCAGCAGGCCTAATGGACAATGCTGGTGCAAGCCACCATATACCCCAGGAGGCGCAGAAGTCACGGGCAGGGTGCAATTGCCCAACCTGAAATGAACGGGCAAAGGAGGTAAGATCTGCCGCTCTGTCCACTAGGAGCTGGGCCGTGGCCCTACGGGAGTCAAGCTCTGCCCTGATGAACCAAATCACCTACGAAGGACTCAGTTCTGGCTAGCCTTATTAACCAGGAGGCCCAGGGCCAAGCAGGTCTGGAGGGCCAGATCCCTTGACTGCTCCACCTTCACCCTGAAGGAACTGGCCATCAGTCAGTCATCCAGGTATGGGTATACCCTGACTCCTCAGCACCACAGGAAGGCTGCCACCACTGCAGTGCACTTTGTAAAGACCCTGGGGGCTGCGGATAGGCCAAATAGCATGGCCTAGAACTCGTACATGATCCCCTTCGTGTGGAACCGCAGAAATCGCCGGTGGGATGAATGGATGGGGACATGAAAGAAGGTGCCCTGGATGTCCAGGGAGCAAAATCAAATGTACTGTGTCATTTACAGAATGATCTGGTTCAGGGTGACCATCCAGAATTTGCACATCTGAAGATACTGGTTGAAGTCATACAAATCGAGTATGAGGCACCAGTCCCTCATCCATTTTGGAACTACAACATATCTGGAGACAAACCCAGACTGGCCACAGTGTCTGGGATACAAACCACTGCCTCCTTCTGGAGGAGCCAGGCGATGTCCTCCCAAAAGGTGTACATGTCCTCTGACATGGCATCCCCCCCATGGGGCATGGGTTCGGCTGGGTGGGGGAGCCTCGAACTCTAGAGGTAAACCCCAGCCAACCACCTTGAGCACCCATCTGTCTGAGGGAATGATGGACCAGGCAGAGCCAGACCCCCATGGAAGGTCCCAGGACAGACAGAACAGGTGGGGGGAAGGCTTCCCCTAACCCATCACTGGGCAGGCTTGGAGGCAGCGGCAGTGCTAGTAAAGGAAGCAGCAAACCCCCGTCCTCCAGGTTTCTTGGCGGCAGAAGAGGCGGGCTTCTCGAACCACCAGGCCTGCTAGTGCCCAACAGGGTGCTGAGGTGGTTTGGCTGCAGGGGCAGGGTAGGGATGAAACTAAAAGGGCTTTTTAGATTTCAGGTACTTAATATCCTTCTGTGTGGATGTGATGGAATCCAGGGTGGCACTGCACTTCTCAATGTGAGTGAGATGGCCATCCACCCGAGGTCTAAACAAGTCAGTGCCCAGGAAGGGAACATCCAGCAGTTTGTGCTGGGTATCAGCCATGAAGGTCAGAATCAAATCCACAACCATGCCTGGGGCGCACAGCCACTGCTGCGGCCACGGACCTGACACATGAGTCACCAATGTCCAGGGCCATCTGGAGCTGCTGTTTAGCAACAGCATGGCCTTGATCGCAGAACAGCTTGACCGGCAGTTACAGGTCAGCTGGGAGCCAAGGGAGAACCTGATCCAGGGTGCCCAATAAAGCATGAGCAAAGCTGGCCATCAAGATGGCCAAACTAGCCTGCCAAAGGCAGAGAGAGGTGGCCACACAGACCTTCTTGGCAGCACGGTCCAGTTTCTTGGAGTCTTGTAGTAAGGTTTATCGATGTTCCTGACACTGCCAGTGCACTGAAAGACAAAGTCAGAGACCAACCCTTCACCATACGGTGGTCGGTAAACCCAGACAGAGACCCAGTGGGACTGTGTATTTGCAGGCCATGCAGGCTGATGGCGTGGGGCAGGAGGCAGGGCATTGCCGCAGCTCCAGAGTGGGACCAAGAATGGCCTCGATGACAGGGAAGGCGACCCCAGGGCAGTCGTCCCTGTACAGGATCTTGGTCGGGGGTTATTAGTCCACTTCTGGACAGGCTCCAGTGGGATCCCTACAGATTTAAGAGATCAAGCGGAGCAAGGCCCCAAAAGAAGTAGAGCCCTGCTCCATAGAAAGATCTTCCCTGGACTCATGGTCAAAGCCAGGGGTCCAGTGGGAAGGCATTGAGGATCCCTCCGAGTCCGAGGACTCCTTGAACACCAGCTCAGCCTCTGCATCCCCGCTGACTATGTGAGGTTTGTTGGCTTGCGTAACAGTGATCAACAGCTGACAGGGAAGCTTGGAAAACGAGCATGCAGTCTTAGGAGGAGTGCCCTCCTTGTGCTATGAAGGATATACCCCAATGGGCAAAGAAACCTGCTCAGGCCGAGGAGGTAGCAGCCACGGGAGTGCCAGAGGCTGAGGAACAGGCTGCGGCCTGGGGTCAGAGCCAAGGAGAAGCTGCTGCCACATAAGCTCCTCATAATGGCACTTCTGCTTACAGGGGAACCGATCCTCCGTCTGAGGAGCAGTACCAGCACAGCAGCATCTCTTGTCTGAGTGTCAAGAGTGGGACAGATGGCCACATCGGGAACTGCTTGACCTCAAGTCGCGAGACCGCGACCTGGTCCTCGACTGCCAGGGAACCAGACATCAGGAGAAGCGGTGACAAGCGAAGAGTGCCTGGGAACCCACGAAAGGTCAGACTCCCAGGGAGGAGAGTCTGGTTCAGCAAGCTGATCCGACCCACCCTGGGAGAGAAGAGTTAGGACTAGGATCCTGGAAAGAATAACGTGCTCATGGGCAACCATGACCTGGAAATCTGGTTGTCCAAAACACATTTCCTGTTGTAGTTTAAAATTACTCCTCCAGCCCAAAGAGTCTTTTTCCTGAGTCCCCTGCCTTCCCTAAAGGCTCTTACAAGAACTGCCATTTTATTTTGATGATACTGTAGTCTGATTCTCTAATAGACTATAGCTGTGTTTACATGGCGGTAGCGCTGCAAATACAAAACCACAACAGTGTGGTCCCGACCACTTGCCACCTGCGTTTTTTCTGTCTACAAGGCCCCTCCCTGCACCGCTGCAATCCGTGCTGGTGAGGAGCCGTGCATCACAGGGGAGCCAGACATCTTCTGGCTGAGAACGGGTTGCTGCGGCACAGACAGTCCACACTGCCACTTAAGTTGCTTAAAGCCACTCACTCCTCTTGGCATTCCCAGCTTGCCAGAGAATCTGGGAATGGCTTGGCGAGCAGCTTACCCCGATTAGGTACATGTCCACACAGTCACATCTGCACTGCAGCAACCCGAGCGCACGAGTTACTCCAGTGCAAATGTGACTGTGTAAACAGGGCTTATGACTTCGTTTGAGAGGATCTATAAAATGAGAGTCCTTTTCCTGGAACAAGCAGCTGCTGGTCTACTTTGTTTCTCTCTAACAAACCAAATGAGAGACACCCAGGGTCATTGGCTCTCAGTCCTGCTTAGGTAGGGCTTTTTATTTTCTCAAACTTTTCTGATCCTTCTACCAAAGCCTTCCAAACCCCTCTTCAACAGGATTTTACTGTAGTATCTAACTGGCTCATGGTCAACTGCCTAAAAACAAACACCAAAAAGCCATGGCCATGATCTCGTGTTCCAAATGTTTGCCAGGCTCCCTACCCTCCCATCTTTCTATACCATTGCAAACTCTCCCCTCGACAATGTCCCTGCTTATAAATACCTAGGTGTGTGGCTTGATACCTCACTTGAATTTTCTTCTCACTTTAAGGCCTGCATTCCAACTTGCATCCTAAACTGGGTCTACTCTACCAACATAAGGCCAGCCTCCACATCCCTGTCCACCGGGACCTGATGGTTAAATGGATTCTCCCTGTCTTCGACTATGCCGATGTGGTCATCAGTGCTGCTCCAGCCACATCACTTTACAAACTAGATGTCCTTTTCAATGACTTTTGTTGTTTCACCTCAAACTCTCCCCACTTGACACACCACTTCGACATGTACTCCTCCTCATCCCACCAATCCCTTACCCAGAGACACCTAGCTCACTGCTCCACCTTCGTCTCAAAATTCTGGTTTGGAACGCTTCCTTCCTACCTTTCCTCTCTCCTTAATCCTGCTACTCCCTCCCCCTACAATTCATGTACAAACTGCCATCGTTCCTTTGCCCTCGCACGAGTTCGCACCTCAACAGAGAAACTTGCTTTCTCCTATAGACTTCTGTCCATCTGGAACAATCTCCCCCATCTAACCCGTCTCTCCTCCTCCTTTCCTGCTCTCAAGCGCCTCCTCAGGCCCTCCCCTACTACATCCTGCAACTGTCACGGGCCTTAACTCCTCCATGCCATTTCTGACTTCAGGTGCCACCAGTATGTCTTGTTTCCCACCTGCAATTATATGCCCGCCATTCCCACTGTAGTGCCTGCTTGTAACTCATCATTGTATTCCTATAAAGTTTATTTGCCTACTCTTTGTACTTAACTGCTACATTCAACTCATTTTGTTATACTGTAACTATGCTGACATTACTTTTTACTTTGTATTACACTGTATCTATGTGTTTTCTCCCTTTGTTGTATTTGTACCCCTTGTTCCCAGGTCGCACCTGGAAACGAGCCTCGGCTCTGTGCGCCTTTCCCAGTTATCAAAATTTTAAATAAATAAAAAAAACCAACAACAACAACAAAATGCAGCCCCCCAAAGCTTTTTTTTTTTTTCCCCCACCAACGCTGTCTTTTTTCACAAGTCCCTTGCCTTCCCAAACAGCTCTTAAAGAACTTTTCATTTCGATTAAATATAGCCAGAATAATTACTATAGGAGTGGGAGTCTATGAGAGGCTCTTCACAAAAAAAAAAAAAAGTTGTTTACAAGCTACTGGCCAATTTATGTCTCTGTCTCTCTCAGAACAGCCATGAACAATCTTGTTCAACCCAGTCACAGTTGTCACTCCCCCCCACCCCAGCCTTTCTTTGAAAATGCCTCCTAAAAGCTTTTATCAAAATTGGGGATCACTTGCTAAATGTTTAAAACATTTTTTTTTGTTTTAGAGGATCACCTTTTACAAGAACTTTTCTTAAATGCACAAAATCGCTATTTTAACTCTCTCAGCACCACAGCCTGCCTCATCCACGACAAAATGGCAATTGTGGAGCGCTGCAGAGATCCCAGCCTCAGCGCACTAGGTATAGGGAGGGGGTGGGAGGAAACATACAGACAGATACTCACCATTGCCTGCAATGTTCTGTCATCCAACTCCCACCTCCTTCTGTCATTCTCAGAGGCTGACTGTTTGGTCCATTAGGGTAACTCTGGGGAGTCAGCTGATCTCTTTTCACCCCCCTCAGCAGTCTCATGAGTACCAGCAAACTCCATAGCCACCCTCCTCCTTTACTTCCTCACATGCTACACAGGACAACACACACAGAAAGCAGGCAAGGTCCCATTCAGCAGTCGTGACCTACGCATGTGCAGTACCTAAATATGGGCTGCACACGTTAACCCAGACCTTATCATAATTACTGAGTCGTGGTTAAAAAAGACGAACACTGATCAACAAATATCACTGCAGGGCTACAATTTATTTAGAGCAGATAGAGAGTCTAGAGGCGGGGGGGGGGGTTATCTACGCCAAATCTAAGTACTTGGTCACCAATATTAGTTGCAAATCTCTAGCCAAGGAATTTGAGTTAGTTTCACTGAGCCTTCATCTCCCTCTTCGAATGTATCACTATCCTAGGTGGCTATAGACCCCGTCTGGTGGTGATGAAGTCCTAATCTTTGAAATCCATGTTCGTGAGATGCAAAAAACTGAAACAATATTTCTAGGAGATCTAATATGGACTGGCTGTCACCTACATCACACGGCCTCAAATCCTTTGTGACGAGCTAGGTCTTGGGCAATTAGTCAGTGAACCTACTAGGAACAACACTCTAAATACTGCCAACAGTTCCATTCTAGATGTGGTACTAACCACCCATCCACACAAAATATCTCATTTGGCAGTGTTTCACAACGGCATGAGCGATCATGGAATTGTTGCTTGCATAAGATCTCAAATTAAGGCCCGTCCACAACCCATCTTTATAACAAAAAGATCCTTTCGCAAATTCAGTGCAGTAAACTTCCTATCTGACCTGAGCATGATCAGATGGCAAGATCTTTACCTAACCAAAGATGTCAACAAGGCAGCTTGCATCCTTAATGACAAACTCACTACAATAATAAATAAGCATGCCCCTTTCATCAAAGTAAAGGTACGGAACAATTCCAACCCCTGGTTCACCTCGGATCTCAAGGCAGCCCTTATAGCTCGAGATAAGCTCTGGGCTAAAGCTAGACATTCCAAAGAATCTTCGGATTGGCAGGCCTTTAGAACAGCCAGGAATAACTGTGTGAAAAAACTTCACTCTGCTAAAGCTAACTATTATATTTCTACTCTCGAACAAGCTAAAGGTAACCCTCATAAAATATGGAAGACTATCAAAGATATAGGACGGCCCATGGCCCCCTCTGTCCCAACAAAGATAGTTGCAAGTGGCAAGACTGTGAAAACAAGTCCCTAATCCTGGAGGAACTTAACTCCCACTTTGCCACAGCTGGATTAGCTTTTGACTCGTCACCTTATGCTGGTGCTGCGGTGAGCCAGCATACCCCTCCCGCCACATCTAGTCCTGCACCCAGCCCCTTCCAACTGTGCGAGATAACTTATAAAGAAGTAGAAGATTCTCTTCTTAACTTAGACACCAAAAAGCCAGGGGACATGGTTTGGAACCCTTTTTCCTAAGGTCAGCTACGCCATCTCACTGCCCCAATTCTCCACATCTTCAATCTTTCCATTACATCTGCTACTGTGCCGCCCTGTTGGAAATCAGCACATATCCTCCCTCTATTTAAATCTGGTGACCCATGCGAAAACAACTATAGGCCTATCTCCATATTGCCTATCCTTTCTAAAGTTCTCGAAAAACTGATCCATATTCAGTTAAAATCTCACTTGGAAACCTTCTCTCTCATTAACCCAGCTCAATCTGGCTTCCGGGCTAATCACAGCACAATCACTGCACTAGCAAAAGTAACCAATGATTGGATCTCTGCTATAGATGCTAAGAAGGTAACTGGTGCAGTCTTTTTGGACCTCAGCAAAGCTTTTGATACTGTTGATCACAAACTATTAGTCAATTGCCTTGCAAAGTTGGGTGCCACATACCATACCACCCAGTGGTTCTTAGCTACCTAACTGGAAGATTCCAAAAGTAAAGGCGGAAGGCTTTTTTCTGCTGCCTTGCCAGTTGCAAGAGGAGTCCCCAGGATCCATCTTAGGCCCTATCTTGTTTTTCTGTACATTAATGACTTAGATGCTAACATATCTATGTCCAATCTGCACTTTTTGCAGATGATACTGTGTTGTATACTTCTGGCTCATCGCTATCTGAAGTCAAGGGAGTGTTTCAAGCTGACTCTGCACAACTTGAGCATAATCTAATAAAGGCAAAGCTTCTGCTCAATGCTAAGAAGACTAAAGCAATGATATTCTCCTGCAGTGCTGTCTCAGGCCCCCAATACCCTTGCCCAAGACTTCATTGTCACCATGCTAAACGAGCCTCTGGAAGTTGTAACCAAATTTAAATATCTAGGTATCTGATCGACAATACATTATCTTTCAGTGACCACGAAGATGTCTCTAGAAGGTTAAAAGCAAGGTTAGGTTTCTTCTACAGAAATAGGCCCTTTTCCCTTGAAACTCGAAACAAGCTTGCAGGCCACTTTTCTCCCTACTCGACTATGGCGATGTAATCTATTCCTCCACCACTCTTGCAAATCTAAGTAAACTGACATCCTTTATCACCGCATGCTACGGTTCATTACCAACTCCTTACCGTCAGCACCACTGTGACTTATATGCAGCTGTTGGTTGGACATCCCTACTACTAGACGCCTCCTCCATGCTGGGCTATGGACTCTAAATTGCTCCTGCAGAAATTGCCAAGCTATCTCTCTTCCTTATTAGTATCTCACATAGTGCATACTTGTTAAGAAAATCTGACTTTATTATGCTTGACATACCAAGGACGCGACTTCTTTGTAAACGTATATTACATATGCCCTTCCTCCATTTGGAACCAATTACAAACCGCATTGAAACTAACTAGCACAGTTTCAATAAACTTCTACAAATCGCTAAGTTCAGCCAAAATAAAAGACACCTGTAACTGTCATTAAGTCTCTTCCTTCCCATGTGTGCCATATTTATCCACTGGTAAGGTATAATTGATTTGTCATATTAACTGCTTTCCCTTCCCCTTCTACTCCTGGCTTTATCTTTGCTTACGCTCCACTGCTACTCTATCAAATCACTCCTCCCCCCATATCAGTTGTAGACTGTTGTTTGTTCTAGCTGCCAAAATACTGTATATGTATTGCACACACCAGTCATCATGTTTCATCTATTGTATGCAACCTGTAAGTCGCTTCCCTGTCTCATATCAATGTTTACCACCTACGGTCACCCTATGTGGTACCCTTGTATGTATATCCAGCCTGTATCATGTAACGTGCATTTCATGTATATACTGTTAGTACCTATCTGTGTTTGTACTTTAAGTGTTTATGTCACAGGACCTCTTTGTGAATGAGCTTGCTCAATGGAGTTTTCCTGCAATAAACTTGAAACTTGAACCTGCTGCCAGAAGTGGAGGACATAGGGAGCAATTTACAAGATGTGTATGGAAAAAAATGTTTGTTTCTGCAGTCGCCCATGTGCTGATCTATTACAGTCTGCATTAATTTAACGCATGCACAGACTGCTGAAAGTGACTGTTAGATTTTGGTTGCCTGGCGGGCAGAATGAACTCTCATTTAGGTTGTCCTAATGGGAGTTTCTGTTGTCCAGGGCTACTGGGCAATAGAATTTTTCCTAGCCTGCCGAGTTCTGCTTGGAGGATTTCAACCCCCGGAAAGGGCCCTTCCTGAGGGTTGGGACTGATATAAGTCCCAAAACAGGCACCAAGGCCCATGGGGACCAGGGCAGACACAGAGGAAGAGCCCGCCACGGCCTGGGCTGCAGCCTTCTCAAAGGCAACCAGTTACTCAACCAAGCCCGCAGCCGTGGAAACTGCCTGATGGGTGTCTTTGGACTTGACTGGAGGGTCCCATTTGTCCAGATGGCCCAGGAGGAGGCGAGCATAGCGATCCTCCAAGGTGGAGGGATGAAGGGAGTGGCACAGGCAGCAAGCCAGTGGATCCTGATCTTTGTCCAGGTAGTAGATGCACGTGGTGTGCTGATCAGTGCACAACATTATTTGGTCACAAGAGTACCGTATGAACCCGGGACTGGACTTTAAGTCACCTGATTCCATGGGGAACAACAAACCTGAAGCTGAAGCTTGAAGACAAAAATGTGATTTTAGAAGTTAGGGCCTACACCGAACACAGAGCACGATAGAGGGAACCTGTCTCTTCCAGCGGAAAGGAAGATCTGACATCACAGGGTGGTGCCGAGAAGGATAACAGCCGGGTGGGTGAGAGGAGCCAGTCTGAAGACCTTCCGGCTGAATTTAAAGGGGAAAAGATTCTGCTAGAGTGTGGGTCGTACACAATATATAAGTCCATACAACAGTTCTAGGGAGGATTTCCTACACTCGATTGAGACAAATATTACTGGACTTGACAGATTGCTCGTAAAACATGTTTGTTATTGAGAAATAGTACTGTGACTAATTGAACAGTACTACATTAAATGACTAGTTCTCACACAGGTCAATGCACATACTGTAAATAAACTTGTTCCCGTTTCTAAATAATCTGACGTCGGAGTGCCCTGTCTTAGCCTAATGCTGGGGATAGGTATCTGTTAGTGCTAAGTGATAAACAGAGTGATCAGTTAGTAAATGGGGGCTGTAATTCTATAAAGAACTAAAACTTGCACAGTACATGAAGGACCCAACATGTATTTTGGAACAGCATCCCCCCTCCCCCCCACACACACAGATACAGAGCACAAAACACACCCCTAAAGGGTAATTTCTATTAAGTACCTGCCCCCAAACTTCTGATCCATGACTGGGAGAGGGGGACAATGGTAATTAACATGATGCTCACTGCACCCTCCTTCCATAACCCACAGCACACCGCTCATAGTTGTTACAGTGTCAGCTAACAGCATGCAGTGCTTTCAGGTGGGGTGGAGAACCAGTCTGACATCACTGATGCTGCTACACAGACTGACTGGGGCAGAATCTTCATCTCATCCCATAATAACCACTGCTACCCCGTACAAATATAGTGGAGGCTGTACTATGCTGCCAGCACAATTTGCCTTGCGCCAGATAAGAATGTAACTACATGGGAGCCCATCTGCTGCCTCCCACCCTGGGACCATACAGAAACGGTGGGGGGGTCTCATCTCAGAAGCTGTCTCGAAGAGCAAAATATTGTTAAATAAAGGAAGTGTTTGTTTGCAACATGCAGTGCGAATATTGCCAAGTTACTATAAATATTACGGCTTTTGTTTTACTTGGCACCATTTGCAGCTAGTTAAGAGCAGAGTATACACATAGGGCCTGAAAAGCCTGCCTGGATAAATAAGTGTGTTTACATTCAGAGACTAAAGGTTGTGTCCTAGCAGAAAAACAACCTTGTCCCAGCTGATACTGCCACTTGGTCATTTATTAAAACTACTGCTGGCTGATGTTCCCTTCCCACTCACATCACAATGCACTCACAATTTCACAAAGAAGATGCACGAGCAAGCTACCCCTTTAGTGCCATACCAACAGGAAGGTCCAACAGCAAATACCTGAGATCCCTGCTGCAGCTTCTGCCAATCTCATCTCCGCCGCAGCAGCTCAGTGGGTAATCCTCAGCTGGGAAGTGCAGGCAGCGATGAAGCTGGGAGCAGCTCAGGCCCCTACAAAGAGAATTCTCTCACCTCCAGTACAACTAGTAGCCCCAAACAGCATGAAAGAAAAGCCTGCTAACACACAGCAACAGTTTCACGAAGCAGCTGTCCAGCAAACTGCATCTGATTGTCAATATACTCCAGCAGTCTTTGTTTCCAAGTACAGAAAACCTCCCCCACAGGAAGTGAGGTCATAGCCAGGCTACCTCTCCTCTCCAGGCTGGGGCTCCAGCTTCCTCCTGCAGTGTGTGTGTGGTACATCTGACCTTTATTTTATGTAGTGGACTGGACTTTCTTATGGTGACATGATTGTTACTGCTGTGTATACCACAGTCCCATAAACTTCTGTTATATGTTACATGGAATACTTACTGTGTGTATTGACTATGTATTTCTTGTTACATTAAAACACGATTAACTGCAAAACAATATAAAATAAATAATGGATTGTATACAAGGATGTATACCCATTGAGGGGGCTAATTAGGGCTATAAGGCCATGAGCCCGAGGGGCTTTATTGCTCTAATTAGCCCCCAAGAAGGGTATACTTCCGAGTGTTCCACCTTTACCCATTGTTAGTTGAATACAATACATTAGGATGGTTACTGTTATAGAGACTGCATTTGTGATCATGTTATGGCAGCTGAAGGTATCTTGCAGCAAGGAGAGAATGGTGTGTGTAGTGAGTGCTGGTAGGATTTTGGGAGATTTCTGGGTTTGAGAGGGTTTTGTGTAAGTGCCTTTTTTCCAGGTTCTTTTGCAGCTTGTTAATTGGTTTGGCTAGCTTCCTAATGCTATGTTAAGTGTGTTATTAGTGGTATCCCCCCATAGGGTTTAATGTAGTGCAGCTGTGTACTTTTTATTAGTGCAGGTATATAGCTGTAATTGATTGATTAGTGCAGGTATATAGCTTTGATTGATTGGTTACAAGTATAGAGGGAAATAAATGATGGCCTTTTCTATGGGGAAAGGTCCCCATCCATGTATGATATAGATATAGGCTGAGATATTCAAGGGAGTTGCGCCAGCGCAACCCCAGAAATGCACCCTGGGGCAATATTCAAAAGGGGCAATTGTGTGGCGCAATTCCCAATGTGCCGGGGCACAAAGATAATGCATGCGGCACATCTCCCTGGGGGGGCGTTCCCCCAGAGATGTGCTGCATACATGGGCACAAAGCTGAGCCCGTCGAAAAATGTTCACCACCGGCCCAGTGGCGTAGAGGGTTGAGGTGCTGGCGCCGTACCTCAAACCACGTCGGTGACCCACGTTCGGGAACAGACTTGGGGCAGCGGGGGTCGGCAGGGGGGAGAATAGGATCGAGCCTCCGACAGACTGCTCTTCTATCCTGGGGTGGGCTTGCAGATGGCCTCGTTTGGTAGCAGCCCCCAATGGAGACTGGAGGCACTACATGAGCGTTGCGATGGGGAACCAGAAAAGCGGAAATACCGCTTGGTGGCCGCTGGATGATGGCTCTCTGACCCCCCCCCCGACACCTCCGGTGCCTTCAGCGAGCCTCCGTCACCTCATCAGCATCCCTGAACCCTATCGTGAGTGTGCTGGGCCGCCCCACCCAGTGCCTTCCCCCTCAGAGGAGGGGGACCCGCCCGGCGAAGGGTTACGTCTGGGATATCCCAGGGTCCGGCTGCAATGTGAGGGTCAGGGAAGCTCGGCTAGGGCTGGTGGGGGTCGAGGGAGGACTTGCAGAGCCTGAAGGAGTGGGGGTCACCAGAGCACGGCAAGGAAGAAAAACTAATAAAGGAAAAAAAAAAAGACACCACAGGCGAGCTGCCGTATTGCAAGATGCCGCCAGCCGTGGGTGGCTAACCCCCCCTCCAGAAAACCATATACAAGCACCCGATTAAGTCCCTGCTGGTCCAGTGGTTCCCCCCTCCCTGCCTGTAACCGCAATCGCTGGTACTGTTGTTAAATTAATGTCCCTTTTGGTCTAGTGGTACCACCCTCCCTTCCCCCTCCCGTACCTCTGATCGCCCGTAGTTTTGCTGAAAGATCTCCCTGGTAGTCTAGTGGTAACAATCTCAAAAAAACTCAAGCCATGTTGTTTGGGTCCTCGAGCAAAATAAAATCCTGCCCTGCTCCCCTGCGTATCCTCGGGGCCAATGGCTCTCCCCTCGAGACGGTTACCTCCACCAAGTACCTAGGTGTCACCCTCGACCAGCAGCTGGACCTCACCCTGCACATCCGTAACATCTGCAACGCCTCTAATTGCAAACTTGCCCTAGCTTATCATGCCAATAGCTGCCTCACCCCTGCTGCCCGCCTAGCCCTCGCCCAGGGGTCCTCCTCCCCTCTCTCTGCTATGGCCTCGTCACTTTTGCCCCAGTCCCTAAAACCAGCCTATCAAAATGGGACTCAACCTACAACAATGTTTGCCGACTTGATGCTTTCCGCCCCTCCCTCACCCCACGGTGTAGTCTCACAACTGCCTAGAGTGGCTCCCCCGGGCTTACGGTCCTTAGATTATAGGTAACTTCATGACAACATTGTCCGCTCTGGTTCCCCTCTGCCCTTGCCCTTCCCCTTAACCCTAGGGCCCCATCCTACCACCTCAGGTCTGACAACCTAAGAACGCTTGCCTTAGGACCTCGTGACCGCAGGTGATCGGTCCTTCCACATTTATGCCCCCAAACTTTGGAACTCACTCCCAGAACTAGTCAGGGCCTCCTCCTCCCATCCAAGCTTTAAAGCCTCCCTCTGGAATTTCCTGAAACCTTCTCCCCCTGCTCCTGCACCTCATAATCCTACTCCGTTGGCCCTCCCTCCCTCCCTCCCTCACCCCAGTTGGGTGGGGGCCCCTCCCTCCTCCTCACTCCCCCACCTCTGCCCTACTCGCACTTCTCCCCTAGCTCCGGCCCAGCAATCTGGTCCATCCCCCCTGCCTTTGGCACCCTCCTGCTTGCACTTACCATTGTCACCGCTACTGTTTACGCATAGTGTTTACCTTGTCCTAGAGCTAGCCTTGTAACGCCTGCTGTGCTAGGTTACCTTCTTGTCTCCTCAATCTGACTAATTATGTACTCTACCTAGCCGCGTTTTTGAGTTATTTCCTATGTTATTACCTGTATTCCTCCCATGTATTTTCACAATTTACTGATCCACCTTTGTAATGCCTGGCTCTCCTATGGATTTTTCCCTACTCTGTAATCTGTTAATTGTATGATGTCTGACTCCGGTAACTCTCCGGCTCTAATTCTTCCGCCAGAACTGTGATGTACACCGTGATGATACCTGTAACCCCTCCCGGCCGCATTCGGAAAATAGGCACATGGCTGTCTAGTGTGCTTACCTGGTTAACAAAAGCAAATAAATAAATAAATAAAACCTTCCCCGCCAATAACCCCGATCGCCCGTAAAGTTACTTAACATATTTCCTTGGTGGTCCAGTGGCACCCCCAGCCACCCAGCTCTCTCCCCCATCTTCAGCAGGTACGAAGCCACCTGCATACCTCGTGGCTGCCGACCGAATGACTTACAGATCAGCTGCAAGCTCATTGGTCCACACTGTGACCAACAGGCTTGCACGCATACTGTAATAGTCATTCACAACTTTGTAAATGAAGTCATTCATTCACAGTTGTGAATGACTATTATAATATGCACTGTATGCCCATTGGTCCACCAGTGGGGACCAACCGGGCTTGCAGCCGATACTGTAAGCCGTCATTCAGCGGGCAGCCATGGACGATGCAGTGGGCTGGGGGTCCTGTGTGGTGAGGGGTGCCACTGACTACCTGGGAAATATGTTAAGCAACTTTACAGGCGATCGGGGTTACCGGCAGGGAGGGGTTACCACTAGACTACCAGGGAGATCTTTTAATAACACTACAGGTGATCGGAGATATGGGAGGGGAGGGGGATACCACTAGACCATTAGTTCTCGGACTTTGACATAGTGAGCCTCCCCAAAACCATGGAAAAGATCTTGAGCCTCCCCCAGATATTAAAAATAATCATAGGCCTCCCCATAGAAAGACAGCACACTTTACACAGTACACCAGGAATAAAGTGAAATTCCATTGAATAGTTGGCTCATTATATTCAGCTTATTGTAACCCCCCCAACCACCACCATGTGTAACCCATTCCTCAGGACAACCTGCTTGCTCTGCTATTTTGATTTTCAAGCTATATTGCTTGCTACAACACCTTGATGGGTCAGACTGCTTTCTTGGTTTCCACTCTATCAGAAATAACCTTCCTACCCACCTCTGCCGGCCTCACCCCCTCTGTCTCTGCTCTTAAGCAACTTCTCAGGGTTCCTTTTGCTCCCTCCTGCTCTTGCTCCTGGTACTTCTCTGCTTAGCCCTTGTGTTTCAGCTGTTCTGCTACCAGTCTAATTCATCAGTTGTTACCACTCATTATTTGTTCATTGTTCCTATTTGTTTGCAGTATTGCTTATTCTGTACTGCTTGACTCTTTTGCAGTTACCTTTTGAATTGCATTCATCCTCTACATTTTCCTGGGTACACCTGAAATGAGCCTTGGTTCAGTGTGCCTTTTCTAGTCACCAATTTGTAAATAAATACATTAATTTATCTGCTATTATCTTTTTTCAGTTTGTTGTATCCCTTCACATAAAATATCTAAAACTCAAAATTTAAATACAGTATTTTTTTCAGACTTGCTTGAGCCTCCCCTGGAACAGGCTGGGGCCTCCCCAAGGAGGCTGGCCTCACCATTTGAGAAACCCTGCACTAGACCAATAGTTCTCAGACTTTGTCACAGTGAGCCTCCCCAAATCCATGGAAAATATTTTGAGCCTCCCCCAAAAATTTAAATAATCTTGGGCCTCCCCAAAGAAAAATAACATACTGTACTTTGCACAGTACACCATGAATAAATTGAAACCCCTTTAAGTACTTGGCTCACACTCAGTTCTTTGTCTTATACTGACATGGAACTTTTGAAAAAGAGCTCCTGTGATCAAAGGTGTTACCCGAATAACAAATAAAATAAACAAATATTATTATTCAGCTTATTATAACCCTCCCCAAGGCCAACCTACGTACTCTGCTATTTTAATTCTTGAACCATTGTTACGCCTTGTTGCAGTACCTTCATGGGTCAGACTGCTTTCCCTGTTTCCTCTCTATATGAAATAACTTTCCTACATACTTTGCCTCTCCCCATCCTTCCCTGCTCCTAAGCAACTTCTCAGGGATTACTTTGCTCCTTCCTGCTATTGCTCTTGGCGCTTCTGTGCTCAACCTTTGTATTTGGGCTGGTCTGCATCAGGCTCCAAATTGATCAATTACCACCACTCATTGGTTTATTGTTCATATTTGTTTACACTGTTGTTTATTGTATATTTCTTGATTGTTTTACAGTTGTCTTTTGAACAGGGTGCGGAAGATGGTAAAAGCTGAGGGGCTGAGAATCAAAGAAGGGCACTTATGAGGGTACAAGGACACTTTTTCTATACTAGTTTCGCCATACAGAAATAAAAAGTGAGTACACCACTCCGCCCCCCGGTTCAATCTATGCTTTGAAACGATTCACCCCTACCCTTCCCTGATACACCTGAAATGAATCATTCATTTACTTTCCCTTGTCACCTATTAGTAAATAAATAAATACATTAAATTCACCTACTATTATCCTCTTTCAATTTGCATAATCTCTTCACACAAAATATTTAAAACCCAAAATTTAAATACAGTACTTTTTCAGACTTGCATGAGCCTCCCCTGGAACAGGTTGGGGCCTCCCCAGGGAGGCTGGCCTCACCATTTGAGAACCCCTGCACTAGACCATCAGGGACATTGATTTAATAACAGTACCGGCAATCGCGGTTATGGGCAGGGAGGGGGGAACCACTGAACCACCAGAGAATGGGAATTGGCAGGTATACGGCGATTGGGGCTACCAACGGGGAAGGGGTTACCACTAGGCTACCAGGGAATGTCGTGTATGCACATTACGGGCGACTGGAGTTACGGGAGCTGAGGGGCTACCACCAGACTACCAGGGAGCTGTTGTACAGCATTTTCCAGGCGATCTGTTTTACGGATGGAGAGGGGGGGTACCACTGGACCACCAGGGAATATAACATCTGTTCTGTCAGGCGATCGGGGCTATGGGTTGGGGAGGGGGTATTACTTCGGTCCCTGGTACAGGGACCACATGCTGTGCAGGGCACCAGGTGCATTTCGCTGGCCGGCCCTGCTCAACACATGTAAATGGGGCCATAATGACATGCAAATGGCCCCATTTGCACCTTGCATGCATAATGGCCCCATTTACATATCCAGGTCTGAATATCTGGATATTGCATCCGGCGCAGCTCCAGTTGTGCTGGCACATTCCCAGTATGCAGGCCTGTCTGTGGGATGCGCCGGCACATTGTATCTGCGCTGTGCGCATTCTTTGATATATTCAGAAGAGATGCGCCATGGCACATCTCTTTTGAATATGTCCCTTTGTTGCTCCAGCACAACTCATTTGCGCTGCGCAGCCACTTGCGCCATTGCTGGGCGCAATTCTGAATAGCGGGCCCCATAGTGTATAGTGAGGGCTTGTTCTGCATGGAAATCAATCGTAGCAACATTTCAGCTGTTTTGATAAGCGCATGAGCCAGCTGTTCTTTAACATAGAAAACCACTGCGAGCACATCACAGGAGTCAAACAGAAACTTAGGTGACAGGATGGCAGCAACGATTTTCTCTAAAGTATCTGACAAGTGGCACAGTCAAAAAAAAAAATACAACTCACAGCAAAGTACAAGCTTTAAAACTATAAATGGTACAACAGTACACTCCTACCAGAAAAGAAAAAAACACTTAGCATGACAAAATTGGAAAAAGTAACAGAAGTGGCAGACACTATCGGGGGGAGGTGGAGGAACCAGCGCACAGTTCAAAACACTGAACAGCTTTTTTTTTTTTCCTCTCTCCACAGCCTCCAGTTTACCGAACAACAGGATCCCGACAGAAGACACTCAAACAAGACTGAATATCTGTAGACTAAAAAAAACAGTTGTTACTTGTTAAATTCTTTCAAAACTGTTTCACTGCTTACTGTTCTGCCATTTCTGTTACCGCTACTGTTGTACCGTATTTCTTTACACAGTCAGAAATTAAAGTACTTCAAATATTTTCATGTCTCTTCATTCAATTTATGTATTTTTGGGAGCTCTATACACTATAAAAAATAGTGGATGGGCAACTGTGCCCAACCAGCCTGAGCTGCCATCTCAGGGTTCTGATTTCCTGTGACCTCTTGAGCTTCGCTGTCAAGGTCACAGAGGATCAGAACCCCTCTGTGGCGATACAGGCTGGTTGTGCACAGTTGCTGACCCACTATTTTTAGACAGATAGATAGACAGACAGACAGACAGCTATTACTAAGATTACTAGACCTTTGAGCCAGAGGCTCTTTAACAAAGGTCCGCATCAGTAGAGGAACAATGAACCAAACAGCAATATACACATCAACTGGTGAAATAATATACACGGTTAAAACTATAATAATAATGACAATCTGATAAAGTGACAGTAGTAAAGGAAAAAAAATGTTGTAGGTGCCGTATTGGTCCTTAAGAACAGATCCAGAACCAAATGATTTGATACCTTTTATTGGACTAGCATGGATGTCACAGAAAAGAACAAAGTGCACTAGCTTTAGAACCAACCAGGTCCTTCTTCAGAAGCTTTAGTAGTAAAGGCAGTAATTATTTCAACAGAACAAAACATTTAAAAATAGGAAAAATCACGAGTAGCCAAAACCTGGCCTTCTTGGATGATTTTGGGGGCAAGGGTAAGAAGGGCAGCTAGCGGGGTGGGGGGTGGGAGTAGTAGGGGATACAGGCTAGGGTCTGGGTGGGTTCGACAGGGAGAGGATGGAGGAAGTAGGGAGGGTGAGGGCACTACTGGAAAGTTTTCAGGAAGAGGTAAAGCCAACAAGGGTGGGGGATAACCATAGCCATTTGAGGCACGAGAGTGATTTCAGAAAGAATAGTCAGAGCTGCTAAGTGCAGTGAGGTTTCAATGTAGTTCACCTAATATGTATAAACACACACACACACATCAGATTCGCTCGATTTGCACAGCAGTAACTTATATTTGCATTTCCACCTTATAGGCACGTGTTTTGTACTGCATTACTTTGGTAACACCCTATATGGGCGAGTATTATTGAGCGACTCAATAATACGGCTCCTATGTAGAGCAAGTGGGGAAAAAAGAGCACTGAATGGGTATAGCGAGTGTAGTGCTGAGGGATACGTGCTACACTCGTGAGAAAGGGGATAACAAGATTGATTTGGCCAAGCCCTGCCAAACTGGCCGTGTGGCGTAGTGGCTTGAGCCACTGCTCCCGGAGCCTGTGGTGCCAGGTTCGGATCCCAGTGCAGGTAGATATTTTGCTTCCAGGGGAGTTGTTATTTTTCCTATGTCCACTCCCAGGGTTTTAAATCTTATTTGGGGGCTGGCCCCAGAGTTGGGGAGGCGTGCCTCTACAAAAAGTAAATTTGTTTTTGTTTGTTTCTCGTGAAATACACGACCGTCACTGTTTGCAACAGTTGGTGTTGTGCAGTTTGCCCTTTTGATACCGGACAGTTGTTGTCTCGCTTTATGTGATCGGAGGTCTTATGGAGTTGCTGTTATCACATAAAACCCATTACTGTCACTGACTACTGTTGTTTGCATAACTGTTATATTTTAATACCTTATTTTGTTTGTAATGCAGTACTTGACAGCAAACAGTGTTGCCGCACAACTGCTAGCGTATTTTACTCTTCCACCTTATTGTACTGTCTACCCCCAATTCCCCCAGAACGCAGCTGGAAATGAGCAGTTAAAAGCTTAATATGTCTTTTATGGCAAAACTTTTCAAATAAATAAATACATGTATTTTATTACAGTATTGTATTCTGCACTTTCTAGTGTCATTTTGCTCCTGCAGAGAAACACAGAATTCACTGGTAGAAAATTACCATCTGGCCCACCAAGTCTGCCCAGATGGTCCCTGCCTAGTCTGTCTCTGCAGGCCTTATCTGGTCTCCAGCAACACTCCCCCCTCCCTGCCTATTCATAATCTCCTACGTCTATTCCACGCATGCTTGAATCCCCCTACTATTTTCACCTCCACCACTTCGGCTGGCAGTCTGTTCCAGGCACCCACCACTCTTGCAGTGAAGCAGTACTTCCTCACATCCCTCTTAAACTTCCCCTACTTCATTACATCTTGCAACCTGTACACCCCCGTGAGATACGTGTCAGTCTCTTTCATGTCCCCTCCGCTCTCCTCTCTTCCAGGGTGTACATGATGTGGTCATGCAGTCTCTCCTTGTAGGGATTCTGAAGCAATCCCTACACCATTCTACTTGCCCTTCTCTGGACTACCTCCACCCAGTCTGTGTTCTTCCTGAGGTGTGGCCTCCAAAACAGGACACAATACTCCAGGTGGGGTCTCACAAGTAAGCAATACATTGAACACACCACTCCCCCCCCCAAAGATACCTCTCCCCATGCATCCCAGCACCCCACTGACCCTACTTACTGCCTTGTCACATTGCCCTGACACTGAGGTCATCATATATGATAACCCCAAGGTCCCTTTCCTACTTAGTGACTGTCAGTACCCTCGCCCCCCATCCTATACTTATCTTCTGGGTTCCTATGCCATAGGTGCATAGTTTTGTACTTTTTGGCACTAAACCCAACTGCCATGCTCTTCACCACTCCTCGAGCTTTGCAAGGTCCCTACGTACTCTCTCCTGAGTGTCCATCCTATTACAGATTTTGGTGTCATATGCAAACAGGCATACCTTCCCTTCTAGTTTTTCTGCAGTGTCACTTATGAAGAGACTGAAGAGGACGAGTACCAGTACTGAGCCCCACAGCACACTGCTGGTCACTCTCCCCTCATCTGTGTGAGTGCTGTTAACCACCACTCTCTGCTGCCTATCCATTATCCAGTTCCTTACCCATTCCACCTCTTTGGATCCCACCCCTAGGCCGCTCATTTTCTTTATCAGTCTCCTATATGGCACAGTGTCAAAGGCCTTACTAAATTCTGGATAGCCATGACAAGTGCCCTCCCGATCTAGTTCCCTTCTCACACTGTCGAAGAAATTGATCAGATTTGTCTGGCATGACCCCCACCCCCAACCCCGTGAATACATGCTGCCTTTGGTCTTGAAGCCCACTGGATTCAAAATACTCTACCAACCTTTCCTTTAATAGGGTTTCCATTAATTTCCCCACCACTAATGTGAGACTGACCGGCCTATAGTTGCTAGCCTCCTCCCTGCAACTGCTTCTATGCAGCAGGACCATATCTGCTTTCCTACAGTCCTCCAGAACCACACCTGTTTCAGTGGAGCAGCTGGCACCTCCCTGAGCTCCTTTAGTACCCCTGGGTGTATCCCATCCAGTCTCATAGCCTTGCCCACTTTCAGAGCTACAAAGCCCTTTCAGACTCTTTCCTCTGAAAATGGACTTGTGTCTCCTCCCACCCCCTACTGTGAAGACTGAGAAGAAGTACCTGTTCATGATGTCTCCTTCTTGGTCGTTTTCTGTGCAGTCTCCCCCTGCTGCCCTCCTTATCCTCACTTTCCTTCCCCTTGCTTTACTCCTGTCACTTATGTACCTTAAGAAAGACTTTTCCCCCTTTGCTACCCCTTCGATTATACTTTCCTTGGTCTGTATCTTTGCTCCCCTCACTGCCTTTCTGTCTCCCTCTGGTTTTACAACCCACCAACATGGCCACACACTCGATCTGGTGTTCTGGCTGGGGCTTGAAAGTTGAGAACCTCAAGACTGATCAGGTTTCTTGGTCTGATCATTGTACCATGGAGTTCTCGCTTGGGGCCCCTCCCCCTGTGAAGATGGTCAGCTATCTCCCTTTGAGGGGGTTTGTACCCAGAGGGACGTCTGGCGTTAGCTGACCTATCTCGAGTTGACGAGCATGTGCGACTGGCTCTGAGAGGTGGTCACTGCTCTGGATGCCATTGCACCAGTTCAGACAAACCCAGATCTCTCCCTGGGATCCCCTTTGTTTTGAGTGGGATCCCAAGATGATGAAGATCAACGGTTGGAAGTTGGAGCATTGCTGGTGGAAGACCCGATTTGAGGCCAACAGGCTGGCCCTACGTGCTCGCTATGTTGAGTACCAGGGGGCAATTTCCTGTAAGAAGGCAGAATTCCTGCCCAGGAAAATTGCTGCGGGCAAAAACAGACCATCTCAGCTGTTTCGGACTGTAGACAGGCTTTTACATACTGCCTGTCTGCAGCTGAAGAAAACTTTTTCATCCACTTTATGTGAAGAGTTTGCTCTGTTTTTCTCTGACAGAGTGTTGGCCATCTGATCGGGGATCACACCAGGGAGGCAACTGCCTCACAGTGGTTGGGCTAGGAGGTTCAGACAGAGGCACTCTGTCTGTCTGGGAGGAGTTTAGGCCAGTGGAGATGTCCAAAGTGACTGAGGTGCTCTTACAGCTGAAGCACACTTCCTGTGAACTGCACCTGGCCCCAACATGTTTCTTAATGGGATTTTATTTATTTATTCACTTTAAGATGCACCAAGGCTGTTGGCCCCATGTTTGCTGGGACTGGCAGATGCTCAATGGTGGAGGGGATTTTCCCAGTTAACTTGAAAGAAGCACTGGTGAGGCCCCTCCTTAAGAAACCTTCCCTCGACCCCGGCGTTCCGGCAAATTACCATCCAATCTCCAACCTGCTGTTTTTGAGCAAGGTTGTTGAGAAACTAGTGGCACACCAGCTCGAGGATCGCCTTGTGTCCTTGGACATCTGTGAGCCATTTCAGTCTGGGTTTTGGGCCACACACAGCACAGAAACGGCTCTAGTGAGGGTGCATAATGATCTGCTCAGGGCTAGAGATAGAGGAGAAGGTCAATTCTTGTACTCCTCAATCTCTCTTCAGCCTTTGACACTGTGGACCATGTTGTGTTTCTTGATTGGCTCTATGAGTTTTGTGGACTCGCTGGTACTGTCATCAGATGCTTTGAGTCCTATCTCTCAGACAGGGTGCAGTGGGTGGTGATGGGGAATTTCTCCTCCTCCCCAATGCCCCTGTCCTGTGGAGTGCCACAGGGCTCAATCTTGTCGCCAATGTTGTTCACAGTGTACATGCTGCCCCTGGATGAGATCATTCGACAATGCAGTGTGGAGTTTCACTGCTACGCAGATGTTACTCAACTGTATTTGTCTTTTGCCCCTTGAACATCCGTAGCTGTAAATGTGCTTAACAACTGTTTGGCTCAAATCAATGACTGGATGGCTTCCAGCTGGCTGAGACTCAACCCTACTAAGACAGAGCTGCTGGTGATCAAGCCTGGTTGCAGGCGTGATGGGCTGCCACCCGGGGCTGATAGAGAGCTTGTCCTGGGGTCTGCCCTGTTGGTGACTTCCCTGAGGGTGTGAAATCTGGGCGTGATCCTGGACAGCAGATTGATCTTTGAAGATCAGGTGTCATCTGTAGTCAGTGGTTTTGCCACTTGCGGAACACTGCCCAGATTAAGCCCCTCGTTCCGCCCAAGGACCTGCCGACGCTAGTACATGCCTTTGTTACCTCTAGGCTCAACTACTGTAACTCTCTGTACTTTGGGGTCACAGGAGGGACCCTCCACAGACTACAGTTAGTGCAGAACGCAGCGGCCTGGTTACTGACTGGCCTTTCGAGGTCCAGCCATGTGACCCTGGTCCTGCGTACCCTGCACTGGCTGCCGGTCAGGTGGAGGGTCCTTTTCAAGGTGGGTTTACTCACCTTCAAGGCCCTATATGGACTGGGCCCTGACCGGCAACCTCTGCTCACTCCCACCGCTCCTCTGCGAGGGGCCTCCTGGACGTTCCCTGGGTTCGGCTCACGACCTCAGGAGACTGTGCCTTTAGTGTCTCTGGGCCGACCCTGTGGAGCTCGCTTCCATCTGCAGTTCGGGAGGCTCCCTTGATTGAGGTATTTAAGTAGAAGCTGAAGGACCACCTCTTTAGCCTGGCTTTTGACGATATTTGATTTTATCACTTGTGTTCAGTCCGTTGATTGTGGCAACCTGAAGCTCTTTTTATGATGCTGACTTTTATTCTACATTATATTATTGCTGAAAAATATTATATTGCTGTAGTTTTAAAAGTTTGCCTGTTTTATGTTTGTAAGGCGCCAAGAGCCTCCGCGAATGGGCGCCTGATAAATAAAATTGCCTTGCCTTGCCAAATTGCCTTACATGGTATGTTTTCCTTCCTCTGCATTTCCATATACCTCCTGAATGTCACCCTTTTTTCCTCCTAACCAGCTTGGTCATTTCCCTAGAGAACTATAATGGTCTATTTTTCCTTCTGCTTTTTCTAACTTCCTTTACATAGAGGTTGGCTGCCTTAATTGTGTCATCCCTTATTTTCCCCCATTGTGCCTCTACACCTCCCTGGCAATCCCCCACAAAGCAGCTTCTGAGGCGGTCTCCCATTTCTTTAAAATCTGCCTTCCTAAGGTTCAGGACCCTCATCCTCGTCCTTGCGTGGTTTGCCTCTGCTCCCATCTTAAAGAGCAGCTTTTATGTGTAGTGATTAGTTTTACTGACACATATCACGCATTCTGTTAGGATCATTTTTCAGCAATCTTTCTTCAGGAACTTTCATTTGAGTGCTATATCCTCTTAGAAATTTATTCCCCGACCCGCTGGCCAAAAACGGAGCCAGTTTTGCATCCTACGTCCATAGCCTCCCGCCAGCACACGAGCTCCATTCTATGATAAAATGAATGATGGCCAGACAGACGCTCATTGACCTGAATGGGGCACGCCCAGAGTTTTGAGATGACGTCAGGATTTTAAGAAACAGTTACCGACCAACAGGGTCCCTGTTGGTCGAGCGGTCACTCTGATGTCTTAAAATCCTGACATTAAATATGTATAAAACCTTTAGAAAAATCGCCCCATTCAAGTCAATGGGGCACGCACACACAGCCTTCGTTTAGTAACATCACAAAACGGTGTTGCAAGTGCCGGCATGGGGGCGTAACATGCGGTTTTCAACCGGCAGGTCAGGGAATAAATTTTATGAAGAATATAACTTTTTAAAATGAAAGTCCCCGAAGGAAAGATTGCTGGAAAATGAATCCTGGCATGGTTAGTTGTGTTATATGTGTCAGTGGGGGGGGCAGTCGAGAGTTGCTCTTTTTTTTTTGCATTACTTCTTTTACCTCTTCCAATGTGCCTGCTGTCATCCTCTCCTTCGGGCGGCCAAGTCCTGCCATTGCCTCCTCATCTGATCTGCTATCCAGCTGCTCCGATGCCCCAGTTTATCCCTTGCGTATCCCTTAGCGGGGGCTCTCCATATCCGCGGGCCCTTGGGAGGAGAGACTGGAGTGCATGTAGTGCTCCCTTGCATCTTTACCGGAGGCCCCAAAATGCAGCCTTGAGGTTTCTTGGCTGGGAGACGCAGGTAGGTGAGCCGCCGTCATCCGGATAGCATGCGTGCATTTTTCACGCTTTTCTGGTCCCTCTTGTGTGCCGCTGCTTGCAGTATCCCCCAGTCTCGACCGGGGGTCACTAACATAGAGGGGTTACCCACCTAGCCCACCCCAGAAGAGGAGAGCAGTCCTCTGAATGCTCAATCCTCTCCTCCCCTGCCAACCCCCGCGACCTGAGTCCGTTCCCGAACCCGGGTCGCCGGCTTGGTGTCCAGCGCCTCAACCCTCTGCGCCACCGGGCCGGCCGAGAGCTGCTCTTTAATGTTAAACCACACTGTACAGTGATTACTGGTACTAGGGGACTGCCCACTGTGATGTCTACAATGCCGTTTTTCTTTTTGTAAGCAACAGGTCCAGCACTGACCTGTCCCTATAGCAAGGCAAATTTTGTTTACAGAGCACCCTTTCCTGAAGGCTCAAATCTAGTGGGTTCCTTAACAAACTGCTTGAGAAAAGCCCCTTGCAGGGAGTCAAGGATGGCTCTGCACCTTACTGAAGTTGCAGGTGAAAGGCTCCACTCCACATCTGGCAGACTAAAGTCCTCAACTAGCAGCACTTTCCCCTTAGTTGCCACCCTGAGGATGGCTCAAGTGCCTTATCCAGCTCCTCCTCCTGTGCTGAAAGTCTGTATACCACCTTTGTATGAATAGCAGTCCCAGTACCTGTCTCCAGGAGGACCCACAGCACCTGAAGCCCTTCTTTTTCCTTCAGATCCCCCTGCACTTTCGTGGCCTTGAATCCCTCCCTGACACAGCAGAACCCCACCTCCAATCTGTGAGCTTGTTTTTGAGCCACTGTGTTGTAACGTCCCGTGTGCAGTATTTGTAATTACTTTTATTTCTGTATCCCCTTTACCCCCCAATCACACTGAAATATAGAATCTGTCAGCAGAAAGAGATGGACAGTCACACTAGGAAATGAGATCCTATGCCTTAATTTACTGGGCAGCAATTTTAAGTAAACATTTACTTGTATTTCTTGACCAGGAAATGTACACTGAGCAGTGACAGCTCGTTTTCAGATGCGGCCTGAGAGAGTGGTCACAAGGATCTGTTTTACTGACAAGGGGAATGGTGGTCTGGTCACTGTATCCCCTAATGTGCAGTTTCAGAACATACACAGACACAGAATTATGACTGTATTGTATGTGTTATAGGCCAGGTGTAACTGAAAAAGGGTTCTGCCCTATTTACCACCTGAAAAAATGAAACAGTTCTGCCTGCTGTATTATCTAAACTTGTGATGCAGTTTGTGAAACATTTATTCATTTGAAATGTTTGTCTGGAAAAGTTACACTGAATTGTGACAACTTGTTTCCAGCTGCATTCTGAGGGGTGGGATGGATGGACCTGTTTTAGTAACAGGAGAATGATGGCCAGGACAATACAGAACACCTTCTACTCTTGTGATAAGTAGCATGGGATCTTTAACTTCCACCTTGACAGGCACCAGAGATGAGCTGACAGTGAGCTCAGCTAAATGTCTCCTCGGAAGGAAGGTACCTCAACAATGCAGCCCCACTCCCTGAGCTGCAAAAAAGTGTAATTATAAGTCTAATTAACAATTCATGAGCCTCACAGGGCTCCTGACTGGCTACTGGATCGGTCATTAAGATCTTACAAATGACCAATCCAGCTGCCAAACAATGCTGTGTGGCACCCATGGTTCGCACCACTCTGCTTAAAACCTAAAGTAAAAAAAAAAATGGTAAAAATGAAAGTTGTTATTGTGATTAAACTTATGTATGCAATAAGACAGGCCAGAATGCACAATACTAACATACTAAAAGCCAGCAGAATAGGCCCAATGGTCTGTCATGTCTGCTCAGTAGCCAGCCACCTAGTGGGTGCTCGCCTTCCCGCCCCCCAGCCCCCGAGAGGGTCTTCTTTGGCTTCAGTTTCCCCTTACACCTGTCCCACCCCTTCTTGAAGTCCTTCACTGTGCCCTCCTCCACCAGTCTCCCGGGCAGCACATTCCACGGTTCCACCACCCTCTCAGTGAAATAATGTCTCCTACGTTCCCCCCAGTAATTCCTCCACCTTCCACTTATATGTAATGCGCCATGCCTTTCAACACCCAAGAGCAAAGTGCAATTATTTATTTATTTAAGAGTTTCGCCAGGAAGGGCACACTGAACAACAAGTTGCTCATCTTACGGTGCATCCTGGGAGGTGGGGGAGTTGGAAGGCATACACTAAAACATAATCAACACAACAGTATACATTGCCAATATATGGTAATTGGAAGACATACAAATAAGTCATAGGCGAACAACAAAACAGGATATAGTGCCAATTATGCACGGGGTACGTTACCAGGTAGAGAACAATTGACAAGCAGTAACAAGCAACAAAAAATTACAGTTGGTATGTATATTCCATTACATCATAGTGAACAGAAGATCCACAAGTGCAGTAATAGGATAAGTATTACAGCCCATATAGATGCAACATGGTCTGTTCAGTTAATGAATGCACAAGAGCTTCCACCAAGATGGAGTGAGCTGGTCAAAAAATCAACATGTAAAGGGATAAATCAGGCATCTCACCACCACATACAGTACTGACACCACAAAAAAGTTTGATAAAGACTTTACTTTACTTTAAAAGTCTTGCCTGATGCATTTCTGGTCCTTTCCAGCTCTCTAGAAACAAGGCCTGCAGGCTAATGCTGGGAGCCCCTAGGCGCACCCATACGTGCCTGCTGTACTCCACCACCAACTTGCTCAACCTTGAAGAAAGACTCCTCTTCCAAACCTGCCTTCTTGTAAAAAAGACCCTGCTAGAGCTCTCCCTGCTGGGGTCGCCACCTCCCTGCAGCGTGCCTCTCCCTCAGTCTCCACCCGCAGCACACTGTCAAAACCTCCCTTATTGTCCCCAGGGTAAGGACCTCCATGGCCCAGAGATCATTTTGCTTTCGGGCTCCCTCCTGGTTCATTTCCCTCCCAGCCAACATAACTGACTCCACTAAGCTTGGTACTTTCAAGGTCTCCCACAGAAGCCATCTGACAAGCACTTATTGCAGCAACTGCACATAATCCCCCACCTGCCCCTTACCTTCACCCCTAGGCTGGGTCTGCCCTGTCTACTTTTGCTGTATATATATACCTGGGGTCTCATGCAACATCTGCTGACTAATGTAATAAAATATCTCTGGTTGCTACCTGACGTGGTACTCGTGTACCTATATTATGACTACTGTGATCTACCTATTACCAAGTGTGTACCGCCAGTGAATGCCTGTGACACTGGTTGCTTTTTTAATCTAAGCATTATGTACTGTACTGTTTTGTTTGCTGTGATGTATTGCTCTCTTGACGAGATGCCTTTGTAAATGAGTCTTTGACTCAAAGGTCTGTAAACCGATGATCTAATAAATAAATAAATAAATATTTGGCTCTTTATCAAAGGCTAAACTTCCACACTACAGACGATTCTTTTATAAAACAGTCGTCTGTAGTGTGGAATTTTAGCCTTTGATAAAGGGTCAAATAGGACCAGAAATGCATCAGGCATGAATTTTAAAATAAAGTCTTTATCAAACTTCTCTGTGGTGTCAGTACTGTATGTGGTGGTAAGATGCCTGGTTTATCTGTTTACATGGTCTGCTCAGTTGCAGTTCACAGATAGGTAATTGTGTAAGGCTGAGGAGATAGAGAAAGGGGAAGGGGAAGAAGAAAGGCAGATTTGCGGGGGGGGGGGATTCCGCAGTTTAGGGAAGCGGTACAAGAAGGCTGCCTGGCCAACAGTAGTTGTACGGCACGGAACACCTAAACTACGGGAAACTGAGGACCTAAGTGAATGGATGGATGGTGGGGGGATTGTTACGGAAGAGTTGAGATAAGTAGGGAAGCAGCCAAACCAGAATTTGAAGACGAATTTAGCACAGTGGAGAAGACATCTGTTATCAAGAGATGGTAAAGCTGACAGTGATGAGTGAGAGTAGACGCATCGAGTGCGAGGTGGCAGCAGGAGTTAAAGAGGGTGTCCAATCTGGCTAGGTAGGTCTTAGGCGGACACTGTAAACTATGTCACAGTAGTCAAAGATGGGGGGGATCATCTTCTGGACAAGTTCACGCCTAGCCGGGAGGGAAGACAGTTCCGGTTCCTAAATAGCGCACCTAACTTGGGGTGCAGCTTTGTAAGGATGGTGTCCACGTGACCAGAGAAGGTGAGGTGTTGGTCAAGCCAAACCCACAGATATTTGAATGAGGAGGTGTTCTCAAGGATCATCCCACTGAAGATGTGGAAAATGGGTAGGGAGGGGAGCCTTGAAAGTCTCTGCCTAGTGACGAAGGTCATGGAGACAGTCTTCTTGGCATTTAGGAAAAGCTGATGTGAGCAAAACCAGCACCGAACGTTGTTGAAATCGTTCTCAAGTCTGGTTGCAACATCAGAGGTGGAGTGGCTGGAGGTGTAAAGGACCGTGCCGTCTGCATACATATGAACAGAGGTAGATGTGCAGACAGACAGCAAGTCATTGAGAAAGATGGAGAAGAGTATGGGGCCCAACACCGATCCCTGTGGGAACCCTGTGTTGATAAGGAGGGGTGAGAATACAGAAAAACAGGTTACTCACCTGTAACAGTAGTTGTAGGAGTGGTATATGTTGTTCATCCACACTTATTGGCATGTCCCTTTCCCCTTTAAATCTTGCTGGAAGTCTCAGCTGGCTCATCCCTCCCTCCTCCCACCCGGTGTTATATACCTCTGCCTGCCCCATGACATCAGATCTTAGCCCGCTGGAAAACGGGTTGTGTGCGCCTGCAGCCGGGAGGTTAGAGTCTTGGATAAACAACATATACCACTCCTAGAACTACTGTTACAGGTGAGTAACCCGTTTTTCTAGGACAGTGGATATGTTGTTCATCCACACTTACTGGCAGACTCCTAGCAGTCCTCCGGGAGGAGGGAGGCAAGGCACACACCCCCTACTTAGGGAACAGAGACTGGAGAACTGAGGTCCCAAAGCCGGCATCCTGGCGTGACTCAAGGTTGATGTGGTAGTGGGTAATGAAGGTGTTTCCTGACTTCCAGGTAGCAGCCCGACAGATTTCCTGGATAGGGATGTCCCTGGAAGCAGCCACCGATGCAGCAGTATGGCAGGTAGAATGAGCTCTTATCCCTCTGGGAGGCTCCATGCCTACCAACTCATAGCATAGACCTATGCACGATGTAATTCATCTCGCTATGGTCCGTTTGGCCACAGGTCTGCCAGAAGTGGCTTCAGCGTAGGTGACAAACAGCTGGTAAACCTCTCCATGAATTTCTGCTGTCTCCTCCTTGTAATAGGAGACAGCACATCTCAGGTCCAAAGTATGGAGCCTGCACTCGGCCTCCAAGGTGTAATGAGGGTAGTATACCGGCAGAGTCAACACCTGGTTAAGGTGAAACTCTGACACCACCTTCAGAAGGAATTTCGGGTTGGGGCACAAGACAACTTTGTCCCTGTGGAAAATCAGATAAGGGGAGTCCACCGAAAGTGCCTGGAGCTCCCCTGTCCTTCTGGCAGACAAGATAGCCACCAGGAAGGCCATCTTCCATGTCAAGTGTGACAGCTCACACTTGTGGATTGGTTCGAATGGCTTACCCATGAGCTTTGCCAATACCAGCAGTAGATCCCATGGAGGAGGAGGTTCACGCATGGAGGGGATATGTGATCCAGGCCTTTGAAAAAGCGCCCGACCACAGTCTCATGCGCCAATGTCAGCTGACCGGCCCACGCCCGGTAAGCAGAAATGGCTGCCAGGTGCACCCCAAGGGTCGATGACCATAGACCCCCTTTGGAGAGAGACCAAAGGTAGTCGAGAATGTTAGCCACAGAACAGGATAAGGGGTCCAAACCCTTACCCTGACACCAAATGGAAAATCTTTTCCATTTGAAGGCATAACATTTCCTGGTTGATTCCTTTCTAGATGCCTCCACCACGGTATAGACATCTTCGGAAAGACTCAAAGCCTGGAACTCTAGCCGCTCAGGTACCAGGATGTGAGGTGCAGGGATTGAAGGTCCAGAAGGAAGACCTTCCCCTGGTTCAGAGATATCAGGTCTGGGCATGTACAAAGCCGATCTGGGGGCCTGCAGCTGAGGCTGAGGAGATCTGAATACCAGAACTGGTGCGGCCAGTCTGGGGCTACCAAAATCACCTTCACCTTGTCCCTCCTCACCTTGGTAACACCTTGTGGATCAAGGGAAATGGAGGGAAGGCATAGAGGAGGCCTGGGGTCTACGGCCTTGAGAAGGCATCCCCCTGCAGCAAGCCGTGCTGAGGGGGGTGGGTGGGCATTAAACAGCCTAAGCTTGGTGTTTTCCCTAGAGGCACACAGGTCCACTATCGGTTTGGCCCAACGGGAGAACAGGCTGTAAGCTGCCTCTGGATAGAGAGACTACTCATGGGATGTCTGGCCTATGCGGCTGAGAGCATCCGCAGCTGGTTAGAGACTCCTGCCACATGGATAGCTAGGAGATCTACCCCCAACTGGCTCATGAGCACTTCCTTGCACAGCAGATTGGAGTGTTTGCCACCCTGTTTGTTGAGGTAGTACATGGTTGTGGTATTGTCCGTCTGGACTTGAACCACTTGACCCTGGAGCTAAGGAGTGAAAGCTGACTGTGCCAGTCTGACTGCTCTGAGCTCCAACAGGTTGATGTGGCATTGGGACTCCTCGGGGATCCAGAGTCCATGGGCCCTGTTGTCCCCCATGTGGGCTCCCCAGCCCATGAGAGAGTCTTTGGTCGTCAGGATGACCGTCGGCTCGGGGCGGACAAATGGGATCTCTTCTTGCAACCGGTTTAGGGTGGTCCACCATTGGAGAGCATCCCACATCTTCTGGGTTACAGTGATCATCTGGTCGAAATGACCATGGTGCTGAATCTACTGGGCGGCCAGCTCCCATTGGAGGGGGCGCATGTGCAACTGGGCCCAGCGGACCACTGAACTGCATGCCACCATGTAACCCAGAAGGTGCAGAAAGTCCCAGGCAGGGCGCAGGTGCCCAACCAGAAATGACTGGGCAAAGGAGGAGAGAACCTCCGCCCTGTCCACCGGGAGTCGAGCTCTAGCTTGACAAGAGTCGAGCTCTGCCCTGATGAAGCCCATCATCTGAGAAGGCACGAGTTCCAACTTGGCCTCGTTGATCAGGAGGCCAATTTGGGAGCCGGTTTGGAGGGCCAGATCCCTGAACCTCTCCACCTCCTGTTAGGTGGAACCTGCAAGGAGCCAATCGTAGAGGTAGGGGTGAATTCTGCCCCCCCCCCCGACGCCGGAGATGGGCCGCAACCACTGCAATGCATTTGGTGAAGACCCGTGGGGATGATGACAGGCCGAACGGCATGGCTCGGAACTCATACAGGGTCCCCTCGACCCTGAAGCGGAGGAACCGCTGATGGAATGGATGGATTGGGACATGAAAGAACGCGTCCTGCAGCTCCAGCAAACAGAACCACATGTTTCGCTCCAAGGATGGTATGATCTGGGACAGAGTGACCATCAGAAAGGTGTGTGACCTGAGATATTGATTCAGGTTGTGGAGATCTAGAATGGGGCGTCAGCCCCCTTCTGCCTGGGCACCAGGAAGTACCTGGAGACAGCTTGGGTCTGCAGATGGATCTGGCCCGAGAGCTACTGCCTCCTTGAGGAGGAGCTGAGTGATGTCGTCTTAAAGAGCTGATTGGGTGCATGCGGAAATCTGTTCTTCCCAAGGGACACGGGCTTGGCTGAGAGGGTACTGCTTGAATTCTAGAGGCAGTCCCTGATCGACCACTTCGAGAACCCACCTGTCTGAAGTGATAGCGGACCAGGCTGAAAGGAAGCGGCGGAGCCGGCCCCCCCATGAGAAGACCCAGAGTTGGCGTGATGGGAATAGGGGTGGCAGCCCCCACCCTGTCAGTGAGCAGGCTTGGAGGAGGAGGAAGCTCCAGGACCTGAGCCTTGGCCTCCTCTGCAGGCCTGTTGGAGTCCAGGCTTGGGCTAAGGGCACCAAGCTTGATCCTGCTGCTGATGCTGATGCTGCTGTCCTCCCTGGAAGGAGGACTGCTGAACCGCAGGGGAAGAGTGCCAAAAAGACTTCTTCTTTTTCTTCTGCTGGTTCTTGCCAGAAGAACTTTTGGCAGAAGAGGCATGCAAGGTGGCACTGGACTGCTCTATGCACTGTAGGTGACCGGCCACTCCTGGGCCGAACAAGTCTGTCCCAAGGAAAGGCACATCAGCTAACTTGTGCTGAGTATCTGCTGGGAAAGAGGAGAGCCTCAGCCAAGCCCTGCTGCAAGAGGCAACTGCGGTAGCCATCGAGCGGGTAAAAGAGTCTACAATGTCCAGGACCGTCTGGAGCTGCTGTTTGGCAACAGCACAGCCTTGATCTTGGACCTGCTTGACCGTGGTCTGCATGTCCACAGGGAGATATAAGAGGACTTCATCCAATGACCCGAGAAAGGTATGGGAGAAGTGTGCCATGATGTCAGCCGAACTTGCCTGATGAAGGCCCAAGAAGGACGCCGCATAGACCTTCTGCCCCGAGTGGTCCAAATACTTGGGACTCCTTGTCAGGAAGTCAGTCAGTGTCAGCAGAACTGCCAGTATGCCTGAACACAGAGGCAGTCACCAGGCTCTCAGCCAAAGGGTGCTCTGTGAACCCCGCAAGGGACCCCATGTGCACCGCATACTTGCGGGCCATGCGGGAAGACGGTGCTGGACATGAGGCAGGACGCTGCCACAGTTCGAGTGCCGGACCAACAATGGCCTCGGCCACCAGAAAGGCCTCCGTAGGGGTATCCCCTTTCTTGAGGATGTCCGTGAGAGGGTACTCTGCCTTTTTCCGGATGGGTTCTAGGGGCATCCCTGTGGAATCAGAGATGAGACGAAGGATCCCTTGGAAGAGGAAGGACCTTCTTCCATCCCTGTGCCAATGGGTGACTCATCATCTCCAGGATGAGAGTGGAGCCCGGTGACATCCGAGTCCGAAGAGTCGGGATACAGCGGCCTGCCGCCCAAATCACCCTCGACCCACCGAGGGTGGTCCGGGGTGACGGTGAACGACAGATGTTGGGGAAGCCCAGTATCTGGTCGGTCCACTTTGGAAGGAGCCCCTCCCACAGGCTGCTTAGGCAGCGGCTCCACCACTATCGGTGGAGAGACCGGTATATGCCGAACCGGAAGACGGGCCAGCCCCACGGGCGGAGGAACCAAAGGCTTCGGTTCCGAGGGGGTCAGCTTCAGCCTAGGAGGCGAAAGCCAAGTAATGGCCGGAGCAGAAGTCAAAGTTGGCTTGTGCCCGGACAAAATCAGCTGTTGCCACATGAGGTCCTCGTAGCGCCGGAGTTTCAGTCAGAGTCTCTCCTCATCCGAGGAAGACAAGGACGACCAGTGGCGTCGCCTCTTTTTCAAGCGCTTGTGGCTCTTCCTCGGCCGTCCGGATGAGGGGGTTCTAGATCTCGACCAAGATTAGAGAGGCCGACTCGGTCACTCGGGAGACACCGGTGAGACCGGTGATAGCCGGGGATCTGGAACCAGGTCCTCGATGGGGACACCAGCAGGCTGGGTCTCCTCATTGAGGAAGACAAGGACCGAGTCCTTTCCAAGGAGTCGTCGACAGGGGCCGGCGACAGTGGATCGATGGGGTCAAGGACAATCTCGACCTCATCGGTTGCATTCTCAGTCGGCTGGCCTGACGGAAGGTCCGTGAAGCCTGCAGCCGATGAAGTGATCTCGACTGAGGTCGATACCGCATGCTCCTGGGACTGAGACCTCGCTTGGTCCCAAAAGCATCTTTGCTGAGATGAAGGCATGCTTGGTTCCTTATCTCTTTTACGAGATCGGGAGGAGTGCGAGCCCGCAGGCGCCTCTCCCCAGGTGGGGAGAGACTGGCACAGCTCCTTGAAGGAACCTGAGAAGGTGGAGCCAGGGCTGAGTGGAATGAAAAAGACTCGATTGTCCAAAGTGCGGGTGGCTTCTTCCAACGCCTTCATGCATTCCAGCTGCTAAGCGGAACCCATGGACTCGGAAGCTGCCTAACTAGCTTCCTTGGATTTCACCGGAGGATTCCTTTTCTCCAGTCTCCCCAACTTTAAGCATGCCAGGTGGTCATCCAGAACATTGGGATGGAAGGCCAAGCAAAAACAGCAGGATAAGGTGTCATGGCCGACACCTAGACAGTAGACGCACGTGAGATGGGGATCGGTGCGTGACATCTTCTGGCCGCAAGGACACCGGCGAAATCCTGGAGAAGATTTCTCTTCCATGATCGAGGACGCAAAAGCGCAATCGCTAACTCAGAGAAGTTTTAATTTCAGTAAAACCGAAGTATTGAAAGCCAGGGCCTACAAAATGTGTGAGCATGAAGGAGGCAACCTGTATCTTCCAGCAGAAAGGAAGATCTGGTGTCATGGGGCAGAGCTGAGGTATATACCACTTGGGTGGGTGGAAGGAGCCAGCTTGAAGACTTCCGGCAAGATTTAAAGGGGAAAAGGACATGCCAATAAGTGTGGATGAAAAACATATCCACGATCCTAGAATCTACTATTCTAACTGACTGGGTCCGACCTACCAGGTAGGCATGGAACCAGTTTGTGGCGGCAGCTGACAGGCCTGCAGCGGAGAGAGAGTGTAACAGGATAGAGTGGGAGACAGTGTTGAAAGCCTTGGCTAGGTGGACAATGATGGCGGACGTGATTTGACCACTGTCCATCCCAGTGAGGATGGAGTCATTGAACCTAATCAGGGAGGTGGTGGTGGAGTGGTTTTTATGAAAGCCAGACTGGAAGGGGGAGAAAAAGTTAGAGTGAGAGAGATAGGCAGAGAGTTGGGTAAGAGCGAGAGTGGGAAGTAGGGATATGGGGCGATAGTTCCCGGGAAAGGATGGGTCACCGCCCTTAGGGAGGGGAAGAACGATGGCATGTTTCTAGACAGAGGAGATAGATTCCAATGTGAATGAGAGGTTAAGTGTCTCCGTCAGTGGGACACAGATTGTCATAGCAGAAAGGTAAAACAGCTTGGGGTCCAGCCCATTGGGCGAACTGCCTTTAAAAGGGTTTAGGGTCAGCAGGGTGTCAGAAGGTGTTATGTTAGTGAACGAGAAAGGAAAGGGCTGGGGAGAGGTGTGTGGTGAGTTGGGGGAGGATCAGACTGAGGAGATGCTAAGGAGGATAGAAGGGCAGAGGCACAGGAGGTGAAAAAATAATTAAATTCAGAGGCGACACTCAAGTGGTCAGAGATACTAGTGTTGTTATAGTGAGAAGGAGGAGAAGAAGGGGGAGAGAAGGGAGAGTGAATGACTTTCCAAAATTTTGAGGGTCTGTTTATGTTCGATTGAAAGGTTAAGGTAATGTAGTCGGCTTTAGTCAAACGATTGGCTTTGGTGCATTTGTTGCGAAGCTGACGACAGTTGACCGTAGTCTTTCTGGAGCTTGGAGATTCTGTGTTGCTTCCAGGCTTGGTCCCTTGCTCTTTGGCATGCTATGAGTTCCGGTGTGACCCAAGAAAGCTGGTTCCTGTGGACTCTAACTTTGCGAAGAGAGGCATGCCAGTTCCAAACTTCTAGAAATTTACCTTTGAAATATTCTGTGGTTATGTCAACAGTGTTCGCTGAGGTTATAGGGGACCAGTTTGTGCACGATAGGTCAAGTAAGAGCAGCCCAAGGTGCATGGATTTGTATGAGCAAGTCACTAAGGTTTTGTGGGGGACTTTAGTACAGTAGATTCAGCACACTAGGAAGGCCATGCAATGGTCGCTCAGAGCATCTGATTTGATGACTCTGTGTGGGTGCGAAGGGAGGGCCCAGTCAATTAAGGAACAGTTGCTTGTTTTCGGGTTTATCCTAGTACGTTCAAGGATGAGTTGGATTAAGTCATGGGCAGCAATGTTGTTACCAGTTTAGGTTAAAATCACCAATAATATAGACTTTACTCGAGGCGGTGTGGGAAATTATGATAGAAATTAGGTCAGTAATCAGGGAAGGGTTGAGGCCTGGGCGACAGTAGGCCCCTGCAATAAAAACAGGGATTGAGAATGGGAGAGATAATTGTAAGATGAGTACTTTGTACGCTTTGGGGACAGAAGCGGAATAAATGGTATTGAATTGGACACCCGAGGAGACGTATATTGCCACACCTCCACCCCTCCCGGACTGGTCTTGTTGTAAAATAGAAAAGCCCGGGATGGCGAGTGGAGGGGGGTTGCCTGTTTTATTATTTAGCCATGTTTCAGTCAGAATAATTATGTCAGGGCTTAGCGAGGCAACAAGGCTACGTATGTTTAGATGCAGAGATTTCAAACCTCGGGGCAAGGCAGAGGGGTGAGGTAGCAGGGCTACAGGGGTAGCAGATTGAGGCATTGTGCCATTTAGGGAGCAAGACCCAGGGTTAGGATTTATGTCTCCAGATGATAGGAGCAGGAGTGCAATGATTAAATAATGGAGGTTAGCACTCTTATACCAGGGTATCTTAGAGGGTAACCTAGTAGGAAGGGGGGCTGTCAGTAGGAGGGAGAAACTAATGATGTGTACAAGTGTACACTACAGAGGGATGAACATGAGAGAGGCACAGGGGCAAAGAGGGAAGCAATTCCAAGGAAGAGAAGGGGGAAAGGGGGAAACAGCATTGTTAGGGACCAAGTGGAAAAGTGTGGGAGGATGGGGGAAGTGCTGGTGAGGGGGTGGGAGTTGTTATGAGGAGAGGAAGAGTTAGGGAAATGAGGAGGGTTAGAAGAGATTTACCATAATTACAAATCCCTGAAGTGTCTTATCACACTTATAACATGCTTCCAACCTAAAAAAAATGAACACAGAAAAGAAGGTTATGGCTTTAAGCTGGAAAATACTGTTTAAAACTGTTTTCCTATGAACAAGGAGAAAAATGTTCCTTGCTTGACAGCAGTTTCGGAACAGGCGCTTTCAGAGTTGCAGGAGACTGAACAGTATGACCATAGCTGCTGCACTGAGGGTGAAAAAAAATGAAACTTATGCACTCACTGTAATTCTTGATCTTCCAGAATATCTTCACCATTCATTACTGGTGGGTCTATGCCAGAAGCATGAGGACCCCATGGGAGCATATGCCTTTAAAAGCTTCAAAGGTAGGGTAACGACGTCGGGGAAGGCGCCGACCATGAATAAATGTATGATGTGGGGGTTGGAAATGTTGCAGTAACCACGACGGCCCCACTCCTTCCCCTCCTCAGTTCTGTTCTCCAGGGAGTAAGAATTATAAGAAAAAATAAGGGCTGGGGCAAGGAGCCCAAGGGATAGACAAAGGATATAGGATATAAAAGAACAAAGGAATAAAAACAACCATTAGAGGAGGAGGAGAGAGGGTTGGGAGGAGGGTCTTGGTAGTGGCGAAAGGATGATCAGGACAACTTATCGGGGCGGGGGGGGGAGAGTATGTGCAGCAGGGACCCCAGGTTCTCAGCAAGAAAACAGAGGTGTCAGAAGAGTTGGCTTACTCCCAGCTGTAGAAAAACATTGCTTATGCCCTCCAGAGGCTTGATGACCTTCAAGCGAGGTGAAATGGTTCTCTCAGAAACAGGAGTTGAACTGTGAGCCCTGAAACTGCATTATAGAGTTGTTCATCTGTAGATACAATAACCTACAAGAAGTTAGAGGCTTAGGGTCCCATATGACCAAAACATAATACGGGAGGAAATACAGACAGCCTCTGCTCTCAAGAGGACTGACAATAGCAGAGCCAGAGCTCAAGAAACATACTAGTAGGCCAGGTTTTCCAAGCCAAGGATAGACATCAGGAGCTCAAGAGATAAGGCTACTACACCTAAGAAGGGAAAAATGACTGAGAGAAGGGGTCCCCACTAGCAGGCAGCTGCCAGGTATAGGAATCAAGAAATATGAATGATTCCTGTCATCCACTCTCCCTTTCTCTTGCTGAGATTACTCAGAAAGCGGGGTTTAAGAGAAAAAGAGATGTAGTGGACCACCTTAAGGGAATGCAGGCGGCGAACTGCAAAGGAAAGGAAAGCTGATCCAGGCAAGGGAGGTTGGGCTACCACTCCCAGCATGTTTCCTGTCCCTAGTACGCCTGCTCTCCTGCAAGGCTCCCCCCCAAGAAGAAGGGACAAAAGGAAAGCTTATCCAACAGCAAAATACTGTAGGCCCCACCCCATGGAAGGGAAAAAGGAACATATGACAAGGGCTTCTTTTGCCCTGTTTCTGCTCCACTTCTCTCTCTCTTTTTTTGTTAACTAGGAAGAGCTAAAATAGAAAGGCTGAGCAGAACCTGAAAATGCCCCCTTTTATGCTTTGTCTTTGTTTGTTTTAAAACAACCAGGGAAGTGACCAGATGATCAGGGGAAAAGGGTGACCCGATGAAAAAAAAAAAGTTTTTTTTTATTTTTTGAGGGCCACAAAGGGGCATGGGAAGAGATTAAGGTCCCCAAAGAGGTTTGCCCCTCATGTGCCTTCCTTTTTTTTGTATGAAGGGAGGAAAAGGCAAGAAAAAGGAAAGACTGACCAGAAGCCTGGTCACTGCGCAGTAAGGTGGATGGGTTGCAGTAATGAATGATAAAGATATTATGGAAGATCAAAATTACGGTGAGTACGTAATCTTCATATCTTCCAAGAATCAGTCTTTACCATTCAGTACTGGTGTGTCTGAGTGCTAAGCTAACCATCGAGGGTGGTGTTGGCAAACCCTGAGGGAAACTGTTGTTCCCTCAGCCTCCAAGTGTAAAACACCGAGAGGCAGGGGTCTCACGGGCAGGCAGGCGAGGGCCCCATGGCATGGGAGCAGGAATACGCCCTGTAAGCTCATGCCTGGCCCTGCAGGAGAAGAAGTGGGCCCCCTGGAAATGGGAGATGATCATCTGACACCGGGCCATGGGTGACAACCAGGAAAGACACAGCCACACTGTCCACCTAGTGCAGACCGCAGTTCCCACTAGCCTGGAATCTACCTTGTTGACGTCATAGGACAACCTTGCCTGGTGTCTCACCAGCTCCAGGCTCTGCACAGAAGGGCATAAGGAAAAGCATCTATCCTAAATAGATACTTCTGCTCAGTGTTTACTGAGGAGAAGGTAGGGCAGGGTCCACAGCTCAGTACCATGGACACAGGGGGGAGGGAGGTGTGCACTGGTCCCTTCACAAAAGAAAGGGTCCTATAAGAGCTCGATAAGCTCAGGGTGGACAAGGCAATGGGACCTGATGGCATATATCCCAGGGTATTAAAGGAGCTAAGGGTGGAACTAGCAGAGCCATTATCAGAACTGTTTAGTGAGTCTCTGAGTACAGGAGAGGTCCCAGAAGACTGGAGAAGGGCTCATGTGATCCCGCTCCACAAGAGTGGTAGCAGGGAGGAGGCAGAGAACTACAGACCAGTCAGTCTTACCTCAGAAGTGGGCAAGATTATGGAGGCACTCCTTAAGGAAACGATAGTGCAACACCTGGAATCCATAGGAGCACAGGATCCAAGACAGCATGGGTTTACAACAGGAAGGTCCTGTCAAAGTAATCGCACAGATTTCTTTGACTGGGTAACCAGAGTGGTGGACTAAGTGGAAGCAGCTGATGTCGCCTACATTGACTTTAACAAAGCTTTCAATACTGTTCCACATAGAAGATTGATTAATAAGCTGGGTAGGCTTGGACTGGGTCAGAAGTTGATCAACTAGGTGGCAAACTGGTTGGTGGGCAGAAAACAGAGAGCGGTGGTAAATGGTATACAGTTAGATGAGATGCAAGTCACAAGTGGGGTACCTTAGGGATCAGTCCTGGGGCCAGTCCTCTTCAATATCTTCATCAGTGACATTGCAGATAGACTGGAGGGTAAGGTTTGTCTGTTTGTAGATGACATCAAGATCTGCAACAGAGTAGATGATCCAGATGGGGTGGGCAGAATGAGAAGAGATCTGGATAAACTGCCAAAATGGTCAGAAGAGTGGCAACTGGGATTTAATGCAAAGAAGTGCAAGATCATGCACATAGGGAAGAGAAACCCTGAAGCCACCTATAGGCTGGGAGGGGAGTTGCTGGCAATCACAAGGGAAGAAAGACACTTGGGCATCATCATCACAGATGACCTGAAATCAGCCAAGCAGACCACTAAAGCAGTAGGTAAGGCTAGAGGGATGTTGGGGTGTATTAGCAGGGGCATCACAAGTCGTAAGAGGGAGGTAATAATCTCTCTTTACAAGACACTGGTTAGGCCCCATCTGGAGTACTGCATGCAGTACTGGAGGCCGCACCTGCACAAGGACATTAACAAAGTCGAGGCAGTCCGGAGAAGACCAACCAAAATGGTGCAGGGACTGCATCAGAAAACATATGAGGACAGATTAACGGAGCTCATAATGTATACCCTACAGCAAAGAAGGGAGAGAGGTGATATGATCGAAACATTCAAACATCTTAAGGGCATTAACAAGGTGAAAGAGTCTAACATGTTTCAATATAAGAAAAATAGCAGGACAAGAAGACACGCCATGAGATTGGAGGGTGGTCAATTAAGGAGGAATGTGAGGAAGTTCTTTTTCACAGAAAGGGTGGTGGATGCATGGAACGGCCTACCTCAGGAAGTCCGGATATGAATACAGTGCAGGGCTTCAAACGGGCATGGGACAGGCATAAGGGAGCAATAAAGATGAGTATGAATAGATAAGCCACTGACAGTGTACAGTACACCGCCTCACTGGAATGGAACCTGCCCCTTGGGCTAGACCTAAGGATATCTTCAGCAGGAAGCACCCAAGGCAAGGGGGAGCCAGCACCAGGAGTGGCAATGGACCCCCCCACCGGCATCGTGAAGGACATCAGAGTCACAGTCAGTGACAAGGGCAATGTTGGAACCCAACCCGGCGCCAATCTGCCCCCAGCACCAAAACTGGCACCTGAACTGTCACTGGTGCTGCGAGTGACACTATGAGACAGGAGAGAGGTGGCACTGCAGCAGGCACTGGACTGAGAAACACCTGGGGACAACGACGTGGAGGTTAAAGGCCTAGAACGGCCTGTCAGTGCAGCGGTTGGATTTCCGCTTGAGACACCAGCGACCCGGGTTTGGGAACAGATCGGGGGCACTGGAGAGCAGGCTGGGGAGAGAAGACTCGAGTGTCCGATGACTGCTCGCCTTCTCTTTGCAGGAGGGGCTGACCCAGCGCTTACTGACTCCTGGCTGAGGCCGAGAGTATAGCAACGTGCTTGGTCTCACTAGCTAAGAGGGGCATGGTAAACGTCGGCGTACACCTGCACATCAGTGGCACTCCATGCCCCAAGGAAGAAAATGGGAAATAGAGCTCTGTGGTCGACCAAATGACGATCGCCAGCTCCCACTGCCACAAGACTCTGGGCAGGCCAAAGACCTCCTCAGCAGCATCTGGGCCAACTAGAAGTGTGCTGGTCTCCCCCACCGGCGCCTTCCCCCTCAGAGGAGGGGGACTCATCCGGTGAATGGTTACGCCATGTCACCCGGGAAGGCTGCAATGTGCGGTGGTGATGGCTGTATCAGGGCAGGGAGGCAAGTGAGGAGCATAGGCGGCTGAAGGAGAGGCCAGCCAGGAACCAGAAAGGAGCAAAAAAAAAAAAGGACTAGAACTAGGCCCAGAAAGGTCTTCCTTCTTACCAGAGGTTAAAAGCCAGTCAGGATCATTCCGGTCTTCATCCCCCAGATCATCAGACCGCTCGGAGAATGAGATCCAGAAGATCTCCAATGCACTAAAGGCTCCAGAGACCTTCCCTCTCCCGCAAGCAGCAGAAGGAGGGGACCCGGCCACACAGGCGGTACTGCTCCACTCACCGGCACAAGCCTCAGTTCCAGGAACTGAAGCTTTGCCAGGTCATGGCCCCAAGACAGCCACCAGTGTAGGCCCAGTGTATAGCTGTGACCTTGCCACCGGGGGCATCCGGACCCCCAAGGACTGGGACGGGTGAGCAACTAGCTCCTGGAAGGAAGCCGGCTGTCCCACAGACCCCCTCTTCCAGGCCTCCCATCTCAGTGAGATGAGGACAGAAGGAGTCCTGGTCTCCCTCAGTATGTGTAGTATTGGGGAAGTGCTCAGGGATCTTATCTTGGAGTCCTAATAGCAACAACTGCATCTGAAGTTTGGGGGGGGGGCAGATGGCCCTACCTCATCGCATGGATGTGTACAGTTTGGAAGTCCATGGAGATGCAGGCATTGCAGTGGTCCATATCATGTTTCGCTCCAAGCCAGGTCCTGCAGCAATCATGTCCATCTCAGATGACATGTTTCTCACAGGGCATAGACGCATGGGAGGAGGCGCTGTCTTCTTGGTTGACTTCTTCCTAGGTTTTTGAGGCCCCTGGGATCCAGACATGACTGACTATGGAAATAAAATAAAACCAGCATAACAAGGGCTCAGCACTGTAAAACAGAGAAGAAAAAAGACAGTGACAGAAAGTCGAAAGAAGTGTTACAGCACTGAGTGAGCAGCAATGGACAGAACTAGGCCCGGTGATGCAGATGAAAATGGCAAATGCTCCCACAGAGTGTATCCTCGATGGGGGGAAGAACAGTACTGAGGAGGGAGGGGGGGCTGGCGTAGATTACTGGCCGGCCCACGAGCGCCACATCATATGTTCGCCTCATGGGCGATGCCATCCCTGATGTCAGTCCCCTCCCTACCTCTGAAGCTTTTAGGAGCATATGCTCCTGTGGAGTTCCCCATGCCTCTGGCACAGACCCACCAGTAATGAATGGCAAAAAACTGATTCTTGGAAGATCTAACATTTTGTATTCAGTTTTCTTTAAATGTTTCACCTTTGCTTTTTATGCTTTGGAAGCATTTTGCTTTGGCACTGGGGGTGTTCCCTTTAGTAGGCATCGAGATTTCAGATGCAGGCAATTTCAGAGCAGCATAAGGCACAGCAGGGTGAGGGCCTGATGTTAGGAATAGCGAATCACCATAACACTTGTTGACTGCTTTACTTTGTGACAGTAGGAAATGCATACATAAGACTAGCAATCTTAAGAGTGTTTTAATTTTTAGTTATGAACAAAACTGCAAAAGTGGTATGGCGATGGTCTCATAATTTTATTGCCGACACTCACTCACAGTGTGAGATGTGCCTTGATTCTGTAGTTAAGCATAGGGATGTAATTAAAGCCAGATAATTACACTCTTGTATGTCTCTCCTAGCCAGTCAGGATGCTTGGTTCTTTCTACATGCTATATAATTGCAATCACAACTTCAAGGCCAGTCATTTCCTTGGAGGGAGGTGGCTCTCAGCTGTGCCTCGAGCCACACATCACCCCAACCGGAGGTTAATCCCTTGGAAATGACCAGCTTCTCCACTTTTATTGCTTAAATACTGAGTATTAGCCTAAGGTTCCTGGCATGAACCTATAACCCACAATCTTACAATCTTCTGGCTCCAGAGGCATGCATGCAACTACCAGAGCCACCAACACTGCAACAGTAATGGTCAGTTATACTAAATGATGAATTACTCAAAAATATAAATTCTGTATGAAAGATACTACAGAAGAGAAAAAATTGTATTGTAAATCACGAACTGAATAAGGATTGCCTTCGAATGTCAATTCCCTGTAATACAAAAATAATTTGGTTACTTTAGAGATGACATCACCAGACTAAAATGGCCAATTCTAGGTCAGCACTTAGTAGGGAATTTGAGGTATGGATGGTGGTGGTGGTGGTGGTGGTGGTGGTGATGATGGTGAAGGAAGGAAGGAAAAGGGGTGGGGCAGAAAGAAAGCAGTAGTCATTGGGGATTCCAAAGTTAGGGCAGTTGGAAAGAAGGAGGTATTGCTGGATCAGGATGGCAGCTCGGATAAGTTGGTTTGCCTGCCTGGGGTAAGGGTCGAATGTGTACTATCCAGGGCTAAAAATGAATCTGGAGATGAGCAGAATGTCCTCCTTGGTGGCATGAATTGCATCAAGTCAGGAGTACAAGTCATGAGGAGGCCATTCACTGAACAAGGGTTGTTCCTTAAGGCAACAGTATCCAGGGGGATCTTTTCTGAGATCCACCAATTCTTGGGGGCTAGTGAGGAGCACCAGCAGACCATTAGGCAGATAAATGCTTAGCTTTAGGTCTGGTGCAAAGGAGAGCGACTTCATTTTCTGGCAAACCAAATGGAGTGTCTTCTGGTGCAAGGTACAACCGTACACCTGGGACAGACTGCACCTGCAGTTTGAAGGAATTTGGTTACTGGCCATGAGATTAGACAGGGTAGTTGATGGGCTTTAAACTAGTGGATGGGGAGGGAGGGCTGATGCAAGGGGGGCACCAAGGGCAGGAGGCAGGTGCAGACAAACACCAAGGGAACAACAGCAGAGTAGGGGAGAACATAGAGAGGAGACACCACTGCCCCTGGGGTGCCAAATGAAGAACTGAAGGGTTAACTATTCTCACGTGAATGCGGGCCAGTATGAGGAGTGCAGCCAGCAAAATGGACAAGTTTAAGGGCCTAATGCACTTTGAAGGCCAAGGCTTTGTGGCAGTCACCGAGACCTGGTGAGGGGAAGAAAATGACAGGAACACAGAGAGTCCTAACAGGAAAAGGGGGTGGAATGGCTCTCTTTCCAAGCGAGGGTGCCACTGTGGAGGGTAAGAAGGACATGGGGAGGACACAGTGCCACAGAGTCTCTCTGGATAGAACTTAGGGGGGGGGGGCAGAAGAATCATTTGGTTGTGTGCTAAAGGCCCCCAAGAAGGTCAACCAAACATGATGTCTAGCTGGTTGGGAACTTTTACAGAGCTGCTAAATCGTATACAGTGTCCTGGGACAGGAAGGCCACACCATGAGCAGTGTCCAGTACTGCCCTACATACTGTTGGTGCAGACACGGGGCAAGGCTGACTTGAGCAGATTGAGAGGGATCCCAGAGCTCAGAACAGTCTTCTTGTACGGGCAAGGGTCCAGAGTAGGTGCTCCCTAGACAGCACCTTGAGTAGCCAGACAGCCAGGAGAGGAAGGACCTAGGGTCCCTCCCTCCTGAGGGCTGCTGTCACCACTGCTAAACATTTGGTAAGAACCTGAGGTGCTGGGGGTAAGCCAAGGAGCAATTCTTGGAACAAGTAGGGTTCCCTGAAGTTGGAATCTCATGTACAGCCTGGGGGAAGCACACCTCATGATATGCAGGTGTGCAGCCTGAATGTTGAGAGAGCATATTCAGACTCCCTGGTGCAGAAGGGGCAGCATGTCCTGTGGTGGCACCATCCAGAACTTCTTTTTTCATACTGGATGTAGGAAATTAGATGTCGTCGGTCCAGAAGTGGACGTAAATCTCCCGTGCATTAGGGGACCAGCCACAGGGACTGGATTTATGGCTCTTCTGTGCAGCTGCATGAGAACTCCCCCCCCAAAGGACTGGAATGCGGGATGGAGGGAGCATGCCTAAACTGGAGGCATTGCCTGAGGCCATTCCAAAGGTTCTAGAGTGGGAACTAGCTCCCTGAGGTGCGGGATCCAAGCACCTGCAATGATCGCCCGTCATCTGTCCAAGAGCAGAGACCTGACCTTTTACCATTGACCCCTGGTAGAATGGGGGGAGTAGGGGGGCTGGGGTAGGTTGAAGTCAGGCTGAGGTGGCACTGGCAGCCACGGCCGCATCACCAGCCTCAGGGGGCCTTCTCAGGTGGGAAGGGTGGGGGAGGCCGATTTGGTTGGTTCTAGGATGGCGGGCTGAACTGGAGGCCCACTCAGGGATATCTGCCACCTGCGATGAGAGGTTAGCAAAGAAGCAGCAGTGGTTTTCTTGCACCGAGTTTGGAAGGCAATCCTAAATGAAAAGAAAGCATTGCATAAATGAAAAACAAACCTGAGAAATAAAGCAGCTGACTGAAGCTGGAGGAGTCCCCGAAGGGTCTGACGCACAATGGTTGATTGTGGGAAAAGAACTGAGGAGAGCGCGGGGCTGCCCACATTTATATGGCAGGAGCAATGTCAACATGTGATATTGTCGTAGGCAGCCCCCGGTAGACTGCTAGTAGAAAAGTTTCTGTGTGGTTCTAGTGCCTTGCGGCTATAGTCCTATAGGTATGGCCTGCTGCAAGAGATACCCTTGAAGTAAGATCTGAAAGGGCTTCTTTCATTGTTGCTGGCCCTTGACATCCTTCTGGGAGGACGTGACAGAGTCCAGGGTGGTGTTGGACTTCTCAGTACAGGTGAGATGGCCATCGACACCAGACCCGAACAGGTCGGTGTCACAAACCCACTCAGCAGATCAAGCCCTCTGCTCCAACAGTGCCAACCTCCGAGTGCAGTCTTGTGAACAGTTAACAGAAACAGGGTAACTCTCCACCTTTGGTCTCAGTTCTGGAGGGATTCAAACTGTGAACCTCTTGTTAGCGTAGCCAATGTACAGGCTTAGATAATTCTGCTCTTCAGGAGGCCAGATATCTTTCGCCTATGGGCACCTAACCAGGTGTACAAAATGAACCCTTAAAAACTCTAATAAAGACCTCAGATTACTCTTACCTTTTCCCTCTTTGGTATTACCATATAAGCTCATGCACAGTGTTGTCACACGTTAACCATCCACGCATCACAGGCAAAAACAGAAAGGACTTGGAAGAAACAAATATAGTCTATTAAAAAATGAGAAGTTTACTTAAAAATAGATAAAAATGTAAAGTGTAAATACAGAACCATATATCACAAAACATACAAATCACTTAAAAGAATGTTTTAAAAAGTGCAAATTCCTACCACTAATAATCTTAGACTTGCCTGTTCTAAGGTATTCTTATCTCACAGTGCTGTAGATGTTTCTTTCTCAGAGTCCAAACATTTGTGTGTAAATGGAAAACAGAATACTGTTTAAAAAACTGGCTTTGCCAACCTCTTTGCGTGAGGTCACCTAGCTCCTCCCTGTCAGAATATAAAAATATATATCTATGCAAAACAGGATGTCTTATCAAAGGTAAATTAAAACTCTGTGACCTCAGCAAAACTCATTTTTTTCAAATGACTTTCACTGACCTATGAGCAGCTTCCTCTTTCCAGGACATCAAAGGACTTGTTATGCCTCTCTGCCAGATCTCACGGAGGTGCAACACGCTTTGTATCACCATGTGAATTTTAACTGTTTCCTCTGACCGTTATAAAAGTTTAGGATCTATCTTGGCAGTTGGCAAGCTGCAATGAGTCACATAAACAGAAAATGCTTCATTTAGTCTCTTGTAGCCTGTAATTATCTCTTGGCCTTCCAGGTAACACCTATTAGCTAAAACCTGGGAGGGGGGTTGTCATTCCACAGACTGTCAGCATCTCTCATGAGAGACATTCAATAACACATTTTTATATCACAAAAATCATAGATTAATCAGAACCAGCTGTCTGAGTGTCACAATTTCTCCCCACCTAGACTGAATTTGGGGCTCTATACCCAGCATAGGATGAGCTTCCCAAATCAGTTCACTTCTCGTACACACGAGACAGCCCATCGGAGTTCTGATTTTTGGCTCCAGCCCTATGTAGAATTGTCATATCATACCCTTGCAAAGCAAGACTCCATCTTAGCAATCTACCATTGTTCTTTCCCATCTGAGACAGCCAAACCAGGGGGTTGTGGTCAGTCTGCACCACAAAATGCTGCCCATACAAGTATGGCTCCAACTTTTTTAGGGCCCACACTATGGCAAGACATTCTTTTTCCACAGTAGAGTATGCCTGCTCCCTGGGAAGTAACTTCCTACTCAGGTACACTACTGGGTGATCTCTCCCTTGGTTGGATGTCTGACTCAGTACTGCCCCAATACCCATGTCTGAGGCATCATCCTGAACTATAAAGGGTTTGCTATAGTCAGGACTTGTCAAAACAGGAGCACTGCACAGTGCCTCCTTTAGTTTGGAAAAGGCTTCCTCACAGGCTGGGCCCCAGGTAATGTTCTTGGGCATCCTTTTCCTTGTCAGGTCAGATAGGGGAGGATAGGGGAGCAGCCAGGGCACTGTAATTGGGTACAAATTTCCTGTAGTACCCTGCTGTCCCTAGAAAACTCCTGACCTGCTTGTGTGTTTCTGGTCTGGGCCACACCTGGATTACCTCTATTTTTATTTGATTAGAACAGAGCTGTCCCCGGCCTACCACATACCTGAGGTATGCCACTTCTCCCATGACCACCTGGCACTTCTCGGCTTTGACAGTGACCCTGGCCCTCTGTATCCTGCCCAGCACTTCCCTAAGGTGGGATAGGTGTTCCGCCACGGTGTGCCCCTCAGCACCATTTAACACCTGGTTCACCAACCTTTGGAAAGTGGCCGGGGTGTTCTTCATTCCGAAAGGCATTACTTTAAATTCAGATAAGCCTATCGGAGTGATGAAGGCCGACCTCTCCCTAGCTCGGTCCATTAACTCTACCCGCCAATACCCCTTGGTCAGGTCAGTGGTCGTAAGGTAGGTCACCCCTCCTAACTTGTCCAGGAGGTCGTCCGTCCAGGGCATCGGGTGGGTGTCTGACTTCGTGACTGCATTCAGTTCACGATAGTCCACACAGAAATGAGTAGAGCCATTTGGCTTAGGCACAAGGACTATGGGTGAGGCCAGGGTCTGTGGGATCTCTGGATTACCCCTAAATCCAGCATCTCCTCCACTTCCCTCCTAATGTCCTTTTGGACAGCCTCTGACACCCTATATGCTGTCCGCCATATGGGCGTCTGAGTCCCTGTCTCTACATTGTGAGTCGCTAAGGGGGTTAGTCCAGGCTTTGCGCTAAACAATGGGACAAAGTCTGCTAAAACCTCCCTTACTTCCTGGATCTTGTCCAGGGCCAGCTGGGGAGACAGTTTTACTGCCTCCACAGAGAACTCCCACTTACTTTCCTCCAGCAAGTCCAGAAGGGGGTCTCCTTCATCCGTCCCCTCCCCAGGACTACACACTGCAAACACCATGTCAGCCTTATTTGCATATGGCTTCATCATGTTGACATGGTACATCCTTTCTGTCTGTCTTTGGTCGGGTAACTCTATAATATAGTTCACGTCATTTACCTTTCTAACCACTTTGTACGGTCCTGCCCACTCAGCCTGCAGCTTGTCTTTCCGGACCGGAATAAGGACCATGACTTCCTGACCCACCATGTATGAGCGAGTTCTGGCTCTGCAGTCATACCACACCATTTGTTTCTGTCGGGCAGCTGCCAGATTGCTCTGGGCTGTCCCCATAAGCTCCTTCAGCCTTTCCCTAAACCTAAGGACGTAATCCACAATGGAAGTTCCCTGGGTGGCATGCTTGCCTTCCTAGCTTCCCGGATCAAGTCTAGGGACCCATGTACCCGGCGTCCATATAAAAGTTTGAAGGGGGAAATCCTGACGACTCTTGGGGCACCTCCCTGTATGCAAACAACAGGTGGGGAAAGTATTTCTCCCAGTCCCTCCCATATTGTTCAGCAAACGCCTGGAGCATGAACTTCAGGGTACCATTGAATCTTTCCACAAGCCCACTGGTTTGTGGGTGATACGGTGTCCTGTATCTCTGCACCACCCCACACTTCTCCCATAAACACTTCATCAGATCCGACATGAAGGAACCCCCTCGATCAGTGATAACCTCCTGCGGAAACCCAACATGGAAGAAAATCCCAAGTAAGGCATCTGCCACTCTGTCTGTCTGTCCTCAGTGAGGATAGGGCGACTGCCTCTGGGTACCGAGTGGCATAATCCACCACAGTCAGGATGAATCTCTTCCCTGAGGAGCTGGGGGTATTTAAAGGCCCCACAATATCCATTCCCACCCTCTGGAATGGTTCCTCCACTATGGGCAAGGGAATCAGGGCAGCTTGGGTTTTCTTGCCCGCCTTCCCTATTTCTTGGCACCGGTGACAAGATCTGCAATACTCCTTCACTTGCTGGGTGAAGTTAGGCCGCTAGAAACTCTGGGCCAACCGCTGCATCATGTGCGTGATTCCCAAATCACCAGACATGGGAATATCATGTGCAATCTTGAGCAACTGCTCACGATACCCCTGGGGAACGACAAGCTGCCTGCCTAGCTCCCCTACCTCTGTCTGTACTGCCTGAGTATACATAAGTCCATTTTCCCAATAAATCTTATGTCTGCCGTCACCTCCCTGTGCACCGTCTGAGTCTGCCCAAGCCCCCAGCTTCTCTAGACTAGGGTCACTTCTCTGAGCAGCTGCAAACCCATCACACATTCCAAAGGCATGGGACAGGTCCCCTTCAGTCGCTAAACTAGGGTCCCTAGCACTAGCGTCAGGGCACTCAGGATCACTGTCAATCCCAACCCTCTGACAATGGGTCACCCCTTCCTCTTCGGAGTAACCCTCTGTAGCTGTGTGGTTACTTGCTACTGGGGAAATTTCTACCCCTTTTCATTAGTCTCCCCATCTGGAGACACAGGCTGGGGATCCAGCCTCTCAGTGGTTTCTACAATGGCTTCTGTGGGGTTCAGAGAACTACAATTTTCCCTTGCCACTTGGCTACAGGTAACTGCACATACCATCCTTTGTTTGAGATTGTTGCCCAGGATCACATCCACTGCTAATGTTTTGGCTACAGCCACCTGTTGCACAGTTCCCCCTGTGTCACCCAGTCTAGAAGAACACTGACGAGAGGCAATGTTTTCGCCTCACCAATAAAGTCCTGTACAGTGACGTATTTATTGGGTATAAGCTGACCAGGCTCTACTAGATCCCCTTTTACCAATGTCAGGGATGCCCCTGTGTCCCTTAACCCTTGCATCTGTACACCATTCACCATGACTGGGTGCATGTGTTCCTTCATGTTCACAGGCATGCTTCCAGGGACACACAAACAACCCACTTCTTTTCTAGTACCATTCTGCGTATTATTGCTCATTCTTTTGGGACACTGTCTGGCAATATGCCCAGTTTCTTTACACAACCAACATTCACTTCTCTTTTCAGAGAAATCTTTTCTCTGAAACCTGGGGGTAACTGGTTTCGGTGGAGGCAGTGAGGGTTTTAGCTTCCCTGAAGGCATGCTTTTCCCTTTCTGCACTGCCACGTCCACCCCACTTGCTCTCAGAGCAGGTCTGCTCTTGGCATAGCGGTCCGAGAGTTCAGCAGTCTCTTGCACTGTTTTGGGGTCTTGGTCCTCCAGCCATGTTTTCAGCTCTGCTGGGCGTGCCCAGAAAAACTGTTCCAACAAAATCACATTTGCAATTTTATCAACAGAGTTTACTTAAATTCATTCCCACCAACATTTTAAAAACTGATGCTGTTTCATGGCTAGCTCCTCGTAGCTCATGTCAGGGCTTCAGGGCTTCTCCTGAGCTTACGGAATTTAGCTCTGTATGATTCAGCAGTTAATTCAAATTTCTTTAACAGTGCAGCTTTAAATTTGCTGTAATCATCACTGTCCTCATTGTCCATTTGACCCAATGCATCCTGAGCTTTCCTGGTAAGTAGTGGGGATAGCTGGAAGCTCCAGGACTCTCTAGGAATTTTAGCTTGAATACAAACTTTTTCAAAAGAATTTAAAAAGGCATCCATGTCCTCCCCCTCCTTAAATTCGGCTTTCAATTTGGAATTCAATTTGTAACCCAGTCCTGTAGTCCCAGTTAAACCCAAGCCACTTACCTGCTCTGGTACTGGTGGTTGGAGTCGTAGCTTCTCCAGTTCATGTTGCCTCTGGCGCTCACACTCCTCACGGTCTGCATCTTGACGTTCTCAATCCCTCTTCTCCTCTGTAGCTCGCTGGTACTCACGCTCCTCACGGTCTGCCTCCCATTGTTTATGGTCCTTCTCCCTCTGGAACTCCAGCTCCATTCTGCGCAACTCAATTTGCAGCCTGAGTACTTCTGGATCCAGGATACTGGTGACCTTCCCCTGCTGCTGTGGCCCTTCGCTGACAGTGGCCCAGCTGTCATCCTCACCGGATCTGGACACTGCACTGGCCGCTAGCCCTGCCACATTCAAGGTATGGTCCCTTACAGTCACTGTCTGTGACTCGGTGCTCTGGGTATCTGCTACCATCAGGGCATCCACGAGGTTCTGTTTGCTGGCTTTCACCTTGAACGGGACTCCTCTGTCCCCGCACAACTGCTTTAAGTAGTCTACAGTGTGCCTGCTGTAGTTGGAAGCCATCTTCTTCCCTAACTACGGCTACTCTGACTTGCACTTTAGAAAAAAAAAAAATGGGTAGGAACTTGACTGTACACCAAGTGATATAGTTCTGTCTCCTTTTTAAAAATAAATCACTGCCCTTTTTCTTTCTTTGCAAGTGAGCTGACTGTCTCAAGCTGACACAATGAACAATCAGAGCTTGTAATACCAATATTTATCCCACCGCTGCCAACCAATCTGTCACAAACCCACTCAGCAGGTCAGGCCCTCTGCTCCCACAGTGCCAGCCTCCAAACGCAGTCTTGTGAACAGTTAACAGAAACAGCGTAACCCTCCTGTCTGTTTTTTGGGTTTGAATCAACTTTTGGTCTCAGTTCTGGAGGGATTCAAACTGTGAACCTCTTGTTAGTGTACCCAATGTACAGGCTCAGATAATTCTGCTCTTCAGGGGGCCACATATCTTTCACCTATGGGCACCTAACCAGGTGTACAAAATGAACCCTTAAAAACTCTAATAAAGACCTCAGATTACTCTTACCTTTTCCCTCTTTGGTATTACCATATAAGCTCATGCACAGTGTTGTCACACTCTTAACCATCCACGCATCACAGGCAAAAACAGAAAGGACTTGGAAGACACAAATATAGTCTATTAAAAAATGAGAAGTTTACTTAAAAATAGATAAAAATGTAAAGTGTAAATACAGAACCATATATCACAAAACATACAAATCACTTAAAAGAATAAGGTTTTAAAAAGTGCAGATTCCTACCACTAATATTCTTAGACTTGTCTTTTCTAAGGTATTCTTATCTCACAGTGCTGTAAATGTTTCTTTCTCAAGAGTCCAAACATTTGTGTGTAAATGGAAAACAGAATACTGTTTAAAAACTTGCTTTGCCAACCTCTTTGACTGAAGTCACCTAGCTCCTCCCTGTCAGAATATAAAAAAATATATCTATGCAAAACAGGATGTCTTATCAAAGGTAAATTAAAATTCTGTGACCTCAACAAAACTCATTTTTTTCAAATGACTTTCTTTGATCTATGAGCAGCTTCCTCTTTCCAGGACATCAAAGGACTTGTTATGACACTCTGCCAGATCTCACGGAGGTGCAACATGCTTTGTATCACCATGTGAATTTTAACTGTGTTTCCTCTGACCATTATAAAAGTGTATGATCTATCTTGGCAGTTGACACCAGACCCGAACAGGTTGGTACCCAAGAAAGGGACATCCGCCAACCTGTGCTGGGTATCGGCCGTAAAGGTCTAGATCCTTAGCCACGCCCAGCACCGCATGACCACTACAGCAGCCACACACCTGGCACAGAAGTCCCTGATGTCCAGGGTTGTTTGGAGCTGCTGCTTGGCCATGACACATCCCTGGTCCTGATCCAGCTTAACTGCTAGCAGCAAATAAGCAGGAAGGCGGGGAATAACCTGGCCCAGCATTTCCAAGAAAGCATGGGGAAAGTTGGCCATCATGACAACAGAACTTGCCTGCTGAAGGCCCAAGGATGAAGCAGCATAGACCTTCTTCGCTGCATGGTCTAACTACTTTGACTCCTTGTCCAGGGTCTTATGAACGTCTCCAACGTTGCCCGTGTGCCAGAACACTGAGCCAGTAACCAAACTTTTTGACTGAAGGATGGTCACTGAACCTAGGCAAAGACCAGGTAGGCACCACATACTTGCAGACCTATGGGCCGACAGCACCAGACAGGAGGCAGGTTACTGCCACAGCTCCACAGCGGGACTAAGAATCCGCAACAGGGAAGGCAACCCCCAGGAGTTATCCCTTTTTTTTAAATCTCAGTTAAGGGGTACACAGCCCACTTCCGTACCGGTTCCAATGGTATCTCCATAGATTCTGAGATTAAGTGGAGCACAGCTCCAAAGGAAGCAGGCCCTTGATCCGAACAGAGCTCCTTGAAGGACTCCCAGTCAAAGCCCATGGTCCAAAGGGAGTGCATGGATGAGTCCGAGTACCAAGCCTCCTCAACACCAACCATGACTCCGACTCTCCACTGACAATCCGAGGCTCATCAGAGTGTGGAATTTGCACCAAACACCTACGGGGCAGCTCCACCTGAATGGGTGGGGAGGCAGGCATTGGCTCGGCCAGGGGAACCAGTACTGGCCACGGCACCAGCAACCAGAGGAGGGCCGGAGCCTGCTGTGGAGCATGGCTGGGGCAAAGAATCAACTGATGACCGATAAGTTTCTCGTATCAACACCGCAATTTACGTCAGAGCCATTTCTTGTTGGAAGATGAGGAAGAGGTGGACGAGGAGCGTCAATGGCGCCTCTTGGCTGATGGTTGAGAGCGGGACCATCGAGAAAGTCAGGAGTCTCAAGACCTCGACTGAGAGCCCAATCAGGCCCTGAACCATGACCTCAATTAATGATGCACTGGTTGTCAGGAAGGAGATTCGGGTGAAGATGTAGGACTCCAAGAAACCCCCAAAGGGTCACTCTCCTGAGGGAAGACAGATGGATTGGCCTGCTGAAACAGCTCCTCTTGCGAGAGGGCTATAAGGACTGGAGTCCTTGAAAGGGAATCCTCCCCATTGTCCTCCGACAACGGGTTAACTGGATTGAGAAAAATCTTGACCAGCTGATCAACCTGTGACTCAGCCGGCAAGCCCAACGGGGACACCGTGGGGCCAGTGGCCTGGACCTGAAGATCAGAAGTGTCAGCCAAAGCCAATGGCTCAACAGTCGTTGAGCCGGAAGCAGAAGCATGGGAATGGGAGGAACCCACTCCCGATCCCACAACTTGTGGTGGAACTTCCTGAACTTGGGAGTCCTGTTAAGTTTTGGACCATCGGGAATGGCCCTCCCTGAGAGTAGGTAGGGACTGACATAAGTCCCTGAATGCCCCATTAAATGAGGCACCCAAGCCTGCCAGAACTAAGCAGGATGAAGCAGAGCCCGAAGTGGCCTGGGCTGTGGCCTCCTCTAAGAAGGCAAGCTGTGTGGCTAAACCAGCCACTGCAGAGATCACCTTATGGGTGTCCTGGGACTTAATGGCTGTGTCCCACTTGTCCAGTCGACTCAAGACAATGTGGGCATAATGGTCCTCCAACGTGAAGGGCTAAAGGGTCCGGCACAGGCCACAAGCTTGTGGATCATACTGGACCCCCAAACAGTAGGTGCACGTGGACTGCATATCAGTGCACAGCATTTTGTGGGTGCATGCCATGCTTAAAGCCAGGACCCGATTTGGGTTCTTCGCATTCCACATTAGAAATGGAAAAGTGAAACTCCAAAGCTAAATGGCACAAAGACCAAAAGAAAGGTTTTTAGGCCTACACCTAGCATAGAGTTGTGAAGGAGGGAACCTGATGCTTCCATCAGAAAGGAAGGTCTGATGTCACGGGGTGGTGCTAGCTTGAAGACCTTCCGGCAGGTCTTAAAGGGGAAGGAAGTACTGCCAGAAGTGTGGACAGTGCACCATATCCATGTCCCTAGAAATTGTTTTTTCCCCCCATTCTCAGGACTTGCTTTACCTTCTCTGGCTACTAACAATATGATCCTCAACCCAGCTTCTACTGAGTTGGCTTTTCATCTGTCAGCCCTCTGAACAGAAGTACAATATCACAGACTAGCTCTGTCCCCAAATAAACAAACTCTTGTATTTATAAAATGGCTTGGATCAAACAAGCAGTCTGACTTATCAACACTAGTCACATGGCCATACATAATTTTACAATAATTACTGGTGCCACCCCCACCCCCACCCCGTTATCACACTGTTTTCAGTAGTTTCAAAAGTCATAATAACGGATTAGTAAACTTGAAAGCTTGCGCTCCATGTTCAGAAATTCTGCACTGAGAAGTTGTGGTCACGAGCCCCCTGACAGACTTAAAACACTCACCATGTGCACATTCTCTCCCAGTCAACCAGTACAGTACAGTTTGCTCTACAAACTTGGCAGTTTCCTCACAGAAAATAAGAAAACCTGGTGTCTTTGTGTTCCATGTTGCTTTTCTGGAACAAAAAAAATGGTTCCAGCAGTTATAAAAATGAAAGCCTAGTCAGCTGTGTGTTGATAAATACAGGTTATTCACCTGTAACAGAAGTTCTAGGAGTGGTATATGCTGTTCATCCACACTTCTTGGCAGGTACCTTGTCACTTAAAGATGTGCTGGAAAGTCTTCAAGCTGGCTCTTCCCACCCACCAGATGACGCCAGATCTAGCCCACTGGAAGCCAGGTTGCGTGCCGGAGCCGGGGAGGTCGGGTGGGTTGTGTGGATGAACAACATATACCACTCCTAGAACTCCTGTTACAGGTGAATAACCTGCATTTCTAGGGATGTGGATATGTTGTTCAATCCACACTTCTTGGCAAACTCCTAGCAGTTCTCCAGGAGGAGGGAGGCAAGGAGAGCACCCCCTTATACTTACTTGGGGAATAAAGACTGGAGAACCGAGGTCCCAAAACCAGCATCCCGGCATGACTCTAGGTCAATGTGGCAATGGGAAATAAATGTGTGTGCTGACTTCCAGGTAGCAGCCCTGCAGATTTCCTGGATAGGGACATCCCTAGAAGCAGCGGTATGGTGGGTTGAATGAGCTCTTATCCCTCTAGGTGGCTCCATGCCCGCCAACCTATAGCAAAGATCTATGCAGGAGGTGACCCACCTGCTTATCGTCCACTTGGCTGCAGGTCTGCCAGGTGCGGCTTCAGCGTAGGTGACAAACAGCTGGCGAACCTCTCTCTGAACTTCTGCTGTCCGCTCCTTATAATAAACGAGCGCTCTTCTAGGGTCCAGAGTATGGAGCCTATATTCAGCCTCCGAGGTGTGATTGGGGTAGAACACCGGCAGAGTCAACACCTGATTCAGGTGAAATTCCGAAACCACCTTCGGAAGGAATTTTGGGTAGGGGCCAAGGACAACCTTGTCCCTGTGGAAGACCAGATACGGAGACTCTATAAGCGCCTGGAGCACTCCCATCCTTCTGGCTGATGTGATAGCCACCAAGAAGGAGGTCTTCCATGACAGGTGGGAGATATCGCACCTGTGCATCGGTTCGAATAGCTTGCCCATGAGCTTAACCAATACCAGCAGTAGATCCCACGGAGGTGGAGGTTCTCGCACTGGAGGGGATATGTGATCTAAGCCTTTGAAAAAATGCCAGACCACCTTCTCCTGCACCACCGACTGCTTGCCGGCCCACGCCCGGTAAGCAGAGATGGCTGCCAGATGCACCTTAAGGGTCGTTGACCGAAGCCCTAGCTGAGAAAGGGACCACAGGTAGTCCAAAATGCTAGCCAATGGGCAGGATGAAGGGTCCAACTCCTTGCCCTGACATCAAATGGAGACTCTCTTTCATTTAAAGGTATAACATTTTTTGGTCGACTCCTTACAGCACGCCTCAACGACGTTGAGGACCTCGTCGGAAAGACCCAAGGCCTGGAACTCTAGCCACTCAGGAACCAGGCCATCAGGTGCAGGGATTGAAGGTTCAGATGGAACACCTTCCCCTCGCTGACTGAGATCAGGTCCGGGCGGGCTGGAAGCTGCATCGGGAGCCTGGAGCTGAGGCTGAGGAGATCCGGATACCAGAACTGGTGAGGCCAGTCTGGGACTACCAGAATCACCTGTGCCTTGTCCCTCTTCACCTTGAGAAGCACCTTGTGGATCAAGGGAAATGGAGGGAAGGCGCAGAAGAGGCCTGGGGTCCATGGCCTCGAGAAGGCATCCCCCTGCAGCGAGCCCCACTGAGGGGGGCATGCATGAAACAGCCTCAGCTTTGCGTCCTCTCTGGAAGTGAACAGGTCCACCAGAGGGGTGCCCCAATGGGAGAACAGGTCTAGAACTACCTCCAGCAGGAGAGACCACTAGTGAGATGCATCGCCTATCCGGCTGAGGGCGTCGGCCAGACTGTTCAAGGCTCCTGTCACATGGATGGCTAGGAGATCTGCCTCCAGGGTGATCACGAGAGACCAAATGCAGAGAGCTTCCTTGCACAGGGGCAAGGAGAGCGTCCAGCCCTGACGGTTGAGATAGTACATGGTCGTGGTGTTGTCCGTCTGGACCTGAACCACTTGACCCCGTACAAATGGAGCGAAGGCGGTGAGGGCTAACTCTACAGCTCGAAGCTCCAGCAGGTTAATGTGGCATTGGGACTTCTGAGGGGACCAGAGGCCATGGGCCCTGAGCTCCCCCAGATGGGCACCCTAATCCATCAAGAAGGCGTTGGTCGTGAGGATGACTGTCGGCTCGAGGCGGACAACCGGGATACCCTCCTGCAGATGAACTGGGACAAGCCACCACTGCAGGCCGTCCCACATCTTCTGGGTCACGGTTACTGGCTGGTCCAGAGGACCGAAGCACTGAGACCACTGGCAGGCCAGCCCCCACTGCAGGGGGAGCATATGCCAGCGGGCCCAATGGATCACGTTGGTGCAGGCCGCCATGATACCCAGAAGGCGCAGGAAGTCCCGGGCAGGGCGCAATTCCCAACCTGAAATGACTGGGCAAAGGAGGAAAGGACCTCTGCCCTGTCTGCCGGGAGTCAGGCTCTGGCTCGAAGGGAGTCAAGCTCTGCCCTGATGAACTGAATCACCTGCAATGGCACAAGTTCCAATTTGGCCTCGTTGATCAGGAAGCCAAGTTGGGAGCAGACCTGGAGGGCCAGATCTCTGGACCACTCCACCTCCAACCTGGAGGGGGCTGCTATCAGCCAGTCGTCCAGGTAAGGGTACACCCGGATCCCTTGGTGCCGCAGGAATGCTGTCACCACTGCCATGCATTTGGTGAAGACCCTGGGAGCCGGAGAGAGGCTGAAGGGCATGGCCTGGAGCTCGTGAAGGGATCCCTCCGCTCTGAAGCAGAGAAATCGCCGATGAGACGGCCGGATTGGGACGCGAAAGAACGCGTCCTGGAGATCCAGAGAACAAAACCACATGCCTAGTTCCAGGGATGGTATGATCTGAGCCAGAGTGACCATCCTGAAGGTGTGCGGCCTTAGGAACTTGTTCAGGTTGTGCAGGTCGAGAATGGGGCACCAGCCCCCGTCCGTTTTGGGACCAGGAAGTACCTGGACACAAACCCTGGGCATGGAGGAGGATCCGCCACCTTGCTGACCACCCCCTTTTGGAGGAGCAGAGCTATGTCAGCTCAATGAGCCGACAGAGAGACTGTGGAACCGGTAGCCCCCTGAGGGGCGCTGGCTCGGAAGGGAGGGGTCTGCTCAAATTCCAGAGGCAGACCCCTGCCAATCACTTCCGACACCCAATGGTCCATGGTTACAGCGGACCAGGCGGAAAGGAAGTGGTGGAGCCGCCCCCAGGGGGACCCAGGGGGGAGTGACGAGGTTGAGGGCGGCACCCCTCAACCCGTCATTGGGCAGGCATGGAGGAAGAGCCGGTCGAGGAGCCGCCTGGACCTTCTCCCCCAGGCTTCCTGTTGGAGGAAGCAGCAGGCTTGGCCCTGGGGCACCAAGCGTGAGCCTGCTGGCCCTGCTGCTGGGCCGGTCGTGCCGCAGGAGCGGAAGGGAAAAGGGCTTATGCTGTTGCTGGTGGCCTTTGTCCTTCTGGGCAGACATGACCGAGTCCAAGGTGACACTGGACTTCTCGATCCGCTGGAGGTGGCCCTCCAACCCGGGCCTGAACAAGTCGTGCCCAAGAAGGGGACGTCTGCCAGCTTGTGCTGGGTATCTGCCATGAAGGTCGAGATCCGCAGCCAAGCTCTGCAGCACATGGCTACTGCAGCCACTACTGACCGGGCACAAGAGTCTCCAATGCCCAGAGCAGTTTGGAGCTGTTGCTTTCATTTGAAGGTCAGCTGTGAGATGAGGAAGCACCTCATCCAGGGAGCCCAAAAGGGTGTGTGAAAAGTGTGCCATCAGTAGAGCTGAGCTAGCCTGTCGAAGGCCTAGGGAGGCGGCAGCATAAACTTTGCACTTGTAGTAGTCCAGCTTTTTGGACTCCTTGTCGGGGGGCTTCTCTACATCCCTGGCATTTCTGGAGCACTGGAAAACGCTATCGGTCACCAGCCCTTCAGCCAAGGGGTGCTCTGAAAAACCAGAGAGGGAACTGGTCGGGACTGTGTACTTGCAGCTGAAGGAGCAGGACAGGAGGCAGGCCGCTGCCACAACTCCAAGGCCGGACCAACAATGGCCTCGGCCACAGGAAAGGCCTCCTGTAGGGGAATTCCCTCGGTCCAAAATCTCTGTGAGATTGGGCTCTCATCCACTGACAGACCCCCGGAGGATTCCAGGTAAGGGGCCTGGAATACAGAGAGGAGTCTTCGGACTCCGAGGAGTCCGTAAACAGCTGTCGACCGCCTGAGCTACCCTCCACTCGCCGAGGCCGATCGGGGGTAAGGATGACTGACAACCTGTGGGGCAAGCCCTTTCCCGACCGAGAATCCTTTGCCGGGGCCCCAGTCTTTGGCTGAGGAGACGGCGGTTCCACCACAATGGGTGGAGCAACTGTTTTCAGCCGAGCAGTCGGCGCCGGAGTTGGCTCCTCGACCAAGGAACTGAGGGCAGAAGATCGCTTCAGCCACTCGGGCGACAGCCACTTTATTGCCGGCGACGGAGTCTGCTTGTTGCCAGCAAATAAGAGCTGCTGCTACATTATATCCTCGGAGCCTCTCTGAGGAGTATAATGAGGATGAGTGGCGATGCCACTTTCCATGATGTTGGGACCGAGACCGCTGACGTGGGCGGGACTTGCCCCGACACGGAAGAGGACCGAGACCATTGGGGTCATTGATGGTGGGTCGAAGAAGGGGTGGGGGAGACCCGCACATCCTCCCGTTCAGGGTCCTTAACCGAGGAACTCAGCTCGGGAGGCCGAGGCAAGTCCTCGGTAGGCACTGGAGGAACCGGTGAAGGAGGGTTATCGGCCTCTCCCGTCGACAGCCCGTCTAACGGGTCGAGGAAGATCTCAACCGCATCAACGGGTGTCTCAGTCGGCTGGCCTGACAGGGACACCAAGAAGCCAGCGGCCTTGGCTGCAACCTCGACCAAAGTCGATAAAGGACGGTCAGGGGAGCGAGATCTCTCCCGCTCCCACGAACGTCGATGGTGGGACTTACCTTTTGGGTCCTTCTTCTTCGACCGAGAGAAGCGAGTCCCTAAAGGCCCCTCTCCCTTGGTGGAGAGGGACTGGCAAAGCTCCCGAAAGGAAGCAGTATAGGAGGAGCCCAAGGAGAGCGAGATAAATGCCGACGCTGAGGATGATGAAGCCGCGGCCTGGGCCGCCTCCTCCTCGAGGGCGATTAACTGATCCAACTGCTCCGCAGAGCCCGCCGCCGTGGACACCGCCCAACGGGCCTACTTCAACTTCACCAACAGAAACCATTTCTCTGGTCACCCCAGATAGACTTGGGCAGCGTGGTCTTCGAGAACCGATGACGAAAAGGACTTGCACAGATTGCAAGCCTGTGGATCGTGGCCAAGACCAAGGCAGTAGACGCACGTGGCGTGTGGGTCAGTTTGAGACATCTTCTGCCCGCAAGGGCACAGACGGAAGCCGGGAGTGGATTTTGAGTCCATCGCAGCAGCGAGGGAAAGTGAAGACTGAAGTCGCATAAACTTTGAGACAATTTTCGGTAAAACTGAAGGTTTAGGATCCAGGCCTAGAGACACAAGAGCGCTAAGGAGGGAACCTGAGCTTCCAAGCAGTAAGGAAGATCTGGCATCATGGGGCTAAGCTGAGGGGTTTATCACCCAGGTGGGTGGGAGGAGCCAGCTTGAAGACTTTCCGGCACATCTTAAAGTGGCAAGGTACCTGCCAAGAAGTGTGGATTGAACAACATATCCACATCCCTAGAAATGTATTTATTTTATTTTTTTTTTTTACACACCCTTGGTGAGTAATGAGCTCATAAACTTCTCAAGCTGCACTCTCTAAGTTTATGGCTCATCACTCACCTAAAGTGTGTGTAAAAAAAAAAAAAAAAACATCATGACACACACCTGCACAGGCATTATTCTCTAGTTACTGCAAAGTTCAGAGTTTACTTTCTTTTGCTTGATTTTACATTTTTAAAACCATGTGACAAGTGCAATAACACACTCCAGGTTGTACAATAATCCTGGAAAAACAAATAAAAATAAATAAATGACGACACTTTCCAGGTGGTTGAAGGTACTCGGCTGTGCTGTGTGCCTCACAACCCTCCTGGGGCATGTGGTAACTTAGCATCACCGCACCCCCTGCTGTGCTGATACTTACATGGCACCTTCCATGCAAGCACCTCCAAGTATTCGTGGCCACAGTCCTAAAAAGAAATCTACCACCCCTCCCTCGAAGAGAGAGCAAGTGAACCTCTCTCATTAAATTAATACATTTGTTGGTATATAGCGCCTTTCATCCATGCATCCAACCCCCCAACCCCAAGAGACAAAGAGATTATCCCTTTAAAACAACTGCATGTATATAGTGCCCTTCATGCAAGCACACACACAGAGAGAGAGAGAGAGAGACAGAGAGAGAGAAAACGCGCTATCTACAGTCCTCAGGCTGCAGGCTGCCCAGTATCCTCCCAGACCTGATCTTTTAATCTTACTCCAAATCCCTCTGGGTTGCTGAGCATAAGGCAAGCTGTAGTTCCAGCCCCTCCTACAAATCTGTCTAGTATTCCCCTTCCCTCGGGGAACCTAGCCACTTCCCTCACTCTGGACTACTTGCAGTCCCTCTTACCCACCCCCTATTTAGCAACTGGCTTTTTCTCTTGTTCTGTGAGAGAATGCTGATAAACCCTGAGGAGCAGAGTAATTACCACTAGTCTGACCGCAAGTCTTCATTGGACCCCAACATTAAGGTTTCTGTTGCTAGCAGCAGTCAGTTCATTAGCTGCTTAGCAACCGTTGCTGGGAGAAAAACCTACTCAGGGCCTTTTTTCTAAATTCCTAGGATTGCAAACCCTCAGAATCTTCACATAATATTCAACTCTTAAGATTCTAGACTATACTTCTTGAGAGTCAGAGACTTGTACAATCTAACAAAAATAAAATCATGGCTTCAAAACAAGAACCACAATCTAAACCATGACAAAAAAAAAAAACACAGACATGTAAGGTCTCTCAGTTAAACAAGAAAATAAAGGTACCATCTTAAATTTGTTCCTATTAGACCACATGTGGACTAAAATTTCTGTGGCTATCATTTATTTACGTTTTGGAAAATTGGTAACCAGAAAAGGCACAGTGAGCCAAGGCTCGGTTCCAGGTGCGACCAGGGTGGGGGAGAAAACGCGTGTGTTTGTATGTGTGGAAACATGTGCTCTGCTAAAAGTCAGTAACAAATTTAAAAGTTTCCTTTATTTTTTTGTCTGTCACTTGGAAAAAAGCATGTGTCTCTCCAATTTTCAAAGGAGGTCAAACTAGCAATCGAGCAACAACAGGCCAGTCTCACTGTATCACTGATTTGGGAAGATCCAAGAGAGGCTGTTGCATTCACAGATCATGGATTACTTAGAACAGCACAACATGGCTTCCGGAGGGGGTGCAGCACAGCAACGGCCTTGGTCAGATTCACGAATGACCTACAGGAAAACATGGAGGCAGGATTGTACACAGGAGCAGCGTTTGTTAAAGAGCTGGTGACATGTTCAGGAGAAGTTTAGCAAAACCTAATATTTAGACACAGTCCAGTCCAACTTGTAGTTCCCATTAGTGCTGTATTCCTCCTCCCCATTATTTAATACTGAGGTCATCTGTACAAAAACAGGATTTTTGCTCCTGAACGGTTTATCTATTTCAGCTGCTTTCTCCCTACCTGAAGTCACAGAGCACTGCTTATGGTATCACAGTTACTACCATAGCAACAGATCGTGATGTCACAACAGAGGATTATGACTTGCTGTAGGGAGTAAGCTATGAAGGCAGATGGACTCTAAAGGAACTCTAAGGGATAAAGATCATACATTCATGCAAATTTCCTTAGTAGTACATTAATGGGAAGGAGAAATATACAAAATATGAATTGAATGCAGGCAGAATTGTACCTAATTATTATGGGGTTTTTAAGTTTTCTTTGAGATGTCAGTAGCTCTTTAACCTGACCAAGGTCTTCGACCTTATGTACCATCCCCTGCTGGAAGCAAAGTTATTCAGTACTGGCTTTGGGGACCCTATACTGAAATGGATACACAGCTATTTAAGAGACAGGACACAAGTCCATGTAAATGGTAAAACAGACTCAATGGCAGTACACTCTGGGGTACCACAGGACTCAATATTGGTACCCATTTTATTTTCTTTGTACGATGAAATACCAGCAATTTGTTTAAAATCACATATGGTGTTACATATTTTTATTTATTTATTGAAGGTATCAGAATTACAAACCTTTGAGCTAAAAGCTCATTTACAAAGGATCCTCGTCAAACAAGGGGTGGGGGAACAAACAAGGTACAAGGATTGGAGGGAAAACAGTAGCAGCTGAAAGGCACTGTCAAGTACATAGTAATTAGATTACGTATTACATATCAACTATTGCATAGAACAATTAATGGGATGAAGATCGACATTGTCACAACAATCAGAGTACATGATACATATTTAACATTGCAATTAGTGCGATAAAGATAGATAGTAACATAGCTTAGGCCAGTGCCTAGGTGCCGAAAACATGGAGGAGATAGTCCCAGACCAGTATAGGTGATTAAAGTGCAGTGTCACACTATGTGCAAGCGATGGGTACTCCCAGGTTACAGCTGCAAAGCCTTGTCAGTTCCTAGTGGGGACAAAGATGGATCGTTCATTGGAGTCAGTACTGTCATTAGGGGAAGTATATAGCAGACTAAGTGGGTAAGGTGGAGAAACAGCAGTAAATAACAGCAGCAGGGTCAGGGGAGATAAGTAGGTGTGGAGGTGGGCAGAGGGGTATGAGGGATTGTGGGGTAAGTGGGTGGGGTTAGGGTGTAGTTAGGCAGAGATGAGGGGAGTGTGGAGAGTTGTGGGAGCTTAGAGGGATCTGAATGGACAGGGCAGGTGCGCCCGAGAGAACCAGGGTACAAGTGTAGATGGGCGGTAGGTAGGGGGAGAGAGGAGGGGTGAGTGGGAGCATGAAAGGGCCTGACAGGAGGGGGGGGGGGAGAGGGGAGTAGTGGGAGCTTGTAAAGACCTGTTTGCTCTAACTGCAAACTAAAAACCATGACAGAACAATTCGCGATTTCTACTGGTGCTGGAATGAAGCATGGACATAGTAACAGACTTCAGGTATCTGGGGGTAACTCTAGAGAGTCAACTGAATTTCAACAAACATGTTGATCATTCAACAAAACAGTTACATAAGAAGATAGGTGCACTGTATGTAGTTAGAGAGTATCTGACGAAAGAAACAAGACGTACGATAGCACAAACTTGTCTCATCCCAACACTTGAATATCATCAGTATCAGCATCAGTGTCAGTGGCTCAGTAGGTAGCACACTCACCTCTGAGGCCGGGAGATCAGGGGGCTGTGGGTTCAGTTCCCACATCTGCCACTTGGGTTAAATATCCCAGTACTGACACTGTAGTGCAGCATGAGAGGGGTGCTGCACTTCTGGGGTGCCATCTTTCGGATGAGACCAGTGTGCGAAATTCCTATACCTTAGGTGCCCCAGGACAGGCACTTTTCCTTCAGGACATGTACAGCTGTTTAGTGCCTGCCCCTTTGGGCACCTAAGGTATTTCATCAGGGTTCCATTTTTTTCTCATCTTCAGACTTTGCTGGTTTTTTTTTGGCACTTCAGCCACTTTCCCTTGGGGTGGGGGAGCTGTCTGAGGAGCGCAGGTGCAGAGCTGACATCTTGAGAGCCAATCGTGAGTGTGCTCTTCTGGATGTCAGCTGACTTCACACATGGAGGAAAGGCAGGCAGAGGAGTAGGCTGATGTGCCCACATACATATTGAGTGACACAGAGATCAGCCAGCCTAGTCTTCAGGGGTTCTCGGTCACCACTGGAGGCAAACTGCAGCAGGTTCACGCACCAATAGGTGCCGATATGTTAATTATTCTCCCACCACTCCAGTCGGCATGAGGTGAGGACCCTCCATGGTACGCCATTCTGTGCCTTGCATTCACGGAGACAGGTCGTGTTGTAACGGTTGTCTGCAGCCTGAAACGCTGATGGAACCCCCCCCCCAAAAAAAACGGAGAGAGCCAAAAGTTATTTTAAGAGCCGAATTATTAAAAAAAAACAAAAAAACAACAACGTGAGTTCAAAGGCGGGCAGTATAAGTAAATATGGGGAGGAGAGGAGTGTGTGAGATCGCAAGGGTCTTTCCAGTCAGGAGGGAAAGAAATCGGCTAGAGAAAAGTAATTTGAAAGTAGACCATAGAAATAAAAAGTAGCAAGCAACTAGCAAAGCAAGTATCTATCTATCTCTGAGGCTAATCCAAGTCTGCTCTGCTTTTTCTGTTCATTTTCTAGCTAATAAAAACGTCTGTACCTGTAATGGGAGGGATAGGGGACGCTGCAGACTTGTGGTGAAGCACTGCAGGGAAAACTAAGAGAGCTCTCGAAATACATTACAACCGGCAACATAGATCAAAAGTGTCCCAAACTAACTGATTCTGTACTGTCCTTTTTGGATTTCTAATTACAGACATCAACTTAGCAACTTCAATCTCTGTGGCAGTACTAAAGCAACTTTACTAGACTGCAGCAGTGATGGAGGAGTGGGTGTGTGGGACTCGCGTGGCCATTTCCAGTGAGTTTTAAGTCTGCAGTAGTGCTCCCCCCCCTTATTCTGTCTAACCAGCCACAGACAGTCTCTGCCTAGTAGTTGAACTTCCAGGAAAAATCTGCTCTTCTGTTTGTAAATGAAAATCTGGACTACATGCTACCTCTTAACTGCTGCTTACCTTACATAACATAAACCTAATTAAGCCTAGCAATAACTTGTTTGAGTTGAGGAGGTAGCTATTTGAAAAAAAAATTGATGGGAGCTACTCAGTTCTGTACAGTCTGTATATTGTGTGTTCTCTAATCCATTACTTTTATATAAACAAGCATTTGTCAATACTTAAAAAATTCCAAATAAAAATGATCTGTTATGGTATTAACTCAATTAAAGGTAATATGCACATTTACAAGATTAGTACTCTGTTGTTGTGGGAGTGGGAGTCTGGGGCTACCTAAATTCTAAATACAAGGTTCTGTTAAAAAAAGGTCTGTTAAAAGCTTTTAAATAAGCAACTCTATGCAGACTAAATTCTGAATACAACAGAATGTTGCAAAAATGTTTTAAAAAAGCTACTCTAGTCTGTGGACATACTGACAAAAATCTAAATAGATCTGTTAAGATCTGCGTCTGTTAAAAGCTTTTCAATAAGCTATTCTGCAACTTTATTGGAATTCTAAATACAAGGATTTGTTATAAAAGAAATATTACAAGCTTTTTAACAAGCTACTCTGTGGACTAATTAAAATCTAAATAAAAAGGATGTTTGAAAGCTTGAGACCATAATTGATAACTGTGAGCAATAAAAAAAAAAACCCTTAAGAATTACACAAGACAACACACAGTCAGTTTTTTCTTGTTGCATTTATTATTGATCAGACAACGTACAGTTTTTCTTGAGGCGTTTTTATTATTGACAGTCATGAGACAGACAAGTTCAACAGATTAAACATTCTCTGAGTGAACAGTGTCACTGCATTGTTGCTTCTCCCAGGCCCAGCAGTAGTGGTGATGAAAGCGAAAATGCTTGGTCCAGTGAAGATGGCATTTAAAATTATGTAAACTAAGGTGTGGCATGTAAATAGTTTCTTGGGCATGTACATTTGCTTACTACATGCCCACGTGGGCATGTATATTTTTCTTACAAATTTCATACCCTGGATGAGACATTAAACTGAGGTCCCATCTGCCTGGATTGGTGGTAGTTCAGGTAGATGTTAAAGATCCCATGGCACTTATCGAAAAGAGTAGGGGAATTTCCCCGGTGTCCTGGCCAAATTTCCCTCATTCACTAAAAATACCACTAACAGCTTAATCTGGTTCAAGGTCAGTTGGCATTCATCTGTATCCCCATCCCCCAGGTCGTGCCTGAAAATAGGCAGGATATGTCTAGTGCACTTACCCGGTCAACAAAAACTAAATTAATAAATATGAGAACCTAATATGGGCGGGGGCCAGGGGGCACATCAGAAAAGATTATACAGCACAGGACTTGTCTGTGTAACACCAGATGTAGATTTGCTCTGAGAGCTAAACACAGAGAGCATCATTGTAATCTGTATAGTAAGTAAGCATTAAGCCACAATGAAGGAAGCATGCTGTGGAATTAATGCATGGTTTTTTGGGGGCGGTGCTGTGAAGAGGCTGAAGGCCGAGTACCCACAACCACCCAACCATGCATTAATTCCACAGTAGAGCTCCTGGAGGGCTTAATGTGCTTGTAACATGGCACGTGCTGTTAGGGAGTAATTATTATAAAGGTGCTTTTTTTAATAAAATATAGAAACAAAACGTATGTGATTCAAATCTTTTACTGCTCAAAATTTTAAAAGAATGTCAGAAAGAGAGTAACATTTGTTATTATACTTATGTTGCTAAAGTCATGCAGACATAAATAACATTTCTACTGTGCTATAATATATTCTTCTGGTTTTTACAGATTTTGAAGCAGTACATTTAATGCTACATGTCTCGATATTTGTCGAAAACACACTTCTACCTGCTCTTTAGTTATACTGTGTTGTTTGCTGGTATGTATGTACTTATAGATTTCCATATCTAAACTCCCAAAATCATCTGTAAAAACTAACATTTGCAGTTCGTTTAACCTACATGCATTTCTAATGTGGACTACTGTTTCACATTTAAACATTGGGAGGAACAATAATTCTTCGTAACAAAGCTACTACTTAGCCAACGATTTATTCTGCTGCTTGGTAGTAACTTTCCTGCTTTCTGTTGTCAGTGAATCGTCAGTGGCACATTTATAGCTTTCTCTGCTTGTTGTGCGCTACTACATTAGGGTATTTATTGCACATTTATTGCTTTCTGCCTTTTGTCGTTTGCCTGGCTTACTGATGTAACCTGTGATGCTTTACTAGATGCAGGTTGGGAAAGGATTTCTGACCACTTCATACTATCAGGAAACGCTTTTAGTGCGATAGCAAGTGGCCACTGGGTGGGTGGGTGGGAAATTCTAGAAATGTAAATGGACATCTCCTGCTCGAAAAGGACTAGTGGTTTTGAAGAGTACTACAAGTTGGAGTGGGCATTACTTGGGAATTAATGCCGTCTCTAACTTGTATCATGTGTCCTGTTTTAACCAATAACTTAACTCATTTTCTCATTTCTAGATATTGCCATGTTACAGACTGAATTGGTTATCAGTGGAACAAAGAGATAAACTTCAAATATCATGTTTTGTACTCAACGTATTACACTGTACACCAAACAATCCCCTGCTAACTTGTTTCAAACAAAAACTAAGCAATAGAGCTCTAAGATCACAGGATACAATCACTTTAGCTATTCTATTGTGCAAATCATCTTAAAAACAAAAAGCTTTTAAGCAAACTGCAATCAGAATACAGAATGGCTTACCTGACAATCTACATAACCTGCAAAATGGCTACGATTTCAAGATATCTTTTAAAAGAGCAGCTTAAAAAAGACACACAATGTAAATTTTGTTGATCTTCCATTAATTATAGGTTCTTCAGCAACAGGATACATATGTTCTACTCACTGTTTGTTTACTTTATTATACTTTTTTCATTGTAGATAGAGAGCTAGAAATTCTGACAGAATGCTGTTTGTGTTTTTGCATAATTTAACGATTTGTATATCATATGTAAGATGTATACTTGTAACAATTTTGTATATCATTAAGTAAGATGTACACCTGTTTTTGAAAATGTATATCCTGTGTATTTCTTAAACAATCCGTGTGGAGCCTGTAAAAGGGCCATGTGGCCCAGCACGGTTTACCTGGTTAACACATTTTAAACAAATAACATTTTTTTAAAAACTGAGAGACCAAACATGTCTGTAGTTTTTCAGTTCTTGATTTGAAGCTCCAGTTTTTGTTAAGATTGTACAGGTCTCTGAATCTCAAGATTCTGGTGCTAGGATCTGAGGGATTGATTATTATGAGGATTACAGGGTTTGCAGTCCTAGGTATTTAAGCAGGGGCCCTAGGTGTGTTTTCTCCTCCATGGAGCTGCAAATCTGCACTATTAGTGCCAGTGAGCCAGAAAAAGAGAGAATCATCTGTGAAATAAGATCTGCCTCACACTGGTCAAAAGCCCATCACAAGAGGTTATCTTATCCTACTAAAAACTCTCCACTAGAGTCAGTCTAACCCCACCATGTGACAAAGGTCATTAGCGAAGAGTCACTATATAATCAGTAAAGGTCACTATACGACCATTCAATAACCATTTTTTTTTTTATGCACTGTCCTTAAGGGAACTCTCTCCAGCAGCCTTCACCTTCAAGGCTCTACTGCCCACCTCCTCTCCTTGCACCAGCCCCACAGATCCCCCTTGCTTTCAACTCCCAAAGTGGGGCTGCTCTATCTGCCGAGGGCGCTCTATCTATAATCTAGTATGCTGGGCTGGGCGATCAGCCTGTAGAGGAGAGTGCCCGGTAATCAGAAGTGTGACCTGTGGGGCAGAGGTGCCTTCGCCTATCCCAAAGGATGGGGATTTTCCTTGTATAGATTCCCCTGGAGTGCGGACATGTAATGACGTCTGCGCAGTCTTGGTCGTTGATGTCCGCCACCACTCTGCCCCCTCTTAATATGGCCCGGTGCTAGAGTTACTTCCGGTCTCCACCAGAGGTCCCTGCTGTACTGAGCAAGCCCTGGATCCCACCCCTGGAGTGGAGAGCTGCACATCGGATGCTCGATCCTCTCCCTCCCCTGCCAACCCCTGACAGTCCAGGCTCATTCCTGAACCCAGGTTGCCAGCATGGCGCGAGATGTGGCGTCCAGTGCCTCAACCCTCAGTGCCATCGGTCCATTCAATAACCATTTGACTTCAAAAAGGTCACTATGTTAATGAAACCACATGACAACCCCATGTGACTAGGCCCCCCCGTATAACAAAGAAAAATATACCGATAAAGAAAATACAATGTGATCCCAGTAAAATAAAAAAAAATAATAATTGCCTAACCACCTCCAATGAGGTAAAACCTTCAGAAACAAAGCCAGAAAAGCCTAAAATGAAAATATCCCTAACAGATTCCCCTTGGAAAGACAACAAAAATACAACTTTTGCAAAGCCACACACCAAGGAATAGAACATAAATAACAATAGCACAGAGAATAAAATACTCACAGAGCATAATTAATTTTGCAAAAACACAGAAAGAAAACAGTTGTGGCAGGTGGGAGTGACACAGTACTAAGAGGGAAACAAGATGGGAGTGGTGCAATGCAGTGGCTGTGGGGCGGCAGTCTTCAGGGAGACATTCTAGAGGCTGCAATGCTGTCCCATCTACAAGTACCTCTCTGGGTTGAGAGAGGAGGTTGCTTGTCTCCGGGCCAAGTTGGCTAGGGTTCTGGGACCACCTTCCCCACCCAGGCACCACCGAGTCCACACCCACTGCCTCAAAGGACACCAGGAACAAGGGGCAGTTGGCAACGGTAGGCTCAGGGATGGTGAGGGAGGTGGGGCAGAGGCACATCCAACATGAGGTCCCACTCCACAATTCCTTTGCCATCCTGGCAGTGTGGGACCTTCTCGGGAAGGCACCCGCAGTGGTGGACAAGGTGGATGCAGGAATCCTGCACAGAAGAAACCCCCAGGAGGGTGGCAGGGGACCCCAGAGGGGAAGGACGTAACTCCTGGTGGGGGACTCTATTGTTAGGGGAGTAGAACTGGTGTGGGGGGGGAGGCCAGGTGCCTACCTGGCGCCACAGCTTGGAGGGATATGAAGCTTATCCAGTAGATCACTAGGGCAGCAGGATGGGAAAGTGAGCTGGATGTCATCGTCCACCTGGGAACAGATGACTTGGCAAGGGATGAGGTGAGGGCAGTGCAGCGGGAGTTCACGGAGTTGGGAAAGGGTCTTAGTTGGCACACACGGTAACTTTCTTGGAAGTGTTACCTGTCTACAGCATGGGGTAGGACAGGGTACTCTTTATTTTTTTTATTTAAACATTTGTTGACCGGGATAGGCACACTGAGTCAAGGCTCGTTTCCAGGTGCGACCCGGGGGAAAGAGGAGTAAGAGTACATACAATAATACAGAGAAAATACTCTGCACCAGGAGATTCAATGAATGGCTAAAGAGCTGGAGCAGAGTTCAGGGATTCAGCTTCATTGGGGACTGGGGGGACACCTGGAGGGATGCGGGCTTGTACAGAGAGGATGGCCTGCTTCTATCGGGTGGGGGGGCAAGATCCGTAGTGAGAGACTTAAATGTTTCATTAGCAAGCATTCAAACTAGCCAAGGGAGGTGGCCGTGGTGGAAGTAAGCAGGGAAACATCAAATGCCCCCAGTTAAGGTAAACAAACTGAAGGATACTAGAGGCTGAGGAATCCAAAAATGAAAACATAAATGGAAACAGCAGGGGAGTCACACAGGAAGCCATATAGATAAGGGGAAACTAGTACAGGCGGAGGCATCAAAACATGGAAGGCCATGTGTACAAATGCCCATAGGCTGGGAAACAAGATCACAGACCTAGCAGCCTTGATGGTGGAGGGAGACCTAGAAATCGTTGCGGTCATTGAAACATGGTACACAGGTAACCATGACTGGGATGTTACCATACCAGAGTACACAATCTTCAGAAGAGACAGGGTGGGCAAAAAGGGGGGAGGAGTAGCTATGTACATCAGGGAGAGGATCAAAGCAACTGAGTTAGGGGGAAGAGGCACTATGGGTCACATTAGAGACGGGACAAGGCACCACCATCTGCACTGGGGTTGTCTACAGACTTCCAGCACAGGGGGATGGAAACAGACAGGGTGTTAGTGGATACCATCCACAAAATGGCAAAGAAAGGAGAAGTGTTGTTAATGGGGGACCTAAACATGCCAGATGTTAAATGGAACACCTATGCAGCAGCCACATCCAGAAGCAGAGACATCCTGGATGCCATGCAGGGGGCATGCCTCAGGCAGCTAGTAGAGAAGCCCACACGGAGGGAGCAATATTAGACCTGATTCTCACCAATGGTGACAGAATAACAGATCTATCAGTGGGCAGCCATCTAGGGGCCAGCAATCACTATACAGCGTGGTTTAAGGTTAAGACAGAGGTAGAGTTAAGCCACAGAAAAGTAAGGGTCCTAGATTTCAAAAGGGATGACTTTGCAAAAATCGGGGAACACCTTAAGAAAATCCCGGAGAAGATGAAGTGGGGGTATAGAGGAACAATGGGAGACAGTTAAAGAAGCCGTAGCAGAAGCTACAAGCCTCCATGTAAAGCAAGTCAACAAGGCAAAAAGAAAGAAATAAAACACTATGGTTTTCTAAAGAAGTGGCAGGGAAGATTAAGGAAAACAAACAGGCATTCAGGAAGTAAAAAAAAAAAAAAACAGGAGGAGGAAGACAGGTGTAAGACCCCCTTGAAAGAGGGGCTTATGCTCCCATTTTAGGCATCCCTTTCCCCTTCCTAATCCCTCCCCACCTGAGCTAGGGAATTTATCAGTGTTCTGGGGGTTAGTACCTGCTAGACGTCTCCTGGTGGCAGCAGACAGTAGGTTTAGGTAGGTATATAAGATTGGAGAGAGGAAATTTCAGGGCCTTTTCCAGTCCAGGCACTAGGCCTGGGGCAGGAGAGGGGGGCGGCTGGAGGAGTAGAGCAGGCAGGATTAGGGGAGTTCGGCAGTACAGGTGGGCCAGTATGGGGGAGACCCCCCCCATAGGTGGCAGATAGGGATGGCCTCTGCAGCAACGTGGCGTCGAGGAGCTGGGAAAGAAGCTCTGTGGGGGAAGGATGGTTAGCCAGGTCCTGCGTCGTTGGGGGTAAGGGAGGAGTAGGAGGCAGTTAGGAGGCCAGGATAGGCAGGAGCCCTTAGAGATTCTAGTTAAGTAGTTTGCTCAGGCTGTGGGGACGGTGGCAGGGTCCGCACAGGGGAAGGCCGTGGCAGTGGTCTTTCTTGGTACCCGGTGTGGCAGGGTGCCCTGAGGGCAGTTTGGAACCAGGGGGCCCTTCACCCATAATTGAGGCCTGCTTGGAGGGATAGGTGTCCTGGGGCACTGGCATTACGGGGCTGGGCAGATCACAGGTCGTTAGGACAGACCTTGGAGGGCGGCTACTGGTTGGAGCTCACCGCAAGTCCAGGAGTGATGTGACAGGGATGTGGGCCTGGGCATGGATTCTACCCCCTCAAAAAAAAGGGTCAGCTGGAAGCACAAGAGAGTATGCCGCTGCTGGCAGGGTTTGGGCTGTTTGGAGAGGCCTGGGTGGTGGTAGGGCTTCTCTTGTGGCAGAGCAGTCTGAAGCAAGGGGCTCAGGAACTGGAGCAGTAGCGGGTTTAAGGGCTGCTGTACCAGTTGGAGCCATGTAGACAAGAAGGCTAAACTGCAAGGAGGGAGCGGGTGCTATGACAGTGGGGGCACCTTACAGAGCAGGTTCCTTGTACAGCAAGAGAGTGAAGGGTTGCAGGGCCTGGGTCACAGGAAAAATTCCTGGCATCCCTGGTATTTGGCCGAGGTCCAGGGAACAGGTGGGGGAAGCAGCACGCTCTCCCGTGCCGGAGTTGGGGCAGCGACCAGTGCCAGACTGTTGTGTGCAACCCAGTGAAGAGTAGAAAAGCAAAGAAAAAGTTTTGGCTTACCAGCACCAGTGAGACAGAAGCCTGGAGGTTTCTGAGAAGGGAGGTTCCTTGGGTTAAGCATCCAAGTAGGGTAAAGTAAAGGATTCCTGCTGTACTGCCTGTATTTGATGTGCTGCTCCGAATGTCCAATCAGGATGAATTGTACAAAGTTTAAATAGCCCTATGGAGCTGCTTTATTTATTTATGAAGGATGTGACCCCTGCATTCCTGAAATCATTTGGGATGTTGGAGCTAAATAAAGAAGCTAGTTTGGGAAGAAACTGGTAGTGGACATTGCCTTATTTAAGCTGGAAGGGGACAGAATGAAATAGAAACTCCCCCTCCTTGTGTCTAATTTGTCTCATAAGTTTCAATTCCAAGGAGAGATGCTGTCATCCTGCATTCCAGATCAAGGGGCTCAGGGGTGCAAACGAGGTAGCAGCTGGGAGATCCTGATCCAGTGGTCAGTGTTCTGGGACAAAATCCAGATTTGGAGGCGAGATCGAGGGTACACAGGTGTATGAAGTTGTCTGAAAGGTAGGACCACTATTTTCCTAACTGGTATAAGTGTGCACTTGCTCGGTTTAATACTTGATGTAGCCTTCTCTACGTGCACTCTGGAACAACTGCGATGAAGATTTATACCCCTAGATGAGGGGGCCGGGGCGGGGGGTTTATACAGGGAACTGTATCAAACAAAAGGAAAGGCAGTCAGGAGTGCAAAGGCGCAAACTGAACAAAAAATGGCACAATCAGTAAAAGAAGGTGACAAAACCTTCTTCAGGTATATTAGGGGAAGAAAAAAACAATGGGAGGATTGTGAGGCTAAATAAGGTGGGGGATGTGCGGAGGGGGATCTAAAAAAAGCAGAAATTCTAAACAGATACTTCTGCTCACTACTTACAAAAGAAGGATAAGGGGAGGGACCAAAATTAGATTGTGGGAACACACATGGTGGAGGGGGTGGACACCAGTCCATCCATGGAGGAGAGAGTCCTAAAGGAACTCTCAAAACTAAAAGTGGACAAAGCAATTAGTCCAGATGGGATACATCCCAGAATACTAAAAGAACTCAGGGAGGTGCTAGGGGTGCCATTGGCAGCACTATTCAACAGATCGATGGAGGAAGTAATGGCACCCGGGGACTGGAGTACAGCAAATGTGGTACCGCTACACAAAAGAGGGAGCAAGTTGGAAGCAGAGAATTACAGCCTGGTCAGTTTGACCTCGGTGGTGGGGAAGATAATAGAATTGATGCTAAAAGAAAGGATTGTAGCATATCTTGAGGCCAGTGGGGCACGAGACCCAAGGAAACACGGATTCATAGCTGGTAGATCTTGAGAGACAAATCTGATAGGTTTCTTTGACTATAAAACCAGGGTGGTTTATTTTGATGGGGGGGCATGACCTATCTAGATTTTACCACGGCATCTGACACCATCACACACAGGAGGCTATTAAACAAGCTGGGCGGCAGTCTAGGAGTCAGTCCCAAGGTAGTAAATTATTGACTGAGCAGCAGGGCGGTTGTAAATAGAGTTCAGTCTCAGGACAGAAGGGTGACCATCGGGGTGCCACAGGATGACACTGGAGAGGGGCTGGAAGGGAAGGAAAGCCTCTTTGCAGACGGCACAAAGATCTGCAATAGGGTGGACACAGCAAACAGTGTGGAAAGAATGAGAAGAGACCTAGCCAAGTTGGAGGAGTGATCAAGAGTGTGGCAGCTTAAATTCAATACAAAAAAGTGCAAAGTCATGCACTTGGGGCAGAGAAATTCTGGAGAGCACTGCAAGATAGAGGGGCAGACACCACCAATAACAAAACTGAAACTGGAAAGAGACCTGGGGTGGTCATAACGGATGACCTGAAAGTAGCCAAGCAATGGGAGAAAGCAGTGGGGAGGGCCAGAGGAATGCTGAGGTGCATAAGGAGAGGCATCAACAGTAGAAAACAGGAGCTGGCGATGCCACTGTACGGATAATTGGTGAGGCTGCATCTGGAACACTGTGTTCAGTTCTACAGACTACATCTCTGGTAGGACATACACAGAATGGAAGCGGTCTAGAGAAGGGCAACAAAAATGGTGAAAGGAATGCACCAGAAAACATATGAGGAAAGACTGAAATACCTCAATATGTATACCCTTGAGGAAAAGGGAGGGGGGATATAATAGAGACATTCAAGTACCTCAAGGAGATAAACGGAGTCCAAGAGGGAAGCATCTTTCAGAAGAAGAGAAGGGCAAGAACAAGGGGTCACAGTATGAGACTAGAGGTGGGGGGAGGGGGAGACTCAGGGGTAACATGAAGAAGTATTTTTTTCACAGAAAGGGTGGTGGATTAGTGGAACAGCCTCCCTGCAGAGGTAGTAGGGGCAAAAAACAATAGGGGAATTCAAGAATGCACGGGATAAACAGAAGGCAACCATAGTGGTAGGAAAAAATCATTTAGTATATGGAGCTTATGTAGATAGGTAGGGAACTGGGCAGACTGGATGGGCCAAGCGGTCCTTACGTGCCGTCAAATTCTATGTTTCTATGAGATTAAAATGTATCAGCGTTTACACACACAGAGTACAGAGGGATATAAATAAAGGTCTTACAAAAGTTTACTGAAAGGGAATAATGGCATTTTGAATTGTATTTACTACTTGATGGAGAACCCTACCAGACATTACTTCTAGACCCGTAGGCAAAGCAGACAGGAGGACGGACTACTACTATTACTAACTGGGACCGCACCTTAAATTTGACCTTTCAGTTAACAAAGATGAGCTAGGAGGAGGCAACTGGTAAAAGAGTCTGGCAGCAGTACACTAAGGAAGAGGCTAGGACGGTGGAACACTGCCCATTAGGAAAGGCTATCCGATCTACTTTGGGGGGGGGGGGGTTAAAGTGGAACAGTCAGCAAAAAAAAAATCTTACAGTCAAGCGTGCGGCTGGTGTACAAAAATATTTTTTTTTTTTACCTGCTGTTCACTGCAGTATATTAAGACTGTATCTGGCTGATCCTGCTGGTTCCAAGGCTGATATCTGACTCTCCTGTAGCTATCAGAGCAGGGCTGCAGCAGTGCGGAGATTCAACAGCTTGCAGTGCATGCTAAGAGTTTTTATAAGCTCTGATCTTTTGTTTGCTGGTCCTGATGTCCTCCAGATGTTAAGTACAGTCACAGAGGACTGAACTTAGTCCCAGGAGAACAGTGGATTAGCAAACATCTAACATGCACTGCAGATTGTTGAACCTCCCATTGCTGCACCCCAGCCTTACCTTTATTGTCCTCTTCACACTCCTCTTCCTGCTTCAGCACCACTATTCCTTCTCTCATCTTCCTCTTCTCCCTTATGTAATGAAAGAAGTTCTTATCTTCCTTCTTTGTACCCTCTGCAGTTCTTCACTCCTTACAGCCGTAGCCTTCCTCACTATCCTGTTGGCCTCTTTCATCCGGTGTATAGTGATATGAGTGAGTATTACTGAGCGGCTCAAGATGAGCAACTCAGTAATACTGCTCATCATTGAGAGTGACTGTAAAAGAGCAAGAAATGGTTATAGTGAGTGTAACACTGAGCTACACTCATTAGAAAGGGTATATGAAGATCAGTTTGACCAAGCCCTGCCGAGCTGGCTGTGTGGTGCAGTGGCTTGCGCCACAGCCCCTGAAGCCTGTAGTACTGGGTTTGGATCCTAGTGCAGGAAACCATTTTGCTTCCTGTGGGTTTTCTATTTTGTCTATGTCCGCTCCCCCTGAAGTTGTTAATCTTTACTTCAGGGGGTGTGAGGGGTTTGCCCCATGTTGGGGGGTGCAAGGGACTTGCCCTTGCATAAAAAACAGGTTATTAACCTGTAAAAGTAGTTCTAGGAGTGGTATATGATGTTCATTCACACTGTCTGGCAGATGTCTTTCCCTTTAATTCCTGACGCGACATCTTTAAGCTGGCTCCTCCCACTCACCCAGGTGGTAAAGCCTTCGGCTCCACCCCTAGACGCCAGATCTTAGCCCACTGGAAGCAAGGTTGTGCGCCTGAGCCTGGGGAGGTCGGGTGGGTTTGTGTGGATGAATATCATATACCACTCCTAGAACTACTGTTACAGGTGTGTTTCTAGGGATGTGGATATGATGTTCTATCCACACTGCCTGGCAGACTCCTAGCAGTTCTCCAGGAGGAGGGAGGCAAGGTGCACACCCCCTACTTGGGAAAAAGAAATTGGAGAACTGAGGCCCCAAAACCAGCATCCCAGCATGACTCGAGGTTGATGTGGTAATGGGAAATTAAGGTGTTTACGGACTTCCCGGTAGCAGCCCTACAGATTTCCTGGATAGGGACGTCCCTAGAAGCAGCCACTGACACAGTGGTATGGCGGGTGGAATGAGCCAACTGCCCTACGGGAGGTTCCCTACCCACCAACCTATAGCAGAAATCAATGCAGGAAGTGATCCACCTGCCAATCATCCACTTGGCTGCAGGTCTGCCAGGTGCAGCTTCAGCATAGGTGATAACAGCTGGCAAACCTCTCCCTGAACTTCAGCTATACGCTCTTTATAGTAGGCAAGCGTTCATCTCAGGTCCGAAGTATGGAGCTTGTACTCGGCCTCCGAAGTGTAACTGGGGTAGTACACTGGCAGAGTCAACACCTGGTTAAAGTGAAACTTTGACACCACCTTTGGAAGAAATTTCGGGTGGGGTCACAGGACAACCTTGTCCCTGTGAAAGACTAGGTAAGGAGACTCCACCAAAAGCACCTGGAGCTCCCCAATCCTTCTGGCTGATGTTATAGCCACCAAGAAGGTGGTCTTCCACAACAGGTAGAGATGTCACACCTGTGCATCAGTTCAAATGGCTTGCCCATGAGCTTTGTCAAAACCAGCAGTAGATCCCACGGATGTGGTGATTCACACACCGGAGGGGATATGTGATCTAGGCCCTTGAAAAAGCACCAGACCACCTTCTCCTGCACCACCAACTGTTGACCGGCTTGCACCTGGTAAGCAGAGATGGCTGCCAGGTACACTTTAAAGGTCGTCGACCGAAGTCCCTTTTGGGAGAGGGACCAAAGGTAGTCCAAAATGCTAGCCACTGGACAGGTTGAAGGATCCAACCCTCTGCCCTGACACCAAATGGAGAATCCCTTCCATTTGAAAGGCATAGCATTTTTTTGGTTGATTCCTTATGGGATGCCTCAACAACCGTGAGGACCTCGTCGGAGAGACCCAAAGCCTGAAACTCTAGCTGCTCAGGAACCGGACTGTCAGGTGCAGGGGATTCAAGGTCCAGATGGAGTACCTTCCCCTGATTGATGGACAGCAGGTCCGGGCATGCTGGAAGACGCCTTGGGAGCCTGTTGCTGAGGCTGAGGAGATCAGGGTACCAAAACTGGTGGGCCAATTTGGAGCCACTAGGATCACCTGTGCTTTGTTCCTCTTGACCTTGAGAAGTACCTTGTGAATCAAGGGAAGTGGAGGGAAGGCATAAAAGAGGCCCGGGATCCACGGCCTCGAGAAGGCATCCCCTGCAGCAAGCCCTGCTTGGGGGGGTGCAGGCATAAAACAGCCTCAGCTTTGTGTTCTCTCTGGAGGCGAGCAGGTCCACCTGAGGGGTGGCCCCACTGGGAGAACAGATCGTGTACTACCTCCAGATGGAGAGACCACTCGTGAGATGCTTCACCCACTCGGCTGAGGGCATCCGCCAGCTGATTTGAGGCTCTTGCCACATGGGTGGAGAGGAGATCTTCCTCCAGGCTGTACACAAGGGTCCAGATGTGGAAAGCTTCCTTGCACAGAGGCAAGGAGTGCATCCCGCCCTGCTTGTTGAGATAGTACATGGTCGTGGTACTGTCCGTCTGGACCTGGACCACTTGATCCCAGATGAAAGGAGTGAATGCAGTCAGGGCTAGCTGAATCACTCAAAGCTCCAGCAGGTTGATGTGACATCAGGACTCCTGAGGGGACCAGAGCCCGTGAACTCTGTGCTCCCCCAGGTGGGCACCCCGGCCCATCAGAGAGGCATCGGCCATCAAGATGATGGTCGCCTCGGGGTGGACAAATGGGATCCCTTCCTGCAGATGTGCTGGGATGAGCCACCACTGGAGGATGTCCCACATCCTCTGGGTCACAATGACCAGCTGGTCTAAGTGACCTTTGTGCTGAGACCACTGGCTGGCCAGCTCCCACTGGAGAGAGCACCTATGCCAGCGGGCCCATCAGACCATGTTGGTGCAGGCTGCCATGTAACCCAGAAGACGCAGGAAGTCCTGGGCAGGGCATGATTGCCCAACCAGAAATGATTGGGCAAAGGAGGAGAGAACCTCCACCCTATTTGCTGGGAGCCAGGCAAGAGTCAAGCTCTGCCTCGATGAAATGGATTGCCTTCGAAGTCATGAGTTCCGACTTGGTCTCGTTGACAAGGAGGCCAAGCTCGAAGCAAGTCTGGAGGGCGAGGTCTCTGGACTACTCCACCTCCTGCCTCGAGGGAACTGGTATGAGACAGTCATCCAGGCAGGGATACACCTGGACCCCTCGGTGCCTCAGGTAAGCTGCCACCTCTGCAATGCATTTGGTGAAGACCCTGGGAGCCGAGGAGAGGCCGAAGGGCATGGCTCAGAACTCGTAGAGGATTCCCTCATCTGAAAATGGAGGAAACTTCGATGGGACGGATGGATCAGGACATGAAAGAACATGTCCTGAAGATCCAGGGAGCAAAATCACATGCCTTGCTCCAGAGATGGTATGATCTGTGCCAAAGTTACCATCCTGAAGGTGCAAGACCTGAGAAACTTGTTCAGATTGTGCAGATCTAGAATTGGGCACCAGCACCCTACCCCCCCGTCCATTTTGGTACCAGAAAATACCTAGAGACAAGCCCTGGGTGTTCCGAAGGATCCACAACTCTGACCATGACCTCCTTGCAGAGGAGCTGGGCAATGTCATCTCGAAGGGTCAACTGAGTTACTGCGGAAACCAAGTCCTCCCATGGGGCGCAAGCTCAGCTTGGAGGGTACTGCTCGAACTCCAGAGGCAGACCCTGGCCGACCACTTCCAGAACCCACCTGTCCATGGTGACAACGGATCAGGTGGAAAGAAATTGGTGGAGTTGGCCCCCCACAGGAGGACCCAGGGGAGACATGACGGGTATGAGGGTGGCGACCCTCATCCCGTCACTCAGCAGGCTTGGAGAAGGAGAAGCCGGCCGAAGGGCCACCAGGTCCCTTCCCTCTGGGCTTTCGGACCAATGAGGCCACTGACTTGGCCTGAGGTCGCCAAGATTGAGCCTGCTGGCCCTGCTGTTGCTGGGCTGGTTTTGCTGCAGTAGTGGAGGACCGAAGGGCTTGCGCTTCTGGTGTTTAGGGCCCTTGTCCTTCTGGGTGGATGCCACAGAGTCCAGGGTGGTACTGGACTTTTCAATGCACTGGAGGTGACCCTCCATAATGGGCCCGAACAGGTCGGTGCCCAAAAAGGGGACCTCCACCAGCTTGTGTTGGGTATCTGCCATGAAGGTCGAGATCCTCAACCAAGCCCTAAGGCACATGGGTACTGCGGCCGTGACTGAGCGGCTACAGGAGTCGCCAATATTCAGAGCCATCTGGAGTTGCTGCTTCATCACTGCCCTTCCCTGGTCTTGGACCTGCTTGGCCGTAGAGTGGAGCTCCACTGGGAGGTGAGGGATCCCCTCATCAAGGGAGCCCAAAAGGGCATGAGAAAAGTGTGCCATCGGCATGACTGAACTAGCCTGGCGAAGGCCGAGCAAAGAGGCAGCGTAGACTTTTTTAGCTGAACGGTCCAGCTTCTTGGACTCTTTATCTGGCAGTCAATTAACGTCCCCTGTATTGCCCGAGTGCCGGAAAACGGAATCAGCCACCGATCCCTCAGCCGAGGGGTGCTCCAAAAAGCCTGAGAGGGAGCCGGTTGGTACCGCATACTTGCTAACCATCTGGGCCGAGGGCACCAGGCAAGAGGCGGTACGCTGCCAAAGCCCAAGGGCTGGACTGACAATGGCCTCGGCCATTGGGAAGGCCTCCTTGGGAGAATCCCCTTTATCCAGAATCTCTGTGAGGGGATACCGAGCCCGTTTCTGGACAGGCTTGAGCTCCATCCCCGTGGACACAGAGATGAGCCAAAGAATGCCCATGAATGAGGAAGGACTTTCGTCCATGGAGATGCCTCCCAATGACTCAGTGTTGATGGGACGTGAGTGCAGGGAGGAATTCTCAGACTCTGAGGAGTCTGCATAAAGTGGGCGGCCACATGCATCACCCTCAACTCGCCTAGGACGGTCGGGAGTGAGGGTGACTGTCAGCTGACGGGGAAGTCCCTTGGCCGGCCGAGACTCCTAAGTCGGAGCCCCAGTCGTCAGCTTTTTGGGTGGCGGCTCCACCACAATGAGCAGAGAGGCCTGCTTTGGCCAAGCTAACGTGGTCTCCACCGGCTCTGCTGGGGGAGGGGTAGTGGCAATCAACTTGGATGGGGGAGACGACATTGGCCATTCGGGCGACAGCCACTTAATGGCTGGGGTAGAAACCGGTGTCAGTTTTGGTCCGGTCAAGACCAGCTGCTGCCACATTAAATCTTCATTGCATTGACGCAATTTGCGCCAAAGCCTCTCCTCATCTGAGAAAGATGAAGAAAAATAGCGGCAGCACTGCTTTCCGTGATACCGGGAGCGAGATCACTGATGACGACGAGACCTGCCTGAGCCGGAAGAGTAAGACCGCGACCTTGATCTCGACCGTCAGTGGTGCCAATGGGGAGCCTCAGATAGAGTCGGGGAACCCTGTGGCTCCTCCTGGCCAGGGTCTGGGACAGGTGGGTTCGACTCAGCAAGCTGAGCCAACCCATCAGAGGTCACCGGCAGGACCAGAGTCCTGAAAAGAGAACTATCGGCCGCTTCAGATGATAACCAGTTGACTGGGTCGAGAAAAATCTCGGCCGCGCCATTGACCGGCATCTCGGCCAACTGGTCTGACGGGGTCACCATGAAGCCAGCAGCCACAGCCGCAATTTCGACCAAATTCAAAACCGAAGTCTCCTGAAAACAGGAATGTTCCCGATCCCAGGAACGTCAACAATGAGTCTTCTCCTTGTCTTTCTTCAACACCGTCTTGCGAGAGTGCGAATCATGCGATCCCGAAGGACCCTCTCCTTTAGTTGAGAGGGACTGGCACAACTACTTGAAAGAAGCCAAGTAAGTGGAGCCCAGTTGAAGCGGGACAAAGGCTGAAGCTGAAGAGGTTTGAGCGGCGGCCTGGGCTGTCACCTCCTCGAAGGCCTTGAGCTGTTCAAGCTGCTCGGTGGACCCCGCAGCCACGGAGACCACCCAACAGGCATCCTTGGACTTGACTGGTGGGTCACGCTTCTCCGGTTGCCCCAGCTGGAGTCGGGCAGCACGGTCATCCAGCACATTCGGGTGGAAGGACCAACAGAAAATGCAGGCCTCCGGATCATGATTGTGGCCTAAGCAGTACATGTACGTGGCGTGAGAGTCAGTCTGATACATCTTATGCCCGCAGGGGCACAGATGAAACCAGGGAGCAGTCTTGTCTTCCATCACAGGAACGATTGAAGAAAAAGTTGAAGTTGGAACTTGTACGAGGTTTAAGGTAAGTTTAGGAAGCAAATCCAGAGATTCGAATGCTAGGGCCTACTACACACGGGAGCGGTAAGGAGGGAACATGAACCTTCCAAGCGGAAAGGAAGATCTGGCATCTAGGGGCGGAGTCGAGAGTTTTACCACCCAGGTGGGTGGGAGGTGCCAGCTGAAAGACATTCTGGCAGGAATTAAAGGGAAAGGCATCTGCCAGACAGTGTGGATAGAAAGTATAGTTATGCAAGAACTTACCGTAACAGGAGATCTTTGAGAGAGGCTCTTGCAGTAGGTATTTACATATAGGACTGACTTGCCAGGTGTCAGGACCCCACGGAAAAATTTCTAGCTAGCAGTCTCTGGTGGGGGACCGCCCCCACGTTAGATGACCGACATCATGTGACGTCAGTATAAAGGAGCGGTACCCCATGCCCGCCTTCCAGTTCTTTCCCGCCAAGGGCCCAAAGAAGCAAGATGAGAGAGAAGTTAATGTTTCCTTCATAGAAAAGGAGCCAAAAAGCTTTAGGAGATGGAGGGCGGAAGAAGGCAATTTATCAGCAAAGAGCCCTCTCCGAAGACCTACTGTTACAGTAACTTTATGTAACTGTACTATCTTATTCGAGAGGGCTCTTGCAGTAGGTATTTACATATAAGACTGAGTCCCAAGCAGTCTGGAACAAGGAAAAGCACTCGAGAGGAGGAAAATCTATCCATGTATGGCACCTCTGGCTGAACAGGTCTTATGAAAGAAGACCTTGAAGCACAGCCAACCCGAAGCCTGCTCTACGACGAGAGGCAATGTTCAAACTGCAGTGTTTCGGAAAGGTATGGACAGAAGTCCAAGTTGCGGCTGCACAGATGTCTGCCACTGACACATTCTTGAAAAAAGCTGCAGAGGCCATTATTCCTCTGGTGGAGTGACCTCTGACTTGACCCGGTAGGGCCTTCTTGTACTTGTCGTAACAGAAGTAATACAATGAGCCAACCATTTAGATAGGCATTACTTGGAAATGGCAATGCCATCTCTTTTGTGAGCAAAAGAGACAAAAAGCTGATCAGATTTCCTGAGATCCTTAGTCCGAGTGGTGTAGTATCCCAGTATCCTGTGAACATCCAAAGCATGCAAGAGGTATTCCCCTTGATTGGAGTGTTGTGTACAGAAAGTGGGTAGCTCAATGGATTGATTCAGCGTAGATTCAGACACCACCTTAGGGAGAAACTTAGACTTGATGCACAGAGCCACACGTTTCTTGTGAAAAATCAAATACAGGATTTTACACATCAAGGCCTGAAGCTAGTAAATTCATTGAGCTGAAGTAATGGCCACTAAGAAGAGAGTCTTCCAAGAGAGGAACTTTAAATCTGTTGAGGTTGCTGGCCCGAAAGGAGGCAGAATAAGCTTCTCGAGAACAAAATTCAAGTCCCAAGGAGGAGCAGGAATGCAGATAGGGGGTCTCAAAGGGGAGGACCCCTCTGAAGAATGTCTTAGAGACTTCCAACTGAGCGAAAGTACTGTCTCCAAAGGGGACATGGTAAGCTGAAATCACTGCCATGTGGACCTTTAAAGAGGAATGGCTGAGACCCAGATCAAAGAGATGACGCATGTAGTCCAAGACTCTGTTGGCTTGGCAAGAGAAAGTTTCAAAGTCCACGTGGCCCAAATAGAGAACAGTTTCCACTTCATGGCGTAGGTGGGTCTGGTGGAAGGCTTTCTGGACTCCACCAAAATGTCTGCTACGAGTGGGGAAACCCTGAAGCAGGCTTTAGCTATGTCTGCAGGAGCCACGGATGCAACTGAAGGGATTTGAGACCAGGATGGACAAGGGTCCCCTGATCCTGGGTCAACAAGTGTTGTGACAGAGGAAGACGAAGCGGAGGTTCCTCTGAGAACTGTTGCAGAAGACAGAACCAAACTTGCCTGGGCCAGAATGGAGCGATGAGGATCATTCGTGCCCCCTCTGATCTGAGCTTGTTCAGGACCCTCAGAATTAAGGGAATAGGAGGGAAGGCATAGATGAAACTGTCCCTCCAATTGAGAGACAGAGCATCCCGCCTGAAAATGTCTCGCCCTGGAGCGAGTGAGCAGAAGGCGGGAAGTTTTGCATTTTGAGGAGACGTGAACAGGTCTACCTGAGGGGTTCCCCAAAGCAGGAAGATGTCGTCTACTACCTCTTGATCCATTTCCCATTCATGGGCCCTGGCTGAGGACTGACTAAGGTGGTCTGCCAGTGTGTTTTCCACTCCCGGAACATGAATGGTCGTCAGGTAAAGGTTGTGCTGGGTGGCCCAGCTTCACACTCTCATTGCTTCCCTACATGGAGGGTAGGAATGTGTTCCTCCCTGCTTGTTGCGGTACCAGACCACACACATGTTATCTGTCTGTATGAGTAGATGACCGGGAAGTATGGAGGAGTGCAGGGCCTGGAGGGCATAAAGGACTGCTCTGAGTTTGAGCACATTTATGTGCAGATTTTGTTTGAACCTGGACCAGCTGCCCTGAGCCTTGTGAGACCCAAGATGGGCTCCCCAGCCCTCCCCTGATGCATCTGTCATCAACGTCTGGGAGGGGGGATCGATAATGAAGTGAACTCCCTGACAAAGGTTCTCTTGCACCATCCACCACTGCAAGTCCCTTATCATGGGATTGGACACTAGTACCTCTTGGTCTAGGTCATCCAGTGTTTGGTCCCCATTGAGACCGAAGCGTCCACTGAGAGATCCTCATATGGAGGTGAGCACATGGGACTGTCGGAATGGCAGCTGCCATTAGCCCGAGGCAGCAGAGGACTGACCTGGCTCTGATCCTTCTGCGACTGGACAGAAGACAAGCCTGAGTCTGAAGGGTGTCTATCCTGTCTGGAGGCAAAAGGCTTTGCCGATGGTCGTGTCCAAAATCACCACTATAAATTGGAGATGTTGGCAAGGAACCAAACGGGACTTTGCCTGGTTGATGGTGATACCCAGGCTGGTGAAGACCTGCAGGGTAAGGGAAAGGGAGTGCAGGAGTTCCTCCCTGGACGGGGCTGCCAGGAGCCAATCATCCAGGTACGAGAATACCTAAATTCCCCGAGTACGCAGGTGGGCCGCCACCACAGACAGGCATTTGGTAAATACTCGGGGGGGCTGAGGAAAGACCAAATGGGAGGGTCTTGAATTGGTAGTAGTCCCCCTGAAAGCAAAAACAAAAGAATCTGTGGTGGGAAGCGCATATGGGGATATGCAGGTAGGCATCCTGCATGTCCAAAGCACACAGCCACAATCCCTGCCAAAGAAGGGGCAGAAGGCCCTACAAGGAGAGCATTCTGAGGCGTTTGTACTCCACGAACATTTTCAGGAAGCGGAGGTCTAAAATAGGCCTCACATCTCCCGTCTTCTTTGGAACTAGAAAGAAATGGGAATAGTAACCATCCCCCAAAGGTGGTTGGGAACTGGTTCTATCACTGCCTCAAGAGAAGGGAGGTAATTTCTTCTAGGACCAGAGGAAGATGTTCCGGGGAGTAAGATGACTTGGGGGTGGTCTTTGGGGTGGTTTCTCTAGAAACTCTATTGAGTGTCCTGCTGCAATCAACTGGAGCACCCAAGCGTCCAACGTTATCCTCTCCCAACCCGATAGATGGAAGGAGACCCTCTCTCCTACTGGTTCCTCTGGGATTTCCAGAGGCAGTGGGAGAGGAAAGGAGTCAGGAGGTCTGGAGCAGCGCAGCAGCAGAGGGTCCTGCAGCTTTTTTGGTAGGGGGAGTCTTGGTTGCTGGAGGGGCCCCGACACTTGTTGGCCCTTTTGCCCTGTGGTTTTGGTTTTTGTCAGTTACGTCTATAAAAAGGGCGCTACTGCCCCTGAGGGGTCTGTACATAGAGTCCATGGACTTGAGTGCAGTGCCCTTCTCTTGCATGTCAGTAATGATGTCCTTGACGTCACCGCCGAAAAGCACCGAACTCCTGAAGGGTGCATCCTGAATAGCAGATTGCACTTCAGGGACCAATCCTGACACACGGAGCCAGGCATGACCCGAAGGCCTATGGCAAAAGCCAAGCTCCATCCAGCTGCATCCACTGCATTGTAAGTGGCACAAAGCATGTGCCGGCTGGCCAAATGAGCAGAACGGACAAGATCCGCCACCTCCTGAGACTCAGGAAGGGAGTCTAACATTGATTCCACCTGATTCAGGATGGTCTTCTGGTAATCCCCCATATGTGCTACATAATTCAGGGCCCTAATACCTAGGGTAGAAGATGCGTAGATCTTCTTCTCATACTGGTCCAGAAGCCGAGACTCCTTGTCAGGCGGAGATGAGCTGAGATATTTTGGATTAGCAGAGAGGCTGTGGTCGGTGCTAATCACGACCGAGTCCGCTTTCAGGTACAGGTTCAAGAAATCTACTCCCTCAGGAGCCTGATATAGCCGATCTGCCTTCCTCAGAAGGGGGTCTAACACGGAAGGTTGTTTCCAAATAGTGAAAACAAGATCCGTGTGAGGCTCTATCCAGGGTGGAATAAATATAGGAGCGTTCTCGGGCAGATCCAAGTGGGCAGCGAGCTTGTTACGCTGTGGATCTGGCTCCAGAGATTGCCACTGATGAACTTCCTGGATCTTTCTCAGTAGCTCCAGAAAAGAAGGATCCTCCAGAGGCGACTTCGGAGGGGCCCCTGGCCTAGGACGGTCTGGAGTATGAGGCTCATCATCCGAGTCAGAGCATCCCCCTGAGTCTGAGTCAGAGGTCTCCAACAAAGAAAAGAAAGACTCCTCCCGACATGGGGGAGGGACGGTCCCTTGGGGAAGCCCTCTGGGACACGTATCCTCCCCATCCCTGGTGCCCGAGGGTTCACCTCTGGTGTCAAGTAAGGGGGAGGGAGTCTCCCATCTCTGGTGCAGGGATCCTGCAAAGGTCCACGCCAGTAGACCACTCTCTACATCTCTGGTGAGTTGAGCCTTGAGTCTCTCACCAAGCAGCCTAGAAGTCTCCTTCAAGTCTGCCGGTGGCTTGGGGTGTGGGCGGCAGAAGGAGGAGGAGGGGTATGGATAATGAGGATCCCGCACATCGAAGCATTCCCTGAATTCGGCGGCGGAAGCCAGGCCCCCGCATGAGGCGCCAGGTACTGTGGGTGTCGGGTGCTACCGCCGGTACTGTGGTGTCGATACTGGAGCCGGGTAAGGCGGCACCGGGTATTGTGGTGTCGGGTGCTAGGGCTCTGACGTGGCACAGGCCCAGCCAGGGCCAGGCAAAGGTAGTCCCGTGGCGCCAGGGCACGGAAGGAGCGCTCATTCAGTAGGGGGACGTCGGCTGGTGTCGGGTAAGCCTATGTCGGAGCCGGCATCTGAGGGTCTGGCGTCAGGGTGTCTGGCCCAGTAGGAGGGGGCCCTGACGACAGCATGTTCAAGTCTTCTGTGACGACCGGGGAGGGAGGGATGGAATCCTCGGGGTTCAGTAGAGAAGATGCAGGGACCTCAGATGGCAACACCAAGCATCACGGGGAGCCTGGGGCATCAGACTGATCGAAAGGGTCCGACGCAGGCTCCTTGACTGGGCTGTCGTTGGAGGGGCCGACGTCCGGCTTATCAGCCGGATCCGGGCGGGCATCGGAGGAGCCGGTATCTGACTTATTGGATCCCTTGCTCGAAGAAGGCCGCGCTGGAGATGCGGTCTTGTCGGGCTAAAGAGCGACTGTCTGCCCTCCTGAAGGAGCGAGTGGCTTACCAGTCTTGTCCGGGTGGACGTCGGTGGCACCGGCATCCGACTTAGCGGACCCACTCAAACCTGAGGGTTACATGGCAGCAGCCTTCCCGGGAGCGGAGGCCTCCTTTACCCCAGAAGTACCCGAGGGGCCCAAGTGTGAGCCCGATGGGAGGGGCGGCACCTTCTTGGACACCGCCAAGATGGTTGTCATGGAGCGGTCCCCCAGAGGTGACGTTACCTTCAGAACCGCAACTCTGGCCGGAGTTGCAGAGGCCGTGGAGGACGAATCCTGATACCGGTGCTTCTCCTTCTTCTTTTTGTGGCCTTCAGGGGAAGAAGATGCCTGCTTCAAGTTTTTCAACTCCTTCTCCATGGATGCCATTTTTTCTTTAAAATATGGGCCTCCAGGGACTGCTGCCTCCGTTTTCGGGTAGCTGTATTAAATTTCTGGCAGTGCTGGCACTTCTCCACAGGATGTTCCAGGCCTAGGCAGAAAAGGCACAGGGAATGGCCATCCTTATGCGGCAGTTGGGAACTGCACGAGTCGCACTTATTTTTATGTGATTCGGAAGGCGTTGGGGATGACATACACAGTGTATTGAGGGTGGAAATATCAAAAAAAAAGGTCAAAGAGTTCAAAAACGGAACCGATGGACGACTGACTAGCGTTGAACTCTACTGCAAGGAACTTTCACAAGTCGACAGCAGGAAAGAACTGAAAGGCAGGCGTGGGGGACCGCCCCTTTATACTGACGTCGCATGACATCAGTCACCTGATGTGGGGGCGGTCCCCCGCCAGAGACTGCTAGCTAGAAATTTTTCTGTGGGGTCCTGACGCTTGTCAGGTCAGTCCTATATGTAAATGCATACTGCAAGAGCCTTCTTGAAGTAAGACTGTCTTATCCACATCCCTGGAATGCTTGTTTTTTATTGCCATATCTGATTCAGTATGCGACTGTCGCTATTTGCGACGGCACGTTATTGTGCAGTTCGCTCTTTTGACGGGCACTTATTTCGCCGCTGTATGTGATCAGCAATGTAACAGACTCGCCGTTATCACATAAAACCTTTCATCCTGCTATGAAACTCTACCCTGTCCTCTGCTGCTTGGCTGGTTTTGTGTCTTTTTCTTAGCTCTCAAGGCTTTCTCTACTTCTCTCGTGAACTATAATATTTTTTACCCTTCTGTTTTTGCTGATTACCTTAACCCAGCAAACTGTGACCTCTATTATTCCAATTGTTTTAATCAATTCCCATTTAGCTTCCATCCCTTCTGACACTCTCAACCCTTCTAGCTTCCCCGTAGCAATTCCTCGCCCTTACGAATTCAACCCTCCTAAAGTACAGGATTTTAGGACTGATTTTTCTCGGCCTCAGGTTTGACGCTGAATCAAACTGTTTGATTGTCATTGGTTTCCAGTGGATCCAGCATCCTCACCTCTCCTACACTGTCCATATTGCCAAGTCTAGGATGGCTGCCTCCCTATACTAGGCTCTGCTGTCTGTACTATCAAAGTATCCTGAAAGACTTCCACCAGCTGTTGACTTCTTGCACCTGCTGCTACCAGGATCCTTCAGTCCACATCTGGCATGTTGAAGTCCCAAAGCCCTGATGGCCTTTTGATCTCTTCCTCTAATCCCCAATCTGCTTCCTACGTTTGAGCTGGTGGTCAATATACCACCTCTGTTCTAAGATTTTCCCCTTCCGTTACTACCTTCACCCTTATTGTTTCTGTGTGCTTGATCTGCCCCATATTTTCAATCTCTGATGCTTTTATACAGTCCCATATATACAATGCCCCCTTCCCTTCTCTTTCCCTTTCTATCCCTCCTGAACACATATATCCCAGAGTGGTCACATGGCCCAGTCATGGTACTGTGTAAGCCATGTTTTTGTGGCCACCACCGGGACCAGGCTTGCCTCAGCCACCACTGCCACCAAATGACTGAGCTTATTTTCTAAGCTCCTGGCATTCGTGCACAACCCACCAGATCCTCGTCCCCCAACACCTTTCTGAGCCCAACCCATTTTCACCCCCGACCTACCTATCTTTGCCCCTGTCTCCCTTCTACCTCCTCAATTAGATTTTCCTGTGGCTTCTGTTCTATCACCTTTCCCAGCTTTACCATATCCCACCCCACCCTTCATTTTCTATTTCCTTGTTTTCTAGCACTGGGGGAGGTCACCCAGACTTCTCTCAACAAAGCATGTACACCTATCATCATTCGATTCTGTCACCCTGCCCCCCAACCTGCTAGTTTAAAGGGCCCTCAATGTGCTCTTTAAACCTGTACCTATGCCTCCTGGTGTCCTCCTCAGAGGGGTGAAAGCCATTCCGCTTGAATAGCCTTCTATCCTTCCAAGAGTGGCCCCACTCCCAAGTACCCGTCATCCCTCCTTCCTGCACTCCTTCTCCCTCTCCCCTGTCCCAAGCTGGCAGGACCTCAGAAAAGGTCAATGATGCTGCTGCCTGCTTGAGCCTCCCCGCTAGCTTTCTAAAGCTACCTGTAACCTCCTCAGGGGTCCGCAAGTCAGGTCACTGGTCCCCAAGTGGACAATGACATCAAAGTCACTTCCCCATCCCACTCCCCTATCCTCTCTACCCTGCCTGCATTCCTCCCAACTGAGGCTCCCATCAGACACCTTTTTATTCTATCCCCCCTGCTCTCATCTCCAATACCACTTCTGTCCCCCCATACAACTCTTCCTCTTTTTTCTCTTGGACTGCAGTCATACTTCCGGTGTCCTCTTCAACAAAGCTGGTGCCATGAGAGGCCATAGGCTCTGGCCTCTGCACTGGGGAGGCTGCAGCAACTGAATCACAGAAGGGTGCAAAGCTGCTGTTCCCATCTCAGGTCTCCCACCAACCAGGTCCCCCCCGACTACAGTTTGCTCCCAAGTCCATCTTCTGGGACACATAGAGTGGCTGCCTGCAGTAGTGACCACTGGGACTAGCTTCAGAGACGACTATTAGTAGTAGTAATGATTTTTATTCATTTCATAAATGAACATGGTTAATTTCCCATTGAGTGGACAGCTCATTTACAAGGGTCACCATACAGTCATCCTGGTTACAAAAGGAAGGAATCAAGTTACTTTACAAATGTAAATAATGATTTGTTTAAAACATTTTAAAAATGTATTACATGTGAACATGTAGAGTACAATACTACTTATTATATGACTACACAATGAGAATACATAAACAACTTAAGGACAGAACCCTATTATATCTCGTAATCACAAAACAACATTAAGATAATACTTGAAACAACTTAATAACACAAATACATTGTTTATGAATCAACAGCTACACAACAAGTTCTTCATTCAGTGCAGCCAGATCCTCAGCGAGTGCTGCAAACTTGCTGTGCACCAGGCAACACTGGCTCCTCTAGCAAGCTTCCCTGGAAATGATTACACCATAGGAGTTACAGCCTATCAGCCCCCCTCCTCCTCCTACCCTGTCCTTCCTCCACTCCCCACATCCTACCTTTCAGATTACTTTAATACTCTTCATTATCTTTTGGCCATAGCTGCCCCCAGTTATTCCCTTTCCTCTCTGACCTGTTACCTTGGTCTGAGACTCTTTACGAAGGTACCCCAAAAAGGATTGTTCTATGATTGTTTACAACCTCTGGAATCCTTACTTTTAAAACCACTCCTGTTTGACTGGCCCTCTGGTTCTTTCCTTATCCCTTATTCCACCTTTGTCCTTCTGTTTATTTTAACCTCTTCTGCTTAAACACTTCACTCCCTGCTGCTATGGCCCTTCCTTATGGTCCCAACTGCTTCCCCACTATTGTCCTAGGACACCAGTAGTGCTGGGTGAACTGTGCTGTGGGAGATCCAGACCCCAGGATCAAACCAGCTATCCACAGACCCGGATAAATATGGACTGTGCCACAGAAGTCCAGTTCCGGGTCCATGGAGATGCCATTTCTGCGATTATGTTGTCTGTTGCCATAGGGATGCTGTCGGCAAATAAAGGCAGCCGGTGGCATCCAGTCAGGCAACAGAAGGTCACGTGATGCACTTACAGTATTTAACCATGCTGAGTGGGCAACGCGGCCCCAGGGAAGCGAGGAGGACCGGAGGAACAGGAGCAAGAGCTGTGCTCAGCAGAGCCAGGCAGCCAGCAGAGAGAGTTGCCAAACAAAAGTGCCAAAATCCCTAAAAAATGCCAGCAATATATGAGCCGGAGGGAAGGGAAAAGAAGAAATTAGGGAGAGTGAGAGAAAGGAGGGAAAAAGAAACCGAATATTGGGGGTGGGTGAAAGCTAGTCAGGGAGTCGGGACTGGGGGAGATAGTGGTGGTCTTGGTGGCTGCCGGGGGGGTGGGATGCAAACTAAGGTAGTGTGGCAGTAGTGTGTGACTGTATGTATGAGCAAGGGCAGACTGGCAACATTTATTTCTTTATTTATTTATTGAAATGTTTCACCAGGAAGGGCACACTGAACCACAAGTTGCCCATCTCATGGTGCGTCAGAGGGGAGGGTACAGGGAGCACATAACATACATACAAATCAACCATAGATAGTACAGAATGTAAAAAGGATACATGTGTAAACAGCATAAACAATAGTGATGGCAATGTACAACATAAATGCGGACATACAATTTCATTAATTTCTAGTACCAGGACCCAAAAGTGCAGTCAAGAATGAGTACTGAGCCCGGAGCAGGCAGAACAGAGCTAGGAAGGATGGGGGGGAATTAGTCACAGATACAATTTTCCGACAGGAAGTTGTGCCATTCAAGACACAGAGGAGAGAGGGAGAGACTACTGGGGGTTCAAGAGAGATTTTACAGTTAACAGAAAATCCCAAATGAATTTTTTTCTTTTCTTGGCCTCAGTCAGTGTAGCTGTGTACATGAGAAAGGGCAAGCATGCAAAATCTTGGACTAGTGCCATTCCTGATCTAGAGATGAGAGGGAGAGACTATTGGGGTCCAAGAGACATTTTACAGTTACTTAAAATCCCAGATGGCAAAATAAATCTTTGACTTTTGCCATCCAATCATGAATCACAATCACTTGAGTAACCCCTAGGTGGCGCTATCCCAAGGGCTACTACCCAGCCTGCTTGGCTAGTAGCAGGTTAAGGGGCCTGAGTCCTGAAACGGGTGCCTCCACCCGGTGGTTAGGGTTGGTAGTGTTCAAGCTAACCTGGGCACAGCCCTCCGGGACACTGTGACCCCCCTCTTTCCCCTCTAGTGGCCTGAACACTATACAATAATCACTTTCACAATACCCCTGGTACACCACACAAGTACCCACACTGTTTGCACTTACCACCAGGGCTAGTTCCTCTGGCTCGCCCCTGGGGACCCCCTGTAAAACAAGGTTAAGCACAGCAAATAGCAACAGTACGGTACTTTGAGCACAAACTGGAACCACAGTCAGATTACACGCAGAAAAAGTTAGATCTGATTTATTCAGGGGACAAAATGAGGTTAATTAGCTTAAAGGCTATATCAATCAAGCAGTTATGCATGCGCTTGAGTTCCCCCACACAGTCCACCTCTGGGTACCCAGCTAGAGAAGAGATGGGCTAGCCAGGACAGTTGACCGGGGTTGCAGCTGGTTGGGGCTCTGTGATGGAAAACACAACATGCACAGTACACAATATTTATAATCCGGAGCCAGAGGGCTCAGTTCATAAAGGAAACGAAACAACAAGACAAATCAGATGACACACTCAGATTAAGTTGTTGTTGTAGGGAGCTACCCTGGTATTTACTCACGATACCCAAGACTGGACAAAAATCGAGACTGCAGGTGGTTGATCCAGAATGCCAGGAGAGGCTGGGCTCACACAAGTCACAGAGGCGTCGTTCCTGTTCAAGCGTAGAGCAGGGGGCTGATCCCCAGGCAGGTCTCTTGTCGATGGCTTCTCTGTGCAGTGGGTAGTCTGGCTGGGCCAGTCTGCCAAAGCCCAGACCGCATGGAGACAAGTTCGGAAGCAGTCCGTTTTGGACTGGATACAGCTTCCAGCAAAGCAGAAGCATGATTCTGATAGAGAACTAACTCACAACCCACTAGCAGCTCATAGCACTTTTTACATGTACGAGAATTCTAACTGTATTAGGCAAAGCGCCCCTGGGCACAATCGTAAAGTCTCTGCACACACACCGGGAGCTTAGGGGTAGCTGGAACTCCTGACAGACCGATCACATTCAGCAAAAATATTCTGTCTTCTTCAGGTTGAGCCTGGCCCACTTCAGCAGCTTACCTTAGTCACACAAACTTGGATTTAGTCCAAAATAATTCTCTTCTCTCCCTCTCAGGAGCAGCACACCGGCATGCAGGCCAAAAACGTAGCCTTTTCAGAGTTCTCCCATGCGAATCCACTCAGGATTGCTGCTCAGAAACACTATAGCTCCTTCTTGCGCAGCTTCCAGCTTAGTTCTAACTGAAAACTGCAAGCAGCCCGGGACTTCCCCAAGATCCAAAAGATTTGGTTGACTGATCTGACTGTTAGTCAAAGCAAGAGCTCCCCCTTCAGTTGCAAAAAAGGGGCAAAAAAGCTCCAAACTAAAGTTCCTACAAATTTTGAATTCAGACAGCTCCTGTAGTCCGGCTGCGTTTTAGGTCCCACCAGTACTGTTTGGTCCAATTTGCAGTCCAGGACCAAGATAGTGGAGACAAACAAAACAGTCCTTACTACAAAGAAAGCAGGTTAGACAAACTACATTATCATTATCACTCTAAATGATTTTCAGTAAGAAGTTACATCTTTCAACAGAGTTCCCTCTTCAGTTGCAATTAGGCAGCTCTTAAAGAGACAGTACACAGAGGCTATACAAGCTCTGGTAATCACACTTAAACTGCTAAAACGCAGGACACCAGCCTGGCAGTGAGCATTTAGGCAAGCTCAAGGAAGACTTTTTGGGAACCCCAATTTGTAGGGGGGGGTTTACACTTGTTAGCATTCATTCACGATCACATCCAGAGGGGGAGAGAGAGAGAGAGATGGCAGGAGGGTTGACGATAAATGTAACAGTCCCAGAAATCCCAAATAGAATGTATTTTTCCTGGCTTCAGTATGGCTGTGTGTACACGGGAAGGGCAGCAGGGTGACAAAATAAACCTTTGACTTGTGCCGTCCAGAAGGGAGAGAAGGAGACTGCAGGAGACCCATGAGAAATTTAACAGTCCCAGAAATCCTAAATATTTTTTTTTCCTGGCTTCAGTGTGGCTGTGTTTACATGACAAGGGCAGCAGGCTGGCAAAATAAATCTTTGACTTGTGCCATCAAATCAGGATCACTTCTTAACATTTATTCATGATTACATATATTAAAAAAAAAAATAACTGTTCTGACAAACAACATTCAAGTTGATGTGCCTGTGCTGCTGGCTGTGGGTGGCCCACCTAGGGGATAAAATCTGACTTTGTGACTCGTAGTAGGCTGTTTACACTGCAACACAAGTAAAGTACAACTAGACACAAGTGTCATCATCATCATCATCATCACTCATTCCCCATTATTCTTCCTTAGTATCATTAGTTTTATAGTATATTGCGTTACATTACATACAAGCATTAACCAACCCCAGTGTGGGACAGTGCTGCATGTGGCAATGCACCAGATGTATCTGCATCTCCGATTCAAATTCTGAGGCACACTTAACAGTTGCTGAATTAGGTCACTTAACAATAACTGTACTGTAGGAGTCAGTCAGGTAATCTTGGAAGGAAGTGGTGGTGGACTTCTGTATTGTCGGTGTGCTGTGTACAGTCGCGAGTTATGGCAGTAAATATGTCCCTGGCCTGTGGGTGTGGGTGTGGGTGTGAGTCATCAGAAGGACATCACGTTAGTTAGAAGGATCTTTTTTTTACAGGTTATAATACTAATAATGTAGGTATTTGCATGTATCTCTCTCTCTCTCTCTTCCAGCACACTCCTGTCATGGACCCGAGCAGGATAAGCCATCATTACAGGATAGCCATGAAGGGGCTAGTAGTGAGCGACTGCTTTTTTATTTAGCAGTTTTACATTCATTTTTATACAACTAATCCATTCAATTATTTCCTTTGGACCTCTGTGTCAAATGTGACCGACCTAACCACTTTTATGCATTTTTTCAAATATGTGTCAATAAATCAGAATTAATCAGAACAAATCAGAAATTCACCATGTTCCAGTTCTTATTTAATAAGGGTCAGAACATCACCGAGTACTCCCAGCCCTAGACACTAGCTCCCTTTTTGTGATGCCCCTGTGTCCTACCCCGGCTACTGTCTAACCTTGAGCAGAGTTTCCTATGGAACTGCAGACTTCCTATAGATGCCACTCTCTTAATCCGGGGTTCTAAATGCTCTGGGGCCACTTGTCCTATGGCAAGGCAATTTCATTTTGAGGGCAGCCAATCTCAGAGGCTCTGAGTGCCTTACATACATTGGGAAGGGCAGACTGAAACATACATGGGATTAAAAAATGTCACATTACAGCCACACTTCTGGCTGCTATTTGCTCTGTTTAAAGCTTTCCCTCACAAGTCTAAACAGGTTATGCTCAGGGTACTGCTCTCAGTACCTCCTCCCAGTTATCACCTTGTAGTCCCAGCCTCAGGGCATGATACTGCTCCTTAATCACAGGCTGGTCTGGCCGATTTGCCTTACCCTGTAGACCCTGAAGTCTGTTCCAATTTCCTATTTACTTTCCACTCCCAAGTTCAATTCCTGCTAGCTTTCTTCCTAGTCTCCACACCCTGGAAGCATCTGCCCTATTTCTAAAGGAAACAAAAGATCTAGCATTGGAATTTTAGGAAGTTTGAAACCAACAGCACGATGAAACAACATCTTTGAAAAAACACTCTAGGTTCCTTTTCACCATACACCTCGCAGAGATGATGCACAGTTTTGACTAGGCTGTTCTAATCATTGGTGCCACAACAACGGGGCCACTATAGGCATGGCCCTACCACTTTCGTAAGTGGTAGGGACTGGCCCTATCAGTTTTTGCTTGTTCATTTTTATGTTTGCTTACACGCATGTGCAAGAAACATAGTGCCATCATCCAAGTTTTGGTAGGTGTGGCACCCTGTCTTCTAGTTCAGTCAGTGTGTTTGCAGGCACAGCCACAGTTCACCAATGAATGCTGCAGCTGTCTATGGCAGCAGTTGAAAATGCAGTGCCGTACAGCTGAAAGAGAGAGCTCCGCTTCAGTGAGCAGCGATAAGATAGTGCTGATTAGCATATTGCGTGCTCATGCGCCCCCCCCCACACACACACTGTATAGCCAAGAGGGGTGCCCAATCCCCCGTCGGCTCTGCTGTCCTCCCCAAACAGAGTTCAGGTGCTGGCAATGGTCCATAAGGCCGGCCAGGGCTGCCCAATCCCCGTCCGGCTCCACTGCCCCCCTGAATACCGGGTGCCATGCTGGAAGCCCACCCCAGCGTGGCAACAGTCCCAGATGGCCAACGGGGTGTCCCAATCCCTGTTGACTCCACTGCCCCCAAACAGCCTTCCAGCTGCCACACTGTGAGCCCACCCCAGCGTGGCACAAGTCCTCGTTGTCTACGAAAAAAATAACATGCAAGAAAAAAACCTTACCTCGCTGACTGTCCTGACCCCCCTCCTCCCACCCGAGCCCATCCTCTGTGCACCCTGCCTCCCCACACCCCCACCTCACCCCATACTTACCTCCAGAGTCTGGCGTGACGATCTTCGGTGAACCGGGAACACATCTGCACTCTTCAAAGCCAACCGCAAAGTGAGGAAATACCCATAAGCTGTATAATGGAATAAATAGGGTTTTTTTCAGCTTTAATGCATATCTCAGGCATTTTGGGGAATTATTTTACCAAATTTTCAACCTGGGGTTTTTGGGACCCCACCTCATGAATTCTGGCACTGTCATTTTGTTAATCGGCCCCAAAAGGTGATTTCGTGATCACTGTGTGGAACCACTTTTCAGGACCGATTTACGAAACACAAGTGTCACAGTTCATGAGCTAGGCCCCCAAAAACCCTATGTTGAAATTTAGGTGAAAAAATTTCCAAAAATGACTGTTTTCTGAGCATGTGTTGTGTTGTTCCTATGCACGCTCGTAAGTTCGTAAATTTTCAATATTTTCACTCCAGATTTTCAACATTGCCATTTTACCACACCTCCTTATGAGCAGTACAGTTGTCATTTTTCAAATCTCGACCAAAATGTGTTTCCATGCATGTAGCGCACAATGGCGTAGTCGGTGTGTGAAATCAATGTTCTGGACAGATTAAGAAAATCACAGTGACACTGTTCATGAGCAGACGTGTTAAAATGGCTATGTTAAAAACTTGGTGAAACAAGTCCATAAAATGACTGTTATGAGCGACCATTGCACAGTTCCTTGCGCCCTTCTAAATTCATGCATTTCTAATATTTTCAGTCCAGATTTTCGCCACTGGCATTTTTCCACACTTCCTTATGAACAGTACAGCTGTCATTTTTCACACCATGGCCGAAATGTGTTTTCGCACTTCCAGCATAGAAATGTGTGGTCGCTGTGGAAAATCACTGTTCACGACAGATTAAGAAAATCAGCATGACACTGTTCATGAGCGGAGGTTCCAAAATGCCTCTGTTGACAATCTGCTGTAAAAAAATCCCCAAACTAATTGCATTACAAGTGTGCATTGCGCAGTTTCTACGCACGTTCGTGACTTCACCAGTTTTTTTAATATTTTCACTGCAGATTTTCAACATTGCCATTTTTTACACCTCCCCGTGAACAGTACAGCTGTCATTTTTCACATCCTGTTAAAATGTGTTTTCGCACCTGAGTGCCAAAATGACATAATCCGCTCTGCGCAAAATCAGCTTTACGGCTAATGAACTGATATTGCCACTGTTCATAAGGTGGGGGTCACAAAAAACCCATGTTCAAAAATTGGAGTGAAAATGCCAACCAATGCCTGAAGCATTAGGGTTTCCGACCAAACGCCCCACCCTGAGATTGACAAGCATCAGGGGTGTGATTTGGGATTCCCGCTGTAATGCTCATACCATTCCACACCCTGCAGCCAGTGAGAGGCATCAAGGTGTGCCTTGGACTCTTTGGCCCCAAAGTTCACCCCATTCTCCTATACAGCACCCATCTCACCATACTTCCTGATGGAATGGGGTGAGCATAAGGGCCAAAGACCCCAAGGCTCACTGTGACACTTGTCAGTGTCTGCAGGGTAGGGTGCGGTGAAATGGCGTGGCCGTTATGCCCGACGACCCAAAGGCACACCCCAATGCCTGTCAGTCTCTGCAGGGTGGTGGTGGGGTTGGCTTCAGTTCAATACTTCACTGCCATTCCTATTATGCAGCTCTCTAACTCCTACACTACCAATGCCAATGCCAGCAAGTAAACATTCGTCATTAACAAATGCTTGTTTTACTAGGGAGGACTGTGCCTTTAAAACGCATGCATCATGTGCAATAAGCATGTTACTTTCTTATCACTCCCTTTATGGCTTGCACAGTGTCAGCAGAATTTTGAAAAGTGAAGGCCTGAGTAGTGTAGATGGGAGTGGGACAAGTACATGGCCTGCTGAGTTAAAGCACAGTGGTTAAAGTTTAAAAATGAAAAGGAAGTGGCAGGCCTTCAGGTGTGTATCAAGGAACTAGGCACTGAAAGCTTGCACTGGAAATCACAGTCAGTCGGCTGGGGGGAGGGAGGACTATATTTGGGTGAGAAAAAATTGATTGATCGGGAGGCAGTATAGCCCCGTGGTTTAAGGCTCTGAGCTGCAAATCTGGAGACCTGGGTTTGAATCCCACAGCCCCCACTTGCATATACTGTGTGACCCTGAGCAAGTCACTTAACTTCCCTGTGCTCCCAGGTTGCACCTGTAAAAAAGCTTTCAGCTTAGTGTGTCTCACCTGGTTAAACAATTGAAAAAAAAAAAAATTCTCTGGCTGAATCCATTCAGCTGGGGGGGAATTACCACTATATCCTTTGTCCTACCACTTTAGCATTTTTTTCTGCTGCAAGCACCGACTACTTCAAACTTCTTAGGGCAAAAAAGGAAGCATTTTCCATCCAGCCCTCCCTTCCTACAGCTGGACGCCAGCTGAAGTTTCCAGCCTCCCCACAACGGACTTTCCTGCACATCTCCTCTGAATCCACCAATCGGGTGGGCTATGGGAGAAGCCTCCACACCCTTTTTTCAGGAACACCTCACAAGCAGCGTTCTGTGCCAAGGACCAAGTGCAAAGGACATCACTTCTGAGGAGACTGCCTGGAGTCAGCCTGGGGTCGGCCATCAGTTGGCCATACTGCACCTCTCGCAGCAAGTTCCAATTGCCTGGTTCATCACTCCTGCTGCTTGGGACCCTCCTTATCACTCTTGACTTGTGGTTACTCCCTAGCTGAGTCACCCTAACATATTACTTCATCACACCCACCTGCTGCCAGACCATTACATTGCCAAGCTGTATATTACCCTAGCTCTCTCTTCTGGTATTGAAATCACTTAGTGTGGTTGCTCCCTATCTGGGTCACTGTTACATATTGTTTCCCCATAGCCACCTACTACTGTATAGTTGCATAGTATAGGTGCATATTGCACTGCCTAGCTGAATATTGCACAAGCGAACCCTTCAGTTACCAAAACTGTTTATTGCGTTTGCTCCCTGTTTGGGTCACCTCTATCATTTGCTTTTGCCTTAGCCATCTGCTGCTGTATATCTTGTAAAGCACAGTTGTATTTTGTACTGCTTAGCTTAATGTTACATAGCCTAATCCCTCAGCTATAGAGTTCTTATGGTTTCTCCCTATCTGGGTCACCTTTGTATACGCTACTGCTAGCCGCCTACTGCTGTTCACATGCTTAGCATGCTACATACTGCTCTGCTTAGCTGCATGCTTGCCTACTTAGCAACATCTACCTCGATGCTAGTCTCACTGTGTAGCGAACTGTCCAAGCTTGTTACAGTGCTACTGTTCCTTAGCTAGCCTCTACCCAGTTAATTATACATATTACAGTGGTTTCTGCTTGCTGTTATTTTTTTGCATTCCACCTCCTGATCACAGTGTTCCTTCCAATCATCTGCCTTCTCCATTTCTCCTTCTACCATCTCCACCCTCACCCTCCCATCCAACTCTCCTACCCTCCTTTCCCTCCCCCATCCACGTCGGCCCGACTCACTACCCTTCTCCCTTCCTCCCCCCCATCCACCCTGGTTTCTTTCCCTCTCCCTCCCTTAACCTGGAGTTTCTCCACTGTGCCCTCCTCTCCCCTCACAACCCCTTCCTACTCATTCCAAGGGCAGGAAGCCCACTCCATCCTTCTCCTCATTCCCCTGCTTCTCCTCCTGTCTGGTCCCTCTCCAACATCACCTCTTATTCCTCCATAAGTGAGCTCATCCTCCTTGATGATTTCAACATAAACTGGCTTTCCCTGTCCCCCAAATCTATCACTCGATTGAGTCCCTTAATCTTTCCCAAATTATTTCAGAACCCACTTGGCTCAATCCCCACTCCAACAACCACACCCGTTTGGACTGGGTTCTAACCTCCCACCCTCATCGCACTGTTGCAGCAGGTATACTGCCAGATTAATTTGGCGACCACAGCATGATGTTCTACATCAGAAAAATCAGGCATCCCCCATCCTCCCCAAAATACATTTGGTCCGGGTCTCTCCAGTCTCTACACATCAATGCACTACTGAGCGACCTCGCTGCAACAGATTGGTCAGCCATCTTCTCTGCCTGTGGCATTGATGTAGTAGTAGTAGTTTATTTATTCTTGTCAGTCAAGAAAAGGATAATCCAGTTGAGCTGAGACTCACTTAAAATGGAATCCTGCTTTCATACATCAATCACTCACAGTAATACACTGGTCTTAAAAAGGTACACATGACGTGGCTCTCACCCTAGTTCACACCAGTTTCTCCTCTGTTTGGGCCATGCACACTCCCCTCAGGAAATCCAGAGTCAAAATTTCTCACCACCCCTAGATTATCTCTGAATCACTGACCTGTGCAAGTCCCATGATCTCATCTGGACCAGCTAAAAAGTATCCCACTCCTTTCCTGACCTCATCTCTTTCACGGTTCTGAGGAACAACTGTATGAAGGCTGTCCGGGCCGCACAACTGCACTATTTCGAGGCCAACCTCCAAAAAAACATTAATACCCCCAGCTACAGTCTAGAAGGTTATCCACTCCTGTTTTCGACCCCCTGCCCAGTCCGATCCCTCAATCCTTGTGGTTAATGGTTCACTTGTGTCTGACCTTCCCTCTACTGCAGCTCACGTCAATGTGTTCTTCACAGCCCTGAGCCCTCCTTCACCTCCCCTCTGACTCCTCCTTCCCTCCTGTTCCCCCTCCCCCACCCCAGGTTTCCACTTCCCATCACCATCCCTGAAACACTGCTTGCTCTCTGCTTCTTCAACCTAAGTCCTGGACCCCAAGCTCCTCCACCACTCAGCTCCTGCCACTGCAGTTCCCCTTACTTACCTGTTCAACTGCTCAACCTTTTCTTCTCTCTCTGTACTATTCCTCAGTCTTTAGAAAGCGTAAGAGGTGCACAACTATTGGTGTCATGTGGGGAGGTCTGCATTCTGTCAATAAGTCTGTTTTTAATGTTTTTGGCAATATTAAAATAAGGACATTATCCAAGTACCTGCATTTCACTCACTGAGTTGGTGAGTGCACACATTTGTTTCATGGATTTTGAACTTTTTTTATTCTGATGCACCATGATCTTGGCAGCTGTTGTTCCAAGAAGTGCAAAGTTATTCACTCCCTTTTTGACACCCCTCCCCGCCGGCCCTGCCTGCTCCCCCAATCTTTGTGGTTAATGGTTCACCTGAGGTCTGATCCTCACTTTGTTGCTGTTCACTTCAACAAGTTCTTCACAACATGTATCCTCCCTTCCTTCCCCTTTCTCCCGCCTCCTGGACTTGCACTCCCCCCCATCAGCATCCAGGAAACCATGCTTGCCCTCTCTTCCCTCATCCATCCAAGTCCAGCCCTCATGGGCTGGACCCCAAGCTCCTCCACGTCTCTGCTCCTGCCACTGCAGCTCCCCTTACTCACCTTTTCAACCTTTCCTTTTCTTTCTGTGCTGTTCCTCAGTCCTGAAAGTTGGCCAAAGTTATTCCACTTCATAAAGGGTAAGGCCCCTCCTCCCCTAGCAACTTCTGTCCCATCTCCCTCCTGCCCTCCCTCTCAAAGTTGAAAGAGAAACTGGTCTATTGTAGACTCCTCGACTACCTCTCTTCCAACTTCCTCTCCCCCTTCCAGTCTAGTTTCCGGAAGCACCATTCCATCATCTCCTCTCTGCTGCATGTCACTGGTTCCATCTTCTCCAGAATGGATCACAAGCACATTACCGCCACCATTTTCATCGATCTGGCCAAAGCCTTCGAAACTGAGTCCCATCCATGCCTCCTGGACATACTGAGCTTTGCTGGCCTCAGAGCTCCTGCTGTTCAAGGGTTCCATTCCTCCAGAATGGGCAATTTGGTACAGGTAAGAGGTGTCCTGTCACCTCCACTACCCATCCAGGCTGGGACCCAAAGGGTTCCATCCTAGGTCCCATGCTCTTCTCCATTTTCCTGAATGTCCTCCCGTTTGTCTGTGCAAACTCGTATATTCACAAGTATGCTGACAATACTGTCATCTTCACCTCTGGTTCTCTACCGCAGCTGTTGAAGACCTACTGCAACTGGACCTCAACAACATTCTGCACTGGTTCCAATCCAACAAACTCTGGGTCAACTCAAAAAAAATGATGTCCATGACCTCCGATACCAATCAGAAACTAATTAGACTCCCCCAGGTTTTCACCACACTGGATGCCCCCAAAAGAGTACAATCCTTCAAGAACCTCAGTGTGTGGCTTGCTAGCTTGACTTCTCGGGCCACATTGATACTATTCATGCAAAACTCCATCCCAAGCATGTTGCCCTTTAAAGCAACAAAGACTGCTCATCTCTGCATGTCCGCAAGGAGCTTGTTACCGAAATGGGCCTCCATGTCATTTCGGTGAAGGAACAATGGCGCACGTGAAAATGGCAAATCTTTAATGGCACATACAATAATGGCGACACTAACATACGGCAAATTTCAACCAGTGTACATGTGAGGGTGAATGTACCAAAAGAAGACAGTGCTCAGGCGAGTGTGGGTGCTGGAAAATAGTAAATGAAGCATATCAATAAGAAACCAGCACTCAAACAGCAGTAGATTCAGTTCAAATTATTTTTACTGGGAATTTTTTTTTAAAACATAGTACTTACAAACAGTAAGCTCAGTATTGCACACAAAAAAGTGCCAAAACTGCTCAACTACAACCCCCACACATGTGTATGCTCTGCCTCAGTGCTCTGGGGTGTGGCACCCCTTCCTCAGGAGGCATGGGATTGGTGGATGTGACCTACTTACACACTTTTTGAAGTGACTCTCAGTATGTTTTGAAGCTGCAGCCCAGCCAGAGTACCTACATCCACATTACATCCCCAGCTCTGGACAGTATTCACCATTATTCATGTGGGGGGGCTCCGCACCCCACACCTCCCTGTGCCTCCCAAACCCCACCTATTTATTTATAACCAACTCCAAGACACTCACTGTTGGTGATGGTTGCCATTCCTGTACATTCACTATACATTCCTGGTCACCATTATTTATACGTCACCATTATTGTGATCATCGTTTCACTATCGCCATAATGACGTTGCCGTTCTGCCTTTGCTTTCATTACATGCTACCTAAAATGGTACTCCCTGTCTTTGAACACACAAATGTGGTCTATGGTACTGCCCCCTCCACTTTCCTTGTCAGACTAGACACCCAGTGTAATTCCTCTTGATGCTTTGCTACAAACTCCCCTCCGTACTCCCCACTGCTCCCTCTATTCCTCCCCATCTGTCCTCCCTCTGTTCTCACACTGCCAGGCTCACTGTACCTCCCTCATATCCAAATACTGGTTTGGTTCCCTTTCCTCTTACCTCTCCGCTCTCCTCTCCCCCCTGTTCCCTCCATTTTAGAGACCATCGTACTTTCACCACTCCTCACCCCCACTCCTCAGTTGTGCAATCTGCCTTCTCCTATCGACTTCCCTTCACTCTGGAACCAACTACCCTCCCCCCCAGCCTCTTCTCCTTCCTTCTTCCCTGGCTCCCTCACGCACAAGCTGAAACTCCAACCCCCCTGGCCTGAGCCTCAACCATCCTTGGTAGAGCATCCAGCTGGGTCTCCACTATCTACCTACAGTTTTCACTTCCTCACCACCTCTGGTTTTCCTTCTACCACAAGGCTAGGCATAAGCTCTCACCTATTTGAGCACAGTAGTTGCACGCCATGTACAGCTGCCATTTTATTTTGCACTTAATCAGGCATTTCATATTGAGCTGTAACCACACTTCATCTTCTGTATTAACTTATTTTTTTATCAATTTATTTACCACATTTTTCTCAATTGCCTGTTACTGGGCACACATATTATGTACCATGTATTTTGAACCCAGCAAATTGTCGTCTGTTACCACGTACTCTGTGCCTCCTACTCCCCTTCCCTTCAGGATGCATCTGGAAATGAGCAATACTGCTCAGTATGCTGCTCCTGATGAAACTTTTAATTACATAAAAAATAAATAAATACTGTACCACTATTTCTCCTGTTCCCCTCACCCGAATTGCACCTGGAAATGAGCCTTGGCTCAGTGTGCCTCTCCAAGTTACCAATTTTCAAATGAATAAACTTTTCAGACCGTTCTGCCACCAACCGTTCTAATTTATGTAGTTAGAAGCTGATATTACACACCACTCAAAACAGAAAAGGTGTGGTAGTGACAATATGAAGCAGCAAGATAAAAAGAGCTAGAAGAGTTGATTCAAAAGGGGACTGTAGCTGGAAATTTGTACTAGTAAAGGCAAATGGAAGAGCCTGAGGCAACAGTCATAACTGAAATTTGGTGGGCTGAAAGGGATGATTGAAGCAACAGAACAAGGTTATAATGCTTCAGAAGGGACAGGAAAGGTGAGAGGGAGGATGTGTAACAATTTACACTGAGAGGGAACATTAAAAACTCAGGAAACTAGTGGATAAATATGTTTAGAAAATGAGGCGGGCATTGTAAGAGTAAGAAACAAGTGTAAGAAGGGAAGGCCAGTAATATTTTTTCTAACCATCTGACCAGTCCTCTGGCTCTCCCCAACTCCTCTTCCTTTGTCCTTGAGTTTATTTTTAGGTTTGCCACCTATACACTTAATCCTCGGCTGTTTCACTCCTTCCCTTTGCTGGTCTGTCTCCACCATAGTTCCTTCCTCAGTTGCCCCACCCCTCCAAGCCAAATTTTCTCCCTTCACAAGTTTGGCACTCAGTCCCATTCCCTTCCTTTTGCTTAAATCTTCTGAAAGCCAAACTGAATTCTCTTTCTGATTTTCCAAGTTGTGGCCTGTTTTCCCTGACCCTTCCTAGTCCAGTACACTCTAAAGATCACCCCCTTCCTCATCTGCACCTACTGGCAATATCAGAGTGTGAATATTAGTGACCGCTTCACCAGTGTATGCAACCTGTACATCTACTGTGTTCCTTTCCATCTTTGTATTAAAGCTACTTGTGGTTCCCTACTCTCTGAGCTGCCCCCTCACCACTGCACCTTTTTATACTGACACCACTCTGCTGTAATTGTGATTGCTCTGCACCTGTCTACCTATGCAGTTCCCTGTACATTTTTCACATGTTGCACCTGTTGTATAATTGGCATTGTAGCATTTTTGTAGCTACCTATTTTCTACACCTCAGTTATGCTTTTGTTTGTATGTTAATACCACCGCCAAGACCACTGTTACGGTTGTAAGCATGGTTTCATGTGCATTCTTAGGGAATGAGAACTACCAATCGAAAGTGAGTGGTTCTGATACCGTAACAATGTGAGACCATTCTTACAACCGTGTAAGAGGGGTTTCTCTTAGCAGTGGTATTAATATATTATTGGTAGATATTGATCAATAACATTTAAAAAAAGTAAATTAAAAAAATCCTGCCCAGAATGTGCCCATTTCCATGGCAGCTGCATGTGAGACACTCGTTACAGAATAGGAGTGATTCATGCGCAGAGCAAAAGTGCGTTCTCTTGATCTGTAACACTATTTACTGCACCTTATATTGCTGTAGTGCTTCTGTGCTGTTACTTCCTACTGCCCCCTTCCCCCGGGATGCATCTGGAAACAAGCTGCTACCAGCTCAGTATATCTTTCCCGGTAAAACTTCTAAAATAAATTAATTAATTAATATGAGGAGTGTTGTAGACTGCCAGACAGTGATTCACTTGGGGGGACCATGATTGGAAGAAATACAAAATGCTGCATCTAAGCGGGATGGCCATAATGAGAGATTTCAACCACAGAGCCATAAATTGGAATACAGGTACAGTCATAAGGTAAGACTAGGCTTCACTTTGTGGAGGTAATTAATGACTTTATATAATGGGGTCTGGCCAGTTCTGTCTCCTCACTGGTCGAGAGCTCGTCACATGGAACTGTTTTACCCTACAGAGAACTCTGCTTGAGTCAGTATAACCATTCCAGTTCAAAAGTCAATGGATAAACATTACAAGTCACTGAATAACCATCTCAGGTCAAAAAGGTTACTGTGCAAATGAAACAACTGTCATTAGCACACTTTGATTCCTTTATGATACAAAACCTTTTAATAAGTGGAATTAAACATTCCTGCCAGTTCAAATTGAGGACTCCCCCTCCCCCCCGAATCTACATGGTTGTCCCCCAGGGCTCAGTTCTAGGCCCTAATTTATTCTCGGTATTCTTAAATGACCTCCCTGCTGCCTGCACCGCAATGTTCATTCACACATATGCTGACGACACAAGTCCTATTTGCCTGCGGCCACTCCTCTTCTGATCTGATGACCAGACATAGAAACATAGACTTTGACGGCAGATAAGGACCGCTTGGCCCACCTAGTCTGTCCATTTCCCTACCTACAGGATACGCTCCAGATCCTAGTTAACCAACAGCCTATTTCTACTTCCCCCCACAAGAATTGCCTTATGTCTGTCACAACCTCCTCAGGAAGGCTGTTCCATGCGTCCACCACCCTCTCTGTGAAAAAATACTTCCTCACATTGCCCCTGAACCGCCCCCCTCTCTTTAAATTGTGTCCCCTTGTTCTTGCACATCTTTTTCTGAAAGATGCTACCCTTTTGGACTTTGTTGATTCCACAGAGGTACTTAAAAGTTTCTATCATGTCCCCCCCCTCCTTTCCTTAGGGGTATACATATTAAGCTCCTTTAGTCTCTCCTCGTATGGCTTCTCTTGCAGACCCTGCACCCTTTTAGTTGCCCTCCTCTGGACTGCCTCTATCCTATATCCTTGCAGAGATGGGGTCTCCAGAACTGGATGCAGTACTCCAGATGGGGTCTCACCAACTGTCTGTACAGAGGGATAACAACTTCCTGTTTTCTGCTGGTGATACCTCTCCCTATACATCCCAGTATACCCCCAGCCCTTCCTACTGCCTTCTTATATTGCTTGCTAACCTTAAGGTCATCTGATATGATTACCCCCAGGTCCCTTTCCATTTATGTTGTTGTTACTACCTCTCCCCATTGTGTAATCTTCCCCTGGGTTTTTGTTTCCCAGGTGCATTATTTTGCACTTCTTTGCATTGAATCCACGCTGCCATACTTCTTGATCATTCTTCCAACCTTGCCAAGTCCCTTCTCATCCTTTCCACGCCTCCTTGTGTATCAACCCTGTTGCAGATCTTTGTGTCATCTGCAAAGAGGCATACTTTTCCTTCCAGTCCCTCTCCAATGTCACTTATAAAGACATTAAAAAGAAGTGGACCCAGTACTGAACCCTGCAGTACCCCACTAGTAACCACTCTTTCTTCACAGTGGACTCCATTTACAATTACCTTCTGTGTCCAGCCAATGTTTTACGCAGGCTACCACCCTGGGACCCACTCCCAGGCTGGTTAATCTGACTAATAATCTTTTGTGTGGGACTGTGTCAAATGCCTTGCTAAAGTCTAGGTAGGCCATGTCTACAGCCCCTCCCTGGTCTACTACTTTGGTCACCCAGTCAAAGAAATCAATTAGATTAGTCTGACATGACCTTCCCGCTGTGAACCCATGCTGCCTTGGGTCCTGTGCCCCACTGGCCTCTAGGTACTCAACAATTCTTTCCTTCAGAAGTGATTCCATCACTTTCCTACCACAGAGGTCAAACTGACAGGTCTGTAGTTTCTGCCTCTGTCTTGCTCCCACTTTGTGAAGGGGAATCACATCCACCTTCCTCCAGTCCTCAGGTACCACACCATCCTCCCATGATTTGTTTAAACGGATAGGCAGTGGTTTCACTAGTTCTCCCCTTAATTCTTTTAGAATTCTGGGGTAAATTCCATCAGGCCCCATTGCTTTGTCCACCTTCAGTTTTAGGAGTTCTTTCAGAACCCTTTCTTCTGCGAAAGGACTGGGATCGACCCCCCTATCAAGAGTGCTTCTGTTAACTGGATTAGGCACCTCCCCCCTCCTCTTTTGTGAATACTGAGCAGAAACTATTCATTCAGTATCCCTGCTTTTTCACTGTCCTTCTCTGCCCACCCACCGTCCATTCTATTCACCTCACTATCCCTCCCTTTGTCTTTCTACCCTCCCTGAAGTACCTATAAAAGGTACCTATAAAAGGTTTTATCCCCCTTCTTAACCGAGTTGGCTATCTTTTCCTCAGTTTGGTCCTTTGCTATTCTGACTTCCCTCCCTGCTTCCTTCTGCCTTATCTGGTAAGCAGCTCTGTCCTGCTCCTTCTGTGTTTCCTTATACTTCCTGAATGCTATCTTTTTCTCCCTGACTTCCCCCACCACCTCTTTTGAGAACCACAGTGGCTTTTCTTTCATTTTGATATATTTTTTTTTGTGTTATCTTTTTTTACCCCAACGACACTCTGAGTCCACCTCTCTTCAGGTCTCCAAGTCTCCACCAACCTCCACCGATCCTCTTCAGGAGTTCTCAAAGTCTATGTTTCTCCCTCCATATTACAGCAACCTCCGAGTTTGTCGGTGTCCCTTGCTGTGGGTCCCCTCCTTGAGGGAAGGCACCGAGGAGGAGGGAACCTAGCACACTATTATTTTTACTGTCCCAGAGGGTGCTGCTGTGGGGCAGGAGACTCCCAGAGGTACCAGCGGCGTGGAGGACGGAAGCCATCATCCGGCGTGCTCCGAAGCTGTTTTTTCATTTTTTCTACTTGAATCCCTCATGAGTGGGTTCCAAAACTAGCTGTCTGAGGCATGCCACCTGTAGGACATCGAGAATGGCCCTGCTCTTGGATTTAGCTGCAGCAAATGTGCTCCAGTTAACATCTGGCATATTCAGGTCTCCCATCAACAGTATCTCCCCTTTCTCTGCCATCCTAAGAATGCCTTCTATCATATCCTTTGGATTCCTTTGTTCCCTTCCCCTCATAGGCCTCTGAAGCAGCCCCCTTCCCTCAGAACACTGCCCAGCTGAGGAGCGTGGAACAGGGGATTGTTGAGAGCCTTAAGAGGTAAAGCCTCCTTCCCTACAGCCTGCTTGTGGAGAGGTACTAGCCCCTCTGCACTGCGCCTGGACTGCCCCACCTACCCCAGCCACCCTCCCACCCAGGGGCAGTGCTCCATTTATTGTTGCCTACAGGTCACATGACACATCACGTGACCGACCCCCTAATTTTTACTAAGTGTCCACTTTCCCATTTGCAGCTTATACACTCCAACCACTAGGGGTTGCTGCACTCCTGCTTCTCTCCTAACCCTTTCTGCTGCCTTTCTCTTCTCCGCTAATCTCTACTCCCTCCCTTACACCTCCTTTCCCATTGGCCCACATTTTAGTCCCCTTGCAAGTCTCCCGACTCCAAAGTCTGTAGCCCATCCACTAAGCCAACGAACCAGGCCAACATCTACCTCTGTTTTTTTAGCTTTTAACCCTTCCTTCTCCCTACCTAGAAAGAAAAATACTTGCCCTCTCTCCCACTGCAGGTCTCAAACTCAGTACCCTTGCAGTCAGAGTCTGCAGCTCTACCACTTAACCACCATATATTTGCTATTTTAGCCTTATTTTCTAAGGTTATCATAGTCTCTGACTGCCATAGTCTGCTAAAAATAAATATTTCTTTTTTCTGTCTTGGTACCACTGAAGGTCTCAAACCCTGCACCCATTCAACCAGAGTCAGCAGCTCTACCACTCAGCTATCATATCAGACTATTGTCATCTATACTCTAAGACTCTCAAAACTTCTAACCCCCATACTATGCTAAAAAATTTATTCTTGGTGCCACTGCAGGCATCAAACCCTGCACTCTCGCTACCACAATCAGCAACTCTACCACTCAGCCATCACATTCAGACTGTTGTTAGCTACAGGTTTAAGGCTCTCAAAGCCTCTAACCCCACTAGCCTACTAAAATAATATCCTTGGTGCCACTACAGGCTTCAAACCTTGCACCCTTACTACCAGACTCTGCAGCTCTGTCACTCAGCCACCATATCTGGCTCTTGCAACCTCTGGCCACCTCCCTGATCCACGGCAACGAGTAAGGAAGTCCACCTCAGTCCAGGAAAGCCGTATGTGCCACCATTGGCCCAGCATGCTCAGAGCTCTACCCGATTGGTCCTTGCCCTCTCTGCCTGGTCATGATTGGCTACAGCGACCACTGACCCCGTGGCCAAGCTTCAGTGTGGCTGTGCCCATAGACTAGCATTGCACTCTGCCACAGCTTCTGTCATAGCACCAACCTCACTATCTCCTGGTCTCCTACAGACTGGGGGGCTGGACTATTATTTTCTGCCCCGAGCATAGCTGCCTGGTGGTTGCTAAAAAAAACAAAAAAAACCTATATGTTTATCTGCTGATAGTGTACACTGTTTACTGCCGAATCCGACAACTGTTTTATCTGTATTTTACTTCTGCTGTGCACTGCCGAATCCGAGGATTGTATTTTTGCTGAGTTATATTTCCTGCCTTAATTCTACTACCCTCCTGTAACTCTCTCTGTCCCCTGCTCATGGGGCCTTAACTGCCCCCCCACTCACTTGTCTACCTGCCTAAATCCCCTTTTTTTCCCTTGCATCCTCTGCCCTCATGTTGTAGTACATCCTCCTCGGCCTTCCTCGTAGCTTCTTTCTCTCTTCCCCCTCCACAAACTATGCCTTCCTTCCCTACTATCCCCTGCCTCTCTCTCCTCCTTTTTGCCCTCACCCCCATTGCTTCAGCTCCCTCCATCCTGCTTTCCATGCCCCCCGCATAGCTATAAGCATAATCTCTGCTATAGCCACACTTGCACCACGCTACCTGACAACCTCCTCACCCCTAGGGCTCACCTCACCACATTGTGCCCTCACCTTCATACCAGGGTGCAGTGTGCCCCGTTACCACCACAGCTCAGTACGCTCCTGTTCTGGACACACAAAACTTCTGCAAACAAACCCTCCTCAATCAAGTACCACAAATTCTCCCACAGGGAACTGTGCCTGGCCACCCTGAAACTCCTTCTCCTACTCTTGCTATTATCTGGAAACATTTACCCCAACCCTGGCCCTCGGGCTGCCATGAACTCCACCCAAACCAAGCACCTTGGCACTCTCTCCATTATCTGCCTGAACATCTGCAGCTTATTGTCTAAATTTGATCAACTACAAGCCTTTGCAAATGCCCACCAGCCCGACATCCTGGCAGTAGTAGAAACCTGGCTCACCCCCTTGGTTCCTGATCATACAATCTCCATCCCTGGCTACACTATCTTTAGGTTTGACTGAAAATTAAAACGAGGAGGGGGCTGCGCCCTTTACCTAAAAGACAACCTGATGGGGCACACTGCCCACACTGACCTACCAACACCAAATGCCCAGCTACTGCATATCAAAATCCTGCTTGGAGCTCAGCACAAAGCCCTCTCGGTCATACTGCTTGTATCCCCGAAAGAACAGGGACCAGGCCTCCATGCAGTACTGGAGTACATCATATCACTCCCACCCGACTCCGAAGTCATCACATTGGGTGATTTCAACACAAACTGGTTGGGACCTGATGCTGGTGACACCAGGGACATGGTCACATCAGCAAACCTCACACAGATATTGGACTCCACAACTAGAATGAACTACAAAACCGGCACCAGCACTTTACTGGACTGGATCCTGACTACTCACCCCTCCCAGATCTCTAGCTACCCCGTACTGCCTGACTCTCTCAGTGACCATTCCCCTGTCAGCTGCACTTGGTCAAACAAATTCCGGAAATCTCCACCAAAGGTCATCCTGAGCAGAGTCCTACCCCGTGGAAGCTAACCCACCTAAAATCACACCTACTAAATCAAGACTGGTCCCCCATCAACATGGCGCCCGATGCAAATACAGCTCTTGATCAATTCATACGCATTTTCAATGAAGCTTGTAACATCTTTGCCCTGCCAAAAAAGTGAAAAATTAAACCTCTCTGCAATCTTTGGCTCACGGGTTCCCTCTTAAAGAAGCTGAAACACAGGGACCACCTTTGGGAACTAGCCAGAGAAACAGAAAAACAAGCGGACATCAAAATTTCAAAAGAGCTAGAAATGATTGCACAAATCCATATGCCAACAGAAATCTGAATACTATAAGACTGCACTTGCTGACACCTGGGGAAATGCAAGAGCATTCTGGAATAACATTAAAGATGCTACCGGGAAGGAGTCCAAATCACCCCCTACTGCAATCACAATAAACGGGAATACTATCCTGGACCTAAAAGTCATAGCCAACACCTTTAATGATACCTTCACCGACCTCAGCAGCATCCTCCCTCCTGACTTTTTCAACAACAGCGACCCCCCTCTTCCCACCCATCAGTCATCACCAAAAAATTGTCTCCCTTTCTACTTCAGAGTAGTAAGCAAAAATACCGTCAGGAAATACATTTCCAACGCCATCAAAAACACTAGAGCAAATGCTGACACACTGGACCTCAAGCTTGTGTCCCTCACTCTAGACGAGGTTCTGGGGCCTCTCACCAGGATCTTTAATCTCTCCCTCTCTCTCAGCCAATTCCCTGACAAATGGAAGGGAGTACTGTCACGCCTATCCATAAAGGTGGTGACCGGACCTCCCATGTGAACTACCGACCTATCTCTATCCTGCCACCCCTCTCTAAGGCCCTGGAACGGATAGTAGCAGACCAGCTCACTGATCATCTGGACAAGTACAACATCCTTTGCCGGCAGCAACACGGATTTAGAAAAGGGCACAGCACTGCCACGGCACTTCTTGAGTTCACGGGGCAAAACACAACTCCCTTGATCAGGGCGCCTAACCGAGCTACATTCATCGACCTGTCAAAGGCTTTTGACACTGTCCACCACCGCCTCCTGCTTCATCAGCTACTGAGACATTGGCCTCTCTCGGAATCAGTGAAATGGTTCAATAGCTATCTTGACAACAGGTCCCAATGTGTAAAAATATCAAGCGTGGTCTCCGACACTAAACAGGTTCGCTCCGGTGTCCCACAAGGCTCCATCCTGGGCCCATTGCTGTTCAGCCTGTTCCTCAACTCCCTCCCCGACTCCACCTCTCAGCAAGGCATACTCTACGCAGATGATGTGGTGATTTTTGCCCCTCATCATGACCCAAGCCACCTGCAACAAACCCTTCAACACAGCTTCACCTCTGTTGAAAGCTGGTTCAAAGAACATAAGTTAATCCTTAACCAGAAAATAACGAAGACCATGATTTTCACGAGCCACCAAAACAAGCACAAACACCACCAACTCTCCTTAAACACCTGCCTCGGGGACTCCCTGGAGCAGGTTGACTCCTTCAGATACCTAGGAATCACCCTAGACCCACACCTGTCCTTTGGAACCCATATAACCAATGTCGCTAAAACCATGAATACTAGACTGGGCTTACTCTACCGGCTTTGTCAGCACCTGACTAAAGAGGCCCTCTTTGCCGCAGTTCAAAGCTCCATCATCTCCCAGATTGACTATGGTCTTGTCATCTATGGCACTGCCACTACCACTGCACTCAGAAGGATTACTACCATCCTAAACAAGGCCTGTCGACTCATCACTGGGGCTGAACGGCTCACACACACCTGTGACCTCTACTCACAAGCGAACTGGCTTCAACTTGATAAAAGAATTCAGTACCAAAACTGCGTGGTTGCTAAGAAAATACAGTTGGGAACTGCCCCTCCAGGGGTCTGTTCACTCCTTCAAACGAAAACCAGCTCCAGACTTACCAGGGGATCAAAGCCACAACATTTCCATATCCCTCGCTGCCGCACAGCCATTGGCCAGCATTCATTCGCCTACAGGGCACCCACTTGGTTTAACGGTCTTGCCAATGATACTATCAATACCACTGGGCTAGGGGCCTTCAAATCCTGGCTCTGTAACACCCTGGTCACTTCCAGCATCTGCGACTGTCCTGGATAATATCTATGCAACTCCACTCCGCTACCGCTCTTTCCTATATCTAGCTCCTTACATAACACACTTGCCCTAGTTTGGCCTCTGCCCCACACACTCTACAGCACCTCACAATGCCACCTTCCTGGCAGCTCCACCCCCCCCCCATCCTTACCTACCCTCCACCTCTCCTCTCTTCTCATTTTCTTGCCTCCCCCTTGCTCCTCCCATTTCTTTCTACCACCCCCCCACTGTCCTCTTCCTTTCCACTTTACCCTCTCCCTGTCTGTTTGAAATTAATTTGATATCCTTTACCCTTATTTGTGTAACAATTTTATCTATTGTCATGTGATACCTATGTTTTGACGTGGATGCTTTATAAAAGAACCCTGGGCTCAAAGGTAATTGTAATCCTAGAATTGAAATAAATAAAAAAAATAAATAAATAAATTCCCTCCCCCTGACATGGGGGTCTTTATATAACCCCTGTGCGGATTGTGGTGCCATTTCCAGTCTCTAAGGTGACCCACAGTGCCTCCTCTCCTCCCTGTTTACTCTTTTGTTCATTTCTTTTTATCCCTTCCTTTACATAGAGAGCTACTCCTCCCCCTTCCCCTCTTCTCCCCTCCCTGTCTCGCCTGTTGATTATGTACCCTAGTATATTAACATCCCAGTCATGGTTCTCTGTGTACCATGTTTCTGTGACTGCTACAATATCCAGGCATCCCTCTTCCATTGAGGCCACCAGTTCAGGGAGCATGTAGCCCAGACTGCGGGCATTGGTACTCATTACCCTCCATTTCCTGATGGCCTTACTCCTTTTTGCCCCATCCCTGTCCTTAATGCCTTTGTCACTTTCTCCATTTAACCCTGCCCTTCTCCCTATCGACATCTCTATCTTGGTGTTTACCTCACTTACTACCCAGACTTTCTTTGGGGGGGGAGCTAGGATTTCCCTGCTCCTTTCCAGTGCCTCCCCCTTGGCTAGTTTAAATGCTTGCCAATGAAGCATTTAAACCTATCACCTTCTATCCTGGTTCCCCTTCAGGACAGATGCAGCCCATCATACCAGTATAGGCCTGCACCACTCCCGGTGGACCCCCAGTCCCCAATGAAGCCAAATCCCTGAGCTCTGCTCCAGTTTTTCAACCACTGATTGAATCCCATGGTGTGGAGCACCCTAGCCTCACCTACGCCATAGACAGGCAGCACCTTCAAGATGGTTACCATGCATGCTACTTGTCTAAGGCCCCTCCCCAACTCCACAAACTCTTTCTGCACTGCTCTGGTCCCTTTCTTAGCCAGGTCATTTGTCCCTAGGTGGACAATGACATCCAGCTCCCTCCCCAGTGCAGCTGCTCTGGCGATCCTGAGGATTCACTCCCTGTCCCTCCAAGCCATGGCACCAGGCAGGCACCTCACCTCCCTCTTCCCTTCCTACCCCAGTTCTACCTTCCTAACAATGGAGTCCCCCACCAGGAGTTGTTTTCTCCCCCTGTGGGGTCCCATGCCACCCTCCTGTGGGTCTCCCTTGTGGAGGTTCCCAGCATCCTCCTTGGTCTCCACTGTGGGTGCCTTAATAGAGGAACCACACTTTGCCAGAACGGCATAGGAATTGTGGAGAGGTACAACTGGGGGGATGCACCTCTGTTCCACCACCCTCACCCTCCCTGAGCCCACTGTGGTCCAACTGCTCCTCTTTCTTGGCAACCTCTGAGGTAACGGCAGTGGTGATACATTCAGATCAAATAAAAATCACAGAGGGTTACAGGTCAACAAAGTATCAGATATGCAAGCAACTGACTTATCAAGTTAGAGTACATCTGGCTGTCTCCACGAGCATCATACTGCATTAACAAAATGCATCAATCAACTGAATAAACAAACAAAAACAAACGGGTGTGATTTCAGTATGTACAATTAAGGAGAAATATGTCAACTACAATGTGCTATTATTTATGGAAAACAAAAAAAAGTGTCACCCCCATATGTTATCCCTTATGTAATTTCTGCCAACATGTGCATAAAAACAGAGTAGTGGTAATACTGGACTTGGCATAAAGTAAGAAGAAGAAGAACATAAAGGAAAGCCAAGCTACTGTATGTGACCACTAGCTACAGTGATCACAATATGGTCAAATTTATTATTAACAGGGAACTGGTAATGGGAAAACCAATTTTCAGTACATACAAGTTAGTATGAGAAATTAAGAGAGAATCAAAAAACTGGAATTGGAAAAACGAGGTGGCACGTAAGGGCGTTAGAGCAATGGCATACACAGTGTGAAGTACCGTTAAGTATGGGGCTTAAATGGTAGCTGCTGCCCCTTTATGAGCACTCCGAACACTCAGGCTGTCGGAAACATTTTTGCACTGCCTGGCAGTGCCTTTTAAGCCAGGGGCACTCGGAAACCTCTCAGCCAAAGGAATAGCCTCATGGTGTACAGAAGCTTCTGTACTAAATACAGTAGTAGCCACAGACATTGCCAACTATTTCCAGATATTTTGTGAAATTTCTGAAGAGTTTCTCTCTGCTGCCCCTACTGCGGAAATGCAGAAAGCAGGAGATATTTCTGGAAATATCACAGAAATTTAAGCAAAAAAATGTTGTAGGTGCCGTATTGGTCCTTTTAAGAACAGATCCAGAAACAAATGATTTGATACCTTTTATTGGACCAACATGGATGTTACAGAAAAGAACAAAGTGCTTTAGCTTTCAAACCTACCAGGTCCTTCTTCAGAAGCTTTTTCACAAAGCTTCTGAAGAAGGACCTGGTTGGTTCGAAAGATAAAGCAGTTTGTTCTTTTCTGTAACATCCATGTTGGTCCAATAAAAGGTACAGAAATTTAAGGAAATAGCTGGTAGTGTCTGTGGCTGCCACTGTAAAAGGTTTGTTCACACTTACTTCACTTGCTGCGCTCCAGTCTGCACCGCTTGTTGCCACTCCTCTTGAATTCTGCTGCACTCTGTATGCATGTACAAGGCTGTCGATCACTGGAGAGTCAGTCCCAATATCACAATATCAGACTGAACTTCCTGTGTTGCAATCCTATTTCAGCCAGGGTCATGGGGGGGGGTATATCAGCAGTTAATGGGAGGTACCTTTTTCTTCTTCACCTCTGCTGAATATCTTTAGCTGGGTGGGATATGACGGCGGAAGCTGTGGGGCATTTGTGGCCCTCATTGCATTTTGCCAAAGGGAGTGATATTACCTCACTTGCAACACTGAAAAAAAAAAAAGACACTTTGGCAAAAGGGAGAGACACTCCAGGTACAACAACTACAGCATATGCTTTTCAGTTTTTGACGTGGGGTGCCACAGCGCTACACCGGTGCAGGTGGAGCACTGTGTTTACATGTTAGCAAAAAACGCCTGCACCAGTCAGTACAAGAGCTTTGCAAAACACCAATCACTCTGCTTCGCAAAGGAGTGACTTAGAATGCTCCGCAAGCCGTTTACCCTGCCTGATCTGCAATGGTACAACTCATCTGTACCGCTCACAACTGTGTACATCAAGCAGAGTAAATGGGCCTAAAGACAGTTCTCTACTTTTATTTCTTGTGTCTAAGTTATTTGCCCAGGCCTACCAAGATGACATCCACTGGAGCAGCAATAGATGAGCAAGAGAGACAGAGGAAGAGAAGGTAAAAGGTCCTAATGGCAGAGTAACACCAAAACTCTACACATGGCGGTGAAAAAGACCCTTTTCCTGCCCTGGCCCTACCTCGCCTGCCTATATTGGCACCCTTCCACTACCGCACTGGGTTACAAGTCTCCTTTCCCAGTCAACCAGCAAGAAATGGGCTGGGGGGATACTGGGATGTATAGGGAGAGGTATCACCAACAGAAAACAGGAAGTTGTTATCCCCCTGTACAGACAATTGGTGAGACCCCATTTGGAGTACTGCATCCAGTTCTGGAGACCCCATCTCCGCAAGGACACAGACAGGATGGAGGCAGTTCAGAGGAGGGCAACTAAAATGGTGCAGGGTCTGCAAGAGAAGCCATATGAGGAGAGACTAAAGGAGCTTAATATGTATACCCTTGAGGAAAGTAGGGAGAGGGGGGACATGACAGAAACGTTTAAGTACCTCAGTGGAATCAACAAAGTCCAAGAGGGTAGCATCTTTCAGAAAAAGAGATGTGCAAGAACAAGGGGACACAATTTGAAGACAGAGGGTTGACGGCTCAGGGGCGATGCGAGGGAGTATTTTTTCACAGAGAGGATGGTGGACGCATGGAACAGCCTTCCTGAGGAGGTTGTGAGGTCTAAAACTGTGGGAGAATTCAAGAATGCATGGGACAGACATAAGACAATTTTTGTGGGGGGTAGGAAGAAATAGGCTGTTGGTTAAATAGGATCTGCAGCTTATCCTCTAGGTAGGGAAATGGGCAGACTAGGTGGGCCAAGCAGTCCTTATCTGCCGTCAAAGTCTATGTTTCTATGTAACAGGAAGGGAAGGAAAGGATCCTAGTGGGAGGGGAACCAGGATCCTAGGCTGGCAAGCATTCATTGGCAAGCACTTAAACTATCCAAGATGGGAGGCACTGAAAAGAAACATGGAAATCCCAGCCCCCCTTCCCCACAAAGCAGGGTAGTCAGTGAGGTAAACATTAAGGTAGAGAAGTCGATAGGGAGCAGGACAGGGGTCAATGGAGAAAAAGGTAAGTACAAGGATGGGGCTAAAGGGGTAAGGCCATCAAAAAATGGAGGGCAATGAGTACCAATGCACAATATAACAAGCTCCCTGAACTAGTGGCCTTGATGGAAGAGGGACACCTGGATACTGTGGCAGTGACAGAAACATGGTACACAGAGAACCATGACTGGGATGTCAACATACCAGGTTACACAATCTACAGGAGGGACAGGGAGGAGGAGGAGTAGCTCTCTACGTAAGGGACGGGATCAAAGCAACAGAACTAAAGGGTAAACGGGGAGGAGAGGAGGCACTGTGGGTTACACTGGAGACAGGAAATGGCACCACAATCTGTTTGGGGGTTGTATACAGACCCCAATCTCAGGGGGAGGAAATGAACAAGGAAACGATAGAAGGCATCCTTAGACTGGCAGAAAAGGGGAAGATATTGTCCATGGGGGACCTAGATATGCCAGATGTTAACTGAAGCACCTCTGCAGCAGCCATATCCAAGAGTAGGGTAATTATCGATGCCCTACAGGGGGCATGCCTCAGACAGCTAGTGCTGGAACTCACTCAAGAGGGAGCAATCTTAGACCTGGTACTCTCAAATGGGGATGGAGAGAGGATCTCAGATTAAGAAGTGGGTAGCCATCTGGGAACAAGCGACCACCAATCAGTGTGGTTCACGATAAACACAGTCATAGAGTCAAGTCACACAAAGGTGAGGGTATTGGACTTTAGGAGGGCTGACTCTGGCAAAATGGGGAAGTGCATTAGAAAAGCACTAGCAAACAGGCAACAAGGTGGGGTGGAGGAACAATGGGGGAAAATCAAAGCTGCCATCACAGAGGCAACAAGCCTTTGTGTGAAGCAAATAAACAAAAAAAAAAAAAAAAGAAAAAGGAAAAAATCACTATGGTTCTCAAAAGAGGTGGTGGGGAAGGTTAGGGAGAAAAAGGCAGCATTCAGGAAGTATAAGGAACCACAGAAGGAGCAGGACAGAGAACTGTACCAGTTAAAGCAGAAGGAAGTGGGGAAGGCAGTCAGAATAGCAAAGGCCCAAACCAAGGAAAAGATAGCCAACTCAGTTAAGAAGGGAGATAAAACCTTTTATAGATACATTAGGGAGCAAAGAAAGACCAGGGAAGGGATAGTGAGGCTTAATAAAAGGGGTGGGCAGAGGGTGACATTGACAAAGCAGAGATACTGAACGAATACATCTGATCAGTATTCACGAAAGAAGAGGAAGGGGAGGTACCTGAACCAAATAATAGAAGCACACTGGACAGGGAGGTTGATACCAGTCCATTCACAGAAGAAAGAGTCCTGAAAGAACTCCTAAAATTGAAAGTGGACAAAGCAATGGGGCCTGATGGGATTCACCCCAGAATTCTAAAAGAACTAAGGGGAGAACTAGTGGCACTACTGACTACCCTTTTTAACAATTCATGGGAGGAGGGTGTGGTATCCAAGGACTGGAGGAGGTCGGATGTGATTCCCCTTCACAGAAGTGGGAGCAAGGCAGAGGCAGGAAACTACAGACCTGTTAGTCTGACCTCAGTGGTAGGGAACATGATGGAATCACTTCTGAAAGAAAGAATTGTTCAGTACCTAGGGGCCAGTGGAGCACAGGACACAAGGCAGCATGGATTCATAGCGGGAAGGTCATGTAGAGACGAATCTAATCGATTTCTTTGACTGGGTGACCAAAGTAGATGATCAGGGAGGGGCTGTGGACGTGGCCAGCTAGACTTTAGCAAGGCATTTGACACAGTCCAACACAACAGAGTAATAAACAAGTTAGCCAGCCTGGGAGTAGGTCCCAGAGTGGTAACCTGGGTAAAAAAAAATGGCTGGACAACAGGACGCAGAGGGTAACAGTAAACAGAGTCCACTCTGAAGAAAGGGGGGTTACTAGCGGGGTACAACAGGGTTCAGTACTGGGGCCGGTGCTCTTTAATGTCTTTACAGGTGACATTGCGGAGGGAATGGAAGGAAAAGTATGCCCCTTTGCAGACAACGCATAGATCTACAATAGAATTAATACACAAGGTAGGGTGGAAAGGATGAGAAGAGACTTGGCAAAGTTGGAGGAATGGTCAAACATATGGCAGCTTAGATTCAACTCAAAGAAGTGCAAAGTAATGTACCTGGGAAACAAAAACCCAAGGGAAGAGTACACAATGGGGGAGGGGGGTATTAACGACAACAAAAAGGAAAGGGACCTGGGGGTAGTCATATCAGATGACCTAAAGGTAGGCAGGGGACTGGCCTGCTGGCGCTGAGGGTTGAGGCACAGGATGCCACACCTCGCGTCATGCCGGCAACACGGGTTCGGGAACGAGCCCGGGTTGTCGGGAGTCATCAGGGGAAGACTAAGACTGAGCGTCCATGGACAGCTCTCTTAGTCCCGGGGTGGGTTAGGGGATCTTCCGGTGTGCTGGTAACCCCTGGCGGAGGCTGGGGGCAATGCAGTGCACGATGCAGAAGGCATGGGGATCGGGGCATCGGCAGATGTCTTCCAGGTGCGTGTGGGATGTCATTGCACATCCGTGCCTCAGGGGAGGACTCCTAAGAAAATCCCTCTGCCCTCGGCTGAGGTGACGGCGATCTCTGGCAAGTTGACACACCACATGCCCAACACCGGCTGACTCTCTGGTTCTCCCTGAGGTCGGGGGGTCTCTCCGTGGGGTCAGAAGAGCCCAGATCTCGCATACCTGATGTAGTTCCCGGAGCAGTCAGTTCAGGTGGGCGGTTGAGTGTGGCGGCTGTCAAGGGAGACCTTGAGAGATGCCCTGAGGACAGGGTGTAGAAATAAAGTATACAAAAAAAAAAAAAAAGATAGGCAGGCAATGTGAGAAGGCAGTAAGGAGGACTGGGGGATACTGGGATGCACAGGGAGAGGCATCACCAGTAGAAAACAGGAAGTTGTTATTCCTCTGCACAGACAGTTGGTGAGACGCTATCTGGAGTACTGCATGCAGTTCTGGAGACCCCACTTCTGCAAGGACATAGACGGGATGGAGGCAGTCCAGAGGAGGGCAACTAAAATGGTGCAGGGTCAGCACCAGAAGCCAAATGAAGAGAGACTAAAGAGCTTAATATGTATACCCTCAAGGAAAGGAGGGAGAGGGGGGACATGACAGAAACTTTCAAGTACCTCAAGGGAATCAAGAAAGTCCAAGAGAGTAGCATCTTTCAGAAAAAGAGATGTGCAATAACAAGGGGGCACAATTTAAAGATAGAGGGGGGACGACTCGGGGCAACGTGAAGAAGTATTTTTTCACGGAGAGGGTGATGGACACATGGAAAAGCCTTTCTGAGGAGGTCGTGGGGTCAAAAACAGTGGGGGAATTTAAAACTGCATGGGGCAGACATAAGGCAATTCTAGTGGGAGATATGAGGAAGTAGGCTCTTGGTAAAACTAGGATCTGCAGCTTATCCAACAGGCAGGGAAATGGGCAGACTGGGTGGGGCAAACGGTTCTTATCTGCTGTCAAAGTCTATGTTTCTATGTAGTGGCAAACCAACACAAAAAAAACACGTCATTAAAAAAGAAAGTTGCTGGGGAATTTGGACAAACATATACCAATGTAGGGCTCTCTCAACGTTTTACTCCCTGTCCCCCAACTATCTTTATGCTCCTGTAGGAGGTAGGGGATGTACCCCTTATCAGCCAAGAAGCCCCTTTCAGCTTTGTCCCATGGTGTGCTGGCTCCACGGGTCTAAGCGAGACCATAGCTTGCCAACCATGGAGGGGAACAGCCCAGCCCAAGGAGAAGGACCAAGATCTTAGTCTGGATCCCTGGTATCCCCTAGAGTGGGCTGGAATAGTGCTTGCCAGGGCCCTGACGTCATCATGCTGCTGCCACAGGGGGTCTCTGCTTGGTTACCCCTGGAGATGCAGACCTGCAATGACATCAGCATAGGACGCGCATGCTCCCACATGTGCCCCACAGACATCCGCCATAGTCTCCACACCACTGACATGGTCCCATGCTGGTGCTGTACTCCCAACCTCCGCTAGAAGTCACACTTACAACGGGCTCCGCCCTCTCCCCATGAAATTCTGTAAGAGCGAAGCCCGGGGCACCATCTCTCTGTGCATCCTCTGTGGTAGTCCTGTTTTTGACTGTGGTGCTAAATAAAAGTTTCCAGTTTTGCAAAAAAACTTTACAGTTTTGGCATTTTTTCCCAGTTCGCAGTCAGAGGCTTGTCAGTGTGTGGCATGCCTTTGTGGGATTTTGTACTACAAGAAAACAAACTGCTCCGACTGCACCCTGACATCTCAAGAATGGCGCACGGATGTCATACATAAGGATTTTAGTGGTGCCAGAGGAGCTTGAGGGCTCCAGTTGTGTGAACTTCATTATGGAGCTACTGCAAGGGACTCTGGGACCAAATCCGAATTTACACATTTTAAAAACCTACAGGATCAACCCCCATAGTAGACCCTTAAACTCGGACATTCCCAGAACCATCCCAGCAGTTACTGGGGGTCCACGTGTTATAGACAGGGTGTGGGAGGCTTCCAAACAGGAGGACCAGTTAATGTTACATTATCCACTTCTTTGTTTTTCCCGATTTAAGTTACTTGACCTGCCAGAGACAGAAATCCTTCGATGCAGTGCGAACTGGCTTAGTGGCATTGGGGATTTCACATACTCTGCTACTGCCTGCCTGTCTTCGATTGGTTTATGCAGGTAAAACTTTTACATTAGCAGACCCAGAAGAGGCAGGCAAAAGAAAATTAAAGGCAACTCTGCAAGTCAGCCTACTGAGTACCAAGGCTCAGATACAGAGGACTAAAATTTATAACAGTGATTTATCTTACGGACTTCTCAATATACCCCTGTTGTTATATGTTAAGTGGACAAATGTTTTCATATGCCATTTACCTAATACTTGCTCAGTTCATTCACTTAAGTGAAGGTTGCCGGGGAGAGGGCATGTCGCACTGAGTTCTGCCATTTGTCTACTGTTGGTAGTGTGGATTGGATAAGAAGGGTGGATATTTATTTATTTGTTTTTATTTCAGTCTTTGGTAACCGGGTAAGGCCCACTAGGCACAAGTACCTGTTTTCAGGGGTGACCTGGGAGCACTGGGCGGTTAATTGACTTGCTCAGAGTCACACAGTATGCAAGTGGAGGCTGTAAGAATCAAACATGGGTCTGGTCTGCTGGATATACCAAGCTTGTTCACACCTGTTCCTCTAACCTCTAGGCTATACTGCCACATTTTATGTGAACTCACATTTCTCTTTAACTGGGAACGCTAAGATTCTTCTGGTTCATCCGATGAGAGTTGGAGGGATCAAAATGATCATGGCCTCATGGCTCAGAGTTTTTTTCAGCATGAATGCATCATCCTGACTTCCTTCCCATGTAGCTCTGGATAATAGCCTGTCTCTCTTTAGGTAGAAACTATGTATGTATGTGTTCCATACAAATTCTCTATTTAAATGGCTAGTTCTGTTTAGCTCTGCTGGTCTCATAGGGGAAATATGACCTGTACACCTACTATAAGCTAAAAATAGGGTAACCTTGAACCTAATGAATAACTCATTGTTCTTTCCGCTGAATGCTTCGATGTATGTTACGACAGTTCAAGTCAAGATATTTTTGCACAGTTGGTAACTGCAAAATTTAGCGGACACCTTGAATTTGTATGTTTTGTGTGCAGAGTGGGAGAGGAAATACAGGTTACTCACCTGTAACAGGAGTTCTAGGAATGGTATATGTTGTTCATCCACACTGTCTGGCAGGTTCCTTGCCGCTTTAAATCTTGCCGGAAGGTCTTCAAGCTGGCTCCCCCCACCCACCCGGGTGGTAAACTCTCGGCCCCGCCCCATGACGTCAGATCTAGCCTGCTGGAAGCCAGGTTGTGTGTCAAAGCCGAGGTCGGGGAAATGTAGGGATGCATCAACATATACCATTCCTAGAACTCCTGTTACAGGTGAGTAACCTGTATTTCTAGGGATATGGATATGTTGTTCATCCACACTGTCTGGCAGACACCTAGCAGTTCTCCGGGAGGAGGGAGGCAAGGCACACACTCCCTACTTGGGAAATAGAGACTGGAGAACCAAGGCCCCAAAACCAGCATCCTGGCGTGACTCAAGGTCGATGTGGTAGTGGGTGATGAAGGTGTGTGCTGACTTCCAGGTAGCAGCCCTGCAGATTTCCTGGATAGGGACATCCCTGGAAGCAGCCACCAATGCAGCGGTATGGTGGGTAGAATGAGCTCTTATCCCTCTGGGAGGCTCCATGCCCACCAACCTATAGCACAGATCTATGCAGGAGGTGACCCACCTGCCTATCGTCCGCTTGGCTGCAGGTCTGCCAGGTGCGGCTTCAGCGTAGGTGACAAACAGCTGGAGAACCTCTCCCTGAACTTCAGACGTCCGCTCCTTATAATAAGCGAGCGCTCTTCTAGGGTCCAAAGTATGGAGCCTATATTCAGCCTCCGATGTGTGACTGGGGTAGAACACCGGCAGAGTCAACACCTGGTTACAGTGAAACTCTGACACCACCTTCGGAAGGAATTTCGGGTTGGGGCACAGGACAACCTTGTCCCTGTGGAAGACCAGATAAGGAGACTCGATGGAAAGTGCCTGGAGCTCTCCCATCCCTCTGGCTGACGTGATAGCCACCAAGAAGGCGGTCTTCCACAACAGGAAAGAGATGTCACACCTGTGCATCGGTTTGAATGGCTTGCCCATGAGCTTAGCCAATACCAGCAGTAGATCCCACGGAGGTGGAGGTTCTCACACCGGAGGAGATATGTGATCAAGGCCTTTGAAAAAGCGCCCAACCACCTTCTCCTGCGCCAGCGACTGCTTCCCGGCCCACGCCGGTAAGCAGAGATAGCTGCCATGTGCACCTTAAGGGTCATCGACTGAAGCCCTAGCTGAGAAAGGGACCACAGGTAGTCCAGAATGCTTGCCAAGGAACTGGAGGAAGGGTCCAGGCCCTTGCCCTGACACCAAATGGAGAATCTCTTCCATTTGAAGGTGTAGCATTTTCTGGTCGACTCCTTATGGGACGCCTCAATAACGTTGAGGACCTCATCGGAAAGACCCAAGGCCTGGAACTCTAGCCGCTCAGGAACCAGGCTGTCAGGTGCAGGGATTGAAGGTCCGGATGCAATACCTTCCCCTGATTGACTGAGATCAGGTCCGGGCGGGCTGGAAGCCGCCTCGGGAGCCTAGAGCTGAGACTGAGGAGATCTGGATACCAGAACTGGCGGGCCCAGTCTGGGGCTACCAGAATCACCTGTGCCTTGTCGCTCCTCACCTTGAGAAGCACCTTGTGGATCAAGGGAAATGGAAAGGCGTAGAAGAGGCCCGGGGTCCATGGCCTCGAGAAGGCATCCCCCTGCAGCGAGCCCTGCTGAGGGGGGCGGGCATGAAACAGTCTCAGCTTCGCATTCTCCCTGGAGGCAAACAGGTCCGCCTGAGGCGTGCCCCAGTCGGAGAAGAGATCTTGTACTACCTCCGGCAGGAGAGACCACTTGTGAGACACAGCCCCTATCCGGCTTAGGGCATCGGCCAGGGTGTTGGAGGCTCCTGCCACGTAAATGGCGAGGAGATCTGCCTCCAGGCTGCGTACAAGTGACCAAATGTGGAGAGCTTCCCTGCACAGAGGCATGGAGCACGTCCTGCCCTGGCAGTTTAGGTAGTACATGGTCGTGGTATTGTCCGTCTGGACCTGAACCACTTGACCCCGTAGCAACAGAGCGAAGGTGGTGAGGGCTAGACGAACCGCTCAAAGCTCCAACAGGTTGATGTGGCATCGGGACTCCCGAGGGGACCAGAGGCCATGCGCTCTGTGCTCCCCCAGATGGGCACCCCAACCCATCAGAGAGGCATCGGTCGATAGAGAGACCATCTGCTCGGGGAGGACAAACGGGATGCCCTCCTCCAGATGTGCTGGAACGGTCCACCACTGGAGAGCGTTCCACATCCCCTTGGTCACTGTCACTAGCTGATCCAGAGGATCAAAGTGCTGTGACCATTGGCTGGCCAGTCCCCATTGAAGGGGACGCATGTACCAGCAGGCCCAACGGACCACGCTGGTGCAGGCCGCCATGAGGCCCAGGAAGTCCCGGGCAGGGCGCGATTGCCCAACCTGAAATGACTGGGCAAAGGAGGAAAGAACCTCGGCCCTGTCCACCGGGAGCCGTGCTCTGGCTCGAAGAGAGTCAAGCTCTGCCCCGATGAAATGCATCCCTGCTTTGGCACGAGGTTCCAACTTGGCCTCGTTGATGAGAAGGCCGACCTGAGAGCAAACCTGGAGGGCCAGATCTCTGGACCGCTCCACCTCCGCTCTGGAGGGGGCTGCAATCAGCCAGTCGTCCAGGTGAGGTACACCGGACCCTTCGGTGCCGCAGGAATGCTGTCACCACTGCCATGCATTTGGTGAAGACCCTGGGAGCTAAGGAAAGGCCGAAGGGCATGGCCCGGAACTCGTAAAGGGATCCCTCTGCTCTGAAGCGGAGGAATCTCTGGATGGGACGGATGGATTGGGACGTGAAAGAACGCGTCCTGAAGGTCCAGGGAACAGAACCACATGCCTCGTTCCAAGGATGGGATTATCTGAGCCAGAGTGACCATCCTGAAGGTCCGAGACCTTAGGAACCTGTTCAGGTCATGCAGGTCGAGAATGGGGCACCAGCCCCCCGTCCGGTTTGGAACCAGGAAATACCTGGACACAAACCCTGGGTCTGGAGGAGGATCTGCCACCTTCCTGATCACCTCTTTTTCGAGGAGCAGGGCAATATCGGCTCGGCGGGCCGACAGAGAGGCTGCGGACCCTGTGGCCCCCTGAGGGGCGATGGCTCGGAAGGATGGGGCCTGCTCAAACTCCAAAGGCAGGCCCTTTCCTACCACCTCCAACACCCAGCAGTCCGTGGTGACAGCGGACCAGGTGGAAAGGAAGTGGCAGAGCCGTCCCCCCATGGGGGGAACCCGGGGGGAGTGACGAGGCTGGGGGCGACACCCCTCAACCCGTCACTTGGCAGGCTTGGAGGAGGGACCGGCTGAGGGACCTCCTGGGCCTTTACCTTCCTGCTTCCTATTGGAGGAAGCTGCGGGCTTGGGTTTGGGATGCCAAGCGCGAGCCTGCTGGCCCTGGTGCTGTTGGGCCGGACGTGCCGCAGGCGCAGAAGGGTGAAAGGACTTGTGCTGCTGCTGTAGGTGGCCTTTGTCCTTCTGGGCAGAGGTGACCGAGTCCAGAGTGGCATTGGACTTCTCGATCCGCTGGAGGTGACCTTCCACTCCAGGGCCGAAGAGGTCGGTCCCCAGGAAGGGGACATCCGCCAATTTGTGCTGGGTATCCGCCGTGAAGGTGGATATCCTCAGCCATGCTCTGCGGCGCATAGCCACCACGGTCGCAACCGATCTGGCACCGGAGTCTCCTATGTCCAGAGCCGTTTGGAGCTGCTGCTTAGCCACTGCCCTTCCCTGGTCCCGCACCTGCCGGACCGTGGTATGTAGGTCGGCCGGGAGATGAGGGATCACCTCATCCAGGGAGCCCATGAGGGCATGGGAGAAGTGTGCCATCAGCACGGCCAAGGGAGGATGCAGTGTACACCTTGCGGCCGGCGTAGTCTAGCTTTTGGACTCCTTGTTGAGGGCTTGTCCACGTCCCTAGCGTTCCCGAATGCGGAAAGCGCTGTCGGTGACCAACCCCTCGGCAGAGGGTGTTCAAACCCGGCAAAGAGCTGGTAGGGACCGATACTTCCTGGTCATCGGCTGGCGGCGGGCAGGAAGCAGGCCGCTGCTGTAAGCTCGAGGCTGGGCCAACAATGGCCTCAGCCACCGGAAAGGCCTCCGTGGGGGAATCCCCTTGGTCCAGTATCTCGTCAGGGGATACTTGGCCCATTTGGATACGGGCTCGAGCTGCATCCCAGAGGACCCCAAGATGAGCGGAAGCAAACCCATGAAGGACGATGGGCTTTCGTCCAACGACTGGCCCCCGGAGGACTCCAGGTCAACCGGCCTGGAGAACAGAGAGGAGTCGTCGTCGGACTCAGAGGAGCCCGAGAAGAGCTGCCTGGGGCCTGAGCCACCCTCCACCTGCCGAGGACGGTCGGGAGTGAGGGTGACCAACAACCTGTGGGGCAGGCCTTGACCCGACCGAGAGTCCTTGGTCAGTGCCCCCGATTTCGGTTGTGGAGGCGGAGGTTCCACCACAATCGGTGGGGCAGCAGGTTTCGGCTGAACAACTGGTCCAGGCTTGGGCATCTTGACTACGGCGAGGGGTTGTTTCGGCTGCTCGAGTGACAGCCACTTGATGGCCGGGGAAGGCGACGGTGTCGACTTGTTTCCAGACAGAAGTAACTGCTGCCACATCAGGTCCTCGTAGCGTCGACGCAATTTGCGCCGAAGCCTCTCCTCTTCCGAGGAGGAAGACGAGGACGAGCGGCAGCGCCGCTTACCTCGGTGCTGAGACCGAGACCGCCGATGTCGGCGGGATCGGCTGGACCGAGAAGAAGTCCGAGACAGAGACCGAGATCCTCGGTGTTTCCGAGGACGGGTCTGGGAAGGAGCGGGGGACACCCGCTCTTCCCTCGGCTCGGAAGCCTTAATTGGGGACTGCTGCACCAGGGCCGCAGGCAGATCCTCGTTCTCCACCGGGGGAACCGGTGAAGAAGGGTTGTTGGTCTCACCAGTCGACAGCCCGTCCGACGGGTCGAGAAAAATCTCGACCGCGTCGACGGGAGTCTCGGCCGGCTGGCCTGACGGGGACGCCATGAAGCCAGCGGCCTTAGCCGCAACCTCGACCGAAGTCGACAGTCGGCTGTCCGGGGAAGGAGACCTCTCCCGCTCCCATGAACACCGACAATGGGACTTACCCTTACAGTCCTTCTTTTTGGACCGAGAGGAATGTCCTGATGCCCCCTCTCCCTTCGGTGAAAGGGACTGGCAAAGCTCCTTGAACGAAGCTGAATACGAGGCACCCAGAGAGAGCGGGATAAATGCCGCGACCGAGGAAGAGGATGATGCGGCCTGGGCCGCCTCCTCCTCGAGGGCCATCATCTGCTCGAGTTGATAGCCGAGCCAGCCGCGTAACTGTCAACGGGCCTTCGACCGAACCCGGCGGTAGCGCTCGGGCGCCTAAGCTGTAACTGGGCAGCGCAAGTCCTCCAGGACGTTGGCCAAAACGGCAAGACTCGCAGGCCTGCGGGTCATGTTCTAGGCCGAGGCAGTAGACGCATGTGGAGTGCGGGTCCGTCCTGGACATCTTCTGCCTGCAAGGGCACTGCCCAAATCTGGGAGTCAATTTGTCCATCGCAGCAGCGAGGGGGAAAGATGACTGAAGTCTTGAAAATTTTAAAATGAGTTTCGGGCAAACCAAAGAATTAGGATCCAGTCTATCACGCAGAACGTTAAGGAGGGAACCTGAGCTTCCAAGCGGTAAGGAAGATCTGGCGTCATGGGGCGGAGCCGAGAGTTTTACCACCCAGGTGGGTGGGAGGAGCCAACTTGAAGACCTTCCGGCAGGATTTAAAGTGGCAAGGAACCTGCCAGACAGTGTGGATGAACAACATATCCATGTCCCTAGAACTCAGACATTTCTTTGTTTTTCTCACATTGTCTGTGAAACATGGACCCAGACACGCCACTGGCTGGTTAACAGAGATTTTGCTCTCAGGGACTTTATTGGGTTTCTCTCTACGATTCAGTGTCCATGGTCACTGTTGTAATATGTCACTTTCTAGGATATAATGTTCAGCATTATCCATCCCTCTCCACATGTTTATTAACATGGAGTGACAGGAATTGTATCTTACTTTTAGTATGTTGGGCCACATCAATTACTACGATGACAAACTTATCTTGATGGATCATTATAAGGTCTATCAATCAGCAATCACCCGTAAGAAGGCAGAGTTCCTGTCTGTGACCGGGAGCTCCGGCCACTCTTGAGGACCGACCTTTTCTTGGATCAGCTGCAACAGTCCTTCTATTTCTAAGCCTAATCTATCCTGTACTATTTCTAATCCATAAGGTTGGCCACCTGTGGGCACCCCCTTCTCCCTCTCTTGACTATGCTACAGTGTCCTCTTTAATTTTCATTTTTCCCTCTTAGGTCCTCGTACAGGGAGGTTATTGTGGTGACTTCAGAAAGTATGTAAAATAGGTTGTGTTTATTGTTGTTGGATTTAGTATGTAATAGCACTATGTTACAAAATACCTTGATGTATATATCTTATGAAACCTGTAAATGTTAAATACCATGGCACTAGGTGTTTTTGATAATGGTAAAAAGTACTAGGTATCTATTATAGAAATTAAGCTAGTTGTGCTATTTAAAATGCATGTAAATTGTTGTAAACTCAAGCCAGAAATGTCATAGTGATTTGCATATATCTCATGATGCATTGCATTATAGAAGTATGTATGTATGATGTTGTACTTCTTTGAAACTTGATTTCTTGACAATGTCTTTTGGGGTAACTGTTCTTTCAGTGATTCTGCATTGAGGTTCTTTGTTTATAGCTCGTTTTGTTTTTCTTCTTTTTGGGCCCCTACTACGTAAGCAAATGAGGGCTTGCATAAGAGTTATGGGTACACCTTAGCTAGTGCATTGGATCAGAGACCAAAGTCAGTAAGTGCTGGCTAAGTGCAGAGAAGAGAAATTCATAGTCTGTTGCCGCAAACTGATGTACTGAAAAAGAAATATGCCATTGCAGAAGATTATTTCTTGTATTTTGAATAAACAGCACACAGAGATTGTGTGTTGAACCTGAAGTTCGGTGTTTGGTCCATCTGTTATCCCACAACCCCTCCACACTGTCCAGGGAAATTGCTGCTGTTCAAAACCTACCAGCTCAGCTCTTCTGGACTGTGACCACATTGTGCAATCCAATCTGTCTCCAGCCTGGAGGAGGTTTTTCACAAGAGAAGTGTGATGAGTTTGCTCACTTTTTCTCAGATAAGGTTGCCACCATGAGATCTGGGATCAGTCTACCTCCCTCTATTGGGTGTTGCAGAGGTCAGCAGGAGGTTACGAGCACCCAGTTTACCTAGTCTGACTTAGGTCGGCAATCATTGACATCATGAGGATCGTCCAGACTTTGTAACCAACCTGCTGTAGTTTGGACCCGGGCCCAACACGCCTCCTTGTGGGGTGTGTTGAGGAAATCGGCCCAGTCCTTGCTGAGATAATTTGGAGGTCACTAGAGACGGGTATTCCCTGACCCCCTAAAGAAGGCGGTTGTGTGACCGCTCTTTAAAAAATCCTTCTTTGACCCGGACTGTCTGGCTAACTACAGACCTGTCTCTAACCTTCCCTTTGTGAGTTATTGAGAAGGTGGTTGTGTTGTAGCTGGATGACCATTTGACCAGCCATGATGTCTATGATTCTCTCCAGTCTGGATTTAGGAAGAAGCATAGTACCGAGATGGCACTTGCTTGGGTACTTAATAATCTCCTAATAGCAAGGGATCAGAGGACCCGTTCTACCTTGGTCCTCCTGGATCTCTCTTTCTGTAGCATCTGATACTGTGGACCATGGCATGCTGTTGGAGCACCTGCGGTTTATCTGTAGACTGTCTGGTACAGTCCTCAGTTGGTTTCTATCATTCCTTGAGGGTATGACTCAGAGAGTGGTTTCAGGGATTTATTCCTCAGCCCCTCTCCCCCCATCCTGAGGGGTACCACAGGGCTCCACTTTGTTGCCTATGCAGTTTGCAGTGTATATGCTGCAATTAGGAGACATTATTAGGCGGTATGGTCTGAGTTTTCACTGCTGTGCAGATGATATTCAGCTATATATGTCCTTTGTGTATGAGCAGGATCATGCCCTCTCGGCTTTTAACAACTTCCTCTCCGAGATCCATGATTGGATGAGTGCCAGCCGGCTGCAGATGAACCCGGCTAAAACTGAAGTGTTGGCAGTAAACCCAGGTTGCCAGGATATGTGTTTGCTGGCTGGACAGCCTACTGGGATTTGGCCCGGGGGCATGCAGCTGATGACCTCTGACTGGGTGCAGAATCTGGGCATTATTTTTGATAGCGGCCTGATGCTGAAATCTCAGGTGTCAGCCGTTGTCAAGACCTCTTTTTACCATATGAGGAATATCGCCCGGGTGAAGCATCTGGAACCGTCCGGCGATCTTCCAACTCTGGTCCACGCCATCATGACCTCCCGCCTTGACTACTGCAATGCCCTGTACCTAGAGCTGCTGGGGGTTGATATCTGCCACTTACAGCTAGTGCAGAATGCGGCAGCCAGGCTGTTGACTGACTCCTTAATATCGAGCCACATCATGCCTGTACTCCGTGGACTGCACTGGCTGCCGGTACAGTGGCAGATCGTCTTCAGGGTTGGATTACTGACCTATAAAGCCCTGCACAGACAGGGACCTCGATACTTACAAGATCTCCTTTGTCCCTACTGCCCACTCCGCTCCTGTGACGAGGGATTGTTAGAGGTTCCCAGGAGTTGACTGACAACTTCAGGGGCCCGCTCTTTTGCTTTTGTGGCCCCTACCCTGTGGAACTCTCCACCTCATCAGATGAGGGGCTGCCTGACCATCCAGAGCTTTAAATCTGCTTTGAAAACGTAATTATTCAGCACGGCTTTTCCTGATCATTCATAGTATTCTGAGATAGTTACTTAAAACTGTATATGCTGAAAAATTTAAATAAGTAGTCAGGAACTTTTAGATATTATGTTGTTGGTTTTAATTTGATTATATTGTTTTTAATTGTTTATATTTTTAATATTACTGTACAAGCACTTTGAACAGACCCTGGAATTGCACTTTTTACAAATAAAGCTGATTTGATTTGACTATGCTCTGGAATTAAGTTGCCTTTGTCAGTATTACGGTAAATTGATAAAAATAAAGTTTTAAAAAAATTGATTTCGTAGTCCTGATGGCTCCAAAGTTATCCCAATGTTATTTATGTATTTAAAAAGTTTTACCAGGAGAGACATACTGAGGTGGTAACACAGCTTGTTTTTAGATGTGTTCGGGGGGGGGGGTACAGCAGGCAATACAACAAGATGCAAGAGTAATATGAAACAACAATATTGTTTAAGAAATTATCTTTCAGATGACCTAACTTTTGAACTGTTAGGACTAGAAACTTGATTTTTTTAATGATACTGTAGCTGGAAGTAAAGTTGCTAAGACTTTTTTCCATCAATACAGCTTTTGTGTTGATTATACAGCGATACAATGTTTTGTTGCAGCATAGGCAAACAATCCCAAACACATTGTATTTATGCTATTTTTTGTATCAAAAAAATGTTATCAGTATTTTTTGTATCACTACATAAAAAAAAAAAATCACATGATTTTTTTCAGAAACTTTTAAAATGTTACTGATATCTGATTCTATTTCAGATAAGTTTTATGTGGAACAGTGCTGGTTTGAAAACTTCTAAACCTTAGTCATAAACCCTACATGGTGGTGCAAACATTTCACCCTCCACTCAACACAGATATATCAAAACATAGACTTTGACCGCAAATAAGGACTGCTAGGCCCACCCAGTCTGCCCATTTCCCTACCTAATGGATAAGCTGCAAATCCTAGTTAACCAACAGCCTACTTCCTCCTACTCCCCGCTAGACTTGCCTTATGCCTGTCCCATGTATTCTTGAATTCCCACACTGTTTTTGTAAAAAACTTCCTCAGGAAGGCCGTTTTTTGCACCCACCACCCTCTCCATGAAAAAATACTTCCTCACATTGCCCCTGAGCCACCCCTCCTCTATCTTCAAATTGTGCCCCCTTGTTCTTACGCATCTTTTTCTGAAAAATGCTACCCTCTTGGACTTTGTTGATTCCCTTGAGGTACTTGAAAGTTTCTATCATGTCCCCCCTCTCCCTCCTTCCCTCAAGGGTACACATATTAAGCTTCTTTAGTCTCTCTTCATATGGCTTCGGGTGCAGACCCAGCACCATTTTAGTTGCCTTCCTCTGGGCTGCCTCCATCCTGTGTATGTCCTTGCGGAGATGGGGTCTCCAGAACTGCATGCAGTACTCCAGATGGAGTCTCACCAACTGTCTGTACAGAGGCATAACAGCTTCCTGATTTTTACTGGTAATGCCTCCCCCTATGCATCCCAGTATCCCCCCAGCCCTCCTTACTGACTTCTCACATTGCTTGCCTACATTTAGGTCATCTGATATGACTACTCCCTAGTCCCTTTCCATTGTTGTTGTTGTTAGTACCCCCCCCCCATGTGTACTCTTCCCCTGGGTTGTTGTTTCCCAGGTGCATTACTTTGCACTTCTTTGCACCGAATCTAAGCTACCAGACTTTAGACCATTCCTCCAACCTTGCCAGGTCCCTTCTCATCTTTTCAACAACCCCTACTCTTCCTTGCTTTTACAGGCTTTGCCTGCTACAGCACTGTAAAATAATAAAAGAAGCATTTATCTGCACCGTATAGCATCGATTATACAAATGTATATTACAGACAGAGCTGCCTTTCTTGGCACAGTTTGCAGCTAGTAAAGAACAGAGCAAATACTGTAGTGCAGGGCCTGGTTTCACCTCAGTGGGAGATTAAGCCTGCCCAGACATAGGTATGTTTACATGCAGAGACTAAAGATGTTTTTCCACTGGAGACATAACCCAGTCCCAGCAGAACCCGAAAAGTTCCCATCACCATGCACTCAGTGTTTCTGACAGCCTAACGGAGCTGCAGTAGGAAACTGCCCTTTTAATAGGTCAGTACAATCCACACAGGCAGGTCTGAAAGTAAATACCTGATCCCCGCTGCAGTTTCTTGCTCCAGCGAGTGATCTCCGCAGCAGCAGCTCAGTGGGTAATCCTCAGCTGGGAAGTGCGGCAGCAGCTAAGCTCTGAGTTTCCCAGGTCCCTACAAAAAGAACTCTCTTCAACTAGCAACTCGGGTCAGCATGAAAGGCAGGCTAACACTCAAAACACAGCTGCAGCTTTCCTGGAAACTGCAAGTGTCAATATGTTCCACCAGTCTTTGTTTTACACACAGCCAAGCTACTAGCTCCCCCACAGGAAGTGAAGTCACAAGCCAGCTGTCTCCTCTCCAGGCTAAAGGCTCCTGCTTCTTCCTACCGGTAGTGCAGCTGCCTCTCCCCTTAGCAGAGGAGGGAGGCCAGGACTAAAAATGGACAAAACTCACTAGGGAAACCCACTACCTGTGCCTGACAGATCTGAAATCGGTTTCCTCATTACATGTTGCATTTTTACAGTTTGAGACAGCTTTACATCTTTTGGGGGAACATCTTACACAGCAGCAGCCTCTTCCAGTTTTGCTCCTGTCTTGGTTGGAAAACAGAGAGAGAGAGTGTGTGTGTGTGTGTGTGTGTGTGTGTGTGTGTGTGTCCCAGCCAGTCTTCCGCTGAACTACATCACTACACAGCACAGCAATTCTGACCTTTACAACTCAAGTCTGAAGGACAACATGTTCTATGATATGTAGCTATGTAATATACAGTTATGTATACACAAAATATAATGTAAACATATAGTTCTAGTGTACTGATTTGTCTTCATTAATTATGAGTTATGCTTCTTTGATTTGGTATATAGCTGTATATTGTATGACTTCTATTTTTGAATTGTAATGTAATTGTTATTCCTGTTTAATTTTTCCCACCTTGAGCATCTGTCACTTCCTCTCACCCCCAGGATGCATCTGGAATTTGGAAATGAGCAGTTAGCAGCTCAGTATGTCTTTCCTGGTGAAACTTGGTTCGGGAAAGACCTTGGGTTGTTGGGGTGTCGGGGGGGAAGGCGGATCAGGTTTGAGCATGCCAGTGGGCAGCTCTCCTCTCCTGAGGGTGGGTTGGTGCCCCCTTTGTAGTTCCACTCCCATCGGGTGGAGATCCAGTGGGTAGCATAGGCAGAGAGGGGGAGGCGGCGGCAGCAAAGTAACAGGAGGTGGAAGGGGTTGAGCTGGCGCCACGGGGTGCGAGCGTGCCTTAACTGCGCTTGCAGCGGCTGTGTGCTGGGGCCTGGGGGGGTCAGGAGAAAATCTAAAAAAAAATGCATATGTGTCCCAATCGCCAGCTGGCGGGAGGAGGTGACAGGGACCAAACAGCTATATAAAAAAATAAAAAATAAAGGCTTGCTCACAGTACAGTTGTAATACACCAGTTAACAGTTGTTCCCCGTACCCAGCCTGTCCCCTGCCAGTTGTCCCTTCCCCAGATAGGGTTGCCAGGGGGGATAGTGGACAGATGGGGGACGGGGGACGCCTTAGAAAACTAGCCTGTCCTCCCTTTTATTTTCATATATACAGTATATTTGTTGTGCAGCCTCGTAGCCAACAGCCCATTTTTGAGCACTATGGAATTCCCGAGTGAACACTGCTTGTTCCCTGGCGCATGAGCTATCTCTTAGCACAGCAGACCAGTTCCTACTGGAATCAAAGTCAGGAAGTGTTTTACAGCTGTCCCGTTGAAATTAATTTGGGGACTGGGATACACCTTTTATAGCTGTCCGTAAGGGAGGTGGACCTTACTACTACTCCTTGTAGCTGTGGAAAAAGGCAGCAGGAATTGATGGGTGGGAGCCGGAGCACAGACCTAGGAGAGGACACAGGGAGTTTTAAGGAACCCACCTGGCTGTGCTCCAGCCTCTCTCATTGCCGTTCCCCATTTACTGCCTGCTGGAACGTGACGTATAAAAGGTTTTGTTTTCTTTCCGCATTCCTTTGTTCAGAAGTACAATTCTGTGTCGGCACCACACACCTTCTGCATCCTGGCTGCTCAGCTGTTCGCCACCACAGCCTGCTCTCTCTGGCTCCAGCTCCCATAAGTGCATCAGCTTTCTCTGCTGCTTGTTTCTAGGGACACGTTTGGCATTTTTCTGCTTCTCTGCACTGCCACGCACTACCTGCAGCCATCCCTTTGCAGTTGCGACCAACCTGCATGCTCCAGTGGATGTGCCAATCCTGAGCATTTCCTCCTTGTGCTTTGTCAGGGTTCCAGTCCTGAGTTTTGCTGTCCTCCTTGCTTTTGGCATTTCACCTGCACAGTACAGAGGCTCCGTCAGTAAATAAGCATGAAGAAATCCTCCAGTGGGCTTGGGCCATGGCTGAAATGAATGGCATATAGTGGCTTGAGCAGGCAATCCAAGCAGGGGCCTCTGTCACTACTGAGGGTAAGCCCACTGGGGCTCTGGAGGGGCTGGGTCCAGAGCAAGTGACCACTGGTAGGCATTCCTGGTGTATGGATAGCCCAGGCTAGTCCAAGCAAAGTCACTTGCCCTCCACCTTCTTTGTCCCAGGAGGCCCAAACATGCCGACACTGCCATGCAGCAGCCTGCCACAGGCGGGTTGGGAATGGGGGTCATCCGGAATGTGACTGATGGTTTGCTTACCCCAGGCACATCTTTGGCTACTGGGAGAGTGCAGCAGGCACTGTCCAGGGCAGTTTGGCTGACACCCCCCTTCATGACTTGCAGCTTCCCTGTGAAACCCTCAGCTTCAGCCCCCTCCAACCCAGCTGTCCGGAGCTTCCAGGAAGAGGAATGCCGAGCCCACAAACTGGAGGATGATGGGAACTGCCAGAAACAGCAGCACTGGTTTGTGAGTATTCTGTTTATTCTGCTAGGGAAGTGTCTTTTGGAAAGGAGGAAGAGATAGGGCTTAAGTCGGTCTTCAGTTTGCTTGATGGGCCTTTAAGGACTGTGGCAGTGCAGGGTGGGCTCAAAGGTGGTTCTCAGAACAAGACGGTAGAGGAGGACAGGTTGGTTGATGGAACTCTGCAGTGGGGTAAAGAGTTGGCAGGGGGGGGTGGACAGGGTGGCAAAGAACATGACCCTGCTCTAGGGCTCATTCACAGACATGCCTGGGGCAGTGTCCAGGTTTGTGGCAAGCAGCCCAGTGGTCCAGTTCCAGGGACAGCGGTCTGGGTAAGTGAAAAAGGGGGGACCCCAGTGGCTGGGGTAGTTCTTGTTGGGAACCCTCACCCCCACGGCCAAATCTGGTGTGTCAGCCCAGGGAGTAGCAACCAAGGTCGGGGTTGCTGGGGACATGATTGCTGGCTTAAAGCAGCATTGCCACAATTGTCCAGGCTCCGGTGGCCCTGCACCCTTTGTATGGCACTGGCTACTTCAATCCTAGGGGCCCATACACCGGGCAAAGATTTGGCTGCAACATTGCAGCTGCTCATGGCTGAGGTTCAGAAATTGAAGGCACGAGCATTGTCATGTGACCTTGGGTCTCTGGTGTACCACATAACCACAGTCCCTGAAGGGAAAAAACAATATATTTTCATTTTTTCCTTATTGTATGGGGAAGAGGAGCGCAAGGAGGCAGATAAGGAAAAAGAGGGGAAGAAAGAAAAGGAGGACAAAAGGACAGTCAAGGTAAATCGAAATTTGGGTACCTGTAAATTTTCTTTCTCCGACGGCTGGTCTCCGGGTTTCCTTATGCCTGGGCTGTACCTCCTGATGTCAGTGGTAGGCAGGACCAATGCTGTACAGCAGGGGGGGATAACAAGCCCTCCACATCCGGTGATCTACAGTCATTCCCAATGCAGTCCCCCTGAGGCAGTACTACAAGAACTTGGAAACAAACAAACAAAAACAGTTACGGCATAAGTGGCCCTAAGGCCAGCTAACTATATACATTCTGGCAGGGAATCCGAAGCCCGGAGACCAGCCGTCGGAGAAAGAAAATTTACAGGTACCCAAATTGATTTCTCTCTCCTAAGCTGGTCTCCGGGCTTCCTTACACCTGGGATATTCAAAAGCAGTGCATCCCTAAATGTTCTGGGTGGGAAGAATGTCAAGTGCTTTTAGGGTTCCACCACCGACTGAAGCACTTGGCAGCCAAAGGATGCTTCCGCCGAGGACATCACATCCAGTTTGTAGAATTTCATAAACGTATGAATGGATGACCAAGTGGCTGCTCTGCATAAGTCTGCTGGGGATGCCTCTCTGAAGTTCACCCATGAAGTGGCCATAGCTCTGGTGGAATGGGCTCTCACTGGACCAGGTAGAACTACTCCCACCTGATCATACGCCGTGGTGATTACTGATCTAATCCATCTGGCTATAGAGTCTTTTCAAGCTTTTTTACCCACATTTTGCCTGCAGTTAAAATGAACAAGCTTGATGTTTTGCGAATAGTGTCCGTTCTCTTAACATATATTCTGATTGCTCTCCTTGGATCTAGAGTATGAAACTCTTTCCTTTTCATTTTTCCGGTGAGGACAGAAGGAAGGAAGGAAGGAAGGAAGGATGGGCTCTTGGTTACAGTGGAAGAGAGACATAACCTTTGGTAAAAACCCTGGATCCATCCTGAGTACCACAGAGTCCTGATGAAAAACGGTGTAGGGCTCTTTGGTTGACAGCACCCCCAGCTCGCTGATTCTCCTGGCCAACGTAATGGCCACCAGAAAAACCACCTTCATTGTAAGATGCATGATTGATGCTTCCTTCAGAGGCTCAAACGGCACTTTTGTTAGGGCCCTGAGGACAAGATTAAGTCTCCAAGGTGGTACAATTGGCTTAACTGGGGGGCACTTTAATGTTGCTGCTCTTAAAAAGCTTCTGACATGAGGGTGAGATCCCAGCGTATCCCCCCAAGTCTGCGAACAAGAGCACCCCCAGTGCAAAAACTTGAACTCGTTAGGTGGCTGGCTGCAAACCCTTGTCGAATCCCTCGTGAAGAAACTGTAAAAGCACCAGGAGAGATATTGGATGATCCTGTACATCTTTAGAATGGAGCCAGAATAAGAATTTTCTCCAGATTCTATAATATACCTTAGAGGATGAGGGGCACTGAGAGCTTACCATCATTCAATAACAGGAGCAGTGTAGCCTAACTCTTTGGAAGTTTCCCGCTCAATCTCCAAGCCCAGAGGGACAGATTGCTCAGATTGTGGTGCAGAACCAGACCCTGATGAAGAAGGTCTGAGGTGAGCTGGAAAACAAAAGGTGGTGCCTTTGATAGCTGAATGAGTAGTGGGAACCAGAGGCAGCGGGGGCCACCTGGGGCAGACTAGAATCATCTCTTTCCTGTTTTGGGCCACCTTGTGCAGGACCCTGGATAGCAGTGGAATTGGGGGAAAAGCGTACAGGAGGCCGAAGCGACCCCAGTTTAGGGAAAAGGCGTACTGAGCTAATGCTAGTTTGTCTCTGGCCAGGGAGCAGAACTGCTGTATCTTGGCGCTTTGTTGGCATGCAAACAGATCTACCTGTGGATTGCCCCACCGCTGTATGAGGAGTTGGAAGGCAGTGTCCTTCAGCTCCCATTCTCCCAGGAGAACGTCTTAGCGGCTTAACCAGTCTGCTGTGACATTTTCCTGTCCTGGTATGTACACTGCTCTTATGCCTGCCAGGTGTTTTTTCTGCCCAGTGGAAGAGATGAAGAGATTCCCGAAGCATCTTTGAGCTTCTTGTGCCACCCTGATGGTTGATGTAGGCCATGGCTGTTTGATTGTCTGTTAGAATCAACATATCCCTGTTGCGCACTTGCTGATGGAAGTGCATCAGGGCTAGTTGAACTGCCCTCATCTCGAGGACATTTATGCTGTACCTCGATTCTGAAAGGGACCACTTGCCTTGGGTTGACATCTGTTCCAGGTAAGCCCCCCCAACTCCCTGAGGCTTACACCTGTTGTGATTCATGTTTGGTGCGGATGGCCTAGCCTTCAACCCCTCATCACATTTTCCCTCCAAGACCACCATGCAAGACAGTTTTTTACCTGCTGTGAAATTGGGATGAGCTGGTGCTGACTGTGCCTGGACTGGGACCACAGCTTGAGCAGATGGATCTGAATGGGGCACATGTGTACTAGAGCCCATGGGACCGAATCTGCCAGCGACACTAACGTCCCGATTAGTTGCATAAAGGACTGGGCCGGCAGTTGAGCAGTCCTTTGGAATTTGTTGATGAGTTTCAACAGGTCCCTGAATTTTGATTCGGAATACCTTGTTGTCCTGAGTCCTGAATTCCTCTCCCAGGTGGTTCAGGCTCTGGCTTGGGATTAGGGAACTCTTCTTCCAGTTGATGGGCAAACCATGAGCCATGAGGCACTGGACTACATCCGCCACTGCCTGGACCACTTGGTTGAGCTGCGGAGCTTTGATGAAAATATCATCCAAATAAGGGAACAGCTGGATCCCCAGGTTCCAGAGGTGGGCCATCACTGCTACAAGAATCTTCGAGAAGGTTCTTGGGGCTGATGACAGGCCGAACTGGAGAGTCTTGAATTGGAAGTGATGATTCCCCACCTTGAACCTCAGATATTGCCTGTGCAGGCTGTGAACAGGAATATGGAGGTAGGCATCTTGCAGGTCGATGGATGCCAGAAAGTCTCCTTGCAACACTTCCTTGACAACTGAGGACAGTGTTTCCATTTTGAATGGTCTGCTGCATACGAAATGGTTTAGGAATTTTAGGTCTAGGACTGGCCTGTGACCTCCTGTGCGCTTGGGCACAATGAAAAATAGGGAGTAGACCCCCCGATTGACCTCTTTTGGGGGGGACCCGTTCGATAGCCCCCGCTTGCAGAAGACCCATGATAGCTTGCAATATCGCTTGTCTTTTGGATGAGTTGTTTGAGATGGGAGAGGGCATAACGTGAGGTAATGGGGGCTTGGACTTGAACTGTATCAGGTATCCCTTGCTGATAATGTCTAAAACCCATCTGTCCGACGTGGTCTGGGCCCATTCCTCGAGAAAATCTGAAAGTCTGCCCCCTACTTGAGGATGAGCCTGCATGGCCTCACTGTGCTTTCTTGTTGCTATTTCTGGTGTCTCTGGTGCTTCCCCCTCCACCTGATCCACCCCCTTTAAAATTCCGCTGGTTTCGGGAGAACCATGTTCTTTTCCCTGGAAAAATTGGAGTTATGCCCCTTGTTGGAACCTTTGTCACGAAAATTGTGCCTTGGGCCCAAAGACCACACTTTGCCCCGGCCCCTGGACTGAGCCATATGCACCTCTGCTGTTTCGCCGGATTCCTTCACCGCCTCCTTCAGCGCCAACCCGAACAGGAGGTTGCCTTTGTATGGTGCATTCACCAAATGGCTCTTTGAGGATGCATCTGCCTGCCATGCCCGAAGCCATAGGTTATGGCGGGCACAGGTTTGGTAGAACATGGTCCATGCAGCACATCGGACAGCCTCTTCTGATACATCCGCTGCATAGACCGAGGCCAACCCCATTAACTGTAGCTGGTGGATAATGGGGGAGTTCTTTTCTGGATCCTCCACGAACTGAAAAGCTAAATCCGGTGCCCAGGATAAGGCAGCTCTGGCAGAGAATAGTTTTGCCGTGGCCGCCTTGAGGGAAGTTGCCAAGGCTTGAAAGACTTTTCTGAGCGAGGAGTCCACCGTTCTGTCTACTGGGTTCCTTAGAGAAGCCCCTTCCTCAGCTGGGATGACAGTTTTCTTGGTTAGGTTAGAAATCAAGAGGCCTATTCTGGGGCAGTCTAACCAATTTTCGGATTGCTTTTTGTCAAACTTTTGAAGTCTGGAGATCTGTCTGGGAACTGGATATGCATGCTCCGGACCTTGCCATTCTTCTTTTAGCAAGTTCTCAATGGTGGGTGGAATAGGGAAGGCTGTAGCAGGTCTAGAGGAGGATGCCAAGTGAAAAACCTGTTTCGGCTGTGAGGTGACCGGTGGGGGAAAGCTTAGGTGAATCTCGGATATGACCTTTTTGATAAAGAAGTCTAGGTCTTCTAAGTCGAAATTTCTGGCCAGGGAGTCGACGGAATCTAAGGAGGAATCTACTATTTCCCCCTCCATGGTGGAAGAGCTGTTGATTGAGGAGTCTGTGGAATATCCCATGACATTTGCCCTTGTGCATGCCCCTTGGTCCACTCCGTGAATGAAACCTTTTCTTCTGCCTGTGGCTAGAATAATGGAAGCCATCCTCCTCTGAAGATCTGCCCTGTCTCCAAATTTTTTCTTGTTGCTGGAGTGATGCGAGGATAGCCCCCCCCATCAGAAGATGATGGGGAAGGGGTCCTTTTTCTCTTAGCCTTCTTGTGGGGTCTCCCATCTGGTGGCCCTATAGGATGCCATTCGAAGGAAGCGGGGTCCAGGGCAAAAGCTCTATTCAACCTGTCTATAAGTTCGGGGTCTAGGGAGGGGCGTCCCTGGATGTTGCCCCTTGCTCAGACCTAGAGGCAGCTAGTCGTTCAGACCATTCTGGAATACTTGACTGCGCTCATTCCGACCTGGAGGCCACCGGTCGGTCAGACCTCTCTTGGCCATTTGCCTGAAACGAGAGGGAGGTGGCGTCCACTGAGCCATCCCCACTAGCTGCCGCTGCCTTCTCACATATGAGGCTGAGTGAGCCAATGAAGGTGATTGGGAGAGGGGACGTGCAGCGTTGGCATTTTTTGCCTCTACTTAATTTTTCTGAGGCCATGTTTCTATAATCCCTTCCTTGTTGTGGGGCCAAAAGAGGAAGAAATGCTCCTTTAGGCACTACTTGCTGCAGAGTCCTGAAATCCTGGCCTGTGAGCCCTGCTGTAATGCCCCCTTTAAGCACTGTCTGTTACAGATTGAGCACTTGCTTGGTTGGGGGGGGGCGCTTCTGTCTAGCCCCACTCGATGTCCTGGCGCGTGGCAGCACTTCCTCAGCGATGCCCCTTCAGCATGAGCAGCGTGGCATGTGGCAGTGCTATCTCCGTGAGGCCCCTTCAGCGTTGCTTGAGGACTTTTGGTGCCAGAATCACCCAATGCCCGAGCTATGACGAGCTGTCAATTAATTTTGCTCCAGACTGCTCGTCGATCAGCTGAACCGCACTGCAGTGCGAGTAATCTGTGAGTACCTTGGCTCCTAATACAGCCGCATCCCTAGCAATCCCTTTGCTGGTAGTTGGGACTGTAGAGCGGGAAAAATGCTGCGAGGTGGGACCAATCTGTATAGCTTGCAAAGCTAAGGCTGGATCCCACTGAGGCTAGATCATCGAAAGTCCTAAAAAACGTCCCCAAAACTAAAAAGATTCAAACTTATGGTCTCTTTAGCCCTGCCATATGTGACAGGGCTCTGCTACAGAGTACCTGCTTCACTGAAGGCAGGAAGTAGACTGGAGATCACCGGATGTGAAGGGCTTGTTATCCCCCCCCGCTGCATAACGTTGGTCCTGCCTACCACTGACATCAGGAGGTACAGCCCAGGCGTAAGGAAGCCCGGAGACCAGTTTAGGAGAGAGAGAAAGAGTGATATGTTGATGTGGACTGCACCATTTAACATCCTGTCAACTATTGTACTGAATAAGGAAGCGAGAGGCCTTATAAAGTATAAGCCAAACAAAGCCCTGCTGAAGTAAGATGCTAACTGCTAGAACCACTCTGAAGAAAGCTGGATGCAAGGGTAAACAGCCCATCTGCCCCGGTGCTTCAAATCCTCTGATGTTTCATCTGGGGGTGTGGCTAGGGCCTGGTACTGTGCTTTTAAAGTTGTCAGGAGTAACGTCTGTGAAGCGAGACAAACACCTACATAACTAGTAACCATAGCAACTACAGTGTACATGGAAATCACAGTGCCAAAATTCTAATGTACATTTTAAACAACATGAAACAACAATACTACAAAAGGTACATGTTTTAAATCACAGACATTTTGGAGCACACTTAATAATATCTTTCTAGATACCAACAATTCCTTAAATAGATAAGCAATTCATTACTATACAGAAAACATGCACGTTACAGACTGGTCCCTGAAAAATAAGGCTGCTCACTTCCAAAGCTAGCTCAGAATTATACCAAGGAGAGAAACAGTGCTGGTCACGCATTCACCCTTCTTGTCATTCACACTTGCACCAGAGAAGCTCAAGAGGATCCCCATGAGGTCCTTGTTTATGGCAGTAAAGAAAGATAGCACTTAGGAAGAATTAGGGAAAACAAAGGCACATTAATATTCAGAATGTTGATGCAAACAGTGAAGAATTATTATGCAAAAAAAGGCATAGTAGCTTCACACTGTACTATTCTGGAATTCAGACACAAAGAATAAAATACAGCCTCAGCCAATGATAAACAGTAAAGTCCTAAAAAACATATTTATCTGCATGAACAAACAAAAAGGTATGCACCAGGAGAGTGGCGCTCACAATAAATACTGACACATGTATCCAGAAACTTGGGTACTCATCACCGCCATCTTGAAAAGATGATACCACTCTGTAAGTCCAATTAAAATATAAAAATTGCCATTTTATTCCAACGTGCAAGATATAACCAGACAGACAGACACCCAAAACTTCAGTTGCCTAACACGATTCAAATACCTTAATCCTTTATCAAAGGTATCCAAAATGTGTTACACGACTGAAGTTCTGGGTGTCTGTCTGATGTCCGTCCATCTGTCTAGTTATGTCTTGCACTTTGGAATAAAAAGGCATGTTTATCCGAACATACGAAACTGCCAGCAGAAAAAGGCCATTTGGTCTATCAAGTCTGCTCGATTTTGCAGCTAGCACCCCTACTCTCAGCTGCCCCATCCACCCTAACCCCCCCTCCCATGACCCTCCCTTTTGCCCTATCCCAGCCACTTTTGAAGCATCCCACTGTTTTATGGGCCACCACCTCTGCCGGTAGTGCGTTCCACTCTGCTACCACCCTTTCTGTAAAGAAATGCCTCCTTATCTCCCTCCTAAACCTTCCACCCTCCAATCTATGTCATGACCCCGAGTGTCTCCCCCCCCCGAACAGTTCTGCCGTTGCTGTCCTGCTTATTCCTCTCATGTACTTAAAGGCCTCAATCATATCTCCCCTGTCCCTCCTCTCCTCTAGAGAGTACATGTTCAATTCCCTCAGTCCAGCCTTATATGGTAACTCTCCCAGACCCATGATCATCTTTGCTGCTCTGCGTTGAACCCCTGCCAGCAATCTAATGTACCTCTTTAGGTAAGGGCGTGAAAACTGAACACAATACTCCAGGTGGGATCTGACCAGTGATCTGTATAACGGCAAAGTCACCTCCCTCCCTCCTCCTAGAGGTTATACCCCTTGCAGTACAGCCCAGCATCTTGTTGGCCACTGCTGCTGCTTTCTACACTATGCTGAGTTGTTCATTGCTCCCATAATGAGCACCCCCAGATCTTTCTCCTCCTCAGTCACAGCTAGCTGCACCCCCCAAGATGGTAGCTCCTCTTTGGATTCTTTACCCCGAAATGCAGTACCCTGCATTTTTTGGCAGTGAAACCAAGTTACCAGGTGTCGGACCATGTCTCCAGCCTTGTTAGATCTTCCTACAATCTCTCCCACCTCCCTTGGCCACCCACCACTGCTTCCATCTTGGTGTCGTCTGCAAGTAGACTGATCCTGCTATTTACGCCTGCTGAGATATCTGCAATAAATAACCCCAAATAACACTAGCCCCAGCACTGACCCCTGTGGGACCCCACTCATCACTGCCCTTGGGGAAAATAATTCACCTCCCACTACCACCACCCTCTGTTGCCATCCCTGTAGCCAGTTCTCCACCCGTTCCACCAATTTTTCCCCCGCTCCTGTGCCCCTTAGCTTACATGTGGCCCAAGTTGAATGCCTTACTGAAGTCCAGGTACAAGACATCCACTGCGTGCCCTTTGTCCATTTCCCTGGTCACCCAGTCATAGCAGTCCACTAGATTGGTCTGGCAGGATCTACCCTTGACAAAGCTATGCTGCCGACTGTCCTGCACCCCACAGACCTCCAGCAGGGTCACCAGCCTGTCCTTCAGGATTGTTTCCATCAGTTTCCCCAGTATGGATGTGAGACTCACTGGTCTATAGTTCCCTGGTTTATCTTTGGGACCACTCTGATGGAGTGGAACCACGTGAGCCAACCTCCAATCCTGAGGTACACACCCTGAGTCCAGAGAGGCACCACATAGGTCTGCCAGTGGACTTGCCAGGACCTCTGCCAACTCCTTCAGTACCCTGGAGTGTATGCCATCTGGTCCCAGTGCCTTGTCCACCCTCAGTGCCCTTAACCCATCTAGCACTCTACCTTCTGTGATTTCCCAATCCGTCACCCCCTCCCCCTCTGATCCTATTCTCCACCCCCCCAACCTTAGGTATTCCCTCTCTTTCTCTTTAGTAAAAACTGAGCAGAAGTAGTCAAGTGCGTCTGCCTTTTCGTCCCCTTTTTCCACCCATTCACCCTCCTTAATCCCTGCTATTTGGTCCTTACAACCCCTTTTCTCCCTGATGTGCCTTAAGAAGTCTTTTTCCCCCTCTTTAATCCCCTTCGCCAGCCTGAGCTCCCCTGACGCCTTTGCTGCCCTTCCTTCCCTGGTCACTTCCTTGGCTTCCTTCAGGTATTCTTCCCCTGTCCTCCCTCCTCCCTGTTCTCCTATATATCCTATAGGCAACTCTTTTCCTCCTCACCCTGTCTATGACACCCTTGCTCATTCAGATAGGTTTCTTTGCCCTATCCTTTTTACTTTGGGCCTTGCTGCAGGAATTTTTTGCCTCCACTATCTCTAGCTTAATGAGTTCCCACCTCTGATTCATGTCCATATTAGGCTGAATTCTGTCCAGGAACTCTTGCACAACTTCACCCATCTTTTTTTTAAGTCAGCCTTTCTAAAATCTAGCACCTTTGTGCCAGTTGTCCCCCTCTCCCTAACCAGCTGCAACTGGAACCATACTGTCTGGTGGTCACTCCTCACCAGTAGTTCCTCCACCCTCAGATCCCTCACCCACTCCCCGTTAGACAGTACAAGGTCAAGGGTATTCCCTTCCCTAGTTGGTTCACTGACCAACTGCATCAGGAAGTTAACCTGGAATACCAGACCCAGTACCTTAAGAGAGCTGGATGAAGTTTGCTCGTAAAGCCATGGGGATTTCACAAGCACCATACTGAAGGGAATTCGCCTGGAAGGCTCATTCCTGCTACTTTAATACACCAGCAAAATTTGCAAAGTCCCCCCCCCCCCGATAGACTGTTGCTGGAGAAACTGTGGAGAGCAGATGGCCTCACACTTCCATGTTTTCTGGGCATGCCCATTGCTGAGACCATTTTGGCAGGAAATGGTTGACTCACTGACTGAATTGCTGGGGCTAGAAGCAGTGCTTACCCTGGATCTGGTCTTGCTAGCGGTTCCACCAGAGGGACTCAGACCCACAAAGGGTCTCTCCAGTTTACATACCTGTTGGCGGCTAAGAAAGCAATTACCCACCTCTGGAGAAATAGCACCCCTTCCACGATTCAAGACTGGATAAAAACAATACTATTACTTATCTACTATTTAGTCTCTTCTTAAACAATCTCCCAAGATCCTGCCCCGAACAAATCCTACTATACGTGGATGATGCTGTTATCTACACAAGTCACACAGACCCCACGCCTCTTGAAAGCCAGCTGCAACTCAGATTTGAATCAGTAGAGAAATGGTTCAGTAATTACAAACTGGTGCCAAACTATAAAAAAAACTAAGCACATGCTCTTCAGCAGCTCCCACAATAAACACAGGCATCATCCCATGACTATCTCTAACCGCCTTGAGACCGCTCTTGAGCAGGTACAATATTTTAAGTATCTCGGCGTCACCATCGACAGCAACTTATCCTATGGGGTGCACATTGACAACATTGCCAAAGCAGTCAATACTCGCATCGGCCTCCTCTACAGACACAGGAACGCCTTACACCAGAAGCCTTAAGGTTGGCTGTACAGAGCTGTGTTACCGCCATTATTGACTATGGATTGATAATCTATGGATCTGTCACTGAAACTGCCCTCCAGCGCATTTCCACTGTTCTAAACAAGGCGTGTCACCTCATCTCAGGAGCCCACCATTTCACCCACTCTTGCAACTTCTATGCCCAAACTGGTTGGCTCCAGCTCAGAGATCGCATCAAATATGAAACATGCCTGATGGCCAAGAAAATAACCCTAGGCCTCCTACCACCTGGAATTCAAGGTCTACTCAGCCCCTCTCTTAATACCCACCATACCCGTGGCTCTTTCTGTTCCCTTACTGCTGTACCTCCCAGGGACAAAGATCATTCACCTATAGAGCCCCTCTTTGGATGAATGCCCTCAACTGCTACATCGACGAATCCAAATTGGGCCCTTTCAAATCCAAGCTACAGCGTCTACTCTCCACCACTCGTTCCTATGACTGTTTCTGCTAAACCCTCTTTGGCAATCTAAAACCCTAGCACTTGATTACTGTTAAATCTCCTTAGCACCATCTCTGACATCCACTCCCCCTGCTAACCTACCCCTTCACCTTCCCTCCCCTCTACCTAATGCCCCCCACTCCGTCTGTCCTGACAAGGCCTGTTGGCTGATTTCAACTTACCTTATGATTTTACCATTAACTGACAAAGCTTGTTTTGGCTGATTTTCTATTTACTGTATGCATTCCTGTGCATGAAACTGCTTAGCGTTACTTGTTTCTGTTCTTTAATTTACTGTGAATGTCAACTATTGCTTTCTTTTCTTATTTACAATTATTTTACCATACACTGTTTAGTCTGTAAACCTGTTGATCTCCTTTCTGTATGTATACTGTTTTGACAAACTTTTTGTTCTGTTAACATGTTGTATTATGCTGCTGACGTGGAACCTTTGTAAAAGAGCTCTAAGCTCAAAGGTATTTGTAATCCGAGATCTAAATAAAATAAAAAAAAATAATAAATAATGGCAGAATTGTATTATACGGAGCGGCTGATAGCTAGATATAATAACAGATCTACCCTATTTGAATTGCGATGGCGTCCTTGGGTGTTTTTCATTTCTAATAGAGACCCCCTTTTGTCCCATGAGGAATGCTGGAGAGAAATGGTTTGTGGAATGGTTATTTGGGGGGGGAGGGGGGATACAGTACTCGAATCACCAAGCTGGAAAAGTGTGTGTCTTATGTATCTTTTTTATTGTAATAATAGGTATTCTCTGCCTTGGATTAATTGAAATACCAACAATGTATTCCACTAGTGATTAAATGATTTATAATACATTGTACCCCTTAATGTTTTCTGTTAAGATGTATGATTTTATAACTGGAAAAATCAATAAAATAAATATTTTATAGGAAGTTATTCTGGAAGGCGTCTAGCTTATCTGTTCCCTTCTACACTTGGTGGCAGGTGTCCCCCATTCTACTCCCGGCAGGTTGAAGTCACCTACTATCGCCACCCTACCCTTCTCACAGTTCCTCCGGATCTGTTCCTCCAATATCCTATCTGTCTTTTCTGATTGGGAGGGTGGCCTGTACATCGTCCCCAACCATAGTGTCCTATTTTTTTGGATCTTGGATTTGCATCCATAAAGCCTCTGCATCTCCTCCCCCTCTTCCCTAACACACTTTAGCCCCTCCCTAACATACACTGCTACCCCCCTTTCCCCTTAACTCTATCCTTGCAGAATAGTCTGTAACCTGGAACTGCCAGGTCCTAGTCATGGTTTTGAGTGTCCCATGTCTCGGCGATGGCTGCCATGTCCATCCCTCCCTCCACCATGACAGTCTGTAGTTCTGCGTTTTTATTCCCCAGGCTTCTAGCATTTAAAGATATCACCCTCCATCCCCTTTCTTTCTCCCCTCCTCCTTCCTCCTCCTCCCCCTTCATGGCCTATATTTTAATTGGACTTATGGAGTGGAGTCTTCAAGATGGAGGTGGTGAGTGTCCAACATATTTATTGATTCGTTAGTTAACCAGCCAGGTGCACTGATGCCAGGGACTGTTTTCAGGCACGACCCAGGCCATAAAGATGGCGCAATCAAGGTAAAATGAAAAACAGGTACAAAAGACACAGGGAACAGTGAGTAGTTACAATATGTAAGTGAAACATTAAGTGATACAATACAAATGGTACAGAACTCAGCAAAAATTGGGTATAAAGTGATCACAGTGCAAGCAGTTATAGTGCAGATTGCAGTAATCAGCATGTATCGTTTCTATAGTCAGATATCAGAAAGGAACAATTTCTTGAGTCATTGTGGCACTCCAGTACTCAACAGATACACTTGGTGCCAACTATGACAAACACTTGAAAGTAGTACAGAAAAAAGTTCTTTCAGCAAAAAAGTACAGTTACATAAGAACTTACTGTAACAGATCTTTGAGAGGATCTCCTGCAGCAGCTCATATCTATAGAACTACAGCTGCTGGGCAGAAGCCAGAAGGTGAAGGAAGGAAACATATTCAATTCAGTGCTTCAGAGTAACTGGTAACTGGTATTTTTCTTTTAAACTTAGATTGTAGGCTTGTAGTGACACTATACTTTCTTTCTGTGTTGTCTTTACTTATAATTGTTTTTGGGCTGTTGAAAATTTAAAAAATAGTGGTGGTGTAATTCTGTGCTGTCTTTAATTGCTACAAATTTTATCTTGGCTTGTCTGACTGTCCTGTAGCTGGGTGAAGGGTGTTAATTGTCTGGCCTCTGACCTCAGCTACGTGATAACTGGAGGTGGGGCTTAGTCACAGTTAAAGCAGCAAACAGAAGTTCATCTTCTCAGAAGAAGCCAGAAGGTGAAGGAAGGAAACATATTCAATTCAGTGCTTCAGAGTAACTGGTAACTGGTATTTTTCTTTTAAACTTAGATTGTAGGCTTGTAGTGACACTATACTTTCTTTCTGTGTTGTCTTCACTTATAATTGTTTTTGGGCTGTTGAAAATTTAAAAAATAGTGGTGGTGTAATTCTGTGCTGTCTTTAATTGCTGCAAATTGCTGCCCTCCCACCCCTTCCCCCAACTCTTAATTATATGCCCTGATAAATCTGATTGACAGGAGCTAAACACAGGGTATAGTAAGAGGTGTGAAGTAGGAGGGGCATAAGGGGGAAGAAGACCACCCTCAGCACAACAAGTTTTTTGACTCATTTATTTATTTATTGGTTTCTTTTTCCTTAAAAAAATATATATCTGAGGATCAGTTACAGGATTTTTAGTACTGTAAATAAATAAAAGAGAACTAAGAGAGCTTCAGTAGCAGATAAGTAGTGGAATTGCAGTATAATGTGGGGAGTGGTGCAATGCAGTGGCTGTGGGGCAGCCATATTCAGGCAGACCTTCTGGACACTGAGGTGCTGCCCTATCTGCATGCATCTCTCGGACTGCGGGATGAGGTAGCCAGACTCAGAGTGGAAGTAAACTGGGTCAGGAGTACCATCACCCCTGTCCAGGAACCACCCAGTCCAATGCAGCTGCCTCAAAGGATGCCGAGCGAGGAGCACTTGGATGACAGTGGGCTCAGGGAGGGTTAGAGCAGTCAGGCAGAGGCACATCCCAGATCCTATTCCTCTCAAGAACTCATATGCCACACTGGCAAATGAGGACAACCAAATAGAGGTACCCAGGGAAGTGGAAGGAAAGGATGTGGAGGTTAGGCAGGAGGTGACCTCAGTGGGAAAGCAGTGGACCCCAGAGGGAGGAGGCGAATCCTGGTGGGGACTCCATCATAAGAGGATCCAGCTAGGAACACAGGAGGGAGGACAGGAGGTGAGGTGCCTACCAGGTGCCACGGCATGGAGGATGGAAGGAGATACTGGGGATCACTGGGAAGGCAAGACAGGAGGGTGAGCTGGATGTCATTATCCACCTAGGTACTAATGACTTGGCAAATGGGAGCCAAGGAAGTTCAGGAAGAGTTTAGGAAACTGGGAGGGGTCTCAAGCAAGTAGCTACTTCTGTCACTTTCTCAGAAGTACTACCTGTGAGAGGTAAGGAGAGCATAGGAGTGCATGCACCAGGAACTTTAACTCATGGTTGAAGAACTGGTGCTGTGAGGAAGTTTGGATTCATTGGTGACTGGGGACCCATCTGGAGGGATGGAGGTTTGTTCAAACTGCGGCCTGCATCCATCCTGGAGGGAATCAAGCACTCAATGATAAGTTTAAATGCTACATTGACAAGCATTTAAACTAGCAAAAGGGATGGCAGGCCAGCAAGGATGATACCTACTTGCTCACCCCACAGCTAGTAATGGAACCAGTGAACCAGAGGGTGGCTATCTCTGCAAAGCAGTGTGCAAAGATGGAGATTAGTGTCCAAAGGTGGATAAGCAGAAAGGGGCAAAATTCAGCAGAAGGGCAGACAGCAAGGAGAACCAGGGATAAATGACAACCAAGGAAGGGGCTGGAGTAGAACAGTGAAGCAGTCTAGGGAGGTCAAATCATGGAAAGCCATGTGTGCAAATGCCAGGAGCCTTAGCAACAAGATGGAAGATCTGGAGGCTGTCATGGTACAGTCAGACCTGGACATTGTGCCATCACTGAAACCTGGTGTAATGATAACCATGACTGGGAGATGGCCATACCTGGCTACAACATATTCAGAAGAGACAGAGCAGGCAGGAAGGGAGGAGGTGGCACTGTATGTGAAAATGACATAAGGCCACACAGATCCAGGAGGAACAAAATGGGGAGAGATACTGTGGGTTAGCTGGAAAGGAAAATGGGGCCAGCCATCCGCACAGGTGTGGTCTATAGACCACCAGCCCAGGAGGAAGAAACAGATAGGGAGCTGATGCTAGCCATCCAAAGGATGGCAGACAAGGTGAGGTAGTACTGGTTGGAGACTTCAAATACCAGACGTGGACTGGAGCATCCCAGCAGCAGCATCAACTAGGAGCAGATTTATCCTGGACTCCCTTCAGGGTGCCTTCCTCAAGCACCTGGTCATGGAACCAACTCGGCAGAAGGCAATACTGGACCTTGTGCTCACAAACAGGGACAGTGTGATGGGGGTAACAGTGGGGGAGCACCTGGGAAACAGTGACCACCAGTCATTGTGGTTTGAAATCACAGAAAGAGCAGAACCAAACCACACAAAAACACGTATCCTGGATTTTAGGGGGGCAGACTTTGGGAAAATGGGGAGATGCTTGAAAGAGGCATTAAGGGAATGGGACAGGAATCAGGATTGAGGAACAGTGGGCAGTATTTAAAATGGGATTATAAGAACAACAGAATTATGCATTAAGCAGGTTAGCAAGAGGAAAAGAAAGGAGACCATTATGGTTTTCCAAAGAGGTAGCAAAGAAGTGAAAGCCAAAAGATTGCATTCAGGCAATACAAAAAGACACAGGCAGAAGGGGATGGGAGAAGTACCAGGAGAAACAAAGGCAGGGAAGTCAGTAAGGAAGCCAAAGCTCAGACAGAACACATTGCAAAATCAGTGGTTAAAGGGACAAAACCTTTTACAGGTACATAAGTGAAAAAGAAGGACAAAGGGAGGGATAGTGAGACTGAAGGGGAGGATGGGAGCAGCGTGGAGGATGACAACAGTAAAGCTGACATATTGAACAGGTATTTCTGCTCAGTCTTTACTAAGGAAGAGGGGGTAATGGGTCTGAAGGAGTACAAGAGGGTGAAATGGTGCAGAAATGGACACAAGTCCCTTTACGAGAAGGGTCCTGAAGGAACTGGAAGTAATAAGAGCTGATAAGCAATGGGGCCAGATGGGTGCACCCTAGGTCCTTAAAGAACTAAGAGAGGTGGTGGCTGAACCTCTGGCTATCCAGTTCAGCCAATCACTGGAAACAGGGGAGGTACCCAAAGACTGGAGGACAGCAGATGTAGTCCCCTTATACAAAAGTGGGAACAAAGAGGAAGCAGGGAACTACAGACCAGTCAGCCTCACCTCGGTAGTGGGAAAGATCATGGAAGCACTACTGAAGGAGAGATTGGTGGAACATCTGGTTGTCAATGGACTACAGGACCCAAGGCAGCATGGTTTCACCAGGGGGAGGTCATGTCAGACCAACCTCATTGAATTTTTGACTGGGTGACTAGGGAGGTGGATCAGGGAGGGCAGTGAACATGGCCTATCTGGACTTCAGCAAGGCCTTTGACACTGTGCCACATAGAAGACTATTACACAAACTGGGGCATATGGGTGTGGGCAGGACAGTAGTGTGGTGGGTAGGTAACTGGCTGGGTGGCAGGACACAGAGGGTGGTGGTAAATGGCTGTCACTCCACAGAGGAAGAGTGACCAGTGGGGTACCACAGGGATCAGTGCTGGGACCGGTACTATTCAACATCTTCATCAGTGACATTGCACAGGATATAGAAGGCAGAATTTCACTGTTTGCTGATGACACAAAGCTCTGTAACAGAGTAGACACACCAGAGGGTGTAGACAGAATGAGAAGGGACCTGCAGAAACCTGAAGAATGGTCAAGGGTTTGGCAGTTGAAATTCAATGCAAAGAAGTGCAAGATAATGCATATGGGGCACAAAACCCTGGCACAATATATCAGTTGGGGGTGAGGATATAGCATGCACCAAGCAGGAAAGGGATCTTGGGGTTGTCATCTCTGATGACCTCAAGGTGGGAAACAGTGTGACAAGGCATCAGGTAAAGCAAATAGGATGCTGGGATGTATAGGCAGGGCATCACCAGCAGGAAAAGGGAGGTCATAATTCCGCTATACAAGACACTAGTGAGGCCCCACCTGGAGTACAGTGTACAGTTCTGGAGACCATACCTACGTAAGGACATAGACAGGGTAGAGAAGGTTCAGAGGAGGGCAACAAAGATGGTGCATGGGTTGCATCACAAGTCCTATGAAGACAGGTTGAAGGAACTGAACATGTACTCCCTGGAGGAGGAGGAGAGAGGGGATATGATAGAGATATACAAGTATCTTACAGGGAGGAACAGGGTGCAGGAAAACACTATTTTAAGCGAAAAAGATGTTTCAGGACTAGAGGCATGGGATGAAGTTGGAGGAGGGGCGATTCAGAGAACATGAGAAAGAATTTCTTCACAGAACGGGTGGTGGACAAGTGGAACACCCTGCCAGAGGAAGTGGTGGGGGCTGAAACAATCACGGGATTTAAGAATGCATGGGATAGACATAAAGGAATTCTAGAGGTCAGGGGTAAGGGGAAATAGACTTCTAGGAAAACAAACTGAACTTACAAGCTCAAATGGGCAGACTAGGTGGGCCATAGGCCCTTATCTGCCGACACTGTCTATGTATCTATGTATCTATGGGCAGTAGGACCAGATGGACACTTTTCTAGCTAGCAGTGTAGCGGAGGGGGACACCCATGTCGACGTCACACACTGACAATGCCCTACATATATATATATACACACATGGGCAGTCCCACACACTCCTCAGTTCTCCCGCCGGAGACTATAAACAGAAACTCTTCAGCTGGGGAACCAAGGAGGAGTCAGATGTTCCTGCCAAAGATAATAAAGCAGAAGGCACACTGTCAAGGAGAAAGTGAGACAAGCACAGAGGGACCCTCAGACTAAGAGGGGCAGAAGGTGGGACGGCATGGCCTGCTGCAAGAGAGTCTCTCAAAGACCTACTGTTATGGTAAGTTCTTATGTAACTCTACTATCTTCATTGAGGGTATCTCTTGCAGCAGGCCACACCTATAGAACTAGTCCCAAGCAGTTCTAACAGCAGAGGAAAACAGTCGGCATGGTTGGAGGCCATATGCCTAAGAAAGAAGGCCCTGAAGCACAGCAAGACCAAGACCAAAGCCAGCCCTACATCTCGAGGCAATGTCCAGACTGTAGTGCTTGGTAAAGGTGTGGACACTACTCTAAGTGGCAGCAGCACAGATCTCAACAGCTGACATGTTCCTGATATAGGCAACAGAAGCAGCCATGCCCCTTGTGGAATGGCGACTAACAGTTCAAGTTCTTTACTGTACTTCCTACAACAAAAAACAATACAGTTAGCCAACCATTTGAACAGGTACTGTTTAGAAACAGGTACACCCTCTTTCCCAGGGGTGAAAGAAACAAGTGGCTGTGAGGACTTCCTGCAGACCTTTGTGAGGCCTTCAGCCCACAGCAACCAGCTGAGCGTCGGGGCTTCGCTCCGCCAGCGGATGGTCGGCGGCACCTAGCCGAACTTGGGAACCACAAGGCCGGGAGGAACAGCGAGGGAGCAGTCGGAAAAGGCGCAGCCAACTGGTAAGCGAGCGCTCCACCAGGCACAGCAGCCGATTGGCTCTCCTGCCCCACTGACTTACACTGGCTCAGTTTGCATTGCTGAAATCTGTGGGACTTGAACATTTGTTTTCTTTTTGTCTTTTACTCTTCCCCTGGTGTTCTACTGCAAGTTTCCCAGAAGAACTGCTTCCACTCTGGTGAGACATCTATAGAGGGCAACTGCTGTTGATTCTGTTGAATTCTGCTGGACTCTGTTAGCAGCAGTGGGCCAGACGCTGAGGCGCCACTCTCCTTCTAGTTTTATATGTGTAAATCGTCAAAAAAAGTGCTGTTATCCACTATTGTATTGTAAGGGGAAACTACTGTTTTACTGCTCTTTAAAGTAATTGCAGCTCCTTGTCTGAATATGTGGGCAGGGCTAGACGCTGAGGCGTTACAGGACCCCCCCACAGTCCTTTGTAGTGCAGATTTGGTCAGTGACGCTCAGAAAAAGGCTTGCTACTGCCTTTATTAATTGCTGCACCCTCCTCTGTCTCTCTCCAGCCTGCTTCCTTCAGCCCACAGCAACCAGCTGAGCGCCGGGGCTTCGCTCCACCAGCGGGCGGTCGGCGGCACCTAGCCGAACTTGGGAACCACAAGGCCGGGAGGAACAGCGAGGGAGCAGTCGGGAAAGGTGCAAAATTTTTGCCCACCCACCCTTCCCCCTTCCTGTGTGTTAATTTATAGGCATCTTCCTGCCGAAATCTCTTCCCTGCCCACAGCACTTTTCTCTAAACCAACAGACAGTCACACCAGCTTGCTGATCCAACCAATCAGCAACTTCGCTACTCCCTATTGCCAACTATCAATATCCCCCTCAGAATGGGGAGCTTGCTACTGATACTCCTGTCACTAACAGCCATAGGGTTCCACAATGAAGATGACCCTATTATACAATCTAAAGTGGTCAACCCGCCTAGTTTCTCTGGAACATCCCGTGGCTGACACCCATACCCTCATATATGTCTTGCCATTGCTGCATCGACTACAGTGGTACAATCACCATAAAGTTACACATATCACCACATATGTGTCTCAGCCAAGGCCCCACTACTGGGTATATAGATCCCACTAAGCCTAGTCACAAACTGCTAATTGGTATCCCGACACACTACCTTAAATCCACAGGGAGCACCCAAAACAAAGAGTGGCAACGGAATAAAAAAAGGAGGACCAAAGACAGCCCCCTCTCCCTATCACTGGCAGCCCTTATGAAATTACTGATCTTCCTATTGCTCTGTATTGGTAATGTAGAAATCAACCCTGGACCTCTTGAAAGCATCACCTCTCCATCAGACCTATCCTCAATTAAAGGCCTCAGTTTCCTGCATATTAATGTATGCAGTCTGTTGAAAAAATTTACATTGCTACAATCCTGGGTTGCCCATACCTTGCCAGACTTTCTTGTGATAACTGAGACATGGCTCAAGACCACCACAATGGACAGGGAAGTTAACCTACCTAACTATCAGCTTTTCAGAGCTGATTGCCAAACAAGGGGAGGCGGAGTAGCCATATATGTAAAAGCTGGTTTAGTTGTATCCTGTACTGCTGCAACATCTATGCCCAAGGAATTTGAGTGTCTATCTCTAAAAGTCTCTCTCACCAATACAGCAGCTTTCCATTTAATTGGATGCTACAGATCCCCCTCTGCTGAACACAAGCTCTTATCCCACCTGGGAAACCTGGTCAAGTCCTGTACTGAAGAAGTCATTATCATAGGGGACCTGAATTTCAACTGGCTCACCCAGGCAGCTACACCTCTGGTATCATTCTGTGACACCTATGGGCTCACACAGTTAATTAATGAACCAACAAGACTAAATGCAAGGAATAGTAGTAACAGTACTCTACTTGACATCATGCTAGTGAGTAAACCACATCTATTCACACATGCTGGACTGCTCCTATCGACATAAGTGACCACTGCCCCATCGCAGGGGTAAGATCCAACAACATTAAAACAGATCCTCAAAATTCCTCATGAGGAGATCCAAGAAAACATCAATATTGAAGGATATCTGCATGATCTAGCCTACTCCACACTGGCAAAAGTTCTATCTTGCACATTCTGTAGAAAAGCTCAGCAGGTGCTAAATAGCATTATATTAAATGCCCTTAACACCCATGCCCCAATCTCTAGTATCCGAATAAAAAACAAATCCTGTCGCTGGTTTTCAGCTGACCTCAAAGCTGCACTGCTGGAGAGAGATAAACTTTGGAAAGTAGCAAGAAAAACTAAGAATATCATGGACTGGATGATCTTTAGGAAAGCCAGTAATAAATGCACTAGGAAAGTTAGGGATGCAAAGGCTGCCTACTACCTGGCCCAGCTCGACTCCTCCTACCATAATACTGCTAGATTTTGGGGCACCATCAAGGGTATGATGGGCCAGGATGTTAACAACCCCCTTCCAACCCATTTACACAGTAACTATGGCCCCATTACTGGCACATTGGAAATCCTGGATGCATTCAACAACTACTTCACAACAGCTGGCCTTGCCTTTGACTCCTCCCCAGCTAACCTATTATGGGATCATTTAAGCTCCCACTATACTGGTGAACAAAGAGTTGACTCCTCCTTTAGCTTCAAACCTATACTGTTGAAACAATTTGAGGATCTATTATGGCATCTAGATACCAAAAAAAGTGCAGGAGCAGATCTTCTGGACCCATTCTTTCTAAAAATTGCGTGTCATGTGCTTGCAGTCCCCCTAACTCATCTCTTTAACCTTTCCCTAAACTCTGGCTCTATTCCCACGCTGTGGAAGATAGCTCAAGTGGTCCCCTTCTAAAAATCAGGGGACCCTATGGATCTTAATAACTACAGGCCCATTTCCATCCTACCTGTGTTATCCAAGATGCTGGAGAAATTAGTGAGTATTCAGTTAAGGAATATCTGGACAATGCTAATCTATTAAATCCAGCTCAATCTGGATTCAGGACCAAACATAGCACTATCACTGCATTAGCCAAGGTCACAATGATTGGCAAACCGAACTGGATAAAAGAACAATGTCTGTGCAGTATTCCTGGACCTGAACAAAGCATTCGACACTGTGGACCATGAACTGCTACTCTCATCCCTACACTCCATTGGCCTAGATCCATCCTCCCTTAAGTGGTTCAGATGCTACCTCTCTGGTAGATCACAGCAGGTAAAAGCTGAAGGTGACCTCTCCCCATTAAGACCACTGTCAAGAGGAGTCCCCCAAGGCTCTATTCTGGGTCCTATCCTTTTTGCCATTTATATAAATAAAATTGATTCAACCCTTACCAAGTCCTCAGTACATCTCTTTGCTGATGACACTGTACTGTATGTCAGCAACCCTTCACCTAAAGTTGCTCATGAAACCTACAAGCAGAATTCTCCTGTTACAACATCAGCTTCCTAAAAGCTTCTGCTAAATGCAAAGAAAACCAAAGCAATGATGTTCACAACCCAAAACTCCACCAACACATCCTCTTCAATCAGTCTCCCCCAGATATGCACTATACTTGGAGAAAATCTGGAGTATGTTGAAAATTTCAAATACCTAGGTGTATGGATTGACAACAGACTTGACTTTACTCAGCATCTAGAACAACTGCTGAAAAAGCTTTGCCTAAGGCTTGGCCTCCTCTACAGATTAAAACCCTTCCTTAATAGAGATTCAAAGATGAGATTAGTCCAGGCCATCTTTCTATCAGTCATTGACTACGCAGACTTCCTCTATAGTCACTGCCCCACTCCCTACCTTCAAAAGTTGGATACCTTATACCATAGAGCAATAAGGTTCATTACAAACCTGCCATATAATACTCACCATTGTTCTCTCTATGATGCAATTGGATGGGTTTCCTTTCATGTCAGGAGGAGCAGAAATGCAGCTCTATGGATCTACAGAGCTTTATCAAAAAAACTCCCAAGATATATCCTGGACTGCTTCAACCTGACCACTCCCAGCTCCTATGCCCTAAGAAGCAACAATATCATCCTGCTCAAATTGCCCAAAGTCAACACCAAAATAGGGAGGGCAGCAATCAGCTATTCTCTAGCCATAGCATGGAACACCCTACAAAAATCCCTAAAACTGTCCATTATCATTCCATTTACATCCTTCAAGCAGCACTGTAGAGCCTTCTTCACAGAGAAATGCAGTTGCTATCGCTAGAGATAGAATAGTCATCCCACAAAACCATATTCCAATCACATATGGCATATTCCTTCTAGCCAGACACCGCCAGTATATGGCACCCAATACTCCCTTCACCATCCTTGTACTCATTATGTGAGTGACTATCATGGCCCTCATTGTGATATATATGTACTGTACATATTGTAGATGTTAGTTCAACTTTCTCTTGCCAAGCTTTAATATGTGAATTCTCTGTATATTATTGTGTTATAAATAACATTTTCTTTTTTCTGTATGTATAACTGTCTCATAAGTATGTGATGTAATTGCTGTGCACCAACTCGAACCTTGACCTTATCAGGTCCATCTTGTAAATGAGCCTTGCTCAATGATGATCGCCTGAATAAATAAAGATTTGATTGATTGATTGATAATATCTGAGTATTCTATGTACATCTAAAATATGGAGCAATGCTTCCCCTAGATTGGCATGCTCTGGATAATAAAGAGGCAAGTAGATAGTTTAATTTAAAGTAAACACAGACACCACCTTAGGTAAAAACTTAGGATTTGTACGCAAAGACACTCTGTCTTTGCAAAAAATCAAATAAGGCTGCCACACCTAAGATCTTACAGCACCAAAATCCTTCAGGCAGAAGTAATAGCAACTAAAAATAACGCTTTCTACAATAGTGTACTTCGCAGCTGGCGTAAAAGGAGCCAAAGAAGGTTTTTCTAACACATAATTTAAGTCCTAAGGCGTGACAGGATTATAAATAGGAGGCTTCAGATGAAGAATGCCTCTCAGGTATGAACGGGACACCTCCAACTGTGCCACCGTACTACTATAAACAGGCACATGGAAGGCAAGAATAGCAGATAAATGCACCTTAATGGAGGAGTACTTCAGACCACAGTCTGAGAGGGACAGCAAGTACTCCAGAATCTGAATTGCAGGACAACTGAAAGGATCTAGCTGATGGGCAGCCGCCCACAGAACAAAGTGCTTCCACTTCATGGAATAAGTAGCCCTGGTGGAGGGCTTCCTAGCAGCCACCAGAACATCAGCTACCCTTGAGGACACCCCAGAACTAGCCACGGCTATGTCTCCAGGAGCCAGGCACGAAGATGTAGAGACTTAAGGTCTGGATGGACCACGGTGGCCTGCTCCTGGGACAGCAAGCCTCTGCACGGGGTAGAGGGACTGGAGCTTCCACTGCCAACTGCTGCAGTAGAAGGAACCAGATTTGATGAGGCCAGAAGGTGGCAATGAGGATCATAGTGGCCCCTTCCAACTGGAACTTGATCAACACCCTCTGGAGTAGGGGGAAGGCATAAAGGAACCTCCCTTTCCAAGAGATGGGCAAACATCTCACCAGAAAACTCCAGGCCCTGGAACGAGCAATCAGAAATGCAGCAGTTTTGTGTTGAGTGGGGACGTAAAAGTTCTAAAGTCCAGCACCAGATCCTCATTGCTTCCTGATAGAGAGGGTACGAATGTGGCCCTCCTTGTTTGTTGATGTAGTGGACTACACTAATGTCCATCTGCACCAGCAGATGGCCCGGGGACAGCAGGGTCTGAAAGGCTTAGCATACAGAACAGCCTTCATCTCCAGGATGTTGATGTGGAGGGCAGTCTCCACTTCAGACCACGTCCCTTGAGTCTGATGAAGCCCCAAATGAGCCCCCCAGCCAAACTCGGAAGCATCTGTGGTGAGAATTTGCTGAGGAGAGGGAATGAGGAAAGGAACCCCTGTCAACAGGTTGCTGGGTTCCGTCCACCAAAGTAGTACCTTTTTGACTAGAGAGGAGACCAGGACCGGTTATTCTAGGTCTTCAGTGAGGTGATCCCACTGGACCCTCAATGTCCACTGGGGGATTCGCATGTGCAGTCTGGCTAGAGGAACCCTGACAATGGCCGTAGACATCAGTCCCAATAGCCTGAGCAAGGATGTGGCTGAAACATAAAGCAGCTGGGCTTGAGCCATCAGGTGGTCTGCCCTGTCCTGAGACCCTGAGCCATATTCAGAACCACTCCGATGTACTGTAGGTGCTGACATGGGGTCAAGACTGATTTGAGCACAGTGACGGTGATCCCCAGGTCACTGAAAAGTTGTGCTGTACGCGCAAGAGTCTGGAGTAGTTGCTCCCTGGACTATGCTTTGAGTAGTCAATCTTCCAGGTAGGGGAAGACATAAAGTCCTTCCCTCCTGAGGGCTGCTGCCACTACTGCCAAGCATTTAGTAAACACCCGAAGAGCCGAGTACAAGCCGAAAGGCAATGCTAGGAACTGAAATTGTGCTCCCTGGAACTGCAATCTGAGGTACTGCCGGTGGGGGGCACACACCTTGATATGCAGATATGCAGCCTGTATGTTGTGGGAGCACATCCAATCTCTCTGGTGTAGAAGAGGCTGCAGGCCTTGAAGGGTCACCATCCAGGACATCTTATACTGGACGTAGAAATTCAGGTTGCAGGGGTCCAGAATGAGCCATAGATCCCCTGTGCATTTGGGAACCAGGAAGAAATGGAAGTAGAACCCCTGTCTCTTTGAGCCTCGGGAACAGGTTCTATAGCTCTTTTTTGCAGCAATGTGTGAATCTCCCCCAGAGCACTGGGACATGGTCAGGGGGTAGCTGGACTTAACTGGTGATTGCTCTGGAGGCCACTCTAGAAGTTCTAAAGTGTGACCATGTTCTATGAGCTGCAGGACCCAAGCATCCATGGTGAGCTCCCACCACCTGTCGAAGTGCAGAGAGAAATGACCCCCCTACCGCCACCTCCTGCAGTGCTGGGGTGGGGGCGGTCAAGAATCATGCTGAAGTAGCACCTGCAGCCAGGGCTGTACCTCCTCCTCCTCTGGGGGCCTTTCCAGAGGTGTAAGTGAGGGTATGCAAGGCAGAGGACGTTCTATGTTTGCCCTGGGGATTGAAGTCTGGCTTGGGTCTGTGGGTAGCATGACAAAAGGGCACCCTCTGTCCACGTTTTGGTTGGGTGTGATACAAGGAGTGGACCAACTTTAAACTCCATCTGCAGGCCCGCAGGTCTGAAAGCATACTTCACATCTGCCTCAAAGAGTTTGCAGCCTCTGAAGGGGACATTAAAAATGGACTGTTGTAGATCCTGGGCAATGCCTGACACTCTGAGCCAAGAATGCCTCTGAAGGCAAATGCCAGCTGTGGCTGCCCAGGTGGAGGCATCTGTGGTGTCATAAGCAGATCTCACCAAGTGTTTGCCAGTGCTGGCCCCAGACTGAAGGACCTGAAGCAATTCCTGTATCAGGGAGTCTTCTGGTAGAGCCTTGGCCACCTTTTTGACCTGTCTCCAGAGCTGATTTTGAAATATGACCATGTCGGCAATATAGTTTAGGACCCTAATGGACAGAGTAGCTGAGGCAAAGGTCCTTTTGCCAATCAAGTCCAGCTTTCTGGAATCCTTGTCCACAGTAAGAGGGCCAAGGAGTGTAGGCTTCTTAGTCCAATCATGGGCAGTGTTAATGACCACGGAGTCGGCTTGAAGTTGCTCAGCAAAAGAAGGCTTCCCCCTGGGAGCCTGGTACAGCTTGTCACCCTTTCTGGTGTCACTGAGGCATAGGTCAGGAAGCACAGGAAAACCAGGAGCAGTTATAAAATTTGCAAGTAGAGTTTTATTATTATCAATAACAGTAAAATAAAAAATAAAGATTATTCAGAATAACTATTTACAAAGGCAGTACAGCGATATTATGGATTAAGATCACCCCACCACATGGTGCCAACATCAGCATTGGTGTAGTTTATAGACCACCCTCAAGTTCACATTCAGATGACATAGTACTGCTAGAGTATCTTGATATGTTGAAATCAACCGATAACATCCTACTAACTAGGTGATTTCAACCTGCCAGGCATCAATTGGGTGAACCCTGAGTCAAAATCTGCAGCTGCGTTACGATTCATTGAGGTGTTTAATCTGGCTGGACAGGAGCAGTACGTAGAGAACACCAGGGGCAACCACTTGTTGGATTTAGTATTTAATAATATGTAAGACAAGATTCAAGACTGTAAGGTGATAGTACCACTGGGATCAAGTGATCATGCAATGGTGGGATTCAGTATTAATGGGTATAATGAAGTGACTGCTGGTAACACTGTCATTAGTATCTATACGAAAGCCGATTTTGACAGCATGAGGAAGGAGTCAGCAAACTGGGAATGGGAGACAGACTTTGGGCAGCTGACACTATGCCAGATGTGGGAAACACTGGCATATAAAATCTCTAACGTGATTAAAAAATATGTTCCAACCAAGAAGAAACATAACAGGGCAGGAAAAATTACCAGTATGTATGACAGCTAAGGTCAAAAAATGTATCAACAAAAAGAAGAAAGCTTATGGAAGGACAAAGAATAGTGGTCATCGGGCCAGCTGGAACAGCTACAAATTGACCCTGAAGGCATCTAGAATGCTATTAGACAAGCCAAAAGATCTTATGAGCTTAGGTTAGCAAGTGAGGTAAAGGACAACCATAGTCCTTTTTCACTAATGTGAATAACAAAAAGGGGGCAACAAAGGAAACAGGCCCACTAAAGAACCAGGACGGGCATCTAATAACAGATAACACCCAAATGGCAGAATCCTGCAATGTTTACTTCACATCTGTATTTAATACCAAAACTCTGGCTACTAAAAGTCATTTAGATAACATAGGTGAAGGCAGCCTGGTCTTACAGGTTAATGACATGAACAATAGGTTACTTAAACTAAATCTTAATAAAGCTCAGGGCCGCGGTGGTCTGCATCCCAGAGTTATCAAAGAGTTGGCAGTAGAAGTGGCAGGACCTGTAACAGTACTGATGCAGAAATCCTTGGATCAGAGTGAGGTGCTTGAGGTGTGGAAGGAGGCAGCGGCGGTGCCCATTTACAAAAAGGGCTCCAAATAAGATGTGGGTAACTACAGGCCTGTCAGCTTGATGACAGTGTTGGGCAAGATTCTGGAAGGTGTGATCAAGGATAATATTACCAACCTTATGATACAGGCAAGGGACATCGATTCTACGCAGCACGGCTTCATCAAGGGCCACTCATGCTAGTCTAACATGCTGGAGTTTTATGGCAAAATTAGCAAGGCACTGGATAATGGCACTCGGTGGATGTCACCTTCCTGGATTTTTCAAAACCATTCGACAAGGTCCATCATGGAGAGCTAGTCGATGCTCTTATAGACCACAAAATCCAGGGGAACTTATCCCACTGGATAGCTTGATGGCCGAGCGGTAGAAAACACAGTGTACGCATCAGGGGATCATATTCGAGGTGACGAGTGGAGTGCCCCAGGGATCTGTACTAGGCCCCTGTTTGTTTAACATATACATATATTCAATGACAAGTAAGCAGCATATGTGGGTATCTAAATTCACAGATGATACCAGGCTAGGGAGGGTGGTGGATAACAATAATGAGGTCACAAGTTTGAAGGCAGCACTTCACGAGCTGGCGGAATGGGCGGAAAAACACAGGTTCTCTTTTAACGTAGATAAATGCACTATAATGCATTTCAGCAAGAAAAATATCCAAGCAAAGTACACAATAAATGAGAAAACTCTATGGGAGGTAACGGATGAGTGAGATCTGGGCATTCGGGTAACAAATGACCCAAGTTTCAAAAATCATTGTTGTCAGGTGGTGAAAAAGACTAGTGGTATACTAAGCTGTAGCTGCAGGCACATCAGGAGTAGAAGAAGAGAGGTGCTGCTACCACTGTACACATCACTGGTGAGAACGCACATGGAGTATTGTGCCCAGTTCTAGTCACCTGGATACAAAGGGGAGGTGAAAGTTATTGAAAGGGTCCAAAGGAGGGCCACAAAAATGTTCTCAGATGTCAAAGACAAGGGATGTAATGAGAGATTGTCTGAACTGGGGTTGAACTCTCTCGAATACCGCAGGCTAAGGGGAGATATGTGTCTAGTTTTTAGGGCAATGTCTGAAGAGGGACTACAGGAACAGCTTGGGCTGGATATAAGAGAACAAAGTTATTGTACTAGAGTGCACCCTCTACAGTTAATGGGGGAGGTTTCATTCCTTGAAAAGAAAGCACTGGTTTAACCTGAGGGTGGAGCCAGTCTAGAACAGTCTACTACTAGAGGTGGTTGCCAGTTTAAATATGAAGGAGTTTAAAATCAAACTGGACCAACACTTATCATCAAATGGGATTCAAGGATATGGTTAGTACAATGTGCGAGCTATATGGACTTCGGTTTTCAGTGCTCTGTAAGAACCTATGAAACTTATGAAAATAAAGTCCTTCGTCTGAGGCTATCTCTAATTCCAAGTTTCAGTCTCTCCCCAGCAGATTGCTGCTCTTTTTATAACAAGCCTTTGCCTGACAATTAACTTCTTCATCCTGAGCCCATTAAGGAAACATCCTGTTTCTCACAAAATGTATCAGAGTTCCTATCAGTTTCTTTGCAGAGCGGGCTTGCAGACAGAACAGTGACCCAAGCTGGGCTCCTGCTGACAGCTCTGCAAAAGAGTCTACAAACAAGCCTGAGAGGAGCTCAAACTGCATCTCAGGTTAATCCCCTAAATTCCAAATAGATTTTGGTAATCATTTCAACAGTATAAATATACACATTTTCAAACCAAGGTATCCTATTTTCACACAAAGATTCACATATATTTTATACCTGCAGATATGCAAGGAGGAAGAAAAAGCAGAAGCAGCAAGTGAAAGCACAGAGATAGCAAGAGGTGGAGAATCACAAGACTGTCAGAGTGATTAGTTCCTAGGTCTCACAAAAACATTTGGTTGTGCAACCAGACAGACAATAGACAGAAAAAGACAGGACAGAGCAGATCCTTGCATTTAATTATTTTTGCATAACAAATAGGACAGGGCCTTATTCAACCCTGTTACACCTGGGCATGGCAAGAACCAAATTGGGTCTACACCAGGCAGTCATGGTGGCATCCTTGAAAGGCTCCATCAGGGGAGGTATGAGAGGAGGTGAGTCTGGCAGCTCCAGGTAGTCTGTCAGACATCATCTGGCAGGGTCCTGTTCCTTTGCCTCGAAGCCCATGGCAGCCTGCAACTGCTGCATGACAGAGATGAGATAGGGGTCATCGGGGGAGACTGAGGGATATATCTTGGAGTCTCCTTGCCCCCTGAAGACACTGTGGAAGTGGAGTGGGAGGGGCTAGCATCCCCCTCATCTCCATCAATGCCTTCCTCGTCATCATCGGGAGGAAGAAGGTTCGGGTGGTACTCATCGATACCCTACCCAAGAAAGACACCAAGGGCGTTGAGGCATGAGGGTCAGTGGGCGGTCTCCAGGGGCAAGAAGGCATGGGGCTAGGTGTAATAGGCCCCTGCGGTGCCAGCCCTCATTGAGGGGCAAGACGAGCTAGCATGAAGTCCCAAAGGGAATAGAGCATCAACAGAAAGTCCACTGAGATTGGCATAGGGACATCAAATGGCACTTGCTGCAGAGGCAGAGGGGCCAGCATCAGTGGTTGGGCCAGAGAGAGTGACTGAACAGGCTGAGGAACTGGTGTTGGCCCTATGGCCTGGGTCCTCAAAGCGTTCCTAAGAGGAGAGAGAATGAGCGAGAAGCAGCCTGTGGTGATGCCAGTGGAAACTGGGACCCCGAGGCTGAGACAAGGGCTGTAGAAACAGCCAAGGGTGGTGTCAGGGGAGTAGGCTGGACCCCTGAAAAAGCCGAGCCAGTGGTGGCCGAGGTTGTACCAGCAGAACTGCCTGACTGATGGCCCACGGAGAATAAGGCCCTGAACAGCAGCGGCTGAAAGGTCAGTGGGGCTGTGGAAAAGTCTAACCCCAAAGAACTCACACCAGCCAGCTAAGACTGGCAGGGAGAGCTGCCACAGTGAGCCCTGTGGAGAGAGGGTGTGGGTAGCAGGGAGGACCACCCTCAAAGTAGAAGACGGTCCCACTGCGGTCGATGCGCAGCGCACTGATTGGGAACAAGCTGGGGAGGATCGCTCCTTAGTGCGGTCTCCATCTCTATGCAGGCAACCTTCTGTAGGAGATGGAAGGTTTCTAGGGTCTTCTTGTGGCACCTCCTGGTAGCCTGGTTGAAGCCACGACAGATCTCGCAGGCCTGCATATCATGGCCCTGACCTAGAGAGTGGATGTAGGCATCCTTTCTGAGGATCTTCTCCCCGTAGGCGCAGATCCTAAAAAGCTTCTCAGAGACAGAGTTCGGCATAAAAAGGGAGAAAAATCACTTTGGAAACAAAGTGATGGAAGAAGCTAGGGAGAGAAAAATAAAACAAAAAAAAAGAAGAAATGGCATTCAACTGAAGCTGGCAGTATCTCCGTGCAGTCCAATGTTTGATGGTCAACGGCGGGAAAAGAACTGAGAAGGGTAGGGGCTGCCCACGTATACATATGGAGGATGTCATCAGCATGTGACATCGACGTGGGCAGCCCCCTGGTAGACTGCTGGCTACAAATGTTTATGTGTGGTCCTAGCGCCTGACGGCTGTCATTCTATAGGTCCGGCCTGCTGCAAGAAATACCCTCAAAGAAGATCTAGTGGGATGTTATAGATATGCCTTTAGATCCCACTGGTTATTCAAGCTGCATGTTTTCATGCTTTGTTATCTAAATACTATGGAGCTCTCTCTTCTGAGGAGCAAATTGGTTTGATCCCATTTTCTTTTAAGGGTACACACACATTCTATACTGATAAACTGCATATACCAGTAGGACTGAAGTCATGAAACTGAGCAAAATGGGCACCCACAGGGGTTTCCTCTCTACCACTCGTTACAGATCTAACGTGCTCCTGCATTCATGTTTTGAGGTGTCTCACTGTCCTGCCCACATAAATAAGGTTGCACAGATACAACAGAACATATACAGTAAATAACAATGGTGGTGTCACACATTATAATATCCGGATTTGTACTCCTATGTCTTCTGTGGGGTGAATAAACTCCCCGGCCTGCAGTGCATGTTTGCACACATTACATCTCTTGCATTTATGGAACCCTTTTGGTCTCACTGAGAGACACTTTTTTCCGTTCAATGGCCTATGGAGCCAGTATAGTGTAATGCTTCTGCAACTGTGTTACTTAGGTTTTGGCCATTCACACTCTCTATTCCAGAGGAATTATCACCCTGTAGGGGTACCAAAGGCAAGAAACCCTCCAGAGGGTTCCACCCCTAGAGGTGCCATGGGACGATTCCCTTGGCTAAAGGTACCGTAGGAAGGATCCCAGGAGAGAGGCGCTGCCACTGGAGGAGGAGGAGATGAGGAGGATGGTGGGGTAAAGAAGAAGTGCTTCAGAAGGAGGCTAAGGGGAACTGCTTATATAGCTGAAGAAGTGGGAATGGCTGGCTGCCTGTCCATCTAACCATAGGTGAAGCCTTCCAGTTCAATGGCCTACGCAGCCAGTATAGTGTTATGCTTGTGCAACTGTGTTACTTAGATTTTGGCCATTCACACTCTCTATTCCAGAGGAATTACCACCTTGAAGGGGTACCAAAGGCAAGGAACCCTTCAGAGGGTTCCACCCCTAGAGGTGCCATGGGACGATTCCCTTGGCTAAAGGTACCGTAGGAAGGATCCCAGGAGAGAGGCGCTGCCACTGGAGGAGGAGGAGATGAGGAGGATGGCGGGGTAAAGAAGAAGTGCTTCAGATGGAGGCAGAGGGGAACTGCTTATATAGCTGAGAAAGTGGGAATGGCTGGCTGCCTGTCCATCTAACCATAGGTGAAGCCTTCCAATTCAATGGCCTACGCAGCCAGTATAGTGTTATGCTTGTGCAACTGTGTTACTTAGATTTTGGCCATTCGCACTCTCCATTCCAGAGGAATTACCACCCTGTAGGGGTACCAAAGGCAAGGAACCCTCTAGAGGGTTCCACCCCTAGAGGTGCCGCGGGATGATTCCCTTGGCTAAAGGTACCTTAGGAAGGATCCCCAAAAAGAAAGTAGTAGTATGAAGCATATAAGTAATCAGTAGTTGTGAGACATAGTACTAGATAAAGCATCAGGCAGCTTGATAACATAATGGGATGTGCAGGTTAGCAATGGCATGAGTTTGATGGGCTGCAAGACAGAATGAGGGGACCTCCTAAGGATAAAGGGAACGGCAATAGGGACACCATCCCCCTCCATCCAACAGCGGATCTTGTCTACGGAACTATGGAACACTACACTAATGGACAGTTATGACCTGAGACACGGAAGAGAGAAAAAAAATACCCTTTGAGGAGGAAATCTCTGGGGATCCAAGGCCTAGGTCACCTTCCCTCCAAGCTTGGGACAATTTATTTAGTGACGGCTCTGTTGCTGCAATTTGGAAACTCAATTAAAGGGAGGTGGAAAATATTCCAATTTGAAGGGAAACTCTCACTCTATCCTTCTAACAGGAATGCCATGGAGGGTTGTGAGACGGTAGCTCTGCAACCACCACTCCAAGGCGGAAGGAGGAGAGTAACGACCACCAAGGAACTCATCTAGCCTACCGATATAAAAAAAAAAAAAAGTAGGTGAACCAGAGGTGGTCGTAGGGAGAATGCGGTAAAGGTGCCTTGCTAGCGAACCAATAAAGCCAATGGACAACTGTTACAATGGAAACCACTAGAGCTAAAGGAAATCGCTGTAACCTCCCTTCACGGCTTAGTCATAAATTCTACAACTTGAGGTGCCATCGGTACGGTTGACGACTGAAGGTCCACCCGGAGCGAGGACATTTCCAGCTATGGGCCAGGTGAGAGGGACCCTGCCCCATGCTTCTCATGCTTAAGCTACAGACTCTAGATGCAGAGCGAGACCGTTAGCTGCAGGGGAACCCTGCACCAGAATGGTATGGCTGGCATGCCCCAGGAACTGATGAAGAGCTGAATGAATGTTGAGTGCTGAGTCTTTGCAGAGGGCAGATGGCAGGGAGCATTGAGTAATAATGACGTAAGCAAGAGTGGATCTGGATGTAGTTCAGTAAAGCAGGGTAGCTCAGTAGGGCAGAGTAACAACAGTCGGACCTGCACATAGGTCAGTAAGCAGTAGAAACAGTCAGACCTGCACATAGGTCTGCAAAACATAGTAGCAATGGTGGGACATGAACGTAAGTGAGAGAAGCAGCACTACAATAGTGGGGCAAGCCAGCCAGACATTCAAAAAGCCAAATGAAGGTGACAAATACTCTGACTATTTTCAGGGGTGGAGGCAGGATTTAGAACATAAGTAATTAGCCACATGGGGTCACCACTCCCTAAACACTTCCAAGTCCCTGCCATAAGAAAAACAAGAAAGTGATGGAAGGGGTCAAGAACCACATGCAGATATTAAAGCTAGTTTACAGCATCAGCAGTAGCTTAGCTGACCTCAGAGTATAACAGCAGTGTACAAACATGGAACAGCATCAGCAGTGAGTAGCTATGAGTGGTAGTATTCTATAAGCATGGAATTGAGGGAAGCACAATGCTCTGAAAGCAGCTATGACCATGTGGGAGGTAGATTAAGCTGAGAAAGCATGATGGAGCTGCATAGCAAGGGTTCAGAGGGAGTCTGAATCATGTGAAAACAATTAGGTATGTAGCACGGGAAGCACCTTCGGTTTGAGAACACAGGTACTGATTGCAATAGCAATATAAGTAACTGAAAGCAAGTAGCTTGAGCTCTAAATGAGCAAAATGGAAGGAACTTAGAAACCAAATCCCCCCCAAAACAAAACAAAGACACACAAACACAGAAAAAACAGGAATGTGACAAAAGGAAGCACACAGCTGGAGGCAAAATACAAACCAGAAGCAGAAGAACAAAACACAGAAGTCCAGCAGAAAGAAGCAGCTCGGCTGGGGGGTCAGGCCACTGTCAGCCACAGAGAACAGATGGACAGAGCCTCCAGCTGGCAAAGAAGAAGCACTTCAGAAAGAGGCTAAGGGGAACTGCTTATATAGCTGAGGAAGCAGGAGTGTCTGGCTGCTTCTCCATCGAACTATAGGCGGAGCCTTCCAATTATCACCTGGGTTCTCTAGTTTAAAGTAGCTATAAACTAGTCTGTCCCTGAGGCTGTCAGCTTTGCTGAAAGTAATACGTGGTGAGTTGCCTATTAGGCCCTATCCTAGTTTCTCTTTACATCAATAATCTTGACCATAATATAACTAATTCCAAATTGCATTTTTTTGCTGATGACACAGTCCTGTATGCTTCTAGCTCAACTCTGGCTAAAGTAAGAGAGACGTACTACAACCTGATTTTGCGCAGCTTGAACAGAATCTTATTATTGCAAAGTTCCTTCTTAATGCCAAAAAAACTAAGGCCATGATTTTTACTCTCAACACCACCACCACCACCACCACCTCTCTAAACCTGTCTAGTGACTTTATTGTCACCTCTCCAGGTGAATCTCTTGAGGTTGTCTCCAAATTCAAATATCTAGGTATATGGCTAGATAATAAGCTCCCCTTTAATGATCATATTAATAACTTGACCAGCAGGTTAAAATCCAGATTAGGTTTCTTCTTCAGAAACAGGTCCCTATTCTCTATTGAGATGAGAACTAGGCTTGTTCAGGACACATTCCTGTCTTTACTCGATTATAGTGACATAATCTACATTCTACTTCAGCCTTAAACCTGAACAAATTGGACGTCCTCTACCATCATGCACTATGGTTCATTACTAACTCCCCTTTTCAAACCTACCATTGTGATCTGTATGTAGCTGTAGACTGGACGTCGCTTACTACCAGATGTTTGATTCACTCTGGCACTTGGACTCTCAAAATCCTCCTAAACAAATGACTGAGCTATATAACATCCCTTATTCACATCTCCCACAGTTCATATTCCCTTAGAAAGTCTAACTTTATCCTTCTAGACATGCCTAGGACTTGTACCTCCTTTGGTAGATGTGCCATCTCATACACATGTCCAACTATCTGGAACCAGCTCCAGTCTACACTGAAACTCTCTAGCGTTGTTTCTGTCAATCTCTTTAAAACCTTGGCTGCGACCAAATAAAAAAAATGCCTGTGGCTGTTTCTAGTCCTTACTTAACCGTTGACTTTTATATCAACAACTCAATTCCCTTCCCTAATTATTCTTCTTCTTCTCTAATTCTGCTTACCTCTTTGTTTTCTTCCCCACCCGGCCTCCTCTCACTCTTTCTTATAAGTCATCCTTACTTTCGATTTTCCTCCGCACTTTTCCTCCTTTTCCCTCCCCCTCCCCCTCCTCCCCCACAAGATCCTCCCACTCCATCTATCTTATACTCTTCCTTCACGTCATGCATCCTATTGATCTTGTTTCAACTTTTTTGGGCTGTAGTTTCTCTACTTTTAATGATTTCTCCAGGTTACATTTATAAATATTACCTTTTTATGTCTTATTTTGAGCACTATGTACCACATGTACCATATAGTTTTATGTACTAAGATTTTATACGTGTAACTTCCTTTGTCTGCATAAGTTTCTCAGGATCTCCTTGTGAATGAGCTTGCTCAATGGAGTTTTCCTGCAATAAACCTGAACGTGCTTGGGCCACTTCCCCATCACCAAGAACTAGGTGCCAGCTCATGTGAATAACATCGCCGATTTTACCAGACCACTTATTATATTTAGAAACCAAGGAAACTGGCTCACAGTTCTTTTTAATGCTATCTTTTTTCCCCCTCAACAGAGCAAATCTCTTCATGCTACGTGATCTGTGTTTGCAGTTTGCCAGCAACTCACAGTTACACCCTCTAGCCAAAAATCATTTCTCCAGTCTCTCAGCTTGTTCGTTAAATGTTTCTACACAGCTACAGTTCCTTCCAAATCTAAGGAACTGAGGGGGGTATAGATTCTTCTAAGGTGGTGGGGTGGGTGCTGTCAGCTCGAAGCAGGGAATTAGTAGCTGTTTACTCCCATGTCCAGCTTTCTTCAGTGTGATTCTAGCAATGAGCATTTTACTGCAGCATGACTGTTTGGCATATAGATTATATGAACTACTGTATCTGGCCATTTTGTGGCTCTGTTTCGGATTACTGGACTCTTTCCTGGTGTTCTGGTACCACCAGATGAACTGTCTGCTATTTTTGCTGCTATAATTTACTATGGACTACTAAGTGATTATCCAGTGTACCACTGCTGGCTTTTGCTGGGATTCTGTGCATCAACATTATTAAAGTAACCATTACCCTTTCAATGTTTTTGCTTCTGTGTGCTTTTTCACTGTGTGCTAGCTTGCGAGTGTTCCTATTCTTTGGCTTTGGTTGTTGAGTTTCTGTAGGGGGTGGGCTACCCCTTTGAGCAGCATTGGCCCTGCACTACACGAGTCATGGTTCCTTCCAGCCTGAGTGTGTGCTTTATAAAGTACCAGGACCATATACTGAAGATGTATTATCCATTTGGGGGGTGGAGGGGGTTGCTGACATATTCATGAAGGTACTTTAAGAAGATGCACTGGAACCTGCAATAAAATGGGGCAGAATACAAACATTTTTGTATTTAGAACAGATGCGACTGTTTTTCGGGCTTCAAATTGACAGCGTGGGAGGGAAAGGAGTCCAACTCTGGGAGGAGAGAAAGAGAGGGGTGCCAGCAAAAAGGCAAGGCAGTTGCTAGACATTTAATAAAGGGTCCTGCCCCCTTCACCACTGCAAATACTAAACACACACTTTTTGTGTGTGGCGGTCCCCACCCGGGCACCAGGTGTGGGAAAAGACATGAGGATGACAAAGAGGCAACTCCACCTCTAACAGCTCTGGAAAGGGCCCCAGCACCCACTAGAGTGCTGGCTCTCCTACCTTGGCTAGACAAATATGCTGATAGGTCTGTGGCTCTTGAATTGCTAGAAGGCTTTATAGACGGTTTTATGATCCCCTATGTTGGCCCTCGAGTAGCCGGGGATGCAGACAATCTGAAGACTGCTTTGGATGGGCCTTCAATATTGGTTGAGCAGGTCTGGAAAGAAGTAGGCCTGGGGCCATTCCCTACACCCTCTCTCATTAATCTGCGGGTCTCCTGCTGGGATTGTCCCTAAAAAAATGCCCAGGTGAATTCTGCCTCTTTCACCACCTTTACTTTCCATTGGGGGAGTCGGTCATGGTCAGATAAGACTCCAATCTCGTTGTAGTGTTGTACACCTATTTGATGTGGCAGTACAGTGGGTGCAATAATGTGGGAAAGGGGCGCTGACAGTGAAGGCTGATACTGAGTCGGCATTCCGCCTCATCTCAGAGCACCCAGATGACTTCTGCCTGTTGAGCATTAAAGTTCAGGACAAATAATTTGTGGACAGCTGCATGTCAATAGGCTATTTAAAATCATGTGCCATTTTTGAAAAGTTCAGCACATTCCTGAATTGGGTGGTATGCTTCAAGGTGGGAAAGGAGTCAATCATTCACTACCTAGAAGACTTACTTTTCACTGGAACAGGTGGGAGGCATAATGTGTGAGGGCATTACAGGAATTCCTTGATACCACCCAGGAATTCAGAGTTCCGCTCGCCATGGACAAAGAACAATTATGTACTTACCGTAACGCACCAAGATCATATTCTTGGGCATCAAACTGGACTTCGTGCCCAGGGTCTCCAGGCTTCCACAGGTCAAAGTGCAGAGGCTCTTAAAGCTGACATGGGAAAGGAGGTCACGCTGTGATAGTTACAGGCATTGCATGGGCACCTTAATTTTACCTGCAAGGTCATCCTCATGGGGCACCCATTCTGCAGAAGGTTGGTTAGGGCCATGACTTGGACCTGCTCACCACACTACTTCATCCTGTTCAACAGGGGCATGAGTGCCAACCTGTGGATATTTGGGGTGTCTGCAAATGTCAATGTGGTGGCTCTGTGGCAGGCTCCGGCCACCTTTAACCGAGATCTGAAGTTCTTCACTGATGTCTCTGGTGACCTGGGGTTCGTTATATATTGCCAAGGTGAGTGGCATGCAGCTGCATGGCCACAGGAGTAGGACGACAAGGGCCTGACCAAGTACCTGAACTTCCTGGAATTTTTCCTTGTTGTGGTCACCCTGGAAGTATGGGGTGGCAGGCTGCAGACCAAGAATGTGGTATTTTGGTCAGATATCATGGACTGGATTGGGGGGGGGCTCATGACAGAGAATTTCTCAAGACAAAATTATAGTAAGGACATTCTGCTTCGGAAGTCAAAGACAGACAGGTGGGGCAAGAGGTTGCGGGCCATCCTCAGAAGTCTGTAGAATCAAACATAGAGAGACAGATACTTTATTTATATAGCGCACCTTTCCAAGGACTCAGAGAGCTTCACAATCAATACCATACAACATTTTATAAATATACAAAAATACAATTAAAATCAGCAGTAACATCCAATCAAGACATTACTCAATTATCTAAAAATTAAAAGCCTGGTTAAATAAATAAGTTTTTAAACCTTTTTCTCTCCCATTCAGACATTACGAACATATGAATGTGCCAGCAGAAACAGACCTCCTGGTCCATCAGTGTCTGCTCGAGTGTGCAGCTAGCACCCCTAAGTTGCAGCTGCCCCACCACCTCCCTTTTTGTCCGCCCTCAGGTGTTCTCAGCCTCACTCACCCGTATTCTCCCGTTCTCTGTCCCATGCCCTTTTAAAGCTACTCACAGTTTTGCATGACATCACCCTTTCTGGTAGGGTGTTCCACTTTGACATCATTCTCTCTGTGAAGTAATACCTCCTCAACTCCCTCCTAAATCTTCTCCCCTCTATTCGTAGCCTGTGCCTTCTAGTGTCCTTTCCCTTCCTCAGTTTAAAAACCCTGTCGGCTCCATCCTTGTTGATTCCCCTCAGATACTTGAAAGTTACAATCATGTTCTCCCTTTCCGTTCTCTCCTCCAGGGTACACATATTCACTTCCCCCAACCTGTTCTCATAGTCTCTTCCCTCCATTCCCTGTATCATACTAGTTGCCCTCCGCTGCACTCCCTCCAGTAGCTTGATATCCCGCCTCAGGTATGGCCTCCAGAACTGCACACAGTACTCCAAGTGCGGCCTAACCAGTGACCTGTAGAGGGGCAAGATCACGTCCCTCCACCTGGATGAGAACCCCCTCGCGATACACCCCAGCATAGAAACACAGACTTTGACAGAAAATAAGGACCGCTTAGCCCACCTACTCTGCCCATTTCCCTACCTAGAGGATAAGCTGCAGATCCTATTTAACCAACAGCCTATTTCTTCCTACCCCCCCCACAAAAATTGCCTTATGTTCTGAGAAAGTTACCGTGCGTGCTACTTGTCTAAGGCCCCTCCCAACTCCAAAAACCACTGCTGCACTGCTCTGATCCCATTCCCAGTCAGGTCATTTGTCCCTAGGTGGACAATGACATCCAGCTCCCTCTCTCGTGTAGCTGCTCCCACAATCCTGAGGATTCGCTTCCTATCCCTATCTTGTTTGCCTTCACTGCCACTTTCCTGCATTGCACAGAATTATTCATGCTCCCTGTTACCATCACCCCCAGGTCCTTCTCCTCCTCAGTGATCCCCTGTTTCACCCCCCCAACCAGTATTCTCTCCTTAGGTTCTTTGCCCCGAAGTGCATAACATTACACTTCTTCGCATTGAACTACAGCTGCCACCTCTCTGACCACTCCTCTGGTTTGGTTCGGTCCCCCTGCAGTTGCTTCCATCCTTCCTCCTCGTCCACTACTGTACTCATTTTGGTATCGTCTGCGAACAGACTTACCCTGCTCACCACTCCGTCCGTGATGTTCCTCACAGTCTGGCTGACAGGGAATGGGCAACCGACGATCAATGCTGACAGGGTGCCATTGTCCCTCTCTCAGTTCAGCAGGGTACTGAAGACTGGACTGGGTGCTGTGGTCTTGGTCCAGGACAGAATGGGACACATCCATTCAAGACTGGGGCCGCCAGCATGGCTGCTAGCATGTGGTATGGCTGAGGGGGACATCAAGAGAATCAGGAGATGGCAGTCTGATCAGTTTAGGTGATATGTCAGACCACTTCAAGAACAAAACTAACTTTTAATTTTCTTCCCCCTCTTTCATATGCTTCTAGGGTCTAAGTGCTGGCCACGTGTATAAACAGCGAGTCCTCCTATATATTTTGGGCCCAAAAGAGGGCAGAAGCAAGGCCATGCCAGATGAACTTAGGGCTGCTTAACAAGGATGTCATCACCCAGTGGTTTGGGGTGCGGGCAGGAGATGGGAATAACTCATGCCCTGCATCCAGCTACAGAAAAAGAAATATGGGTTCCTGACATACTAGGGGTGCATTTGGGGGGCGGGGGTAATAACATGGGATCACAGGCTACACTAGAGCTGATCAAGTGGGAATAGGTGTCCCTGTGTGCTCTGCTGCCCAAGTGCCTACTGATGTGGTCAAATATGCTGCTACACCTGGTTTAGCACCATGCCTGGGAGCCCAAGGCCACTGATTGGGTGATGGCGAAGTTAAATAAGGATGTGAGCAAATCTGTTGGCTGGACAAATGGCAAGTCTACTGCCCATGAGGGAATCGTAACATCATGTCTCGGACTGTTTCTGTCTGATGGTGTACAACTGTCTGACACTGGGTCTAACTTATTCAGTCTAGCTCTACAAAATGTATTAGAAACCATGGTTTATCATGGTGACCACCAATGGTCTTTAAAGGTGGAACGTGTTGGGGGTGAGGCACGGGCAATGTTTTGCAGTTTGGGGTGCCTCGGGGAGGCCTGCTAAGAGATACCCCCTTTCCCTGCTGGTCCATAGCTGTGCGATGGAGGGCCGAAAAGGTTGGGGCAGAGGGAGTGGGTTCTCAACTCTGTCAGAGGCAGGTAGAGTGAAGTGTGACTGGAGGAAGCTCGTCCACCTCTTCGCAGGTGACTGAAGAGGGATGGGCCCCACAGGAGTCCAGGCCACCCCCCCCCCCCAGGGCTGGCAGGGGGAATGGTGTCTGTGACTGGGCTCCAAGGTCCACACTATCATGGTATCATTTTGGTTATGCATTATAATTTTCTACAATAAAATCCATTTATGTAAATATAGATTATTATGATGCTACGCCTTGCATGTTTAAAATTTAATTTTATGAGTAAAGTTGTCCTGCAGCCTTTTGAACCCAAACAGATGATATGAGTGTGTGTGTGTGTGTGTTCTTCCCAAAAGGGGCAGAATCGAGAGGGTGGGTACTGGGAACCTCTGTAACCAATGCTTGCTTGTTAGAGCTGTCTTGTAACAGCCTTGTGCACCACCCCCAGCAGCAGACTTGTAACTAGGGCTAGCAAAACCTGAGGTCGGAACAAATACTATTCAGGACAAATACACACAAATACGGCACTTTATTTGGTTCAATGCACAGGGTGCTAGTATAAACTAAACTTGTTTATACAAGAGTTAAAGTGATAAGTTGCAAAGTGCATTGCTTATCTACAAAGTCTGGGCTGTGACGTATGGTGTGCTGCTTTCTGAGTTTGTACCACCTTGGTCTGAGATTAAATATCCTCATCTTCATCTGAAGTTTGTCTCCTGCCTCTCCTTCTGGTGACTTCAAAGGTAGCTCACCACACCATCACACCACCTCCCTGCCTCACTCCATAGTGAGATAGAGGTCTAGGAAACCTCACACACACAATACCCAGCAAGTCAGTTAGACTCTGCCTCCAAAGTGTACATTTGAAAAAAAAAGTTTTATATACTTACATATTCATGGTTATGTGCTGAGCTTATAGCCAAAAGGTGCTTACAAACCACAAAAAGCCAATAGTACCGGACAGCCAACTGGGAGCTATGAGGGTGGACTACTTAGCACTAAGTGCAATTTTTAAAGCACTTGCATCCGACTCTGCAACTGTTCTCAGCCACTCCACTCCACCAGCAGGACTCGAACAGCTTTCCAGCTCAGGGCTGAGATGAGCCATTGCTCAGTTTTGGGCTCTTCCTCCCCCTGACGGTCATCTTACCATCTTACCTCCAGACTTCCTCAGACACTCACTGCTGCATTTAGGTCTATACTGGCAGCAGCCAGTCGGGAGTTGCATGGCCTGGATATTCCCCCACCCCCATTTCAGCACCTCACTGTAAGCAGCCCTCCCACTTGTGGTCCGCGCGCTAAGGACAAGCGTAAAGGACACTCAACTGGAATCTGCCCAGAGCCAAGCCAGTGTCAGCTTTCTGCAGGAGGATATACTGCTACAGTTCATTTACACTCTGTCTGCTTGTCTTATCTGCTGGACAACTGCACTTTCACCAGGTAGCTTGCCCACTCTAATGTTAAATTGTTAGGTACTTCTTTCTCTTCATTCAAGGGCACATTGAACACCTGCATTTTGTACCATACTTTTCAGACTGTATGTTGCTAAGCAGAAACGTTGACTACTGCTCTCACCATATCTGGGTCACCTTGCATGCTATACTTTGGGTACTAGTCTCTTGGGTCTTTATGTTGTTTAGCTGAGTCACTAATTAATTGCTGGCTCCTTATTTGGGTCACCATGAACTTGTGCCTCTGGCACCAGTAACTTGTACATTTGTTTCTGCCTGGTATATCAGCTCCTGTTACTGCTGCCACTATAGTCACACTCCTGCTTGCCAAGTCCGTTCTAGTTGTTATCTCATGGCTCCAGGTCACTTTATTTACACTCTCTGCATACTGTCCTGCCGAATTTGGGTTTGCTTGCTTAGCTGTTGCTATTGTTTAATTGTCACAGTATTTGCAGCTGATCTACCCAAGTAAAGTCGGCTGCCTCTGATTATACCTGTGTACCCTACTCTCTGCGTTTGTGTCACTCTTCTTTCCCTTCTAACCTTGCCAATCAATCAATCAATTGCAACATACCTTTCCAGCAACAGCTCCCTGACTGCTGTTTACCAGCAGAAACTTTCAGCACAAGAACTGTTTGCGGTTCCAGTTGTTCGGCTACTGTCATTCAGCCAACTTTCAGCTGTACGCTGTGCCCCACAGAACAGACTGCACCTGCCTGCCTTAAACAACAAATTCACTGGTCTAGTAAGCGGGGGGGGGGTGTACTGGGAGGTGGAAGCAGGTCAGGTGACACGGGCAGAGATTTACATGGCTAGCTCACTTACCCGGTAAACAAAAACTAAAATAAAAGCACAGACGCGCTAGCAGCTGCACGTGGAAGTGGCTCATGCAGGAATGGCGTGAGTCACTGGCAGGAGTCAACAGAGGGAGGCTGCTTACAACATTTTAAATGGTTATTGCAACAGAAGGGTCTGGTTATAATATAAATTGTATTGTAGGGAGCTTACTGTTCTAACATTTGCAATTCCCAATTCAAAGATTAATAACAGGTTTCAATTGTAGTTGTAGAACAAATATCCTTGTAAGTTTTCGTGTATAATAGTCATTAAATAGTGTTTTAGTGTCACTATTTAGTAAATCACTGGTATTTAGCCTGTTATAATATAGTTTTAATTTCTGAAACATGAGAGGTTCCTGTGTATGTATGCTTTACTGTTTAATAGGGTTAGTATTGCTTGATCAGGGCTTATTATGTATAAGACATAATGAAGTGAAATATGAACAGTCTAGCTCATTTAAAGGGACACTGTCGACCCCCTTGGGCCTCAAAGTGTCCCTAGTTTAAAAAACATTTTCTGACTGTTCACATAATATGGAGACTGCTGATGCAGCTGGTAGTTTGATTCTGATTATTATTTTCTTTAAAAAAATGAAAAAGAGACTGCCCACCATACTGGTGTTACCACACCGACACAGGTTTGTTTACATTCCTTGATCAGTTCCCACTGCATGTTTCCTGGACTTAGGAACACCTACAACACAGTCTAGTCACTCATGTTGCAGTGGGAGTTTAGGAGGCTACTGCCTCATGAGTGACTGCACTGTTTGGGTGTGTTTCTGATGCTCAGGAAGAATGCAGTAAGAACAGATCCAGGATTGCAAACAAAACAAGGTTGTTTATAAATATACATTATGATGCATTTCAGTTCTACTAAACGAGGAGACAGATAAAACAAACAGCAACATCAATGAATTTTAGAAAAGGTAAGCAATCATAAAATGTAGGTTTTTAACGAGAAATAATATGATGAAAAACAGGTTAACAGTGTCCCTTTAATGACTTTTCACATTAGAAACACAGAAACATAGAAGTTGATGGCAGATAAGGACCGCAAGGCCCATCCAGTCTGCCCATTTCTTCTTCTACCTTATAAATGTGCCATCGGCCTTTGCTCTGTCAGTGGTCTATCTATTCATACTCATCTGTATTGCTCCCTTATGCCTATCCAATGCCTATTTGAAGCCCTGCACTGTATTCATAGCCACCACTTCCTGAGGTAGGCCATTCCATGCATCCACCACCCTTTCTGTGAAAAAGAATTTCCTCACATTCACCCTTAATCGGCTTCCCTCTAATCTCATGCTGTGTCCTCTTGTCCTGCTATTTTTCTTATATTGAAACATGTTAGACTCTTTCACCTTGTTAATGCCCTTAAGGTGTTTGAATGTCTCAATCATATCACCTCTCTCCCTCCTTTGCTCAAGGGTATACATATTGAGCTCCGTTAATCTGTCCTCATATGTCTTCTGATGCAGTCCCTGCACCATTTTGGTTGCCCTTCTCTGGACTGCCTCAATTTGGTTAATGTCCTTGTGAAGGTGTGGCCTCCAGTACTGCACACAGTACTCCAGATGAGGCCTAACCAGTGTCTTGTAAAGAGGGATTATTACCTCCCTCTTACGACTTGTGATACCCTCCTACACCTAACATCCCCTAGCCTTACCTACTGCTTTAGAGGTCTGCTTTGATGATTTCAGGTCATCGGTGGTGATGATGCCTATGTCTCTTTCTTCCTTTGTGACTGCCAGCAACTCTTCCAGCCTATAGGTGGCTTCAGGGTTCTCTTCCCTATGTGCATGATCTTGCACTTCTTGCATTAAATCCCAGTTGCCACTCTTCTGACCATTTTGCTAGTTTATCCAGATCTCTTCTCATTCTGCCCACCCCATCTGGATCATCTACTCTGTTGCAGATCTTGGTGTCATCTGCAAATAGACAAGCCTTACCTCTAGTCCATCTGCAATGTCACTAATGAAGATATTGGAGAGAACTGGCCCCAGGACTGATCCCTGAGGTACCCCACTTGTGACTTGCATCTCTTCTGACTGTATACCTTTTACCACCACTCTCTGTTTTCTGCCCGACAACAAGTTTGCCACCCAGTTGACCAACTTCTGACCCACCCAGCTTATTTATCAATCTTCTATGTGGAACAGCGTTGAAAGCTTTGCTGAAGTCAAGGTAGGCGACATCAACTGCTCCCCCTTGGTCCACCACTCTGGTTACCCAGTCAAAATCTATGAGATTAGTTTGACAGGGCCTTCCTTTTGTAAACCCATGCTGTCTTGGATCCTGTGCCCCATTCAAATGTCCTGGTAGCCTCTACTTATCAGATTTCTTTAAATGTGAAGTCCCTGGGTAGTCTTAAAGAGACCCACCAAGATAACACTGGAAGCCCCTGCACCATATATACAGGTGCCTTGCCGTCAAAGGATACTGATATGCTGCATATCCCTGAAAACTGTTTTGCTGTTTAAAAGTTATTTCTGTCATAAAAGTCTCTATTCTGGGTCCTAAGCATTTCCCATTTTTTTCTGCCAGCCACGCTCCACCACCGCGCTCACTACCTGATGACGAGATGCCAGTGAGCACACGGGGGCGTGCTCCATTATAATCAATGGTGGGAATATCTTTCAATCTGTTTTTAATAATCCTAATACTTGGCAGTAAACGTGGGCACCGGTTGACTAACAAGGGCCTCATTAGTTGCACCGGTGCCCACATTTCATTGCCAAGTGGCCATTAGATTACTAAAACAGATTGAAAGTTATTCTACCATTGATTATATCAGAAAGATGTTCCCCGCACTCTCACTGGCATCTCGCCATCATGTCAGTAGCGCCATGATGGAGCGTGGGCGGAACTTACAACCGGAAGTCCTTGAGACCCGGTATGAAGTATTTTACGAGGGAAATAACTTTTTAACTGCAAAACAGTTTTTGGGATATGCAGCATATTGACATCATTTGGCGATAAGGCTCCCATATCTATGATGCAGGGGCTCATCGTGGTGAGTCTCTTTAAACAAGGGGCTGCATATAGCCTTGTGATGTATGCTAAATCAGCTATCAACTTCAAAACTACCCTTGCTGTGTTGTTGTCCTCTATGACCTGCTTAATACTGCTTTTGGCAGGTGATGTAGAGACAAACCTTGGACTAGGGGCATCCTGCAGTCAGAAATTCTGGAGGGGCACAAAATCTGAACCTCTTGGGGGGGCATGCCCCCCTGGAAACATTTTGGAAAACTGAAGTCAAATGGTGCATTTTGGTGACTTTTAGCATCCTAGAAAGCTGTTCCCTAACAAGCTAAATGCCATAATACTGATATAGGTTAGAGCAATGGTAAATTGTTTTTGTCCTTTGTTCATTCTACTTTCAGTGTTACCTTTTGTATTTAAAATTTCTTTTTAAGAATTAATCAGAACTTGTGCATTTTGTGAGTCTTTTATCATATATAATTTGCCAACTACTTAGTCCACTCCTAGCTGATCCATTAACTTCTAACTTCCCAGTGCAGATTACGAAAATTAAATGGCATCTGCAACAATGCTCAATCTCCCCCCCCCCCCCGATACTACAAAGTCAGCAAATGGTATGAGCAAACAATTACATTTAGTTGTACTCAATCAGATAAAAAAATGTGTTCGTCTTCCATCAGTAAATAATTCTAGCGGATGAACTCTTCAAACACCAAATTTCCCAGGCCTGGGTCTAGCACTGCAGAGGGCACTGGAATGGATTAGTCTACATTTAATACACACCAATAGTAACATCACTCTTCATGGCGTGTGGCAGTCCTCACCAAGTGAGTCCACAGCAGCAAGAAAAACTCAGCTGATCACTTGGCCAACTGCAAAATGACACCCTCCATTCCTTGGATGCTGCACAGAGCAATCCATTCACAAAGTCTACATCCATTCTGTTCCCTAGAAACTATCCCATCCTACAAACCGTGCAGAGATATGCCAAGAAAGAAGTGGATGGGTGCTGTTCTTGGACTTCCTGGGAGTAAACCTAAAATAGAACATTCCTGGTGCGTGTTGTGGATCAACAGTTTGGGACACTGGCTGAGGTCCCAAGGCACAAATTCCAGATTTACCATTCCCATCTTTCTACATGATGCTGTTCCATATAGTTACATCTCTCAAATGTCACACATTGCAAGGTAAATCACTCATTTGACCTCTCCTGAACTCGACGTCTCATTGACAACACAATACTCCACACAGACCAGAGCAAAAATACAAAAGATATTCAGTTATAAGCAAGCATTATAAACATTAATGTTCTGATATCCACTGTTCTGAGCTACAATGTCATGTTTGCTATGTCACACATTTTGCCCATTTATCACAAATTTTGTTGACGAAAAGTTGAGAAGTATGATGCACACAGTGGGCGTGAGCTCTCTAGATAGATCCTGCACCTTATCCCCAACCAACTGCTGCTGATCTATGTTCTGTAACAACTTGCAGCATGACCCAAGTTACCTATTAAGTGCTGTTGAACTGCCAATCAGAACTTCGTCATGGACCACAACAAAGAGCAAGCTAGTTGTTGTGAGATTTCTCCCACCATAGATACATGCGCACTGGCTTCACCTCCATGGAAGGACTGAAAGCTTGTGTACTGAAAATGTCTTCTTCATCCAATAAACACTTTGTTCAGCTGTGCAAGGACCACAAATAATTATCTTTAACATTTTTCCCTTATAGTACTTTTTTTTGAAAAATAGGGAACATGTTGTTGTGGTATGCACTTGTCTCCAGTCCAACTCCGTGTGGACTGTACTGGACACAGGCCACCAGCCGGGCCGCCGCACTGTTTTTTTCCCTGACCCCAAATCCCAGTCCCACTCCTGATCCTCACACACTCACACTCAGGCAATTGAACTACAGCTGAGTTTCCTTCACTAGCCGTCTGCTTGGGTCACCTCACATCCTCACCAGCTTGGCACCGCTTTCTTCACTGCTCTCTCCCATCCGACTTTGAAGGAACAGCTGACTGGTCACTGATCAACCGAGATGGCGCCATAAACAAATGAATCAACAAACCAGTTTGCCACATGAGATATTTATTTGCGCCTCGCTGTGATTGGCTGGCTTGCAGTGGCTCAAGAAGGCAAGCAAAAAGAAGTGACTGGTGCAGATTGTTGTCAGCATGGTTGGACTACCAATCATCTGTCTCTGTTCTTTAAGTTACTTTTATAGGTACAGCCCCAAAGCCAGTTGCTAGCAGGAACAAGCAAGAAACACAAATCAGACGCATGCAAAGACAGACATTTAGTGCATTTTTTTTAACATTGCCAGTGGCTCCGCATGGCACCCAGTCCAATCCCATATCAATCGAATTGTGAACCCCACTCCCCATCAAAACAACTGAAAAACAGCAGTGTTGTTTTTCGGCCCTCCAGAGAATAAAATAAAATACTAAATTTATTATTTTTTTAGTAGACTGCACAACAATATTGGGGGTGCACATGCCCCCTCAGGCCCTATGGGCATGATGCCACTGCCTTGGACCCCCGGTTTCAGATGCATTGGACAGATGTTACTGGCAGACGGGTGGTATTAGATTAGCCCACCTTAATGTTCGGAGTTTTTGGTATAAGAAGTCGGAGACTGAGGCCTGGGTGGTCAGTTATGATCCCAATATTTTTAGTTTAACCGAATCTTGGTTGAAGCCCTCTACAGCTGAAAATTTAGTCATGTTTGAGGATTATAAACATTTTCAGAAGGATAAGGGAGGAAGAAAGAAGGGGGTGGTATTATAGTGTTTTATAAATCTGAATTTGTTTTGACAGAATTGAGACCTGCTTATAAACCCACCACAGACTGTGAATGACTATCATTAGAATTGAAACAGGGTGATTCTTATACACTGAAATACTGCACAGTTTACCACCCTCCAAAAAGTGGTAGAGAATGGCTTGAGGACCTTTTGCACTTGCATTCTTCTTTCAATTCTAGAAGTGACTTTTTAATTATGGGAGATTTTACTTTACACTGGGACCCACTGAAAGACCCAAGCATAGAGATTTCCCTTATGAATGCTGAATTATCTCAATTTATTCATGCCTTCACACGTATGAATGTGGGGAGTCTTAATCATATCACTCTTGATGGGGTATTGACAAATAATTCTATAAATGCAGAGAGTGTTGGTGTATTTCTGGATGTGATGAGTGAACATCTGGCCACTTATATCACTCGGAAATTCAAAAGACCTAAACCACCCCCTAAATTTATCTCTTACAGAAAATTTACAAATGAGATAAGTGAAGAATTAGAAGCTGACCTGCAGCAGGTGGGTTGGACCTATTTAAATGCCATTCCAGATGTGAATATTACGGTAGATTTTTTTACAACTACCCTTCTGGAATTGCAAAACAAGCATTTTCCGAAAATAGTAAGAAGAGTTAGTGGAACAGTAAATAAATGGATAACGCCCACCCTACTTCATTTAATGAAATTCAGGGATTTAGCCTGGAAACGTTTTAAAGCTACAAATACTAACACAGATTTTAATGATTACAGGCAGCTTAGAAATGAATGTAAAATAAAAATCAGGCAGAGTAAATCTAAGTATCGACACGATTTACAGAACTCAGGACTACAGAATCCTAGAAAGTTTTGGTCATTTATAAATTCTCTCATAAAAAAAAAAAAACTGAAGAACGTGCTGAAGTATTTTATAATGATGGCGGTGAGCTGACAAATCCTCAGGAGAGTTGTGATGTTTTTCTAGATAACTTTCTTAATTTGTTTAGATACACACAATCTTTTGAACGTATTTCAAATGAGGATATCAACTTATTCAAAAATCCCAGTGTTTCTTCTACTTTTTATTTTAGAGCCATAAAGCCTTACCAAATCAAAAAAACTATTATAGCAGATGACTGATACCAGCCCAGGAGCTAGGGAATTGGAGCCAACGTTTCTAAAATTAGTTTCAGATTACATTAGTTGTCCATTGACTTTGATTTTCAATTTGCCATTTGTCATGGGCTGCTTCCCTGATAAGACACATTTATAAAACTGGCGGTACTGGAGATATGGACAATTATCGTCCTATTTCCTGTTTCCACCTTTGGGTAAAATTCTTGAAAAACTGGTAAATGAACAAATTACTGAATACCCTCACTCTGCTGGCCTTAGGGCTCCCGAGCAGCATGGTTTCCATAAGTTTCATGGTACGGGTACGGCCTTGGCCAGGTTCATGGACCACACCACTATAGCTATAGATCATGGCCTACTTTCTGGTGCTGTGTTCGTGGACCCATCCAAGGCCTCTGATTTAGTTAACCACCACCTGCTGCTCAGGAACCTTGAGGACAATGGACTGGGAGATTCTCTGCTTCATTGGTTCAATAGTTATTTGATTAATCGACCACTAAGGGTGGGTTTGAGTGGTAGCTTATCTAGTTGTGAGATGATGGAACAGGGAGTGCCACAAGGACCCTTCAGCGTCGCAGGAATACTGTCACCACTGCCATGCATTTGGTGAAGACCCTGGGAGCTGGAAAGAGGCCGAAGGGCATGGCCCAGAACTTATAAAGGGATCCCTCTGCCCTGAAGTGGAGGAATCGCTGGTGAGATGGACAGATTGGGACGTGAAAGAACGCGTCCTGGAGGTCCAGAGAACAGAACCACATGCCTCGTTCCAAGGATGGAATGATCTAAGCTAGTCCGTTTTGGGACCAGGAAGTACCTGGATACAAACCCTGGGTCTGGAGGAGGGTCTGCCACCTCCCTGATCACCTCCATCTGGAGCAGCAGGGCAAAGTCAGCTCGATGAGCCTACAGAGAGGCTGCAGAACCCATAGCCCCCCCATGGGGCGACGGCTCGATAGAGTGGGGACTGCTCGAATTCCCCAGGCTTACCCCTGCCTACCACTTTCCAACACCCAGCGGTCCGTGGTGATATTGGGCGGAGCGGAAAAGTGACGGGCACGTCCCCATGGGGAACCTGAGGAGTATGGCGAGGTTGAGGCGACACCCTCAACCCGTCACTGGGCAGGCTTGGAGGAAGAGCCGGCCGAGGAGCCACCTGGACCTTTCCCTCCCAGCTTCCTGCTGGAGGAAGCAGCAGGCTTGGCTTTGGGGTGCCAAGTGAGAGCCTGCTGGCCCTGATGCTGGTGTTGCTGGGCCGGATGTGCCGCAGGGGCTGAAGGACGAAAGGACTTACGCTGCTGCTGGCGGCCTTTGTCCTTCTCGGCAGATGTGACCAAGTCCAAGGTGGCGTTGGACTTCTCGATCCGTTGAAGATGACCCTCCACCCCGGGACCGAACAAGTCAGTACCCAGGAAGGGAATGTCTGCCAGCTTGTGCTAGGTATCCGCCGTAAAGGTGGAGATCTGCAGCCAAGCTCTGCGGCGCATGGCCACTGCGGCAGCTACTGACCGGGCATGAGTCAGCAATGTCCAAGGAAGTTTGGAGCTGCTGTTCAGCCACCGCCCTTCCCTGATCCCGCACCTGCTTGACTGTCGTTTGAAGGTCAGCCGGGAGATGAGGAATCACCTCATCCAGGGAGCCCAAAAGGGCGTGTGAAAAGTGTGCCATCAGGATGGCCGAGCTAGCCTGATGAAGGCCTAGGGAGGAAGCAGCATAGACTTTCTACTCAGGGTAGTCCAATTTCTTGGACTCCTTATCAGGTGGCTTGCCCACATCCCGAGCGTTCCCGAAAAACGCGGTCAGTCACTAACCCCTCCGCAGAGGGGTGCTCCAAGAAACCGCAGAGTGAACCAGTAGGGACAGCATACTTCCAAGCCATCCTGGCCAAAGGTGCTGGACAAGAAGCTGGCCGCTGCCACAGCTCCAGGGCCTGGCCAACAATGGCTTCGGCCACCGGGAAGGCCTCCGTAGGGGAATCCTCTCAGTCCAGTATCTCCATGAGGGGATACTTGGCCCATTTTGAAATGGGTTCGAGCTTCATCCCAGTGGACTCTGAGATGAGTCGAAGCATTCCAAGGAACAAGGATGGGCTCTCGTCCACCGACTGACCCCCAGTGGACTCCAAGTCAAGCGGCCTGGAGAACAAGGAGGAGTCTTCATCAGAATCTGCGAACAGCTGCCGGGCGCCTGAGCCACCCTCCACCTGCCAAGGTCGATTGGGAGTGAGGGTGACCGACAACCTATGGGGCAAACCCTGATCCAAACGAGAATCCTTGGCCAGGGCCCCAGTCTTCGGTTGTGGAGGCGGAGGTTCCACCACAATGGGTGGCGCAGCCAGTTTCGGCCGAACAACTGGTGTCGGCTTCGGCTCCTCGACTACTACGAGGGGTTGTTTCGGCCGCTCTGGTGACAGCCATTTAATGATTGGAGAAGGCAACGGAGTCAGCTTATTCCTGGACAATAAGAGCTGCTGCCACATTAAATCCTCGCACCACCGACGCAACTTGCACCAGAGCCTATCCTCCAAAGAGGACGACGAGGATGAGTGGCGCCGCCGCTTTCCATGGTGCCGAGACCGAGACCACTGACGTCAGCGGGACCAGCTGGACCTGGAAGAGGTCCGATATCAAGACCTTCGGGGATTCAGAGAGTGGGTCAGAGAGGGGGCCGGGGAAACCCGCTCCTCCCTCAGCTCAAGGACCTTAACCGGGGACTCCGGCGCAGGAGGCACAGGAAAGTCCTCGGTTTCCACCGGAGGAACCGGTGAAGAAGGGTTGTCGGCTTCTCCAGTCGACAAACCGTCCAATGGGTTGAGAAAAATTTCAACCGTGTCGACGGTTGTCTCAGCCGGCTAACCTGACGGGAACACCGTGAAGCCAGCAGTCTTAGCCACAACCTTGACCGAAGTCGAGTGTCAACTATCCGGGGAATGAGACCTCTCCCGCTCCCACAAATGTCGACGGTGGGACTTACCTTTGGAGTCCTTTTTGGACTGAGAGGAATGTCCCGAAGGCCCTTCTCCCTTGGTGGAGAGGGATTGGCAAAGCTCCTTAAAAGAAGCTGTGTAGGAAGAGCCCAAGGAGAGTGGGATAAATGCCGCGACCGAGGATGATGATGATGCGGCCTGGGCCTCCTTCTTCTCGAGGGCGATCATCTGCTCCAGCTGTTCTGCTGAGCCCGCTGCTGCGGACACCGCCCAACGGGCCTCCTTCGACTTGACCAGAGGATAACGTTTCTCAGGTTGCCCCAACAGCAATCGGGCAGCGAGGTCCTCCAAGACCGAAGCTGAAAAGGATTTGCATAATTCAGAAGCCTGTTAGTCATGGCCGAGTCCAAGGCAATAAACGCAAGTGGAGTGCAGATCGGTCCGGGACATCTTCTGCCCACAGGGGCACCGGCGAAATCCGGTCGATTTGTCCATGTGGCGAGTAAAAGAAGACCAAGTCTTTTAAACTTTAGAATGAGTTTCGGTTTGACCGAAGAGTGTGGATCCAGGCCTAAAACGCAGAGCGCTAAGGAGGGAACCTGAGCTTCCAAGCAGTAAGGAAGATCTGGCATCATGGGGCGGAGCCAAGAGTTTTACCACCCGGGTGGGTGGGAGGAGCCAGCTTGAAGACCTTCCAGCAAGATTTAAAGCGGCAAGGAACCTGCCAGTAAGTGTGGATTGAAAAACATATCCAAGTCACTAGAATTTAACTTTTTCTACTCACATAAAATCTGTAATCCGTCAGGTAAATCAGAAACTGGGACCTTTATTTAAATTGCAATCCTGGCTTACTGTACAAGCAAGGATGTCAGTAGCAATGGGAGTACTTCTTCCAATCTTTTCTTTCCTTTTCTCAGATCTGGCCAACAAGCAAGACTTCTCTATTCTTACATCTGTATTTCACAGCTTATGTAGATTCACATTTAAACGAAAACTATACCCAAAACTTGAAAAAATATATGTTGTGCAGAGCCTTTTAATTTGCATGTGAAGTTCTAGTGTTTCCTTCCCTCTGACAGGTATTAGGAGTTTTTCCTAAATTAGCCTGGTAGCTTTAGGGTAGTTTTACGACCCCTGGAGATCACCATATCAAATAGCTTAATTGTATTTCTTTGTCCTACAATGCACCTTGTTTCATGTGATGGTGATGTAGCAGAGCCCATAAATCCAGCAGAAAGCATTTCACTACAATCAGTTCACAACAACAGAGATGGCTATATTTTAAAATCTGTAGAATTCAGCTTGGTGACCACCCTCATCCTAAAGGTTTTACTGTCCTGAAAAACTTTGCTGCTGGTAATTTTTGTGCAGCTTGTAAAGCTTCCAAGATATTTAGTTTGTTTGGCATGTGTGTGCTGAATGTTGGGTCTCTCTTACATCACTGTCACATGAGACAAGATGCACTGTGGGAACAAGAAATACAATTAAGCTGTCAGGGATGAAGATCCCCAGGGGTCATAAAACTAGCATAAAGCTAGCAGGCTAATTTGGGAAAAACTCCTAATACCAGTCAGAGGGAAGGAAACACTAGAACTTCACATACAAATTAAAACACTGCACAACATATATTTTTTCAAGTTTTGGGTGTAGTTTTCCTTTAAGTTACCACACGCTACTCATCACTGTGCTTTGTATAAGCATTCTGGATGGCTTCCACCGAGGCTGAGCAGTCTGTATAGTTTGGGTTGTTTGATTGATAATATCCTTTGTCAGAGGGAAAAATACAGGTTACTCACCTGTAACAGGCGTTCTAGGAATGGTATATGTTGTTCATCCACACTGTCTGGCAGGTATCCTTGCCGCTTTAAATCTTGCTGGAAGGTCTTCAAGCTGGCTCCTCCCACCCACCCGGGTGGTAAAACTCTCGGCTCCGCCCCATGACGCCAGATCTGGCCCGCTAGAAGCTCAGGTTGTGCGTCGAAGCCGGGGAGGTCGGGTGGGTCGTGTGGATGAACAACATATACCATTCCTAGAACTCCTGTTACGGGTGAGTAACCTGTACTTCTAGGGACATGGATATGTTGTTCATCCACACTGTCTGGCAGACTCCTAGCAGTTCTCCGGGAGGAGGGAGGCAAGGGGCACACCCTCTACTTAGGGAATAGAGACTGGAGAACCGAGGCCCCAAAACCAGCATCCCGGCGTAACTCAAGGTCGATGTGGTAATGGGTGATGAAGGTGTGTGCTGACTTCCAGGTAGCAGTCCTGCAGATTTCCTGGATAGGGACGTCCCTGGAAGCAGCCACCGATGCAGCAGTATGGCGGTAGAATGAGCTCTTATCCCTCTGGGAGGCTCCGTGCCGCCAACTTATAGCAGAGATCTATGCAGGAGGTGACCCACCTGCCTATTGTCTGCTTGGCTGCAGGTCTGCCAGGGCGGCTTCAGTGTAGGTGGTGTGGATAAACAGCTGGCAAACCTCTCCCGACCTCCCCAGCCGGCGCTCCTTATAGTAAGCGACCGCCTTCTAGGGTTCGAGTATGAAGCCTATATTCGGCCTCCAAGGTGTGATTGTAGAACACCGGCAGAGTCAACACCTGGTTAAGGTGAAACTCCGACACCACCTTCGGAAGGAATTTCGGGTTGGGGCGCAGGACAACCTTGTCTCTGTGGAAAACCAGGTAAGGAGACTCGATGCAGAGTGCCTGGAACTCTCCCATCCTTCTGGCTGACGTGATAGCCACCAAGAAGGCGGTCTTCCACGACAGGTGAGAGAGTTCACACCTGTGCATTGGTTCGAATGGCTTGCCCATGAGCTTTGCCAGTACCAGCAGTAGATTCCACGGAGGTGGAGGTTCTCACACCGGAGGGGTAATGTGATCAAGGCCTTTGAAAAAGCGCCAGACCACCTTCTCCTGCGCAACCGACTGCTTCCCGGCCCGCGCCCAGTAAGCAGAGATGGCTGCCAGGTGCACCTTAAGGGTCGTCGACCTAAGCCCTTGCTGAGAAAGGGACCAAAGGTAGTACAATATGCTCACCAAGGAACAGGAGGAAGGGTCCAGTCCCTTGCCCTGGCACCAAATGGAAAATCTCTTCCATTTGAAGGCGTAGCATTTTCTGGTCGACTCCTTACGGGACGCCTCAACTACGTTGAGGACCTCGTCGGAAAGACCCAAGGCCTGGAACTCTAGCCGCTCAGGAACCAGGCCATCAGGTGCAGGGATTAAAGGTCCGGATGGAATACCTTCCCCTGATTGACTGAGAGCAGGTCCGGGCGAGCTGGAAGCTGCCTCGGGAGCCTGGAGCTGAGGCTGAGGAGATCTGGTACCAGTACTGGCAGGGCCAGTCTGGGGCTATCAGAATCACCTGCGCCTTGTCCCTCCCTTGCTTTGAGAAGCACCTTGTGCATCAAGGGAATGGGGAAGGTGTAGAAGAGGCCCGGGGTCCACGGCCTCGATAAGGCATCCCCCTGCAGCGATCCCTGCTGAAGGGGGCGGGCATGGAACAGCCTCAGCTTCGCATTCTCCCTGGAGGCAAACAGGTCCGCCTGAGGTGTGCCCCAATGGGAGAATAGATCTTGTACTACCTCCAGCAGGAGAGACCACTCGTGGGACGCAGCCCCTATCCAGCTTAGGGCATCGGCCAGGGTGTTGGAGGCTCCTGCCACATGAATGGCTAGGAGATCCACCTCCAGGCTGCGCACGAGTGACCAGATGTGGAGAGCTTCCTTGCATAGAAGCATGGAGCGCGTCCTGCCCTGGCGGTTTAGATAGTACATGGTCGTGGTATTGTCCGTCTGGACCCGGACCACTTGACCCTGAAGAAACAGAGCAAAGGCAGTGAGAGCTAGGCGGACCACTCAGAGCTCCAGCAGGTTGATGTGGCATCGGGACTCCCGCGGGGACCAGAGGCCGTGCGCTCAGTGTTTCCCCAGATGGGCACCCCAACCCATCAGAGAGGCATCGGTCGATAGAGAGACCGTCGGCTCGGGGCCGACAAACGGGATGCCCTCCTGCAGATGAACTGGAATGGTCCACCACTGGAGAGCGTTCCACATCCCCTGGGTCACCGTCACTAACTGGTCCAATGGATCGCAGTGTTGGGACCACTGGCTGGCCAGCCCCCACTGAAGGGGGCGCATGTTCCAGCGGGCCCAACAGACCACGCTGGTACAGGCTGCCATGAGACCCAGGAGGCACAGGAAGTCCCGGGCAGGGCGCAATTGCCCAACCAGAAATGACTGGGCAAAGGAGGAAAGAACCTCAGCGCTGTCTGCCGGGAGCCGTGCTCTGGCTCGAAGAGAGTCGAGCTCTGCCCCGATGAAAAGAATCACCTGCTTCAGCTCGAGTTCCGACTTGGCCTCGTTGATGAGGAGGCCAACATGAGAGCAAACCTGGAGGGCCAGATCTCTGGACCGCTCCACCTCCTGTCTGGAGAGGGCTGCTATCAGCCAATCATCCAGGTAAGGGTAAACCCGGACCCCTCGGCGCCGCAGGAATGCTGTCACCACTGCCATGCATTTGGTGAAGACCCTGGGAGCTGGAGATAAGCCGAAGGGCATGGCTTGGAACTCAAAAGGGATCCTCCGCTTGAAAGAAAGGAACCTTGATGGGACGGATGGATAGGGACGTGAAAGAACGCTGCCCCTGTAGGTCCAGAGAGCAGAACCACACGCTGTGTTCCAAGGATGGTATTATCTGAGCCAGAGTGACCATCCTGAAGGTTTGAGACCTTAGGAACTTGTTTAGGTCGTGTAGGTCGAGAATGGGGCGCCAGCCCCCCGTCCGTTTCGGAAACAGGAAGTACCTGGACACGAACCCCGGGTTTGAGGGAAGGTCCGCCACCTCTCTTATCAACTCCTTCTCGAGGAGGACAGTGATGTCGGCTCGGTGAGCCAACAGCGAGGCTTCGGACCCCGAGGCCCCCCGAAGTGCGACAGCTCTGAAGGATGGGGCCTGCTCGAACTCCAGAGGCAGGCCCTTTCCTACCACTTCCAACACCCACCAGTCTATGGTAATAGCAGACCAGGCAGAAAGGAAGTAGCGGAGCCGTCCCCCCACGGGGGGAACCTGGGGTGAGGTGACGAGGTTGGGGGTGACACCTCTCAACCCGTCACTGTGCAGGCTTGGAGGAGGGACCGGCCGAGGGACCACCTGGGCCTTTACCTCCCTGCTTCCTGGAGGAGGAAGCCACGGGCTTGGGTTTGGGATGCCAAGCGTGAGCCTGCTGGCCCTGGTGTTGCTGGGCCGGACGTGCCGGGGGCGCAGATGGACGAAAGGGCTTGGGTTGCGGTCTGCAGCCCTTGTCCCTCTGAGCGGATGAGACCGAGTCCAAGGTGGCATTGGACTTTTCAATCCTCTGGAGGTGGCCTTCCACTCCAGGGCCGAAGAGGTCGGTCCCCAGGAAGGGGACATCCGCCAATTTGTGCTGGGTATCCGCTGTGAAGGTGGATATCCTCATTCATGCCTGACCGCGCATAGCCACTGCAGCCGCGACTGACCTGGCGCATGAGTCTCCAATGTCCAGAGCAGTCTGAAGTTGCTACTTGGCCACTGCCCTGCCCTGGTCCCGCACCTGCCTAACCGTGGTCTGCAGGTCAGCCGGGAGATGAGGGACTACCTCGTCCAGGGAGCCCAACAGGGCATGGGAGAAATGTGCCATAACCGCGGCGAGCTTGCCTGGCGAGAGCCAAGGGAGGGGCAAGCGTGACTTTACAGCCCGGCATGGTCCAATTCTTGGACTCCTTGTCGGGAGCTGGTCCACGCCCCCAGCGTTTCCGCACACGAAAAACGCTTTCGTCGGCACTAACCCCTCGGCTGAAGGATGTTCTGAGAACGGACAGGAACCAGTACGGACCACATACTTCCTGGCCATCCTGGCTGAAGGCACAGGGCAGGAAGCAGGGCGCTGCCAGAGCTCCAAGGCCGGGCCCACAATGGCCTCGGCCACAGGAAAGGCCTCCGTAGGGGAATCCCCTCGGTCCAATATCTCCGTGAGGGGATACTTGGCCTGCTTGGATACGGGCTCGAGCTGCATCCTGGTGGACTCCGAGATGAGCCTGAGCAAACTCAGGAAGGATGAAGGGCTGTCGTCCAGTGACTGACCTCCAGAGGACTCCAAGTCCACTCGCTTGGAGAAAAGGGAAGAATTGTCGTCGGACTCAGAAGAGTCCACAAAGAGCTGCCTCGGGCCTGAGTCACCCTCCACCTGCCGAGGGCGATCGGGAGTGAGGGTGACCAACAGCCTTTGGGGCAGACCCTGAGCCGACCGAGAGTTCTTGGTCAGAGCCCCAAACAGCGGATGTGGAGGCGGAGGTTCCACCAGAATTGGTGGGGCAGTTGGTTTTGCCCGAACAACCGGCCTGGGAACAGGCTCCTCGGGTAAAACGAGCGGTTGTTTGACGCTCGGTGACAACCATAATGGCGGGAAGCGCAGCGTCGGCTTGTTCGGTCAGAAGGAGCTGTTGCCACATGAGGTCCTCGTATCATCGACGAACTTTACGCCGGCTTCCCCATCGACGAGGAGGAGGATGAGGGACGAGCGGCGCGCCGCCATCAGAAAAGCCGAGACGTGACCGCCTATGACGGCGGGATTGGCTGGACCGTGAAGAAGTCCGAGACCGAGACTGAGAACCTCGGCCTTCCGAGGACGGTGTGGGAGGGATGGGTGGAACCGGCTCCTCCCTCGGCTCGGAGGGTTCACCCGAGGGCTCCGGAACCGGAGGCACTGGCAAGCCCGCGGGATCCTCAACTCCCACCGGGGGAACTGGGGAGAGGGGATTTTCGGCTTCACCGGTCGACAACCCATCCAACGGGTCGAGAAAGATCTTGACTGCGTCAACGGGAGTCTCGGTCAACTGACCTGACAGGTACACCGTGAGACCACTGGCCGAAGCTGAACAATCGACCGAAGTCGATGGCCGACAACACGGGGAGAGGGACCTTTCCCGCTCCCAAGAGTGTCGACGGAGGGACTTACCCTTGTCTTTCTTTTTGGACCGAGAAGAAGATCCAGCAGACGTTGGTCCCTCTCCTCTTGTGGAGAGGGACAGACAAAGCTCCTTAAAGGAAGCTGTGTAAGAGGAACCCAGGGAGAGCGGGATAAATGCCGGGGTCGAGGAAGATGCGGCCCGCGCCGCCTCCTCTTCGAGGGTGATCATCTGCTCTAGCTGATCCGACGAGCCCGCCATCATGGAAACCGCCGACCGGGCCTCTTTTGACTTTACCGGAGGAAAACGTTTCTCGGGGCGCCCCAGTTGTAAACGGGCAGCACGGTCTTCAAGGACGTAGGCTGAGAAGGAAGAGCACAGGTCGCAAGCCTGCAGGTTGTGCTCAAGGCCTAAACAGTAGACACACGTGGAGTGCGGATCTGTCCGAGACATCTTCTGCCCGCAAGGGCACCACCGAAAACTGGGAGTCGATTTGTCCATCGCAGCCACGAGGGATAGAAGACCGAAGTCTATAAAGCAAAAAACTTTTAAATTCGGAAAACCAAAGAATTAGGAACCAGTCTTATACGCAGAGCGTTAAGGAGGGAACCTGAGCTTCCAAGCGGTAAGGAAGATCTGGCGTCATGGGGTGGAGCCGAGAGTTTTACCACCCGGGTGGGTGGGAGGAGCCAGCTTGAAGACCTTCCGGCAAGATTTAAAGCGGCAAGGATACCTGCCAGACAGTGTGGATGAACAACATAGCCATGTCCCTAGAATTCTCCTTTATTCACTGCTTCATGTTAATAATAATGATAGGAAGCTCTGCTCTTGTGAAATGGTTAGATTTGCAGTGCCAAAAACTAAAATGGGAAATCGATCCTTTTCCTTCAGTGCAGCTAGAAATTGGAATGAGCTTCCTGGGTTATTTTTCGGTAACATAAGTCATCAAACTTTTAAAGTTAAATTAAGGAAACACTTGCTGGATCAACTATGTTGTAACTGTTTCTAACTGTGTTGTATTGTATTTATGTTAATAGTTTTTTTACATGTAATATCATGACTGTATTAATATGGTCCCGGGTCATGCAGGAAAACGGGCCTTGGCTCATTGCGTTTACCTGGTGAAAAAAAGCAAAATAAATATATAGGCTCTTTTAAACAAAAACTACGCCAACACCTTCTCACCATGGGTACCTGTGCCTTCCCCCACTAAATCCTGCCTCAAGTCAGTAATCCCATTGCTGTAGTCTGCACTTACCCTCTAGCACTTCTTAACCCTGTCACTGTTCCACTAGGTAGCCCCGACCTTGCACTTCACTGACCCACCGTTCTCTCCTATGGTGCTGCCATGCCCCTGCACCTCTTTTCCCTACACTTACCCCTCTACCTCCTACCCCCACCCACCCCCTTCCTCTTACCATTACCTCTCCATCTTCTCCCCTTCCTCCCTCTGCCTACTCTACTGATTTTGTCTCTCCTTGACACGGGCCTACATTGCACAACGCTTCAGTATAGGGTAACCATGAACTTTATCTGTATTGTTGTACTGTAATATGTGTTTGTATATTTGCTACTGAACCACTCTGTATTTGAATGTTTATGTACCAATCTGTACTTGTTAACTGACATGGAACCAATTAACAAGCATCCGCTCACTGGTGCTATCCAAGATTTCAAATAAAAATAAATAAATCATCTTTATTTTATCAGGTGAAACATCACTGAGAGACAATCTCATTTACAAGATGGACTCAGGCGATCACATATGAACAACAGAGAATAAGAGATGAAACAAAAATGTTTACAGAGCAACAAAAGAACATAATGATCCAAAAAGGGCATGGAAAACAAGTACATAAGGTACTCCGCAAGTATAGCATTCACAATATTTACATAACACAGCAACTCATATAATATTTACATAATGCAGCAATACATATATAATATATAAAAGTTCAGTGATAAGTAGCAATAGCTACGAGGTTAGCAATAGGCAGTCCAACTTGAGGAAGGGCAGAGGTCAAGGATACAGATCAGTAAGATGGCAGGCTGTCAGGGGAAGCATTTGCAGGACTCGGTTAAGGTACGTGCGTTTACAGTTTTAAAGGTGGCCAATTCGACAGGGGTCGCTATTTTTAGGGTTTTCTGGAGGTTATTCCACAGGACGGAAAGGGCATGGCTAATGAAGGCCCTACCAAATTGTGTTCTAATGCTAGGGATGACTAGGGAGATGTATGAGAGGCTCCTGAAAGGGTAGCTACCTGCAGTACAAGCAGGCAGACAATCTGAAATGTACTGAGGCAGCTTGTTGATTATAGCTCTGTAAATCCAGGTGGCAGTATTTTTTTGACGTCTGAGTTTGAAAGATAACCAACCGAGCTTGGAGTATAGTGAGCAGTGGTGAGTGGAGTAGGGGTCACTGGTTATAAATCATAGAGCTCGGTGGTAAAGTGTGTCAAAGCATAGTTAAAGCAGTACTGAGGCCTTGTCCATATAGGAAGTCAGCATAGTCCAGAAGAAGAAGGAAGGAAGGTGGACTGCACCAATCTTGTTTTGGCTTCCTGCGTGAGTAAATGCTTTATACGGAAGAACAGACCAAACCTTTGTTTTAATTTTTTTTGCTAGCTTGTCGATATGGTCAAGGAAGGACAACTTACAGTCAACCCAGAACCCTATATATTTGAATCTGGCCATAAACTCTAGTGATTCCCCCAAAAGTGTGGTAATCTGAGGTACTGGGCAGTGGAAGGAGCTTGGATTACGGGAGAGAGAGGCTTGGCCTTGGTTTTCTTGCCGTTTAACACGAGCTTCAGATGCAGGAAGTTTTGCTGCAGGAGGTTAAACTCTAAATGTAGGCCCTCACATGCCTGATCCGGGGAGGGTCTATCTACAGTATATAAAGGGCAGTGTCATCAGCAAAAAGATGAATGTTTGCTGAAGTAAGACTGGAATTAATGTTGCTGATGTATAGTGCAGATAAAAGTGGACCTAAAAATAGACCCCTGGGGCATTCCTCTGAGGAGGGATTTCAGTGGGGAGAGTTCCCCACATGCTTTGATCTGCTGATGGCAACCCATTAGATAACTGGTGAACCAGCTCAATGTTGTGGAGTCAAGGCCTAAGTTTTGAAGAGTAAGCAGTAGCAGGTCATGGTCCACTGTATCAAAGGCCTTGCTAAGGTCTAGGAATAAGGCATGTACATAATGTTTAGCATCCAAGGCCTTAAGCCAATTATTGGATACCTTAGCAAGTCCAGATACTGTACTATGGCACAGTCTGAACCCCGATTGTACAGGGTTTAGCAGATTATGGGACTCCAAATAATTTCTAAGTTGGAAGTTAACTAGCTTTTCAATCATTTTGGATAGAATGGAAAGGAGTGATATAGGCCTATAGTTGTTTAGGTCGCTCGGAACATCAGATCTGAATAGAGGGATGACATGGGCGGTTTTCCAAACAGATGGGATGACACCATGAGAAAGGGATAGACTGAAAAGGTGTGTGATAGGGGCAGACACTACATAGTACCCTAATTTTAGGAAGCACGGATCCATGAGGTCAGTACCCGCACTTTTCTTGGTGTCTAGATCTAGGAGGAGACCTTCCACTTCTTCACCCTCTGTCATCCTCCCATACCCTGCCTTTTCTTCCTCTATTCTCTTTCCCCTCTGCTGCCCCCACTTCTCTCCTTCCCTTTCCCCTACCCTACCCTTGCATACCCTTGCAATCCACCCTGGGCTCTTCTGCACTCTCTCTCTCTAAATCCTGATGTTGTCCACCAACCCTTCTTCTCTCTTTCACTCGCCCTTCCACCCCTTGTTCAAGGAGATGGAAGACACATTCTATTCTCCTCTTACTCTACATTCCCCTCCTCCTTGCTGGGAATGCTGAACTCAACCTTGGTCCCCTCTCTCTCCCTCCTCTTCCCTCTTCCTTTAGTCTCTCTAAAGGCCTCAGCATCAAGGAGCCTCCTCTCTAAGCTCGACACCCTTAAAGTCTGGGGGTTTGATTTTCAAAGAGCCCTTAGATTGCCACAATTTGCGGCAACCTAGGGCTGTGGCAGACTCCAGGTGCATCAAGAACTCTGCGCCTTATGTTGTAAAAATGAGATCCCTGTACTGAAGACCCAGGAGTTGCCTCAGCCACAGGGCTGAGCCAAACAGTGGGCACACCTGCAGATTTTGACCAAGGGATCTGTCACCCCCCCCCCCACACACACACCTGACACAACCCTAGATGACCCGTGGAGGATGGGGGGTAACTATGTATGGAAGGTAGGGACCAAGGGATGATGAAGCCCTGGGGATGCCATGGAGGGGCAAGGGGGACACAGTGGCAGTGGGGAAGACGTGTGGAAGCACCCAGCGGTGGTGTCCTGCAAGCTGGCACATAGCGGATCAGGCTGGTTTGGGGGCACAGCTGGAGCATCATGATCCAGACCCCAGTAGACAGCAGCCCTGGCACCAGCCCTAAAGGACCCACAGTATCCGGCGTAGTAGTCAGGCATTTGCCAACTACCACACAGGGAGTTCTGTAACTGGGGAATGTCATGTCCCCAGCCACCAACTGCACCCTGCACCCACTGCCACTTGCCACCTTTAGGGGACTGTGGGTCCTGTGAGGCAGGTGCCAGGGCTGCTGTCACCTGGGGTCTGAGTCATGATGGTCTGGCCATGCCCCCTCCAACCCGGCCTGATTCGCTGTGTGCCAGCTCACAGGGCATCACCGCTGGGTGCCTCCACATGTCCCCCCCCCCCAACTGCCGCCATGCCCCCACCCCTTGCTCCCCTGTGGCACCCTACAGCTACACCAGATCCTGGCCCCCACCTTCCGGGTCCCCCCAATCGCCATCCCACCAGACAGCGGCGCAGGGCTCTTAGACCACATTCTGGCTGGTCTAAAGTCACCCCTTTGTTGCAGCCATCATGGGGCTTCTAGAATTGCTAACTACAGGATGGTGAAGCCCCACAGGTGCTTTTGCCAAAAGGGTGGCACAGGGGGGCTTTGCTGCACAGCATTCTGGTTGTGACGCAGCTGACATTTGAAAATCAGCATCGTCGAAAACGCTGACGGAAGGTGCCACCTGTATCATACCCCTCTGGTGCAAGCAACTTGCGTTAACTTTTTTCCTTTGAAAATCAAGTCCTGGATCTCTCAACACTCTCCTGGCCTCCTATGTATCCCTGAACCTTGGCTCTCCTGTAGGGCACCTGATTCCAGCCTTGGTCTACTTGACCACCACCTCTTCTAGCAGGACCGTGGCAAACATGGTGTTGGTGTCACCTTGTATATCCTTCAGAATCTATCTTGCTCCATTATCCTGAGAGAGTCAGTCCTTTCCTCTCTCAAGCTCTTTATAGATAAGCTATCCGTCCTTTCCACTCTCCCCATCTTTGCTGGTGTCTTCTATGCCTATGCTAAACTTACTCTCCCCTCCTTGGCTGACTCCCTCTCATCACTCGCTTCCCATGCAACCTCCAGTGAGCTCATCCTTCTTGGGGATTTCAACTTAAATTGTTTCTCCCTTGCATCCAAGTCCACCCTCCACAGGACTGAGTCCCTACACCTTACTCAACTAATTACCAGATCCATCCAGCTCAATCCTCACCCCACAAAGCATTCCCTCCTGGACTGTGCACTCTCCTCCCACCCCCACCGTGTCACTGCAGCAGGCATTCTACTGGATGCCTTTAGTGACCACTATATAATCTACTGTATCTGGAAAGTAAGGCCCACTAAACCTTCCCCTAAATATATTTGGTCCGGGTCAGTCAGGTCACTTGATGCTAATTACTTCCTACATGATCCTGCTGCCTTCAGCTGGTCCCCTGTCTATACTGCCCCAGACACTGACACAGCCTTCCCCTCTTCCACGCCATACTTAGACACACCTGAGACAGTCACAGCCCTCTTAGAACGTTCAGGGTTAAAAGCTCACACCACCCCTGGATTACATCTGATCTTACTGACTCGTGCAAGTCCCAGGATCAAGCCTGGGCACGAATCAAATCCTCCCAATCCCTGTCTGCTTACTTATCCCACAGGCAACTCAGGAACTCCTGTATGAAGGCTGTCCACACTGCGAAGGTCCAATACTTCAAATCTAACCTCCAGTCTAACCTTAGCTCGCCATCAAAATTCTGGAAGGTTATCCAGTCCCTCTTTGATCTCCCAGCCCAATCACTCCCCCGTCCTCCTGGTGTACAGCTCTCAGTTTACCAACCCTGCCTTTATTGCTGCTCTTTTTAATAAATTCTTCACCACCTGTGTACTTCCCTCTACCCCATCCCCTGGCAACTCTCCCCTTCTGTGCACTGTAGGCTCTCCCCAGTCCCACTCACCTGAGGGCTTCCCACCTGTTCCCCCCCATGACCCCAAACTTCCACGTATCTCACTTCTGGCTGATCCTCTCCCACAGTGCTATCCCTCAGGCCTGGAAGGTTGCAAAGTTTCTGCCTCTCCACAAAGGGGGTGAGGGTGACCCCTCCTCCCCTGACAACTTTTGGCTAATCTTTTCCTTCCCTCTCTTGCAAAGCTGCAAGAGACCATCATCTGTTCCATGCTTGCTGACTTCCTTCACTCCTCAGATTTCTTCTCCTGCTACCAGTCTGGTTTTAGGAAGCGCTACTACACCATCTCCTCCTTGCTGTGAGTAACTGACTGTCTTCACTGGGATGGATCAGGGATGGATCACAGCAGCTATATTGATCGATCTGGCCAAAGCCTTTGGATTCAGTGTCCCACCCGCTCCTCCTAGTCAAGCTGAGCTCTGCTGGTCTCTCAGCTCCTGTGGTTGACTGGTTCCATTCTTACCTCATAGGCCATCAACAGCTTCTGTTGCCTCCCCTTCCCATTCAAGCTGGGGTCCCACAGGGCTCCATTCTGGGTCCTACTCTGTTTTCAATTTTCCTAAGCGACCTGCTCTCTGCTTGTGTCTCCTCGAATATCCATATATATGCGGACAACATGGTGATTTACACCTCTGGCCCACCAGCTTTGGCTGTGGAAGGTCCTCTCCAACAAGACCTCTGCAATGTACTGTGCTGGTTCTATGCAAACCAACTCAGGGTCAACACCAAAAAGACATGGTCAGTAAAAGTTGGCGCCAGCCAGAAACTGGCCAGACTCTCATCCCCACCTGTCTTCTCCACATTGGATGACACCCCTCTGGAGGTTGTCCCTGCTTTCAAGTACCTTGGTGTGCAGCTTGACAGCAAGCCTGACTGCTCTGCTCACAGATGCCATCCATCCCAAATTCCATCCTAAGCTCAGGGCCCTAACCGCAACAAGGACGGTTTCTTCCTCCAAGTCTGCTGGAAGCTGGTCACCATAATGGTTCTCCCAGTTTTCGACTATGTGGATGGGGTATATGGCAATGCCCCTTCTTCTTACCTTGCCAGTATGGATACTCTCTGCAATGCTTTCTGCCATTTTGCCACCAACTCTCCCCTCCATACTCATCATTGCTCCCTCTACTCTTCACTCGCCATCCTCCCTCTACCAGCACATTGCCATTCCCAGCATGCCTCCGTCTTTGCTAAATACTGGTTTGGGTCTCTTCCCTTTTACCTCTCTTCATTTCTCACCCTCATCCCCTCCTCTTCCTACTCTCTACTCCAGGGATTCCCATACCTTCTCCAGTCCCTACCCTCATTCCTCTGTGGGGCAAGATGCCTTCTCCTACAACCTCCCCTTCCTCTGGAACCTGCTTCCCACCCCCTCTGCCTCTCCCCCTCACTCCCACCCTTTACACGGATCCACCACAAAATAGCTAAAGAAAAACAGTGTGGTCAATAACCATGCAGGGAAAACACCAAGAGGGAAAACCGTGCATGGGAAATACAGCAAAAAGAAATGACCGTGTGGGAGAAAGTCGGGAGGGTTACTATACTAACTCTAGGAGGGAGAAAGTGGGAGAGGTTTACTATTATCAACTCCGGGAGGAGAAAGTCGGGGGCTGATTTCTATTAACAACTCCGGGAGTGAAAAAGTTGGGAGGGGGATGAGTCCACACTGCAATATTCCCACGGTATTATGAGGATGTTGCTGTTTTCACCCAGACTATTTTGACTGCGCACATTTCAACCTCGCTAATATTCTGACGTGGACTTAACTAGATACACCTTTGGACACCAGCTTAGGTATTGTCCTGCTCCTTCCTGTCCCTGACAGCCACCCTCGACTCCTCTTCTCTTCTGACCTCCTTCTATTTGGGGACCCCTTTTTTTTCTCCTCTAGGCTTACTGTGACTATGCTCCTGGTCTGCTTCTGTTCCCCGTTGCAATATCATTGTCCCCAACAGGCACTGCGCACTTTATTTTCCTGATCTTGCAAATGTACCATGCTGTTGCTTACCTACCTGTAACCACATTTGCTCCTTAACCTGTAATTGCCATGTAACTGCATTCTGATTCTTTGTTTTATTTTTATTTCTCTCTACAATCCCCCTCACCTATCCTCTCCTTTCCTCTCCCCCCCCGGTCACACCTGCAAATAAGCCTCAGCTCAGTGTGCCTTTCCCGGTTACCAGTTTTTAAGTAAATAAATAAAAAGTGCCATTCCGGCATGAAACGCCACCAGGTACTATTATCTTTTTGTGGTCTGCGAACACCAATTGGCTATATGCCCAGCGCATCAGCATGAATCTATAAATAAATAAAGCTTTTTTAAAATTTACTTTCTGGAGCTGGAGTCTTAACTGACTAGCAGAGCACTGCATGTATGAAGTTTCCTAGATCTCTGTTTGTGCAATTACCTTATGCACCACTGTTCCTGTGAGCGACCTCATCCCAGTTTCTCACCCCACAGTGACCCCAAAAATGTGACAAATTTTCTGTCCAAGATAATGCCTGAACCATTACATAGAAACATAGAATCTGATGGCAGATAAGGACCGCTTGACCCGTCTAGTCTGCCCATTTTCCTATCGAACAGATAAGCTACAGACCCTAGTTAACCAACAGCCTACTTCCTCCTACCCCCCACAAGAATTGCTTTATGTCTGTCCAATGCATTTTTGAATACCCCCACTGTTTTTGACTCTACAACCTCCTCAGGAAGGCTGTTCCATGCATCTACAACCCTCTCTATGAAGAAATACTTCCTCACATTATTTCTGAGCTGTCCCCCATCTATCTTCAAATTGTGCCCCCTAGTTCTTGCACATCTCTTTGATGCTACCCACTTGGACTTTGTTGATTCCCTTGAGGTATTTGAAAGTTTCTATCATGTCCCACATCTCCCTCCTTTCCTCGAGGCTATACATCTTAAACTCCTTTAGTCTTTCTTCATATGTCTTCTGTTGCAGATCCTGCACCATTTTGGTTGCCCTCCTCAGGACAGCCTCCACTCTGTCTATGTCTTTGCGGAGATGCGGTCTCCAGAACTGGACACAGTACTCCAGATGTGGTCTTACCAACTGTCTGTACAGAGGGCCAACAACTTCCTGTTTTCTACTGGTGATGCCTCTCCCTATGCATCCCAGTATCCCCCAGTCCTCCTTACTGCCTTCCTCATATTGCTGGCCCACCTTTAGGTCATCTGATATGACTACCCCAAGGTCCCTTTCCATTTTTGTTGTTGTCAGCATCTCACCCCCATTGTGTACTCTTCCCTGGATTTTGTTTCCCAGGTGCACTACTTTGCACTTTTATGTTGAATCTAAGCTGCCATACATTTGACCATTCCTCCAACCTTGCCAAGTCCCTTTTCATCCTTTTCCACCCCACCTTGCATATCAACCGTTGCAGATCTTTGTGTAATCTGCAAGAGACATACTTTTCCTTCCAGTCCTCTGCAATGTCACTTATAAAGATATTAAAAGGACCAGCCCCAGTACTGAACCCTCACGGTACCCCACTAGTAACTCCCCTTTCTTCACTGTGAACTCCATTTACTATTACTCTCTGTGTCCTGTTGTCTAGCCAGTGTTTTACCCAGGCTACCACCCTGGGACCCACGCCCAGGCTGGCTAATTTGTTTATTAATCTTTTGTACGGGACTGTGTCAAATGTCTTGCTAAAGTCTAGGTAGGCCATGTCCATGCTCTGCCATAGTAATAAGAATTTTGATTACGTAAACTGATATGAATTCAGAAAAAGTATACCAAATGAGCAAAGAAAGCTTCAGGTTCATAAACAGTCTGTTTGCAATTTATCACAATTATTTTGTGTTTTATGCTGTGTTATGTTGTGGACAACAGGACTGTGCTGACTGGGCAAAACGTTTTGCTAAATTACACAATGCATAGCTATTATCTGAGAAACTAGTTTTCCTTTTTTGTTTACTATAATTTTCCTGACTATGAATAATTTTGTTTGACGCACATTCTTCTTCCTAATTTATTTATTTATTTATTTTATTTATTTTTTATTTATTGTTGAGATCAGTTTTACAACCTTTGAGTCAAAGACTTGTTTACAAAGGTACCTCGTCAAAAAAAGGGGGGAGACAACAATAGAGTGAGGTTAGGACAGGGATGACGAACAGGTTAGATACATAAAATATACATTTGGAGAGTGCAGACAGCGAAGCTGTACTGGAGCAAACTTGTGTAAGGTACTAACATTGGTAAAACAACAGGAGATACATTATTCAATTTAACAACATGTCACAAACTAATATGTAGAGTTAAAAGGACCGGAAGGCGAGGGGCTTGAAAAGGTTAGAAGGGACGGCACAGGGCAGCTACATTTACAGCATCGGTTGTCAATAATATGCTGGCGGAGGCGATTTTGAAGCGGCCAATACCCGGGATCTTAGAGATGGTTTCAGGAAGGAGTTAAACCAGGACGGGGCTAGGTGATGGAAAGATCTTTGGCAGAGGTCCTTGCTCTGGAGCGTTGAAGGTGGCTGCGGCGGGCGCACGGGTTGGCAGGGACCTAGCAGCCTGCAAAGGTCCAGAGACCCCAGGAGGGCAGAGACCTGACATGGATTTTTTGGCCAGTAGGCAGGTTTGATATTTCAGTCTTACCTCAAGAGTGAGTATTTTTTGTGGCGAGTATAGCAGACAGGTGTGGGTTCTGCTGTGGGCACTGTAAGGAGCCTACAGGCTTTGTTGATAGAGATCTGGACTTTGGATAAGGCAGGCGTCCAGCAGCAGCGTAAACAGAGTCCGTAGTCAGCCAGTGATAATACCGATGGGGTGATGGCTAGTTTAAGGCGGGTTCGGAGACAGTCTTTGTGGCGGTGAGAAGACCGATCCTGGAGTTCATTGCAGATGCCAAAGCTTTAAGGTGGGCGTGGAAAGTAAGGCCGGAGTCAAAGGTGATGCCCAGGTACTTATAGGATGAAACCTGCTCCAGAGGGAGGGGCATGCTGGTGGTGATGTGGAGGGGAAAGTCCCTGGCATTGTTTTGCCGATGAGAAAATAGCATGGACTTAGTTTTCTTTAGGTTCAGGACTAAGCGGTGATTATTGAACCACTTTTCGGTTTGGAGGAAGGCGCTTTGCAGCATGATTTGGAGTGGGAGTGGGTCAGGTGTGATGCAAGCATAACAGCGTCATCAGCATAGGTAATATTTTACTGGAACAGGAGCTGGGGAGGTGTTCAGGAATAGGCTGAAAGGGTCGGCCAAGGATGGAGCCTTGGGGACACCGAGTGTACAGGAAGGTAGGAGGAGGGATCCCATTTAGCTTGACTCTTTGGGACCTGTTGTGTAGGTAGCTTGCGAACCACTTCAGGGGGCCGGCTGCGAGACCCAGTATGCTAAGGGAGTTTAGTAGCAGGGGGTGGCACACTGTGTCGAAGGCCTTGGACAGGTCTATAAAAACCGCCCCTGCGAGATGACCTTTGTCAAGTGCTGAGTGAATGTGGTGGGAGAATTCCAGAAGGGCAGTGGATGTGCTATGGCCAGGGCGAAAACTGTGTTGCTCTGGACAAAGAAGGTTGTAGTTAGTAAGATATTCCGAGAGCTGTGTGTTCACTATTTTTTCTAAGGCTTTGGATGGGGGGGAAGGATGGAGATGGGCCTGTAGTTATTAGGCAGAGTGCGGTCCCCAGACTTGTGGATGGGGGTTACTTCAGCTTGCTTCCAGGCCTTAGGGAATTGGCCGAGGCATAGGATTTGTTAATGATAAGCTCAAGGGTAAAGCATGACATCCAGCACGAGGCTAAGTATCCTGGAGTCAAGAGGGTCATTGATAGGGTTCTAGAGGCAAGAGATTTTATTAAGAAAGGTTTGGCATCGTGGGGTGAGATCATTCGGAAGTGGAATTGTGGCCTGGAAATGGGAGCGTGGTGGGTTTGGCAACGGGTCTGAAAAATGGGCCGGAGGACGGCACTAAGGTCAGTGAAGGTTTTATTAAGGCAGTCAGCAATACAGGTGGGGTCAGTCGAGACAGTCCATTTATGACAATCTGGGATGGAGGGGGAGCGGGTCTTACCATTTAAATCTTTAATGTTGTCCCAGAAAGCTCTGGACGAGCCCCAGGAGGATGTCAACGCAGCCTGGTAGAATTTAGCTTTAGCCTGCTTGATTGTCCAGGTGCATTGATTGAGCTGTCCTGTAGGCTTGCCTGTCAGCAACCCTACCGAGTCATTAGCTAAGTGCCAGAGGTTATCTCTCTTTTAGTTGTTGGATCAGTGCAGGAGTTATCCATGCAGCAGTCCGTTTTTATCCTAAGAGTGTTGAGGGTGCATACAGATCACAGGCGTGGTTGAAGGCCGTGGAGAGGTAGGTTAGGGGCAGAGTTAACGTCAGGGCGCTGGCCAATGGGGACCAGTCGATATGGGCGAGGTGGCGTTTGAGGTTGGCAAGACCTCGGGAGAAACAGCGGCGGGTCCTGCTGTAGCCCAGGGCTGAGGGTGAGGGAGGACCAGAAGCAGATGACAGGGGAGTGGTCACTGAGTGAGTCCGCAAGGACTTCAACGGAGACTATTTTATGAGGTCGGTTAGAGAGGATGACGTCCAGGAGGGAGCTAGTTCCTGTTACTTTGTTAAGTCTAGTAGGCTGAGTGACCATTTGGGACAGGTCAAGGGCTGCAAGCTCATTCTTCAAATTATCAGCCGACGGGCTGAGCCAATTGGAATTTAAGTCACCCATAATTAACTGTTCGGCTTTCGGGGGTAAGGTAGCCAGGTAGTCAAGGAGAGAGGTGCACGAGGTTTTTGTTAGACCCGGGGGTAGATAAGCTGCAGTTAGATAGGCGGACCGCATCCAGGGTAGGTTGTGACTTTTAAGGTGATGGCTGCCCTATGGTTTAGCTCAGGATTGGGAGGGGCAAGCCCGAGGACCGAGTTATAAGCAGATAGCATCACCCTCTCCACGCCTGCCCATCACATCGGCCCTGAAAATGGTAAAACCAGGAAGGAGATGGCAGAGACAGGCGTGAGGAGGAGAGCCAGGTTTCAGCAAGCAGGAGAATATCCGGGGTGTTGGGTGACCCAAAATTGGAGGGCTGCAGTTTTCTTGGAGACTGCATATATTAATGAAGGCGATTGAGGCCTTTGCCATCTGTGGGCAGAGGCGTGGCTGGGATGACAGGCCAGGGTTTGGGTTCACATTGCCGGAAAGCAGGAGCAGCAGGAGAATTAGGTGCCTCGCATGGTGTTTGTAGCTGGCGGGGGTGCATGTGGCCCGACGGACCTCGCCTGGGAGGAGCAGGGGATAGGAAGGGAGAGAACAACTGAGGGTGCTAGCGGAGAGGTCCACTTGCAGAGACACAATACTGAGAGTAGCACATGGGTGGTTGGTGGGTGGGGTGGCGGGTAGTCCAGGGTACGGGAGGATTTGGGGGATGGATAGAGGGTAGGTGTGGGTAATCCGATGGGGAAGCAGGGAATTGAGAGTGGGGCAGTGTGCTTTGGTTGGGGGCAGGTTAGTGGGGGTATAGAGGGGCAGAGAGAGAGCATAGGGTGCTGTAGCAGGAGGAGAGCCAGCATAGCAAGGACCATGCTTGAGTGAGACATTTCCCAATATAGAGCAAGAAGTGAGGGCAGGTTCCCTCTAGTGCTGGAACGATATAACCAGCAAATGGGAAAGTAGGCTGATTGGTTTTTGCGCCTCATGTGACAAAGAAAAAATACTCTATATAAGGGAGAGCCGAGCAAGGGTGGCGGTGGGGGCGGCGGGGTTTTTCAGAGCACTGACTGCAAATGAACAGAGGGTGACGTAAGCCTAGTGAAAAAGGCGCCAAAAGCTGCGTTTCAAAAACAGAGCCGAGTTTCCAGCAGAGTGTCCACAGGTAGGCTGGCTCACTGACTGTCGCGATTTTTTTTTTTTTTTTTTATATTTATTTCCCAGGCAGAGTTTACCTTAGCGGGAGGCCCTCGCGACCATGGCTCCTCGGGGGTGGGGTGTCCTGGCGGCAGGAAAGTCTGCAGGGAGGGCAGTTCCAGCTTTGCCTCGCGACCCAACGGCCCCTCGGGGGTGGGGTGTCCTGGTGGTGGTTGCAGGCTCCAGGAGGGCACTTAGTGCAGCCCTCGCGACCTCCAGCTCTCGGGAGGGGGAGATCTGTTGGAGAAAAGAGGCAGAGGTTAAGTAGGCAGGCGGGGAGTAGCGACTAGGGGCGGCAGCAGGCGGGGAGTTTGCTGCTGAGATGCGATGGCAGAGGCTAAGATAGGGATATGCTGCAGTGAGTGCTTAAATTAAATTACGTGCAATACAGAGGTTCAGAGAGGAGAGAAAAGAGCAGGCTGGCAAAAATACAGGCAGGGAAAACAGTTCACATAAAGCAGTACTTGAGGCTCATAAACAAAGCTCTAATATAGCAGGCAAAACAGTGCAAAAACAGGAACATCCACAATAAATTCATCCAGTCCCAGAAATGCATATGGTGTACCAATTCATCGGGGTTTTCCAGAGCACGCACTGCAAATGAACAGAGGTGAGCGAGCCTAGTGAAAAAGGCGCCAAAAGCCGCTTCAAAACAGAGCCGAGTTTCCAGCAGAGTGTCCACAGGTAGGCTGGCTCACTGACTGTCACGATTTTTTTTAATATTTATTTCCCAGGCAAGATTTACCTTAGCGGAGGGGCCCCTCACGACCAAGCGGCTCCTCGGGGTGAGGGTGTGTCCTAAGCAGGAAAATCTGCAGGGAGGGCAGTTCAGCTTTGCCCTCGTGACCCAACGGCCCTCGGGGTGTGGGGTGTCCTGGTGGTGGTTGCAGGCTCCAGGAGGCACTTCTAGTGCAGCCCTCGCGACCTCCAGCTCCTCGGGGAGGGGGATAGATCTTAGCGGAGGGCCCTCGCAACCAACGGCCTCGGGGTGGGGTGTCCTGGCGGCAGGGAAAGTCTGCAGGAGGGCAGTTCCAGCTTTGCCCTCAGACAATGGCTCCTCGGGGGGTGGGGGGTGTCCTGGTGGTGGTTGCAGGCTCCAGGGAGGGCACTTCTAGTGCAGCCCTCGCAACCTCCAGCTCCTGGAGGGGGATAGATTCAGCTGGTGCCCCTCGCGACCAATGGCCTCGGGTGGGGTGTCCCATGGGCAGGGAGGGCAGTTCCAGCTTTGCCCTCGCTGACCCAACGGCCTCGGGGTGGGGTGTCCCAGTGGTGGTTGCAGGCTCCAGGGAGGGCACTCTAGTGCAGCCCCTCGAATCTCCAGCCCTGGGGAGGGGGAGGATCTTGCTGGAGGGCCCTCGCACCAACGGCCTCGGGTGGGGGTGTCCAGGCAGGGGAAAGTCTGGCAGGAGGGCAGTTCCAGCTTGCCCTCGCGACCCAACGCCCCTCGGGGTGGGGTGTCCTGTGGTGGTTGTAGGCTCCAGGGAGGGCACTTCTAGTGCAGCCCTCGCGACCTCCAGCTCCTCGGGGGAAGGGGGATAGATGAATAAAAAATAATAAAAATAAAAAATAAAACTAATAAATAATAACTAATAAAAACTAAAAAAAAAATAATTAATAAAAAATAAATGTCATTAATTAATAATGGTTCAGATGTTATCTTGGACAGAAACGTTTGGGGATACTGCGATCAAGCTCATAAACGTTTATCACACGCAGTACCATTACTAATTCTGCCTGGTCTGTTTATTTCCAAAACCTCTGAAGCTTTAAGTGCAACACTTTGTCTAATGTCCAATACTGACACTGTAGAGCAGTGTTTAAGAGATAAGGTACTATACTGTTCAGGTGCTGTCCTTCCAAAGAGATGTTAAACCAAGGTCCCTTCAGCCCATCTCTGATGGCTATCAAAGCAGACATTAAAGAGCCCATGGCAGGTGATTTTCCCTATTGTCCTGACCAGCATCCTCACTCTCAATAAAACGGTTCCCACCAATGAAGATCCTATATATAAAAACTAGAAGGGACATCACGTGTAAAAAAACCGGGTTTTCATGCCGCCATATGCAAGTGGCCTGTACTGTTTGTATGGGGCTATTATACAAATGATTGGAAGGGTCATGTGATGACCCCAGTAACTTCTATATATAAATAACTTTTAAGCTTTTAATTTTTAAGCTGAGTGGCAACCATATCACAAGGGGGCACAGTCTTAAGCTGGAGGGTGGAAGGTTTAGGGGGGAGGTCAGGAAGCACTTCTTTACAGAGAGGGTGGTGGACACTTGGAATGAGCTGCCGGAAGAGGTCATCTCGTTGAAGAGGGTGGGCAGCTTTAAGAGAGGCTGGGACAGGCATAGGGGGATGGTAAGAATCGTGGGTAGGGAGGATGGGAGAAGTGGGGAGGGAGGGCAGGGACATTAGCTCAAGTTGTGGACCCTATCATACAAGCAGACTTGACAGACCAAATGGCCTTCTTCTGCTGGTCTTTTTTGTATGTTTGTATATATATATATATATATATATATACACATTCCCACTACCTGAAAGAGCTCTTGGTGCCTTACTGTCCTGCCCGTTCTCTTAGCTCCTCTGATGAGGGATTGCTAGAGATTCCCGAGGTCGTCTAAGATATCTGGAGGTAGATCTTTTGCCTATATGGCACCAACCCTGTGGAATTTCTACCTCACAGATACGATTTAACTGTTGAAAGTTTTAAAAACAATTAAAAACTTTCCTTTTTGCCTTGGCATTTGCTGATACATAATGAGTAAGTGTACTGTATGGTTGTTTGATTTATTGTTTGAAATGTGATTTTACTTGTTTTAGTGTAAAAGCGCCCTGAGCTTGGGAAGGGCGCTTAATATAAATAAAATTTTACTTACTTACTTACTCTATTGTCCCACCCCCCGTAATACAGCTGGAAATGAGTCGTCACAGGTTGGTGCCTTTCCTTTATATATTTGTAGTTTTTGACCAGGAAAGGCACACTGAGCACTGACCACTCATTTCCAGCTGCTTTCTGGGGAGTAGGTTCCAAGGATCTGCTTTACTAAGCAAGGGAAGGCTGGCCAGGATACTGGGAGAATCCCCAACTCTTATGTTAGGTGCCATGGGATCTTCAACCACCTGGATGGCCAGCAGCGAATGGCAAAAGGGACACCAGTTTAACAACACATCCACAGGATGGCACCTCAACAGTGTAGCACCTCCACCTAGTGCTGCACTACAGTGTCAGAATGGTGTATTAGCCCAAGTCCCTGGTGTGGGACCAGAACCCACTACCTTCCATCCTCAGAGGCAGGCATGCAACCTACATTATGGTTGCTTAAGAACTTATCATAACAGTAGATCTTCAAGAGTTTCTCTTGCAGCAGGTCATTACACATGGGATTACAGCTGCAGGCATCATTTCCTCTGGATGATTTCTCAGCAGTCGACCCTGGGACCTCCTCCAGCACTACCATGTTGTGTCTACCTAGCAGGTATAAAAGGGGAGGTCCCAGCTACTCCTCAGTTCTTTCCCATTCTAGCAATCGAATGTGAAAACATATCCTAGGCCTCCGATGGGAACCAAGGAGGGAAATCAAGGCAGCAGCTCATGGAGTTGTAAAAGACAGGAGCAAGGAACCTTTCTGAAGTACCAGCAAGGGGAAAAGAGGGGGGGGGATGCATGGCCTGCTGCAAGACATACTTTTGAAGATCTACTGTTAAGGTAAACTTCTTATGCAACCGTACTATCTTCCTCGAGGCAATCTCTTGCAGCAGGTCATTAAACATGGGAAGATTCCCAAGCAGTTATTATATCAAGTGGGAGGAGGAAGCGAATCATTAGGGCTTTAGGACAGAAGGCCTTGTAGAACAGCCTGTCCAAAAATGGCCTGCTTTTTAGAAGCGATATCTAGACTGTAATGTCAGGTGAAGGTATGTACAGTAGACCACACAGCGGCTTTGCAAATATCTAAGGCAGAAACGGTCTGGAAACATGCCATAGAGGCAGCCATGCCTCTGGTAGTATGGAGTTTTACAATCCCTTGAGAGGTTTGTCATATTTTGCAGAGATAAACATAATGCAGTTAGCCAACCATGTGGACAAGCACTGCTTTGAAACACTAACACCCTGGTTTCCAGGGGCGAAAGAAACAAAAAGTTGCATGTGTAATGCGGAGAAGGTAAATGCTCAATGTTCTATGCATGTCGAGAGTATGAATTTGTAGGCTCCGCAAAGTACACTGGTAATTGAATGGTCTGATTTAAAGTAAATTCAGAAACAACCTTTGGCAAAAACGACAGGTTAGTGCATAAAGACACCCAGTCGTTATGAAAGTGCAGGTATGGAGGTTTTCACATTAGTGCGTGTAACTCTGAGACATGCCTGCCTGATGTAATGGCAAATAAAAACATAGTTTTGCAAGAAAGATAACAGAGGTTGCTGGATGCAGTGGGTTCAAATGGACTCGTAGTCAATTTTTCAAGAACAAAATTCAAATCCCACACAGGGACTGGATCCTTGATAGGGGGATGCAAGTGTAGAATACCTTTTAAAAAGGTTCGAATCAAAGGTAACTGGGACAAAGGGATGTTGTCCAGAGGTACATGAAATGCAGCAATGGCTGAAAAGTGGACTTTCACAGAGGAATAACTTAGTCCACCCTCTGACAAGGAGAGCAAATAATTTAACATGCGCTGAGGGGAACACTCATAAGGATTGAAGTCCAGTGTGGACACCCAAATAGAGAAGTGCTTCCACTTCATGGAACAGAAAGATGGAGTAGATGGCTTCCTAGCAGCCAGAAGAACTTCCACCACCTTTGGGGACACCCAGTACCATGAAAGGACTACGTCCTCAGGAGCAAGGCATGCAGATGGAGGGAGCAAAGGTCTGGGTGTAGCAGGGAGCCATGTGCCTGGGATTGCCTCGAGGAAAGGAGGGAGACAGGGGACATGATAGAAACTTTCAAGTACCTCAAGGGAATCAACAAAGTCCAAGAGGGTAGCATCTTTTAAAAAAAGAGGTGTGCAAGAACAAGGGGGCACAATTTGAAGATAGAAGGGGGGCGGCTCAGAGGTAATTTAAGGAAGTATTTTTTCACAGAGAGGGTTGTGGATGTATGGAACGGCCTTCCAGAGGAGGTTGTGGAGTCAAAAACAGTGGTGGAATTCAAGCATGCATGGGACAGTCATAAGGCAATTCTAGGGGGTGAGGGTAGGAAGAAGTAGGCTGCTGGTTAACTAGGATCTGCAGCTTATCCATCAGGTAGGGAAATGGGCAGACTGGGTGGGCCAAGCGGTCCTTATCTGCTGTCAAATTCTATGTTTCTATGTTAAAGCCTGGCAAACTGGCAGAGGGATGGGATCCGGTTCTGAGAGCTGTAGAAGTAGAGGGAACCAAATCTGGCTTGGCCAGAATGGTGCTATGAGAATCATAGATGCCCCATCCTGGACCAGTTTGAGTAGTACTCTCTGAATAAGCGGAAAGGGCGGGAAGGCGTAAACTAAAAGAAATCTTCCTGTCCAGGAAAGAGATAATGTGTCTCACCACACAGGGCCAGGACCTCGCATGAGAGAGCAGTAAAGTGACAGTTTTGCATTTTGCAGAGAGGCAAATAGGTCCAACTCCGGTCGGCCCCACAGGTGGAAGATATTGTTCAGAACTTCGGATAAGATTTCCCACTTGTGGGCCTGGGCAGTGGTCCGTCAAGGTGTTGGACACCCCAGGGATGTGTACTGCCAGAAGATGGATATTTCTCTGGATCGCCCAATACCACACCCTCATCGATTCTCTGCAGACAGGGTAGGAATTTTATTTATTTATTTGTACATCAGTTTACAACCTTTGAACCAGCGGCTCGTTTCCAAAGGTACCTCGTCACAAAGAGGACAAGTACAGTACAACATTTGGTTACATCATTGCGGTTACAGTTTTGCTAGATACAGGCAGTTATTTCTTTGTTACAATATGTGTGTCACAGGTTTGGTATTCACAAGCTATTACAGTTATTTGGGTACAGATTGAGAGGTAAAGCATACATTGGTAATGCGGATAAGAAGTCTTGAGCAAAGACTGCTAGAGGTAAACAATTCAGGGGGCTAAGGGACATGGTTGGTGATTAGTTTGGGTGAGGAGCCAATCAGAGAATTTTGTCAGTTAGTTTAGGTGAGGAGCCACTCAGAGAGTTTTGTCAGGGCATAGTGAGCTAGATCACCTAGAGACAAGCACAGCTACGCATGTTAAACACCTGACTCCGAAGTGAGATTTTGAAGTGGGAGATTGTAGGGGTATCAGAGATGGAGGTGGGGAACAGTATTGTACCAGGAGGGAGCTCTGTAACAGAAGGACCTTTGTCCATGTATGGTCCTGTACCTAGGGACTAGCAGGGTGGCCTTGGAGGAGGTACGAGTTTGGACTAAGGGTTGTGCAAGGTGGATAGAGGCTGTCAGTCCAGGCGGGAATAGTCCAAGGAGAGTTTTTTTCATTATGAGGCAGGTTTGGTATCTGAGCCGTTCGTCCAGATTAAGCAGCCTAGCCATGTTATATAGCTGGCAGGTATGTGTTAGCCTAGGGGCTCCCGTAATTAACCTACAGGCCTTATTCAAGGTGAGTCAGATTTTATTGAGGGCGGTCGTGTCCACAACACCATAGACTGGCAGGCCATAGCCCACAAGGGACATTATTGAGGAGGTGACTGCTAGTCGGAGGGCATCGGGGGGAGGCAGTGCTTGTAGCAGTAAAGGATACCTAGCCGAGCATTTGTAGCAGAGGCTAGATTATCTATGTGGTTGTGGAATGTGCGGGCTGAGTCAAAGGAGACCCCGAGGTACTTGTACAAGCGGACTAGATCGAGAGGATGCTTGGAACCAAGGAGGATGCGGAGTGGGAAAGTACCGGATTTGTTTTGGGGATGGGCAAAGAGCAAAGTTTTTTTTTTTTTTTTAGATTGATTACAAGTCTGTGTTCTTTGAACCAGGCTTCAGCATCATTAAAGGCTTGTTGCAAAGAGTCTTGTAGGGAGTTGGGGTTTCGGTTGGTGGCGAAGATGACGGCATCATCTGCACACAGCAGGATTTTACCAGTGCAAGCTTTGGGGAGGGTGCTGAGATAGAGTGAGAAGAGAAGAGGACCAAGAATGGAGCCCTGGGGGACACCTGAGCGGATAGGACATGTACTGGAGAGGGTTCCATTAATTTTAACACGCTGAGAGCAGGCAGACAAGTAGCTGGAGCACCAGGAGACCAGGCCAGTGGCAAAGCCAGTGCAGCTGAGGGCATCCAGCAGGAGTGGGTGGGAGACAGTGTCGAATGCCTTTGAGAGGTCAATAAACACTGCCCCAGCTAGTGAGCCACAGTCCAGGTAGTAATGAAGAAAATTTGAAAACTCTATAAGGGCAGTGCTAGTACTGTGACCTGCACGGAAACTGTGTTGTTCATGGCAGAGGATGTTGTATTTGGTCAGGTAATCCATAATTTGGGTAGCCACCAGTTTTTCTAGGGCTTTGGAGAGGGGTGGGAGGATGAAGATTGGCCGGTAATTCCCGGCTCCGGACCTGTCACCTCCTTTGTGTATAGGCGTAACTGTGGCAGTTTTCCAGGCTGAGGGGAATTGCCCCAGGCAGAGGGACTTATTGAGCAGGGTAGTTAGTGGGGCAAGGACCTGATCCAGAACCCAGCGGAGGATACTGGGGTCCAGGGAGTCATTGCCAGTACTATTGCTCTTTAGAGCTTTAAGCAGGTGTGGCCTGTCTTCCTGGGCAGTTACCCTGCATAAGTGGAAACTAGGATATTGAATGACTGGGGCAGGTAGGGAGGGTCAAAGAAATCTCTAGGGAGGACCGAACTAAGGTCCGTGAAGGATGAGTTGAGAAAGTTGGCTATGCGGGCAGGATCGGTGGAGATAGAGCCTTCAATGGTGATCTGAGAGGGGGGTTGGGAGCGCACGCTCCCATTTAGTTATTTAATGTTGCCCCAGAAGGTTCCCGCACTCCCCCAGGAGGAGGTAAGTGCGGCCTGATAGTGATCAGTTTTTGCTTTTCTGATGGCCCATGTGCATTTGTTTCTTGTGGCATTGTAAGCCTGTCTGTCCGCCGACCGGCCTGTTTCAGAGGCCAGGTGCCAAAGGATATCCCTGTGTTTGAGCAGTTGTAGCAGGGCAGGGGTAACCCAGGGGGCATTATGAACTTTGGTTCGGACTGCCGTAATGGGTCTTGAAATGTCAGAGCTTTGTTGAGGTTAGGGGAGAAGGTAAAGGGCAGTATCTACACCAGGGGCATGGTGTATGGGAGACCAGTTAATTTGGGCAAGATGTTGCTTAGGGCCTTTTAGCCCACCTGGTCTGAGAAGCCGACGTAGAGTGGGATGAGCCGTGGGTTTGGGATTGGGGGTGACCCAGCGGAAAAGGATAGGAGAGTGGTCACTAAGAGAGTCTGGAAGGACCTGGGTATCATGGATTTGTTGAGGGCGGTTGGTGATGACCACATCTAGCAGGGTGCTGGTACCTTTCTTTGTATTAACTCTGGTGGGTTGGGAAACTAGTTGGGACATGTCTATGGTTACGAAAGAGTCACTGGTGGTGTTGGCGGATGGGCTGAGCCAGTTTACATTCAGGTCACCCACAAGGATTTGGTCAGCTGTGTGAGGTAGGGTTGAGAGATAATCAGTTAGCGAAACCAGTGCCAGAGTTTGTTTTTTGGGGGGAATGTAGGCAGTGGTGAGATATAGGGGACCGCTGGAGGTGTCAGGGGTTAGTTTGAGGGTTAGGGCCTGCTCCCCATATGCCAGAACAGGAGCAGGGAGTGTCTGTCCAGTGAGACAGTCCCTGGTATAGATCGCACAGCCCCCCCCACCACCACCTACATGATCCTCCCAGTAGAAGGAGTACCCTGGAATGGAGACAAAGGAGTCTGGAGTGGATTTTGATAGCCAGGTTTCCACCAGCGTAATGACATCTGGTCTATGCAATGTGACCCAACATTGGAGGGAATCAAATTTTTTCAGCAGGCTGCATATATTCATAGATGCTATGCAGAGCCTGGGTGACCCTGCTGGTGGACTAGAGTGGGCTGGGCCTGGGTTCGGATGTATATTGCCTGTCAGGAGTAGTAGAATAACCACAGCCCTGGCCAGGGGACAGTAGAGGGCAAGCTTTCGATAGATATGTCGTGGAGAGGAGGGGAGCTTCTGAGCACAGGGAGTGGGCAGGGTTTTCCAGGCTGTGAAAGTGAGGACGATAAGTCTCCAGTGTGCGCCTGAGGAAGCAGTAGGGTTATGGCTAGGGGGAGGGTGTTGTAGGCTGGGGCAGATGAAGAGAGTAGGGTGGGATTGTACTAGCTCTGGAACAAGAGCAGGATCTAGTGCCAGTGTGCCTGGGGGGTGTCAGGTAGGTGGGACAGCGGTGTCAGGGTAAGGATGAGAGGGAGGCATTTTAGTAAGAGGTGGGCTAACATATTGCTAGCGGTAGCAGCAGGGTGGTAAGTTGAAATTGTTTTGTTTCCCTCAGCAAGTGTGGATGCCACTTTGGATTAGTGGTAATGACACGGACTCTGGTGGACAGGGTGCCAGGTTCAAGACCAACTCAGGGCAGTTGGAAAAGGGACCTGGGTGAGAGCCGTGTTCCATGTTCTGGGGCCAGAAAGCAGAGTATGTTTGGGACCAAAAAGGGGTGCGCAACAGCGACTCCTAGTGGTCACTCAGTGCAGGCTCAGTGGTGATGGCAGGAGGTCTGAGTGTGGGCTAACTACAGAGTTGGGTGTGGGAGGAGGTGTGGGCAAGGGTTCTGTAGGAGACGGGAAGAGGAATAGGTAGTTTGAAGGGATCCGGGAAAAGAAGGTCACTCAGTGTGGACTTGAGGATGAATGGCAGGTCTGAGAGTGGGCTAGTTTCAGGGTTGGGTGTGGGGGGTGGTGTGGGCAACGTAGCTGAAGGAGAAGGGAAGAGGGATAGGTAGTTTGAGGGGATCCAGGAAAACAGGGAGGAGGCTTTCTGGGAATAGATGAGCTTGAGGCAGGATCTCAGGGTCCCTCTAGTGGCTGGCAGGTATAACCTGCAAATGGAAAAATGAGGACTTAGTATTTCAGACAGCAGGAAGTGATGTCATCAGGCAGGGCCTATAAAACAAAGGATGACCCTTGGTGGGTGGGGCAGTTGATGTGTGCAGTGTGTTAATGGGCTAACCCCTCCCCTCACAAGGGTGCTGGTAGAGGTTCTTTAAATTACCTCTTCTCGGCACCCGTGACTGTTCCCAGCTCTGTAGGTTCGGGCAGGCGCTGGCTGGAATGTGTGCCTCCTTGCTTGTTTAGGTAGTGAACCACTGTAGAACTGTCTGATTGCACTTGATCTAGGTGGGGGAGGTGAGTTTTGAATGCCTGTAAGGTGTAGAGAACTTCTCAGCTCCAAGACATTGCTGTGGAGGTGGGCCTCCACTGGCATCCAAGATCCCTGGGACCTGATGTGCAGGAGATGAACACACCACCTATCAAGGAGGCATCTGTAGTCAGAATAAGACTCAGGACAGGAGAATGGAATGGCATGCCTTGCATTAAGTTGTCTTTGGACTTCCACCATTGTAGAGCCAGGGAAGACATCAGGACTGGGGCATCAAAATCATCCTCCTTCTGGTCCCACTGGACTTTGATGGACCACTAAAGGACCCTCATATTTAACCTGGCATTGGGGACCATCAGTATTGTGGCCGCCAAATGCACCAGGAGGCGGAGGTAGTCTTGTGCCGAGAGGAATCTGCTGGACTCTAATCTGCATGCCAAAGTAATCAGGGCATCCACTCAAGCTATAGGCAGATATGTTTTCCCTTGGAGGTGTCTAACATGGATCCAATATACTGAAGGCGTTGTGCAGAGTCCATTTTGGACTTCAAATAGTTTACCGCTATCCCCACCTGGGTGAACAATTGCAGGATTCGAGAAAGCATGGGCAACAGCTGTTGGCTGGAGGACACGTTCAGGAGCCAGTCATCCAGGTAGGGAAAGATAGAGAGACTGTCCTTGTGGAGGGCTGCTGCGACCACCGCTAGGCATTTTGTAAATACCCTCGGGGCTGAGGAAAGGCCGAAAGGGAGGGCTCTGAACTGGTAATGATGACCCTGAAACACGAAACGGAGAAACCACCTGTGGACCGGGTGCATCAGGATATGGAGGTATGCTTCCTTCATATCCAGAGAGCAGAGCCAATCTCCTGTATTCAGCAAAGGGAGAAGTGTTGGAAGAGACACTCTCTGGAACTTTTGGGGTGTGATGTAGAAGTTGAGGCACCTCAGATCCAAAATGGGGCATAAATCCCCCACCCATTTGGAAACCAGGAAAAAGTGGGAGTAAAATCCCGCACCCTTCTGAGGAAGAGGAACTGGTTTGATAGCCTTTTTTGAGATCAAAGCATCGACTGCAGTCCATAAGACCAATGCTTGGTCTGGGGGGTAGTAAGAGACCCTGGATGGCAAAGGAAGAGGTATTTCAGTGAACTCCAGTGTGTGACTTATCGAGATCAATTGCAGGAGCCACTGGGTAGAGGAGACAGCTTGACACCCTTGCAGGTGCAGGGAAAACCTGCCCCTGATGGTTGTGGGTAGGGTCTCCAGTCCCACGACCAGGTGCAGACCTTCAGGCTGAATGCTGGCCCTGCTGGGGGGCAGCAGGGACATAATGGGGTTTCTGAGAACTTCTAGGATCTGACAATTGTAACTGAAGTTTTCTCTTATTGGCAGGTGGTCTTTGAGCAGTGGGATGGCCCCTGTAGGGGTAACCCCTCGAGGAGCGCCTGAAGGCCATTTTGGCTTTAGAACAGTACAGGGTCTGTGCCAATTTAAGGGTATGACCCGAGTCTTGTAAGTCTATCAATATGTCTTGAGTCTGTGGACTGAACAGCTGAACCCCTTTAAAAGGAGCACTCATGACAGATTGCTATACGTCCTGAGAAAATCCTGACACCCTGAGTCAGGCGTGTCATCTGAGACACGCTCCTGCAGAGGACATTGGGGCCGAAGTGTCAACGGCATCATAAGTGGCCTTTGGCAGGTAACATAGAAACATAGACTTTGACGGCAGAAAAGGACCACTTGGCCCACCCAGTCTGCCCATTTCCCTACCTACTGGATAAGCTGCAGATTCTAGTTAACCAACAGCCTGCTTCCTGCAACCCCGCACTATAATTGCTTTGTGTCTGTCCCAAGCATGTTTGAATTCCCCACTGTTTTAGACCCAACGACCTCCTCAGGAAGGCTGTTCCATGTATCCACCACTCTCTCCGTGAAAAGAATTTCACATTACCCCTGAGCCGTCCCCCTCTATCTTTAAACTGTGCCCCTTGTTCTTACACATCTCTTTTCTGAAAGATGCTACCCTCCTGGACTTTGTTGATTCCTTGAGGTACTTGGAACGCTTCAATCATGTCCCCTGTCCCTCCTTTCATCAAGGGTATACATATTAAGCTCTCTCAGTCTCTCTTCATATGGTTTCTGATGTAGACCCTGCACCATTTTAGTTGCCCTCCTCTGGACTGCTTCCATCCTGTCTATGTCCTTGCGTAGATGAGGTCTCCAAACTGCACACAGTACTCCAGATGGGTCTCATCAACTGTCTGTACAGAGGATAATCACTTCCCTTTTCTACTTGTGATGCCCTTCCTATGCATCCCAGTATCCCCTGGCTCTCCTTACTGACTTTCACATTGCTTACCCACCTTTAGGTCATCTGATATGACTACTCCAGGTCCCTTTCCATTTTTGTTGTTGTTAGTACCTCCCCTGCTATTGTGTACTCTTCTCCTGGGTTTTTGTTTCCCAGGTGCATTACTTTGCACTTCTTTGCATTGAATCTAAGTTGCTATATGTCTGACCATTCCTCCAACCTTGCCAAGTCCCTTCTCATCTTTTCTACCCCCTCTTGTGTATCAACTCTGTTACAGATCTTTGTGTCATCTGCAAAGAGGCATACCTTTCCCTCCAGACCCTCTGCAATGTCACTTATAAAGATGTTAAAGAGGACTGGACCCAGTACTGAGCCCTAGCCCTGAGGTACTCCACTAGTAACCCCCCTTTCTCCGGAATGTGTTTCATTCACTATTACCTTCTGTGTAGGTGGTGGCATACAGCTGCCGTAGTAGACATTCTGACCGTCATCTTCTCCTGGATGGAACCTGCCGGGAGGGACTGGATTGTCGCCTGGGAGGCCTTTATATTGTTTATATTGATATTTCAGGAGATGTCCCATGTAATTAAGTATACGTAAAGTCAAGATGGCCGAGGCAAAAATCCTTTTTCCCCATAACATCCAATTTCTTAGACTCCTTATCTGGGGGCTGAGCACTCATGTACTGAGGCCTGGAGGACCTATCATGTGCGGGATTGATCACAACTGAGTCCACCTGAGGCAGAGAAATGAAATAGGAGTGATCCACTGAAGCCTGATAAATCCTATCAGCATTACGAAGATTGAAGTGAATCTTGAAAGGTTGCTTCCATGCAGCCAATATAGCCTCTCCAAAGGCGTCCACCAAAGGAGGGACAACCAGAGTGGGGCATTCTGGCATACCTAAGTACTGAGCCAATTTCTTCCTAGAAGCATCCTGCTCAGTGCCCTGGAAACCAAACGTTTTCTGGAGGTGGATCATAATGTCCAAAAACGTTGGGTCATCTGGCGGAGAACAAGGGAGCTCAGGGGTAGGTTCCTCCGAATAGAGGCAGCAGAGGAGGACTAAGAGGAATACTCATGGTCTGTGCTGTCCTGATCCTCCAGCTCAGCCAGATCCCAGTCCTGCAGGAAAGAGTCCTCCATGTCGATGTCCTGAGTGTACACACCTGGGGAGACAGAGGAAGAGCTGGCCATCTGCTTGGCCGAAGGAGGCTGGGAAGCCAAGAGGGAGCAGAGACCGGAGCTGACCCCTCTCTTGGGGAAGCGGGGTCTGAGTCAAGTCCAGGATAGTATTCACTGGAGTCTGGACATCAATCATGGCCATCTGCCCAGTGGAAGTAGCTGGGGCAGACTGGACAAAGTGAATTGGGACCACCGACAGAATAGGGGCAGGCACTGCCAGTTCAACATCCTTGTTATGCACATTCTAAAGTGTTGTTGTGCACGTTCCAAACTGCACTAAAGTAAAATCGTGGATGGCGTCAGCTTGCACAATGATTTAACTCCATCCGGCGGCAGACGTGAGCGACTAATGAGGATATATTTGTTAGCATGAATGACCATATACTATCACAAATAGGACAACCATACACAGCTCAACTTGGGTTTGAGAGGACATGAGGGACCTCTGAAGGTCCCTATGATATCCTCTTAACTCAGCAACTGTATATGCACTGGTAAAGTGGAAGTCAGTTTGACCCTCTGTTTTAAATGTTAGGGGTCAGCCCAGATAAATCATGATGTCAGATATTTGCTGGAGTGCCTCCAGGCTACATTATCAAACACTTTTTCTGCTAATAACATAGGTGCACACCATTCAATATGCAATGTCAGAACTGATGCACTGCAGATATATATATATATATACATACACACACACATATATATATATATATATATATATATATATATATATATATATAAAGGTTACTTTAGAGATGACCTCCCAGAATGGCACAACTTAGGTGCAGCACCTAGTACAGGATCTAAGGGGTATCTGTGGGTCGGGGGTTGAACACAAAACTATTATTGGAGATACAAAGACATGAGAGTGCAACACTTTAACACAAACTAACAATACTGAAATATAGATTTACAAAGCCATGGACACCTCAAGGGGCACTTTAAAGCTGTATTTACACAGCCACACTGATGTCTCTAGTGGTCAGCTCTAGCCCTGCTTCCACCGCACGGGCCGACGTTCAGGCGCATTTAGACGGCCCCTCTCAGCGCTGATGAAAGTTGCGCTGGAGAGGGGCCGTAAAAACATAGGTACAGTTTTGGAAATCCCAATAAAAACAACACAACAATGCTTTTCTTTACAGTTTCTATTATTAATTTATAAATAATTGTAACAGCTACCTAGATGACTATGGACTATACCCTATCTGCACCTCTCAAGATCATGCATACTGATATAATAGAAATACCATCTCCCTTCAGTGGCGTGTGGTTTTCTATCATATTGATTTCAAGTGGGGTTCAACTGAAAATGCAATGGATAGGAGAGATTGGTCAAGGAGGAATCACACTGATCTCTGTGATGGGCACTTTAAGTTAGTAGCTCTGTAGACAATCCATTGGCTACTCTGCAAAACAAGACAACCTGAGGTTAACTAGAGAGAAGTTGTCCAGTGTCCACCAAAGAACCCAGCCATCAAATAATGAAATAAGCACACACATACGCCTATCAGTATTGCACAGAGGGGAACAAAAGAACACAGAGCAGTACAACAGAGCCCCCTTCACTATAGCAGACCGCATGCAGCACAAGTCTGATGTTACTGCAATATTAGCATTCAATGCAGTTCTGTACTACTGCTCAAAAATAATCGGCAAAAGCACACTCACACACAGATCCAGGAAGATGCTGGGAGGGTCCGTCCTGAGCTGGCGCAAGTGATGCAGTGTGTCCACGTGACAGCTTACATTGCTCCCTCTATAACATGGCTCCAACTCTGCTGCAGCTCGGGTAGAGGACAAGGGTCGACATTCCTCGATCATGTAAATGTCCACACTGCTGCATTTGCACCCCAGTAACCTGAGCACTTGGGTTGCTGCGGTGAAAATGTGGCAGTGTAAACTGGCCTAAAAAAACATGACACATTTCAGCTTCTGGTTTACATTTTATTTATTTAGTCCCCTCCATAAGCAGAGGATAGTGATGGAGCTGTGGAACAGCCTAACAGCTGAGTTAGTGGGTGTAAAAATCATTCATGGGTTCAAGCATGCCCGGGGCCTCATAGATACTCAACAGGTAGCAGTAAAGTAGGGAGCAAGGGAAGGGCACGTGGGCCAAGAGCTGATGTCAAGGGGACAACAATCCTATTGTCATAATGTACATAGTTATACTAGTGAAAAGAGGAGGGGGCACCAAATTCAGAAAATACACAGATACATAGACGCTGATGGCAGAAAAAGGCTCTTGGCTCATCCTACCTAACTATTCTACCTTATCCTAGTGACAATCCTCCCCCTTATTACGGCCCCCCCCCTTTCCAACTAAACCCACATGCCTGTCCCTGCTTGAAGCTGCTGACTGATTTGGCCTGTACCACTTCAAATAACAGCTTATTTCATTTGTCCACTACTCTTTCTGTAAAGAAGTGCTTATGAATGCCATTTCTGAATCCCCCTGCCAGCTTTCGTGAATCTCCTCTTGCCCCTGAATTTAAACTCAGTGACACCCAGTCTATTTTTCCCATTCAGGTACTTGTATGTCTCAACACGTCAGCCCATTTCCTCTTCTTCCCAAGGATGCAATGTTCCCATCAAGACCTAATTTCTGCTAGTTCATATTACCCTCTCCAGATATTTTAGAGGGTACAAGCTAAATTATGGGGGTGCAGCTTTGCTGTTAACAGAAGTCTGTCAGGAAGAGTCCTCACTGAAGAAAACAAGAAATGATGGGGCAGTTCTGATTATCTGCCTATGCAGGTGCTGTTCTTTTCCTGCTACTGATAAGAGCCAGAGAAGTGAGTCTCATACCACTGCTATGCTGACCCTCCTCCTGCCTGCCTAAAACTTAGTAAGAACTTTGTTTTTAACCCCCCTCCCCCCAGTGTAGTGCTCAATTACCACAGCGGTGACTGCAACCCACATGAAATGTATTTATTTTACTTATTTCGTTTTTGTTGATCGGGTAAGTGCACTAGACAAATCCTGCCTATTTTAAGGCACAACCCAGGTGAGGAGGATACAGATGAATGCCAACTGACCTTGAACCAGATTAAGCTGTTGGTGATATTTTTAGTGAATGGGGGGAAATTTGGCCATGGCACCGATGAAATTCCGCTGCTCTTGTGGTAGGGGGCACTGTGCAATCCCAGTCCAGCTGTTGGTGGAGTAATGGCATCCCGGGTGGAGGAGTCTGCCTCCCTCTCCACCTGGCGTTCTGACGAGGCCAAATTAGAAAATGTTTGCGAAATTCCGTTAAGCACTAACAACGGTGAAGCGACCGAGCCAGTTATGCCACTAACTACTACAGATGCTCCTGGAGTTACGGGTAGGTTTGAAGATCGACAAGCTTACCTACTAGTGCTGCTGGAGGAAAAAGACAGGAGGATTAAGGAGACAGAAGCAAATGGGCACATTTGCATGACAAGCCTGGACGTGGTGTGAACCCATCTGCAGAATCACAGAGCAAAGTTAACCCTGTTCAAGATTTTGATGTCTCCAAAGTAAATGTTGAAAACAACATGAAAATGGACATAGAATGTCCGCAGGGAGTTGGGGGACTCCACACAGGCTATGAATGAAAATAACATCCTGGTAGACGGTACTGTGGGGGTAGAAGCGGGACAGACTTCTGAGATGGCTGAAATTGCCTCCGTAGAAAATAGAGCGTCCCCACTTCAACTACCAAATTATGATGAGCAGGTTTCTGCCTCAGGCCTAACAGTGAGTGGGAGAAGCGCTGAGACAAGTGGGGTGGACCAGAGAATCGAATATCTGCCATGGATGTCCCCGGATCAGCACTCTACTTCACAGCAGGACCCTTTAGAAATCCCCTCTTCTCTAGAGTTGGTTGACTCCCCACAATTACCGATCCCACAGGTGCCTAACCATAACAGGACTGAGGAACTGGTATATGTACAAGAAAAAGAGGTTACTGATGATCTTAATTCCTTGCCTCCTATTTTGGACTCCCCCTTTCTCCTAGAGACTATGCTCCCCGACCTGCCTCAACTAACATAGAGCCGTCAGCAAATAACATCCTTTCTGGTAACAGAGGACCAGACCCACAGCCACAAGGGGCTAAGCAGAGAACCTTTGCTGGCTTATTTTATGCTTCACCGGAGCCTTCGAAAAGATGCAATGCTGTCCGAATTAAATACCGAGGTGGACTGGAAATTTATGCAGACAGAATATATGTGGGGAGAAATTTATTGAAAGAAAGCATGGGATTTTCAGCGCACGAAATATATGCATTGATACACAGATCTGGGGATCCAAACTTCGATGCCAGTTTCAAAACTGCTGCAAGTTTAGAGTTGTTTAGGCAGCGCTACCAAGAAGTCAGATGGACACCAGAATGGGCACCTTTTATTGCTATCCCTTTATGGAAGCGAGCCTGTCGTACCATAACTGTTCTTTTTAAGAATGAGGGTGTGGCAACTGCAGGCATTCTTTACTGGCTGCGGTCAAAGTGTTCTATATTGGGACTACCTGATCCAATAATAGACTCTGAAGATATCTGGACTGGGGGTTGGCAGATCAGAATTCAACTTGCACAAAAGACTGGCAATATGCAACACCTCCCCAGTTGTTTCTACCTCAACAGAGACTGGGGATCTACATTTTATGCGGGTCAAACAAAATCATGTTTCCGGTGTGGGGCATATAATCACCTACATAATGCATGTCATCTGCTTAAATGTTCTTTATGTGGTGGCATAGGGCACTCTTCCATTGGTTGCCCCTCTCCAGTTTGCTGCAACTTATGTGATGAGACCACTCATTCCTTTCAGAATTGTCCTTGGGCCTTCCATAATAGCCCTGACAATGATGAAGACACAGAACAAAGGATGGACTGTTCAGGCTCACCCCCTCCCCTGGAATCCCAAGCAAAGAAACAAAGAGAAGGGACTATGCCAACGGAATAACAATGTATTGCCCAGCACAAATACTACACTCAGTCGTATGCCAGAGCCCAGTATTGTATCTGAGGGTGATACATTGGTAGAAGAAGAGGAAGGTCAGGCCAGTACGGACATCTCTGGGGAAGATGTCATAAATTCTTCAGTTGTTCAGCCCCCCCTTAACACCTTCCACATCTAAGGAACCAAACTTTATGCCACCACCGCGTATGGCACACTGGGAAAATCAAAAACCCAACAGAGTTACACGCAGTAGTGCACAGAGAGGGGGTACTGTTTTGAAAGACCCCAGTGAATTCATACTGCCAATGAGGAATCGCTTTTTCACACTTTCCAAGCACAAACAATGGACTGAAGAAGAGGATGATTCAGACACATCGTCGGTGGGATCCTCACAACCGGACATGCACACAGACACTGAACTTATCTCTGGGGACTCTCGATCCTCAAAAAGGAAGAAAAAGTCAAAAAGAATGACTAACAAGTCTCTAATGGAGGAAGAAGTAGGGACTTAACAGGAAAATCATTATGCCTTGCTCACTCTCCTTTGGATCTCTTAATACAAATAGTTTTAAAAACAAGAAACGCAGACACACTACCTTCTCCATATTGAGAGATCTGAAGGCAAATGTCTACTTTTTACAGGACACTAGGATCCATATGTTAAAAGAACAAAATATAGCATCAAGGGAATGGAATGTTAGGTTTGGGGTCCCCCTGAACAAACCTATATCCAATACTAGTTGGAGACTTAATGTTTCCACTTTGGAGGACCCGGGCTTCTTCCAGGGCCTATTAGAAGAAATACGAGCTAAAAGTATGGTTTAGGAATTATATGATAACCTCTTACTATGGTGGCAGGATATGAAAGCTGAGGTAAAAGCTTATTGTTGTCATTCTGCAAAGCAGGCAGCCAATACTAAGTATTTGAATTATTTGAAACTAAGGGGTAGGCTTCAGTATTTAATTTCCCAGGCTGCAGAATTAGGGGTACATCACTCAAAACAAATGAACAATATCAAATCAGACATGCGTAACTATCAGTACGATAGGGCACAGTCCCTATTTTTGGAACAAAAGTTCGGTACACAGGCGAAGGCCCAACATGTTAATCTGTATGATAGCTGTAGTCAACAGATAGATTCTAAATTCATGGAAGTTATACAGATGACAAATGGGGTTATTACAAAAACAGGTATTGAAATTGCACAAACCGTGGATGGGTATGTGTAGAATATGTCTGAACAGATTGCACCCGCTGCATCCTCTTTGGAAGAGTTCTTACATGGTTTGCACATCCCTAAGCTAGCAGAGGAGGACATCCCATTTTTGATCACCCCGATTACAAAAACTGAGCTACAATGTGCGATATCTGCAACTAAATCTGGAGTAGCCACAGGTTCCGATGGGTTACCTGGGGAATTCCATAAAAAAACTATGGAGTACCTGTTAGATTATTTATTGGATGTATTTAATGGGATTCTGTCAGGGGAAGTACCTTTACCTGTATCTTTTTCTGACAGTCTCTTAATTTTTTTGCATAAAAAAGGGGATAGAACCTCTCTGAGTAATTGGAGGCCTATAAGTCTGCTAAATGTAGACGGGAAGCTGCTGTGTAAAATTTTATGCTTAAGGCTAACACATGTCTTGAAACAAGTTATTTCCCCTGTACAGACATGTGCTATCTCAAAAAGGAACATGGTGGATAACTTAAAAATTGTTAGAAGTGTTTTTACAGCAGGACACTAAGAGTATCCTGTTCATGATAGATCAGGCCAAAGCTTTTGATGCTTTACCACATGAATACCTTTTTTTGGCGCTAAAATATTATGGGGTTCTGGATATCTTTTTATCCTGGATTAAACTGTTACACCAAAACACATCTTTATGACCAGTGGTGAATGGAAGAATGGGCAGACACATTCCAATACGAAGAGGGGTTTGGCAAGGGTGCCCTTTGAGCCCCCTGCTTTATGTGTTTGCCATAGATCTGTTACTAAGGAAATTAGAAATAACAAAAGAGATATGCCCTATTATGGTACTAGGCGAGGTAGCATTCCCCGTTGCTATGGCTTACGCTGATGATGTCACCGTTGTGGTAAAAGAAAAGCATTGGGAGAAAGAGCTTTACAAGTGGTAATAATGTTCTCTGAGCTTTCAGGACCTAAAGTAAATATAAACAAATGTGGCGGTATTGTTATACATGGACCAGTAACAGGGACGACATGCCCCATCAATGGAATAATGGTTACAAACTCCCCAGTTAAAATTTTAGGTATTACATTTGGAACACCCAACCCTGCATGTACTAATTGGGAAGAATGTCCTAATAAAGCTGAAGGAAAGGTAGACCAATGGAAATCTTACCCGATGACAAGAAAAAAAAAGGATTTATATGATAAAAACATTTACTATTCCAATATTTTTGTTAGTAGGCACCAATTTTCCACTTCCAGTTAAGTTGGAAACTAGGTTATATAATATTTTGTTTAGACTGTTATGCAGCAACAGGTTAAACCCTGTAAAGAGACTAATAACATACAGACTGATTAAGGGGGTCTGGATATGTTAAATCCTGTGATTTTTTTTTCTTTTCCATTTTTGCACACTCTAACGTGGTACCAACAGTGTTAAATAAGCAATTAGCCTTGGTTCAGTTTGGTGCAGCAAGTATGGCTTTACTGCTACAACAGTGGGAAACACAGAATTGGACCCTACATAAGAAATCTACTTTCGGGGGTCATATACACCTAGTGGATTTGTTTTCGAAAGCTTAAATCATGGCACATTACGGCACAAGACATCAGATATTTGTCAAGAAAGGAGACCTATAGGAAAATCCTTACCCTAGAAATGGGGCGTGTTTCTTGTTTTACTATACCTAGCCATGTTAGTGATAAAGAAGTTATAGCTCAACTGGTTGAGGCCTGGGTTCTTCCAAAGGTATGGGACCCACTGTGGCTATGCTGCCATGACTGCCTGAATGTGAGAGGTAATCACCACCATAAAGAAATGTCAGAACGACTATGTATCAGAACAGAATGTCAAAATCAGACAGAGACAATGTCACATTTATTTTTTGATTGTGCCTATATGTACCACTTTTGGGATATGTTAGCTAGAGAATGGAGAATGCTTCAGTTTAGACATATGACAAATGAGAGTCTTGTATATAGGCATCTTAGGAGGGAATGGTCTAAATACCACAAAGGCACGCTTAGGGTGGTTTTAGTCATGATTAAATGGGTTATTTGGCAGGTTCGATGCCAGTCTGTGTTACATCTAGTCTTATACAGAAAATTATTGCTGAAATACAGGGAATATGCAAAAAGGAAAAAACTCATACTCCTTTGCCAGCATATGAGTTTTGGTGGAGGCACTGGCCCACAGAACTAACAAGTTAATAGTAGTCACGGGATCTATTTTTCTTTTGGGTTATAGCATAGATTATTTATAGGATTGATCAAATCTGATGAATTTTTTCGTGTATAGACTAGGTTACTACTACTTAGTACTTTGGGTACATTATTGATTTAACTGTGGAAGTTGGGTATGAGGTATGATGATTACCAAATGCACATCTGTTATTGCACTGGGAAAGCTATACAGACTGTGTTTTGAGCTTATAAATGGCATTGTTGAGTTGATGTTCTCATGTATCTACGAATATTTCTCATACTAATAAAAAATTCCCCTACTCTTGTCAGTAGGGGGAGCTGCTGTTCCCATGGCTACCATTCCTTAGAGTGGTCAGTCTGCTGGTGTACCTGCAGGGGAGCAGATCCCCCTCCTTGCAGGTCTAGCTCTGGAGATTTCTAATGCTTTTCCTGAAATAGAAGTGTCTGTGGAAATGGAAACTAAAGTATCCTCGACTAGAGCGAGCCAGCAGAGCAAGGAGGACTGACTGAGACAACTTTATTTGGAAAAATGACAGTTCGTTATGTCCTTGCTCGACGCTGAACCACTAAGTACACATAGGCCACCTGAGACCATGCAAGTATCTGCTGTAGATGTACTTGCTGAATTGGTTCCTGTGGAACAGCCCACACTTTGTTTGCCAACGCCCAGTATTGCACTGCAAGAACAACTGTAGCAGCTTGACAGTTCGGGATCTACTGTCAAGCCAGCCCCAGCTGCAAGTGATGCAATAGCATCAAAGGGTGCATATGACTTACCGACCTCAGCTACTACTTCTTCAATGCTGAATGCGATACCTCCTCCTATCGCTGCTTCTACCTCTGATAGCCAGCACACAATGCCGGAACAGGACGCAAGTACTTCTAAGCTGCATAAAACTATAGTATCTGCTGGAAAAAAACTGGGACTCTTGCAAGGGTGGGCAGGGTTCTCTTTCACAATGCAATACTGGGTTTTTACAAGAGAAGTTGCCTTGGTCTTTAAAAAAATTCCCCGAAACATGCTGGCTGGAAGAAAACATCTGCAGGGCAATGGCTCCTGGACCCTAAACATAGTCCGATACTGGGGTCCACTGCTAGGAATGAACAACTGACTGGTGCTAATATTGTTACAGTGGTTGAGTCTACCCCAAATGCTTTTGCCACAGATTCAGATCTAGACCCCCTACATGCTGACGATGTTCAGCATGAACCCCAAGAATCTGTACATTCTGAAATTGTAACTATGAACTCTGCCTCAGTTTCTGGGGATGAAACGCTCAGTACTTGTCAGGACACCTGGGAAGATAGGATGGATATAGAGCCCCCCAATGTTACTGCAGCTGAACAGGAAAAGTGACATGGGCCTCCTTTAGAAAGTGAGACCAATTTTGCCAGCAATCCCCCTCCTGCACAAAGACGAAATGCAGTAGTGAGGTTAAAATACACTGGAGGCCTGGATAACATCCCGGACAGACTATATGTTGGAAAAAGATTAATAAAAAAGTCTATGGGGTTTTTCACTAATGAAATTTATGCCTTGATACATGCTTCTGGTGATTCATTGTATAATGTTAGTTTTAAAACTTCTCAAAGCCTAGACAGGTTCTGGGTAAAGTATGAGAAGCTAAGGTATTCTGCCCTTTAGTTGCCCTTTAGGGTCATTCCCCTTACTAGACCAGCTGTAAAGACAGTCACTAATCATATTTTGTAATGAGAGTGCAGCAGTGTATGATACTACTCACTTGACTACAACAACGATGTGACCTACTAGACACCCCACAACCCATTTTTGATGAGGCGTACATTTGGACGGGAGGTTGGTGGTATTAACTTAAACTCTGTAGTTCTAATATGGGCCCTCTACACCTTCTTAGTAGTTTGTTTCTGGGCAGAGATCGTGGCCATTGTTTTTATCCTGGTCAACCCAAGACATGTTTTAAATGCAGGTCCCTTTTACACCTTAGTTCAGCCTGTGACTGCATCAAGTGTAATTTTTGTCTTACATACGGGCATAACAGTTCTGACTGTCCAAATGACATGACCTGTAACTTATGTGATGAGACGGGTTATTCTTATCACTCTTGTCCATGGGCTAATCATACCAGAACAGAACAGCCCAAACAGGATTCCTTACTTACTGAGACTCAATAGAAAGATAATGCAGCACACAAGGTCTCACAGGAGCCCCCTGCAATGGAAGCCGCTGCAGAAATTCAGCCTCTGGTAACTAAAGAACAGATTTCAGTTTCTGGTGACCCCCGGACTCTGTTTCACTCAATGATACTTTGAGCAAGGCCCACCCACCTGTGGGGACGGTCTCCCTTGCTGTTTCCATTGTGGAAGTTGGTAATGCTAATTCTGTTTCCTTCCCAGTTGCTCAGGGGGTTACTACTGCACAACCCCCTTCCTGAAAATGACTCTACTGACATGCCACCACCACACATGACTGTAGTATCCAAAAAGACAGCTTTGTGACAAATGAGACCCAAACCCAAAATTGCTAAATCTGCTGTTTCCCCTCAGGGGATTTCACTGTCTAATAAATATGAAATCCTCACTTCTGGACCTGTGAAGTCTGACCAAGTTTCTGAGTCAGAAACTTCTTCTACCATCTCCCCACAACATATGTTATCTTCAGACTCAGAGACTCAGAGAAGGACCCCCCCCGAAAACGGAGACAACACCAACTTGGGTCAGCACCTCGGAGAAGTTCCAGACTAGGGAAAGTCCCCATACCTTCTAAATTATACTGAATGTCTGCTTTCACTGCACTTTCAGTAGCTACTATTAATGATAATAGTATAAGAAATGCAAGGCGAAGACTGGTGAACTTGTCCACATTTAAGATTTCAATTTTGATCTCTGTTTTTTCAAAACACCAGGCTGAATACTACTTCATTGATAACAACGAAAAAATTATGATGTTGGGGACCTTCCTACTTTTCCTTTGGTACTGATGTGTGTAATGGGGTAGGGATTTTATTCCGAGGAGATAATTTTTTAGTCTCCTGGATTCTTGCTCTTTCTCCTGGCCATGCACTGTTACTTGATTTTACTGTTCATAGAAATGCATGGAGGGCAATATGTGTGTATGCCCCTTAGAAGAAAAGAGAGCGGGTGGAACTCTTTACTTCTATCAAACCATATTTGCATACCACTAAACACATTTTGAGGGCAGGCGACTTTAACTGTGTCTTATCTAAACAGGACAGGGGGGCTAAAACCTTAAAGGATTTCTGTGACACTAACTGTCTTAAGTCTATTATAAACACTTCTGGTTTAATATATACTTATAGGGTAATACACCAACAAAAAGGTAGTAAATTTCATAAGGGTCATCTATCCTCCAGAATAGATTTTGTGTTTTCTTCTAAGTATATTCATGTACAGGATGCTAAAACTTATCCATTAGAAACTGCTCCCAAGGCAGTTGAACATGAGCTCCAACAAAACGCTGCTGCAGTGGACAGTTGGCTTAACAACCATAAATTAAAAACCATGCTGTTTGCAACTGCCCAAAGGAAGCACAGGTACTACCCACTGACTATCCTAAATGATGCTGGAGCGTCACTGGAGCTAGTACCTTATTTTAAATATCTAGGGATCATTGTTGATAGCACCCTCTCTTATGCCAGGCATATAGATAAGGTATCCAAAGTCATTAGTATGCAAATTGTGCTCCTGTACAAACAGGCATAGTCTGACTCCCGCAGCCTTCAGCACAGCTATACACAGCTCAGTGGTCTCACTTGTGGACTATGGTCTTATCATATATGGGTTGCCCACTGCCACATCCCTCAAACATATTATAATAGCACTAAATAAGGCCTGCCGGCTCCTTACAGGTGCAGGGCATCTAACCCACACCTGTGACCTATATGCACAGGCAAACTGGCTGCAGTTCAACTGCAGACTTCGATACCAAACCTGTCTCCTAGCTAAGAAGATTACCTCTAGGCTGATGCCTCCTGGGGTTCAGGAGCTTATTACCCCTAGTACCAACTCACGTCGAACCAGAGGCTCAGTCTGCCAATATTTCAAGATCCCTCAATGCTGTACCTCCCAGGGTCAAAGGTTTTTTGCGTACCGAGCCCTGCTGTGGTTCAACTCGCTTGCTATTGCAAATTACAAACCGTACTGAAACTAACTAGCACAGTTTCAATAAACTTCTACAAATCGCTAAGTTCAGCCAAAATAAAAGACACCTGTAACTGTCATTAAGTCTCTTCCTTCCCCATGTGTGCCATATTTATCCACTGGTAAGGTATAATTGCTTTGTCATATTAACTGCTTTCCCTTCCCCTTCTACTCCTGGCTTTATCTATGCTTAAGCTCCACTGCTACTCTATCAAATCACTCCTCCCCCCATATCAGTTGTAGTCTGTTGTTTGTTCTAGCTGCCAAAATATATGTATTGCACACATCAGTCTTCATGTTTCATTTATCAGTATGCAACCTGTGAGTCGCTTCCTTGTCTCACATTAATGTTTACCACCTGCGGTCACCCTATGTGGTACCCTTGTATGTATATCCAGCCTGTATCATGTAACGTGCATTTCATGTATATACTGTTGTTACCTATCTACGTTTGTACTTTAAGAGTTTATGTCACAGGACCTCCTTGTGAATGAGCTTGCTCAATGGAGTTTTCCTGCAATAAATTTGAACTTGAACTTGAACTATTGACATCTCATCTGCTGCTACCTTAGGAGCCTTCAAACGGAAGCTTAAACTCTGACTTGTCTCTGACTCTGCATGTGACTGCACCCACTAACTGCTTGTGCCAACTTGCCCCAGGTCACCTTGGCACAGCCTCTGTGACTTATGTCTACTGTCCTATGCAGTTAAGCAACCTGACGCGGTCCCTGAGCTGACTTACATTCTCCCCTGCACCAGATAATCTATCGCTGCCACCACTGCTCTCTCTGTCATTACCCAATATTCTCACTCTCTGTAATTGCACTTAGTTAATGGACATACTTTTTACAATGCCATTAGGCCACTGTACATTTTCACTGTGTGTAATGACTCTTGCTCTTATGTAAATTTGTAGCAGTGTAATAGTGTCATTCTAGCCTCTATAATAGAATGCCCCGCTCCAGCCTACTTGTCCTCTCCTCAGCCCACGAGCCCATAAGAAAGGGGATATGCAACGATATCTTCCACTTTGCGAGCAGGATGTGCCGAGGCAACCGAATCCCATCGGCCAGCCCAAAATTGCTCAGCCTTCTAGCTGCAATACTACTCCTGGCAGGTGACATACAACCTAACCCTGGCCCTAACACCACCAACTTATCAATAACATCCCTCATGACCCCCACTGAAACCACAAAGAGGCGAAGATACGCATATGAACGTAAGCCGCCTAAGATCAAAAATGCAAGAGGTACAAGCCTGGCTTGATCTCTACAAGCCTGATATCCTTGCCATCTCAGAGACATGGCTTAAGGCACACATCCCCGATCACGAGATATGGGCCCACGGTTATAGTATGTACCATAAAGACAGGTTGACCACAAGAGGGGCAGTGTACTAATTTACGCCAACGTAGCCCTAACCGTATCGCTCCTCACTTTGCAGCAACACACCTCTCCTGATGGTGAATCTATATTCATCCAAGTCACCCTAGGGCACAACAAGCAACTCGCTATTGGCTGCGTTTACCTCCCACCCAAATCGGCTCTTCAATCCCTAGGAGCAATAACAAAAATCATGGCCCAAGTTGTTTCTTCGGAGCTCCTTATTCTGGGTGACTTCAACCTAAACTAGGCCCAGGACCCTAACAACACCCTTATGGCACTGACCCAGGAAGCAAACCTGGTACAGGTCATCTTAGAACCAACCAGACTTAACTACAAATCGGGGAACCACACCACCCTTGATTGGGCTCTGGTGTCCAATCCTGCCAACATCCAGAAAGCCGGCATAATGGCAGACTCCTTAAGTGACCACTCCCCCATATTCTGCATCTGGAAGAAGAGAGCACCCAAGATCCAACCCAGAATACTCACTGCTCGTGACTACACAAACTTCTCAGCAGTGCAGTTTAATGACTACCTACACAGACTGGAATGGAGCCCAATTAAGCTCCTCCCCACCTTGGCTGAGGCTCTGGAGCATTTCCACAGCACAGTATGTACAGCAGCTAACCTCTTCGCCCCCTTGAAAAAACTTAGAACAAAGGGTAGTTGCTACAGGTGGATCTCTCCATCCTTAAAAACCCTTATGGTTAGTCAAGACAAGGCCTGGAAGAAGTTCAAGCTCTCTTCCCTTCCCTTCCTGCTGACCTCGTGTCATACAAGGTCTTTAGAAACAAATGCAAGAGAGCCATCAAACTTGCAAAAAAGGGAGTATGTCGCTCACCTACAAAAAAACAATTTGGGCAGCCCTAAACAATTCTGGTATCACGTCAACAACCTGATCAGGGGTAACACTAAGACTGAACCTGGCCCCATAGAGGTCAATGGTCAGCCAGTGAGCGACTCCCTCAAAATTGCTTCTGTCCTCAGCAATCACTTTGGTAACCTTGATGCCTACAAGGTCGGCCTGCCCTCGAGGACCTCAGTTCCTAATGTTATCGAATCTACTCACCTTGACCGTACCTCCTTCATCTAAGACTGGTGAAGACAAAAGAGGTCCAAACCCTCCTAAGGGCTCTGAAAGACAAAGGCTCAGGAGGTCGTGATGGGATAAACCCTCAGCTACTTAAGGCTGGTGCCCCATCCCTCACCAGACTCCTGACACGGCTCATAAACAGATCCCTATTTGAAGGGACAGTTCCGGACCAGTGGAAGCAGGCCAACGTGGTCCCTATTCACAAGGGTGGCTCCAGGGAAAACATAAGAAATTACAGGCCTATTTCCCTGCTCAGTACACTTACAAAGCTATAGGAAAGGTTAGTCTATGGCCAACTCTGTGACTACCTGGAGTCCCATCAGCTAATTGCATGTTCACAGAATGGTTTCTGAACTAACCATGGGACTGACACAGCACTCATCCATCTCTCGAATGACTTGCTCAGAGCAATGGATAATGGGACACCCCACTGGCGCCGTCTTTATAGACCTGTCCAAGGCTTTCGACCTTGTGGATCACAAACTCCTACTACTAAAACTGGATAAAATTGGCCTAGACCCCCTCGCTCTCAAATGGTTTGGGAGTTACCTATTGGGCCGATCCCAGAGGGTCATCTGGAAGGGTGCCACCTTGGCTCCTCTACCCCTTACAGAGGGAGTACCGCAGGGTTTGATCCTCGGCCCACTACTTTTCTCCATATTTACTAATGACCTAAGCCTCCACTGTGGGGGAAGCTCGGTCGTTCAGTACGCGGATGACACTGTCATCTACTGATCCCTGGATAACACTGCAGCTCTAGGTCCCCTTCTCCCAAGCCGACCTAGCATCTCTCAAGGCCCGGCTGAGAGCAAATAGAATGGTCCTAAATGCAGGCAAAACTAAGGTGATGCTATTCGGATGCAATGCCCTTGGACACGACAGGTCTAAATCTCTGCAACTCACTGCTCCCTCGGGAAACAACATCAAGGTTGTGCCCTCCTTAAAATACTTAGGTCTAACACTGGACCATTGCCTTACCTTCAAGTACCACGTGGATCAGGTCACCAAGACCATACACCACAACCTTGGTACTCTGTACTGGCTAAAAGACCAGCTCATTCCCGAGGCCAGGACCACAATTGCCACAAGTGTCTTCCTCCCCACCCTGACTTACGCTCCCCCGAGGTCACCAAGATGCAAATCCTGTAAACAAGGTAGACCGGTTTGCTACCCAGGACCACTCATGGCACCATTGTGACACACTTGCCCAGTAACGCTAGTCCTCGTTGACCTCTCATCTCCACTACCACCTGCTCTGCTTGATCTTCAAGCTACTCAGCCATTCAGCTCCACCCAGCATCGCTGGAACTATCGCACTCAGACATAACCCCAGGAGCCTACAGACATCTGGACATACACTGCTTGAAGTTTCCAGAGTCAGGACTAACGCAGGTGGCAGGTCGTTCTCCTACTCAGCTCCCTACCTGTGGAACAAACTCCCACCCCTAGTGCAGAAAGCCTCCTCACTGATGAACTTCCGCACCAGACTCAAAGCCTATATGTCTGATATTAGCACTTGTCATTGCCACGGCTCATGACCTCTCCCCCTACTTGATTCTGTCCTCCTAATATCCAGATCCTCCAAGCACCTTATCAGGTTCCACGGTGCTTCCCTCTAGACATAGAACCACAGCTAACTTTCCACTAAACCATGCCAGTAGTGAACAATGAGCTTACCATGTAAAATTACATTTCTTCTGCACCTTTTGTTAATTCTACTGTCAACATATTTGTAAGGACTGATGCATGATGATAACCATGGCTGTAAACTGCTCACACACTTGAAACTACTCTGCAACCCAAGTCTTTCACTGTATGAAAATATGTAGTGTTATCTCGGGTCGCCCCGGAAAAGGGACCTTCGAGGCTCAGTGGGCCTACCCGGTCACCAAAATTTTAAATAAATAATAAAAAAAAAATAATCACTGTATTGCCAATCTATTGTTTTCATTCCTTTTTTTTGTGTTCTTGTTATTGTCTTGATTGTTGACGTGGAACCTATGTAAAGAGTTTTTGCTCAAAGGTATTATCCGAATAAAGAATAAATAAATAAAAAACATTGCATCATGTTATTGTAGCTATTACACTAGGGTTGGAGAAACATATTCCCGTAGGGAAAGGGTATTGGAAGCATAACAGCGCCTTACTGAACACTCAACACATCTGTACTCGGGTTCAGGAGTTACTTGGAGCCCATCAGTCCGTAGTATGTTTAATGGATGGCCTTAGCCACTGGTGGGTAGAAACAAAGGTTGAGCTGAAAAATATGTTCATGAAACATGCTTCAAGGATACATACATCACAATATAAAAAATACTTGATGTTACAAAACCATTTAACTAAATTACATTCCCATATTAATGCTGGCCATACTGAGGTGTTTTCTCACATCTTTAAAGTTAAGAAAGAAATGGAATCCTTACAATATTCCAGGGCAACCTCTTTATTAACGGAGCACAGAATATTTATTTATTTAGTTTGCCGGGTAAGTGCACTAGCCAACATCATGACTATTTTCAGGCACAACCCGGGAGAGTACAGAACAAAACTGGGTAAAAACACAAGTGCTTTTCAAATAAGGTAGGAGGCAAGCAATACACTTTTCAAGGTAAAAGGCAAAGTACATAGATGCAGGAGCAGTAAATGGCAGGGGGGTACAACATAACGAATGGGGAGGGCTCCAGTAGCAAAATGCACTTAGTAGAGAAACAATATTACAGATGGGAAACAGTATAAGGAACTAAGGTAATACAGTAGATATCAGTGAACAAGCAATCAAGAACAGATAGCAAAATGTCAAGGGGATATATCAAAAACATAATACAAGCAGGAATACAGTATCTGGAAAACTCAACTGTCATAATTATCTTTGCAATAAAGTTGAGAGATAGAGGAAGAGGAGGAGGAGGGCAGGAAGGAGAGACCATGAGGATGCAAAGTGATAGAAAGCTAAAGGAAGGGAAAGGGACATGTACAGAGACAGAAGGAGGATAATAGGTCATAGAGGAAGAATAAGTGTAACCAATGTATCAGGTGGTGACAAGACAGGTGCAGAGATAGGAGCTGACAGTAGGGGATCAGGCAGACAGGTTAGACCCATGTATCAGGTAGGGTCAAAACAAGTGCAGGGATCAGCACGCAGTAGATAACATCAAAATTTATTTTTGAAGCACTGATGGGAACCCGACAGCCTGAGTTCAAGGGGAAGTGAATTCCAAAGCTGAGGAGCCACGAATTTGAGAGCCCCAGTGCCCTTAGAGGTGTAGCATCTGGGGACATTTAATAGAGATGTGTCAGAAGACCTCAGTCCGCGAGGGGCAGTGCAAGAAGTTAGCAGCTCTGCAAGGGATTTTGGGGTTTTAAACCTAACAATTGCATCAGTAAGGGAACCGAGATGATACTGTCTCAATACAGCAGGAGAGAGCCATCCAAGGTCGTCGTAAAGCTGACAACAGTGTTTCCATGGAGAAGAGGAGGACACATAGAGACATATGTTACTGTATGTGACATCCCATTTCTGAAGGACTGCGTTCTGGACACCCACAAGAAAGGGAGCACAGTAAGGGAGGGAAGCAGTATCCCTCTGGCAATGGCATGTTTAGCAGATGGCGTTAGCATGAAGCCTGACTTGTACACAGCACCTAGTTTACTGTTTACAGACTTGCAGGTAGATTGAACGTGAAGGTTAAGTTCCAAGGATTGGTCGAGCACAACCCCAAGATAATTAAAAGACGGTACAATTTCAAGTTCAGTACCATCAAGGTCCTTCACCGCAAGGGAGGTAGAACAGTTACGAAGTTTGGGGGCCGAGCCAAAGAGCATAACCTTCATTTTCTACCTTTGGGGATGTTTTTTCTAGTTGTCTGGCTAGAACAGAAACCAGAACTACCCCTGAGATTTTACAAGAAGTTCAGTCACATCTTAAGAGTATGTATGCCCCACCCCAAACTGAAGAGTCTGCAATACAGATATATTTGAATTCATTTCAACCCCCCACCCCCCTGATATCACAGATGGACTATTGGTTCCTATTTGTAAACTAGAAATTGAAACGGCCATAAAGTCCTTGAAAAATAACACAGCCCCTGGATTAGATGGTCTTACAACTAAACATTACAAGAAACGTATGGCTGAATTGGGTTTTGACCTCTTCCCAAGTGGACTTCCATTTTTACATTGCAGTATTCAATTCAATTCAATCTTTATTTATATAAGGCGCCGTTCTGAAACCAAGGCGCCTGTACAATACATGATAAAACAATAAATAATTAAAACAATATTAAAATTAAACTAAACAGCAATATTCAGAATTCATTATATGCTTTGCTAAAGAGATAGGTTTTTAAAGCTTCCTTAAAGCTTTGGACAGTCAGGCAGTCTCGCACCTGACGAGGTAGAGAATTCCACAGGGTTGGGGCCATAAAACTAAAAGATCTGACCCCTGAAGTTTTTAAATGAAGCCTGGGAATCTCTAGCAATCCCTCGTCAGTGGATCGGAAAGAGCGGGGGGGACAGTAGGGACAAAGGAGATCTTTCAGGTAAGCAGGTCCCTGATTGTGTAGGGCCCTATAGGTCAGCAAACCGACCTTGAAGGTGATTCGCCAGCAAACTGGCAGCCAGTGCAGTCCGCGGAGCACAGGCGTTATATGACTGGACCTAGAAGAACCAGTCAACAGCCTGGCTGCCGCAATCTGCACTAGCTGCAGGTGGCAAATCTCAACCCCCGGTAGCCCAAGGTAAAGGGCATTGCAGTAGTCAAGGCGGAAGGTAATGAAAGCATGGACCAAAGTAGGAAGATTGTCTGGAGGAACCAGGTGCTTCACCCGGGCGATGTTCCTCAGATGGTAGAAAGAGGTTTTGACAACTGCTGACACCTGAGATTTATATGTCAAACAGTCATCAAACACAACGCCCAGGTTCCGCACCCGGTCTGAGGTAGCAAGCTGGACACCCCCAAGCCATAGACCCGAGGGTGATCCAGCCAACAAACTCACCTCCCGGCGACCCTGGTCCACAACCAACACCTCAGTTTTATCTGGGTTCAGACGCAGCAAACTCACATTCATCCAGTCTTGGATTTCGGCAAGACAGTTGTTAAAGACCGAAAAGGCAGCATCTTGGCTGGGCACAAAGGACGTGTAAAGATGAGCATCATCTGCATAGCAGTGAAAACCCAGACTGTACCACCTAATAAATGCTCCTAATGGCAGCATGTACACCACAAACAACATGGGTGCCAAAATGGAACCCTGTGGTACCCCACAGGATGGGGAGAATGATGCCGAGGAAAAAATCCCAGACACCACCCTCTGAGTCCTACCCTCGAGGAAAGATCGAAACCAACTGAGGACTGTACCAGACAGCTCACAGATAGACCACAAGCGTTCCAATAGCACACCATGGTCCACAGTGTCAAATGCTGCAGAGAGATCAAGAAGGACCAAGATGGAACAATTCCTTCGATCTCTCGCTATTAGGAGGTCATTTAGTACCCGGACAAGAACTGTCTTGGTACTATGCCTTTTACTAAATCCGGACTGGAGAGAATCATAGACATTGTGGCTAGTCAAATGATCATCCAACTGCGATGCAACCACCTTCTCAATAACTTTACCCACAAAGGGTAAGTTAGAGACAGGCCTGTAATTTGCCAGACAGTCCAGGTCCAAGGAGGACTTCTTAAGAAGCGGCTGAACCACAACCTCCTTTAGAGGATTTGGAAAAATCCCCCTCTCCAAGGATCTCCAGACTATCTCAGCAAGGATGGGACCAATTTTATCCACACAGCCCACTAAGAGACATGTGGGGCCCGGATCCAAACCACAGTTGGTCGGACGCAGTGATTGGATGATCATCACAATGTCACTGATTGTGGGAAGGCTGAAGTCAGACCACACAAACTGGGTGTTCGACATCTCCTGCCGACCATCACAACTCCCATTAGAGAGGGTCAAAAGGATATTAGATCTGATTGTGGCAACCTTATCTGAAAAGAACAGAGCAAACTCCTCACACCATTCTTGAGAAAAAGCTCTTCTGGGCTGAAGACAGACTGCATTGCACAATCTGTCCACAGTTCGGAAGAGCTGAGCTGGTCTATTCTGTGCAACAGCAATCTCTCTGGATAGGAATTCTGCCTTCTTACGAGAGATTGCGGATCATAGTGGTCCATCAAACTAAGTTTGTCACAATCCAGGCCCGACCTCCGCCAGCACCTCTCTAACCTTCGTCCAACTCTCCACAACTCCCTCAGAGTCTCACCGAACCAAGGAGACCTGGGGCGAAGAGTGAGAGGACGAACACGAACATGAGCAATGGAATCCAGGGCCCCTGCCACCGCCTTATTATAGGCAAGTACCAGGTCTCCTGGATCCGTGTAATCTCTCGGTAAACCCGATAGATCCATCAGGCCATCCAAGGAAACACCCCTTAAAGGGCGATAATGGACCATCTCCATAGGGGCCGGCCTACTAGGGGTGGCCTCAAAACTGAACCCAATGGAGTGATGATCCGACCATCCGACTGGTTCCACCACCAAATCGGATATCTCCATCCATAGAAGGAACACCAAATCCAATGAATGACCACCAATATGGATCGAGGAGGAAATAACCTGTGTGAAGACCAGTGAAATCATTAACTGGAGGAAGTCTTGAACAAATTGCAAGAGTTCATCGTCGACCCAGGCATTGAAGTCCCCCAGAACCAACCATCTGGGGGACCCCAATGTCAGGTCAACAATGAAGTCTGCGACTTCCCGCAGGAAAACATTCCCATCACATGGCGGACAGTAAACGAGAAGTATCCTGCACCCCACATCCTCGCCCATGATACATTCAAAGGATTTGGTAGTTCCCACTGGTACCTCCACTAGGCCCAGTTCTGTTCTAAAACAGATAGCAACACCCCTGCCCCTACGATCCGTCCTCGGGCGGTGTATTACTGAGTAACCGGCTGGAATTGGCGCCGCCATAAATGGTCCAGCATTCTCATCCAGCCAGGTCTCAGTGATGCACGCCAGGTCAGATGTCCCAACAAAATCAGCTATAATAGCCATCTTGTTTTTAATAGACCTGGCATTGCACAACACCGCCCGAGTAGGATGAGCATCCGAGGATGACCATGCTACCTGCTGACTACAAGCAGAACCCTTGGGTATGGGAACCAGACAGGGAGGACCCCCTTCCTGGACCCATTTCGCCCCAGGGCATCTCCTTGTCCCCACTATCCCTATCCGCCCACTCCTTTCCATTCCCTCTCCAGACCCAGCCCTCATCTCTTTCTTCCAACAATTCTCAAAGCCCTACACCATCTATAAACTTCTGGTGATAGGGGAGGATAGGAAAAGGATGAAGGTCTCTGAGCCTAGAGGGGGAATAATACCCGACTGTCCTTGTGCCGTCCCAGCACATATTTAGCACCCTAAATAAATAACACCAAATAAACAGTCCCAAATACGAAATTAACCCACTCCACTAAACTAAATAAATACAAAGCCCTATATAATGATTTAACAACAAAATAAAAATCCAAATTAAAACACAGAATAAATATCAAAATCTTGATTTAAGGGCCCTCACCCCCCCAAACCCAAACACAAAATACAACCAAATACAACAAACAACTAATTAATTCTCCCTTCCCACCCAGTCCTCTCACCACTGGGGAAGAGAGGTAAAAATAATATATACTAAAATAATTAATTTCTTCCCCACCCAGTCCTCTCACCACTGGGGAGAGAGGGCAGCACTCTCAATGCCAAACAAATAATAACATAAACCACAAATCTCATAAACAGATGAATAAATGGACACAGGGTCCTCTTACCACCCGGACGTCCAAATAATGAAAATTAATAAACCAATTTCTTCAGTCCAATTCAAAGTGCATACTGGAGAGCTCACGCCAATAAATGGATACTACTGGGCATAACACCAGTAAGCCACAAGAGAATACAGGGAAGTTGTAAAGTAATTCAGGAAAAACAGCATTCTCAAAAATGAGAGATTTTAGGAGCAAGTCATAAGTACAATTCCAAAATCAGGAGCACTGAAAATTCAAATTAACAGCATAGGGAAAGTGACCACCTCTCCAGGAGGTCACTGCCCCCAGCCAGGTGCGACAAAACGGCCCCCGGCACAGAATCCACTCACCAGTGGATCCCCCCGGTTAGCCTTGGAAACACCAGTTACTCAGGCCCGCCCATCAACAGGCCCGAAACCGGCGCCGATAGCCACGAATCCAGCCAGCGGCAGCGATCACCCCAGGCAGCTCACCCCCAAAAATCCTTGCTCCAATTCACACTCCCAAATCCAGATTCCAAAACAGCGAACAGTCAAAAATGCTTCAGGGAGTAAATAAACACAGGCTCCTCTTTCAATTTCAGAAGATCTCCCCACACCAAGGGATCAACGAGAACCGGCTCTTCCTCCCAGACACTCCGATAGTCTCAACCACATCGGACCAGCACTCGTACTCCAGTCGGAATCCAGTCCTCAGATCTTCAGCTTAAATCCCAAAATGACCATACACCATCTCATAAAAACAAAACCCCGGTCATTAATGCCATCCGGGGAACATTACATGCTGTTCAGTCCAGTTAAAGGATTTCCAGTAATCCAAAAAGGCAAACAAGTCCAACACTCGTAGGGTAAATGAAATCCTTCCTGGTAAAGTCAAACAATCACTGGGCCCAACGATTTCCAAAGAACGGACGGCAAAGCAAACCGTCCGTTCTGGATTCCAGAGATAAACAGGTCAAAAATTCACACCGAACGCCACAGTCGTAATGCACAATGTGCAGATCGCTCAATCGGGCTTCTAAAGAGAATATCATGGCTTCAATATTAAGCCAAAGTCTGGGAAAATCGGAGGCGACCCGCTTCACAGTACCCACAGATCCTCCTCGAAAAAACCCAGTCCAAGAATAAAGAACCGGCAAACCAGCGAGCCAGTGTCCTTAATTCTCTAGGAAATCCAAAGGGACTCCAAGCGTGTCGCCTGGACAAACAAAATACAACCACAGAATAACAAAAAGAAAGAAAACAAATAGAGCACTTAAACTCCAATAATAAAACACATAAAAACAATTAAAATGTAAGCTAAGTCTAGTTAAAACTCAGCTCATACTATCAAACTAACAGACGGCAGACCCAGTGTGGTCGCCATCTTGAGATCTTCAAGTACAAATTTTCCTTTATAAAAATAATGATAAGACTGACTTGAATAACTGGATGCCCCTTAGTCTTTTGAATATGGACTTAAAAATTCTGATGAACATTTTAACTTTAAGATTAGCTAAGGTAGCACCATATTTGATTTGCACCACACAAACATGTTCTGTGTCTGGGAGGTCTGTTGCAGACAACCTTTTGCTTATCCGTGAATAAGTGGAGCAAGGAAAGGAGGATCAACTACATGGCTATATTTTTTCTTTAGACCAGGAAAAGGCATTCAATTAGGTTTCTCACGCTTTTCTGATACAAGTTTTAACATCATATGGCATGCCACCTGTCTTTTGTGCCTGGATTTCTACATTGTACAATGCAGCCACAGCCCTCCCACTAATTAATGGTCACTTGGGCTCTTATGTTATATTCATAGAGGGGTTTGTCAGGGCTGCCCTATGAGCCCTCTACTATATGTGTTTTGCCTAGACCCCTTATTGAGAAAGATACAACAGACGAACCTTGTCAGAGGTATCTGTCCTTCAGCAGGTTCCCTAGAAGTCAGAACAGCAGCATATGATCACAATATTTGTCTTTTCCTAGCTGACCCCTCTTCAGGATCTCAGGCATTGTCCCAATACAGCCATATTCAGTAGTTGCTGGAACATCTATTAATATGGCCATAAGCAAGGGTTATATTCTTAGTAATTCCACAGTCCCTTTAGATGATTTACATGGTATCCCAGTCTCCATTGAACCTCTGAAAATATTAGGGATACAGTTTGGAAGGGAGGACAACTCGATGTTCAATTGGGAGGAGAAATTAGAAATAGGGAAAAGAAAAGTTGCTGGCTGGAAAACGTGGCAACAAAGAAAGAAAAAGAAGGTGATATTGCTGAAAATTTACTTACCTAAGTGTAATTTACTCTATTGCTCAGTCTTTAGAGGTAGTTACTATTAAGTTTGGTGTTTCAAGCTATTTGTGGTAGTCGTTTAAACCACAAAGAAAGAGAAATTTTGTATTCATCTATTAAAAAAGGGGGATTAAACTTATTGAATCCCATTGTATTTGTTTATAGCATATTTATGTTTAATAATATGTTGGACCCTACTATACCTTCACTTGCCATTTAGATAGTATTTGCTACAGCTTGGTTCAGACCTTTTTTAATGTTTTGGTCTGTACATCTTGTCCTTAGTACTACATTTCATCAAGTCCCATTATTTTTTAAACCGCTAGTGTCAAAAATCAGAAAATGGAAGGTAGGACCTAGTCAGGTAGTACATAGACCTAGACGTATAATATATAATGCTATTCAAGAGTTAGCTTTGATATAGCCCCATATTTTAAAGGAAAGCAGCACAAAACAGTGGGAGCAAACACCAGGGCTGCAAAGACGTCTGTTTAAAACAACCTATATGGTTTAAACTAAATTCAGCTAACCTTTCTCCAGCTATGTAGCTTTTTAATCTTGCTCCTTGTCAAAAGTGCCACCGCACCGGAAGACAGAGTGTGCCCCTGGCATCCTGTCCTGTGCCGGAAGGCTCGTAAAAATGACGAGCGAGGCACATCTACCCGGGAGAAAAATAAACACTGTGGCATGTAGAGATATGATAACTACACCTCTACATCCAATTCCCAGTGAAAATGGAGCCGTGTAATGTACTTTACATCATTATGAAAGTTGCAGCTCCAAGTTCGGTCATGCGCAGTAGCACCACTTACTACTACTATGCTATTCTGTTCCTGAAGCATAAGATTGGTTGAATTCTAGTTTTGTTTACAATTTCCTCCTTATGATTACCTAATCTGTCACAGTTTCATTCCTGTGTTGTTTAAAGTTTCATTTTAATTTATATATCTGAATTGTTGCTATTTTGTTTTGCTTTTCTAATGAAAAACTACCCCTACACTTTTCGAGAAGTGCCATGGGATCTTTAACATCCACCTGAACTACCACCAGAACAGGCAGATAGAACCTCGGTTTAGCGTCTCATCCGAAAGATGGCACCTCAGGAGTCCAGCACCCCCTCGTGCTGCACTACAGTACCAGTACTGGGATTTAACCCAAGTGCCCGGTGTGGGGATAGAACCCACAGCCTTCTGATCTCCCGGCCTCAAAGGTAAGTGTGCTACCTGCTGAGCCACTGATACTGTACCTATGCTGCGTTCATCCTGCTCCTAAAGGCTGCCCCCACCCTGTTCTTCCTTGTGCACCAATGCTACTCCTGCTTGTCGCTCGACTCACACATGCGTGGTGGTCACAGGCTAGTTGGACTTGCCTAGTAGGTGAGGCAAGCACTAATCCTTTTAGCCAGGTAACAGGTAAGACATGTCATCCATGTGGAAAAATGTCTGCCAGTGTCCTCGTGTCTGACTCCAAGGAGCTACTGGAGTACAATATCACTCCCTATGACCTGTCTGGTGATGTATCCCAGGAAAGTGATCTGACTGACTGTCTGCCTGCACACCTGGACTTCTCAGATCAGCACTGTTCAGGGGGAGTTGGACTGTGAGTTGCAAATTACTCTTCATTCACTGCACCTCCTAGCTGTAGAAAGGTACATGACTCTCAACTTACCTACACCATTCACATACATTTCTGAATGAATGGGAAAACATGTTTGATAATGCAGCCTCTCCTGTATCATTTCCTCTAGGCCATGAATCATCTTAGTTGCCATGCACTATACTGTCTCTACCTTGCTGCAGTCCTTCCTCAGGTGTTGGCTCCAGTACCTTGTGCAGTATTCTAGCTGCATCCACACCAGTGACCTGTATGGTGGATCGTCTCTGACTTTTTTTTTCTATTTTTAGGGCCGTATCCCCCTGTTCCTTGGGCTCCATCCACCCGCCGCCACCATGCCCAGGCTTACCCCCTGGGCGGGACTGCCGAGGGGCTTCCCACTCCCGTCTGGACATCGTGGGGAAGCCCTGGATTACCCCCTTGGTCGGGGCCACAAGACTGGGAACCCCCAGCGGGCGTCACAGGCAGTGAGCAGTAGGACGGAATGGGCCTTCATGCCGGGGACCGGCATTTTTCTCCTTGCTACCCAGGGGCGTGGACGTGCAATGACAACCAGCGTCCACCCCGCCCCCCAACATATTGGCACCAAGCGCTGCGATGTGCCCGGCCTCCGCCAAGGGCCTGTCAAGCGCTGGACACTCAGCCCCTCCCTTCCCCCAAGAGAAGGAAAGCAGTCCCAGGGATGCTCAATCCTTCTCCCCTGACCGGCCCTCTGACTTCCTGGGTCCATTCCCGAACCTGGGTCGCTGGCATCGCGAGTGGAAATCTAACCTCTGTGCCGGCGGGCTGGCTGGATCGCCTCTGACTTAACTGTTTATCTTGTCCCTATGCATGCCAGCATTCAGTTTGCTTTGCACAACATCTGTTGCAGTGTGCAGACATTTTTTAGGGTCTCAAATATCACCACCCCTAAATATTTTTCTTCTGTAGTGCTATCCAGTACCAATACATAAAGTATATGCTGAAATGGTTTTAAAAATCATGTTTTCTTAAAGCTTCAACTCAGACTCAAAGGCTTAGTACAATGGGTAGTGTGCTGACAGTCAACTGTTGGAGGAAACACTAACAGGAACACAAATTATTAAGTTCAAACAAAAAGCTCCTTGTTTTTTTTCCAGATGTATTTTTTGTCCTCAATGCTTTCAATGTATAGTTCATGTATGTCCTGCTCTGTGTGGCCCCCTTTCTTTTAAAGGAGAGCACCCCCCGGATTTCCAGTGATGTCACCAAACCGAATGGCAGCTTAACTCTAAGCTCCGCGGTGGTGGTGTAGAATCAAAGTTAATCCGGTGCCCAAAGATACTTAAATTTATTCTTTGCCAAACCTACAGTTATAATAATGAGCCAGGCAGCGAATACTCAGGGCAGAAGTGCCAAAAAAAACCAGACTAAGCAACGATTTAGAGCTGATCATAGCCCGAGTGTTCCGCTTTCCAGGGCCTCAGAATCGGCAGCAGGCACCGAGAGGGAGGAGGTTGAAGAGACATTTTCAAGGGGGGAGCTCCATGGATGGTCGAGCGACGGCCCATATTGTAAAAATGCTTCAACGAATTGATAGCAATGTTAAAGACATTAAGCAAGATTTAAAGCTGTTGGAGAGAAGAACACAAGATCTAGAGATGGGCCTTGGTGAGCTCCGTGAGGATTCCATTCGACTTAGCAGAGCAGTGATATACTTGGCTAGAAGGGAAAGAGAGCTAATGGCCAGAGCTGAGGATGTGGAATCGAGGGGGAGAAGGAAGACAACCAGAATCTTTGGGTTCCCAGAGGGAGCGGAGCAAGACAACCTAGTCGAATTTGTTAAATCTTGGCTCCACCAAGAGTTGGATGTCCCTGACACAGAACCCCTCGAGTTGGAAAGAGTACACAGGGCCTTAGGCCCCAAGCCGAATAGTGATGCCCCTCCTCGCTCTATCCTGGTCAAATTCACTTGATATCCAGTTAAAGAAATGATACTGCGCAAAGCCTGGGGTAAAAGAGATTTAAATTTGGATGGAAAAAGGGTTTACTTGGACCACGATTTCCCCCCGGCTACCATGCAGAAGCGGAAAAGGGTCCTGGCAGTCATTAAACAGCTGAGAGAAAAGCAGATAAAAGCCTTTTTGAGATATCCAGCAAAATTGTTAGTGCAATGGTCTACCCGGCAGCAAGCCGTATGATTCCCTCCTACAAGCGAGAAGACCGCTCCAAAAAGCCAGAATTGTACTCCCAGACCTGCAACCAGATATTCAGGAACAGACTTTCCTGCACCTAAATTGGTTGACGATAAGTAAGGGGGCTGGAGGGAATGAGATCAAGACCGGAGGCCTGGATGATCAACTGTGCAAGGACCTGTGTCAGCTGGGGAAAGGCCTGCAAGCTAAGAAGACGACCTGATAGAGTTGGACTTTGTGGTTTACTCTTTGAACTACTTGTTTTGGATAGACTGATCTGAACCGTTATACCCATTTTCTATGTAGTTAAATATGAGGGCAGGAGGACCTTCCGCTCGCGGCTCTGGGGTCTCAGCCCAGCTGTGGGGGGTCGGTTGGCGAGTGGGCGAAGCAAATTAGTATGGATTTGAATCAGGGCCTGCATATCTGGGAGAGCCTCGGTGATAAGCTATCAGATAGGCCTCTCTCACGGGAGGGTGGAGTTTGGTCATGTACCTGGTCGTGAATCAGGTATGATCCATGTCCACTCCCGAGATTCATGCTGACTGACCCTGGATTCATTTATCCTCCCTCTCGAAGCACAGGTGGCGGTGGACGCAAAGAAGTTAAGTTATGCCTCATGGGGGGGTCCTCTGCACGGCCGTGAAGGTTAATGTTTGGAGGACATGCTGCGACATTAACAGTGGGGCTCTAACGAGCCTGTGCGAGGCCCCTCACCCCATAATGTTCATTATGTCAGTTTCCCCTTCCCCAGTTCCCTCGTATCTGTCTCCCCCTTCCCTGGTCACACTCCCCCCCCCCCATTTTATGTCCTTCTTTTCCTTTTTCCCGGTTTGTCTCCCCTCCCATCCTTATTTTATTACTCATTTATGCACCGGTTACAGTTGCAGTCTGGTGGGCGGTGACGGATGCAGCCCAGCGTTGCTCTCACTGACCCTTCAGTCTCGAATGATAAATTTACTGCACCACTATCATCGGAAGTGAGTTCAGGGGACAGGCATCCCTGCGGTAGTTGTCTGACCGCGGTCCAGTAATCTGCGTCTCCCGTAGATCGTGCCGACACCCCCAAGGGCTTTAGCCTTCCTGCTGTAATGACACCCTGGGAGATCACCTCCCCTGCTGCCTTACCGAAGGGGGGGGGTTGAGGGCTATGCAGCAGCCCTTGCTCCTGGGCGGAGGGAGCTTCTCTCCAACCACAGTCCGATTGGACTACACTGTATGTAGTTTATCTATGGTAATGCATTCTTATGGTATGTTTGTACATAGTTTGTTAAAGTTGGTGGGATGGGGTGGGAGGGGGGATACTCGGGTGGGGAAAGGGGGTGACCCGTGGTGAAGGCCTTCTTAAGGGCACTTGTGAGGTCCTGCTCATTGCCCTCCTAGATGAGGGGGACAGGGGTTGGAACATCAGGCAAAGGAGAAGGTGGGAACGCATGAAATCAGCGAAAAACCAATATGGGGACCCTAAAACTATTGACATATAATGTCAAGGGTTTGGGTTCTCCTGCTAAGAGGCATAGTATTTTGCAAGATTTAGCAAAGGTGCACTGTGACATTGGCCTCCTGCAGGAAACCCACCTGTCGACACTGGAACACAGAAAATTGCGCCGCATGTGGGTGGGGGAAGTTTTTTCTTCATCTAATAAGAACCCAAAGAAGGCTGGAGTTCCTATTTTAGTGCGAAAGGGACTTGGATTGGTCCCGCTAAATTCATTTTCGGATGAAGAGGGCAAAATGGTGGTCCTTTCAGGAAGGATTGCGGATACGGTAATCCATATTGTCAATATATATGCTCCCACGCCCGTCAACCCAGAGTTTTTCAGGTATGCATTTGGGGTAGTAGCGGTGCTCCCTGAGGGCCACTTGGTTATAGGAGGGGACTGGAACTGTGTGGAAGAGGCTAGGCTGGATAGATCAGGAAGTCAGGGAGGCAAGAAGAAAGGTAGGGAGTTGGGACTGGTTGACACGTGGAGAGATAGTTATCCCTCCAGCAGGGACTTCACCTTTTACTCCCACCCACAAGATTCTTATTTAAGGTTGGACAGATTTTACATGCCTAAATCCAGGGTAGAGTGGATTGTAGACCAACAGATATACCCCATATATATCTCTGACCACGCTAAAGTCAATCTATCCTTCTCTCTTGGCCGGCAAAGTAAGCAGTCTTTGTGGCATTTAAATGCTGGACTCCTCAAGGACAAGGATTTCGTATCCAAGATCAAAGAGGTGATAGCAAATTACCTCAGGGAGAATACGGGGTCAGTGTCTAAGATGAAGTACCTCTGGGATGGGCTAAAAGCAGTGGTGAGAGGCGAGGTAATCTCGTATTCAACACAACAAAAGAGGGCCAGACAGCAACAACAAGACGTTCTGGAGCAGAGAATTAAGGAGTTAGAGGGGATTCATAAAAAAGGAGGAGCGAGAAGTGTATTTAAGGAGCTTCAAGTGGCAAGGGAGCAACTACAGCGCCTCCTGCTGTCAAAAACTGAAAATGCCCTCAGGTTTACGGCACAAAAATATTATAGCGGTGGTGATAGAGCGGGTAGGTTACTCGCCTTCAGATTAAGGAAACAAGAGGCTGACAGGTTCATTTCTGGAGTGCAGGACCCCACATTCCCGGGGGAAACATATATCAGCAGCCTCCCAGATAGCGGATTGTTTTAGGGAGTTTTATGAAAATTTGTACAAATCTGAGGCTGGGGAGAACCAGTCAGACCTGATCAAGCACTTTCTTGAGGGTCTAAGACTGCCTAAGCTCTCGCAAGACCTCGAAAAAAATTGGATAGACCGTTTTCCATGCTGGAGTTAAAAGAAGTGATCAAAAAATTGAAGCATAACAAAGCCCCAGTCCCTGATGGATACATAGCAGAGTTCTATCAAAAGTTCAGTGAACAGATATCTCCTTTACTTCTCGAAGTCTGTAACGGAGCCCACATAACCTTGGACGCCCCAGACACCTGGGCGCACGACTTAATATCTGTTATCCCTAAGCTGGACAAAGACTTGTCCCTGTGTGGCAGCTACCGCCCTATATCGTAGCTGAACCTGGATGCTAAGATCTTTGCTAGAATGATAGCCAATAGGCTTCAGTCGGTGGTGACCTTGCTGGTCCATCCGGACCAGTTGGGCTTCATGCCAGGTAGACACCTCCATAATAATGTCAGGTGGTTGCTCACAGTACTGGCCCATGCCCAGTCTGAGGGGAAGAAAAGGCAAGCAGTAGTGATTACATTAGATGCCGAAAAGGCCTTTGATCGCCTAGAGTGGGGTTACCTCGAGGAGGTCCTGAAGAAGTTTTGTTTCGGCCCCAAGTTTCAGGCATGGGTGGGCACCCTATATGCTAAACCCTCAGCTAGGGTCAGACTGAATGGACTCTTCTCTCGGCCCTTTTATATCAAGAGGGGTACGAGGCAGAGATGTCCCCTCTCGCCTCTTCTTTTTGCACTGAGTATGGAGCCATTGGCTGAAGCCTTTCGGTCTCACGAAGGCATTGTGAGGATTTCAGTGGGGGGGGGGTGGACAACCGCATATCTCTTTATGTGGATGACACCGTCTTGTATTTAGGTGACCCTCAATGCTCCTTGCCAACTGCAATGAACATATTTAGGGAGTTTGGCTCTGTATCGGGATTTAAGATTAATGAATCAAAGTCAGAGGTAATCACTTTAGGAGCAGGAGTTTCGGCCCAGGTAAGGGATATGATGGATCTAAGGTGGAACACTACTCAGTTCTGCTATCTGGGAGTATATATTCCAAGGGATGCAGGTAAACTCTTTAAGGTTAATCACCTGAGACTGCTAGATTGTGCGAGGGAGGACTGCGCCAGGTGGGCGTCCCTACCGCTTAGTATTTCTGGCAAGGTAGAGTCGGTAAGAATGAATGCCCTCCCAAGGATGCTGTTCTTGTTTGATGCTATTCCCCTAAGTCCCCCCAAAAAATTTTGGGCTGACTTACAAAAGGTGATAAGTAATTTTATTTGGGCCGGAAAGAAGCCGAGGTTGAGCTGGGCACTGTTGAAGTTATCTAAAGGGAAGGGGGGTCTGGGAGTTCCAGACTTTAAGAGGTACTTCAGAGCAGCCCAGCTGCAGTTCTTGCTGGTCTACACGTCCCCTGCACCGGTTCAGAGCTGGGCTAGAATGGACTTGCAGCGTATGCATCCGTACTCCCTGTCATCAATTCTCTTTAATAGAAAGAACCCCAGGGTAATCCACAGCCTACCCAGCCCGGGGCTCAAAACACTAATTATACTCTGGTTCCAGACGGTGAAAGAATCAGGGTCTAAGGCGCAAGCACTGGTGTTAAGGCAGGGGAAAATTTTGGAAAGGCCTGAGTTCAAATTAGGGGCGGAAAACCCAGTCTTCCTGAGGTGGCAGAAGTTGGGATTGGGCAATTTCGCACAATTATTCAGTGGGAACATTGTGAAAAGTTTCACACAGATTCAGCAGGAATTTAAAATCCCCTCATCCGATTTCTTTGCCTACTTGCAGGTTAGAGATTACTTGCGGGTGGAATAGGGACAGAGGGGGAACCATAGGTTTGCACCTAAGGATTCTCTTCTTGAATCGTTCATAGAGAGGTCAAGAAAATTGCCGCAAATGACCCACTTGATCTCCAAGATCTATCAGGCAGGGGAACCATTGGAGTCGAAACCCAGGCAGAGAATTCAGAAACTCTGGGAAGAGGAACTGGGACTGAGAGAAGGGGAGGTAAAATGGGAGGTAATTTGGAGGATGGCATACAGAACTTCGGCGTCAAATTCCTGGAGGGAATTCAGGTGGAAAGTACTTACAAGATTTTTCAGGACACCAGTACTAACTAAACACTTTGGTCAATCTCGCTCAGCGGATTGCTGGAGGGGCTGCGGGCAAATGGGGACGCTCGAACACATTTTTGGGGGATGCCCGATTATTAAAAGTTATTGGGAGGGTATTAAAAGTGGACTGAGACAGATTTTACAGGTGGGGAATTTGGATCATCCTCGCCATTTGCTATTAGAGAACCCCACAAGGGTTAACAGGGCCTAAGGCTTACCTTTTGTTCCCAATCCTCTTGGTCAGCCAGAAGGCAATTACCAGGCTGTGGTTGTCTAAGACCCTCCTAGTGGAGAATATTGGTTATCTTGTTGTAACCAAATTAAAGTAATGGAAAGGCTCACGTGAACCTAAATCTAAAATCTGACTTACATAGATCTCGCTCGCTCCCATTCTTTGAATACCTGGGGTTGAAGAGGGAACCACTGTTGTTGAAATTCTGGCTAGAGAAGCTCTGGATTAGGGGCAGATATGAGCCGACCAGAGGGACCCATAGGTAAAGGACATCCTGGATAAAAAGCCTGAACCCAATCTAAAAATTAGAAGGAGTACTCTCACCACGGGTCTGGGGAAGGAGGGGTGGTTTTGGGGGTGGGTCAGGGGTTTATATGTATGTAGATCTTCTGTCCTGTCTTCCTCTTGTTCGGGCCTCCCCACTCCAATGGTCCGGATGTGGGATGGTCCTTTCTGGTTCTGTCATTATTTTATTTGGGAGGCTTTAGGGCCTGACTTTAAAGGGGCTATGAAATTAGACCACCGGCCTCAGAGTTTTGTTGGGTCATAGTCGGATAAGCTGTTCAGAATGTAGTCCTGGTTTAGGACGGGCCGGATTAATTTTTGTTTGGTGGTTGTATATATTTCCTCTCAGGTCAGTCAAAATGTATTGTGCCTCCATATGTCCCTTTCTCCTTTTCTTTTTCTTCTGTACTCTGTTGTAACTTGGAAAAAGGAAATAATAAAAATTGCAATTTCAAAAAAAAATAAAGGAGAGCACCCAAAGTCCAAATGACAGCCTGGGATCCTAGTTCCCCTGGGTCCTAGTGCCAGCCATCACCTGATCCAGGTATGCATGGTGGACTGTCTTGGGGGGGAGCATGACCCTGCCATGGAGGTTAGAGCCATAGGGGTTGATGGTTGGCTACAGGGGCCGGAAGACACAGGCCCAAACAGGGTACACCCCTGGGAATAGGGTACATTCCTGACTGATGGACGTGGCTAGGGTAGGAAAAAACTCTATAAAAAAATAAATAAGGTGATTTTCCAAAGGGGGTACGGAAAGTAGTCACCAACAAAAAAATATCACCAGTTTACATTCTAGGAGCAGCATCCCCCAAAGATGCCAGCAAATGGGGAAAACATTTTTCAGCTCTCTGCCATCTGCACTCCAGTACAGCACTGCTCGCTCTCAATAGTAACATAGCCTTAGGGAGAAGTAGCAGAGCCATCGGGCACAACAACGCACAGCTCTCAGTCTCAGGAAATGATGAACAGCACTTTGCAGTCACAGGGGGAGGGGGCAGCACTGTACGCTACAGAAGGTATGGAGGCCATGGAAGATGCTACTTGTGAGGGAGCATGGAATAAAAACCGTCTGGATGCAACTCATAATGGAAAAAGTTAGAAAGATCAGAGTATGAGTGATATAAGGAGAGGGTCAGAGTGGCGAACAGGGGGCCCACCTGTACAATGCATTCTGGGGCCCACCTGGAAAATCAATAGGGGAGCACCCAGGGTGACCCATTAATATCAGTATTTCACTTCAATGTCATGCACTAGCTCTGTGTTTGTTTGCATCTTACATTTACCTGTCGTGCCCCAGATACCCCATTTAATTAATAGACAGATGATAAATACAAAGATTTTCGGAGTTTAGAAGGTGGCCAGGAACCCAACTGAGGTTGGGGGTGGTTCTCAACTGGAAATTTCCAGGTATCCTGGTGGGCCAGTCGGACTCCATATAAAGAAAGGGACAGGGAATAAGGAGAGGAGATCAGGAAGGCATCAGCCAAAGAACAGGTAATACTAGCGAGTGAACTTAATATGCCAGATGTGGGCTGTGAAAACCCTACATCCAGCAGTGAAAGAAGACAGGCACTGGTGTATGAGATGCAGGACTACTTTTTCATAAAATGGGTCAGAGAACTGACTTAAGAGGGGGCCACCCTTGACCTTCTTCTGTCAAATACTGAGACAGCCAGAGAAGTAGAAATGAGGGAACTACTAGGATTCAGTGACCCCAATGCAGTGTGGTTTAACATAACCACATGAACACATCACTCCAGTTCAAAAACTGTGGTTCTGGATTTCAAAAGGGTAGACTTCTCCATGACCATATAAAATACTTGCCACTTGGGGCTCGCACTCCCTCCTCCCACCTGGCAATCATCCAGTACTTCTTAGTGTTTTTTAAACATGGAGTCACTTACATATGATCTCGCAAATCTACTAAGCCCTGCAAGACTCCTCAGGCAACACAACCGTGGAGCTTGCACAGAAGTGGGAGGAAAAGCCAGAAACCCCAATCTCAACAGACAGTTGGCAGAAGGCCTGCCTAACCTCCTGTAAGGTAACTAGTCCAAATGCATGGAGGGAGTATAGCTGGAAACAGCTCCTCAGATTCTTCACAACTCTGGTAATCTCTGCCCACTACCTGGCATCACTGATGACAGCATGCTGGCGAAATTATGGAGAGCCCCAGGCAACTCACACATGTGATGTGGACATGCCTGATGTTCAACACCCTTGGCCAGATTTTCAAACGCTTTACACAGCCGCAAGCCCCAGGTGCACCAAAGATATGCCATAATGGGATTGCAGCAATCTAATGGGATTTTACATCCCGTGCAGCAACTGACACAAGTTATACCATCTTTTTGTGGTCTAGCATGCATCATTCTTGGGGACCATTTTTTTTTTTTTTTTTTACGGAGCTTGTGCAACAGATCTGGTGTAAGCTGCTGTAAATCAGGAAAACTGTCGCAACTGTGACCGACCTTCAAAAACTGGGCAAAGCTGCAGCAAAAGGACTGGCGCACCATCGATTTCAAAGTGTTGTGGCGCAGAGCTTGATGGAAGCCCTGAGTCACTCTCTGAAAATCTGGCCCCCTTTTTCCTGGCTTTGAACCTCAAGCTCTCGGAGCACTACAGCAAACCTTTCTTTCTGACAGCTGAATCTGCATCTCCAATATACCGCCCCCAATCCCCTGGGGTTCCAAGACAGAAACACGAAATACCTTATGGGTATCTTACTCTCCACGACTAAGAAGGTCATCACAAGACTCTGGCTCCAGATTCCAGATATCCAATCTTTGTACCAACTAATGGATCAAATTTATCTGATGGAAAAAATGACCTGCTCCCTAAATGAGCACAGACACACTTCTCCAGATGGAACAGCTGGCTACTGTATGCCATCGTTAAAAATTCTACACTCATACCATAGTCCCTAAAGAGAGCTGCACTGACTGGGCTGGTGATCCCATCCCTGGACATACAGAACCCTCCTTCCCTAGCTAACTGGATACCACATGTTACACTTATTGTTGAACTGGGACTCACCTTGGAAGACAGACCTCTGGTTGACCTCTACAGTGGGCAGTGTACCTCCCTATCATTCGCCCCCCCCACTGAGACCCGATGACTCACATGAGGGATAGCAACCAAATCAGGGATGTCCCTCGTGAACAATATGACTGATACTTATACAAATTTAGCATACAGGTCCTCCTCTTGAGTTGTACCAAAGTGAGGAGACCTGAATAAAAAGGAAGGTTTTTGACTCGGGGAAACACCTCTGTAACATAGCAATGTATTTTTAAAGGATTTTGTATACCAATCTGTAATGAAATGCATTTCATGAATCACTACAGTACCACAGACCAATGAAAAAGTTCAATAAAAACTATATTAACAGAAAAAAAAGAGGGCTGGACTTCAGCAAGACAGAAGAATGCTTAAAGTTAAGCAAGTAGGGGTTAAGGGAGTGGAATAGACAGTGGGAGTGCCATACAGACTGGTATAATGGAGGGGAGAGCATCACGCATAAGACAGGACAGGAAGAACAAAAGGCCAATCTGATTTTCTAAATGGGTGGGAGAGGCAGTACAAACAAAAAGCACAGTGTTCTGAAACCACAATAGAGAACAGACTGAGGCCAACAGGGAGAATTATCCGAAAAAGCTAGTATAATGGTAAGAATATGTAAAGCACAGACAGAGCTAAGCATTGCAGACCCTTATTTAGGTACATTAGAAGAAAAAATGAAAACTAAGCAGAGTCTTATCAGATTAAAGAAGGAAGGGACATAGCATGGGCAGAAGAGGAGGATGGGAAAAAAAGCTGATATACTGAATGATTACTTTTATTCAGGACTCACCATGATGATGGGGGGAGGTGGCCACCACCAGAGTACAGGCCGGGGGGGGAGGCGAGTTAGGACCAGTCTCCAAAGAAAAGGTGCCTGTACCTCAAAACCCTGAAGGTGGACACTGTGTCTGGTCCTGTCGGTTTGCACCCCAGAGTGCTGAAGGAGGTGGAGGCAGACGCTGGCAGTGCCTTTTCAAATCTATTTAATTGTTCACTGGAGACAGAGGTACAGATAGCTCCCAGCAGATTAGATGATAGCTAATGTGGTACGAGTTCACAGTTGCAAAGACAGAGATGACCTTGGAAATTACAGACTTGTCAGTCTAACCTCGATTGTAGGCAAGCTGCTGGAATCCATCATTAAGGAATAGACAGACAATTACAGGAGTCAAACGGATTGCAGGACAGGAGGCAGCACGGATTTATATCATGGAGCTCTTGCCAAATGAACCTATGACCTTCTTTGACTTTGTCACAAAGGCAGTGGACAGTTCATATTGGCGGATGTGTTGTACCTCAACTTTAGCAAGGCCTTCAATTCCGTTTCACACAGAAGGCTAGTAAGAAAGCGGGGAAACCTGAACAGGTGGACAGGAACTGGCTGGAGGGGGATGCAGAGGATGGTTAGCAATGGGGTGCACTCAGAGCCCAGGTCCGGAATCAGTGTGCTTTAATATTCCCTGCTCCTTCCCTATTCCTCACCCTCGCCCACCCGCCAGTCAAGCTGCTTTCTCTTACTGCTTCCCTCCCTTTGGAACCTGCCCTCCCCATCCCTTCCCTTCATCTATTCCCCTCCCTCGAAACACTAAAATGCCTGCTAAGGATCTCTCCTCCCCCTCTGTGTACCTGCCACCCCCCTTCCTGATTCCTGTTCCCTTTCTCACAACTGCTCCTACTCTCCCCCCCAGCCAACAACTCCTCTTTCCTGATGTCCCCTGCACTACTGGTCCTCAGTTTTTTCTCTTGAGAGTTAACTCACCCTATCTCATCTACTACATTTTGTACTGTCTATCCACATACAGTGTGAGCATCTGGCTCATCTGAAACCCTAGTATATCCTCTGGTCTACATTATTGCCTGTTGCAGTTTGCACTTGTATTTGACCTTACTGCACTTCTGATGATTTTAACTGCCTTTATGCCTGCTCCCATTCCCCCATCCAAGGTCGCACCTGGAAACAAACCTCAGCTCAGTGTGCCTTCCCAGTTATCAAACTTTTAAATAAATAAATACATCTTCATTTGTGATATTGGACAGGAAATCCAAAGCAAGGTGTCTATCTTTGCTGATGACACTAAGATCTGTAGCACAGTGGGCAATGCGGAGGGGGTTACAGAAATGGAGAACAGGAAAAATGTGAAAAGTCACTCAGATTACAGCAACTTTACATGCCAAAAAAGTACAAAGTCATAAACACTGGGGGAAAGAATCCTACGATGGACTACTGGGTGGTGGTGGGAGGCAAGAGTGGTGCAGACAACGGAGCAGAGAGACCTAGGGATCATCATTGGTGACTTCCTCAAGTCCACTACACAGTGCATTCAGGAAGGCTGAATGGTTTTGTGCTGGTTTGAGTCTTTCTTGTCCAGAAGAACTCATCAGGCAGACTTAGATAATTCCATCAACTGTGGTGTGCCTCACGGCTCAATCCTGGCCCCTATGTTGTTTCCCCTGTACTGTACATGCTGCCATGAGATGAGATCACAAGACAGTATGGTCTGGAGTTTCACTACTGTGCAGATGTTACCCAACAACACTCGTTTTCATAGGATGAGGCTTATGTTGCCCCTGTGCTGTGTTGATGTTTGCAAGAGATCAACAACTGGATGGCCTCCAACTGGCTAAGCCTCAACCCAAGCAAGACTGAGGTAACGACTATCAAGCCAGGTTGCCGTAGGTTGGCTATCTTAAGGAGCAGCACTTGGTTGCCATCTTTAAATGGTGCTGCCGATGGAGCTGAGGAGACGGTCAAAAATCTGAGGGCCACTATGGACTGTAGGTTGACCCTGGAATAGCAGGTGTCAGCGGTCAGCCATAGTGACTTTTTCAATCTTCAAACTATCACCCAGATAAAACATTTTCTAGTGCCTGCTGATGATGTCACATGCCTTTGTTACATCTAGGCTGGATTTCTGTAACACTCACTACCTAGAGTTATCTGGGAGCTTAATGTGCTGCCTGCAGCTGGTCCAGAACAGGCAGTACACTTGATCTCTGGGACATTTCGAAAGGATCATACTGCACTGCTGCAGCATGAACCGCACTGGCTGCCTATTCAGTGGCACATTAACTTCAAGATATATGCTTGATGGTTTACAAGGCCCTACACAGTATGGCACCTGGTTATCTGAAGGATCTTCTGACTCCATACATCTGCGTCCGCCCTCACCCCCTCCCCCCAGCGATGCTGGTCTATTGTCTGTACCCCGGTCAAGGCTCAACTTCTCTAGGGACAGATTTTTTTATAGTAACTGCTCCTTTGTTGTAGAATTCCCTGTCTGTCCACATTCGTTCGGAAAGCACTGCAGTGGCCTTCAAAGGCGGCTCTGAAAATCCCACCTTTTTAAATTAGTCTTCTTCCCGAGTTACTTTTATTTATAACTCCTATTAATTTAACTTACTGAACTGCTGTGAGAGGATGCTTTGCTCCTCGGAGCTATTTATTTATATAGTTAATTATTTTCTAATTTTCTTGTTTGCTATTTTATATTTTTTTTGTTTGCTTTTTAGGATGGCACCCTGAACCCAAGAGACAAGTTGCCTGAAAAATAAAATTGCCTTGCCAAACAGGATGCTGGTACATTACCGGGGATATTTTTTTTTAAATCAAGCTTTTTCTTCCTGGGAGTCAGCACCCCATTCTGCCCCGGCCCACCATCTGCCAAAATCAGCCTCCCCAGGACTTACTGGTAGGAGAAATCCTCCACAGATTACTTCCTAGCTGGGCCGGAAAGGGGAGGCCCATCCTACCCCTACTTAAGAGTCACAATCCAGATGCTGCTGTGCCCGAGTGGCGATGTGGGCCAAGGAGTGAGCCGTGCATTATAAGTTAGCTCCTCTTACCATTTTCTCCCATGGGCCAGCAGCATGCATGGACGTGTCTATTGCTGGGCATCCCAGCTACACCATGCTCACTGCCTAGAAACCATGCCGTCACGAGGTGGTAATATAGGAGCAGAATACATGACCCCCTCCCAGGAAAGGAAAACAGTCCCTCAGACGCTGGGTGCCAAGAGTCCAGGTCACCAGTGTGGTTAGCAGTGTGATATCCAGTGCTTCAAGCCTCCACACCACTGAGCCAGCACAGTAAGGAGATTTGATAGAAGGAGGTGATACTGCCCTTGTATAGATCCCTGGAAAGGCCACACCTGGAAAACTCCATGTAGTTCTGGAGTCCGCACCTCAAGAAAGACAGGGAATGCATAAAGACCATACAAAGAAGGGCCACAGAGATGATTTAAGGGCAGCAGGGGAGATTGAATGAGGGGGATATGATTGAGGCAGAAAACTTTTTGCAAGGAATCAGCAAGGTGGATCGTAAGGACTTGTTCACAAGGAACGAGGGCACAGTGACCAGAAGACACAGGTGGAGACTGGTGAGGGGCAAAGATTATGGAGGGACATCAGCAAGTTCTTAATGGAATGGATGGTGGTCAAATGGAAATGACAGCCCAGAGAGGGGGCTGAAGCCAAGACTGCGATGAGCTTTAATCCTGGTCTAACAGTAAAAGGTTTTATTTAACATGGAGCCCTTCCTAGAGGCTCAGTGTACCATACATTACATTCAGTAAGTGCACAGACAGCCGTAAAAACCAATACAATTGTAACCTCCCCTGTCAGGGACTTACCTGTGAGCCCCTGAAAAAGGCTACTTTCCCCCAAGGTTTTGTTTCCACCCCCCATCTTTTTTTTGTCCAGGTTCTGGCTCGTCCCGTGTCCTCTGGTCTCTCCTGTCGGCTCCTACATTGTTTTAGAGAGAAAGTGGGTTCAGAAGAGCAAGTTCGTGGAGCCACCGGCTTTGGAAATGGCACTGCTGTGCCGGCGAGCTCTGTCCATGAGCAGAAGTGCATTTTCGTGCAGTCATTTGTGGCCGTGATGGCTGTCCACTCTGGTGGTCCCAGTCCCATAGGACAATAAAAGAGGGACCAGAGACCTGAGTGAAGGGGGAGAGGCAGCAGGGAGAGTTTTTAAAAGTGCTAATCACACAGCAGTATTTGGGAGCCACCGCATGATTATTAATGAGGTGGTGCCTCTTTGAGGAGCTGGAAGCCTGTCTAGCACTGGGGCATAAAGGTAGTGCTAGCGACAGCCTGAAAAGGAGAAAAGTGTATTAAATAAAGAAAGGGGTCAGCCGAGGAAAGGTGTGACTGTCCTCCTAGAGGAAACTAAATAAGCAAAAGGTTTAGGAAGAGTGAAGCAGGGAAATGAAACTGGACACGGTTGGGCTGCACTAGGACTGCATACAGGCTGCTTAGGAGCAGTGAGAAATGGCAGCAGAGACTGTAAAGGGGATGAATATCTAGAGGGGCATGGTCTCCAGGATGATGGGCAGCATGGGTTCATTGTGGGGGGGAGATCGTGTCAAGCAAATCTGATTGACTTCTTTGACTGTGTCACTAAGACAGTAGACAGGGGCCAAGCGGTAGACATCCTCTATCTTGATTTCAGCAAGGCCTTTGACTCTGTGCCCACAAAAGGTTGATCAGGAAGTTGGTGGATCTCGGTGTCGGGGAAAAGATGGCCAGATGGGTGGAAAATTGGCTGAGAGACAGAACCCAGGGGTTAGTTGTGGGAGGAGAGTTATCTGGCACCAGAGAAATAAACAGTGGGGTCCTGCAGGGCTCGGTGCTGGGGCCGGTGTTCTTCAATGTCTTCGTCAAAGACACTGGAGATGGCATTAAGGGCAAAATGTGCCTATTCACGGATGACACCAAGATCTGTGGGAGAGTGGACACAGCTGAAGGGATACAAGGCCTACAGGAAGATCTGCATAAGTTAGGGAGGTGGTCCAGGATCTGGCAGCTTGGCGCAATGCCAAGAAATGAAAAGTTATGCATATTGGAGCCAGGAATCCCAAGACAGAGTACTACCTAGGTGGAGTCCGAGTATCTGCATCAGAGGAGGAGGAGAAGGACCTGGGAGTGATGATAACTAGTGACCTGAAGTACTCTACACAGTGTAAGAAAGCAGCAGCAAAGACAAACAAGACTGGGATGCATATCTAGGGGGATCAGTAGTAAGAGACAGGAGGTTATACTGCCTTTGTACAGCTCACTGGTAAGGCAGCATCTAGAGTATGGAGTTCAGTACTGGTGCCCACACCTCAAAAAGGACATTAACCTGCTGGAGAAGGTCGAGAGGAGGGCTACAAAGATTGTAGCTGGTCAGCAGAGTAAGGCATATGAGGAGAGGTTGAGGGCACTGAACATGTACTCCCTGGAAGACAGGAGAGAGAGAGAGACAGAGAGAGAGAGGGGACATGAGTGGGACCTTCAAGTACTTGAAAGAGATAAATAAGGTTGATAAGGAGAGTCTCTATAAGCTGAGTGGCAACCATAATTCGAGGGAACACAGTTTTAAGCTGGAGGGTGGGAGGTTTAGGAGGGAGGTCAGGAAACACTTCTTCACAGAGAGGGTGGTGGAAACTTGGAATGCACTGCCGTAAGAGGTCATCTCATTGAAGACAGTGGGCAGCTTTAAGAAAGGATGGGACAGGCAAGGGGGAAGGTAAGGATCAGGGGCAGGGAGGATGGGAGGAGTAGGGAGGGAGGACAGGACATTAGCTCAAGCTGTGGACCCTGCAATACGAGCAGACTTGATAGACCAAATGGTCTTCTTCTGCTGACTTCTTTGTATGTTCTTATGAATAGAAACATAGAATTTGACGGCAGATAAGGACAGCATGGCCCACCTAGTCTGCCCATTTTCCTACCTAACGGATAAGCTGCAGATCCTAGTTAACCAACAGTCTACTTCCTCCTACCCCCCCACTAGAACTGCCTTATGTCTGTCCCATGCATTCTTGAATTCCCCCACTGTTTTTGACTCTATGACCTCCTCAGGAAGGCTGTTCCATGCATCTATAACTCTCTCTGTGAAGAAATACTTCCTCACATAACCTCTGAGCCATCCCCTCTCTATCTTCAAATTGTGCCCCCTTGTTCTTGCACATCTCTTTTTCTGAAAGATGCTACCCTCTTGGACTTTGCTGATTCCCTTGAGGTATTTGAAAGTTTCTAGCATGTCCCCCCTCTCCTCCTTTCCTTGAGGTTATACATCTTAAGCTCCTTTTGTCTTTCTTCATATGTTTCCTGGTGCAGACCCTGCACCATTTTGGTTGCCCTCCACCCTGTCTATGTCTTTGCGGAGATGGGGTCTCCAGAACTGTGCACAGTACTCCAAATGTGGTCTTACCAACTGTCTGTACAGAGGGCCAACAACTTCCTGTTTTCTACTGGTGAGGCCTCTCCCTATGCATCCCAGTATCCCCCCAGCCCTCCTTACTGCCTTCTCACATTGCTGGCCCACTTTAAGTCATCTGATAGGACTACCCCAAGGTCCCTTACCATTTTGTTGTGTCAGTGTCTTGCCTCCCATTGTGTACTCTTCCCCTGGTTTGTTTCAGGTGCATTACTTTGCACTTCTTGGCGCTGGAATCTAAGCTGCCATACATTTGACCATTCCTCAACCTTGCCAAGTCCCTTTTCATCTTTCCACCCCACCTTGCATATCAACCCTGTTGCAGATATTTGTGTCATCTGCAAAGAGACATACTTTCCCTTCTAGTCCCTCTGCAATGTCACTTACAAAGACATTAAAAAGGACCGCCCCAGTACTGAACCCTGCAGTACCCCACTAGTAACCCTCCTTTCTTCACTGTGGACTCCATTTAGTATTACCCGCTGTGTCCTGTTGTCTAGCCAGTGTTTCACCCAGGCTACAACCCTGGGACCCACTCCCAGGCTGGCTAATTTGTTTATTAATCTTTTGTGTGGGACTGTGTCAAATGCCTTGCTAAAGTCTAGTTAGGCTATGTCCACAGCCCCTCCCTGGTCTACTTTGGTCACCCAGTCAAAGAAATCAATTAGATTTGTCTGACATGACCTTCCTGCTGTGAATCCATGCTGCCTTGGGCCCTGTGCCCTACTGGCCTCTATGTACTCAACAATTCTTTCCTTCAGCAGTGATTCCATCATTTTCTCTACCACTGAGGTCAAACTGACAGGTCTGTAGTTTCCTGCCTCTGTCTTGCTCCCACTTTTGTGAAGGGGAATCACATCTGCCCTCCTCCACTCCTCAGGTACCACACCATCCTCCCATGATTTATTAAAAAGGGTAGTCAGTGGTGTTATTAGTTCTTCCCTTAGTTCTTTTTAGAATTCTGAGGTGAATCCCATCTGGCCCATTGCTTTATCCATCTTTCAGTTTTAAGAGTTCTTTCAGAACCCTTTCTTCTGTTAAAGGACTAACATCAACCCCCAGCCAGAGTGCTTCTATTGACTGGATTTGGTTTCTAGCCCTGCTTTTCCATTGTGAATACTGAACAAAAGTATTTGTTCAGCAGCCCTGCCTTTTCACTGTCGCTCTCTGCCCAACCTCCTTCCTCTTTATTCAGCCTCAGTATCCCTGCCTTAGTTTGTCTTTGCTCCCTATGAAAGATTTTATCCTCCTTCTTAACCGAGTTGGCTATCTTTTCCTCAGTTTGGGTCTTTGCTATTCTGACTGCCTTCCCAGCTTCCTTCTGCTTTAACTGGTACAGTTCTCTGTCCTGCTCCTTCTGTGTTTCCTTATACTTCCTGAATGCTATCTCTTTCTCCCTTACCTTCCCCGCTACTTCTTTTGAGAACCATAGAGTTTTCTTCTTTCATTTTGATTTGTTTATTTGCTTCACACAAAGGCTTGTTGCCTCTGTGATGGCGGTTTTAATGTTTCCCCATTGTTGCTCCACCCCACCTTCTTGCCTGTTTGCTAGTGCTTTTCTGAGGCACTCTCCCATTTTGACAAAATCAGCCCTCCTGAAGTCCAGTACCTTCACTTTTGTGTGGCTTGGCTCTACAGCTAAGTTTATCGTGAACCACACTGTTTGGTGGTCGCTTGTTCCCAGATGGCTACCCACTTCAAGATCAGAGATCCTCTCTCCGTCCCTATTTGAGAGTACCAGATCTAAAATTGCTCCTCCCGAGTGTGTTCCAAAATTAGATATCTGAGGCACGCCCCCTGTAGGGCATCGAGAATGGCCCTGCTCTTGGATGTAGCTGCAGCAAAAGTGCTCCAGTTAACATCTGGCATTTTCAGGTCCCCCATCAGCAATAATTCTGGGACTCTGCACAAACTGTGGATACTATTTACTACAGCCACCATGTTTAGCAGCCATATGACACCAGCCAGCCAACCACTGAGCCAGGATTCTTGCCAGGGACTCTGGGACTGTGTGAACAGACTTTGAGGGAAAATACCAGGAAAGTCTAGGTGCTTTTCTGCATCAGGGAGGCATCAAGGAGCCTCATACATATTAATTTTGCCTAAGGACTGTGGCCCCACTCCAACCAATGGAGAGTGAGGAAAGGGCTCCAAATAAAGCCAGGACTCTCGGAGTTTGAGTCAGTCTGGGGAGAACTCCTCCAGAGGGAGAGGGGCTCTGGCCTCTGGAGAGAATGAGGCAGCAAGATGGGCCTGCCTGGGGGCTGCCAGCAATCTGTCCCCCAGGGCAGGAAGTGCCTGCCCCATCAGGAAAAAGGAAGCAGAAGCAATGAAGGAGCAGCTTGGAAGAGAAAAAAGGGAAAGCTGCAGGTTGCTGAATGTCTGCATTGTTCTGAAGTTGCACCACAGCAGTGAGAGAAGCATAGCTGGAATGGAAAAGGGAAGGCTGCAGCTTGCAATAAAGAGGTTGTGTCCTGAACGTGGGAAAGGGCAAAGCTTGGATCTAAGCCTGGAAAAAAAACACAGTTGCGTTCTGAGCCTGGAAAAAGAATGAAGGTTGTGTCCTGAGCCTGGTAAAAGGACAATTGTGTCAAAGCCTGGAGTAACAATGGAAAACATAGGATGAGGAACAAGAGAATATAAATGTGTTGAGAAAATGAAAAGGAAGTGTGAACCTCTTCAACTGGAGAATTGCTATGCACCTGCATGGTAACAGAAAGGGACTTTGAGAGTGCAGGTGATATGTGTGAGCCAGAGTGAGAAAATGGCTGTGTTAAAGTTGAGAGACTGTGAAAGTAGAAAGATGGACAGGTGCTTTTCAGGGGTCTGAGTACTTGCTGTCTGCTCCTGAGACACAGCAAGAAAAAGAGAATTAGATTGCTGTGGCTACACACCTTGGCAGGAAAGAGAAAGAAAGAGAAGAAGCAGAAGAGAATGTGCTGAATGTTTCTGCTGACACCCAGGGGCAAGTGGGGAACTCGCGGCTAACCCCCATCAAGTGGGGTCTGCCACTGCAGGGAATCACAGGTCTTGTACCCGAGTGCTAGGGTGCTCTGATTAGAGGGTGCCAGGCCATGGGGCCACTCCTTGATCTGGATCCTCTGTGGTCGGCAGGCCCTGTACTTGCCCTGCGATGGGGCCTACAATGTGCCGAAGGGGACAAGCTGCAAGATCTGCAAGCAAGAGAAGAGAAAGAGCAAGCTGCAGCCTCTGTGCCCCTGTTTCAAGCAACGTGCCCGGTTCTGCCTGTGTTGCCATCAATCCCCAGGACTTCAGTGAATTGTGCCATCAAATGATTGATTCTGCAGAACTGAGAGTAAACAGCAGGAATTCCTCTGTACATGGGGACTGTAAATAGTAAAAGTATGCATACCAGGGCTGGAGATAGAGCCAAGGGTTGAGAGAGGAATGTAAAAAGTTACTTAATTACAGTAAGCACACCAACACTAGCTACCAGCTGCACCTCAGGTCTGGAACTAGAATCTGGGTACCCAGTGAAGGACTTTGGGGTTTCAAAGGGACTGGGACCTGCAAGTCTGGGTTTGGGCATTCCTGCAGCAGTTAGCTAGTTAGACAGATTTAGTGGCTGCATTGACCAAAATGCTGGGGATTGAATCAAGGGGGAAATGTTGTTTAACCTCTGTTCCACTTCCCCCACTCCTAACCCTCCCCCTGTAAATAAACCATGGAGTTATTGTTTTACAGCACAGATGATTCCAGAGCCCAATTTTAGTGAGCATGCTATGGGATGGAGATGAAAAGGTAAATGGTAACTAAATATGGGGATGTTCAAATCCTGGTAAGTCCATGTTGGGGTAACTGCTGGGGAGGTGGGATGGTACAACATCCCAGGGCATTGTACTACAGGTAATCAGATCCACGGAATATGTACTCTGGGTTGAGGCACTACCATTTTATTTTAGTTTTTGGGAAAGAACCCCCGTAGGTCAGCTATGGGAACCCAAGCCCCTTTCCCTTGGTCGGGCTTGCAAGGCAGGGGTTGTAGCCCTGTCCAGGTTGGTTTCAGAGAGGGGCTACACAATAATAAATGATACTCGCTAAAATTAAGTAAGTACACAAAATAAATTCATACTCAACATCCATAGCAGCTAAACAGAATGGGGATTATTTGCAGGTCCCCAAAGCCTCCTTACAGAGGTGGAATTTCAGGCCCCTCTTAAAGGTCTTCACCAATGGGGCTTCCCACTGAATTTTTGGGAAACAGTTCCAAATTACTGGGACAGCAACTTTGAAGGCCCGGTCACCCGAGGATTTCAGCCTGGGCTTAGGAATATTCAGAAGGTCCACATCAATGAAGGAGGGAGGGGGAGACAGACGGGGGGGGGACTAGTGAAGAGACAGGAGTTTAACCAGGTCACCCTTGCTCATTCCATGTAGAGCATTACAAGCTGGTAATCCCATCTTGAAGACTCCACCCTTTGGAATACCCTGCAATGATCCTTAAAACTCACGCATATTGCTGGGATGAATGTCTGCAAGTCCACGCTTAGACAATCACTGAAGGAAAATTGTAACTGCTATGCCTAACCTGCATCTTATTTATGACAAGTCCTTTTCTTACTACCTTTCAGCACTTATTGTACTCCCTTAGGCGTTGTGAACACTGCTTTTTTTTTTTTTTTTTTTTACCATTTATGCCCCCTCTACACCACCCTCAGTGACACCCTATGGCGACCGATCCAACTTCACCGGAGATTGTAGGGAATTCTGCTACTTGGGAGTCCTCCCTCCTTCAGTCCTCGTAACCCCCCCCGAGCGAGGTGGAAGGGCAGCCCACAACCCTCCCAGCCTATGTCCAATGTTGTGCGGACTGCACTGAGGGGCTTCTCCCCAGATCTCCGGTCTCCTGCAGCCAGGGCCCATCTCCGGGAGCCAGTGTGTGTTTTTGCTGCTTTTCTGGTCCCCACCGCCTGCAGACGCCAGCACGCATGGAAGGACCAAGGAGACAAAGGCACACTGAAACATGCCTCCACTCTGGACCCTCAGCCAACATCCGCCCCTCCCTTGCCTCTGCCCTCCCGTCTGTAGCGCCACCTGTGGTCACCCAGGTGGCGGTATTGCGGCAGGACAGCAGACCACCCTCCCCAGAGAAGGAGAGCAGCCCTTTGGCTACAGGCACTCAAACCTTCTCCCTCCGGCAGCCCGGGCTCACTTATCATTTTCATACCTGTCCTGCTCCTCCCTTGATTTTCCTATTATACCTGTAATCCTCCTGAACACCACTTTCTGCACCCAAGTTCCTAAGTTCTTTCAAGCACCTTTTCCTTATCAAATGTACAATTATTTTAACCGTGTATTGTTAAACATATTGTTAAAAATATAATGTCCTTTTATGAAATGCTGTCTGTATTATCTGTTGTGATGTGTCCTCCCAGGACCACCTTGTATATGAGCCTGCTCAATGGCATTTTCTCCTGGGAAATAAAAATTGAAGATGATTCACCACTTCACTGGCAACCAGTGCAATTCACAAAGGACTGGAGTTACATGACACGACCGTGGGAGGCCCATCAGCAATCTGGCCACCGCATTCTGCATCAACTACAGGCATTGTAGGACACCTCTGCAGGGAACCAAGCATTGCAATAGGCAAGTCAGGACATCACAAAAGCGTGCACTAGCATCACCAGGTCTTTAGAAGGGATAAAGGATTTTTATCCAGCTACTGTTCCTCAGACTGTAAAAGCTCCTCCGAACCACAGCTGACACTTGAGACTCAAGTGGCAACCTACCATCCAGAATGACCCCTCCGATTTCTTTCCTTTATGGAGGTCCAAGCTTTGAGGACCTGATCAAAAGACCCATCACCTCTTCAGTGCTACCGCTCCACCCTCTGGCCTGGATCCACCACAAGTACTTCAGTCTTGTCCAGGTTGAGTCTCAGCCAGCTCAACACCATCCAATCCTGAATCACAGCACCTTCACCAGATCAGGTGTCCCAGGTGCAAGATATGTACAACTAAGTATCAAACCCATAGCAGTGAAAACCCAAACTGCACCATTTAATGATCCTATATAGTGCAACCTACAGGCAGAAGAGGGGAAGAGACACCTGAGGAGGGGAGGTGACAATCAGTCACTAGGGCTACTGGATCTCTAGATCTAATTGACATTTCACAGAGATAGAAATTTAGAAAATAATCTGGTATGGGAGGTGGAATATCAAACCCTAAATTTGGTATTCTGTCATAATATCTGGTACCCACCCTCCATCCAAAAAAAGCTGTGCGACAGCTTAAACTGCAGTGCAGTGGCACGGAAAAGTGATATTCCAGTTGGAAGTCCATTATGATGGAAATGGTATTCCGCTTTAAAACTGGCATGCAAAAGGGTAAATATACCGCCCGTGGCGCTGAGAGTTCATAGATTCATAGATCTGGTTACAAGTCCAATCAGCTACGAGAGCTATAAACAGACTTGCCACTTGTTAGTGGGCAAAATCTCATTTTGTATCTCCTATGTTGATCTAGTAAGAACTTAAAGGCTGATATACTACCAGCCTCAACCACAGCACTTGAAGTGCATTCCACACCTTAACTATTCTGATTGACCCACCATCCTCTTTTTAGTTCTGTACATCTCCATGACAATTGAAATGAATGAGCCCTAATTGCTTTACCTGTTTTTCTTACATAAGCCTGCCGACTAGGGTTGCCACCTATCTGGTTTTTGACCGATAATCCAGTTTTAGGGTCCTTATCCGTCATCCGTTTTGCTGAGCGCAGTCCGCTTTTGGGCCATTTTGACTGCTCATATACTCTTAAACTGATGTATCAAATCACTCACTGTTTTGCTGCATTACATGTCCAGGTTACAAAGAATGTTACAAGAACAAGGGGCATAATTTGAAGATAGAGAAGGGACGGCTCAGAGGTAATTTAAGGAAGTATTTTTTCACAGAGAGGGTTGTGGATGCATGGAATGGCCTTCTGGAGGAGATTGTGGAGTCAAAAACAGTGGTGGAATTCAAGCATGCATGGGACAGTTATAAGGCAATTCTAGGGGGTTGGGGTAGGAAGAAGTAGGCTGCTGGTTAACTAGGATCTGCAGCTTATCCATCAGGTAGGGAAATGGGCAGACTGGGTGGGCCAAGCGGTCCTTACATGCTGTCAAAATCTATGTTTCTGTGTTTCTATGTTTCTGTCACAGTCATTCAGACCTGCCTTTGTTTGTAAAACCAGACTGTCTGAGAGGTGTAAAGTATGGCCATTAAGATCATTGGCAGTAAATTAGCCTATTCTTTTCCACTCTGAATTTTAAGTATGGTCTTTTACTGCTATGACAGGAAACAGTTTTTACACCTTTATGTGCTTTCATGTGTTTCTTTTTGTTTGTTCTATATTATGGTAAGTTTTAAACCCATTTTTGTTAAATTAATAATCTAACTTTTATTGCCTTTATCACTACATTTGCTCTAATTTTTGTATTACCTGAACATTCCATGATATTAGCTACACTTTGACAGGTCATTCAGATAAACAGCATTGAATGGTGTATCTGAAATTGTGGAATGTCTTAGAAATATGAAAAGAAACAGTAGTAGCTGCTGAGGTAAAGGGGAACACACTACAGTATTGAGGGTACCACAAGCACTGATAATTAAGTTATCAAAAATTGGTCAAAGAATCAGAATACATGGCTGACATGGAAAAAAAATGGGAGGTGTTTAACAGAGGACTAAGCACTAAGCAGTGGCTGAGCTTGGCATCCAGCAGACCTGATTTTTATTCCCACATACACCCAAATACTGTGTGACCCTGAGCAAGTCACTTAACCTTCCCTATGCTCCTGGGTTACTCTGTAAAATGGGCTATGTGGCCTATGGGAGGTAACCTGGTTGCCAAAGAATAAAAATAAATAACTGAATAAATCAATCAAATAAATAACAGTATAAAAATAATTTCCTATCACTAGTAATGTCTATTCCAACATTACAAATAGCTTTGGAGGAGTAGTGATATACTCGCCAGTCATAAAAAAGGGGTGAAGCCAGAGGCGGAGTTTGGGGTGTGGTTTCAGATCCGGTTTTTACCTCATCCAAAGGTGGTAACCCTACTGCTGACTCCCACACTATTTCATTTCTAAATGCATTATAAACATAGCAAAGATCACCTCTAGTTCTACAATATGCCTTTGAGTACAACCCTAGATCCCTCAGTCTCTCAACACATTGTTTATTCTGTACTGTTTTTACTCTCTTAGTTAGTCTTCTTTGGACTCTCTCTGTAAGTCTGAAACCTCTGATATCCTGTGGAGCACTCATGGGCATACTGTACTTCAGAATAGGCCTCACTAGGGATCTATACAGGTGCACCAAAACACTCCCACTCCTGCTTTTTATTTTGTTCAGGATGTTACCTTATATTTTATTCACACGTTTTGTTATCTCTGTATTATGTTTATCAAATGTTAGAGTATTCAAAATAATGACCCCCAAGACTTTTTCATCTTCTGTACTTGTAATAATGTTACCATTTATTTGATACTGTGTTTTAACATTATTATAACCAAAGTGCATAACCCTGCACTTTAACTCATTAAACTTCATTTGTGACTCCTTGCCCAGTCCTCCAACTTATACAACCAATCCTGAAACTTTTGTATTGATGCAACATCATTCACAATCGCTCCTACCTTTGTGTAATCTGTATACTTGCAGAGCCACACCCCTTCAGCTACTTGCATATTCTGTACAAGCACATTAAATAGCAGAGGCCCCAAAATTGATCCCTGGGGGACCCCACTGGTCACTGCCCCCCACTCAGACAAGAATCCTCTTATATGTGTCCTCTGATGTCTATCTACAAGCCATGAGCCAATCCAATTTCTAATACACTCATTTATTCTAAGTTCTTGCAAAGAGTTAATACCCCATGAGACACTGAAACAAAGGCCTTAGTGTAATCAAGATATACCACATCAACTGGTAGGCCCGGATCCAGTGCCTGGCTCACTGGCTCAAACAAATGAAGCAAGTTCCTTGCGCAGGACCTACCCGGAGCAAATCCATGCTGTCTTACATCCACCACCTGCAACCTTCTTAAATCTTTCTCCTAAAAGTTTTTAAACACATAGAAACATAGACTTTGACGGCAGATAAGGACCACTTGGCCCATCTAGTCTGCCCATTTCCCTATCTACAGGATAGGCCGCAGATCCTAGTTAACCAACAGCCTATTTCTTCCTACCCCCCACAAGAATTGCCTTATGTCTGTCCCATGCATTCTTGAATTCTCCCACAGTTTTAGATCCCATAACCTCCTCAGGAAGGCTGTCCCATGCATCCACTACCCTCTCTGTGAAATAATACTTCCTTATATGCCCTACAACCGCTTCTATCTTTAAATTGTGTCCCTTGTTCTTGCACGCCTCTTTTCTGAAAGATGCTACTCTCTTGGACTTTGTTAATTCCACTGAGGTACTTAAAAGTTTCTATCATGTCCCCCCTCTCCCTTCTTTCCTCAAGGGTATACATATTAAACTCCTCTAGTCTCTCCTCAAACAGCTTCTCTTGCAGACCCTTCAGAAGAAGCCAGAAGGTGAAGGAAGGGAACATATTCAATTCAGTGCTTCAGAGTAACTGGTAACTGGTATTTTTCTTTTAAACTTAGATTGTAGGCTTGTAGTGACACTATACTTTATTTCTGTGTTGTCTTTACTTATAATTGTTTTTTGGGCTGTTGAAAATTTAAAAAATAGTGGTGGTGTAATTCTGTGCTGTCTTTAATTGCTGCAAATTTTATCTTGGCTTGTCTGACTGTCCTGTAGCTGGGTGAAGGGTGTTAATTGTCTGGCCTCTGACCTCAGCTACGTGATAACTGGAGGTGAGGCTTAGTCACAGTTAAAGCAGCAAACAGAAGTTCATCTTCTCAGAAGAAGCCAGAAGGTGAAGGAAGGAAACATATTCAATTCAGTGCTTCAGAGTAACTGGTAACTGGTATTTTTCTTTAAACTTAGATTGTAGGCTTGTAGTGACACTATACTTTATTTCTGTGTTGTCTTTACTTATAATTGTTTTTGGGCTGTTGAAAATTTAAAAAATAGTGGTGGTGTAATTCTGTGCTGTCTTTAATTGCTGCAAATTTTATCTTGGCTTGTCTGACTGTCCTGTAGCTGGGTGAAGGGTGTTAATTGTCTGGCCTCTGACCTCAGCTACGTGATAACTGGAGGTGAGGCTTAGTCACAGTTAAAGCAGCAAACAGAAGTTCATCTTCTCAGAAGAAGCCAGAAGGTGAAGGAAGGAAACATATTCAATTCAGTGCTTCAGAGTAACTGGTAACTGGTATTTTTCTTTTAAACTTAGATTGTAGGCTTGTAGTGACACTATACTTTATTTCTGTGTTGTCTTTACTTATAATTGTTTTTGGGCTGTTGAAAATTTAAAAAATAGTGGTGGTGTAATTCTGTGCTGTCTTTAATTGCTGCAAATTTTATCTTGGCTTGTCTGACTGTCCTGTAGCTGGGTGAAGGGTGTTAATTGTTTGGCCTCTGACCTCAGCTACGTGATAACTGGAGGTGGGGCTTAGTCACAGTTAAAGCAGCAAACAGAAGTTCATCTTCTCAGAAGAAGCCAGAAGGTGAAGGAAGGAAACATATTCAATTCAGTGCTTCAGAGTAACTGGTAACTGTGATTTTTTCTTCCCCACTCCCACCTTTCCCCAACTCTTAATTATATGCCCTGATAAATCTGATTGACAGGAGCTAAACACAGGGTATAGTAAGAGGTGTGGAAGTAGGAGGGGCATAAGGGGGAAAGACACCACCCTCAGCACGACAAGTGTTTTGACTCATTTATTTATTTATTGGTTTTTTTTTCCTTAAAAATATATATCTGAGGATCAGTTACAGGATTTTAGTACTGTAAATAAATAAAAGAGAACTAAGAGAGCTTCAGTAGCAGATAAGTAGTGGAACTGCAGTATAATGTGGGGAGTGGTGCAATGCAGTGGCTGTGGGGCAGCCATATTCAGGCAGACCTTCTGGACACTGAGGTGCTGCCCTATCTGCATGCATTCTCTCGACTGCGGGATGAGGTAGTCAGACTCAGAGCGAAGTAACTGGGTCAGAGTACCATCACCCCTGTCCAAGAACCACCCAGTCCAATGCAGCTGCCTCAAAGGATGCCGAGAACGAGGGCACTTGGATGACAGTGGGCTCAGGGAGGGTTAGAGCAGTCAGGCAGAGGCACATCCCAGATCCTATTCCTCTCAAGAACTCATATGCCACACTGGCAAATGAGGACAACCAAATAGAGGTACCCAGGGAAGTGGAAGGAAAGGATATGAAGGTTAGGCAAGGAGGTGACCTCAGTGGGGAAAGCAGTGGACCCCAGAGGAGGAGGAGGAAGCGAATCCTGGTGGGGGACTCCATCATAAGAGGGATCCGGCTAGGAACACAGGAGGGGGAGGACAGGGAGGTGAGGTGCCTACCAGGTGCCACGGCATGGAGGGATGGAAGGAAGATACTGGGGATCACTGGGAAGGCAAGACAGGAGGGTGAGCTGGATGTCATTATCCACCTAGGTACTAATGACTTGGCAAATGGGGAGCCAAAGGAAGTTCAGGAAGAGTTTAGGAAACTGGGGAGGGGTCTCAAGCAAGTAGCTACTTCTGTCACTTTCTCAGAAGTACTACCTGTGAGAGGCAAGGGAGAATAGAGTGCATGCACCAGGAACTTTAACTCATGGTTGAAGAACTGGTACTGAGGAAGGGTTTGGATTCATTGGTGACTGGGGACCCATATGGAGGGATGGAGGTTTATTCAAGCCTGATGGCCTGCATCCATCCTGGAGGGAATCCAAGCACTCAATGATAAGTTTAAATGCTACATTGACAAGCATTTAAACTAGCAAGGGGTGGCAGGCCAGCAGGACGGTACACCTACTTGCTCACCCCCACAGCTAGTAATGGAACCAGTGAACCAGAGGAGTGGCTATCTCAAAAGCAGTGTGCAAAAGATGGAGATTAGTGTCCAAAAGGTGGATAAGCAGAAAGGGGCAAATTAGCAGAAGGGCAGACAGCAAGGAGAACCAGGGACAAATGACAACCAAGGAAGGGGCTGTAGAACAGTGAAGCAGTCTAGGAGGTCAAATCATGGAAAGCCATGTGTGCAAATGCCAGGAGCCCTGCAACAAGATGGAAGATCTGGAGGCTGTCATGGTACAGTCAGATCTGGACATTGTGGCCATCACTGAAACCTGGTGTAATGATAACCATGACTGGGAGATGGCCATACCTGGCTACAACATATTCAGAAGAGACAGAGCAGGCAGGAAGGGAGGAGGAGTGGCACTGTATGTGAAAATGACATAAGGGCCACACAGATCCAGGAGGAACAAAATGGGGAGAGATACTGTGTGGTTGGTGGAAAGGAAAATGGGGCCAGCTATCCGCACAGGTGTGGTCTATAGACCACCAGCCCAGGAGGAAGAAACAGATAGAGTTGATGCTAGCTATCCAAAGGATGGCAGACAAGGGTGAGGTAGTACTGGTTGGAGACTTAATATACCAGACGTGGACTGGAGCATCCAGCAGCAGCATCAACTAGGAGCAGATTTATCTTGACTCCCTTCAGGGTGCTTCCTCAACAACTGGTCATGGAACCAACTCGCAGAAGGCAATACTGGACCTTGTGCTCACAAACAGGGACAGTGTGATGGGGTAACAGTGGGGAGCACCTGGGTAACAGTGACCACCAGTATTGTGGTTTGAAATCACAGAAAGAGCAGAACCAAACCACACAAAACACTATCCTGGATTTTAGGGGGCAGACTTTGGGAAAATGGGGAGATGCTTGAAAGAGGCATTAAGGGAATGGACAGGAATCAGGGATTGAGGAACAGTGGCAGTATTTAAAATGGGGATTATAAGAACAACAGAATTATGCATTAAGCAGGTTAGCAAGAGGAAAAGAAAGAGGAGACCATTATGGTTTTCCAAAGAGGTAAAAAGAAAGTGAAAGCAAAAGATTGCATTCAGGCAATACAAAAGACACAGGCAGAAGGGGATGGGAGAAGTACCAGGAGAAACAAAGGAGGCAGGGAAGTTAGTAAGGGAAGCCAAAGCTCAGACAGAAGAACACATTGCAAAATCAGTGGTAAAGGGGACAAACCTTTACAGGCATATAAGTGAAAAGAAGGACAAAGGGAGGGATAGTGAGACTGAAGGGAGAGGATGGGAGCCGTTGGAGGATGACAACAGTAAAGCTGACATATTGAACAGGTATTTCTGCTCAGTCTTTACTAAGGAAGAGGGGTGATGGGTCTGAAGGGGAGTACAAGGGGAGAATGGTGCAGAAATGGACACAAGTCCTTTACACGAGAAAGGGTCCTGAAGGAACTGGAAGTAATAAGAGCTGATAAGCACAGGGCCAGATGGGTGCACCCAGGGTCCTTAAAGAACTAAGAGAGGTGGTGGCTGAACCTCTTGCTATCCTGTTTAGCCGCACTGGAAACAGGGAGGTACCCAAAGACTGAGGACAGCAGATGTAGTCCCCTTATACAAAAGTGGGAAACAAAGAGGAAACAGGGAACTACAGACCAGTCAGCCTCACCTCGGTAGTGGAAAGATCATGGAAGCACTACTGAAGGAGAGATTGTGGAACATATGGTTGTCAATGGACCACAGGACCCAAGGCGCATGGTTTCACCAGGGGAGGTCATGTCCAGACCAACCTCATTGAATTTTTGACTGGGTGACTAGGAGGTGGATCAGGGAGGGCAGTGGACATGGCCTATCTGGACTTCAGAAGGCCTTTGACACTGTGCCACATAGAAGACTATTACACAAACTGGGGAATATGGGTGTGGGCAGGACAGTAGGTGGTGGGTAGGTAACTGGCTGGTGGCAGGACACAGAGGGTGGTGGTAAATGGCTGTCACTCCACAGAGGGAAGAGTGACCAGTGGGGTACCACAGGATCAGTGCTGGGACCGTCCTATTCAACATCTTATCAGACATTGCACAGGATCTAGAAGGCAGAATTTCACTGTTCGCTGATGACACAAAGCTCTGTAACAGAGTAGACACACCAGAGGGTGTAGACAGAATGAGAAGGGACCTGCAGAAACTTGAAGAATGGTCAAGGGTTTGGCAGTTGAAATTCAATGCAAAGTAGTGCAAGATAATGCATATGGGCACAAAACCCTGGCACAATATATCAGTTGGGGTGAGGATATAGCATGCATCAGCAGGAAAGGGATCTTGGGTTGTCATCTCTGATGACCTCAAGGTAGGGAAACAGTGTGACAAGGCATCAGGTAAAGCAAATGGATGCTGGGATGTATAGGCAGGGCATCACCAGCAGGAAAAGGGAGGTCATAATTCGCCATACAAGACACTAGTGAGGCCCCACCTGGAGTACAGTGTACAGTTCTGGAGACCATACCTCACGTAAGGACACAGACAGGGTAGAGAAGGTTCAGAGGAGGGCAACAAAGATTGTGCATGGGTTGCATCACAAGTCCTAGAAGACAGGTTGAAGGAACTGAACATGTACTCCCTGGAGGAGAGGAGGGAGAGAGGGATATGATAGAGACATACAAGTATCTTACAGGGAGGAACAGGGTGCAGGAAAACACTATTTTAAGCAAAAAGATGTTTCAGGACTAGAGGGCATGGGATGAAGTTGGAGGGAGGACGATTCAGAGGAAACATGAGAAAGAATTTCTTCACAGAACGGGTGGTGGACAAGTGGAACACCCTGCCAGAGGAAGTGGTGGGAGCTGAAACAATCACGGATTTAAGAATGCATGGATAGACATAAAGGAATTTAGAGGTCAGGGTAAGGGGGAATAGACTTAGGAAAACAAACTGAACTTACAAGCTCAAATGGGCAGACTAGGTGGGCCATAGGCCCTTATCTGCCGACACTGTCTATGTATCTATGTATCTATGTACCCTGCACCATTTTAGTTGCCCTCCTCTGGACTGCCTCTATCCTGTCTATGTCTGTGTGGAGATGGGGTCTCCAGAAATGGACGCAGTACTCCAGATGGGGTCTCACCAACTGTCTGTACAGAGGGATAACAACTTCCTGTTTTCTGCTGATGATGCCTCTACCTATGATAGCCCCAGCCCTCCCTACTGCCTTCTCACATTGCTCGCTAACCTTAAGGTCATCTGATATGATTACCCCCAGGTCCCTTTCCATTTTTATGTTGCTTGCACGCATGTGCAAGAAACATAGTGCCATCATCGGAGATTTCGGAGGTGTGTCACCTCCTCCCAATTCAGTCAGTGCGTTGGCAGGCGCTGCCTCGTAATATCGCATTTTGGAGCTGTGTATGACACGGGCCCAAATGCAGTGGCATGCCAGGTTGAAAAGGGGAGTTATACTGAGTGAGCAATCGACAAGATATCGGCTGCTCACGCAGCAGCTCCCCCCAACACACGCAGTCAGTGCGTCTCTGCACGCACTCGAATAGCTGACAGGGTGCCCAATCCCCGTCGGCTGAGCTGCATCCCCCCCCCAGTAGTAGGTTTTGAATGACGGGGTGCCCAATCCCCATCGGCTGAATGCCCTCCTGTCTTTGTGCCACACTGGGAGCCCACCCAAGCGTGGTACAATACCATAGCCGACAGGGTGCCCAATCCCATCGGACTGAACGCCTCTAACGCCTTCTGCCAAGCTGGAGAGCCCACCCCAGCATGGCAAACGGTCCATCGACGCTTTTTTTTTACCCTGAAAACGAAAACGGGTCCCGTGGCGCATTCTCCCGACGCCTCTACTCCCACAACCCGCACCCCACCCAGTTCTCCCTACAGCCTCCTCACCCCATACTTACCTACGGATCCTGGCGCGACGATCTTCGGTGGACTGGAACACGCTCTGCACTCTTCAAAGCCGACCGCAAACTGAGGAAATGCCGGTAAGCTGTATAATGGGCTTGATAGGGGTTTCAACTTTGTTGCATATCTCAGGTATTTTTTGGAATTTTTGCCAAATTTTTAACATGTTTTGGGGACTTTTCATGATGATAACATTGTCATGGGTTATTCGGCCTGGCGTGATTTCGCAGTGATCATGCAAATCACCCTTGCGCCCGAATACCGCCATGACAGTGACATCATTCATGAGAAGGGTCCCAAAACCCTATGTTGAAAATTTGGTGCCAAAATTCCAAACAATGACTGTTTTATGAACTGCAAGGCGCAGTTCCTACGCAGGCTCGTAAGTTCAAATTTCAATATTTTTACCCAGATTTTCAAATACTGCCATTTTACCACACCTTCTTATGAGCAGTACAGCCGTCATTTTTCACATCTCACCCAAATGTGTTTCACCATGTAGCAGAATGGCGCAGTTAAGCAAATCAATGTATCGGACAAATTAAGAAAATCACAGTGACACTGTTCATGAGCAGAGGTCTTAAAATGGCTATGTTGAAAATTTGGTGAAAAATTCTAAAATGACTGTTTTACGAGCGTGCGTTGCGCAGTTCCTACGCAGCCTCATAAGTTCGCAAATTTTCAATATTTTCACTCCAGATTTTCAACATTGCCATTTTACCACACCTCTTTATGAGCAGTACAGCTGTCATTTTTCACATCCTGCCCAAAACATGTTTCCGCCCACGTAGCACACAATGGCGCAGTCGGTATGCGAAATCAATGTATGGGACACATTAAAAAAATCACCATGACACTGTTCATGAGCAGAGGTCTTAAAATGGCTATGTTGAAAATTTGGTGAAAAATTCCTAAAATGACTGTTTTGACGAGAGGTGCATTATGCAGTTCCTCACGCATTCAGAAGTTCAGCAATTTTCAATATTTGCACTCCAATGACTTCCAAATACCTAAACAGCACATAGAAGTAAGCAACATTCGGCATTGACAAATGCCTGTTGTTGTTGTTACTACCTAACCCCCATTGTGTATTCTTCCCCTTGGTTCTTGGTTCCCAGGTGCATTATTTTGCACTTCTTTGCATTGAATCCTAGCTGCCATACTTCTGACCATTCTTCCAACCTTGCCAAGTCCCTTCTCATCCTTTCCACTCCTCCTTGTGTATCAACCCTGTTGCAAATCTTTGTGTCATCTGCAAAGAGGCATACTTTTCCTTCCAGTCCCTCTGCAATGTCATTTATGAAGACATTAAAAAGGACTGGACCCAATACTGAACCCTGTGGTACCCCACTTGTAACCCCTCTTTCTTCAGAGTGGACTCCATTTACACTTACCTTCTGTGTCCTGTTGTCCAGCCAATGTTTTACCCAGGCTACTACCCTGGGACCCAATCCCAGGCTGGTTAATTTGACTATTAATCTTTTGTGTGGGACTGTGTCAAATGCCTTGCTAAAGTCTAGGTAGGCCATGTCCACAGCCCCTCCCTGGTCTACTACTTTGGTCATCCAGTCAAAGAAATCTATTAGATCTGCTGACATGACCTTCCGGCCAGAACCCATGCTGCCTTGGGTCCTGTGCCCCACTGGCCTCTAGGTACTCAACTATTCTTTCCTTCAGAAGTGACTCCATCACTTTCCCTACCACAGAGGTCAGACTGACAGGTCTGTAGTTTCCTGCCTCTGTCTTGGTCCCACTTTTGTGAAGGGGAATCACATCTGCCTTGCTCCAGTCCTCGGGTACCACACCATCCTCCCATGATTTATTAAAAAGAGTAGCCAGTGGTTTCACTAGTTCCCCCCTTAATTCTTTTAGAATTCTGGGGTGAACTTCCATCAGGTCCATTGCTTTGTCCATCTTCAGTTTTAGGAGTTCTTGCAGAACCCTTTCTTCTGTGAAAGGACTGAGATTCGATCCCCCTATCAAGAGTGCTTCTGTTAATTGGATTAGACACTTCCCTCCTCTTTGTGAATACTAAGCAGAAATATTCATTCAGTATCCCTGCTTTTCACTGTCCCTCTGCCCACCCACTGTTCATTCTATTCAGCCTCACTATCCTCCCTTTGTCTTTCTACGCCGCTGATGTACCTATAAAAGGTTTTATCCCCTTCATAACCGACGAAGTTGGCTATCTTTCCTCAGTTTGGGCTTTGCTATTCTGACTTCCTCCCTGCTTCCTTCTGCCTTAACTGGTACAGCTCTCTTCCTGCTCCTTCTGTGCTTCCTTATACTTCCGGAATGCTATAATTTTCTTCCTGACTTTCACAGTCACCTCTTTTGAGAACCATAGTGGCTTTTTCTTTCATTTTGATTTGTTTATTTGCTTCACAAAGACTTGTGCCTATGTGATGGCAGTTTTGATGATTCCCCATTGTTGCTCCACACCTCCTTCTAGCCTGTTTGCTAGTGCTTTTCTGAGGCACTCTCCTATCTTGCCAAAGTCAGCCCTCCCAAAGTCCAGTACCTCACTTTGTATGGCTTGACTCTGTAGCTGAGTTTAACGTGAACCACACTGTTTGATGGTCACTTGTTCTCAGATGGAAACCCACTTCTAGATCTGAGATCCTCTCACTGCCCCCATTTGAGAGTATGAGGTCTAAGATTGCTCCCTCACGAGCGGTTCCAAACTAGCTGTCTGAGGCCTGCCACCTGTAGGGCATCAAGAATGGCCCTGTTTTTGGATGTGGCTGCAGCAAATGTGCTCCAGTTAACATCTGGCATATTCAGGTCTCCTATCAACAGTATCCCGCTTCTCTGCCATTCTAAGAATGCCTTCATCATATCCTTGTCCATTCCCTCCTGACATGGGGTCTGTACACAACCCTGTGCGGACTGTGGTGCCCTTTCCAGTCTCCAGGGACCCAGTGCCTCCTCTCCTCCCTGTTTACTCTTTTGCTCAGTTGCTTTTATCCCTTCCTTTACATAGAGGGCTATTCCACCCCCTCTTCTCCCCTGCCTGTCTCTCCTGTAGGTTATGTACCCTGGTATGTTAACATCCCAGTCATGGTTCTCTGTGTACCATGTTTCTGTGACATGCCTCCATAACCTTACCGATCACGGAAGTGATACTAATCGGTCTGTAATTTTCTATTATGGTTTTGTCACCTGCTTTATGTATTCAACTAATGTAAGCTATCCTCCATACACTAGGGACCTTACCCTCCCTCAGAGACTTGTTGAATTGTATTGCCAGAGGCCCTGCAATCTCTAGTGCAATACAGTTCAGAAACATTGGATAAAAGCCATCTGGACCCCCGAGGCTTATCTATTTAGTTTTTCCAGTTTCTCCACACTTTGTGCTTCAGTAATTTCTATGGGCCACCCTTGACTATTACTATTTTCCCCTAATGTGCTACATAATCCATCTGCATCATGAAAGACACTCAAAAATATTTATTAAATTTATTAACCATATCTTCCTCTTTGACAATAATTCTGTCTCCTTCTTTCAGGTTGACAATCTGTTTTTTTTTTTTTTTGCCCCCAACTCTTTTTTCCGCTCCAGATTGTGCCCCGGGAACTCTCTCGCAACCATGGTACTCCCCTGCCCCTGCCTCACCTGACACCTGCTAGCTCCCTCTCTCCCAGGAACCCCGATGCAACCTCTGGATCTGAGCCCTCCAGAGGAAGGGCCTCCGTACCCGCCCAGGATGCTCTATCTATAGTATAGTGCGACAGGGCACACGAGTCAGCCGAGGGGAGGAGGGCGGGTCCAGTGATGGGAGTGTGGACTATGAAAGCTGAGGTGCCTTCGCCTATCCCCAGGAGTGAGGATTTTCTGCTTGTAAGTTCCCCCCTACCCACGGACTGCAGCTACCTAGGCAATGCTTATGCCATTGCCTGCCCCCGCGGGCACGCAGTCACCATGTTGAGCACCTCCCGCAGCCGCCAGAGGTCACCCTGTGTGATCACTCTCTGGATCCCTCCCTGGAAAGAGAGAGCAGTCCCCGGATGCTCGATCTCTTCTCCCTGCCGAACCCTGGCGGCCCGGCTCACTCCCGAACCTGGGTGGGCGTGGCGCGAGGTGTGGTGTCCAGCGCCTCAACCTCAGCGCCACTGGACCGCCATTTGGACCCTTTTTCTTAAGCTGCCCATGTAACTATAAAACTTTTTGCAATTGTCATTTTTACTGTTTACCAATTCAAATTCTGCTCTAGCTCTAGCCTTACGTATCTCCTTTTTACATTTTTTTACTATCATCTTTTGCTTATGCCTCCTTTCTTCAGTTGGATTAGCCCTATACTTCTTGAATGCTCTTTCCTTTTTATTTATCTGGACACCACATCTTGTATCACGCTGGTGACCCAGGTTCAGGAATGACCTCGGGTCGCCGGGTGCTGGCAAGGGGGGGGAGGTTAGGAGCAAGATCAAGCGGTGGCTCTCCTCTCCCAGGAGGGGGACCGCCCTACTGCAGTCCCTTTGTCGCCGGGTGGTGGTGTAGGTGAGTCGGGCGACCAGTAGGTTGGGGCATCCCACAGTGCGTGGCATGCCTCCACACTAGCACTAAGGATGCGAGGACAGGGGACGGAACAACAGGGAAAAGCACCATAAAGACATAATAAGAAAAAAAAAAGGGGTAAAATATTAATAATTTCTGTGTCAGTTCCAATTTATTTATTGGAAATCGAGTTGAGCACAGGCCTCATTTACAGTCTGTCAGTAAGGAAGGCAGCTGCACTGAACTATAGAAATGAAATTGTGTGACCTTGGAGAGGGGCTCGGTAAGGGGTATTTTGTGCATACAACAGATAATGCAATGGTAACTCAGTGCAATGGGCAGTGTAACTCCTTCCCGCATATGACGAGGGGTGGGATGTCATAACACAGTCAAATACAGAATGTTTGAAAGCAGAGTGGTTAAGTCTGATCAGTTCAGTTATACAGTACACTGTGTGAGGGGTAGGGACTGAGTCTTTTGGGCAAGTTTATTGGAGGAAGGGTTTTTGTTGAAGTCATTCAGAACTAGGAGTTCACCAGAGGCAGGGAGAGGGTGTCTCTAGGTTCAAATCCTACCAGAGTCACTGCACACACACACACTACAGTGCTCCTTACCAAAGGGCAAACGACTCACCCCTACTGTTACTACTAAAAACACTTTGCCTTATATATGGTAAGATCACAGACTTGCCAATTTACCCCTGCTTATCTATAGCTGAAATGACTCAGTCACAGAAAGCATGAAGTACTTAAAAATAGTTAAGGCAGATTCAAACCAGTGATGTTGCCAGTTCAAAATCAAAAAACATAACTGAAGCTCTAAGAGCCAACAAACACAGCAATATCTTCAGCTGGCTGGCCCACTACACACACATCATCATACATGCCTCCCTGATATCACAGGTTGGGCCATTTATTTGAACTTGGGGGATCACCCTTTTGAAGTGCAGTTACGTAAGAACTTACCATAACAGTAGATCTTCGAAAGGATCTCTTGCAGCAGGCTATTAGTATTAGGACTATTGCCGCAGGCCTTAGGACCCACTGGGAAAAACTTAGGTAGCAGTACCCAACGGAGACCACCCCCTGATACCGGCTCCACCCAGATATCAGTCATGCTACAAAAGGGGGCGGACCCTGGCTCCACCTCAGCTTCCCCGCCAACGGAGCTCAGTGAGAAAACCAGGCGAAGTCCATCCTAGACATGCTGAAAAATTCTCCTAGGGAACAGAGGGCAGGAAAGCAGCACCTGCTGCTAGAGCTCCTCTCGAAGATCTACTGTTATGGTACGTTCTTACGTAATTGTACTATCTTACTTCGAGGGGGCCCTCTTGCAGCAGGCTATTACTATTAGGACAGAATCTCGAGCTGTCTCGCACCAAGGAGGTGACTAGTCCCAGGAGGTAGGATGACAGATAAAATGATGGTAAAGCCTATGGCTGGAATCAACAAATTAGGACAAGAGTCCTTGAAGAACTGCCAGGCCTAAACCGGCTCAGTGCCTGGAAGCAATGTCCACCAGACTGTAATGCCTCATGAAGGTGTGTACTGAATTCCAAGTAGCAGCTGCACACATGACTCGAAGGGAGATGTTTTTTAAGGAGGCGAAGGAGGTGGAAACTCCTCTAGTGGAATGACCTCTTAACGTGCCCAGTAGAGGCTTGTTGTACTTGTTATAGCAGTACACTATGCAGTGTACAAGCCACCGGGAAATGGTTTGCTTTGACACCAGTTTGCCCAGGTGCTGAAGCGCAAAGGCCACAAACAATTGCTCTGATTTGCAGTGTGCCACTGTTCGCTTAAGGTAATACCGCAGCGCCCTGTGGACATCCAGTGTGTGCAGGAGAGACTCTCCTCAATTAGTAGGGGTAGGAAAATAAACTGGAAGGTCAACCGACTGGTTGAGGGTGAACTCCAAGACCACTTTAGGTAAGAAATTAGGATTTTTTTCTGAGAGAAACTCTTTCCCGATGGAAAATAATGTAAGGCGCCTTACACATCAGGGCCTGTAGCTCTGAAACTCTTCGAGCTGAAGTAACAGCAACTAAAAATTAAACCTTCCAGGAAAAGAAACACAGCTCACATTCCACTGCGGGTTCAAAGGGGGGGAGTCAGTTTCTCCAGCACAAAATGGAGATCCCAGGGAGGGATAGGATCCCAGATGGGAGGTAATAGGTGCAGAATGCCCCAAAAAAGGTGCCGGCAACATCCAACTGAACAAGGGTCTTCTCTCCAAACAGGACGTGATAAGCAGAGATGGCCCACATGTGCACCTTCATGGACGAATAACTCAGGCCTTGCTGATATAAAGAGAGAAGATATTGTAATGCTGAGTTTACTGGGCAAGAAAGGGGATCTAGATGGTGGGACGAAGCCCTAAGGCAGAACCGCTTCCACTTCAATGGCATAAGTGGAGCTGGTAGAGGGCTTCCTCGCAGAAACGAGGATGTCCACCACCTCCTGAGTGACCCCATACCTGGATGTGACTACGCCCACAGGACCCAAGCATGAAGGTGTAGGGACCTGAGATCTGGATGCACCAGCCTGACCCGGTCCTGGGATAGCAGCTGCGAGCATATTGGCAGTGGAATTGGAGGTTCTGAAGAAAACTGCTGAAGTAGTGGGAACCAAATCTGCTGGGGCCACAGCAGGGTGATCAGAATCATTCGAGCCCCCTCGGCCTGTACCTTCAGCAACGCTCGCTGAAGGAGAGGGAAGGGAGGGAAGATGTAAAGAAACCTCCCTGCCCAACTAAGAGACAACGCGTCTTGCCAGAAAACACCAGGCGCGTGCTCTTGCGAGCAGAAAACTGGCTGTTTGGCGTTGCATGGAGACGCAAAGAGGTCTAGCTCTGGACAACCCCATGAGTTGAACAGCTGGTCTGCTACAGACTGTAGCAGCTCCCAGTCGTGCGCCTGGGACTGAAACCTGCTGAAGCTGTCCGCCAAGTCATTTTGGGCACCAGGAACATGGATGACAGACAGCAAAATGTGATGCTCCAGTGCCCAATACCAGACTCTCATCGCCTCCCTGCACAGGGGGTAGGAGTGAATTCCCCCTTGCTTGTTGATGTGAAAGACAACTGCCATGTTGTCAGTCTGTACGAGAAGAAAGCCTGGCATGAGGTCCTCCTGAAAGGCCCTTAAGGCATTGAGGATCGCCCGCATTTCCAGAACACTGATGTGGAAGATGTGCTCCTCCAGAGTCCAGACATCCTGAGTCTGGTGATCCCCTAGGTGCGCCCCCCAGCCCAAATCAGAGGCATCTGTTGTCAGAGTTCAGCTTGGGGGCTCCTGTCAAAAGGGAATTCCTTTGTCGAGATTCAAAGGGTCCAACCACCAACATATGGTCCTCCTGACTGGCTCTGAGATCCGGACAACATGGTCTACACCATCAGAGCCCTGGTCCCACTGCACCCTGAGCATCCACTGTGGGACCCTCATGTGGAGGCGGGCCAAGAGAACTACCGGGATGGCCGCCGCCATGTGCCCAAAAAGTCTGAGGAAGGTCCTGGCTGGGACCTGCGGGGTTACTAGGACCGAACTGGCCCCCTCTCTCAGACGATCTCCTCTTTCTCGAGGAAGAAAGGCCATGCCATGGATTGAATCCAGGACCAGCCCTATAAAGGTGAGTCTTTGGCTGGGCTCTGGGGAAGACTTTATTCCGAGAGGTGAGGATCACCCTGAATCTACCAACGTATAAGTCTCTCCAAGAGCTCGAAGCAGGCGCTGTCTCGATGGGGCTGCTAAGAGCCGGTCGTCGAGGTAAGGAAAGATGTAATGTTCCCTGCGCCTTACAGCTGCAGCTACCACTGCCAAGCATTTGGTGAAGACTCGAGGAGAGAAGGCGAGGCCGAACAGAAGAACCCAGAACTGATAATACTCCCCCTGGAAGTTGAACCTCAGAAATGTCCTTGGGGGGGGGGGGAGACCCTGATGTGCACGTAGGCATCTTGCATGTCCAGGGAACAGAGGCAGTCTCCCTGGTGCAGCAAAGGAATGAGACCTGAAAGGGTCACCATCCTGAACCTTCAGTATTATATATAATTGTTTAGACAGCTGAGGTCCAGGATGGGCCAAAGATCTTGCGTTTTCTTTGGAACCAGGAAAAAAATGGGAGTAATATCCTTTTCCCTGCTGCCGCAGAGGAACTGGCACTATCGCCTTTTTCTACAAGAAGGCCTTGATTTCTTCTATAAGAGGAATGTGAGTAGGAGGGTAATGCGAGGACTTTGGTTGAGTTTCTGGAGGGATCTGGGTGAACTCCAGCGTGTGACCTCTCCTTATGATGTCCAATACCCACTGGCCTGATGTGATAGAGCTCCATCCCTCCAGATGGAGAGAGAAACACCCCTACTGCCTCCCCTGAAGCCTCTGCTGGGGGGGGGGTCAGTGACGAGTCATTTGGTGGAGCTGGGGGGTGGGGAGAGAGGTGTGGGAGGATTTGGGGCCTCAAAAAGATGTGCCACCAAGCTGCTGGTTGCTGGCCTTCCTTTTGAAGCCACCTCTCTGTCCCTGGTTGTTGCCATGGGTGTGCTGGCCTGAGGATTTACAAAATGGCCGCTTCCAGAAGCATCTTTGGTCCCCCTTACACATCTGGCGGATGGACCAAACAGACTTGCCCAACTCCTGGAGACGAGAGATCAAAGCGTCGGTCTCCTGCCAAAAGAGAACGGAACCATGGAATGAGAGGTCCCTGATTCCGGACTGCAGATCGTTCTGAAAGTCGGAGCATCTCAGCCAAGTGTGGTGGCGAAGGCAGATCGCTGCTGCCCTAACCGCCCTATCCGCAGTGTCATACGAGACGCACACAACATGCGTGCCTACGTCCAAGCCCGATTTCAAAATATCCAGAAGTTCCGTCTTTTGTGCGGAATCTGGCAAAGCACTGACAAGCTCCTGTCCCTTCTCCCAGAGCACATTTTGGTACCAGACCATATGTATGAGGAAATTAAGGGAACCAATGGATCAGGTGGAGGCAGAATAGACTTTCTTGCCCATCTAGTCGATGAAACGGGGCTCCTGGTCGGGAGGCTGGGAGTTTAGATGCTTTGGCTGCTTTGACTTGTCATGAGCAGCCACGATCACTATGGAATCCGCCTGAGGGTTTCCCGCCAGAAAAGGCTCATCCCTCAGGGCCCTGTATAGCTTTTCTGACTTCTTGGGAATAGCCGGGACTGAGGCTGGACGCTTCCAAGTTGTCCTGGTAAGGTCTTGGAAGGTGTCAACCAGAGGAGGCACCACAAGGGGTTTGGGCTCCTTCTGCCTCAGGTAACAAGCTAGTCTTTGGCATTCCAGGTCCAGGTCTTCTGTCTCCCATTTGTTAGTGGCCTGGATATGCCTCATGATGTCCATGAAGGTAGGATCATCTGGAGGCGAACGGGGTAGATCCCTATTGTTAGGCGATCCCCAACACTTGAAAATGAAGAGGAGGAAGACCTGCTCCTGGTCCTCGACGTGTCTGAACTACGTCTACAGGGACTCCCCTCTGTAGAACGTCGGTGACTCCTAGACCAATGACAGTCCTGAGACTGATCCCGCCAACATCCAGAAAGCCGGCATAATGGCGGACTCCTTAAGTGACCACTCCCCCATATTCTGCATCTGGAAGAAGAGAGCACCCAAGATCCAACTCAGAATACTCACTGCTCGTGACTAAACAAACTTCTCAGCAGTGCAGTTTAATGACTACCTACACAGACTGGAATGGAGCCCAATTAAGCTCCTCCCCACCTTGGCTGAGGCTCTGGAGCATTTCCACAGCGCAGTATGTACAGCAGCTAACCTCTTCGCCCCCTTGAAAAAACTTAGAACAAAGGGTAGCTGCTACAAGTGGATCTCTCCATCCTTAAAAACCCTTATGGTCAGTTGAGACAATGCCTGAAGAAGTTCAAACTCTCTTCCTTCCTTCCTGCCGACCTCGTGTCTCATGTTACTCTTTAGAAACAAATGCAAGAGAGCCATCAAAGTTGCAAAAAGGAGTATGTCACTCACCTACAAAAACAATTTGGGCAGCCCTAAACAATTCTGGTATCACGTCAACAACCTGATCAAGGGTAACACTAAGACTGAACCTGGCCCCATAGAGGTCAATGGTCAGCCAGTGAGCAACTCCCTCAAAATTGCTACTGTCCTCAGCAATCACTTTGGTAACCTTGATGCCTACAAGGTCGGCCTGCCCTCACCGACCTCAGCTCCTAATGTTATCGAACCTACTCACCTTGACCGTCCCTCCTTCCATCTAAGACTGGTGAAGACAAAAGAGGTCCAATCCCTCCTAAGGGCTCTGAAAGACAAAGGCTCAGGGGGTCGTGATGGGATAAACCCTCGGCTACTTAAGGCTGGTGCCCCATCCCTCACCAGACCCCTGACATGGCTCATAAACAGATCCCTATTTGAAGGGACAGTTCCGGACCAGTGGAAACAGGCCAACGTGGTCCCTATTTACAAGGGTGGCTCCAGGGAAAACATAAGCAATTACAGGCCTATTTCACTGCTCAGTATACTTACAAAGCTATAGGAAAGGTTAGTCTATGGCCAACTCTGTGACTACCTGGAGTCCCATCAGCTAATTGCACGTTCACAGCATGGTTTCTGAACTAACCATGGGATTGACACAGCACTCATCCATCTCTCGAATGACTTGCTCAGAGCAATGGATAATGGGACACCCACTGGTGCCGTCTTTATAGACATGTCCAAGGCTTTCGACCTTGTGGATCACAAACTCCTGCTACTAAAACTGGATAAAATTGGCCTAAACCCCCCCTCGCCCTCAAATGGTTTGGGAGTTACTTATTGGGCCGATCCCAGAGGGTCATCTGGAAGGGTGCCGCCTCGGCTCCTCTACCCCTTACAGAGGGAGTACCGCAGGGTTTGATCCTCGGCCCACTCCTTTCCTCCATATTTACTTTACTAACGACTTAAGCTTCCACTGTGGGGGAAGCTCGGTCATTCAGTATGCGGATGACACTGTCATCTACCGATCCCTGGATAACACTGCAGCTCTAGGTCCCCTTCTTCAAGCCGAGCTAGCATCTCTCGAGGCCTGGCTGAGAGCAAATAGAATGGTCCTAAATGCAGGCAAAACTAAGGCATGCTATTCGGATGCAACGCCCTTGGACACGACAGGTCTAAATCTCTGCAACTCACTGCTCCCTCGGGGAAACGACATCGAGGTTGTGCCCTCCTTAAAATACTTAGGTCTAACATTGGACCATTGCCTTACCTTCAAGTACCACGTGGATCAGGTCACCAAGACCATACACCGCAAACTTGGTACTCTGTACTGGCTAAAAGACCAGCTCATCCCTGAGGCCAGGACCACAATCGCCACAAGTGTCTTCCTCCCCACCCTGACTTACGCTCCCCCGAGGTCACTAAGATGCAAATCCTGTATAACAAGGCAGACCGGTTTGCTACCCAGGACCATTCGCGAAGGCACCATTGTGACACACTTGCCCAGTAACGCTAGTCCTCGTTGACCTCTCATCTCCATTACCCCCTGCTCTGCTTGATCTTCAAGCTACTCAGCCATTCAGCTCCACCCAGCATTGCTGGAACTATCGCACTCAGACATAACCCCAGGAGCCTACAGACATCTGGACGTACACGCTTGAAGTTCCCAGAGTCAGGACTAATGCTGGCGGCAGGTCATTCTCCTAATCAGCCCCCTATCTGTGGAACAAACTCCCACCCCTAGTGCAGGAAGCCTCCTCACTGATGAACTTCCGCACCAGACGCAAAGCCTATATGTCTGATATTAGCACTTGTCATTGCCATGGCTCATGACCCCTCCTCCCACTTGATTCTATCCTCCTAATATCCAGATCCTCCAAGCACCTTATCAGGTTCCACGGTGCTTCCCTCTAGACATAGTACCACAGCTAACTTTCCACTGAACCATGCCAGTAGTGAATGAGCATACCATGTAAAATTACATTTCTTCTGCACCTTTTGTTAATTCTACTGTCAACATATTTGTAAGGACTGATGCATTATGATAACCATGGCTGTAACCTGCTCACACACTTGAAACTACTCTGTAACCCAAGTCTTTCACTGTATGAAAATATGTATTGTTATCTCGGGTCGCCCCGAAAAAGGGACATTCGAGGCTCAGTGGGCCTACCCGGTCACCAAAATTTTAAATAAATAAAAAAAAAAATAATCACTGTATTGCCAATCTATTGTTTTCATTCCTTTTTTTTGTGTTCTTGTTATTGTCTTGATTGTTGATGTGGAACCTATGTAAAGAGTTTTTGCTCAAAGGTATTATCCGAATAAAGAATAAATAAATAAAAAACATTGCATCATGTTATTGTAGCTATTACACTAGGGTTGGAGAACATACTCCTATAGGGAAAGGGTATTGGAAGCTTAACAGCGCCTTATTGAACACTCGACACATCTGTACTCGGGTTCAGGAGTTACTTGGAGCCCGTCAGTCCGTAGTATGTTTAATGGATGGCCTTAGCCACTGGTGGGTAGGAACAAAGGTTGAGCTGAAAAGTATGTTCATGAAACATGCTTCGAGTATACAGACATCACAATATAAAAAATACATGATGTTACAAAACCATTTAACTAAATTACATTCCCATATTAATGCTGGCCATACTGAGGTGTTTTCTCACATCTTTAAAGTTAAGAAAGAAATGGAATCTTACAATATTCCAGGGCAACCTCTTTATTAACAGAGCATAGAATATTTATTTATTTAGTTTTTGTTTGCCAGGTAAGTGCACTAGCCAACATCATGACTATTTTCAGGCACAACCCGGGAGAGTACAGAACAAAACTGGGTAAAAACACAAGTGCTTTTCAAATAAGGTAGGAGGCAAGCAATACACTTTTCAAGGTAAAAGGCAACGTACATAGATGCAGGAGCATTAAATGGCAGGGGGGTACAACATAACGACTGGGGAGGGCTCCAGTAGCAAAATGCACTTAGTAGAGAAACAGTATTACAGATGGGAAACAGTATAAGGAACTAAGGTAATACAGTAGACATCAGTGAACAAGCAATCAAGAACAGATAGCAAAATGTCAAGGGGATATATCAAAAACATAATACAAGCAGGAATACAGTATCTGGAAAACTCAACTGTCATAATTATTTTTGCAATAAAGTTGAGAGATAGAGGAAGAGGAGGAGGAGGAGGGCAGGAAGGAGAGACCATGAGGATGCAAAGTGATAGAAAGGTAAAGGAAGGGGAAGGGAAAGGAACATGTACAGAGACAGAAGGAGAATAATAGGTCATAGAGGAAGAATAAGTATAACCAATGTATCAGGTGGTGACAAGACAGGTGCAGAGATAGGAGTTGACAGTAGGGGATCAGGCAGACAGGTTAGACCCATGTATCAGGTAGGGTCAAAACAAGTGCAGGGATCAGCACACAGTAGATAACATCAAAATTCATTTTTGAAGCACTGATGGGAACCCGACAGCCTGAGTTCCAGGGGAAGTGAATTTCAAAGCTGAGGAGCCACGAATTTCAGAGCCCCAGTGCCCTTAGAGGTGTAGCATCTATGGACATTTAATAGAGATGTGTCAGAAGACCTCAGTCCGTGAGGGGCTGTGCGAGAAGTTAGCAGCTCTGCAAGGGATTTTGGGGTTTTGAACCTAACAATTGCATCAGTAAGGGAATCGAGATGATACTGTCTCAATACAGCAGGAGAGAGCCATCCAAGGTCGTCGTAAAGCTGACAACAGTGTTTCCATGGAGAGAAGGAGGACGCATAGTGACATATGTTACTGTATGTGACATCCCATTTCTGAAGGACTGCTTTCTGGACACCCACAAGAAGGGGAGCACAGTAAGGGAGAGAAGCAGTATCCCTCTGGCAATGGCATGTTTAGCAGATGGCGTTAGCATGAAGCCTGACTTGTACACAGCACCTAGTTTACTGTTTACAGACTTGCAGGTAGATAGGGTTACCACCTTTTGAGAAGCCCAAAGTGGGACATTTCTTACTGAAATATGATTTTTCGCAGGACAGTACATAACCTCGACCGATACAACGGACTTGTTTTCTCTATATAATCAGAATTAATGCTAAGTGCAGTAGTTGCCTAGTTGCTTCCATTGTTTCTTATCATTTTAAGTTGTTTTAATTAAGGTATTGTAGTTTTCTGCAACATTTAGTGGAAATTCAGAAAATATATCTTCTACTATAAAATCAGGACATTTAGTATTTTTCATGTTTTTTTGCAGGACACAACTGCCCAAATCAGGACTGTCCTGCGAAAATCAGGACAGGTGGTAACCCTACAGGTAGATTGAACGTGAAGGTTAAGTTCCAAGGATTGGTCAAGCACAACCCCAAGATAATTAAAAGACGGTACAATTTCAAGTTCAGTACCATAAAGGTCCTTCACCGCAAGGGAGGTAGAATAGTTACAAAGTTTGGGGGCCGAGCCAAAGAGCATAACCTTCATTTTCTAGCTTTGGGGATGTTTTTTCTAGTTGTCTAGCTAGAACAGAAAACAGAACTACCCCTGAGATTTTACAAGAAGTTCAGTCACATCTTAAGAATATGTATGCCCCACCCCAAACTGAAGAGTCTGCAATACAGATATATTTGAATTCATTTCAACCCCCCCCCGATATCACAGATGAACTATTGTTTCCTATTTGTAAACTAGAAATTGAAACGGCCATAAAGTCCTTGAAAAATAATACAGCCCCTGGATTAGATGGTCTTACAACTAAACATTACAAGAAACGAATGGCTGAATTGGGTTTTGACCTCTTCCCAAGTGGACTTCCATTTTTACATTGCAGTATTCAATTCAATTCAATCTTTATTTATATAAGGCGCCTTTCTGAAACCAAGGCGCCTATACAATACATGATAAAACAATAAATAATTAAAACAACATTAAAATTAAACTAAACAGCAATATTCAGAATTCATTATATGCTTTGCTAAAGAGATAGGTTTTTAAAGCTTCCTTTAAGCTTTGGACAGTCGGGCAGTCTCGTACCTGACGAGGTAGAGAATTCCATAGGGTTGGGGCCATAAAACTAAAAGATGTGACCCCTGAAGTTTTTAAACGAACCCTGGGAATCTCTAGCAATCCCTCGTCAGTGGATCGGAGAGAGCAGGGGGGACAGTAGGGACAAAGGAGATCATTCAGGTAAGCAGGTCCCTGATTGTGTAGGGCCCTACATGTCAGCAAACTGACCTTGAAGGTGATTCGCCAGCAAATTGGCAGCCAGTGCAGTCCGCGGAGCACAGGCTTTATATGACTGGACCTAGAAGAACCAGTCAAGGGCCTGGCTGCCGCATTCTGCACTAGCTGCAGGCGGCAAATCTCAACCCCAGCAGCCCAAGGTAAAGGGCATTGCAGTAGTCAAGGCAGAAGGTAACGAAAGCATGGACCAAAGTAGGAAGATCGTCTGGAGGAACCAGATGCTTCACCCGGGTGATGTTCCTCAGATGGTAGAAAGAGGTTTTGACAACTGCTGACACCTGAGATTTATATGTCAAACAGTCATCAAACACAACGCCCAGGTTCCGCACCTGGTCTGAGGTAGCTAGCTGGACACCCCCAAGCCATAGACCCGAGGGTGATCCAGCCAACAAACCCGCCTCCCGGCGACCCTGGTCCACAACCAACACCTCAGTTTTATCTGGGTTCAACCGAAGCAAACTCACATTCATCCAGTCTTGGATTTCGGCAAGACAGTTGTTAAAGACCGAAAAGGCAGTATCTTGGCTGGGCACAAAGGACATGTACAGCTGAGCATCATCTGCATAGCAGTGAAAACCCAGACTGTACCACCTAATAATCGCTCCTAATGGCAGTATGTACACCGCAAACAACATGGGCGCCAAAATGGAACCCTGTGGTACCCCACAGGATGGGGAGAATGATGCCGAGGAAAAAATCCCAGACACTACCCTCTGAGTCCTACCCTCGAGGAAATATCGAAACCAACTGAGGACTGTACCAGACAGCCCACAGAAAGACCACAAGCGTTCCAATAGCACACCATGGTCCACAGTGTCAAATGCTGCAGAGAGATCAAGAAGGACCAAGATGGAACAAGTCCTTCGATCTCTCGCTATTAGGAGGTCATTTAGTACCCGGACAAGAGCTGTCTCGGTACTATGCCTTTTACTAAATCCAGACTGAAGAGAATCATAGACATTGTGGCTAGTCAAATGATCATCCAACTGCGATGCAACCACCTTCTCAATAACTTTACCCACAAAGGGTAAGTTAGAGACAGGCCTGTAATTTGCCAGACAGTCCGGGTCCAAGGAGGACTTCTTAAGAAGCGGCTGAACCACAGCCTCCTTTAGAGGATTTGGAAAAATCCCCCTCTCCAAGGACCTCCAGACTATCTCAGCAAGGATGGGACCAATTTTACCCACACAGCCCACTAAGAGACGTGTGGAGCCCGGATCCAAACCACAGTTGGTCGGACGCAGTGATTGGATGATCATCACAATGTCACTGATTGTGGGAAGGCTGAAGTCAGACCACACAAACTGGGTGTTCGACATCTCCTGCCAACCATCACAACTCCCATTAGAGAGGGTCAAACGGATATTAGATCTGATTGTGGCAACCTTATCTGAAAAGAACAGAGCAAACTCCTCACACCATTCTTGAGAAAAAGCTCTTCTGGGCTGAAGACAGACTGGATTGCACAATCTGTCCACAGTCCGGAAGAGCTGAGCTGGTCTAGTCTGTGCAACAGCAATTCTCTGGATAGGAATTCTGCCTTCTTACGAGAGATTGCGGATCATAGTAGTCCATCAAACTAAGTTTGTCACAATCCAGGCCCGACCTCCCAGCACCTCTCTAACCTTCGTCCAACTCTCCACAACTCCCTCAGAGTCTCACCGAACCAAGGAGACCTGGGGCAAAGAGTGAGAGGATGAACCGAACAGGAGCAATGGAATCCAGGGCCCCTGCCACTGCCGTATTATAGGCAAGTACCAGGTCTCCTGGATCCGTGCAATCTCTCTGTAAACCCGATAGATCCATCAGGCCATCCAGGGAAACACCCCTTAAAGGGCGATACTGGACCATCTCCATAGGGGCCGGCCTACTAGGGGTGGCCTCCAAACTGAACCCAATGGAGTGATGATCTCACCATTTGACTGGTTCCACCACCAAATCGGATATCTCCATCCATAGAAGGAACACCAAATCCAATGAATGACCACCAATATGGATCGAGGACGAAATAACCTGTGTGAAGCCCAGTGAAATCATTAACTGGAGGAAGTCTTGACCAAATTGAGAGAGTTCATCGTTGACCCAGGCATTGAAGTCCCCCAGAACCAACCATCTGGGGGACCCCAATGTCAGGTCAACAATGAAGTCTGCGACTTCCTGCAGGAAAACATTCCCAACACACTGTGGACAGTAAACAAGAAGTATCCTGCACCCCACACCCTCGCCCATGATACATTCAAAGGATTTGGTAGTTCCCACTGGTACCTCCACTAGGCCCAGTTCTGATCTAAAACAGATAGCAACACCGCCGCCCATACGATCCGTCCTCGGGCGGTGTATTACCGAGTAACCGGCTGGAATTGGCGCCGCCATAAATGGTCCAGCATTCTCATCCAGCCAGGTCTCAGTGATGCACGCCAGGTCAGATGTCCCAACAAAATCAGCTATAATAGCCATCTTGTTTTTAATAGACCTGGCATTGCACAACACCGCCCGAGTAGGATGAGCATCCGAGGATGACCATGCTACCTGCTGACTACAAGCAGAACCCTTGGGTATGGGAACCAGACAGGGAGGACCCCCTTCCTGGACCCATTTCGCCCCAGGGCATCTCCTTGTCCCCACTATCCCTATCCGCCCACTCCTTTCCATTCCCTCTCCAGACCCAGCCCTCATCTCTTTCTTCCAACAATTCTCAAAGCCCTACACCATCTATAAACTTCTGGTGATAGGGGAGGATAGGAAAAAGGATGAAGGTCTCTGAGCCTAGAGGGGGAATAATACCCGACTGTCCTTGTGCTGTCCCAGCACATATTTAGCACCCTAAATAAATAACACCAAATAAACAGTCCCAAATATGAAATTAACCAGCTCCACAAAACTAAATAAATACAAAGCCCTATATAATGATTTAACAACAAAATAAAAATCCAAATTAAAACACAGAATAAATCTCAAAATGTTGATTTAAGGGCTCTCACCCCCCAAACCCAAACACAAAATACAACCAAATACAACAAACAACTAATTAACTCCACCTTCCCACCCAGTCCTCTCACCACTGGGGAAGAGAGGTAAAAATAATATACACTAAAATAATTCATTTCTTCCCCACCCAGTCCTCTCACCACTGGGGAGAGAGGGCAGCACTCTCAATGCCAAACAAATAATAACATAAACTACAAATCTCATAAACAGATGAATAAATGGACACAGGGTCCTCTCACCACCCGGACATCCAAATAATTAGAATTAATAAACCAATTTCTTCAGTCCAATTCAAAGTGCATACTGGAGAGCTCACGCCAATAAATGGATGCTACTGGGCATAACTCCAGGAATCCACAAGAGAATACAGGGAAGTTGTAAAGTAATTCAGGAAAAACAGCATTCTCAAAAATGAGAGATTTTAAGAGCAAGTCATAAGTACAATTCCAAAATCAGGAGCACTGAAAATTCAAATTAACGGCATAGGGAAAGTGACCCCCCTCTCCAGAAGGTCACTGCCCCCAGCCAGGTGTGACACAACGGCCCCCGGCACAGAATCCACTCACCAGTGGATCCCCCCAGTGAGCCTAGGAAACACCAGTTACTCAGACCCGCCCATCAACAGACCCGAAACCGGTGCCGCCTGCCTTGAATCCAGCCAGCGGCAGCGACCACCCCAGGCAGCTCACCCAAAAAAATTCTTGCTCCAATTCACACTCCCAAATCCAGATTCCAAAACAGCGAACAGTCAAAAATGCTTCAGGGAGTAAATAAACACAGGCTCCTCTTTCAATTTCAGAAGATCTCCCCACACCAAGGGATCAACGAGAACCGGCTCTTCCTCCCAGACACTCCAATAGTCCCAACCACATTGGACCAGCACTCGTACTCCAGTCAGAATCCAGTCCTCAGATCTTCAGCTTAAATCCCAAAATGACCATATACCATCTCATAAAAACAAAACCCCGGCCATTCATGCCATCCGGGGAACATTACATGCTGTTCAGTCCAATCAAATGATTTCCAGTAATCCAAAAAGGCAAACAAGTCCAACACTCGTAGGGTAAATAAAATCCTTCCTGGTAAAGTCAAACAATCACTGGGCCCAACGATTTCCAAAGAACGGACGGCAAAGCAAACCGTCCGTTCTGGATTCCAGAGAAAAACAGGTCAAAAATTCACACTGAACGCCTCAGTCGTAATGCACAATGTGCAGATCGCTCAATCGGGCTTCTAAAGAGAATATCACAGCATCAATATTAAGCCAAAGTCTGGGAAAATTGGAGGCGACCCGCTTCGCAGTACCCACAGATCCGCCTCGAAAAACCCCAGTCCAAGAATAAAGAACCAGCAAATCAGCGAGCAAGTGTCCTTAATTCTGTAGGTAATCCAAAGGGGCTCCAAGCGTGTCGCCTGGACAAACAAAATACAACCGGAGAGTAACAGAAAGAAAAAAAACAAATAAAACATTTAAACTCCGATAATAAAACACATAAAAACAATTAAAATGTAAGCTAAGTCTAGTTAAAACTCAGCTCATACTATCAAACTAACAGACAGCAGACCCAGCGTGGTCGCCATCTTGCACTTGCGCCATCTTGAGATCTTCAAGTACAAATTTTCCTTTATAAAAAGAATGATAAGTCTGACTTGAATAACTGGAGGCCCCTTGGTCTTTTGAATATGGACTTAAAAATTCTGATGAACATTTTAACTTTAAGATTAGCTAAGGTAGCACCATATTTGATTTGCACCACACAAACATGTTCTGTGTCTGGGAGGTCTATTGCAGACAACCTTTTGCTTATCCGTGAATAAGTGGAGCAAGGAAAGGAGGATCAACTACATGGCTATATTGTTTATTTAGACCAGGAAAACGCATTCAATTAGGTTTCTCACGCTTTTCTGATACAAGTTTTAACATCATATGGCATGCCACCTGTATTTTGTGCCTGGATTTCTACATTGTACAATGCAGCCACAGCCCTCCCACTAATTAATGGTCACTTGGGCTCTTATGTTATATTCATAGAGGGGTTTGTCAGGGCTGCCCTATGAGCCCTCTACTATATGTGTTTTGCCTAGACCCCTTATTGAGAAAGATACAACAGACGAACCTTGTCAGAGGTATCTGTCCTTCTGCAGGTTCCCTAGAAGTCAGAACAGCAGCATATGCTGACAATATTTGTCTTTTCCTAGCTGACCCCTCTTCAGGATCTCAGGCATTGTCCCAACACAGCCATATTCAGTAGTTGCTGGAACATCTATTAATATGGCCATAAGCAAGGGTTATATTCTTAGTAATTCCACAGTCCCTTTAGATGATTTACATGGTATCCCAGTCTCCATTGAACCTCTGAAAATATTAGGGATACAGTTTGAAGGGAGGACAACTCGATGTTCAATTGGGAGGAGAAATTAGAAATAGGGAAAAGAAAAGTTGCTGGTTGGAAAACGGGCAACAAAGAAAGAAAAGAAGGTGATATTGCTGAAAATTTACTTACCTAAGTGTAATTTACTCTATTGCTCAGTCTTTAGAGGTAGTTACTATTAAGTTTGGTGTTTCAAGCTATTTGTGGTAGTCGTTTAAACCACAAAGAAAGAGAAATTTTGTATTCATCTATTAAAAAAGGGGGATTAAACTTATTGAATCCCATTGTATTTGTTTATAGCATATTTAAGTTTAATAATATGTTGGACCCTACAATACCTTCACTTGCCATTTAGATAGTATTTGCTACAGCTTGGTTCAGACCTTTTTTAATGTTTTGGTCTGTATATCCTGTCCTTAGTACTACATGTCATCAAGTCCTATTATTTTTTAAACCGCTAGTGTCAAAAATCAGAAAATGGAAGGTAGGACCTAGTCAGGTAGTACATAGACCTAGACTTATAATATATAATGCTATTCAAGGGTTAGCCTTTGATATAGCCCCATATTTTAAAGGAAAGCAGCACAAAACAGTGGGAGCAAACACCAGGGCTGCAAAGACGTCTGTTTAAAACAACCTATATGATTTAAACTAAATTCAGCTAACCTTTCTCCAGCTATGTAGCTTTTAATCTTGCTCCTTGTCAAAAGTGCCACACTTTTGAGGCAGTGTTACCCCTAGCATCCTGTCCTGCCGGAAGGCTCAATAAAATAATGACGAGCACATCTACCCAGGAGAAAAATAAACACTGTGGCATGTAGAGATATGATAACTACACCTCTACATCCAATTCCCAGTGAAAATGGAGCCTTGTAATGTACTTTACATCATTATGAAAGTTGCAGCTCCAAGTTTGGTCATGCACAGTAGCACCACTTACTACTACTATGCTATTCTGTTCCTGAAGGATAAGATTGGTTGAATTCTAGTTTTGTTTACAATTTCCTCCTTATGATTACCTAATCTGTTACAGTTTCATTCCTGTGTTGTTTAAAGTTTGATTTTAATTTATATATATGAATTGTTGCTATTTTGTTTTGCTTTTCTAATTAAAAAATACCCCTACTCTTTTCGAGAAGTGCCATGGGATCTTTAACATCCACCTGAACTACCACCAGAACAGGCAGATGGAACCTCGGTTTAGCATCTCATCCGAAAGACGGCACCTCAGGAGTCCAGCACCCCCTCGTGCTGCACTACAGTACCAGTATTAGGATTTAACCCAAGTGCCCGGTGTGGGGATAGAACCCACAGCCTTCTGATCTCCCAGCCTCAAAGGCAAGCATGCTACCTGCTGAGCCACTGATACTGTACCTGTGCTGCGTTCATCCTGCTCCTAAAGGCTGCCCCCACCCTGTTCTTCCTTGTGCACCAATGCTACTCCTGTTTGTCGCTCGACTTGCACATGTGCGGTGGTCACAGGCTAGTTGGACTTGCCTAGTAGGTGAGGCAAGCACTAATCCTTTTAGCCAGGTAACAGGTAAGACATGTCATCCATGTGGAAAAATGTCTGCCAGTGTCCTCGTGTCTGACTCCAAGGAGCTACTGGAGTACAATATCACTCCCTATGACCTGTCTGGTGATGTATCCCAGGAAAGTGATCTTACTGACTGTCTGCCTGCACACCTGGACTTCTCAGATCAGCACTGTTCAGGGGGAGTTGGACTGTGAGTTGCAAATTACACTTCATTCACTGCACCCCCTAGCTGTAGAAAGGTACATGACTCTCAACTTACCTACACCATTCACATACATTTCTGAATGAATGGGAAAACATGTTTAAGTAATGCAGCCTCTCCTGTATCATTTCCTCTAGGCCATGAATCATCTTAGTTGCCATGCACTATACTGTCTCTACCTTGCTGCAGTCCTTCCTCAGGTGTTGGCTCCAGTACCTTGTGCAGTATTCTAGCTGCATCCACACCAGTGACCTGTATGGTGGATCGTCTCTGACTTTTTTTTTCCATTTTTAGGGCCGTATCCCCCTGTTCCTTGGGCTCCATCCACCCGCCGCCACCATGCCCAGGCTTACCCCCTGGGTGGGACTGCCGAGGGGCTTCCCACTCCCATCTGGACATCGTGGGGAAGCCCTAGATTACCCCCTGGGTTGGGGCCACAAGACTGGGAACCCCCAGCGGGTGTCACAGGCAGTGGGCAGTAGGACGGAATGGGCCTTCATGCCGGGGACCGGCATTTTTCTACTTGCTACCCAGGCGTGGACGTGCAATGACAACCAGCGTCACCGCCCCCAACATATTGACCAAGCTGCAGTGCTCGCCTCCGCCAAGGGCCTGTCAGCGCTGGACACTCAGCCCTCCTCCCCAAGAGAAGGAAAGCAGTCCCAGGGATGCCCAATCCTTCTCCCCTGGCCGGCCCTCTGACTTCCTGGGTCCATTCCCGAACCTGGGTCGCTGGCATCGCGAGTGGAAATCTAACCTCTGTGCCAGCGGGCTGGCTGGATCACCTCTGACTTAACTGTTTATCTCGTCCCTATGCATGCCAGCATTCAGTTTGCTTTGCGCAACATCTGTTGCAGTGTGCAGACATCTTTTAGGGTCTCAAATATCACCACCCCTAAATATTTTTCTTCTGTAGTGCTATCCAGTACCAATACATAAAGTATATGCTGAAACAGTTTTAAAAATCATGTTTTCTCAAAGCTTCAACTCAGACTCAAAGGCTCAGTACAATGGGTAGTGTGCTGACAGTCAGCTGTTGGAGGAAACACTAACAGGAACACAAATTATTAAGTTCAAACAAAAAGCTCCTTGTTTTTTTTCCAGATGTATTTTTTGTCCTCAATGCTTTCAATGTATAGTTCATGTATGTCCTGCTCTGTGTTTCCCCCTTTCTTTTAAAGGAGAGCAAATCAGGTGCCCCATCACTCTCTGCTCTCCAACACATTACCTCCAAAAACCATATAAACACTACAAACAGGTATCTGCCTCTATCTCTGAAATCAAATAAAGAGGCAGAAGACACTGCAGAGCAGGACACTCGCACAGGAGCTAGCACAACAATACTCACCCAAATCAGGAACCAAAACTAAACAAGCACAAAGGAAATCCAAAAAACTTCTGATCATAGGAGACTCCATGATTCGGGAGTTGATACCCATCTCCAGCCAGGTGATGGTCAGATGTCTCCCAGGTACATCAGCATGGAGAGACACTGACCGCATTGCTAAAATTGTTCACAAAGCAGGAGAAAACATTGATGTCCTAGTACACATAGGGACTAATGATCTGCCAGCCGGTCAGTTGTGGAGACCAAGGAACACCTGACTAGGCTGGGTGACAAACTATCATCTATTTGTCCGGCATCTCCTTCTCTGAGATCCTGCCAGTCTGGGAGAAGGAGCAGATGGACGGGAAGGTCAGAGAAGGGAGATAGGGAGGCTAAACCACGTGGCTCAAGGACTGGTGCCAGGAAAAGGACAGATTTGTAGGAACTGGCAACAGTTCTGGGAGCGAAAGTTCTTTAAATTTGATGGACTGCATCTGACTAAAGAGGAGTCAGTGCATTGGGCAGAAGTTTGACGCCTTTGCAGAATATTTAAACTAGCAAATGGGAGAGGGGTGCAGCACCATACGCCGAATGGGAAGAACACCCCTCCCTCAGCTAGTGGTCAAACAGGAATTCAGCGTGTTTGCCATTCATTTGCATCACCAGGTAAGAAAAAGGTTTGTCTCCCATACGATGCACAGGGTAATGCCAAACTTCACCCAACAACTAACACACCAAAATCTGGCCAATGGAAAATCATGTACACAAATGCTCACAGCCTGGGAAATAAGATCCCAGACCTGCAGGCAATAATGTCAGAGGCTAAACTGGACATAGTAGCAATTAGTGAGACGTGGTTTACCAGTAACCACACTTGGGAGACTTCAGTACCTGGATATGTATTGTTCAGAAGAGACCGAGGTGCAAAAAGGGGGGGAGGGGTGGCCCTGTATGTTAATGAAAATATCAAAGCTACAGAAATTCAGAATACACATAAGGAGCCAGAAGAACTGTGGGTCACCCTGAAACAGGTAATGGGACAGCCATAAGAACTGGGGTTGTCTACAGGCCCCAGACCAGAGGGAGGACATAGACACATTACTGTTAGAAGATATACAAAACATGACAGCTAAAGGGAGGTTCTGATAATGGGAGACTTCAACATGCCAGATACAGATTGGTCAATACCAGCAGGAACATCTGCCAGAACTAGACTCATAGTGGATTCCCTGCAGGGAGGGCCTCAAACAACTGGTACAGCAACCCACAAGAGACAGGGCTATCCTAGATCTAGTACTGACTAACAAAGAAGGGATCACAGATCTCCAGGTAGAAGGTCACCTGGGGCCAGTGACCATCACATGGTATGGTTCAATTTAGCTACTACATCTAAATCATCCCATTCCAAGGCAAAAATATGGGACTTCAGAGGAGCTGACTTTGATAAGATGGCCAACAGAGTTAAGCTAGCCCTGGCAAAAAGAAACACAGGTGAGGAGGTACAGGCAAAGTGGGCAAGCATTAAGGATACAATACTTGAAGCAACATCCCATTGTGTTAGACAGAAAAGGAAGTGCAAAAGAAGAAGGAAACCACTTTGGTTCTCAAATATAGTAGCAGAAAAGGTCAGAGCCAAAAGGCTGGCCTTCAGAAAATATAAAGGGAACACAGCGGGATGAGGATAGGAGGCATACCAAACTGCCCTAAGGGAAGCAGGTAAGGCAGTAAGGCAGGCAAAGTCCCAAACTGAGGAAACACTAGCACTAACAGTAAAAGAAGGTGACAAGACTTTCTATAGATACATTAGTGAAAGGAGAAAGTCCAAGGGGTATTGCTAGCTTAATGGAGAAAAGGGAGCATGTGAGGAGGAGGACCCTGTAAAGGCATCTATCCTAAATAGATACTTTTGCTCAGTATTTACTGAAGAGAAGGTAGGCAGGGCCCACAGCTCAGCATCATGGACACAGGGGGAGGGAGGTGAGCACTACTCCCTTCACAAAAGAAAGGTCCTACAAGAGCTTGCTAAGCTCAGGGTGGATAAGGCAATGGGACCTGATGGCATACATCCCAGGGTACTTAGGAGCTAAAGGAGGAACTAGCAGAGCCATTAGCAGAATTGTTTAGTGAGTCTCTGAGCACAGGAGAGGTCCCAGAAGACTGGAGAAAGGCTCATGTGATCCCACTCCACAAGAGTGGTAGCAGGGAGGAGGCGGGAACTACAGACCGGTCAGTCTTACCTCAGTAGTGGGCAAGATTATGGAGGCACTCCTTAAGGAAAGGATAGTGCAACACCTGGAATCCATAGGCACAGGATCCAAGACAGCATGGGTTTACAAAGGAAGGTCCTGTCAAACTAATCTCATAGATTTCTTTGACTGGGTAACCAGAGTGGTGGACCAAGGGGAGCAGTTGATGTCGCCTACCTTGACTTCAGCAAAGCTTTGACACTGTTCCACATAGAAGATTGATAAATAAGCTAGGTAGGCTCGGGTGGGTCAGAAGTTGGTCAACTGGGTGGCAAACTGGTTGACTGGCAGAAAACAGAGAGTGGTGGTAAATGGTATACAGTCAGAAGAGATGCAAGTCACAAGTGGGGTACCTCAGAGGATCAGTCCTGGGGCCAGTCCTATTCAACATCTTCATTAGTGACCTCGCAGATGGACTAGAGGGTAAGGCTTGTCTGTTTGCAGATGACACCAAGATCTGCAACAGAGTAGATGATCCAGATGGGGTGGGCAGAATGAGAAGAGATCTGGATAAACTAGCAGAATGGTCAGAAGAGTGGCAACTGGGATTTAATGCAAAGAAGTGCAAAATCATGCACATAGGGAAGAGAAACCCTGAAGCCACTTATAGGCTGGGAGGAGTTGCTAGCAGTCACAAAGGAAGAAAGAGACTTGGGCATCATCATCACTGATGACCTAAAATCATCCAAGCAGACCTCTAAAGCAGTAGGTAAGGCTAGGGGGTGTTAGGGTGTATTAGTAGGAGGTATCACAAGTCGTAGAGGGGTAATAATCCTCTGTACAAGACATTGGTTAGGCCCCATCTGGAGTACTGCATGCAGTATTGGAGCCACACCTTCAAAAGGACATTAACCAAATTGAGGCAGTCCAGAAGGGCAACCAAAATGGTGCAGGGACTGCATCAGAAGACATATAAGGACAGATTAACGGAGCTCAATATGTATACCCTTGAGCAAAGGAGGGAGAGAGGTGATATGATCGAGACATTTAAACACCTTAAGGGCATAAACAAGGTGAAAGAGTCTAACATGTTTAAATATAAGAAAAATAGCAGGACAAGAGGACACAGCATGAGATTAGAGGGAGGCCGACATGTAGGAATGTGGAGGAAAATTCTTTTTCACAGAAAGGGTGGTAGATGCATGGAATGGCTTACCACAAGAAGTGGTGGCTATGAATACAGTGCAGGGCTTCAAACAGGCATGGGATAGGCATAAGGGAGCAATACAAATGACTATGAATAGATAGGTCACTGACAGAGCAAAGGCCGATGGCACATTTATAAGGTAGAAAAAGAAATGGGCAGACTGGATGGGCCTTGCGGTCCTTATCTGCCGTCAACTTCTATGTTTCTATGTTTCTATGAGAGCACCCCCCGGATTTCCGGTGACGTCACCAAACCAAATGGCAGCTTAACTCTAAGCTCCGCGGTGGTGGTGTAGAATCAAAGTTAATCCGGTGCCCAAAGATACTTAAATTTATTCTTTGCCAAACCTGCAGTTATAATAATGAGCCAGGCAGCGAATACTCAGGGCAGAAGTGCCAAAAAAAACCAAACTAAGCGACGATTTAGAGCTGATCGTAGCCCGAGTGTTCCGCTTTCCAGGGCCTCAGAATCGGCGGCAGGCACCGAGAGGGAGGAGGAGGTTGAAGAGACATTTTCAAGGGGGAGCTCCATGGATGGTCGAGCGACGGCCCATATTGTGAAAATGCTTCAACGAATTGATAGTAATGTTAAAGACATTAAGCAAGATTTAAAGCTGTTGGAGAGAAGAACGCAAGATCTAGAGATGGGCCTTGGTGAGCTCTGTGAGGATTCCATTTGACTTAGCAGGGCAGTGATATACTTGGCTAGAAGGGAAAGAGAGCTAATGGCCAGAGCTGAGGATGCGGAATCGAGGGGGAGGAGGAAGATGATCAGAATCTTTGGGTTCCCAAGGGAGCGGAGCAAGACAACCCAGTCGAATTTGTTAAATCTTGGCTCCACCAAGAGTTGGATGTCCCTGACACAGAACCCCTCGAGTTGGAAAGAGTACACAGGGCCTTAGGCCCCAAGCCGACTAGTGATGCCCCTCCTCGCTCTATCCTGGTCAAATTCACTTGATATCCAGTTAAAGAAATGATACTGCACAAAGCCTGGGGTAGAAGAGATTTAAATTTGGATGGAAAAAGGGTTTACTTGGACCACGATTTCCCCCCGGCTACCATGCAGAAGCGGAAAAGGGTCCTGGCAGTCATTAAACAGCTGAGAGAAAAGCAGATAAAAGCCTTTTTGAGATATCCAGCAAAATTGTTAGTGCAATGGTCTACCAGCAGCAAGCTGTATGATTCCCTCCTACAAGCCGGAATTGTACTCCCAGACCTGCAACCAGATATTCGGGAACAGACTTTGCTGCACCTAAATTGGTCGACGATAAGTAAGGGGGCTGGAGGTAAAGAAATCAAGACCGGAGGCCTGGATGATCAACTGTGCAAGTACCTGTGTCAGCTGGGGAAAGGCCTGCAAGCTAAGAAGACGACCTGATAGAGACTGAGTTGGACTTTGTGGTTTACTCTTTGAACTACTTGTTTTGGATAGACTGATCTGAACCATTATACCTGTTTTCTATGTAGTTAAATATGAGGGCAGGAGGACCTTCCGCTCACAGCTCTGGGGTCTCAGCCCAGCTGTGGGGGTCGGTTGGCGAGTGGGAGAAGTAAATTAGTATGGATTTGAATCAGGGCCTGCATATCTGGGAGAGCCCTGTGATAAGCTATCAGATAGGCCTCTCTCACGGGAGGGTGGAGTTTGGTCATGTACCTGGTCATGAATCAGGTATGATCCATGTACACTCCCAAAATTCATGCTGACTGGCCCTGGATTCATTTATCCTCCTCTTGAAGCACAGGCGGAGGTGGATGCAAAGAAGTTAAGTTATGCCTGCGTGGGGGTGTCCCTCTGCGGCGTGAAGGTTAATGTTTGGAGGACATGCTGCGACATTAACGGTGGGGCTCCTAACGAGCCTGTGCGAGGCCCTCACCCCATAATGTTCATTATGTCAGTTTCCTTCCCCAGCTCCTCGTATCTGTCTCCCCTTCCTGGTCCCACTTCCCATTTTATGTCCTTCTTTTCCTTTTTCCGTTTGTCTCCCCTCCCATCCTTATTTTATTACTCATTTATGCACCGTTACAGTTGCAGTCTGGTGGGCGGTGCCGGATGCAGCCAGCGTTGCTCTCACTGACCCTTCAGTCTCGAATGAGCAAATTTACTGCACCACTATCATCGGAAGTGAGTTCAGGGGACAGGCATCCCTGCGGTAGTTGGCTGACCACGGTCCAGTAATCTGCGTCTCCCGTAGATCGTGCCGACACCCCCCAGGGGCTTTAGCCTTCCTGCTGTAATGACACCCTGGGAGATCACCTCCCCTGCTGCCTTACCGAAGGGGGGGGGTTGAGGGCTATGCAGCAGCCCTTGCTCCTGGGCGGAGGGAGCTTCTCTCCAACCACAGTCCGATTGGACTACACTGTATGTAGTTTATCTATGGTAATGCATTCTTATGGTATGTTTGTACATAGTTTGTTAAAATTGGTGGGATGGGGTGGGAGGAGGGGATACTGGGGTGACCCGTGGTGAAGGCCTTCTTAAGGGCACTTGTGAGGTCCTGCTCATTGCCCTCCTAGATGAGGGAGACAGGGGTTGGAACATCAGGCAAAGGAGAAGGTGGGAACGCATGAAATCTGCGAAAAACCAATATGGGGACCCTAAAACTATTGACATATAATGTCAAGGGTTTGGGTTCTCCTGCTAAGAGACACAGTATTTTGCAAGATTTAGCAAAGGTGCACTGTGACATTGGCCTCTTGCAGGAAACCCACCTGTCGACACTGGAACACAGAAAACTGCGCCGCATGTGGGTGGGGGAAGTTTTTTCTTCATCTAATAAGAACCCAAAGAAGGCTGGGGTTGCTATTTTAGTGCGAAAGGGACTTGGATTGGTCCCGCTAAATTCATTTTCAGATGAAGAGGGCAAAATGGTGGTCCTTTCAGGAAGGATTGCGGATAGGGTAATCCATATTGTCAATATATATGCTCCCACGCCCGTCAACCCAGAGTTTTTCAGGTATGCATTTGGGGTAGTAGCGGCGCTCCCTGAGGGCCACTTGGTTGTAGGAGGGGACTGGAACTGGGTGGAAGAGGCTAGACTGGATAGATCAGGAAGTCAGGGAGGCAAGGAGAAAGGTGCAGGACCCAGGACTCTGTCCCACCTGCGTAGGGAGTTGAGATTGGTTGACACGTGGAGAGAGAGTTATCCCTCCAGCGGGGACTTCACCTTTTACTCCCACCCGCAAGATTCTTATTCAAGGTTGGACAGATTTTACATGCCTAAATCCAGGGTAGAGTGGATTGTAGACCAACAGATATACCCCATATATATCTCTGACCACGCTAAAGTAAATCTATCCATCTCTCTTGGCCGGCAAAGTAAGCAGTCTTTGTGGCGCTTAAACGCTGGACTCCTCAAGGACAAGGATTTCGTATCCAAGATCAAAGAGGTGACAGCAAATTACCTCAGGGAGAATACGGGGTCAGTGTCTAAGATGAAGTACCTCTGGGATGGGCTAAAAGCAGTGGTGAGAGGCGAGGTAATCTCATATTCAACACAACAAAAGAGGGCCAGACAGCAACAACAAGACGTACTGGAGCAGAGAATTAAGGAGTTAGAGGGGATTCATAAAAAAGGAGGAGCGAGAAGTGTATTTAAGGAGCTTCAAGTGGCAAGGGAGCAACTACAGCACCTTCTGCTGTCAAAAACTGAAAATGCCCTAAGGTGTACGGCACAAAAATATTGTAGTGGAGGTGATAGAGCGGGTAGGTTACTCGGCTTCAGATTAAGGAAACAAGAGGATGACAGGTTCATTTCTGGAGTGCAGGACCCCACATTCCCGGGGAAACATATATCAGCAGCCTCCCAGATAGCGGATTGTTTTAGGGAGTTTTATGAAAATTTGTACAAATCCAAGGCTGGGGAGAACCAGTCAGACCAGATCAAGCACTTTCTTCATGGTCTACGACTGCCTAAGCTCTCGCAAGACCTCAAAAAAGAATTGGATAGACCGTTTTCCATGCTGGAGTTAAAAGAAGTGATAAAAAAATTGAAGCATAACAAAGCCCCAGGCCCTGATGGATACATAGCAGAGTTCTATCAAAAGTTCAGTGAACAGATATCTCCTTTACTTCTCGAAGTCTGTAACGGAGCCCACATAACCTCGGACGCCCCAGACACCTGGGCGCACGCCTTAATATCTGTTATCCCTAAGCTGGACAAAGACTTATCCCTGTGTGGCAGCTACCGCCCTATATCGTAGCTGAACCTAGATGCTAAGATCTTTGCTAGAACGATAGCCAATAGGCTTCAGTCAGTGGTGACCATGCTGGTCCATCCGGACCAGCTGGGCTTCATGTCAGGCAGACACCTCCATGACAATGTCAGGTGATTGCTCACAGTACCGGCCCATGCCCAGTCTGAGGGGAAGAAAAGGCAAGCAGTAGTGATTATATTAGATGCCAAAAAGGCCTTTGATCGCCTAGAGTGGGGTTACCTCGAGGAGGTCCTGAAGAAGTTTTGTTTCGGCCCCAAGTTTCAGGCGTGGGTGGGCACCCTATATGCTAAACCCCCAGCTAGGGTCAGACTGAATGGACTCTTCTCTCGGCCCTTTTATATCAAGAGGGGTACAAGGCAGGGATGTCCCCTCTCGCCTCTTCTTTTTGCACTGAGTATGGAGCCATTGGCTGACGCCTTTCGGTCTCACGAAGGCATTGTGGGGATTTCAGTGGGGGGGGGGTGGACAACTGCATATCTCTTTATGCGGATGACACCCTCTTGTATTTAGGTGACCTTCAATGCTCCTTGCCAACTGCAATGAACATATTTAGGGAGTTTGGCTCTGTATCAGGATTTAAGATTAATGAATCTAAGTCAGAGGTAATCACTTTAGGAGCAGGAGTTTCGGCCCAGGTAAGGGATATGATGGATCTAAGGTGGAACACTACTCAGTTCTGCTATCTGGGAGTATATATTCTGAGGGATGCAGGTAAACTCTTTAAGGTTAATCACCTGAGACTGCTAGATTGTGTGAGGGAGGACTGAGCCAGGTGGGCGTCCCTACCGCTTAGTATTTCTGGCAGGGTAGAGTCTGTAAGAATGAATGTCCTCCCAAGGATGCTGTTCTTGTTTGATGCCATTCCCCTAAGTCCCCCCAAAAAATTTTGGGCTGACTTACAAAGGTGATAAGTAATTTTATTTGGGCTGGAAAGAAGCCGAGGTTGAGCTGGGCGCTGTTGAAGTTATCTAAAGGGAAGGGGGATCTGGGAGTTCCAGACTTTAAAGAGGTACTTCAGAGCGGCCCAGCTGCAGTTCTTGCTGGTCTACACGTCCCCTGCACCGGTTCAGAGCTGGGCTAGAATGGACTTGCAGCGTATGCATCCGTACTCCCTGTCATCAATTCTCTTTAATAGAAAGAACCCCAGGGTAATCCACAGCCTACCCAGCCCGGGGCTCAAAACACTAATTATACTCTGGTTCCAGACGGTGAAAGAATCAGGGTCTAAGGCACAAGCGCTGGTGTTAAGGCAGGGGAAAATTTTGGAAAGGCCTGAGTTCAAATTAGGGGCGGAAAACCCAGTCTTCCTGAGGTGGCAGAAGTTGGGATTGGGCAATTTCACACAATTATTCAGTGGGGACATTGTGAAAAGTTTCACACAGATTCAGCAGGAATTTAAAATCCCCTCATCCGATTTCTTTGCCTACCTGCAAGTTAGACATTACTTGCGGGTGGAATAGGGACAGAGGGGGAACCATAGGTTTGCACCTAAGGATTCTCTTCTTGAATCGTTCATAGAGAGGTCAAGGGAATTGCCGCAAATGACCCACTTGATCTCCAAGATCTATCAGGCAGGGGAACCATTGGAGTCGAAACCCAGGCAGAGAATTCAGAAACTCTGGGAAGAGGAACTGGGACTGAGAGAAGGGGAGGTAAAATGGGAGGTAATTTGGAGGATGGCATACAGAACTTCGGTGTCAAATTCCTGGAGGGAATTCAGGTGGAAAGTGCTTACAAGATTTTTCGGGACACCAGTACTAACTAAACACTTTGGTCAATCTCACTCAGCGGATTGCTGGAGGGGCTGTGAGCAGATGGGGATGCTCGAACACATTTTTTGGGGATGCCCGATTATTAAAAGTTATTGGGAGGGTATTAAAAGTGGACTGAGACAGATTTTACAGGTGGGGAATTTGGATCATCCTCGCCATATGCTATTAGGGGAACCCCCACAAGGGTTAACAGGGCCTAAGGCTTACTATTTGTTCCCAATCCTCTTGGCCGCGGCCCAGAAGGCAATTACCAGGCTGTGGTTGTCTAAGACCCCTCCTAGTGGAGAATATTGGTTATCTTGTTGTAACCAAATTAAAGTAATGGAAAGGCTCATGGCGAACCTAAATCTAAAATCTGACTTACATAGATCTTGCTGGCTCCCATTCTTTGAATACCTGGGGGTTGAAGAGGGAACCACTGTTGTTGAAATTCTGGCTAGAGAAGCTCTGGATTAGGGGGCAGATATGAGCCGATGGTGGGGGGGGACCCATAGGTAAAGGACATCCTGGATAAAAAGCCTGAACCCAATCATAAAATTAGAAGGAGTACTCTCACCACGGGTCTGAGGAAGGAGGGGGTGGTTTTGGGGGGTGGGTCAGGGGTATATATGTATGTAGATTTTCTGTCCTGTCTTCCTCTTGTTCGGGCCTGTAGGAAGGGAGTTTTAAAACCCATCTATCAGAAATTTTTTTTTTTTTTTTTTTTTTTAAAGTCTGTTGCAACAGCATTTTGTTTTCCCCATTTCTTTTCTTTCTCTGAACGGTAACATTATATAAGCTGGCCACCTATATAATATTCTGTAAACCCTTTTTGTTTGCTTTCCAAGTCATTGCTTCTGATAGATGCTGGTAACCCCCCCCCGCTTACATTTGTACAGTTAAACTTCTGCCCAATATGGAAAACTAGAGTAGCAGTGGGCTGTTTAGCTTAGCGTAAGGGATGTTATGTCCTTTTGGTTTTGTGAACTTTATCTCCCTATCCCTCGGTCAGCATTCTCCCCCGCTCCCCTTTTCATCCTTTCCTAAGTAAATGCTTCATGTTGGTAAACGCTGACTCCTTTAGGGAGAATAAAGTACAGATATGTTTTTTTTTTTTTTAAAGTAGCCTTCAAGGCTGAAGAATTGCTCAGAGCTCTTTTCTGCCCTTATTGTTAGAGGAACAGGATAAAACAATAACAGACACAGGCAGCCATTTTCTTTGACCTGCAAGTCTAAAACCAAGCTACAGATATTTCTAAAGCTATGTAAGCATGAAGTAGAATCCCAGTTTTCTTTTTAAGTCACAGTATAGTAAATACTTTAAAACAGCTAGCTGTTTGCAGGGTTTCTGTCGTTTTTCTTTTTAGAGATTTACCTGTGGGTGTTGAATCAAATCAAATCCTCCTTGTTGTTAAACCTGCAGCTCAGCCTTCTCTATAGGTCTGGCCAGCTGAACTCTGTCCTTATTTAAAGGGATACACAAGTACGTGGAACCCTGTTTAGATAATTTGAAATTTAATTCCATAAATCATTGTGTTATATTTGTTTATGAATACTAAATATGACTTAAATAATGAGTCTGTATTTCAAAGGAGTGTAAATGTGAAATTTATGTTTTTTTTTATTAAAACACTGTTTAACTCATCAGAAGTAGGAGGGACTTCGGTGTCACATGGTTATATGTCTATATAAAGAAATCTTTTAGTTCATTCAGACAGATAGTCTGGGAGGTGCAGACGTACTCTACTAGTGGTATTCTGGTGTCTGGTTTCTGCATTAATGTTAACAGATTATTTTTTTTTCGTTCTGCCTGAAGTTCGAATTTATTCTGTTTTATTTTTTTTTATTATTTATGCGCTCCTGAATAAATCATTTTGTTTGAAGTACCTTCATCGTCTTCCTTATTAAATCCCACACCTTACAGGGCCTCCCCACTCCAATGGTCCGGATGTGGGATGGTCCTTTCTGGTTCTGTCATTATTTTATTTGGGAGGCTTTAGGGCCTGACTTTAAAGGGGCTATGGAATAAGACCACCGGCCTCAGAGTTTTGTTGGGTCACAGTCGGATAAGCTGTTCAGAATGTACTCCTGGTTTAGGACGGGCAGGATTAATTTTTCTTTGGTGGTTGTATATATTTCCTCTCAGGTCAGTCAAAATGTATTGTGCCTCCATATGTCCCTTTCTCCTTTTCCTTTTCTTCTGTACTCTGTTGTAACTTGGAAAAAGGAAATAAAAATTGCAATTTCATAAAAAAATAAAGGAGAGCACCCAAAGTCCAAATGACAGCCTGGGATCCTAGTTCTCTGGGTCCTAGTGCCAGCCATCACCTGATCCAGGTATGCATGGTGGACTGTCTTGGGGGGAGCATGACCCTGCTATGGAGGTTAGAGCCATAGGGGTTGATGGTTGGCTACAGGGGCCGGAAGACACAGGCCCAAACAGGGTACACCCCTGGGAATAGGGTACGTTCCTGACTGACTGACGTGGCTAGGGTAGAAAAAACTCTATAAAAAAATAAATAAGGTGATTTTCCAAAGGGGGTATAGAAAGTAGTCACCAACAAAAAAAAAATCACCAGTTTACATTCTAGGAGCAGCCTCCCCCAAAAGATGCCAGCAAAGGGGAAAAACATTTTTCAGCTGTCTGCCATCTGCACTCCAGTACAGCACTGCTCGCTCTCAATAGTAACACAGCCTTAGGGAGTAGTAGCAGAGCCATCGGGCACAACAACGCACAGCTCTCAGTCTCAGGAAATGATGAACAGCACTTTGCAGTCACAGGGAGAGGGGGCAGCACTGTACGCTACAGAAGGTATGGAGGCCATGAAGATGCTACTTGTGAGGGAGCATGGAATAAAACTGCCTGGATGCAACTCATAATGGAAAAAGTTAGAAAGATCAGAGTATGAGTGATATAAGGAGAGGGTCAGAGTGGCGAACAGAGGGCCCACCTGTACAGTGCATTCTGGGGCCCACCTGGAAAATCAATAGGGGAGCACCCAGGGTGACCCATTAATATCAGTATTCCACTTCAATGTCATGCACTAGCTCTGTGTTTGTTTGCATCTTACATTTACCTGTCGTGCCCCAGATACCCCATTTAATTAATAGACAGATGATAAATACAAAGATTTTCAGAGTTTAGAAGGTGGCCAGGAACCCAACTGAGGTTGGGGGTGGTTCTCAACTGGAAATTTCCAGGTATCCTGGTGGGCCAGTCTGACTATATAAAGAAAGGGACAGGGAATAAGGAGAGGAGATCAGGAAGGCATCAGCCAAAGAACAGGTAATACTAGCGAGTGAACTTAATATGCCAGATGTGGGCTGTGAAAACCCTACATCCAGCAGTGAAAGAAGACAGGCACTGGAGTATGAGATGCAATACTACTTTTTCATTAATGGGTCACAGAACTGACTTAAAAGGGGGCCACCCTTGACCTTCTTCTGTCAAATACCGAGACAGCCAGAGAAGTAGAAATGAGGGAACTACTGGGGTTCAGTGACCCCAATGCAGTGTGGTTTAACGTAACCACAAGAACACATCACTCCAGTTCAAAAACTGTGGTTCTGGATTTCAAAAGGGTAGACTTCTCCATGATCATATAAAATACTTGCCACTTGGGGCTCGCACTCCCTCCTCCCACCTGGCAATCATCCAGTACTTCCTAGTGTAACCCCTAGATGGCGCTATCCCAGGGGCTACTACCCCTGCCTGATTTGCCACTAACAGGTTGAGGGGCCTGGATCCAATGGCGGGTGCCTCCACCCAGAGGTCAGGGTTTGCAATAGTTAAACTTACTTGGTCACAGCCCTCTGGGACACTGCAACCCCCCTTTCTTCCCACTAGTGGCCCACACAATATATCAGAATTACCTTCACAGTATACACTTACCCCTAGGGCTGGTTCAGGCACTGGGACCTCCTGTAAAATAAGATACAGTGCAACAATCACAGTACAATACTTTAACATAGACAAATACCTCAGGCAGTATAACTTTGCTGAAACAAGCAGCTCTGATTTATTTAGGGGAATATAACAAGGACAGGGGAAATCAGGTTAATTAGCTTATACTTTACTCATCTACTTATGGCTCTGTGCAGGCCTATCCCTACCAGTTACTGTCCTGGGTACCCAAGCCTAGTGGCTAGTCCAAACCGTGGCAGCTGGTAGGGGCCCTTTCCACAGAGAAAAGAAAATGAGTTAAACAGTCAGCAGTACAGTGATTCCATTTGGATTTAATGTGGCAATTCAACAGGAGCGACCCTGAATTAGTACTCACGACCTCCAAACAAGATAGGGTCCTTCAATGTCAGCAGGGCTACTCTTGAGCTCCACGAGACTCCTCACACATTTATATGGCAAAAAGAAAGTACTATACCAGGCAGGCTGCTTCTACTCTATCCCGATCGCAATTGCACAATACCGGGAGAACACACAGCAGATTCAGTTCCTGACAGACCCGAGTGCAATTGGCAATTTCTCCAGTCTTCTACAGGGTGAGCCTGGTTTCTACTCTTCAGATATCCTTTGATTCTCTTCACAGGACAGTTCAGTCCTAACAAGCAGTTACACAAGCTGCAGACGGAACTCCGGACCTTACCGTTCCGACTAAAACTGTGCACTGAAGGAGCACAGGTTCCTTCCCCTTCACTGCCAGAGCTAAAACTGAAACTCCAACTGACAAAACCGGCACTTCCTTTGAGTTCCTCCCAGTTCTTGACTGGATTGGCTGTCACTCACAATAGACTGCTCCTGTTGGTCCAAAAGGGCCAAGTCTAAACTACATCTCCCAGAGTCACTGCCCATACAATCCTCTTGTGGCTGGCTCAGATTATGAGTCCAAGTTCTGATTCGTCAAGGCACCATTTTAGAGCTAGCTTACCCACACTGATTGGTCCAGTTCAGCAGTTCAAAACCAGAATGGGAACTAGGCAGACACAGTTCTGACTGCAAAGAAAGCAGGTTAGACAAACTGTATTTCATTATTACTCTAAATGATTTCTGGCAAACAGTTACATGTTTCAGATAGGTTCCCTTTGCACTCCTAGTAACTGCAAAAATGGAGTGAATTGGCAGCAGCTCGAGTGGTACTCAAACAGAGAAGCACACAGTCCCCCCCATACAAACTAATTATGTCAGCAACCAGACAGCTCTTAAAGAGACAGTACCAGAGGCTCTAAAAACACTCACTGATAAATGGCTTAAATGCCAAACACCATTCAGGTTTGGAGCATTCAAGCAAGCTCCTGGAAGTCTTTTGGGAACCCCCATTTGCAGGGGGGTTACACTAGTGTTTTTTGTAAACATGGAGTCACTTACATATGATCTTGCAGATCTACTAAGCCCTGCGAGACTCCTCAGGCAACACAACCGTGGAGCTTGCACAGAAGTGGGAGGAAAAGCCAGAAACCCCAATCTCAACAGACAGTTGGCAGAAGGCCTGCCTAACCTATTGTAAGGTAACTAGTCCAAATGCATGGAGGGAGTATAGCTGGAAACAGCTCCTCAGATTCTTCACAACTCTGGTAATCTCTGCCCACTACCTGGCATCACTGATGACAGCATGCTGGCAAAATTATGGAGAGCCCCAGGCAACTCACACATGTGATGTGGACATGCCTGACGTTCAACACTCTTGGCCGGATTTTCAAACACTTTACACAGCCGCAAGCCCCAGGTGCACCAAAGATATGCCATAATGGGATTGCAGCAATCTAATGGGATTTTACATCCCGTGCAGCAACTGACACAAGTTATACCATCTTTTTGTGGTCTAGCATGCATCATTCTTGGGGACCATTTTTTTTTTTACGGAGCTTGTGCAACAGATCTGGTGTAAGCTGCTGTAAATTAGGAAAACTGCCACAACTGTGACCAACCTTCAAAAACTGGACAGAGCTGCAGCAAAAGGACTGGCGCACCAGCGATTTCAAAGTGTTGTGGCGTAGAGCTTGATGGAAGCCCTGAGTCACTCTCTGAAAATCTGGCCCCCTTTTTCCCGGCTTTGAACCTCAAGCTCTCGGAGCACTACAGCAAACCTTTCTTTCTGACTGCTGAATCTGCATCTTCAATATACTGCCCCCAATCTCCCGGGGTTCCAAGACAGAAACACGAAATACCTTATGGGTATCTTGCTCTCCACGACTAAGAAGGTCATCACAAGATTCTGGCTCCAGATTCCAGATATCCAATCTTCGTACCAACTAATGGATCAAATTTATCTGATGGAAAAAATTACCTGCTCCCTAAACGAGCACAGAGACACTTCTCCAGATGGAACAGCTGGCTACTGTATGCCATCGCTAAAAATCCTACACTCATACCATAGTCCCTAGAGAGAGCTGCACTGACTGGGCTGGTGATCCCCACCCTGAACATACAGAACCCCCTTTCCCCAGCTAATTGGATACCACATGTTACACTTAATGTTGAACTGGGACTCACCTTGGAAGACAGACCTCTGGTAGACCTCTACAGTGGGCAGTGTACCTCCCTATCATTCACCCCCCCCGAGACCCGATGACTCATGAAGGATAGCAACCAAATCAGGGATGTCCCTCGTGAACAATATGACTGATACTTATACAAATTTAGCATACAGGTCCTCCTCTTGAGTTGTACCAAAGTGAGGAGACCTGAATAAAAAGGAAGGTTTTGACTGGGGGGGAACACTCTGTAACATAGCAATGTATTTTTAAAGGATTTTGTATACCGATCTGTAATGAAATGCATTTCATGAATCACTACGGTACCACAGACCAATGAAAAAGTTCAATAAAAACTATATTAACAGAAAAAAAAGAGGGCTGGACTTCAGCAAGACAGAAGCATGCTTAAAGCTAAGCTAGTAGGGGTTAAGGGAGTGGAATAGACAGTGGGAGTGCCATACAGACTAGTATAATGGAGGGGAGAGCATCACGCATAAGACAGGACAGGAAGAAAAAAAGGCCAATCTGATTTTCTAAATGGGTGGGAGAGGCAGTACAGACAAAAAGCACAGTGTTCTGAAACCACAATAGAGAACAGAGTGAGGCCAACAGGGAGAATTATCCGAAAAAGCTGAAAAAGCCAGTATAATGGTAAGAATATGTAAAGCACAGATGGAGCTAAGCATTGCAGACCCTTATTTAGGTACATTAGAGGAAAAAATGAAAACTAAGCAGAGTCTTATCAGATTAAAGAAGGAAGGGACACACATGGGCAGAAGAGGAGGATGGGAAAAAAAGCTGATATACTGAATGATTACTTTTATTCAGGACTCACCATGATGATGAGGGGAGGTGGCCACCACCAGAGTACAGGCGGGGAGGCGAAGTTAGGACCAGTCTCCAAAGAAAAGGTGCCTGTACTTCAAAACCCTGAAGGTGGACACTGTGTCTGGTCCTGTCGGTTTGCACCCCAGAGTGCTGAAGGAGGTGGAGGCAGACGCTCGTGCCTTTCAATCTATTTAATTGTTCACTGGAGACAGAGGTACAGGTAGTTCCCAGCAGATTAGATGATAGCTAATGTGGTACGACTTCACAGGTGCAAAGACAGAGATGACCTTGGAAATTACAGACCTGTCAGTCTAACCTCAATTGTAGGCAAGCTGCTGAAATCCATCATTAAGGAACAGACACACAATAACAGGAGTCAAACGGATTGCAGGACAAGAGGCAACATGGATTTATATCGTGGAGCTCTTGCCAAATGAACCTATGACCTTCTTTGACTGGGTCACAAAGGCAGTGGACAGTTCATGTTGGCGGATGTGTTGTACCTCAACTTTAGCAAGGCCTTCAATTCCATTTCACACAGAAGGCTAGTAAGAAAGCGGGGAAACCTGAACAGGTGGACAGGAACTGTCTGGAGGGGGATGCAGAGGGTGGTTAGCAATGGGGTGCACTCAGAGCCCAGGTCCGGAATCAGTGTGCTTTAATATTCCCTGCTCCTTCCCTATTCCTCACCCTCGCCCACCCGCCAGTCAAGCTGCTTTCTCTTACCGCTTCCCTCCCTTTGGAACCTGCTCTCCCCATCCCTTCCCTTCATCTATTCCCCTCCCCCAAACACTAAAATGCCTGCTAAGGATCTCTCCTCCTCATCTGTGTACCTACCAGCCCCATTCCTGATTCCTGTTCCCTTTCTCACAACTGCTCGTACTCTCCCCCCCCAGCTAACAACTCCTCTTTCCTGATGTTCCCTGAACTACTGGGCCTCAGTCTTTTCTCTCGAGAGTTAACTCACCCTATCTCATCTACTAGATTTTGTACTGTCTACCCACGTACAGTGTGAGCATCTTGGCTCATTTGCAACCCTAGTATATCCTCTGGTCTACATTATTGCCTCTTGCAGTTTGCAGCTGTATCTGGCCTTACTGCACTTCTGATGATTTTAACTGTCTTTATGCCTGCTCCCACTCCCCCCTACCCAAGGTAGCACCTGGAAACAAACCTCGGCTCAGTGTGCCTTTCCCAGTTATCAAACTTTTAAATAAATAAATACATCTTCATATGTGATATTGGACAGGGAATCCAAAGCAATGTGTCTATCTTTGCTGATAACACTAAGATCTGTAGCACAGTGGGCAATGCGGAGGGGGTTACAGAAATGGAGAACAAATGTGAAAAGTCACTCAGATTACAGCAACTTTACATGCCAAAAAAGTACAATGTCATAAGCACTGAGGAAAAGAATCCTACGATGGACTACTGGGTGGTGGTGGGAGGCAAGAGTGGTGCAGACAATGGAGCAGAGAGACCTGGGGATCATCATTGGTGACTTCCTCAAGTCCACTTCACAGTGCATTCAGGAAGGCTGAATGGTTTTGTGCTGGTTTGAGTCTTTCTTGTCCACAAGAACTCATCAGGCAGACTTAGGTAATTCCATCTTTGAGATGGCAGCACTCAACTGTGGTGTTCCTCACGGCTCAATCCTGGCCCCTATGTTGTTTCCCCTGTACATGCTGCCATTAGATGAGATCACAAGACAGTATGGTCTGGAGATTCACTACTGTGCAGATGTTACCCAACAACACTCATCGTTTTCATAGGATGAGGCTTACGTTGCCCCTGTGCTGTGTAGATGTTTGCAAGAGATCAACAACTGGATGGCCTCCAACTGGCTAAGCCTCAACCCAAGCAAGACTGAGGTAATGACTATCAAGCAAGGTTGCTATAGGTTGGCTATCTTAAGGAGCAGCACTTGGTTGCCATCTTTAAATGGTGTTGCCCATGGAGCTGAGGATATGGTCAAAAATCTGGGGGCCACTATAAGGTTGACCCTGGAACAGCAGGTGTTGGCGGTCATCCATAGTGACTTTTTCAATCTTCAAACTATCACCCAGATAAAACATTTTCTAGTGCATGCTGATGACATCACATGCCTTTGTTACATCTAGGCTGGACTTCTGTAACACTCACTACCTAGAGTAATCTGGGAGCTTAATGTGCTGCCTGCAGCTGCTCCAGAACATGCAGCACACTTGATCTCTGGGACATTTCGAAGGGATCATACTGCACTGCTGCTGCAGCATGAACTGAACTGCTGCCAGTTCGGTGGCATATTAACTTCAAGATATATGCTTGATGGTTTACAAGGCCCTACAGTGTATGGCACCTGGTTATCTGAAGGATCTCCTGACTCCATACATCTGCATCCCCTCACTCTCTCATAGCGATGTTGGTCTATTGTCTGTACTCTGCCAAGGCTCAACTTCTCTAGGGACAGATTTTTTTATAGTAACTGCTCTTTGTTGTAGAATTCCCTGTCTGTCCACATCGCTCGGAAAGCACTGCAGTGGCCTTCAAAGGCGGCTCTGAAAATCCCACCTTTTAAATTAGTCTTCTCCAGTTACTTTTATTTATTACTCCTATTAATTTAACTTACTGGACTGCTGCTAGAGGATGCTCTGCTCCTCGGGGCTATTTATTTATATAGTTAATTATTTTCTAATTTTCTTGTTTGGTATTTTATATATTTTTTGTTTGCTTTTTAGGATGGCACCCTGAACCCAAGAGACAAGTCGCCTGAAAAATAAAATTGCCTTGCCAAACAGGATGCTGGTACATTACCGGGGAATTTTTTTTTTTAAATCAAGCTTTTTCATCCTGGGAGTCAGCACCAATGTTCCCTCTAATTTTTAGTCTCTGTGGGTGGGTGACTGATATGTGTGTGCGACACTTTGTGCAAAAAAATTGATTCATGTGCGTAAATTGGGTGGCCCAAACAAGTGATATATTTTATTACCAGTAAACAGTGGAAATATAACCAAACACTCAAACACTCAATGCAAAATATAAATATACATTTTGACACCGTCCGAAGCTTGGATGTGCATTGTGCGCCATAACAGTATGAACTGGAAATATGTGTAAACTATGTACATTTGAAAGAGTATTGCATGCATCTAAAAGGGGTGCTTCTGATGATGCATTGCTAAGAAATCAACATTTGCTGTTTTTCTCTCCTGTCTTCCCATTCTTCCAGTGGACTTATATTTTAAGATCCATTTTTCCACCAGATGGTAAAAACAATTTTGTTCACATCAGCATATCTAAATGGCTTTCTTCCAAGCGGTTTCTTTGTTTGCTCTTAATGCAGTTCATGAGGCTGAAGCCTCTGTTACGGTCAGCACTAGAAGCTTGGAATATAGTAGAAGTAGTACAATTTATTGTTCCGCATAGAGCAGTTACAGTGTACTAAAATTAGGATAAAATACATAGTAAATATAAATAGACAATAAATCAACAAGGAACTTAAATATCTTTACAGTGCAATTCGAGTATCTTTTCACATAAAAAAACTCCACAGAACTTCAAGTCCTCCTTAAAAACGTTACAAATGAGTTGAGATGAAGAATCTTGCAAAGATCTCTTCCAGGTTTTTCTCTTTCATAGTAAACAAATATTCCAAAAGATCCTCCGGGGGAGACCGAGATCCCCCAGCAGTTTTTTTTCTAGTTGATCCGTACCTAGAACACAAGAGTACCACATGTTTGAGATCATTTATAGTCCCCACTCCACATTTACAATATGGCAAAAGTACCCCCTCTCTTTTGTCTGAAATGAATGCATTAAGCATTATAGTTTTCAGTTCCAAATCTTGTATAGATTCTTTTCTGTTTAGGACAGGTTAAGAAAAGAGAGCGATGGCTCATATCCCCATGAAATCTTTACTTTTTTATAAAATCGATATAGCTTAAGCTTGAAGAGTTGAACACAGAAAGATTTTATGTCTTAAGCCAATTAGCCTCAATTTGACATCCTGCCTAATCTCCTCAGATGGTCTCATGTAAATTTTATATAAGAGGTGGCCCAATCCATCTGGCATTATTGTTTCCTTAATAAGTTGAATAAAGGGTTGTACATATCCCATGCTGGCCAATTCGATGGCTTCCACTACACACAATCTGGGATATCTTTGTAGGGGCAAAAGAAAAAGTTTCAACAGAAAGAGAATCTGTTGTTCACAGATGAGAGAAGTCAAGGAACGTTGTCCTACCTCCAAAGCAAAAATACAGCTTGGAGGTGCATTTAAAAGTATTAAGATGCATCTGTAGAGTTTATTCAGAATTATTTCTAATTCTCTAACCCTAGTATAACCCCAGATTTCAGAGGCATATAACATGATTGCTCTTATTCTGGCATTAACAGCTCTTAATACCTCGCTCACCGATGACTTCCCCATCTTGCTGTTAAATATTTTTAGGGCATTTACAGAAGACCCCATTTTAAATTGAATAACCTCCAAATGTTTGGTCCAAGATAGGCTATACGCAAAATGGGCCCATAAATAGTCATAACACTTAACAGTGTCTATATGGTTACCGTTTAGCCTAAAGCCTACCATATTCTTGATTTGAGAGCCAAAAATTACATTGTTGGTCTTGCTGAGATTAACTTTTAGTTTCCTTTGAGAACAGAGTGATTCAAAGTGAGTCAGTTTTCTTTTAAGACCTAGGACTGAAGTAGAGAGCAAGACTAAATCGCCTGCATATGCTAAACATTCAGTCCTTTGCTCATTATTTTTTGCAGTATGGAAATCTGGGTCACCTAGCTGATCCAAGACTATATTAATGTAGATGTTAAATAGAGTGGGGGCCAAAATACACCCCTGTCTGTCCCCCACATTTGTCTCAAATCTATCAGTTAGATGACCATACTGATTATACTGGACCCTTGCCCACATATTTTCACAGTATATATTAATAACATCAAGAGTGAGGCCTCCAACTTCAGATCCCTTTAATGTAGCCCAAAGGATTTTCTACTAATGCTGTTGAAGGCTGAGGAGAAGTCCATAAAACAGCAATATAATCTGTTTTTTTTCTCACTTTAATATCCTTCCAGATCAGGTGCTGAAGCACATAATAGTGTTGTACTGTAGAACAGTCCTTCCAGAAACCATTCTGTGCCTCATTTGATACTGAGTTCTCCTTGACCCATGGCAGCAATCTGCCCAGAATTATCCTAGACAAAATCTTCTGTGAAACATCTATCAAACTAATAGGCCTATACATCCTTGGGTCATTCGGATCCTCTTTTTTAAAAATTGTGAAGATAACACTACCTGCCCAACTGGCAGCGTAAGAGTACCCCTGAACCAGGCCATTAAACAGTAAAAGAAGAAAAGGAATCCATCAGTTGGTAAAAACCTTATGGAGATCACCTAGGACCCCATCTGGCCCTGGTGCTTGATTTGCCTTAAGGCCAATCAGTGCCATCTGGATTTTGTCCTCTGTGATCAAGATAGGTCTTCGAAAAAAATGTCATCCTCCTGTATTTTGAAAGCATCAGGTGTCTCCTGCTCTTCATGAGAATAATAGAGCGTGGAGAAATGAGATGCCCAGACTTCAGGTGTAATATAGGCTTCAATCTTATTGGCATATCTATCACATCACTGGGCAACAATATTCCAAAATTGCCTTCCATCCTTATCCAAAACAGCCTGCCTCAGTTTTTCCCAAAGTCCCTGAGTATGTTTATGTCTCTCCCATTCAAGAATTTTCCTATATTTTTCTCTTTCAGTCTTTAGCAATTTAAAATCTGCTGCAGACTTATTTCTTTTCTTCTTATGCTGTCTTAGTTTTCCTCCAAACTCTTTATTTGCCTGTAGGCATACCGAATTAAACTAAGACTTTTTATAAAGGGACCTAGGATGGTACATTGTTTTACATCTAGGTCCAAGTAAAGAATGAATAGTTTCCCAATTCTCCGAAATATTAAAGGACTTACTTTTGTCCAGGACCAACTTGTGAATATTACCTAAGACTCCTGTACTAACAATTTCTTTGAAACTAGCTTGATGAATTGGCTCCCATCCAATCCTCCTCTTGTTTATCACTTCCAGACTCTCTTCCTGTTGTGCCTCACTCCCTAAAGTTCCAAAAGGGCACTGATGTTAATTACAATAGCACAGTGTGCTGATTCCAATCTATCCATGACCTCTAACTTTTGGATCAGCTTTACTGCTTCCAGATTGGTCCAAACCTAATCAGGGGTTGAACAGCCAGTAGGTCCTCTACACTGTAAGGATCCAACTAGATCGACCTGAGTTCTACTATTTAAAATACAGAACTTTCTACTGGCTAAGCCCGCTAGCAATTCTTTACCTCTGAGGTTAGAGTTTAGATCCTCAGCAGTCCTGGTATATGAGATATTTGGATTAATTATAGATATTGTATGGATCACATCTGAATATACATCCTCCAAGAAGTGAGAATGAATTCTGGCATTAAAGTCTCCCAAAATAACTATAGGACAAGGTATACTCTTATCTGACAATTCATCAAGTGCCATTTTCAGATCCTGTATGAAAAGGTCAGCGGGATCAGTAGCTTTATTGTGAGGGGGCAAGTATATATTGCAGAGAATGATCTTCTCTTGTCCCTTGCTAATCATTAGAGCCAAAATACCCTCTGACTTACTAGAAATGTTAGTGATCTGAAAATGCAGCAAAGTTTTGATAAAAAAGGAAATACCCCCTTTAAACCTTCCAAACTTTTTATCTTTAGTTGCTGGCAGAGTAAAGATAAAATATCCAGACAATTTGGGAGTTACATGTTCAGACACCATGTTTCTTGCAGTCCAATAATATCAAAATTATCCAGAAATCTCACTATTTCATGGTCCATTATTTTAAGATGGATGCCTTCAATATTCCATGAAAGTATAGAAAGGGCATCCACATCTCGATCCCAGCTCCTTATCCAAATCCTGCTGCCATCAGAGTTCATTGTTTGATATTATCTATAGGCTGCATTTGTCAGACTGAATCAATAACTGTCAGCGGCGAGTAGGTATTAGGGTCAATTAGTTTTCCAAAGTCAATCAGGGGGTTATCTGTCTCTAAGATTGATTCTGGACTATCCTTAGTCTGTGTAAACCATGAAAAGACTTCACCCAAGTTTAACATGTTAACTAAATGTATTTCCAAACAATCCAGCTTGCTGACCAGAGAAAGCAAGCTGCTAGCTGTATGATGATTTTTATGTTTGCTTGCATGCATGTGCAAGAAACATAGTGCCATCATCGGAGTTTTCGGAGGTGTGGCTGCCCTCTTCCAATTCAGGCAGTGTGTTTGCAGGCACGGCTGCAGTTCTCCAATGCCTGCTGGAGCTGTCTATGACAGCTCCAAAAATGCAGTGGCATACAGTTGAAAGGGGGGGCTACGCTTCAGTGAGCAGCGATAAGATATCGCCTGCTCATGCGTGCTCCCCCTACACACACACACACAACAGGGATAATGCTAGATATCCAGAGCAGTAATTTCACTGAGGAGGGAATTCCAGTCTTTCTCTTGTAGGGATCTCCAGTCGAAGGCAATGGTAAGGAATTCAAGCTAAAGAATACTGCTGACTGAAAGCAATTAAAAGTTTTCTTTTTTGCTTTTGCTTTAAAATGAAGGTAGCAGTCACGAAATGCAACCCATCTTCAAGGCTGTCTCTTTTCGGTGTAGAAGTTTACAGTGTGAAGTCATACACTAATCCTCTTACATGAGTGCTTGTGATACTTCAGGACAGACAACAATAAATGAACTGTATCGGAAAATAGGCTGCACTGCGTGATGCTGCAAAGGTTCAGACGTACCTTTTTATAAGACATTCTGCGAGCCGCCACCACAAATGCAGCTTACTCTAGCAACTTGGATTACTCTTCAGCCTTGTTCTTCAAGTAGCACTCTTACAATTTTTTATTAGAGTGTTTGCAAAATTGATGCATTTTCCAATCTGACTTAATATACCGAGAAATACAATCCTTTATGGTAAACAAAAATTGCATTAGAACAGTTTTTCTGAGCTATCATTTGAGGTCTGTAGACCATTAGTTTTTCTCTATTTCTCTTCTGTAATAAACTCTATTTCTGTCCAAATAAACTTATTTTATTAAAAAAAAAAAGTATAATCCTTTAGTGGTTTGAGGTTTCCTTTGTAAGTTGTAATAAGTTCGGATGTTAAATTTTTTGCATTATTTCTCTTTTACTGCAATGTGTAGCTAGAAATAGATGCTGAAACAGGTGATAGTCATAGTCGTGCTGCAGTCCTATACAGTTATATGGGCGCAAGGGGAAGTACCGCACCCCATTTCAGCCCCACGTTTTCAGAATAATTTTAAATATCTTAGAAGATGTGTTTTTATAATCTATTGCACTGATCACCATCCAGCCTTCACATGCTCCATTTTATACCACCATGTTTAAATAGGTGCAAAACGCACTGGTCAGTGGGGAGGGTCTGCTGCTCTGAGGCAGAAGAAATAAAATGCTTTCAACAGAAAAAGCATGCTGACAAATGCTACAAATAAAGTTTGTGTAGAGAATAACTTGTAAAGTGCTTTTACTAAGTCACAAGCCTCAAACAAGCCTCAGAGCATAATGAAAGGCCACCTCCTCTAGTCTCTGAGTCTCTCTCTTTCCCAGCCTTGTCCTGCTGCCTCTCTCAGTGGCCTGGCCACATTAAAATAGACAGCAGCAGCCCCTCCACTTCTCCATTCTGTCCCGGCTGTAAGCCTTTATCTCTCTCATTCAACATCGCCAAAAAAAAAAAAAAGCGGCTCAGGTTTACAGTGCCCAGACTCCCTAAGTATAGTACATGTTATCTATCCATGTATGTACAGCCAATGTAACCTGCTCCTTTGATTACTGCTGTTTCACTCTGGACAAGGGTAGGGTTTCGAAGAAGAATAGGACAACAAAGTGTTTGGGGGGAGGTAATTTTATTGAACAAGAAAAGCAGTTTGGGAGTAGAATTCTGAAGAAACCTTCATTCTTGTTGGGGATAAATCATAAATCAGTTGTATTTTAAGCAGCAATCTTGTTCCTAAGTACTATTCTTGTCATGCATTTTAAAAATTCAAGTTCAGTCATTTTTAATAATATTTCTGTAATAAACTCTATTTCTGTCCAAAGAAACGTATTTTAATAAAAAAAAACTGTATAATCCTTTATTGGTTTGAGGTTTACTTTGTAAGTTGTAATAAGTTCGGATGTTAAATTATTTGCATTGTTTCTTTTTTACTGCAATGTGTAGCTAGAAATAGATGCTCAAACAGGTGACAGTCATAGTCGTGCTGCAGTCCTATACAGTTATATGGGCGAGCAGTACCGCACCTTTCATTTCAGTTTCTCGCAGAATAATTTTAAATATCTTAGAAGATGTGCTTTTATAATCTATTGCACTGACCACCATCCAGCCTTCACATGCTCCATTTTATACCGTCATTTATGTTTAAATAGGTGCAAAACACACTGGTCAGTGGGGAGGGTCTGCCGCTCTGAAGCAGAAGAAATAAAATGCTTTCAACAGAAAAAGCATGCTGACAAATGCTACAAATAAAGTTCGTGTAGAGAATAACTTGTAAAGTGCTTTTACTAAGTCACAAGCCTCAAAGAAGCCTCAGAGCATAATGAAAGGCCGCCTCCTCTAGTCTCTGAGTCTCTCTCTTTCCCAGCCTTGTTCTGCTGCCTCTCTCAGTGGCCTGGCCACATTAAAATAGACAGCAGCAGCCCCTCCGCTTCTCCATTCTGTCCCGGCTGTCTAAGCCTTTATCTCTCTCATTCAACATCGCCAAAAAAAAAAAAAAGGCGGCTCAGGTTTACAGTGCCCAGACTCCCTAAGTATAGTACATGTTATCTATCCATGTATGTACAGCCAATGTAACCTGCTCCTTTGATTGCTGCTGTTTCACTCTGGACAAGGGTAGGGTTTCGAAGAAGAATAGGACAACAAAGTGGGTATGGGGAGGGTGTCATTTTATTGAATAAGAAAAGCAGTTTTGGGGTAGAATTCCAAAGAAACCTTCAGTCTTGTTGGGGATAAATCAGCTGTATTTTAAGATGCAGTCTTGCTCCTAAATACCATTCTTGTCATGCATTTTAAAAATTCAGGTTCATTCATTTTTAATAAAATGTATTATTTGTAATGTGGTGTAACCCCCCTGCAAATGGGGGTTCCCAAAAGACTTCCAGGAGCTTGCTTGAATGCTCCAAGCCTGAATGGTGTTTGGCGTTTAAGCCATTTATCAGTGAGTGTTTTTAGAGCCTCTGGTACTGTCTCTTTAAGAGCTGTCTGCTTGCAGACATAATTAGTTTGTATGGGGGACTGTGTGCTTCTCTGAGTACCACTCGAGCTGCTGCCAATTCAGTTCATTTTGCAGTCACTAGGAGTGCAAAGGGAACCTATCTGAAAGATGTAACTGTTTGCCAGAAATTATTTAGAGTAATAATGAAATTACAGTTTGTCTAACCTGCTTTCTTTGCAGTCAGAACTGTGTCTGCTAGTTCCATTCTAGTTTTGAACTGCTGAACTGAACCAATCAGTGTGGGTTAAGCTAGCTCTAAAATGGTGCCTTGGACGAATCAGAACTTGGACTCATAATCTGAGCCAGCCACAAGAGGATTGTATGGGCAGTGACTCTGGGAGATGTAGTTTAGACTTCAGTGCCTTTTTGGACCAACAGCAGCAGTCTATTGTGAGTGACAGCCAATCCAGTCAAGAACTGGGAGGAACTCAAAGGAAGTGCCCGGTTTTGTCAGTTGGAGTTTCAGTTGAGCTTTGGCAGTGAAGAAGGAAGGAGCCCTGTGCTTTTTCAGTGTGCAGTTTTTAGTCAAAAACGTGTAAGGCCCAGAGTTCGGTCTGCAGCTTGTGTAACAGCTTGTTAGGACTGAATCCGTCCTGTGAAAAGAATCAAAGGATCTCTGAAGAGTAGAAACCAGGCTCACCCTGAGAAGACTGGAGGAATTGCTGAAAACTTGCACTCGGTCTGTCAGGAACTGAATCTGCTGTGTGTTCTCCCGGTATTGGGCAGTAATTACGATCGGGATACAGATGCAGCCTGCCTGGTATAGTGCTTTCTTTTATATGGATGTGTGAAGAGGTTTGTGTACCTCAAGTGAGCCCTGCTGACATTGAAGGACCCTATCTTATTTGGAGGTCGTGAGTACTAAGTCAGGGTGCTCCCTGTTGAATTGCTACATTAAATCCAAATGGAATTACTGTACTGTTGACTGTTTAATTCTCCTTTTCTCTGTGTGAAAGGGCCCTACCAGCTGCCACGGTTTGGACTAGCCACTAGGGCTTGGGTACCCAGGGACAGTAACTGATAGGGATAGGCCTGTGCACAGAGCCATAGGTAGATGAGTAAAGTATAAGCTAATTAACCTGATTTCCCCTGTCCTTGTTATATTCCCCTAAATAAATCAGAGCTGCTTGTTTCAGCAAAGTTATACTGCCTGAGGTATTTGTCTATGTTAAAGCACTGTACTGTGATTGTTGCACTGTATCTCATTTCACAGGAGGTCCCAGTGCGGAACCAGACCTGGGGTAAGTGTATACTGTGAAGGTAATTCTGATATATTGTGTGGGCCACTAGTGGGAAGAAAGGGGTTGCAGTGCCCAGAGGGCTGTGACCAAGTTAGTTTAACTATTGCAAACCCTGACCTCTGGGTGGAGGCACCCGCCATTGGATCCAGCCCCTCAACCTGTTAGTGGCAAATCAGGCAGGGTAGTAGCCCCTGGGATAGCGCCATCTAGGGGTTACATCTTGGAGGCTCACCGCTGGATTGTGTGTCCTCTAGTGGCCATATTTACTTAACCACTGTTAAGAAAAAAATGGGTACCCGACAGAGTGGCTGTGCACCGGCTGGTGGAGTGGTGTACTGGGAGGAGATCACCCCAAAATGCTATGCTTATCCTGGACATCCCTGGGTATCAATACGGACACTGTGCAGGAGTACTTTCCAAGGTGGAAGGTTTACAAAACCCTGTGGTGGTGGGTCGGCATGCTAATCTGCTCACCCACACTTTCCTGGCCCTAGTAGAGTTTAAGGATCCCATAGATAGCTCCAAAGTGCCACAGACCATTACCCAGAGGGAGCCCTCACTGCTTGGAGAGTGATAACTAAGGACAGTAAAGACCGGAATCAGCCCCACCACTATCTGAAACTTTTGAGGAGAAATTTGCTGAATGGTTGCTGGGAGGGAAAACTGTGGAGGACTTGAAGAAACTATTCTTGCCACCTGGGGTGTTCCTCCCCAACACCCTCTCCTGCTCCAGTGCCCGTAATGGTGGCTGAACCAATGCAGACTCCTATTTCTGCACCTGCCATTAGTCACGACTCTACGAAGGTTGAGGATCTTCTCTGGCACCTCCCACCCCCAAGGGAGGATGACTGGGAGACCTGGATAGAACTATGTTGCCCCCAAGTGCTAGAATGGCAATGCTCGGGCGGCAAGAGAGGTTAGTGAGACCTCCGAGGTCCTGCCCTGGCTACCATCCATGCTAAACGGGCCAGTAACCCTGGAGCGACTGCACAGGCCTACCTTGAGGCCTTGGAGAATGTGTATGGAGCCCAGATTCTGATGAGGACCTATGGTGAGAGTAAGAAATGCACAACAGTACCAAGGGAGTTGTTGTCTGTGTATGTCTCTGCTGGAAAAATTGTTGCAAGAATGCCTCAGAAAGGGTAGTTTGCCAGCGATTGAACTGGACCGAACCAGACTGGACAGAATCCTTAAGTCTGCCCCTTCTCAGAACTGCCTGTTGCTTCCAATTCACGCCTGGCAAATCGACTGGAATCCCACCTCCTATGATGAGTTAATGAGAGAAATTGAGGAGTTGAGAAAAGGCGACCTGGAGGTACCTGCACCAACAGCTGTGGCTACGACCCGGTGACTGAGGGTGACCCATCAAGTGAAGTTCAGGGGCAGAGGTTGACAGTCAATGAGTGCTCTGACAAGGAAAAGATATGCCACAATGGGGCGAACTGTTGAGAGAGATCCGAATTCAAAAACCTTCCCTTTATGAAGGCCACGCCTGCAATCACGGCCCTGACCTATATCCGACTGCATCTGCTATGGGGTGGGGTACCCACCCATGTATCTCTGCTGATAACAGCTCCAAACTCAATTCCTTGACCATGGAAGTGGAGAAATTGACGAGATGTCTCCAATGCTTATCACGCCGCAGACAGAGATGGCACCAGGTTTCCAGTTAGTAATACCCCGCCTGGCTCCCAGTGTGGTGCCTCGCCAGCTCAAACTCCAGAAAGTATGTTTTGCTATAATTGTGGGAAAGATGGGCACATGAAAGGAATGCCAGTCCCCAAAGACACTGACAAAGTTGCATATAGGCTACAAGGAGGTTGAGAAGAAATCAGTGGTTAAGAGGTGCGACATGATCCCAGTGAGGCACCAAAATGCTAATTCACGTCCTTTTGTGGCAGGTCAGTTGCCCAGGCCCCCTACGCCTCTCCAGACTGGTCCAGAATAGTGGGTCCCTCCATGGAGACCACTGTAAAGGTGAATGGAGTGTCTACAAGAGCTGTATTAGACAGTGCCTCCAAGTGACAATTATGTTCCAGGATTGGTATCAGAAGCATTTGTCAGACATACCCTTACAACCATTAGAAGGACTGCATGTATGGGGTTAAGTGAGAAGGCCTACCCTATTCGGGTATATCCGAATTTGGCTGTCTTTCCCCACCTCCGTGGCTGGAGTGGCAGAACAGTAGAGACCCTAGCCTTAGTGTGTCCCCCACTGGACTGTATGATGGTGTCCCTTTGTTGATTGGAACAAATGCTCATATGTTCGGAAGGCTGGCACAGTTGTGTTATGAAAAACAGGGGTCAAAGACTAGTAGAGCTTTAAGAGTTCCGGCTTTAATTAAGAAGGCCTATGAGGCACAGAGATGCTGAAATAACAGAACCAGAGGAACCGGTCGGAATTGTATGGAAGAAGGATCCTGAGTCTCTGATCCTGGTGCCAAATGCCCAGTGTACCTTACAGGGAGAGGTCCGTATCAGAAAGGATGTTAAGAATAAAATATTAATGTTGGATGCACCAGGCGATGGAAAATTGCCAGAGGGACTGCTGGTCAAGCCTAGTATTTTGCCGCTAGAGCCCATGCTTATGCCAGAAGGGTAATGGTCCAAGTTCATAATGTGTCTGAAAGAGACATTCGAGTAAACAGAGGTTGCATCCTGGCTAATGTGCATTGTGCAGACACTGCAGTGCTACCAGCAGCAAGAGTTCAAGAAGAATGACAGAGTAACGCCTGACTTGTTTGATTTCGCGACTCCCCACTGCCAGCTGAATGGAAAGTGAGGATCAGTGAGAAGCTTGCCCAGAGACCAGGTGTTTTCTTTAAAGGAATGGGATGTAGGATGCGTGCAAGGAGCTGAGCACAATATCCGCTGCATGACGAAGACCATTTCGTGGAGAGGTCTCGGACGCCTGGCACCTGCTGACATAGATGATGTGAGACGGCATCTGCAAGAGATGTTAGCTGCTGGTGTAATACAAGAATCCAGAAGCCCTTATGCTTCCCCATTGTGGTAGTGAGGAAAAGAATGGAACAGTAAGGATGTGTGGATTATCGCACTTAAACCGTGGACTATCCCTGATCAGTACACAATGCCCCGCATTCAGGATGCTTTGACTGCCTAAACGGAGCAAGTGGTTCTCTGTGCTGGATCTCCGCAGTGGGTACTACCAGATCCCGATGACCCCAGAGGACCGTGAGAAGACGGCCTTTATCTGTCCGCTTGGCTTCTATGAATTCATGAGGATGCCTCAAGGGATTTCAGGTGCCCCAGCCACTTTTCAACGATTGATGGAGCGTGCAGTGGGGGACATGAACTTACTAGAGTGCCTGGTATACCTAGATGATGTTATTGTGTTTGGCAGCTCACTGGAGGAACATGAGAGCAGATTATTTAAGGTATTGGACCGACTGGAGGACTTTGGCCTAAACTGTCCATTGATAAGTGTCAATTCTTCAAACATCAGTAAAGTATGTGGGACACATAGTATCCACCGAGGAATAGAGACGAACCCAAGTAAAGTTGAGGCCTTGACCACCTGGCCACAGCCAAAAATCTAAAAGAACTGCAAAGATTCCTGGGATTCTGTGGTTATTATCGGCGCTTCATCAAGGGCTATTCAGAGTGATCCGCCTTTACTTAACCTTACTCAAGGTATCCCCAACCCACAAAAATACCAAAAGTCAGCGTCCCTCAAGACTGAAAGAGTGTATTTTCATCCGAGTGAAGTATTTGGGGCCCGCTGGACTCCTGATTGTGAGACTGCTTTTCATGAGATCATATATCAACTTACCCATGCTCCAGTGCTGGCCTATGCCGATCCAAGAAACCTTACGTCCTGCACACTGATGCTAGCTTGCAAGGGTTGGGGCTGTGTTGTACCAAGAGCACGAGAATGGCCTGAGACCAGTGGCCTTTGCCAGTGAAGCCTGACCCCATCCGAAAAGAACTATCCTGTACATAAGTTAGAGTTCCTAGCTTTGAAGTGGGCTATTGTTGACCAATTCCATGAGTACTTGTATGGGGCTAAAATACTAGTAAAACTGACAATAATCCTTGACCTATGTGCAGACCTCAGCTAGTTGGATGCCACTGGCCATAGGTGGCTTTCTGCATTATCTACATATGACTATCTCTCGAATACCGAGCAGGTCTGAACCACATAGATGCTGATGCTCTCTCCGGAGGCCTGTTCCCAGAATGATTGGGTCAGATTGGCAGAACCTGACATTCGGGCACTCTGCGGAAGTTTGACAGGGAGGAACAATGTCCACGGACGCAGTGGACTGCATGGTGGATTGCTTGGGAGCCTCTGAGAATTGCATACCTGCTGCTTATTGCCACTTTTCTGCAAGACATTGGTGCACTGCCTCAGCTGGACAATGACAGTATTCGGCGGGCTCAATCCTCGCATCCCATGATCAAAGCAGCTTTAGAAGCCCTCTATGCAGGAAAAGATGTGTCCAAATTACGCTCCACTGATTTGAGAACTGCACTGTTATACAAAGAAGGTCCTAAGTTGAAACTGATCAATAAACTGTTATACAGAGAAACAGTAGACAGAGGGGGACAAGTAGACAAACAACAACTAGTGCTGCCCACTGCCTTTCGAGACTCAGTACTGAGGTCCTTGCACAACCACATGGGGCACCTTGGTATAGACAGAACACTTGACTTGGTGAGATCCAGATTCTATTGGCCTAAGATGGGGGCTGATGTGGAGCAACACATTCGAACTTGTAGTCGCTGCTTACAGAGGAAAGCTTTTGCCCAGAGGGCTGCCCCTTGTTAACATCACCACCAGTGCACCCATGGAGCTGGTCTGTATTGATTTTCTGAGTTTGGAGTCAGATCAAAGAAATATCAGTAATGTGTTGGTGGTCACTGACCATTTCACGAGATATGCCCAAGCTTCCCCACCAAAGACCAGAAAGCATCCACTGGCACAAAGTACTTGTAGAAAACTTTTTTGTTCACTATGGGGCTCCACAAAGAATCCATTCTGATCAAGGGAGAGACTTTGAGAGTCGTCTGATCAAAGAGATGCTTTCTCTGTGGGGAGTGCGAAAGTCCAGAACCACTCCTTATCACCCCCAGGGGGACCCACAGCCTGAACGTTTCAACCGCACTTTGCTAGATATGCTAGGCACCCTGCACCCAAAGGACAAGCCTAGATGGAGCCAAAAATTAGCACCCTGGTACATGCTTATAACTGCACCAAAAGTGATGCCACTGGATTCTCCCCTACCGCCTGATGTTTGGAAGAGAAGCTCGACTACCAGTAGATGTGTGTTTTGGGTCTCTCCTGATGGGGTTCAAGCTGACAACTATTTACAGTATGTGCAAAAGTTAAAGGCCCAGCTAACTCATGCGTACCAACTGGCTCAAACCATGGCTGCCAAAAGAAATCTGGCCAACAAAGAAAGGTATGATAAAAGGTGAAAGCACAGGAACTCCAGGAGGGAGATCGGTATTGCTAAGAAATCTGGGACTGCATGGCAAGCACAAGATTGCTGACAGATGGCACCATCTCCCTCACATTGTAGTGGGCAAACTAGATGATCTGCCAGTATGCAAAGTAAGGCCTGAGAATAATTCAAAAGATGTAAAACAATGCATAGAAATCATTTACTGCCCATTGGACAAATCTTAATTGAGTCTGAGCCCCTAGAAGATGCCCTCTGGACCAGTGACTAGAGCTGCTGCTAAGAAAGATCAAGAAAGTCTGCACCTACAGAAGCAAAGTTAAAGTGTTCCCCTCCACAAGTCCCAGTTGAGCATGACTGTCAGTCCATATCGGAAGAAAGTGAGAGTGACTTTGAATACTATCCTTCTTACGAACTGAGTCAATTGTTTCGGGGCAATCCCCTAGTCAATACTGGAGATGAAGCTGGGCCTTCTGGACTGTCCAAGCCCCCAGCTTCGTCCCTGGAGCCAATGCTCCCAGAAAATGAAGTGCAAAGCATCAGATCAGATGAAATGGAATCATTGTGCATGGTTGAACTGTTTGAGCTTTCAGGGGAGGAAAATGATGGATTGGGGCAGACTGGTGATACACCAGAACAAGAAGAGTATTTTGAGTGCCCTGACAGTCCACTGCCAGTGTCCAAGCTCTCCATGCGAGCCAAATGTTGTGGACTCAGAAACTGTAACTCCTGGAGCTGAAAGTGCCCCAAGTTCTAGCCTCTCTACCCCAGGAGACTCCTGACAAGTGAGGACAATGCTGAAAATGAGGCTCAGAGTGCAGAGACTGTAACAGTTCCCCTAGAAAGACTGGTCGAGCTGTAAAGCCTGTGGTGCACCTCAGTTATGATTCCCTTGGGAGGCCTGTGGATTTGCCTCTCAATGTTGTCCATAAAGGAGTGTATGTGTCCCGAGCTCATTGCCCAAACTGAGCTCAGTGCTAACTCAAGTTACTTGTGTTGCCCTCTAGTATGGTGCCCTTGCCCCGTCCAGCCCCAAGGTAACTGATAGGGAAGGGCCCCTCTTTCAGGTTTCATGTACAAGAGGTAATAACTTGAGTTATGGTACAATGTGTATGTAATACTGTGTAAAGAGTGATGTACTGCAATGTTTCAGAAATGTGTTCTTGGTAAAATGATATATTGACTGATGATTACATGCGAGCCTAATGCAAATGTATATGGTTGCAGTTGAAACTTATGGGGTACTTTCTTGACGCCGGACGCCAAGCTTTCCCAGGCCAGAAAGGGTGTAACCCCCTGCAAATGGGGGTTCCCAAAAGACTTCCAGGAGCTTGCTTGAATGCTCCAAGCCTGAATGGTGTTTGCGCTAAGCCATTTATCAGTGAGTGTTTTAGAGCCTCTGGTACTGTCTTTAAGAGCTGTCTGCTTGCAGACATAATTAGTTGTATGGGAGGACTGTGTGCTTCTCTGAGTACCACTCGAGCTGCTGCCAATTCAGTTCATTTTTGCAGTCACTAGGAGTGCAAAGGGAACCTATCTGAAAGATGTAACTGTTTGCCAGAAATTATTTAGAGTAATAATGAAATTACAGTTTGTCTAACCTGCTTTCTTTGCAGTCAGAACTGTGTCTCCTAGTTCCCCATTCTAGTTTTGAACTGCTGAACTGGACCAATCAGTGTGGGTTAAGCTAGCTCTAAAATGGTGCCTTGGACGAATCAGAACTTGGACTCATAATCTGAGCCAGCCACAAGAGGATTGTATGGGCAGTGACTCTGGGAGATGTAGTTTAGACTTCAGTGCCTTTTTGGACCAACAGCAGCAGTCTATTGTGAGTGACAGCCAATCCAGTCAAGAACTGGGAGGAACTCAAAGGAAGTGCCCGGTTTTGTCAGTTGGAGTTTCAGTTGAGCTTTGGCAGTGAAGAAGGAAGGGGCCCTGTGCTTTTTCAGTGTGCAGTTTTAGTCAAAAAACGTGTGTAAGGCCCAGAGTTCCGGTCTGCAGCTTGTGTAACAGCTTGTTAGGACTGAATCCGTCCTGTGAAAAGAATCAAAGGATCTCTGAAGAGTAGAAACCAGGCTCACCCTGTAGAAGACTGGAGGAATTGCTGAAAATTGCACTCGGTCTGTCAGGAACTGAATCTGCTGTGTGTTCTCCCGGGTATTGTGCAGTAATTGCGATCGGGATACAGATGCAGCCTGCCTGGTATAGTGCTTTCTTTTATATGGATGTGTGAAGAGGTTTGTGTACCTCAAGTGAGCCCTGCTGACATTGAAGGACCCTATCTTATTTGGAGGTCGTGAGTACTAATTCAGGGTTGCTCCCTGTTGAATTGCCACATTAAATCCAAATGGAATTACTGTACTGCTGACTGTTTAATTCTCCTTTTCTCTGTGAAAGGGCCCCTACCAGCTGCCACGGTTTGGACTAGCCACTAGGGCTTGGGTACCCAGGGACAGTAACTGATAGGGATAGGCCTGTGCACAGAGCCATAGGTAGATTATTAGAGTGATAAGCTAATTAACCTGATTTCCCCTGTCCTTGTTATATCCCCTAAATAAATCAGAGCTGCTTGTTTCAGCAAAGTTATACTGCCTGAGGTATTTGTCTATGTTAAAGCACTGTACTGTGATTGTTGCACTGTATCTTATTTCACAGGAGGTCCCAGTGCCGGAACCAGACCTGGGGTAAGTGTATACTGTGAAGGTAATTCTGATATATTGTGTGGGCCACTAGTGGGAAGAAAGGGGGGTTGCAGTGTCCCAGAGGGCTGTGACCAAGTTAGTTTAACTATTGCAAACCCTGACCTCTGGGTGGAGGCACCCGCCATTGGATCCAGGCCCCTCAACCTGTTAGTGGCAAATCAGGCAGGGGTAGTAGCCCCTGGGATAGCGCCATCTAGGGGTTACAGTAGTAATAATATTGTGGTGTGGGGTAGTTCCTGCAATTCATGTTCCATTTTAAATTTGCCCTCCTCCTGGGCACTCTTTGTCTTGTTTATTGTCGCAGCCTCCTTTTTTGTCTGCTCAGGTATGGTTTGCCTGTCATTTGCATGCTGACTTCCTTTTCTAAGCTTAACCGGTGGAAATGTTGGACTGCTTTCAGTTTGCTCTTTTGTTGTTGGTTTTGTTATATATCCTTATGGTTGTGCACATACGAAGGAAGACCCCACAGCCACCATCACCAGCTTCACTCACGCCTCAGATAATAAACACAACACAGAAGTTGGAAGGTGAGGGGGGTTTAGGGAGGTATTGCTTTTGTCAGTCCTCCTGGAGTTGATCTGTGCTTGCGATCGGTTTTATTTAAACATGTGGCAGGAGACGGTGGGGATGGTTTCAGACCTTCCTAGTACCTCACCGAAGCAGCTCCTTCAATGCCTGGGAGAGATTCAGAATCACACTGTGAAGGTGTGCTTATCTGCCTTGGAGGAGGGTAGGAAAGCTTTGAAGTCAACCGCCACCTCCCCCTCCTCCTACTTGAGCAAGAACCACATCTTTTGAAGTGAGAATTCAAATCAAACTAGAATGCTTTGTTATTAGTGCTGAGTATATTTCCCTTGTAGGTCAGGATTTCATAGGAATGTTTTTGACCCCCTTCCCCCATTTAATTGCACCCACTGTCCTGCGTGTGTGTGTTTGTGTGTGTGTGTCGCTTTGGGCATGTGCAGTGGTTTGGTGGAACATATGTCACGAGTTGGTAGCAAATGTTGGGATTGGGGTTTCTGGCACTTGGCATTTAGATATGAAGATAGACGCAGTTGTTGGTTGCAGGTGTCACTGCTGCGTGTGCTGTTTTAACTCTATCTATCTATCTCTGCATCTAGTCTGTTTCACAGCTTCAGTTACCTTGCATAGCTTGTGTCGCTCTGCTCCTTTTTACAAAAGGGCCTGTCGAAAGCATTCAAGCTCTTTTAGGTGGGTGGGGGCAGTTTCCCATTTATTTAAGAAGGCTGGGGTTAATGCAGATATAATGACCCCTCTTCTAGCAGCTCTTCATTTATGATGGAGAAGCTTCTCTTTTTTTTTTTGTCGTTGTTGTTAAATGTCTTTCTGAAAAGCAATTGAAAGGTGCACTAGCCAGGACGGCTCTGCACGTGGGCAATGACAGACATGTGTGCTGTGTCAAGAAAGACAGGTACAGGTTTCCTTGTGGAGAGCCCTCATGACACCAACTATTGTTGAGGGGATTATAGGAGTTAATGCTGGCCTGTCTGTCAGCCTGCTCAGAGGCGCAGGGCATGCTCGACTCCTCTTGTCTCTCCCCTTTTTAAGATGACTGCATTTCAAATGGCAAGGTGATACCATTGTAAGTTCTATTTTACTTTACTTTCTTTTAAATGTAGACTGCAGTCTCGTTGCCAATTTATTTTTCATACCCCCAATACACAGTTCACTGTTCATTCACTCTAGTTCTCTTTTTTGCATGATTTCCATGTTATTCCTCTTGTCTCTTGTACCTCCAGTACTGATTTTTTTCTGTGAAACATGCATTAAATTGCTTTTGATGACACAAAAGTACTTTTAGTAGAGGCTTTTCCAGCACAACTTGACCAGTGTGTTTGTAATTAATAAAGTTATCCCAAATAGAATTGTTTCCCACCATAGGCACTTGATATAGATCATGCACTTGACACAAGCAGAATTGTATGAAAGATAAGCTGTAGCTTTGTACAGTATTAGGAGAAAATGAGAGTATGCATGATCTCCCTTTTGGCACACACCGGATCTTTAGGTGGAAGAAAACCTGAAAATTCTGGGTTTTGCTTGGGTTGCAGGGAGGAGGGGTTACAGTGTATGCTGACCACTGCTGTAGAAATGCCATTGCTTTTACCATATAGACCACTTAGTGCAGTACAGAATCCTCAAATGGGTTCTGCTCTTAACTTTTAGTGATACACATTCATCAATTAAGTAGTTATTTATGTTGAATAATTCAGTAATGCATGGTAAATATGGTTTGTTTACAGTGGGTTTACAATTGCTGTAAAACTAATGCAGGGACTATTGCAACTTCCAGTGGGTTATTTTATCTGCATGTTTTAATTGCAGGGTGGTCAGATATTGTTCTGCAGAAACAATGTTCCAGACTCTGCTTTGATTTTTTTTCTAAGTATAAGTGGCAGAGATTCACCGAGTTTATGATGATGGTAAAATGGGGGTCAGCTGTACTTCAGATTCTGGATGAAATAAGAAATGAAATGTGTGATAAGTAGACAGTCCCAAAATCTACCAGTTGTTGAGGGGGGGCAGGTATACTGAATGATCCTTAAGGGGCAGAGAGTAACAAATATAGACAGTTACAGTTTGAACTTGTATTGCAGATTCAAACAAGAGCATGTAAGATGTGCACTGCATTCAGCCTGTCTGCACTTGCTAAAGGTGTACAGTAAATTTGACAACATTTCTATGGTAGAATAAAAAGGAATGGATAACGAGGTTTCTTGTACAGTTTTTTTCTTGTCAGTTAGGCCTCCTCCTGAAGTCTATGTATTAGTTAGAAACAAATGGAGACATCTTTAACTCTGCAGATTTAATGTCCTGGAAACCATGTGACTAGATTAATTGGCTATTTTTTATTAAACTCTGACTTAAGGAGTATATATTCTGAATTAGTATACACATTCACAGCACAAATTATATTTCCAAAAAAGTTGGTATCAAATCTAACTGATTTTAAAGTGTTTCTTTTTATGATGTATTGAATAATATAAAAATGTTTGTTCCTCATATAAATATATATATTTTTTTTAAAGTTTCCTTTTGTACCACCAGTTGTGCATCACAGCTGTCTTGGGTATTAGGCAAGAAGTGTTAGAAGTTTCTAAAGAAGTGTAGGAGAGAAAACCCGCATAAACAAGGTGATATCTGTTTATTGAAATGATATGGCAAGCTACTATTCACTTATACTATTTTATTATTATCCGCCGTCCCTTGGTTCCACAAGTCCGGCTGTGTATCTCTGCCCAGCACCGCAAGGCCGTTAGCTGCGTTCTTCTGTCCTTTCATTCATCGCCCTCCACCTCTCATCATTTTTCACACCCTCCCTTGTCGTCCTAATTATCCCCCTTACCTTCCCTTTCACCTCTCTCTCTCTCCCTCTAAATGTGTTCTCCCGCCAGTACCCTCTGCCTATTGAAACCGTATGCCTGCCTTGAAAATCGTATGTCTGTACTCGTACCATTGTACCTCTGCCTGTTTTGTGTTAACTAAACTGACCTATTTTGTATTGTAATTGTGACTCTCGGGTCGTGCCTGAAAATAGTCACCTGTTGGCTGGTTCACCTACCCGGTTAACAAAAACTAAATAAAATAAAATAAAAAAAAAATCAATGTAGCTCCCCCTCCTCTCCCAGAACACACCAGAAGACTAGCTATTTCACCTCTGTGTGCATCTCCCAGCCAACAATTTAATTGAATAAATAAATAAATAATTTGTTCATATTTATCCAAGAAATGGTTTCGCATTACTCACAGTACTTGGTCTGTCCACTGGAACAAGGACCAGTATGGTTATGTGAGGCAGTCTTGGAGGCCATATTTACATGTGGACCAGTACTGACCATGGGGCATAGATTCATGAATGTTGTGTAGCTTACATAAAAGAATGGCATGCACTAAGAGTGGGAAGTGGAATGAAAAAAAAGCCTCATAGATTTGTCCTTTCTATGTGGTGTCGTACATGTCCTCTCAGGGTGTGGGAAATTTGAACAGGTCAGATCATTAGGGTTGCAGAAGAAAACCTCATATCCTCCTCTAGTCTCTTAGGATGGTTGGACACACTACAGTGTTTAAGCATTTGGTGTAAAGCTGTGCCCAGCTGAGATGAGATGACAGGTCACTTCCAGGTTGATTTTTCAAAGAGTCTGTAGTCCTGTAAAACGCATGTTGTTTTCCAGCAATGGGGGGCTGTTGTAAGATATTTTTCAGTGGCTTCCATTGTTGTGTTTATGGTTGATACATTTGCTGACCCACCAGGGTATTTTTAAAATGCGTACACCATAACAAGTGTCATTTTTAGGCCACAGTACATTGCAGTGAATCAGCCTCATCTCATTTTTCTGTTCCAAAATAGAATGCCACTTTTTCACCCTTTTGCAGGTGATGAGGAACTTCACTCATATGGTTCAGGTTTAATCTCCTTATTTTAATGAAATCATGAAGGTTGCCATACTGGAGAGCTTAGTGCATTGCTTCTTGTGCCAGGTTTTCACATGTTAAGGCTGATATGTATGGTACGTATGTAATATGCTAATCTGTGTGGCTGAAAAGGCACCCAATTTCATAAATGGGTAACTAATGTGCAGTGCGACACACTGTAATCTGAGGTTTTCTAAAAAATTGGAACCTTGGCCTGATGTCTGGTTTCTGTTCAAGTACAGAAGGTAAGCTGCATGGAAATATACTTGTGATGGAGCAATCTAAATCTTTTACAACACAAGGAGGTCTATTTTATCTATAAATATATATAGATGTATGTATATCAGCAGACAACTAAAACAACTTCAGTGTTAGCCAACACACTTGAGTTTCAATTTTGTAGTCCACTTGCAGAGGTTCGTAAATGGACACAGTATCAGTATAGGTGTTTAGTATTTTTTTTCTGTAATCTGCATATGTCTGTATTTCTTATTCATGACCCACAAAAAATATAATTTATATATTGATTTGAAATTTGGTGACTGGGAAAGGAACACTGAGCCAAGGCTCATTTCCAGGTGTATCCTGGGGAAGGGATACAGTAGGGAGTGCAACAGTAAACATTTGGTAGAATTGGTTTACAGGAAGTACAATGATACAAGTGTCAAAAAGTCTGTGCTATGTACAAAGGGACTGAGGCCAGAATTAAAGGTAAATTTGCTTACACTTATGAATGTCATTATCTACCAGGTATTAAGCAAGAATTCTTACATTATCTGACTTAAAAAGAGAACTGTGCTGCCCCTGTAAGTCATTTTTTCCAATAGAAGTTGTGTTTTTTTTTTTTATGAGTACTGGCTGAAATTCTGTTATTGTTCCAGCTATGCCGGCCTTTTAGTAACCTTAGTGGCTGCTTCTGCTTTCTAGTCTAGAGATAAGTACCATTTTAGAACTGTATGATGTAGTCTATCTCCCAAACAATCTCAGAGTTCCATAGTAGAACATGAATGCATTGGGCTAACAATAGAAGAGTAGAACAGAGACATAAACAACATCATATAGTTCAAACTGGTTCTTACCAGCAGCATGTAAATCAGAAATACTCACTAGAATTAACTAAAAACCTAGACAGCTAGAGCAGTAACATAATTTGAACCAGTATTTAAAAACAGCTTCTGCTGGGAAAAATGACTTATAGATTCAGCACAGTTTTCATTTACAGCATTTATTTCATGGTAGAAGCATTTAATTAAATGACTCGACCCATACTTACCTCCAGAGCTCGACGCGATGATCTTCAGTGGACCGGGAACACGTCTGCACTCTTCAAAGCCGACCACTCTATAATGTAATAAATAGGGTTTTTTTCCAACTTTGATGCATATCTCATGCATTTTGGGGAAATTTTCCACCAAATTTTCAACATGGCGTCTTTGGGACCCCACCTCATGAATTACATCACTGACATTTTGTTAATCAGCCCTGAAAGGTGATTTCTCGGTCACTGTGTGGAACTACCTTCCGGGATTGATTTACAGAATGACTATGTCACAGTTCATGAGGTAGACCCCCAAAAACCCTATGTTGAAAATTTGGTGAAAAATTCCAAAAAATGACTTTTTTATGAACATGCGTTGCACTGTTCCTATGCACGCTTGTAAGTTCACGAATTTTTAATATTTTCACTCCAAATTTTCAACATTGCCATTTTACCACACCTCCTTCTGAGCAGTATAGCTGTCATTTTCCACATTTTGCCCAAAATGTGTTTCCATGCATGTAGCGCACAATGGCACAGTCGGTGTGCAAAATCAACGTTCGGGACAGATTAAGAAAATCACAGTGACGCTGTTCATGAGCAGAGGTGTTAAAATGGCTATGTTAAAAATTTGTTGAAAAATTCCCAAAACTGACTGTTTTATGAGCATGCGTTGTGCTGTTCCTACACATGCTCATAAGTTCGTGACTTTTCACTATTTTCAATCCAGATTATCAACAGTGCCAGTTTACCACACCTCCTTATGAGCGGTATAGCTGTCATTTTTCACATCTCACCCAAAATGTGTTTTGGCACATGTAGCGCACAATGGTGCAGTCAGTTTATGAAATCAATGTTCGGGACAGATTAGGAAAATCACAGTGACACTGTTCATGAGTAGAGGTATTACAATGACTATGTTAAAAATTTGATGAGAAAAGTCCATAAAATGACTGTGTTACGAGCAACCATTGCGCAGTTTCCACGCACCCTTGTAAGTTCATGGATTTCTAATATTTTCAGTCCAGATTTTCACTACTGGCATTTTTCCACACTTCCTTATGAACAGTACAGCTATTATTTTTCATACTATGGCCAAAATGTGTTTTTGCACTTCCAGTGCAGAAATGCATTGTCGCTGTTGGAAATCACTGTTCAGGACAGATTAAGAAAATCACAGTGACAATGTTAATGAGTAGAGGTTCAAAAATGCCTGTGTTGACAATCTGCTGTAAAAAATCCCCAAACTAATTGCATTATAGGTGTGTATTGTGCAGTTTCAAAGCACGCTCGTGACTTCATCAGTTTTTTTAATATTTTCACTGCAGATTTTCAACATTGCCATTTTTTTACACCTCCCAATGAACAGTACAGCTGTCATTTTTCTCATCTTGTTCGAATTGTGTTTTCACACCAGTGGTGCCAATGACGTAGTCACTGTACAAAATCAGCTTTCCGCTAACAAACTGATATTGCCACTGTTCATGAGGTGGGGGTCACAAAAAACCCATATTTAAAATTTGGAGTGAAAATACCAATGAACACCTGGGACGTTAGGGTTTCTGACCATAACACCCCACTCTGTAGAGACTGACAGGCATCAGGGGTGTGATTTGAGATTGTCATCTATAACACTCCTGCCATTCCAGTCCCACCCACACTCTGTTGCCAGTGACAGCCATCGAGGTGTGCCTTGCACTATTTGGCCCCAAAGTTCATCCCATTCTCTATATTGCACCCATCTCTCTGTATTTCTTGTGGAATGGGGTGCGCATAAGGCCCAAAGACTCCAAGGCACACTGTGACACTTGTCAGTGTCTACAGGATAGGGTGTGGATAAATGGCATGGCCGCTATGCCTGATGCCCCAAAGGCACACCCCATTGCCTGTCGGTCTTTGCAGGGTGGTGGTAGGGTTGGCTTCAGTTCAATACTTCACTACTATTCCAACCATGCAGCTCTCTAACTCCTACACTACCAATTCCAATGCCAGCAAGCAAACATTCGGGCATTGACAAATGCTTGTTAAATGTAATATCAATCTGTGTTGTGGGCTCAGGGTCTCCATATAACTTTACAGACTCCACCATGTTTCTGAAGATATAAAATCCTAATGCTCTTTCCAAGAGCAGCAACACATCTTCCCTGACTTTCCTATGAGAATCCTTGAGTGAAACCTTCCACCCAAAGACAGTAATGGTCTTACTCAGCCATACTTCTCTCTACTTAAGTACATGATCCTCTATCACTCTCAAGATTTTTCTCTGTGCTATTGTAGCCTTCTCACTCTGCACCACCCTATGGAGAATCTCTTCTGGGGAATGATAAGACTGTGTAGGAACCTCTATCCATGATAGCTTCATGTTTAGCTTGGAATGTAGCACATACATCAGTAAGTTTAGTCACCATGCTGTACTGCACATTAGTCAAAGCAAAGTGTATCATGTCAGTAAAGGATTTTAATGATCCTCCCTTTATTTTTTCAGCAACTATAAATCTGAAGTCATTGTACTGGCTAACAATTTCTGCCTGGTCCACTGATGAAAATAAATAGTCCTGATATTTGCTGTACAGTCTCTCAATATTTGATAAGCCAAATTCAAAGCTGCAATATGGCATTGCTGCAAAATCAAAGACAGATCAGTCAGAAAGTTCACCTGTAGGAAATCAGCTGTCCAGATGGTCACATAACAGGCCAATGAATTGCAAAATTGCTGCTGTGCTTACTTCAGCTGTGCAATTAGCCAAAAGCAGTTTTACTGGTGGGCTCCAGTAGACGGTTTCACCCAGGTACTGGCTTCTGAACTTTTTTTTATTTTTGTCCTAGCAATCTGTACAGCTTCAACTTGTTAGACCACTTTCTGAAACATCTTAGACAACTCTGCCAACTCCAAAAGTACATCATTTAATACTGTTATGGCAATGTGGTATTCAGGGTTGGACAGCTTCTTAAAGCAGTACTTAGCAATGAGATCTTTGATGGATGCATGCAGAATTGTATGCGATGTCATTTACCCTAGGTATGGTTTACAATAACTATGCTGGTATTGTCAAGCTCAGTGGGGGTTTAAAATGTATTTTGCCAGGTAGTGAGTGAGTCAGTGTGATATGAGAGGAGATGCATTTAGAGACTGTAATTTCTTCCATTCTGGATCCATATTAAAAGCAGTCTGAATTTATGAAATTAAATGAGACATTTGTTGCACTGCTATTTCTTGTTGTCCATTTTAGAATTACTATCCCTATGTAGCCAACATGGGCAATCTTTTACAAGCACTGATTCACTGAATCTCAAATTGTGTATAATGTGAGACCCTGTTTTAAAGAGAAGCACAATCTCATCTCTCTAAACATATGTACAGTCTTGTACTGAAAAAAAAGGAACACACTTTCAATGGTGAGGCTTTTTATAAACATATTTTGTATGTGAGACGCTGCTTGGGGAGGAAGCAGATTACACTAAAGTTGTGCAACTTTAAAACTGAAATAATATAATATACACCCTATGTCAGAGAATCTCTCTCTTTGCTTTGTTGGGGGGAATCTACCAAACAAATAAAACATGCCATTTCTATGAACAGCAGGGGAGTACTGATCATTATCAAGTACTGACTTACTGAAAAGAGGTGTCAAGCCAAAAACATTTGTAACTGCAAAGCCAATTGGTTGGAATTTTGCCAGTCGGTTCCACTGTTCAATAAGTAGAGCAAGAGCAAGACTGCTGGCTTGTTAAAGTTAATGGGTCTTGGCCTCAGAGGTGGGCATACAATATTTCTTTCCCATTCACTTCCATGTCCTGCTGTCTGAGTCTTAAATCTGAGTGATGACTGTAGTCACTACTTCATGAATACGAGGATCCCTGTTAGATGCTTTGTGCGCTACTACTAAAGCTGTGTGCGGGTTATTTCTGACTGCTGTGCGGGCGCACGTGCGCACACCTTAGGGGGAACATAGGTCAGCACCCCATTCTGCCCCAGCCCACCATCTGCCAACATCAGCCTCCCCAGGACTTACTGGTAGGAGAAATCCCCCACAGATTACTTCCTGGCTCTGCCAGGAAGGGGAGGCCCATCCTACCCCTACGTAAGAGTCACAATCCAGATGCTGCTGCGCCTGAGTGGCGATGTGGGCCAAGGAGTGAGCCGTGCATTATAAGTTAGCTCCTCTTACCATTTTCTCCCATGGGCCAGCAGCGTGCACGGACATGTCTATTGCTGGGCATCCCAGCTACACCATGCTCACTGCCTAGAAACCATGCCGTCACGAGGTGGTAATATAGGAGCAGAGCACATGACCCCCTCCCAAGAAAGGAAAACAGTCCCTCAGACGCTGGGCGCCAAGAGTCCAGGTCACCAGTGTGGTATCCAGTGCTTCAAGCCTCCACACCACTGGGCCAGCACAGTAAGGAGATTTGATAGAAGGAGGTGATACTGCCCTTGTATAGATCCCTGGAAAGGCCACACCTGGAAAACTCCATGTAGTTCTGGAGTCCACACCTCAAGAAAGACAGGAAATGCATAAAGATAATACAAAGAAGGGCCACAGAGATGATTCAAGTGCAACAGGGGAGAGTGTATGAGGGGGATATGATTGAGGCAGAAAGCTTTTTGCAAGGAATCAGCAAGGTGGATCGTAAGGACTTGTTCACAAGGAATGAGGGCACAGTGACCAGAGGACACAGGTGGAGACTGGTGAGGGGCAAAGATTATGGAGGGACATCAGCAAGTTCTTAATGGAATGGATGGTGGGCAAATGGAAATGACAACCCAGAGAGGGGGCTGAAGCCAAGACTGCAATGAGCTTTAATCCTGGTCTAATAGTAATAGGTTTTATTTAACATGAAGCCCTTCCTAGAGGCTCAGTCTGCCATACATTACATTCAGTAAGTGCACAGACAGACGTAAAAACCAATACAATTGTAACCCCCGTCAGGGACTTACCTGAGAGCCCCTGAAAAAGGCTACTTTCCCCCAAGGCTTTGTTTCCACCCCCATCTGTTTTTTTGTCCAGGTTCTGGCTTGTCCCGTGTCCTCTGGTCTCTCCTGCCAGCTCCCACATGATTTCAGAGAGAAAGTGGGGTCAGAAGAGCAAGTTCGTGGAGCCACCGGCTTTGGAAATGGCACTGCTGTGCCAGCGAGCTCTCTGCATGCGCAGAAGTGCATTTTCGTGCAGTCATTTATGGCCGTGATGGCTGTCCACTCTGGTGGTCCCAGTACCATAGGGCAATAAAAGAGGGACCAGAGACCTGAATGAAGGGGGAGAGGCAGCAGAGAGAGTTTTTAAAAGTGCCAATCACACAGCAGTATTTGGGAGCCACCTCATGAATATTTTATGAGGCGGTGCCCCTGTGAGGAGCTGGAAGCCTGTCTAGCGCTGGGGTAAAAAGGTAGTGCTAGCGACGGGCTGAAAAGGGGAAAGTGTATTAAATAAAGATGGGGTCAGCCGAGGAAAGATGTGACTGTCCTCCTAGGCGAAACTAAATAAGCAAAAGGTTTAGAAAGAGTGAAGCAGGGAAATGAAACTGGACACTGTTGGGCTGCACTAGGACTGCATACAGGCTGCTTAGGAGCAGTGAGAAATGGCAGCAAAGACTGTAAAGGGGATGAACATCTAGAGGAGTGTGGTCTCCAGGATGATATGCAGCATGGGTTCATGGGGGGGGGATTGTGTCAAGCAAATCTGATTGACTTCTTTGACTGTGTCACTAAGACAATAGACAGGGGCCAAGCGGTAGACATCCTCTGTCTTGATTTCAGCAAGGCCTTTGACTCTGTGCCCCACAAAAGGTTGATCAGGAAGTTGGTGGATCTCGGGGTCGGGGAAAAGATGGCCAGATGGGTGGAAAATAGGTTGAGAGACAGAACCCAGGGGTTAGTTGTGGGAGGATAGTTATCTGGCACCAGAGGAGTAAACAGTGGGGTCCTGCAGGGCTCGGTGCTGGGGCCAGTGTTCTTCAATGTCTTCATCAATGACACTGGAGATGGCATTAAGGGCAAAATGTGCCTATTCACGGATGACACTACGATCTGTGGGAGAGTGGACGCAGTTGAAGGGATACAAGGCCTACCAGAAGATCTGGATAAGTTAGGGAGGTGGTCCAGGATCTGGCAACTTGGCTTCAATGCCAAGAAATGCAAAGTTATGCATATTGGAGCCAGGAATCCCAAGACAGAGTACTACCTGGGTGGAGTCCGAGTATCTACATCAGAGGAGGAGAAGGACCTGGGAGTGATGATAACTAGTGACCTGAAGTACTCCACATAGTGCAAGAAAGCAGCAGCAAAGGCAAACAAGACTGGGATGCATATCTAGGGGGATCAGTAGTAAGAGACAGGAAGTTATACTGCCTTTGTACAGCTCACTGGTAAGGACGCATCTACAGTATAGAGTTCTGTATTGTGCCCACACCTCAAAAAGGACATTAACCTGCTGGAAAAGGTCGAGAGGAGGGCTACAAAGATGATAGCTGGTCAGCAGAGTAAGGCATATGAGGAGAGGTTGAGGGCACTGAACATGTACTCCCTGGAAGACAGAGAGAGAGAGAGAGAGAGAGGGGACATGAGTGGGACCTTCAAGTACCTGAAAGAGATAAATAAGGTTGATAAGGAGAGTCTCTATAAGTTGAGTGGCAACCGTAATTCGAGGGAACACAGTCTTAAGCTGGAGGGTGGGAGGTTTAGGAGGGAGGTCAGGAAGCACTTCTTCACAGAGAGGGTGGTGGAAACTTGGAATGCACTGCCGTAAGAGGTCCTCTTGTTGAAGACAGTAGACAGCTTTAAGAAAGGATGGGACAGGCAAGGGGGGAGGTAAGGATCAGGGGTAGGGAGGATGGGATGAGTGGGGAGGGAGGACAGGGACATTAGCTCAAGCTGTGGACCCTGCAATACAAGCAGACTTGATAGACCAAATGGCCTTCTTCTGCTGGCTTCTTTGTATGTTCTTATGAATAGAAACATAGAAACATAGAATTTGACAGCAGATAAGGACCGCATGGTCCACCTAGTCTGCCCATTTCCCTACCTAACGGATAAGCTGCAGATCCTAGTTAACCAACAGCCTACTTCCTCCTACCCCCCACTAGAACTGCCTTATGTCTGTCCCATGCATTCTTGAATTCCGCCACTGTTTTTGACTCTATGACCTCCTCAGAAAGGCTGTTCCATGCATCTACAACTCTCTCTGTGAAGAAATACTTCCTCACATTACCTCTGAGCCATCCCCCCTCTATCTTCAAATTGTGCCCCCTTGTTCTTGCACATCTCTTTTTCTGAAAGATGCTACCCTCTTGGACTTTGCTGATTCCCTTGAGGTATTTGAAAGTTTCTATCATGTCCCCCCTCTCCCTCCTTTCCTTGAGGTTATACATCTTAAGCTCCTTTCATCTTTCTTCATATGTTTTCTGGTGCAGACCCTGCACCATTTTGGTTGCCCTCCACCCTGTCTATGTCTTTGTGGAGATGGGGTCTCCTGAACTGTCTTACCAACTGTCTGTACAGAGGGCCAACAACTCCCTGTTTTCTACTGGTGATGCCTCTCCCTATGCATCCCAGTATCCCCCCAGCCCTCCTTACTGCCTTCTCACATTGCTGGCCCACTTTAAGTCATCTGATAGGACTACCCCAAGGTCCCTTACCATTTTTGTTGTGTCAGTGTCTTGCCTCCCATTGTGTACTCTTCCCCTGGGTTTTTGTTTCCCAGGTGCATTACTTTGCACTTCTTTGCGTTGAATCTAAGCTGCCATACATTTGACCATTCCTCTAACCTTGCCAAGTCCCTTTTCATCTTTTCCACCCCACCTTGCGTATCAACCCTGCTGCAGATATTTGTGCCATCTGCAAAGAGACATACTTTCCCCTCTAGTCCCTCTGCAATGTCACTTACAAAGACATTAAAAAGGACCGGCCCCAGTACTGAACCCTGCAGTACCCCACTAGTAACCCTCCTTTCATAACTGTGGACTCCATTTAGTATTACCCACTGTGTCCTGTTGTCCAGCCAGTGTTTTACCCAGGAAACCACCCTGGGACCCACTCCCAGGCTGGCTAATTTGTTTATTAATCTTTTGTGTGGGACTGTGTCAATGCCTTGCTAAAGTCTAGTTAGGCCATGTCCACAGCCCCTCCCTGGTCTACTTTGGTCACCCAGTCAAAGAAATCAATTAGATTTGTCTGACATGACCTTCCTGCTGTGAATCCATGCTGCCTTGGGCCCTGTGCCCTACTGGCCTCTATGTACTCAACAATTCTTTCCTTCAGCAGTGATTCCATCATTTTCTCTACCACTGAGGTCAAACTGACAGGTCTGTAGTTTCCTGCCTCTGTCTTGCTCCCACTTTTGTGAAGGGGAATCACATCTGCCCTCCTCCACTCCTCAGGTACCACACCATCCTCCCATGATTTATTAAAAAGGGTAGTCAGTGGTGTTATTAGTTCTTCCCTTAGTTCTTTTAGAATTCTGAGGTGAATCCCATCAGGCCCCATTGCTTTATCCATCTTCAGTTTTAAGAGTTCTTTCAGAACCCTTTCTTCTGTTAAAGGACTAACATCACCCCCCCAGCCAGAGTGCTTCTATTGACTGGATTAGGTTTCTACCCCTGCTTTTCCATTGTGAACACTGAACAGAAGTATTTGTTCAGCATCCCTGCCTTTTCACTGTCGCTCTCTGCCCAACCTCCTTCCTCTTTATTCAGCCTCAGTATCCCATCCTTAGTCTGTCTTTGCTCCCTAGTGTACCTATAAAAGATTTTATCTTCCTTCTTAACCGAGTTGGCTATCTTTTCCTCGGTTTGGGTCTTTGCTAGTCTGACTGCCTTCCCAGCTTCCTTCTGCTTTAACTGGTACAGTTCTCTGTCCTGCTCCTTCTGTGTTTCCTTATAGTTCCTGAATGCTATCTCTTTCTCCCTTACCTTCCCCGCTACTTCTTTTGAGAACCATAGAGTTTTCTTCTTTCATTTTGATTTATTTGCTTCACACAAAGGCTTGTTGCCTCTGTGATGGCGGTTTTAATGTTTCCCCATTGTTGCTCCACCCCACCTTCTTGCCTGTTTGCTAGTGCTTTTCTGAGGCACTCTCCCATTTTGACAAAATCAGCCCTCCTGAAGTCCAGTACCTTCACTTTTGTGTGGCTTGGCTCTACAGCTAAGTTTATCATGAACCACACTGTTTGGTGGTCGCTTGTTCCCAGATGGCTACCCACTTCAAGATCAGAGATACTCTCTCCGTCCCCATTGAGAGTACCAGATCTAAAATTGCTCCTCCCGAGTGTGTTCCAAAATTAGCTATCTGAGGCATGCCCCCTTTAGGGCATCGAAAATGGCCCTGCTCTTGGATGTGGCTGCAGCAAAGGTGCTCCAGTTAACATCTGGCATTTTCAGGTCCCCCATCAGCAATACCTCCCCTTTCTCTGCCATCCCAAGGATGTCTTCTATCATTTCCTTGTCTATCTCCTCCCCCTTAGACAGGGGTCTGCATACAACCCCTGTGAGGATTGTGGAGCCATTTCCAGTGTGACCCACAGTGCCTCTTCTCCCTGTTTACCCTTTAGTTCTGTTGCTTTGATCCCTTCTCTTACATAGAGAGCTCCTCCTCCTCCTCCTCCTCCTCCTCTTCTTCTCTCCCTGTGTTAATGTGTTAAGGAATGCAGTCGCTTTACAGGGCACAGGGGTGGCTATGGCTGTGTGGGGAAAATGTATGATTAAAGTGCAGGGTTTGGCTGCAGGGACACTTTGATTCTGGGACTCTGCACAAACTGTGGATACTATTTACTACAGCCACCATGTTTTGCAGCCATGTGACACCAGCCAGCCAACCACGAGCCAGGATTCTTGCCAGGGACTCTGGGACTATGCGAACAGACTTTTGAGGGAAAATACCAGGGAAAGTCTAGGCGCCTTTCTCTGCATCAGGGAGGCATCAAGGGAGCCTCATACATATTAATTTTTGCCTAAGGACTGTGGCCCCACTCCAACCAATGGAGAGTGAGGAAAGGGCTCCAAATAAAGCCAGGACTCTCGGAGTTTGAGTCAGTCTGGGGAGAACTCCTCCAGAGGGAGAGAGGCTCTGGCCCCTGGAGAGAATGGGGCAGCGAGATGGGCCTGCCTGGGGGCTGCCAGCAATCTGTCCCCCAGGGCAGGAAGTGCCTGCCCCATCAGTAAAAAGGAAGCAGAAGCAATGAAGGAGCAGCCTGGAAGAGAAAAAAGGGAAAGCTGCAGGTTGCTGAATGTTTGCATTGTTCTGAAGTTGCACCACAGCAGTGAGAGAAACATAGCTGGAATGGAAAAGGGAAGGCTGCAGATTGCAAGAAAGAGGTTGTGTCCTGAACGTGGGAAAGGGCAAAGCTTGGATCTAAGCCTGGAAAAAAAACACGGTTGCGTTCTGAGTCTGGAAAAAGAACGGAGATTGTGTCCTGAGCCTGGTAAGAGGACAATTGTGTCAAAGCCTGGAGAAACAACAGAAAACATAGGATGAGGAACAAGAGAATATAAATGTGCTGAGAAAAGGAAAAGGAACTGTGAACCTCTTCAACTGGAGAATTGCTATGCACCTGCATGGTAACAGAAAGGGACTTTGAGAGTGCAGGTGATATGTGTGAGCCAGAGTGAGAAAATGGCTGTGTTAAAGTTGAGAGACTGTGAAAGCAGAAAGATGGACAGGTGCTTTTCAGGGGTCTGAGTACTTGCTGTCTGCTCCTGAGACACAGCAAGAAAAAGAGAGAATTAGATTGCTGTGGCTACACACCTTGGCAGGAAAGAGAAACAGAAAGAAAGAGAAGAAGCAGAAGAGAATGTGCTGAATGTTTCTGCTGACACCCAGGGGCAGGTGGGGAACTTGCGACTAACCGCCATCAAGAGGGGTCTGCCACTGCAGGAAATCACAGGTCTTGTACCCGAGTGCTAGGGTGCTCTGATTAGAGGGTGCCAGGCCATGGGGCCACTCCTTGATCTGGATCCTCTGTGGTCGGCAGGCCCTGTACTTGCCCTGCGATGGGGCCTACAATGTGCCGAAGGGGACAAGCTGCAAGATCTGCAAGCAAGAGAAGAGAAAGAGCAAGCTGCAGCCTCTGTGCCCCTGTTTCAAGCAACGTGCCCGGTTCTGCCTGTGTTGCCATCAATCCCCAGGACTTCAGTGAATTGTGCCATCAAAGGATTGATTCTGCAGAACTGAGAGTAAACAGCAGGAATTCCTCTGTACATGGGGACTGTAAATAGTAAAAGTATGCATACCAGGGCTGGAGATAGAGCCAAGGGTTGAGAGAGGAATGTAAAAAGTTACTTAATTCCAGTAACCACGCCAACACTAGCTACCAGCTGCACCTCAGGTCTGGAACTAGAATCTGGGTACTCAGTGAAGGACTTTGGGGTTTCAAAGGGACAGGGACCTGCGAGTCTGGGTTTGGGCACTCCTGCAGCAGTTAGCTAGTCAGACAGATTTAGTGGCTGCATTGACCGAAATGCTGGGGATTGAATCAAGGGGGAAATGTTGTTTAACCTCTATTCCACTTACTCCACTCCTAACCCTCCCCCTGTAAATAAACCATGGAGTTATTGTTTTGCAGCAGAGATGATTCCAGAGCCCAATTTTAGTGAGCATGCTATGGGATGGAGATGAAAAGGTAAATGGTAACTTAATATGGGGATGTTCAAATCCTGGTAAGTCCATGTTGGGGTAACTGCTGGGGAGGTGGGATGGTACGACATCCCAGGGCATTGTACTACAGGTAATTAGATCCACTGAATATGTACTCTGGGTTGAGGCACTACCATTTTATTTTAGTTTTTGGGAAAGAACCCCCGTAGGTCAGCTATGGGAACCCAAGCCCCTTTCCCTTGGTCGGGCTTGCAAGGCAGGGATTGTAGCCCTGTCCAGGTTGGTTTCAGAGAGGGGCTACACAATAATAAATGAAACTCACTAAAATTAGCTAAGTACACCAAATAAATTCATACTCAACATCCATCGCAGCTAAACAGAATGGGGATTATTTGCAGGTCCCCAAAGCCTCCTTACAGAGGTGGAATTTCAGGCCCCTCTTAAAGGTCTTCACCAATGGGGCTTCCCACTGAACTTTTGGGAGACAGTTCCAAATTACTGGGACAGCAACTTTGAAGGCCCGGTCACCCGAGGATTTCAGCCTGGGCTTAGGAATATCCAGTAGGCCCACATCAATGAAGGAGGGAGGGGGGGAGAGAGACGGGGGGGGGGACTAGTGAAGAGACAGGAGTTTAACCAGGTCACCCTGGCTCATTCCATGTAGAGCATTACAAGCTGGTAACCCCACCTTGAAGACTCCACCCTTTGGAATACCCTGCAATGATCCTTAAAACTCACGCATATTGCTGAGATGAATGTCTGCAAGTCCGCGCTTAGACAATCACTGAAGGAAAATTGTAACTGCTATGCCTAACCTGCATCTTATTTATGACAAACCCTTTTCTTACTACCTTTCAGCACTTATTGTACTCCCTTAGGTGTTGTGGACACTGTTTTTTTTTTTTACTTACTATTTATGCCCCCTCTATACCACCCTCAGTGACCCCCTATGGCGACCGATCCAGCTTCACCGGAGATTGTAGGGAATTCTGCTACTTGGGAGTCCTCCCTCCTTCAGTCCTCGTAACCCCCCCCCCCCGAGCGAGGTGGAAGGGCAGCCCACAACCCTCCCAGCCTACGTCCAATGTTGTGCGGACTGCACTGAGGGGCTTCTCCCCAGCTCTCCAGTCTCCTGCACCAGGGCCCATCTCTGGGAGCCAGTGTGTGTTTTTGCCGCTTTTCTGGTCCCCACTGCCTGCAGACGCCAGCACGCATGGAAGGACCAAGGAGACGAAGGCACACTTAAACATGCCTTCGCTCTGGACCCTCAGCAGACATCCGCCCCTCCCTTGCCTCTGCCCTCCCGTCTGCAGCACCACCTGTGGTCATCCAGGTGGCGGTATTGCAGCGGGACAACAGACCACCCTCCCCAGAGAAGGAGAGCAGCCCTTTGGTTACAGGCACTCAAACCTTCTCCCTCCGGCAGCCCGGGCTCGCTTATCATTTTCATACCTGTCCTGCGCCTTCCTTGATTTTCCTATTATACCTGTAATCCTCCTGAACACCACTTTCTGCACCCAAGTTCCTAAGCTCTTTCAAGCACCGTTTCCTTATCAAATGTACAATTATTTTAACCATGTGTTGTTAAACATATTGTTAAAAATATAATGTCCTTGTATGAAATGCTGTCTGTATTATCCGTTATGATGTGTCCTCCCAGGACCACCTTGTATATGAGCCTGCTCAATGGCATCTTCTCCTGGGAAATAAAAATTGAAGATGATTCACCACTTCACTGGCAACCAGTACAATTCACAAAGGACTGGAGTTACATGACACGACCGGGGGGGAGGCCCATCAGCAATCTGGCCACCGCATTCTGCATCAACCACAGGCATTGTAGGACACCTCTGCAGGGAACCAAGCATTGCAATAGGCAAGTCAGGACATCACAAAAGCGTGCACTAGCATCACCAGGTCTTTAGAAGGGATAAAGGATTTTTATCCAGCTACTGTTCCTCAGACTGTAAAAGCTCCTCCGAACCACAGCTGACACTTGAGACTCAAGTGGCAACCTACCATCCAGAATGACCCCTCCGATTTCTTTCCTTTATGGAGGTCCAAGCTTTGAGGACCTGATCAAAAGACCCATCACCTCTTCAGTGCTACCGCTTCCACCCTCTGGCCTGGATCCACCACAAGTACTTCAGTCTTGTCCAGGTTGAGTCTCAGCCAGCTCAACACCATCCAGTCCTGAATCACAGCACCTTCACCAGATCACATGTCCCAGGTGCAAGACATGTACAGCTAAGTATCAAACCCATAGCAGTGAAAACCCAAACTGCGCCATTTAATGATCCTATATAGTGCAACCTACAGGCAGAAGAGGGGGAAGAGACACCTGAGGAAGGGGGGTGACAATCAGTCACTAGGGCTACTGGATCTCTAAACCTAATTGACATTTCACAGAGATAGAAATTTAGAAAATAATCTGGTGTGGGAGGCGGAATATCAAAACCCTAAATTTGGTATTCTGTCACAATATCTGGTATTCCCCCCCCCCCATCCAAAAAAAGCTGTGCTACAGCTTAAACTGCAATGCAGTGGCACGGAAAAGTGATATTTCAGTTGGAAGTCCAGCATGATGGAAATAGTATTCCGCTTTAAAAACTGGCATGCAAAAAAGGGCAAAATATACCGGCCCGGTGGCGCCGAGAGTTCATAGATTCATAGATCTGGTTACAAGTCCAATCAGCTACGAGAGCCATAAACAGACTTGCCACTTGGTAGTGGGCAAAATCCCATTTTGTATCTCCCATATGTTGATCTAGTAAGAACTTAAAGGCTGATATACTACCAGCCTCAACCACAGCACTTGGAAGTGCATTCCACACCTTAACTATTCTGATTGACCCATCGTCCTCCTTTTTGTAGTTCTGTACATCTCCCATGACAACTGAAATGAATGAGCCCTAATTGCTTTACCTGTTTTTTCTTACATAAGCCTGTCGACTAGGGTTGTCACCTATCCGGTTTTTGACCGGATAATCCAGTTTTTAGGGTCCTTATCCGGTCATCCGGTTTTGGTTACACGCAGTCCGTTTTTTGGGCCATTTTGACTGCTCATATACTCTTAAAACTGATGTATCAAATCATTCACTGTTTTGGCTGCATTACATGTCCAGGTTACAAAGAAGTTCTGCTGTCATACTCATTCAGACCTGCCTTTGTTTGTAAAACCAGACTGTCTGAGAGGTGTAAAGTATGCCCATTAAGATCACTGGTAGTAAATTAACCTATTCTTTTCCACTCTGAATTTTAAGCATGGTCTTTTACTGCTATGACAGGAAACAGTTTTTACACCTTTCTGTGCTCTCATGTGTTTCGTTTTGTTTGTTCTATATTATGGTAAGTTTTAAACCCATTTTTTTAAATTAATAATCTAACTTTTATTGTTTTATCACTACATTCGCTCTAATTTTTTGTATTACCTGAACATTCCATGATATTAGCTACACTTTGACAGGTCATTCAGATAAACAGCATGGAATGGTGTATCTGAAATTGTGGAATGTCTTAGAAATATGAAAATAAACAGTGGTAGCTGCTGAGGTAAAGGGGAACACAGTGCAGTATTAAGGGTACCACAAGCACTGATAATTAAGTTATCTAAAATTGGTCAAAGCATCAGAATACATGGCTGACATGGAAAAAAAATAGGAGAGTGTTTAACAGAGGACTAAGCACTAAGCAGTGGCTGAGCTTGGCACATCCAGCAGACCTGATTTTTATTCCCACAACCTCCGCTTAAATACTGTGTGACCCTGAGCAAGTCACTTAACCTTCCTGTGCTCCTGGGTTACTCCTGCAAAATGGGCTATGTGGCCTATGGGAGGTAACCTGGTTGCCAAAGAATAAAAATAAATAACTGAATAAATCAATCAAATAAATAACAGTATAAAAATAATTTCCTATCACTAGTAATGTCTATTCCAACATTACAAATGGCTTTGGAGGAGCAGTGATATACTCGCCAGTCATAAAAAAGGGGTGAAGCCAGAGGCGGAGTTTGGGGTGTGGTTTCAGATCCGGTTTTTACCTCATCCAAAGGTGGTAACCCTACTGCCACTCCCACACTATTTCATTTCTAAATGCATTATAAACATAGCAAAGATCACCTCTAGTTCTACAATATGCCTTTGAGTACAAGCCTAGATCCCTCAGTCTCTCAGCACATTGTTTATTCTGTACTGTTTTTACTCTCTTAGTTAGTCTTCTTTGGACTCTCTCTGTAAGTCTGGAACCTCTTATATCCTGTGGAGTACTCATGGGCATACCATACTTCAGAACAGGCCTCACTAGGGATCTATACAGGTGCACCAAAACACTCCCACTCCTGCTTTTTATGTTGTTCAGGATGTTACCTTATATTTTATTCACACGTTTTGTCATCTCTGTATTATGTTTATCAAATGTTAGAGTATTCAAAATAATGACCCCCAAGTCTTTTTCATCTTCTGTACTTGTTATAATGTTACCATTTATTTGATACTGTGTTTTAACATTATTATAACCAAAGTGCATAACCCTGCACCAGAACCGGAGTAAGACCTAATGGCGCCCCAAGCAGAAATACTTGTGCCCCCTACACTGCTTCACATCACCCTATCCTCCCCTCTTCCCCAATCCACATCCAAAAAGTGATAAGAATTCTATGAATACAAGGGTGATGACAACAAGAAAAATTTATTTACAACAGTAATCTTGTTTCTTCCACTGTATTCTTCTGTATTCCTAACTCTCTGCAGTCAGCCTCCTAACTAGAACTGCCTGGAGATAGAGCGTTATGCAAATGATAGACCCTATCATTGGCTCATGCCACTTATTCAAACTTCTGCCCTTATCAGCTGCAATGTTCCACCAACGTATCAGATATCTAAGGAGCCTGCAAGGCAATTTTAACTATAACTATACCTATCTATCTACAACAAAACTATACTGTCTAGTAGAAACCACAAATATTAACATGAACCCAACCCTCCTGAATGCCAGAATCACCTGGAAAAAGAAGGGAAGGAAAACCTCCACCCATTAGGGTTTAAACAATGTCTGTCAGTGCTTGGGACTCCATATTTAAAAGCTTAGTTAGGAGTGCAGAGGCTTTGGTTCTGGAAGGAGAGGTAGGGTGGGAGAGTTATGAATATAGAAGAATACCCTGGAAGAAACAAGATTACCTATAGTAAGTAATTTTTTCTTCTCACCCCGGGTATTCTTCTATATTCCCAACTCTCTGCAGACTTCAAAGCAGTACCTATGGAGGTGGGCACAGAACCTACTTTTTTGGAAAGAGGTTTTGCAGGACTGCTGTGCCAAACCTGGCATCACTTCTGGACTAAGTGTTCAGACTATAGTGGTTAGTAAAGGTGTGTACTGTCCTCCAGGTAGCTGTTTTACAGATCTCCACTAATGGAACATCTCTGGCTGCTGCTATGGTAGCAGCTGTGCCCCTTGTGGAATGAGCTCTCAGCCCTGCTGGGGGCTCCTTGCCAACTTTTGAATAGCAAAACTGAATGCACTGGACTATCCAGCAAGAAGCGGACCTCTTTGAAGCTGGGTTACCTTTACCCATATCCCCATAAGTCAGGAACAACCGTTTGTCTTGCCCATGATCTCTGGTGTGGGTCATGTAGTAACTTAATGCCCTCTTGACATCCAGACTATTGAGTCTGCACTCACCTGAACTAGTATGTTCAGTGAAGAAGACTGACACAGTAATGGACTGATTCAAATGAAAGTTAGAGACCACCATGGGGAGGAATTTTCTATTTGTTCATAATACTACCTTGTCTCTGTGGAAGGAAAGATAATCCTTCTAGACATACAAGGCCAGAAGCTCACTAATTCTTCTAGCTGAGGTGATAGCAACCAGAAAAAGAGTTTTCCTTGTAACATAATTTAGGTGTGCTAAAGCCATGGGCTCAAATGGGGGCCTCATGAGCTGGGTAATGCATACATTCAGGTCCCATGCTGGTCAGGTTCCCTAATAGGTGGGTGCAAATGGCACAGACCTTTAAAGAACCTTTTGAAAATGGGATTGGATGCCATGGAGGTGCTCCTCCCAGCAGAAATGTAAGCAGATATTGAGGCTAAATGCACTTTCAGGGATGTATGTTGCAGACCCTGGGAGTGTAAGTAGTTAAGATAATCCAGGACAGCTGGTATCCCCACATGAGAGGGGGAGGTACCCTTGGAAGCACACTAAACAGAGAACCTCTTCCATTTTGAAGCATATGTCTTCTTAGTAGAAGGCTTCCTGTAGCCCTTCAGGATATCGAGGACACTTAAGAGTGTGTAAACTCTAAGTCCTCAAAACCCATGCTTTGAGTTGCAGAGATCTGAGGTTCGGGTACAGGGTCCTGCCCTGATGGGAGATCAGCAGATTGTGCCTCCTGGGTAGATGTATTGGTTTAACTACAGACATGGAGAATCGTAGAGGGTACCATGGCTGGCTGGCCCAGTCTGGTGCTATCAAGATCATTGATGCAGGTTGTGACCCGAGTTTGCTCAGAACTCTGAAAATGAGAGGAAAAGCATATAGACTTCTTCCTGACCAGTCCATTGTCAAAGCATCCAGCGGGATTGTACCTTTGGCTGGTGGTCTGCAGCAGAAAGGGGGCAGATGATGATTCAAGAGATGTAAAGAGATCTATCTCTAGTGTGCCTCACTTTCTGAATACTGCCTCCAGTATCTGCTTGCTGATGGACCACTCATGGTGGGCCTGATTGATTCTGCTCAGGGCATCTTCTAGGGTATTGTCTTTCCCCTGGTACATGAATAGCCTGTAGGGAGGCCTTCAGTGAGTAAGCCAAACCCCAGATCTTCATTGCTTCCATGTACAGGGGCCTGACCTTGTCCCCCCCCCCCCTTGTTTGTTTATGTGGTACATTGTTGTGGTGTTGCCTGTTCTGACCTGCACCACTTTTCCTTGTAGTAGTGGTGCACATGCCTTCAGTGCCAGGAACACTGCCCTCAGCTCCAACAGATTTATATGCTAGAGTGACTCTGTGCTGGACCAGGTTCTGTGAGTGGTATGTTCCCCTAAGTGGGCACCCCACCCTAACAGGCAAGCGTCAGTTGTAAGAATGACTGATGGGGTTTCCCGTTGAAAGGATACCCCCTCCCTGAGGTTATCTGCTTCCTTCTACCACTAAAGGGCTTATAGGAATGTTCTTGTTACTGGAATTGGCTTTGAAAGAGTGTCTTTCCCTTGGCACAAATGTTCCCCCGAGGTGAAACTGTATGTCTCTGATTTGGAACCTGGCACCCAAAACTGTGCCAGTTGTTGCAGCCATGTGTCCCAGAAGCTGCAGAAATTGTCTTGCAGGCTTTAGCTCGTTCAGCCTGAAAGAAGCTACTATTTGCCAGATGCTTTGCACTCTGTCCTGAGGGAGGAAGGCTCTTCCCTCTAAGGTGTTTAGTTCTGCACCTATGAAGTGCAGAACCTGTACTGGAGTGAGAACAGATTTCTCCTGATTTACCAGGAACCTCTAGTGAGTGTAACAGGTTTAGTGTTACCTGCAGGTGATCTTGCACCTGCTAGGGTGAGCTTCCCACCATCAGCCAATTGTTGAGATGGGGAAGACTGATACACCTAACCTTCTTAGGTGTGCCACCACCACTGCCAGATACTTTGTAAATACCCTTGGGGCTGAGGAGAGACTGAAGAGTAGGGCTGAACACTGGTAATGTCCTGATGGAAGTCTGAATCTGAGATATTTTCTGTGAGATTCTCTTATGGAAATGTGGAAATAAGCATCTTTTAGATCCAGAGATGATAGCCAATCTCCCTTCTGAATGACTGGCAGAATAACTGCCAATGTGACCATCTTGAATTTTGGCTTTACTAAGTACTTGTTCAGTAGACTGAGGTCTAGAATAGGTCGCCACTCCCCATTTGTCTTCTTGGTGAGGAAGTATCTTGAGTAGAAATCCCCTTCCCTTCTGCTGAGGTGGAACATGTTCTACTACTTTTAACAGGTTCTACTGCTTTTAACAGGAGGAGGCTTTGAACCTCCTTCTCCAAGAGTTTCTTATCCAAGAAGGAAGCTGGTTTTGAACACCCTTGTTCTCAACAGAGGGAAGTACTTGAAACTTGGGGGCAGACACTGACTCACCACTTGCTGGACCCACTTGTCTGTGGTAATGGACTCCCAAGCTTGGAAATAGTGAGCCAGCCTGCCCCTTACTGGGATAGGGCTGGGGAAGGTGGCCTTGACCACTGAGTCAGGGATTCTGTTTTGCTTGAGGCTGGGCCTGGGTAGTCTGGGATCCCTTCCTGGAGCCCCTTCTACCCCTGCCTCTGAACTACCCTGTCTGCTTTAGGTATTGATGGTATTGAGAGACAGCCTGGGTCTGATTAAAAAGGTCTGGTGTAGGCTGCTCTACCTCTGCATCCCCTTCTGTATGGCCTGTAGGAGAAGAATGGTCTCTCCTTTGTCGAGTTGCTCTTATAGGTGGCCTTGTACTCATCCACCTTCTTCATATAAGCCTCAGTCTGTTGGCCAAATATTGAATTATCCTCCACAGAAACATCTACAGCCTTGGTTTGGGTATCCTGTGTAAGATTAGTGGCCCTAAGCCAGACCAACCTCCTAAGAGCTATGGTAAGGGTCATCCATCTGGAAGCAGTATCACTGACATCTGCTGCCATCTGAAATTGGTACTTTGCTGCTTCAAGACCAAACCTGGCTATCCCAGCCAAATCATCTGAGAGGCCCGAAGGAGCCTTATCTACCATGGGCAATCCTGACTGCCACAGTGACTTTTGATACTGTGCAGAATAAGCCTGGTAATTAGCCTGTCTGACTCCCAGTGAGACTGCCAGGTAGCCCTTCTTGGCCATACTATCTATTTTGCATGAATCTTTCTCAGGTGGGTGTGATGCCAATGGCACCCTTGCCTTCCCACAGGCTGCTTGCTGGATTATCCCTTGATGGTCAGGGTGAGAGAAGAGGAACTCAGCCCCCGTCTGTCCAGCTAGTACTTTCTGTATGCCTTCTAGTCCAGGGGGGAACAGAATTTGGAGTTTGCAAACCCTTAAACAAGTCTTTTTTGAAAAACTTGTAGATAGGGAGTAATATCTTCTTTGTGGGTGTTAACCCCATCATGTTCATGTATTTGGCCTCTTCTTCATCCTCTGTAACCTCTGTGGTAGCCAAATCAAGGGCTTCCACTATCTTCCTTACGAAGGGAAAATGAGAGGAAAAATCCTCTGCTCAAGGAGGATACCCAAATTCCTATTCATGTGAGATCTCAGCCTCAATAGGCTTACCCTCATCTATTTCAGGCAAATCATACTCCTCAAACTCCATCTTCTCCTGGGATGGAGTTGGGACAGAAGAAGATCCAACCGGGACTTGAACCAATGTTGGAGGAGCTGGAGCAGGTATAAGACCCTGCAAGGCCTGTATGGCCTTTCTGGCCTTGGCAATCTCTTCTGAGGATGGCAGACGGTGAGGCACAGATGAAACCCCCTTGGTTTCTCAGTCAGGGGTTCAATATGCTTTGTTTTCTTTGTCTTTTTGGTAGAAACTGGGGAGCCAGTCAGTTCACCCACCCTTTTACTGGAAGCTGCTTCACCCTTGTCAGGGGTGCTCAGTTTGGATATTGAGGTTTCACTGCATGTTAAGAGGGTGTGGGTTGGTCAGAACCCGTAGCACCCTTCTCAAGTTTTCTTTGGAGCCTTTCTAGCCTCTTGTCAATTGCCTTTTGTGGAAATGATTAGCAGATATCGCAATCTGCAGAAAACTATTCCATTTCTGAGGCAGACCACGCATAAGCCATGCTTCTCTGCCTTGGCAAAAACATCCCCACACTTTTTTTTTGGTTTTTATCTTTCTCCCCCCTGGTCCCGGTTGTCTCCTCGTCCAGCTGCCATCCCCATGCTTCACTCCTTCAAGTCCTCACCCATGCAACTCCCACAGCTTACTCCCCATGGCGGGGCTCCGGGGAGCCTCCTACTCACCCGCCAAGCAGGATTCAGTTCAGGGTGTTACCCCCAGAGATGAAGCACCAGGGGACAGCCATCAAGCCACCACGACCAGCACCAGGGTCTTTTTCCTCCATATTTTCTCCCTTGTGGGCATTCGCCACGCAGTGACACCAGCAGCGGGCACACGCACACACCCACAGGTGTCCCCACCAAGTGTCTGCCGAGCTCCCATCCCCCTTACTTACGGCAGCGTAGCGTCAAGCCCCAGTCTTCACCAGGGGTCAAATGTGCACCAACCGCAGATCACCCCCGGAGTTGGACAGCAGTCTGTCAGGTGCACAATCCATCTCCTCCCTGCCAACCCCTGGTGGCCTACACTCCCTCCCTCCTGAATGCGGGTCACCAGCGTGGTGCAAGGAGTGGCGTCCAGTGCCTCAGCCCTCAGTGCCACTGGGCCAGGAAACATCCCCACATTTAAGGCAGTTTTTAAACCCTGAGGGTCCAGTCTTTTTCTTAGGTTTTTCTGCCATCACGGATTTTAAATAATTGATTAGCAGTTTTTTTCTTGGGATAATGCTAACTGTACAGAAAGTATTTATATAGGTTTTCTAGAAGTGTTATGTTTGTCAAAAACAATGAGGCAAGTGCTATGCATTTTCACAATGTTTTAGCACTTGTATGAGCAAAATGCTAGTCAATTTTTGGAGTTAAATAAAACCCTGCAACATCAAACTGATTAAGAAAAACAGAACCGCAAATAAAGTAAACTTTTTTTTTTCCGGTTGCAGTCAGTTCAGGAACTGGTGAAGGTTCCAATACTGAATCGAGAACCAAACAACTTGAACTGGGTTAGCAGTTCACTGAACTGGCTTGGCAGCTAACAAAAGCAAGAATTTATTTTAAATAAAATACTAAAAATAACTAAACTGAACCGGAGATAAAGAAATAAAAGCTCTGGAAAGGGATCTGAGGCTTGGTTCCCCAACAGTTATACCAAACCGTGAGGAACCGAGAAAATTAAACCAAAAACACTAAAATAAGCGCTAAACTAACAGTAGGAATTTAAACAGAAATTAGGGAAGCAGTAGGAATAATTAAAATACTAATTTTCAGTGAAGAACCACACAAGGAACGACTGAGAGGGAAGTCTTCGAGGCATCTTGACTTGTCAGACAGAGAAAGAAATCTGATATGTTGGTGGAACGTTGTAGCTGATAAGGGCAGCAGTTTGAATCAGTGGCACGAGCCAATAATAGGTTCTATCATTTGCATAACGTTCTGTCTCTGGGCAGTTCTATTTACGAGGCTGACTGCAGAGAGTTAGGAATATAGAAGAATACTTGGGGGGAGAATTATGGTTTTTAGATTGACACTTTTTTGCATTTCAAGATGATTTCTGCTTATATGTTCTATTTCAGTGTGCCCCTTCAGTGCTGGCACCCCAAGCAGCCACTTTGTTCACTTGTACCTAAAACCGCCTTTGCCCTGCACCTTAACTCATTAAACTTCATATGTGACTCCTTGCCCAGTCCTCCAACTTATACAACTAATCCTGAAACTTTTGTATTGATGCAACATCATTCACAATCGCTCCTACCTTTGTGTAATCTGTATACTTGCAGAGCCACACCCCTTCAGCCACTTGCATATTCTGTACAAGCACATTAAATAGCAGAGGCCCCAAAATTGATCCCTGGGGGACTCCACTGATCACTGCCCCCCACTCAGAAAAGAATCCTCTTACATGTACCCTCTGATGTCTATCTACAAGCCATGAGCCAATCCAATTTCTAACACACTCATTTATTCTAAGTTCTTGTAAAGAGTTAATACCCCATGAGACACTGAAACAAAGGCCTTAGTGTAATCAAGATATACCACATCAACTGGTAGGCCCGGATCCAGTGCCTGGCTCACTGGCTCAAACAAATGAAACAAGTTACTTGCGTAGGACCTACCCACAGCAAATCCATGCTGTGTTACATCCACCACCTGCAACCTTCTTAAATCTTTCTCCTAAAAGTTTTTAAATACATAGAAGCATAGACTTTGACGGCAGATAAGGACCACTTGGCCCATCTAATCTGCCCATTTCTCTACCTACAGGATAGGCCGCAGATCCTAGTTAACCAACAGCCTATTTCTTCCTACCCCCCACAAGAATTGCCTTATGTCTGTCCCATGCATTCTTGAATTCTCCCACAGTTTTAGACCCCACAACCTCCTCAGGAAGGTTGTTCCATGCATCCACTACCTTCTCTGTGAAATAATACTTCCTCACATTGCCCCTGAACCGCCCCCCCCATCTTTAAATTGTGTCCCCTTGTTCTTGCACGTCTCTTTTTCTGAAAGGTGCTACCCTCTTGGACATTGTTAATTCCACTGAATCATGTCCCCCCTCTCCCTTCTTTCCTCAAGGGTATACATATTAAGCTCCTTTAGTCTCTCCTCATATGGCTTCTCTTGCAGACCCTGCACCATTTTAGTTGCCCTCCTCTGGACTGCCTCTATCCTGTCTATGTCCGTGCGGAGATGGGGTCTCCAGAATTGGACGCAGAACTCCAGATGGGGTCTTGCCAACTGTCTGTACAGAGGGATAACAACTTTCTGTTTTTTGCTGCTGATGCCTCTCCCTATGCATCCCAGTATAGCCCCAGCCCTCCCTACTGCCTTCTCACATTGCTTGCTAACCTTAAGGACATCTGATATGATTACCCCCAGGTCCCTTTCCTTTTTTGTTGTTGTTACTACCTCCCCCCCATTGTGTATTCTTCCCCTGGGTTCTTGTTTTCCAGGTGCATTATTTTGCACTTCTTTGCATTGAATCCTAGCTGCCATACTTCTGACCATTCTTCCAACCTTGCCAAGTCCCTTCTCATCCTTTCCACGCCTCCTTGTGTATCAACCCTGTTGCAAATCTTTGTGTCATCTGCAAAGAGGCATACTTTCCTTCCAGTCCCTCTGCAATGTCATTTATGAAGACATTAAAAAGGACTGGACCCAATACTGAACCCTGTGGTACCCCACTTGTAACCCCTCTTTCTTCAGAGTGGACTCCATTTACACTTACCTTCTGTGTCCTGTTGTCCAGCCAATGTTTTACCCAGGCTACTACCCTGGGACCCAATCCCAGGCTGGTTAATTTGACTATTAATCTTTGTGTGGACTGTGTCAAATGCCTTGCTAAAGTCTAGGTAGGCCATGTCCACAGCCCCTCCCTGGTCTACTACTTTGGTCATCCAGTCAAAGAAATCTATTAGATCTGCCTGACATGACCTTCCCGGCTAGAACCCATGCTGCCTTGGGTCCCTGCCCCACTGGCCTCTAGGTACTCAACTATTCTTTCCTTCAGAAGTGACTCCATCACTTTCCCTACCACAGAGGTCAGACTGACAGGTCTGTAGTTTCCTGCCTCTGTCTTGGTCCCACTTTTGTGAAGGGGAATCACATCTGCCTTGCTCCAGTCCTCGGGTACCACACCATCTTCCCATGATTTATTAAAAAGAGTAGGCAGTGGTTTCACTAGTTCCCCCCTTAATTCTTTTAGAATTCTGGGGTGAACTCCATCCATCAGGTCCCATTGCTTTGTCCATCTTCAGTTTTAGGAGTTCTTGCAGAACCCTTTCTTCTGTGAAAGGACTGAGATTGACCCCCCCTATCAAGAGTGCATCTGTTAATTGGATTAGACACTTCCCCCTCCTCTTTTGTGAATACTAAGCAGAAATATTCATTCAGTATCCCTGCTTTTTCACTGTCCCCTTCTGCCCACCCACTGTTCATTCTATTCAGCCTCACTATCCCTCCCTTTGTCTTTCTACGCTCGCTGATGTACCTATAAAAGGTTTTATCCCCCTTCATAACCGAGTTGGCTATCTTTCCTCAGTTTGGGCCTTTGCTATTCTGACTTCCCTCCCTGCTTCCTTCTGCCTTAACTGGTACAGCTCTCTTTCCTGCTCCTTCTGTGCTTCCTTATACTTCCGGAATGCTATAATTTTCTTCCTGACTTTCACAGCCACCTCTTTTGAGAACCATAGTGGCTTTTTCTTTCATTTTGATTTGTTTATTTGCTTCACACAAAGGCTTGCTGCCTATGTGATGGCAGTTTTGATGATTCCCCATTGTTGCTCCACACCTCTTTCTAGCCTGTTTGCTAGTACTTTTCTGAGGCACTCTCCCATCTTGCCAAAGTCAGCCCTCCTAAAGTCCAGTACCCTCACTTTTGTATGGCTTGACTCTGTAGCTGAGTTTAACGTGAACCACACTGTTTGATGGTCACTTGTCCTGTGATGGAAACCCACTTCTAGATCTGAGATCCTCTCACTGCCCCCATTTGGAGAGTATGAGGTCTAAGATTGCTCCCTCACGAGCGGTTCCAAACTAGCTGTCTGAGGCCTGCCACCTGTAGGGCATCAAGAATGGCCCTGCTCTTGGATGTGGCTGCAGCAAATGTGCTCCAGTTAACATCTGGCATATTCAGGTCTCCTATCAACAGTATCCCCCCTTCTCTGCCATTCTAAGAATGCCTTCTATCATATCCTTGTCCATTCCCTCCCCCTGACATGGGGTCTGTACACAACCCCTGTGCGGACTGTGGTGCCCTTTCCAGCCTCCAAGGTGACCCACAGTGTCTACTATTTTGCTCAGTTGCTTTTATCCCTTCCTTTACATAGAGAGCTACTCCTTCCCCTCTTCTCCCCGCCTATCTCTCCTGTAGGTTATGTACCCTGGTATGTTAACATCCCAGTCATGGTTCTCTGTGTACCATGTTTCTGTGACATGCCTCCATAACATTACCTATCATGGAAGTGATACTAATCAGTCTGTAATTTTCTATTATGGTTTTGTCACCTGCTTTATGTATTCAACTAATGTAAACTATCCTCCATACACTAGGGACCTTACCCTCCCTCAAAGACTTGTTGAATAGTATTGCCAGAGGCCCTGTAATCTCTAGTGCAATACAGTTCAGAAACACTGGATAAAAGCCATCTGGACCCCCGAGGCTTATCTATTTAGTTTTTCCAGTTTCTCCACACTTTGTGCTTCAGTAATTTCTAAGGGCCACCCTTGACTATTACTATTTTCCCCTAATGTGCTACATAATCCACCTGCATCATGAAAGACACTCAAAAACATTTATTAAATTCATTAGCCATATCTTCCTCTTTGACAATAATTCTGTCTCCTTCTTTCAGGTTGACAATCTGTTTCTTTTTTTTTTTTTCAACTCTTTTTTTCTGCTCCACTTTGTGCCCCGGGAACTCTCTTCGGCAACCATGGTACCCCTAAGTCTCTACCTCTCACCTGACACCTGCTAGCTCCTCTCCCTCGCGTAACCCCGACGCAACCTCTGGATCTGAGCCCTCCAGATGAAGGGCCTCCGTAACCGCCCAGGATGCTCTATCTATAGTATAGTGCGACAGGGCACACGAGTCAGCCGAGGAGAGGAGGGCAGGTCAAGTGATGGAAGTGTGGACTATGAAAGCTGAGGTGTCTTCGCCTATCCCCAGGAGTGAGGATTTTCTGCTTGTAAGTCCCCCCCACGGATTGCAGTAGCCACCCAAGGCAACGCTTATGCCATTGCCCGCCCCCGCGGGCACGCAGTCACCATGTTGAGCACCTCCCGCAGCCGCCAGAGGTCACCCTGTGTGATCACTCTCTGGATCCCTCCCCTGGGAAAAGAGAGAGCAGTCCCCCGGATGCTCGATCTCTTCCCTTCCCTGCCAAACCCTGGCGGCCCGGGCTCATTCCCGAACAAGGGTGGGCGTGGCGCGAGGTGTGGCGTCCAGTGCCTCAACCCTCAGCGCTACTGGACCGGCCATTTGGACCCTTTTTCTTAAACTGCCCATGTAACTATAAAACATTTTGCAATTGTCATTTTTACTGTTTGCCAATTCAAATTCTGCTCTAGCTCTGGCCTTACGTATCTCCTTTTTATATTTTTTTACTATCATCTTTTGCTTATGCCTCCTTTCTTCAGTTGGATTAGCCCTATACTTCTTGAATGCTCTTTTTTTTAATTTATCTGGACACCACATCTTGTATCACGCTGGTGACCCGGGTTCAGGAATGACCTCGGGTCGTCGGGGTGCTGGCAAGGGGGGAGGTTAGGAGCAAGATCAAGCGGTGGCTCTCCTCTCCCAGGAGGGGGACCGCCCTACTGCAGTCCCTTTGTCGCCGGGTGGTGGTGTAGGTGAGTCGGGCGACCAGTAGGTTGGGGCATCCCACAGTGCGTGGCATGCCTCCACACTAGCACTAAGGATGCGAGGACAGGGGGACGAGAACAACAGGGGGAAAAGGACCATAAAGACATAATAAGAAAAAAAAAGGGGGCAAAATATTAATAATTTCTGTGTCAGTTCCAATTTATTTATTGGAAATCAAGTTGAGCACAGGCCTCATTTACAGTCTGTCAGTAAGGAAGGCAGCTGCACTGAACTATAGAAAAGAAATTGTGTGACCTTGGAGAGGGACTTGGGAAGGGGTATTTTGTGCATACAACAGATAATGCAATGGTAACTCAGTGCAATGGGCAGTGTACCACCTTCCCGCATATGATGAGGGGTGGGATGTCATAACACCGACAAATACAGAATGTTTGAAAGTAGAGTGGTTAAGTCTGATCAGTTCAGTTATACAGTATGCTGTGTGAAGGGTAGGGACTGAATCTTTTGGGCAAGTTTATTGGAGGAAGGGTTTTTGTTGAAGTTATTCAGAACTAGGAGTTCACCAGAGGCAGGGAGAGGGTGTCTCTAGGTTCAAATCCCACCAGAGTCACTGCACACACACACACACACACACACACTACAGTGCTCCTTACCAAAGGGCAAACGACCCACCCTTACTGTTACTACTAAAAACACTTTGCCTTATATATGGGAAGATCACAGACTTGCCAATTTACCCCTGCTTATCTATAGCCAGAATGACTCAGTCACAGAAAGCATGAAGTACTTAAAAATAGTCAAGGCAGATTCAAACCAGTGATGTTGCCAGTTCAAAATCACAAAACATAACTGAAGTTCTAAGAGCCAACAAACACAGCAATATCTTCAGCTGGCTGGCCCACTACACACACATCATCATACAAGCCTCACTGACATCACAGGTTGGACCATTTCTTTGAACTTGGGGGAGCACCCTTCTGAAGTACAGTTACGTAAGAACTTACCATAACAGTAGATCTTTGAGAGGATCTCTTGCAGCAGGCTATTACTATTAGGACTATTGCCGCAGGCCTTAGGATCCACTGGGAAAAACTTAGGTAGCAGTACCCAGCGGAGACCACCCCCTGACACCGGCTCCACCCAGACATCGGTCATGCTACAAAAGGGGGTGGACCCTGGCTCCACCTCAGCTTCCCCGCCAACGGAGCTCAGTGAGAAAACCAAGCGAAGTCCATCCTAGACACGCTGAAAAATTGTCCTAGGGAACAGAGGGCGGGAAAGCAGCACCTGCAGCTAGAGCTCTTCTCGAAGATCTACTGTTATGGTACGTTCTTACGTAACTGTACTATCTTACTTCGAGGGGGTGCTCTTGCAGCAGGCTATTACTATTAGGACAGAATCCCGAGCAGTCCCACACCAAGGAGGCAGTATAGCGCAGTGGTCTAAGGTTCTGAGCTGCAAATTTGGTGACATCCAGCAGACCAGACCTGGGTTTGAATCCCACAGCTTCCACTTGCATACTGTGTGACCCTAAGCAAGTCACTTAACCTCCTTGTGCTCCCAGGTCGCTCCTGTAAAAAAGCTTTCAGCTTAGTGTGCTATACCTGGTTAAACAACTAAATAAAAAAAAAAAAAAAAAAAAGGAGGTGACTAGTCCCGGGAGGTAGGATGACAGATAAAATGATGGTAAAGCCTATGGCTGGAATCAGCAAACTAGGACAAGAGTCCTTGAAGAACTGCCAGGCCAAAACTGGCTTGGTGCCTGGAAGCAATGTCCAGACTGTAATGCCTCATGAAAGTGTGTACTGAATTCCAAGTAGCAGCTGCACAGATGTCTCGAAGAGAGATGTTTTTTAAGGAGGCGAAGGAGGTGGAAACTCCTCTAGTGGAATGACCTCTTAACGTGCCCAGTAGAGGTTTGTTGTACTTCTTATAGCAGTACACTATGCAGTGTACAAGCCACCAGGAAATGGTCTACTTTGATACCGGTTTGCCCAGATGTTGAGGCGCAAAGGCCACAAACAATTGCTCCGATTTGCAGTGTGCCACTGTTCGCTTAAGGTAATACCGCAGCACCCTGTGGACATCCAGTGTGTGCAGGAGAGACTCTCCTCAATCAGTAGGGGTAGGAAAATAAACTAGAAGGTCAACCGACTGGTTGAGGGTGAACTCCAAGACCACTTTAGGTAAGAAATTAGGATTTTTTCTGAGAGAAACTTTTTCCCGATGGAAAATAATGTAAGGTGCCTTACACATCAGGGCCTGTAGCTCTGAAACTCTTCGAGCTGAAGTAACAGCAACTAAAAATTAAACCTTCCAGGAAAGGAAACACAGCTCACATTCCACTGCAGGTTCAAAGGGGGGGGGGGGTCAGTTTCTCCAGCACAAAATGGAGATCCCAGGGAAGGATAGGATCCCAGATGAGAGGTCATAGGTGCAGAATGCCCCATAAAAAGGTGCCAGCAAGCTCCAACTGAGCCAGGGTCTTGTCTCTGAGCAGGACGTGATAAGCAGAGATGGCCCACATGTGCACCTTTATGGACGAATAACTCAGGCCTTGCTGATATAATGAGCGAAGATATTGTAATGCTGAGTTTACTGGGCAAGAAAGGGGATCTAGATGGTGGGACGAAGCCCTAAGGCAGAACCGCTTCCACTTCAATGGCATAAGTGGAGCTGGTAGAGGGCTTCCTCGCAGAAACGAGGATGTCCACCACCTCCTGAGTGACCCCATACCTGGATGTGACTACGTTCACAGGACCCAAGCATGAAGGTGTAGGGACCTGAGATCTGGATGCACCAGCCTGCCCCGGTCCTGGGATAGCAGTTGCGAGCATATTGGCAGCAGAATTGGAGGTTCTGAAGACAACTGCTGAAGTAGTGGGAACCAAATCTGCTGGGGCCACAGCAGGGCGATCAGAATCATTCAAGCCCCCTCGGCCTGTACCTTCAGCAACACTCGCTGAAGGAGAGGGAAGGGAGGGAAGATGTAAAGAAACCTCCCTGCCCAACAAAGGGACAACGCATCTTGCCAGAAAACACCAGGCGCGTGCTCTTACGAGCAGAAAACTGGCTGTTTGGCGTTGCATGGAGACGCAAAGAGGTCTAGCTCTGGACAACCCCATGAGTTGAACAGCTGGTCCACTACAGACTGTAGCAGCTCCCAGTCATGCGTCTGGGACTGAGACCTACTGAAGCTGTCCGCCAAGTCATTTTGGGCGCCTGGAACATGGATGGCGGACAGCAAAATGTGATGCTCCAGTGCCCAATACCAGACTCTCATCGCCTCCCTGCACAGGGGGTAGGAGTGAATTCCCCCTTGCTTGTTGATGTGAAAGACAACTGCCATGTTGTCAGTCTGTACGAGAAGAAAGCCTGGCATGAGGTCCTCCTGAAAGGCCCTTAGGGCATTGAGGATCGCCCGCATTTCCAGAACACTGATGAGGAAGATGCGCTCCTCCAAAGTCCAGACATCCTGAGTCTGGTGATCCCCTAGGTGCACCCCCCAGCCCAAATCGGAGGCATCTGTTGTCAGAGTCCAGCTTGGGGGCTCCTGTCGAAAGGGAATTCCTTTGTCGAGATTCAAAGGGTCCAACCACCAACATATGGTCTTCCTGACTGGCTCTGAGATCCGGACAACATGGTCTAGACCATCAGAGCCCTGGTCCCACTGCACCCTGAGCATCCACTGTGGGACCCTCATGTGGAGGTGGGCCAAGAGAACTACTGGGATGGCCGCCGCCATGTGCCCAAAAAGTCTGAGGAAGGTTCTGGCTGGGACCTGCGGGGTTACTGGGACCGAACTGGCCCTCTCTCAGGCGATCTCCTCTTTCTCGAGCAAGAAATGCCATGCCATGGATTGAATCCAGGACCAGCCCTATAAAGGTGAGTCTTTGGCTGGGCTCTGGGGAAGACTTTGTTCCGAAAGGTGGGGATCACCCTGAATCTACCAATGTATATGTCTCTCCAAGAGCTCGAAGCAGGCGGTCTCTCGATGGGGCTGCTAAGAGCCAGTCGTCGAGGTAAGGAAAGATGCAATGTCCCCTGCACCTTACAGCTACAGCTACCACTGCCAAGCATTTGGTGAAGACTCGAGGAGAGGAGGCGAGGCCGAACAGAAGAACCCAGAACTGATAATACTCCCCCTTGAAGTTGAACCTCAGAAACGTCCTGTGGGGGTGGGGGAGACCTTGATGTGCGTGTAGGCATCTTGCATGTCCAGGGAACAGAGCCAGTCTACCTGGTGCAGCAAAGGAATGAGACTGAAAGGGTCACCATCCTGAACCTTCAGTATTCTACATAATTGTTTAGACAGCTGAGGTCCAGGATGGGCCAAAGATCTTGTGTTTTCTTTGGAACCAGGAAAAAAATGGGAGTAATATCCTTTTCCCTGCTGCCGCAGAGGAACTGGCTCTATCGCCTTTTTCTACAAGAGGGCTTTGATTTTTTCTATAAGAGGAATGTGAGAAGGAGGGTAATGCGAGGACTTTGGTTGAGTTTCTAGAGGGATCTGGGTGAACTCCAGCGTGTGACCTCTCCTTATGATGTCGAATACACACTGGCCTGATGTCATAGAGCTCCATCCCTCCAGATGGAGGGAGAAACGACCCCCTACTGCCTTCCCTGAAGCCTCTGCTGGGGGAAGGGTCAATGACGAGTCATTGGGTGGAGCTGGGGGGTGGGGAGAGAGGTGTGGGAGGATTTGGGGCCTCAAAAAGGTGCGCCACCAGGCTAATGGTTGCTGGTCTTCCTTTTGAAGCCACCTCTCTGTCCCTGGTTGTTGCCATGGGTGTGTTGGCCTGAGGATTTATGAAATGGCTGCTTCCAGAAGCATCTTTGGTCCCCCTTATACATCTGGCGGACGGACCAAACAGACTTGCCCAACTCCTGGAGACGAGAGATCAAAGCGTCGGCCTCCTGCCAAAAGAGAACAGAACCGTGGAATGAGAGGTCCCTGATTCCGGACTGCAGATCATTCTGAAAGTTGGAGAGTCTCAGCCATATGTGGTGGCGAAGGCAGATCGCTGCTGCCCTAACCGCCCTATCCGCAGTGTCATACGAGATGCACAGAACATGCGTGCCTACGTCCAAGCCCAATTTCAATATATCCAGAAGTTCTGTCTTTTGTGCGGAATCTGGCAAAGCACTGACAAGCTCCTGTCCCTTCTCCCAGAGCACATTTTGGTACTGGACCATATGTATGAGGAAATTAAGGGAACCAATGGATCAGGTGGAGGCAGAATAGACTTTCTTGCCCACCTGGTCCAAGAAACGGGGGCTCCTGGTCGGGAGGCTGGAAGTTTAGATGCTTTGGCTGCTTTGACTTGTCATGAGCAGCCACAATCACTGTGGAATCCGCCTGAGGGTTTCCCGCCAGAAAAGGCTCATCCCTCAGGGCCCTGTATAGCTTTTCCAACTTCTTGGAAACAGCCGGGACCGAGGCTGGATGCTTCCAAGTTGTCCTGGTAAGGTCTTGGAAGGTGTCAACCAGAGGAGGCACCACAAGGGGTTTGGGCTTCCTTCTGCCTCAGGTAACAAGCTAGTCTTTGGCATTCCAGGTCCAGGTCTTCTGTCTCCCATTTGTTAGTGGCCTGGACATGCCTCATGATGTCCATGAAGGTGGGATCATCTGGAGGCGAACGAGGTAGATCCCTATTGTTAGGCGATCCCCAACACTTGAAAATGAAGAGGAGGAAGACCTGCTCCTGGTCCTCGAGGTGTCTGAACTACGTCTACAGGGACTCCCCTCTGTAGAACATCGGTGACTCCTAGACTGACGACAGTCCTGAGACTGACGATGGCTCCTAGACCGACGAAGGGAGCGAGACCGCCTAGAGGAAGACCTGCAGTGGCAGACCGACCTCGAGTGGTGCCGTCTGTGGTCTCTGGACCATGAACGTACAGCCAAGGGGGAGCGAGGTACAGATGACGTGCACTGGTCTTCAGGGGTTTTGGCCGGCGAGCCGACGGGCAAACCCCCAGGCTCCTGGTTGCCAGTCAGTCTGGAACTGGTGCCGGTTCTGGTTGAGGTGGAGGTGTGTCTTTGTGGACCTGGCTCCACCAAAATAAGAAAAGCTCTCCCAGCTCTTCCATACTGAAATGAGACGCTGCCGCCCCCTGTGGGGGGATCAGAGAAGTTGGGGGTCCAGAAGGGCTCATGGGGAGGAACCCGAAGATGAGTCCTTCGGAGTAGAGGCCCTGGGGCTGGTGTCGGTACCTTGACCGGTGCCAGCACAACAGTAGCCCCGTCAGCCGCAGGCACTTTGACCGGTGCCAGTGTCTTAGCCGTGGCCGGATCCGAGATGGTCGACTTAGGAGGGTGGGACCCAGTGGGGGTCTTGTCCCTGGGGTCCCGGTCCATGCCAGGCGGCTTACCAGAATCCGGTGAAGCCATAGTCAAGGCCTTTGTTCGGCAGAGCCGAGGCTTGTGCTAAGGAAGAGGCTTTAGTCAACTCTGCCAGGGCAGAAGACACACGCAGCAGCGTGCCCTTCGACTTAGACGGCTTAGAAGAAGTAACTCCCAACGGGACCAACGCCGGTGTTTTGGTAGGAGCTTCAGGCCTCAATTTATCTCCATGCCTGGAATGCTTGGAACGGTCGGACCCACCCGAGCCAGAGGAAGAGGCCTTCCTGAGGGGAAAGTGGGTTCTTGAGTGGTGATGGGACCGGCTTCAGTCCTTGTTGGGGGACTTTTGCGACTTCTCCCGGCTTTTGCCCTTGTCCCCAGGGGAAAATTGCAGGACGTCCAGCCCTTGTACAAGCAGGTGGGCTTTCAAGGCCTTCAGGTATCTAATCCTCATCCTGCTAGTAAAGCCCTGATGAATCTCACAGGTTTTGAGGTCAAGGTCTGGTCCCAGGCAGAAGACACACTGGTCGTGGACGTCCTTGGATGGAATTTGGTGGCCACAGGCACACTTCATCTTCTTGGGACTGAAGGAGGAGACAGACGGTGACAACATGCGATGGTAGTGAAGATGAGAGGTGAGAACAAACTGCAGAAAGGATCAAATGTGCAGAAAAAACACTATGAATTCGATGAAAAAAACAGAAGATTTGCTGGAACTGCTTTGAAGAATCACTAAGAACTTCCCAACGTGAGCAGGTTGCAGCAGGAAAGAACTGAGGTGGAGCCGGGGTACGCCCCCTTTTGTAACATGACTGACGTCGGGGTGAAGCCATCAGGAGGCGGTCCCCACTGGGTACTGCTAAGTTTTTCGGTGGGTCCTAAGGCCTGCAGCAATAGTCCTAATAATAATAGCCTGCTGCAAGAGCTCCCCCTCGAAGTAAGATGAACAGTTCCAAACTGGATTTATTTGCCTTTTGTTACAGTGACTGACTACTTAGCAGGAAATAGACTGCTCTTTCTTGACCCTGTTTACACTCAAAACACAAGACCAAAGGCAGCATGGATTCATGGTTGGGAGGCCATGCCAGATTAATCTGATCGATTTCTTCAACTGTGTGACCAGGGAAACAAATCAAGGAAGAGCAGTGGACATGCCTACTTAGACTTCAGCAAGGCCTTCTACACTGTGCCACATAAACATGAAAACATAGAAAGTGACGGCAGAAGGGAATCACAAGTCTGCCCAAAAACCTGCCTTGTGCTATTCGCCCTCCCCTCCCTTCCCCTCCTTTGCCTTTCTACATACTACCTTTATGTCTATCCCATGCGTTCTTGGAGACTGATAAAGACACTGGACACTCTATGGGGTGGGATCCAAAGTGGTAAGCTGGGTAAAAAAATGGTTAATGGATAGGTGACATGGGGTGGTGTTAAATGCACTCACTCTAATGAAGGGACAGTGCCACAGGACTCAGTGCTGGGACCAGTCCTCTTCAATGTCTTCATAAGTGACACTGCAGAAGAGCTGGAAGGGAACATATAGAACCCACTCGCCTGAACCACAAAACTCAAAACCATTCCCTGATCGACTGGGCACTCACCTCCCACCTCCACAGTTATCAAATCCGGTATTGTCCCTGATGCCCTCAGTGACCACCACCCTATTTTCCTGGTAAGAAAGGTCCACAGACCTAAATCCCCTCACAAAATCCTACAGCTTCGATTCTACAATTCCTTGGATCTTGATCCTCTACTTAAGATCTTGCCCTCTCCGACTGGTTCCCTCTCACCTCTGCCCCCTCTGTAGACCAGGCCCTCGCATATTGTAGACAAATTCCTAACAACATGGAATACTCATGCCCCCCTCAAACAAACTAGAGTTTGCGGAAACCATCTCCCATGGATCACCCCTGAACTGCTAGCCTGCCTCAGTGTGGGTGACAAAGCCTGGAGAGAGCACAAGGCCTCCAAGCTCCCCACAGACTACAAAACATGTGTACCAAAGCTACTAGACTGGCTAAATCAGAGCATTTAGGTCCACCTTCCTCAGAAATATCAACTCACCCTCTAAATTCTGGAAGGTAGTCCAAGCTCTTTTCTCCCCCCATCTCACCCCCATTTTAAATATTAACAATTACCCGGTCTTTGACCCTAGCCTTGTGGCAAAGGAATTTAACTCCTATTACACCACTTGTGCCTCAGTCCTTCTTAAATCTCTCCCCTCTCCTTTCCCAAGCCCTTCTCTGGCACTCAACCCCCCCTCCTTCCCCCTCTTTCTCCTTCTTAGCTGTCTCCATTGATGAAACTCTAACTGACCTGCTCTCACTGAACCCTTCTAAAGACTCTTCGCCTGATGACATTGACTCCTAGCTCTTGTTCCTCTCAGACCCTGTTTAGCCTTTCCGAAATCTCTCATCCTCAACTCCTCAACCTCTCTTTCTTGTCCTCTACCATCCCTTCCTCACGGAAACATGTAGTGGTCCTCCCTCATCCCAAGAGTGGCGATCCTACTTCTCCTGCAAACTTGTGTCCAATCTCTCTCCTCCCGACCCTCACTAAGCTTCAAGAACACTAAGTCCTCTTCCACTACGGCCTGCCAATCTATGCAGCCGGATCTGACATCGCCCTAAAAAGGGTAAAACACTCCTTAATAAGGCCTGCTGCCTGACCCTGGGGCAGATCACCTGATCCACACATGCTCCCTACACAACGAGACAGGGTGGCTCCCTCTTCTCCTCAGGGCGCAGTACCAGATCTGCCTGGTGGCCAAAAAATCAGTATTAGGGCTTATGCCTGAGTCTACCAGTAGTCTACTCAAAGCTGCACAATCCGTAAAAAATACAAGGAGTGTGACCAAAGGGGACCTCCAGGTGCCATTTAAGCATACCAAGCTGGCTCAGAAATCACTGTCCTTCCAAGGACCCAGGTGATTCAACACACTACCTATCGCCCTCATTGAATGTACCACACTCAGCTACTTCAAACAAGGGCTATACTCTTACCTGGTGCGTAATGTGACCTGTGGCTGCTGTCCCTAACTAATGACTTGGATTACTCCCCATCCCATTTTCTCCGCATTACCTCCATACTACCTCCCTGACGGTATCGCCCATTTAGCTCCCTGATGGTATTGCCCATTCTCAACTCGACCTCCATATCATCTTCCTGACTGTATCACCCCCCACCCCTGCCCCTGCATCCTCTGACCCTGCCTCCAATCACTCCTGCCTCACCCTACCCTCTCTCAGCTATGTATAACTACATGTATCGTACTCTTTCTCAGCCCCCTGGATGCCAAGTGCCCCAACCTATTTCCCCACTATCCCCCGTTAACTACCTCCGCAGTACCATAAACAAAGCTTCCTCTGGCTGTTAAATCTGCTGTACCATCATGTAACCACTTAGACACTGTGCCGCACCTCAGTAAACAGCTGTCATCCTCTCCTTAGCACTTTTTCGCAACAAAATCTCCAGTGTATCTTGTCCAGCTAATTTGCACTTATACCCTTATATAAAACTGTTGCCTATGTAACCTCAACCTCTGTGTAAACTGACCTGCATATGGTGCCATATACAAAGCTACCTGTATTCATGCCCTGTTATGTCTACTCTGACTTGGCACCGTTGTAAACAAGCCCATTTTGGCTCAAAGGTATTAATCTGAATCTGAAATAAATAAAATAAATAACTTACCTCCTTCCTCACTGACTCCTCTTTTTTCACCCTGTTCTAATCTGGCTTTCGGAAAAATCACTCCACCACCGCCTCCCTTCTCAGGCTCACTGACTCCATCCTCACCGGGATGGATAATGTCCTCTTCACCTCAGCCATTTTTGTCGACCTCACCAAGGCTTTCCACACTGCCTCCCATGCACTCCTCATAAGACTCCTTCATGACAGCCGGTCTGTCTACAGCTGCTACCAACTGGTTTAGGGCCTACCTCTCAGGTAGAACCCAATCTGTCAAGGTCCAAGAATCCATCTCCCCTCCTCTTCCTATTACCACTGGAGTTCCCCCAGGGCTCAGTGCTTGGTCCCATTCTCTTCTCCACATTTCTAAATAACCCTCCTCTAGTCTGTTCCCCTCACTCCTCCATTCACATGTATGCTGACGATATGGTCTTGTACACCTCCGACAAATGCCCAGCTGATGTTGTTACCACTTTGCAGCATGACTTCCACCAGGTTCAACTCTGGTTTGCCTCCCATCAGCTCTTCCTCAATGCCAAGAAGACAGTCTCCATGACCTTTAGCACTAGGCAGAGACTCTCTAGGCTGCCCAGTCTACCCTCTTTCCACACCCTGGATGAGACTACCTTAGAGGACACTACCTTTTTCAGATACCTTCGGGTCTGGTTGGACCAACACCTCAACTTCTCTGGTCATATTGATGCCATCCTGAAAAAAACTGCACCCAATCTTGGTGCTTTATACAGGAACCATAGCCACATCCCTCCTACTGCCAGGCGTGAACTTGTCCAGAATCAATCAATCAATCAATCAAAATCTTTATTTATTCAGGCGAACATCATTGAGCATAGCTCATTTACAAGATGGACCTGAGTGGTCATAACAATATAAGGTTACAAATTTTACACAAAAACATGGTACAGAATGAACACAAATACAATGATTTATGAATGAGACAGATATACAAATATTTACATATATACAAGGCAAAATGACAATAAACCTAAATCATATTAAAAGGAAAGAAACAGACAGTATAGTAGGGATAAAGCTCGGGCAGTTGGACTTGGGTGGGCATTTTTGTATGAAGTAGGTTGGAGAACAAGCTAGAAGAATGATAGAGAATTAGGGGGTAGCATAAAAGGGGTGGGGGAAGGAGGGGGTGTGAGAGGACTAGGCCTTATGGAAGCAGTTGCATGATTCTGGGAATAGACTAGTGTACAGTTTTTTGAAGGATGTTAAAGGAATGAGGGTATCCAATTTCAGGGTCTTTTAGAGAATTCCAGATAAGTGCTAAGGAATAGCTGATTGCAGCCCTTCCATACCGGTGCAGGTGATAGGAATCTTCAGCATGATGAGTTTATTGATCCTTAGGGTGTAAGGCCTGGATGTAATCCGTTGAAACAGTCTGAGATGTAAGAAGGAGTTTGTTTGTCAGAGCTTTGTAGATCCAGACAGCAGCATTTTTGTTTCTTCTATGTTGTAGGATGTCCAACTGACTACATTGTAGAGAGCAATGATGGGTGCTGGTGGAAGATCTGTAATGAATCTAATAGCTCTATGATACAAGGTGTCTAATTTATTTAAATGGGAGAGGGAGCAGTGGCCATAGAGGAAGTCAGCATAGTCAATGAGGGATAGGACTGATGCCAGGATTAGCCTTTGTTTGGAATCTCTGGTCAGGTAGTGTTTGATCCTATAAAATAGGCCAAGTCTTTGTCTAAGCTTTTTCAGGAGCTCTTCAATGTGGCTAGTGTAGTCAAGTTTATTGTCAATCCAGACTCCAAGATATTTGAATTTGTCCACGTATTCCAGATTTTCACCAAGGATGGTAGATAATTGTGGGAGGGTGAATGATGGGACAGCGGAAGAGCAGCTCTTGGTGGCAAAGAACATAGCTTTCGTTTTCTTGGCATTTAGTAGTAATTTCTTTTCTAGTAGGTTGTGCTGTAGGAGGAGAACTCAGACTGTAAAAGCTCACAGGCTTTTGATGGTGAGGATTACTGACATATAGTACAGTATCATCTGCAAAAGGTGAATATTAGATTGTGAGAGATTGGAATCAATATTGTTGATGTAAATGGCAAAGAGGATGGGGCCCAGGATGGAGCCTTGCGGTACACCTCTTAGGAGTGGTTTAGAGGTGGATAGGTCACCTTCATTTTTACCAGTTGTAGTCTTCCTGAGAGACAGCATCTGAACCATTTAAGAGAGAGTGGAATAAGGCCTAGGAGTTCAGAGAGGAGATTAGTAGTTCATGGTCCACAGTGTCAAAGGCTTTGCTTAGATCCAGGAACACAGCACAGGTGTTATTCTTTTGTCTAAGGCAGTCTGCCAGTCATTTGTAACTTTTGCTAAGGCAGAGATGTGCTGTGCATAGATCTAAACCCAGATTGAGCTGGGTTAAGGAGATTGTTGGTATCAAGGTAGGCACTTAACTGAAAGTTTATTAACTTTTCAAGCATCTTGACAGTACTGGTAAGATGGAAATGGGCCTATAATTGTTGAGGTCCATGGGATCACCTGCCTTAAGTAGTGGAAACACTTGAGCTGTCTTCCATATTGAGGGATAGAACCAGTGGCTAGGGACAGATTGAAGAGGTGAGTGAGGGGCAGCTAAAGGCGTGCAGTGCTACTTTTAGAAAGTAGGGATCCAGGGAGTCTGCACCTGCACTTTAGTTGTATCTAGTTGGAATAGAAGGTCTTCTACTTCTTTTAAGAGTATTGGTTTGAAGGAGAATGTGGAAGCAACCTTTTGTCCCTCAGTAGATTGTAAGTTTAGTGATGATCTCATTAGGTTTGCAGGTGAGGAGTCGAAAGCTAGGCCAGCTGTAGTGAAATGGTCGCTGAAGGCATTTAAGATTTCTTGCTTGTCAGTGATTTCAATACTATTTAGGTGCACTTTGGGTGGTAAGACAGGGTAGAAGTTTGACCTAGGATCCCTTTATGGTACCCCAGAACCTGGAGGTGTTATAGGAGGCATCCAATTCAGCTGTGTAGAAGGCAGCCTTGCATTTCTTACTTGTTTTGCAGGAGTTTCTGGCTTTTCTGAATTGAGCCAGTCATTTGGATCCTTTGTCTTTCTTGCCCTTTTCCAGAGTTTATCTCTGGCAAGCAGTGCAGATTTGAGGTCAGCAGAGAACCAGCGACAAGATTTGAGTTTGGTTCTGACACTGGTGAGGGTGCATGTATATTGAGGGCACTTGTGATAATATCACTTAAGATCTGAAGAGCTGTCTCTATTGAAGCTGTGAGATAGAATTCTTGCAACGTGTGGTGTGGCACAAATCATGGAGATATCCTGAAATATTAAAGTTCTTTTGACCTTCTTGGGAGAAATTTTGCAGGGTTGGGTGGCTTGATTGTTGATCTTATGCCAGCTATGGGACAGTGATCATTTATGTCACTGAATAGCACTCCAGCATGAGAATACAGATGAGGCTTATTTACCAACATGATGTCCAGGAGTGTGCGTTGAGATTATTCTTTGGGTTAATTCTTGTTGGTTCTTTTGATTAATTAGGTGAAACCATAAGTGTCACAGAAGGTTACTAGGGTGCAGATGCATTAGCTAGCCAATTTAAATTCAGGTCACCTAAAATTATGGTGTCTTCAGGGCCTAGATTAAGTAGAGATCCTAGGTGGGATAGGAGTTTGAGGCCTGCAGAGGGGAGCCTGTAGCAGCCAATCAGTTGAAAAGATGATATGTTGGGAAGGGTTATTTTAATTGATAAGCATTCGAATTCCTTTGGCTGTGATGTAATATTGAAGCAGGATGCAGAGATGTTTGCTTTGACATAGATGGCTACCCCACCGCCCCTGGATGGACGGTCAGATCTGAAGAGCTGGTAGTTGGGAAGATTTATTTCACTGTCTTTTGTTGCAGATTTGAGCCATGTTTCAGAGATAACCAGAAAGTCAGGTACGGTGTGTGCAACCCAGGCCTGTATTAATGAGAACTTTTTTAGAAGGCTGCAGGCGTTGATGTGAAGAAAACTCAGGCCATTTATGGAGGCTAAGTCAGATGGGGAGATAGAGCTTCTGTGGGTCCAGGGTTGATTTCAACAGTGCCAACACAGATCAGCAGAAAGAAGATTAGTTTGATGAGGGCACCAAGTGATGGGAATAGGGAGTAATCAGAGGATTTTTCTTCTTGCTAGGGATCCAATGTATAGTGGGTGATGATCCTGCTGTGTGGTTATAGATTTTGACATAAAGTACCAGCTTAATGGATAGCATAGGGGTCACTGTAGTGCCAGTAAGGGAGCAGGGGCTTATGGAGTACTGAACTGGTTGTGAGCCTTTTAGGTAGGATACCCCAAGGATTACAGTGCAGAAGCGGCAGTATATACTTGGGGAATTGAGGCATCCACTGGGGACAGCAGGGGACAGGCCCGGAGTAGCCGCCCTAACCACCATGGCATGGGCTACATCAGTTTCCTCTCTGGATCCGAGGAAGGTGAGAGGCAAAGCAGCAATAGGAGGCACAGTAGCATGGTGGAGGGTAGGTAGGGTTAAAGATACTAAAGGTGATGTGAAGAAATGAGCTCGGGAATTGGCTAGGAGATTAGGTATGGTGAGGATAAGAGATTCGTGGGAAGGGTGTATAAAAGAAACGCAGGAGGGAGGGCGGGCAAAATTTTTGCGGCTTTCCCGTACCTTTCTGGCTGCTCTCCCGGCCTCCTGGTTCCTGCCTCGGCTGTCACGGTGGCTGCCGCCCGCTGGCTGCCTGGAGCCCCACTGTGTCTCTGGGTGCCTGAGGCAGGTCGGCTAGAAAGGAGGGGACAGAGGAGAGGGCAGTCAGAAAGCACTTAGTTGCAGCAATCTGCAAGAGGTGCTAAAAACCAGATTTACTCAACAAAGACTGGGTGGGTGGGGGTGGTTAGGCGCCTGAGAGTCTAGCCCAAGACAAGTCTCCCAAAAGACTGTAATCACAGAGTAATCAAGCAAGAAGGCATTTCACAAAAGTACACAATAATAAAAGTAAAAACAGCTCATTTTTAGAGAATTTTACTCCCAATATTCGACTACTGTGACGTAGTTTATGGTGCCGCCCCAAGTTCTCCCTGGCTAGACTGGACACTTTCTATAACTCTTTCTGCCGTTTCACTCTTGATGCTCCCCCTCAGACCCATCACTGTTAGCTCTATCATGCCCTGAGCCCTGTCCTTTCCCCCGCTCGCAAACAGACACCTCTCCCACTGTGCCAAATTCATTTCAAAATACTGGCTGGGCAAACTCCTGCCTTACCTCCTCACCTCTCTATCAACCCCACCGATCTTCAGACACTCATACTCTGGTGGTCCCTTGATGATGCATACTTAGCAGTCAGTCTGCCTTTTCCTATTGCTTCCCTAAAGCTGGGAACTCTCTCCCCTCTCTCATACGCCACCACTCCTACTCCTACACCTTCGACTCAGCCTTACACAACCTCCTCTCCTCTAACTGCTCCTGCTATAATCCACCTTGATTGTCCTCCACGTACCCCTCCTGTTTGAACCCACTCCCCCTCACTGCCTCCTACCTGTGGGAAATGGGCTGTTTGCACCCCTCCTCCTCTCTGCTGCCTACCTGATACCCGCTGTTGTGCTCTACCTCTGCCTTGTGCAGGCAGGGTACACAGCATCCTGGAGGGGTCAGACTCTGGCAGTCCTCTCTCCTCCTTCTCACTTCCCCTTCTCCTCCATTTGCTATTTGTTCATCCTGATGGGGTCTCCTTCAGTCTCTTCTTAGCCTTTAGGTAGCCCTCTTCTCCCTTTCTCTACTATCCTCTTCTACCCTCTCCACCTACCTCCTACATCTCTTCTGTAACATGCTCTAAAGCCACCTTCTCCCATGTTTGTTTCAGCCCATCATGACTCTCAGCATCCTGTTGGGGCTGATCTGGTCAAGCCTCCCTCCTCCCCTTTCCTCCCCTTCTCATCCACTCCTCTACCGCCTTCATCTTACCCCTTCTCCTCACTGCCTCCTACCTGATACTCTCCTGATGTGCTGTACCTCTGTCATATGCAGGCAGGGTACTCAACATCCTGGAGGGGTCAGTCCTGGCAGTCCTTTCTCCTCCTTCTCCTTCACACTTCCCATCTCCTACATTTGACTGTTCATGACCCCAGATGGGGTTCTCAGCCCCATGGTATCTAGCTCACAGATAGTCTCTCCTCCTTCTTTACTACCGCTACTACCCCTCCACCTACCTCCTCCATCTCTCTTCACCAATATGCTCCTACTGCCACCTTCTCCCATGCCTGCTCCATCCCCTGGCAGGGTTCTCAGCATCCTGAAAGAGTCTGGATTGGCCAAGCCTCACCTCCTCCCCAACCCCCTCTATCCATCCCCCTACCGCCTGTCCCCCTTCCGCATTATGCACTCACCATTCCTCTTTCCTTGCCCTGATTGGGTGCTCTCATCCTATTAGGGCTGGTCTTTACTACCCTCCTTCCCCCTACCCCTCACTCTTTTCTCTGCCCCCTCTTCTGCCCTCCATTACCCAGCCCTATTTATTTATGACTGTCCCCCAACTTCTTTTGCACTTGCTGACCATTTGCCCTTTGGATATACCTTGCAACTAGCACTATCTGAAGCTCTCCTCATGGACCTGCCCTAGATCATCATACTACTATTTAGCCCATTCAGTCACTTCCTAAGCAGCTAGGAACTATTTAATGGTTGTATTTTATTGTAAATGACGTGTTACTGTATCTCTCAGCAATTTTTCTCATCCAGCTTCTTAGCCCAAAATTGTTAGCTTTCTGCTATTTTACTACCCACTGTGCAGTCTACTTGCATGTGTTTGTATGTATTCACATGTACATTTTACGCTACCTGTTTTGCACCAAATCTTTGTATTCAGTCCTTGTTCCCATACTCCTCAAAACTGTTGCACTCCGCTATTATTTTTATTACTCACTGTACAGTCTACTCTTTTTTTTGTATGTATTCATATGTATATGTTATGCTACCTTTATTTTGTACTAAATCTCTGTATTCAATTCCTCATGTTCCCCTACCCCCCAGGTAGCACCAGGATATGAACAACTTGTTGTTCAGCATGCCTTCTTGGTGAAACATTTAAATAAATAAATAAATAGTATGCCCTTTTGCAGATAACACCAAAATCTGTAATAGGGTAGATACTCAGAAGGGGGTGGAGAGAATGGGTAGGGAGCTTAGAAAACTGAAGGAGTGATCAAGGGTGTAGCAACTGGGGTTCAATGCTGAAAAATGCAAAATCATGTACTTAGGGCATAGAAGTCCAGGAGCGGAGTATGGGGGGTAACGGTCACTAAGCAGAAAAAAAGACCTTGAGGTTATAAATATCTGATGGCCTCAATGTGGCGGAGCAGTGTGAAAAGGTAATAGGCATGGCCAGTGGGATGCTGGGATGCACAGAGAGGGGTATCACCAGTAGAAGGAGGGAGGTGGTGCTGCCACTGTATAGATTTTTGGTGAAAGGGGAAAGGAAAGGGGAAATTGTTTAACCAGGAAAGGCACACTAAGCCGAAGCTTGCTTCCAGGTGTGACCTGGAAGGACAAGGAAGTTAAGTGACTTGCTCAGGGTCACACAGTACCCAAGCGGATGCTGTGGGATTCAAACCCCTGTCTTCAAGTCTGCAGCTCAGGGCCCTAAACTACTGGTGAGACCCCAGCTAGAGTACTGTGTCCAGATCTAGAGGTCATATTTCAGAAAGAACATAAGCAGGGTGGAAGCAATACAGAGGAGAGTATCTAAAATGCTGCAAGGGCTGCACATGCCCTACAAGGAGAGACTGAAGGCTCTCAACATGTACACCTTAGAGGAGAGAAGGAGAGGGGGACATGAAAGAAACCTATAAATACCTCATGGGGTGAAGAGGGTACGGGGGGGTCTATTGCAAGTGAGGAAATGCACCAAGACAAGGGGCATGCAATGAAGTTGGAAGGAGTATCTTTCATGTCCCCCCCTCCCTTCTCTCCTCTAAGGTGTACATGTTGAGAGCCTTCAGTCTCTGTGGGGAAGTACTTATTCACTGAAAGAGTGGTGGACACCTGGAACAGTCTGCCAGCAGAGGCAGTGGAGATGAAAACAGTGAGGGGTTTCAGGCGTGCATGGGATAGGGATAGGGGAACACTAGTAAATAGGCAGGGAGGGTTGCCAGAGACCAGGTAGGGTCTGCGGAGACAGCATGGGCACGGACCATCTGGGCCAACTGCGTGATCCTGGCTGTCCTTTTCTTATTTATTTATTTATTTACGAGTATTCGGAAAACCTTTGCGCATGAGCTCTTTTACAAAGGTTCAACGTCAGTGTGGACAAATATTACAAAACACAAATACAGTAGTTACAGATTTCGGAACAAGTTCAGTTACAAAGATTCCACGTCAGGGAGGACAAATGATAAAAAAACAGCAGTACAGTAATTACAGATTTCAGAGCAAATACAGTTTTTACATGATTTAGCACAAATACAGTGGTTACACACCACAGAACAAATACAGTCATACAGGGTTCAGTGCATTAGGCAGTTTAAGAGTCACGGTTTCAGTGCTGGGTTTAAACGGTGGTAGTGGGTGAGTCTTTCAGGTTTGGCCTGGGGAGCATGTGCATTGTGAGTTAGACCATAGGTGCTGTTTGAGGCCAGTTTTGAACTTAGGTAGGCTGTGTGTATGTAGTTTCTGCGGGAGTTTATTTAGCCAGAGGGGGGCTCGGTAGAAGGTTCGCTGACCAAGCGAGGTTCGCCGGAATGGGATGGATAGTGCTCCATTTTCTTCCCTCTGGTGATACTGGATGACAGAGAGGCCTCAAGCAGGTTTTCTATGCAGGGTGGTGTTTTTCCATTGAGTGCCTTTTTACCCAATAGACAGGTTTGGTATTTGAGCTTGTCTTTTAGGCTCAGCCAGTTAGTGCTCTTATAAAGGGTGCGAGTGTGGGTGTAATGGTCTGCGCTCAGGGTTAGGCGGCATGCCTTATTTAATGTAATTTGGACCCTGTTGAGTGCAGTGTCAGTGGCAGCTCCATAGACCACAAGCCTGTAGTCTATCGTGGGATGAATTGAGCTGGAGACTGAGAGTCGGAGTGCTTCCGGAGTGAGGGATTTCTTATGTCTGTAGAGGACCCCGATCTTTGTATTTACTGATCTGACAAGGGAGTCAATATGGTTTGTATACGTGAGAGAATCATCAATGGTGACCCCTAGGTACTTAAATGATTGTACCTGCTCAATCTGCTCACCTGCATTATTGGTGATATGGGGGGGGGGGGAGCTGCGCTTATTGTAATGGCTGGAGTGGAGCACGGCTTTGGTTTTCTTGTAGTTCAGTAGCAGCCTTTTCCTACAGAACCAGTCCTCGAGTTTGTTGAAGGAGGTTTGTAGTTCTGTTTGTAGTGCTGCCTGGGAGGTGCCACTGCTCGGCAGCACAGCATCATCTGCATACAGGATGAGATTGGTGTCACAGGCCGTGGGCAGTCCATTAACAGAGGCTGAAAAGCAAGGGACCAAGGATTGATCCCTGAGGAACTCCTAGGAGTACCTCTCTGGAGCTGGATAATGTCTACCCGATTATGACTCGCTGACTCCTTTGTGATAGGTAATCATTGAACCAATTTAGGGCGTTTGGTGCCAGTCCCATTGTTTGGAGCTGGGATATCAGTAGAGGGTGGTTGATGGTATCGAAGGCTTTAGTGAGGTCGATGAAGATGGAACCCAACAATTTACCTTCATCTAGTGCCTCGTGTGCGTAATCGGAGTACGCAAGCAATGCAGTGGTGGTACTGTATTTCTGCCGGAAACCGTGTTGGTTTGGGCAGAGCAGATTGTACTTGTTTAGGTATTCGATGAGTTGGTTTGCCAAGATTTTCTCCAGCGCTTTGGATAGTGGGGAGAGGATAGATATTGGCCTGTAGTTAGATACCAGTGCCTTGTCACCATTCTTATGCACTGGAGTTACCAGGGCTTGTTTCCAGACTTCCGGGAATTGAGCTAGGGCCAGGGATTTGTTAAATAGCATCGTGATGAGTTTGATCAGAACATCAAGGGTCAGAGATAGTAACTTCATGTCTATCCCATCACTCCCCAACCTAGTTTTTCCTAGGACTTTCCTGACCATTGTTAGGGTCTCCCTTTCTGACACCTTCTTAAAGTAGAAACTTGGGTGATTTGTAGTGGTGCGGTTTGCGCAGCCTTGGTTATCCACCGGCAGAAGGTTGTCTGGGGGGTAGTACTGGGGCCAGGTCAGTGAAGGCCTGGTTGAAGGCGTCCACAATGACTAGCGGATCTGTGGAGGGTGTGCTGTTTATATTGAGCATTTCAGGACTCAGCTTCTGGTCTTTGCAGAGGGTGTTCTTGAGATAATCCCAAAACCTCTTTCCATCTCCCCAAGCGTTGTTGAGCTGAGTCTTATGGAAGTTGGCCTTTGCAAGCTGGACCAGTTTGGTGCACTGAAATCTAGCAGTTTTGTAATATTATAAGTCATACTTACAACTAGAATTTAAGGCTTTGGCCCAGAGGCAGTCCCTTTCTTTTAGGAGAGAGAGAGGAGCTTTCCATCCAGCCAGCCATTTTCCACTCCTTGGATTTTCCATTTAGTGCGTGGGGCATGAATATCACAGATGGAGTTGAAGCCTTCCGTGAAAAAGCCGAGTGCCTGGTTCAGAGTGGGTGCCTTGTGTATGGGGGACCAGTTGTAGGCAGACAGTGCTGATTTGATGTAACCAAGTTTGCCCTTTCGCAGGACCCTGATCTCGATGAGACGTGGTGGGTTTTTGGCAATTTTACTGTTCCAGAGAAAGGAGATTGGTGAGTGGTCGCTCAGTACGTCCGGGAGAACTCTGAGTTCAGAGAATCTGGACGGTGTGCTGAACAGAACCCAGTTAATTACTGTGCCGGTGCCAGCCCAGTAGTTCTGTCTGGTGGGGTGAGTTACGAACTGGGTGAGAATGTGGGAGGTGATTAGATCTTTGGCAGCTGTCACTTCATTACAGAGCCAGTTTATGTTAATGTCATCCGTCAAGATGAGATTTGTGCTCTTTTTAAGGCCGCTTATTTCTTGCAAAACTATTGGAAGTCCTTCCTTGGCTTTTTTGGGGGGCAGGTAGGTTATGGCAATGGTAATGGTATTTCCATTTAGCCCAGCTTGGGTTTTTACCACTAATAACTCTTAGCCCTCTGCAACTTTGGAGATGGGGAGGATGGAGCAGCTTAGCGTGTCTCTGACATACACGAGGCAGCCGCCGCCTTTCTTGCCTGTTCTGTCTAGTCTGAAAATTTGGAATCCTGCAATGGACACCTCACCATCATTGATCTTTTTTGACAGCTAAATTTCCGTTAGGCAGAGTATGTCCGGGGTGTGAATGGTCATCCAAGCCTGGAGCTGGTCAAGTTTTGCAGTTAGGCTGCGGAAGTTTAGCGATGCTATCTTTAGCCATCCACAGAGCGGGCATCCCTACTCCTCAAGGTTGAGGGTCCAGGATTTAGGTGAACGTTGCCTGAGAGTAGCAATAGCATGAGGGTAACCTTCCTGGCAGATAGGGTGATGTTTATTTTTACTTTTGACCGTCACTTGCGCTTTAGAAGAGGGGGTGTCTGGACGCTTGCATTACATAAGGGGGAAGGTTAACTATTTTCTGCTGGCAATTCTATGTTTCTTTATCTTTTTGTTACACAAAAGATCCAGCCCCTTTGAAGTTTAATCCAGAACAAAAATCTTTCATAGCACAGGAACTAGACTGCTTACAAAATACGGATTGTCTTCGCTGAGTGCCCTCAGGCGTGGGCTACAACAGAATGTAATTTTCAGTTTCCACCAGACCCCCCCCCCCAGCTGATGCACTTTACAGAGTCACAGATATAATAAAAATAAAAACACACACAAGAAAAAATATATTGCGAGTTGCTACAACATGCCACAATGCACATGAAAGATTCTAAGAGAAGGTGGAAGCAGAGAGTGTAGCCATCTGCGTCGACAAACATCAGGAACTTTGGGAACATGACCTGTGAATTGCAGGTTTGAAGTGCTGGAGCACTGTCAACTTTTCACTGGGATGAAAACACACTTTGCAGAAAAGTTACAGGACTTGCTGTGGCTATTGCATAGTGCTGGAGTTTTTTGTTTTGTTGCCCAGGAAATAAAATCAGTGGTCTGCAGGCAATGGTAACAGATGCACAGTTGGACTTGGTGGCAGTCACGGAGATGTGGGCGACACAGAACTATGACTGGAATGTGACCATTCCAGGTTATACAATGTTCAGGAAGGTATAGGAACAGGAAGGGGTGGATAGCACTATACATAAGGGAGGGTATTCATCTCCATGGAGGTCAAGGAACTAGGAGAGGGCGAAATATGAAAATAGTGTGGGTGCAGGTAGCCATGAGTGGGGATAGACATCAGGACTGGAGTGATATATAGACCACCATCTCAAAAAGAGGAGACTGATAACTAACTGGGGAAAGAAATTAGAAAGGCAGAAGAGCAGGAGAGGTGCTGCTAATGGGAGACTTCAACCTGCCAGACATGGACTGGAGCACTCCAGTGGCAACAAGTGCAAGGAACTGGTTGCTAGGAAGCCTGTGTGAAGTTTAAACTTTGTGGGCGAAGTTGCCATAAAGTAACCCACTACACACTTCACAGAGTTTTGGCGAAGTGGGCACATGGCACTTGCATGAAGTTTACTTTACAACTTCACCACTTTGTGGTGAAACACAGCCCCAAAGTGGTGAATTACAACACTTGGCATAGTTTTTCCTACATGAAGTGCTAACTTTGTGTAGCAAAATGCTATGTGAAGTTGCACACTTTGTGCAGCATTTCTGATACAGAGCAGAGGAACCTAGAAGGTAGGAAGTCGTACTTGATTTGGCCCTCACATACAGGAACAGTACCTGGCAGATCACAGTTCAGGCCCCACTGAAAAACAGTGATCACCAGACCATGTGGTTTGAAATCAAATTACAGGCAGACAGACAAGGGTCACAAAGACTCTGGACTTCAAAAGGGTGTATCTTGGTAGGATGCAGGAGCTGCTAAAGGAGAAACTGGAACAGATGGGGGCAGCACTGGGGTTGGACAAGTGGGACTTAATCAAAAATGGGGTATCAGAGGCCACAAATCTCTGCATAAAGGTAGAAAAGAGCAAGCAAGCAAGGAAAGAAACCATTGTGGCACACAAGAGCGGCAAGGAAGGCAGTGAAGTCAAAAAAAAAATTAAAAACAGCCAGGCAGAGGATGACTGCGAGGAGAACCTCAACAAGATTAAGGAAGCCAGCAGAACCGTAGAGTGGGCAAAGTTGAACACTGACATGAGGATAGCAGGGAGAATGAAAAGAGGACAAAGGATTCCTTTATTATACATGGGAGAAACATAAATCCAAGGTGGGGATAGTCAGACTGAGGAGGGGGAGAAAGGTGGGTGGAGAAGGAAAGGTGTATACACTGAATCAGTATTTCTGTTTGGTGCTTATGGTGAAGGATAAGGGGCACCTAGCTGAATGTGTCATCAAAACCAAAAAGAGAGGTTTTAGGGCATCAGTTTAGAACCGTTACAAAGGGACGTGTATTGAAAGGACTGAATGTTGATGAATCAGTGCAAGATATGGGGCAGATACTGGCCACACCACTGGCAGATCATTTTAATTGCGCATTGGAAATGGGCGAGATGCCAAGGGATTGAAGAACAGCAGATGTGGTGCTCCTGCACAAGTGCGGAAGTAGGGACGAACCAAGAAACCATATCCCAGTCAGCCTGATATATATAGTGGGGAAGTTGCTGGAGGAGACAATACTAAAGGAGATGCTTATAGGGCTCCTGGAAGTGAATGGACTTTAGGACACAAGGTAGCATGGGTTTTCATGGAAGGGAGTCTGTGACAGACAAACCTGATCAGTTTCTTTGACTGCATGATGAAGGCAGTGGGCAAGGGTCAAGAAGTGTTCTGCATCTGGACTTCAGCAAAGCCTGCGACTCTGTTGTTCCCATGTGGGTCAAGAAGCTGAGTGATTTTGGTGTGGGAGACAGGAATACACAATGGGTAGGAAACTGGATAAGCTGGAAAACCCAGAGGATTGTCCTCAGTGGGGAGCACTCAGGGATCAGGGATGTCACCAGTGCAGTGCGTCAGGCATCAGTCTTAGGACATGTCTTCTTTGACATCTTCATTTTGTGACATTGGATAAGCGATTCAGGGAAATATCTGCCCCTCCACAGATGACAGAAAGACTGGCGGAAAAGTAGACAGCGAGGAGAGTGTAAGAACCATGATGAAATATCTGGAAGGCCTAGAGAAATGGTCATGGGCATTGCAAGTGAAATTTAATGCAAAATGTATGGTACTGCATATAGGGTCCAGAAACAGAACACAGGATTGGGAGGTAGTGGAAGAGAGAATGCCTGGAGAGAGGGACCTGGGGATAATTACAGACCATCCATCTGAAAACATCAGAGCAGTGCAACAGGGCAGTGAGGAGGTTGAATGGGATGTATATAATGGGAGATCAGCAGCAGGAGAGAGGTGAACCTGCCCCATAAAGTTCTCTGGGTTAACCTCACCTGGAGTAATGTGTGTCATGCTGGAACCCACACCTGAGGAAAGACAGGGATGGGGTGAAGGCAGTCCAGAGGACAGCAACCAAAACAATTTAGGCACAGAAAGGGAAGGCCTCCATGGACAGGTTAGAGGACCTTAACTTGTACATTCTAGAGGCATGAAGAAGACAGGTTATGACTGAGCCATACAAATACCTTCACGGGATAGACAAGGTAAATAACAGGGAGTTGTTCATACCAAGTGGAAACACAGGCACCAGAGAAAACTCAATGAAGCCGTTGGGGTGTTTTGGGGGGGGTGTGGATTTAGGAAAGGCGTCAGGAAATATTTTTTCATGGAAAGCATGACAGGTGGAAAAAACTACCAAGGGAAGTAGCCTTAGAAATCACTGGATCAAGTCAAACATGAGTAAGACAGACACACTGGAATGGAAATGACATCAGAAAAAAAGAGAGAAGTCAAGAGTGAATGACCACTAGGACTTTCACATCCAACCATAGGTAGGGCTGGCAGACTGTTTGGGCAGCAGGGCCCTTTTCTCATTTTTTTTTGGAACATATTTTTTTCTTCTGCTCTGGACCAGGCTAGGACCCCTTCTACCCACTGCCACTGCCCTTTTACCATCCAGCCAAGATCCTGCCATCCATCCCACAGGATCACCAGCCCAAGCAAGACACACCACTGTGTCACCCCCACGGCTTACCCTCAGGGCTGGGTATGCCTTCAGCTCCTTCAGCATTTCTTCCCTTTGGACACCTGGCCACCTAAGGAAAGAGGTAAAGACCAGTGGTGTCCCTGCAGGATAGTGGCTCGATCTGGTGGTGGATGTGGTGGCCGGCAGAGGCTTCATCTGCCCAATCCTGCACCTCCGTTTCCCATTTTTCTAGTCTCTGCCTCCTGCCAGGACTGCACAAGGGGACTGGCTGCCAGTAAGGCCCAATGCAGCCAACCCAAGGTCGCATTCCACTGGCACTTCCTTCTAGCCGCAGATCCCCTTCACCACCACCAGTGGTCACCCAGGTGGAAGTAAAGCAGCAGGACATGGCACCCTCCTTCCCCAGAGGAAGAGAGCATCCTGTGCAATGCTCAAGCCTCCTCACCCCGGCTGGTCCTTTGACAATCTAGGCTTGTTTCCAAACCTGGGTCTCTGGCACCATCAGCGGTAGCTTTACTGCTGTGCCACTGGACTGGTTTTGCAGGGCCTTTTTCTGCCATCAGTGTTTATGTTTCTAGAAGTAAGAGAGCCATGCACACTGCCACCCCTCCTCCTCCTCTCTTACCACGGTCCTGCCTGTTGACTGTATAACCAGGAATGGAAATGTCAGCATCACTAACTCTGGAGTAGAGCCTGGATTCAGAGAAAACAACCATGTCCAGCTGGCCCTACAGCATCCACAGTCTGAACTGATCCATTCCAGACAGCAGGCTCTGGCCATTTTGGTTTTAGCAGGGCGGGACAAAACAGTTTGTGGGCTGGTGATCAGTTAGCCACTAGCTTTCAACATCTGGTAGCCAAACTATTTTTTTTATTACATCATTTTTAAGGGTTTTAGTCAGCACTGCATGCATTGACAATCTAATGAAAAAATTTGCAGTATTTAAGGCAAATGCAGATGCCTGAAACACTACTAAATTGAATAGGATTCTCTCCACCAACCTACCACCAACAATTCCTCCACAACACATTCCCAGCTACATGTCAGGTCAGACAAGGATTGCATCCTTCCATGCATCAGAAGTACAGTGAGGGAAGTTCTTCCAGCGCGACTCCAACTTAGGGAAAAATCACTTTGTGGGCACGTGACCAGTTTGCCAATAACATTCAACAGCAGATCAACTAGGCCAATGGCACGGCAGTAGTGCTATCACCTGCCATGCTGGTGTCCGAGTTCAGAAGTGGAACCGAACTGCCAGGGGCTGGCCAGGGGGGGGGGATGACTGAACATCCAAAGAACTGCTCTCCTCACCTCGGGAGGGTGGACCACACCTCCCGTGGTACACCCGACACACAGTGAAGGCTGGCTGCTTGGCAGTCGAGAGGCCCCAGACATGAATGGGACACTGATGGAAGCTCCTCGTCATTGCACATCGATGTCCTAGGGCTGAAAAAAAAATGGAAGAAACAACCCTGTTGGATGGTCCCCTTGCAGGCACCATACCAGTGAATTGGCTCCTACTGGATCCTGCTACAGAGGGGCACAAGGAAGCCCAGTCATCCTGACACTGAGGGGTAAGCCATTGGGAAAATGGGTAAGTCCCAGGTATGGTGGGTGACCAAGCTGGGAGGTAGCTATCCAGAAAAGTGCAGACAGAATAGGATGATAAAATACAAGTGAAAAAATGAGGCAGTATAGCACAGTGGTTTAAGGCTCTGAGCTGCAAACCTGGAAACTTGGGTTTGAATCCCACAGCCCCCACTTGCATACTGTGTGACCCTGAGCAAGTCACTTAACTTCCTTGTGCTCCCAGGTTGCACCTGTAAACAAGCTTCAGCTTGGTGTGTCTCGCCTGGTTAAAAAAAAATCTGGTTAACATATCTTTTTTTGGGGGGGGCCACTGGCCAGTTGGCTAACTGACTTGTCCCACCCTGCGTAGTAAACACTCGACACCCTAGGGAAGGGGAAGGATGGGGGGATTATGATGAGGATCTGGGTTTTGCTCGACATCACCCACCAGCAGCCGTAGCACAGAAATGGTGGGCCTGAAAGAAAACCAGAGCAGCAGAACAAAGTGGTGCAAGGTGGCTAGAAGGTGGGAACAACAACAATTAAAAATAAAACTTAAGTAAGAAACAGTCCCCATATTACACAGGTCATAAAGTGGGGAAGGAACAATATAAAATAAAATCGAACCAGCCCCTGCAGCCCTCGGGTCTTAAATGGGGAGCCCAGCCAGTCGGCACAGTGGTTGGATTTCCGCTTGCAACGCTGGTGACCTGGTTCCAGGAACGGACCCGGATCATCGGAGGGTCAGCCGAGGGGAGAAGGATCGAGCGTCCCAGGACTGCTCTCCTTCTCTGGGGGGGAGGGCGGAGACCGTGTCCGGTGCTTGATAGTCCCCTAGCAGAGGTCAGGGGCACTACAGCGACCGGCACCTTAACGTAATATGCGGGGCGGATGCTGGTCATCATTGCATGTCCCCACCCCTGCATATAGGGGGGAAAAAAGTCAGCTGCCTGCCACCTGGATGATGCCTGCCCCTCCGCTCTGATGAGCTCCCAGGTTGGCTACCTAACCTATCCCGTCAACTGCGGCACTTAGGGCCGGTGCCGCAACCGGCCAGAGGGGCAAGTTAGGGGGTAGCAGAGAGTCTTGGGCAGTGTGGGGAGTGGGAGCAGAGGGGTCCGTGGACCGAGGCAGAGTGACGAAGTGCATGGCAGCACAAAAGAAAAGGGATGGGAGGGCGGGAGCAAAACAATTTCAACTAAAACCGAACAAGTCCCTGCACCAATCAGGAAAAAATGTTATTTATTTATTTATAGAAATGTTTCACCAAGAAGGCACATTGAGCAACAAGTCGCTCGTCTCCTAGTGCGACCTGGGGGGAAGGGGAACATCACGAATGAGACATTAAACATTCAAGTTATAAGTTTAATATCAACATACAGTTGTAAGGCAGATGTTAGAAACAGTGTTACAATGGTGATGCACCTGACAGGCAGAAAGAGTGGACAATAATAAGTGCTGGGTTAATAAGTAAACAAGTGCTTACATGAAAGAAAAGGAGGGAAAAGAGAGGCAGTGGTGAAGTGGGTGGGCAAAGGGAAGAGTTATGTCCTTGGAGATCACTTCAGGATGCGAGGAACCCTGCAAGGGGGCTGGTGGGACCAGCGAGACGGGGATGAGGAAGTGTCCCACTGAAGACCCCTTCAGGATGGTGGGGTAAGGGAGTAGATGAAAGATACAAGCCCCTTTGGTGGGGTAGGAGAGGGACCAATGGAGAGATCAAGGGAGGCCAGTAAGGGGGAGCAATCTGGAGGAAGGGGAGGACAGCTAGGTGGCTGGGTGTGCACAAGGTAAAATGAAGGTGATGGAAGAGGAGTTGGGTTTGTCCAGGGCTTAGAAGAGGGAGTTAGGTAGGGACATGGCAGGAACAGCTAGGAGCAAGGTAATTATTGAAGGCAGACCTGATGACTAGGCAGAGGATAAGTGCTGGATTTGAGGGGGGAAGGAATTCCAAATTTCTGGGAGGCAGTGAGAGTAACCAGATTGGCCGATTTGCGTAGATCTGCAGGGGGAGTACCAAGGTGCGAGAGTCGGCTGATCTAATGGAATGGGAAGGTGTTGTAAAGGAGGAAGTGAGGTCGGAAGGGAGCTCATCCAACCAGTGCTTGCCTTGGAGGTGAATTTAACACAGTGGGAGAGCCACCTATTTGCAACAGAGGGGAAGAATAGGGCATGATAAAATTGCAGAGTGGGTGGGGGCATCCAAAGCAAAGCGGCAAAAGGAATTGGAGAAGTTTCCAGTCTGGCCAGGGAGGACTTACGGGCAGCACCATTAACTACATCACAGTAGCTGAAAATGGGCAGTATCATCTTCTGAACAAGTTCAGGCCTAGCCATAGGAGGGATGCAACTATGATTCATGAACAGGGCACCAAGCTTGGGGTGCATTTTTTTCCAGGATGGCATCAATATGTCCAGAGAGGTTTACGTGTTGGTCCAATCAAATACCTACTACCTGAAGGAGGATGTGTCCTCAAGTAAAGTCCCATCAAAGGTGTGGAAAATGGGTAGGGAGGGAAGCCTTGAGAGTCTCTGCATTGTGCCAAAGGCCACAGAGACAGTCTTCTTGGCACTGAGAAAAAGTTGACGGTTAGCAAACCAGAGCTGAACCTTATCAAAGTCTTGCTGTAAGCCGGCTGTAACCTCATCAAGACAGGAGCCAGATGCATACAGGACTGTATCATCGGCATACATATGTACAGCGGAGAATGGAGAGCAAACAGAGAGAAAGTCATTTAAGAAGATGGAGAATAGGAGGGGCCCTAATACAGAGCCCTGGGGGACTCCAGTGCTATTCGGGTGGGGAGGGGAAGTGGCATCCAAGATCTTAACTGATTGGGTTCTGCCAATAAGGTAGACCTTGAACCAGCTTGTGGTGGAGAGAAATAGGCCAGCTGCCAGGAGTGAGTCAAGGAGGGAGTGAGAGAAAGTGCTGAAGACCTTGTCCAGGTCGAAAAAAATGGCAGAGGTAATTTGGCCACTGTCCATCCTGGTCGGGATGGAGTCTGTGAGCCGTAGGAGAGAGGTGGTGATTGAGTGGTTTTTCCTGAAACTGGACTGGAAAATGATGAAAACGGAGGTGTCAGATAGAAAAGAGGTGAATTCGGAGAGGACAATGTGTTCTTGAGCTTGGCAAGGGTAGGGAGGAGTGAAAAGGGGCAATAGTTGCCGGGGGATGAGGGGTCACCCCCTTTGGGTAGACGGAGGACCACCGCATGTTTCCATGAAGAGGAGACCGAGGCAGTAGAGCATGACAGATTTAGGATTATTGAGAAGGGATAGGCAATGGCCAAAGCAGAGAGGCAGAGGAGTTTTGGGTCAAGGCCGTCAGGGGAGACACCTTTAGAGGGGTTGATGGTGAGGAGGGCACTTAGGGCAACGTTTGGGGTTACAGTAGCGAAAGAGATGGGCAGGTGGGAGGGTGATGACGGGGGATGGGTAGGAGGGGAGGGATTTCAGTAGCTCAGTGGCGCAGGAGGTATATTGAGAGTTAAATTATACAGCTACGGCTGGTGGGTCAGACAATAGTGAGCTATTTACTTTTAAGTACCAGGGGGCAGGATGGGGGGGGGTGAATAGAGCATGGGCTACCTTCCAAAACTTTGAAGGGGCATTTATATTGGTGATCAAGGCAGATTTGAAATATTCGGACTTGGATAACCTTGTAGCCCTGGTGCGAGCGTTTCGGAGCTTGCAGTAGTTTGTGAGGTCACTAGAATGCTGGGTAGCTTTATGACACTTCCAGGCTCGATCTCTAGCCCTGAGGCAGGCCAGAAGTTCAGGGGCTATCCAAGGTAAGTGGTTACCTCTGACTCTGGTTTGTTTGAGAGGAGCAGAGGCATTCCAGTTTGCAAGAAAGAGTTCTTTGAAGAAGGCAAGGGCCTTATCAACTGAGGGAAAGGAGGATAGAGGGGACCAGCCAGAAGTGGCAAGGTTACTCAGGAGAGGTTCAAGGTCAAGAGACTTGAAAGACTGTAGTTGTATTGTTTTGCATGGTGATTTAGTTCTGTGGACTTTCCTAACTATATATATTGGGCTATGGTCACTGAGAGCATCGGGGAGGATGCCAGAGGTGATGATGCGATGGGGGTGGGAGGCAAGGGCCCAGTCGAGCAGAGAATGTTGTTGTGTCCTGTGGTTTGGGCAGGTGGGTTTGGAGATCGGTTGGGAGAGGTTTAGGGCTCCGATTTCATTTTTAGTTTTGGTAGTTTTAGGCGACAACCAATTTATATTGAAGTCACTTAGGATGAATATTTCCCCAGAATGAGCAAGGGAAGTGATGGAGGTTAGGAGGTCTAGAGCAACTGAAGGATGGACATTTGGGCGGCATAATATGCTGGCTACGAAGACTGGGAGAGTGACGAGGAGGGTCACATGGATAGCTAGGGCATCATGGGTCTCAGGATTGAAGGATGAGTAGATGATGGAATATTGAATGAATGCTAGGACATAAATGGCCACACCACCACCACTGCCAGCATGGTCTTGCCTTAGCAGTGAGTAGCCCGAAACGGAGACCAAGTGGTCAGGTATAATGCTCTTTAGCCAAGTTTCTGAGATGATTAGAATGTCTGATTTTAGAGTGCACACCATTGTCTGAATCAGGTCTGTTTTTTGCAACAAGCTGCGGGTGTTTAGATGTAGGATCTTTACACCCTTTGGGAGGGCTGAGAGAAGACAGTGGGGGGAGGTAGTAGAGGAGGAAGCACCACACGAGCTAGAGGCAACAGGGCCTGGGTTGGGGTGGATATATCCCCAGCAGAGAGCAAGAGGAGAGTGAGTATGAAAAAGTGGAACTTAGGGGATTTTTGAATGGGCTAGCATGGAGGTTTATAGTTTTGAGGAAAAGGGAGTGGATGAGTGAGGAAGAAGAAGGTGGACAACTGCAGTGAAGGTGGACACCATTATCAAAACCGCATGAGGAACAGGGGTAGAGTGAGACAATATTACAAAATGGGGGGATGGAGTGATAGCATGGATGTGGGTAGGGGATAGGAGAAAGTAACTGATGGGGTTGGGAGAGTTATTAGGAATAGGTGAGTAGTGAGCAAGTGGAGGTGGTAAAGAGAGGGATATGAGCAGAACAAGGGGGGAGAGAGAAGGAGAATAGGGGATGCACTGTTCATTAAGGCACAGAAATTAGTAATAATTGATTCAGGAATAGGAAGAAATTTGTAAGCAGGGAAAGGTGGGAGCTACAACATATTAAATCAAATTAAAACCAGCCCCATATCCCTTGGATTATAAGAGGGTAGGGTGGGAGCTACAGCAGATTACATAAAATGAAAACCAGCCTTCCACACTCCTCAAGTCATAAGGAGGGAGGGTGTAAGCTACAACAGTCAAGTCAGACTTTATTTTTAAAAAGCACTTTTCAAATGCCAAAGTGCCTGTACAAATAAAAACATAAAACGCTTCACAAGTAAAACAGGCAGTGCAACAGATTATCAGTTAAACAGTATCCGCGAAAGCTAGATCAAACAAATACATTTTTAACATGTACTTAAAAGTCTCAGCGGACAGGCAGTCTCTAATCTGATCAGGTGAAGAATTACACATGGCTGGGCCACAAATTAGACGGCTCTGGCCCCTAGAGTCTGTAAATGGACCCTGGGAATCTCTAGCAATCCCACGTCGGAGGAACGGAGTGGGCAGAAGGGACAGTAGGGACAGAGGTGGTCTAGCAAATAATGTGGTCCCTGTTCAAACAGAAGCACATTCAGTGCCATCTTTCTTCTGCAGTATAAGAGCACCAAGGGGTCATGAGAAACTGTTGCTGACACCTCTCCAAATGATATTTGCTTCTGCCCTGCAAAGACCGGAAGATCCATGGAAGTAATCCATCTCCTCCACAGCCTCTCCTTCCCAATCAGCTGCTCAGGAACTTGTGAGAAGTGTGGCCTTTAAGACGCAAGATGTTTAACTTTTCAGTGTCATTCTCCGCTGCTAGAAGCTCAGTCAGTGTCATCTTTCCTCTTCCATCCAGGAACACCAAAGGCTCATGAGGAACTGCTGTTGTTGGGACCCCCTCCCCCCAACAATTGTCACCTCTGCCTACCCTGCAAAGAGTGGGGGGTCCTATGCAATCAGTAGCTGGGGCGCTCGTGAAGGGCATGCCTCCAAGAAGTGGGACATTTAACTTTACAGTGTCAGCGTTCTGCACTGCCAGAAGCACATTTGGCCCTGCCTTCCCTCTGCTGTCCAGGAGCACCAAGGGATCATTAGATACTACTGCTGCTGTTGGGACCCCTTATTCCTCAATGATCATTGTCTGTGCCTGCCCTGCAAATACCAGGATGTCCCTGGTACTGAATCAGCACATCCACAGCCTCTCCTACCCAATCAGCGGCTAGAACACTCATGAGGGGCAAGGTCTCCATAACATGGAACATTTAACTTCCCAGTGACAGTGTTCTGTGCCAGAAGCGTGTTTGATGCCTTTTTCCCTCTGCTGTTCAGGAGCACCGAAGAGTTGTGTGGGATTACTGCTGTCGAGACCCCCTTCCCCACCCTACAATCATCAACTCTGACTGCCCTGCAAGGACTGGGAGGTCCCTGGAACAGAATGACCACCTCCACAGCGTCTCCTGTCCAATCAGCAGATAGTTCAAGTTCAAGTTTATTGCAGGAAAACTCCATTGAGCAAGTTCATTCACAAGGAGGTCCTGTGACATAAACACTTAAAGTACAAACACAGATAGGTAATAACAGTGTATACATGTGTAACCCCTAGATGGCGCTATCCCAGGGGCTACTACCCCTGCCTGATTTGCCACTAACAGGTTGAGGGGCCTGGATCCAATGGCGGGTGCCTCCACCCAGAGGTCAGGGTTTGCAATAGTTAAACTTACTTGGTCACAGCCCTCTGGGACACTGCAACCCCCCTTTCTTCCCACTAGTGGCCCACACAATATATCGGAATTACCTTCAAGTAGTATACACTTACCCCCCAGGGTGGTTCAGGCACTGGGACCTCCTGTACAATAAGATACAGTGCAACAATCACAGTACAATACTTTAACATAGACAAATACCTCAGGCAGTATAACTTTGCTGAAACAAGCAGCTCGGATTTATTTAGGGGAATATAACAAGGACAGGGAAAATCAGGTTAATTAGCTTATCACTTTACTATCTACCTACGGCTCTGTGCATAGGCTTCATCCTACCAGTTACTGTCCCTGGGTACCCAAGCCCTAGTGGCTAGTCCAAACCGTGGCAGCTGGTAGGGGCCCTTTCACACAGTGAAAAGAAAATTAGTTTAAACAGTCAGCAGTACAGTGATTCCAGTTGGATTTAATGTGGCAATTCAACAGGAGCGACCCTGAATTAGTACTCATGACCTCCAAACAAGATAGGGTCCTTCAGCGTCAGCAGGGCTACTCTTGAGCTCCACGAGACTCTTCACACATTTATATGGTAAAAAGAAAGTACTATACCAGGCAGGCTGCTTCTCATCCCGATCGCAATTACTGTACAATACCCGGAGAACACACAGCAGATTCAGTTCCTGACAGACAGAGTGCAATTCAACAATTTCTCCAGTCTTCTACAGGGTGAGCCTGGTTTCTACTCTTCAGAGATCCTTTGATTCTTTTCACAGGACGGATTCAGTCCTAACAAGCAGTTACACAAGCTGCAGACCGGAACTCTGGGCCTTACACACGTTTTTTGACTGAAACTGTGCACTGAAGGAGCACAGGGTTTCTTTCCCCTTCACTGCCAGATCTAAACTGAAACTCCAACAGACAAAACTGGCACTTCCTTTGAGTTCCTCCCAGTTCTTGACTGGATTGGCTGTCACTCACAATAGACTGCTGCTGTTGGTCCAAAAGGCGCAAGTCTAAACTACATCTCCCAGAGTCACTGCCCACACAATCCTCTTGTGGCTGGCTCAGATTATGAGTCCAAGTTCTGATTCGTCCAAGGCACCATTTTAGAGCTAGCTTACCCCACACTGATTGGTCCAGTTCAGCAGTTCAAAACTAGAATGGGAACTAGGCAAACACAGTTCTGACTGCAAAGAAAGCAGGTTAGACAAACTGTATTTTCATTATTACTCTAAATTATTTTGGCAAACAGTTACATCTTTCAGATAGGTTCCCTTGCACTCCTAGTGACTGCAAAATGGAGTGAATTGGCAGCAGCTTGAGTGGTACTCAATCAAAGAAACACACAGTCCCCCATACAAACTAATTATGTCTGCAAGCAGACAGCTCTTAAAGAGACAGTACCAGAGGTTCTAAAAACACTCACTGATAAATGGCTTAAACGCCAAACACCATTCAGGCTTGGAGCATTCAAGCAAGCTCCTGGAAGTCTTTTGGGAACCCCCATTTGCAGGGGGGTTACACATGAAATACATGTTACATGATACAGGCTGGATATACATACAAGGGTACCACATAGGGTGACCGCAGGTGGTAAACATTGATATGAGACAGGGAAGCGACTTACAGGTCGCATACTGATAAATGAAACATGATGACTGGTGTGTGCAATACATATACAGTATTTTGGCAGCTAGAACAAACAACAGTCTACAACTGATATGGGGGGGGGGGAGAGATTTGATAGAGTAGCAGTGGAGCGTAAGCAAAGATAAAGCCAGGAGTAGAAGGGGAAGGGAAAGCAGTTAATATGACAAATCAATTATACCTGACCAGTGGATAAATATGGCACACATGGGGAAGGAAGAGACTTAATGACAGTTACAGGTGTCTTTTATTTTGGCTGAACTTAGCGATTTGTAGATAGGGAGCTCATGAGGAGTATGGCCTCCATGACGTGGGCCATTTAACTTCAGTTTCTACTTCGTAGAATAGACCTTCAAGATGGAAACGGGGGATGGCGTAAATCTGGGTACAGCTGACTATGGCTGTTTTTAAAAGAAATTAGACTGGGGGTGGTCGATAGACTGCTGGGACAAAAGAAAGATGAAGATAATTAATTAGGGGAGGAAATCAGGAAGGGGGGTGAATGAAAGGATCTAGTACGTGGTAGACCTAAGCCTGCGAGACATAGACTGAGATACCCCTGCGGCTAAGAGTACCAGGAGCTAGGCACTGCTAGTCTAGATACAATTCAGGATTACTTATTAGTGCAGCTGGTCATGGATCCCACAAGGCAGGACACCATTCTTGACTTCGTACTTAACAGCTCAAAACTGGTGGGTGGTGTGGCAGTCAGGGAAACAGTGGGGTACACTGAACACAATTCCATATGGTTTGGACTGGCAATGAGTAACAATTCAATTCAATTCAATTCATCTTTATTTTTAAAAGGCGCTTTTCTTAAAATCAAAGCGCCTGTACAAATTCACAAAACAATAAATACAATAAAATTAAAACTAACATAAATCCTTAAAAGCTATGCTAAAAAGGTGGGTCTTTAAAGCTCCTTTAAAACTAAGGACGGTCGAGCAATTTTGCACCTGACGAGGTAGAGAATTCCACAGGGTTGGTGCCATAAAACTAAACGACCTATCGCCTGATGTTTTCAAACGAACCCTGGGAATCTCTAGCAATCCCTCGTCAGTGGATCAGAGGGAGTGGGAGGGACTGTAGGGGCAAAGGAGCTCTTTCAGGTAGTGGTCCCAGATCATGTATTTTATAGGTCAGTAACTGACCTTGAAGGTGATTCGCTGAACACTGGCAGCCAGTGCAGTCCGCGGCACAGGCATTATATGGCTGGATCTAGAAGATCCAGTCAACAACCTGGCTGCCGCATTCTGCACTAGCTGCAGACGGCGAAGTTCAACCCCCGATAGCCCTAGGTATAGGGAATTACAGTAGTCAAGACGGGAGGTAATGAAGGCGTGGATCAATGCTGGAAGGTCCTCTGGAGGAACCAGGTGCTTCACCTTGGCAATATTCCTCAGATGAAAAAAGGAAGTTTTGACCACCGCTGACACCTGAGATTTAAGTGTCAGACGGTCGTCAATTATTACGCCAAGATTCCGCACCTGATCTGAGGTCGCCAGTTGAACACCTCTAAGCCATAAGCCTGAGGGTGATCCTCCGCAGACCTACTACAGCGGCCTTTGTCCACAACCAACACGTCAGTTTTCTCCGGTTTAACCTCAGCCAACTCCCATTCATCCAGTCTTGGATTTCTTCCAAGGCAGTTATTAAATCGACAAGGCAGCGTCTGGTCGGGCACAAAAGACATATACAGCTGGGTATCATCTGCATAGCAGTGAAAACCCAAACTGTATCGTCTAATAATCACCCCTAACAGTAGCATATACACCGAAAACAACATAGGCGCTAAAATAGAACCCTGCGGTACCCCGCAGGATAGGGAGAGTGATGCCGAGGAAAAAATTCCTGACACCACTCTCTGAGTCCTACCCTCGAGTAAGATCGAAACCATCTGAGGGCCGTACCAGACAGTCTGCAGACTGACCGCAAACGCTCTAACAGCACACCATGGTCAACGGTGTCAAATGCTGCAGAAAGATCAAGTAGTACCAAGATGGATCGGGTCCTACGATCTCTCGCTATTAGGAGGTCATTTAGTACCCGTACAAGCGCTGTCTCAGTACTATGCCTTTTCCTAAATCCAGACTGGAGAGAATGTGATATTGTTGTTGGTCAGATGATCCTCCAACTGCACTGTGACCACTTTCTCAATAACTTTACCCACAAAGGGTAAGTTAGAGACTGGTCTGTAATTTGCTAGACAATCTGGATCTAGGAGGATTTCTTTAATAGAGGCTTAACTATAGCCTCTTTAAGGGGATCTGGAAAAATCCCCCTCTCCAAAGACTTCCAGACGATCAAAGCTAGGACTAGGCCGATTTTATCCACACAACCCACTAAGAGGCGTGTGGGGCCAGGGTCCAAATCACAGCTAGTCGGTCGCAGCGCTCGAATGATCATCACAACATCATCGATTGTGGGAAGGCTGAAGTCAGACCATCTAAACTGGGTGTTCGACATCTCCTGCCGACCACCGTCGCTCCCATTGGGAGGAAGAGCGAATATCCGATCTGATTTTGACAACCTTATCTGCAAAGAAGAGAGCAAGCTCATCACACCATTCTTGAGACAAAGCTCTTCTGGGCTGAAGACAGACTGGATTGCACAGTCTGTCCACAGTCCAAAAGAGCTGAGCTGGTCTATTCTGTGCAGCCGCTATCTCTCTGGACAGGAACTCTGCCTTCTTACTAGAGATTGCGGATTGATAGGCCAAATAATGGTCCATCAAACTAAGCCTGTCATCATCAAGACCAGACCTTCGCCAACGCCTCTCCAGCCTTCATCCAACCCTCCTCAACTCCCTCATGGTCTCATCAAACCAAGGAGACCTGGGGCGAGGAGTAAGAGGACGAACACGAACTGGTGCAATAGAATCCAGGGCCCCTGTCACTGCCTCATTATAAGCATGTACCAGGTCACCTGGATCTAAGCAATCTATCGGTAGGCTTAATAGGTCCAATACTGCCATCAGGTCATCTGGGGATACACCCCTCAAAGGGCGGTATTGGACCATCTCCAAAGGGGCAGATCTAACAGGGGCCGCCTCAAAACTGAACCTAATGGGGTGCTGGTCAGACCATCCAACCGGTTCCACCACCAAGTCGGATATCCCCATCCCCAGGAGGAACACCAGGTCCAATGAGTGTCCACCAACATGGGTCGAGGAGGAAACCACCTGTGTGAAGCCCAATGATATCATCAACTGGAGGAAGTCTTGACCAAATCGAGAGAGTTCATCGTTGACCCAAGCATTGATATCCCCCAGAACCAACCATCTGGGGGACCACGCCAGCGTCGACAATGAAGTCTGACTTCCTGCAGGAAAACATTCTCAGTCACCTGGTGGAAGGTATACAAGAGTATCCTGCACCCCACACCCGCCCAAAATACACTCAAAGGATCTGGTGACTCGCTGGTACCTCCACCAGGCCAGTTCTGACTTAAATATATGGCAACACCCCGCCTCGATCCTGCCTCGGGCGGTGTATCACAGTACCCAGCTGGAACTGCTGCGGCTAAAACTGGCCCAGCATTTTCATCCAGCCAAGTCTCGTTGATGCCGCATGAGTCAGATAAACCCGACAAGATCGGCTACAACAGCCGTCTTGTTTTTAATAGACCTGGCATTGCACCTTGCCCGGTAGGATAAACCTCCGATAATGACCGCCCTACCGGCTGATCCAAATCAGAACCTTGGGTATGGACACAAGACAGGGAGGACCCCTCTCCTGTGCCCATTTCCCCAGGCGTCTCCTTGACCCCACTATCCCAATCCACCCCTCCTTTCCATTCCCCGGCCGACCAGCCCTCCAGTCTCCCTCTCACAATCCCCAGAGCCCTACACTTTCTGTAGACTCCCGGTGACAAAGGGGACAGAGAAAGGACGGAGGGCCCTGTTTAGGAGGGGGAATAATACCGAATTCCTATTGTCATTCCAGCACATAATTCACACCACAATTAATAATAATAAACCCTACTCAACTTATATAAAATAAAATTAAAAATAAAACTTAAAATAAGACACTAAATAATCATAATATAATACAAAATCTATTGACCAATTCTAGTGCTGTCAAATTATCAAAACATATTGTATTTCTACCCCACCCACAGTACTCTCACCACTGCGGGGAGAGGAGCTTACCACCTAAAACCACAAAAAAAAAATGGCCCTTCACTTTAAAACCCATTCATCAGTACCCTCGTTTACCCAAAAAACAGAGTTCAAGGTCTTTTGTACAGTCACACTTCTGTGCTCTCACCACACAGTATGGCTCCAACATTAATCAGACTCCTCTCACGAGACTGATAATTGTAGATGAACTCAGTTATAATTAAATTTCCTGTTGGTCTCCCGTAGTCTCCCAATAGTTAAAACACAGTAATTACAACAGAAAGTAATTCAGGAATACTTCACCAAGTTCGAGTAATCCACACCAACTCCACACAGCTCTAGCTTCATTCAAAATATCCAGAACTCCCAGTAGCCGAGATCTTGGAAGCAGCAAACAAGCAGACAGCAGACAGCACAAACAACTCCTCCACCTCCACAAATTCCAGCCACAGGCTCCAGCTCACCCGACCCTCGCTATGATGAGGCAGGCAGAACCACCCTCCGATAGCACCCTGCCTCACCAGGAGCAAGCAACCCTACCACCCTCCGGAGGCAGGGAAAACCGCCCCCCCTGTCTGGACCAGGGAGCCAAACCTCCAAATTATGTGGACAAACTATCACTCCAATCTTCACTGCTGTTCTTCTGCCTTCCACTTCCTTGTTGAATGGTTCCACACACACAAAAAGCCGACAGCCTCTTTCCCACGGTCCGGCGAAAATTATATCCCCGAACAGAAACTGCAGTTCGATTGCTAGGTTCCAAGAAAAGGGAGAGCCACTACCAAGCCTCCAGGCTACAGGCCACCGACGTCTTCAAAAACGTCCAGGTAGACCGACACCCAGCACAGCACTCAAACAAGCTATCCACGATAAACCACCCGGGAAATCCACTCAGGTCAGTCTCTCCAAAACATCTCAAATTTTAAATGACAGAACGTTAATAGTCGCAATAATAAATGACTGCTAGCGACTATAATAATGAGCGGTACTGTAACTCAAAACAATAACATTATAATAAAATAAAATAAAATCGGGCCAAAGACCAAAGCTCATAAGACGGCAGCCCAGCGTGGCCGCCATCTTTCTCCAGATACCTCAGAACAATGGTCAAGGGCAGTGGTTCTGGACCTCAAATGGGCAGATTTTAGTTGACCGTGGAAACAGGTAAGGGAAAACATGATGAGTACAAATCAGATCAAGGTAGTAGAGGAAAAGTGGAGAAAGATCTAAGGGGCAACTCTAAAGACAACTGACTTGCATGCAAAAAAGTTCATGAAAATAAACACAAAAGGCCAATCTGGTCCTCAAAGGAAGCAAGGGAGGCTGTGAAGGTGCAAAAAATGGGCCTTCCCAAGGTATGAGGGGAACAAGGGGAGGAGGGAAAATGGGAGGAGTACCAGACCAGGCTAACAGCGGCGATGGTGGCAGTCAGGCGCACAGAACCAGACATGGAACCGAGGACTGCAAAAGGTGTGAAGGGAGGAAAAAAGAATTCTTTAGCTATTTTCAAGAAAAAACGAAAGCTAGGGAAAGGACTGTCAGGCTAGCTGAGGGGGAAAGAGTAGTAGAGGACAACGAGCAGAAGGCCAGTGTCCTAAACAATCAGTTCTGCTCAGTATTCACAGTTTTGGGGGGGGGGGTTAGGAGGTGGGTAAGGGTAGTGATCACAGCTGAAAGGGTGAAAAAAAACAACTGGAGGCCCTCAAGATGGATAACGTGCTAGACCCATATGGCCTGCACCCAAAAGTATTCAGAGAACTGGTTTCAGAACTGGCAGAACCCTTCACCCAGCTGTTTAATGACTCACTGGAGTCTGAGGTACTGCCAGAGGACTGGAGGTCTGCGGATATGATCCCAGTCTAGGGGAAGGGGGGGCAGGGAGGACCCAGGTAACTACAGGCCGGTCAGATTTACCTCAATTGAAGGTAAGCCAATGAAGACCATAGTTAAGCAAAGTTTGGTGGTCTGTTTAGAGGACAACAAGCTGCACGACAAGAAGTATGGGCTTGTGTCAGGGAGGTCATGCCAGACCAACAGGATCCTTTTTCTGACTGGGTCACTAGTGTGGTAGATAAAGGGCAGGCAGTAGATTTGCCCTGCTTTGACTTCAGCAAAGACTTTAATTCGGTGCCACACAGGAGGTTGCTGAAATAAGCTGGAGGATTTAAGAGCAGAGAAGGATTTAGTCAGGCAGGTGGGGAACTGGCTGGGGGAAGGGAGGCAACAGAGGGTGGTAGTACATAGGGTCAAATCTAGGGATAGGTGGAGGTCAAAAGTGGGAGGCCACACGGTTTGATCCTGGGACCTGTCCTATTCGGTATGTTCATTAGTGACACAGGGGAAGGTATCCAGGGTATGATGCATCTCCTTGCTGACGACACAAGGCTATGCAGCAGGGTAACAGTGAGGTAGGGATGAAGGAACTTCAGAAGGACCTAACAAAGTGGGAAAGATGGTCAAAGATCTGGCAGTTGAGATTCAATATCAAGAAGTGCAAGGTGATGCACTTAGGGAAAAGGAACCCATGCACAGAGTATTGGAAGAGAGGGGGTCAGGCTTCCCACTACAACAGAGGAGAGGGATCTGGGTATCATCACCAGTGACTCCCCTCAGGCAAACCAGCCACTGCAATAAAGCATACAGTAAAGGCATTGTGGATGCTGGGGTGTAATGGACGGAGTTTTGATAGCACAAGAAATGGAGTGATACTGCCACTACAGATCTCTGGTGAAGCCTCACTTGGAATACTGTGTCTAGTTCGGTAACCTTCACCTGAGAAAGGACACAAAAAGGCTGAAGTCAGTATAAAGGAGGGTCACCAAAATGATCCAGGCCAACAAAGCAGATCCCATAAGGAACGGCAGGTGGCCTTGAACCTGAACTCGCTGGAGCCCAGAAGTTTGGGGGGGGGGGCATAATAGAGAAGTGTAATTTTCTGAGGTGTAGAAACAGAATGAAAAGTGAAGATCCATTTGTTAGAAATAGGGACACAGTTACAAGAGGACACAATTGGAAGTTAGTCGGGGTAAATTCTGGAGGGATGTAACGGAAGTTCTACTTTACTCACAGGGTGGTGGAGCCGTGGAACAGACTACCTGCACAAGTGGTGGGAACAGATACCTTAAATGGATTAAACACATCTGGGACAGAGAAAGAGTGCCTACAGTCCCACTGTGGGGAATTGGGGGGGAAGGGGACAACCCCCCAGGACACAAGGTTCAGGGCTGTGGTAGTATAATATGGACAGATTCGATGGTGCAACAGTCTCTTCATGCTGACAGATTCTATGTACATATTCTATGTTCTATTTTACCAGAAGCGTGTTCAGTGCCATCTTCCCTCTGCTACCCAGGAGCACCAAGGGGCGTGAGGGACTGCTGCCATCGGGACCCTATCCCCCAACAACTGTCACCTATGCCTACCTTACAAAGCCTGGGAGTTCTATGGAACTAAGTAGGCACCTCCACAGACTCTCCTAACCAATGAGTGCCTGGGGCACTCCCAAAGGGTGTGGCTGCCAAGACTTTTCACTGTTGGCATTCTTCTCTGCTAGAAGCACATTCAACGCCATATTCCCTCTGCCATCCAGAAGCACCAAGAGGTCATGAGCGACTGCTGCTGTTGGGACCCCCTCCCCAACGACTGTCACCTCTGCCTGCCCTGCAAGGACTGGGAGGTCTCATGAATGGAACTGTCACCTCCAAAGCCTCTCCTTCCAAATCAGTGGCTATGGCACTCCTGAGATGCGTGGCCTCCTTCTTCAAAGGGCCAATTTTTACTAGCGGGCCTCTGTGCTGTGGGCTGAAGCACAAGGGCAGGAGCATAAGGGTATCACACTGTTGGTGTCAGCTGGGGAATCAGCTCGTGACTGGCCACACTGCTCCAACAGTGTGCACTTGACCCTGCCTTGTTTAAACGCTAAGTAAAGTACAGTTACATAAGGACTTACCGTAACAGTAGATCTTCGAGAGAATCTCTTGCAACAGGTTTCATACTGGTTCCGGCAACTCTTTCTCTAGTAGTACCGACGTGGGAATGCCCCCTGCCCACGTTGGCTCCACCCCCAATGTTGCCCTACATAAGGGAGGAGTTCCCAACGTGCTCCAGTTCTTGAATGCCCCCACCCCGTCAGGCAAGAAAACGACAGGCATGTTAGGAACTGACTGTCAACGGACAACCCGTCAAAGACGAAAAAATACCGGCCTCAATAGGGCCTGATCCCTGGGGGAAGGAGGGCGGGAAATATACCTGCTGCAAGAGCTTCTCTCGAAGATCGACTGTTACAGTAAGTCCTTACGTAACTGTACTATCTTACTTTGAGAAGAAGCTCTTGCAGCAGGTTTCACATTGAGGACTGAGTCCCAAGCAGTAAAAACTTAGAACAACCCCTGGGAGGGGGGAAAACAGCTGGAAAAGGACAGAAAGAGAAGGGAAGATCCCTCGGGAAACCAGACCTTGCAGGACCGCGAGGCCAAACCCTGCTCTGCATCTGGAAATGTTGTCGAGGCTACAGTGCCTGATGAAGGTATGGACAGAACTCCAGGTAGCGGCAGCACAGATATCTGCCATCAGTACCCTCTTCAGCGCTGCAAAGGAAGTAGCAATAGCCCTGGTAGAGTGAGTTTTAATCAGCCCCGATGTCGACCTATTATGTTTCTAATAATAGTAGGCGATGCAGTGAACCAACCAGCGCGAAAACATCTGTTTGGTGACCGGGCGACCTACAGACCGTTGGGCAAAGGACACAAAGAGCTGATCAGACTTCCTGTCTGCCTTGGTTCTATCTAGGTAACATCTGAGAGCCCTGTGAATGTCCAAGGAGTGAAGCAGGGCCTCTCCCCCATTGAAATGCTCTGGGTAATAGACCGGGAGCTGAACTGACTGATTCAAAGTGAGCTCCGAAACCACTTTCGATAAGAACTTCGGATTGGTGTGGAGATCAACCCTGTCCTTGTGGAAGACAAGGTAGGGTTCTTTACACATGAGTGCTTGAAGTTTTGAAATGCACCTTGCTGAAGTAATAGCTACCAAAAGCAGAGTTTTCCAGGAAAGGAAACAGAGCTCTGACTTCATAGCCAGCTCGAACGGGGGAAGAGAAAGCTTCTCCAGGAGAAATGAGATCCCAAGGAGGAACAGGGTCCCTGATGGAAGGTCTGATGTGAAGAGTACTGTGCAAAAAATCACTGGAAACCTCCATCTGAGCCAACGTCTTACCCGACACAGATAAATGGTAAGCGGAGATGGTGGCCAGGTGTACCTTGATGGAAGAATAGCTGAGGCCTTTCTCGTAAAGAGAAAGCAAGTATTCTACGACAGTATTAACTGGACAGACCAATGGATCCACACGCTTGGCTGTGGCCCAAATGCAAAAGTGTTTCCACTTCATAGCGTAAGCAGCCCTGGTGGCAGGTTTCCATGCCTCAACCAACTCCTGAGCGACCTGATCAGACACCCTGAAACGGACCTTAGCTATGTCCTGAGGAGCCAGGCATGTAGGTGAAGAGAACTTAGGTTCGGGTGCAACAGGGAGCCCCTGTCCTGCGACAGTAGGTGTGAGGAGAGAGGAAGAGGCACTGACGACTCTGCCACTAGACGCCTTTAGTAAGGGAAACCAAATTTGACGAGGCCATAGCGGAGATATCAAGATAAATGGTGGAAAGTTCTGACTGAGCCTTGAGAAGGACCTTCTGAAGGAGGGGAACGGGGCAGAAGGCATACAGGAACTTCCCACTCCAACAGAGAGACAACGTGTCTTGCCAAAAAGCTCCAGGCTCTGGACCTAGCGAGCAAAAATTGGGCAGTTTTCCATTGGATTGTGACACGAAAAGGTCCACCTCAGGCATCCCCCATAGATGGAAGATGAGATCTGCAACCTCTTGAAGCAATTCCCATTCATGGGATTGTGATTTTTGTCCTGCTGAGCGTGTCGGCTTGCACGTTTTGGAGCCCGGGAACATGCACTGCTGTCAGAAACAGACGATGCTGCAGGGCCCAATGCAAAACCCAAATGGCTTCCCTGCAAAGGGGATAGGAATGTGTACCGCCCTGTTTGTTGATGTAGGACATCACTGAAGTGTTGTCTGTCTGTACCAAGAGATGGCCCGGTGCTATGACCGAGGCCAGGGCTTGTAATGCGTAAAGCACTGCTCTAATTTCCAGGACACTGATGTTCAGGTTCGCTTCCGAGGGAGACCAGGAACCCTGGGTACGATGATTCCCCAAGTGTGCACCCCATCCCTGGGACAAGGCGTCCATGGCCAGAGACTGGGACGGTGCCCCGGATTGGAAGGGGATGCTTCCCAGCAGATTTTCGGATGACATCCACCAGCGAAGCTTTCAGCGGACTGGCTCCAATATTCTGATCAAAGCGTCCAGGCTGTCTAAAGTTTGATCCCACTGGACTCTCAGAGACCACTGAATGGTCTTCATGCGCAGACGCGCCATGGGGACTGAGGACTATCATGGGTATGTGGCCCAACAGCCTGAGGAGGAGCCGAGCCGCACCTTGAGGCTGACAAGATCTGGGACATGATGATCTGAATGCGATCCACTCTGTCAGAGGGAAGAAAAACCTTCCCGAGAGTGATGCCCAGAAGAGCTCTGATGAACTGGAGAATCTGAGTAGGGGACAGATGAGACTTGTTCCTGTTGATGGTGATTCCGAGACTCTGGAAAAGTGAGATGGAATCCCTGATAGTTTCCGACAGGCAAGACCTGGAGGGGGCCAGGAGGAGCCAGTTGTCCAGGTAAGGAAACACGAAGTGGCCCCGTCTTCGAAGCGCTCTGGCCACGACCGCCAGGCACTTGGTGAAGACCCTGGGGCCGAGGAAAGACCGAAGGGGAGGACTCAAAACTGATAGTCCTCGTCTTCTAACCTGAACCTTAGGAATCTTCGATGGCTTCTGGCGATAGGAATATGCAGGTAAGTGTCCTGCATGTCCAGAGATGCCAGCCAATCTCCTGCCGATATGAGAGAGAGGAGAGTAGGAAGAGAAACTATCCTGAATCTCTTGTAGGAGACACATAGGTTTAGATCACTGAGGTCCAGAATGGGTCTGAGATCCCAGGACTTCTTCGGAACAAGGAAGAAGTGGGAAAAGAACCCTTTCCCTGATTCGGCCAGTAAAACCGGCTCGATGGCCCTTTTGTCCAGCAGGGAAGAAATCTCCCGCCAGACCAGAGCTCCGTGCTTCCTTGGGTATCAGGATGGGGGCGGTGGTCTGTACGGTGGAATGGATTCAAACTCTATGGAGTGCCTGAACTCCACGAGTTCCAGCACCCACTGGTTGGAGGTCACCTGACCCCACGCGTCTGCATAAAGGGAAAAGCGGCCTCCGACTGGCTCCTCTGGTTGGGAGACCAGAGAAGGGGGGTCGCCTGGATAGTCAAGCATTTGGAAGGAGAGGGAGGGCAGCAGCGACTACTTTAGGTGGTCTAGAGGCAGAAGCCGCATTGCATCTGGCTCCACCTCTACAACCAAAGCCTCCTCGCTGTACGTGCTGCTGAAAACGGGGTTGCTGTGGCTGATGTCCCCACGGCCATGAAAACAAGACTTGCAAGTTCGCCCCTGTTTCGGGTGGTACATGGACTGCACAGAACGGATGGCCTTTCTGGAGTCCTGCAGCCTGGTGATGATCCACTCTGTGCCCTCACCAAAGAGCACAGGAGCCTTTAAAGGGAGCATCCAGAAGGTTGGTTTGGATGCCTGGATCGAACCCAGAAACCCGAAGCCACGCATGGCATCAGAGGCAAATGCCAGTGGTGGCCACCCTGGAGGAGGTGCCTGCAGAGTGGTAAGCAGACTGCAGAACGTGGGCACACACATCTGAGCCGGTCTGCAACAGCCTGGCAAGCACTTTCCGCTGAGGACAATCGGGCATGCTCTGCACCATGTCCAATCCTTGTTCCCAAAGGGTATTCTGGAATTGGACCATATGCGTCAGGAAGTTGAGACTCCTGATGCTGCAGGTCGCAGCCGAGTACACCTTACAGCCCATGGAATCCAGCTGCTTTGACTCCCTGTCAGGCGGCTGGGTGCTCAGATGTTTGGGCCTCTGCGAACAATCATGAACCGCCAAAATCACGACAGAGTCCGCAACAGGTGGTTCGGCCAGAAAGGGGTGGTCCGCAGGCACCCGGTAGAGCCTTCTTTGGCACGGTACAGGAGGAATGAGGATGCTTCCAGGTTGCCCGGGTGACAACCTCAAAGGCGTCAACCATGGGAGGGATGACCACCGGCATTGGGTCTTTTTGGCAGAGGTATTTAGCCAGCCGTAGTCACTCGGATCCAGGGCCTCAGTGTCCAACCCATGTTGGCCTGGATATGCCTCATCACCTCCAGGAAGCTGGGATCATCTGGAGAGGATTTAGGTAGACCCTCCGTGTCCCCAAGGTCTGGCTCTGAGTAGGCGTTGGAGGAAGAAGAATCCGAGTCCACACAGGAGTCCGGAGAGGAAGAGGGGATGGGGCTATGCCTCTTCCTTTTGTGCCTCTTGTCCGGAGGAGAGGGAGAGCGGGAGGAGCTACTGGACCTATCCCTCCTCCCTCCTAGAGTTCACTGTGCGTTTTTTAGGAAGGGGCACCTCATCCGCCCCCCAACCCCCTCGGTTCAACTAGGGTCTGGAACCGGCACTGAGTGGGTGGAGGCGCACCTCAGCAGATCTTTTAACTGTATCCCACCAGTGGGTGAAGAGCTCTTTCACCTGAGAGAGATGTAATCTGGGGGTTTCAGGTGTAGGTGGAGGAGCATCTTAGCCCGCACCGGCGTCGGCCCCGCCATCCGGCGGGACCGGCGATGGGTCCATACCCTTACCAACCAGCGTCGGTCTAAGGAGGGACGTCGGAGCGGCATCAGCACCACCGTTGCCAGGGTCCGGTGTTGGTCAGGCCGGTGGCCGCAGAGAAGGGGTATCGGAGCTGACGTCAGGTATAGCTGAATGGACCGCCGTTGGATGGACCACAACCGGCAGAGGAAGAACCGTCGCTGGGACCGGGGCCGAGGGAGTCATGGGCGGACAAGGGTCCGACGTATGCTTCTCCTTGTGGGCCGACGAATGTCCTTCAGTGGCATGAGCCTTGTGACGGTCGGCCTTATAGCTGGCAGACTTCTCGACCGAATGCCAGTCAGTAGCTGGGGGTTGGCGTCAGTCGGAGTTCCGCGATTTGGGAGGCAAGGAGGAGGCTCTGCCACCCAAAGACCCGGAGGCCTTGCTCAACTCCCAGGTGTCGGCCTTCAAAGAAGAGGCTAAGTGGGAGGAGACCTTACCTTCGCCCTTCGATTTCTCGGTGGGCTGAGAAACTTTCAGCGGTTGAAGAGAAGCAGGCCTGGAGACAGCAGAAGAAGGCTTTAGGGCCGTGAGGTAGGAGTCGTGTCCCGACGACCCGGACTTCGATCCCGAACACTGGAGACCGGTGTTTTGAGTGAGACCTTCCCCTGTCTTGCTCCCGATGCTTGTGGGCTGCAGGAGGATCAGATTCTCCCGAGGAGGAGGCCCGTTCCATAGCAGCTAATTTCGTCTCAGTGATGAAGGCCGCAAGAGACTTTTGGTGCCTGATTCGCATCCGCAAGTTAAAGGCCTGGCAGTGAGGGCAGGCGTCGGTGTTGTGGCCAGGCCCCAGACAATAAAGGCAAGCCAAGTGACCGTCCTCAGCGGGAATTTGTCACCCACAAGCGCACTTGTTAGGATGTGATGACACAAAAGCTAAAACAGTACTGAAAAAACACGAAGTCCGGTGGAGAAAGAGTGATCGGTACTAAGCCGAAGCCAAGTGAACTAACCCTGACCGTGCAGCAAGAAAGAACTGGAGCACGTGGGGAACTCCTCCCTTATGTAGGGTGACGTCAGGGGTGCAGCCAACGTTGGCGGGGGGCATTCCCACATCGTTACTACTAGAGAAAAAGTTGCCGGAACCGCCGCCAGGTGGCGCCAGTCCTTAATGTGAAACCTGCTGCAAGAGCTTCTCCTCCAAGTAAGATCTTATGATAAGCCCTATGTTGCTTCTGCTGCAACATTCCATAATAAACTGTTGTTGAATGGTGTCCTGGCTGTGTAACTTACCGACTGCTATTCTTAGGTTGCTGTGCTGTTTAAGACAACGCCGTTTTGTGCTGTGGTAATGTTATCAACCCTGCTGCTCTCCTAAAATCAGATGCTGTTTACTCTGCAGTTGCTTAGTGGTCTCCCTACCTAGACTAAATTGTTAAACTCCTGTTGCTACAGTGTAGGATATCCTAACTAGCCCCCTTTTAGGTACCACTTAAGTTCCTGCTTTAAGGTATGGTTTAACAGTTGCAGTCTCCCTATCTGGGTGGTACCTAATGTTTTGTGCTACCACCTGATTACTCCAGCAGCCTCCCTATCTAGGTGGTACCTAATGTTTTGTGCTACCACCTGATTACTCCAGCAGCCTCCTTATCTGGGTGCGGTTCTAACAGTGTTGCAGTTGTTTTGCCTGGGTCACTTACTCTAATCACCCTACTCTACTGTGCAACTGCTCTGGTAAACCTGCTCCTCTTGTTAAGTTGTGTGACAGTTTTAAGTTTATCCTTATAGTCAGGAAGAGAGACTCACTCGCTAAACACCTTTCTTTTAAATGGTTCCAAAGTTTATTCCATATCCAACAACAAACAGGTGGTTCTCGGCATACAGGATGCAGAGAACTACTTATTTTGAGTAGCAGGAAATAAAATCCCTTAAGGAACAAAACAGGGAAGTGCCACAAAGACGAAGTATGAAAAACAAACAGTTGTAGCCATACTATTATTATCAAAGGACAATGCTATGTATCATATAGCTTTCTGAAAATAGCCAACAGAAACAGTGCAAGCCTTGAAGAGCTATGGCTCGAAACCTTAGCAGTACAGGCCCTGTTGTTGGATATAGAATAAACTTTCAAATCATTTGAAAGAAAAAATCTTTGGTGACAGAGTATCGTTTCCAAACTACAAGGATTGTACAAAGGGTCTTGTCGGAACAGACTGCGCCTTGTGTTTCTTATTTTTTAAAGGGTTGCCACACCAAAGTTTGTATAATAGTTTTTGGCTCATGTCAGGCGGCCTGGTTAAGTATTCCTACCCCCTCAGTATGTACTCCATATCCCTCTGCCTACAGCCCTGCCATGCCTTTACCTTCTCTCCAGTCACTCCAATCCCTTACATGTAACCTGACTGCAAAAATGTAAACTCGTCCTGCCCCTAGGTCACTACCTTGCTGCAAGCCTTACTGCTTGCCTTCTGCCAAGAGGTGGGTTCATTTCTTATTTCCAGTATGGCTTGCGCCTCTGCATCTGTGATTTAGAACCAAATCTGCATGCTACGTACACAGCTTTCACAGTCCCTCCTTGCTGGCTAAATTGCAAAGACCTTAATATTGCCCACATAAATATTTGTAGTCCTTTTGCTAACGTGTCTGAGTTCATGGCTTGGGTAAATTGTAATCAGCCTGACATTCTTGGCATTACCAAGACCTGGCTTAAACCTATGGTTGATAGTGTGGCATATTCACTCCCTAACCATAATCTCATCAGGCTAGCACATCCTGGCTCTAAGCGTCGGGGTGGTCTCTTTATATACTAAAAGGCTCACTTAAATATTTCCCTGGCCCAATCCAACACCTCACCTTTGGTGTCTACTGACTTCATGCACATTGTGCTGCCTTCTCCTAGGAAACACTAAGAAAATACATTTGTTATATGCTTACACTCTCCCCACATGTGGCCTCAACGGCATCTCCTAACTGACTGCATAAAGGACTCGGTTCAAATGAATTTCTGATTATGGGAGACTTGAACCTTAACTGGCAGGGATCTAATTCCAAGCAATTCGAATCACTGATCAGGCCCAAACCTTACCTAGCTGCTGATCTCCACCCCCACAAAGCTTTCCATCTGGGCTGGACCCCAACCCCTAATTGATCGATTCCTGACTAAACGAGCAGGCATACTTGCTCAGTCTGGGACACTCCCTGATGTAATAAACAGACTAGTTTCTCTATCTACTGTATTTAGAAACATAAACTACCCAAGTATTGTACCACCTAAAATTATCCTTCTTAGAGACTACTCCGAGTCTGACTCGGGCTGCTTCCAGCAGCGGCTCTAGCCACAAATGGTTACCAGGGCACAGTCTGGGCACAACAAATGGTAGCCAGAGCACTGATATATTGTTACTGTGGTGGAAGCTCTGCACCATATGGGGCACAGCATTTTGTTACCGGGGCACGTGCCCTGGCGGGCCCTGGTGTAGAGCCACCACTGGCTGCTTCCTGTCTGACTTAGACCTTACTCATTGGTTCCCTGTACTAACATCCTCCTGTGCCTCTGATGCCCTCTCTGCCTTCACCTAGACCTTTGCAACATTACAAGAGGTTCATGTCCCTTTCACTTTTTCATAAGGAGGATGGTTAGGATGTTTGAAAATGACTTCTTTCTTCAGGTTAAGGGAATAGCAATGAGAGCTTCGTTCGCCCCAGTTATGCTAATCTATATCTTATGCAATGGGAAAAGAAATTTGTTGTCTCAGATAAAAATCCATTTGGTACCCAGTTAGCTTTCTATATTCGTTTTATAGACTATATATTTATCATTTGGAAGGTGTCTTCATCATCTTTTGATGACTTTGTACAGCATATGGAAGGTACGAATTCCAGCTTACGGTTTTCTAAACAGACAGGATTGGCACAGATTGACTTTCTAGATTCATGTATTTTTAAAAATGGAGAAAGAGGGTTGGACACTAAGCTGTTTATTAAATCTACAGCTAGAAATTCTTTGTTACAGTACGATAGTTGCCATCCTAGGCACATAGTCCAGAATATTCCGAAAGGACAGATGATGCACCTTAAGAGAAACACCTCCTCCCCGGTACAGTTTGAGAGCGATGCTAGACACCTGAACAGAAATCTGAAAATAGAGGTTATAATAGATCTGATCTGTTAAAAATAAAAGAAGACGTAAGACAGATGGATAGAGTTAGGTTATTAAATAAGGATTTTACTGTTGCTAATTCTGACGATACACCAGTGTTAAATTTTATTACAGAATGCATACCATACAGTGCTCGGATCGGGGGAAATTTTGAGAAAACACTGGGATTTATTAAAATTGGAACCGAAACTGGATATAGAGAAAGTTGGACCCCCCCCCCGGATGATTTATAAGAAGGGTCAGAATTTGGCGGATCTTGTGACTATGAGCCATTTTCAAGCACAACCGAATACTGGCAAATGAACTTTACCAGGTGGGATGTTTTCATGTGGAAACTATTCATTCTGTACCCACATACAGCAGGGATCTGTGTTCCAACATCCAGTGACTGGTAAAAAATATGTCAATAGAGATTTTATAAATTGCTCCTCGACTAATGTTGTGTATATAGCTGTTTGCAGTCGTAATGATTTTTATATTGCCAAAACTAAAAGGAATTTTAAGAATCGAATTGCTGAACACCTTAGGAGTATCTCTAATTGTAATGTAAATAATGCCTTAGCTGTACATGTTATGAATAAAGGCACAGGACATTATTTCAGGTTTCAGGGACTACAAAAAATGTTTACCAGTATTCGGTGGGGAGATTTGGACAATAAATTATTGCAGATGGAAAGTAAATGGCAATGTCTTCTGGCAGCCCATAAGGAAAAGGGTCTAACTGTAGCCTTTAGAATCGTTTCATTTTTGAAAGAAAGATAGAAGTCATTATTGATCCTTTAGAATTGTGTGTATGTTTGGTTTCTTGTGTAGTCAGAGCTTTTTTGTCATAATTGTGTGCATTTATATGTATCTTCTGTATAATGTGGGTGATGAACTACTGCATTTGCACTGGAATGGGGAAAGTAATATTGTAGTAGATCAATTGTTACGTCCTTTAATTGACATTTTTTATTGAGGGCTGGTCTTTAAAGTTGCTACCCCTATAAAATAAGGTTACCTGTATTTGAAACTCATGCATTGATAAAGCTGCCTGCTGACATGAAACGTATCGCAGGGTAAGCAGCAGAGGGTGCTGCTATTTGCTTTCTGACCTGCTTTGAGCTGTTTTATGTTTAATAAAAAGCTTTTTTTATCATGACCTAACTTAGAGGTCATCTTTTTTCTGCTTGGTGAGTGGCCTGACTTAGTAGTTTGTACCTATGTACTGTACCACCCACAATCATCCTTCTTAGAGACTACTCTGAGTCTGACTCGGGCTGCTTCCTGTCTGAATTAGCCCATACTCATTGATTCCCTATGCTAACATCCTCCTGTGCCTCTGATGCCCTCTCTGCCTTCACCCAGACCTTTGCAACATTACAAGAGGTTCATGTCCCTTTCACTCTTTCATAAGGAGGATGTTTAGGGCACTGTCACCAAGTGACTTCATTGTTATGCGGTCACCCAAAACATTGGGATATTTGCCGCACTGCTTTGCATCAATCAATGATTTGCATATACAGTTCATGATACTTTGCATTATGAGGGTATGTGTAATTTTGTATTTTTTTGAAACTTGGCTTCCCGGCCAATGCCCTTTGGGGTATCCCTTGCTTCAGTCCTTGTGCACTAAGGTTCTTTGTCTTTTAGCTTGTTTTTTGTTTTTATTGAGCTCACCACAACCCAAACCTGACAGACCAACTTAGGGTAGCTGGTTCATTCCACTGGGGGTGTCATACAGACGAGGCACACTGATGAATCCTGGTAGGATGAAACACGTGTCTGTGTCTTCTGTTGGTACCCTTTGCAGTCTGTGAGAGAGACCTTTAGGCATCATGCATTCCTGCTTAAAGTTGAAGCAGCACACTATTTTGTAGTGATTTACATATACAACCCATGATGCTTTGCATTATGGGGGTATGTGTGATTTTTTTTAATTTCTTTGTATCAATGCTGCACTTTAACTTAACAAAATAAATGGCCCGGTATCACAGTCTACTTATCTTCAAGGTTATTTAGTGGTGTGCATATGCACAATGTTTTGTTTTCTGTACTTCACAGCGGTATCCATCAGCGGCCTTTAGTGTTATGCTGGCAAAGCCTCCCAAGCCTTGGCTGACCTCCATGAATACAGAAGTCTACAGAACAACTGTAAGAACAGGTTACTCACCTGTAACAGTAGTTCTAGGAGTGGTGTATGTTGTTCATCCACACTTCTTGGCATGTCCCTTTCCCCTTTAAATCTTGCCAGAAGTCTTTCAGCTGGCTCCTCCCACCCACTCGGGTGGTATATACCTCGACTCCGCCCCATGATGCCAAATCTTAGCCCGCTGGAAGCCAGTTTGTGTCGTCCGCAGTCGGGAGGTTATGGGTCCTATAGGATGAACAACACATACCACTCCTAGAACTACTGTTACAGGTGAGTAACCTGTTCTTTCTAGGAGCGTGGATATGTTGTTCTATCCACACTTTGGCACACTCCTAGCAGTTCTCCGGGAGGAGGGAAGCAAGGCGCACACCCCTACTTAGGGAACAGAGATTGGAGAACCGAGGCCCCAAAACCAGCATCCCAGTGTGACTTAAAGTCGATGTGGTAGTGGGTAATGAAGGTGTTTGCTGGCTTCCAGGTAGCAGCCCGGCAGATTTCCTGGATAGATATATCCCTGGAAGCAGCCACCGATGCAGTAGAATCATAGGTAGAATGAGCTCTTATCCCTCTGGGAGGCTCCTTGCCCGCCAACTCATAGCACAGGCCTATGCATGATGTAATCCATCTTACTATGGTCCGTTTGGCTGCAGGTCTGCCAGAAGCGGCTTCAGCATAGGCGACAAACAGCTGGCGAACCTCTCCACGAATTTCTGCCATCCTCTCCTTATAACAGGAGACAGCACATCTCAGGTCCAGAGTATGGAGCCTGTATTTGGTGTCCGAGGTGTAAATAGGGTAGTATACCAGCAGAGTCAACACCTGGTTAAGGTGAAACTCGGACATCACTTTCGGAAGGAATTTCGGGTGGGGGCGCAGGACAACTCTGTCCTTGTGGAAGATCAGATAAGGGGAGTCCACCGAAAGTGCCTGGAGCTCCCCTGTCCTTCTGGCTGACATGACAGCCACCAGGAAGGCTGTCTTCCACGACAAGTGTGACAACGCATACTTATGCATGGATTCGAATGGCTTGCCCATGAGCTTGGCCAGTACCAGCAGTAGATCCCATGGAGGTGGAGGTTCACGCACTGGAGGGGATATGTGATCCAGGCCTTTGAAAAAGCGCCCGACCACTGTCTCCTGCACCAACGCCGGCTGACCGGCCCACGCCTGGTAAGCAGAGATGGCTGCCGGGTGCACCCTGAGGGTTGATGACCATAGACCCCTTTTGGAGAGAGACCAAAGTTAGTCAAGAATGTTAGCCATAGAACAGGATAAGGGGTCCAGACCCTTACCCTGACACCAAATGGAAAACCTTTTCCATTTGAAGACATAACATTTCCTGGTCGATTCCTTTTGAGATGCCTCCACCACGGTGTAGATATCTTCAGAAAGACCCAAAGCCTGGAACTCCAGCCACTCAGGTACCAGGCTGTGAGGTGCAAGGACTGAAGGTCCGGATAGAAGACCTTCCCCTAGTTCAGAGATATCAGGTCCAGGCATGTACAATGCCGCTCCAGGGGCCTGCAGCTGAGGCTGAGGAGATCTGAATACCAGAACTGGCACGGCCACTCTGGGGCTACCAGAATCACCTTCGCCTTGTCCCTCCTTACCTTGAGTAACACCTTGTGGATCAAGTGAAATGGAGGGAAGGTGTATAGGAGGCCTGGGGTCCACAGCCTCAAGAAAGCATCCTCCTGCAGCGAGCCCTGCTGAGGGGGGGCGGGCATGAAACAGCATCAGCTTGGTGTTTTCCCTGGAGGCAAACAGGTTCACCATCGGTTTTCCCCAACAGGAGAACAGACTGTAAGCTACCTCTGGATGGACAGACCACTCGTGGGATGTCTGGCATATGCAGCTGAGGGCATCCGCCAGCTGGTTCGAGATCCCTGCCACAAGGATGGCTAGGACGTTCGCCTCCAACCGGCTCACGAGGGTCCAGATGTGGAGCGACTCCTTGCACAGCAGATGAGACTGCATGCCGCACTGTTTGTTGTGGTAGTACATGGTCATGGTATTGTCCGTCTAGACTTGAACCACTTGACTGAGGAGCGACAGCTGACAGTGCCAGTCTGACTGCTCTGGGCTCCAACAGGTTGATGTGGCATCAGGACTCCTCGGGGGTCCAGAACCCATGGGCCCTGTTATCCCCATGTGGGCTCCCCAGCCCATAAGAGAGGCAGCGGTCATGAGAACGACTGTCGGCTCGGGGCAGACAAACAGGATCCCTTCCTACAACCGGTCTGGGACGGTCCACCACTGGAGAGTGTCCCACATCTTCTGAGTTACAGTGATCAGCTGGTCGAAATGACCAAGTCGCTGAGTCCACTGGGCGGCCAGCTCCCATTGGAGGGGACGCATGTGCAACCGGGCCCATCGGACCACTGAGGTGCAAACCGCCATGTAACCCAAAAGGCACAGAAAGTCCTGGGCAGGGCGCAAGTGCCTAACCAGAAATGATTGGGCAAAGGAGGAAAGAACCTCTACTCTGTCTGTTAGGGGGGTCGATCCCAGTCCTTTCACAGAAGAAAGGGTTCTGCAAGAACTAAAACTGAAGGTGGACAAAGCAATGGGTCCTGATGGAATTCACCCCAGAATTCTAAAAGAATTAAGGAAGGAACTAGTGAAACCACTGGCTACTCTTTTTAATAAATCATGAGAGGATGGTGTGGTACCTGAGGACTGGAGGAAGGCGGATGTGATTCCTCTTCACAAAAGTGGGACCAAGACAGAGGCAGGAAACTACAGACCTGTCAGTCTGACCTCTGTGGTAGGAAAAGTGATGGAGTCACTCTGAAGGAAAGAATAGTTGAGTATCTAGAGGCCAGTGGAGAACAGGACCCAAGGCAGCATGGGTTCACAGCGGGAAGGTCATGTCAGACGAATCTAATAGATTTCTTTGACTGGGCGACCAAAGAAGTAGACCAGGGAGGGGCTGTGGACATGGCCTACCTAGACTTTAGCAAGGCATTTGACACAGTCCCACACAAAAGATTAATAGTCAAATTAACCAGCCTGGGAGTGAGTCCCAGGGTGGTAGCCTGGGTAAAACATTGGTTGCACAACAGGACACAGAAGGTAATTGTAAATGGAGTCCACTCTGAAGAAAGAGGGGTTACTAGTGGGGTACCGCAGGGTTCAGTATTGGGTCCAGTCCTTTTAATGTCTCTATCAGTGACATTGCAGAGGGACTGGAAGGAAAGTATGCCTTTATGCAGATGATACAAAGATCTGCAACAGGGTTGATACACAAGGAGGCGTGGAAAGGATGAAAAGGGACTTGATGAGTTTGAAGGAATGGTCGAAGTACAGAACAGGATTCAATGCAAAAGTAAAATAATGCACCTGGGAAACAAGAACCCAGGGAAGAATACACAATGGGTGGGGAGGTAGTAACAAAAAAAAAAGGAAAGGGACCTGGGGGTAATCATATCAGATGACCTTAAGGTTAGCAAGCAATGTGGAGAAGGCAGTAGGAAGGGCTGGGGTATACTGGGATGTATAGGGAGAGGCATCAGCAGCAGAAAACAGGAGTTGTTATCCTCTCTGTACAGACAGTTGGTGAGACCCCATCTGGAGTACTGTGTCCAGTTCTGGAGACCCCATCTCCGCAAGGACATAGACAGGATAGAGGTAGTCCAGAGGAGGGAAATAAAATGGTGCAGGGTCTGCAAGAGAGCTTGATGAGGAGAAACTAAAGGAGCTAATATGTATACCCTTGAAGAAAGAAGGGAGAAGGGGGACATGATAGAAACTTTTAAGTACCCTTAGTGGAATCAACAAAGTCCAGGAGGGTAGCATCTTTCAGAAAAGAGACACGCAAGAACAAGGGAAACAATTTAAAGATAGAAGGAGGGTGGTTAGGGCAGTGAGGAAGTATTATTTCACAGAGAGGGTAGTGGATGCATGGAACAGTCTTCCTGAGGAGGTTGTAGGGTTTAAAATTGTGAGAGAATTCAAGAATGCATGGGACAGACATAAGGCATTTCTTGTGGGGGGGTAGGAAGAAATAGGCTGTTGGTTAACTAGGATCTGCGGCCTATCCTGTAGGTAGGGAAATGGGCAGACTAGATGGGCCAAGCAGTCTTTATCTGCCGTCAAAGTCTATGTTTCTATGTTTCTGTCCGCTGGGAGCCGAGCTCTGGCTTGACAAGAGTCAAGCTCTGCCCTGATGAAGCCCATCACCTGAGAAGGCACGAGTTCCAACTTGGCCTTGTTGATCAAGAGGCCGAGCTAGGCACAGGTCAGGAAAGCCAGATCCCTAGACCTCTCCACCTCCTGTTGGGTGGAACCTGCTAAGAGCCAATCGTCGAGGGTAGATTCTTACTCCCCAACACCGTAGATGGGCCACCACCACTGCAGTGCATCTGGTGAAGATCTGGGGGGCCGATGACAGGCTGAACAGCATGGCTCAGAACTCATACAGGGTCCCCTTGACCCTGAAACGGAGGAACCGCTGATGGGATGGACAGATTGGGACGTGAAAGAACGCATCCTGCAGATCCAGTGAACAGAACCACATTTTGCTCCAAGGATGGTATGATCTGGGACAGAGTGACCAACCGAAAGGTGCATGACCTGAGATACTGATTCAGGTCATGGAGATCTAGAATGGGGCGCCAGCTCCCCGTCCGCTTGGGCACCAGGAAGTACATGGAGACAAGGCCTGGGTCTGCAGATGGATCTGCCACTAGAGCTACTGCCTACTTCAGGAGGAGCTGAGCAACGTCGCCCGAAGAGCTGACTGAGTGCAAGTGGAAATCCGTTCTTCCCGAGGGGCGTGGGCTCGTCTGGGAGGGTACTGCTCGAATTCTAGAGGCAGTCCTTGACCGGCCACTTCAAGAACCCACCTGTCCGCAGTGATAGTGGATTAGGCAGAAATGAAGTTGTGGAGCCTCCCCCCACAGGAGGACCCACAGCTGGCGTGATGGGAATAGGGGTGGCCACCCCCATCCCGTCACTGTGCAGGCTTAGAGGAGGAGGAGGTTCCAGGACCTGAGCCTCTGCCTCCCTTGCGGGCCTGTTGGGGTCCAGGCTTGGGCTAAGGGTGCCAAGCTTGAGCCTGCTGCTGCTGTAGATGCTGCTGTCCTCCTTGGTAGGAGGAGTGCTGAACCGCAGGAGAAGACTGCTCAAAGGGCTTCATCTTTTTCTTCTGCTGGTTCTTGCCCGATGAACTCTTGGCATAAGTGGTGTCCAAGGTGGCACTGGACTGGTCTATGCGCTGTAGGTGACCGGCCACTCCTGGGCCGAACAGGTGAGTCCCAAGTTAAGGCAGCTAATTTGTGCTGAGTATCCGCCAGAAAGGAGGAGAGCCTCAGTCAAGCCCTATGGTGAGAGGCAACTGCGGCAGCCATCGACCGGGCACATGAATCCCCAATGTCCAGGGCCGCCTGGAGCTGCTGTTTGGCAACAGTACGGCCCTGATCCCAGACCTGCTTGACCATAGTCTGCATGTCCACGGGGAGATGTGGGAGGACCTCATCCAATGATCCCAGTAGGGCATGAGAGAAGTGTGCCATGATGACGGCCGAACTTGCCTGGCGAAGGCCCAAGGAAGAGGCCGCATAGACTTTTCTCGCCGAATGGTCCAAGTTCTTGGACTCCTTGTCGGGAGGTCACTCAGGGTCAGCAGAACTGCCTGTATGCCTGAACACAGAGGCAGTTACCAGGCTCTCAACCAAAGGGTGCTCTGTGAACCCCACAAGGGACCCCATGGGTACCGCATACTTGTGGGCCATGCAGGCAGACAGTGCTGGGCATGAGGCAGGACGCTGCCATAGTTCAAGTGCCAGGCCAACAATGGCCTCGGCCACAGGAAAGGCCTCCGTCGGGGTATCCCCTCTCTTGAGGATGTCCATGAGAGGGTACTCCGTCTTTTTCTGGATGGGTTCCAGGGGCATCCCTGTGGAATCAGAGATGAGGCAAAGAATCCTTGGAAGGAGAAAGGGCCTTCCTCCATTCCCGCACCGAGGGACGACTCATCATTGCCCAGATGAGAGTGGAGTCCAGTGATGTCCGAGTCCGAAGAGTCGGGGTATAGTGGTCTGCCACCCAAATCATCCTCGACCTGCCGAGAGCGGTCTGGGGTGACCGTGACCGACAGATGTTTGGGAAGCCCAGTGTCTGGTTGGTCCTCTTTAGAGGAAGCCCCTCCCACAGGCTGCTTGGGCAGTGGTTCCACCAGGATAGGTGGAGAGACTGGTAAAGGCCAAGCCAGAGGACAGGCCAGCCCCGCGGGCAGAGGAACAGAGGGTGTCGGTGCCGAGGGGGTCAGCTCCGGCCTATGAGGCGAGAGCCAAGTGATGGCCGGGTTAGGTGGCAGAGCCAGCTTCCACCCGGTCAAAATCAGCTGTTGGCACATAAGGTCCTCGTAGCGCCGACGGAGTTTCTGCCGGATCCTCTCCTCATCCGAGGAGGAAAAGGACGACTTAGGGCGACGTCTCGTTTTAGAGCACTTGCGGCTCTTCTTCGGTCGTTCGGCCGAAGGGGTTCTGGACCGTGACCGAGATCGAACGGGCCAACTCAGTCGCTCGCGAGACACCAGAGGGATCGGTGAAACCCGTGGGTCTGGAACTGGGACCTCGATGGGGACACCAGTGGGCTGGGTCTCATCATCGGGGAACACCAGGACTGGAGTCCATTCCAAGGAGTCGTCAGCCATGACCGGCGACAGAGGGTCGAGTGGGTCGAGAATGATCTCGACATCATTGGCCACTTCCTCGGTCATTTGGCCAGATGGGAGGTCCGTGAAGCCTGCGAGGTCGAGACCGCATGTTCCTGGAACTGAGACCTCTCTCAGTCCCAAGAGCATCTCCGTCGAGATGAAGATGAGCCAGGTTCTTTGTACCTCTTCCGAAACCAGGAGGAGTGTGAGCTCATAGGTTTCGACCTAGGTGGGAGAGACTGCACAACTCTAAAAGAACATGTGAAGATGCAGCCTAGGGTTGAATGGAACAAAAAAGCTTCGATTCCCTGAAGTGCAGGCGGCTTCTTCTTCAAATGCCTTCATTTGTTTCAGCTGCTCGGCGGAGCCCGTGGCCGTGGAAACCGCCTACCTAGCCTCCTTAGACTTCACTGGAGGATTCCTTTTCTCCGGTCTCCCCAACTTCAAGCGTGCCATGCGGTTGTCCAGAATGTTAGGATGGAAGGCCAAGCAGAAACTGCAGGACGAGATGTCATGGCTGACACCTAGGTAGTAGACGCACGTGAGGTGGGGATCGGTGCGCGACATCTTCTGGCCGCAAAAACACCAGCGAAATCCTGGAGAAGATTTCTCTTCCATGATCGAGGACGCAAAAGCTCGATCGCTAACTCGGATGAGTTTTAATTTTGGTAAAACCGAAGTTTTGAAAGCCAGGGCCTATGAAATGCGTGAGCACGAGGGAGGCAACCTGTATCTTCCGGCAGAACGGAAGATCTGGCATCACGGGGCGGAGCCAAGGTATATACCACCTGGGTGGGTGGGAGGAGTCAGCTATAATCCTTCCAGCAAGATTTAAAGGGGAAAGGGAAATGCCAAGAAGTGTGGATAGAACAACATATCCACGCTCCTAGAAGAGGGCAATCCATTTTGCCAAAAGAGAGTGCTGTTGAAATGCCTTGCTAGCCTCTGCCAAGGACCTGCATTCCTTCTGGAGGAATGTTAAACGAATGGTGGAAAATGCATCTAAGTAGCACACCAATGACATTCTTCTCAGAGGTATAAACTATTATAGCAGGTCATACCATTGCCCATTTTTTCCCCATGTTCTATTTTTTCTCCCTGGGCGAGACAGGCCTAGGCTCCCTTCTGCCCTTCCCCACTGACCCCCAAAGTCCACCACCTCCCCCTCCCAGGCTTACCCAGCCAGGCTGGTACCCCACAGATTGCCCACCATGGTGGAGTCAGGAGGGGAAGAGACCACCCCCGAAGTCATAATCTAATTGGCTAGAAGGTACTTCCTGGTGGTGATGTGGGTGGGGGCTTTGGGGTGCAGAGCATCACTGACGCCTGCACCGCTGTGTTTTCCTTCCAGTTTCTCCTTTCCAATAGCCACAGTGGCACAGGCTTCTCACGTGCGTGGAGCTGCACATACATCCCAGAACCATGGCTTCCCCCTTCCCTGACTCATGTCTGTCGGTCATATGTCAGCGCTACCACCAGGCCTCCACCTGGTGGCAGCCAAGAGCCGAGACAGCACACCACTCCAAGCTGGGAGAGGAGAACTGCCAGGTGGCCGCTTTACCGTCTCCCAGCCCTCCCACGCCGAACCCTGCTCATTCCAGAACTCAGGTTGCCGGCGTGGTGAGAAGTAAGGCACACAGTACCTCAGCCCTCTGCACCACTGGCCAGCCCTACTGCCCATGATTTTAATCTAGATTTTGTGATGCCTCTCTGTACACTTCCATGTCTTTGCTCCCTTGTGAGTAGGACCTGCCTGTGTCCCCTCTACCATCCTCATAAGATCACCACTTTTTATGTTGAAATGATGACCACTGAAGATACCAGCATGCTCCTCAACAATCTCTCTCTCTCTCTCTCTCTCCTACACAAGTCTTGGAGGCTCAGGTGTAGATTCTGAGGGACGGCAAAGATGGCAGATGAGATTATGTCATCAGATGAGATTTCAGCCTCATAATGAATTCCTGACTGATGATGTCTGTGATCTCTATTGGCAGTAGTTGTAGTAGCAGCAATAGTACAGTACTGGCAGGAGAAATGGAAAGAGGGTCTCAGTTGGCTTTGCCCCCCGAAATGAAACAAACTGCTATATGTGTGGGGGGAGGTGCAGGAGGCACAGCCCCCCCGATCATCTCCATTCCATCAATGTCCAAAACTGGTGCATTGTTGACTGCTGCCTGGCAACAGTCGGCTCTTGGATGAAATCTCGGCCAATGTCATTGCCATCCCTCAAAATCTGCACCCGCTCTGTCTTGGACATGACAGCCTAGAGCCCAAGCTTCTACAACTCAGTGGCCCCCTCCTTGCCCCGCTGGTCACACATATTTTTAATTTATACCTCATCTCCAGTACTATTCTAGGCATCTGAAAAAAAGCCAAAGAAGATCCAGTACCCCAAAATGGAGACCCCAGAGTACCATGAGAACTACAGCACTATAACAATACTGCCTGCTCTCAGTAAACTACTTGAGAAGTTGTTGCAAATCTGTATACAAGGAATTTACTTACAGCTAAGCAGCATGACTTCTGCAAAGGCTACAGAACAACCGCTGATCCCAGCGAGTGATATCATTATGAACCAGCATATGTCAACAGGTGGCGTCTTTGTTAACCAATAAAAGCAATTGATCTGGTTGATCATAACCTTCTTTGTTCTAAGCTGTTGGCTCTGGGACTAGCACCTCATGCAGTTTCCTGATTCACGCATTATCTTTCTAACCAACAGCAAGCTGTTAAATTTGATAGGTCCTTGCCCAGTTTGGCTCCCTTCGAGCTTGGGGTCCCACAGGGTTCTACATTAGATCCTATCTAAGGCTGCTCAGAATCTGTCCGACAGAGTCAGAGTGATCAGATTTAGGGCATTTTTTGGAATTTTGGTACTGAAGCCCAGAAATCTGAAATCAGAAAAACCAGCTGAAATCTGATGTGGAATCAGAAATGGATTCCAATTACACAGTTGATTTCATCTATTTGTAACACACAGTCCCCCACCATAACACCTAGCCTCCTCCCTTTCCCCCTCCAGTGTGTAGCCCACTCTCCTTGTCTATCATAGTCTGCTGCAAGCACTGGGGTCCCTACTGGCTGGTCAGTCCAGCATTCTCCCCCATCTCTATCCACTGTCTGTCTGTCAGTAGGTCCCTCCACTCCTTATGACAATGCTGGCAGGGACTGAGGTAACTGCTAATCCTCTCATCTGCTAACTTGCCCAACAACACCCACCTTTTTGTCCAAGCCCCAAATTAACCCAGCCTCAGAGCTCATTGTACATCAATCAGAGTTTAATTAAAATGTTTTTATTAGAAAACAGCATCCATAAAAGGCCACCATTTTTCAAAAGCAATCTGGGAGCAAGTTGCTCCACACTTGAAACTCTGTTTTGTTTGGGACCTGATTTGTGTTAGCACAATGTGAGCCAACCACCTAAAATGCTCTCGCGTGGAAGGTGGGCTCGATGTCATCAATAGTGCTAGGCAGACTGATTAAGGCAGAACTTGTCATCTTACCCTGTAGTTACCACTGCTGTCCTTCAGATATATGGTTGAAGTTTATTATATTACCTTGTCCTGTATGGAACTCCCTATAGGGTTGGAGGCGTGGCCTGCTGTATCCCCTCCTTCCCTGGTGTGCAGTATCTGGGATGGCCCTGGGGATATGTAGGGGGAGCCTGGGATAAAGGGGGACAGGTGAGAGAGAGAGAGACGACATGTGCACTGGCCCATGGACTGGGTGACCAGGAGGATCCTCAGACAGGGGGACGAGCAATAGCAGTGGTCCAGCGGGGCATGGGGTCCTCTGCTGGTGATGGACCCTGGGGGCCCCTTTCCAAAGCTGGGCTGGGAGACAGCAGAAGTGAAGTGGGCCTCGAGTCTGGCGTGTCCTTAGCTGTACCTCTGGCCCCTACTGGGACTAGTCTCTGTTGGCCTTCGAAGCAAGTTTCCAGTTGAAGGGAGCAAGTTCTGCACCACAATATTGGAAGTGGTCATCAAGAACTCTGAGTGGTGAAGAGGCACTGCTGTTTTTGTATAGACTGGAGTCTGTGTATGGGTGCATGTACCTGCAGGGGAAATCACCACAGCACTGGACTACCAGTGAGAAAGGTTCCTGAACTCCAGAAAGAAAGAGGTGATGCCATCAGGATATTTGGGTTCAAGTCCTCAACTCAGAAGAAAAATGCACAAAGTGCTACAGTGCTCCTCTGTGGAGAGTAAATAAAAAATGAACAAGGCAGCTGCACAAACAAGAGTCAAGCTGGAAACCACTCAAAACTGGAAGTGTGCAGGAAAACACAAAGGAAGACTGCACTCACTCAAAATAACAAGGCAAAGTGCCAGTTTCATGAGAAGATATTCTGATCAACTAGCAAAAAATGAGAAAAGGTAAAAATGATCTCACCCTGGTACTTTGAGTCTACAAGGATGCTTCGTCAGGTGGCCTCTGTGGAGAGGCACGTAAAGGAACGAGAGGCTGTGGGCGCATCCCTTTGTGAACTGCTTGACAGGCAGCAGTGCTTGCAGAAAGAAGAAAGCAAAAGGATTTAAATGAAATACAGTACAACGTTTGAGCCACAATATGTAAAGACTGCCCAGCAATAACAGAGCACACAGACAAGTTGTTCATCAAATACATGTTCAAGAAGAAATTTGCTGAACCTGTACGTCATTTTCTCCTGCAGTCGCTTCATCTTTACTGGCCTGTTCATAAACTCAGTCGGTGTTTTTGATTTACATATAGTAAGTACCATTTTAAAACTTGATGATGTAGCAGGACATGTCTATTTCAACCACAGAATTTCATAGGAGAACACAGAAACATTATGCCAATAATATAGGAGCTTATTAAGGACATAAGCAACACCATACAGTTCTAAAATGATCTTCAGCACCAGAGTGCGTGTCAGAAACACCCACGTAATCTACTCAAAAAGCAGTAAAGATGGAACAATTACAGCAGGTCAGCCAGTACAAGAATGGCAGCTTCGACAGAAAATACAGACTTACAGGTTGAATGCAGTTCCCCTTTAAACGTTTGGAATCACATTTCAGTGGTACTGACTGATGTTTTAAGTAATAGTGAAGGAGACAGTGGCTGAAGCGGAGTGCTGCATTTGGGGAGGGAGAGCTAAAGGGTAACTTACAGTTTTCTTCATATCGTATCGAAGAACCCTCAGAGCACAAACAAGTAATGAAAGGACCTGGTGCTGAGCAGTTAGTGCTCATTGAAGCCCCATGGCCAGAGTACCAATAAATAATGCCCTTTAACATCAGGATTAGAAACAAAACTAAAAAAAACTAAACATCAGAATAAGAATCCTGGCTCGAATCCTTGCTTTAGCACCCTCATCACCACTAGAGCCCCCAGTCGGCCTCATGCACACTGTAATTACCATTTGACTAGTGCCATATCTATTTATGTAGAGACTGGGAACCAGGAAAAGCACACTGAGCCAAGGTTTGTAGCCAGGTGCAGCCGGGGGTGGGGGAGAATTCAGGAAGTATGGGACTGCAAATAGTAAAAATACAAAAGGTTAACAGCGTGCTACAGAAAAGAAAACAGGAAACCACATGAATAAAATGATAGATCAAGGCAGTGCTTCCAGCCAACTGGAGCACTCCATTCTTCTGCACATGAGACACTCATTCTGTGAAGAGTCTCTCACACACAGGTGTCCTCCACATGGACTAGTTTATGGCATTTTTTTTGTTAAATTCTTAATATAGTTTTGATCGACCTTGGTCAATAATATAATACTACTACCTTGGAGACCACTCTTAAAGCTGTAAGCAGAGACTCTCGTACATTCTTTGGGTGTCAGAAATGCACACCACCACCCTAAGAATGCAAGTGAAACAATTCTTACAGCTGTATGAGTGATCTCTGTGGCAGTATTCACCTACATACTGACTGTACCAAGAGTACAACTACAGTCACGATAAATACAGAATAAAGAAATGATACCAAATCCCTCTTCCAGCGACGCCGGACAGGTGCGAACAAGTCAAAAGGGTGGGTTGTTTTGGTTATAGTATTAGTAATAAGGGCAAAAAGAAAGGTGGGAAAGGTTAACCACTCAAGAAAATGAGTTTCAAACACTGTGAAGGGTACAAAATGAGACAAAAAATATCAGTACATAATATGGGGTGAGACAGATCTGAACTACCTAGGAGTTCATCAGCTTCCGCTGGGACCCAGGCAAAAACAGGTGGGCCTCATTTCAGAAAGGTGTCCTAGGGAGCAAAATATTGAATAAATAAACAAACATGCATGTATCCACACTCGGGGGTGGCACTGGGGGGATTTTTCCTCCCCTAAAACTATTTATTTCTGTCAGAAAAATAAAATTAAAAGGATAAAAAAATGAAGGGGTTTAAAAAAGCATAACATTTGATTTTATTCATTATACTAGCCTAATGTTCTTGACTAATACTGGCATTTTTAAATTAATCAAGCAACCCCACCCCCCACCCCGCTGTTTTGGTTTACAGCCTCCCTTCTGTACTGTACAGTGCAACTAGTAGAGAGTTACGATAAATAAATACATTTTACAGACAGATCTGCCTTTTCACTAAACTCTTTATATTTATTAAAGCCACTGCCCCATCCCATTTCGGACAACACAAAGTATGAGTGCTAACAAGCTACCTGCTTAATAACTGTTCAGTACAATCCCAACAGGGAGGTCCAACAGCAAATACCTGATGCCTGCTGCAGCTTCAGCCTAAAAATAGAAATTACATACTTACCATAATTATGATCTTCCCAATTATCTTCACCATTCATTAATGATGGGTCATACTGGAGGTCAGGACCCTGCACGGAAAAAAGAGCACTGCCTCTTTAAAAGTTTTGTGCTGGGTGTGACGACGTCGGGATGGTGCTGCCCTCAAGGCCAGCATTCTATGTGGCACTCACAGTGTGGCCAGTAACCGACACCGACTCCTCCAACCCTCACTTCTGTCCCGCCAGGCGAGGAACAGGAAAAGGGGGGATATCAGAGGGCCAGGTTGCTCAAATGATAGGGAAGCGTGGGAAATAAAAATAAAGTCAAAAGGATAACTAGAGTTAGACCAGAGGGAAAACTAAAATGGACAGAAGGGGTGACCAGAACATGGGGCAGCCCTGGGCAAAGTAAAACAACCGAGAGAAAGGAGAGAGAGAAGGAAGACAGATGGAAAAAGAAAAACTAGCCTAACTCTCCCCCGACATGCCCCTGCACAACAACTCCACAGGACTCTCTCTCCAACGAGAAATCTGGAGGACTAGATTCCTCTTAAAAGGGGGAAAAGAATGATCCAGGACTTAAGAGCCCAAGCTGGATCGGGGGCCTGCAGGAGGAAGAGCCAAAGGCCTGGGGACCTGACCATACTGAGAAAAACTTCCTTTTTTTTTTTTTTTTTTTTTTTAAGAATGAGAGGGAGAGTCTGATCTCTCCTATTGATGGAGTCATTTCTTACCTTCTGTCTTCATCCTTACCTTCCCTCCTGGTCTATGTGCCACTATCCTCCTAAACTTCGCCAGACAAGACGAAAAATAAAGCACCAGAAGAGGACTGCCCCAGGAAGCAGATTTTAAAGTCTGGAGGACTGCTCAGCTGGAGAGAAGCGATTAAGCGGGTTATACCCCAGAAGAATCCCATAGAAGTGGTGGAGCAACCTCGTAGCCCACCAGCAGTGGAAAAGCATCCAGACTGGACAAAGGGTTCGCCCAAGACAGAGTCCTGTTTTTCTGCTTCCTCTGGCCCGGAGGGATTGGGGGGAAGAAAAAGGACTAAGCTGCCAGTGTCTGACCGTAGGGGGGAACGATATTTGGGAAGATCATAATTACGGTGAGTACATAATTTCTATATTTTATTCAAATCAATCTTCACCATTCATTACTGATGGGTCCGAGTACCAAGAAGGCGAACCCTGAGGGAAAAAACATTCCCCCAGCCTCCCATGGGGGAGAAAAAGACACGGGAGGAGGGGGCTGATCTGAGCCTGGCTAGGCCCAAGGACTTGACAGGGCCGGCGAATGCTCCCAGGATCTGGGAGGTGGACAGTGCCCCTGAAGTACTTGCCATGCCCTGCGAGAAAAGAAGTGGGCCCCCAGAAAGGTGAATCACTCTATGCCGGGCCAGGGGTGACAACCTGGATAGATGAAGCCATGCAGCCCACCTAATGCAGACGGAGTATCCTATCAGCCTGGAAGCCACCTCACTGGCATCACAGACTGCCCTGGAGAGGTGTCTTGTTAGTTCCAGGCCCGGGGTGGTTAGGCAAATGGCTTGCCTGGTTCCTTCACCATTAGGCGGCACTGCTAGGACTTGACCTAGCAGGGAACAGACATGCCTTGCATAGGCCACCTGGTGCACCTGATAAGCCAATATCCACAACAGGAGGCGTGCAGAAAAAAAATCTCCTCCCCCATCGATCAAGCTCAGCTGAGTCCGAGTCAGGGAGGCGGTCCCGACTGAGGCACTGACGCCCCAAAGGAGTATCCAGGAACCCCACACCTGAAGAAGGCTGAGGCATGGCACCCAGAGAGTTCCAGCACATTTATGTGAAGCAGGGATTCCTGCTGCAGCCAAGTACCATGGGCAGTAGGCTCCCCTAGGTGGGCACCCTACCCTAGGAGGGAGGCACCTGTTGTCAGAACTGCTGCTGCTGCTGCTGGTGGCAGCTGGAGGAAAGGCACGCCTTCCCTGAGGCTGTCCTTTTCCTGCCACCATTGTAGAGCTTGAAGCAGGGTTCCTGTAACTGGTACCAACTTTGACAGGGAGTCTCTTCTCTGAGACCAATGAGCCCTGAGATGGAACTGGATGTCCCTCGTCTGGAATCTCGATCCTAGCACTGTTGCTGTTGATGCCGCCATGTGGCCCAGCAACTGAAGGAAATGCCTTGCTGGTATGGGAGTATGCAGCTGAAAGGAATCTGCTAGCTGCACCATGCTGTCTACCCTACCCTGTGGGAGGAATGCCCTTCCGTTCAGGGTATCCAGTTCTGGCCCTATAAACTCCAGGAGCTGAACTGGTGAGAGGACTGATGTCTTCTCGTTTACCAGGAAACCTAGCATACTTAACGTATCCTGAGTGATGGTCAATGCCCTTTCCACCTGCTGTGGGGACTGACCTACTACCAACCAGTCGTCCAGGTATGGGAAGACTGTAACCCCGTTTTCGTAGATGTGCCACCACTACTGCTAGGCACTTAAGTGATCACCCTTGGGGCTGATGAGAGGCTGAAGAGCATGGCCTTGAACTGGTAGTGACCTGATGGCAACCTGAACCTGAAGTACTTCCTGTGCGACAGCCTGATAGGGATGTGGAAGTATGCCTCCTTTAGAAAGAATGATAGCCAGAGTGATCATCTTGAACTCTGGCTTTGTCAAATGTTTGCTCAAGTGTCTTAGATCCAAAATGGGTCACCACCCCCCCGTTTTCTTTAGAGTGAGGAAGTATCTTCAGTAGAGACCCCTTCCCCTTTGAGTCAAGGGAACAGGCTCTACTGCCTGATCCTGCAAGAGCTTACTTCCCCTTCCAGCAGGCAGACCTCTGATGGATTGGCAGGTCTGAATATCCTTGCTCTCAACTCGGGCAAGAATCTGAAGCTGAGAGCAAGACCCTGGCTCACTATCTCCAGGACTCACTTGTCTGTGGTGATGGATTTCCAACCTGGATGTAGTGAGCAACCCTGACAGGGTTCTCAGGGAGTCTGTTTTGCTTGGGCAGCAGTCTGGGTACTGGGTCCGGCCCTGTTGCTGCCCCTTCTGCCTCTGCCTCTAAAGTACCCCCTCTGGGGTTGATAAGAGGGCAAAGCCTGTGCCTGGAAGAAAGGCCTGTAATGGGTTCTACCCCTGCCTCTTCCCTTGAACTTTTGTGGAGTTGCTGCCTGCTCCTTGGCTGCAGCACTCTTGTAAGTGACTTTGTAGTCATTCATTTTTTTCATGTACTCTTCAGTCTGTTCCCCAAACAGGAAGTGGCCTCACAGGGAAAGTCAAGAGCTTTTGTCTGGGTATCCTGAGACAAATTTGTTGTTCTCAATCAAGCAAACCTCCTCATGGACACTGATGTAGCCATCTGCCTAGCAGCAATGTCATTGGCATCCACTGCCATGCGAAACTGGGACTTACAAGCTTCAATGTCCCTTTTAGCTGCCTCCAAAAGATAAGATGCCATAGGGTCCGGGCATGATTTTGCTATTTCTAGCACTGTGTTCCACAGACTCCTCTGATACTTAGCTACGTAAGCCATGTAAGTGGCTTGCCTGATAGCTAAAGAGGCTCCCAGGTATGACTTCTTTTCTATGGAGTATATCCTCCTGGAGTCCTTTACAGGTGGGTGTAATGCCAGGGGAATGCCTGCCTTATCACAGGCAGCAGCCTGCACCACCCCCTCATGGCTGGGATCTCCAAACAGAAATTCAGCCCCTGATTTGGCCACCCAGTACTTTCTGTCCATCCTCTTGTCCACTGGAGGGATGGACATAGGTGTCTTTAAAAGGTTTGTGGCTTGTCTCATTAAAGATTTATGGATGGGCAACAGAAGCCTTTTTGTTGTTGGAACATCCATCATTTCCATATAATCTTGTTCCTCTTTCTCCTCTGTGGATTCCTGAGTGGAGAGGTCCAAGGTCTGTGCCACCTGTTTTTAAAAAGCAAAGTGGGAAGAAAAATCCTCTGTTGCTTTTTCTGGGGAATCAGTCCCATGAGGGTCTGGAGAAACCTCGGGTTCTATGGGTTCTCCAAATTCATCCTCATCAAAATCATCTTCCTCCTTTGGGAAGATATTCTGTTGATTGTTCCAAAGAACAGGGAACCGAAAGAGAACCCAAATCCGGAACCGATAACTGTGAACCGGGGTGCTGAACCAATAATGCGTTGCCAGTTTGCAATGCCTGCAAGAGGCTACTGGCACTTGCTATAGCATCTGCGGTATGAACCGCTGGAACCGTCCGTTGAGGTTCCTTGGTTGAATGCTTCTCTTTCCTCTTCTTTTTAGCAGAACTTGCTAATTCAACGGTAGTTTCTGCAGATCTTTTTCTGGTAGAGGAACCATCACCCTGGTCAGAGGGCTGCTTACTCGGTTCAAAAGACTTCTCTTTCTGAGAAGTGGAGGCTATGTCTCTTGCTGGGTCAGCAGCTTTTTTGGACATTTTTTCCTTCAGCCGATTTAAATGCCTATCCAACGTCGACAGAGGAAAATTCTTAAAGATATCACAGTTGGCCTTTAGAGGATCAAAATCCAAACACAAGACACAAATTAAATGGGGATCCGCATTGGCAAATGGTTCCCCGCACTCTGTGCAATGCTGAAAACCGATTTGGCTGGTTCTCTTTTTAGGCAGTAACATAACCACTAACAGTGGACTAAAACAAGCCTAAAATCACCACAGAATAAACTCTACTGTGACTTTTTTTTTTTTAGATGGTCGATTTAACGACTGAAAAAAAAACAAGAATTACCCAGGTTTTCTACTAAAGATAAGGAAACCCAATTTCCTCCCAGTTAAAAGAACCGAGAAGAAACTGAGAAAACCTACTGGAATACAACTTAATCTAGACTAATCTATGCGTAAACCAAGGACAGTGATTTTCAAAATGAACAGAAATAAATTCTACTTCGGAAAACTGAAAAAATAAAATCTTCAAGAAAGATGAAGGAGGGCTATTCGAGGTGTCTGTACTAGTCAAGCGGAGTAAAGAATCTGACGGTTGCAGAATGTTGACCAGGGACAGTGGTTTGAAAACCAAGCTCGAGCCTAATGTTCCATCATTAGCAAATGTTTGATTAACCATTACGGCTCCGGGACAGTACAATGGAAGGACAATACTGCATATGCCAGAATACAGTAAGATTTCCTGGTGTTTGAACAGAGTACAACCTATACCCATCATGGGTTATTTCTTGCATAAATGTACTGAGGCCAAAAACACTGGTGTGGTGTACAAATCTTCACCAAAAAGGGAGGCGGGTCTGAGGAAAGGAACTAGGGGGTTTCCAAGGCCAAGAGGAGCAAAATTCACAGCAGCTCAGTGAGTGATCCTCAGCTGTGAGATGCAGGGTGCAGCCTGTGCCGCTATAAAAATAAAACACACACCTTCCCAGACAGAGCAGCTCTCCTACAAACTGCAAACCCCGACAGCCGTATCTTCTTGTCCAATAGGAACCCCACTGTTGTAATTTGTGTCTTGCTCGCTGTATTTCTTTTTTCCTGATCCATTATTTATTATTTGGTGCAACGGCCTGTCCTGCAACTGGACTGTGATTCTGTTTTGTGCTTTAATGTTGTACTCCTGTACCTTGATGTTACCTACTGTTTGTTATGGGTCTTGTAAGCATGACCCTTGTTTCCTGTTACTGATGTATTTTTTTTGTGGTATGTAAATGTACTATTTTCCCATGTTGCCTTTCCCCAGGTCACACCTGGAAACGAGTTTCGGCTCATTGGTTCTTTTCCAAGTTATCGACTTTTAAATAAATTAATAAATAATCGATTGTGTATTCCCACTCCACCAAGCTTCATTTCCACACATAGCGATCATCCCTCCTGCTCCACAGGAAGTGAGATCACAAGCCACGCTGCAGCTCCCACTGAAAATGCAGGACACAAAAACAGAAAAAAAGGACTAGAATGGCAATACAGAATTTGACGGCAGATAAGGACTGCTTGGCCCTCCTAGTCTGCCCATTTTCCCTACCTGTTTCATATACCGCTGCTCTTAAATGATCTGCAGCTTACTCTTTTTCCTATCGCTAGAGTTCCTTTTTGTCTGTCCCATGCGTTTTTGAATTCCCCTGCCATTTTTGGCCCTACAACCTCTGCTATGAGGCTGTTCCATGTATCCACCACCCTTTCCATGAAAAAATACTTTCTCATGTTACCTCTAAGTCCCCCCCCATTTTCATATAATGGCCCGTTGTTCTTGAACATCTTTCTTTGAAAGATGCTACTGTCTTGTACCTTAGTTACAACCCTGAAATATTTGAAAGTCTCTATCATAATCCCCCCCCAGGGAATACCTATGAAGATCCTTCAGTCTCCCCTTATATGACTTCTGGTGCAGCCCCTGTACCATTTTTGTTGTATTTCTCCGAACTGTCACTACTCTACGTCCTTCCGGAGATGCGCCTCAAAACTGGACACAGTACACTAAATGAGGTCTCACCAATGTTCTATCCATCATCAGGTAGCGCATAAAGCACATTGCCATATTGTGGACGTCAAAACCCAGAAGCTGTCTCACTGTCATCCAAGCGTGTCAGGCAGCTCACTTAGTTTAAGTTTCTTTTTAAATGCTGTACAATAAAAACATGCTGACTTTGGACAGTTTTTTCTGTAGGCCAGACTACTTTTTATTCATTGACAGTGGTTTCGGTGAGCAGATGTGAGAACTGGTTGCAGGGGAAGGAATCTATTCTGCAGGGCATTTTCCGTGGGGCTACTGGCTGCAGGGTTGCTATCTTGAGCAACTGGCTGTACTGAGGGTTTCTGTGCTGGATGCAGAGGTATTTACTGGGCACAGGGGCTGCTGATGGGGACTGCTGAGGCATACTGACACAGTGTTCTGAGACTAATTTTCCATATAACTCCATGGAGATTTTTCCTACAATTTCCTGTAGATTACATCATTTCTTATGGATGCTAAATTGTTCTGTTTTACTTTATAACCAATGCAAATCTATGGCAAGAATTTCCCTGTAGATGGCTCCAAACCTCTGCAAAATACAATAATTCCTGTAGGTCTAGGAGGCCTGCTGACAACTAGTGTGGGCAGAATGCCTGAAATAGACATAAACTGTAAAAATTGTCTCTTCTCCTGTTTTTGTACCTGAATGTATTCGTCTGAACCAATTACTGTATAAATGTACCTGTTGTACCCTTTTGTACTCTCCCGGGTCGTTCCTGAAAATAGGCATAAAACTTGTCTAGTGTACTTACTCGGTAAACAAAAACGAAATAAATAAATAAAATAAATATGTTTTTCCCCAATGATCCTCCTCACTTCACCATGGGGCTCCTACACACATTCTTCTCCCCACGGGATAACTAAATGGGCCCTTATGGGGTCCCCAAGCACCCTATCATGCCCTTCCTGGGGTTTCTGGCAAGCCTTTTTTCTGTACGGCCCCAGACATCGCTAGTTGGGGGCACAACATATTGTATCCCATCCCCAACCACAGCAGAAATGACCCCTTATAAACAAGCCATCCCCTGCAGATGCCCCCCCCTGCGTTGAGAGAGGGACGAGGAGTGAAAAATCCATCCACAGCAATGAAGTGTTGCTCAGTGTATTACTTTTGGCAGACTAGAAAAGCGCACCTCCCCTCCCCCCTTTGTTCTTCACTCACTAGCTATTCTTGGTGCCCATAAATATGGCTGTTTTATTATTAAACATGTGGATGTCAGTAGGCCACTTCTGGGTCTTGAAGTCCACAATGGCAGTGATCTTTACCTCCTCCGTAATGAAGTGCTGCCATTCTAGAACTGGATGGAAAAGGCAGGCCGGCCAACTGGTGCAGTGATAGGAATACTGCTTGTGGCACCGACAACCCGAGTTCAGAAGTGAGCCTGGGAGTTGGAGGGTCGGCCAGGGGGAAGGAAGACAAAGCATCCCAGGGACTGCTACCCACCTCTGGGGAGGTGTGGGACCAGTGCCCATCACTAGCCTGGCCCCTAGCAGCAGCTGGGGGTCAGCAAGCCGAGACTGTAGGGGTGGCCAGAGGCAGAGCAGTCGCCTGGCATGCTGAACGTGGGAATGTGTGCAGCACGACCACTGCCATCACTGCACACCACCTTCCTCCATGCCGGGGAGCAGAGGAGAAAATAATGCAAAAATGGTTGGATGAACCCGGTCTCCTGCAGGCCCTGCACCTGGTTATATGGGCGATGTCCGAGTGAACCGGATCCTTTACGCAGTGGAGCTTGAGGGGACCCTGCCAACCCCACCAGTGGGGCAATCCCTGGGGAAAGAGCCAGACAGGTAAGTCCCAGAGGACGCTAGGGCTGTGGGGACTGGTGGATGGGAGTCAGTTAGCAAGGGGAGAAATAAGACTTTTTTTTAAAACAATTGGAAGGAAAAACTAGAACAGCAGTGCCTATCAGGGCTGCTGAGTACAAATATGTAAATCGAGCAGCTATATTTTAGACAACAAAAAACAGCAGTGGGCTCATTAACATCCACGCATGTCTGGCGGCATGCTTAGTTTTAGCTGCTTTTTTAACAATTTAAATTTAAACTATGCTTACTTTGTGTATTTTTCTGTAGACTGGACTCCTTTTTACGTTGCTTGCGCAAGAAACATAAGTGGTGTGTCACTGACTAGTCCAAAGCAGGTCAAGCTGCGTTGTGCTTGTCCTTGACACACCAATGATCATGCAAGCTGAGTATGACAGTGGCTCACATTTTATGAGCGGAAACGTTGTGTAGTTGAAATGATTGAAGTGCTCCAATGAGGGAGCACTTTGTCCATTTCATTTGCCTAATGCTGTCCCAGTCCAAACAAAGGAGCCCAGACTCGCTCATGAATAATCGTTGACCCCTCCAACCAGAAGAAGATGTTAGCCACCAAGTAATGAATAATTAAATTTTGCTCCCAGGTTTCATTTACTTACACCCAGGACTAGAAACAAACTCGGCTTTGTGCACACTCGCAGAGACACACACACACACACACACATATGCAATCTTCATTTGGTTTTCTGCATCTGCCAATAAAATACAGACACTGGTCTCAATATTAGAGTGGACATAGCTTTCTTTTAGTCACTGGCCCATTTGGTAAGATATGTAAACTGTCGCCCATGTAAAAAGTTACATCGAGGAGGAAATGAACATTCTTAATTTGTGTCGTCCTGTCTTTGAGAAGCTGGGAAGACAGGGAGATTACATGTTTTACAAGATCGCTTACTTGAGGTACCGTCTGGCTTCAGCTCAGCATGTTCCAGCTACTGTCCACTGACCCTGGTGTCTAGTGGCACCCCCTCCAAATGCTTCCCTGGTGTCTAGTGGCACCCTCAGCCTCCAATTCATCTATTTATATTATCTGACACTGGCATGCCCACTTCCGGTGTCAGATGTATACCCACAGCAGTGAATTCTTTCTCATTTATCGACGTCTGGTTGCCCAATCCCAGTGTCACCACTAGAGTCCTGTATCCCCACTCTCTCAGCAGTGTGGGATACTGGGGAGCCCACTCCCAGTGTCTCGAGTCCTGTCTGCCCCCCCCAGCAGTGTGGGACACTGGTGAGCCCACTCCCAGTGTCCCGATGCATGTATGACCCCCTCTAAGCAGTGTGGGACACTGGGGAGCCCACTCCCAGTGTCCTGATGCATGTATGACCCCCTCCAAGCAGTGTGGGACACTGGGGAGCCCACTCCCAGAGTCCTGAAATCAGTCCCCACATGTCTTTTTTATTTCCTAAGTTAAAAAAAGAAAATTGTCCCTCGTCGTGGGACACTGGGGAGCCCACTCCCAGTGTCCCAATACATGTATGCCCTCCTCTGTAGTGTGGGACTTTGGGGAGCCCACCCCAGTGTCCTCAAAGATTCCAACTGTTAGACCTGTAACAAGAAAATAGTCCCACTTTTTTTATCCTGTAAAAAGAAAACGGACCTTGTCATCTCCCCAATCACTTCCCCATCCCAACCCTCCCACTGAGCACCCACCACCTACCACCCCACACTCCCCTTGCCCTAGACTTACCAACAGATGTCAGCCGCTGTCATCTTCTATGGACCAGGACACGTCTGCACTCCTCAAAGCCAAACCGTGAACTGAAGAACCAAGGAAAGTGCTGTATAATGGCTATCAGTGACATTTTGAATTATGTTGATATGTCTACCATTTTAAGGTATTTCTGCACGACATTTTTTATGGGCTTTTTGGGATTCCCCCATGACCACTGCCACTGTCATTTCATTAAATGGACCTGAAAGGTTATTTTGCATAGCATCAGGGGTGTCTTGGGGTTGTCAGCCCTAATGCTCACCTCATTCTCTCCTACAGTGTACTCATCTCAGGTTAGTTATGGAATTGGGGTGAGGCATTGGGACTGATGACAAGACACACCCCTCTCCCCACATCGTCAGTGTCTACAGGGTGGGGATAGAATGGGCTGAGTATTAGGGCCGACAACCCCAGATACCCCCCCGATGCCTATCTGTGTCTACAGGGTGGGAGTGGGGTATTAGGGTTGGAAACCCTAACACCTCATTTCCCTGCTTTTGTCACTTTAGTAAAAACCCTAATGGATGCATTCACAAAGTTTTTTGCAATAAATTTAAAATATACCCAACCCCTTTGTGTACTGTGCACTCTCCTTATTCTGCATACGCATGTCTCACACAGGAGAGAGGGAGGTCCTGTAGGAGTGGTACACTATTTGGGAGCTTGTTGTGGAATGGATGTGATAGTTTCTGTTTGACCGGTAAGTCCCTGGCATCTCTCCGACAAGCAACTCAAGGGTGGGATAAACAATTTCTAGAGCCAGCCAGCACTGAGAGATCGTTGGTGACATAAACAGGCTTAAACAAAACAAGTGGCAGTGTCAGTCCTACTGTCTGTAACTGACATTTTTCACCATTTTATCACAGCAAAACCATGGACAACTCGGCATCAGAATGACATGATCATGCGACAAAAGCAGCTGGATCTTAAGTTTCATGCCCTACTGTACTTGAGCATGCAGTGTACAGGCGTGTTTCCTGTTCTCGGACCTTTCACGTGGTCAAGAGGGCTCAGTATTGGGGTTATATGTCAGTATTAGGGTTATATGTATTGCCCCCCCCCCACTCTCCTGCTATACTTTAGAGGGCTGGGGTCATACGGGTCCTGCCTGACCCCCCCCCCATTTGAAAGCATCAGAACCTGAAAGGGGCAGCGTGCCCTGAGGAGCCCTGCTAGAACTGTCTGACCCCACCCCACCAAAATTCTAATTCTGCCTCAGCACTACACACATCCCCACAATAACACGAGGGGTCTTATACAAAGCCACGCACACTTCTGAAGTTTTGTTCTAAACTAGAGAATAACAATTTCCCAGGGGCAGCCTCCCAGTGGAATCCTAGCCCTGCTCCTGCACTTAATCTCCTGCACTTGATTCAGTCACTTCTCATGCCAGCTGACAATTTTCAAGTAGGTACAGTAGCCTTCCTCCTGTGATCCCTGGAGCCCCAGTTGTGAGCCCATTGCCGTAGGTAGGGCTGGTACAGTTACCTCCGTCCATCTCTCTCCAATTTGCTGATTGTGAAACCGAAACTAACGGGGCCTCATACGACTCACACCAGCGAAGTCTGAAGTGCATGTCTGACGCAGTTCATAATGCACACCATTCGCTGAAACTAACCTGCTCCAGCCAGTCTCGGCTACGGAAGATTTGCGAATGTAAATCAATCTGTTTAATCAGGCTTCTACCCAGATGCAGGGAACCATTGTGGGACCTACTTTCCTGGGTTTTTGGAAGGTTGCGTTAGTGAAGGAGCATTTCCTATGATACAGCCCGGAACTGTTCCAAGCACAAGTGAAAATGGCCATGACAGGATGGATGACATGCTTTGTAATTGTAACTGTTTGTTCTGCGTTCTGAAAATGTTGTGTGCATACAAAACAAAAAGGCTCCTTTGGCCCTTCTGTCTGTCCAGTTCAATATTCCACACCTCCAGCACCTTTTCTCTGAAGAAACAAAGGAACAAAAAAGTTCTGGTATCCCTCTTAAATCCCCCCCCACACACACACACACACACACTTGGAATTACCCCCGATGCATGTGTTCCAACTCGGTTTAAACAATTCCATGCTATTCAACTTGTTTAGCCTATGAATGTATTTGTATGTTTCAGTAATGTCCCCTGTCTCCCTTTTCACCTCCTGCATGTACTGTACATGTTTAGGTCATAATATGTTCTTTCCTGCTGTCCCCAGATAATCTTGGTTACCCTCTGTAACACCTCCACTCTGTCTCTGCTCTTATTCCAATGTGGTTTCCAAACATGCACACTACATGAATGCCAGGAGTCACTTGCAATCACTAGCTTCTCTATAAGCCCACTGACTTAACTGTGTTCCAGGTAACTGGTACTGTACTTGGAGACCAACAGACTCCAGGGTAGTAAACAGCACGGATTTGTGGCAGGCAGGTCTTGTCAGACAACTTGATAGTTTTGTTTGACTGGGTGATGAAGAAATTGGATAGGGGTCACGCATTGGATTTGGTCTACTTTGACTGCAGCATGGCTTTCGACTTGGTGCCTCATGGGCACTTCCTGAAGAAGATGGAGGATCTGGGGTACTGCTAAGGACACAGTAAACTGGGTAGGTGACTGGCAAAAGGGGAGGCAGCAGAGGGCTGTGGTCAATAATGTCAAATCAGAAGAGAGGGAGGTCATAAGCAGGGCACCACAGTGATCTGTCCTGGGTCCACAGTCCAATCCTCTTCAATACGTTCATCAGCGACACTGGTGAGGGAATCCTGGGCAGGCTGTATCTCTTCGCAGATGACACTCTTTAAGCTCTGTGGGAAGGTGGATAGTGATGAGCGAATCAAGGAAATGTAGAGTGACTTACAAAAGCTAGTGGGGTGGTCTAAGGCAGTCAGCATGGGTACGACGTGATGGTCTTCATCCAACTTCACCCTGGTGGCAAGCAGCTGTTGCTGAAGCAGCAGGGAAGAGACATGGTCCAGGACCTGGAAGGACCACCACACTGGCACTCGGAGAACGCCCGCCGCTGGCTGAAGCAGTACTACATCGGAGAGCTGGCGAAGCCTGGTGGCAACAGCAGCGAGGGGACTCTGGCAGGGGGCAGACTAGCAGTACGACGGACAGGTAAATCACCGGCCTGCCTGGCCCTTCCCTCACAGCAGCAGCAGCTGCCCGGGCCTCGAACGGGCCACCATTTAAAAAAATTAAAAATTCTCCTTACTAGCCTGGGGTGGGGGTCAATATAACTGATTATCAAAAAAAATTAAATCTCGAGGGGTAGCAAAAACAATCTGACACCTCTCTGTCAAAATCCTGAAATCAGCGAATGTCAACAAAGTGGGGGCTGTGTATGTTTTTGTAGGGTTATTGATTCAAAACTGATTAATGTAACTGTTACAGTTAAGAGTTGGGAAATGTTCCTGTCTGAAAGTGTAGCCTGAACTGTGTGCCAGCCAATATTGGGTCACCAACAAGGGCAGGGGTCCAGGACACCTCAGGGCTTTCAGGGCATCATGGGAATTATGAAAGAGACCCTGATGGGTACCACAGAAGGACCTCAGGCACCAGGACAGATCCCAACCAGCTAGGATCTGTGAGTCAGGTCAAGGATGTTGCTCACAATGTGGAATAACTGTGGTGCCAACTGGTGGGTGTGAGAAGAAACCCCAGGAGGGTATCTCTCAAGGGAGAACTCCCGATGGGTTCCGGTCCTCTGTAGGGTTTCCCCAAAGAAACCCAGGGAGAGCCTGCCCATGCTGAGTTATCTCACCTGAAGACAGCAGGTGAGAGCTGGTAAACCAAGATTTAAAGCAGCAAGACAAGGCTGGATAAGTGTCTCCAGGCAAAAGAGAAGAGGAAATACCTTGCAGGGTGGTGCCCCCACATTCTGACCCTCTGGGGACAGGATCGGCGCAGGCAGAACAGAGGGGTTGCATGGTAGAATGGGTGGCTATATGTAGGATGAGATCCAGTGGGCCCTTGCTGGAACTGGGCTGTAGCAGGGATGTTGGGATGCTGACCAGGGAAGTACCAACCCCTGATTGTACTTCTGGGACTAGTGAGGCTCACGCTTAATAAAGGAACATCCTGTTGACTTGCTGTACCTGTTAAAAATGCACCTCAAGCAAAGCAGAGCCCCTGCTTCAGTAGTGTGATGGACCCTATGGCAAGGTGTGCCCGGTTCGAGCACGTGGAGCTGCTACCACCTTTAAGTAGCAGGGCCCAGATGATAAAGCACAACTTTTTTTTTATATTTATTCTTTTCTGCCCCCTTACTCACCACATCAAGCTCCTATCTTCAGGGAGCCCTATGCCGTGCACGCTCCCATAGTCCCACCCCCGGTAACTCCCTCAGAGTGCCGGTGAGCCTACCCCCATGCTGCCTCAGTTCTCCCCCCCGGGCGGGGAGGAGAGAGACCCCACTATGGTCCCCTCCAGTCCTTAAGTGTGCTTTGGGATGCCTCACCGACTCCCTCTGTGGAGCCTGGTTATGGGTTTCCTGGGACGGCTGGGTCCCGTCTTCAGGTGCCTGGTGTGGGGGGGGGGTCCGTTTCTGGAGCCGCCCACAGGACATTGGTATGCTACAGGAGCCTACAGGCAGGGCACATTGTAACTGTTTGTTCTGCATTCTGAAAATGTTGTGTGGCGGTAGAGCAGTGGGTCGGACATCCCCACCCACCCCAGAGGAGGAGAGTTGCCTATGGGCCCTCAATCCTCCTCGGCCGGCCCTCCAGCAGCCCGAGTCCGTTCCTGAACCCGGATCGCTGACGCCGTAAGCGGTAACCCTACCACTGTGCCGGCGGGCCGACAATAAAGCACAACTTGACTGGTGTAGTAATGCAAAGCTGGGGACAGCAAGACTTCAACACTCAAGTCTCAGCGCTGCTAACTATAGACAATAAGGGGACTTAATGAAAATTATGAATTCACAATCATGACAGTTTCACTAGTTTGTTAATTAGTTCATTATTGCCTCTGCACTATCAGTGCCAAACATCTAAACAGCAAATACAAGCAACATTCGGCATTGATAAAAGCTTGTTATTTACTGCCAGTGGTTTAGAATATGAATGTACAGTTTGTGGGGTATAAAAATGTTTTTAAACAGTCCTGGCTTGTGGTGAATCTATCCTGCAGAGGATTTGTGGTGGAGCTACTGACTGAAGGGATGCTTACAGGAGCAAGTGGCTATGCTGGGTTTTTTTGTGCTGGATGCAGAGGTATTTTTCTGGTCATAGAGGCTGCTGGTGGGGACTGCTGAGGCATACTGGCAACTAATGTGGGTAGAATTCCTGAATTAAGTATAAATGTGTTCCATAATGACCCTTCTGACTGCACCCTGGGGCCCTTATAGACATTTCTCTCCTGCGGGCTATCTAAATATGCCATAATGGGATCTACAAGCACCCTACCATGCCCTGTCCAGCATCTATGGGGTCCATGGCAAACCTTTTCTCTGTACAGCGTTAGGACGCTGCTACTTAAAGCACTACATACTTGTACTAAGTTTATTTTTGATTTAGCATCTTAGACTAGCAGGAATTTCTTTCTTTTTTTTATTTACAGTTTTTCCCTCTAGTCCCCTGCAGCTGGCCCTCCTTCCTGCTGAACCTCCCAGCCCCGTCACCCTGGCTTCTCCCAGGACGTACTCTCCCTCAGTCCCCCATAGCTTGCCCTCCATGGCAGAGTGGCAGGGAGTCCCTCCACCCGCCGAGATCTGGATCCGAAGTCAGGAGGAGCCAGAGCTGCTGGATGCCGAGCCTGCGGAGGTCGGCGATCATCCTGCCAGCTTGGTTGTTTTCCAGTCTTCTGTTCCCCCATGAACTGCTGCTTCATCCTTTCCCACAGGGACGCTGGCATTTGGGACTATGTCCCTGGCGTGAATGTGCAGTGTTCGCTAGATACGCAGCACATCATGTCCCTTCCCTCCCATGTCCCATGCGCCCTACCACTCACACACCTGTAGGTGGCAGTGCTGTAGCGGGACACAGCATACCCCCCCCCCCGGGAGAAGGACAGCATCCTGTGGGACACTCAGACCTCCTCCCCTGACTGGTCCCCAGCTGTCCAGGCTCGCTCCCAAACTGGGGTTGCTGGCATCATGAGTGGTAGTGCTACTACTGCACCAATAAGCTGGCTAAAGAATAGCAGACATTTCTGCCTTAAAGTCTGAATTTACAACTCTTTTTCTATGTGGCAGCACTTTTCTATGTTGGACAGAAGAGGGACTGAAGAATTTTGAAGGGTAAAAGGAGGTATTTCCCTTGTAACTGGGGACAGTTGAGAGGTATAATCAGGGCACCTACTAATCTTCCTGTTTGTCAGCATGAAGTAACCCTAAGTCCAGACCAGGACACATGGCAACACTAACGTGATGCTCCTGGTGTGGTATTTTTTCCTCAGGGCATAGTAGGAGAACACACACACACACACACACACACACACACACACACCTTGAGACCATGTTACCTGGCTTTCTTCCACTGGATCCCGCTATTTTGACACATCACACAAGTAACAGGTGAAACCTGCTCCTCAACCGAAACACCTCGAACTGGACTCATATCTTTGCGACCTCTTCGCAGATATACGGTCCCACGTGTGTTTGTGACAGCACTTCCTGGTGAGTGCTGGTAGGAGGAGAAACAACAAGAGTAGGAAGAGGTAGGTACTTGGAGTATTTTCTCCACAGGCACTGACACTATCCCCTGCCTTAACAGCCCCAGACACTAGCCCCCCTCCCTTTTTTTGCCCCTGACACTAGCTAAAACTCTTTCCGCAGCCAAATTCTAACTCCACCTCCCTGAATGGCCCCAACATTGCCCACCATTCCTCCACAGCCCATGACAGTAACGTCTTCCACAACCCCAATGGTACCTCCCTCCACAACCCCTGGCATTACCCCCTTCCTCCATAACCTAACACTAAACCCCCACCACACCACCTCCTTGCACCATTCCCCTTCACCCACAGCCTCCCCCCAACAGTCCCCTCTAATTCCCACCCTTTTTCTACAGTCCCCCACCACCTCCACGCTTGCTCCCTCCATGGCCCCCCCGATGCCTCCCTCCCTTCCTGTCCAACCAGACACCTCCCTCCCCAGCACACTGGGCACCCCTCCTTCAAAAGACACAACCTCTCTCTGAGGCCTCCAACAGACTCCTCCCGCCCTAGCCTACTGGACAGCTCCCTTCCCAGCCCCCTAGATACCCCTCCCTCCTGAGCCAACAGATAGATCACTCCCTGACCCCTGAACACTCCTCTCCCTCCTGTGCCACCCTGACACCCACTGCGCTCCTTGAACCCTCAGAACACCTCCTCCCTCCCGGCCCCCTGGACACCCACCATACAACACTCTACATCGACACTCTTGGAGTTGCTGCAGCTTCACATTCTGAGTTCACCACCAATCTTTGACATCTAGCTACCAAGTCTCCCCAGCACTGGACGCAGGCTCCTAAGGCCCACACTGTCTTGGCAGCATGCTCCCTGACCCCCCACCATGGTGGCAGGCTGGTTCAGGGGTTGAAGGAGTTCCAGAAGCAGGGAGTGTGGTGAGCTGGGGAGGGCTGGCTGGCTGATCTGGAATCTGGAAGTGTGGTCCAGCGGCATGGAGGATGGTCAGCTGGGAGGAAGGCTGGTCTAGATGCAGTAAGTGTGGTCAGCTGGTGAAGACTGGCTGATATCGGGAGTGAAAAGGTTTCCCTGGTGCAGCAAGGATGGTCAGCTCTGGAGGAAATGCTGGTTTAGGGGTGGTCCAGTGGCATGGAGAGGGGTCCGCTGGAATAATGGAAGCTGGTCCAGGTGGAAGGAGGGTGGGAGGTCTGCTGTGGAGCACAGGCTGATCTGGTGTCTGAAAGGGTGTCCAGGTGCCAGTAGGGTGGTTGGCTGGGGTCAGAAACTGATCCAGGCGAGAGGGGTATTCTAGGTGCAATGCGGTCAGATGAAAAAGACTGTCCAATGACTAGAAGAGGGATCCAGCTATAGTGAGGGTGGTCAGCTGGGGGTTGGAGGCAGATCTGGGTGCTAGAAGTGTCTTCCAGGTGCAGGAAGGGTGTTCAGCTGGTCTAGGGGCTGGAGGGGTGGTCCACTTGCATATAGGGCGGTTGGCTGGTGGGGAGCTAATGATCCATGTAAAGGGACAAAGATTGGTTGGAGAGGAAAGGCTGGGCCAGGAGCTTGAAGGATGATCCAGTTGCAGGGAGTGTGGTAGACGGGGAGAAAAGGCTGGTCCAGGGGATGTAAGGGTTGTCTGCTGGGGAAGAAAAGCTGGTCTGGGGGCTGGAAGGATGGCCTAGGTGCAGGGAGAGAGAATGAAAGGGGAGGAGATGCTGGTCCAGTTGCTGGAAGTGTGGTCCGGTGGCAATGAGGGTGGTATGCCCTATGTTAATCCTAGAGTAACATACATGTGCAGCCTAACCATATGACTCAGGAGGTGAAGCTGGAGGAGCTCTGTGAGAGTGGGCATACAGTGTTGTTTGGTGGTTGTCCAGGTGGCTTGGAGAAAGTGTCCAGGGGGCCCAAATGGGGGAGAGGGTGTCCAGGGGCCAATGAGTGAGATGCCTTGGTGGGACCGGGAAGGAGGGTCCTGAAAGAGGTTGCAAAGCTGGGAATCCAGTTGGGGCCATTTTGGATGAGGACCAGGATTTACTTGTTACGTACTGAGTGAGGAAAAAAGTGGGATCCAGGTGAAGGCCAAGTAAAAGAAGCTTGAGGTATATGAGGGGAGGCTCTTACTACATCCTGATGAAAACATTACACACCAGGGGGCTCTTACTACACCCTGATGAAAGAAAATACCACACCAGGAGGCAGGAACATCATAACAGTGTTGCCATCTGTCCTGGTCTGACCAGGACAGTCCCACGGTTACCCCCCCCCCCCGACAGTGACATTTCGCTAGCGAGGTCCCCCACAGCGACTACAGCACCACATGCCACTGTGGGAAACCTGCTGGCAAAAGGCATTGTCTGTCGGGGGTCCTGCACCTCCTAATCAGCTCTACTCAGAGATGATAACCAAAGAGGGGAGTGCGGGTGGGAGTCGGTGGGCGAAGCCCCCAAAGAAAAACACAGTCAGCTCAGGGAACTGGCAGCCGACTGCAGAATGCGACGACCTGCAGGTGTTGCTGACAAGGCATTCAACGAAAATTTTGTCGAGCACCCATCGTGGATCCACAGTCCCAGACGTAGGGGTTACTTCTTGATAATTAACAGGAAAATTGGTAGGTGCCCTGGTCATAACTCTAAACTATCCTCAATTGCAGGGGAAATCCCTCCTTCTACCCCCCCAAAAAAAAACTGCACTGCCCCCATCTGTCCCACATGGAGAAGGTGCTGCCAGATAAAAAAAATATTGTAAATTCAGAGTTTAAAGCAGAAATTCATGTTATACTAAGATGCTAAATAAAAAATAAACTTTGTACAAATATGTAGTGCCCCCAAGTAGCGGCCTTCAGCTGCCCCACAAAAAAGAAGCTTGCCAGGGAACCCAGGCAGAGCATGATAAGGTGCCTGGGGACCCATTAGAGCCCATTTAGTTAGAACAAGAGGAGAGAAATGTGTATAGGAGTCCCAGAGTGCAGTCTGAAGTGACATGACAGAGAAAATATGTTTGTTTAAAGAGGACCTTCCCCACTCACTTTGACTTTCATGCATAAATTACCCCTTCTTGCATTGATTATGGAATTGTATTTCATTACTGTCTGCTGGGTGTATCAGGGCTTTTATAGCAAGCCTGGTGTTTCTGTGGACCTATGGTTGTACTGCTGACATCACTGTAGGGCAGAGTCAATTTCACAAAAAGGAAAAAACATACTGACAAGGCATTTGGATTTTTGCATAATGCATTGCTATCATGGTGTCTTGGCTGAGGGGGAACACAGTATGTACACTGAGTACTGGTAGGTTTCCCTTGCAACACTGTTGCAACGGCTTGGTACTGCACAGTGTGAGTCACTCCCCTATCCTACAATGATGTCACCAGGAGCTAGCAGCCCAGCAGCTAAACATCAATGGCAGGTGCAGTAGGGCTCAAAAACAAATCCAAATTATGGAAGGCAGCGTAAACCTTGGCCACAAATCACAAATGCACACACCCTTTCAGGTCTAGTACTGCATATAATGACTACAAGCTATTGTAACCCCTAGATGGCGCTATCCCAGGGGCTACTACCCCTGCCTGATTTGCCACTAACAGGTTGAGGGGCCTGGATCCAATGGCGGGTGCCTCCAACCAGAGGTCAGGGTTTGCAATAGTTAAACTAATTGGTCACAGCCCTCTGGGACACTGCAACCCCTTTCTTCCCACTAGTGGCCCACACAATATATCAGAATTACCTTCACAGTATGCACTTACCCCAGGTCTGGTTCGCACTGGGACCTCCTGTGAAATGAGATACAGTGCAACAATCACAGTACAGTACTTTAACAAGACAAATACCTCAGGCAGTATAACTTTGTTGAAACAAGCAGCTCTGATTTATTTAGGGATATAACAAGGACAGGGAAATCAGGTTAATTAGCTTATCACTCTAATAATCTACCTATGGCTCTGTGCACAGGCCTATCCCTATCAGTTACTGTCCCTAGGTACCCAAGCCCCTAGTGGCTAGTCAAACCGTGGCAGCTGGTAGGGACATTTTCACACAGAGAAAGAGAATTAAACAGTCAGCAGTACAGTAATTCCATTTGGATTTAATGTGGCAATTCAACAGGAGCGACCCTGAATTAGTACTCACGACCTCCAAATAAGATAGGGTCCTTCAATGTCAGTAGGCTCACTTGAGTTCACAAACCTCTTCACACATTTATACAAAGAAAGCACTATACCAGGCAGGCTGCATCTGTATCCGATCGCAATTACTGCACAATACCGGGAGAACACACAGCAGATTCAGTTCCTGACAGACCAAGTGCAATTTTCAGCAATTCTCCAGTCTTCTACAGGGTGAGCCTGGTTTCTACTTTTCAGATATCCTTTGATTCTCTTCTTAGGACGGATTCAGTCCTAACAAGCTGTTACACAAGCTGCAGACCGGAACTCTGGGCCTTACACACGCTTTTTTTGACTAAAACTGCACACTGAAAGCACAGGGCTCCTTCCTTCTTCACTGCCAAAGCTCAACTGAAACTCCAACCGATAAAACGGGCACTTCCTTTGAGTTCCTCCCAGTTCTTGACTGGATTGGCTGTCACTCACAATAGACTGCTGCTGTTGGTCCAAAAGGCACTGAAGTCTAAACTACATCTCCCAGAGTCACTGCCCATACAATCCTCTTGTGGCTGGCTCAGATTATGAGTCCAAGTTCTGATTCGTCTACAAGCACCATTTTGAGCTAGCTATCCACACTGATTGGTCCAGTTCAGCAGTTCAAAACTAGAATGGGAACTGAAGAGACACAGTTCTGACTGCAAAGAAAGCAGGTTAGACAAACTGTAATTTCATTATTACTCTAATAATTTCTGGCAAACAGTTACATCTCAAGATAGGTTCCCTTTGCACTCCTAGTGACTGCAAAATGAAGTGAATTGGCAGCAGCTCGAGTGGTACTCAGAGAAGCACACAGTCCCCCCATACAAACTAATTATGTCTGCAAGCAGACAGCTCTTAAAGAGACAGTACCAGAGGCTCTAAAAACACTCACTGATAAATGGCTTAAATGCCAAACACCATTCAGGCTTGGAGCATTCAAGCAAGCTCCTGGAAGTCTTTTGGGAACCCCCATTTGCAGGGGGGTTACACTATAATTTTCTGGACTATCACGAAGTTCCTCTTTAAGGCATCTTGCCTACACCACTTGCCAGTATGCCTCAGCAGTCCCCACCAGCAGCCCCTGTGCCCAGTAATACCTCTGCATCCAACACAGAAACCCCCAGTACAGCCAGTTGATCTAGTTAGCATCCCTGCAGCCAATAGCCCCACGGCAAATGCCTTGGAAAATAGAGTCCCTCCCTTGCAACCAGTTCCCCTGCACAGTCCATGCCAGTGCTGATTTCAAAATAGAATAATAGATAGGGGGCTGTGTATTTCAAGGGTGTAATACCATCGAGAGGTTCTGGGGATATGAGAACCTCGAGAACAAAGCTCAAGAGATATTTCCAGGTCCCCAGAAACTTGAGATGGTATTACACCCGAGTAAGAAACAGTCCCCATCTGTTATTTTTTTAAATAGATGGATCCAAAAAAAAAATACTGCACCCTTTCTTACTCGTGTGTATACCATCTGAAGTTTTGGCTGCCTGACCAGTGTCGTGAACACTCTCTCTAAGCAGTTGTCTGAGGTATACAGTGGTCGTCAGTGTCAGTGGCGAGCCCTACCTTTATTTAATTTGCAGAGGTGGAGAGTGGAGGCCGGCTCAATCAGATAATCCTCTAAATGCAGCAGAAAACATTAAAAAAAAGAAATTAAACTTTAGCCCCAAGATTGTGACAGCTATGGCATAGATGCCATATTTTCCAGACTGTTCTGCCCACCCACAGGTGAGTACTGACCAATCATAGAGGACGCACTTTGTGACCTCATTTAGTAATCAGCTCGGTAGTGTGCTCATATATGGGATAGAGCTAGAAAAAAGAACTGTCTTTCAGTGATAATACTATCGTTCAGAGGTCTGAACAATAGCATTATGGCACTGCCATAATAGTGTTATCAGTTTTGAGCAGCTGTAGTACCAGATATGTTTGCATGCTTTTGAAGCATATTATGTCACGTATTCATATATTATAACATGTTTATTACCTCCAAACAGTAAATCCGCCCAAAAACCACTGCGGAGCAATATAAAGGAGACTGGTCTACAGAAAAATTCCCCAAGTGAGCATGTTCTTATTTAGAAGTGTTTGAGTCTGAAAATTAAACTTAAAGCAGCAGTACTAGACACAAAAATCTAATTTTTTACAACAGTTTGTTGCTTGTGTTCCGTGGAGCACTTACCAGATTATCTTTTTCCTTTTCGTTGTATTATCACCCCGTAGTTTGTTCCATTGTTCTTTGTTTTTGTTTACATTTCTCTCACCCGCTATGTTGAATTGGAACCCCCTGCTGCTAACTGCACATGTGCATGACTCGCAGCAATACACAGGGACAGCGGGAACATGCAGCACAGGGTCCCATGGAAGTAAACAAAAAAAGAGATGTGACGCGAGGGATAGTTTGGCTGTAAATTAGGCAGTAGCCATATTTACTGGGGCTCCACAACAATGGAAATACATATTAAATATCTAAAAATAAAAAAAAAAGCTTGCACGCTGGAAAAAAATATTTACAGATACGGAAACCAGAACTATAGCTGCATGCTTCCAGCCAAAAAACAGAATTCTGATACTCACTTTCTGATTATCTAGTATTGCTGCTTTAAACTAAGCGCGCCGCCAAAGACATGTGGATGTCAATGAGCCCACTTCTGGGTTTTGACATCCACAACATGATAGTCTTTACGTCTTTCGGCAGCCCTGATGGGCGTTACCATTCTAGTCTTTTTTTTCCCCTAGTTCCATGGACACCGAGTGCACGCCTGCTGCCAGCGTTAGTATTAGATGTTTTAAAACATGGGTCAAATTAGAATCACTGGTGTAAAAAAATATGGGTCAAAACCTAATTAAAAGTACATATTTTCACCAGTACAGAAGCTAAAACTTGTCAAGTAAAATTACTTCCCTTTTGTTTACTTTTCCATCTTTCAGCTACTGTTACAGACCAGGTGCACCGCTATGGACCCACTGCCACGTGGAAAGTGGGTCATTTCGGGGCAGGCTGCAGCTTTTTCCCTTTCTCCCCTGTCTAGCACTGCCCTTGTCTGCTGCTGCCCCGGACGTACAGCCCGATACAAATCCAGGGCAACAGAACTAGAAAAAAAAAAAAAAGAGGTCATAATGGCAACATGTCATCACAGAGCACATAAATCTGGGTGTCATTTTGTGGATGTCAATTTAGCAGATTCTCGCTAATCTGAGCAGCTTCCAACAGCTACAGTTGCGCCATTCACTATTCTTAAGTTTACAAAATCCTGTGATTCACTATTTTCATACAACATCTGATTACAGTACTAGTTATTGCTAATGAACAAGTGTTCCGATGTCATATTCATTCATGTTTTTTTTTTCATATAAATACATAAATGTGTTTCACATTCTACTGTAGTTATAAGGGAAAGGGGGAAGGGGAAATTGTTTAACCAGGAAAGGCACACTAAGCCAGAGTTTGTTTCCAGCTGCGACCCGGGAGCAAAAAGAAGTTAAGTGACTTGCTCAAGGTCACACAGTATGCAAGTGGGGACTGATGGGGTTCAAACCCAGGTCTCCAGGTTTGCAGCTCAGTACCCTTAACCACTATGCTATACTGCCTCCAAAGACGTGCTTCTTTATTACATACTGCATTTATTTATTGTCTCATATTTATGCATTTGCAGTCTTGCCTTGTTACACACCATCTGTATTTCCATGGACATACCACAAAGTTCATACACTCGTCGATTATACTCGCTGTTTAGACTGTTCTTCAGAAACTGTCAGTCAGTATGTAAAGGTACTATTGAAAAAAAAAAATCTTCCCTTTATTGCTTTAAAGGACTGGCACAAAGATGTTTCTCCTCCCTTAAAACTACTGTCAGATACAAACAATAAAAATATCAGCATATTTGTCAGATGTACAATTCAGGTACCTGCTGTGCTGCGCACCATGCTGTTTTTTTTATAAATAATCCTAACCTTGATACGTCTAGATTAATGCCTGTTTCCTACCCAGACATGGTTGGCACTGTTTTTCAAAATTAATGAGTTAAAACATTTATATAATACTCCAGTGTTGATGGAAGCTGAAACTCCCCCCCCCCACTCCACCCCAGCCAGGTGTCTCTGCATGCCCTACACCACTCATGTACCTCCCCTTCCTACCCACCCTGGCATGGTGTCAGCATATACCTAGGACCACACATGTACAGTACCTCCACCAACCACGGCATTGTGTCTCCATATACTGTATCCGTGACTATTCATGTACCTACCCCGGCACCACCTATGTGCCTCCCCCTACCCACCTAACATCGATGTTCACACCCTACTGTTCTCTCGACACGTGTTTCCATGCATGCATGTGTAGTCCCATGTACCTGTCCCACCCATTACCACCTACCCTTGCACAACCTTTTAGACATATATGTTTCCATGCTCATATACCCCCACAGCAACTGCACCTCCCCCCTACCATCTACCATGGCACGCCATCTCCACTTACCCAGGACTGCATGTATCTCCATATACCCTGGACCACCCATGTACCTCCCCCACCCACCTAACATCGATGTTCACACCCTACTGTTCTCTCGTCACGTGTTTCCATGCATGTATGTGTAGTCCCACGTACCTGTCCCATCTATTACCACCTACCCCTGCACAACCTTTTAGACATATATGTTTCCATGCTCATATACCCCCACAGCCCCTGCACCTCCCCCTTACCATCTACCATGGCACGCCATCTCCACATACCCAGGACTGCATGTATCTCCACATACCCTGGACCACCCATGTACCTGCCACCCCATACCCCACCTGCTCTGGCACCACTTATGTACCTGCCCCACCATCTCACCTACCCTGGCATGGCTAATATGCACTTACCCACCCCACCTACAACAGCAGGTTGTTTCCACATACCCTGGACCACACATGTACTTGCCACCTCCACCCAATCCCACCTACGCTAGCATCGCTCATGTACCTACCCCTCCTCACCTACCCTGGCACAGTTAATATGTACCTCCCCTACCCCACCCATAATGGTCATACGCACACACACCCCACTGGCATGGTGTCTCCACATACCTGAGACCATACCTGCCACCACCCACTCTCCCCACCTACCCTGGCACATTGTCTCCACATACCCAGGATTGCTATTTACATTCTATCCCCATGCCAACATACACAGGAGTACCATGTACCCCCCATCCTCCTACATATATGAGCCCGAATATTTGCCTCCCCCACCTCACCTACCACAGTACAGTGTGTCCACATACCCAGTGCCACACTTGAACGTCCACCATCCCATCTACCCTAGAACTGTGTCTCCACATACCCTCACCCCCCCGCACCTACCTCAAAACCACTCAAATATGTTCCGTTAGTTAATTCTGTATCCCCATATCGACTGCATGTATGGTTTGTCATTGTTAAAAAAGACTCCTCCTTGAAAATTAGGCTGCTCAATGGATCTACCCTTCACAATAAACTTGAACTTGAAATACCCCCCTTCCCACCTACAACCCATGTGCACACACATTCTTTCTATAGTCATGTGTTCCCACACACATACCCTGGCATAGTGTTTCCACATACCTCTGACCACCCAAGTACTTGCTGCCCCCAGACCTATCCCAACACCACTCATGCCGCCCCCAAAGTACCACCCATGTACACATGATGCTTCTACAGTCCTGCATTTCCATGCAAATACCCTACCATGGGGCTCTGCACTGTGCAATACTGACACCCCGCTGTGCCATCTGTACTCGGATACCACACTATGCCAAGTATGATGGCAACACCATACTGTGCCATGTGCACTATGACGCTGTGCTGGTCCACGTGCACGGCCCACACCGAGCTGTGCCATATACACTGCTGACGCCATGCTGTACCAAGTGCGATGCTGACACCACACCGTGCCACGTGTACAGGGCACAGTTCAGTGTCGGCAGTGCACGTGGCACAGCATAGTGATGACACTGCACATGGTGCAGTGCAGTGTTGGCAGTGCACGTGGCATGGAAAAGTGATGGCAGTGCACATGGCACAGAAAAATTATGGCAGTGCACTTGGCACACTGCAGTGTTGGCCATGCATGAGCTACTATTGAATGAGAGCTAACACATACATGCCCACATCTTGACCATATTCCCTGAGCAGCAACTGTTTACAGCTTTCATCTGTTGTAACTCCGGAAAATTGTTTTTTTAATAACTCACACAACTATTACAATCCTGCGAGGATCTTATATTTCTGTTTGAATGGAGCATACACGCAGCTTGGTCTACATCAGGTACGCACATGCCACAGGACACCAGTTTATCATGTACCACATGATGGGGAGAGAGGGATGTGACTAGGCACTAGTGATGGCAGCACACATGGCACAGTGCAATAATGGCAGTGCACGTGGCACAACACAGTCATGGCGGAACACATGGCACAGGGCAGTGACAGCAACACTCTTCACACAGGGGCCTGCAACATCCTAACCCTCTCCATTCATGGGTCTGCACCTCATTTCCCATGCAGAAGCCTGCAACCCCCTCCCTATGCAAGGGCCTGCACCCACCTCCCTACTCAGGGGCCTGCACCTCCCTACATATGGCTTACGCCAACCTTCTGAGCACCACTGATGGCAGTGCATGTGGCACAGTGCAGTTACAGCAGTGCATGTGGCACAGCCCAATGACACCAGTTAACGTGGCACACCACAGTAATGGCAGTGCACATGGCACAGTGCACTGACAGTAGTGCATACTACATAGCATAATAATAGCAGTGCATATGGCACAGCGCAGTGATGTTAATTTACATGGCTCAGGGCAGTGACAGCAGTGCATATGGCACAGCATAATAATAGTAGTGCACGTGGCACAGCGCAGTGATGGCAATGCACATGGCACAGTGCACTGACAGCAGTGCATACTGCATAGCATAATAATAGCAGTGCATGTGGCACAGCGCAGTGATGGCAGTGCACTAGGCACAGTGCACTGACAGCAGTGCACACTGCATAGCATAATAACAGCAGTGCATGTGGCACAGTGCAGTGATGTTAATTTACATGGCTCAGGGCAGTGACAGCAGTGTACATGGCACAGCGCAATAATAGCAGTGCACGTGGCACAGCGCAGTGATGGCAATGCACATGGCACAGTGCACTGACAGCAGTGCATACTGCATAGCATAATAATAGCAGTGCATGTGGCACAGCACAGTGATAGCAGTGCACATGGCACAGTGCAGTGACAGCAGTGCATATTGCATAGCATAATAATAGCAGTGCATATGGCACAGCGCAGTGATGGCAATTTACATGGCTCAGGGCAGTGACAGCAGTGCATATGGCACAGCACAATAATAGCAGTGCACGTGGCACAGCGCAGTGATGGCAATGCACATGACACAGTGCACTGACAGCAGTGCATACTGCAAAGCATAATAATAGCAGTGCATGTGGCACAGCACTGTGATAGCAGTGCACATGACACAGTGCACTAACAGCAGTGCATATGACACGGTGCAGTGATGTTAATTTACATGGCTCAGGGCAGTGACAGCAGTGTATATGGCACAGCACAATAATAGCAGCGCACGTGGCACAGCGCAGTGATGGCAGTGCACATGGTACAGTGCAGTGACAGCAGTGCACACTGCATAGCATAATAACAGCAGTGCATATGACACGGTGCAGTGATGTTAATTTACATGGCTCAGGGCAGTGACAGCAGTGAATATGGCACAGCATAATAATAGCAGTGCACATGGCACAGCGCAGTGATGGCAATTTACATGGCTCAGGGCAATGACAGCAGTGAATATGGCACAGCATAATAATAGCAGTGCACGTGGCACAGCGCAGTGATGGTAATGCACATGGCACAGTGCAGTGACAGCAGTGCATATTGCATAGCATAATAATAGCAGTGCATATGGCACAGCGCAGTGATGGCAATTTACATGGCTCAGCGCAGTGACAGCAGTGCATATGGCACAGCATAATAATAGCAGTGCATGTGGCACAGCGCAGTGATGGCAATTTACATGGCTCAGGGCAGTGACAGCAGTACATATGGCACAGCATAATAACAGCAGTGCACATGGCACAGCGCAGTGATGGCAATGCACATGGCACAGTGCAGTGACAGCAGTGCAGATTGCACAGCATAATAATAGCAGTGCATATGGCACAGCGCAGTGATGGCAATTTACATAGCTCAGGGCAGTGACAGCAGTGCATACAGCACAGCATAATAATAGCAGCGCACGTGGCACAGCGCAATGATGGCAATGCACATGGCACAGTGCAGTGACAGCAGTGCATATTGCATAGCATAATAATAGCAGTGCATATGGCACAGCACAGTGATTGCAATTTACATGGCTCAGGGCAGTGACAGCAGTGCATATGGCACAGCATAATAATAGCAGTGCATGTGGCACAGCCCAGTGATAGCAATTTACATGGCTCAGGGCAGTGACAGCAGTGCATATGGCGCAGCATAATAATAGCAGTGCACGTGGCACAGCGCAGTGATGGCAGTGCATATGGCACAGTGCAGTGACAGCAGTGCATATTGCATAGCATAATAATAGCAGTGCACATGGCACAGTGCAGTGATGGCAATTTACATAGCTCAGGGCAGTGACAGCAGTGCATATGGCACAGCATAATAATAGTGCACGTGGCACAGCGCAATGATGGCAATGCACATAGCACAGGGCAGTGACAGCAGTGCACATGGCACAGTGTAGTAACAGCAGTGCATCTGGTGTAGCGCAGTGATGGCCGTGCCCATGGTGTAGCTCAGTGATGACAAACCACGTGGTACAGAACAATGGTGGCAGACCACATGGCACACTGTGGTGTCCGCTGTGCACATGGTACTGCACTGTGGCAGCAGTACACATCATACTGTGCTGTGGTGGCATAATGGTGTTGCTGCACTGTGGCATGTGCTCTGCCAATACTACACTGTGCCACGTGCAGTGGGGACACCACAATGTGCCACATTCAATGCTGACACAGCACTGTGCCAAGTGCAGGGCTGACACTTTGCAGTGCCATGTGCACTGCTAACACCACGCCGAGCCACATACACTGCCGATACACCATACAACATGCACTGCTGCAAGTGACTGTGCCACATGCTATGCAGACATCAAGCTATGCCACGTGACATCCATACACTGCGGTGTGGTACATACACTGCTCACACCACACTGTGCACTGTGCGATGCCATCAGTGAGCTATGCCACGTGCACTCCTAGCACTTCACTATGCCATGTGCAATGCTGACCAGCAACACTGCCATGTTGCATACTGCCACTGTGCTGTACCATGGTGATGCAGACACCACACTTTACCACATGCAGTGAAGGCACTGCACTGTGTCACGTGTGACGCTGATATCGTGCTATGCCATGAAAGGCTCTGGATAAGATTTTTTCAGAGTGAGTACTGTACTTTTCACTGTCTAAAAAAGGTGAGTAAAACCAAATTTGGATGCATACAAATAACAAAATATGGTGAGTAAGGAGTACACATTAAAATGCTACAAACAATTCATCTGTGTTTTGTCTTCATTTATTATGTTGTTTTTGTCAGAAATTGTTGGGTTAAATTAATGAACAACACAGGTGAGCACTTCACAATTGCACTTTGCAGTTCATTAGATTTTACATGATTTTTTTCCTCTATAGATTTATCTCCTTAGCGAGATACTTGGCGGGGGGGGGGGGTTCTCAGCCCTGCCCTCTCCCCATGGACCGCCTGCCTCCCATGGGGTCTACCTCACAGAGGGGCACCACCACGGATTACCCCCATGGGGGGGTCATGGGAGGAAAGGCTGTCCCCCCCCCACACACACACACCTCAGACACAGTCTAGTTCGGACAGTGGTGGTCAGCGTGGCAGCACAGGTCTGCAGACAAACATGCAGGGCTCCCATTTTCCACTTTTCTCCTGGCCCTACTGCAGTCGACGTGAAGTATGCATAGGGAGGCAAGCAAGCATCACCAGTCCAACAGTGCACAGATCCGAAGCAGCATGGATTCACAAGGGGGAGGTCATGTTAAACAAATGTGATAGATTTCTGTGACTGGGTGACCAGGGAAGTAGATCAGGGAGGAGCAGTGGATGTAGCCTACCTAGCTTAAAATAAGGCCTTCGATACTGTTCCTGATAGGAGTCTCATAAATAAACTGAGTAACCCATGGGTGAGTCCAAAAGTGGCAAACTGAGTAAAACATTGATTGGGGGCTAGGAGACAGAGGGTAGTGGTAAACAGAGTTCCCTATGAGGAAGGGAGGGTGACCAGTGGGGTGCCACAAGGATCAGCACTAGGACCGATCCTCTTTAATGTCTTTACTGGCAACATCACAGAGGGACTAGAAGGGAAGGTATGACTTTTTGCAGACGACACTAAAGTTCTGTAAAAGGGCAGGCACTTGGGGAGTGGAAAAAATGAAGAGGGATCTAGGAAAACTGGAGGAGTGGTCAAGAGTATGGCAACTGAATTTCAATGAGAAAAAGTGCAAAATCATACACTGGGGGAGCAGAAACAAAGGGGTACAGTATAATATGGGGGGGAATGGTACTGGTGACCACAAAACAGGAAAGAGACCTAGGGGTAGTCATATGTGATAACCTAAAGGTGGCCAAACAGTGTGACAAGGCAGTGGAGAGAGCCAGTTGGATGCTAGAGTGCATACATACATGTGATATGCCCAACTTGCTTAAGAGGGAGATCTGGGTCAAATTAATAGGGAGATTGGCCTGCTAGTAGGAAGATGCTGTAATATCATCAGTTTGTCCTTAAATGGTGTCAAAAAATAAGAAAAAGGGCCAGCCCGTCGGCACAGCAGTAAGGTTACCGCTTGTGACGCCAGCGACACGGGTTTGGGAACGGACTTGGGCTGCTGGAGGGTCGGCTGGTGGGAGGAGGATTGAGCGCCCCGAGACTGCTCCTCTCCTCCAGGGTGGGGTTGGATGCATGTCCCACTGCTCTACCGCCACCTGGGTGACCACAGTGGAGGTGCAGCGGACTGCAGAAAGAAGGAGGGAGATATGGCCGAGCGGAGCGATCGCATTCGACGCAGCGCCGCCTTTGCCCCTGCGTGCCTACGTCCTGTGGGAAGGGATAGAATAGGCGGGATAACCCTGCAGTGCTCCCTGTAGACGGAGCTCCAAGGCCCAGATCCCAGTGCCCCAGCCGGCACCTGATGACAGCATCCCTCCGACGAAATACAGACACGTCGGGACGGTAAGGGGGAATCCCATCCTGTACCCGCCTGGGGGGTACAACCAAGGCTCCATGGTGGGGGGATGGACTGCACCGACACCTGGCATGAGGAGCAAGGACATACAAGGCCAAATACAGGAGTCTCCCGAAGAAAGGAAGTACTGCGGTGAAGGGGGCATAAAGAAAAAATAATAAAAAGAAAATAAGAAAAAAAGCATTTAAAAACATTTATATTTCATTTTGTCAAAAATGAGCACTAAAAAGAATCAGCAACTAGTTATACAAAGTTATCATTTACATTGTTCATCACTATTTTACTTTTTATGTGTCTTTATCTGCCAAAAAAAAAACCATGAATGGATATTTTGGACAGAATTTTACTTAAGCAGGAGATTTTGTTTCCCAGGAGGGAGGGAAGGAGTACAGTCAAAAAACCATGAATCTCCTGCGAAAAGAGGGAGATATCACATGTATGTGCATAGGGAGGTGTATCATCAGCAGAAAGAGGGAGGTGGTGATGCTGCTGTATAGCTCACTGGTGAGATCTCACAGAGAGTACTGCATCCAGTTCTGGAGACCACATCTCAGGAAGGACACAGAGAGAGTAGAGGCAGTCCAGAGGAGAGCAATGTGAAGGGTGTGGAGGGGATGTGGGATAAGAGAGGGACCAGACACAGAACTTCAGGTTCAACACAAAAGCTCTCTGTGTGATGTTTATTTAAAACACAGGGAATAACTTTAAGCAATGGCATATCTCTTCTTCAATACATCAGTTATCAGCAACAGACTATGCATGTGAGGGGTACCAGATTTTGGGATGCCAAAAAGAGGACACTTAGTCCCTCCCCGATGAACCCTTGTGCCAGACCCCGAGTAAATAGGTTTAAGGTCTCCACCACCTTCACAGTTCATTTACAAGGAGTTCCTGGGTAGGAGACAATAAAACAAATTATAAAAATAATAATACAACAGGATAGACAAGATACATGAAGAATATCTGGCAGGTGGAAAAAAGGACATGTCCTCGTAAAAGAGGACATCTGGTAACCCTATTAGCATGTCCTTCATCTGCACTTAATCAGCACCTACTGATCTATCTCTTTAGTGAAAATGAACTATCCCCTATGTTGGGCTTGTGTGTTTGGGTGATGGTGAGCCCAAATAAAAACCCCAAAATCAAGCTAAAGACAAAGAACCTCAATGCAGACGCACTGAAGCAAGAGTTACTCCAAAGGGCACTGACAATAAATCCAAGTTTCAAAGAAACACTACATCACACATACCCCCATAATGCAAAGCATCATGGGATATATATGCAAATCACCATGACATTTTAGGCTGGTTCAGCTTAAGGCAGGAATGCACGGGTGCCAAAGGGCCTCTCAAACAATCTGCAATTTAAATGCATTTTAAATAACACAATGAGGGTTTTCTGATATCCCTACCCCAGTAACTTAATTCTAAAATACAGAAACCTAAATAACTTTTAACCTTCTTATAAAAAACACCTAGTGCTGTGGTAGCTTCAACATTTATTTATTTTATTTATTTAAAATTTGGTGACCGGGAAAGGCACACTGAGCCGAGGCTCGTTTCCAGGTGCAACCTTGATACAGAGGTGTACACAGAGGTTATCCAGAGGAAATACATACAAACCAAATTCATTTGTTACAGACAGGATTGTTAGAAAGAGATCTGTGTTACAGGCAGTAGTTACTACATACAGTGCTTAATATAAAAGCATTTGTCTTACAACATGGTATAAACAGAAGCTGGAGTGGTACAGTAGGGATGTAGGAATTAGTAATAGCTTGAAAATTGGCTGGTTAATATGTGACTGAAACTTCACGGTATGGGAGTTAGTCGTGTGTGTGTGGTGGTGGGGGGTCCCACGGTGCATCTTTGGTAAGGCGGGGTTGGGAGGAGTCTGAGGAGGTGCCTAATTGCTGGGAGGGAGGAGGCCTGGTGAAAGATGGGTGGGAGGTTGTTCCATAGGAAAGGGAGGCGGTATGTAAAGGCGGCTTGACAGGAGGCATTGCGAGCGTGAGGGAGGTTGAAAGTTCAGGCATCCCTGTGGCAGAGGGAGTAGCCTAGGGAGTTAGCAGGTGCAAGGCGGAAGGTGAGGTAGGGGGGCAGGGAGCCCAACCAGTATTTGGCTATGAGGGAGGCGCTGTGGATGGTTCTCCTGTGGAAGAGCGAGGCCAGAGAGAGAGTGCAGTAGAGGGGGCAATGATGAGTAAGTGGGGGAGAGGCTGTGGCAAAACAACAGAATGCGTTTAGTAGGATGCCAAGTTTGGAGAGGAATGAGGTTGGTGCTATGCAATATATGATGTCAGCATAGTCTATTACTGGTAAGATTGTTTTATGTATGATTTCGCTGCAGGCGGGAAAGGGAAGACTGTCTTTTTGGCGAAACAGGTTGGCAAGTTTGGGCAGGAATCTGGAACAGATGGCCTCTATGTGGGTAGAGAAATTTAGGTGGCTGTCGAGATAGATTCCTAGGTATTTATTTATTTATTTTTAATTTTTTATTTTAGCTTTTGTTGACCGGGTAAGTGCACTAGACAAATCCTGCCTATTTTCAGGCACGACCCGGGGGAAGGGGGAATCCAGATGAATGCCAACTGACCTTGAACCAGATTAAGCTGTTGGTGGTATTTTTAGTGAATGAGGGAAATTTGGCCAGGACACCGGAGAAATTCCCCTACTCTTTTCGATAAGTGCCATGGGATCTTTAACATCCACCTGAACTACCACCAATCCAGGTAGATGGGACCTCGGTTTAACGTCTCATCCGAAAGACGGCACCTCAGAAGTGCAGCACCCCTCTCATGCTGCACTACAGTGTCAGTACTGGGATATTAACCCAAGTGCCAGATGTGGGAACTGAACCCACAGCCTTCTGATCTCCCGGCCTCAGAGGCGAGTGTGCTACCTACTGAGCCACTGACACTGACAAATTTGAAAGTGTGGACCAGGTCAAGGGGAGCGCCATCCAGGGTGGAGATTACTGGGGGGGCCGGAAGGGAGGTAAGCTTTTTTCTAGATCCGAGGTCCATGGTGACTGTTTTTTTGTCATTAAGTTTAAGCTGATTTTTCAGGAACCAGGCTTGGACTCTATTGAAATTGTTTTGGAGCTCCCTGAGGACGCTGTCATGGGAGGGTCCCAAGGTAAAAATTACTGCATCATCAGCGTACAGATGCACATTTGCTGAGAGGCAGGCGGAGGGGAGGTCATTTATAAATAAGGAGAAAAGGATGGGGCCAAGGATTGAGCCTTGTGGAACACCAGAGAGGATGAGAAGGGGGGGGGGAGAGAGTATCCCCTATTTGAACGGATTGCTGTCTATTCTGGAGGTAAGAGTGGAACCAGTTTAAGATGGGTTGGGCAAGGCCTAAGTGGCTGAGTTTGTGGAGTAACAGGGGGTGGGAGACTGAGTTAAAAGCTTTTGCCAAGTCGATAAATATGGCGGAGGTGGTCAGACTGCTGTACATAGCCAAGAGGATAGAGTCTGTTACACACAGCAAGGCAGTGATGATGGAGTGGTGTTTTCTAAAACCTGACTGATAGGGAGAGAGGGGAGCTATCTGAGAAGAGAAAATCAGTCAATTTGGACAGCGCAGGGGATTCTTGTATTTTAGTGAGAGAGGAAAGGCGCGAGATGGGCCTGTAGTTCCCGGCGAGGAAGGGTCGCTGCCTTTATGCAGAGGGATGATCTTGGCCATTTTACAAGCCGAAGGTACTGTGGCGGTCCAAGGGTGAGGTTTAGTATGTGTGTAAGGGGTGCTGTTATGGCTGACGCCGAGATATGGAGAAGTCTAGGGTGCAAGCTGTCTGGGCTGGTTTTGGCCTGGTTAAGAGGGGTGACTGCATTGTAGACTTCCCGGGGTGTGAATGGAGGAAAGAGGAAGCCGGGGGAAGAAAGGGGGAGTTCGGAGTGGTCAGGTGGAAGGGGGGGAGGCGGGCAGGGCGCATGAGACAAAAAAACAAATTGAAAATAGCAGCTACAGAAACAGGATCAGAAACTTGTCTGCTATCAATGTTGAGGACAGGGCAGGCAGTTTGGAAGGGGGTTTGATCATGGAGTTGATTACCTTCCAGAAGGACGCTGGGGAGTTTTGGTTCTGGGTGAGTTGTGCTTTGAAGTATGAGGATTTTGATTGCCGAATAGCTTTAGTGCATTTATTCCTGAGATGCCTGTAGGATTGGAGATTGCGGGGGTATGGGTGGCTTTGTATGGCCACCATGCCTTGTCCCTGACTCGACACAGAGCAATGAGATCAGGTGTGATCCAGGGGTAGTGATGCCTTTTCACTCTAACTTTCTTGAGGGGAACGTGGTGGTCCCAGGTATGTTGGAAGATGTCGCAGAAGTGGGATAGGGCAGTGTCGACGTCTGGCGTGGAAAAGACTGGATACCAGTCTGCGTTTGCTAGGTCCTGCTGCAGAGCAGATTCACTGAGGAGGTGAAGAGGGTGAGATCAGATAAATTTGGGGTGAGAGTGGGGGGAGCGGATTTTGCGGATGCAGTAAGGGACGCAGTGGTCACTGAGGGCATCAGAGAAGATGTCAGCTGACATGTTCCTGTGGGGATGAGTGGATAAGATCCAGTCCAGAAGGGTGTGATTTAAGGACCGATGGTTTAGGCGGGTTGGTTCCTGGATTAGCTGGGATAGATTTAGGGCTTCAATCCTTAGGGCAGTGGGTTTTGCGGCAGAGAAGAGCCGGTCAAGGTTGAAATTGCTTAATAATATGAGTTCCCCATTTGTAGCTCTCGTGGAGATTTCTGAGATGGCTTTCACCAGGGTGTCCGGTGAGGTCTTTGGTGGGGAATACAGAGCCCCGATATACAGGGGGCAGGTCGAGGGAAAGGTAAGGTGAGCAATGATGGTTTTGTGGAAAGAGGGGCAGGACTCTTTGTATATAATGGAGCACTGGATGGAGTCCCTGATGTACAGAGCTACCCCCCCCCACCTCACTTAACCTGGTCCTGGCAGAAAAGGTTGCAGTTTGGGATGGCCAAGGAATGGTGGGAGATTTTGGGAGAAAGCCAGGTTTCCATGAGGCAGAGTATGTCTGGGTTATACTGGGTGGCCCAGAAGGCAAGGGCGTCTAGTTTGGGGAGGAGACTCCTGATGTTGAGGTGGAATATGTGGAGGCCCTTGGGGAAAGTGTCTGAGGGCAGACTGGATGAGGGTGGTAGTGTGGATGTGGGTTTGTTAGGTGCTAAAGGGCCTGGGTTGGGGTGAATGTCTCCTGCCAGTAGCAGTAGAAGAGATATGGTGAGAAATGGGGATTGTTTGTGTCTACCGGGGCTGCACTTGGAGGGTGGAGCATGGAGATTTAGGCACCGGAGGAGAGCCTCCAAATTTAAAATGTGTGAGTGGAGCAATGCAGGGTGAATGGTTGGGGACGGTAGGGAGGATGGATGAGGGGGAGGAAAAAGGGGAGGGTTGGTCGAGGAGAGAGAGGAGGTGATAAGATGGGCGTGGGCTAGGCAGGGGTAGTTGGGGGTGACTCTTGGGAAATGGTAGGAGAGTGAGTGGAGGGGCGGCGAGGGTTCACCGGGAGGGCTGGAGAGAGTGGGTGGCGGTGGAGAGGAGAGCGGAATATTTAGGAGGAGGGACAATAGCAGGGGCTGCAGCATAGTGGCTTAGAGAGGAAGGTAAAGGAACAAATTTAGTACTGTACCTGGTCACTAGAACAGAGTAGGTAGCAGTAGCGGCCTCTAGTGGCAGGATGAGATAGCTTGCTAACGGGAAAGCTGGCTGATATATTTATTTCGTTTTTGTTGACCTGGTAAGCGCACTAGACAAATCCTGCCTATTTTCAAGCACGACCTGGGGGAGGGGGATACAGATGAATGGCAACTGACCGTGAACCAGATTAAGCTGTTAGTGGTATTTTTTTACTGAATGAGGGAAATTTGGCCAGGACAGCAGGTAAATTCCCCTACTGATTTGCTGGCGGAAGAGGGAGCTATTGCCATGGGTCTGTGTCTGGTCAGTGTGCTCCACATCAGCAATGGAGCAGGATGCTGTTTCATGCTCTCCGGAGCACAGTACGGAAGCAGAAGACATTTGTGAGATTGCTTTACCAGCGGTGTCGAATGAACAAAGGAGTGTTCCGATTATTCAGGCTGTGTGTCAGTCTGCACCGGAGTTTACTGGTATGAAGCCAGTACTTGAGATCGCAACCTTTGCTCCCCTTAATGTGGCAGTTGGTTCTCCGGAACCTTTATTGCAGCAGCCAGTTGCTGGTTGTGGTGAAACGAGCGGCCCGTTGTTGGGTTGCGAGGTAGGGGAGGAGCGGAATGAACTTCCGGGTTTGCAGCAACAGGGACTACAGGATGGAGTGGCTCCAGGTGTTTTACTGGTCGATAGTGCCTCGCAAATTGTCAGAGGCAGTTTGGCTTACCTCAGACTTTGACAGGTTTTCCCGCTACAGACTGGTCGGCAGAGGATGCTCTTTGTGATTCCGGATGGCTGCGGACTTCGACAGGGCAATGGATTCCTGATCCAGACTGGAAAGAAGTCTCCACGGAGAATGGGACTACCACAAAGCATGCCAACGGTGTTAAATTCCTGAGCTCAGGTACGGACTTGAATGAGGGTCTGGGGGGTCATGGTAAAGCTGCGCAGCGTTCAGATGAACGTACCTCGGCCTTGTCTAGGCTGAGTATGTCCTCAACAGAGGAGGGTCCTTATTCTTCTCAGCAGGCAGGATTCAGTCAGGATAAGCCTGATAGTGGGGCTAGTCAGCACAAACCTAGGCTACCTATGTCTGATCTTTTTAAAAATAAATTAGAACAAGCCCCCAGAAGGAATGCTGTTAGACTGCATTACAGAGGAGGGTTATCTGAACATCCAGACAGATACTACATTGCCAATCTTTTATTGAAGGGTTCCATGAATTTCTTGCCTGCAGACATTTTTGCTTTAATTCATATCTCTGGGGAGGATTCCTTTGAAACGAGCTTTAAAACGACACATAGTTTAGAGAAATTTTGGGACAAATATTAAAATCCACCTCACTTTGGACCCCCTTTTATGCAATTCCACTTACTAAACCCCAGATTAGATATATCACCATCATGTTCAGGAATGAAGGGGGTTAGCGTCAGTAATATCTATCACTGGTTACAGAACCGTTGTGATATTTTGGGTCACCCTGAAGCTATTTTAGATTTGGAAGGCATATGGACAGGAAGTTGGAGGTTTAAGGTGAAATTATTTCAAGTAAATAGTGATATCATACATCTTCCTAACAGTTCTTTTTTTGGAAAGACAGAGGTGTTTGTTTTTATGGGGACCAGCCCCCGGCCTGTTATAGATGCGGCGGGGCAAACACTCATATAAGCAGCTCCTGTGATTTGTTGAAATGTTCCTTATGTGGTGGATATGGGCATTTGGTGGATAGATGTGAGAATATATTTCAGTGTAATTTGTGTGACGAAAAAGGGCATGCTTTTCATCAATGCCCTTGGGCTAAACATAATAGGATGGGAGGTTGGGATCAGGAGGATTTAGTGAACAAAGCTCAGGAAAGAAGAAAGGATCATACTCTTTCCACCTCTACTCACACTCCAGAGCTGGGAGTATTTCAGGAAGGAGAGGTAGGGTTGAACCCTGTAGGTGCAGATGTGTCCCCTTTAGTTACTGACCCTGTGTCTACTGTTCAACAGGAATCTGATTCCCCTGCTACTATGGTTACGACTCAGGCACAGAGGCCTGTCCTTTTCTCTATGCCTCCTCCTTTTGAAACTGTTAAAAACCGACAGTTTACCAGGGCCTCTCTTAAACAAACAGTACATAGATACATAGACAGTGTCGGCAGATAAGGGCCTATGGCCCACCCAGTCTGCCCATTTGAGCTTATAAGTTCAGTTTATGTTTTCCTAGAAGTCTGTTGCCCCTTACCCATGACCTCCAGAATTCCTTTATGTCTATCCCATGCATTCTTAAATCCCGTGATTGTTTCAGCCCCCACCACTTCCTCTGGCAGGGTGTTCCACTTGTCCACCACCCGTTCTGTGAAGAAATTCTTCCTCATGTTTCCTCTGAATTGTCCTCCCTCCAACTTCATCCCATGCCCTCTAGTCCTGGAACATCTTTTTCGCTTAAAAATAGTGTATTCCTGCACCCTGTTCCTCCCTGTGAGATACTTGTATGTCTCTATCATATCCCCTCTCTCCCTTCTTTCCTCCAGGGAGTACATGTTCATTCCTTCAACCTGTCTTCATACTACCCTGTCTATGTCCTTACGTAGGCATGGTCTCCAGAACTGCACACTGTACTCCAGGTGGGGCCTCACTAGTGTCTTGTATAGCAGAATTATGACCTCCCTTTTCCTGCTGGTGATGCCCCTGCCTATACATCCCAGCATCCTATTTGCTTTACCTGCTGCCTTGTCACACTGTTTCCCTACCTTGAGGTCATCAGAGATCAGTAGTTAGCCCTATCCCAGTAGAGAATTTTTTTTCTCCTTTACAGAGTGAAGGGGGAGATTCAGATTTGGAATCTGATACCTTGCATCGCTCTGAGTTAGTCTCTGAGGATGAGGAAAGCAGGGCTACTGAATTGGCTAAAGAAAAAAAGGGAAAAAAGGAAAAAAAAAAGAAAGGCCAGTTTTAGTCAAAAGGGTGGGCTTTGACACTAATTTTTTTATGGTTACCTTAAAAATAGTTTCCTACAATGTGTGTAGTCTTAAAAATTTCAAGAAAAGGTTTTCTCTTTTTTGACTTTTTTAGCACTCTGCAGGCTAATAATATCCTCCTTCAGGAAACTAGATTATCTTCTCTTGCTGAAATTGATCAGGCAAAAAAAAGATGGGTCTGGGGGCCTTCCTTTTGGACATTTGGCCCTGACTTGGCAGATGGGATAGGGATTTTGTTTAAGTCCGCCTTATTCATAATCTCAAAACTAGTAGATATTAGTCCTGGTCATGCGTTAGTTTTGGATTGTTGTCTTCGGGATTTTGACTTTCGTATTATCAACATTTATGCTCCACAAGTCAAAACTGCTCGAATTGAGTTGTTTGAGGACATTAAACCTTTTCTCTACACTAAGAAGTATATACTTTGATGGGGGGGGGGGATTTCAATTGTGATATTGATTTGAAATTTGTAGGAGAGTTTCAGAGGAAAATGCATTGTGATTCACCGGCTTTAAAACAGATTGTTATAGATGCAGGCCTCTCTGATGCTAATAGGACCTTACATAGTAAAGGGGGTGCTTCTTATCATAGACATATTTTTTCCACTCGTATACATTTAATTTTTGTTTCCAAATATTTGAAGCCTTATTGGGGTATGGTAAAGCCAACTGAATTTTCAGATCATCAGATCTTACTCTGCCATCATAGTTTAGCTGGGGTTCCACCTAAGGTATTTTCAACCTGTCCAAGATGGAGGCTGAATTTGTCTCTTTTTGAGTCCTTTGATTGTGTACATGGCTTAGAGGTATTATTTGAAGCTTGCATTCTACTATCTGCCTTTATGAGAATTTATATAATTGCTGGAAGGATACTAAAACTGAGGTTAGGTCCTTTCTGCTCACGATGGGGAGACAGAAGGCTAATTCTCAGTATTTAAAATATTTACAATATCGGAATCAGTTGTATAAATTAATGTCTTTCCCTCCTCGGGATAAAATACTATTTAAATCACAAATTTCTGAAATTAAGTAACAAATGTCCCTTTACCAATATGATAGAGCAAAATCTTTGGATATGGAGTTTAGATATGGGTTACGATCGCAACCTGCTTCTGATCCATACAAAGCTTGTAAGCAACGATTGGATAAAACCATATGACTGGTTAATAGCCACTACTGGTAAGAATTGTGTCCACTGATTTGGAGATGTTATCTGTGGTACAGGGGTTTGTCTCTGATCTTTTTAGTAAGGATACAGGGCCTACTGAAGTGTTGCCGGCTGAATGTATGGCATCGCTTCCTTTAGTGGATAAAACACTTAGACAACTTCTAATGGTGCCTATTTCATCTCAAGAAGCGGAAGGAGTGATAAATGCTTTAAATAGTAAGACATCTCCAGGCTTAGATGGTATACCAAATGAGTTTTATAAAAAGTTCCTCCCCTATATGAGGTTTTTTTTGCCACTAGTTTTTAATTTCATGTTGACGTCAGATTTAGGATTTCCAGACTTTAGTACTTCACTGCTGAAATTTATTCATAAAAAGGTGACCCATCTTTATTGACAAATTGGAACCCATTAGCTTACTTAATAGTGATTGTAAAATTCTTTCTAAAATTATCACAAACAGATTACAGGTTTCAGATTTTCTTATTCATCAGCCCAGACTATGCGATTCCTACTTGTAAGATTCAACATAATCTTTATCTTTGGGAATTATTTGAAAGTAGTAACTTAGGACATGCTCTGGTTTGTAGTTGCACTGGATCAAGTTAAAGCCTTTGACGAGTTAGACATCACTATCTGTTTGATTTATTACTCCGTTATGGTATCCCACGTCCATTTATGAAATGGATTGCTATGTTATATTCTGACTGAAAGTACTTCCAATGGTGAATGGCCTATTGGGGTCTGAGATTCAGTTTGCTAAGGGCGTAAGGCAGGGATGTCCTTTAAGTCCCCTATTATGCACCTATGTTTTAGATCCAGTAATTAGATATATCCATGGGAATCACTGTCTTTTAGAGTTTGCCCCCGATCCTTCTTTACTGTCAGAGAAAACTGCAGCATATGCTGATGATGTTACTTTACTAATGAAAGATGAGACGTCACTTAAGACTGCTTTACATAGTTTTAACACATGGGGTCAATATTCTGGGGCACAGATTAATACGGCTAAGAGTTTTATTTTTCCCTTGGATCCTGACCATGTTGTCAGTTTGGAGGTTATGGGTATTTCTCTGGTCTCTACGCCTCAACAAATTTTGGGTGTATGGTTTGGGCCAGGTGACTTGGCTAGCTTTAATTGGGAAAGCAGTTAAAAATAGGAGAAGGTAAAGTCAACATGTGGAAACAATGGAAATTTGGGAAGAAAAAAACGTATTTTCATTATTAAAAAGTTTTTGTTGCCTGTTTTTTTGTATTTGAGTTATCTTAATCCACCCCCAGTTCATTTAGAAACTAGGTTATACAGTTTTTTTTTCTCAGATGTTATGGGGTAATAGACTGAATCCAGTACGAAGAGATATTACTTATTTGCCTGTGAAGCAGATTGGCTTAGCTATGATAAATCCGATTGTATTTTATCATTCACCTTTTTGTTTAATTCCTTTAGTTATTTATGGGGGAAGGTTACTTTACCAGGGCAAGTTTGGTCGCATTTTGCTTGGGTTCATTATTTTCAAAAATGGAATTTTTTGCCCCATAAAATTTTAGTTCAGGATCATTTACCAGCTTATGGGATTTCAGCTCTGAAAAAATGTCACCAGTGGAAGTTATCTTGGCTACCTAAGCTTCGATATCTAAGGGGAATACTAGTGGGAGGGACATAAGGACTTAGCTTAGAAGTGACTGAAAGAGAATAAGAGGATTTCCTAGATCACGATGCGGATTTGGGGAGTCACGATACATGGAGAACAGGGGACTGGCAGTGAGTTTTTTTGTTTTTTTTTACGGGCTGTAATAATCAGGATGTCGGGGTCTGCTCATATTACGGAAGAAACAAGACAAGTGCGGGGAGGGTTTTACTCCCTCCTCGGAGAACAGAAGGAAAATAATAAGGGAAGAAGGAAAGCAAAGTAAGGATGAAGAGGGGAGGAGAGTGGGCTTGCCATTTAATCCTGCTGATGTTGTTGAGTGTAATACAGGACAGGGCTTAGACCCAGAGAAAAAGTCCTGGAGGAATTGGCCTAAACACCATCAAGGGAAGGTGTCACAAGGGTGACACACTCCAGTCTGCAGAAGGCAGGGCAGACTGACCTAGGAATCCGAACTTTACAAGGTTTAACACGGGCCCCTTTACGAGTAATGTTGGTGGAAGCAAAAAAAACTATTGTATTTGGAGGTAAGGGACAGTCTTTTGGACTAGGTTAGAGACATCATATAAGGCGTAGTAAATTAGTAGTTAGATGTTCAATGTTTGAAAATGTTTACTTGGTTAAACAGTTTGAAGCCCCATTTAGAAGGGCAGTTAAGTGGAAAGTGGTTATGAATGTAATAGAAAGTGTTTGGAATGGAGATAGCTATATGTTTATTTATAGACAACAGGTATGGCACAAAAACTATACTAAACTGAGGCACAGTGTGAAAGGGGAACAAATCAAGGGGAAGGGACCTTATAAGAAGAGAATGGTTTGGGGGAGAAATGTTTGGAAATCATTCTAAAGTTAAGATCACTCAAAAACCTGTAATATTTGAGGATGGATAAAGTGAAAACAAAATACTTTCACTGAATGTAAATGGGATTAAAACCCCATAAAAGGAAGCGTCTGCAGAAGTTTTAAAGAGGCGAAGTGTAAATACATTTTATTCAGAAACACACCTCTCGCCTAAGGAAATTCTTAAATTGAGAACAAAAGATTTTCCAAACATTTTCATGCATCCCTACCTACGGGTAGGAAAAGGGAGTAGCTATTAGTCTCCAACGAGTTCCGTTTGTGGTGGAGGAGGTAATAAGAGATGAGGGAGCCGGTATGTATTGGTGGTGGGTCATGTCCAGGAACTTCCAATATCCTTATTGAATGTATGCCCGCCAGAACACAGATGCCTTTTTGTAGATTTATTTAAACTAATAGCGGAAAAGGCAAAGGAACCCTAATTGCTGGGGAGATTGGAATGTAGTGCTGGATAGGGCCCTGGATACCACTTGACATACCGGCTCCAAATCAAAAGGTCTCGAGGTCTCTGAGGGGCTCTTGAGAGATATGGGCATAGCAGGCGTTTGGAGAGAGAAATATCAGAGGGCAAGGGATTATACATATTATTCACCAAGGTATGGCATTTATTCAAGAATAGATATGTTCTTTCACATTATGACAGGAACATTTCAGTATTTGATTCGCTGTGGGTGGGTGAAAACTATATCAGACCACAAGCCAGTGTTTGCTAGCCTGGATCTCCAACTCACAAAATTTACACACTGGAGGTTGAACACAAGTTTACTTAGAGGCGAAAAGGTTAAAGAGAAGTAAAGCAATAATAAAGAACACTATTCAGTTTAATGAGTCCCAAGATTACCCTCAGATTCTATGGGATACGTTAAGACACTAGTAAGAGGAAACTAATTTCAATAGCTTCCTATAAAAGAGGGAGAGAAAAGCAAAGAGAACAGATCCAAATGGAACTTGAGAATTGGAGAGGCAGCAGAAAGAAAAATTTGAGGTGGAGAGGGAAGGAGATAAGGGATCTCACACAGAGACTACAACGGATGCAACTCATAGAAGCGGAGAGGACACTAATCGCATAAAACAGGCATACCATGAGGGGGGGCCAAGAGCTACTCGCCTTCTGGCCTACCGCCTGAAACAGCACACACAGCTAGGGCAAATATTACAGGAATAAGACACCGGGTATGGGAAAATCCGGCATAAGTGGGAACAAATAGCAGAGAGCTTTGTGGTATATTATAGAAACTCTACCATCCTCAGCAGAACACAAGACCTACAGAGGCAGCTCAATTTTGGAGGTCCTCCATCTGCCGGGGCTTACGGAGGCCCACAGGAAGACACTGGAACAACCAATCACGGGGAAGTAATTGACACCATAGGCAGGTTAAAACAAATAAATGCCGGGCCGGACAGTTTGGAGGAATTTTATAAGACATTTCAAGCAGATCTGAACCCTTTATTACATACAGTATATAACCAAATATGGTTAGAGGGTTAGTGTCCCACCATCCTGGAACTATACTTCCATATCGGTAATACCAAAGGAGGAAGGATCCACGGGATTGTGGATCGAGTAGGCGATCTCTCTACTTAATGTAGATTATAAAATTTTTACTGCAATAATAGCGGATGCGCTGCAAACCTTCTTGCAAGATATTATACATCCAGATCAAACGGGCTTCGTGGAGGGTAGGCAGGCACCAGAGGAGTGAGGCGAACCATAAACATTATTGATATAATAAATAGGGCAGGGTGCCAACCTGTCTTATGAGCCTTGATGCAGAGAAGGCGTTCGACAAAGTGGACTGGAACTTCCTTTTTCTGGTGTTGGGAAGATGGGATTCCCAGGGACATTTATAGAAACAATCAAAACCCTATATGCCCAGATACCTCATCAAAGTTAATGGTGAGATCTCACAGAGATTCACACTTGGGCGAGCAGAACAGGCTGCCCTTGTCCCCCTACTATTCGATCTTTATATAGAGCCATTAGCCCAAGCAATAAAGGAATCGGAGGAGATAAGAGGGATAGACGTGGGTGGGGAGGAGCATAAAATATCCTTGCATGCAGATGATGTTCTTTTGTATATATCGAACCCGGAGGTTTCCATCCCAAAAATGTGGGAACTCATAGATAAATTTCACCAATACTCAGGGTATACACTAAATAAAAACAAGACAGATGTCTTGAGATTTTATTACCACCCCACAGAGAAGATACTCCAAACCCTGAAGGTACACTGGAACAAGGAAAGGATCAATTATTTAGGTATACAGATCCCTAAAATCTTATGTTGTTGTATGCAAATAACCTGGAACATACAACAAATCTGACTAAACAAGACATTAAAGATGGGAGTCATTAAACCTACCATTATATTCAGGATACAGTCAGTATCAATGAATATACTCCCGAAATATCTTTATATGTTCCAGTGTCTTCCCATTAAAATACATAAGAACCAATTCCAGATCTGGCAAAGGATGATAGAAAGTTCATTTGGAGTGGAAAAAGACCAAGAATAAAGGCGGGGTCCTACAATCAAATAGGAAAATGGAAATTCGAAGCGTGCGAACCTAGAGGATTACTTCTTGGCCACACAGCTGAAGTGGAGCCTCTGGTCAATTGGTTCCTGTAGGCGAGATGGAAAACAATATAGAGGTAGCTTTAACGGATGGGCGTGCCGTTGGAGCCAGAGTAATGGGAACTAAGGTGCAAGGTAGAGAAAGATATTAATTTATTAGCAGTCAGAAATACCCTAGGCTCGTTTAGAAGGCTATGGAATAAACACAAGGTGGATGGTGAGATCTGGTCACTGAGATGGTTTGCCTGGGATCGGAATTCCTCCCAGCTAGGCTAGACCTCACCTTTGGGAACTGGAGAAGACTTGGACTGTACTCTTTGAGCCAGTTTCTTGAGGAGGAGGTCATTGAATTTGCTCAGGTTAAAAGGACTTCTCACTAAGACAGTCAGACTTCTTTAGGTATCTCCAATTAAGGTCGCATATACAGACCCTACAAAGAAATACTTGAATCTGGCTCAAACAACGGAATTGAAAGATGTCATAATTGATATCTTGAACTCGACGAGTAAAGGGCATCATTTCAGCTATATATGGAGCTATGAGAGATCGGAGAGGATCAAACTACGTATTAGGAACAGATGGGAGAAGGAAATAGGGGAACACCTGGAGGAAAGGACTTGGACGACTCGTTGGCTGGGGCATCACGCACCCGTCCTCTCCTATTGGAGGAATATGAATGGAAGGCCGGGTAAGGTACTTTCTTACTCCAAGCATAAAGCAAATGGGAAAAAGGAGTGTGAGGGCGTGCTGGAGGGATGTGGGGTTAATAAGGCAAATTACTATATGTTCTGGTCATGCGGACTCTTACACACTATTGGAAAGATGTAGAAGCAAAGATAAAGAGATCCTACATATACAATCGCATCTAGGTCCGAAAAACTTAATTCTAGGGATACTACAGGGAAATAAGAACAAATCGAACTATCTCTGGAATATCTTGCTAGTGGCAGCCCATAAAGGTGTGCCGAAGATGGCTTACCAATACCCTCGGACAAAGCAGGACTGGGAATTAGTAGTAAAGAAATCAAAGACATGGAAGAGGTGACATTTAGAATAAATCTGAGAGGGCAAACTTGGGTGAGAGATGGACCCCTTGGCTTATAGGGACAGAAAATGAGGAAAAGATTAGAGGTGGAAGGGAGGAGGGAGAGAGCAGAAGGTGGAGGAAATAAATGAGCAAGAAACCCGGTTTGAACTATTTTGGCCTCAATAGAGGGGATGAACTACACAGAAGCATCTAATTGGCAGAAGGATTGACTTGAAAACAACAAGAATAAAATAATAAGGTCTAAGGGTGGGGGGGAGTAAATAGAAAATGTTGATTGAGTGCTGTTCTCTTACACTGTGCAATGTACTAAAAAAATGATGAAATGTCTTGTAATGAATGTATTTAAGTGCCAAATATGCAATAAACTTGAATATAAAAAAAAAAAAAACAGTGGAAGTTATTATTTCAAAATTTTATTTCTCATACTAGAAAGTCCTTTTATGCATATATAGTTTTTGAAGTGCAAAGCATTGTGTTACTTTTTCCAGAATGTGTCCTGTCTAAAATGACCTTTGCTCTTCATAAATTAACTGACTTTAGACTTCCTGCATTTGTGTGGGATATAGTGTGGATGTCAGCTCAGGGACGGTTAGGGGTTCGAGGAAATCTTAAATATAAGCCATTAAGGGATATATATTGTTCAAGGCTTTCGTGTACTAATGAGGAGGAGAGTTTATTACATTTTTTTATTACTTGTTCCTTTAGTAAGATTTTCTGGAATGAGGCAGCCATTCATTAGAATGTGCCCTTTCTCTCACGTATTACTTATAATACATTAATTTTAGGGGATTATTCTGGGGCCTGGAGTATTTATCATAGTAGCACATTGAATGTGTTTTTTGCTTTTCTTCAGTTTTATTTATGGCAAGCACGTTGTCAGTTTATTTTTCAACAACAACAAGTATTAAATTCTACTATAATGTCTCAGATAGAAGATGGATTGTTGAATGTTAAAAGTAGAGATAGAGATTTCCACAACTCAAGTTTTGTTCTCTTTGGAATCACTTATTTTTGTAAATATTTGCTTAAATGAAACCTTTTGTTTTATGCATGTATATAATCTCTGTTATTGATGCTATGCTGTAAGATATCTCCTCTTATTATGGTGATGTTATTTTTTTTGTTTAATAAACTTCCCCTTCTCTTTTCGATAAGTGCCATGGGATCTTTAACATCCACCTGAACTACCACCAATCCAGGCAGATGGGACCTCGGTTTAATGTCTCATCTGAAAGATGGCACCTCAGAAGTGCAGCACCCCTCTCATGCTGCACTACAGTATCAATACTGGGATATTGGCCAAGTGCCAGATGTGGGAACTGAACCCACAGCCCTTTGATCTCCCAGCCTCAGAGGCGAGTGTGCTACCTACTGAGCCACTGACACTGATTGGTTTTGGCTGTCACCTGACTGCACAGCCATACACTGGCAATATATTCTAAGGTCAACCAAGGGTGGTGGAGGGGGTGGGGGGGTAACCCTTCTGTATTTTAAATAAAAAAGGCGCCAAAAGTCCTCACAGAGCAGAGAGACGTTTGGATCATACCTGCAAGCTGTGGGGGAGGGCTTCGTTCTGTGGCCCTCGCGACCCTCGGGGAGCCAACAGAAAGGTCTGCAAGCTGTTGTGGGGAAGGCTTCATTCTCTGGCCCTCGCGACCCTCGGGGAGCCGACGGAAAGGTCTGCAAGCTGTCGTGGGGGAGGGCTTCGTTCTCTGGCCCTCGCAACCCTTGGGGAGCCGAAAGAAAGGTCCGCAAGCTGTTGTGGGGGAGGGCTTCATTCTCTGGCCCTCGCGACCCTTGGGGAGTCAACGGAAAGGTCTGCAAGCTGTTGTGGGGGAGGGTTTCGTTCTCTGGCCCTTGCAACCCTCGGGGAGCCAATGGAAAGGTCTGCAAGCTACTGTGGGGAAGGGCTTCGTTCTCTGGCCCTCACGCTCCTCAGGGAGCCAATGGAAAGGTCTCTTACAGGCTTCATACACATAAGGCATATACATCAAGATATTTTATGACATAGTGCTATTGCATACTAAATCCAACAACGATGAACACAGTCTGTTGTTTTACATCAGCTCAGAAGTCACCACAATAACCTCCCTGTACAAGGACCTGAGAGGGAAAAGGAAAATTAAAGAGGACCTTACAGCATAGTCAAGAAAGGGGAGCAGGTCGCCCATAGGTGGCCAAACTTATGGACTAGAAATTGTAAAGGATAGATTAGACTAAGAAATAGAAGAACTGTTGCAACACATTTAAGAAAAGGTTGGTCCTCAAGAGTGGCAGGATCTCCCTGTCACAAAGGGTCTAAATCAAAAGCCCTAAGAGGAGAGCCTGAAAGACCTCAATATGTACACCACGGAGGAAAGGAGAGAGAGGGGAGATATGATAAACACTTTCAAATACCTCACAGGTATAAATAAGGTTCAAGAAGAAAGCCTTTTTTCAGAGCAAAAGATGTTCAAGAACTAGGGGTCACGCTATGAAGCTGGAGAGGAGTAGACTCAGGGGAAATGTAAGAAAGCACTTCTTTACAGAAAGAGTAGTGGATACCTGGAACTGTCTCCCAGAGGAGGTAGTAGGGGCATAAACTGTAATGGGATTCAAGAAGGCATGGACAGGCATATGGGAATCTTGTGGCAGGGGAAGGGGGGTAAAGCTGGAGATCAAGTAGGGTCTCCGGTGTTACAGCAGGTAGGGAAAATGGGCAAACTGGGTGGGCCAAGCAGTCCCTATCTGCTGTCAAATTCTGTGTTTTTTATGCACCACTGTTCCGTGCCACCCTAGCCTGCACTATCATCAGACCTCCACCTGCTGGCTGGCAGAGGTTAGGCAAACAAGCCCTCCATCCCTGTTAAAGAACAGCAGTCTCTTGGATACTCAATCCTGTCCCCCGCAACCAAAGTCCGCTTCTGAACTGGGCCACGGCATGGAGCGAGGTGTGGTGTCCAGCGCTTCAACCCTCCGCGCTACCGGTCCAGCCCCTTTGTATGATTTAAAACAAAAAAGAAATAAGCATCTTGATGGGAATTAATTGCATTTTCTTTTAAATGTCTTAGCATTAAGCACTATAAATAGAGGATTTTATTTATTTATTAGCTTTTGGTAACCGGGTAAGTGCGCTAGACAACAGACCTGTCTATTTTCAGGTACGACCCGGGAGAGCACAGGACATTGGTTACCATATGCAGAAATTCACAGACATAATATAGGTGTACAGGAGCAAAACAAGATATACATTGGGTAGCACAGTAATAGTTACATAAGGGTACATTTTAGTCATAGATCATAATAAGGATGTAAAATAAAGCAATTAGGGTAACCATTAGACAACTGAGGACAGTAAAGACATCAAGGTTCATAGCCACCTAGACAAGCATATTGCATGAGAGAACATTAGTGTAGTACTCAGGGTCAGACCCGACAGCCTGCAGTGGGACAAAGCAAATTAAGAGCATTTGCATTGGCCAGAGGCTAGAAGGTGGGTGAACTGCGAGTTTTTGAATTCTCGATGGGAGGCTGAAGGTTTCACCATAAGGGGGAGTGAGTTCCAGAATTTGGGAGCAAAATGGGCAAATGTCTGTTCACCCATTTTTGTCATGCAAGGTCTAGTGGAGAGCATGGGGACAGAGGAAGACCTGAGGGTATGGGTGTGTGAGGCAGGAGTCAGGAGGTTGGCAAGATAGACAGGGCAGGGAGGTCTAGACAGGGAGTCGATAAAGCAGCCCAGGGAGTAGGCTCGAATATCCTTAGGTGACAGCCAATTTAAGCCAGCGTAAAGGAGACAATGATGGGTAAGACGTGGGGCAGTTAAGGCGAATCTACAGATGTTGTTGTAGACAGTGTCCCTTTTGTGGAGTGTAGCAGAGTTTGCAGCAAAGAGGAGGGGCAGAGCATATTGGAGCTTTTGCATCACAACATCACACCTTGAGAAAATGCATATAGCATCCGTGAAATGTCGGCTATGGGAGTGTGTGATGCTGTACATTGAATTCAATAAATATGATCATTATCCAACAACACAGCAGTGTTGTCCTTTTGTGTTTGATAAAAACTGATGAATGCTGAGCTCGTCTCTTGTAACTGTTAGAGCCAGAGGTGACCACACTAACATCCACGTGTAGTGGGCAGTGGACGGAGTCCCAGCATGGCCATGGGATGGGTCTGAGAGCCTGTGGCAAAGTGGGGGGGGCAAGCTAGATGTCAGGGCTGGCTGGTTGAGGGTGGGGAGACTTTGGGTACTAACAACCAAGGCTGAGTGAGATCAGTATCCAGCTGCAAGTGTGGAGGGAAGGGGACGCTGTGGAGCCGGCTATCGGGGGGGTCAAGGAGCACGTTCCCAAGGCTGTGTGGGCCACAGGAGTATAAGGCCAGGGCTGGGGGGGGCTTGGTAGATAAGAGCTCACAAGATGACTCATGGATGATGCTTGGTGAGTGGGGATGCAGTGTGCTGTACGGTGTGTATCCAGGGTCCCTTGAGGGAGGAGGTGCCCAAAGGCCCCGGAATGGGGGCCAAGGTGGGAAGTAGGAAAGAAATGTCTGAGGGCATGGGAGGCAGGGGTGTCTGGAGAGGGAGGAGGATGTGAAAGGAGAGAGAAAGGTGTCCGGCAGGCCAGGGACGAGGTGTCCATGTGGACTGGGAGGGAAGGGTATCTAATGAAGGAGGTGTGTACGGTGGGGCCAGGGCAGAAGATGTCTTACTAGGATGGGTAACGCTTGACTGGGTAGGTGTCAGGAGGAAGGACAACAAGAACAGGTGGGAAAGGGTTGGAGTTTCAACTGGTGCCTGAGGGAGCCATGGGCTGGGGACAGGCTTGAAGAGTAGGGAAGTTGGCTCCAGAGTGAGGGAAGTCTACAGAGGAAGGCATGTTGCCCAGCACAGGAGTGAGGGTGAGGAGTGGCAAAAGTTTTACTTATTTATTTTTTATTTGACTCTTCGGAAATAACCTTCGAGTTAGAAACTCTTTTACAAAGGTTCCACGTCAAGCGACAATACAATAGTTGCAATGGCACAATTTACATAGACAGAAATACAGGTATCTAACACAAGAATACTAGCTGGAAACGACAGGAGTGAAGAAGTTCATTACAAGCAGTTGCAAAATTAAAAGTTTGAGAGGTATAAATAGCTGCCTTGGAACCAGGTATTGTCACTTGTTTCAGTTCCTAATTCTTCAAAATAGTTGCAGGTATAGGGAGGACGGAGAGAGGGGTAGGGGCGGGAGATCAACAGGCTCAGTCCTGGAAATGGGTTGGAAAAACTGGAGCTAAGACAGCAACAGGTGATAGGTAAAATAAAGTAAGAGGAGTATAAGGTAAGGGCAGGTTAGATTACGTGTGATGGTCCCTGGAACAGATGGTTCAGAAAAGCAGGGGGGGAGGGTGCTGGGAGAGGAGGCAGGAGAGGTAAGAGCGAAGAGAACCAAACCAGTATTTAGATATGAAGTAGGTACAATGCGGCCTGGAGACATGAAGGCAAAGGGAGGATGGTAAGGATGAAAGGGTGGTCTAGTTGCAGGAAATGTGGCTGGCGGGGGGTGGAAAGGTTGGTCTGGTGATAGAAGGGCCATCCACTTCCAGGCAGGGAGGTTGGCTAGCGGGGACTAGTTGAGGAGAAGAAAGATTGCTCGGCTGGGGAAGAGAGGCTGGTCCAGGGGCTGGAAGGGAGGTCCAGTGGAATGAAGGGTGATGCGTGGGAAAACAAGTCTGGTTTGGTGGCTGGAAGAGTGGCCCATCTTCAGGGAGAGTGCTTGGCTGGGGGAGGCTGGTACCAGGTAGGGATAGGTGGTCTAGGGGCAGGGAGGGTGGCTGTACGGGAGTCAAAGGCTGGTCCAGGTGGGAGGAAAGCGGCTGGACCAGGTACAGTGAGAGGTTTTGGGGGCTGGAGGGGTGGTCCAGCTGGATACATGGTGGTTGGCTGGGGGGAGATCATCCATGTGAAGAGACGGTAATTGGCTGGAGAGGAGAGACTGGTCCAGGGGCCTGAAGGTATAGGGAGTGTGGTAGATGGGAATGGAAGGCTAATCCAGTGGATGTAAGGGTTGTCCTGCTCCAAGTAGGGAGGTTGGCTGATGAGGACTGGTTGAGAAGCAGAAAGGATGTTCTGCTGGGGAAGACAGGTTGGTCTGGGGGCTGGAAAGGTGGTCCAGGTGCAGGGAAGGTGGTTAAATGAGGGAGGAGGGGAGATGCTGGAAGGGTGGTCCAGTGGCAAACAGGGTGGTCCCTGGGGAGACGTGGTTGGCCTCGGGGCTGGAAAAGTGATCTGGCTTCAGGAAGGGTGGTTAAATGGGGATTGGAGATTGGTCCGGGGGCTGGACAGGTGGCCCAGGTGCTGGGAGGGTGGATGGCCAGTACTGCAGCCACCCTCCCAAACCCAGTTCTGGTGAAACAATGAATGCCTTGGTGTCTAGTAGCACTCACCCCCTCCCAAATCACCCATTCCAGTCACATCTTCACTGGTGTCCAGTAGCACCCCCACACCCGAACACCCAGCCCATAACATGTACAGGAAGCCCTGGTGTCCAGTGGCACCCCACCTCTGCCGATCAACCAGCCTATGAGGTACAGTGTAGTCCCTGGTGTCTAGCGGCACCCCTCGCCCTCCGTTCACCTCTCCCTGTTTGGGACGTAATGTCCCTGGTGTCTACTGGCACTTTCCCTCCCTTCGATCCCCAGGTGTAGCGGAATATCGTGCAGCAGTTTCCGGCGCTGCCTGGTCTGGCGGCACAGTTCCTTTTTGGCTGCATACAGCCCCAGTCCATGTTGGAGCAGTGCTACTTCACTCAGTGCTGCACTGACACAGGATGATATTTAGTCAGACAGCATTGGTGCACTATCTGGCTGAATATGACAACCTCTGGGTTGGGGGCAAGCGCAATGCAAACCTTTAAACCCCGCTTTTGCACATATTTGAATATCTTTTAGCCCCTGGTGTCTGTCAGCTTTTTTTTCCATCTATGACTAACACTACCTGCCCAAGTTCAAAAAACTTTATTTTTTAAATCATATTTTCTTAGCAAGAGAACTGCCCAATTGGCTTATCGATTACATACCAAATAAAAACGTCAAATTACCTTGGATGAACTCCAGGAATGTTAAAATATCCACGTTCGCATAGACAGAACAATCACTGTCTCCATTTGGTATAATCATAGCATTTGCAACATGTGTCACAATATCTGAATAACAATAAAGACCATTGACATTACTATGTGCCACAGAGTCCCGGTTTACAGATAAGATAAAAAACAAGCATGGTTTGGGCTTACATTGCTAAAAACTAAACTTAGAACGAAGCGCACCACGAAAATCTTCTGGATGTCAATGAACAGGCTGTAAGATTTTGACATCCACAAGATGGCAGAGCGATTCACGTACTAGCGCGCGGCAGCTCCGATAGTCTTTTCTGCGATATTTGTCCAGTAAGCTTGGGGCTCCTGCTTCACCGAACGGTATCATTTGTCCAGCTTGCTCCTGCAGGAGGAGTCTTTGCAGCTGAAAAGAGCATTGCCACCATTTCACAGAATTCTGTACAGCATACTACACACTCATGAACTTATGGATTCTGCTCTCGTGTTTATCGGCTGAGCTACCTCTGTGAAGCTTTCTGGTAAATACCAGTACTTACTGTATTTCTAACTTTTGACTAGCGTATGCCAGCAGAAAAGGAGTTGTGACTGACAGCTAGATTGACGGTGCGTCACACAGGCAGAAGCCGACCCCTACCCTCGTACTCACGCCTACTACTCATGCTGGGAGCGGATGACTGCGGCTCGCCAAATAGCCTGAGAAGTGACTGCGCTGTCATGGCTGGCGAGTAAAACGCGGGGATTTTTTTTTTCTGAAGAGAATAGGGTTACCACCTGTCCTGATTTTCGCAGGACAGTCCTGATGTGGGCAGCTGTGTCCTGCACAAAAACATGAAAAATAAGTGTCCTGACATTACAGTAGGATAAATATTTCCCAACTTTCCTTGTAATGTTTCAGAAAACTATAAAATCTTCACTAAAATACATTTAAAATGATAAGAAACAATGGAAACAACTCAAAAAGGACAACACATAGTCTTACTTCTGATGATATAGAAAAACCATGTCATTCACATTGGTTGAGGTTACATATTGTCCTGCAAATTATGTTTCAATGAGAAATCTCCCACTTTGGGCTTCTGAAGAGGTGGTAACCCTAGAAGAGAAAGACCTACATGTAAGCAATAAGACACGACAGGGTGTGTGTTAGACACTTTTAACACACGGCTAGGAGGTGTAGTGAGGCATGATGCCATTGGCCAAGTGCGTCCAGCCTCCTAGCCGTGTGTTAAAGTGTCTAACATACAGACCCTGGAGCACTTATGAAATGGGCAGCTATATTATAGATGCATGTGAAAGGTAAAAAAGCTGCTTTAAGTAATTAAAAACGTAATTTTTTTGTCTTTAAATAAAATAGTTCCTCCACCTTCAGTTTGCTGTGTTTTGTTTTGGGGGTGGACTTTTGATCTGGGACAGCTGCTGCAGTTATAGTTTTTATACTTGTGCTTGTCATTGGGATGCTCCCCCACCCCACACCCCAATAGGAACAGGGACCAATATAAAGTTTCAGCATAAAACATTGAGAAATGACAGGGCTAAGGGATGGAAGTATTGAGCGAGTGGCAGGTCATTCATTGAAAAGCACTGCGAGTGAGCGGGCAGAACCGGAAGAAATCTTGACTTTTTTCCCTGCTTATAATTGTGTTGCAATCAAGTGAAGGAGGTAATCTGTGACCGTGAGAGCAGTATGAGATGGTGAAATTGTGATAAATGGGAGGAAGAGATGGAAGCAGGTAGCAGCTGGCAGGTTGGTCACCGCGGAGAACTGCGAGCGAGGGGAAAAGTGGTCGCTATCAGAACAGACTGCAGCACTCACAAGTTTTTTTTTGTGTGTGTGTGGTAACATTGGCACTTGGCTGTGTTAAAGTTGGAAGTGGTGTTTACAGTGTCCTTACCAGAGGACATTTTCAGTATTTTTTTTGTATTGCTTTACCTAGTACAGTGCGTGGTTTTAGTGGGGAAAGCAAGATGGCCGATTTTAAATGTTGAACATTCCATTTGGGTAAACTACTAGAATCAATACACAGGTAATCATACCAGATCTTTTTCATGTGTGTTAGAAATATTAACACACTCATTGACCAATGAGATTGTCTTATTTGTGGTTCCTATTTCATAAGTATGCTTAAAACATCCACTAAAAGTCTCAGAATTACAAAAAACCTTTTGAAAGGTAAAGCAAGAGCATTTCTGCCTGAGTTCTTCTAGCAGTTCCAGTCACTGAATCCATACCTCTCAACCTCTTGTCTCATAAATCAGGGGCAAGGCTTTCAAAAACTAGGGATATAGAAACATAGAAGTTGACTGCAGATAAGGACTGCAAGGCCCATCCAGTCTGCCTGTTTTTTTCTACCTCATAAATGTGCCATAAGCCTTTACTCTGTCAATGGCCTATCTATTCATACTCATCTGTATTACTCCCTTACGCCTATCCAATGCCTATTTGAAGCCCTGCACTGTATTCATATCCACCACTTCCTGAGGTAGGCCATTCCATGCATCCACCACCCTTTCTGTGAAAAGAACTTCCTCACATTCTCCCTTAATCGGCCTCCCTCTAATCTCATGATGTGTCCTCTTGTCCTGCTATTTTTCTCATACAGAAACATGTTACACTCTTTCAACTTATTAATGCCCTTCACATGTTTGAATGTTTCGATCATATCACCTCTCTCTCTCCTTTGCACTAGAGTATACATATTGAGCTCCGTTAATCTGTCCTCATAGGTTTTCTGATGCAGTCCCTGCACTACTTTAGTTGCCCTTCTCTGCACTGCCTCCATTTTGTTAATGTCCTTGTGAAGGTGCAGCCTCCAAGTACTGCATGCAGTACTCCAGATAATTAACCAGTGTCTTGTAAAGAGATTACACCTACGCCTCACAACTTGTGATACCCCTGCTAATACACCCCACCATCCCCCTAGCCTTACCTATTACTTTAGTGGTCTGCTTGAATAATTTCAGGTCATCTGTGATGATGATTGTCACACTTGGACAGCTGGTTCTGATCCCTGTATCGATTTTTGTAAATAAAAGAAAAATGTGTAATGGACTGTGTCAAGAGAAAATGCTGTCTTGCTGGAACTGACACATCAACCCCGGGATAAGGTCAGAGGACAGGAGGTAGCTTAAACTACAGAGATCTGAGGTGCAATTAGCTTGTTAAATTTGCTTTGAAGCCCCAGAAATAAAATATCCATTCATGACGCCCTTAGGGAAATTCTTTGATTTGCACTAGGTGTTATGAGAAAAAGGACACAGACCAGTGTTTTGGTATCCTCCCAGGAAGCCAGCTCATTTCATCAAAGAGACATTTGAAGTCTGGGGATACCAGGACCCAGACTAAATTAGGAAAGTCCAATATACATTTGCTTTGAATATACAGTGACTTACATCAAAGAGACTTTTGATGTTTAGGATAAAGACCGGTTTGGACCAGTCACATAAAGACAGGCAATTTATTATGTCATCTATTATTTTTTTAAATATCTTAGTAGGACAGCCTGTGTTATAAAATATTTATTTTATACACCAAGGAGGAGTTAGGTGACCTCAGAGAGAAGGCCGGCTCAAGACTGTTTTTTAAAACTACTGAGCAGACCTTATACAGGAACTTTCATCATTCATATTTCTGACTGAGAGAAGAGAGACCATGAAGCACTGAAAGATTAAGAAGTAAGGACCTTAGACAAGACTAGTCTGAGTGTTATTATTGCTAGGAATCCACACTTTTAAACCTGTTTCTTTTAAGGCTGTATGTGTTGGGATATTTTGTTCTGTAATTTTACTGTTTTCCTGTTTTACCTATTTTAAAGTAAAGATATATATTTTAGAAACAGAAACTGCCTGGTGTGCCTTGAAATTTCTTTTTATATAAGTGAAGCTTTGAAGGTTAAAGTTGACACTGTGTATGAGCTTATTGTGATACCAAACTGGGAAATAGATAGAGTTCTCTAGGTCTTGCATAGAGTTCTAAGGGTTCATTTTGTTATACCTGGTTAGGTTCCCATAGGCAAAGATATCTGGCCCCCGAAAGACAGAATTATCTGAGCCTGACAATTGGGCACACTAATAGGTTATCAGTTTGAATCCCTCCAGAACTTGAGACTAAGGTGACTCGAACCCACAAAACAGACAAGAGGGTTACCTTGTACTGTTCACAATTCTACACTCAGAGGTTGGCACTTCGGGAGTAGAGGGCTGACCTACTGAGCGAATCTGTGACAGACTGGTTGGCAGCAGTGGCATATAAAGTTTGGTGGTATAAGCTTCATTGTTTATTGTGTCAGCTTAAGACCGTTCAGCTAACTTGGAAAAAAGAAAGGCAGTGTTTTATTTCAAAAGGAAGCAGAACTATATCCCTTGGCTTACAGTCAAGTTCCTATCCATTTTATTTATTTTTTTTTTCTAACGTGGCAGATTAGCAGTAGTCAGGAAAGATGGCTTCCAACTACAGCAGGTGCACTGTAGAATACTTAAAACAGTTGTGCAAGGACAGAGGAGTCCTGTTCGAGGTGACAGCCAAAAAGCAGAACCTCATAGATGCCCTGATGGTAGTAGATACCCGGAGCAGCAAGTCACAGACCATGACTGAAAGGGACCAAACCTCAAGTGTGGAAGGGCTAGCGGCCAGTGAAGGGTCCAGAGCTGATGAGGAGGACAGCAGGGCCACTGTCAGTGAAGGGCCACAGCAGCAGGGGAAGGTCACCAGTATCCTGAATCCAGAGGTACTCAGGCTGCAAATTGAGTTGCACAGGATGGAACTGGAGGCAGAGTGAGAACAGAGGGAGGCAGACTGTGAGGCAGAGCAACAACAGAGGGAGACAGACCATGAGGCACGTGAGCGCCAGTGAGCTGCAGAGGAGAAGAGGGAGCAAGAGAGCCAAGAGGCAGAGTGAGAATGCAGAGAGGCAGAGCAAGAACAGCGAGCTGCAGAGGAGAACAAAGAGGTGTGCCAGCGGCAACATGAACTGGAGAAGCTGCGACTCCAACCAGCGGCACCAGAGCAGGTAAGTGGCTTGGGTTTAACTGGGACTGCAGGACTGGGTTACAAATTGAACTCCAAATTAATAGCCGAGTTTAAAGAGGGGGAGGACATGGATGCCTTTCTAAACTGTTTTGAAAAAGTTTATACTCAGGCTAAAATTCCTAGAGAGTCCTGGAGCTTCCAGCTATCCCCACTACTTACTGGGAAAGCTCGGGATGCATTGGGTCAAATGGACAATGAGGACAGTGACGAGTGCAGCAAGTTAAAAACTGCATTGTTAAAAAAGTTTGAATTAACTGCTGAATCATACAGAGCTAAATTCCATAAGCTCAGGAGAAGCCCTGACATGAGCTATGAGGAGCTAGCTATGAAACAACATCAGTTTTTAAAATGTTGGTGGGAAGGAATTGAGGCAAACATTTGTTGGTAAAATTGAAAATGTGATTTTATTAGAACAGTTTTATTGGGCTTGCCCAGCAGAGCTCAAAACCTGGCTAGAGAACCAAGATCCAAAAACAGTGCAAGAGGCTGCTGAACTCTCGGACCGCTTTGCCAGGAGCAGACCTGCTCTGAGAGTGAATGGAGCAGGTGTGGTAATGCAGAAAGAGAAAAGCACGCCTTCAGGGCAGCTAAAACCCTGACTGCCTCCACCAAAACCAGTTAGCCCCAGGTTTCAACGAAAAGATTTCTCTGAAGTAAGAAATGCCTGTTGGCTGTGTAAAGAAACTAGGCATATTGCCAGACAGTATTCCAGAAAGGCGAGCCATAATACACAACGTGGTGCTAGAAAAGAAGTGGGTTGTTTGTGTGTCCCTGGGAGCATGCCAGTGAACATGAGGGAACACATGCACCCAGTCATAATAAATGGTGTACAGATGCAGGGATTAAGGGACACAGGGGCATCCCTGACATTGGTAAAGGGGAATCTGGTACAGCCTGGTCAACTTATACCCAATACATACGTCACCGTACAAGGGTTTACTGGTGAAGGGAAAACATTGCCACTGGCTAGTGTTCTGCTGGACTGGGGTGAAACAGGAACTGTGCAACAGGTGGCTGTAGCCAACACATTAGCAGTGGATGTGATCCTGGGTAACAGTCTCCAGCAGGGGGTGGTATGTGCAGTTACCCATAGCCAAGCAGCAAGGGAAAATAGTAGTTCCCTGAACTCCACAGAAACCAGTGTGAAAACCGCTGAGAGGCTGGTTCCCCAGCCTGTGTCTCCAGATGGTGAGACTGATAAAAAGGGGGTAGAAATTTCCCCAGTAGCAAGTAACCACACAGCTACAGAGGGTTACTCCAAAGAGGGAAGGGTGACCCCTTGTCAGAGGGTTGGGATTGACAGTGATCCTGAGGGACATGATGCTAGTGCTAGGGACCATAGTTTAGCGACTGAATGGGACCCGTCCCATGCCTTGGGACTGTGTGAGGGGTTTGCTGCTGCTCAGAGGAGTGACCCTAGTTTAGAGATGCTGAGGACTTGGGCAGACTCGGAGGGCACACCGGTAGGTGATGGCAGACATAAGATTTATTGGGAAAATGGACTTATGTATACACAGGCAGTACAGACAGAGGGAGGAATGCTAGGCAGGAAGCTTGTTGCTCCCAGGGATATCGTGAGCAGTTGCTCAAGGTTGCCCATGATGTTCCCTTGTCTGGTCGTCTGGGAATTGCGCACACTATGCAGCAGTTAGCCCAGAATTTCTACTGGCCTAACTTCACCCAGCAGGTGAAGGAGTATTGCAGGTCTTGTCACCGGTGCCAAGAAATAGGGAAGGCAGGCAAGATAACCCAAGCCGCCCTGATTCCATTGCCCATAGTGGAGGAGCCATTCCAGAGGGTGGGAATGGATATTGTGGGGCCTTTAAATACCCCCAGCTCCTCAGGGAAGAGATTCATCCTGACTGTGGTGGATTATGCCACCCAGTACCCAGAGGCAGTCGCCCATCCTCTCTGAGGACAAACAAAGTGGCAGGTGCCTTACATGGGATTTTCTCCGTGCTGGGTTTCCGCTGGAGGTAATCACCAATCGAGGAGATTCCTTCATATCGGGCCTGATAAAATGTTTATGGGAGAAGTGTGGGGTGGTGCAGAGATGCACGACACCGTATCACCCACAAGCCAATGGACTTGTGGAACGATTCAATGGTACCTTAAAGTCAATGCTCCGGGCGTTTGCTGAACAGCATAAGAGGGACTGGGAGAAATACCTTCCCCACCTTTTGTTTGCATACAGGGAGGTGCCCCTTCGAACTCTTATATGGATGCCGGGTACGTGGGCCCCTAGACTTGATCTGGGAGGACTGGAAAGGCAAGCATGCCACCCAGGGAACTCCCACTGTGGATTACGTCCTTAGGTTTAGGGAAAGGCTGAAGAAGCTTATGGAGACAGCCCAGAGCAACCTGGCAGCTGCCCAACACAAACAAAAAGTGTGGTATGACCGAAAAGAGCCAGAACTCGCTCATACATGGTGGGTCAGGAAGTCATGGTCCTTATTCCGGTCCGGAAAGACGAGCTGCAAGCTGAGTGGGCAGGACCGTACAAAGTGGTTTGGAAGGTAAATGACGTGAACTACATTGTGGAGTTACCTGACCGTAGACAGAAAGAATGTACCATGTCAACATGATGAAGCCATATGCAAATAGGGCTGACATGATGTTCGCAGTGTGTAGTTATGGAGAGGGGATGGACGAAGGAGACCCCTTCTGGATTTGCTGGAAGAGAGTAAGCGGGAGTTCTCTGTGGAGGCAGTAAAATTATCTTCCCAGCTGACCCCGAGCCAGATCCAGAAAGTAAGGGATGTTTTAGCAGACTTTGCCACCTAGTTTAGCACCAAGCCTGGACTAACCCCCTTAGCGATGCACGATGTGGAGACAGGGACAGAGACGCCCATATGGCGGACAGCATATCAGGTGTCAGAGGCTGTCCAAAAGGACATTAGGAGGGAAGTGGAGGAGATGCTGGATTTAGGGGTAATCCAGAGATCCCACAGTCCCTGGGCCTCACCCATAGTCCTTGTACCCAAGCCAGATGGCTTGACTCGTTTCTGTATAGACTGTCGTGGACTGAATGCAGTCACGAAGTCAGACGCCCACCCGATGCCCCAGACGGATGAACTCCTGGACAGGTTGGAAGGGGCGACCTACCTTACAACCATTGACCTGATGAAGAGGTATTGACAGGTAGAGCTGATGGACAGAGCTAGGGAGAGGTCGGCCTTCATCACTCCGATAGGCTTATTTGAGCTCAGAGTAATGCCTTTCAGAATGAAGAATGCCCTGGCCACTTTCCAAAGGTTGGTGAACCAGGTGTTAAATGGTGCTGAGGTGTATGCCGTGGCGTACCTGGATGAAATTGCCATCCTTAGTACCAGCTGGGAGGGATACCTATCCCACCTTAGGGAAGTGCTGGGCAGGATACAGAGGGCCGGGCTCACTGTCAAAGCCGAGAAGTGCCACGTGGCCACAGGAGAAATGGCATACCTCGGGCATGTGGTAGGCCAGGGACAGCTCCGTCCTAACCAAATAAAAATAGAGGTAATCCAGGCATAGCCCAGACCAGAAACTCAGAAGCAGTTCAGGAGTTTTCTCGAGACAGCAGGGTACTATAGAAAATTGGTACTCAGTGACAGTGCCCTGGCTGCTTCCCTATCTGATCTGACAAAGAAACGGATGCCCAAGAAAATTACCTGGGGCCCAGCCTGTGAGGAAGCCTTTTCCAAACTAAAGGAGGCACTGTGCAGTGCTCCTGTTTTGACAAGTCCTGACTATAGTAAACTTTATAGTTCAGACTGATGCCTCAGGCGTGGGTATTGGGGCAGTACTGAGCCAGACATCCAGCGAAGGGAGGGACCGCAATAGCCTACCTGAGTAAAAAGTTACTTCCCAGGGAGCAGTCATGCTCCACAGTGGAAAAGGAGTGTCTTGCCATAGTCTGGGCCCTAAAGAAATTGGAGCCATACTTGTATGGGCAGCATTTTGTGGTGCAGACTGACCACAACCCCCTAGTTTGGCTGACGCAGATGGGGGAAAAACAATGGTCAGTTACTAAGATGGTCTCTTGCTTTGCAAGGATATGATATGACCATTCTAGATAGGGCTGGAAAATAAAATCAGAACTCAAATGGTTGTCCCATGTGTATGAGGAGTGAACTGATTAGGGAAGCTCATCCCATGCAGGGGGATAGAGACCCCAAATTCAGTTCAGCTGGGGAGGAATTGTCACACTTGGACAGCTGGTTCTGATCCCTGTATCATTTTTTGTAAATATAAAAAAAATGTGTGATGGTCTGTGTCAAGAGAAAATGCTGTCTTGCTGGAACTGACACATCAAACCCCCCAGAGATAAGTTCAAAGGACAGGAGGTAGCTTAAGCTACAGAGATCTGAGGTGCAATTAGCATGTTAAATTTGCTTTGGAGCCCCAGAAATAAAATATCCATTCATGACGCCCTTAGGGAAATCCTTTAATTTGCACTAGGTGTTATGAGAAAAGGGACATAGACCAGTGTTTTGGGTATCCTCCCAGGAAGCCAGCTCATTTCATCAAAGAGACATTTGAAGTCTGGGGATAGCAGGTCCCAGACTAAATCAGGAAAGTCCAACATACATTTGCTTTGAATATACAGTGACTTAGATCAAAGAGACTTTTGATGTCTAGGATAAAGCAGATCAGAGACCGGTTTGGACCAGTCACATAAAGAGAGGCAATTTATTATGTCATCTATTATTTTTTTAAATATCTTAGTAGGACAGCCTGTGTTATAAAATATTCATTTTTATACACCAAGGCGGAGTTAGGTGACCTCAGAGAGAAGGCCGGCTCAAGACTGTTTTTTAAAACTATTGAGCAGTCCTTATACAGGAACTTTCATCATTCATATTTCTGACTGAAAGAGAGACCATGAAGCACTGAAAGATTAAGAAGTAAGGACCTTAGACAAGACTAGTCTGAGTGTTATTATTGCTAGGAATCTGCACTTTTAAACCTGTCTGTTTTAAGGCTGTATGTGTTGGGATATTTTGTTCTGTAATTTTACTGTTTTCCTATTTTACCTATTTTAAAGTAAAGATATATATTTTAAAAACAGAAACTGCCTGGTGTGCCTTGACATTTTTTTTTATATAAGTGAAGCTTTGAAGGTTATAGTTGACAATGTGTATGAGCTTGTTGTGATACCAAACTGGGAAATAGAGTTCTCTAGGTTTTGCATAGAGTTCTAAGGGCTCATTTTGTTATACCTGATTAGGTGCCCATAGGCAAATATATCTGGCCCCCCAAAGACAGAATTATCTGAGCCTGACAATTGGATACGCTAATAAGAGGTTATCAGTTTGAATCCCTCCAGAACTTGAGACTAATGTGACTTGAACCCACAAAACAGACAAGAGGGTTACCTTGTACTGTTCACAATTCTACGCTCAGAGGTTGGCACTTCGGGAGTAGAGGGCTGACCGGCTGAGCGAAACTGTGACAATGATGCCCAAGTCTCTTTCTTCCCTTGTGATTGCCAACAACTCCCCTCCCAACCTGTAGGTAGCTTCAGGGTTTCTCTTCCCTATGTGCATGATCTTGCACTTCTCTGCGTTAAACTGTATAGACTGTTAGACTGTATGCCCTTGATCGGGAGCACTTAGTGGGATCAGTGTACACTGATCTCACTAAGGCTTTCGGTACTGTCAACCACATCCTGCATCATGACTTCCTCATCACCATTGGTGCCTCCTCTGAAGCTGTGCCTTGCTTTAAAAGTTACCTTTAAGGCAGATCCCAGGAGGTAAAAATCGGTGACAAACTGTCTGCCAGTAAACCTGTCTGGTCAGGGGTCCCTCAAGGATCTATCCTAGGTCCATTACTGTTCAGCCTCTTCCTCAACTCTCTACCTCTTGCATGTTCCCGGTGACCTTCTCCTATATGCGGATGATGTAGTATTATTCACCAGCCACCAGGACCCCCAGGCATTACCCATTAATCTACAAGATAAATTCTCTGTAGTTGAAAACTGGTTCTTGCATCACAAACTGGTACTGAACTATAAAAAAACGAATACCATACTCTTTACAAACAGACATAATACAGCCTCACATGATATTAGGAATAATCTCCGCATCCCACTAGAACAAGTGCAGACCATGAAGTACCTTGCTGTCACCCTTGACAGTGCCTTGTCCTTTTCAGAACACATCAACATGGTTGTCAAAACAGTCAACAGTAGGCTAGGGGTGTTATATAGGCATAAACACTGTATGCCAAAAGAGTCCCTCAGAATGGCAGTCACGTGCTCCACCCTTTCAATAGTGGATTATGGTTATATTGGTGGATGGTGGATTATAGATAGATTGCTCAGTATTTACAAAGGAAGAGGGGGAGGTACCTAAAACAAACAGTAGAAACACTCTGGATACAGAAGTTGATACCAGCCCATTTACAGAAGAAAGAGTTCTGAAAGAGCTCTTAAAACTGAAGGTGGACAAAGCAATGGGGCCTGATGGGATTCATCCCAGAATTCTAAAAGAACTAAGGATAGAACTAGTGACACCACTGACTACCCTCTTTAACAAATCATGGGAGGATGGGGTGGTACCTGAGGACTGGAGGAGGGCAGATGTGATTCCCCTTCACAAAAGTGGGAGCAAGGCAGAAGCAGGAAACTATAGACCTGTTAGTTTAACCTCAGTGGTAAGGAAAATGATGGAATCACTTCTGAAGGAAAGAATTGTTACATCTAGAGGCCAGAGGGCACAGGACCCAAGGCAGCATGGATTCACAGCAGGAAGGTCATGCCAGACAAATCTGATAGATTTCTTTGACTGGGTGACCAAAGTAGTTGATCAGGGAGGGCTGTGGACATGGCCTACCTAGACTTTAGCAAGGCATTTGACACAGTCCCACACAAAAGATTAATATACAAGTTAGCCAGCCTGGGTGGGTCCCAAGATGACAGCCTGGGTAAAGAATTGGCTGGAGAATAGGACACAGAGGTAATAGTAAATGAGTCCACTCTGAAAAAGGGGGTTAGCAGTGGGGTACCACAGGTTCAGTATTAGGACGGTCCTCTTCAATGTCTTTATAAGCTTACATTGCAGAGGGACTGAAGGAAAAGTATGTCTCTTTGCAGATGACACAAAGATCTGCAACAGAGTTGATGCACAAGGTGGGGTGGAAAGGATGAGAAGGACTTGGCAAGGTTAGAGGAATGGTCAAATGTATGGCAGCTTAGATTCAATGCTAAGAAGTGCAAGGTAATGCACCTGGGAAACAAAACCCAGGGGAAGAGTACACAATGGGGGGTGAGATACTAACAACAACAAAAATGGAAAGGGACCTGGGGGTAGTCATATCAGATGACATAAAGGTGGGAAAGCAATGTGAGAGGGCAGCAAGGAGGGCTGTGGGGATACTGGGATGCATAGGGAGAGGCATCACCAGTAGAAAACAAGAAGTTATTATCCCTCTGTACAGACAGCTGGTGAGATCACATCTGGAGTACTGCATGCAGTTCTGGAGACCCAATCTCTGCAAGAGACATAGACAGGATGGAAGCTGTCCAGAGGAGGGCAACTAAAATGGTGCAGGGTCTGCACGGAAGACATATGAAGAGAGACTTAAGGAGTTTAATATGTATAGCCTCGAGGAAAGGAGGAGGGGGACATGATAGAAATTTTCAAGTACCTCAAGGGAATCAACAAAGTCCAAAGAGGGTAGCATCTTTCAAAAAAGAGGGTGCAAGAACAAGGGACACAATTTGAAGGTAGAAGGGGCGGCTCAGAGGTAATTTAAGGAAGTATTTTTTCACAGAGAGGGTTGTGGATGTATGGAACAGCCTTCCAGAGGAGGTTGTGGAGTCAAAAACAGTGGTGGAATTCAAGCATGCATGGGACAGTCATAAGACAATTCTAGGGGGTGGGGGTAGGAAGAAGTAGGCTGCTGGTTAACTAGGATCTGCAGCTTATCCATCAGGTAGGGAAATGGGCAGACTGGGTGGGCCAAGCGGTCCTTATCTGCCGTCAAATTCTATGTTTCTATGGTCTTATCATATATGGCGCTGCTACTGACACTGCACTACAAAGAATTCGTTTAACCCTAAATAAAGCCTGCAGGCTGGTCTCGGGCACGCACAGTAGGACGCATACATGTGACCTCTACAGCATGACTCAGTTGCTCAATCTTAGTGACAGGATAAAGTACCACACTTGCCAATATGGGAAAAAGATTATCTTAGGCCTTACCCCCCAACTCCCAGCACTTGCTAACCAAATTTGCCTGCTCTCATACCACAAGAAATGGACCAAATCTTGCATACCAGGTCCCCTTTTGTTGCACAAATCAGGCCCAACAGTCCTTTAGTTATAGGGTTCCCAGTTGGCTGAACAGTCTTCCAGCAGGCACAGTTGACTCACCCGCATTGGGCCCCTTTAAACAACTCTTGAGATTGCACCTCATCTCCTACAGCCTCTGTGACTGCCCCCTAGCCCCATATACCCTCTGACTCTCCCCCAACCCCATTTATGATGGCTCCCACCCCTCCACACCTCGTGGATGAAGCCTTACTTTTAGGTGGATTGGCTCACACCATCAAAGCCATTTCTGTCTGCCTCCAGCTGTTTGCCATTCCTGTATGGGGCAACATTATCTTTTTTTAACTATTATGTGCAGTTTCTGTTTCTGTTACTCAGTATACTCAAGTAGCCTTTGCTCTGAATGACTGTGATATACTAATCTGTCTACTGAAATTGTATTTATCGATATGATTAGTAATTTGTTTGCCTGTATTGTTACTTGCCATTGTATGATGTGGAACCTAAGCAAAAAAAGTCTTTTGACTCATAGGTAATTGTAGTCCAAGAATTAATTAAATAAATAAAAAACCCAGTTGCCACTCTTCCAACCATTTTGCCAGTTTATCCAGATCTCTTCTCATTCTGCCCACCCCATCTAGATCACCTACTCTGTTGCAGATCTTGGTGTCATCTGCAAAGAGACAAACCATACCCTCCTGTCCATCTGCAGTGTCACTGGATGAAGATATTTAAGAGGACTGGCCTCAGGACTGATCCTGGGTATCCCATTTGTGACCTGCATCTCTTCTGATTGTATACCATTTACCGCCGCTCTCTGTTTTCTGCCCGACAACCAGTTTGCCACCCAGTTGACAAACTTCTGACCCACCCTGAGCCTACCCAGCTTATTAATCAATCTTCTATGTGGAACAGTATCAAAAGCTTTGCTGAAGTCAAGGTAGGCAACCCCTTGGTCCACCGCTCTGGTTACCCAGTCAAAGAAATCTATGAGATTAGTTTGACAGGACCTTCCTTTTTGTAAACCCATGCTGTCTTGGATCCTGTGCTCCTATGGATTCCAGGTGTTACACTATCCTTCCCTTATGGAGTGCCTCCATAATCTTGCCCACTACTGAGGTAAGACTGACTGGTCTGTAGTTCCCTGCCTCCAGGGACACATCTTAAACATTGGTGCTAGTCACTCAGAAAGATGACCGAATAAGGGGATTAGTATAAGATGTATTTTCTAAAGAAGAACAGGTCTGTAACGTAAATGTTTGTCATTGTTTTGTGCTTAAAATCCCCATGGTTCAGTCAGAAAAACACAAATTTTATGAGGGTCAGAGGAAAAACCTGAGGCAAAATCGGGGACAGTTGAGAGGTATGACTGAATCTATCCCTAATTCATTCTGTGGTAGGATCAGCACCTTTGGATGAGGTAAAAACTGGATGCTAAACCACACCCCAACCTCTGCCTCTGGCTCCACCCCTTTTTTTATGACCGACAAGTATATCACTCGTCTTCCAAAGCCATTTGTAATGTCAGAATAGACATTAATTGTGATAGGACATCATTTTATACTGTTATTTATTTATGATTTTTATTCTTTGGCAACCAGGTTATTTCCCCATATGCTACAAGGCCCATTTTACAGGAGTGACCCAAGAGCACAGGGCGATTAAATGACTTGCTCTGGGTCGCACAGTATGCACGTGCAGGCTGTGGGACTCAACCTCTGGTCTGCTGGATATGCCAGTCTCATTCATAGCTTATTGTTCAAACCTCTGTTAAACACTCTCCCATTTTCCTTTCTATATCAGTCTTGTATTCTGATATGTTTTGACCAATTTTTGTTAAGTTCATTAACGATGTTTGTGGTACCCTCAGTACTACATTGTGTTTGCTTTACCTCTACAGCTACTGCTATTTCTTTTCATCTTTCTAAGATGTTACACAATTTCAGACACACCATTCCATGCTATTTGTCTGAATGACCTGTAAAAGTGTAACTAATATCACGGAATGTTCAGGTAGCAAAAAAAATTAGAGCAGTAGCTGCTGAGGACTCAGGAGAGAAGTAATCAATGTAGTAATAAAGGCGATAAAAATTAGATCATTAATTTAACAAAAATGGATCTAAAATATATCAGAAGATCGGAAAAACAAAAAAGAACTCACGAGAGCATATAAAGGTGTAAAAGCTGTTTCTATCATGGCAGTAAAAGACCATACTTAAAATTCAGAGTGGAAAAGATTAGGTTGATTTACTGCGAATCTTCTTTAATGGCCATACTTTACACCTTCCAGACAGACTGGTTTTACAAACAAAGGCTGTTTGTGACATCAGAACTTCTTTTGCAACTTGGACATGTAGCCAAAACAGTGAATGATTTGATACAATCAGTTTTAAGAGTATATGAGTGCTCAAAGTGGCCCAAAAACTGAACTACATTTAATCAAAACCGGATGACCGAATAAGGACCCAAAAAATTGATTATCCAGTCTAAAACTGGACTGGTGGCAACCCTATTCCGTGGGATATACGTAAGCATTAATCATCGATGAAGGTGGCATCTAATGGGGAGTTAATGCATGGTTGGGACCGTTGTCGCTCGAGGGCTGGAGGCAGTACGTACAGCAGTCAACTCATTAACTTTCATTAGATGCCACCTTCAGAGGGGATTAATGCACTTGTAACATGGACATCACTATGCTTACTATGGACTACACATCTTGCTAGTCATACAACAGAAAAGACTACGACAGTGATATGGTCTGCTGTGATTTTTAATATTACTTTCACATTTTTCAGCAGTACTCTGTTACATACATATGTGGTTATTCTTGTTTTTCGATCCACTGAACTGTTTGTTTGTATACGATTGCTGCACATTTCAACAATTTCTGTGTGGGTGTTTAATTATTATGTGAGTTGGGATGACTGTCATTCTGCCGCTTTCGCTCTTTGCTCAGTGTGTGCGTGACTGATTTGCATACAGGCAGCGTCACTTCCTCACTCAATTTTCTGTTTCTATGCTACTCGGTCTCTGTTGCTCACTACTTGTTTCTTTACCTTTTCGGAGTTATCCCGTGTCTGTGGTATGCTCTCGGTGTGTCATTCCTCCACCATAGTTGAAGTTTACCGTGCCGTGGATGGTAAAACTGTTGAAGTTAAATGCGTTGCCGGATGTCCCGCCTGTGGCTCCCTCTTCCCATGCACGTCTTCCTCTCTCTGTCAGTATTTGTGGGCTGGGTTGATTCATTGTGTGACTCTGTGCTCGTTTCTATTCAGTCTTTCACCCTCCTTCTCCCTGCGTCTTTTTGGTTACCTTGTCTCGGTCTGAGATTTCTCCATCTTGCTCACTAACATTGCGGGTTCCCTGCCTTTCACTCTCATCTCCTATTTCTCCCTGTCTCCAAAGTCTCTCATTCCCTTGCAGCCTGGTGTTACTCTCTCCAGTATCTTGCTCTCGTGCTCTGTCTGTGCTCTCCACTGCCGTCCGTTTGTGTCCTTCTCTCTCTTCAACTAGCTCGTCTTGTGCCTTTCTTTTATCGCCGGTGACCTCCTCTTCTTGTCTGTGTTGCTACACTCTACTATTGTGCTCTCCCCTGTGTTCTCTATTGCTGATGTGTGCTGCCTGTCACAATTTGTTCCTTTCTCTCTCTCTCTTTCTCCTGCTCGCTTCCACCACAGTATCATTTAGTGATTTGGGTACAGACAAGATATGGGACCACTTTTCTCTGTCACCTTGGATGGGCGCCCAATAATTTCGAATACTTGTTTCGCACCTATGTCCTATCACAGACATCATTTCTTGAGTTGCTACTCCAGCCTGTGACAGCATCTGCACAGCTGTGCTCCTTACGCTATGATTCGTATAACGCCTTCTCAGACCTGTCTCCTCAGAAATTTTAGCCATCATATCCCCCAGAAAATTCCTGCCAATTGGCTATCTGGAAGACCATATTCTTTGTGGTCTAGTAGTCTCTGAGCCTGCTTTATGGGATGGAGATAGAACGCAAGGGCAGTCTTGTGACACCTACTGATGTACTCCTTGAACATCGCTACAGGGCAGTCCTTCGATTCCCTCTGTGCATACAGGACACCTCTCAGTGATTGTCTGTTAGTTTCATCTGGTCTAGAATGGTTTTTGGTGACCTCATTAAACGTCAAACTAATACCCTTCCCTTTCTCTTCTTGTAAGCCTAATTACAGCTCGAACCAGAGCCTCTTTACCAACCCTTGAGCTGTCTCTGGGTCCAGTTTCCGGCTATCTCTTATTTTACACAAGTCTTCCTCTGTTATAGCAGGGTGGTGTTTTGCTGTATCTTTCCCATGTCTTCTATATTGTTTAATCACTGCAACAAACACATTATTAGCAGCTTGAAACTGCACATCACTTATTATATTCATATTTCTTCTAACCTCAAGGCTATTTATGTATTTGTTCAGCCCTGCTCTTATGCCACAAAAAGAACTGATACTATATTGGTCACCACCTTCGCTCGTCCTGATGCATAAAACTCTCTCAAAATTCCACACAATTTCTCTGGTGTCACTGTGCCTATATCTACAGACATATTCTTGGATTTCAACTAGTCTGAGAACACATTACAGGACCACTGTGTGTTCTTTAATGTGTTTGCCTCCACTTTTTTCCTCTCAAGCTCATCCAGCTCTCCTTTCCTTGTGATATCTGTATATGTCTCTTGCTCTCTGATCTCTCTTCTCCACTGGTCTCAATTACTTGTTTGAATCCCTCCACGTCCTCCCTCTCCTCCACTATCACTTCCAAATGCTTGACTTTAGCCACTTTCTTCCTCCCCTCTGTCTCTCCTCTTGTTGACATACTGTCCTCACCTCTGACACTGTAGATTCTCTCACTTCTATGCCCTCTGCAAACTCGTTGTCTATCCATTCCTCTGTTTCCATTGCTCCTATCCATTCCTCTATTTCCATTGCTCCACATAGACTAAACACTATTGCCATTTCCTCCATCTCTATGCTCACTACGTCCGTCTTTCTACCACTACGTATGTGCCTCACTTCTAATTCTCCCCCTGCCTACCTATCCTACTCTCTTGTTCTTCCCGCACTGTGTTGCTCTTATTTTGTAATGCTCACAACTGTGAAGAGTGCTAATTTCCTTCTGGTGGCTACTTTCGGTAGTTCAGAAGCAACATGGCAGTATCGTCTCATAATGCCGTGTTGCTCCTGTACCACGTGATGCGTTTTGTCCTATCACCATTGCTCCTCACCGTTCTCAAATTTGTGCCATGTTACAAATATATATACATACACATGTCCACTATTCCAATTAGAGCAGCAGCCTAACCGCCATATTAGACCTAGTGACAGAAAGTGAAAATAGTTTGCTAATTTATGATTAGATAACCGAGTAAACAAGTGTGTTGTCATTCTCTGCTCTGAACAGTCTTTGTCTCACCATTCCCAAGCCTTTCCGACAGTGTTACTCCACCACTGAAGTGTACCTCTGCCTGGCACTTCCCTCAGCCTCACGTATCCTCGATCCAAGTTTCACTGCACTTTAGTATGATTCATAAGCAATAACATTCAATGGGATATGTGTGCTTTATAGTGTGATAAATGCAGGACTAGAGGCATCAGCACAGCATATATATCAGAGCATAAAGCACACCCTGAAATATATCATTGCACTTATAAAGTGGGTATATGTTGGGAAACTATAACATTGTCTAAAAATGTATACTTTTTATAATAAATAGTCCCTCTCATTCCTACATGTTTTCTGTTGTCCCCGAGGCGCTGACACATTTCTTGGTGTCACTAGGGGCACTGTGCTGAGCCTAGGTTTCTGTAGCAAATCTGCTAGGCCACTAGCAATACTTCCGTTTTGTTTTGGTCTTACCAGCAGTATGCTAGTGCTACCATCTGTAGCAGCAACTTTCAAGAAAGTGCTGCTGCAGCCCAGGACACTCACATTGGGATCGTGAGAGGTGTGCAGACATCATGGGATTTTCCCTCCCCAACTGCCACTTGGGCACCATGACCAGGAGAAAGCAGCCTGCAATGCATCAGGTTTTGAGAGGACGTGCGGACTTAAACATGGCCTCCAACTGGTTGCTACAGCACCAATCTTTGGAATCTGTGCACCAGTTTCCTTTTAATAGTCCGCACTGTCTGTTTGGTGCGCAAATGCTGCCACAGCCAAGAACACTCACATTGTACACCGGCCCGGTGGCACTGAGGGTTGAGGTGCTGGACGCCACACCTCACACCATGCCGGTGACCCAGGTTCAGGAACAGACTCGGGTCGTTCGGGGCTGGCAGGGATGAGGAATACTTGATCGTCCATAGACAGCTCTCCTTCCTTGGGGAGGGAGGATAGTGACACCCCGGTGGTAGCTAGGTGTCAACATATATGCGTTGCCAGAACAAGGAGGGCCCCACGTCCAGTCCAGCCGCTCTGCCTATTGCATGCTCGCGGGGCCCAGGGAGAAAAAGGGAGCTGGTAGGCACCATGATGGCCTGGGCGCCCTGGACCGGAGAATGAGCCCTCAAAGAAAAGGGCCGGAGCTGCCTACCTGCTCTGGAAAACATGCAAATTAAAAAAAAAAAAACAACAAAAAAAAACACTAAGGTGCTATATTGCCAAATGTTTGTGTCTGTGCACCAGTTTCCCTTTCATAGCTTGCACTGTCTTTTTCGGTGCTCAAATGCCGCTGCAACTCAGGACATTCTCATCAGGGTTGCAAGGGGTCTGCATATATCATGGGATTCCCACTTCCCCTCTCCACCGAATCGCTGCTGGAGCGCGAGACCTGGAAGAAGCAGCCTGCAACCAATCTGGTTGTGAGAGGTGAGAAGGACAAGCAGTGGCATCCAATCGAATACTACATCACCAAAGTTTTCAATCTGTGCACCAGATTCCCTTTAGTAGCCTGCACTGTCCTTTTCAGCACTCAAATGCCACTGCAGCCTTGGACACTGACATCGGGGTTACGAGGGATCTGTGGACATTACGGGACTCATCATTTCTCTCTCCCCACCTCATCACCACTGGAGCACTGGGATCAGGAAGGAGCAACCAGTAACCAATCGGTTAATGAGAGCAGACTTAAAAGTGGCCTGCAATTGGGTACTATAACGCCGAACTATTCAATCTGTACATGAGTTTCTCTTTGATAGCCCACACTGTCATTTTTGGTGCTCAAACGCTGCTGCAGCTCAGGACACTCACATCGGAGTTGTGACAGGTCTGCGGACATCATGAAACTCCCCTCTACCCACCAATTGCCGAGGAAGCAGCGGGATCAGGAAGGAGCAACCTGCAACCAATCACAGAACATAGATATTGATGGCAGATAAGGACCACTTGGCTCACCTAGTCTACCCATTTCCCTGCCTATTGGATGAGCTGCAGATCCTAGTTAACCAACAGCCTTCGTCTTCCTACCCCCCACAAGAATTGCCTTATGTCTATCCCATACATTCTTGAATTCCTCCCACTGTTTTTGACTCCACAACCTCAGGAAGGTCATTCCATGCGACCACCACCCTCTCTGTAAAATAATACTTCCTCACATTGCCCCTGAGCTGTCTCCCTTGTTCTTGCACAACTCTTTTTCTGAAAGATGCTACCCTCTTGGACTTTGTTGATTCCCTTGAGGTACTTGAAAGTTTCTATCATGTCCGTCCTCTCCCTCTTTTCCTCAAGGGTGTACATATTAAGCTCCTTTATTCTCTCTTTGTATGGCTTCTGTTGCAGACCCTGCACCATTTTAGTTGCCCTCCTCTGGACTGCCTCCATCCTGTCTATGTCCTTGCAGAGATGGGGTCTCCAGAACTGCACGCAGTACTCCAGATGGAGTCTCACTAACTGTCTGTACAGAGGGATAACAACTTCCTGTTTTCTACTGGTGATGCCTCTATACATTCCAGTATCCCCCCAGGCCTCCTTACTGCCTTCTTACATAGCTTGATTACCTTTAAGTCATCTGATATGACTACCCCCCAAGGTCCCTTTCCATTTGTGGTGTTGTTAATACCCCCCCTTCCGTTGTGTACTCTTCCCCTGGGGTTTTTGTTTCCCAGGTGCATTACTTTGCACTTCTTTGCATTGAATCTAAGCTGCCATACGTTTGACCATTCCTCCAACCTTGCCAAGTCTCTTCTCATACTTTCTGTCCCCACTTGTGTATCAACCCTGTTACAGATCTTTGTGTCGTCTGCAAAGAGGCATACTTTTCCTTCCAGTCCCTCTACAGTGTCACTTTTATAAAGACATTAAAAAAGATTGGACCCAGTACTGAACTCTGCAGTACTCCGCTAGTAACCCCCCTTTCTTTGGAGTGGACTCCATTTGCTATTACCCTCTGTGTCCTGTTGTCCAGCCAATTTTTTTGCCCAGGCTACCACCCTGGGACCCACTCCCAGGCTGGCTAATTTGTTTATTAATATTTTGTGTGGGACTGTGTCAGATGCCTTGCTAAAGTCTAGGTAGGCCATCTCCACAGCCCCTCTCTGGTCTACTACTTTGGTCACCCAGTCAAGGAAATCTGTTAGATTTGTCTGACATGACCTTCCCACTGTAGTTGGCAGTCAGGTTGCAAGAGGGTGTTCAGACTTAAAAATGGCCTCCAATCGGATACTACAATGCCAAACTATTGAATCTGTACACTAGTTTCCGTTTAATAGCCGCACTTTCATTTTCAGTGCTCATACGCTGCCACAGCCCAGGGCACTCACATCAGGGGCGCAAGGGGTCTAAGGACATCATGAGCTCCCATCCTCCCACCAAATAGCTGTAGGAGCACCAAGACCAGGAAGGAGAAGCCTGCAATGAATCGGCTACGAGAGGGCAGGCGGACTTAAAAGTCGCCTCCAGTCAGGTGCTCAGGCACCAGACTTTTGAATCTGTGCACCAGTTTCCCTTTAATAGCCCACACTGTCTTGGGGCTCTCCTTCCCACCGAATTGCTGCTGGAGCACTAGGACCAGGTAGGAGCAGTCTACAACCAAAGGGGTTGCGAGAGGGTGGGCGGACATAAAAATGGCCTCCAATCAGAAGCTGTGGCAGCACAAAACTTTTGAATGAGTGCACCAGTGGATTCTCTGCAGGTGGTGTTCCTCAGGCAACTAGTCAGTGAACCCATTTGTGATGGGGAAATACTGGACCTGCTACTCACTAACACGGGCAGTGTTGCAGATGTCAGGGTGGGAGACCACTTGGGGACCATTGGTCACTGTACAGTGTGGTTCAGTATAAGGAGAGCTGCGGAACTGAACCACACAAGGGTGAGGGTCCTGGACAACAGGAGGGCAGATTTTATAACAATGGGTGAATGCCTCAGAGATGACGTGGTAAGGATGGGCTGGGTGGGATGGAGAAACAGTGGCCAGTGATAAAAGGGGACACAGTAAAGGCAACAAACTTCAGTGTTTTATTTATTTATTGAAGTGTTTCGACAGGAAGGCACACTGAACAACAGGTTGCTCGCCTCTGGTGCGTCCGGGGGGGGGGGATGCAATAGGGATGAAACATTTTACATTCAGGTTACAAAGATCAACATTGCATACAATTAATTAAGGCAGTTATTACAAACAGTGTTGTATACATGTGTTATTTGTGAGAACAGTTAATAAGTGCAATGGTACAAAGTGAACAAGTGCTATCGTGAAATAAAGGGTGAAGAAGAGAGAGAGAGAGGATGAGATGACAGATAGTGCAGAGTCATGACCTGAAGAGACCCCCTTCAGGATGTGAGGAACCCTGCAAGGAGATGGGACTGGAGTAGGGATTAGAGAGAGAGAGAGAGAGAGAGAGAGAGAGATAGAGTGTAATTAACACATAGGAGAGGAAATAAGGCCTGACCAAAAGGGCACTTGTATCAAACAAGTGAGCAAAAGCAAGAGGGAAAAGAGACCACTGTGTTCTCGAAAGAGGTGACTTGAAAAGGTAAAGGCTAAAAGGGTAGCATTCAGAAGGTATAAGGAGATGTAGAGGGACATGTATCATGGGGAAGCAGGGAACACTGAAGAAAGAATAGCCCAAGAGGTAACCAAAGGGGGCAAGACATTTTTTAGGTAAGTGAAAATAAGATGACCAGGGGGAACTGTGCAGAGGAGGACCATGAAAAGACAGATATCCTGAACAGATACTTTTATTCAGTGTTCACATAGGAAGGAGAAGAGGAGGGGCCACAAAAAAGTAATAAAAGCCTTGGAGGTGGACACTAGTCCTTTTTTGGAGTCAAGAGTCCTGAAGGGTCTTGCTAATCTGAAGGTGGACAAAGCAATGGGTGGGGCCAGATGGGGTGCATCCAAGGGTACTGATGCAAGCTCAGGGAAATACTTGCGGCATCTCTAACAGCTCTGTTTAACAGCTCACTGGAAACAGGAGTGGTTCCGAAGGACTGGAGGAAGGTAAATGTAGTCCCATTGCACAGAAGTGGTAGCGGGGAGGAGGCTGGCAATTATAGGCTAGTCAGCCTGACATCGGTGGTGGGAAAGTTAATGGAATGACTACTGAAGGAAAGGATTGTGGAATATCTTGACTCTAGGGAGTTACAAGACAGTGGCTTGCTCAGGATCAGACAGTATGCACCTAGGCGGCTGTGAGATTCAAACCCGGGTCTCCAGATTTGCAGCTCAGAGCCTTAACCCACTGTGCTATACTGCCTCCTATAGTAGGTTAGGAGTGGGTCCAAAGGTAGCAAACATAAGAAATTGGTTAGGGTATAGGCAACAGAGGATAGTGGCAAACGAGAATTCACTCTGTGGAAAGGGGGGTGACCAGCAGGGTGCCTCAGGGATCAGTGCTGGGACATTGCAGAGGATCTGGAAGGAAAGGTCTGCCTCTTTGTGGATTAGACCAAAATCTGCAATAGGGTGGGCTCTTCTGGGGGAGGAAAGGATAAGCAAAGATCTGAAAAAAAGCGGAGTGGCCAAGGGTATGGCAGCTGGGTTTCAATGTGAAAAAGTGCAAAATAATGCACTTAGGGCACAGAAACCCAAGGGTGGAGTACAAAATGGGTAGAGTGTTACTAACAACCATCAAGCATGAAAGAGACCTGTGGATAATCAATTCGGATGATCTAAATGTGGTCAGATAGTGCAACAAGGCAGTAAGGAGGTAGAGTGGGATGCTAGGCTGTACAGGGAGGGGTATCACCAGCAGAAAGAGGGAAATGGTGTTGCCTTTGTATACAGTAAATCACTGGTAAGACTCCACCTAGAGTACCATGTCCAGTTCTGCAGACCACATCACAGAAAGTGCATAGGCAGAGTGGAGGCTGTCCAGGGGAGGGCAACTAAAATGGTGCAGTCTGCATAAAAAGCATATGAGGAGAAACTAAAGGACCTCAAGATATACACCCTGGAACAGAGGAGGGAGAGGGGGATATGACGGAGAACTTTAAATACCTCATGGGGTAAATAAGGTACAGGATGGAAGTATTTTTCAGAAGAAAAGGTGCTCAAGAACAAGGGGACATGCTGTGAAGCTGAAAGGGGGTAGATTCAGGAGATATGTGAGGAAGTACTTCTTCACAGAAAGAGTAGTGGATTCCTGGAACAGCCTTCCAGTGGAGGTGGTGGGGACAAAAACTGGTGGAGTTCAAGAACACATGAGATAAACACAAGGGAATCATATTGTAAAGGAAGTAGGGGTAAGAGAAAGGGCTGTAGATTGGGCAAGGTCTGCAGTAATATTGTAGGTAGGGAGAAATGGACAGACTGGATGGGCCAAGTGGTCCTTATCTGCTGTCAGATTCTGTGTTTCTATGTTTGGTAGCTGGCACTGTCTTTTTCAGTTCTGAAATGCTGCAGCAGTCCACGACACTCATATTGGGGTTACAAGGGGTCTGCGGACATCACGGGACCCCCCTTCCCCCGCACCAGGGATAGGAACGAGTAGCCTGCAACCAATTTGGTTGCGAGAAGGCAGGGCATCTTTTCTGTTAAAACACACTTGTTTAGCAGTCTGGCAGTGCTACTGTCTAGAGCGAGAAGGGCTATAATGCTAAGGATGCCATACTGCTGGTGTAAGCATGGGGTGGGAGTCGTCAGGAGAGTCTGCCTCACAAAACTCTGCCTGCTTCTCACCTGCTTCTCACCAATCTGAACCACTTGAATCTGTGAGTGTGGACTTTGGCTTGTCGACTCCCATGTCTCATAAATGTTGGTCGGGTCTTTTTGCATTGAGCCTAGTAATCCATGAGGCCTCAAGGGTGACCAGGGGACTGTATTTATGCCTTATGTTCCCTTCCTGATGCTAAGTCCACAGTTATAATTTACCTGTTGCTGCAAACTGATGCCTGCCAGCCATTTTGGCTTTGAGCAGTTTGCTGATAGCAGTGGACAATAGTTGATATATTTGCTGCTATGCCAGGCCCAGTGTATTTTATTGCAATGATTTGGGATTGATTTCTAAGCTGTAGACTTGTATTAATCCTGAAGGTATGCTCTGCACACCTAACCCTGTCAGTACCTACTTCTGGAGCCTAGCAGTGTGCACTGTCTCTCAGGTCTCAACTGCTTTTTGGTAATTTGCTTTCCTCATTTGGTTTCACAGAAACAGAGAATTTGATGGCAGATAAGGACCGCTTGGCCCAGCCAGTCTGTCCTTTTTTCCCTACCTACATTGTTACCGCAGACCATACTTGTCCTACCGCTCTTTCTCCCTCCCCCCTTCCTTTCCGCTATGATTCCCTTGTGTCTATCACATGCATTCTTGAACCCCGCCACTGTCTTTGTCCCCCCCCGGAAGATTGTTCCAGAACTCTACCACTCTTTCTGTGAAAAAGTACTTTCTCACATATTTCCTGAATCTATCCCCTTCCAGCTTCCCCCTTCAGGTTCATAGCATGTCCCTTTGAGCACATTTTCCTCTAAACAACACTTCCCTCCTCTATCTTATTTTTCCCTGTAAGGTATTTAAAGGTCTCTATGATATCCCCCCTCTCCCATCTTTCTTTCTGGGTGTACATATTGAGGTCCTTTAGTCTTTTCTCCTAGGGCTTTTGATGTAGACCCTGCACCATTTTAATTGTCCTTCTGTGGACAGCCTTCACTCTATGTCCTTCCGGAGATGTGGTCTCCAGAACTGCACACAATACTCTAGGTGGGATCTTACCAGTGATCTATACAGAGGTAACACAGCTATTCCACGCACCCTTCCTACTGCCTTGTCGTACTGCCTGCGCACCTTTAGGTCATCTGATATGATTACCCCCAGGTCTCTTTCCTGCTTGGTGGTTGTCAATACCATACATTTTGTATTCTGCCCTAAGTGCATTATCTTGCACTTTTTCACATTAAAACCCAGCTGCTATAACCTTGACCACTCCTCTAGTTTTCTCAGGTCTCTGCTCATCCTTTCCATTCTCCATGGAGTGTCCACCCTATTGCAGATTTTAGTGTCATCAACAAAAAGGCAGACCTTCCCTTCCAGCTCCTCTGCAATAAAATAATTATAAAGACATTAAAGAGAACCGGTCCCAGCACTGATCCTTGAGGCACCCCACTCACTCTTCCTTCCTCAGATTGAACTCCATTTACCACCACCCTCTGTCACCTATCCCCTAACCAATTCCTTACCCAGCTTACCACCTTTGGACCCACTTCTAAGCTACCCAGCGTGCTTAGTAGTATTCTATGTAGAACTGTGTTGAAAGCCTTACTGAAATCTAAGTATGCCACATCCACCACTCCACCCTGCTCTAACTCCTTTGTCACCCAGTCAAAGAAATCTATTAGATTTTTTTGACATGATCTACCTTCTGTGAAACCATGCTGCCTTGGGGATTCAAGATATTCCATTATCCTTTCCTTCAGCAGTGATTCCATAAATTGTCCCACCACCGATGTCAGGCTGACTGGCCTATATAATTGCCAGCCTCCTCCTTGCTACCACATTTATGTAGTGGATGTGGAGGGGTTGTAGGATAACAGATGGACCAGACACCGAACTTCAGGTTCAGCACACAATCTCTGTGTGATGTTTATACAAAATATAGTAAATAATCTTCAGCAATGCCATATTCCTTCTTCAGTACATCAGTTTGCAACAACAGACTATGTATGTCCTTTCTTTGCACCTAGCCAGCACTTACTGACTGATCTAACCACTTTTCAGTGAAAACCCTTCATCCCTATGTGGGGCCTTGTTTGCTTGGGTAGTAGGGGCTAAAAAAAAAGAAACCGAAAAACAAAAAACTTCAGTGCAGAAACACTGAAAAAAGGGTTACCCCACAGGACATTGACAACAAATCAAGTTTCAAAGAAATACAACATCATACATACATCCATAATGCAAGCATCATGGGATATATGCAAATCATCATGAGATTTCAGACTTGTTCAGTTTACAGCAATTTACATGCATTTTAAATAGCACAACTAAGTTAATTTCTATAATAGTCACCTAGTACTTTTCATCATTATCAAAAACACCTAGTGCCTTGAGGTGGCCATCAATGGGTTAGAGGATTTCCCCTCTTATATTCTGGCATACCCTCCAAGATGTCTACCTCTGCGGAAGTTTATGCAGTTTACAAGGGAACTTTTTAAAGTATGGCTTGTAGTTGACGGATATACTCTCACCACCTCTGAGAGGCTGTACCTCTCCATGTTAGCTCATAATACAGCTTTAGACTCCCCGAAATTGGTTTCTTTAGTGCAGGAATGGAAACCCTATCATTTATGCTATATGTTTCAAAATGTGGGCCCATTTGGCTTATTCTCTTTTGCCTCCCTACAATCTACATACAAACTGCCTGCCACCCAGTACTATATCTATGCACAACTTAGACAGTGCTTTTCGACCCAGGAGGAATCCCTCTCCTCTGTGGCGGAATCCCCTTCTCTCCTGGTTGATCTGATCAGACAACATCTGAATAGTGGTATCCAAGAACACCTTATTAGTCATCTCTATCAGGCACTATGAGTAGAAGAACCTGACCCCCTAAACCCTATTAGGCAACACTGGGAAAAAGACATTGGGATAGAGATTGCTGAGGAGAATTGGCATAAGGCTACCTTTCCTTACTCCAAGGTCTCATCCACAATATATTGGAGGGAATTTGCCTCGAAAACCAGATTACATTATTTTAGAACCCCAGCTATCATGGCCAAGTATAGGGAGGGAAATCTGGCAGAGTGCTGGAGGGGATGTGTTTTTTGTCCAGCTAGGGAGACGCATATTTTATGGTCCTGCCCCCTGCTCAGGGAATACTGGTCTGAGATTATTTCTGAAGTGAATGATATTTTTTGGATACCTGATTTACTTACACCAACCTATATCTTAACTCGCCCCCGTGGGCCTTAAGCTGAATGAGGGACAATATAAACTTATTGTACTCTTGGTCTTGATTGCCAAAAAAGTGATTACCAGACTTTGGTTTACTAAATGTATACCAACCAGAGAAACCTGGCTAAAACTGGTTTATGAAGTATACTGACTAGAACAGATAGCAGCTAAACTAAATAATCGAATGAGAGGTTTTACAAATAGATGGAGTCTATGGACCTACTTTCAGTTAGAGCGATACCCAGATTTTGTACCATAATGGCGGGGATACAAATAATTTTTTTCATTCGATTCCTTGGATGCCAACATATGAAATGGGGGAGCTCGGGCTAAGGGGTCACATAGGGATTGGGAAGGTACTGCATTAGATTACTGTATACTAAAAACTACCTCCCCACAAACTTTGCTCACAGGGTCTATGTGATAACGGCGAACGCCTAAAGGCGATCGCAGTTATCGCACAGTCAAAGCACCAAAAACATTTTCGGCACTCTGACAACCCTGGCACACAGGACAACGGCGCCAGGAGATTTTTAATGCTTTCTGTGGGGAGGGCTGCACTCTACACCCCCTCCAGGGGCTTCTCCTCCACACACCTACTTAAAGATTCTCAACTCCAGGGTGTGCATGTCGAGGGGAAGCATTAAAAAATGAAGGTTCGGACTGGGCACAATAAAATGGGTACTCAGCGCCTGGACCCAAACTCGCTACCTCACCCACCTAACCACTAGCCAATCCCGATGCCACGAGCGCAGCTCAGCCATCCACTGAGAGCATCACCCTGTACAGCCTCTCGCCCCTCCCAGCCCACACTCATGTGCTCGCTCCCCCCTGCGTGTCACATAGCGACATCCTGTCGCCCAGTTAGCCCACCCCCTCATCCGGTTGCCCTACACTCCCATTGCCTTGAGGAATTGCGCTGAGAAGGAGTCATTGTTATGGACAGCGTCCTTCCACTCCTGTTTCTAATGAGCTATTGACCAGGACTGTCAGAGGTGCAGCCAGTATTTCCCTGAGCTCCCTTAATATCCTTGGATGCACCCCATCTGGTCCCATTGCTTTGTCCACCTTCAGATTAGCGAATCCCTTCGGGACTCTTGACTCCAAAAAAGGACTAGTGTCCATCTCCAAAGCTTTTGTTACTTTTTTTGTGGCCCCTTCCCTTCTCTTTCCTTCCTTCCTCTGGGAACATTAACTATTTGTTCAAGATGTCTGCCTTTTTGTGGTCCCCCTTCCCTTTTTAACCTTACAATCCCACCCCGGTCTTCCTCTTTTTTTTCATTCTCTTTGCTCTGGTCACTGGCTCCAGGGATCGCTGTCTGATGACATGCTTGGCTTCTCCTGCGCAGCCAGAGACTCCCCCATTTAGGGCCCACTCCCGGAGCGCCGGTCCCACAGACCTACCTGATGGAGACCCCCTGGCTTGTACCCCTCAGGGCAGGGCTGCCTCCACTGCTGCAGCACTCCTTGAAATCCAATTTCCACAGGCAGGTGTCGCAGTCTGGAGGAACAGGACCCAGGTTGGCGGAGTCCGACAGGCTTGGGGCCAAGATACATCGTCACCATCCCAAGGGTCAGAGTTTTTCTTTGTTCTGTGGTGGTGCCCAATACCTCCCTATGGCGTATGCGGAGGTGCAATGATGTCTAGTCGGCGTGTGCATGCTTCTGCCCCAGCCGACGTCTGATGTGTCCCATCTCTCTTATTTAGAGGGTTGCCAACTCAGTACCACCCAGCCACCACTGGGAGACACAGTATCGCTGACCCTGCAGCTCTCCCTCCCCTGGAGAAGTGAGCAGTCTGTGGATGCTCCAACTTTTCTCCTCCCCTGCTGACCCCCGGCACCACAAGCTCGTTCCTGAACATGGGTTGCCAGGGTGGCACGAGGTGTGGCATCCAGCATCTCAACCCTCAGCACCACTGGGTCAGCCCTGGTCTTCCTCTTTTCACTTATATGCCCCAAAAATGTCTTGACCCCTTTTGTTACCTCCTGGGCTATTCTTTCTTCAGTTTGTGCCTTTTGCATCTTTACTGTTTTCCCTGTTTTCCTCTGTTTCCCCTGATAACCTCCCTGTCCTCCTCCCTCTGCATCCCCTTATACCTTCTTAATGCCACCCTTTTTGCTTTTACCTTTTCAACCATCTCTTTCAAGAACCATAGCGGCCTCTTTTTCCTCTTGGTTTTGCTCACTTGTTTGGTGCAGAGGTTTTTTGCCTTTTCTATGCACCCTTTTAGTAAAGTTCCTCTACCCCTCCCTGGCATGCCCCCCTGCCAGGTATTCCCTGAGGCAGGGGTGTAGCAAGGGACTTCAGATCTGCACACCAAGTGGACTCACTGCTACCCCACCTCCCCTTGTTAGGTTGAGCTACCCCGGGTGTAGCCAGACAATGCACAAATATATACCAGGGCCGTGTTTGCTGCCTCATTTGGCACAATAAATACAACTTTTGTATCTCATGACAGTGGTTGTTGCCATGCATGGGTAAATACAAATGTCATGCATTGTTCCCTAAGACACCCACATACCAGTCCAGAGCCTTTAAAGTTGTATTGTCCTTGGGATGCAAAGAGAGTATTAGTGACCAGTCCTTCAAGTTTTGACTCCTATGAATAAAATTACAGAAAGGTTCAGAATTTTCTTTGTTAGTTTTCATGGAAAAAGGAAGCAGTTCAGAGCCTATTTGCTACCCCCCTTAAATAAAATTGCACACCATGGAGTACTTGGAGTATGCCTGCCTACACCCGTGCCCTTAGGCATTCACCCATCTTTATGAAATCTGCCCTCCTGAAATCCAGGACCCTTGCCCTTGTGTGGCTCAGTTCCATAGCTGTCCTTATATTGAACCACACCGTTTGTGATCACCGGTCTCCAGGTGGCCTCTCACCTTGATGTCCACAATACTGTCACTGTTAGTGAGACCCAGGTCGAGTATTGCCCCCTCAGGAGTGGATTCACTAACTAGTTGGCTGAGGCCCCCAGACAGTTCAGGATGTCTCTGCTTCTAGCTGAAGCTGCTGCTGGAAGGCTCCAGTCTACGTCTGGCATGTTGAAGTCTCCCACCAGCAGCACCTCCCTCTTTTCTTTCTATCTTGCCAGTGGCTTCCACCAGTATCTTATCTAACTCCTCCTGCTGTGCTAGAGGTCTATAGATCACGTCAGTGCAAATAGTGGCTCCATGCCCTGTCTCCAGGGTGACCCACAGTACCTCTGCCTACCCCTGTATTCTCTATATCTCCATTGCTTTTATGCTTTTCCTCACATAAAGCACCACCTTCTCTCATTTCTTTCCCACCCAGTCCTTCCCAAACAGAGTATAGCCTGGGATGGCCATGTCCCAGTCATGGTTTTCAGTGCACCATGACTTGGTAAGGACCACATTATCCAGGCTGGCCTCTGCCATGATGGCCTCTAGGTTCAGAATCTTATTTCCTAGATTTCTAGCATTCACACACGACCATCTAGATTTTGTTTCCACTCTTCTTGTTGCCCCCCCTTTTCCTTTTTGTCCTTCCTCCTTCCCACTCTTTTTTAATGCTCCTGTTCCCTTCTACCCTTATCTCTATCACCCTGCATTCTTTCTTAATTTGCATCCTGAGGGATTCCTCTCCCCTTAGGTTTTATTTACTCTCTACTTCAGCTAGTGGAGGGTACAATTTCTGCCTCCTTGATTCCTTCTGTCACCCTCCTTGACTAGTTTAAATGTTCATCAAAGTAACATTTAAACCATCCACTGATTTTCCCTCCTGGATGGATAAATGTCATTACTCCTGTATAGGCCCTTATCCTCCCAGGTGGTTGCCCAATCCACAATGTTGGTGAACCCTTCATCGCTGCACCATTCCTTCAGCTATGAATTGAAGCTCCTGGTGTGGAGATCCCTCTCTTTTCCCTTGTCATAGACAGGCAGCACCTCAGCAAAAGCCGTTGAAGGAAAACCTGTCTAAGTCCCCCTTCCCAACTCCCTAAACACCCCCTGCACTATCCCAGCACCCTTTCTAGCCAGGTCATTAGTCCCCTCCTGCCCTGCTGTCCTAGTGATCCTCAGGATCTGCTCCCATCCCTCTGGGCCGTGGTGCCAGTGAGAATAGTGGCTGCAGTCCCCATCTCCAGGGCGGCCCACAGTACATCTGCCTCCCCCTGTGTTACCTGCATCTCTGTAGCTTTTATGCTTTCCCTCACATAAAGCACCACATCCCCTCCTTTCCTTCCCACCTGGTCCTTCCTGAACAGAGTATAGCTTGGTGTGGTTATGTCCCAGTCATGGTTTTCATTATACCATGACTCGGTAATGGACACAATATCCAAGTCGGCCTCTGCCATGGTGGCTTCTAAGTCCGGAGTCTTATTTTCTAGACTTCTAGCATTCACGCACATCCCCTTCCAAATTTTGAATATTCTCTGTTTGTTGCCCCTTTTTGCTCTCCCTCCTTCTCCCTTTTCTTTTTAATGTCCTCATTCCATTCCCCCTTTACCTCTACCACTCTGCTTCCTTTATTAATTTGTACCATGGGGGTTCCATTCCCATGGGGTCCTCCTTACTGTCTACTTTATCCTGGGGGAGCAGTGTCTGCCTCCCTGATTCCTTCCGCCACCCCCTAGGCTAGTTTAAATGTTCATCAAAGTAACATTTAAACCATCCTCTGAGGACTGCAGTTCGCCTCCCAGATAGATGCAGGCCATCACCCCTGTATAGGCCTTTATCCTCCCAGTTAGGTCCCCACTCTCCAATGTAGCTGAACCCCTCCTTTCTGCACCATTGCTTCAGCCATGAGTTGAAGCTCCTGGTGTGGGGATCTCTCTCTCCTTACCCCTGTCATAGACAGGCAGCATCTCAGTGAAAGCCACTGTGAGCTACCTATCTTAAGACCTCACCCCAAGTCCCTAAACTTCCCCTGCACTATCCTAGCCTTGTCCCTAGCCAGATCACTAGTCCACAGGTGGCCAATGACATCCAGCTCTCACTCCTGTCCTGCTACCCTAGCCATCCTCAGGATCCGTTTCCCATCACTCCGGGCCATGGCAACTGGCAGGCAACTAGTCTGCCTCTGCTCCCCTTTCCTTTTCCCAAATCTATCTCCATTACAGTCGAGTCCCTCACCAGAAATTGCATCCTCCTCTTCTGGGGTCCTCTACCATCCTCCTTGGCATCTCCAGTATGGACACAATGCTGCTTTATTTGCAGGCACCACTCTGGTTTGAGGGAGGAGATTGCTCATCTCCAGGCCGACCTGACTAGGATTCGTGAAACCTATTCCCCCACCCAGGGACCACAAGGGCCAACGCCTCTGCCTCAGAGGTTGCCAAGAAAGAGGAGCAGTTATCCACATTTCATACACCATTCTGGCAGAGATTGGTTCCTCTATGGAGGCACCCACAGTGGATACCAAGGAGGATGCTGGGAACCTCCACAAAGGAGGGTGGCACTGGACCCCATAGGGGAAGGAAACACCTGTTGATGGGGGACTCAATTGTTAGGGGGTAGAACTGGGGAGGGAAGGGAGAGAGAGGTAAGGTGCCTGCCTGGTGTCATGGCTTGGAGGGACAGGGTCATTATTGATGCTCTACAGGGGGCATGCTTCAGACAGCTAGTGTTGGAACCCACTCTGGAGGGAGCAATCTTAGAGCTGGTACTTTCAAATGGGGATGGAGAGAGGATCTCAGATTTAGAAGTGGGTGGCCATCTGGGAAGAAGTGACTACCAATGTAGTTCAAGATAAACACAGCCGTAGAGTCAAGCCATATTGGACTTTAGGAGGGCTGACTTTGAGAAAATGGGACAGTGCCTCAGAAAAGCACTAGCAAATGGGCAAGAAGGAGGAGTGGAGGAACAATGGGGAAAAATCAATACAGCCATCGCAGAGGCAACAAACCTTGGTGTGAAGCAAATCAACAAAACAAAATGAAGGAAAAAAAACACTATGCTTCTCAAAAGAGGTAGCAGGGAAGGTTAGAGAGAAAAAGGTAGCATTCAGGAAGTACAAGGAAACACAGCAGGAGTAGAACAGAGAACTGTACCAGTTAAAGTAGAAGGAAGTAGGGAAGGCAGTCAGAATAGCAAAGGCCCAAACTGAGGAAAAGATAGTCAACTCAGTTAAGAAGGGGGATAAAGCCTTTTATAGGTACATTAGGGAGCGAAGAAAGACCAAGGGAGGGATAGAGAGGCTTAATAAAGAGAACGGGGGGGGGTGAGCAGAGGGCGACAGTGAAAAAGCAGGGATACTGAATGAATACTTCTGTTCAGTAGTCACAAAAGAAGAGATGGGGGAGGTACCTATACCAAATAATAGAAGCACTCTGGATAGGGAGGTTGATACCAGTCCATTCACAGAAGAAAGGGTCCTGAAAGAACTCCTAAAACTGAAGGTGGACAAAGCAATGGGGTCTGATGGGATTCACCCCAGAATTCTAAAAAAAACTAAGGGGCGAAGTAGAGACACCACTGACTAACCTTTTTAACAAATCATGAGAGGATGGTGTGGTACCTGAGGACTGGATGAGGGCAGATGTGATTCCATTTTACAAAAGTGGGAGCAAGACAGAGGCAGAAAACTACAGACCTGTTAGTTTGACCTCTGTGGTAGGGCAAATGATGGAATCGCTTCTGAAGGAAAGAATTGTTGAGTACCTGGAGGTCATTGGGGCACAGTACACAAGGCAGCATGGATTCACTGCGGGAAGGTCATGTCAGATGAATCTAATCAAATTATTTGACTGGGTAGCCAAAGTAGTAGACCAGGGAGGAGCTGTGGATATGGCCTACCTAGACTTTAGCAAGGTATTTGACACAGTCCCACACAAAAGATTAATAAACAAGTTAGCCAGCCAGGAAGTGGGTCCCAGGGTTGTAGCCTGGGTAAAACATTGGCTGGACAACAGAATACAGAGGGTTATAGTAAATGGAGTCCACTCTGAAGAAAGGGGGGTTACTAGTGGGGTACCACAGGGTTCAAGTACTGGGACCGCCACTCTTTACTGTCTTTATAGGTGACATTGCAAAGGCCTGGAAGTAAGGTATGCCTCTTTGCAGATTACACAAAAATCTGCAACAGGGTTGATGCACAAGGTGGGGTGGAAAGGATGAGAAGGGACTTGGCAAGGTTGGAGGAATGGTCAAAAATATGGCAGCTTAGATTCCATGCAAAGAAGTGCAAATTAATGCACCTGGGAAACAAAAACCCAGGGGAACAGTACACAATGTGGGGGGAGGTACTAACAACAACAAAAATGGAAAGGGACCTGGGGTAGTCATATCAGATTACCTAAAGGTAGGCAAGCAATGTGAGAAGGCAGTAAGGATGACTGTGGGAAACTGGGATGCATAGGGAGAGGTATCACCAGTAGAAATCAGGAAGTTGTTATCCCTCTGTAAAGACAGTGAGTGAGACCCCATCTGGAATACTGTATGCAGTTCTGGAGACCCCATCTCCGCAGGGACATAGACAGGATAGAGGCAGTCCAGAGGAGGGCAACTAAAATGGTGCAGGGTCTGCATCAGAAGCCATACAAAGAGAGACTAAAGGAGCTTAATATGTATACCTCAAGTAAAGGAGGGAGAGGGGGGACATGATAGAAACATTTAAGTACCTCAAGGGAATCAACAGAGTCCAAGAGGGTAACATCTTTCAGAAAAAGAGATGGACAAGAATAAGGGGGAACAATTTGAAGATAGAAGGGTTATGGATCAGGGGCAATGTAAGGAAGCATTGTTTCACAGAGAGGGTGTTGGATGCATGGAACAGCCTTCCTGAGGAGGTTGGGGTCAAAAACAGTGGGGGAATTCAAGAATGCATGGGACAGACATAAAGCAGTTTTTGGGGTAGGAGAAAGTAGGCTGTTGGTTATCTAGGATCTGCAGCTTATCCAATAGATAGAGAAATGGGCTGACTGTGTGGCCCAAGTGGTCATTATCTGCTGTCAAAGTCTATGTTTCTAGGGCCTCCACTTCCTCCCTGGTCATTACCATGGGTGCCTCCTTTCGACAGCCCCACCCCACTAGAGTGGTGTAGGAGTTATGTAGTGGTACCAGTCAAGGAATGTGCCTCTGTCCCACCACCCCCACCCTTCCAAAGCCCACTACAGTCCACCTGCTCCTCCTCCCTGACATCGTCTGAGGTAACAGTGAAACAAAAAAACATAGAAGGTGGTGGCAGATAAGGACCATGTGGTCCACCTAGTCTGCCCCAGTGGCAGATTTGGTGGCCCCTGAGTGAAGGAAGAGGTCCCCCAAATCCTAACCAACTCAGCCTGGAGTCCAGCAACCTCCTCCCTCAACCCAGCGAGGGTGTGTGCAGATGGGGCAGCAATGCAGTCTCCAATAGGACTGTCTGAAAAATGCCACAGCACAGCCATGCACCATGTGCATGTATTCCCTAGTTGGGGGTTCACCTATACCAGGTTTGCCAGTGTAAGTTTTGCCGTGTTCCCTTCCCCAGTAATCATCCCACATTGTATCCAGTAGGTACTGCAGCACTGACTTGTTCACTCCTGCTAGGTCTCATCACACTGAGTGACTCCTGTGCATATGTTCTATCCCTGGATATATGTTCTGTCCCTGGATCAAGCTGCATTAGTGCAGTTTTCAAGCACACCCATCATCATTCAGCCCATTCTTCTTACCATGCCTCACCGACCCATCCACTGTTGCATCTGGCACTCATGGAGAGGAGGCTTGGTCACTTCCTGGGTGCATATGTTTATCCTCCGAGTTTACCCAGGTGCCCATTACCACCAAGGGGCTGCTGGAACTCATTAATGCCTCTACTACTCTTGCTACTGGGTGGTGATATTGTTTGTTTGTTTTGTTTTTCTTTTAACTAGGAGAGACACACTAAGCTGAAGCTTGTTTACAGGTGTGACCTGGGAGCACAAGGAAGTTAAGTGACTTGCTGAGGGTCACACAGTATGCAAGTGGGGCTGTGGGATTCAAACCCAGGTCTCCAGGTTTGCAGCTCAGAGCCTTAAACATGTGCACTATACTGCCTCCTGATTGAAAGGAATGCCAGACCAGTAACCTCCTCGCTAGGTCATAACAACCTCCTCAGGGCAAACTGTCATAGGATTATGATAGCTCACCTTAATGTGTCTAATTTCCTATCCAAAATCTACATGGCGCACCCACCACATTCCAGTGGTACCTGGATGTAATTTTATCCCCTCACACTGGTTATTGTGTTGCGTACCTAGATAATGATGTGATGTACAATCCAGACTGGAAAAGTCACCTGGAACACCTATGAGCAGTTATCCAAGCTATCAAAAAGGCAGGTCTGACAATTAATCCTACCAAATGTGCATTGGGCATGCAGGAAACCAGATACTTGTGCTGTGTGTTGGGTAATGGAGAAGTTAAGCCAGAAATTTCTAAAATAGAAGCTGTAGTTAACAGCCCTATCCCTAAAACAAAGAAACGTCAGGTCATTTTTAGGGCTGGCTGGTTATTATCGGAGATTTGTTCCCAACTTTGCAGAGTTAGCTACTACCCTCACAGAACTCACGAAAAAATGGTACCTTGATAATGTGAAATGGACCCCATAGTGTGAGGAAGTTTTCAAGGTATTAAGGCTGCATCATGTTCAGCCCGTTTTAAGAAGCCCAGACTCTGAGAAACCATTTTTGTTACAGACAGATGCATCAGACGTAGATCTAGGAGAAGTCCTGAGTCAAAATATAGATGGGACAGAACATCCTAGTTTATACATAAATAAGAAAGTGCATGACAGAGAAAAAGGTACTCCACCATTGAAAAGGAATGTTTAGCAGCAAAGTGGGCCATGGAGTCCTTTAAGTTTTATTTGCTAGGAACTGACTTTGTAGTTGTAACAGATCACAATCCTCTCTGTTGGCTTAACCATATGAAATATAAAAATTCCAGAATCACAAGGTGGTACCTGGCACTACAGCCATTTAAATTCAAGGTGATAACAAATCTGCTAAACAGAATAGCAGTGCTGATTTTCTGTCAAGATATGGATCAGGAATTGAGGTTTCTGAAGATTGAAAAATAAATGTATGCATTTAAACTTTACTGTTTGTGTACTGTTATAGGAAAAAAAGGATACTGCATACATGCTTAATTTATTTCTGAAAGATAGAAGCTAATGTTAGAGACTTAATAGAAGGTTTTGGAAACCTGTTTGATAAAACATGTTCCCTCTAAAGGAAGGGGGTATATGTGACAGAGTTCAATAGGACCCTGTCCCATTTGTTATGGAGAGTTTGAATGTAGAGATCTGTTCTGCTCTTTCCATTCTGTCTCTTGTCTGTCTGGTTGCACAACCAAATTTTCTCATGAGATCTAGGATTTGATCACCCTGACAGTCTTGCAATTCTTTACCTTTCACTGTCTCTCTGCCTCATTTACTGTTCTGTCTTTTTCCTCCCTTGCATATCTGCGGTATAAAATATAAGCAAATCATTATGTGGAAATGTAACTGATATTGGGATCCCTTTGTTTAGAAATTAAATAGTGTTACTGTTGAAATGTATTTAATTATAGTTTGGGATGACTGCAAAAAGCTATTGGGAACTCAACGGGTTAACCTGAGAGCAGTTTTTAAGCCCTTTTTCAGAAGCTGTGGAGAAGGGGCCTCAGTTCTTGTACATTGTGTTCTTGCACCTGCCTGAAACCTACAAGAACATTTTAGAAAAACACAGGATGCTTGTTAAGGAGGAGGGTTGCAAAGACGTGTAAGAGCGAGAGCTGCAATGTTTTGGCACACAGAGACTGAATGAAAACTCAGATGGATCTTCTCTATTTATTCTGCCTTTGTAAATAGTTATTCTGAACAATTTTATTTTTTATGTTATTGCTAGTACTAATAAACACTTTTTGCGAATTCTACAACTGCTCTTGGTTTTTCCTATGCTTCCTGACCTGTGCTTCGATGAAAATGGCTTTAGGTAGTGCTACGTTCGATGGTTAAGGAGACAAGTCTTCCACCACTCCCATACTCAAGTCTTTGCTGGTACCCGGCTTCTGATCTTTTGGCCAGACTCCCTCTCCTCCAGCTCCCACTGTTACTTCTGCCCATATCTGTGGAACTCAAGCTGACAGCACTTCCAAACTTGTTTTATGTGAGTTATCCAGAATTCTACTTTCAAATTGGTTATATTGCAATATCCGCCCAGCGTTTGATTACTGTTTAATTTTGAATTAGGCTATCTTTAGCGGAGCCTCGCAAGATTGCTTCTGCATGCTCGGCAGCTGGCCATGCCCCCCAAGTCTCCATCTTTTATGCTGTTACTGATAGGTTTTTTTAGTCTCATACCCCCCTCCAAAATTTAGACGTCTATCTTCTGCCCGAGTGCTTTCACCCTTTCCCTGTCAGGTGCAGTCCATCATATCTGAAGAACTTCTTCCCCACAAGAAGCCTCCCCAGGTACCGATGAAGTGATAACCTTCCTTCTGGCACCAGTTCTGCAACCTTGTATTAAAGTTTTCAGTCTCCCTGCTCCTGACTTTGACAGTACTTCCACCTTTGCCCCACACCGGAAGAACCTCCAAGAAGTTCAGTGAGGTCGAATGAGTGGCCAGTCTTTCACCTAGTTTTACCAGGTTCTGCTTGGCTTCCTCCACCAACTGATTGGCCAGGTCGTTTGTTCCAAAGTGTACCAATATTCTGAGGTCATCCCCTGTTATGTCCACTATCCTCCCTATGTGCTCAGTGTAAATAATGACAAAATAAATACCAGTGTCCAAAGTGTCTAAATTATTGATATTATTTCATACTATTCTCTTAAAAAGCTGTGGAAGGTATGACCATCATTCAGTCCTTTAGGTTGTAGTGCCTCTAGTTCATGAATCCAAAATGACTCCCTTTGTAACAGCCGTTTTTGTAGGTTATCTCCTCTTTTTGGAACTGTTACATGTCCTAGTCCACTGAACCTATGTGTAGCTACAGAGCTGTGGTTCCTTTCTCCATAACACTCTGCCATAGCATGAGCCTTATTTTTAACTTTTATTGCCATTTTGTGTTTGCTGACTCTTGTTTTTAATTGTCCCACGTACACAGGACCACAGGGGCATGTTTAGAAGTAGATGACTGAGGACGTAGTGCAATTAATGAAATGACTGATCTCATATTTTTTCTGGTTCTAGGATGTTTAAAGCTCTTTGTTACTTAGTTACATAGTAGTTGGCAGAAAAAGACCTCATGGTCCATCTAATCTGTCCTGGTTGTAGTTTAGCTCCTAACTTTTACTACAGATATTGTCAGACCTGTGTCCATACTGCCCCTCTCTTAACCTCACTAGTCCTCTGTGCCTATCCCAAGCATGTTTGAATGCCACCACTGTGGTTGCATGCACCACCTCTGCTGGTAGCTTCTTCCAGGGTTCAACCACTCTTTCCGTGAAGAAATATTTCCTCACATTACCTATGAATCTCCCCCTTCCAGCTTCATATCATGGCCCTTTTGTCTTTTTGCACTTCCTTTTCTCTAGAAAACTGCCCCCTCTACTTTATTTATCCCCTTGACATATTTAATGCCTCTATCATGTTCCCTTCTCCCTTCTATCCTTCAGTGACTACATATTCGATTCCCTGAGCCTCTCATAGTTTTTCCAGTGCATGCCCTGAACCATTTTGGTAGCACTGCCTCCACCTGTTCAATGTCCTTTTTGATATAGAACCTCCAGAACTGGATACAGTACTCAGAGAGACCTCACTAGTGACTTATAGAGGGGCAGTATAACCTCCCTTTTCCTATTAGTTATTCCCCTTCCTATGCAACCCAGCATCCTATTCGCCCTTTCCACTGCCCTTCCACACTGATCCACCATTTTGAGATCATTCACTAAAAATACCATTGACTGCTTACCATTGGTATCCTCCCCCCGTCACCCCTGAAAAAGGGACTTCTAGGCCTAGTGGGTTTACCGGTTCAACAAATCTAAAACAAAATCTGTGATGATTACTCCCAGGTCTCTTTCCTGGTTAGTTATTGCCACCCCCCCAAGTTGGTATGCTGCCCTTGGGTTTTTATGTCCAAAGTGCATGATTTTACACTTTTTTGTATTAAATCCCAGCTGCCATATCACTGACCAGTCCTCTAGTTGTTTTTAAGTCTCTTCTTATTCTGTCTACTCCCTCTGGTGTGTCAACCCTGTTGCAGATCTTTGTGTCATCTGCGAACAGACATACCTTCCCTTCTAGTCCCTCTGCTATGTCACTTATGAAAACACTGAACAGTAATGGCCCCAGGACTGCCCCTTGTGGTACCCCACTTGTCACCTTCCCCACCTCTGCTCTCACTTCATTTACTACTACCTGCTGGTTCCTATTGCTCAGCTAGTTTTGCACCCACCTAATCACTTTTGTCCTCACCCCTAGACTGCTCAACTTGTTAACTAATCTTCTATGTGGGGCGATGTCAAAGGCCTTCCTGAAGTCCAGGTAGGCCACATCCCTCCCAATCCACAACTCTTGTCACTCACTAGAAGAATTTTTTTTAAACTTCAAGTTTAGTCAGATCAGACACAAGTAAGTGCATTGTACAGTTAGTTAATTTACAGATCATACAAAATAAATGTCTTGACATCTTTAGTCTGTTGCATGTGAAGTCCATAACTATGTTATTTCTCTCTTTCTTCTAGGCAATCTTCGGGTAACAACCAAAATTTTTCAAAAGTGAAACTCTGAGTCAAAGTTTTGTACGCTCTATGCAACAGTATTCTTTCTTTTCCAGACCATTTATCAATATTGTTAATAAATACACATCTCATGTCAGCTGATTTGAACCATGATAGCAAATTTAAGAATTGGTTACAGTAAAAAGAGCAAACAGCATTACATGACTATACTTTTTGTGTCTTATTTGTTCTAAAATGTATGTGTATGTATATATATATATATATATATATACATATATATATATATATATATATATATAAACAAATTTGGGTTCTGTCAATTTCTATTTATGCAAACAGAAATTCATTGAGGAAAGACCTGCTGATTAGAACATATATTCCCTCTATATCCTCCAGCAAATGCATGAAAAGCAACCATATTCCATTATATTTATCTCCCCTTAGTCGGAGTTCAGCTGTAATTTTTTCCACTCGGGAAATCTCCTTTACTATATCTATCCACTCCAACAGAGTGGGTGGGTCAGGATTTAGCCAAAGTCTAGTAATGACTTTGCATGCCGCCACTAGTTGGATTCCTATAAAGAATTTCTGCCCATTGGATCTCCTGCCCTTAGGGAAGGAGCCCAAAATCACGAGAGGGAAGCTGAGCAGTTTCTGGATTCCTGACATCTCTTGGAATTGGCATCCCACTTCATCCTAATAGGGCCGAAGTTTGGGACATTCCCAGAAAATGTGGTAGGGTGTCCCGACAGCTCCACAACCCCTTCAAACATTTCTCTGAGTTACTCGCTTTATAGTGTTTAGTTTTAATTGGGGTGTTAAAAAATCTTATTAGGATTTTCCATCTGAATTCCCTCCAAATGTTAGAGGCTGATGTACAGAATGCCTCCTCCCAAATCTGCTACCAGGCCTGTGCATCTAATTGCAGATCTATCTCCCTTTCCCAAGCATTCTGGGATTTCGTCGGGGCATGATCTACAATGATTCTATAGTTGGTAACCAATCTGGAGATCAAGTGTGTCTCTTTGAAGCTATCTACCACCTCCCAGATAGTCTGCTCGAATGGGTGAGGGATCCTGTGGGCATCTATAGTAGTAATGATTTTATTAATTTATAAATGAACAAGGTAAACAATCCCATTGAGTACACAAGTACACTCATTTTCAAGGAACACCTAAAGTGCATAACCTGGTTTACAGTCTAGGGAGAAAATTTGTCAAGACATACAAAATTACAAATTTACATATAAATATTAATCTAATAATCTAATAAATTAGTGCCAGTTCAGAGAAAGGAAATCACTGGTAGGTACCTGAAGAAGTGTGAGATGGGCAATTGAAATTCTTGTTGCAGCACTTGGAATGTTTTTATTTGTCCTTGCAGGAGGAGCTGTGAGAAGAATACCAGGCCCTGATGTTTCCAACCTTCAAAAGATTGGTCCAGTCTCGGTGGAGTAAAGTGGGCACAGTGTGTAATTTCCGTTTTGTTGGTTAGATGAGATCTCAAACCCAATTCCTTTTTTACCTCCCCCCACACCTTGTACATTTGTTTTAGCCACGGGTTTATTATGTCAAGTTTGCCTATATATTCAGGGGAGCTGGCGAAATCCAGCGTTGAGGTAACTCCTGTAGTATTTCCAGTCTCTGTTTAATCCAAGTATTGTCTGGGTCTCTCTTTAAGTGAGCTGCCCATGGTGTCAACTGAGCCATGTGGTAATACATTTTTAGATTAGGTAGTCCCAGACCTCCCCGATTCTTTGCCTTGAGCAGTGTGTCGCGGGCTATCCTAGCCCTTTTCCCTCCCCACACAAACTGATGAAGAGCTCTGTTTATTTTTCTCCGTTCCGAGCTGGGGATGTGTAAGGGCAGAGAGCTGAACAGAAACAAACAGTATGGGAGAATATTCATCCTTATTGAGTCCACACGACCCATTAGGGACAGGGGGAGGAGCTCCCATCTTTTTAAATCTGTAAACACTCTGTTTATGAGTTTTCCATAGTTAACTTAGTAAAGGTGTTTGAGGTTCATGGGAATATAAATGCCCAAGTACCTAATGCTGAGGGACACCCACTGGAATGGCATCAATTGTACTAGTTCTGGGGATAGGAGACCACTTATTAGAATGTTTTCTGTCTTGTCAAAATTGATTTGAAAACCTGACAGCTGCCCATATGTCATCAGTATTTGGTGCAAAACTGGGAATGTTTTAAATGGGTTTCTCAAATATAACATGGTATCGTCTGCGTAAAGTGATAGTCTACTTTATTTCCCTCCCACTGTGATCCCCTCTAAATCTGGGTGCATTCTGATGATTTCAGCCAAGGGCTCCATACTTAGAGCAAACAGTATTATGGATAAAGGGCTTCCCTGCCTGGTCCCCCTTTGTATCTCCAAACCTTCTGATATTGTGCCATTTACCCTGATTCTAGCTTGGAGTTTGTAATATATTGCTTTAATCCAGGTTTTGAATTGGTCCCCAAATCTAAATTTAGTGAGTACCCCTAACAGAAAGTGCCAGCTAAGGCGGTTGAGTGCTTTTTCAGCATCCACCGCTATTGCTAGTTGGTGTTCTTTAGCCTTCCTCCCATAATGTAGACTGTTAAGACATCTCCTAATGTTATCTTTGAGGTGCCTGTTTAATACAAAACCTGCCTGGTCTGGATGGATCAAGCTCAGTAAGACCAAATTTACCCTATTCACTGGTATTTTGGTGAAGATTTTTGAATCAACATTAAGGAGGGATATCGGTCTATATGATGCACAGGCATCTGGTGGCTTGCCTTCCTTTGGGATCACCATAATGAAGGCATCTTGCCAGGAATGGGGGAGATCTTTCTCTTCCTCACAAGAATTAAAACGTTTTAATAAAATAGGAGCTAATTGTGCCTTGAACTTTTGGTAACATTATATTATAAATCCATCCAGACCAGGTGACTTTCCAGTTTTCATGTTTTTGATCATGTTTGCTATTGCTTGGGATGTGATGTGGGATTCCAACCTTACTTTCACTTCTTCTGACGACTTAGGGAGTGAGACCTTGTTTAGGTAATCATGTACATCTTGTGTTGAGTTTCATACCCTTGGTTCCTTTGTATAGAGTGCCATGTAAGAATTCTTAGATGCACCTGCTATTTCCCTGGAGGTGTAATGGGTGGCCTCCATCCCAGGATTCCCTGTTTTTATTTTTTTTACATATCTGTTGGCTTGTGACCATCTGAGCGGAAGGCCAGAAGTCGGCCGGTTTTATTGACGTATTCGTAATATTTTTGGTTGGTATTCCTCAATTTTCTGTCAGTCTGCTGATCTAAGATATTTTGTAGTTCTTTCCTGGTGTTATTTAATTTTACCTTTATTGCCTTGGTTTTGTCTTGCTTATGCATAGCCTCTAAATGTTTTAATTGAGATTCCAAAGCTAACTGCTTTTCTTTTTATGCTGTTTTTTCAGCCGGGAGGCATAATATATGATCTCCCCTCGAATAACAGCTTTTAACCCATCCCAATACTATTTAGGACCAGGTTCCTCCATTTTGTTTTGTTTTTTGGTAGTCCTCAATGGTATGTGGTATCTTTTACTTGAAATCTTCCCTCCCCAATAAGGAGGAAGAGTTCATCCTTCAAAGGGTGCACCTACTCCTGTCTCCCAACTGAAGTGTTAGAGTCACTGCTGAATGGTCTGAGACCAGTCTGGGTTGGATAGTACGATCTTTCATTATATGCTGATCTGGGCTACTACAAAGAAAATAATCTATTCTCGAGTAGGAGTCATTGGGGTTGGAGTAAGTAGTGAAGTATTTCATGGAGAAGTTCAGTTCTCTCTGCATGTCTAGGAGAGCAAGTTCCTGCATCCTCCTTCTGACCACTCCACTCATTTTCTTATTTGTGAAACTATTCTGGAAAGAACGGTCTTGATGGGGTTAAAAACACAGTTGAAGTCACCACCTAAAAGAATTAAGTCCCCTCCTAAATCTGAAATCCTACGAAATATTGTCTTATAGAATGATAAGTCATCATTGTTAGGGGCATAGATGTTTATTAGGTAGACCTTCTGGAAGAACAAATATCCAGTGATTATTACCCCTTTACCACTCTTCAGGGTTTCTTCTTTCAGGATTTCTAGGAGGATATTCTTCTGGATTAGGATTACTGTGTCTGCCTTTTTCCTTGAATGGTGGAAGGCTCCCAACACTCTACCCACCCAAGATTTTCTAAGCTTCAAGTGCTCTACCCTGAATAGTCGGGTTTCCGGGAGAAAACAGATGTCGGCATGAAGCTGGTTTGAATAATGCAGAATTTTCATTCTTTTAATAGGGGAGTTAAATCCTTGAACATTCAAGGAAACAAATTTTAAAGATCCCATCTTTTAATCTGTTTAGTCCAACTCTGCAGATACATTCTCCTTCTGCCCCTCCCTCCACCAGGGTTAACCAATATGAAACATACTGCCCTTCATCCTTTATGCATATCTTGGAGCCATGTTTGTAAAACTGTGCACACAACTGGTGCGAATAATGGGACACTTTGAAACTGTATAAACAACAACAAATTAAGTAACTTGAAACAGAAGAAACAATACAAAAAGGTAAAAAGGATAAAAAAAGTTTTGGCATATCAAAGCTTCCTAGGTAAATTTGATGGTACCCCGTTGTTACAAGAGGGGTTGTAACACAAACTACTGTGTTTGGAGAGTATACAGGCCTGACCTAAAAGTATCAGTTGATGGAAACTATCACTTTAAGAAGTATCATTTCATGGTTTTGCCACTATTTTGGCTGTTGCAGGAGGTTCTGGGGCTGTCTGCACTATTTAACTATCTTTATTTAACACTAGCTGATAACTGGTGGACCCTCAAGGGGGACGGGGCCACCGAGATCCTCACCTAATTTAACCCAGGAGATTCTTTATGGATTTTGGTGAGCCAGGATTTTCTGGGTATTTATTGTGACGCTTGGCCAGCTAGTTATGATTGTTGTATGATGTTTGTAATATAAAAATATAGGAGGTGATTGTCTCACATAAGACAGCCTGTGCTTATGGGTGCCCCCAGGTTTCAGTGAAACTACAGGATATATTAGCCTGAAACCAGGAGGTAATTAAAAAGACCAGATACCTGATTAAAGGTCTCCTGTTTTTTTTTTTGTCTTAATTAGAACTGACCAGCTGCCCGGATATAGGGCTCGTAAAGTTTTATGATTCCTTTAGGAAGAACGTTGATACCACCATGGTGCTAAAAGTTGTAAAACCCTTTGATATACCTTGGGAACAGGACCCACACAAGATCAAAGTGGAAATATTTAATTAAGCAGTCATATTTAGGAAATTTAATTTTTGATGATGTCACCTTATTTAATATTCCTCCTGATAGGACATCATGTTTGCATTTGTTTATATTCTAAAAGGAGGCGCTAGATAACTCACCATGGGGGTGGGGAGATGGAGTTGAAATGTATTCTTGTAACTGGGGAATAGGACATATCTTTTTGGGCTCTTAAGAAACAATGGGCTGGATATTCAAACTGCGCTATTCTGTGGCGCAAGCCCTTGCGCTGCACAAAATAGTTGCACAGGGGTGTGGCCGGGGTGATATTCAAAGGAGTTGAGCTATTGAGCAACTCCTTTGAATATCACCCCCCCGGACACAGCCACTGTGCATGGCGCAGTGGAACTTGCACCACTGCAAGTGGTCAGAGGAGCATCCAAGTTGCAGTGGCAAGTACCATTGCGCCATCGCAAATTCCCATATTCAAAAGGTGACATGCAAATGGGGCCATAATTCATGCAAGTGCGGGGGCCATTTGCGTCTAGTTATGCCCTATTTGCATGCCATTAGCATGCAGATGCGCTGATCGAGGACTTGCGCCTGGCGCCCTGCCAGGCAGCAGCCGTCGGGGACCGACGCCCCCTGCAGCCCGATCGCGGGCATAAGTTAAAAGATCCCCCGACTGGCCCGATCACGGGCATATGTTTAAAACACCCCTCCCAGACTGGCCCGATCGCGGGCAAAGTGAAAATAAAACCACCCCCCACCAGCCCGATCGCGGCACCAAAGTGTCAACCCCCAGACCATATCCCTGGTGGTCCAGTGGACCGCTAAGCCCGATTGCAGCACCAAAGTGTTTAAACCTCCCCCAAGACCATATCCCTGGTGATCTAGTGTCCCCACACACCCACCCACGAAGCCACACCATCCGCTCCCCAGCGAGCGGGCATCCCACCGCCTTCTGCCCCCGCCTGCTGACTGACTGCCGGTAGGACTGCATGCCATTGGTGCAGCCCATACCGTACAAGGCAGTCCAGATATGTGAATGATATTATTCACATATCTGGACTGCCTTAGGGATGTGGGCTGCACACCATTGGCTCTTGCTCTGCACCAATGGGCGGCAGCCCTACCTGGCAGTCAGTCGGGCGAGGTGGGGCTGCAGGCGGTGGGATGCTGCAGGCTGCCGGGGAGCGCGGTGGTGGGCTTCATGGTGGGTGGGTGGGGGACACCAGATCACCAGGGATATGGTCTTGGGAGGAGGTTTAAACACTTTGGTGCCGTGATCGGGCTTAGCGGTCCACTGACCACCAGGGATATGTTCTTGGGGAGGTTTAAACACTTTGGTGCTGCGATCGGCTTAGCTCCACTGGACCACCAGGGATATGGTCTTGGGGGCTGGACACTTGGTGCCGCGATCGGGCTGGTGGGGGGTGGGTTTTATTTTCACTTTGCCCGCGATCGGGCCAGTCGGGAGGTGTTTTAAACATATGCCCCTTATCGGGCCAGTTGGGGGAGGGGATTACTATATGCCGGATTTGGGCTGCAGGGGGACACAGGAGTAGGTTGAGGGCCACCCACAGGTGGCAGCTGCTGTGTGGCCCTGCAATGTGGCAGCTCACCTGTGGGTGGCCCTCGACTTACTCCTTTTTTTGGCTCAAGTTGTGCAGGCGCAGGTTGGGGGTTGCGCCTACACAACTCTGCACAGCCCACTGAATATCGGGCCGTGCAGTTTATGCATGGTTCCTCCCCCTCCGGTTCAGCATGCCTTCATTAGCACTGCGCTGTTGCTCAGCTTGACTTGGGGGGCACAACTGCCTCCTGCTGAATATGGCAGGATGGTGCAATTTCAGACTTGCACAGGCGCAACCCTATTGTGCATGGCGCAACCCTTTTGAATATCCAGCCCCATGTCTCTAATTTAAAAGGCACTTACAGAGGAAATACATTAGATAGAAAAGATCTGAATGTATTTTGATAGGAGTTTATACTGTAGTTTGCTTTTCTTTTACGTGATTGTGATGCTCTTTGATATATTGTTCTGTGTTTATATTTTACATATTTTTTATCATCTTTTAGTAAAGTATCTTTTATTTCAAAGACTGCCTGGGTGTCTGCTAGTTCTTTTTTTGCATGTGGCATATAGATGGTTAAGTCTGACAATTGTTCAAGGGCTTGATGGTGTTACCAAATAGGGAAAAGGTAAGAATATACCCAAGGTCTTTTATAGAGTTTTAAGGGTTCATTTTGGAAGCCTGGCTTGGTGCCCCTGGTGAAAGATTTTATCGTAATCCTCGAAGAGGGTACGTATCTGAGCCTGTACATTGGGTACGCTAGCATAAGATTCACAGTTTGAATCCCCCAGAACTTGAGACTAAAGGTGATTCAGACCCAAAAGCAGACAGGAGGGTTACCCTGTCTGTTACCTGTTTACATTACTGCGCTTGGAGGTTGGCACTGTGGGAGCAGAGGGCCTGACCTGCTGAGTGCATTTGTGACAGATTTTGTTGACAGCAGTGTGAAAAAATTTGGTAACACAAGCTTTAACTGTTCAGCGTGTCAGCTTAATACTGTACAGCTCACTTGCAAAAGAAAGCAGTGATTTATTTTTAAAAAAGGAAACAGAATTATATAATTTTGCTTACAGTCAAGTTCCTAACTGTTTTATTTTTTTTTTCTAAAGTGCAAATTAGAGTAGCCGTAGTTAGGGAAAAAGATGGCTTCCAACTACAGTGGGTACATTGCAGACTACTTGAGGCAATTGTGCCAGGACAGAGGAGTCCTGCATGAGGCGAGAGCCACCAAGCAGAACCGTGGATGCCCTGATGGCAGCAGATGCCCAGAGCATCGAGTCACAGACTGTGACTGTAAAGGACCAAACCTTGGGTGTGGAGGGGCCAGTGCAGTGTCCAGATCCGGTGAGGAGGGTAGCAGGGCCAGTGCAAGCAAAGGGCTGTGGCAGCAGGGGAAGGTCACCAGCATTCTGGAGCCAGAAGCAATCAGGCCGCAGACTGAGTTGTGCAGAATAGAGCAGGAGTTCCAGAGAGATGCAGAGCTAGAACAGTGAGTAGCTGAATATGAACAGCAAGAGGTGGACTGTGAGGAGCATGAGCGCCAGAGGCGACATGAACTGGAGAAGCTACGACTCCAACCACCAGCACCAGAGCAGGTAAGTGGCTTGGGTTTAACTGGAACTACAGGACTGGGTTACAAATTAAATTCCAAATTGATAGCTGAATTTAAAGCAGGGTAGGACATGGATGCCTTTTTAAATTCCTTTGAAAAGTTTGTATTCAGGCAAACATTCCTAGAGGATCCTAGAGTTTCCGGCTATCCCCACTACTTACCGGGAAAGCTCAGGATGCATTGGGTCAAATGGACAACGAGGACAATGATGATTACAGCAAACTTAAAGCTGCACTTTTAAAAAAGTTTGATTTAACTGCAGAATCACACAGAGCTAAATTCCATAAGCTCAGGAGAAGCCCTGACATAGACTATGAGAAGCTAGCCATGAAACAACGCAGTGTTTAAAACAGTGGGAAGGAATTGAAGCAAACTCTGCAGATAAAATTGAAAAGGCTATATTGTTAGAACAGTTTCTTTGGGCATGCCCAGCAGAGCTGAAAACCTGGCTGGAGGACCGAGATCCCAAAACAGTGCAAGAGGCTGCTGAACTCTTGGACCGCTATGCCAAGAACAGACCTTCTCTGAGAGTGCATGGGGCAGGCGTGGCAGTGCAGAAAGGGAAAAGCATGCCTTCAGGGCAGGTAAAACCCTCACTGCCTCCACCAAAATCAGTTAGCCCCAGGTTTCAAAGAAAAGATTTATCTGAGAAAAGAAATGAATGTTGGGTTTGTAAAGAAACTGGGCATATTGCCAGACGGTGTCCAAAAAGAACAAGCAATATGCAGAATAGGGCTAAGAAAGAAGTGAGTTGTTTGTGTGTCCCTGGAAGCATGCCTGTGAACATGAGGGAACACATGCACCCAGTCACAGTGAACAGTGTACAGACACAAGGGTTAAGAGACACAGGGACATCCCTGACGTTGGTAAAAGGGGATCTGGTACAGCCTGGTCAGCTTATACCCAATGAATTTGTTACTGTGCAAGGGTTCACTGGTGAGACCACATTGCCACTCACTAGTGTTCTCCTAGACTGGGGTGAAACGGGGAACTGTGCAACAGGTGGCTGTAACCAAACCTTTAGCAGTTGACATCATCCTTGGCAACAATCTCAAACGGGATGGTGTGTGCAGTTACCCATAGCCAAGCAGCAAGGGAAAATGTTAGTTCCCCAGACCCCATAGAAGCCATTGTGGAAACCACTGGGAGGCTGGTTCCCCAGCCTGTGTCTCGTGATATGGAGACTAATGAAAAGGGGGTTGAAATTTCCCCAGTAGCAGTTAACCACACAGCTACAAAGGGTTACTCCAAAGAAGGAGGGGTGACCCATTGTCAGAGGGTTAGGGATGACAGTGATGCTGAGTGCCCTGATGCTAGTGCTAGGGACCCTAGTTTAGAGACCAAAGGGGACCTGTTCCATGCCTTGGGAATGTGTAAGGAATTTGCAGCTGCTCAGAAAAGTGACCCTAGTCTAGAGAAGCTGAGGGCTTGGGCAGACTCTGACAGAGCACAGGGAGGTGACAGGAAATATAAGGTTTATTGGAAAAATGGACTGATGTATACTCAAGATGTAAGGACAGAGGGAGGGGTGATAGGCAGGCACCTTGTCATTCCCCAGGGGTACCGTGAGCAGTTGCTCAAGATTGCACATGGTATTCCCTTGTCTGGTCATCTGGGAATCACATGCACCATGCAGTGGTTGGCCCCAAATTTCTGTTGGCCCAACTTCATCCAACAGGTGAAGGAGTATTGCAGATCTTGTCACTGGTGCCAAGAAATAGGGAAGGCAGGTAAGAAAACCTAAGCCACCTAATTCCATTGCACATAGTGGAAGAGCCATTCCAGAGGTGGGAATGGATATTGTGGGGTCTTTAATACCCCCAGCCTCCAGAAAGAGGTTCATCCTGACTGTGGTGGATTATGCCACCCGGTATCCAGAGGCAGTCACCCTATCCTCACTGAGGACAGACAAAGTGGCAGATGCCTTACTTGGGATTTTCTTCCACATTGGGTTTCCACAGGAGGTTATCACCGATCGAGGGAGTTACTTCATGTCGGACCTGATGAAATGTTTGTGGGAGAAGTGTGGGTGGTGCAGAGGTGCATGACACCTTATCACCCACAAGCCAATGGGCTTATGGAAAGATTTAATGGTACCCTGAAGTCAATGCTCCAAGCGTTTGATGAACAGCATGGGAAGGACTCGGAGAAATACCTTCACCACCTGTTCTTTGCATACAGGGAGGTGCCCCAAGAGTCTACAGAATTTTCCCTCTTCAAGCTCTTATATGGATGCTGGGTACATGGGCCCCTAGACTTGATCTGGGAGGACTGGGAAGGCAAGCATGCCACCCAGGGCGCTCCCATAGTGGATTATGTCCTTAGGTTTAGGGAAAGGCTGAAGGAGCTTATAGGGACAGCTCAGAGTAACCTGGCAGCTGTCCAACAGCAACAAAAGGTGTGGTATGACCACAGAGCCAGAGCTCGCTCATACACGGTGGGTCAGGAAGTCATGGTCCTTATTCCAGTCTGGAAAGACAAGCTGCAGGCTGATTGGGCAGGACCATACTAAGTAGTTAGAAAGGTAAATGATGTGAACTATATCGTAGAGTTACCTGACAGAAGACATACAGAAAGAATGTACCAAGATGAAGCCAAATGCTAATAGGGCTGACATGGTGTTTACAGTATGTAGTCCTGGGGAGGGGACAGATGAAGGATACCCCCCTTCTGGACTTGCTGGAAGAAAGCAAGTGGGAGTCCTCTGTGGAGGCAGTTAAATTGTCTCCCCAGCTGGCCCTGAACAAGATCCAGGAAGTAAGGGAGATTTAGCAGACTTTACCCCACTGTTTAGTGCCAAACCTGTACTAACCTCCTTAGCGACACACGATGTAAAGACAGGGACACAGACACCTATACAGTGGACAGCATATCAGTGTCAGAGGCTGTCCAAAAGGAGATTAGGAGGGAGGTGGAGGAAATGCTGGATTTAGGGGCAATTCAGAGATCCCACAGCCCCTGGGCCTCACCCGTAGTCCTTGTGGCCAAACCAGATGGCTCTAATCATTTCTGTGTGGACTATCGTGGACTGAATGGAGTCATTAAGTCAGATGCCCACCCAGTGCCCTGAACGGACAAACTCCTGGACAAGTTGGAAGGGGTGACATACCTTATGACTATTGACCTGACAAAGGGGTATTGGTAGGTAGAGTTAACTGACAGAGCTAGGGAGGTCGGCCTTCATCACTCTGATAGGCTTATCTGAATTTAAAGTAATGCCTTTTGGAATGAAGAATGCCCTGGCCACTTTCCAAAGGTTGGTGAACCAGGTGTTAAATGGTGCTGAGGAGTACGCTGTGATGTACCTGGATGACACTGCCATCTTTAGTGCTAGCTGGGAGGAACACCTGTCCCACCTTAGGGAAGTGCTGGGAAGGATACAAAGGGCCAGGCTCACTGTCAAAGCTAAGAAGTGCAAGGTGGCCATGGCTGAAGTGACCTACCTCAAGCATGTTGTAGGCTGGGGACAGTTCCATCCCAACCAAGTAAAAATAGAGGTGATCAAGGCATAGCCCAGACCAGAAATGTAGAAGCAGGTCAGGAATTTTCTAGGGACAGCAGGGTACTATAGGCTGCTCCCCATCTGACCTGGTAAAGAAAAAGATGCCTAAGAAAATTATCTGGGAACCAGCCTGTGAAAATGCCTTTACCAGACTGAAGGAGGCACTGTGCATTGCTCCTGTATTGGCAAGTCTTGATTATAGCAGAGTCTGTATAGTCCAGACTGATGCCTCAGACTTGAGTATTGGGGCAGTTCTGAGTCAGACATCCAACCAAGGGAAAGATCACCCTGTAGTGTACCTGAGTGAAAAGTTACTTCCCAGGGATCAGGCTTACTCTACTGTGGAAAAAGAGTGTGTTGCCATAGTGTGGGCCCTAAAGAAGTTAGAGCCATGCTTATATGGGCAGCATTTTGAGGTACAAACTAACCACAGCCCCCTTGTTTGGCTAACACAAATGGAAAAAAACTGGTGGTAGAGTATTAAGATGGAGTCTTGCCTTGCAAGGGTATGACATGACAATCTTACATAGGACTGGAGCGACCAATCAGAGCATGAATAGCTTATCGTCTATATGAGGAGTGAACTGACTTGGAAAGCTCATCCCATGGAGGATAGAGCTCCCAAATTCAGTCTCGTGGTGAGGATCGTGACCCTTGGTCAGCTAGTCTTTTATAGAGTTTTAAGGGTTCATTTTGGAAGCCTGGCTTGGTGCCCCTGGTGAAAGATTTTATCGTAATCCTCAAGAGGGTACGTATCTGAGCCTGTACATTGGGTACGCTAGCATAAGATTCACAGTTTGAATCCCCCCAGAACTTGAGACTAAAGGTGATTCAGACCCAAAAGCAGACAGGAGGGTTACCCTGTCTGTTACCTCTTTACATTACTGCGCTCGGAGGTTGGCACTGTGGGAGCAGAGGGCCTGACCTGCTGAGTGCATTTGTGACGGATTTTGTTGACAGCAGTGTGAAAAAATTTGGTAACACAAGCTTTAACTGTTCATCGTGTCAGCTTAATACTGTACAGCTCACTTGCAAAAGAAAGCAGTGATTTATTTTTAAAAAAGGAAACAGAATTATATAATTTTGCTTACAGTCAAGTTCCTAACTGTTTTATTTTTTTTTTTCTAAAGTGCAAATTAGAGTAGCCGTAGTTAGGGAAAAAGATGGCTTCCAACTACAGTGGGTACATTGCAGACTACTTGAGGCAATTGTGCCAGGACAGAGGAGTCCTGCATGAGGCGAGAGCCACCAAGCAGAACTTCGTGGATGCCCTGATGGCAGCAGATGCCCAGAGCATCGAGTCACAGACTGTGACTGTAAAGGACCAAACCTTGGGTGTGGAGGGGCCAGTGCAGTGTCCAGATCCGGTGAGGAGGGTAGCAGGGCCAGTGCAAGCAAAGGGCTGTGGCAGCAGGGGAAGGTCACCAGCATTCTGGAGCCAGAAGCAATCAGGCCGCAGACTGAGTTGTGCAGAATAGAGCAGGAGTTCCAGAGAGATGCAGAGCTAGAACAGTGAGTAGCTGAATATGAACAGCAAGAGGTGGACTGTGAGGAGCATGAGCGCCAGAGGCGACATGAACTGGAGAAGCTACGACTCCAACCACCAGCACCAGAGCAGGTAAGTGGCTTGGGTTTAACTGGAACTACAGGACTGGGTTACAAATTAAATTCCAAATTGATAGCTGAATTTAAAGCAGGGTAGGACATGGATGCCTTTTAAATTCCTTTGAAAAGTTTGTATTCAGGCAAACATTCCTAGAGGATCCTAGAGTTTCCGGCTATCCCCACTACTTACCGGGAAAGCTCAGGATGCATTGGGTCAAGAGGACAATGATGATTACAGCAAACTTAAAGCTGCACTTTTAAAAAAGTTTGATTTAACTGCAGAATCACACAGAGCTAAATTCCATAAGCTCAGGAGAAGCCCTGACATGAGCTATGAGAAGCTAGCCATGAAACAACATCAGTGTTTAAAACGTGGGAAGGAATTGAAGCAAACTCTGCAGATAAAATTGAAAAGGCTATATTGTTAGAACAGTTTCTTTGGGCATGCCCAGCAGAGCTGAAAACCTGGCTGGAGGACCGAGATCCCAAAACAGTGCAAGAGGCTGCTGAACTCTTGGACCGCTATGCCAAGAACAGACCTTCTCTGAGAGTGCATGGGGCAGGCGTGGCAGTGCAGAAAGGGAAAAGCATGCCTTCAGGGCAGGTAAAACCCTCACTGCCTCCACCAAAATCAGTTAGCCCCAGGTTTCAAAGAAAAGATTTATCTGAGAAAAGAAATTAATGTTGGGTTTGTAAAGAAACTGGGCATATTGCCAGACAGTGTCCAAAAAGAACAAGCAATATGCAGAATAGGGCTAAGAAAGAAGTGAGTTGTTTGTGTGTCCCTGGAAGCATGCCTGTGAACATGAGGGAACACATGCACCCAGTCACAGTGAACAGTGTACAGACCCAAGGGTTAAGAGACACAGGGACATCCCTGACGTTGGTAAAAGGGGATCTGGTACAGCCTGGTCAGCTTATACCCAATGAATTTGTTACTGTGCAAGGGTTCACTGGTGAGACCACATTGCCACTCACTAGTGTTCTCCTAGACTGGGGTGAAACGGGAACTGTGCAACAGGTGGCTGTAACCAAACCTTTAGCAGTTGACATCATCCTTGGCAACAATCTCAAACGGGATGGTGTGTGCAGTTACCCATAGCCAAGCAGCAAGGGAAATGTTAGTTCCCAGACCCCATAGAAGCCATTGTGAAACCACTGGGAGGCTGGTTCCCCAGCCTGTGTCTCGTGATATGGAGACTAATGAAAAGGGGTTGAAATTTCCCAGTAGCAGTTAACCACACAGCTACAAGGGTTACTCCAAAGAAGGAGGGGTGACCCATTGTCAGAGGGTTAGGGATGACAGTGATGCTGAGTGCCCTGATGCTAGTGCTAGGGACCCTAGTTTAGAGACCAAAGGGGACCTGTTCCATGCCTTGGGAATGTGTAAGGAATTTGCAGCTACTCAGAAAAGTGACCCTAGTCTAGAGAAGCTGAGGGCTTGGGCAGACTCTGACAGAGCACAGGGAGGTGACAGGAAATATAAGGTTTATTGGAAAAATGGACTGATGTATACTCAGGATGTAAGGACAGAGGGAGGGGTGATAGGCAGGCACCTTGTCATTCCCAGGGGTACCGTGAGCAGTTGCTCAAGATTGCACATGGTATTCCCTTGTCTGGTCATCTGGGAATCACATGCACCATGCAGTGGTTGGCCCCAAATTTCTGTTGGCCCAACTTCATCCAACAGGTGAAGGAGTATTGCAGATCTTGTCACCGGTGCCAAGAAATAGGGAAGGCAGGTAAGAAAACCTAAGCCACCCTAATTCCATTGCACATAGTGGAAGAGCCATTCCAGAGGGTGGGAATGGATATTGTGGGGTCTTTAAATACCCCCAGCTCCTCCAGAAAGAGGTTCATCCTGACTGTGGTGGATTATGCCACCCGGTATCCAGAGGCAGTCACCCTATCCTCACTGAGGACAGACAAAGTGGCAGATGCCTTACTTGGGATTTTCTTCCACATTGGGTTTCCACAGGAGGTTATCACCGATCGAGGGAGTTACTTCATGTCGGACCTGATGAAATGTTTGTGGGAGAAGTGTGGGTGGTGCAGAGGTGCATGACACCTTATCACCCACAAGCCAATGGGCTTATGGAAAGATTTAATGGTACCCTGAAGTCAATGCTCCAAGCGTTTGATGAACAGCATGGGAAGGACTCGGAGAAATACCTTCACCACCTGTTCTTTGCATACAGGGAGGTGCCCCAAGAGTCTACAGAATTTTCCCTCTTCAAGCTCTTATATGGATGCTGGGCACATGGGCCCTAGACTGATCTGGGAGGACTGGGAAGGCAAGCATGCCACCCAGGGCGCTCCCATAGTGGATTATGTCCTTAGGTTTAGGGAAAGGCTGAAGGAGCTTATAGGGACAGCTCAGAGTAACCTGGCAGCTGTCCAACAGCAACAAAAGGTGTGGTATGACCACAGAGCCAGAGCTCGCTCATACACGGTGGGTCAGGAAGTCATGGTCCTTATTCCAGTCTGGAAAGACAAGCTGCAGGCTGATTGGGCAGGACCATACTAAGTAGTTAGAAAGGTAAATGATGTGAACTATATCGAGAGTTACCTGACAGAAGACATACAGAAAGAATGTACCAAGATGAAGCCAAATGCTAATAGGGCTGACATGGTGTTTACAGTATGTAGTCCTGGGAGGGACAGATGAAGGATACCCCCCTTCTGGACTTGCTGGAAGAAAGCAAGTGGGAGTCCTCTGTGGAGGCAGTTAAATGGTCTCCCCAGCTGGCCCTGGACAAGATCCAGGAAGTAAGGGAGGTTTTAGCAGACTTTACCCCACTGTTTAGTGCCAAACCTGTACTAACCTCCTTAGCGACACCACGATGTAAAGACAGGGACACAGACACCTATACAGTGGACAGCATATCAGTGTCAGAGGCTGTCCAAAAGGAGATTAGGAGGAGGTGGAGGAAATGCTGGATTTAGGGGCATTCAGAGATCCCACAGCCCCTGGGCCTCACCCATAGTCCTTGTGGCCAAACCAGATGGCTCTAATCATTTCTGTGTGGACTATCGTGGACTGAATGGAGTCATTAAGTCAGATGCCCACCCAGTGCCCTGAATGGACAAACTCCTGGACAAGTTGGAAGGGGTGACATACCTTATGACTATTGACCTGACAAAGGGGTATTGGTAGGTAGAGTTAACTGACAGAGCTAGGGAGAGGTCGGCCTTCATCACTCTGATAGGCTTATCTGAATTTAAAGTAATGCCTTTTGGAATGAAGAATGCCCTGGCCACTTTCCAAAGGTTGGTGAACCAGGTGTTAAATGGTGCTGAGGAGTACGCTGTGATGTACCTGGATGACACTGCCATCTTTAGTGCTAGCTGGGAGGAACACCTGTCCCACCTTAGGGAAGTGCTGGGAAGGATACAAAGGGCCAGGCTCACTGTCAAAGCTAAGAAGTGCAAGGTGGCCATGGCTGAAGTGACCTACCTCAAGCATGTTGTAGGCTGGGGACAGTTCCATCCCAACCAAGTAAAAATAGAGGTGATCAAGGCATGGCCCAGACCAGAAATGTAGAAGCAGGTCAGGAATTTTCTAGGGACAGCAGGGTACTATAGGCTGCTCCCCATCTGACCTGGTAAAGAAAAAGATGCCTAAGAAAATTATCTGGGAACCAGCCTGTGAAAATGCCTTTACCAGACTGAAGGAGGCACTGTGCATTGCTCCTGTATTGGCAAGTCTTGATTATAGCAGAGTCTGTATAGTCAGACTGATGCCTCAGACTTGAGTATTGGGGCAGTTCTGAGTCAGACATCCAACCAAGGAAAGATCACCCTGTAGTGTACCTGGAGTGAAAAGTTACTTCCAGGATCAGGCTTACTCTACTGTGGAAAAGAGTGTGTTGCCATAGTGTGGGCCCTAAAGAAGTTAGAGCCATGCTTATATGGGCAGCATTTTGAGGTACAAACTAACCACAGCCCCCTTGTTTGGCTAACACAAATGGAAAAAAACTGGTGGTAGAGTATTAAGATGGAGTCTTGCCTTGCAAGGGTATGACATGACAATCTTACATAGGACTGGAGCGACCAATCAGAACGCAGATAGCTTATCGCGTCTATATGAGGAGTGAACTGACTTGGGAAGCTCATCCTATGGAGGGGATAGAGCTCCCAAATTCAGTCTAGGTGGTGAGGATCGTGACCCTTGGTCAGCTGGTTACGACTGTTGTATGATATTTGTAATATAAAAATATAGTAGGTGATTGTCTCACATAAGACAGCCTGTGCTTATGGGTGCCCCCCCCACCAAGGTTTCAGTGAAACTGCAGGATATATTAGCCTGAAATCAGAAGGTACTTAAAAAGACCAGAGACCTGATTAAAGGTCTCCTGTTTTTTTGTCTTAATTAGAACTGACCCAGCTGTCAGGATATAGGGCTGGTAAAGTTTTATGATTCCTATAGGAAGAACATTGATACCACCATGGTGTTAAAAGTTGTAAAACCCTTTGATATGCCTTGGGAACAGGACCCATACAAGAGCAAAGAGAAAATGTTTAATTAAGAAGTCATATTTAGGAAGTGGAATTTATGCTGATGTCACCTTATTTAATATACCTCCTGATAGGGCATCATGTTTGTATTTTTTTATATTCTAAAAGAAGGAGCTAGGTGACTCACCAAGGGGGTGGGAAGATGGAGTTGAAATGTATCCTTGTAACTGGGGAATAGGATATATCTTTTTGGGCTCTTAAGATATTCAAAGATTTGTGCGGTGCACAAACCGTTTGCGTGAGTTTAGCTCGGGATTAGCGCAGATCTGCTATATTCAAAAGGCCACATAGCGCACGCAAACTGCATTAGTGCTGGGCAAACCATAATATATGCAAGGGGCAAACTGAATATGAATACAGGCGCTATAAGATATTCAGCGACTAGCGCCACACTAAGGTGTTTAGCATGACATAGCATGACCCTCTGCATGGTACAAATTACCACCCAGGAAAAGCTGGTCTTAACTCTAGGCAAACAGCTTTGTGTGACATTTTGGCCTTGCGCGGCATTAGCGTGGCCTTGTGCGACCCTAACATATGACACAGAGAAAAAGCCAGACATGGAGGAAACATGCTGCTCACTGATGGCACCACAATGATGTCAACTGCTGCCTCCAGCCCCAACCCTGCCAGGCAGTATGTGGTGACCCGGCCCCCGAAGGCCACCATGGTAGTGTGGCCATACAGCACACACCTGCAGACAATACGTCTGTGGTGACCAACAGATGCCAGCACACACATGCAGCACTGTGGGCATGGTGGGTCTTGAGGGGAAGGTGTATGGGTGGCCAGACCTCACTGCAGACTGGGTGCAGCCACAAGGCTGGGACACAGCACACAGTGCACATGAGCCAGTATTGGGAATACCCCAATGCCAGTTTGCCTGTCCGAGCGTACATGCCCCTCCAGTCACATAACGCAGAGCTGTACATACACCACAGCACAAATAGCTGACCATGTCTATGTCACTATGAGCATTCCATGCCAGAGGTGCAGTATCTGTGGGTCACACAACAGTGTGACAGTACTGTCCACTGGCAGTACACACCTGCAGGGCGGGCTTGTCACTGTGTACAGTGCAGTGGTCATCACTACCCTACACACCATAGGCATTGCTGTGTCCCTCACACTACTGGCCACTTTGCTACTGTGGTGTCTGCTGTGCACTGTAGCATGCCCTACAGAGTGACAGTTGCATGCATCACCACCAGTGCCTGTGTCTATGCTGAGCTATCCCCTGGGGTACACACTGCTGTGCTGTACTGCATATATGTAGCCTGCTACCATCATGCACTGTCAGACTGACCTACAGGTGGAGCTGTGGGATCCTGAAGTAACACTGGGCAAACTGCATGCAAATCAGGTCATAATGAGATGCTAATCTAGATGTTTGCCCAGAGCCTACCTAAGTAGGCTCATTTGCATGTCACTTTTGAATATGGGAAAGTTTAGCACGGGGCAGACGGCTTAGTTCCATGCTAAAGTCATGCAAACGTGTTAGCATGGCACTAATAGTTGGGGGAATATTATACAGTTTTGAACACTGTTCATTCACATCTGCTGCTGCCTGCAGCTGTACTGGGTCCACGCATTTGCTGGCACGCACTTTGGCCACATAGTTCACCTCTACCTACCTTCACGTCGCTGAGCACTGTGTTGCTGTTGTTTGAACTTCCTGGTTGCTATATATATATATTTTTTTTAATTTAGTTGTTTAACCAGGTATAGCACACTAAGCTGGAAGCTTTTTTACAGGAGCGACCTGGGAGCACAAGGAGGTTAAGTGACTTGCTCGGGGCCACACAGTATGCAAGTGGAAGCTGTGGATTCAAACCCAGGTCTGGTCTGCTGGATGTCACCAGATTTGCAGCTCAGAGCCTTATACCACTGCGCCATACTGCCTCCTATTCAGAGCTGTCTTATTCCAGGGCTATGTTTGCCCTGCACTCCAGTCCAGTTTGCCCAGCCTCATTCCCATGCTATATTCAGAAGCTGTTTGCCCCAGGCTATTCCTTTTGAATATAGCGTGCTTTGTGCTCCAGGCTAAGTTTGCCAACTGGGCAGTGCTAATTTAGCCCCAGGGCAAAGTTTTTAATATCTGGCCCAAGATCTCTAATTTAAAAGGCACTTACAGAGGAAATATATTAGATAAAAAAGATCTGAATGTATTTTGGTAGGATTTTGTACTGTAGTTTTCTTTGCTTTTGTTTTCTTTTATGTAACTGTAATGCTCTTTGATATATTGTTCTGTGTTTACATTTTACATATTTTTATCATCATTTAGTAAAGTATCTTTTATTTGAAAGACTGCCTGGGTATCTGCCAGTTCTTTTTTTGCATGTGACGTATAGATGGTTAAGTCTGACAATTGTTCAAGGACTTGATGGTGTTACCAAACTGGGAAAAGGTAAAAATATACCTAAGGTCTTTTATAGAGTTTTAAGGGTTCATTTTGGAAGCCTGGCTTGGTGTCCCTGGTGAAAGATCGTACTGCAGTCCCCAAAGAGGGTACGTATCTGAGCCTGTACATTGGGTACACTAGCATAAGGTTCACAGTTTGAATCCCCCCAGAACTTGAGACTAAAGGTGATTCGAACCCAAAAGCAGACAGGAGGGTTACCCTGTCTGTTACGTGTTCACATTACTGCGCTCGGAGGTTGGCTCTGTGGGAGCAGAGGGCCTGACCTGCTGAGTGCATTTGTGACATTTATTACAGTATATATATATATATATATTATGGTAGTGCTACCATAGTTAGGGTTGAGGAGCCATTTCTATGTTAAACCCCAAAACTTTGCACCTTAATAACTTTGCAACCGTTTGACATATTTGGCTGAAATTTGGACTGCACAATCAAGATCCATAGGCCTTGGTATGTGCCAAGTTTCATATCAGTCGGATACACAGCTGCAGAGTTATTAAGCGTGATTCTTGATAGCGTTTACGCTTTCACTGGAATTCTGCGGTCCGCGGCGTACAGGCCGCACGATGTGTGTGACCAGCCCAAAATCTTCAGGGAACATGCGGCCGGGGTCCCCGATGTGCCTTTTGAAGATTTGGTGAAAAAATATTAAACGGTTCAAAAGTTATTCAAAAAACAATTTCCCATTATAAGTCAATGGGAAAAGTTAACAAAAAGTTCAACACTTTCGCAAATGCATTTTTACTTTCGCAAATGGGCCTGTTACTTTCGCAAATGGGCCATTTTGTTTTCAGTTGGTGATTAGAAAAATGCTTGCCATTTAAATTTGGGACCCTCTAGCAACCTAATTCTTTTTATATTCACCTAGTCGGACCCTGAGGATGCTAGCCATGTCTTTATTTTGGGGTAAAACACCCCAGAAATATGTTTTTCAGATTTCTGGAAAAAGTACTTCATAAAATACTTTCGTGCTCTGAAAGTTAGCAATATGTGTGCAAGCTTTACAAATTGCGACAATAATTTTCTAGTCTGTAGGAAAATGACAGCAATTCTTTGGCACTGCACTGCAAAAGAACGGTTGGGAGTTTTGGGCTGAAATTTGGAGGGAACGTAGCCGACATCTCACAGATGTGCCTTTCAGTGTTGTATTGAAAAAATATTACATGGCAGCAAAGTTACGGCACTCCAAAGATGACAGATTTTCCCATAGGATAACATTACGGCGCCCAACGCATTACAGGACTCCTTTAGCACCCTGCTGCAAAATAACGGTTTGGTCTTTTTTTCCTGAAATTTGGAGGGAAGACAGCCAACAGCCCACAGATGTGCCTTTCAGTGGTTTGTTGAAAAAATATTACAGGGAGGCAAAGTTATGGCGCTCCGAACTTCTCTTTTTTTCCCATAGGATAACATTACTGCATTCACTGGCCTTTCAGGGCCTGTATCTCGAAGCGGTCAGAGATATGGACTTTCATCGGAAAATTCTTAGCCCCACAGGGGGCTAAATACAAATAGCCAGGACAGTCATAAATCATACGACTTTTAAATTTTTTCTACGTCTATCGGTTCCTGAGATATAACCTATTTAGTATTCCAAGTCCTCATTTTCTGCTCGATACCATTATTATGCATACATTCTTTGTACTCACTGTCTTTCTCTATTCAGCTTTTGGGAAAACCAGCCTGTGTGCTTACATTACTGTTACCGTTGCCCAGTCTCGCTTGCAGTTCCATACCATTTCACTTACCGTTGGCGTCTACGCCACCATATGCGTCATCCTTTGCGTTTTCATTTGCACTTGCGTTTCTGTTATTTTTTGCCATTTGTGTCTACAGTATGGTTTCTCTTTCTGTTTCACTTTGCGTCACCATGCCCATTAACATTTCCGTTTGCAGGCACCATGTTACTATGTGACAACACATCACGTGGCAGACCGTTCCCGTCTATGCCACCGTGTGCGTTGCTCTTTCTATTGTCATTTGCGCTTGTGTTACCATGTGCGCCACTGTTAACGCTTCTGTTTGCGTTGCTCTTCCTGTTACTATGCCACAAGACATTGGGCCCCACGCTCCCGCCGCCGCATTACATTCACTATTTCTCGTTATCATTCTCCAAAATAAGGGAAATTTGAGGCAAAAAACACCATTTAATGCATTAGTTAGGGTTGTTCCACAGCGACAAAAGTGAGGAAATTCACTGTTAGGGTTGAAAACCCTAACTCCGAATTCACCCCAGCACCACACACACACAGACACACACACACACATGCAAGTATGGGAGAGGACCAAGTCAACACAACCAATGACAGACATCCAGCAGCAGGTGACAGAAATAACAAACAATTGTCTAAATGTACACAAGACATCTCCACCCACCTGACCAGGTACTGCATGCTCAGCGAGATCCACAGCAAAACTGAGGCCATGTACACCAAACATACATCCCTGATTGCAGCTGCACACAACGTACCACACTTAGTAGTTGCATGGCCTACCTACTGATGCCCCACACCAGACCACACCACATGTGATGGGCCACCTGAGCAATAGAGTTCAGCAAAACCAAGGAGTTGTACAGGTATAATATCTCTGATTATAACAAGGGTTTGAGAAATGCAGCTTTCTAATTGACTGTAAACATTGTAACGGCCTTATGTTTAGTTTTTATTAACACACATGTAGAGCCTAACCATATGATGAACATGGTTTAATGTTGTTTAAAAAAAGTTTTATTATGATAGAAATAAGCCACTCCCAGGTATTATGTTAATGGTCAGTTTATCACTGTCTAGCGACATGTGGCACTCGGCTATGCCTCACTCAACATTAAACCCCTACAGGGTGATTAACAGACCATTTAACATAACTGTTAGTCATGCCTTATCTCAGGAACCATACGACAAAGAAAAAAAAATAAAATTGCACATTATTTATGACTTTCCTGACTAGTTTTGCATGTAGCCCTGTAGCAGGGGGCTAAGCATTTTTCTGATGAAAAGTCCATATCTCAAAGCGTTTCCAAGATACGGGCCCTGAAAGGCATGGTGGACGCCTTAATGTTAGTCTATGGGAAAAAGCGTCAACTTCAGAGTACCGTAACTTTGCATCCCTGTAATATTTTGTCACCAAACCATCAAAAGGCACATATGTGGGAACTTGGCTTTCTTTCCTCCAAATTTCAGCCCAAAAGACCAAACTGTTCTTTTGCAGCAGGATGGCAAGCAATTCCTGTTATTTTGGGCATAGTGTCGCAAAGTAGTGTCGCAAATCAAGACACTTTTGCAAAAAAATCACAAAAGTGTCACAGGTATGACACTACTTAGCAACACTACAGTTTACAAAAATTTTAAAAACATATTTCTGGGGTGTTTAACCCCCCCCCCCAAAAAAAAAGACATGGCTACCATCCTCAGGGCTAGACTTGGTGAACACAAAAAGAATTGTGTCCCTAGAGGGTCCCAAATTTTAAATGGCAAGCATTTTTGTGACTAGTAACTGAAAGAAAAATGGCTGACTCACGACACTACGGGGTCATTTACAACACTAAAAACTGCATTTACGACACTGTCAAACTTTTTGTCAACTTTTCCCATTGACTATAATGGGAAATTTGTTTTTTGAATAACTTTGAACCGTTTAATATTTTTTCATGAAATCTTTGAAAAGCACATCGAGGACCATGGTTGCCTGTTCCCTAAAGGTTTTGGACCAGTCGCACAAACCATGCAACCTGTGAGCCTTGAGCAAAGGAATGCGCAAAAAGTGTGATCGACACAGAACAGCACTTTATAACTCCATGAGCGTGCTAGACAGGATGGAGAGCAGATCCTGAGATCTATGGTACCGCTCCATACCTGCCAAATTTCCAGCAAATCTGTCATACAGTGGCAAAGTTATTAAGCTGCAAGATTTCACATTTTAACCTTAAATGGGGTACTCAACCCTAACTATAGTGGCACTACTGTGCCACTGTTATATATATGCGGGGTATACTCTCACCCATTCTCCTATACTGCACCACCTCAGCTTGTTTACACATGGGATGGGGTGAGAGTTAGGACCGATGACCCCAACGCACACCCGATGCCTGTTGGTGGGGCGGTGCAGTGGGTGCAGTGGTATGGGAACCCAACATCAATTCCTCACTTTTGTCACTGTGGAACAACCTAACTGATGCATTAAATGGGTTTTTGCCATATATATATATATATATATATATATATCTATATAAATATATATATGTATATAGCTATATAAATATATATATATATATATTAGAGGCAAAAACTCAATTTAATCATCAGTTAGGTTCTATAATTACAAAAGTGAGGAAATTATTAGGTTGAAAGCCCCCTTGGGCCCCCAGCCCACCCCCACCGACCACCCTACTGAACCCTAACTATGGCAGCACTATCATGCTACCATTATATATATAATATATACACACACACTGATTTAATGCTCTTCTTTCCTTGTAAGGCTGCTGGTAGACAATGCGGAGGACTTCCTTCACACAGTAATTCAGATCATATAGTTCAAACTGCAACCAACTCGGATTTATTATATTCCGTTACTAGTAGAATCGCCCAAGTGTTAGGAACTGTAAATTTGTACATGACTTGCTCCTGAATTTCTATTATGCAGGGATAGATCTTCAAACTGTGCAGTTAGATATTATAATTTCCCTCTAATTAAGTAATCACTGCAAACTGCAAGTTAACAAAATATTTAAATCTTACTTAAATTTGTTTGTTGCACAGTTCTATAAATTAGGGAAAAAGGAAGGTTCAGAGAGGTTTTCTAGTCTTAATGTAATGAGGTCCACTTTGGTACTGTTGTATGTCTTTCACTGGATCTAAGCTGTGTGCTCTCCGTGGAGCAGGGGAGAGCAAAGATAAAGAAAGGAGGAAGAAGTGGGAGGGCTTATGGTCCTTGTGACTTGATTCAGGGTTGCGGTGGTTTTCACCCAATTCCAAGCAGTCCACTAGAACCTTTCTTTTATAAGAAGATACATTTTTTTATCACCAAGATCCTCAGGTTGAGCTCCCTGCAGAAAGTCCTCTCAGTTCATCTGCTTCCTGCTGAGGTAGAACGCTTTCCCTCACCAGCATTTCCTTAAGATCCAAGCTGAGGTGGGAGGTCCAAGACACCATAGTGGATTGTGAGCATTTAGGCTTCTCCGCTCTGCACCAGGCCACGCAAGTTATGTTGTTCTCCAGAATGTCTACTCAGAGGTCTGGGCAGTGATTGCCTACATGTCTCAGGGTAGGAGCTGCTTCCCTCAGTGGGTTGAACAAAATCAGCCCTTTTTCTGTATAAATTCTTAAACACGCCGGGTAGCAGAGCTGGATTTTTATTTTTTTCTCCTTAGCCTGCTTTATCATCTCTCAGACTTGGTGCCTTTTATCATTTAGGTGGCCTTGTCGAAAAATATCTTTTTACCATCTAGTTACAGGTCTCTCATTTTCCAGTCTGTTTGGAGTATTAACTGCCTGTCTTGTTAATTTAACATTCTGGCTATAACCGAGAGTGGACGGTCCGATTGCTCTCTTGGCTTTGGGGCTAATGGCGATGCACTCTTTCAATTGAGAGAGGGATGTTTTCAGGAATTTTGAGTACCTCTCTTAGTATCTGCATTACAAAATCCTCAACCGATGCAAAGGATTGTTCCATATATTATGGTACACCGTATATCCGAAAATTGTTAATGCAAGCTCGGTTCTTCTGATCATCCAGCTTGGACTGGAACTCCCTCTCTCCCTCACTAACAAGTATAGAATGGCTCTGTCATGTTGGCTGGTGGAGTCAGCCAAATTTCCAATTGCCTGTTCTGCTGCTGTGATATGTGAGTCTATTTTTTTCATGTCTGCATGAAGGTCGGCTACAGAGGACTCTACGCGGTGTAGCATTTTAATTATGCCATCCAACTTAGTGACTATTGTATTCTGTTCACCAAGCTCAGTGTTGTCCTCCAAGTCTGCGATGCTCCAAACTGGAGACCCTGGGTGGAAGTCAACTTGCAGGCCTGGGCGTTTCTCTCGCTCCATCAGCGCTTTGATTTTTGCAGAATGGGAATTTTTACCCTTTATCTTGTTGGTTGCCATCTCTCACCTACTTTACAATTGAATAAAATGATAAAATATCAAAGAGTCAGCTAGGTTTAATTCCAGATGTGATGGTGGCTGGAGCTCTCGAGCTATGTGGCCATGCAGTCTGTGACATCGCCAGAAGTTCCCAGTCAAATAATTCTATTAGATTTGTTTGGCATGATCTTCCTCCTGTGAAACCAAGCTGCCTCGGACCTTGCAACCCCTTACCGGTCAGGTACTCTAACATCCTTTCTTTTCATAACACCTCCATGACCTTCCCCACCATTGATGTCAAGCTTACTGGTCTATAGTTCACTGCCTCCTCCCACTCTTGTGGATCGGCACCATGTCAGCCCGCCTCCAGTCATCTGGAACCATCCATTTCCAAGGACTGACTGAACAAGGCTGCTAGGGAAGCAGCTAGATCTTACTTTGAGAGGGCTCTTGCAGTAGGTATTCACATATAGGACTAAGCCGCCAGGCATCAGGACCCCATGGAAAAATCTCTAGCTAGCAGTCTCTGGTGGGGGACCACCCCCCCGTCAGGCAACCGGCATCATATGATGTCGGTATAAAGGGGCAGTACCCCATGCCCGCCTTCCAGTTCTTTCCCACCATTGGCTTGTGAAAGTTCCTCATGGTAGAACAGTGCTCATCAGTCATTCGTTGGTTTCTACGTTTTTGAACTTTTCTACCCTTTTTCTCTATTTTTTTATTTTTTCTAACAATTTGCTGTATGTGTCATCCCCAACGCCCTCCGAATTGCATAAGAACAAGTGTGACTCATGTGGTTCCCAACTTAACATAGAAACATAGATTTTGACGGCAGATAAGGACTGCTTGGCCCACCCAGTCTGCCCATTTCCCTACCTAATGGATAAGCTGCAGATCCTAGTTAACCAGCAGCCTACTTCTTCCTACCCCCACCCCTAGAATTGCCTTATGACTGTCCCATGCATGCTTGAATTCCACCACTGTTTTTGACTCCACAACCTCCTCTGGAAGGCTGTTCCATACATCCACAACCCTCTCTGTGAAAAAATACTTCCTTAAATTACCTCTGAGCTGCCCCCCTTCTATCTTTAAATTGTGCCCCCTTGTTCTTGCACATCACTTTGTTGATTCCCTTGAGGTACTTGAAAGTTTCTATCATGTCCCCCCTCTCCCTTCTTTCCTCGAGGCTATACATATTCAGCGCCTTAAGTCTATCTTCATATGTCTTCCGGTGCAGACCCTGCACCATTTTAATTGCCCTCCTCTGGACAGCCTCCATCCTGTCTATGTCTTTGTGGAGATTGGGTCTCCAGAACTGCATGCAGTACTCCAGATGGGGTCTCACCAACTGCCTGTACAGAGGGATACTAACTTCCTGTTTTCTACTGGTGATGCCTCTCCCTATGCATCCCAGTATCTCCCCAGCCCTCCTTGCTGCCCTCTCACATTGCTTGCCCACCTTTAGGTCATCTGATATGACTACCCCCAGGTCCCTTTCCATTTTTGTTGTTGTTAGTATCTCATCCCCATTGTGTACTCTTCCCCTGGGTTTTTGTTTCCCAGGCGCATTACCTTGCACTTCTTAGCATTGAATCTAAGCTGCCATACATTTGACCATTCCTCTAACCTTGCCAAGTCACTTCTCATCCTTTCCACCCCAACTTGTGCATCAACTCTGTTGCAGATCTTTGTGTCTTCTGCAAAGAGACATACTTTTCCTTCCAGTCCCTGTCACTTGCAATGTCACTTATAAAGACATTGAAGAGGACCAGTCCTAATACTGAACCCTGCGGTACCCCACTAGTAACCCCTCTTTCTTCAGAGTGGACTCCATTTACTATTACTCTCTGTGTCCTATTCTCCAGCCAATTTTTTACCCAGGCTGTCATCTTGGGATCCACTCCCAGGCTGGCTAACTTGTATATTAATCTTTTGTGTGGGACTGTGTCAAATGCCTTGCTAAAGTCTAGGTAGGCCATGTCCACAGCCCCTCCCTGATCTACTACTTTGGTCACCCAGTCAAAGAAATCTATCAGATTTGTCTGGCATGACCTTCCTGCTGTGAATCCATGCTGCCTTGGGTCCTGAGCCCCTCTGGCCTCTAGATACTCAACAATTCTTTCCTTCAGAAGTGATTCCATCATTTTCCCTACCACTGAGGTTAAACTAACAGGTCTGTAGTTTTGTGCTTCTGCCTTGCTCCCACTTTTGTGAAGGGAATCACATCTGTCCTTCTCCAGTCCTCGGGTACCACCCCATCCTTAACTTCCACACAAGGATGGCCACTCCTTGTGCCTCTTCTCTCTGGGCCCAGACCACCCCATGGAGAAGTGCCAGCACTGCCAGAAGTTCAACTCCGCTATCTGCAAGAGAAGGCAGCAGTCCCTGGAAGCCCATATCCTAAAGAAGAAAATGGCCTTCATGGAAAAAGAGTTAAAGAAACTTAGGCAGGCATCTACTTCCCCCAAAGGTCATAAGAAGAAGCACAACAAGGAGAAGCACCAGGAGTGGGAACCGGCTTCCACAGCAGCCACGACTCCAGCTGGAGTCGCGGCACTCAAGGTAACATCTTCTCCGTGGGATTGCTCCACGATGGCTGTCTTAGTGGTTACCAAGAAGGTGTCGCCCCTCCCATCTGGCTTGGGCTCAGGCAATTTGGGAGCCTCTGAGGCAAAAAAGGCCTCCGCTCCTGCGAAGGCCGCTTCCTCCATGCATCCCTCCGGTTAGAGCGAGTCTGGTAAGTTGGATGTCAGTCCCACCGACACTTGTTTGGACAAGGCTGCTAAGTCACTTACCCCTTCGGGGGAGCACTCAGCCAAAACCCCTCCCAACAAGACCACATCTCCTTCACGGCCTTCCTCAGGCAGGGAGTCCAATAAGTCGGACACTGGCTTCTCCGACGTCCACCCAGATTCGGCCAATAAGTCAGATGCCAGCTCCACCAATGCCCGCCCAACCAAGAAGCCTGTGCCAGACCCCATCACACAGTCTGACATCCCAGGCTCTCCACAACGTCTAACCACATTGCCCTCTGAGGTCCCTGCATTTCCTCGACTGACCCCCAGGGATTATAACCCTCCTTCCCCAGTCATCACTGAGGATACTGGGACACTGCCATCAGGGCTCCCTACTCCTATGCCGGACCCCCTGACACCGGTCCCAACGCTGGTCGACCCAACACCATCTGGTGTCCTTTTACCTGGTGATAGGCTTATTCCTACGTCAGGTCCTGCGGACCCTCTCAAAGGTTTACCCATGCAGGGCCTGATGCCCGCAGGGCCAGTGTTTCCACCATCTGACCCACCAGCAGGGCCTCTACCAGGTCCCTCTGCCCCGTCAGAGCCCTTAGCACCTGGGTACCCGACACTGCAATACCCTGTCCCACAATACCTGGCCCCCTCAGTATCCAGTGCCCCATTACCCAACGCCACAATATCTGGTGCCGCAGTACCAGATTCCTCAGTACCCGATGCCAGGCTACCCGTGGTCGGAGTTATGGATACTCCTTTTATGGATACCTTCAATATCTTTATTCCCACCTTCTCCACCTCTGTCGCCCACTCCTCAGCTGCCGGTGGATCTGAAGGAGACCTTGGTCTCCTGGTGGGCTGAGGCCAAGACCTCTCCGACACTGATTCCACCCTGGATAGAGCCTCATGCAGATCTTGTCTCCACCATTTGGAAACAACCATCTGCATTAGTCCCCCCGGATAGGCTTTACCAGGCTCCAGAGGGTGTAGACTTTCTTAGCCTTCACCCCAAGGCAGATTCGGTTGTTAATAGCACCACTCACGTTCGCTCCGCCAATCCAAAATACCCATCTCAATGGGACCAAACCAGGGACAACCTAGACCAAGAGGTTCTAGTATCAGATCCCATGATCAGGGACTTGCATTGGTGAATGGTTCAGGAGAACCTGTGCCTGGGAGATCACTTCTGCATCAATCCACCCTCCCAGACGTTGACAATGGATGTGTCAGGAGAAGGTTGGAGGTGCCAATCTGGGGTCTCACAGGACTCAGGGCAGCTGGTAAACACTTCCCTCCTGGCCAAAAAAATCCCATGCCCCCTATTAACTAGGCCTTTATATCCCCCAGTCCGGCATCCCCCTAGGGCAACTATACTCCTTTGTGCACCCATTCCTCTGCCCCTAGCTAGCTTCATTGGGGGTCTTCACCTTACTGGGTTGCCCTCCTCCTTTCTCCCTCTGGTCTTGATTTCCCCCTACCCATCTCTGTTTCCCTCTCTTCCCCCTGTAGCATATTATATCCTGTATATGCTAAATCATCATGTGTGTATTTGTCACCAATGCTAAGCTACAACGCTTACTGATTGTCATTTTATATTACTCTGAAATAATGTCTGTCATGTGTGAATTGTAAGTTCTTGTTTTAAGGTGTATTATGTGTCCAGGGCCATCTTGCAAATGAGCTTGCTCAATGATGTAACTGCATGGTTAAATAAAGTTTGATTGATTGGTCCAAGTTCGAACAAAACCTGCACATAAATATGTTCAAACTGAGAGCAGTCCTTTATGCCCTTCAGGCTCTACTCTCATTCATCTTCCCAGGACCCCACGGAAATTTTATAGCTAGCATTATTCAGCGGGGACTGCCTCCGACGTCGGTCCCACCCCGATGTCAGGCACAGTACAAAATGAGGTGGTCACCCAGAATCCCCAGTTCTCCCGCCGGAGACTCCTGGCCACTGGATGACATCAGAAGAGGAGACTGAGGATCCGCCATCAAATGGCAATCAGAGATGCTGAGAACACCTGATCCTAGGAGAAGGATGATGGAATGAGAATCTACCTTCAGCAGGGATGGTGGGAGGGAAAGTACCTGCTGCAAGAGCTGTTCTCAGAGATCTACTGTTACGGTAAGTTCTTGCATAACTGTACTATCTTACTTCAAGAAATAGCTCTTGCAGCAGGTTACACCATTAGGACTGATTCCCAAGCAAAAATAGAAATCCCACACCATTGGGAAGAGGGAAGGTAGAAATCCTTAATAGAACCTGAACCTAGGACAGAAGTCCTTGATGGACTGCTAGACCAAAACCTGCTCTTCGCCTCGATGCAATATCCAGGCTATAATCAAGGCCCCTAGAATTCTGCAGCTGCAGAATTTTGCGCAGGACTTGCAATCTACCACAGAACTTCTGCGGTGCTGCAGAATTCATTCTTCTTGGTGATTTTTTATTAATATTTCTGTTTATCCATAAAATCTGGTTCCCTTCCCCTCTTTTTATATCCAAAACCCCCCTATATGTTCAGAATGTGATGTTATCATTGCTATAACATCATACATTAGCTAATGAAATGGCTGCATTCAGCAACAGAAATGAACAGTCACTTATCTACCACAGCTCCCACCGCCAGTGACGGTGGCACAGCACATCATACATGGTGATATTTGCTCAATCTGCACTACAGCCTAATACAATTTTCAGTCTTACATTGTTGCACTAGGGCCAACTTAAACAAAACCTTGTCAATAGCACAGAACTGTTAATTCCATACCTCACTTTGTACAAACCTATTTGTGCCTTTAAGGTATAGAGACGCTATCTGAAATGAATAACTGGTAAAATGAATTTAACTGTCTAAATTTTTAACAAAAATAAAGTAATTATGCCCAGAAAAGTTAAATATAATAATGTGTAGACCTGTTGGAAGAATAGACCTGTTAAATAAATAACTGCACTGTACGCATTTTTGCCAGGGTTATTGATTATGTACTGTCATTGGTTGATAGAATCACCTAAAAGTTATTGAGAAATGTTGTGTGCAGGGACAGCTGTTGGGCCAGAGGGTAGCATGCTGTGTTTCCGTGCCGGCAACTCAGGTTCAGAGATTAGCTCTGGGAGCTGGCTGGGCAGCACAAGGATTTGTGGAACACCTCACTGCTCGGAGCCTGGGAAGGTATGGTGCAGTGTTCTGTCACATGTTAGGCACATTGTGATGGGCCAGAGAGCTGCATCTCACAATTGGTTCACATGCATGTCATGGCCTGATGGTGTTACACAGGGAAAGCAGGTTGACATGAAAAATGAGTTTTGCAATAACTCCTCTATTCCATTTCCAATGGGACCTGAATGAATGAGGATGCAAGTTCATGGAAACAAATATATATATATATATATATATACACACACACACACACACACACACACATTATCTATGTCTCACTCACCACACACACACATGCATATTTGTATGTATGTTACAGATTGCATATAAATATATAAATGATACACAGTGGGAACTTCATGCATGGTGTAAAAAGCACATACAAATATATAAGTGATAGACAGTGGAGTCCTCATTAGTGGGATAGATAGCATGCATATAGAAATACCTTATTTATTACATAAAATCCCCTCTGCATATGTCATTTATGCAACAGGCTAGGACCTTAAGGGAGATACATTTGTTTTGATTTTTTTAGGCATAAAATTATTTTTATAAGTCTGTTATTCTTTGAACTAGTGTTACTGTGCTTTCCACCATCCTGATTGCTATAACCACTGCCATGAAAGTGAAGTCAGGATGACAAGCTGACACTGTGATGTGGTAGTTTGTTCGTGCCGCAGAACTTCTGCATAAATTAAACCACCGCCGCAGAAGTTCTGCAGCAAATGGTAGTCTTGCTGCAGACCTTGGTCCCACTGTGCCACAGAAAAGTAGGGGCCCTGGCTATAATGCCTGATGAAAGAGTGAACGGAGCTCCAAGTAGCTGCAGCACAGATGGCCGAGGTGGACACATTCTTTAGGGCCGCAAAAGAGGTTGCCATCCCCCTTGTGGAATGACCCTTGACTGCACCTGGTAAGGGTTTGTTGTGCTTCTGGTAACAGAACGTGATACAGTGAATGAGCCACCTGGACAGTGACTGCTTGGAAACAGGAGCTCCCATCATCCTGTGGGCAAAGGAGACAAAAAACTGGTCCAATTTTCAGTGGTGTTTGGTTATGGTCAGGTAGTATCAGAGAAACCTATGCACATCTAAGGTGTGCAACAGGGCCTCTCCTTGATTAGAATACTTGGGGAAGTACACTGGTAGATCGATGTCCTGATTAAGGGTGAGAGCTGAGACCACCTTAGGCATAAACTTAGGATTAGTCCATAGGGATACCCTGTCTTGGTGAAAAAACAAATAAAACTCTTTGCACATGAGTGCATGAAGTTCAGAAATTCTTCTGGCCGATGTAATGGCAACTAAACACAACATCTTCCAAGTAAGAAGACGTAGCTCGCAATCCACGGCTGGCTGAAAGGGTGGCAGCATAAGCTGCTCCTGGACAAAGGGTAGATCCCATGGCAGAATTGGATCCTTACTTGGAGGTCTAAGGTGGAGAACACCTCTCAGGAAGGCTTGTGCTGTGTCCAACTGAGATATAGTGCATTGGCCTATAGGAGTGTGATAGGTTGAGATGGCACAGAGGTGTACTTTAATCAAGCAGTAGGCCAAGCTTGTCTGAAAAAGAGACAGGAGGTAGTCCAAGACTGACTTTTTGGGACAGTCTAGAGGTGAAAACCCCCGCACTTGAGCCCATAAGCAAAAATGACGCCATTTACCCTTTTGTTCTGTTGCTTTGATTTCAGCTCTCTACATAAGAGAAGAAATCAAAGCAACAGAACAAAAGGGTAAACAGGGAGGAGAAGAAGCACTGTGGGTCAATTTGGAGGCAGGCAATGGCACCACAATCTGCACAGGGTTGATATAGACCCCTCTCAGGGGAGGAAATGGACAAGGAAATGATAGAAAGTATACTTAGAATGGCAGAAAAAGGGGAGATATTGCTGATGGGTGATCTGAATATGCCAGATGTTAACTGGAGTGCAGTTGCAGCAGCCACTTCTAAGAGTGGGGTTATTCTAGATGCACTACAGGGGGCATGCCTTAGACAACTAGTATTGGAGCCCACTCGAGAGGGAGCAATCTTAGACCTGGTTCTCTCAAATGGAGATGAAGAGAGGATCACAGATGTAGAAGTGGGTAGCCATCTGGGAACTAGCGACCATCGAACAGTATGGTTCACAATAAACACAGCAATAGAGTCAAGCCATATAAAGACAAAGGTACTGGATTTTAGGAGGGCTGACTTTGCCAAAATGGTGAGTGCCTAAGGAATGCACTAGCAAATGGGCAGGAAGGAGGGTGGAAGAACAATGGGGAATAATAAAAACTGCCATCACAGAGGTAACAAGCCTTTGTGTAAGCAAATAAACAAAAGCGAAATGAGGTAAGAAACCACTATGGTTCTCAAAGGAGCAGTGAAGGTTCAAGAGAAAAAGCATTCAGGAAGTACAAGGAATCACAGAAGGAACAGGACAGAGAACTGTATCAGTTAAAGCAAAAGGAAGCTGGAAAGGCAGTCAGAACAGCAAAGGCCCAAACCGAGGAAAAGATAGCCAACTCAGTTAAGAAGGGGATAAAACCTTTATAGGTACATCAGGGAGCAAAAGGAAGACCAAGGAGGGATAGTGAGGCTTAATAAAGGGGAGGGAGGGTGGGCAGAGGGTGACTGTGAAAAGGCAGAGATACTAAACAAATATTTTGCTCAGTATTTACAAAGGAAGAGGGGAGGTACCTAAAACAAACAGTAGAAACACTCTGGATACAGAAGTTGATACCAGCCATTTACAGAAGAAAGAGTTCTGAAAGAGCTCTTAAAACTGAAGGTGGACAAAGCAATGGGGCCTGATTGGATTCATCCCAGAATGCTTAAAGAACTAAGGATAGAACTAGTGATACCACTGACTACCCTCTTTAACAAATCATGGGAGGATGGGGTGGTACCTGAGGACTGGAGGAGGGCAGATGTGATTCCCTTCACAAAAGTGGGAGCAAGACAGAAGCAGGAAACTCACAGACCTGTTAGTTTAACCTCAGTGGTAGCGTATCTAGAGGCCAGAGGGCACAGGACCCAAGGTAGCATGGATTCACAGTGGGAAGGTCATGCCAGACAAATCTGATAGATTTCTTTGACTGGGTGACCAAAGTAGTTGATCAGGGGAGGGCTGTGGACATGGCCTACCTAGACTTTAGCAAGGCATTTGACACAGTCACAAAAAGATTAATATACAAGTTAGCCAGCCTGGAGTGGGTCCCAAGATGACAGCCTGGGTGAAGAATTGGCTGGAGAATAGTACACAGAGGTAATAGTAAATGGAGTCCACTCTGAAAAAGGGGTTAGCAGTGGGGTACCACAGGTTCAGTATTAGGACGGTCCTCTTCAATGTCTTTATAAGTGACATTGCAGAGGGACTGGAAGGAAAAGTATGTCTCTTTTCAGATGACACAAAGATCTGCAACAGAGTTGATGCACAAGATGGGTGGAAAGGATGAGAAGGGACTTGGCAAGGTTAGAGGAATGGTCAAATGTATGGCAGCTTAGATTCAATGCTAAGAAGTGCAAGGTAATGCACCTGGGAAACAAAAACCCAGGGGAAGAGTACACAATGGGGGTGAGATACTAACAACAACAAAATGGAAAGGGACCTGGGGTAGTCATATCAGATGACCTAAAGGTGGGCAAGCAATGTGAGAGGGCAGCAAGGAGAGGCTGGGGATACTGGGATGCATAGGGAGAGGCATCACCAGTAGAAAAAGAAGTTATTATCCTCTGTACAGATAGCTGGTGAGACCACATCTGGGTACTGTGTGCAGTTCTGGAGACCCAATCTCGCAAAGACATAGACAGGATGGAAGCTGTCCAGAGGGGGCAACTAAAATGGTGCAGGGTCTGCACGGAAGACATATGAAGAGAGACTTAAGGAGCTTAATATGTATAGCCTCGAGGAAAGGAGGGAGAGGGGGACATGATAGAAACTTTCAAGTACCTCAAGGGAATCAACAAAGTCCAAGAGGTAGCATCTTTCAAAAAGAGGTGTGTAAGAACAAGGGGCACAATTTGAAGATAGAAGGGGGCAGCTCAGAGGTAATTTAAGGAAGTATTTTTTCACAGAGAGGGTTGTGGATGTATGGAACAGCCTTCGAGGAGGTTGTGAGTCAAAAACAGTGGTGGAATTCAAGCATGCATGGGACAGTCATAAGGCAATTCTAGGGGGTGGGGGTAGGAAGAAGTAGGCTGCTGGTTAACTAGGATCTGCAGCTTATTCATCAGGTAGGGAAATGGGCAGACTGGGTGAGCCAAGCGGTCCTTATCTGCCGTCAAATTCTATGTTTCTATTTCATGGCGTAAGAAGCATGAGTGGCTGGTTTTCTCATGGCCACCAGAATGTCAGCTACCTATTGGAAGACCTCGTGTCACAAAATGGCTATGTCTCTAGAAGCCAAGCATGCAGGCTCAGCGAATGAAGGTCCGGATGGACCAAGGAGCCCTCCTCCTGAGACAACAAGTGAGAGCTGATTGGCAGAGGTTCCTGGGATATCTGATGTAGTAGGGGAACCAGATCTGCCTGGGCCAGAATGGTGCGATAAGTATCAGTGTCGCTTGTTCTCTGCAAAGTTTCAGAAGGACCCTCTGGATCAATGGAAAGGGGGGTAGGCATAGAGAAATCTGCCCACCCAGGAGAGGGACAACACGTCTCACCAGAAGACACCAGGCCCTAGATCTAGCGAGCAAAAATTGGGCAGTTTTGTGTTGGATGGGGACACGAAAAGGTCTAACTCTGGTGTACCCCATCTGCGAAACAGATCCTTTACTACCTCCTGGAGTAGTTCCCACTCATGGACTCTGGCCTGAGAGCGACTCAGGCCATCTGCAATGACATTGTCCACTCCTGGGACATGAACAGCGATGAGGTCTGTGCTGTGTTGAAAAACCCAATCCCACACCCTCATGGCCTCCCTGCAAAGTGGGTAGGAATGGGTGCCTCCTTGTTTGTTGAGGTAATACATCACTGCAGAATTGTCTGTTTGTAACAGAAGAGTACCAGTGGACTCTCCAACTGAAAGGCCTGCAGGGCATAAAGAACTGCTCTCATTTCCACGATATTTATGTGGATAAGTCTCTTGGGCTGTCCACAGGCCCTGAGACCAGACACCATCGTGGTGTGCACCCCATCCGAGCCCTGAAGTATCTGTGTAGAGTGTCACAATCGGAGATGGCACAATGAAGGGGACTCCCGCCAGTAGATTCTTCGGATCTAGCCACCATTGCCAATCCTGGATTATGGCCTTCATGATCCGGATTGGGAGCTGCAGATGGTCTTGCTTTTGATCCCATTGGACCCGTAACATTCACTGGGTCATCCACTATGGAGACGAGCAAGTGGGACTGTTGCAATGGGTGCAGCCATGTGTCCAAGCAGGAAAGGACCAATCTGGCAGGAACGGTCTTCTTTGCCAAAATGTCCCTGATGAGGGATCTGATGTGTTCCGCTCTGTCCTGGGGAAGAAAAGTTTTCCCCTGGACGGTGTCCAGAACTGCACCTATAAACTGTAGAGTCTGTGACGGAACCAGGCGTGACTTCTCTTGGTTGATAATGATGCCCAACATCTCGAACAAAGACTGAGTGTAATGAATGGTGGACATCAAGGCCTCCCGAGAGGGTGCCATGAGAAGCCAGTCATCCAGGTAGGGGAACATGTAGTGGCCTTGTCTCCTCAGAGTCACCACTATGACCGCCATGCACTTCGTGAATACCAGAGGTGCCGATGACAGTCCGAAGAGGAGGGCTTGGAACTGATAATGGTGGCCCTGAAACTCGAAGCACAGAAACTTCCTGTGCACTTGAGCAATGGGTATGTGCAGGTAAGCATCCTGCATGTCCAAGGATGCTAGAAAGGCACCCTGCTTGAGCATGGGAATCAGACCTAGGAGGGTCACCATGCAGAAGTGTTTGTACAGGACTGACTCATTGAGGTCACTGAGGTACAGTATCAGATGGAGGTTCCCTGTTTTCTTTGGAACCAGAAAGAAGTGAGAATAATATCCTGCACTCCTCTGGTTCCGTGGTACATGCTCTATCGCTTCTTTTCCCAGAAATGTGAGCACCTCCTGCTGTATGAGCAGGGCATGCTGACCCGAGTAATAGGAAAGCAGGGGGAGGTCTTGCCAATGGGTGGTCGAGAAATTCTATGAAGTGACCTTTCTTGACCAATTGGAGAACCCACTGATCGGTGGTAATTGAATGCCACCCTAAAAAGTGGCAGGCTATGCAACCTCGACCTTTTGTGCCTGTTGATCCAGAGGCACGGCGGGGGATGGGAAGGAGTCATACTGTGGCAGCACTGGTCCCTGCAGGCTGGGCCAGTTTAGTGTAGCGTTGGGCTCTGCCTGGGGACGACTTTCTGCTGAAAAGTGCCCTTTGTTGCTAGCCAGAACGTGGCTGCTGCCTTTGTTGCCGGCTGCGAAAATGGTTCTGGTTCCTACAAAAGGAACCAGGCCTGGATCTGTACATGGCCTGTACAGACCTGACTGCCTTCCCAGTGTCTTGGAGTTTGGTGATAACCTTCTCCAAGGGTTCACCAAAAAGTACTTCGCCATTGTAGGGGACATCAAGAATATTCTTCTGTACGTCCGGGGTGAAGCGGAGACATGGAGCCAAGAGTGTCACCAGAGATAGATGCCTGAAGCTGCAGCTCTGGCAAACAAGTCTTCAGAATCGTATGCAGCTCGTAGTACTTGGGTACCCACATCAGACCCTGTGCGGAGAAGGTTTAGGAGCTCCGCCTTCTGATCGCCATCCGGAAGTTTATCAACCAGGTCCTGGCCCTGTTCCCACGCGGCATTCTGAAATTGTACCATGTGGGTTAGGTAGTTCAGGGACCTGATGGAGCATGTAGCAGCCACATACATGCAACTCCCCAGGACATCCAATTGTTTGGATTCCTGGTCCGCTGGCTGTGTGCTCATGTGTTGCGGTCTTTGGGACTGGTCATGTGATGCTGTAATGACCAGGGAGTCTGCCAGAGGTTGTTGAGCCAAGTACTGGTCCTCTCTCGGGGCCTTGTACAGGCAGTCAGCTTTCTTTGGCACAGCAGGAGTGAAGTGCGGACACTTCCACGCAGCCTTGGTGACATCCATGAAGGTGTCCACCAAGGGTGGCACTACCACAGGCTTTGGGTCTTTCTGCCAAAGATAACGGGCAAGGCGCTGCCTTTCGGGGTCGAGGTCTTCAGCATCCCACCCCATGTTGTCCTGGATGTGCCTCATGATCTCAGAGAAAGAGGGATCATCCGGAGGAGACCTGGGAAGGTCATGTGGGTCAGGTGATTGAATGCTGACTGGAGAAGGAGATCTGGAATAATCCAAGGTATCTGATCTGGAGTCCTCCCCTGATGGAGTATACCGATGACGTATGGGTCGCTTGGGGCTCGGGGACCCTGATGGAGATCTTGAGGGAGGCCTTCTCCGGTCCTTGGATATATACCCCTAGGAGGTGGTTTCTGCTCCTTAGGGGTTGGTGGTCATCCTGCTGGCTCCTTTGGTGGAGAAGGGGGCATAGGAGGTGAAGGAGGAGAAGGTTTTACAGGGACCACATCCTTTTGGATGGTGTTCCACCAGAAAGTAAAGAGATCCTTTTCTTTTTGCAGGTTCATGCCCGACGACGGGCCTGGCACCGGTGGTCTGTCACCAGGGTCGGGCATCGGGTCCATGGGTGTCTCGGGTGGGTGAAGGTTCCCTTGAGAGCCCGGCATCCTCAGTGTTGCCCACCTGGTCTTTGGGCAGCATCGTGTCCTCCTCCATTGAATCCCTGTGACCAGTGTCCACCGGTGACTGGGGGGCAGTCTTTGGCTCTGGCGAATGTGAGGCCGATGCCTTCAGGTCCGGCGAATGCCTGGCTGGTGTCTGGTGCCTGTCTGATGTCCGCAGCTCTGATAAACACTTGGCTGACTTCATATGCTTGTCCAACGTCCACTTTAGGGATGGCAAGTCTTTATTCTTCCTGGGTGGTGGATCCAGACTCTGGAAGACCAATCTGGAGTTGGGGTCCCGATGTCAGGTCGAAGAGGAAGACTTGTGGCATTCGGAAGACTTGGAAGAAGCCCGAGAGGGAGTAGAGGAAGCCAAGGACCTTGAATTCTTGATGGACTGGAGAGTAGAAGAGCCACCTGAGGCTCAGACTTTGACTGGAGGGGGCTGAGAACAAGCCCTGGAGGGAGAGCGGTCCGATCTGATGGAGCCTGAGCTTCAGGAGTCTGAGGCCCAGTTTGGGGATCTGGACCTTGCTTTCTCCCGGTGTTTGTCCCGGTGTTTATGGGACTTGGAAGAAGAATCATCCCTGGAAGAAGGTTCTTGGTCCATCCTACTAAGTTTTTCTTCCAGCAGATAAGCCTGAAGTGCCTTCTGACGGTGGATCTTGGTGCGGCTGTTGAACCCTTGGCAGAAGGTGCAGGCCTTGGTGTTGTGGTCTGGGCCTAAGCACCACACGCAGGAGGAATGAGGATCCTTAAAAGGGATCTGTTTTCCACAGGCACACTTTGAAAGGTGTCCCTCAAGTGAAGGAGTTGGAGAGGACATTAGTTTGGAGAAACTCTTGAAGTTCTTAGTCCTCGTGCACTAGGTAGAGACCGAGAGGCCAATGCTGGTGAGTTGATGGCAGGAAAAAGAACTGGGGATTCTGGGGGACCACCTCCTAATGTGCTGTGCCTGATGTTGGGGGAGGTACCGACGTCGGAGGCGGTCCCCACTGAATACTGCTAGCTAGAAAATTTCCGTGGGGTCCTGGCACCTGCCGGCTTCAGTCCTAATGGTGCAACCTGCTGCAAGAGCTGTTTCTCGAAGTAAGATCAGTAGATCTTCGAGAGAGGCTCTTGCAGTAGATATTGCCTTCCCGCTCTCCGTCCCCCTACATTTTCTTTGCTTCATTTCCGTGGGGGGAAATATCATCTTCTATCTCATCTTGCCTTTTTTGGCCTTTGGTGGGAAAGAACTAGAAGGCGGGCATGGGGGACCACCCATTTATACCGATGTCATATAACTGGTCACCTGACATGGGGGCGGTCCCCTGCCAGAGACTGCTAGCTAGAAATTTTTCCATGGGGTCCTGACACCTGGCGGCTTACTCCTATATGTGAATACTTACTGCAAGAGCCTCTCTCGAAAATCTACTGTTACAGTAAGTTCTTACGTAACTGTACTTTCTCCCCTTAGTCCTTTTAGAATCCTTGGGCACAGCCCATCAGATCCCATAGCCTTGTCCACTCTTAATTTCTCTAATTCCCTGAGTAACCTCTGCTCTGTAAAGGGGCTTGTGTCTATCCCCCGGTCATTCCTTTATCCTTTATCTGTGGACCAATTCCCACCCCCTTCTATTGTGAATACTATATAGAAATACCTGTTCAGTATGTCTGCTTTCTTCAGGTCCTCTTCCACACTTTCTTCCCCTTCCCCTTGATTCTTAATATTCCTACTTTGTTTTTTCTCCTTTCACTAATGTAGCTGTAGAATGTTTTATCCCCCTGCCTCACTGTCTTTGCTATATTTGCCTCTGTTTGTGCCTTTGCTTCCCTAACTGCTTTTGCAGCCTTCTTCTGTTTGTCTCAATAATACTTCCTGTCCTGTTCCCCCAGTGTTGCTTTGTACTTTTTGAAGGCCATTCTTTTTGCTCTAACTATTCCTGCTATTTCCTTGATGAACCAAAGTGGTCTCCTCTTTCTCTTGTTCTTTGTTACCTGTTTTATGCATAGGCTTGTACCTTCCTTCAAGGCCTTCTTAATTTTTGTCCATCTCTTTGCTACCCCTCCTCTTTTGTTATTTGTGCCAGTGCTCTCCTAATCCCATCCCCCAGTTTCCCAAAGTCTACTCTCCCAAAGTCCAGGACCCTCATTTTAGTGTGGTATGATTCCTGTCCTAATGCAACCTTGAAACGTACTGTGTTATAATCGCTCATCCACAGCTGACTCCCCACTGTGACTCTAGTCACATTGTCTCTGTTAGGCAGTACCAGGTCAAGTATGGCCCTATCCTGTGTGGGTTCACTTACGAGCTGCCTTAGGAATGCCTCCTGTAGCTCTTCCAGGACTTCCTTACTTCTGTTCCTTGATGCCACTGGGATGCTCCAATCCACATCTGGCATATTGAAATCCCCCATCAGTATCATTTCCCCTCTGCTGGACATCTCCCAGATTACCTTCATCATTTCCCTATCCACTTCCTCTTTTTGTGTTGGTGGTCTGTAAACTACCTGTTTGTAGCATACCCCTCCCCCCACCACCACCAGTGCCACCCACAGCATCTCCTCTTCCTCTCTTTCCCTTGAAATTTCTGTGGCTTTAATAATATCCTTCACATAAAGTGCTACCCCATCTCCCTTTTTGCCCACTTTGTTCTTTCTGAATAGTGCATACCCTGGTATGGCTACTTCCCAGTCTATGTTATCATTGAACCAGGTCTCTGTTATTGCCAGTATGTCCAGATCCTCTTCCAGTATTATGGCCTCCAGATCTGCAACTTTGTTGCCCATGCTCCAGGCATTTGTGGACATGACCTTTCAGATGTTTCTGCCTGTTTTCCTGTTATTGTGTTTGTCCTCATCCTTACTTCCTACTCTGTGCCTGTTACCCACTTCCCTTCCCTCATCTCTATTTCCCTTGCATTTGGATATTGTGTGACTTTTCCCCTCCTGCTCCTTGATAGCTGTGCTAACCTTTCGGGTGGACAGATGTTTCCCTTGCATTCTAGTCTACCCCCCCAACTAGTTTAAATGCCTACTAATGTAGCATGTAAAATTTTCTTTGAGGATCTTAGTTCCTCTCTTGGATGGATGCAGGCTGTCAGCCTTGATTAAGCCTCCATCCCTCCAGGTGGGCCTCCAGTCCCCAATGAATCCAAATCCCTCTCTATCACACCATTTCTTCAACCATGCATTGAAGTTCCTGGTGCTGATGGTCCTGTGTGCTCCCATGTCCTTCACAGGTAGCACTTCCGAGGTGACAGATTTAGCTGCCTGCTTCAGACCCCTTCCCAGTCTCCTGAAATTCTCTTGCACTATCTCTGGTGCATCTCCAGCCAGATTGTTTGTTCCTAAGTGGACAATGACATCCTTATCACCCTCCCTTCCTGCCCTCCCAGTGATCCCTAGGATCCTCCTTCCATCCCTCCTCACAGTGGCACCTGGAAGGCACCTCACCTCCATGTCCTCCTCCCCCAACCTGTGCCTAATTGCACTCCCCTCATAATTGAGCCCCCCAGTAGGATTTGCTTCATCCTCCTCTGGATCCTTTTCTCCTCGTGTTGAGGTGACCACCCTGGTTGACCTCCACATCCATCCCTTCCATTACACTGGGTGCCTCAGTTTGACAGTCCTTAGTTGTCAGTATGGCACAGGAATTATGTAGTGGAATTGGTCTCGGGATGTGCTCTTGCCCAACCCCCCCCTTCCTGAGCACATCGCTGTCCATGTGTCCCTCCTACCTGGCATCCTTTGAGGCAGCGGACTAGGACTGGGTGATCTCTGGATGGGGTTGATGGTTCTCCTGACCCAAGTTACCCAGCTCTGAGTTGCAACCTCATCCCTCATTCCAGAGAGGTGCATGCAGATATGGCAGCCCCTCAGCATCCAAAAGATTTGGCTGAATATGGCTGCCCCACACCCACTGCATTGCACCACTCCTCACATTTTTGCCTTGCTTATTCTTCCTGTCTTCCTTCCCCTTTGTCCTTCCTGTTTCTAGCTGTACCCTAGCCATCCTGACTCCCGTAACCTTGTCTTTTTCTGTGTTATTAGCTGATGCTTTCAGTAAGCTCCTTTTACTACACCAGGTCTCTCTGTATCATCCAGTAGTTGTGTTCCTTACCTACTGCTAAGAGATTTTTCTAGTTCTGCTTCCCCTTTTTTCTTTATTTCTCCTTTTCTCCTCCTTCTTTGTTGGATCTACCCCTTCCAGATCTTAGGCAGAAAATGTACCTCCAACCCTAGAACTATAAAGGTTGATTGAACCTGGGGTGGGTGGGTCCACCCTTCAGCTGCTGCTAAGAAGTAAAACAATCAGGAGAAATGTTTCTTGGTCCCCTGTTCCAGCGCTTCCTGCAACCACAAAGGGAAAAAAAACAACAAAAAGAATAGAATTGGTTTAAGTAAGCCTGTGCTCCAATGTTGATTTTCAGCTGCTGCTCCTGCGTCCCAGACTTTCCCCCGATTTTACTCCCTCAGTCCCAAGACAAGCAGTGACGTATGCTGTGAAGGGAAAAAAAGGAACTCAGTGATTACAGCCCTCCGGTGTTGATCTGACCTCCCTGTAACCCCCTGACCTGCTTGGATGAGAAGGTGCTCCTTGTTGCAAGGTTGTGTTGTGTTGTTTCAATGGACACATCCTCCACACCTGTTTCCTTTTGGTGCTGATGGCATCCAGTCTGGTCTCAGACTTACTTTGTCTTCAGAAAAAAAAACTCTTACCCAAGATGTCTTTTGAGATTTATACCTTTCATGAAAGTAATCCTAGGTCCTGCTCTAGAGATTTGTTCCAAACAAGGTTCAGTGTTTAAAATACTCCTGTACATCCGTATAGCTGCTGCTAGCTTAGTTGAACCTGGGCTGTAAATAATGCCAAGTGTCACTTTTTCCTCTTCTTCTGGTTCTTCTTTTCTCCAGAAATGCTCCCTAGGTATTGTCTCTGTTCTTTTCACTGTTTCCAGTAGAATCCCAGGTTCATATTCTCTGCATATGATACTTCCACACATAATTCGCATCTTTTTTCTGGTTTCCTCCACTTCAGAACAATTGCACTTTACTCTCAACAATTGCTCATATTGGATGTTTTTTTCAAGCTGTAGAGGGTGACAACTGTTCCAACATAGGATGGTATTCCTGTCAGTCTTTTTTAAAAAATGTAATCTTCAGTTTATTTTTCTTGTAGAAATCCAGATGTTCTGCCACATTTTGCTGTATTATGCTGTAAATTTTAGACCCTGAGATCAGGGATGCAAAGAACCTTGCCTCCTTTAAAACAAGCATTGATACTGTATGGAGCAATATATGTGTCTGCTTTTGAATAACTGTAAACGGTTCCTTTGGGTGTGGGGGGGGTTATTATTTTTCCTTTAATATATTTGTTCTTTTTACTTAAATTTATGTTTGTCACCTTTTCTAACTATGGTGATTATTGACACAAAAGCATATAAACTGCATATCTATTCATTCATTTTCTGTTTGTCACCTTGTTGTTGTTACTGTAAGTTACGTAATTGACTTTCCTCTGCTTGTGCATACTGTATGAAACACATATGTGACATGTAACTGGTTCATACCTTGTCTGAAACCATTTGAATATCAGGACAACTTTGTAAAACAGGGCTTTTTTGTCCTAAAAGTTCTATCCTGTGGAAAATTAAAAGTTTTTTATCTATCTAACTTTCAGTCACAATTATTCACATAAAGTAACTGTTCCAAATCCTGTTCTGTTCCAGTCCATAAACAAAGTATATCATCAATAAAACATGTCCAAAGGGTAATTTTCTCTAATCATTTGTTCATTCTTGGATCCCAGATTAATTATGTTGCCCAGTTTTCAATGTATAAGTTCACCAGGGAGGAGGTAAATGCAGTGCCCATGGCAGTGCCATGATGTTGCTTGTAACAGTCCCCTTTAAATAAGAAGTAGTTCGATTTTACTGTCTGCTGCAGTTAGTTTTTGCATTCTGAGCTGCTAAAAACTGCAGGGTGTTCCAGGGCTTCTATAGCAAGCCTGGTGTTTCTGTGGACCTATGGTTGTACTGCTGACATCACTGTAGGGCACAATCAATTTCACAAAAAGAAAAAAAAACATACTGACAAGGCATTTGGATTTTGGCATAATGCATTGCTAACATGGTGTCTTGGGGGAGGGGGAACACAGTATGTACACTGAGTACTGGTAGGTTTCCCTTGCAACATTGTTGCAACTGCTTGGTACTGCACAGTGTGAGTCACTCCCCTGTCCTACAATGATGTCACCAGGAGCTAACAGCCCAGCAGCTAAACATCAATGGCAAGTGCAGTAGGGCTCAAAAACAAATCCAAATTATGGAAGGCAGAGTAAACCTTGGCCAAAAATTACAAATGCACATACCCTTTCAGGTCTAGTACTGCATATAATGACTACAAGCTATAATTTTTTGGACTATCACTGAAGTTCCTCTTTAATACTTCTATGCCTCTTCATGTGTGATGTTGTACAAATTCCCTATACCTAACATGACTAGTCTTGTATCTTGGTCTGTCCTAGTGTCTTTGAGTATATTCAAAACAACTCTAGTGTCTACCTTAAAATATTTTACTTGACTGACATATGGTCTGATAAACAAGTTCTGCAAATTTTGATAGCGGTTCCATCACAGATCCTATACTGTTGACTATGGGTCTACCAGGAGGGTTGTTTGGATTTTTATGTAACTTGGGCAGCAGGTAATTTAAAGCATAAACTGAATAATTTGTGACCTTTAAAAACAATCTATTATATGTTTAATAACTAATGAGAATAACTACCTAGGGACAATTGTCCTCGTTTTTAGTGTACTGTATAAGAAAGTAACGTTTTTCTTTACTTGATAGATACGTCATATAGATTCATTATTTTATTAGTTTTGAGAATAATTAGTTGCCTATGTTAGTGGTAAGCTCTTGATGAATTGTCTTGTGATGCATATATATGGCTAGATTGTACTTTCTTTTTGTATCAAAATATTTTAATATGTTCTACCATTGATATTATTATTTAATGTATTTGGTTATTTATCTAATAAAAACTGTTATTGGCAAAAAAAAAAAATTGTCAGTTTTATTGGGTTAGACAGTCAGAACGTCTTTTTCAGTTTCAGTTATCGATTTGTTTTCCAGGGCGTTATCTAGGATATTATCTTTCTCTTTTTTTATACCATCAGTGGAGTCTCTTTGCAGTTTAATGAAATAATGCTCATTTTTTAATTGTCTCCCCATTTCAGTTAGGTACATTTCCTGTGGTCACAGTACCACTGCACCCCTTTCATTGGCCTTGGTCCTTAATGGCCTCATTTTCTCTCATTGTCAGATTCTTTCCTTGTCCTTTTTCTCTCTTCATTAAAGATTATATCCATATCCTGAATAACCATTTTACTGACTGTGGTTGATCAAGTAGGGTCTGCAGCTTTTATTGTAAGCAGGGAAAATGGGTAGACTAGATGGGCCTAGCGGTTCTTATGTGCCATCAATTTCTATGTTTCTACAGTTATTGCAGGGCTGAGGATACTGTTTGGAATGAAAGAAGATTTTTTTTTTAAATAGTGTTTTTTTTGTCTCATGAATGAACTTTCCACTTCTTCTGTGTGTTCTTCAATACTTGTCATCACATTAATATAAGTAAGGATAACAGTTGTTTTTACAGCTTGTTTAGCAAAGTGGACTTTGAGATGCAGTTGTCTAAAAAGCTTGTAACAATCCACTTTTGGTTTAAATGTGTTGAGCCTGGTAGTGGGGACAAATGTCAATCATCTTGAGTACATTTTCCTGGTCATTACTCAGGGGTTCTTTTGTGAAGCTTATGACCTCTATTTTGTTTTTCTGGTTGACCTTCTTAGACCTTGATTGTTCCCCCAGTATCCTCCACAGTTCCCTCTGCCTCCTCTTCCTCTTGCCCCCCCAAGTCCATTGGTTACATTTTCCTGGTCATTACTCAGAGATACTACAGATGAAGGCAAAGGAGAAAATATAGAAAGTGCACAAGAAGGACAAGAAAATCAGATTTTTCAGAAAGACCCACTAGAAGGACCACGCCACAACATAGGGAAAGTAGGAGGACCGAATATGTGTGTGTTGGTGGGGGGGAGGCAAAAGGAAGAGAAGACAAAGGCAACAGAGGTTACTATGGGGGATACTGGGGGAACAATCAAGGTAAATCTACCACTGTGTTAAAATGATGAATGTCCACTGTTATTGAAAAAGTCAGCTCCTTATTTAAAACAGCCTCTTCTTCCTTATTTTTTTTTATTTATTTTATTTAAGACTTTGATAACTTGGTATGTGCACTGATCCCATGGACCGTTTTCAGGTATGGCCTGGGCCAAATACAATGGCACAGGAGCAACTTTAAAGCAAAGTACGTAGAACTGGGAAGCCAGTTAAACAATGCTGCCATATTAGACAAAGAAAATTCAACAGTATTCCAGAACCATATTAAAGGAGAACTATGGGGAGAAATGAAGCCCCGACTGCTGCACAGATTGGGGCTACATGCCTCCATTATCCCCTGCAAATGCCATTAGAAATTAAGAGTATAAATACCTCATCACCGTAAATCTTGACTCCAGTGGGCTGGCATTTGATAATAAGCTCCTCAACCCCCGGGATCTCGCTGGTAGTGTCGTGAGAGGAGGACGCTGCACTGGTCCTACCATTATACAGCCCTTATGTATGTAAATAAAATAATATGTAAATCTACAATGCCCAGCACTGTATTTACTGAATTTACCTAAATCCCATGTTTAGACAAATTCAGTAAATACAGTGCTGGGCATCGGAGATTTGCATATATTTTTATTTCCATACATAAGGGCTGTATAATGGAAGGGGCATTGCAGCGACATCCTCTCACAGTACTACCAACGATATCCGGGGGGGGGGTTGAGGAGCACCATTATTAAAGTGCTGGCTCCACTGGAGCTTTGGAAGAATTTTACGAGTGATGAGGTACATATACTCTTATTTTTTATATCTATTTTTTTGCATAATCTTTTTATTGAGAAAATATTTTCAAGATATACACAGGCACAGAGTTCATTTTCAAGTCATACATTAATGGTACAGTCATACTTTCATCATATACAAATGTTAGTACAGTCAGACTTAACTTTATCACATCTTACAGCTCAGTGGAGCACCTCAAATGAGGATCTCCTATGACACATACAACTCCAACCCCACCTCCCATTAGCCGCTTCTCAGGGGCTTCCTCCCATTATCAACTGACCAACCCTTCCCGCAATGTCTGGACCTCTCCTAGGGATAGTGACACAAGAAAGGGCTCCCAGGTCCTCAGAAAGTGATCTCCTTTCCCTATGAATGAGAGCCTTTCCAATGCCAGTATCTGGATGACTGAACTATGCCACCACTGATTTAATTTTGGTGCCACATTAGATACCCACGTATTCTGGATGCAGTGTCGCGCTAGCACCAGGAGAATACTCTTAATTTCTAATGGCACTTGTGGGGGGGATCAGAGAGGTGAAGCCCCAGTCTGTCCAGTAGTCAGGGCTTCATCTCTCCCTGTAGGTCTCCTTTAAAGTGATTTTCAAATTTTTTTCAGTACCTTCTCACTTACTTTATCAGGTACCTTATTACGGGTGATAGTTCGTTCCTGCCATTTATATAAAATTATGCTGCAGTTATGTTTAGGTGGAAGGGATCATACACTTGGCCCCAGAAAGGGGTCAGCTGATCCCTTCCACTTGCAATCCTCTGGCACACACACCCCCATGCTCATCATGCAATGACGTGAAGCAAGGGAGAGTGTGGGAGCGAGCCCCACTGAAGTCAATGGGGTGATTTTCATTACTGTTTAATGCATAATGATGGCCAGTTGGAGAGTAAAGGCTACCACTCGATTAACAAGGCCTTGTTAATTGAGCAGTGTCTGCTTTAATTTCCAACTTGCCATCATGATCATTAAATAATGAAAATCCTTCGTGACTTCAGGGACTCACCCTGTGCTCTTCCTTGCTTCACGTCATTGCGTGCTGAGCACGGGGTCATGCCAGAGGAATCGGAAAGTGGAAGCGATTGGCTGGCCATCTTGCTGGGGCCCTTCCACCTAAATACAAGTGCAACATAATTTTATATAAATGGTAGGAACAAACTATCACCGTTATAAAGTACCTGATAATGTAAGTGATACTAGAAACCTGGAAAGATCACTTTAACAAATGTACTGGAGAGATTTACAACAGCTGAAAGATTAGAGGTCACCATTACTTGATCTCCCTCCTGTGACTCCCTTTGACCTCCATGACTTGCTCCCTTGTCTTCTTCTAGGGTGATAGGGTCCCTGAAATCTGGTTTTACATTTGCTGCATCTGGGTGGGAGTGTCGGTTGTCGCTGCAGTCATTGGGTGATGGAGGTGAATGCTGTAAAAAAAACTCTGGGTAACTATCTGTATCACTTGGCCCAGAGGTATAATCTATAATAGTAGCCTACTCTGTATTACCTTTCAAAACAGATTTTGGAGTGCTATTCTCATTAGTATTGTCATTCCAATCGAACACCCTCCCCACTCGGTAATCTTCCTTGTCCTTAATAAATCTTTCTGCTTCGCTTTTTGACTTGTACATTGAGGGCAAGCAAATTTATCTGTCAGTTGCTTCTTGAATTCATTGAATTCCTCTAAACTAGTCTTTTTTTGGTTTTCTTTGACATTGTAATTTTTATTATTCCACCTTTTCAATAAGGAACAGGTTACAGAATGAAAAGAAAGAATTAAAAAGAACAATACATTCTCCTGGACAGGAAGTCACTTCTGTACCAGCTTCATTTACATCATAGGAGTCTTAAGTTCATTTGTGAGTTCAGCCAAAAATGTTCTCAAAATACTTCGCTCAGCTAGTAAAAATATCCAAGCTAGTTTCTAGCCAAACTCTACATTTCTGTCTGTATTATAACTTAATAATCCCATCATTAATCCTTTAATCATTTATGGACAGACATAGGAAAGGAAGTTGAAGAGAGAAAGAAGGAAAAAAAAGGGGGGGAGAACAATCAACTGGGTAATAGCCTACTCATACCCTATCCCCCTTCCCTCTCCCCCCCAGGTGATGGTGACCTTGTGTCGATCCTCATAAAGCCACGCCCCTACCAATATATTCCGGTCCATATTCCCCTTGGGGGGGCACCAAACCAGAAATCCTCCCCAGCTCTCAAACCAGAGCTTCTCTGGCCAGAATTTCCAAGGTGACAACCCCTTCCTTAACCCCCCAAGAATTCAAAAAAGGGGAACCAGCAAGACTTAAATTGTTCAAGCCTTAGGTTTAGGTTGGCTGTGAGCCTCTCCGTTGTTTTAATCTGATTACAGCCCTCTAGCCATTGCTCCTCTCCTGGGATGCCTTGCTTATCCACACGTAATTGCCTTTTGGGCTGCCGCCAGGAGGATTGGGAACAAGTATTTGGCTTTTGGACCCTTCAGTCCAGGAGAAAGCACCCCTAATAAAAAATAATGGGGCCGCTCCGGAATTTCTATCTGAAGGATCTGCCCCAAGCCTCCAAAAACCCTTGACCCTGGGACAGCTCCAGAAAATATGTTCATGCGAGCCCACTTGCCCACAGCCCCTCCAGCACTTGTCCGAACGAGCTTGATTGAAGTGCTTAACTAACACTGGTGTTCTGAAAAATCTTGTCAGCATTTGCCATCTGAACTCCCTCCAAGAGGGTGAGGCTGTGGTTTTCTGTGCCATCCTCCATATCACCTCCCAGTTCGGTACCTCATCTTCCAGACCTAATTCTTTTTCCCAGCAGGCTTGTATTTGAGATCTAGGTTCTGGGTTGTTCAGTACCCCTGCCACATATAATTTGGAAACTAGGTGATTTTGGGGGGCTGACCCTCTAAGAAGTTTCTGAAACAACTCCAGGAGTGAACTAGGCCAGGTTAACCTCAGCTCCGATGTGCATTTCTCTACAGCTTGGATGTAGTGTCTGATCTGCAAATAACCATAAAAATCTGAGGTGGGGATACCAAATTCCTGCTGCAGTTGGGCAAAACATTTAACCGTCTCTCCCATAAAAAGCTGTGAGAATTTACCAAGTCCCAGCCCCTGCCAACATTTGAACAGCGGGTTCTCTCTCCCCGGCAAGAAATCTACACTCTCCAGGATCTTCCCCTGCCTTAATACCCACGGCTGTATTTTCAAATCCTTTACAGTACGTGACCATAGTGCAATCAGGGTTTTAAACCCTGGATTCCTCAATTCCTGTACCGTTTTGGGGGTAATCTTGTTAAGTAGAATTGAAGTAATAGTGAATGGCTAGTCATGTTTTTTAACTCCTGTTATGTTGTATCAATGTCTTTCATGAGTGACTCTCTTACTAGGGCAGCATGTTCGTGGTGACAAGTTCTAGGGAGTTTGGTTTTGTTACAAATTTTAGTGCTCAGGCTGAACAGCTTAAGGATATATTGACAAAAAATTGGGGAATTCTGCAAACAGATGAGAGACGCGGTGTATTTGTGGGTGAAGGTCCGAATATGATTTACAGATGAGCACCAACAGTGAAAGATAAAGCTGTACATAACATTTTTCCTAGTGTTAAATCTAAACAAGGGAGGCTGTATAGCACAATGGTTTAAGGCTTTGAGCTGGAAATCTGGAGACATGGGTTTGAATTCCACAGCCCCCACTTGCATACTGTGTGACCCTGAGCAAGTCACCTAACTTCCCTGTGCTCCCAGGTTGCAGCTGTAAACAAACTTTCAACTTAGTGTGTCTCACCTAATTAAACAAATTGAAAAACAAAAAAAACAAACAAACATTGTGGTACGCACAAATGTGAAATGTAAAAGTTGTCCATATGTGAGAAACTCTTAAGAGTTTTGTGAATCCAGTTAAAGGTTAAATCTATGAAATGAAGGACTTTATCTGTTGCTTTGTCACGGGGTGGTATATATGTTGAAGTGTTCATGTGGGTCTTATTATACTGGGAGTAGGCTGGCCCGGTGGTGCTGAGGGTTGAGGTGCTGGATGCCACACCTCACGCTGTGCTGGTGACCTGGGTTCGGGAACGGACTCAGTCGCCGGGGGTCGGCAGGGGAAGGGTTGAGGACTGAGCACCTGTGTGGAGCTCTCCTCCCCACACTAAGGGGATGGGTTGGCCTGGCGAGCCAGGGACCCCCGGTGGAGACCGGGGAGCACTGCAGCAAGTCGGGCAGCACATACTGGCATGGCCGATGCAGGCAGGGTTGCTGTGCACCAGTGTGTCAGGGCATGCCCATGCGGGGGGGCGCAAAAACATGGGAAAACCTGGTCCTAGGGGTAGGCGATGGCACCATCCCCCATGCCCACTGCCAGGTCCGTCCTCGCTGACCTTCAGAGATCCTCCACCAGGGCCCACGTCTGCAGCTGGAGACTATGTGTGCAAGTGTGCCCAAGGTAGGAGGGATGGCCCCACCCTGGAGGGGTTAAGCCAGGGATGTCAGCTGCGAGGCGGGGCGGAGGAGAGGAAGGTTCAGTCAAGGGAACTTCAGGTAGGGCAGGACTCAGGTTGGATGCCTGAGAGAGGCTCCTAGGACTGTGACCAGGAGGGAAAATGAATAAAAAAATATAAAAAATTATACTGGGAGGATCACCATGGAATTTTAGGTCAGAATGGGGAACATATTAGAGTACAAGATAGATGCAACATGTCCTATACTGTTGTACGACATTCTACTAAGCATAGAGATATTCCTCTCAATATCAAATTTGTTGGGATAGAGAGAGTTACTGTGAGTCCTCGGGAGTGGTAATTTGGAGCACAACATAGGACAGTGGGAGAGTTTTTGGATCTTTGAATTATATGCAAGAGAAGGCAGGGGATTACATGATTGCACAGATTTGGCATCTTTTTTGTAATAAATGTATTTGATTATGTACATTAAGACTGATGAAATGAACTTATATCCCAGCATATGTTATGGAGAAATAGAGGTCTCCTATACTTTTTTTGCCTCTGCTTTGTAATCAAGTGTGTGCCTGGTGTTTTAACCATGATCTGTTTTAAACTGCACTTTGATGCACCTGATAGTTTCACTATATTAAGTATAGAGCAGTTTCACTATATCAAGTATAGAGCACATTAATTAATAGCTTCTGATTGGCTGCATACGTGTATTTAAACTAGCTGTGTAATGTGTTGTGTTATTTCTGAGGAAGCACTGCAGTGGCATGTGCAAAATGTAAGAAGTTTGTCCATAACATTCACCTGCCACCATACTGGTGGAACAAACCAGACTTTTGTATGCTGGGGCACATTATAATAAACGGAGTAAGTTATATATTAGTCCTTGGCTTGGGTGCTTTATTTCATGTGTATGTTTATGTATCAATTATACAGGAGGAACAGGACAGTAAGAAAAGGGGAAGTGGTGGCGGTTTACACCAGGGAAGGTGTAACATGTATGAGGGAGGAGTCAGAGGAGGAGAGGGCAGAAGCAATGTGGATTCAGTTACTGTCTAACAGAGGGAGGAAGGTGAGACTGGGGGTGGTTTACAGATCAACCAACCCGGAGGAGTAGGAAAGAGAAGGGGAATTGAATTTGTGAATACTGACTGCTGCAGGGAGAGGTGGTACTGGGAGACTTCAACCTGCCGAAGGTGGACTGGAGGGTACTGGCTATGACCTGTGCCACGAGTCAGATTATTTTAGATGAACTGCAAAGTGGGTTCCTGACTCAGGACATCACAGAACACACCAGGGAGGAGGCAATCCTTGATCTGGTGCTGACAAATGGGGAGCACGTCAAGGACATAACAGTCGAGGAGCCCTTGGGTGGAAATGACCATCACACAGTGTGGTTCTGGTTAGACATGAGCAGAGAAAGGGCCCCCATTAAGACTAGAATCCTGGATTTTAGGAAGGCAGACTTTAGAAAGATGGGCAAGTTGCTAAGGAGCCACTTGGCAAGCACCCAAGGGGATATGGGGGGTGGAACAAAGGTGGATCATGATCAAAGAGGGAATACGGTCACCACAGAGGAGTGCATTAGGCTCAAGTGGAAAAACAAAAGAGCCAAAGCACCCAGCTGGTTTAGTACTGAGGTCACCCAGATAGTAAGGAACAAGAGGTTAGCCTAAAAGAAATTCAGTAACATTAAGAGAGAGAAAGACAGGGAGGATTACCTGAAGATGGCTATCGTAGCAGGTAAGGTAGTCTGGCAGGCTAAGAATCAGAAGGAAATACCACTAGCTGTCAGAATTAACGAGGAGGAGAAGGCCTTTTTTCACTATATTAATGAGAAAAGGGACAAGAAATCTGGGGTTGCTAGGCTAAGGAAAGGGGACAGGTGGTGGAGGAAAATGAGGGAAAAGCAGAGATATTGAATGAGTACTTGTGTTCCATCTTCACCAAGGAGAAAGACGGACTGGTGCCACTAGGGAGAAGAAGAAGAGCTGGGGGCCAGGGGCACAGATGTAGTGACAGAGGTGAACAGGGAAAGGACAGGGCTGCTGGCACTGAAGGTGGACAAGTCCCCAGGCCTGGACGGCATACACCCAAGAATACTGAGGGAACTGGCCGAGGAGCTTGCAGATCTATTGAATGGCCTGTTCAGTAGATCACCGGAGTCAGGCATGGTATCACAGGACTACAGAATGGCACAGGTAGTGCCCCTCCATAAGAGTGGTCCCCCAAGGATGATCCAGGGAATTACAGACTGATCAGTCTGACCTCAATTGTATGCAAAGTCTTGGAGGCCATACTTAAGGCAAAGTTGGTAGAGTATCTAGATGAGCATGGTCTCCATGATGCAAAGCAGCATGGGTTTATGAGATGGAGGTTGTGTCAAACAAATCTGTTTGACTTCTTTGACTGGGTTACTAAAACAGTGCACAAGGGCCAAGTGGCAGACATCCTTTACCTGGACTTCAGCACGGCCTTTGACTCTACACCCCACAAGAGGTTGATCAGGAAGTTGGCAGATGTTGGGGTTGGAGAGAAATTGACCAGATGGGTTGAGAGCTGGCTGAGGGGTAGAACCCAGAGGGTGGTGGTGGAGATGAGCACTCTAGCACCAGGGAGGTCACCACTGGGGTTCTGTAGGGCTCAATGCTAAGATAGGTGCTGTTTAGTGTCTTCATAAACTATATTGGGGAAGGCATTAGGGCAAAATGTGCCTATTCATGAATGACTCCAAGCTCTGTAGGAGGGCAGATACAGCAGAAGGGATACAGGATCTAAAGGAGGATCTGGAAAAACTACAGAGGTGGTCCAGGATTTGGCCATTTGGCTTCAACACAAAGAAATGCAAAGTTACACATATTGCAGCCAAGAACCCCAGGACAGAGTACAGCCCATGAGTGGTCCAGGTGTCTACATCGGAGGAGGAGAAAGATATGGGAGTGATAGCCACTAGTGACCTGAAGCATTCCACACAGTGTAGGAGAACAGCAGCACAGGCAAATAAAATGTTAGGCTGTATTGCCAGAGGGATCAGCAGCAGGTGGGAGGAGGTAATACTGCCCTTGTGCAGGTCAGAGTACAATGTACAGTACTGGTGCCCATGCCTTAAGAAGGATATTAACCTGTTGGAGACAGTCCAAAGGAGGGTAATGAGGATGATCCTGGGTGAGCAGGGTAAAACATGAGAGGCTGAGGTCCAGATCATGTAAACCTGGAAAAGAGAGAGAGAGAGAGGGGACATGATTGAGACCTTTAAGTATGTGAAAGGAATAAACTGGGTGGCTAAGGAAGGTCTGTTTATGTTGGGTGGAAACTGAAACACGAGGGGACACAGTCTCAAACTGGAGGAGAAAAAGTTTAGGAGGGAGGCTAGGAGTCATTTCTTCACAGAGAAGGTGGTGGAAGCTTGGAATGTGCTTCTGGAAGGGCTGGTTTTGTTGAAGATGGTAGGCAACTTCAAGAGAGGTTGGGATAGAGTTAGGGGGAAGATGAGGGTCAAGGGAGGGGTAGACAAAGGGGAAGAGCAGATTGGGGGGGACAGGGTCAGTAGTTTAGGCTGAGGAGCCTGCAATACAAGCAGACTAGAGAGACCAAATGGCCTTTTTTCTGATGGCTTCTTCATATGTTCGTATGTTATAAATAAATTCTAATGCCAGGTGCAGGTCAGGAGAGAGAGAGAGAGATGTAAACAGAGCGGTTGGCTGCATGTCATGAGGAAAAGCACGCAGGTCCAGAGGGACAGATATAGGAATATAAAATAAAAACATTAAACTGCACTAGATTCCCCATTTCTGGGTCTGTCAGTGAGTGAGTGACTAGGCAGCATAGAAAACAAGATGGCTGCCACGTTGGGATTTTTAAATTTGATCAGCGGCACTAGGATTCTGGTCAGTACCCTGGCTACTATTACTGGACCTTTTTTCCCTGTGCTATACAAAAAAAAAAAGACACGGCTAGAATCCCATTCCAGTCAATCAGATTACTTCACTTTTTCTACCTATTTTATAAAATAACTTCTAGGAACGTGGATATGTTGTTCATCCACACTGTTTGGCATGTCCCTTTCCCCTTTGAATCTTGCCGGAAGTCTTCAAGCTAGTTCCTCCAACCCACCCAGGTGGTATATACCTCGCCTCCGCCCCATGACACCAGATCTTCCTTTCCGCTGGAAGATACAGATTCTCTCATGCTCTTGTAGCTTTTCATAGGCCCTGGATTCAAAGCATAGGTTTTACCGAATATTACTTTAAAACTCGTTCGAGTTCGTGATTGCGATTTTACCGCATCTGACATGGAGGAAAAATCTTCCCCTGGATTTCAACTGTGCCCCTGCAGCCAGAAGATGTCACACACTGATTCCCACCTAACCTGTGTCTACTGTTTAGGTGTCGGACATGACACCTCGTCATGTGGGTTTTGCCTGGCCTTTCATCCCAATGTCCTGGATGACCACAAGGTGCTCCTTAAGCTGGGGAGACAGGAGAAAAGGAACCGTTGGTGAAATTGAAGGAGGCGAGGTGGGTGGTTTCCACGGCCATGGGATCGGCTGAGCAGCTGGAACAAATGAAGGCATTTGAGGAGGAAGCAGCTTGAGCCTCGGCCAATTGTTCCTTTGAACCTTGGCTCCACCTTTTCAGGCCCCTTCAAGGAGTTGTGCCAGTCTCTCTCCACCAGGGGTAAGACGCCCTCGGGCTCGTACTCCTCCCGCTCTCGCAAGCATAGGAAAACCAGGAGCAGTTATAAAATTCACAAGTAGTGTTTTTTTATTTTCAATAACAAAAATAAGATCATGCAGGATAGCTTTTATACAGGCTGTTCAAACAAAACTAGTCCTTCCTCTCTGAGGTTATCTCTAATTCTAAATTTCAATCTTGCTGTCTCTCTCTCTCTCTCCAACAAAAGACTGCTCTCCTTATATATAATGTATTTTCCTGGCAGTTAACTTCTGCATCCTGAGCTCGTTAAGAGAGAAAAGAAGTTGTCGGCAGATAAGGACTACTTGGCCCACCTAGTCTGCTCAAAATTCTCTACCCATAGTTCCACCACAGCCCCTACTTGGACCCTGCTCCCCCCACCTTTGCTCCTAAGATTCCCTTGTGTCTATCCCATGCCTTTTTAAATCCTGTGACTGTTTTCGCCCTCATCACTTACTCTGGAAGACCGTCCCAAGCATCTACCACCCTCTCCATGAAAAAGTACTTCCTCACATAACCCTGAGCCTCCTCCAACCCCACAGCTTCTTATTGTGTCCCCTTGTTCTCTAGCATCTTTTCCTTTGGAAAATGTTCCCTTCCTGTACCTTGTTTATCCCGGTTAGGTACTTGAATGTCTCCATCATATCCCCCCATTCCCTCCTGTCTTCCAGGGAGTACATATTTAAATCACTAAGTCTCTCTTTGTAGGGCATCTAATGTAGGCTCTGCACCATTTTGGTTGCCCTCCTTTGTACTGGCTCCACCCTATCTGTGTCCTGTCTGAAATGAGGTCTCCAGAATTGAACACAGTGCTCGAGGTGGGATCTCACCACTGAGCTATACATGGGCAATATTATGTCCCTTCTGTTGGTGATACCTCTCCCTATGCAACCAAACATTCCACTAGCTTTTTCTACTGCCTTGTCACAATGTCTAGCTACCTTTAGGTCATCAGAAATAACTCCCCCCACCCAGTCCCTTTCCTGCTTTACGACTGTTACTACCTCTCCTCCCATTTTGGTATGTTGCCCCTGGGTTCCTGTGCCCTATATGCATGACTTTGCACTTTTCTTGCATTAAAACCCAGCTGCAGAACCTGTGACTATTCTTCCAGTTTTTTTTAAATCATCACTCATTCTATCTACCCCTTCCCCCCCACCATGTGTGTTTACTCTGTTGTACAGCTTTGTGCCATCTGCGAACAGGAATACCTTCCATTCCAGTTCCTCTGCAATGTCACTTATAAGGACATTTTTATTAATTTATTTTTTATCTATTTATTTATTAGAGGTATCAGGATTACAAACCTTTGATTCAGACACTCATTTACAAAGGCTCCACGTCACATTACAAACAGTACACAATAGTGTTCAGTGATACAATGCAGAGGCAGTAATGGAACAGTAATTACACATATATACAACAACTATACATTAGCAAGCAGTAATTAAAATACAGATATTCAGAAATTGGGGTGGGGGAGACAGTAGGAGTGCAATGATCAGAGGGTTAGCAGGATGGAGATCCTTTGTCATAGTTCAAGAGCAGTCAAGGACTTGGGTTAAAGACCCAGGTTCATGCCATGAGGGGGGAGTGAGGGAACTGAGGGTGAAACAGTGTGGAGAAAAAAGGCAAGCCAGGAGAAGTCATACATTCCGTGGTTGGAGGGAGCACCAGGAGCTGGGCTAGTAGCAGTCGCAGGTGCTTGAGGAATGGAGGTGTTATCTGAGGGTGGTTTTAAAATGGGCTATTTTATTTTCAGAGGAGATGGTGCTGGGCAGAGCATTCATCCGGGGGGGGGCTCTATAGCAGAAAGATCTCTGGTCTTGAGTAGTTCGACAGCAGGGAATCAGGAGGGAGGGATTGGTGGAGCTGTGAGTAGGTATCACCGAGGGTGCAGGTTGTAGCAGGTTGGTGAGGCTGGGGGGGGCTAGGCCAATGGTGATCTTTTTAGCTAGGAGGCATGTCTGGTACCTAAGTCTCCCATCAAGGTCAAGCCAACTGGTGACACTGTACAGAGCACAAGTGTGTGGCAAACCAGAGCAGCCCTGTAGCAAGGTAACAGGCTTTGTTTAGGGAAACACAGATTCTGCGGTAGGCAGAGATATCGGCCGACCCATAAACTAGGATCCCATAATTGATAAGGGACAAGATGGATGATGAGACTGCTAGTCAGAGGGTTTCTGGGGACAATGTTTGAGCTGGTGGAGCAGACCAATTCTGACATTGACAGTGGAGCTAAGGTGGTGTATATGCTTGTGGAAGTTGAGTGCCATGTCAAGGGCAACCTTGTGGTATTTAAAGTTGTCAACTTGCTCAAGGGGTAATAGTTGGGAGTTGTGAATAATTAGTGGGTAGCCTTTGTGTTGGCTCTGGTTGTCAGCGAACATCATGACTTTTTTTTTGTGTGGTTTAGAACCAGGCGGTAGTCAGTGAACCAGGATTTCGGCATCTGTGAAGGACATCTGGAGGGATAGTTGTAGTGAGTATGGATTGGGGTGGGTGGATAAGAGAACTGTGTCATCGGCATATAGAAGTAATTGCTCAGTGCAGGCCTTGGAAAGGGTGTTCAGAAATAGACTAAAGAGGATGGGGCCCAGGATGAAACCGTGGGGCACCCCTGACTTAACTGGAGGCAGAAGGAGAGTGTGTCATTAATTTTAACTTGTTGTAACCTACCAGCTAGGTAGTCAGCAAACCACTTGGTGTCCTGGGGGAGAGACCTGTGTAGGAGAGAGTAGCTAAAAGAAGGAAGTGGTTCACGGTGTCAAAGGCTTTTGACAAATCGACAAAGACCAAGCCAACCAGATGCCCTCTGTCCAGGGCAGTATGGATAGTGCTGGACATCTCCAGCAAGGCAGTAGTGATGCTGTGCCCTTTTCCCAGCAGAGTAAGTCATATTTGGTGAGGTGGTCTGTGAGTTGATCAGAGATGATTTTTTCAAGGGCCTTCAAGGTGGGGGGGGGATGGAGATGGGGCCAGCCCTGACACCGACCCCTGCAACACCCCACTAGTCACTTTGCCTACTCCAGAGTGGGTGCCATTTACCACCACCCTTTGACTCCTATTGCTCAGCCAGCGTTTCCCCCATTTTTCCACTTCAGGCCCTACACCTAGGCTCCTCAGTTTGCTTATCAGCCTCCTACGTGGAACAGTGTTGAACACCTTGCTGAAATCCAGGTAGGCCACATCCACCACCCCTCTCTGATCTACCTCCTTGGTCACTCAATCAAAGAACTTGATCAGATTTGTCTGGCAAGACCTACCCTCTATGAAACCATGTTACCTCGGATCCTGCAGTCCATTGGCAACAAGGTATTCCCAAATCCTTTCCTTCAGTAGCAATTCCATTACCTTGCCCCACCACCGATGTCAGGCTGACAGGCCTGTAATTCCCTACTTCCTCCCTATTCCCACTTTTGTGTAGTGGGACTACATCTGCCCTCCTCCAGTCCCGCACCTCCTGTTTCCAATGACAGACTGAAAAGGATCATCAGATGTGCAACCAGCACCTCTTTCTTATTACTTGGTATTATTACTTGGTATGAAAGAACAGAAGAAGGCCAGAGCCCATCAAGACTGCTACCCACACTATGTGGGACATTATTTATCTATTATCCCTCAACCAAACATCTAATTTGTTTTTAAAGACAGTGGCACTAGTTGCCTCTACCAATTATTGTGGCAAGGTGTTCCATACAATGGATGCTCTTATTGGAAAAAAGTTTCCCCTTTTGCTGGTTTTATATAAGTTTTTACTTCAAGCTGTTTATTATGTAGTCTCGGAAAATGTCTCCTTTTGGAGAGTGTTAGACCACATTTTTCCATTAGATCTGGTAAATTTATTAAATTAAAAACCAAAAGCATATCACCTCTTAATCTTCTAGTTTGAAGAGAGAAGAGACCAGTAGCGTTTAGTCTGTTCTGATAATCCAAGTTTGTTAATCTTGGAATCATTCTAGTTACTCTCTTTTGAACCTGTTCAAGAATTGCTATGTCTTTTTTTTGGTTTGGATTCCAGAAAGGGGAGCCATAGTCTAGATACGGTCTAATATATGCCCTATACAATGCAATAAGGCATTGTTCAGTCTGATTAACAAAAGTGTGTTTTATTTGCCTCAAAAGTCTGATGGTCATGCAAGCAGTTTGAACACAGTGATCATTTGATGTGAATTTATTATTAACATATAACCCTAAATCTTTTTCACAATTTGATGAGTGAAGTGGTAGTCCGTTTATATAATATATAGTTTTTGGATTATTTACACCAAAATGCACTACTAAACATTTGTCTTGATTAAACTGCATATGATTTTCATTTGCCCAAAGCACTAATTTTTCCAAATCCTTCTTTAATGAAGAAATATTTTCTTGATTATTAAACATGCCCCCAAATTTAGTATTGTCTGCAAATTTAACCATGAAGTTATTTGGCCCTGTTTGTAAATCACTGATAAAGAGATTAAACAATGTTGGTCCCAAGACTGACCCCTGTGGTACACCACTTGTCACACTACTCGAATTAGACAAGATATCATTAATTCTGACTATCTGAGAATGATTTGTCAATCAGTTTAAAGTCCAGTTGACAATATCAGGTGACAAACCTAGATTGTGCATTTTAGTAATGAGTTTTTCATGTGAGACTTTATCGAAAGCTCTACTAAAGTCCAAAAGAATTACATCAATAGGGATACCCACATCTAGTAGAGTATTTATATTATTGTAAAAAGATATCAGATTGGTGGTACATGAATAATTGGGAGTAAACCCATGCTGATTTAAATAATAAATTCCTAATTTTTTACAATCTTGATCTATTAGAGACTTCATTACTCATTCCATTAATTTACCAGCCACTGAGGTCAGGCTAATTGGATGATAATTTTGCACAGAACCTCTATTGCCTTTTTTAAATATGGGAGTGACTATTGCTGAACACCAACCATTTGGTACAATGCTTTCTTGTAAGGATTTGTTGAAGATAATTAACAAAGGTATAGAAATATTTACAGAGGTTTCGATCAGAAACCATGGATGAATACTGTCTGGGCCTGGACTAGTATTTTTTTTTAAGTTTTTTGATAGCCTGTAAAAGGTCAGTTGGATAGAACCTACGATAATCTACGTGGTGAACTTTAAATGTACTAATAGGTGATTTTTGAGAGAAGACAGAACAAAAGTACTTATTAAAGAGATTTGAGGTTTCTATATCAGATAGAGAAGAGCCATTGGTTATAATGGGACAAAAGTCCTTGATACACTTTTTTACTATTTATATAGGAGAAAAGAGATTTGTGACAGTCTTTTGTGTGAGCTAGTTTAAATTCTAGCTTATTTTTTTGCCAATTTAATAGAATGTTTTAAAGTTTTTCACAGATAGTCTGTATTTTCAGTTTCCTCAGTATCCTCTGCTGCAACCTGTCTGGTCCCATTGTCTTGTTTACATTTAACGTTGAAAGTTACGTAAGCACTTTTTCTTCTATAAAAAGACTTGCATCCACCTCCCACCCCATCATACCTATGTCCTCAGTCTTTGACCCACTTCCATCCTCCTTCTTGCTTACTGAGCATAAGTATTTGTTCGAAATATCTTTTTGGTTGTGCTCTTCCCTGTAAGCACCTCCCTCTTCTTTCAGCCTTACTATCCCTCCCTTTATCTTTCTCTTTTCACTTGTGTATCTAAAAATGTTTTATCCACTTGTCCATCTCCTACATTTCCTTGTACCCTCTAAATGACATCTCCTTTACTCTGACTTTTTTCACTACATCCTTAGGGAAGAATACCTCCTGTTTCTCACAAAATGTATCAGAACTTTGTCAGTTTCTTTCCTTGCCAGTGCAATAAAATAGAACATCAGGGTTTTAAATAATTGATTAGCAGTTTTTTCATGGGACAATACTAATTCTACAGAAAGCATTTATATAGGTTTTGTAGAAATGTTGTGTTTGTTAAACATAGTGAGACAAGTGCTATGCATTTTCATAATGCTTTAGAACTTTTATGAGCAAAACACTAATCAATTTTTAGAGTTAAATAAAACCCTGGAACATTGTGTGCCAGAACTAATCTCTTGTTGGCGACTCTGCAAATGAGTTTGTGGAGGTGAAACTGCATCTCCGTGTTAACCCCCTGAGTGCCAAACATCTTTTTTGCAATCATTTCAACAATATAACTATACACATTTTCAAACCAAGGAATCTCCGTGTCACAGAAAAATTCACATATATTTCTATAACCACAGATAAACAAGGGGGAAGAAAAGTCAGAAATAGCAAGTGAAAGCAGGGAGATAGCATGATGGGGAGAATCATGAGACTGTCAGAGTGATAAGTTCCTAGGTAATAAAATTTAATTATGCAATCAGACAAGAGACAGAAAAGGAAAGGATAGAACAGATCCTTGCTTTTAACTCTTTCTGCATTGCATATAGAACAGGATCTTATTCAACCCTGTCACATACCCCCTCTTTAAGAGGGAACCTGTTTTAAAACAACATGTTTCCAAAACTTTCTTATTTTCCTCTAACATTACCTTATAATGTTTACAGTTCTGCACTTATGCAGTATCCCTTTTTCCACAACAACCAGTACAGCAAACAGTTTAAGCTCACACTTTTTCTTTCCAGCCTTCAGAATTCTCAATTCCTGATCCATATCTATTTTTGGAAGCAACATTTATTAAGGTATTTAACAGACATGAAATCAACATACTGTACATAGTATTCACAATTTCATTTACATTTATACAGGTGCATCAATACATTCAATACATTCTTGGTTCTACAATCATTGCAGAGAAGCACTCTTATCCACATTTTGTGCTATTAATTAGGCTTCGACTGTCTAGAGCCTAAGGGTGCCACTAAGATAAAACAAAACAGTTTATCTTACCACAGTATAGGGAACCTCATTCTACAAGTTCATTTTTACCACACTTTACAACAATATTTAATGGTCTTCTATATCCTGCAACAACAGTTGCAAAACACACTGGAACAAGTGGTCCTGTCCATTTGCAATAAGACGGTGTTTTTGCAACCTCATAGAAACATAGAAACATAGAATTTGATGGCAGAAAAGGACTGCTTGGCTCACCCAGTCTGCCCATTTCCCTGCCTACAGGATAAGCTGCAGATCCTAGTTAACCAGCAGCCTACTTCTTCCTACCCCCATCCCCTAGAATTGCCTTATGACTGTCTCATACATAAGAGTAAATTATTCAGCCAGTGTGCAAGTGTAGGTGATGAGTCACTAATCCAGGTTTGTGCAGTAGTTTTCCTGCATTATCTGGAGCCAAATTCCACAGTTTATGAGCATGTTCTCCTCTGCTCTCTCTAAGTCCTCCAAAGTCCAGTACCAACATATAGGCAGCCGTCATTGCAGGCAATTCACATTTCAACACCCCCTTAATTATCTTTTGAACCAGAGACCAGAAGGGGGTGACTTTAGGACATGTCAAGGCCATGGGTATAAATTCACCTCTGTGTACATGACACTTATGACACCAGGGATCTCTGTCCCTATTATATTGGTGTAATTTATGTGAGGTTAGATAGGTCCTGTACAGGTAGCATAGTTGAATTCTTTGCAGCTTGTTGGATGTGGAACAAAATGTACATGATTAATAGCGAGATGCCAGTCCTCATCTGAAATTTGGAAATCCAAATCATCCTCCCACAGCCCCCTAGCCCTAATTTGTGGGTCTGGTGTTGCTCCAAGAAGTTTATATATTGTGGTCAAGAGCCTAGTATTTGGTTGTGGCCTGAAATAAATTTCTTCTATAGGTGAGGGGCAAGATTTGCATATGTTAAGAAAAGTCTCACTCTCAAGCAAAAAAGCCTCCTTTTTGCAATGTAAAGTTGTCCCTTATACCAGTAAATGGCTTCAAGACACTGTTCGAGTACATACTTTCCCCTCATGTCCAATTAGTTTATGCACATCCACCAAGATCCTCATCAGTTGCTTAGTGTATGGGTTGCCTCTCATACTGGGCATGGTACCCGACAATGCAGGCAGAAAATGGGACACAACAAGGTTACTCTCATGTATTTCACCCTCCATGGTTAACCAGTAGGGTGGCCAGCCAGCCACATCAGTTGTGAACATTACCAGCTGAGAGGCCCAGTAGTAATGCTTCATGTTGGGTAATGCAAGACCACATTTATTAAGAAGGAGTTGTAGAACAGATCTAGAAATATGAGCTGTTTTACCCTCCCAAAGAAATTTGTGTATTATGCTGTTTAAGGATTTGAAGAATTTTTCTGGGACCCTGATGGGCAGGTTTTGAAATAAATACAAGCATCTGGGAGGTATATTCATTTTGACTGTGTTAATCCTACTGATTATACTTATTGGCAAACCAGCCCACCTTTCATAGTCCTGGTGAAGTGACCCCAGTAATTAATAATAATTGTCTTACAGTGATTTCTGGCCATCCCAATAGCTGCATACCAAGGTATTTAAGGGAGGTAACCACTCTCATGCCCAACGGGTTATTCTGGAGTTCAGTGGTGGAGCATTGATTAACTGGGAGAATTTCACTCTTTGCCCAATTAATTTTTTGGCTCAATACTGTATTTGTTTACTATTTGGTGAAGCTTAGGGAGTCACTCTGCAGGATTTTGCAGGTAGATTAGGAGGTCATCAGCAAATAGTGAGATCTTGTATTGGGTTCCATTAGCAGAGTGACTTAATAGCTTAGGGTCAGCCCTTATATTGCTACAAGGAATTCTAATGGTAATACGTACAACAATGGAGATAGGGGACATCCCTGCCTAGTTCCCCTGGTTAACTCAAAGGACAGAGATAAGTTCCCATTAATCAATATTTGGGCTGTTGGTTTATAGTACATGGCAAAGATCTACCTCAGCATGTTTTCCCTCTCCCCAAAATATCTCAGGTTCGCAAACATATATTTCCATTCAGCTCAGTCAAAAGATTTTTCTGCATCCAATGCTGCCACCGCTGCTCCCCTCCTCAGTTTTATATTACCCCACCTCCACATTATATTCATTGCTTTTCTTACATTATGTTTACCTTGGCGTGTCTGCACAAATCCTGCTTGGTCTGCATGAATGATTTTAGGCAGTCAACCATATGCGCCTCTTCCAGACAAAGTATCTGTTTTCATACCCTTAACTTTTTACAACACTTCCTTTCTTTTTATATGTGATTTAAGCCCATTAACATTCCAGGATTAGACCCACAGTGCACTGTCATCCATGACTGTCAATCCAGAAATGCAGCAGCATGACACACCTGTAAAGACATATAATATTCTGTACCATTAGTTTTTTTGTACCTTGTTTTATAGCTAAAAATCTCTGAGTAACAAACTGTCCCCAACAGTCCCCTTCCCCCATCCAGTATGCAAAACTCAGGTGCACACACCTGTGAACCTTACATAGAAAAACTGTTAAGGCTGTCTCTGCCATTAACTTTAGGCTGAGCAGTACATCCCCCCACCCCATCTTCTTGAACCTCTTGAGCAACAGCCTCTATCAGCATTTCCATGTTTTGCCCATGTGTAACCTGTGGGCCCCATCACCCAACCTGTATCCCCTCCCTAGGTTCTTCACACAGAAATACCCTGATGTCCTACATAGAGCACTAAATGCCTTAGTTAGGTCATTACTGCTTTCCATCTGTCTAAGCTCCTTCTTCTTCATACCCTTAAGAGCAACTAGCTCTTTTATCATTGCTATAAGCAACAGTCCAATTTTAACACAATCCAAAAACTCCCCTCGAGCATCACTAAGATGTAGCCTCCAACTTATACCTAGGTGGCCAAGACATGTAGGTGCTACTTTGCACTATTTTAGAGTGCCTAAGTTGTGAGATACAGAGCAACAGCACTATATGCATTAACCTAATTAGTGCAAGGATATCCTATAAGGAGTAAGTACTGAGGTTAGCATACCCCTAACCTCAAATTATTGTAAATGTAAACTGGGGACCCATTCAGCCAATATGGATAATCCCTGCCTCCTCCAGAACCCTCCATTGAGCCCATTAATCAGTTTTAGACAGTAGTTGCACAGTCAGTATAATCCTGCCACGGCATTCCTCCAAAATATTTACATAAGTCATCCCTGGGAATAACTTGTTCCCCATTATTATTATTTGCAGTAAAACTGAAACACTAAAGAGGGAATCAAATGATATTCCACAATAATATTTGTAGTGAATGATCCTTTTACCTCAAGTCTAGATGGCACTCGTCCTGACCACCTCCTCCCACCGGTACTTACAGCCTCTGTTGCAGTCAGGAGATAGGCAATGAGACTCCAGACCCACTCCCTGCAAAATAAAAATGCAAATAGATGACCCTGGCTAGAAGCAAAGTCACAATGTTCCTTGGAGCCTAGTGCAGCACATATGCAAACACCCACACTGGCTAGTTATTGTTAGTACTTAGGGCCATTTGTGATGGGTGCCCAAGCTACAACAGTTACCAAACCCCAGCCTGGTGAGTGCTCCTTGCCTCAATTCAAAGTCAGTTTTTAAAGTTCCACTAGTTCTCACCAGAGTGAAGGAGGAAGGAAGGGGGACACATAGCCAGATAACAAATTGAACACTTTATTAGGCACCCCCCCCACACACACACATACAGCGATCCATGACTCATGTTTCCCAGAGCCCCTCGTGAAGGAAAGCTGAAAGGATGATCTCAGCACAAAAACCAACAGGGACTCCTAAGTAAATTCCAGTGGGCATCAGCCTTGCAGCAGCTCAGCAGGACCAAATGACAATCGTCTGTTTGGCAAATGGGGTCTCCCAAAATGTAAGGACAGGAATTCTTCACGGCGATGTCTATTCTCTGTTATCCTATTCCCAATGTCTTTACCGTTAGCCCTTCACCAGCCCTCATCAGATCCTGTAGCTAGTTCCCATGAGAGACAATAGTTAGGTCCAAAAGTTGAAGCACAATAGTGGGTTGCAATTCAGTGTATTTACAGTGCTCCGGACATTTGAATCAACTATACTGGCTGACAATAAATTTATTTGGCAGGCCTGTTCCAACTCATTCTCCCTAACCATCTCCAAACAGGCACCCGGCTTGTCAGTTTTTCTCCTCCTGCTTTTTTTTTCTTTTTACCTTAGGTTGAGTTATCAGCAGTACGATAGTCTGATTAGGTCCAGGGTACAGAAACCACCTCAATGTCCAAAGTTATTTACAATATTACCACAGAGCATTCCATTTGACTCAGTGGGCAGGTCTAGTGCTGGTTTGATTTTGGGATCTCCCCTCTTGAGCAGCTTCGGCCGTACAGACATATTCCTCTGCTTCAGTGGCATTCTCAAATATCTTTGGGGATTGTCCCAGCCACAGAAGTTTTGCAGGACAGATTAATCCAAACTCCCAGCCCATGGCATGCAGTTTGGCTTTTACACTAGATAATTTTTGCCACTTAAGTTGTAAATCCCAACTGCAGTCTTGGTAGACAAAGACTTTATTTCCATTCCAGTTGTTCGGACTATGCTGCTTAGCTGGCTGCTCATAGCATATTCTCTTTTTCTGGGTATCGTAGGTATTTTAATAGGTAGTGCCGCGGTCTCTCCTTGGACCTAGATTTGGGACCAGTGCTCATAGCTATCGGCTTCCTGCCCCATATCCAATTTACCAACAAGCAGTCTCAGAATTACTTTGCCATCTTCTTTACCCTTTATTCTGTCTGGCAGACCAATTATCCTAAAATTGGATTGCTGACTTCGGTTCTCTTGGTCACCTGCGTGATCTGCCAGCATATCCACTTTTTCCAGAAGCCCATTTCTGTCTCTGGAGATGTCGTTACTGTTTCTTCTGTGCTTCTTTTTTCCACCTTGTCCAGATGACTGCCATGGGATGCCAATGTTTCTGCAAGCCCAGTCACTACTCCCTGAAAATGTGCCAGCTGTGCAGTTATGTTGGCAAACCCAGCCTTCACTTCTTGCTGAAATTAACAATGAGCGGTGTTAAAGGCTATTCACGGCCATTCAGCTCCTTCTCTCTGGGCCCTGGTCCTAGTGTATGGCACATTGCTTTGAGGACAGTTTGCAGGTTCAAAATTAATTGTAGACTGCCATTTTTCAAGTTTTTTGCTGCCATGAATTTCTGGTAATGTATAATACAACTTTCGAGGTTCCCCTTGCTTTTTAAATATCAATTTGCTGTTGGCAGTTTTTGTGTCAGTCTGCCACAAGCTAAAATATGACTGCCATCACCGGATGCTTCCCTGATCCATATCTTGGCAGAAAATCAGCACTGACATTCTGTTTTCCAGATTTGTGCATCACTTTGCATTTACATGACAGTGATCTGTTATAAGTACAAAGTCAGCTCCTAACAAATAAAACTTAAGGGACTCTATGGCCCACTTTGCTGCAAGACATTCCTTTGTAATGGTGGAGTACCTTTTCTCGCTGTCATGCAATTTCCTATGATATATAGAATGGGATGTTCCTTACCATTTACAGTATATTCTGACTCAAGACTGCACCTAAGCCTGCCTCTGATGCATCTATCTGTAACAAAGATTGTTCCTCAAAGTCTGGACTTCTTAAAACGGGCTGAACATAATGCACCCTTAATGGTCTGAAAAGCCTAATTACACTCTGAGGTTCATTTCACATTATCCATGCACCGTTTCTTCATGAGTTCAGTGAGGGGAATAGCTAACTGGGCAAAGTTGGGAATGAATCCCTGATAGTAACCAGCCAGCCCTAAAAATGACCTAATGTGTTTGTTTTAGGGACAGGACTGTTAGCTACAGCTTCTATCTTAGAAATATCTGGCTTTACTTCTCCATTTCCTGAAACATATCCTAAAATGTCTGGTTTCCTGCATGCCCAGTGCACGTTTGGTAGGATTAAAGGTCAGACCTGCCTTTTTGATAGATTGAGTAACTGCGTGTAGGTGTTCCAGGTGGCTTTTCCAGTCTGGATTGTACACGAAGACATCATCCAGGTAAGCAGCACAGTAACCAGTGCGAGTAGCTAAAATGACATCCACGTACTGCTGTAATGTAGCGGGTGCACCATGTAAACCAAACGGCATAGCGGTGAACTGACAGAATCCAATAGGAATGCCAAATGCAGGTTCTCTCTGGATTCTTTAGCTAGGGGGATTTACCAGTAACCCTTGGTGAGATCGAGGGTACTGATGCACTTGGCACTTCCCAATCTGTCCACCAAATCATCTATCCTGGGCTTAGGATAACTGTCAAATTCAGACACTTGATTAAGTTTCCTGAAACCAAGGCAGATTCTTACACCCCATTCTTTTTATTTACAATTACCATTGGTAGTGGCCAAGCACTTCTCAACTCTTCTATGATACCCCACCATTTAATTTTGTATTTCCTTAACCATGTCTGCTCTTAACTGCTCTGGTAACCTGTATGTGTTTTGTCCAACAGGGCGAGCATTCCCTGTTGCAATTACATGCTCAATCCTTTTTGCTCAGCCTGGCACTGTGGTAAAAGTATTGTTAAATGTCTACCAAGTTATGAATTTCTGCAGTAGAAACAGAGAATTTGACAGCAGACTAGGACCACTTAGCCCATCCAATCTGCTCATGTCTTCCTACCTACACTACTACATCAGACCGTGCTCAGTCTACAGTGCTTTCTCCTCCACCTTCCTTTCCACTATCATTATTTTATGCTTATCCCATGCATTCTTGAACCCCACCACAGTTTTTCCCCCCAAGACCTCTGCTGGAAGGCTGTTCCAGGAACCCACCACTCTTTCTGTGAAGAAGTACTTCCTCACATCTCTCTTGAATCTACCTCCAGCCCCTCCAGCTTCATAGCATGTCTCCTTGTTCTCAAGCAACTTTTCTTCTGAAAAATATTCCCCTCCTGTACCTTATTATATAGAAACATAGACTTTGACAGTGGATAAGAACCGCTTGACCCACCTAGTCTGCCCATTTCCCTACCTACAGGATAAGCTGCAGATCCTAGTTAACCAACAGCCTATTTCTTCCTAACCCCACAAGAATTGCCTTATGTCTGTCCCATGCATTCTTGAATTCTCCCACAGTTTTAGACCCCACAACCTCCTCAGGAAGGCTGTTCCATGCATCCACCACCCTCTCTGTGAAACAATACTTCCTCACATTGCCCCCGAGCCATCCCTCCTCTATTTTAAAATTGTGTTCCCTTGTTCTTTCACATCTCTTTTCCTGAAAGATGCTACCTTCTTGGACTTTGTTGATTCCACTGAGGTACTTAAAAGTTCCTATTATATCCCCCATCCCTCCTTTCCTCTAGGATATACATATCAAACTCCATTAGTCTCTCCTTGTATGACTTCTCTTGCAGACCCTGCACCATTTTAGTTGCCTTCCTCTGAACTGCCTCCATCCTGTCTATGTCCTTGCGGAGATGGGGTCTCTAGAACTGGATGCAGTACTCCAGATGGAGTCTCACCAACTGTCTGTACAGAGGGATAACAGCTTCCTGTTTTCTACTGGTGATGCCCCTATACATCCCAGTATCCCCCCAGCCATCCTTACTGCCTTCTTACATAGCTTGCTTGCCTTTAGGTTACATGACTACCCCCAAGGTTCTGTTCCATTTTTGTTGTTGTTACTACCTCCCCCCCCCGTTGTGTACCCTTCCCCTGGGTTTTTGTTTCCCAGGTGCATTATTCTGCATTTCTTTGCATTGAATCCAAGCTGCCATACTTCTGACCATTCCTATAACATTGCCAAGTCCCTTCTCATCCTTTCCATGCCTCCTTGTGTATCAACACTTTGCAGATCTTTGTGTCATCTGCAAAGAGGCATACTTTTCCTTCCAGTCCCTCTGCAATGTCACTTATAAAGACATTAAAAAGGACTGAACCCAGTACTGAACCCTCCAGCACCCCACTAGTAACCTCCCTTTCTTCACAGTGGACTCAGTTTACAATTAGCTTCTGTGACCTGTTGTCCAGCCAATGTTTTACCCAGGCTACCACCCTGGGAACTACTCCCAGGCTGGTTAATTTGATTATTAATCTTTTGTGTGGGACTATTTCAAATGCCTTGCTAAAGTGTAGGTAGGCCATGTCCACAGCCCCTCCCTCGTCTACTACTTTGGTCACCCAGTCAAAGAAATCAATTAGATTCATCTGACGTGACTCCTGTTGTGGACCCATGCTGCCTTGGGTCCTGTGCCCCACTGGCCTTTAGGTACTCAACAGTTCTTTCCTTCAGAGTGATTCCATCACTTTCCCTACCACAGAGGTCAAACTGACAGGTCTGTAGTTTCCTGCTTCTGTCATGGTCCCACTTTTGTGAAGGGGAATCACATCTGCCTTCCTCCAGTCCTCAGGTACTATACCATCCTCCCATGATTTGTTAAAAAGGGTAGTGAGTGGTCTCACTAGTTCTCCCCTTAATTCTTTTAGAATTCTGGGGTTATTCCGTTAGGCCCCATTGCTTTGTCCACCTTCAGTTTTAGGAGTTCTTTCACAACCCTTTCTTCTATGAAAGGACTGGAATCAAGCCCCCTATCCAGAGTGCTTCTGTTAATTGAATTAGGTACCTCCCCTTCCTCCTCTTTTGTGAATATTGAGCAGAAGTAGTCATTCAGTATCCCTGTTTTTTCACTGTCCCTTTCTGTCCACCCACCGCCCATTTATTTACCCCGTGATGTATTTAAAGGTCTCTATCATATCTCCCCTCTCCCTCCTCTGTTCCAGGGTGTACATACTGAGGCTCCTTTAGTCTCTCCTCATAAGGCGTTTGATGCAGACCTTTCATCATTTTAGTTGCCCTCCTCTGGACCACCTCCACTCTTATGTCCTTCCAGAGAGGTGATCCCCAGGACTGGACATAATACTCTAAGTGGGGGTCTTACCAGTGATCTATACAGAGGCAACGCCGTATCCCTCTTTTTGCTGGTCATACCCCTCTCCCTATGCACCCCAGCATCCCACTTGCCCTCCCTACAGCCTCATCACACTACCTGGCCACCTTTAGGTCATTTGATATGATTACCCCCAGGTCTTTTCCCTGCTTGATGGTCATCAATACCACTCCGTCAATTTTGTACTCTGCCCAAGTGTTTCTGTGCCCTAACTGCATTATTCTGCATTTTTTTCACATTGAAGCCCAGCTGCCATACCCTTGACTACTCCTCTAGTTTTCTCAGGTCTCTGCTCATCCTTTCCACATACACCCCTGGGGGGTGTCCACCCTATTGCAGATTTTGGTGTAATTCACAAAGAGGCTGACCTTCCCTTCCAGCTCCTCTGCAATGTCACTTATAAAGACATTAAAGAGGCCCAATCATAGCACTGATCACTAAGACACCCCACTGATCATCCTCCCTTCCTTGGCGTGAACTCTGTTTACCACCACCCTCTGTTGCCTATCCCCTTACCAATTTCTTATCCAGTTTACCACCTTTGGACCCACTCCCAAGCTATCCAGCTTGCTTACTAGTCTCCTACATGGAACAATGTTGAACACCTTACTGAAATCTAGGTAGGCCATGCCCACAACTCCAGCCTGATCTAGTTCCTTGGCCACCCAGTCAAAGAAATCTATCAGATTTGTTTGACATGACCTCCCCTATGTGAAACCATGTTGCGTTGAGTCTTGTAACCCACTGGATTCAAGATATTCCACAATCCTTTCCTTCAGCAGTGATTCCGTTAACTTTCCCACCACCAACATCAGGATGACTAGCCTATGACTCCCAGCCTCTTTCCTTTATGTAGTGGGACTATATCTGGCCTCCTCCTTTCCTCTGGAACCACTCCTGTTCTAGCGAGCTGTTAAAAAGAACTGTCAGAGGTGGAGCCAGTATTTCCCAGAGCTCCCTCAATACCCTTGGCTGCACCCCATCTGGCCCCATTGCTTTATCCCCCTTTACATTAGCAAGTCCCTTCAGGACTCTCTCCTCCAAAAAAGGACTAGTGTCCACCACCCTCCCTCCAAAGCTTTTGTTACTTTTTTATGGCCCCTTCCCCTTCCTCAGTGAACCCTGAACAAAGTTATTTGTTCAGAGTGTCTGCCTTTTTTTTACCTATTTTTTTCCCTCTGGTCACAGTCTGAGGAGCCTCTCTCAGGCATTCTGCCTGTTCTTGCCCTGCCTGAAGTCTTCCTACCTGAGCCTCCTCTCTCCTCCCTCTCATCCCACACAACCGGCACCCCCAGCTTAACCCCTCTGGGGTGGGGTGCCCCTCCTCTTGGGTGCTCTGTACAGTCAGTCTCTGGCTTGTGGGTGAGAGCCGGTGTGGAGGACACTGAAAGGCTAGGCAGGTTAGACCTGGAAGTGGGCACGGGGGCAGGTGCCATCGCCTACCCCGCAGACCAGTGTTTTCCCTGTTCTGGTGAGCGTTCCCCCCCTCCCATGTGTGGTGCATGTCCCTGACCACTACAGTGCATGGCAACCCTGTCAACCATCAGTCATGCTGAGCCACTGGCACACCAAGCGATGTCCTGACTTCCCCCCAGGGGAGGAGAGCAGCCCAATGGGTGCTCAATCCTCACCCACCCCTGCTGACCCCCATTGCCTGAGCTCACTCCCAAACTCGGGTCACCAGCATAGTGTGAGTTGTGGTGTCCAGTACCTCAACCCTCAGTGCCACCGAGCCGGCTAAGTGTCTGCCTTTTCCTGGTCTCCCTCTGCACACTCCCACTTCCTCTTTTAACCTTACAATCCCACATCTGGTCTTCTTTTCACCTACATATCTAAAAAAATGTATTTTCCCCTTTCGTTACCTCCTGTGCTATTCTCTTTTCAGTTTGTACCTCTGCACCCCTAACTGCTTTTCCTGCTTCATCCATTTCTCCCAATACACCTCCCTATCCTCCTTCTCCTCCCTCTGAGTTTCCTTATACCTTCTGAATGCTACCCTTTTAGCTTTTACCTTTTCAGCCACCTCTTTTGAGAACCATAGCAGTCTCTTTTTTTTTTCTCTTGCTTTTTCTCATTTGTTTGATGCAGAGGTTTGCTGGCTTTACTATGCTCTCTTTATTTTCTTTCTTTATTTATTTGTCAGAGATTGGAATTACAACCCTTTGAGTCAGGGACTCATTTCCAAAAGCTCCACATCATAAGTACATATTAAGACACATAAGGTACACATACATACATTCAGTTGTACCATCAGGTTGCGTGAGTGAAAACAGCACAGTTCAAGAGTTACAGCATTTATACATAATATTGTTATGCACAGTAAAACACAGTGTTTACAAGGAGTCAGTGAGCCTATGTAGGAGCCTATACAATGGTTTATTGAAGCCTATGGAGAAGCCTATACAGTGGTTGGCTAAGCATTTTCATACTGCAGCAGACACATTGCTATATGAACAATTTCAAGGCAGCCTAGGAGCAAGACTTTGTTGATGGTGTTAACTTGGTCATAAATACAGTTCTGGATGGGTGGCAGCCCAGTGGCTGGTAGCTCACTGCTGAGGGCACCTACAGGTGTGGGTTGTATGTGGTTCCTGAGGGTGACTTTGAATGCACCAATTTTAGGGAGGCTGGTGACACACGAAGGGAGGGAGCTGAACCAGGATGGGGTCCTGTATGAGAAGGTCCTTTGGGCAAGAGAGGTCCTTACCAGTGGGACTGCTAGAGAGGGCTTATTGGTGCTGCAGGTGGAGATGGTGGGGGTTGAACAGTGGAGAGAGATGATGCAACTCCAGGTGGCGTTAATCTGAGGAGGGCCTTCTGGCCATAAGGCAGGACTGATATTGTAGCCTTTCCTCAAAGCTGAGTATTTGAGTGTGGGAGTAGAGGGTGCAGGTGTGTGTTAGCCAGTCAGCACCGGACAGGAGTCTGCATGCTCTATTGATGGACGCTTTTATTTTGCTGAGGGTGGTGGCATCTGCAGCTGCATATATCACTAGACCGTAATCAATTAAGGATAGGACTGATGAGGTGATGCTAGTTGGAGGGCTTCAGGTGACATGCAGTCTTTGTGGTGGTAGAAGAGGTTGATTCGTACATTAATTGCGGTCGTGAGAGCATTTATGTGAGTGTGGAAGTTGAGAGCTGGGTCGAAGGTTATGCCTAGGTATTTATAAGAGGTGACCTGTTAAATGGGCTGGAAAGAGCTGGAAAGGATCTACCGGGGGGGGGTTAGTTTATTTTGGTGGTCAGCAAATATGGCCTTGGTATTTTTTAGGTTCATGATAAGTCTATGATCCATGAACCAGTGTTCAGTCTGACTAAAAGAGTGCTGGAAGAGGGTCTGCAGACTAGTGGGGTTGGCGTGGGATGCACAGAGGATTGCATCATCTGCATAGAGTAGAACCTTGCCATCACATGAGTTGGGTAGTGCATTGAGGAACAAACTGGAAAGTAGCGGCCGAAGGACGGAGCCCTGTGGGATTCCTGAATGGATGAGGCAGGTACTGAAGAGTGTTGTGTTGATCTTAATGCACTGTGCCCTTGAGGATAGGTAGCTTGTGAACCAAGCTAGAGGGCCTTAGGAGAAACCCACTTGCTAGAGGGAGTCAAGGAGGAGGGATGACTGACTGTACCAAAAGCCTTGGAGAGGTCAATAACATGGGTCCTGCCAGCTGGCCTTTGTCAAGTGCGGTGTGGAGGAAACTAGAGAATTCAAGGAGCGTCATGGTTGTTCTGTGGCCTAAGTAGAAACCAAGCTGCTCCTTGCAGAGTAAGTTGTGAGTTGTGAGGTAGTTGGCAAGTTGGTCCGGCACTACCTTTTTCCAGGCTTTGGGGTGGAATGGAGATTGGTCGGTAGTTCCCAGGGGATAAGTTGTCCCCATCTTTGTGAATGGGAGTTATTACTGCAGTATTCCAAACACTTGGGAACTGCCCAAGACAGAAGGAGCGGTTGATCAGGCCAGTCAGGGGGAGCAGCAGCACATCAAGGGCCAGGCGAAGGAACCCTATGCCCAAGGGGTTGTTTAAGGGGCTGGACTCATTGAGGGTTTGGTGAGGTATGATTTGGCTTCCCGAGGGGTTATTGTTCGCAGGTAGACAGGGGCCCGAAGAAGGGTAGTCAGTTGGGAATTTGTTACTGGGTCGAAAGAATCATTGGGAAGCACCGAGCTTAGATCAGTAAAGGTAGCACTGAGACTGTCTGCTATACACTTCGGGTCGGTGGTGATGGTGTCATTTATGGTGACCTGAAGGGGCGGGCCTGGGATTTGCCATTTAGCCATTTAATATTATCCCAAAACTTATGGGATGACCCCCAGGAGGCAGTTAGAGTAGATCTGTAGAATTCAGCTTTTGCCCTACGAATGGCCCAGGTGCACTTGTTACATTCAGCTCGTTATGCCTGTTCCTCCACCCCCCCAGGTCACCTGCCTCTGCTAGGACATCCCAGAGGCATTCACACATTTGTATTAAAATTTGCCCTCTTGAAGTCCAGGACCCTCACTTTTGTGTGGTTTGATTCCGCAGCCATCCTTATACTGAACCACATTGTACAGTGATCACTGGTTCCCAAGTGGCCCCTCACTTTGACAACTACAACACTGTCCCGGTTAATACCAGGTCCAGTATTGCCCCATCAAGAGTGGGTTTACTGACTAGCTGTCTGAGGAATGCCCCATGCATAGAGTCCAGGGTGTCCTTGCTTCTAACTGAAGCTGCTGCTGGGAGGCTCCAATCCACATCTGGCAGATGGATACCATACAGTTTGTTTGGAGATCAAAGAAACATTCACCTTTACAGCATCAGCAGTTACAGTTTGTTACAGTCTGTTATGAGCTATATCAATATCTTCTGTAGAAGTTTCTTGTAAAACAAACCCTCTGGTGTTTTTTCAACCCATTTCTTCAGGAGGTTAGTATGGTATATCTTGGGAGGAAATGTCCAATCAGGGATCTGAATCTCACTTAATTGTGACAGCACGTCTAAGCACTTTATAATGTCCTTGGCACTTCATTAACAGTTTTTCTGTAGTGGATAACAGACTCAAAACCTTTTTTCTTTTACCCCATGGTATAACACACTTGTTGTTTTTGAGGCTTCCTCATGGTTACTGTAGGCAGTTCCAACATATTGTGCCAGTTTATTTCTCAGGGCACACATATAAGATGTAACAGTTTTTTTGTGAGTGGGGTTATCTCCTCATTTTTCTTTTATGGCCCTCTAGGTTGTCTACCATACAGCATTGCAAATGGTGAAAAACCTGTTGAGGTTTGTGGCACTTCTCTGTAAGCAAAAAGCAGGTAAGCTAAGTATTAGTCCCAGTCATTCCCTTCCCCTTTTACAAACATCTTTAACATGAGTTTTAGGGTTTGATTAAAATGCTCAACAAGACTGTCTGTCGGAGGGTGATAAGAAAAAATTACTCACCTTAATAATTATGTTTCTTCTAATGGAGTCTTGCTGTATTCTGACATATTGCAGTTAGCCCCAGCACTTGAACTACTCCGGAGATGAAAGAGTTAACTCTATGCAGAGAGCACAGAACGTTGAGCTTGTGCTTGGTTCAAACCTCTGATTCTTACGAGCCAAGACTAACTAAGTACACTTATAGTGTGGAAACTGTAAAAAAACACTAGCCATAAGGGCAACCAAAAGTTTTGGGATCCCAAAAGACTCAAGTCAAAAACCCCAAAACAAAAAATTCAGGTAGTGAACTTAACATAACTTTATATAGACATTAAATAAAGGATCCACTGTGCACAGCTCCTCCAAAAAAGGGGGAGAGAGCCAATACACCTCTGGGGTGCAGCACTGTACCTGCCAGACACTTCCCAAATAACAGGTTCTAAGAGGGGAGGCAGGAAGGAAGGTCAGAATACAGCAAGACTCCATTAGAAGAAACATAATTACTAAGGTGAGTGATTTTTTTCTTCAAACAACATGTAGTCTTGCTGTATTTTGACATACTGCAGACTACCAAGCAGTACCTCCACGGAGGAGGGAATCAAACCTATTTAGGGAATAGGCTCTGCAGTACTGCTGTACCAAACTGAGCATCTCTCCTAGCCTGGATATCCAGAGAGTAATGCTTGGTGAATGTATGAACTGTTTTCCAGGTAGCTACTTTGCATATCTCTAATAAAGGAATATCCCTGGCAGCAGCCAGAGAAGCAGCTGTACCTCTAGTCGAATGAGCCCTCAGGCCTGAGGGGGGTACTTTGCCTAGCTTTTAATAGCAGAATTGTTTGCACGAGACAATCCACCTGGCAGTAGTCCTCTTAGTCACAGGTTTACCCTTTCTCACTTCACCATAAGTGAGAAACAGCTGAGGACAGTCAAACCTAAGTGCCATAGTATGCTCAATGTAGTAGCTAAGTGCCCTCTTAACATCAAAACTGTGTAATCTTCTCTCTCCCCTGAAGAAAAATGATCAGTGAAAAATACAGGAAGGGACATGGATTGGTTCAGATGAATATCTGAGACCACTTTGGGTAAGAACCTCCTGTTGGTTCTAAGGACCACCTTATCTCTACGAAAATAAAAAAAATCTGGCTGTACTGACAGAGCTTGCAATTCACTGATATGCCTGGCAGAAGTAATAGCTACCAGGAACATAGTTTTCCAAGTCAAGTACTTGAGTTCTGCTGAGACCAAAGGCTCAAATGATGGTTGCATGAGCTGAGCAATGCAAACATTAAAATCCCAAACAGGGGTAGGATCCTTAAAAGGGGGATTAGTATGAAGTAGCCCCTCAAAAAAATTACAGAAGACAGGGTGGGAAGCTAGAGATGAAGGCTTCCCCACTGATAAAAATGCAGAAACAGCAGATAGGTGCACCTTAAGGGTAGCTGGTCTGAGGCCTAAACTATTGAGATGAACCATATAGTCCAGAACTGTAGACAAGTCAGCAGAGTCTGGTGACATCTGTTTACTAGAACACCAAATACCAAACCTTTTCCATTTGGAGTTGTAGGCTTTTCTAGCAGCAGGTTTATGAGAGGCTTTGAGAATGTTCGAGAACCCCAAGACAGATTCATATTTGCATATTCTAGCTCTTCAAGAGACAAGCTTTGAGATTGAGAGACTGAAGATTGGGATACCAAATTCTCCCTTGAGAGGCAGTTAACAGATTGTGATTTCTGGGGAGAGCCAATGGAAGATGGACCACCAGAGACAGCAAGAGGGGATACCAGGTTGCCTGGCCCAGTCTGGTGCAATCAGAATCACCTTGCAAGGTTGTGGCCTTATCTTGACCAGAACTCTGAACAATGGAGGAACAGGATGAAAGGCATACAGAAATTTCCCCAACCAGTCCAACAGTAGAGTATCCAGGGGGACTGAGCCCATTACTGGGGGTCTGAAATGAAAAAGAGGAAGTTGGTGATTGCCTGTGGCTGCAAAGAGGTCTATCTGAGGAGTGCCCCATGTCAGAAACATCACTTTTAGCACTGAGGGATCCAGGGACCATTCGTGATGGCCCTGAGAAATCCTGCTCAAAGCATCTGCCAACACATTGTCCTTCCCTGGAAGATGGACAGCTATCAGAGATGTCCATAAGGAATAGGCCAGAGACCAGGCTTTCATGGCTTATGTACACAAGGCCATCAACCGAGTGCCTCCTGCTTGTTGATGTACCACATGGTGGTTGTGTTGTCTGTTCTCACCTGAACCACCTTGTCTTGTACTACCTTGGTGAAAGCTTGTAAGGCTAAGTATACTGCCCTGAGTTCCAGAAGGTTAATATGAAGGAGAGACTCCTGAGGGGACCACACTTCTTGAGTAGTGAGGGCTCCCAAATGAGTCCCCCACCCCAAGAGAGAGGCATCTGTGGTTAGAACCACAGAATGAGTCTGAGAGACAAATGGGACTCCTTGTCCGAGATTGTCCTGATCCAACCACCACTGAGGAGCATGGATCAAGGTCCGAGTCACTGGAATCAGTTTGGTGAGAGGGTCTTTTTCTGGGACCAAAAAGTCCTCAAGTGAAATTGGATATCTCTCATCTGAAACCTGGCCTCTGGAATCACTGCGGTGGCAGCTGCCATGAGTCCCAGAAATTGAAGGAAATGTCTTGCTGGCTGAGATACCAGGAGATGAAATGAGGAAGCTAGGTCTGTAAGGGCCTTCACCTTTGACAAGAGAAGAAAGGCCTTTGCCTGGACAATGTCCAACTCCACCCCTATGAAGGTGAGGAGCTGCACTAGTTCGAGAACTGACTTTGGAAGATTGAGGAGGAATCCCAAAGAAGTGAGCACTTGCTGGATCACTTGTAGATTTCACTTGACTTGGTCTGGAGGCTGCCCCAGAATGAACCAGTTGTCAAAATATGGGAAAATAGAGATGTTCTGTCTCCAAAATAAAAGGCTACTACTACTGCTAGACATTTTGTAAAGACCCTTGGTGCTGATGTTAGCCCGAAAGGCATTGCCCTGAACTGATAATGGTCTGAGGACAGTTCAAATCTGAGATACTTTCTGTGGGAGCACCTGATGGGAATGTGAAAGTAGGCATCCTTGAGGTCTAAGGAAGCTAACCAGTCCCCTGGCCTTAGAGATGGAAGAATTATTCCCAGAATCACCATTTTGAACTTTGGTTTCAGTAAATGCTTGTTTAAGTATCTTAGGTCTAGGATGGGCGGCCACTCCCCTGTCTTTTTTGGTATAAGGAAGTATCTGGAGTACAGACCTTTGCCCCTGACAGATGTAGGAACTCTCTCTCTATGGCTCTGAGAGCTAAAAGAGATTAAACCTCTGCCTCTAGGGCAATGGTTTTGGAAGTATTTGCAGGTAGAAAAGACTTGATCCTCAGCTTTGGAAATTTATTTGAAGCTGAGGGCCAGTCCCTGGCTTACTACCTCCAGGACCCACTTGTCTGAGGTCACAGACTTCCAGGCCTGGAAGTAGTAAGCCAGTCTGCCTTCTACAGGGATTGGGGAGTCGACCCTGGCTGACACCTCAGGGTGTCTGCTTGGCAGGAACCTTAGGCTGAGAGGTGGATGCAGCCCTGCTCATCCCCCTTCTACCTCTCCCTCTAAAGAACTCTTTCTGGGAAAAAGGAGAGGAGGCCTGTGCCTGGTAGAAAGGCATGTGAAAAGGCCTGCCCCAAGTCTTCTGCTTCTGAGGAGTTGATTGCCTTTCCTTGGCTTGAGCACTCCTTTAGGTGGTCCTGTACTCATCCATCTTCTTCATGTAGTTCTCTGTCTGCTTCCCAGAGACTTACCTACAACAGGAAAGTCCATGGCCTTGGCCTGGGTATCCTGCGAGAGGCTAGCACACTTGAGCCAAGCCATCCTCTGAAGAGCCACAGATGTAGCCATGACTCATGATGAAACATCATTGGAGTCTACAGCAGTATGAAACTGAATCTTGGATGCCTCTATCCCATCAGCAGCCACCTCCTCCCATTCCTTGGCTAACTGGGGGGAAGCCTGCTTAGCCAGATCCAAAATGGACTCCCACCTGAACTTTTAGTATCTGGCTGTATAGGCCAGTAGTTAGCCTGAGTCCCAAAGAAGATGCCAGGTACTGTTTCTTAGCCAAAGCATCTATCTTCCTGGAGTCCTTATCAGGGGGTGAGAAGCCAATGGTATGCTAGCCTTGTCACAGGCTGCAGCCTGCACTACCCCAGCATGGCTGCAGTGCTGATACAGGAACTCCGAAGCTGAGCCTGCTAACATATACCTCCTGTCCATTCGTTTGCCCACTGGAGGCAATGAATTTGGAGTTTTCAAAAGCTTGTGAGTCTGCTTCCCAAAATATTTGTGTGAGGGAATAGACAGTCTCTTGGACTCTGGGATGTCCATCATTTCCACAAAATCAGGCTCCTTCTGCTACTCAACAGCTTCATCCACAGACAACTGGAGGGTGTCAGCCACTTTTTGGTAAAACATAAAGTGGTAGGGGGACTCAGAAAGCCTGGGAGGGGAAATTCCTGAAGGTCTGTCTTGGGAGATGTCCGGTTCAATGGGCTCATCCAAAACTTCCCCACCGTCTTCTTCCTCATCATCATCATCAAACTCTTCTTCCCCTTCCCATTCCAGCTGATAATATTCTTCTAAAGAATAATCAGGAACCGACCGTCTACCGAGAGGTGCCAGATTGGTCGGAAACCCGAATGGAGCGATTCAACAATACTAATCGCCCTGGCAATTTCCTCGGCAGTTGGATGGTGGGGATTTGAATCTGAACTGGCCGACTTGTCTTTCTTTTTCTTTTTCACTGAGACCGACCCCTCATGATCGGCTGTCCTCTTGCCCAAAGAAGTCTGGCCCTGGTCAGAGGGCACTCCCTCAGTTTCAGTTGGAACCGAACTGGGCTGGTCATCTGGGTCAGTGGACTTTCTCGGCCTCTTTCTCCCTAAGCCTGCCCAATCTTTTGTCTAGGGTGGCCTTAGGAAAATGTTTGCATATTTGGCAGTCTGAATCATGGTGGTCAAACCCCAGACAATAAACACAGGTGGTGTGGGGACCAGCCTTAGCAACGACCTCCCCACACACACTACAGTGCTGAAACCCAGTGAGCCCGATTTTTCTTTTGGGTTTTTCAGACATGGCCACAGTAATCAAATAAACTTACCCTTTACACAGCTTCAGGCCAGGTAAGACAGACTTATAGGTCCCTAACCGTGTCATGGATGTTGGAAAAAAACGTTAAAACATGTTTGTATTTTTAGAACCGATAAGCACCGGAATCACCACAGATCAAATAATGGATCGGTTCAGTCGAACCGATCGGATGGTTGAAAAAAAAACTTTTTACAATTTCCACAGTGTTTAATACAGATTTATACACAGTCCACTACCTGTACTACTTACTATACCACAAACAGGGATCTGAACTGAGAAAAATAATTTTTTTTGGATAAATCAACAACTTTTACCAAAGCGAACTGAAAGCGACAGGAGAAACTCCAGAGCGACTGTTCAGTTAGGCGGAGTAAAGAATCTGACGGTTACACTTGAAAGTGCAGCAGACAGAGGTTTGAACTGAGCACGAGCTCAACGTTCTATGCTCTCTGCATAGAGTTAACTCTCATTTCCGGAGCAGTTGAAGTGCTGAGGCTAACTGCAATATGTCAGAATACAGCAAAACTTCATGTTGTTTGAAGGGGAGATTCTTATGTAATAGTAGTAAAAATGTTATTTTTATACAGGAAAACAAATCTTTAGACCAGTTGGCCTAGTTTACAAGATTGTCCTGTTTTCTACAAGTTGCCTATACATTAAAAACATTAAGTACAAAATACAGAATGAGTACTAATGTTCACAATAAATATATGTAGATCACACATCAAAATTCAATAACATTCTCCAGACTTCCTGCAATCCATTCTTACAAATCATCCAAAACATTGACATATTACAGAACTTAGTTAATTCCTGCATAAACTGGCTATACAGAGGAAGTGTATGCACTTGGTTAGTTAAGGTATTCCAGTATTATGCTACTTGATAGCATAATGTCTTTTCCCCGTGTTTATTTTTAGAAGCCACAATGGAAATTTTGTTTTGATAATTTGATCTCTTTAATCTTGAGTCAATTTGGTAACACCCTCCAAATAAGTTTTTATTTTTATAATGCTCAGGACTATCTATATGATATTTATAAATCAAATTTTGCCATCTTGTGGCACATCTTATGTCAAGTGGCAACCATTTTAAGGAGGTCGGCAAACTGCAGTGATGTGTTCTTGGACTACACCTCAAAACGTAACTTGCTATCCTGTAGTACACTCTATCTAAACTATTTAATATCTTATTTGTGGTATGATACAGATGATTCCCATAGGTAAATACCAGAATAATTAAATGTTCAGCAACCCTTTTTCTGCCATTTTCTGTTAAACACTTAGTTGTTCTTCTAAAGGCTCCCACCCTTTTGTTTACCCTTTCAATCAACACCCCATATGTTTCACAAAAGTCATATTCTGATCAAAAATAATACCTAAGTAGGTATATTCAGTCACTTGTTCTAAAAAAAATCATTATTCACTTTTATATTTAACTGTTTATTTCCCTTTGAGTTTGACCCAAAATATAACAATTTTTTTTTGGTATTCATCACTAGGCCCAACTTGGTGAACTACCTTCCCATACTGTCAAAATCCAGCTGTAGTTTGGTTTCAAGTTTGCTCTTACTAACTGTTACTATTAAAGCGGTGTCATCTGCATACAGCCGTATGTTTGAATGCTGTATAACTTGTGGGAGACTGTTGTTGAAAATCAAGAATAACAGGGGGCCTAAGATGGACCCCTGTGGCATTCCCCTAATTACTGCCTGCTTTTTTGAGCTTTCCCCATTTATTGAAATGTACTGTGTACGATTCTCCAGATAGGATTTCAACCAGTCCCTTGGGCCTTCTGTAAACCCCATGTTTTCAGCTGTTTGTAACAAAAGGGGGTTGTTCACCAGGTCGAAGGCCTTCGATAGGTCCACAAACACTACTGCAGTTTCCAAACCCTCGTGTAATGATATATTCACAAGATCGTTAAACTCCAGCAATGCTGATGTGGTAGAGTGACCTTTTCGGAAACCCGATTGGCAAGGTGTAATTAAGTTATAGTTCTCTAAATACTCCATCATTTGTATATATACTTGTCTCTCCAAGCATTTAGCCAGGACAGACAGTAAAGCAATTGGCTATAATTATTTAACTCAGTAGAATGACCCCCTTTGAATATGGGGGACATTTTATTCACCCTCCACTGGTGTGGAAAGTAACTTTCTTGTAAACTTCTGTTAAAATATGTTAGTCACAATAGGTGCAATTTGTTTAGCAGCTATCTTTGAAAATCTTCCCTCAAGTAAGTCCGGACCCACTGACTTATTAATACTTATTTTTTTAATCCTCTATGAACCTCAGACACTTTTAGGGTTTTGAACCAAAAAGGTGGATGTGATTCTGTAAAATTAATTATATTCTGCTGTTTTTGTAGATCTAGACCCGATGCCGTACATCAAGACCTGGTAGGTCCACAAAAAAGTCATTTAGCAAGTTTACTATTTCTTGAGTGTCTTCTATTAGACTTTCACCAATCTTAAGGGTGTAATTTGTTTTAACTTCCTGCCCAGGTTTAGATAATATGTTTATAGATTTCCAAAATTTTCTAGGATCCAATTCGTTATTCAAACGATTTTTGTAATAAAAGGTTTTAGCATTCTTGATTTGTTGTCTACATCTATTTCTTTTCTTTTATTTTATGGCAGTGATAACTAGTAGTTGGTACAGCTCCTTTAGTAATGCAGCACCAAAATTACTACCCTGAGATCAGTAATAATCTATTTAGGTATGCACACCCTGCTGACATTTTTGGCAAGCTCTGCTGCCACTTTTGAGGCTGACAGAATACATTTGAACTGCATCTGGGTATTGAGTAGCAGAGTCACATACTACCAAAATTAACTGATTATCCTTTTAACTTCTTGTCTAAGGGGCAAACCACATCCACTGCAATTCTCTCAAGAGGCACATCTATCAAGGGTAGGGGTGCCTTGTCTTTTTAGTCACTTGGGCTACTTTCTGACATTCAGCACAAGAACTGCAATAGGCAGCAACATCTTCATGAATTCCAGGCCAGTAAAATTTGTAAAGCAATCTGCCAAGGGTGCAATCCCTTCCTGAGTGACCAGCCATGGGACTATCATGTGCTATCTGTAACAACTCAGTTCTGTATTTTTGTGTATAATTGTTCTATCTTTTCCTGTGTCTGAGGATTAGCCCAAGCTCTGTACAGTAGCCCATTACATTTTTTTAACCACTGGTACACCCTATTTTTGTTTCACCCCAGCTGCTTAAAATAACCTTGGAGAGAAACATTGTTAGTTTGGTCAGAAACAAAATCCCAATCACTTACCAGTTTAGTTTCAGAATTTTTATATATATCAACCCCTTATGACCATCAGTTGTTTGTTGACACTGTTTTCTCAGGCATTTACTTTCATATCATAGGAATCCATCAAGTCAGTAGCGTTAGTCATTAGCGACTCACCATTTTACAATAGACTACCATTTATTATTACATATCAGGTATTTATCCAGCTCTGCCTTAAATAAATCCATACTCTAATAACTCACCAAAGGGTCAGGTAAACTGTTCCAAATAGTCACCACCCTTTGGTTTATCCAAGAGTTTTCTTTCCTGAATTTCTGGATCTTGGAGCTGGTCTCAAACAAGCCCACATCAAAGTCACCAAAAGGAAAAGTGTCCCCACCATCTAAGATTTTCTTTGCCTGTGCTCTGGTTACCACCACTGCTGAAACCGCAGGTTTCACTTCCTCTGAAATTAACTCTGTAAATCCTGGAAAGCCATTTCCAATAATCACAGGTACAGGTAACTTAGGTACTACCCCCATATTCAGTTGGTATGACACCCCATTAATATTCAGTGTCACTTGGGTGGTGGGATAATATCGAATGTCCCCATGGAAGCTGGTGGCCCCATGGAAGCCGGTGACCCCAGTACATGGTCCTTTTGCACAGTGCTTTTCTAGCATTTCAACAAGCACTAGAGTCCATCTGCTTCTTTGAATCAGTAATTCCCTTCACATTCTTATCTTTCATCTTGTCATCTGTCAAATACTTGTCCCAATTTACTAAGGACAAATCTGCTCCAGTGTTACCCTCCTTATTTTTATTGCAGTTTCTTGCAATATGGCCTGGCTCATTACTGTTATAGCAAATAAAGTCTTTGGGTGCAGATTTGTTACCCCAGCAGAGTTCTTATCTGACCTGGAGTCAAATCAGGAAAAAGAGGGTCTTACTTGTCCTTGGCTGTTACTTCACTGCTGCATAGTCTGTCTGGTCTTCTGATAATTCTTAGCCAAAGAAATTACCATTTACCCACTTTCTAGTTAATGTTCTTTTACCCAAAGCTGCACATCTGTGGAAGTATGTCGATAAATTGCTCCACCAAAAATATGTCCATCTGTGGGATTGTTTTGCCCTCTGGTTGGAGCCATTTCATGATGAGTTCTCTGAGTTGGGTGAAGGCTTCTTGAGGAATGTCAACTTGAGTGGTACTTCAGGGACCAGAATCTTTCTCTGTAGGTCTTTCCTGAGATGTCTTATGGCACCAACAGTAGGGTTAGAGAGGCCTGGGTCAGCTCAGGGAAGACAAGTCACCAGGTCCTGATGGAATACACCCGAGTGTGCTAAAGGAGCTAGCAAGTGAATTGGCAGGTCCCTTAACACTCTTATTCAGCAGATCATTTTAGACAGAGGTAATGTTGGGAGACTGGAGAGGAGCTGATGTGGTACCTCTCTACAAGGGTGGGAGTTGGGAGGAAGCAGGCAACTACCAGCTGGGCAGCCTTGCATCGCTAGTGTGGAAACTGATGGAATCCTTACTAAAACAAGACTTGGTAATGTATCAAGATAAGAAAAAATTACTCACCATAGTAATTTTGTTTCTTCTAATGGAGTCTTGCTTTATTCTGACTAAATGCAGTTAGCCACAGCACTTGAAATGCCCAGGAGAGGAAAGAGTTAACTCTATGCAAAAGTATAGAATGTTGAGCTCGAGCTCAGTTTTCAAACCTCTGTCTGTGGTACTTCCCAGTGTAACCATCAGATTCTTATGAGCAACTAACTGAGTATAAAATATGGAAATTGTTTTGGTATAAGCCAAAAGGCAACAATTTTGGAGCCCATAAGACTCAAGTTGAGAACCCAAAAAGAAAGAAGATAGTGACAATGCTAAACACATGTATTATGAAAGAGAAGAACTCAACTAATTAATGCACCCAAAGGATGGGTACAAAGGTACACCCCTGAGGTGCAACACTGTAAACTGCCAGCCCACTTCCCAAAACTAGGTTCTGAGAGGGGAGGCAGTCAGAATACAGCAAGACTCCATTAGAAGAAACAACATTACTATGGTAATTTTTTCTTCAAATAACATGAAGTCTTGCTGTATTCTGACTAAATGCAGACTACCAAGCAGTTTCCTATGGAGGAGGGAATGCAGAACTACTTTGGGAACAAGCTCTGCAGTACTGTTGTGCCAAACCTAGCATAACTCATAGCCTGGATATCCAGAGAGTAATGCTTGGTGAATGTGTGTACTGTTTTCCAGGTGGTTGCCTTGCAGATCTCTGAAAGGGGGTTATCTCTGGCCATAGCCACAGAAGCAGCTGTACCCCGAGTTGAGTGAGCCCTCAGGCCGGGGGGGGGCTTTACCCAATTTGTCATAGCAGAATTGAATGCAAGAGACAATCCGCCTGGCAATGGTTCTTTTAGTGGCAGGCTCACCTTTCCCCACCTCACCATAGGCGAGAAACAGTTGAAGACAATCATTCCTATGAGCCTTAGTGTGCTCTATGTAGTAACTGAGAGCTCTTTTGACATCCAAACTGTGCAACCTTCTTTCTCCTGAAGAAAGAATGGTTAGTGAAAAACACAGGGAGAGACAAGGACTGGTTCAGATGAAAATCTGACACCACTTTAGGCAGGACCTCCTATTGGTTCTTAGTACCACTTTGTCCCTATGGAAGGAAATGAAGTCAGGTTCAACTGACAAGGCCTGTAATTCATTAATCCACCTGGCAGAAGTAATGGCCACCAGGAACACAGTTTTCCAGGTCAAGTACCTGAGTTCAGCCAAAGCCATTGGTCCAAAGGGGGCTGCATGAGCTGTGCAATGCAGACATTGAGACCCCAAGCAGGAGTTGGTTCTCTAAATGGAGGGTTTATGTGAACCAGACACTTGAAAAACTTTGCAAAAACAGGGTAAGAAGCCAGGAAGAGCCCTTTCCTGCTGAAAGGAAAGCAGAAACTGCTGCTAGGTGACCCTTCAGGGTTGTAGGCCTAAGACCTAGGCTACTGAGGTGAACCAGATAATCTAAGGCTTTAGAGATGTCTGCAGAGTAAGGCACAATGCCTTTCTGAGAACACCAAATGTTAAACCTCTTCCATTTAGAGTTATAAGTTTTCCTAGTTGAAGGTTTCCTGGAAACCTTCAGTATCAAAAGATGTAGACTTGTATATTCTAACTCTTCAATAGCCAAACCTAGAGATTGAGAGACTGGAGATTGGGATACCAGATCCTTCTCTGAGAGGAAGAGGATAGAAGATTTTGTCTCCTGGGAAGGGAAAGAGGATGTGAAGCTGTCAGGGATAACAGCAGAGGGTACCAAGACTGTCTGGCCCAGTCTGGAGCCACTAGAACCACTGTGCAAGGTTGAGTTCTGATTTTTATCAAGACTCTGAACAGGAGAGGGAATGGAGGGAAGGCATAGAGGAACCAGACCTTACAGTCTAACATGAGGGCATCCTGAGGGACAGTCCCCAGGAATGGAGGTCTGCAACAGAAAAGAGGAAGTTGGTGATTGTCCGGGGCTGCAAAGAGATCTATCTCCAGAGTGCCTCACTTGGAGAAAATCGCCTGCAGGATAAGAGGATCCAGAGACCACTCATGATGTCCCTGGGATATTCTGCTCAGAGCATCTGCCAGTACATTGTCCTTTCCAGGAAGATGAACTGCTACTAGGGAGGTCTGTAGGTAATAGGCCAGAGACCACGGTTTCATGGCTTCTATTCACAAGACCGTGGGCCAAGTGCCTCCTTGCTTGTTGATGTACCACATTGTGGTCGTATTGTCCATTCTGACTTGGACCACCTTGCCCTTGACTGCATCTGAGAAGCACTGAAGAGCCAGGAATTCTGCCCTGAGCTCCAGAAGGTTGATGAGAAGGAGAGACTCCTGTGGAGACCAGACCCCTTGAGCTGTCAGGACTCCCAAGTGAGCTCCCCAACCTAGGAGAGAAGCATCTGTAGTCAGAACTACAGAAGGAGCTAGGAGAAGAAATGGGACTCCTTGTTTGAGGTTGTCTGGCTCCAGCCACCATTGGAGAGCTTGGACCAGAGTCTGAGTCACAGGAATCAGCTTGGTGAGAGAATCATTTTTCTGAAACCAAAAGGACCTTAGGTGAAACTGAATGTCCTTCATCTGGAATCTTGCTCCTTGCACCACTACACTGGAAGCTGCCATGTGGCCCAGGAGTTGGAAGAACTGTCTTGCTGGGTGAGAGACCTGAGGTTGGAAAGATAAAGCAAGATCTACTAGAGCTTTCACCCTTGCCAGAGGGAGGAAGGCTTTTGCTTGAATAGTGTCCAGTTCTATCGGAATGAAGGTAAGAATTTGATCTGGTTCAAGGACAGACTTTGGAAGATTAAGAAGAAACCCAAGGGACCTGAGCAGGTCCTGTATGGTTTGCAGAGTTGACCTGACCTGTTGAGATTACCGACCTACAATGAGCCAGTCATCCAGATATGGGAAGATGATGATACCCTGTCTTCTGAGGTAAACTACTGTCACAGATTCACTCAGCAGGTCAGGCCCTCTACTCCCAAAGTGCCAACCTCTGAGTGCAGTCTTGGGAACAGTACAAGATAACCCTCTTGTCTGTTTTGTGAGTTCGGATCAACCTTCAGTCTCAAGTTCTGGAGGGATTCAAACTGTTAACCTCTTGCTAGCATACCCAATGCACAGGCTCAGATAGATCTGTCTTTGGGGGGCCAGATATCCTTGCCTACGGGCACCCAACCAGGTATACAGAGATGAACCCTTTTAAACTTTAACAAAGACCTCAGATTTAAAATGCTTCTCTTTCCAGTTTGGTATCACCATTCAAGCTTATGTTCAGTATTCTGCAATAACCATATACTTTTCTTACAACTAAAAAGAAGTCAAAGACAGACCAAGTAAGTTCTAAAAAGAATTTTACTAAAATAGTTAAAAATATGTAAAACACAAAATACAGAACTGTTATATCACAAGACATACAAATCTTTTAAAAGAACAAAGTTTTAAAGTGCAAATTCCTACTTCAGTACTTAGTCTTTAAATACTTGCTTAAAGTGCTCTCAAGATGTGTCCTTGTCATAGTCTAGGTAAAAAGGTGTATGTAACTAAAACAGAGTATTCCTTAAACAACTGTATTGGCCAGTCCATTTTTGTGTGAGGTCAGCTAGTTCTTTCTCTGTCAGAGATAGATATATATAATATATATATATATATATATATATATATATATATATATATATATATATATATATAAACATACTGTATATATGTACTTTTTATTATATGCTATATATATATATATATATATATATAGATAATATATATATATATATATATAGTAGTCTTTTCAAAGTATCAATTTTGCAATCCTTCAGCATGACTCATGTTTCAAATGGCATCTCTTTTGATCTCATGCTGTTCCTTCCCTGACACAGGCTTCACAGGGACATTTACAACCTTGCATCCCTGTGTAACAATCTAGGTTCCTCTACTAATGTCTTAAACCTGGTTTATGATTTCTCTCTTAACAAAATTAACTTAAACAATTCTGCAATTAACTCAGAGAAACAGGATCCTTGATTAAAGTCTTCCATGTAACACATTGTCTCTAAAAACTGAGTGTGTGTGTGTGAACTCACATGCTGTCAGCATTTCCTCATGGCTTCCATCTCTCAGCTGAAATCTGGGGGGGGATGAGTGAGGTCACTCCTACAACATTTGATTTTCAGCAGAGACAGTCAGTAATACATTCTATATTAAAAAGAAATGATACAGCACTCAGAACTGGCTGTCTACGTCACACTCCTCCCCACCTAGACTGAATTTGGGGGATCTATCACCAACATGGGATGAGCTTCCCAAATCAGTTCACTTCTCATAGACCCTAGACAGCCCATCTAAATTCTGGTTCTTCGCTCTAGCCCTATGTATGATTTTTAGATCATACCCTTGTAAAGCAAGACTCCATCTTAGTAATCTTCCATTGTTCTTTCCCATCTGCATCAGCCAAACCAGGGGGTTGTGGTCAGTCTGCACCACAAAATGCTGCCCATACAAGTATGGCTCTAATTTCTTTAGGGTCCACACTATGGCAAGACACTCCTTTTCCACCGTGGAGTATGCTTGCTCCCTGGGAAGCAGCTTCCTGCTCAGGTACACTATTGGATGATCTGGCCATTGGCTGGACATCTGGCTCAGTACTGCCTACATCTGAGGTGTCCATTTGAATTATAAAGGTTTTGCTATAGTCCGGACTTGCCAAAACAGGAGTACTGCATAGTGCCTCCTTTAGTTTGGTAAAGGCTTCCTCACTGACTGGGCCCCAGGTAATTTTATTTGTCATCTTTTTGTCAGGTTAGATAGGGGAGCAGCCAAGGCACTGTAATTGGGTACAAATTTCCTGTAGTACCCTGCTGTCCTTAGAAAGTTCCTAACCTGCTTCTGGGTTTCTGGTCTGGGCCACACCTGGATCACCTCTATCTTTATTTGGTTAGGACGGAGCTGTCCCCGGCCTACCACATGCCTGAGGTATGGCACTTCTCCCATGACCACCTGGCACTTCTCGGCTTTGACAGTGAGCCCGGCCCTCTGTATCCTGCCCAGCACTTCCATAAGGTGAGATAGGTGTTCCTCCCAGTGGTACTGAAGATGGCAATGTCATCCAGGTACACCACGGCATACTCCTCAGCACCATTTAATACCTGATTCACCAACCTTTGGAAAGTGGCCGGGGCGTTCTTCATTCCGAAAGGCATTACTTTAAACTCAAATAAGCCTATCGAAGTGATGAAGGTTGACCTCTCCCTAGCTCTGTCTGTCAATTCTACCTGCCAATACCCCTTGGTCAGGTCAACAGTCATAAGATAGGTCGCCCCTCCCAACTTGTCCAGGAGTTCATCAGTCCGGAGCATCGGGTGGGCATCTGACTTTGTGACTGCATTCAGTCCACAACAGTCCCTACAGAAATGAGTAGAGCCATCTGGCTTAGGTAAAAGGGCTACGGGTGAGGCCCAGGGACTGTGGGATCTCTGGATTACCCCTAAATACAGCATCTCCTCCACTTCCCTCATAATGTCCTTTTGCACAGCCTCGGACACCCAATATGCTGTCTGCCGTATGGGCGTCTGTGTCCCTGTCTCCACACTGTGCGTTACTAAGGGGGTTAGTCCAGACTTGGCACTAAACAAGGGGGCAAAGTCTACTAAAACCTCCTTTACTTTCTGGACCTGTTCCGGGTTCAGCTGGGGAGACAATTTTACTGCCTCCACAGAGGACTCCCACTTATTCTCTTCCAGCAAGTCCAGAAGAGGGTCTCCTTCGTCCGTCCCCTCCCCATGACTACACACTGCAAACACCATGTCAGCCCTATTTGCATATGGCTTCATTATGTTGACATGGTACATCCTTTCTGTCTGTCTTCTGTCAGGTAACTCCACAATGTAGTTCACGTCATTTACCTTCCTAACCACTTTGTACGGTCCTGCCCACTCAGCTTGCAGCTTGTCTTTCTGGACCAGAATAAGGACCATGACTTCCTGACTCACCATGTACGAGCGAGCTCTGACTCTGCGGTCGTACCACACCTTTTGTTTCTGTTGGGCAGCTGCCAGGTTGCTCTGGGCTGTCCCCATAAGCTCCTTCAGTCTTTCCAAAAACCTAAAGATGTAATCCACAATAGGAGTCCCCTGGGTGGCATGCTTGCCTTCCCAGTCATCCAGGATCAAGTCTAGGGGCTCATGTACCCAGCATCCATATAAGAGTTCAAAGGGGGGAAAATTCTGTCAACTCTTGGGGCACCTCCCTGTATGCAAACAACAGGTGGGGAAGGTATTTCTCCCAGTCCCTCCCATGCTGTTCAGCAAATGCCCAGAGCATTGACTTTAGGGTACCATTGAATCGTTCCACAAGCCCACTGGCTTGTGGGTGATATGATGTTACCACCCCACACTTCTCCCATAAACATTTCATCAGGTCTGACATGAAGGAACTCCCTCAGTCAGTGATTACCTCCTGTGGAAACCCAACACATGAGAAAATCCCAAGTAAGGCATCTGCCACTTTGTCCATCCTCATAGAGGATAGGGTGATTGCCTCTGGGTACTGGGTGGCATAATCCACCACAGTCAGGATGAATCTCTTCCCTGAGGAGCTGGGGGTATTTAAAGGCCCCACAATATCGATTCCCACCCCCTGGAATGGCTTCTGCACTATGGGCAATGGAATCAGGGCGACTTGGGTTTTCTTGCCTGCCTTCCCTATTTCTTGGCACCGGTGACATGACCTGCAACACTCCTTCACCTGCTGGGCGAAGTTAGACTAGTAGAAATTCTGGGCTAACCACTGCGTTGTGCATGCGATTTCCAGATAACCAGACAAGGGAATATCATGTGCAATCTTGAGCAACTGCTCACGATACCCCTAGGGAATGACAAGCTGCCTGCAGAGCATCCCTCCCTCTGACTTCACTGCCTGAGTATACATAAGTCCATTTTCCCAAAAACCCTTATGTCTGCTGTCACCTCCCTGTGTGCTATCTGAGTCTGACCAAGCCCTCAGCTTCTCTAAACTAGGGTCACCTCTCTGAGCAGCTGCAAACCCCTCACACATTCCCAAGGCATGGGACAAGTCCCCTTCAGTCGCTAAACTAGGGTCCCTAGCACTAGTATCAGGGCCCTCAGGATCACTGTCAATCCCAACCCTCTGATAGCGGTCACCCCTCCCTCTTTGGAGTAACCTTTTGTAGCTGTGTGGTCACCTGATACCGGGGAAATTTCTACCCCCTTTTATCAGTCTCCTCCTCTGGAGACATAGCTTCTCAGTGGTGTTTACACTGGCTTCTGTGGAGTTCAGGGAACTACTATTTTCCCTTGCTGCTTGGCTATGGGTAACAGCACATACTGTCCTCTGCTGGAGACTGTTACTCAGGATCACATCCACGGCTAATGTTTTGACTATGGCCACCTGTTGCACACTTCCCCGTTTCACCCCAGTCCAGGAGAACACTGGCCAGTGGTAATGTTTTCTCTTCACCAGTGAACCCTTGGACAGTAACGCATTTATTGGGTATAAGCTGACCAGGCTGTACCAGATCTCCCTTTGCTAACATCAGGGATGCCCCTGTGTCTCTTAACCCCTGTGTCTGTACACCATTCACCATGACTGGGTGCATGTGTTCCCTCATGTTTACTGGCATGCTTCCAGGGACACACAAACAACCCACTTCTTTTCTAGCACCCGGTTGTGTATTATGACTTGCTTTTTTGGGACACTGTCTGGCAATATGCCCAGTTTCTTTACATAGCCAACATGCATTTCTTGCTTCAGAGAAATCTTTTCTCTGAAACCTGGGGCTAACTGGTTTTGGTGGAGGCAGTGAGGGTTTTAGCTGTCCTGAAGGTGTGCTTTTCCCTTTCTGCACTGCCACGCCTGCCCCATTCACTCTCAGAACAAGTCTGCTCTTGGCATAGCAGTCCGAGAGTTCAGCAGTCTCTTGCACTGTTTTTTGGATCTCGGTTCTCTAGCCAGGTTTTTAGCTCAGCCGGACAAGCCCAATAAAACTGTTCTAATATAATCACATTTTCAATTTTATCAACTGAGTTTGCCTTAGTTCCTTCCCACCATTTTAAAAACTGACATTGTTTTGAGGCCAGCTCCTCATAGCTCATATCAGGGCTTCTCCTGAGCTTACGGAATCTAGCTATGTATGATTCAGCAGTTAATTCAAACTTTTTTAACAGTGCAGATTTTAGCTTCCCGTAATCATTGCTGTCCTCATTGTCCATTTGACCTAATGCATCCAGAGCTTTCCCAGTAAGTAGCGGGGATAGCTGGAGACTCCAGGACTCTCTAGGAATTTTAGCCTGAATGCAAACTTTTCCAAAAGAATTTAAAAAGGCATCCATGTCCTCCCCTTCCTTAAAATCAGCTATTAATTTGGAGTTCAATTTGTAACCCAGTCCTGCAGTCCCAGTTAAACCCAAGCTACTTACCTGCTCTGGTGCCGCTGGTCAGAGTCGTATCTTCTCCAGTTCATGTTGCCTCTGACGCTTCTGCTCCTCACGGTCTGCATCTCGGTGTTCTCATTCTCTCTTCTCCTTGGCAGCTCACTGGCGCTCACGCTCCTCACGGTCTGCCTCCCTCTGTTGTTGCTCTGCCTCTCGATCCACCTCTGTTCTCGTGCTGCCTTTCGGGCCGCCTCTTGCTCTACCTCCAGTTCCATCCTGCACAACTCAATCTGTAGCCTGAGTATTTCTGGATCCAGGATACTGGTGACCCTTCCCTACTGCTGTGGCCCTTCACTGACAGAGGACAAGTTGCTCTGCTGTCCTCCTCATCGGCTCTGGACCCTTCACTGGCTGCTAGCCCTTCCACTTGAGGTTTGGTGGTGACTCACTGCTCTGGGTATCTGCTACCATCAGGGCATCTATGAGGCTCTGCTTGTTTGTTTTCACCTTGAATGGGACTCCTCTGTCCCCGCACAACTGCCTTAAGTAATCTACAGTGTGCCTGCTGTAGTTGGAAGACATCTTTCCCGACTACTGCTACTCTGACTGCACTTTAGAAAAAAAAAATAAAATGGGTAGGAACTTGACTGCACACCAAGTGATACACAGTTGTTTCCTTTTTAAAATAAAACTCTGTCTTTTTCTTTCTTTGCAAGAGAGCGTACTGTCTCAGCTGACAGAACAATAAAGCTTGTGATACCAAAATTATGGCACCGCTGCCAACAAAATCTGTCACAGATTCATTCAGCAGGTCAGGCCCTCTACTTCCAAAGTGCTAACCTCCGAGCTCAGTCTTGTGAACAGTCCAAGGTAACCCTCTTGTCTGTTTTGTGAGTTTGGATCAACCTTTGGTCTCAAGTTCTGGAGGGATTCAAACTGTTAACCTCTTGCTAGCATACCCAATGCACAGGCTCCGATAGATCTGTCTTCAGGGGGCCAGATATCCTTGCCTACGGGCACCCAACCAGGTATACGGAGATGAACCCTTTTAAACTTTAATAAAGATCTCAGATTTAAAACGCTTCTCTTTCCAGTTTGGTATCACCATTCAAGCTTATGTTCAGTATTCTGCAATAACCATATACTTTTCTTACAACTAAAAAGAAGTCAAAGACAGACCAAGAAAAGTTCTAAAAAAGAATTTTACTAAAATAGTTAAAAATATGTAAAGCACAAAATAAAGAACTGTTATATCACAAGACATATAAATCTTTTAAAAGAACAAGGTTTTAAAGTGCAAATTGGTACTTCAGCACTTAGTCTGTAAATACTTGCTTAAAGTGCTCCCAAGATGTGTCCTTGTCAGAGTCTAGGTAAAAAGTTGTCTATAAGTAAAACAGAGTATTCCTTAAACAACTGTATTGGCCAGCCCATTTTTGTGTGAGATCAGCTAGCTCTTCCTCTGTCAGATACAATAAAAAAACAGTAGTTTTTTCAAAGTATCAATTTTGCAATCCTTCAGCATGACTCATGTTTCAAATGACACTTCATTTGATCTCATGCTGTACCCTCCCTCACACATGCTTCACAGGGACATTTACAACCTTTCACCTCTATGTAACAATCTAGGTTCCTCTTCTAACGTTATAAACCTTGTTTACGATTTCTCTCTTAACAAAATTAACTTAAACAAGTCTGTAATTAACTCAGAGAAACATGATCCTTGATTAAAGTCTTCCATGTAACACACTGTCTATAAAAACTGAGTGTGTGTGAACTCACATGCTGTCAGCATTTCCTCATGGCTTCCATCTCTCAGCTGAAATCTGCAGGGAGGGATGAGTGAGGTCACTCCTAGAGCATTTGATTTTCAGCAGAGACAGTCAGTAATACATTTTATATTAAAAAGAAATGATACAGCACTCAGAACTGGCCATCTACGTCACAGCTACCACTGCTGCAAGGCACTTTGTGAACACCCTTAAAGCTGAAGTTAGGCCAAACGGCATGGCTCTGAATTGGTTATGGCCTGAAGGCAACTCGAACCTGAGGTATTTTTTTGTGGAAGCACCTGATAGGAATATGGAAGTAGGCATCCTTGAGGACCAGGAATTCTAGCCAATCCCCTGGCCTTAGGGAGGGAAGGATTATGCTCAGAGTTACCATTTTGAATTTGGGTTTGAAAATGTGTTTATTTAACTACCGTAGGTCTAGGATGGGCCACCACTCCCATTTTCTTTGGGGTAAGGAAGTACCTGGAGTAAAGCCTTTCCCCCTGAACTGAGCAGGAACCTTCTCTATAGCTCTGAGAGTTAGAAGAGAGGAAACCTCTGCCTCTAGGGCAAGGGTTTCAGATGCTGATGCAGGTGGAAAAGACTTTGTCCTCATTTTTGGGAATTTTTTGAAACCGAGGGCCAGTTCCTGGCTTACTACCTCCAGGACCCACTTGTCTGAGGTCACAGACTTCCAGGCCTGGAAGTTGTAAGCCAGCCTGCCTCTTACTGGGATTGTGGAGTCGACCCGGGCTGACATGTCAGGGTGTCTGCTTGGCAGAAGCCTTAGACTGGGAGGAGGAGGGAGCAGCCCTGCTCATCCCCCTCCTGCTCCTCCATCTGAAGAACCCCCTCTGAGGGAAAGAAGAGGAAGCCTGGACTTGGTAAAAAGGCCTATGAAAAGGCCTGCCCCTGCCCCTAGACTGCTGCTTCTGTGGTGTGGCTTGCCTTTCCCTGGCCTGTGCATTCCTATAAGTGGTCCTGTATTCATCTATTTTCTTCATGTAAGCCTCTGTCTGCTCCCCAAAACAGAGAGTTACCACAACAGGAAAATCCATAGCCTTAGTCTGGGTATCCTGTGAAAGGCTAGTACTTCTGAGCCAAGCATGTCTCCTGAGAGACACAGATGTAGCCATGACTCTAGATGCCATATCATTGGAGTCCACAGCAGCATGAAATTGTACTTTTGGTGCCTCAATTCCATCAGCAGCCACCTCCCTCAGCTCTTTGGCTAGCTGGAGAGAGGCCTGTTTAGCCAGTTCCAGAACCATATCCCACCTGGACTCCTGGTACCTGGCTGTGTAGGCTATATAATTTGCCTGCCTGCATCCCAAAGAGAATGCCAAATACTGTTTCTTGGCCATGGCATCAACTTTCCTGGAGTCCTTATCGGGTGGGGGGTGAGAATCCAAAGGAATATTAGCCTTGTCACAGGCTGCAGCCTACACTACCCCAGCATGGCTGCTATGATTATAAAGGAAATCCACAGCAGGGCCTGATAGCATATATCTCCTGTCCATTCTTTTGTCCACAGGGGGTATTGAATTTGGAGTCTGTAAAAGTTTTAGTGTCTGTTTCCCCATAGACTTATGAAGAAGGATAGACAATCTTTTGGACTTTGGGATGTCCATCATTTCCACAAAATCAGGCTTGTTCTCATCCTCTGCAGCTTCAACCAAAGGGAGCTGGAGGGTTTCAGCCACTTTTTTGTAAAACAAAAAAGTGTAATGGGGACTCAGAGAGCCTGAGAGGAGGAGACATCCAAGGGTCTGTCTGGAGAGATGTCCAGTTAAGTGGGCACATACAGACTCCCTTTATCATCATCATCTTCATCTCCCTCCCACTCCTCATAAAAAGTATCTGGATCATTCTCAGAAGGAGAAGGATCTGACCAAACCAGCCGCCAACCGGCGGTACCTGTTCAAACGGAACTGATGCAAGCGACTGCACAATACTAATTGCCTTGGCTATTTTGTCTGTGGTTGGAGAAAGCAGTAAGGGATCCAAACTGGCAGACTTACATTTTCGTTTTGATGGAACCGGACCCTCAAAGCTGGCTCTCCTCTTGCCCGAGGAGGTATTGCCTAGGTCAGTAGGCACCTCCTCAGGTTTGGCTGCAACCTAACCGGGCTGGCCTTCTGGATCTACAGACTTCTCGGCCTCCCTTTCCTTCAGCCTACTAAGTCTTTTATCTAAAGTGTCTTTAAGTTATTGCAAATTTGGCAGTTTGAGTGGAGGTGGTCAAACCTCAGACAATAAACACAGATGAGGTGGGAGCCAGCCTTGGCAAAGGCCTCCCCACACTCAGTACAGTGTTGAAACCCAGTGGGACTGGTTTTCTTTTTGGGTTTCTCAGACATGGCCAACCTAACCTATTACCCTATAGCAGCTTTCAAGCCAGGTAATAAATTGAACGATCGGTTACAAACCGTGTCACAAGCTTTTTAAAAGAACCAGAAAAAGTCTGGTTCTTTTGAAATCGATCGATACCGGACTACCACTCTAATCCTAGAGAAAAATAATTTTTTTCTTTTTTTTTTTTAACATAAAGTCAGTTTCTAACCGGACCAACCGGAAAGAAACAGGAAAAAACAATTTCCACGGTTTCAGTAAGGTCTTTGATTCGGTGCCACACAGCCACCTGCTGAAAAAGTTGGGAGGACCTGGGTGCAGCTAAGTGCATAGTCAGTTGGGTAGGTAATTGGCTTAGGGACAGAAAACAGAAAGTAGTGGTCAACAGGGTGAGGTCTGATAAAGGCATGGTCACTAGTGGTGTGCCCGAAGGTTCAGTGGTGGGGCCAGTCCTGTTTAATGCCTCTATCAGCGACACTGGCATAGGTATTCAGGGCAAAACTGCCCTATTCACAGATGATGCCAAGCTACGAGGAAGGGTCGACAGGGAGGAGGTAGTTAAGGACCTACAAAAAACCTACAGAGGCTGGAACGATGGTCCAACAACATCTGGCAGCTAAAATTTATTGCAAAGAAATGCAAGGTGATGCATTTGGATAAACAGAACCTAAGGAGAGAGAGTACCACCTCAATAGAATCCAGTTCAGTGCCATGCAGGAAAAACAGGGCCTAGGTGTCATCAGGACATAGGTGTCATCATAAGCAGCACCCTTAGACAAGCCAATGCAACAAAGCTTATAGCAAGGCCAATAAAATGCTAGGGTCCATAGGGAGGGGAGTAAGGAGGTAATACTGCCACTCTACAGGACCCTGGTAAGACCCATCTGGAGTACTGTGTCCAGTTTTGAATCCACATCTGAAAAAAGGATATAAACAGGTGGGAGGCTGTTCAGAGAACAGCGACCAAAATGATCCAGGGCCTTGAAGGGCACTCGTACGAGGAGCGTCTGGAAGATTAAATATGTTCTCACTGGAGACAAGGAGGGGAGATGGAAGATAGGATTGAAACATACAAGTTCCTGAGAGGAATATATATGGTGCCATCCTCAGACCTGTTCAACAGAGTCTCCAATTCTAACAATAGAGGGCATGAGTGGAAGTTGGGGGGGCTTCAAGAGGAAGCTTAGGGAACACTGTTTTGCAGAGTGGTGGAGCCATGGAATAAATGTCCAGCATAGGTAGTGGAAGCAAACTCCATGACATCATTCAAGCTGGGGTGGGACAAAGCTAAAGCATGATCAAAAGCAACAGGAGCAGTAGGAGGCATTAGGCAGAAGTGGGGTTTGGTCCTGGGATCTGAGAAGGTCCAAGGAATACATGGGCAGACTAGAAGGACCCTTGGTCTCCTTCTGCCATCTTTTTTCCTGTGCTTTTATAGTTTTCTGACTGTGCAGTGTCCATATTGCTGTTGGTTTTACCTGTCAGGTAAGGTACCAGCCCGATTGCCCATTGCTGTGTTGGCCACTGGCAGGATGCAGCAACCCTTTCAAAAGTTGTTAGGTATAATTCAGTATCATCCGAGGGATGCAATTCTGTAAGTTTAATGTCTTTTAAAGCAGCAGTACTAGATAAAAAAAATCAGATCTTTTGCAACAGTTTGTTTCCTGTGCTCTCTTGAGTACTTACCTGACAATCTTTCTAGTTTTCACTGTACTATCGCTCTGTAATTTGTTCCATTTTTCTTTGTTTTTGTTTACATTTCTCCCACTGGTCATGTCGAATTGGAACTCTCTTCTGCCAACTGCACATGCACATGACTCACAGTACTGCACAGGGACAGTGGGAATATGCAGCACCAGGTCTCATGTAAGTAAAAACACATGAAGCAACATGAGGGGAGAGTTTGGCTGCAAATTAAGCAGCAGCCATATTTGATCCACATCAATGAAAATACATTGTAAATACCTAAAAAAATAAAAGATCACTAGAAAAAAATATTTACAGATATGGAAACTCAAACTATGGCTGCATGCTTCCAGCCAAAAAAACAGAATTTTGATAAGCACTTCCTGATTATCTAGTACTGCTGCTTGTGTTGTGTTTTGTTGCTCTACTACAGCATGCCACATCCTGCAGCTTTGACAGTTTGCAAGACATCCAGCCATCGCTGCTCCTGTCACTGTATCTCTTCCCTGTTGCTCCTATCACTGCTTCTCTTCTCTTACATGCTGCTCCTGTAGGTGCATCTCTTCTTTTCTCTGCCTATCTTTATTGTATAGCCCATTTGAAGAAGGTAGAATGGCTTGTGGGTCAATTTGGAGGCAGGCAATGGCACCACAATCCGCACAGGGGTTGTATACATACCCCCCTCACAGGGGGAGGAAATGGACAAGGAAATGATAGAAAGTATACTTAGAATGGCAGATAAAGGGGAGATATTGCTGATGGGTGATCTGAATATGCCAGATGTTAACTGGAGTGCAGTTGCATTAGCCACTTCTAAGAGTGGGGTTATTCTAGATGCCCTACAGGGGGCATGCCTTAGACAACTAGCATCGGAGCCCACTCAAGAGGGAGCAATCTTAGACCTGGTTCTCTCAAATGGAGATGAAGAGAGGATCACAGATGTAGAAGTGGGTAGCCATCTGGGAACTAGCGACCATCGAACAGTATGGTTTACAATAAACACAGCAATAGAGTCAAGCCATACAAAGACAAAGGTACTGGATTTTAGGAGGGCTGACTTTGCCAAAATGGGTGAGTGCCTAAGGAATGCACTAGCAAATGGGCAGGAAGGAGGGGTGGAAGAACAATGGGGAATAATAAAAACTGCCATCACAGAGGTAACAAGCCTTTGTGTAAAGCAAATAAAACGAAACGAGGTAAGAAACCACTATGGTTCTCAAAGGAAGTGGCAGTGAAGGTTCAAGAGAAAAAGAAAGCATTCAGGAAGTACAAGGAATCACAGAAGGAACAGGACAGAGAACTGTATCAGTTAAAGCAAAAGGAAGCTGGAAAGGCAGTCAGAACAGCAAAGGCCCAAACCGAGGAAAAGATAGCCAACTCAGTTAAGAAGGGGGATAAAACCTTTTATAGGTACATCAGGGAGCAAAGGAAGACCAAGGGAGGGATAGTGAGGCTTAATAAAGGGGAGGAGGGTGGGCAGAGGTGACTTTGAAAAGGCAGAGATACTAAACAAATATTTTGCTCAGTATTTACAAAGGAAGAGGTGCCTAAAACAAACAGTAGAAACACTCTGGATACAGAAGTTGATACCAGCCCATTTACAGAAGAAAGAGTTCTGAAAGAGCTCTTAAAACTGAAGGTGGACAAAAGCAATGGGCCTGATGGGATTCATCCCAGAATTCTAAAAGAACTAAGGATAGAACTAGTGACACCACTGACTACCCTCTTTAACAAATCATGGGAGGATGGGTGGTACCTGAGGGACTGGAGGAGGGCAGATGTGATTCCCCTTCACAAAAGTGGGAGCAAGGCAGAAGCAGGAAACTACAGACCTGTTAGTTTAACCTCAGTGGTAGGAAAATGATGGAATCACTTCTGAAGGAAAAGAATTGTTGCGTATCTAGAGGCCAGAGGGCTACAGGACCCAAGGCAGCATGGATTCTGACAGGGGAAGGTCATGCCAGACAAATCTGATAGATTTCTTTGACTGGGTGACCAAAGTAGTTGATCAGGGAGGGGCTGTGGACATGGTCTACCTAGACTTTAGCAAGGCATTTGACACAGTCCCACACAAAGATTAATATACAAGTTAGCCAGCCTGGGAGTGGGTCCCAAGATGACAGCCTGGGTAAAAAATTGGCTGGAGAATAGGACACAGAGAGTAATAGTAAATGGAGTCCACTCTGAAAAAAGGGGGGTTAGCAGTGGGGTACCACAGGGTTCAGTATTAGGACCGGTCCTCTTCAATGTCTTTATAAGTGACATTGCAGAGGGACTGGAAGGAAAAGTATGTCTCTTTGCAGATGACACAAAGATCTGCAACAGAGTTGATGCACAAGGTGGGGTGGAAAGGATGAGAAGGGATTTGGCAAGGTTAGAGGAATGGTCAAATGTATGGCAGCTTAGATTCAATGCTAAGAAGTGCAAGGTAATGCACCTGGAAACAAAACCCAGGAGAAGAGTACACAATGGGGGTGAGATACTAACAACAACAAAAATGGAAAGGGACCTGGGGGTAGTCATATCAGATGACCTAAAGGTGGGCAAGCAATGTGAGAGGGCAGCAAGGAGGGCTGGGGGATACTGGGATGCATAGGGAGAGGCATCACCAGTAGAAAACAAGAAGTTATTATCCCTCTGTACAGACAGCTGGTGAGACCACATCTGGAGTTCTGCGTGCAGTTCTGGAGACCCAATCTCCACAAAGACATAGACAGGATGGAAGCTGTCCAGAGGAGGGCAACTAAAATGGTGCAGGGTCTGCACCGGAAGACATATGAAGAGAGACTTAAGGAGCTTAATATGTATAGCCTCGAGGAAAGGAGGAGAGGGGGACATTATAGAAACTTTCAAGTACCTCAAGGGAATCAACAAAGTCCAAGAGGGTAGCATCTTTCAAAAAAAGTGGTGTGCAAGAACAAGGGGGCACAATTTGAAGATAGAAGGGGGGCAGCTCAGAGGTAATTTAAGAAAGTATTTTTTCACAGAGAGGTTTGTAGATGTATGGAACAGCCTTCCAGAGGAAGTTGTGGAGTCAAAAACAGTGGTGGAATTCAAGCATGCATGGGACAGTCATAAGGCAATTCTAGGGGGTGGGGGTAGGAAGAAGTAGGCTGCTGGTTAACTAGGATCTGCAGCTTATCCATCAGGTAGGGAAATGGGCAGACTGGGTGGGCCAAGCGGTCCTTATCTGCCGTCAAATTCTATGTTTCTATGTTCTATGTTTCTATCCCTGCCTGTTCTTCTTCTTCCTTGCTGGCTGTACAGTCTCAGTTTGGTCTTTTGTCTCTGCTAATCTGGCTGCTGTTCTTCTGGTAATCACTCCTAGGCTTGCTGTTGCAGGATTCATACTTTTCTTCTAAGCTTCCCTGGTACCAGGTCTAGTACCAATGCACAAAACTCCTGGCTTAGAGTTTGCATGGTGTAAATCCCACTTAGTCTAACACCATCTGTCACTGAGGCAAAGGTCAGGAAGCATAGGAAAACCAGGAGCAGTTATAAAATTCACAAGAAGTGTTTTATTATTTTCATTAATAAAATGAAAAATCAATGTGCAGGATAGCTTTTATACTGGCAGTTCAAACAAAATCCTTCCTCTGAGGTTATATCTGAATTCTAAATTTCAATCTTGGTTTCTCTCTCCAACAAAACATTGCTCATTATATACTGTATAATGTCTTTTCTTGGCAATTACCTCCTGCATCCTAAGCTCGTTAAGATACTTCCCATTTCTCACAAAATGTGTCAGAACTTTGTCAGTTTCTTTCCTTGCAGGTACAACAAAATAGAACATATTGCCCCAGAACTCATCTCTTACTGACAACTCTGCAAATCAGCTTGTGGAGGTCAAACTGCATCTCATTGTTAACCTCGAATTACAAATAGCTTTTTGCAATCATTTCAACAATATATTTTTTTATTCTTTGGTAACTGGATAAGGCACACTAAGCATAACTGCCTGCTTTCAGGGCAACCCTGGAGCACTGGGGTGGTTAAGTGACCTGTTCAGGGTCACACAGTATGCAAGTGGAGGATGTGGGAATCAAACCCAGGTCTGTTGGATGTACCAAGTTCATTCACAGCTTCTTACTCTAACCTCTAGGCTATACTGCCATCCCAATATATAACTATATACATTTTCAAACCAAGTGATCCCAGTTTCACACAAAGATTCACATATATTTCTATAACCACAGATAAGCAACAGGGAAGAAAAGATAAAAACAGCAAGTGAAGGCAGGGAGACAGCATGATGAGGAGAATCATGAGACTGTCAGAGTGATCAGTTCCTGGGTCTCACAAGAAAATTTGATTGTGCAACCAGACATATAAGAGACAGAAGATGAAAGCTTTAAACTCTTTCTGCATTACATATGGGACAGGGTCTTATTCAACCCTGTCACATACTGGTCCCATTACTGAGTCTTGAGGTACCCTGCTGGTAACTCTCCCCTCATCAGAATGCATGCTGTTTACCACCAACCACTGTCGCCTATCCATCAACCAGTTCTGTACTGTTTACCATCTTGTGTCCCACTCCCAAACTGCTCAGTTCCTTATAAACCTCCTATTTAGTACAGTGTTGAAGGTCTTACATAGAAACATGCCTTACAGAAGTCTCAGTAGGAGATGGGGGGCGGCTCAGAGGTAATTTAAGGAAGTATTTTGTCACAGAGATGGTTGTGGATGCATGAAACGCCTTCTGGAGGAGGTTGTGGAGTCAAAAACAGTGGTGGAATTCAAGCATGCATGGGACAGTCATAAGGCAATTCTAGGGGGTGGGGGTAGGAAGAAGTAGGCTGCTGGTTAACTAGGATCTGCAGCTTATCCACTAGGTAAGGAAATGGGCAGACTGGGTGGGCCAAGCGGTCCTTATCTGCCATCAAATTCTATGTTTCTATGAGTGTGAAGCTCTGAAATCCTTCGGGCTGATGTAATGGCAACTAAAAATAATGTCTTCCAGGAAGAGAAGTGCAAATCACAGCTCATGGCTGGCTCAAATGGAGGAAGAGTGAGCTTCTCCAACACAAAGTTAAAATCCCAAGGTGGAGTTGGGCTGCGGATGGGGGGTTTCAGATTGAGGATCCCTTTCAGAAAGGTTTTTGAGACTTCCAACTGAGCCACGGGTTTACCATCCACCAGCTCGTGGTAGGCCAAAATTTAGGAAGAGAGATTCTACCACTTCCTGATTTAGTTTCCACTCATGAATTAAGGTCCGAGACCTGCTGAGACTGTCCACCAGGACATTTAGAACACCTGGACCGTGCACGGCCACAAGAGCCAGATTGTGCTGGACTGCCCAGTTCCACACCGGCACTGCCTCCCTGCACAAGGGGTATGATCGGGTTCCTCCTTGTTTGCTAAGGTACCATACTACTCACATATTTGGACCAGCAGTGATCCCTTAGGAAGAAGGATCTGGAATGCTTGCAAGGCATACAAGACCACTCTCATTTCCAGAACGTTGATGTGCAAAGGTGCTTCCAAGCTGGACCACAGTCCTTGAGCTTGGTGCTCCCCCAGATGCTCCCCATCCTAAGTTCAAAGTGTCTGTAGTTAGGGATGCCAGAGGAGCAGGGCTCCAGAAAGGGAGACCTAAAGAAAGTTTGCAGGGGTCCCTCCACCAAAGCAATTCTTTCTGAACCGCTGCAGAGACCAGTACCGGATGGTCCACGTTGTTGAGGAGTTGGTCCCATTGCACGCACAAGGACCACTAAGTAACTCTCATGTGAAGCCTCGCCAGGGGAACAGTAGTGATGAAGGCTGCCATCAGGCCAAGAAGGTGGAGGATCTCCTGGGCTGGGATGGTCCTGGATGAAGCTACTCGCGAAGCCTGATGGATCAGGGTCTCCACCCTGTCTGAAGGGAGGAAGGAAGACTCTGCATTGGACTGTATACAAGACTGCTCCAATGAACTGCAGTCTCTGGGATGGGATCATGGATGATTTGGGAATACTGATAGTAATCCCTAGTCTGCCAAAGAGGTCCAAGGTGAAAGAGACAGCCTCCAGTAAAGAGTCCCTGGACATGGCTGAGATCAGCCAGTCGTCCAAGTAAGGGAAAAACGCAATACCCTGGTGGTGCAAGGAAGCCGGCATCACCGACAGGCACTTGGTAAAGACCTGGGGTGCTGAGGACAGACCAAAAGGGAGCGCCTGAAATTGGAAATGTGCCCCTTGAAATTGGAACCGCAGGAAACGGCGGTGGCTGGAGAAGATCGGGATGTGCAGGTAAGCATCCTGCATGTCCAGAGCGCACAACCAATGATCCTCCAGAAGAAGTGGGAGGAGACTCTGGAGCATCAACATCCAAAACTTTTTGTACTCAACAAACTGATTGAGGTTTCTTAAGTCGAGAATAGGCCTGAAGTCTCCTGTCTTTTTTGGAACCAGGAAAAAATGGGAGTAAAACCCCCTGCCCCTTTGCTGGAGGGGAACGTGCTCTATTGCTTTCTTGAGCAAGAGGCTTTGAACTTCTTCTCGGATGAGAACAGACTGATCCCTCGAATAAGACCTTTTTGGCAGAGATTCTGGAGGAAGTTCCAGAAACTTTAATGTGTGTCCAATGGACACTAGTTGCAGGACCCATGCGTTGGAAGTTATTGCCTTCCATTCCTGCGCATGGCGGGTGATCCCCCCACCTGCTACTCGCTGTGAGACTGAGGAGGTAGTGGGGGTAGTGAGTGAGGAAGTAGCAGGACGTTCAGGGGGAGGGCCCGCAGCGTGTTTATTGTTTATTGAAAGTCTAGGATTACAAATACCTTTGAGCCAAGGCTCTTTTACAAAGGTTCCACGTCAAGCAAGTCTCTGGTTCTTGGAGGCCGGAGGAGTGGCGGAACCCATGGACTTGTGTTTGCCATGGTGCTGAGCTGGGGCCTGCTTCCTCTGCCTCCAGGTCCTTTTCCTTTTTTTTTTAACTCTCATTCTTTATTTTATGGTAAGGAACATGCACCAACAATACAAAAGCATGACATTTACACAAAAATACAGAAAACATAAATGATAAATGTAAGTTATAAATAGGGAAAGACATAAAGTGCACTTGCATCTTGCATTTCATTATATTTTACATGTTGCCAAGCTAATACATCAACAGAAAAAGAAAGAAAGATGGATGGAGCCCCTGATACCCCTGAAGAGAAGGGGAGTAAAATTAATTTACTTGTGGATCATGGGATAAATTCTGTTCGTATTAGTGTAATATATATTACCCATTTTCTCCAGATATTCTCAAATACAACCTGAGATTTATTTAATGTGGCTGTAATTTTCTCCATCTTATAAGTGTCAATCATTATCTGATGCCACTGATCCATAGTTGGAGGCAAGGGGGACATCCGTTTTTTGGTGATGGCTTTCTTGGCAGCTAAGAGAGCTAGATTAACAAAGTTGCTGGTTGGAACATCTCAATGAACCTGGGGGTAGTCGCCAAACAGGAAAAGGTGAGGGTCTGAATCAATATTTGGGGAGATTATATGCTGAAGGGCTTCATGAACACAGGCCAAAAAGGGCTGCAGAATCCCACATGAACAAAAGATGTGGCCTAAAGTGGCAGGGGAGAATCCGCATTGCCTCCAACAACTTGCATCCCCTTGCTTACTGTACTTCTGAGTCACCACTGGAGCTCTAAAGTACCTCATCACAACTTTCCAGGCAAATTCTTTCCAGCATCCAGAGCTGATACCCATATATACATTGTTTTAAGATATTTTTCCCATGTTGGAAAGGGGATTCCAGTCCCTATGTCTCTCTCCCAAGCTAATCTAGTTTTATCTAAGGGGTAAGACACCAGAGATTCCAGTCCCCTATATAGAATTGAAATAATGTGGTCTGGAATGGGCCTTCCATCTATTACTTTTATTAAAATCATCGGGAGCTCCGGGAGGGGGTCGTCACTCCACCTCACCTTTTCAAGAGAGTAAAGATAATCCCTGGTTTGAAAGTATCTAAATCTGTTTGAGTATTGAATGCCATACCTTTGAACTAGATCTGGGAATGGAAGCACTGTCCCCTGTGGCATAAAATGGTATATCAGGTGAAGACCCTTCTTTTGCCACTTAAGATATCCCTTGTCCAACTTAGCCGGAATAAAGAAGCTACATGGGGCAGGGAGAGCAAAGCAGGCCTCCAGTTTATAAACTCAGAGAGTGACAACATCTTGAACCATGACCTCAGAGTGGAGCCTGTGAGTGGGTTTTCAACTTCCTCAATTTTTGCGTATGGGGAAAAGAAAGCAAAGTCTGAACAACATCCCTAACTTCTCTCTCTTGGCTCTCGACGATTTCCATCTGGCTTTATAATTCTTATCTAACCAGTACAGCGGAATTCTAATTTGAGAAGCTAAATAATATAACCTAAAATTAGGAAGGGACATACCCCCCTGCTGCCTGGGAAGCTGTAAAACTGAGAGCTTAATCCTAAGTTTGTTTCCCCAAAATATAAGTAGATACCTTCCTTTGTATCGATCCAAAAAAAGAATCTGTTAGCTGTATTGGGAGAGTTTGAGTTAAATAAAGGAAATGGGGAAGAACCACCATTCTAATGGCTTCCACTTTCTGATGTAGAACCAAGGGGAGAATGCTCCACCTCTCCAGTTCAGCCTTGGTTTTAAGCAGGAAAGGTGAGTAATTCAAGGGAAACAGATCTTCATAGGTCATACCAATCCTTACTCCTAAATATTTTATACTTTGTAAATCTCACTTGAAAGGGTACCTGTTCTTAAGATCTGCTAGGGGGATAAAGTTTAGGACGAAGACTTCTGTTTTTGACAAGTTGACCCTATACCCTGCCAATTCTCCAAATTTGGTCAATTTATCCGGGGGGGGGGAGTGAGGCCTCGGGTTCAGTCATATATATCAGTAGATCATCTGCGTATAGCACAAGTTTATGAATGCCAGAGGGCAGTCCCACCCCCGGACACCCCTACCTCAAGGCTTGGGCCAAAGGTTCCAAATACGTAGCAAACAGCAGGGAGACAAAGGGCAGCCCTGCCTTGTACTGCAGGACAGTGTGATAGGGTGAGAAAAAGAACCATTAATATGAATGAAAGCCTGGGGTCCATATGCATTGACTTTATTAAGTTGATTACTGAGTCTGGGACACCAAATCTTTCCAGAACCTCCCACAGAAAAGGCCATTTGACGCGGTCAAACGCCTTCTCTGTGTCCAGAGAGAGCAAAAGAAATGGAAACCCCTCCTTTCTAGCATGCTGTACCAGTAGCAATGTTCTTTTGATGTTATCCTGTGTTTGGCGTCCTGGGGCAAAACCAGTCTGGTCTAAATCTATTACCTCTGGCAAAAAAATGTCAAACCTCTTGGCTATAATAGAGGCAAAAATTTTGTAATCTTTGTTAAGAACAGAAATAGGCCTGTACGAGGAGCAAGATAATAATGTCTTTATCAGGTTTTGGTATACTAGAAATGTAAGCATATCTCCAGGTGTCAGGGATTAATTCACCTAGTTGAACACCTCTACAGGCCTTCAGCAACACCGGAGATAGTTCCTTTTTGAAAACCTTATAGAAATCACCTGTGTAACCATCCGGTCCTGGGCTCTTAAAAGTTTCAAGAGCTGAAATAGCTCGACATAGTTCTATCGGGGAAATTGGTCTATCCAATATCTGCTTTTCTTCATCAGATAATCTAGGGAGTCTTAGACCCTCTAAGAAGGCCTCCGTCTCCCCAACCCCCTCCGTTCTATATAAGGCACTGTAGAAGGTCTGAAAAGCCTGTTCTATCTCCTTGGGAAGCGTAACCATTTTTTTGAAAGCTGGATCTCTAATCTGCATAATATTGGAGCGGGTCTTATGTTGCCAGAGTCTGTGGGCTAGCAGTGGGTCGGATCTGGGCCCACCCTCATAGTATTTCTGCTGAATAAGCTGTAGGGCCTGCTCAGTACGAATGTCCAGTAGTCCTTGGATTTGATCTCTGGTGGCCTGTAACAGAGGGAACACCCCCTCATCCCCAGCTGCATGCTGTGCCTGCAAAACCCTGAGTTGCCCATGAGCGCTCTTGTTGTTTCTTTTTATAAAAGGCCACATATTTTATTATCTCGCCCCTAAGAACTGCCTTCAGTGTGTCCCAGAGTATTCCCCTCCCTGTCCCCTGCCTCTCATTGTCTGCTAGTATTTGATTAATTTTATGTTGAACCATTTCCTTAAAATCTTTTAAGTTCAATAAAAAATTATTGAACTTCCATAGAGTGTTAGTTTTCTCCTTTTCGCACGACATAGTGAGGGTCAGGAGAGAATGATCAGATAGTACTGTAGGTGTCTGGGTACAGTTTTGCACCCTATATAGGTGTTCTTTCGCTACGTGTATGTAATCGATCCTGGTATAGATTCTATGGGGGGCTGAGAAGTGTGTGTACTCCCTTTTATTCGGATAGAGATGTCTCCAGACATCCACACATTGTGCATCAGAAAGACAGGTCTGCATCATCCGCAATGCTGGAGATTTCTTTGGGGGGGGGTTCACACTGGAAGTGTGCAGGTGTGAGGTGATTAAATTATGATCACCTCCGATTATTAAGACCCCTTTGTGCATTTCCATAATCCTCTGAAATAACAACTTCCTTACCTCGGGCCCCTCCCGGGGATATAAATCGAGGCCAGCGTGATAGCCTGTCCCTCCAGGTGACCCACCACTAATGCCAGCCTGCCCTCTGGGTCTGTGTAGGAAGCAGACAATTGAAAGGGTACATTTTTAGGAAAGAGAATCGCTGTTCCTCTTCTCTTCCCTTTCCTGAAAACCGAAACCACTATTGTAGAGAACCCAAATCTAGAAAGTTTTTGGTGCTCTTGTTTACTCAAATGGGTTTCCTGCAGGAGAAGGAATGAAGGTTTCAGTTTTTTCAGGGAATTGATCACTCTGCAGTGTTTTAATGGGTTGTTCAATCCATTAACGTTGTGAGAGCAAATTCTAATTATAGGTTGTTTAGCTATCTAGGGTATTTTTAATATTCAGGACTGAACTGTATCCAGAAATACGGGGAACTGTAAGGGAAACTCCTCTCCAGAATTTGGGTGTCAAAATCTCAAAAAGTTCTCTCTCCATCCACATCAAGAAAATCTGAGCTGCCCCATACCTTTGACCCATCCAATCCAACTTAACGTTCTCTATTTGGCAACTTAAAACTAAATTGTGCACATTTCCCAACATAGCAACACACTTAAACATAACGGGCCGGATATTCAAACTGCGCCGAAAAAGTGCGCAACAGCAGGAGCAAGCACAAGTCAATTGAGCATAGGCGCAACAGACGCGATATTCAAACATGGAGCAAAACAAACCACGCAAGCAGCCAATGTCTGAATATCGCACAAACTGCTCCATAGCGCAACCAGGAAGGGGAAGCTGAGCAGAAATGTTGCGCCATAGCTCAACAAGGCTAGCCCAGCTGAGCAGTCCAGAGGTGCCATAGCGCAAGCAGAGCCCCCCAGCAGAGCAATGGAACTGCACAACCAGGGAGGCAGGCTGGGGCCCACCACCAACCATGCCACACATGGGCACAGGAACACACTGCAGAACCAACAAGACACCCGCACCCCAAGCACAGCATCACTGGGGAGGATGGATGATCCACTGGCCCATGGGGACAAGCCAACAAAGCACAGCAGGGCCATGGCGCCCAGCACAACCACTGTCAGGCTGAGACTGCCACACACAGGGGGTCGACAACCACAGTGCACATCAGCCCCCCTTCTGCACAGCACACCCTGCACCGTGACCCCAAGACACCACCCATGTGCAGTGACTGTCACTGCAGTAAACACCATGCATCCCCCCTGGCACACTGCAACCTCGTGTAGCACAGAACCATACAATCCAGACCCACCCTGGGCACCCAGCAGTGGGCGGCAGCAGATGGCAAGACCGACTGAAAGTCACTCTCACACCGGAGACACCTCCCATGCACACACACACACACCACACACACACATACCTCCAGGACCATACCACCCAGATGGCATGTGCACACCACTGCAACTGAGCAACCATAGCCAGCTGCAAATCAGAGACCACCACAGTATTCATAACAAAATATATATATATTGGAAAACAGAAATTACAACACCAAGATCAAAACACATACATACAGATATGTACAAGACAAGGGGGTAGGGGTACAAGGTAGGGTGGGTAAGGGTAGGTGAACAACTGGGAGAGGGAAGGCAGGGTGGGAGGGATGGGTGAAGTGAAGGGAAGCACATTTAGGGCCTGGCAGGCTGGTATGCTGCTGCCTGTTGCTGTCCTGTCTCCTCTGCCGTCGCCTGACCCCATGGCGCTGAATATCCCTGAGTATGTCTGCGTCGCGATCGACACCGTTGTCAGCCGCTGGAGGGCACGGTCCATCCTGCGTAGGATGCTGAGGCCTAGGAAAAGGGAACACAGTCAATGGCCGTGACCCTGAACACCACCCATCCTGCAAGGCATATAGCCTAGTACCCCGCACCTGTGATGGTATGCACCCACCCACAGTGACCATGCACATGACACGCCCAACCAGGCAGCACCAGCTATGTGCACCACTGCACACACACACTGCCCATGTCCATCATAGCACAAACAAGGCTGTCAAGGACGCGGGCAATGTGGTGGGATGCCAGTTCCACAGCCATGTGCCCAGTGCATGCATGGACCAGCAGTGACACACACACGAACGTGCAGTGACACTGGACAGTGATGACTGTCACCTGTGTCGTGCATGGTTGTGTTGTCCATGGCTGGTGGTCATGCCCACCCCCTCCAGCATGCAATAGCATCCATGATGTAATGACACTCACACTCATCAAGCAGCTGTGGCTGCTGCTGCTGCCACTGTGGCCCACCCTTCACGCCTTCTCCGGCCGCCTCCTGGACCCTGCCACGGCCCTTCTCAGGCTGGGCCTGCACCCTCACCACCAGGCCTGTGGGTGACAAATGTAGAGAAAAACATCAGTGTGACCCCAAAGCAGACTGCCCCCTTCCCCAGTGAGTCTGCCTGCCCACACAGCCAGACCCATGCATCTCACACCTGCACACACTGACACAGCCAACCATGGCAGAGCCATCCCCCATGCACCGCCACCAAAACACAGGCACACCCCTACGGAGAATACATGTGCATAGATGGTACACCCACCTGGCCTAGGCACACACCCCTCCTGGCACGTGACCTGAGTTGCAGCAGGTCCGCTCCCTCCCGCGGAGGTCACTAAATCTGTGCCTGCACTGCTCCAGACCGGCACCACCCTGTGACCCTCACCAGGTCAGTGGCCACCTGCAGCCACACATGGGTGCGGGCCATGGTGAGGGCTGCTCACCAGTGCCCCAAAGTGGGGCTCAACCAGGAGCCCACCAGGTTGGCCACCTCCACCTGACTCCACTGGGAGCTCTCCTGCGTGTCATAATTCCAGCTCGTATAACAGGCAATATGGCGCCCCAGCCCTGACAACCCCATCGGGAATGTTGCGCAATAGACCACAATAGGTTCCAATCGCTGTTGCGTATGGAGCCGATTCACATAGTGCTGTCACCAAACAGCGCAATAGAGCCATACACATGGCAGCCGAACCGCGCGGGGGGCAAAGGTCGGACACCAGGTCAGGGGTCTATGACGCAAGGCCACGCACAGCGCCATCTGACGTCTACGCATCCTGCGCGACCGATCACCTGCATGCCAGTGCCACAGTGGACTATTGCGCAGTAGTGCCACAGCATCATATGGTGCCCAGTGCTGTAGCGCCACTCGCACAATGGTGGCCATGGCCTGAATTGCCGATCGTGCACAGCACGTCATCAGCGCGGCAGACACCTGCGTAAGCTACCTGGGCATGCACAATGCAGTGTACCACACAGTCACATATCTGCGCCATTGGCTCAGCCGGCTCAACCGTATTGCGCAAAGCGCAACGGCGCAATATTCAGCCAACACATGCAAATCATCTGATCAGCCATTCAAAGGTGCAGTGGCGCGATTTGCATCTCATTACAGTTGCTCCACTCCTAATTTGCATGCATTGCGCTATAAATGTGCGACATTGGGCTGCACTGGCCAGATTCGGTTACTGCAGGTGAGAGGTGGGTTGCATGCTGTGTGATGTTCTGGACAATGGTCATGGGATAATGCTGTAGACTGCACAGTGACAGGTGTCCACTTCCACCCATACAGAATGCCATGACCGAGCAGAGCTAAGGTGAGGGTGAGGATGGTGGGTGGAGGAGGAGCAACTTCACTCAGGCGGAGACAGAGGCCCTCTTCCAGGCCTACCTGGAGGAGGAGCCACTACTGAGTGGACGGGCGGGCACCCTCAGGCCCGTGTGGCTGCATGGGAGGGGGTAGCTCGGGCAGTGAACCTGCACGGAAGCCACCAGTGCTCTGTGCAGGAATGCAAAAAGAAGATGGGGACAGACCACAGGAGGGTGAAGGAGAAGGTGGCAGCCTTCAGGGCGGCACGTGCTGGCACTGGCGGGGTCCAGCCAGCGGTGGTGGAGCTGACCCTGGCTGAGGACCGACTGGCTGCATCAATGCAGCGGAGTGCTACTGAGGGCGTACCAGGAGGTGGATTCCAGATAGGTGGAAGCCTATCACTGCACGGTATGACATGGTGGTGATGTTGGGGGTGAAGGTTGTTCACATGCACTCACATGTCCTCTCTTTCTGTTACAGATCCTGTTCATCTTCAGGGGACGGTGGGGGTGGGTCCAGGCAGTAAGGAAGACCTGCTGGACATGGAGGAGGTCCATCCACCTCTGTCACCAGCCAGCATGCACTGCACCAGCATGCGCCGGGCTGCCAACACTGGTGTCAGTGGTCGGTGTGGGGTACACAGCCTGTGTCTCAGCAGTCTGGCATGCAAGCATGCCAGCACGCTGTGACTGTGGCTGTAGCACGTACCTGCACCACTGATGATGCAAGGACTGCAATGGGCAGTGACATGTGTGTGTCCCATGACGGACACACAGCAGGCCAGCACGTGCCCCTGGGCCTAGCTGGTTCTGTGTGTGCCAGCATGTTGGCACAGTCCCGGGCTGTGCCTGTCAGCACAGGTGGGGCAGCACCGGTGGCTGTGCAGGTGTCTGGCACTGTTGCGGCCACAGCAGTGGAACGAGTGGTCCCTGGGGCACAGCGGTTGGAGGGGCAGCAGCAGCAGCCACCCACCAGGTCTGGGGGTACAGTGTCCAGCGGTGGCACATGCCCACCACCCTTTGATATGCCCATTCTTGGTCCTGGTGAACAGCGCCCACCCTCAAGGGGTGTTGAGCATCAGGACCTTCCATACCCTAGGGGACAGGATGCCATTGTGGCAGAGTACCCATTTGAAGAGCACACCCGCCTGCTGCGGGAATCAGTACAGCAGCAAAGGCAGGTTGCAACGTCCGTGGAGGCACTGTGTGTGGCTGTGGAGCGGCACCAGGGAGTGTGCTCTGGACCGTGCAGAGATGGTCCATATGCAGATAGATGTGACCACCGCCATTGACAGGCAGACCCAGGCATTGGTTGCTGTCATGGCTGCATTGGGCACACAAGCAGGTGCTCCTGTACCGCGCACCCCACTCCCCGTTCCTGGCATCGTGCGACACCAAGCCTGTCGACGCCGGGTTCTGCTGTGGGCATCCCGAGCACCCCTGGTGCAGGTATGTTCGGCATGCTGCAGACCCCTGTGCGGACAAGGTCACGTTCGCACAGTGGGACCCCTGGTGGTCCATCAGTGCCACCCCATGTGGCCCCTGCTCAGCCTGCCAGTGCTGTTGGGTCATGGCGGGGCTGCCCACGCATCCGCGGTGGCCATGGAACAGTGCAACATGACTGACCTGTCTCCCAGTGCGGGCCCTGTCTGGTGCTGCCCTGTGTGCAATGTGTGTCATGGTGGGTGCTCTGCCCAGCACGCCAACACACGGACCACCTGCACACCCTCCCGACTGCTGTCCACAGGTGCGTGTGCATGATGATGCCTGTATTGTACTGTACACCAAGGTGCAAAGGTGCCCAGCATCTGACACACGTACTTGGACAGTACAGGTGGTGGGGGTGGTCGGTGGATCTGTGTGTTTGCCATGTCTGTTCTGCTTTGCTGTGCACCTGCCCATGTACGCTTTGTGCCTGGTGTGTGTGTGTCCATATGACTGTTCACCCCTCTCTGATGGTGTGTTTGTGTGCCTGGACCCTTCCGCTTCCCTTGCCGTCATGCACCCCTGGTGTGTTACCCTGTGTGCCTGTGGTTTGCGCCTGGACAGTGTTGGTTGCACATGGCCCCTTGACTTACCTGTGTCATGCATAATGCTCCTCTGTGATGGTGTCCTGGTGCAGCTGGGCCTGCCGGATCAGTCGGGGGTCCCACCGTCCTGGGGGCTGCTCATCACCATCAACACTGGCGCCGCTGGCGTCCCCATAGCTGTCCCCCTCTTCAACCTGTAGGGCTATCCCACAGTCTTTGGCCATGTTGTGCAGGATACAACAGGCCAGGAATATCCCACAGGCCTTTGAGGGGCTGTACTGTAGGGCACCGCCCGGAGGTGTCTAGGCATCGGAAGCATGCCTTGAGCATCCCAAACACCCGCTCAATGATGTTGCGTGTGGCGGCATATGCCTCATTATAGCTTTGCTGCAATGGGGTCATGGGGTGCTGGTACGGTGTGAGCAGCCAGGGACGGAGTGGGTATCTGCTGTCACCTGTGTGGAGATCAGTGTCATGTTCAGATCCATATTGCCCATATGCCTGTATGCCACTACCATGGCACCTGTGGCATTCCCACCCTTGCCCCAAGTTTGCATTTCCTACATGCGTACTCACCCATTAGATGGCCTGTGGGGGATGTCCCCACTCTCGAATCGATGGCACAGTGCAGACTGATGCCATATGAAGGCATCATGTGCTCCGCCAGGGTGTGTGGCATAGACATTGATTATACGCCCAGTGGCATCACACACCACCTGGCAGTTGACACTGGAGAAGCCCTTTCTGTTCCTGTATGCGGCCCCATCAGGGCCAGGTGGCATGCGAATGGCCACATGGGTGCAGTCTATGGCCCCTATCACGCCAGGCATACGTGTTACCCTGTGGAACTCCTGCATGTTTGCTGTACGCTCTGCCGCGGTGCTGGGGAAATGGATGTGCTCCGCGGCATGTGGCAGCAGTGCGCTGAGAATTGGGTGAGGATGCATGTGGGCCGACTGTTGTGATGCCTGTGGTGTCCCTGTCAGTCTCTGGAAGGTGCCCGTGGCGAGCAGGCACATGCAGGCTGTCACCTTGGTTTCCACTGACAGAGCGTGACTCCGTCGTGAGGTGCCTGCATCACATCACTGCACAGCTCACGAAACGCCTCAGTATTGCCTGTTCAGGTACGGCCCCGATCTTCTGTGTACAGCTCAAAGCTGATGCGGGCACGGTACTGCCTGTTGGGCGTACTGCCGACGGGCCCATCCACGGCCACGCCCCTGCAGCTGCATTCTCACCCCTCATTACAGCTTCCATGTGGAAGCTGCCACTGTCCATCTCCCTGGCTTGTGACCCCCCGGCTGATGTTGCTCTGTTACCCCGCTGTCCTGACTGCTGCTTCCACTGCATGGAGCATCCCTGCTGGCCTCTGCAGCCTATGGCCCACTGCTTCCCTTGCCTGTCACTGTCTGTCTGTCTGTCTCTCTCTCCCACTTGGCATCCCTGTAGCGTTCTTGCGCCTCTTCCTTGAGCCTTTTTATTTTGGCTCATTTCGCTGGGTGCAACCGTTGTTCAAGGCTTCACATTGCGCAAGTTCTTGAATATCGCATTGTGCTCTTTATGCATGGATCCACCCCTTCGGTTGCGCATGCCTTCATTTGCATTGCGCTGTTGCTCAGCATGTTTTCGGTGGTGCAACTGCCTCCTGCTGAATATCGCAGAATGGCGCACTTTCGGACTTTGCCATGCGCACCTTTGAATATCCGGCCCATAATATTTTAATCTCTCGAACCTATTTACAGCAGTACTTCCAAAGGATTTAGAAGGTATAGACACTATCCTCTAAACCAAGGCTCGTGGACCTTAAAAAGGACCCGAAACCTGGGAGAGGAATTGTGACCATGTGTTTGGTCAGGCCTCCTGACCCCTATAGAATCAAATAAAGTAACATCAACCACATAAAGGGGAGTAGTCCAGTTAAACCACATGACACTCCTTAAAAACCCCGGATCGGGCTATGAAAAAATAGCTGGGGGGGGGGTACAAAAAAAAAAGCACCTCAACACCACCTCAGCACATCCCGCCTCTGACCTCTCATATAAATGTGCTTAGGGGAGCTCAGAAAACATAAACCTGAGGGTAAAAAAAACAACAAAAGTCCTTTTATGCCCTGCGACCCATAACATGTCCCCTGTAAATTCAGAAAATAACATCAAGGTAGGGGCTGCGCATAATATTTCAATCTGATTAAAGAATAAGACCCTACTGAGTCATTCTATCAATGTCCTGTTATACATCACTAGTGTTCCGAAGCGGGCGATGCGAGCAGACGGCCATTTGACTCCTCCGATTATCAGTTCGGGTATTTAAGTTCTGATCTTCATGATCTACATCCTCAGATTCTGTCTGAGATCTCGCAACAAACTCCCTGATGTCCTGAAGCGAATGGAATCCTCTGTCTGCACCTGCACGTTTGTTCAAGTTGCTCTGCCAATGCGATCTAGGGGGATGCTTTTCATGAGACACTGGACCAGTCAACTGGAAACACCATTCCAGCTTCTTTAGTTTCGGATGAATTTCATGTGGAGATGCATAAACTTTGGTTCCAGAGTCCCAACAAACCTGTAATTTAGCAGGACAAGGGGTTTGGAAGTGAATCCCTTCTCCCTCAAGAGTGTCAGAATTGGAGTGTAAGCAATCCTTTTTTTCATGATTTCAGGGGGATAATCGCTGTCAAACAACAGCCGAGCTGAGTTGTACGTTACCTTTCGTTTAGCCCACGCTGTTCGGAGGAGCAGTTCTTTATAACTGGATAATTTTAAAACTATCGAGCGTGGTCTGACCGTTGGATCTGTCGGTTTCTTCACCAAAGCTCTATGCGCCCTCTCTATTTTAAACTGGAATGATGGGGGAGATCTAATACATCTCGAAGCAGGTCGGTCAGGTAATCTTCCATCCTGCTGGTTTCAGACCCCTCTGGTAAACCGTAGATACGGAAATTATCCCTCCTGGAATGAGCCTCTAGGTCTATCAGCTTCTCATGAAAGATTTCATGTTGGTCTATTAAGTAATCAATCACCAGATGTAAGCGGGTAGTCTCCTCAGCAGTCTCCCGAGGCCCTCACTGTGCGCTCTAATCTTTCCTCGATTTCAGTCAATCGGGTCTGCAGGGCTGAGAACTCTTTTTTATTTTCTGCACGAAACGCCCGTATTTCAGCTAAGAGCGTTTCATACCTGGACCTGGTAAGCCGCTCACTTTCTTTGTCTGTGTCGGGGTCCAAATCCCCAGTCACACTGCTAACTGGAGATATGCTGCGACTGGAGGCAGGCCGTCTCCCGCATCCACCGCCATCCTCCCTTTCTTTGTGTCTCCCCAGGCGCAACTTCGCTTTGTCTTTACTCCCAGACATAGCTGTTGAGGTTATATGCTTTTTTAAAGATAATAAGGTTAAATCTGGGAGTTTTCTTTAGTGGGACATGTCAGAGCCCCTCTCATATGTGGCCATTCAGTGTGGTCTCCAGGCCCTTTTCCGAAAGGGCTGCTGTTGCTGTTGAGTGCCCAATCGGTACATGGACCTCACCGATCTTAGGGGTGAGGCCTCTGTCCTGGAGATCAGTGATGATATCTTTGGTGTCCCCACCAAAGAGTACCGAGCCCTGGAAGGAGGCATCCTGAATCGCCGACTGTACATCATTGGCAAGGCCAGAGATGCAAAGCCAGGAATGCTGTCTTAGGGCAATGGCAGCTGCCAAGGTGTGAGCTATAGAGTCGATGGAGTCGTATGTAGCCCACAAGGCATGCCTACATGAAAAGCGAGAGAAGCAAAGGTCCTTGGCAAACTCCTCTTTGAGGCTCGAGGGTTCCATAGCCTGGACATGAGCCTCTAACCTGGCCAGGGTAGCCTTTTGGTGGGACACCATGCAGGCCACATAGTTGAGGGATCTATGCATGCATGTGGCCGAGATGTAAACTTTTCTACCGAACTGGTCCATCTGCCTCGACTCTTTGTCTGGAGGAGAGGTGCTCATGTGCTTGGGTGCAGTGGAGCAGTCATAAGCAGCTGAGATGACAACAGAGTCCACCTTAGGATGCGTCTTTAGGAATGGAGCATCATTCAGTGCCCGGTAAATCCTGTCTGCCCTCTTGGGGACAGCCGGGAGGGAATGAGGTATCTGCCAGACCACAGAGGTGAGGTCCTGAGGTCCGATCCAGGGAGGAATGGGGATCGGAGACAGAGACTCTAAGTCCAGGTGTTTGGCTAGTCTTTGTCTCATTGGGTCTTGTTCCTCTGACTCCCAGTTGAAGAAATCCTTCATGGATCTCAGAAGATCCAAGAAGGCAGGGTCTTCTGGAGGGGACTTGGGGGAAACCTTGCCTATCGGACCCTCAGGCTCCTCCAGGGCATCCTCTGTTGACTCATCGGCACCCTCATCATCATAATCATCTGTCTCTTCATCAGGAAGGTTACGAATGGCAGGAAGGGTAATGTCCTGACGAGCTGCCCCGAGACATGTACCGTGGATGGAGAAGAGCTTCTCGGGACGCAGACCTAGGAGCCCGTGGAAGAGGGAGTCTTGTCTGTAGGTCTTAAACCAACTCCAGATGCAGCCCTGCCACCAAGACTGGATGAGGGTCTTAAAATCTGGCATAGCTGGAGGAGGAGATTGTGGCTGGGGGGGGAGAAGGCATAACCCGTGGTGGCAGGTAATGGTAACCCTCATAGTCGTGGTAGGGGTTATAACCAGGGTAGTACTGCCCAGAAGAGCTCCATTCAGGAGAAGGACCAGTCGGGAAGTGGTCCCCAGGATACCCGAAAGGGTAATGTGGGCCATTCCGGGATCTTGTATAAATCCCTGTCATCAGATCTGAAGGAGGGGGTACCCATGTCAGACCCACTGTAGAATAAATCAGCAGGGGTTCCGGGTTCAGGATAGCCAACATCAGGGGAACCAACGTCGGGGACCGGCACCACCTGATCCAATGCTGGAAGGGGATCTAGCAAGGGGCTGGCATTGGAGCCGGACAAAGGGGGCCCGACAGTGGGACCGGGTCTGGCACCGGAGTCGAAGGCTGGGGCAGACCACAGGGCCCTGGCTATGGAAGAGTCATCAGAATGTCCGGTCGTCGGAATGGGATTCACCGGATCCAACAGGGGGATCAGGGCTGGGATAGTCGTTGGCTCCAAAGGGATCCCACCTGAAGGAGGAGGAGGGGCCTCTGCTGGAAGGCCTGATGGCCAAGGAGGAGCCTCTTTCTCCGTGACCCCATCTGGAGAGTGCGGGACAGACCCTAAGGAATCTACATCAAGGGGTTCCACACTGTCTTCGCCTTAAAGTACCCACCTGCGAAAGGGAGGGTAAAGGTGAAGGATGAGGAGGGAGAGAAGCCTTCTTTCTTTGGTTCTGCCGGTCATTGGGTGAGGCACTATTAAGCCCTGATGGGAGAACTGCACCTGAGCGGCTGTTGGAGACGGGCGTCTTATCAGGCGGAGCCAGGCACGCAGGAGTGGAGCCCTGGCCGACTTATCGACTGGTGCTGGGCGGGTCCCCAGGCTGGCGAGCTGTCTTACTGGCGTCTGCGCGGTCCCTGGAGGAGCCAGTGGCCAGCTTAGCAGCCATAGCAGTACAGTCATCATCGGAGCCAACAGTTGACTGACCCACTGAAGATTTGCCAGACTTACCGTCCGATGTCTTCTTTGGCAGTGGCTGGGCCTTGCTCGTTGAAGGCCATGAGGTCTCATCCGTGAAGCGTTCCCGCTCCCGAGATTTCTCCTTATGGTGTTTCTTTGAGGGATAAGATTTCTCAGAAGAAGACTCTCTAATGCGGTCCATTTGCTTTTCTAAGGAAGCTAGGTGGACCTTCAAAAGGTGGACCTCCAAAGCCTGCTGTCTCTGCTTTTTGGTGGCCTGATTGAAGTTTGGCACTCTGAGCAGGAGGAGACAGGGTGGTCTGGGCCCAAACAGATCACATACTTTAGGTGACCATCCTTATGAGGGATCTGCATGCCACAGGACGAGCACTTCTTCTTGGGTGAAGACATCAAGTAGTAGAAATATTCGAAATAAAGATTTGGCAAAGGAAAAATCTGACGCAAGAACTCACACGATGATCGCTGTATGGAAGTCTGCAATGCGACTGACATGAGGCGACAGCGGGAAAGAACTGGAGGGCAGGTGTGGGGACCGCCCACTATATACGACCATGCTGACATCGGTCACGTGATGTCTGGTGGGCGTTCCCCCATCAAGGATTGCTAGAAAAGTCTGCAGTGCGGCACGACAGCAGGTGGTGCCAATCCTACATGTAATGACCTATTGAAGGAACCCTCTCGAAGTAAGATCTAAATCTATACTCGCTTGAGTATAGATGACTGGAGGTGAGGACCTATGTATGGTCTATAAAGCTATACAAAACATGGACCTCATGGAATGTATAGGTTTGGAATTACAAAAAAATAGAAAGAAAACAGAATACACAGTTTCCAATTGAAAGGGGCACTATACAAAACCAAAAGGCGCGGGGGGGGATGGTTCTGTCAGAGAGTAGTGAACAGTTCACCAAATAAAGCTGTAATAAGCAACACAATCGTGGCCTTCAAGACATCATATAAGTTTAAGGAGGACAAGGAATTTGCATACCCCGATTGAAAATAGTTGAGTCATATGGCCAATGGCTAAAGAATTGTACGCTATGACACTATAAATGCAGGTGGGGAGTATGGCAGGTGGGACAGGAGTGTAACTGAGCTATTTGTGACAGATAATAGGTAGGATTAGGCAATTGGCTGGGCCATGAGGCCTTTTTCTGCAGTTACTGTCTATGTTTCTATCTACACTGACCTGACTCCAAGCTTTCATTAAAAAAACATTGTTTCTTGCCCTAATGGTTTAAAAGTTAGCCGTTTGGTTTTTTTTTGTTTGTCAAAAGGGCTCATTTTTTTTCAAAAGGTAAAGGCTAGAAACTTTTGTAATTAAAGTTTATAATCAGGCCACTGCAGCTACACTACATCAACATACTTTAGCAGTTGGTCACTGCTACGTTAAACATAGGAACAGAAAAGAAAACTGCCAACAGAAAAAGGATTTGTGTTCTACCCAATCAGCCCCGTGAGCTTGTATACCTCCCAACAGATCATGACTGGCCTCTCCCCCTCCCCTAAACAGCCCTTTGTCCGATCCTAGATCCTCTTAAAGTGGAATAGTCAGCATTAAGAGCTCCACATCCCAGAGCAGGGTGGCAGCAGAGGGAGATTCAATAGTCAGCAGTGCATGTTAAGAGTTTATATAAGCTCTGCTCTTTTGTTTGCTGGTCCTATTGTCCTACCTGGGCTAAATACAGTCACAGAGGAGAAGACTGTACTTAGCCCTGATAGACCAGCAGGACCAAAAACAACTGGTTGGAGCTTGTAAAGGCTCCAAATTGTTGCAGTGTAGGCTTGTGCATCTCCCACTTTTGCAGCCCGCTCTGATGTCAGCTGTGGGGGCGGGGAGGGCTGGAATTTGTAGTTACAGAAAATGTCAGCCTGGAAGTAAGCAAAATTAGTCTGATAAAATATAAAAAAATGTTTTTGCACCCAGAGTGCAAATTGGGACAAACCCAACACTTGGCTGTAGGGCCCTTGGTGCTGACTGCTCCCCTTTAAAGCCCTCTGCTTCTGCATGAAGTGCTTTGGGTAGCTTGATCCACCACCCTGCTTGTTAAGCAGTACTTTCTTACATCACTTCCGAACCTGCCCCCCATCCCATCTGGTTTTTGTATTGCTACTAACTGTGACCAGTGCTCCGAAGCCCACCTTGTTAATAGACTGCATGTATTTAAATGTTTCAATCATGGCCCCTCTGTCCCTTCTGGCCTCTGCTGAGTACATATTGAGGTTCTGCTTACCTTTGTAGTCCAGCTTGTCGATGTCCTTTTTTTCGGCATGGGTTCCAAACTTGTATGCAAATCGTCGAGTGCAGTTTTACCAGAGTCCTATACAGGGACAATATAGCCTCCATTTTTCTGTTGATGCACCCCCCACAAACACATTCAAGCATCCTTTCTTATCACACCGTGCTGATGATCTGAGAGGGTGGTGATCTCTAACAGCCTCAGATCACATTCTTCCTCCTCTGTCACACTAACAATGCCCCATCTGTATTCTGCCCCTCATTTTTTCAGTTCAATTCTATTGACAGGAAATACTCCATTGAGCAGGCTCATTTACAAGGAGGTCCTGAACATACAAATAGTATACACAGCACGAGCAAGACATGATACACAAAAACTATAATGCAGATAACAGTACAGTTACAACAATACTTAATTATACAATAGTTACATCAACACATATAGCTTAGTAAAGGGCAGGTATGCAGGACAACATAGAGGAGACATGCTAGTACAATATTTATATTGCATATTGCAGCAAGGCTCTGTGAAGAAAAAAAGAACAGATAGAAATAGAAGTACTTAGCATAAAGCTTGGCTATGGTCTGAGTTTCCCACATGCATGACCTTCCACTTTTCTCTGGTATCATGGCCAACATTGCCCGTCAATAAAACAGGTCCTTGCAACCCCCCCCCCAGGGCGTACCTTGAAAGAAGTTATAATAGCTTAGTGTGCCTATCTTGGTCAAAAATCGCAAATTAATAATAAATAAGATCCTTCACTTCTCTCTCACAGTAGCAGTCATCCTTCCCCCACCCCATATTCTGACCGTCCCCCATGCATGGCTTTGTATTTTGTGGCACTGATGCCCAGCTGCCAGATTTGTGATCACATCTTGAGCCTCTCCAGGTCCTCCCTTAAATCACGGATACCTTCTTCAGTGTTACTTCTACAACAGAGCTTGGTATCATCTGCAAATAGGCAGATTTTCCTCTCTGATGCCATGCCTTCACCTATGTCGCTAATGAAGATGTTAAAGAGGGCTGGGCCTAGCACCGACTCCTGTTGTACCCCACTAGTGACTTCCTTCATTCCCAAGAATTCCCTATTAACTGCAACCTCCCAGGCCAGCCTGCTGGTGCAGCGGTAACACTACCGCTTGCAGCACTGATGACCCTGATTCAGAAGTGAACTCGGGGCTTCGGAAGGTCAGCCAATGGGAGGAGGATCAAGCAGCCACAGGACTACTCTTCTCCTCTAGCGATGGAGGGATGTGGAAGCTGGCATATGTTTGACCCATAGCGGAGGCTACGGGGAAGGCAGTCTTGGGTCACCAGATCTGCAAGGAGGTATGGTAGCCATCATGTGAACATGCGACATGCATCATGGCGACTTTAAAAGTTCGCACTTCCTCTGAGAACATCAGAAAAAGTCTGACTGGTAGGATGACACTGGTCACCCGCAGGCTCCACACCCAGCTTGTGGACTTGGGGTGACTGACAGAAAGGGGCCAGTCAGATGGGGGGGGGAGGCAGAAAATGACTAAAAAAAAAATTTCACAACCTCAGACAATTTTCCACCCACTTTGTTCGTTTGCCTCAACCCCAGAGTTCCCAGTTTTTCTACTAATCTAAGTGGGACCGAGTCCAAAGCCTTGCTGAAATCAAAGTACACTAGACTGCCTGTCCTTATCTACTACCCTCTGTATCCAGTCAAAAAAGCTGTGCTGTCTACCACCTTGTTGCTAAATTTCCCCCGAACCCCATCAGTATTTCCATGATTATGGTTCCCAGTAGCCTGCCGACTGCTGACAATAAATTGACTGTCCTGTAGTTCCCTGGCTCGTCCTCACTGCCACTTTTGTGCAGTGGTACCACTTCTGTAGTTCTCCAAGCCCAGCAATCAAAGAGGTCTGTTAGGGACTCAGTCAGTAGCTGTGCCATCTCCTTCAGCACCCTAGAATGTAGACTATCTGGCCATGAGGACTTACATACCTACAGTGTCCTGAGCCCACAAGTACCCTGTCCATGGCAACTGATCCCCTAAACATTCCCTCCACCCCCTTTTTCTGGTCTAGTAATTATCCCCCCCCAAAGGCTGAGGCCCACATTCTCACCACTACACAGTTTTACAATCCTAGGACAGGATGAGATTTTGGTATTACAGAAAACATTAACTCTCATATGACACGTGGTGTATTTTATTACATGAGAGTGTGGTTGCTGCTATACTGGACGCACTTACCTTCTCCAGGTTGAGGTAGGCAACAGTTTGATATATTAACTGCTGTGCTGGGAGATGCTAGTACTACTCCATCACAAAGAACTACATTTGCTGTTATGGTTTATGTTAATTTTCACACACTAGGACAGCCTCATTTGGGTTAGTCACCAATTTTTAAAAAGGACCTTTGGGAACACTTACAGCAGCAAAGACCGAACGTGGTAGTCAGTGGTAGGTCATAAATTGTACACATAAGTAAATTTAAATATTGAGATACTGGGGACATTGGAGTGAGGCACCAGCTGGGCTGTTTGGCAAGGGGATATGTATTGCTCAAACCCTTAAGGTTGCATAGATTGTTCTTGGAGGGAAACTAACTTTGCCAGCTGAGCATGGTGCAGACTATGAAAGCAGGTTTTTGGAACAGATAAAGACACAGAGAGGCAGCAGCTCATCACTGGGTGTATTGTTATCTATATTTTTTTAAACATTCTGAAAGTTGGGATTTAAGCAGTAAGGTACAACAGGGTGTGGGTTATTGGGGTTTACCATACCTTGTGTGGTGTGTCAGGCACAGCTGGTGACTTGCCTACAAAGTGGGTAAATCCAATAACTCACACCTGAGTGCCTTATTATGATTATATAATGGACCCATGTGTAAAATAAATGTAAAATGTGTTTAATTATGTTTTTTTATAAATGCAATTCCTCAGCCATGGGTAATGCATGATTTACCCATGGTCATGTGACATGTTTTGACTAATGAGGTTACAGGATTTTCACACACCATTATATAATGGTGTATAAACAGTGCCAATATTGCTTATGGCTAGTTCATCTATGCATTTTAAACAAGTTAGCCAGATTTTCATTCAAGGGGTTTTACCTGGATATTATAAAATCACATGAGTGGGGATACTCATTAGACAATCAGATCTGTTCCAAAAAACATGGCAAATTAAGGCCAGAAGGGATTTGGAAGTTAACCATGTCTGCTCCCCCACCCACTTCATAAGCAGGTATAAGTATGCTGCACAAACATTTACTAATTTAAAAAGGTGTTCTCTGTCCACTCTAGGTTTTATCTATAGAAACCATTCCATAAAACATACTAACAATATCTGTAACAATATACCGTAATTATCTGGAATACTAGCAATATTTGTGAATATCTAGTTTACAAGCATCATCTTGTGAGTATCCAGTCTACTAGCAATACATTGTGGGTAGCTAGTATACCGACAGTAACTTATAATAAAACCTTTTAAGAATCCAGTAATACAAGCTGGCCCAGTGGTGCTGAGGGTTGAGGTGCTGGATGCCACACAGCGACCGGATTAGGAGCGGTCTGGGCGCCGGGGGTCAACAGGGAAAGTTGACCGTCCAGAGGACTGTTCTCCTCTCAGGGAGGAGATATTGCCGTCCCGTTCATCGATCTCCCTCTGGCGGTGGCCGGAGGAGATGTGAGTTGGGAGACACACCGCCGACATATGCCGTCAGTGGGGAAAAACGGAGGAGAAAGGAGCAGGCAGGCTCTGTGATGGCTCTCCTGCACCTGTCCCAGCTCCCTGGATATCTGGATTTTACTACAGGGGTGGGAAAAGCTGGCGCCCCTTGGGCTCGGCCCTGTCATAGGGTGGGGGTACCCATGGGGGACTGCAGGGGAAGTTGAGCAGGGAATGGAGAGCTGGAGACAGAGTCCCTCTGAGGGAGGGACCGGAGCTGCCTGCCAGGCTCCCAAGGAGCAGAAAGAAATAATAGAAAAAAAATCTTGTAATACTAACAATATCTTAGGAGTATCTTGTAAGATTCTAGTATACTGACATTACCTTACAATAATATTTTGTTAGTATAACACCACCTTGTACGTATCTAGAATTCTAACAATATCTTGTAACAGTATCTTGCTAATTTCTAGTATAGTAACAACACTGTACCTTGTAACAATATCTTGTTAGTTTCTAGTACACTGACAATATCTCGAGAGGTTGCCTTGGCGACTGTTTCAACCTCGAGAGCGAAGCATGACAGGTTCAGTCGCCGTGGCAACCTCGAGATATCTACTCACACTTGTGTACAGTGGACCATACATTGCCTTTTATAGAGTATGGTCCCCCACCACCACCCACCCACACACAACAGTCTAGGTCTGAGGCACCAGAACAATGCCAGATCCCCTCCGCCCAGGGCTGATATGTGCCACTCTCCTTCCATATCAGACTGCACACCAATACACAATTAAGAAGTGCACTGTATTAATCTCACGTCTGTATCCTGACTGTTCAGTCCACTCACTTTGGACTCCACTACTGCTGCCAACTATGTGAATTTCAGTTTGAAAAGGGAGCAACCACCTGCATAGGTTGAAAGTTGTGCTGAAGTAACTGTGTATCTAGTGCAGCACAACAACAAAACGATGTCACTACTGCAGCACAACGTTATTCTATGTATGGACTTCTACATTCTACCATACTCTATATTATGTTAGGATCATTTAAGTCATTTTATCACAAACTGTAGTGAGAAGAAATAATGTGACCTACTTGGCACTGCACCCAGGCCGCTGGAATACCACCCTGGTACTCTACCACTGAGCTATAGGCTCATATGGTTGGACATGGAGCCCCCAGATACACTTCCTTGCTCTGGTACTGCCAATACCCGCAATGAGAACAATCGAGATGACAGTTTAGATGTGACACTAACGATATCTTCTTATATTCTTTGTCTTCATATTCGTCAGTGTAATATAAGGAGCTTTAAATACAACCCACTCTCCAAACAAAATTTACTGAAAACATTTGTGAGTTATATTTGTTTTTATTCAATAATTTCAGAAGACATGATCTGAATGTGCTTTTAAAAACAGATAGTGTTATACTGCTGGTCTAACCCCTTTCCAAAATACAGCATCATAAGTTAGAATTTTTTATTCAACCATGTAACAGATGATCTGAAAATACTGCTCAAAAACAGATATCGTTATCCTGCAGTCTAACCCCTTTACAATATATAGTATCCCTCCAGTTTCTTTAATCTGTCTCTATAGACTAACATTTAGTAAGTTTCATCTGACATTTTGTGTTCTGTAATAAGAACTACACAGTATCCTACAGTAGCAAAATACGAATGCCCTCTCTTCCTGCCCAGGTGAGATGCTTTCAGCAAAATACATGCAGCATTTTTCATGGAGTCTTGTCTAAGATGTGGCAAGGCAGGCACTCCTCTTATCCTGCCTGGAGTTAGAAACAGGAATGTAACTTTCTGGTGGGAAGTCTTTGCACTGGTAAACATCTTCCATGGCATGCACAAGGAATAATTCTGTGGCACAGTGGGGTTATGCACTGTGGCACACCAGTTATGCATGAGACATGCATACACAGCCCGTGCAGCTCTGCACCCATGGACAGGTGTGTGGGGCACAGCATGCACTACTCACAGGGTGCCTGTCCATGCCCCTGTCCCCCCAGGGCACCATGGTGTGCAGAGGGTGGATTGGCAGACACAGGTAGGCATTCAACCAAATGCCATCCTGGTCCTGCAGTGGATCCCCTGCTCCACGCAAAGCAAGGGAGTGTGGGACGGCACGAGACCCGAATATTAAAGGTGTCAAGCCAGTGCCTGAATGGATGCCCCCAGGTCTCCCTTCCTGATCGGAAGGCTAGGGCAGCATGGCGAGGGGGGGTTAGGTCCCACTGCGGCTTGCAGGTGTACAATGGGGGGTGCACAATGGATACAGCAGGGTACCCGCTGCCATATCCTGTGCCCCCTTGCCCGGCACTCCGCATCTTTGTGAATGGCATGGAGTGCAGGCATGCCCTCTGATACTCCCCCAAACTGTCCATGCACATAGTTGTAGCCAGGGGGATTGAGTACTGAAGGGATGAGTGCCTCTTTCGTGAATGCCGTTGGACATACTGTAGGCAACTGTATGTTTTGTGCATAGCCCCCAAATGTTAGGAAGTCACAGCCACTGAGTTCGGATAACACATTCACTATTGCTGCTGATTATGTAGAAACTTGCTCTTGGCAAAGTTAAGAGCTTCCAAGTCACCTGCACTAGAGCTTGTGACAGAATTCCATAGAATTTCAGAACTTCCTAAGTCTGTCAGAACTGGAATTCTAAAAATCGGTCTGCATTTTTTATTTAAACAGCAGATTATTCTTTTGTAGTGTCATAAAATATGGATTAGTATTCTGTGAATTACATAAATTGCTTGTTAGTTTCCCAACTGCGGAACACTAATCAACAGTTTACCAAAACTATGGAAAAATTATCTGCAATTAAAACACTTTTTGAATTCTACAAATCATTTAAAAAGCAGAATTGACATTCAAGCTGAATTTTGCTGGCTGAATTCTGTACAGCTCTAACATGCAACAATCTTGACGCTTCAGACCACGGACGTCCGGTCAATGTCCAACCACAAATCCCAGCACAGCCCTTCCTGAGAAGCTGTGCAGAGGTTAGGTTCTTTCAGTTGATGCTTGTTGATTGTTTATATATAAAGCTGTTGACTTGGCATTCAACAGCTGGTTAGGAAGACATTTCCAGTTAAAAAAATTACAGCAAATACAACTAATTGTGGCAACTTCTGATGATTCTAATTTACAACAGTTATAAAAGCAGTCAGTTTATCAAGCATTAGAACTGAAGAATTTTTTATTTACATTTTCTTCTTTTAAAATAATGGCAAATGGTTGGGTCTCCAACTGTATCTTATACAAAGACTTTTGCAGACTTGTAAACCATTTGCAAATTATCCCCGTACATCTCCTGATCTGTTTTTCCAGTTTTTTTGTGTTGCTGGTAAACCCTTTTGTTCATAGCCTGCTAGTGTATCTTAAGGTATGATAGGAGAGTGAAGATTTTATTACTCTCTCCACAAATACAGGGTTTCTGTCAGGGTACTAGGTCAATATGCCGCTGCAAGAAAAGCGTAACAAGAACCGAGCTGTGTAAGGCGCAAAACCATTTACAGCGACAGGGGTATAACAGCGGTAGTGAACTACCACTACTGCTGTTGCTGCCCATGCAGTGGAGGAAGGGCTGAAGAAGCCTCAGGCACTGTGCTTGGACAAGCCACTCCTGTGGTGGAGTGGCTAAGGCACAAGCAGCCGGAGCAGTGGAAACCTGGGGACCAGGGTTTGGTTTCCTTGTCTCCCGATGCTGTTTCTTTTTTTTCAGATCGGAAACAACGTTTCCTGATCCCGAGTTTCTCCTTATCCCCGAGGTCCACACCCCCTTGGAGCTGATTATAATTCCATGGGGTGTGGAGGGCAGAGCTCTCTGCAAAACCAAAAACTGTAGATTTTTTCCATTAGGTTCTGTGATGTGCATGCATTTTTGTATCGGTCAGTGATTTTACCGACCTAATTTGCGCACACAGCACTTTGCTTGCCATGCTGTTTTTGTTCGCAGGGTTTTGACCCCGTATCTTTTCTCAGTTGCCTAAAGGATGCAGTCTTCAAATCTGGGAGGGTTGCTTAGGCCCAACATAAACCGGGGCACGTTCAGCGCTGCCAATCTTAGCCAGAGTAATGTCTCCAAAATATGGGAGTTTCCAATACTATGACAAGAATGCTACAGATCTCTGAAATGTTTTTTTCATTATTCCCTGCATTTGCAGGGTGTTTCTCTCATGTTATTTTGCTGTTATAAGTCAATATGTTGGATTTTTTCATCTTTTCTATATATTTGCTAAATGGATATGACACGCCCCCCCCCATGAATCCATTATGGCAGACTGCAGTTTGATGCTACAGTGAAGCTTTTCTCACATTTATATCCTCCCTTGTGAGTGCATTTTCTTGTGTATTCTGAGATACGAGGAGTGTCTGAAGTTCTTCTTACACTCCTCACATCTATAGGGTTTCTCGCCTGTGTGAATTCGCATATGTATTTTAAGGTGCGGCTTCTGATTGAATGTTTTCTGACATACATCACATGAAAAGGGTCTCTCTCCCGTGTGGCGTAACTGATGTTTTTTTAGATGTGTTAGTTGTCTAAAACTGCTCTTGCATTCCCAACATTTGTAGGGTTTCTCTCCTGTGTGGGTTCGCTGATGTAGTTTGAGATGTGTTGGATTATTGAAGCCTTTTTTACAATCGCTACATTGATACTGCTTCTTTTCAGAGTGAATCCGCCGATGCTGTTTGAGGTATATCGGGAGACTGAAGCTTTTATCACATACATCACATTTATAGTCTTTCTCGCCCAAGTGGATTTGGTCGTGTAGTTTTAGATACGTTTTGTGTCTGAAGCGTTTCTTACATTTCTTACATTTATAGGGTTTCTGTCCTGTGTGAACACGCTGGTGTATTCTGAGGTAAGATGGGTCATTGAACCCTCTCTTACATTCACCACATTTATAGGGTTTTTCCCCTCGGTGAGTCAGGCGATGTATTTTCAGATGGGATGGCTGACTGAAGCTCTTCTGACATTCTTCACATTTATAGGGCTTCTCACCAGTATGAGTTCGCAAGTGTACACTTAGGTGTGCTTGTTGACTGAAAGTTCTCTTACAAACACTACAAGCATAAGGTCTCTCTCCCGTGTGAAGTCGCTGGTGTATTCGGAGCTGAGAATTGTAAATGAAACGCTTCTTACATTTGCCACATTTATAGGGTCTTGCTCCCGTGTGAGTGCTCTGATGTTCTTTAAGACTCCTTGTTGAAAAAAAAACATTTCTTACATTTGTCACACTTATAGGGTCGCTCTCCTGTGTGACTTCGCTGATGTACTCGGAGGTGACAAGAATGTCGAAAGGTTTTCTTACATTCACCACAAGAATAGGGTCTCTCTCCTGTATGCATTCGCTGGTGTGCTCGGAAGTATGATTGATGACCAAAACATTTGCTACATACATTACATTTATAGGGTCTCTCTCCAGTGTGAGTTCTCAGATGGGCTTTGAGGCTCCATGATGTAGTGAAACTTTTTGTACAATCACTACACTTATATGGCTTGTTGCCTTGGTGAATCCGCTGGTGTACTGTGTGGTGTGCTAGCTGAGTGAAATCTTTGTTACAAACACCACATTTATATGGCTTCTCTCCTGTGTGAATTCGTTGTGTATTCGGAGGGATGATGCATTTATGAAACATTTGCTACATTGATCACATTTATAGGGTTTCAGTCCAGTGTGAATGCGCTGGTGTGCTCTGAGTGATGACATATGCATAAAACATTTGCTACATTCATCACACTTAAAGAGTTTTTCTCTCTGAGATAATGTCTCCAAATTTCGTTTTTTTTCTCCTGTGTGAGAAGTACGTATATGCCTATTAACACTCCCTTTTTGACTAAAACTTTTCTCACACTTGGTACATTTGTAGGATTTCTTTGATACGAGAACTTGCTGTTGAAGTTTCACTGTAGGAATCTGCTGCTGCTGATGTTTCAACTTTCTTACCTCACTAAAACGTTTGTTGCCTTCACTAAGTTTACATGGTTTCTGTTCTGCATGAATTTTCTGGTGTCTTTTCAGAGTACTTCCATTTCTAAAACTCCTGTCACATTCAGAACATGCATATGGTCCCCTTATTTTTTCTGTCTGCTGGTTTGTGCTGGCATGGCTTTGCTGACTAGAACTTTTTCCTGCTACATGAACCTGCTGGTGTGCTGTGAGACTTTTCAGCTGACTGAAACTATTTTCACATTCAGTACACTTATATGGTCTCTTATGGGGTGAAGTCACCAAATTTGGTGGCGTTGCTGATGCAGTGACAGAAATAAACTTAATTCTTGAGTCGGAGCTTGTTCTTTCTGTTGTGTGGATCTGCTGGTGTCTTCTGAGACTACTCTGCTGACTAAAAGTCTTCTCACATTCAGTGCATTTATGTGCTGTCCCTTTGTTGTGTATCTGATTGTGTATTTTGAGGACATGCAGACGATGGAAACTCTTCCCACATTCTGTACACTGATGTGGTCCCTCAACTGTAGAACTCTGTTGATGTTTGATGGGAGATAATTTCTGGCTCAGACTTTTCTTGCACTCAATGTTTCTACTGACTAAAAGATAATAAATGATTACTTCATAATACTCAAGAGTTTAACTTAATTTATAAGTGCAAGAATGAAAACTTGGTGATGTAAAAGCGAATAAGAAATGTGTTAAAATAAATGTCATTAATGGAAATAAAATTTGGCGTTTGGAGTGGAATTCCCTGCTATGGAGAATAAATCTCCCTGCTATGACTGAGTCCAATAGAACAGTTACTCACCATAGCAGCAGATGTTTGAAATAATTTCTCCATTGGGCAACACCTTTAGCACTGCAAACCAATGGCTTTAGGACCACTTAGAAACTTTTACTAGCTGGCTGCCGCCCTCAATTACATAGAGCACCAACACCTATATAATCATGGACAGCTTCTTAGCTACCCCTTGGGATATAAGCTTGGAGAGCCTCTTTCCGCGAGGAATCAGGAAACTGACCAGTGCCAAGCAGACAAGCACAGGATTGGGACTGCCAAATAACATAGATAAGTCACCCACAGACACCTCCAAACAAAGCAGTGGATGAAACCTGCTGGTTTAAGCCTCAGTAAGGAAGGAAGGTAGGTGCTCTGTGGCCAAATGGAGGAGACTCTCTTGAAGATCTTCTGTTATGGTGAGTAACTGTACTATCTTCATTGAGGATACAGTAGCTCTTCCACTGGACACCTTTGGAATGATTACCAAGCAGTACACAAGGTACTCACCGTGGATGGTGAAGCCTGATATCCAATCAGGACATACAGTCATGCAAGCCCACAAGATTGACAACCAGCACATCAACAAAAGACAATGTCTGGATAGTAGTGAGTAGGCAAAGGTATACACAGTTGTGTACGGTCAGTAATACATCCATCAGGTGCAGAAGTGGTTGTATCCGTTAATACAGAGATCACATGATGCATCAGGAAGTCCCTTGCCATACTTTTGATTATCAAAAATGTAAGAAAGGTGGCCAGGCCCTGGGACAAGCATGGTGTATACACACAGAGTGCCCAGTTTCTCAGGGATTAGCGCACACAAAAGGCTGAGAAGAACTGCTGCAGTCCTTAGATATATAAAATTAGACAATGTTACTATGACATTTTAATCACCTAAAAATCACGTAAAAAGGGAATCTTTATATTTCTCGGTTCTAAAAAAAATAGGTTTCCACCATCTAAATGGTTTTCTTGGATTATACACAGATTTCTCTTTTGATGGTAGCAGGGAATGCAACTGTTTGGGATCACAAATGTCTAAAAAGAGACTTTTTTTGCCATTTCTTCCCTCCTTACATCCAATCTCACTAAATTACACTTTTTTAATGCCTCATCATAGGAGTCTTCAAACTCGCAAATTATTCATAGGGCTCTTTTTTTAATTCTTTTTAACTTTTTTCCCTCATTTTTTGTTAACCTCCTGTCCCATAATGAGGATCTGTATTCAAGTACAGGTCTGATTATGGTGCAATAAAAATATAACAGATCTTCTTGACACCAGTACTTTTTAACACTGTCAAAAAGTATATTCTTCAATTTACTTTTTTTAATATTTCCTTCACTTGTTCTTTCCATCCAAAGTCGTCTTGCACCATGATTCCTAATAATTTTACACTTTCAATACTCTCAACTGAATCCCCCCCCACCCTAAATTCCTTGCTTTTGTCTGGGTTTACTTCCATAAAATTATGTTTCAACCACTCTTCCATTTTATTTAAATCCCACTGCATATTACTCCAACTTATTTCACTAAATATGTCAATCACTGTAGTATCATCGATATACTTGATAGAAGACAAAAAAATTATTTACCATAGTAATCTTGTTTCTTCCAAGGTATTCTCCAATATTCATAACTCTTGCAGTCAGCCTTTCAGATAGAACTGCCTGGAGACAGAATGTAAGTTAATGATGGAACCATCATTGGCTCATGTCACTTTTCAAATGCTGCCCCTATCAACTGCCTACATTCTAACGCTTCAGATTTCATGGAAGCCTGCAAGACAGGACCCATGAGGAACTATATCTATATAATATTAAATAACAACACTAATCGACAAACCTCCAAGTGGAGGAAAAACACAAATCCCCCCCCTCAAATGTCAGAATCACCTTAAAAAGGGGAAACCAATGCCTAAGAGGCTCAAAACACAGATATGTCAGTGTGTGGCACACTCTCACATAGTTGCTTAGCTTAGAGTGCAGAGGCCACTGGTTCTAGTAGGGGAGGCAAGGTGGGAGAGTTATGAATATTGGAGAATACCTTGGAAGAAACAAGATTACTGTGGTAAGTAATTTTTTCTTCTCACCCCAGGAATTCTCCAATATTCCTAACTCTTGCAGGCTATGAAGCGGTACCTTTGGAGGGGGGCACAGAACCTACTTTGGAAACAGACTCTGCAGGACTGCTGTGCCAAACCTGTCATCACCTCTGGACTGGGTGTCCAGACTATAGTGCTTTGTGAAGGTGAGCACTGTTCTCCACGTAGCTGCTTTACAAATCTCCACTAATAGAACATCTCTGGCTGCTGCTATAGTAGCAGCTGTACCCCTTGTGGAATGAGCCCTCAGCCCTGCTGGGGGCTCTTTTTCAGCTTTGGAGTAGCAAAACTTAATACGCTGAACTATCCAGCGAGAGATGGACCTTTTAGATGTTGGATTTCCTTTTCCCACATCCCTACAAGTCAGGAACAGCTGTTTTCTGTCCTGCCTGTGGTCCTTAGTAGCTGTCATGGTGTAGTTAAAGGCTCGTTTAACATCCAAACTGTGAAGTCTACACTCACCTGAACTAGAGTGTACAGTGAAGAAGACTGGTAGGGTAATGGACTGGTTCAAATGGAAATCAGAAACCACCTTGGGGAAGAAATTTCCTGTTTGTTTGCAGGACTACCTTGTCTCTGTGGAATGAAATACAGTCCTGATCAATGCATAGAGCCTGAAGGTCACTGATCCTTCTGGCTGAGGTTACTGCCACCAGGAAAACTGTTTTCCAGGTGACATATTTCAAATGAGCTGAGGCCATAGGCTCAAAAGGGGGACCCATGAGCTTGGCTATACAGATATTCAAGCCCCAAGCTGGCACGGGCTCCCGGGGGGGGGTTCAGATGAGCCAACCCTTTGAAGAAACTCATGAAAATAGGATTCAATGCCATAGAGGCTTTTTTCAAGCTGAGATGTAAGCAGATATTAAGGCCAGATGAACCTTTAGGGTAGTGGGCAAGGTGATCTAACAAAGCTTGGGAGGTAAAGCATACAGGTGCATCCCTGACCAATCCAGGGCCAGAGCATCTAGGAGGATTGTCCCCTGGGCTACTGGCTTGCAACAGTACTATGGCAGGTGGTGGTTCTCATGGGAGGCAAAGAGACCTATCTCTGGGCTACCCCACCTTCTGAAAACTACTTCCAACAACCTGTCTGTTGAGTGCCCATTCATGATGGGCCTGTTTGATTCGACAGTCCATCTGCCAGGGTGTTGTCCTTTCCTGGCAGATGGATGCCTTGGAGGGAAACTCCTAAGGAGTAGGCCAGGCTCCATATTTTCATGGCCTCTGTGCACAGAGGGCTTGACCTTGTTCCTCCCTACTTGTTTATGTAATACATTGTGGTGATATTGTCTGTTCTGATCTGTACCACCCTTCCCTGTTCAAGAATGCATCAAGTCATGGCTCTTAAGGACTTAGAGAATGCAGGCTTGTATTTCTGAGTGTGTTCTGGATGTTCTCAGGGGATACAGGAAACCCTCTACTAAGAAAACATGCCTCAAAATGGAAAAGTTAAGAAGGGGGGGATAAAACCTTTTATAGGTACATTAGGGAGCATAGAAAGGTTAAGGGAGGAATAGTGAAGATTAATAAGGGAGAGGGGAGGTGGGCAGAGGGAGACAGTGAAAAGGCAGAGTTACTGAATGAATACTTTTGCTCAGTATTCACAAAAGAAGATGAGGAGGAGTTACCTAAATCAGACAACAGAAGCACTCTGGGTAGGGGGCTTGACACCAGTCCATTTACAGAAGAAAGAGTCCTGAAAGAACTCCTAAAACTCAAGGTGGACAAAGCAATGGGGGCCTGACAGGATTCACCCCAGAATCCTAAAAGAACTAAGGGAGGACCTAGTGACACCACTGACCACACTTTTTAACAAATCATGGCAGGATGGGGTGGTACCTGAGGACTGGAGGAGGGCAGATGCGATTCCCCTTCACAAAAGTGGGAGCAAGGCAGAAGCAGGAAACTACAGACCTGTAAGTTTGACCTCAGTGGTAGGGAAAAGGATGGAATCACTTCTGAAAGAAAGAACTGTTGAATACCTAGAGGCCAGCGGTGCACAGGACCAAAAGAAGCATGGATTAACAGCAGGAAGGTCATGTCAGATGAATCTAATAGATTTCTTTGACTGGGTGACCAAAGTAATAGACCAGGGAGGGGCTGTGGATATGGCCTACCTAGACTTTAGCAAGGCATTTGACACAGTCCCGCACAAAAGATTGATAATCAAGTTAGCCAGCCTGGGAGTGGGTCCCAGGGTGGTAGCCAGGACACAGAAGGTAATAGTGAATGGCACACATTCCGAAGAAAGGGGGTTCACTAGTGGAGTACCTCAGGGCTCAGTACTAGGTCCAGTCCTCTTTAACATCTTTATAGGTGACATTGCAGAGGGTCTGAAGGGAAAGGTATGCCTCTTTGCAGATGACACAAAGATCTGCAACAGAGTTGATACATGGGGAGGGTAGAAAGGATGAGAAGGGACTTGGCAAGGTTGGAGGAATGGTCAGACATATGGCAACTTAGATTCAATGCAAAGAAGTGCAAAGTAATGCACCTGGGAAACAAAAACCCAGGAGAACAGTACACAATAGCAGGGGAAGTAATAACAACAACACAAATGGAAAGGAACCTGGGTGTAGTCATATCAGATGATCTAAAGATGGGTAAGCAATGTGAAAAGTCAGTAAGGAGAGCCAGGGGGATACTGGGATGCAGAGGAAGGGGCATCACAAGTAGAAAAAGGGAAGTGGTTATCCCTCTGTACAGACAGTTGGTGAGACCCCATCTGGAGTACTGTGTGCAGTTTGGAGACCTCATCTACGCAAGGACATAGGATGGAAGCAGTCCAGAGGAGGGCAACTCAAATGGTGCAGGGTCTGCATCAGAAACCATATAAAGAGAGACTGAGAGAGCTTAATATGTATACCCTTGATGAATGGAGGGACAGGGGGAAATGATAGAAACGTTCAAGTACCTCAAGGGAATCAACAAAGTCCAGGAGGGTAGCATCTTTCAGAAAAAGAGATGTGTAAGAACAAGGGGGCACAATTTAAAGATAGAGTGGGGATGGTTCAGGGGTAATGTGAGGAACTTTTTTTTCATGGAGAGAGTGGTGGACACACGGAACCACCTTCCTGGAGAGGCTATGGGGTCTAAAACAGTGGAGGAATTCAAACATGCATGGGACACATATAAGGCAACTACAGTGGGGGGTGGCAGGAAGTAGGCTGTTGGTTAACTAAAATCTGTAGCTTATCCGGTAGGTAGGGAAATGGGCAGACTGGGTGGGCCAAGTGGTCCTTATCTGCCGTCAAAGTCTATGTTTCCCTGTTTCCCTGCACTAGTGGGGCAAAGTCTTACAGGGCCAGCAACACTGCTCTTGAGTTCCAGTAGATAGATATGCTGCAGTGACTCTGCACTTGACCATGTACTGTGGGTGGTGTGATCACCCAGATGGGCACCCCACCCTAGTAGTGATGCACCTATTGTGAGAACCACTGATGGGGACACTTCGTGGAAAGGAACCCCTTCCCTTAGGTGGTTTCCTCTTTCCACCACTGGAGGGCCTGCAGTAACTTTCTTGTTACTGGAATCATCTTTGAGAAGGGGTCCCTTCTTTTGCACCAATGTGCCCCGAGGTGGAACTGCACGTCCTCATCTGGAACCTGGACTCCAAGACTGTGCCCATGACTGCAGCCATATGGCTCTGTAGTTGAAGAAATTGCCTTGCAGTTTTTGGTCTGTTCAAGCTGAAGGAGCCCACAATCTGTACAATGTTTCTTACCCTGTCCAGAGGCAGGTATGCTCTGCCCCCAGAGAATTCAACTCAGTCCCTATGAACTGCAGTACCTGTGCAGGTAGAATGACAGACTTTTTGAGATTTAACAGGAACCCCAAGGACTCTAAGAGGCCCTGAGTGAGCTGCAAATGTTCCCTTACCTGTTGTGGTGAGCTTCTTACCACCAACCAGTCATCTAGGTATGGGAGTACTGTGACACCCAGCCTTCGCAAATGTGCCACTACCACTGCCGGGCACTTTATGAACACTCTTGGAGCTGAATTGAGCCCGAATGGCAGGGATGAAAACTGGTAATGACCTGAAGGGAGTCTGAACCTGAGGTACTTTCTGTGAGACTCTCATCTGGGGATGTGAAAATAATCATCTTTTAGGTCCATAGATGCCAACCAGGCTCCTTTTTGGAGTGTTGGCAGAATTAGTGCCAAGGTCACCATCTTGAACTTTGGTTCTGTCAGGTGCCTGTTCAGTAATCTTAGGTCTAGAATAGGCTGCCACTCCCCAGTTTTCTTTGTTGTGAAGAAGTATCTTGAGTAAAAACCCTTCTCCTTTTGCTGTGGAGGAACAGGTTCTACTGCCTTTGACAACAGCAGGTTTTGAACCTCCTTTTCTGCATTGGAGGCTGGTTTGAACACTGTGGATCTGAGAGGTGGGAAGGATTTGAAACTTAGGGACAAACCCTGATTCACTACTTCCAGGGCCCACTTGTCCATGGTAATGTTTTTCCAAGCCTGGGAAAAGTGAGCCAGTCTGCCACCTACTGATAGTCGGCCTTGGCAAACAAGTCAGGAAGCCTGTTTCGGCTGTGGCTGGGCTTGACTAGTCTGGGAACCCACACCTGGATCCCCTTCTGCCCTGCCCCCTAAAGTACCCTGTCTACTGAGGGTACTGCTGGGGTTGTGGAACAGCTTGTACCTGGTAAAAAGGCCTGCTGTAGGCAGCTCTGCCCCACCTCCCCTTAGTGCCCCTCCCCTTAAGGCCTAGTGGAGGGAGAGGCCCTTTCTTTGGCAGAGTTACTCCTGTAGGTGGTCCTTGTATTCGTCCACCTTTTTGATATAGGTCTCTGGTTGGTCTCCAAATAGGGAGTTATCCTCTACAGGGAAGTCCATGGCCTTGGTCCAAGTATCCTGATTTAGGTTTGTGGCTCTTAACCATGCAAACCTCCTCTGGGTAACTGCATTTGCTATCCATCTGGCAGCAGAGTCATTAGTATCTGCAGCTATTTGGAACTGGTATTTGACTGCTTTCAGACAAAATCTGGCAGTCTCAGCATGATCTGCTGAGAGGCTACCCGAAGCTTTGTCTGACATAGCCAGGACAGACTGCCACAGGGGATTTCTGGCACTGGGCCACATAAGCCTGGTAGCTGGCTGGCCTAATAGCCAGAGAGGCAGACAGATAACCTTTTTTGGCCATACTGTCTATTTGTCTGAAATCTTTGTCAGGTGGGTGAGAGGATAATGGTACCGCTGCCCTGTCACAGGCTGCAGTTTGCACCACCCCTAGTGGTCAGGGTGGGTGAACAAAAATTCAGCTCCTTCCCTATCCAATTGGTACCTTTTGTCCAACCTTTCATCCAAAGGAGGGACAGAGCTGTGAGTCTGCAAAATCTTTAAAGCATCTTTTTTAAAGAATTTATTTACTGGGAGCAGGAGTTTCTTAGTGGGTGTCAACCCCATCATTTCAAGACACTCAGCCTCCTCTTCATCCTCTATAGCCTCGCTGGTGGCTATGTCTAATGCATCTGCTATCCTTCTCACAAAAGAAAAGTGAGAATAATAATCCTCTGCTGTTCTAGGAGGGGAGCCAAACTCCTGGTCAGGGGAGACTTCTGGCTCAACAGGTTCTTCCTCCTCAAATTCCCCATAGTCCTCAAACTCCATCTGCTGCTAGGGTGGAGGCTGGGCAGAGGTTGTTGCTTGCTTAGGAGAGGTCTGCACTGAAGCCTGGGATCCAGGGGTAGGTAGCAGCCCCTGTAGGGCCTGAGTCACCCTAAATGCCTGGGCAATTTCTTGTGGTGAAGGCACAGCAGCAGGCACAGCAGAAGTTCCAAAATACTGGTCAGCAAGAGTTCAGTGTGCTTAATTTTCCTGGTCTTTTTTTTTTGCTGGAACTAGACAGTCAGACAGTTCATTAAGTCTCTTACCAGGAGCCTGGGTACCCATGTGAGGGGTAGCTTGTACAGGCTCTGCAGTTGTACCTGCAGGAGTGGGGGGGTTTCAGCTGGTCAGAGCTCGAGGAACCCCCAGGCATAGGAAGCTTCTTTTTAAGCCTTTCCAGATGCTCATCTACCGTCTTTTCAGGACAGGTTTTACATATACAGTATCTCAATTTACTTTAAAATGCTCATACCCAAGACAGACAACACACAGGGAGTGTTTGTCAGCCTTGGCAAACACTTCCTAACGCTGAATATAGTTTTTGAAACCAGGTTCACCGCTTCTCTTCTTAGGCTTTTCTGACATTATGAGAACCGATAAAAAACAAGAACCACAAAGAAAGTTTTTTTTTTTTTAAATTAAATGTTTATTTGCGGTTGCGGTCAGTTCAGGAACTGATGGATGTTCCGATCGGAACTGGGAACCGAAGCTATCGGTTTTGTAACCAGGTTTAGTGGTTACTAAAATACATTAAATTTAGTAAAATAAAGCTAAAACTAACAGAGTTTTGGTCAGAAAACTCTGAACTGTCTAAAAATGTCTCAGTTCCTCCTTGGTTATCCTAAACCAGAGAGAAACTGCAAAAAATAATACAAAACTTAACTAACGGTTTACTACAGAAATACAGAAGATAAAGGCAGCAAAAGAAAAAATAAGTACATACTTATGATTTTTTTAAAGTTTTGACAATGACTGATGAGAAGAGGTCTCCAAGGTGTCTGATCTGGCAGGCGGAGAATGAAATCTGAAGCGTTAGAATGTAGGCAGTTGCTAAGGACAGCATTTGAAAAGTGACATGAACCAACGATGGTTCCATTAGCATACATTCTATCTCCAGGCAGTTCTATCTTAAAGGCTGACTGCAAGAGCTAGGAATATTAGAGAATTCCTGCGGTGAGAGCCAACAGTTTCCAGGTCATTTATCATTATCAGGAAAAGCAAAGGTCCCAGTTTTTTTCCTTGTGGTACTCCTCTATTTATACATTCTATTCCAGGTCTAACCCCCTCCACTTCAATCCACTGGATCCTACCCTCCAGAAAATCATGGCCCCATCTCACAATATAATACAAGGTGAAACATTAAGCCTCTGTAACTTAACTGTCAAAGTATTATGATCTATTAAATCAAACTTTTTTTGTAATCTACCAATACCATCCTCACTACTTCACCTTCTTCCCAAGATTTCACATGTAACTCTCAAAACTTTAATACACTCAGAGATGTTGAGCTCCCTTTTAGTGATCCAAACTGATTTTCATCAATCTCTTAAAAATAATTTCTAACATCCATCTTGTGATAAATCCCTTATATACCTTGGATACTACACAAGTAAGTGAGATAGGCCTAAAACCTTTTTTACAACTTTGTCCCTGTGGAAGACCAGGTAAGGAGACTCCCCCAAAAGCACCTGCAGCTCAATAATCCTTCTGGCTGACGTGATAGCCACCAGTAAGGTGGTCTTCCACGACAGGTGCGACATCTCACACCTGTGCATTGGTTTAAATGGCTTGCCCATGAGCTTTGCAAAACCAGCAACAAGTCCCACAGTGGTGGTGGTTCACACACTGGAGGAGAATTGTGGTCAAGGCCCTTGAAAAAGTGCCAGACCACCTTCTCCTGCACCATCGACTGCTGACAAGCCCACGCCTTGTAAGCAGAGATGGCTGCCAGGTGCACCTTAAGGGTCGTCAACTGAAGGCCCGACTGAGAGAGGGACCAAAGGTAGTCAAGGATGCTAGTCACTGGAAAGGACAAAGGGTCCAACCCCTTTCCCTGACACCAAATGGAGAATCTCTTCCATTTGAAGGCATAGCACTTCCAGGTCGACTCCTTCTGAGAAGCCTCCACCACAGTGAAGACCGCTTCGGACAGACCCAAAAAAGGATTGAAAGTCCGCATGGAATACCTTCCCCTGACTGATGGAAAGCAGGTCCGGGCACAGAGAATGATGCCTTGGGAGCCTGCTGCTGAGACGGAGGAGATCGGGGTACCAGAACTGGTGTGGCCAGTCCGGAGTCACCAGGATCACCTGTGCTTTGTCCCTCCTGGCCCTGAGTAACACGTTGTGGATCAAGGGAAGTAGAGGGAAGGCACAGAAGAGGCCTGGGGTCCAGGGCCTTGAGAAGGCATCCCCCTGCAGCGTTCCCTGCTGAGGGGGGGCTGCACAAAACAGTCTCAGCTTTGTGTTCTCCCTGGAGGCAAACCGTTCCACCTGAAGGATGCCCTACTGGGAGAACAGGCTGTGAACTACCACTGGGTGAAGGGACCACTCGTGAAACACCTCGTACACACGGCTGAGGGTGCCTGCCAACTGATTGGAGGTTCCTGCCACATGGATGGCTAGGAGATCTGCCTCAAGGTTGTGCACGAGGGTCCAGACACGGACAGCTTCCTTGCACAAATGCAGCGAGTGTGTCCCGCCTTGTTTGTTGAGGCAGTACATGGTCATGGTGTTGTCCATCTGGACTTGGACCACTTGACCCTGCATGTGCGATGCGAATGCAGTCAGCATTAGCCTAACTGCCCGGAGCTCCAGCAGGTTCATATGGCGTCGGGACTCCTTAGGGGGTCCAGAGCCCATGGACTCTGTGTTCCCCCAGGTGGGCACCCCAGCGCATGAGAGAGGCATTGGTCATCAGGAAGACCACCAACTCTGGGCGGACAGACGGGATCCCTTCCTGCAGATGTGCTGGGACTAATCATCACTGGATGGAGTCCCACATCTGCTTGGTCACAGCGACCAGCTGGTCAAAGTGACCCTTGTGTTGAGACCACTGGCTGGCCAGCTCCCACTGCAGGAAGCACATTCTCCAGCGGGCCCACCAGGCTACACTGATGCAGGCCGCCACATAGCCCAGCAAGCTCAGGAAGTCCCGGGCAAGGCATAATTGCCCAACTCGAAATGATCGGGCACAGGAGGAGAGAGCCTCCGCCCTGTCCGCCGGGAGTCGGGCTCTGGTTCTGCAAAAGTTAAGCTCCATCCTGATGAAGCTGATCACCTGTGAGGGCATGAGTTCTGACTTGGCCTTGTTGACCAGGAGGCCAAGGAAAGCACAGGTCTGGAGGGCCAAGTCCTTGGACCACTCCACCTCCTGCCTGGAGGGACCTGCGATCAACCAGTCATCCAGGCAGGAGTAAAACCGGTCCCCCTCGGTGCCTCAGGTAAGCTGCCACCACTGCAATGCACTTGATGAAGACCCCGTGGGCTGAGGAGAGGCCGAATGGCATGGCCTAGAACTCGTAAAGGGTTCCCTCTGCCTGAAGGCGGAGGAAACTTTGATGAGCTGGGATGGATTGGGATGTGAAAGAACACATCCTGAAGATCCAGGGAGCAAAACTATGTTTCACTCTAAAGATGGTATGATCTGAGACATAGTTACCATTCTAAAGGTGCACGACCTGAGGAACTTGTTCAGGTTGTGCAGCTCTAGAATGGAGTGCCAGCTCCCCTGTCCGCTTTGGCACTAGGAAGTACCTGGAGACAAACCCTGAGTGTTCTGGAGGATCTGAGACAGGAACCATGACCTCCTTGCGAAGGATCTGGGCTGTGTCATCTCAGAGAGCTGACAGCATGTCTTCGAAAACCAAGTCCTCCTATGGAGCGCGGGGCTTGGCAAGGAAGGTACTGCTCGAATTCCAGTGGCAGACCCTGACCTACCACTTCTAGAACTCACCTGTCCGTAACAGCAGATCAGGCAGAAAGGAAGTGTCGAGTTAGCCCAGCAGCACTGAGGGTTGAGTTGCTGGATGGCACACCTCGTGCCATGCCAGCTACCTGGGTTGAGGAAGGAGCCCGGGTTGCTGGGAATTGGCAGGGGGAGGAGAGGATTGAACATCCGAAGGACTGCTCTCCTCTCGCGGGGCAGGGTCCCACGTCATCCTGCTCGCTGATTGCCCTCTGGTGGTCACTGGAGGACAATACGGGTCAGGAGGCGCCCGCCGACGTAATTACGTCAGTAGGGAGGGGGGATGGGAGAAACGGGAGGAAAAGGAGCCTGGCAGGGCTCCATGACGGTCCGCTGCACTGAGGGCCAACCCTGGCTTCTGGATTGGGTCTTCAGGGAGGGGGCACCACCTTCCTGGCCCCACCATGGGGGCAAACCGTGGGGGAATCTCCAGGGCCAGCAAGTGCGAGGGGCTCAGGAGGATAAACACCTAAATTAAAAAAAAAAAAAAAGAAGTGGTGGAGCCGGCCCCCCACAAGAGGACCTACGGGAGGTGAGATGGGTATGAGGGAGCCACCCATCATCCTATCAATGGGCAGGCATGGAGGAGGGCCCAGCTGAAGCACTACTGGAGCCTCTCCCTCCTGGCTTATGGACAACCGAGGCCACTGACTTGGGCCGAGGTCGCCAAGCATGAGCCTGCTAGTCAGCCTGTGGCTGGGCTGGCTTGGCCGCAGGAGTGGAGATGAGCAGAAAGGGCTTCTGTTTCTGATACTGCTTGAAGCCCTTGGGGTTCTTCTGGCCAGAAGTCATAGAGTCCAAGGTGGCACTGGACTTCTAGATGCATGTGAGGTGACCCCAGTCCCGAACAGGTTGGTGACCAGGAAAGACACATCTGTCAGCTTGTACTGAATATCCGCCGTGAAGGTCGAGCTCCTCAGCCAAGCCTTGTGGCACATGGCCACTGAGACCACCACGGAGTGGGCACAGGAGTCCCCAATATCCATGGCAGTCTAGAGTTGTTGCTTGGCCACAGCTCAGCCCTGGTCTCGGACCTGTTTGACTGTGGTCTGAAGGTCTGCAGGCAGATGAGGAAGCACCAATCTAAGGTGCCCAGCAGGACATGGGAGAAGTAGGCCATGAGGAGGGCCGAGCTTGCCTGGCAGAGGCCAAGTGAGGAGGCAGCACAGACCTTCTCAGCCACATGGTCCAACTTCTTGGACTTCTTATCAGGTGGCTTGTCAATATCCCCTGTGTTGCTGGAGTACCGGAACACAGAGCCAGCCACCAACCCCTTGGCTGAGGGGTGCTCACTGAATCCCAAAAGGGATCCAGTGGGCACTGCATACTTGCGGGCCACCTGGGCAGAAGGTGCAGGGCATGAAGCGGGGCACTGCCAGAGCTCTAGGGCAGGGCCAAGAATGGCTTCTGCCACCAGGAAGGCCTCTGTCAGAGAGTCCCCCCCAGTCGAGGATCTTGGTTAATGGGTAACGAGCCCGTTTCTGGACGGGCTCCATCTTCATACCCGTCAACTCGGAGATCAGACGGAGAAGGCCCATGAAAAAGGATGGACCTTTGTCCATTAAGAGATCTCCCACGGACTCCATGTCCACTGGACAGAAGTGTAGGGAAGAACCCTCGGACTCTGAAGAGTCGTCAAACAGCGGTCGACCACCAGTGTCCTTGTTGACCCTCTGCAGACAGTCAGGGGTGACGGCGACTGACAGCCAATGGGGAAGCCCCTTGGCCGGCTGAGACTCCTTAGTCGGAGCGCCGGCTGTTGGCTTAGGTGGTGGTTCCACCATGACTGCAAGCCGAAAGCGGCAGAGTCGAGACTGTTTTAATTGGCTCTGTCAGCGAAGTTGTCGTCGGCCTTTCGGGTGACAGTCAGGTGATGGCTGGTGTAGAAACCGGGGATCAGTCTGGCACCGGTAAACACCGACTGTTGCCACATCAAGTCCTTGTAGTGTCAATGCAACCCACTTCCCATGGTGCCGAGAGTGGGAGTGCTGATGTCGGCAGGACCGGCTTGACCCACGGGAGGAAGACTGAGGGCTAGACCTCGGCCTCCAGGGGGACCAGTAGCAGGGCTCAGAGGGGGTCAGAGATTGCTGAGGCTCCTCCTGGTCAGGGACCAGAGGTGGCGGGTCAGCAGACTGATCCGTCCTTCCAATGATCTGCTCCAGGATCGGAGTCCTAGACAAGGAAGTATTAGCCTCTTCAGTTGACAATAGGTCGGTCGGCTCGAGAAAAATCTCAGCTGGGACTTCGACCAGCGTCTCGGCTGACAGCCCCGATGGGGTTTACAGTGGAGCCAGCAGCCAAGGCCAAGGATTCAACCGGTCAAATCCAGAGAAGCACGGGAATCGGAGGCCCTCGACTGAGAGCACTCCTGATCTCACGATCGGCGATGAGTCTTTTCTTTCATAGACTCTTTTCCAGATTTAGATTTGACATTGGATCCCTGACTGATGGTTGGTAGAGACTGGCACAGTTCCTTGAAGGAACCTGTAAAGGTTGAACCCAGCTGAAGTAGCACGTAGGCAGAAACCAAGGAAGAATGGGCCATGGCCTTGACTGCCTCCTCTTCAAAGGCTGAAAGCTGTTCAGCAGACCCCGCAGCTGCAGAGACCACCCAACAGGCATGCTTGGATTTGACCGGCAGGTTCCGTTGCACTTGGCAGCCCAGTTTCAGGCGGGTGAGACGATCCTCCAGAACAGTCGGGTGAAACGAGTGGCAAAAGTTGCAAGCCTGGGCAGCATGTTGTGCTCCAGGCAGTAGACATGCGTGGCATGCGGGTCAGTCCTGGAAATCTTCTGCCTGCAAGGGAACTGGAGGAACCCGGAAGCAGACTTATCATCCATCGCTGTTGCGATCAAAGATCGAGCTAAAGACAAAAACTCGAAAGAGTTGAAGATTTGGAAGAAATTCTGAAGAATTTAAGCACTAGGACCTACTCAACGCTGAAGCGATAAGGAGGGAACCTGCTTCTTTTAGCGGAAAGGAAGATCTGGCGTCATGGGGCGGAGCCGAGGGAGCTGCCACCCGGGTGGGTGGGAGGAGTCAGCTTGAAGATTTTCTGGCACATCTTAAAGGGAAAGAACACTGCCAGACAGTGTGGATAGAAAGTACAGTTACGTAAGAACTTACCGTAACAGTAGATCTTCGAGAGAGGCTCTTGCAGTAGGTATTCACAAAGCCTAAGCCACCAGGTGTCAGGACCCCACAGAAAAATCTCTAGCTAGCAGTCTCTGGCAGGGGACCGCCCCCACGTCAGGTGACCAACATCAGTCAACGTCAGTATAAAGGGACGGTCCCCCATGCCCACCCTCCAGTTCTTTCCCGCCAAGAGCCAAAGGTCTGACAGGATAGAAGAGGATATGCCCCCATAGATGAAAAGAAGAAACTGAGGGGGACGGAGGGAGGGAAGGTAATTCCTACCGAAAGAGCCTTTCTTGAAGATCTACTGTTATGGTAAGTTCTTACGCAACTGTACTACCTTACTTCGAGAGGGCTCTTGCAGTAGGTATTCACAAACAGGACTCAGTCCCAAGCAGTCTGGAACAATAAGAAACTGGGAGGAGGAAACATCATCTACAAATGCCTGAAATCTAATCAGGGTTCATGAAAGGAGACCCTGTTGAACAGCTAACCCGAAGCCTGCTCTGCGGCGAGAAGCAATGTCCAAACTGTAATCTTTCGTAAAAGTGTTAAAGTCCAAGTCACGGCCGCACAGATTTCTGCAGCTGACACATTCCTGAAACAAGCAGCAGAGGCAGCGACCCCTCTGGTGGCGAGAACTCTGACTTGACCCGGTAGGGTTTTGTGATACTTGTCATAACAGAAAGTGATAAAATTTACAAACCACTTTGAGAGGCACTGTTTAGAAACAGGGTTGCCTTCTCTATTGAGAGAGAAAGAAACAAACAGCTGGTCTGTTTTTCTGAGATCCTTAGTCCTGTTGGTGTAGTATTCTGTGTACATCTAATGTATACAGCAAATATTCTCCATGATTGGAGTGCTCCGTGTAAAAGGACGGGAGCTCAATTCACTGATTCAGAGTCGAATCAGCCACCACTTTTGGAAGAAACTTGGGATTGGTTCGCATGGCCACCCTTTCCTTGTGGAAAATTAGGTATGGTATTTTGCACATTAGGGCTTGCAGCTCAGAAATCCTCCAAGCCGAGGTAATGGCCACCAGGAAAAGTGTTTTCCAAGAAAGGAACTTTAATTCTGCCTCAGGTACCGGTTCGAAAGGAGGCAGTGTGATCTTTTCCAGGATAAAGTTTAAGTCCTAAGGGGGAGCAGGATTGCGAATTGTGGGTCTTAAATGAAGGACCCCTTTCAAGAAAGTCTTGGAGACTTCTAGTTAGGCAAAGGTCCTGTCTCCGAAGGGGATGTGGTAGGCCAAAATGGCTGCCATATGGACCTTCACGGAAGAGTAACTGAGGCCCAAGTTGTATAGATGTCTCAGGTAGTCTAATACCTTAGTAGCTGGGCAGGAGAAAGGTTCCAGATCCTTGGATCCAGCCCAAATAGTGAAGCGCTTCCACTTCATTGCATAGGTGGACCTGGTGGAAGGCTTTCTGGCCTTCACCAAAATAGTTGCTACCAAAGGGGAGACACCAAAGCGTGCTCTGGCTATGTCTGAAAATGCCACACATGAAGGTGACGGGACCTGAGGCCTGGATGGACCAGGGTCCCCTGATCCTGAGTCAGTAAATGCCGCAACAGAGGAAGAGGAGGTTCCTCGGAAGACTGTTGCAGAAGAGAGAAGCAAACTTGCCTCGGCCAGAAGGGAGCGATGAGAATCACCTGTGCCCCTTCCGATCAAAGTTTGTTGAGCACTCTTGGAATCAGAGGAATGGAAGGGAAGGCGTAAATGAATTTGCCCTTCCAACACAGAGACAGCATGTCCCGACAGAAACGGTCTCGCCCTGGTCCGAGCGAGCAGTAGATGGGAAGCTTGGCATTGTCAGGGGATGCAATAAGGTCCATTTGAGGAGTCCCCCACTGCTGGAAGATGTTGATTACTATGACTTGGTCAAGTTCCCACTTGTGAGCCCTGGCTGACGAGTGACTGAGGGCGTCTGCCAGAGTGTTCTCCACTCCCAGCATGTGGACAGCTGTCAGGTGCAGGTTGTGCTGAGACACCCAGTACCAGACTCTCATTGCTTCCCGGCAGAGGGGATAGGAACGGGTTCCTCCCTGTTTGTTGAGGTACCAGACTACGCACATGTTGTCTGACTGTATGAGATGATGATCGGGAAGAATGACAGGGAGGAGAGCCTGCAGGGCATAAAGCACTGCCCTCAGCTTGAGGACGTTTATGTGGAGATTTAGCTCGAACTGAGACCAGCTTCCCTGAGTCCTGTGGGACCCTAGATGGGAACCCCAGCCTGCCCCAGACGCATCTGTCATCAGAGTCTGGGTGGGAGGAGTGGTACAAAATGGGATCCCTAGGCTGAGGTGATCCTGAACTGCCACCACTGCAAGCCCCAGATCACTGGGTCCGAAAGTAGGACCTCGCAGTCCAAGTCATCTTGAGATTGGTCCCACTGAGTCCCAAGGGTCCACTGGGAGATCCTCATGTGAAGCTGCGCTAGAAGGACAGTGGGAATGGCTGCCGTCATTAGGCCGAGAAGGCGAAGGACCTTCCTGGCTCAGACCCTTCTGAGACTCGACAAGAGGTGAGCTTGACTGGACAGTGTCTCGGCTCTGTCCGGGGGCAAAAAGGCTCCGCTGAGGGTCATGTCTAACACTGTCCCTATGAACTGCAGCCATTGGCAAGGGGTCAGATGGGACTTGGCATGGCTGATTGTGATACCCAAGTTGGAGAAAACTTGCAGGGTGAGAGAAAGGGAGTGCAAAAGTTCCTCCCAGGACGGGGCTACTAGGAGCCAGTCGTCCAGGTAGGGGAAGACTTGGACCCCTGGGTATGCAGGAAGGCCGTCACCACCACTAGGCATTTGGTAAAAACTCTGGGTGCCGAAGAGAGACCAAATGGGAGGGCTGGAACTGGTAGTGTGACCCCTGAAAGGAAAAATGGAGGTACTTGCGGTGGGAGTGGCATATGGGGATATGGAGGTAAGCATCCTGCATATCCGGAGTGCACATCCACAGATCCAGCCAAAGCAAAGGAAGAAGATTCTGTAACGAAAGCATACGGAACCGTTTGTACTCCACAAATTGGTTGAGGGAGTTGAGGTCCAAGATGGGCCTCAGATCCCCAGTCTTCTTTGGTACCAGGAAGAAATGGGAATAGTAACCAGTCCCCTGAAGGTGAAGGGGAACCGGCTCTGTTGCCTCTCTCACCAGAAGAGAGCAAATTTCCTCCTGTACCAACTGCAGGTGCATAGGGGATGCGGGGGCTGCGAGGAGGTTTTTGGATGAATTCTATTGAGTGCCCTGCTGAGACCAGTTGGAGCACCCAAGCATCGGCCGTTATCCTCTCCCAATCTGACAGAAGGGAGGAGAATCTCCTCCCTACTGGTTCCTCTGACCTGGACAGAGGCAGTGGAAGAGGCAGGGAGTAAGAGGGCAGAGCAGCAGCCAGAGCCCTGGAGGCTTTCTTGCTGGGGGGAGCTTTGGCTGTTGACGTGGCTTTACATTTGCTAGGACGTCTTGTTTGCATCTGTTTGTGTTTTTGGTGGGACTGATGCTGAAAGGGACATTTCTGCCCTTGAGAGGGTCTGTACATGGTCTGAACAGATTTCAATGCCAAACCCTTTTCCTGCAGCTCGGTGATGATGTCCTTGACATCACCACCAAAAAGCACAGATCCCCTGAAGGGAGCATCGTGAATGGCAGTTTGCATGTCAGGGGCCAGTCCTGACACTCTGAGCCAGGCGTGGTGCCGCAAGGATACGGCGAAGGCTGAGCTCCTGCCTGCAGTGTCCACTGCATCGTATGTAGCACAGAGCATGTGTCTACAGGCCAAACGGGTAGAGCGGACCAGGTCTCCCAGTTCCTGTTTTGTCTAAGAAAACGGGAGAGAATCCAATTTTGATTCTACCTGAGTAAGGATGGACTTTTGGAAGTCCCCCATATGAGTGACGTAATTAAGGGCCCTCATACAGAGTGGAAGAAGCATAAACCTTCTTCCCATACTGGTCCAGCTGATGACCACCAAATCAGCCTTGGGTGAAGACTAAGGAAGTCTTTACCCTCAGGAGCCTGGTATAGCCTCTCTGCCTTTCTAAGAAGGGGGCTAATGAGGAAGGTTGCTTCCAAATTGTGGAAACAAGATCCATGTGAGGCTCTATCCAGGGCTGAATTAGGGTGGGAGCAGTGAGCTTCTTACACTGGGGATCTGGCTCCACCGATTGCCACTCACAAGCAGCCTGGATTTTCTTCAGTAACTTCAGAAAGGAAGGGTCTTCCAGAGGAGACTTCGAAGAGCCCTGCTGACTGGGATTTTCTGGAGTGTGAGGCTTATCTTCAGCATCGGAGCATCAAGAATCCAGGTCAGAATCTGAAGACTCTCATGAAGATGAAGAGTCCTCCCGAGGAAGGGGAGGATCGTCCCCTCTGGGGTTCCCCCAGGGGAGCGTATCCTCCCTAGCCCGAGATCCAGAAGGTTCTGCCCTGGTGTCGGGTAGAGGCAAAGGAGTGTCTTCTCGCTGACATAAGGGGTCCAGTGTCAGAACCGGCATCGGCAGACGCATTTTGACCTCTTTGGTGAGCTGCGGCATGGCCTCGGCCCACCAGGAGGCCAAAACCTCCCTCAGGTCCACCTGGGGATGCGGAGTAGGGGGAGGAGGAGGAGGAGGAGGAGGAGGAGGAGGACGGGGGCTTGGATACGTGTATCCTGGAAACCCGTAATAAGAGTACCCATAACCCGACAGTGGGAGGCCCGGCGTCAGGTAATGCGGTGTCAGGTACTGCAGAGCCGGATACTGCGGTGTTGGGTAATGCGGCGTCGGGTATCCTGGTGCCACGGGGTCCAACGGAGCTGAAGGTTCTGGTGTCGGCCCTACAGGCGGACCTGACTGATCAGGCATCGGCCTGGAGGAACACCTGACGGGAGTTCTGGGAGCTCAGATGGCTCTAACGGCGTAGGGCGTCTGCCATCAGGTAATAGAATGTCAGAGGATGATGTCAGGTTTTCTGACGTCGGGTCCAGTGTCTGAGGGTCCAGCACCGGGGTTATTCCCCGACGGCAGCATTCTAGACTTGACCCCACCAGGGGAGGTGGGAGTTGACTCCTTGGCGGGAGTCAGAAGATACACAGGGCCCTCAGAGGGCAATGCAACCGGTGTGCGTTGCGGCAACTCTCTGGCATCGGGCATGGGTTTAGAGCCCAAAGAGGGGTCACGGGCTGGGCATTCTTCAGAGGGTCCAACGACTGACTTATCAGCTGTGCCCAGGCGGACGTCGGTAGGGCTGATGCCCGACTTATTGGATGCACTCTTACCGGTAGGCCTGGATTTAGAGGCTGTAGCGGGAGTAGAGACCTCCTTTCCCCCCGGAGGCTCCCGACAGGCCCAAGCGCGAGCCCGACTGGGGGGTCGATGCCGTCTTAAACACCACTAAGGTGGCCAATGAAGAGCGGATCCCCAGAGGGGAAGTTATCTGTAAGGCCACGACTCCAGCCAAAGTCACAGCTGCTGTGGATGATGGGTCCCGATCCCGGTGTTTCTCCTTGTCCCTCTTCTTTTTTGAATGGCCCTCTGGAGAAGTTGATGCCTGCCTCAATTTCTTCAGTTCTTTCTCCATGGATGCCGTTTTCTTCTTTAATAGATGGGCTTCCAGGGACTGCTGTCGCCACTTCCGGGTGGCAGAACTGAATTCTCGGCAGTGCTCGCACTCCTCCACACAGTGGTCCAGGCCTAGGCAAAAAAGGCAGAGAGAGTGGCCGTCCTTATGGGGAAGTTGTGATCCACACGAGTCACACTTGTTTTTATATGATTCTGAGGGCGTCGGAGATGACATGCACAGTGAGGTAATATAAACCAACAATTAGAAAAAATAAATAAATGTTGAAAGAGATTTATACTCATCCAAAATGGCAAGACAAGAGAGTGCTGTTCTTCCGTGAGGTGCTTTGAGCCAATGGCAGGAAAGAACTGGAGGGTGGGCGTGGGGGAGACTGCTAGCTAGAGATTTTTCTGTGGGGTCCTGACGCCTGGCGGCTTAGTCCTATTTGTGAATACCTACTACAAGAGCCCTCTCGAAGTAAGATCAATATATCCACAACCCCAGAAAGAGGGCTTGCACTCACATTTCAGTGACAAAATGTTGACAGGTATGTGCTTACGACTTGGGGCGGGACTGCCAGAAGGATATACTTTGTTAAATAAACAGCCCTGACAGTCGACAGCATAAGAAGACTTAATGAAGAACACAATGTATTTATAGTCAGCAATCATGGGTGGCTCAGCCCCATATAAAAAGACTGATGGGATAACTCAGTTACATAGTAAAATCCTGGCTGGGCACCAATCATGGGCATCTCAGGCCTGATATGAAAAGTCTGATGGCACAGTTCAGTTAGAAAACCTGGATGGCTCATCTCCCACAACATGAGACCAGAGGGGTTGCTTGACTTCACACTGGGGGTTGGGGGCAGCAGGACTCTCCATGCCAAAGGAAAGGAGGAGCATCACTCCTACACTGGGGTCGGGACAGCTCAAATTCCGATCCAGGGTAGAGGAATGTCTCAACCTCCAGGTGGGGTGAGGGAAAGTACAGTTATGCAAGAACTTACCGTAACAGTAGAACTTCGAGAACAGCTCTTGCAGCAGGTTACACCATTAGGACTGAAGTCGGCAGGCGCCAGGACCCCATGAAGTACAACTAGCAGTATTCATGCAGGGGCCGCTGACGTTGGTCCCTTCCCCGACGTCAGGCATAGTACATAAGGGGGCGGTCCCCCAGAATCCCCAGGTCTCCAACCGGAGACTCCCAGCCGCTGGATGACATCAGAAAAGGAGACTGAGGATCTGCCATCAAATGACAATCAGAGTGGTGTTGAGAACACCTGATCCTAGGAGCAGGATATTGGAACAAATCTACCTCAGCGGGGATGGTGGTGGTGGGGGGAAAGTACCTGCTGCAAGAGCTGTTCTCGAAGATCTACTGTTATGGTAAGTTCTTACGTAACTGTACTATCTTACTTCGAGAAACAGCTCTTCCAGCAGGTTACACCATTAGGACTGATTCCCAAGCAATACTGGAAGTCCCTCACCATTGGGAGGAGGGAAGGTAGAAATCACTAGTGGAACTGAAGCCTAGGACAGGAGTCCTTGAAGGACTGCTAGACCAAAACCTGCTCTTCGCCTCAATGCGACATCCAGGCTATAATGCCTGATGAAGGTGTGCACAGTGCTCCAAGTAGCTGCTGCACAGATGGCTGAGGTGGACACGTTTTTCAAGGCCGCAAAGGAGGTAGCCACCCCCCTTGTGGAATAACCCTTAACCGAGCCCGGTAAGGGTCTGTTACGCTTCTGGTAACAGAACGTAATACAATGTATCAGCCACCTGGACAGCGACTGTTTGGAAATGGGCACTCCTATCATCCTGTGGGCGAAGGAGACAAAAAGCTGGTCAGATTTTCAGCGGTGTTTGGTTCTGGTCAGATAGTATCGAAGACACCTATGTACATCTAAAGTGTGCAACAGGGCCTCTCCTCGATTAGAATATTTAGAAAAGTACACTGGTAGATCAATGTCCTGATTAAGAGTGAGAGCTGAGACCACCTTAGGTAAAAACTTCGGATTAGTCCTTAGGGATACCCTGTCCTGGTCAAAAAACAAATAAGGTTCTTTGCACATCAGTGCATGGAGTTCCGAAATGCTTCTGGCAACTAAAAACAATGTCTTCCATGTAAGGAGATGTAGCTTGCAATCCGCAGCTGGTTCAAAAGGTGGCAGTGTAAGCTGCTCCAGGACAAAGGGTAAATCCCATGGTGGTACAGGATCCTTATTCGGAGGTCTAAGATGGAGAACACCTCTCAGGAAGGCTCGTGCCGTGTCCAACTGAGATATGGGATGTTGGCCTATAGGAGTGTGATAGGCTGAGATGGCATAAAGGTGTACTTTTATTGAGGAGTAGGCCAAGCCTGTCTGAAAAAGAGACAGGAGGTAGTCCAGGACTGACCTTACTGGACAATCCATTGGCGAAAATCCCCGCGCTTGAGCCCAGAGGCAAAATCTACACCATTTCATGGTGTAAGTAGCATGAGTAGCCGGTTATCTAGCAGTCGCTAGAATGTCTGCTACCTCTTGCGAGACCCCGTATCGCATAATGGCTATGTCTCTAGGAGCAAGGCGTGCAGGTTCAGTGAATGAAGGTCCGGATGGACCAAGGAGCCCGCCTCCTGAGACGGCAAGTGAGAGCTGATTGGCAGAGGCACTGGAGGTTCCTGGGACAGCTGATGTAGTAGAGGGAACCAGATCTGTCTGGGCCAAAACGGCGTGATAAGTATCAGCGTTGCTTGCTCTCTGCGAAATTTCAAAAGGACCCTCTGGATCAACGGGAAGGGGGAAAAGGCATAGAGGAATCTGCCCGCCCAGGAGAGGGACAATGCGTCTCACCAGAAAACACCAAGCCCTTGATCTAGTGAGCAAAAATTGGGCAGTTTTGCATTGTATGGGGACGCAAAGAGGTCTAACTCTGGTGTACCCCATCTGTGAAACAGATCCTCTACTACCTCCTGGAGTAGTTCCCACTCGTGGACTCTGGCCTGAGAGCGACTCAGGCTGTCTCCGATGATGTTGTCCACTCCTGGTAATGAACAGCAATGAGGTTTGCGCCGTGTTGTAGAACCCAATCACACACCCTCATGGCCTCCCTGCAAAACGGGTAGGAATGGGTGCCTCCTTGTTTGTTGAGGTAATACATCACGAGGAATTGTCTGTAACAGAAGAGTACCCGGTGGTATCTCCGACTGGAAAGCCTGCAGGGCGTAAAGAACTGCTCTCATTTCCAGGATATTTATGTGGAGATGAGCTTCTTGGGCTGTCCACAGGCCCTGAGACCTGACACCGTCGAGGTGTGCTCCCCATCTCGAGCCCTGAGGCATCTGTGGAGAGCATCACAATCGGAGATGGCGCGATGAAGGGGACCCCTGCTAACAGGTTCTCTGAATCTAGCGACCTTTGCCAATCCCAGATTACGGCATTCATGATCAGAATTGGAAGCTGCAGATAGTCTTGCTTCTGATCCTACTGGACCCGTAACATATACTGGGTCACCCGCATGTGGAGACGGGCTAGCGGGACTGTTGCAATGGCCGCAGCCATATGTCCAAGCAGGCAAAGGACCAGTCTGGCTGGGACGGTCCTCTTTGCCAAAAAGTCCCTGATGAGGGATCTGATGTGTTCCGCTCGGTCCAGGGGTAGAAATGCTTTCCCCTGGACGGTGTCCAGAACTGCACCTATGAACTACAGAATCTGCGACGGAACCAGACGTGACTTCTCCTGATTAGAAACATAGAAACATAGAATTTGTCGGCAGATAAGGACCGCTTGGCCCACCTAGTCTGCCCATTTTCCTACCTAACAGATAAGCTGCAAATCCTAGTTAACCAACAGCTTACTTCCTCCTACCCCCCACTAGGACTGCCTTATGCCTGTCCCATGCATTCTTGAAGTCCCCCACTGTTCTTGACTCCACAACCTCCTCAGGAGGCTGTTCCATGCATCCACAACCCTCTCAGTGAAAAATACTTCCTCACATAACCTCTGGAGCCGCCCCTCTATCTTCAAATTGTGCCCTGTTCTTGTAACATCTCTTTTCTGGAAGATGCTACCCTCTTGGACTTTGTTAATTCCCTTGAGGTACTTGAAAGTTTCAATCATGTCCCCTCTCTCCCTCCTTTCCTCTAGGGTACACATATTAAGCTCCTTTAGTCTTTCTTCGTATGTCTTCTGGTGCAGACCCTGCACCATTTTGGTTGCCCTCCTCTGGACAGCTTCCACTCAGGGGTGTAGCCAGGAATTTCTGAGCTGCACACCAAGTGGATTCATTGCTACCACTGCGCCGCCCCGCCCCCCTCCTCCAATTACGGTGAGCTACCCCTCCCCTACCATGACCGTCCATGCCCTCTCAGACGCTAGCGTCATTTTCTGTGTTGTATGCCAGCACAGCAGCACCACCCCACCAACAAAGAGACACACACACACACACACACACACACACCACCAGATGTCAGACCAACAGACTGGCTTTTGGTTACAAGATTGCATTGTGACAAGCCTCTACCTTTGCAAGGTAGCCAGTCCCACCGAGGGACTTGGAAATGGCAAGCAATTTGCCAGCACTAACTCAGTGAACGTGTTGGACTTGGCAAGTACCCCTGCCACTGCCACAGTACCCCACCCTAGAAGGTTGCATGGAGTAAGGGGTGTAAATTAATACCAAATGCCAACAACCTTTCAGAATCCTGTCCCATGTGTATACCCGTCTGCTTCAACTGGTGGTGGGGGGGAGGTGAGATGGGACTGGGAGATGACCACAAGTACTGTAGAAGCAGCATGTGGCAAACCACCAGGATGCCAAACAGCTAAATGATAAAACAGAACTGTAAATAGGAAGTATTGCCACTGCTGTTGGGCTGGCGGGCAAGTGAATATTTTACCTCAACCTAGAATTGCAAGCAAACTAAGTAACAGATTCCAAGGGGCATATTGAAAGACCTTTGCTAAGCAGAGACAGCCAGGATTGGTGCACCTAAAAGGCATTCATAGTAAACCACCAGATATTCTACTTCCCAAGCCATTTACCCACACTAACCCAGCTTTAATACAACATTCTACTTCCAGTGGGCTCCAGCTTCTGTTCTAGAGCTAGATTAATAAAACAGTGCCCATTTCCCCAATGTTAACCCAACCCCATTGCCATTTGCCATTCGAATCAGACTAGATAAAATACATTACAAGTAAGTAAGGGAACAGGCACATTACGGCAGGCCTCCGGAGGACCAGTGGTATTAATCTTTTAAGACAGTAATATTTGTCCTGGCAGAACACGGGACTTGAAGACACTGCACAGTTTGAGATAAACAGCTGTTACAAATAAAATCAATAGTGCTAGAACAATTTTTCCTGTTCTTCAGGGCCCAGGAACCAACACCACTTGTCATTTTCTTTTATTTTTTTTAAACCAGCACTCTACTTTATATTTAGTATTTACCACACTGACAAAGAGCAACTACACATAGAGTATAGCAAGCACATTATCACCAACATTCAGGTGTAAGTATATAAACCATACATGTGCACAGCTGTATTTCCACATGTCCATGGGTGTAGGAGAGGTATGAGGTGCAGCTGAGCGCCTCCACACAGAGGAAGTAAATCCAATGTAATGCATATTTCTGGGGTCTTAATTTCCCTTATAAAATAGATAAAATGTCAATGTACAAACCAATAAAAAATGAGGCCAGCCCAGTGGCGTGGAAGGGTGAGGCATCAATTGCCTTACCTCCTGTATGCCAGTGACCTGTCTTTGGGGAATGAATGTGGGTTGCCAGCCAGTGAGAGACAGATAGTGTCCCGGGGCTGCTCTCCTGGGGAGGGGTGGCCATCTTTCTCAGCCCTTGACCACTGTATGGAGGCCTGCTGCTGGTGCAGGCACGAGCAACTTGAAGAGAGGGGCCACGATCCCACAAGGGTGTGCACACACACATATACCTGATGTGCTGTCATGGCAGTGGAACCAGGCAAAACACACTGGGTTGTCATGGGCTACATGAAGGCAATAAGGCATGCCTGCCTACATCTGGCCCATGCCATAGACCACCCTGCCCAATCTGGATGTGTGTCACCAACTGGGGGAGAATGCAGCCCTCCCCTACCCAGTCCCACCAGGGGCAATCTGTTCGGGAATCTGTGGCATGATGGCATGGTACGGCAGGTGCCGGCTGAGGGGAAGCAGGGACAGAGCCGAGAGCCCACCCACACCACCTGTGGAGAAATACCTATATGGAAAATAAACTGAGCACTTTAAATGACCTGTGTGGTCTTTTGATTGTATTGTACAATCAGGGTACATGATTCCAATTTCATAAGTGCATAATGTCTATCACTATGATGGAGGGGATAGGTCTTGCAGGCATCCGCAGGTTGACGGAGTGAGACAAGGGGAGGGCAAAAACAGTAAATAAAAACAGTATAGACTGGGCAGATAGTACAGAGCACTTGGTCAGGACCGAGAGTGGTGTCTAATTTGTTGTAAGGGGCAGAAGCACTGGTAAACCCAACTTGGATTCCCACAGCTCTAGGGACAGGGTCTTAAAAGAACCATATCATGCAGCAGTTAACTTGATACAAAAGAGACAAAAACTAGCTGGATGGAAGTTACTTGTCAGTTAGTTTGCATATAGCACTGTAAAGAAGGCAAATAAAGACAGTCTATTCCTATGTTTGGAGTGATAAAGCCATCTGCTAGGTCACTTCACTTAGAGAAAGAATTTTGAACGTGTCTGGCACAGCGCCATTACTGGGGAAGGATGCTACTGCCAGACATTCTAGAGTTCAATTCAGCAGGTTGCCATCTTAGACACATGAAAACCATCATCCATCCATATAAGTCCATTTCTGGCTTTCAGGCAGCTACCATCCCACCACTTGGTTTAGTGTGCCTTTCCTGGTTCCCCATCCCCATGGTCCACTCCCTCCTGTAGTTAGTCTACATAGTAAGGGGTTGAAGGGCACAGCCCCCCCAACATGGGGAGTACGAGGGGCACTGCCCCTGCAAAAAGAGACCACCGAATTTCCCATTCAGCATTATCTATGTGCCCTTTTGACGTTCGCTGTACTTTCGTTGCCGTGGTCTGACTCAGTCTGGTGCAAACACACCAGCTTGGCCCAGGCAACAGTGGCTGTTCCAGCTTCTCTTGATTACCAGGGCACTGAGTAGGCACCGTGCTAATGTTAAGCATCTGCAATAAGAATGCCATTCCCACTTTATTTCGTTTCTCACGGCAAGAGAACCAGGAAATCTCTCCCACCCTCTTTCCAGCAGTCATCCACCTTTCAGAGCTGGCCCCCCATGGATTGCCCACAGTGACAGGGTCAGGAGAAGCAAGCCCATCCCCAAAAGCAGGGAGAAGCAGGGCCATGCTTTGAAAGCCAAGAGAAGCAGGGTCATTCCCTTGAGCCAGCAGGAGAGCCATTCTCCCTACCTCCCCTGCCAGAATCAGGAGAAGCAGGATGATCGCCTTCACCAAGCCAGGAGAAGCAGGGCCATCCCCATCCCTTTCCAGCAGGGGCAACCTCCCACAACTGGTCCCCCATGGATTGCCCACAGCAGCAGGGTCAGGACATAGAGGGCCATGCAGCCACGCCCCACCCCCATGAGACATTTCCAAACAAATTTAAAAAAAAAAAACCACTTAATTCAAAACAAACAAACCCAAACACAAGCAGTCAGAACCCTGTCTCAGGTAGGTTCTGCGCCATGCAATAGTGCCAATGCCAAACTGCCAGCCAACAATGCTCCCAAGCCCCATCCCAGTACTCCTTTAGTTTTTTTTTTTTTATTTCACCAGACACCATGCTAGCTGCTGCTGCTTGTTCTAGTGAAGTCTTCCTTCTTCAATCTGCAGTGCTGGTACACTGTAATCTGCAGCGTGACTCAGACCATCTAAACTCAGTGACGTCTCCCGCCTGTGTGGCCCGCCTCGCTCTCGGCATCTCTCTGATGCACCCACTGATGAAGACAGTGACTCACCGACTGTCTGGGGAGCAGACTGCTGCTCATTGTGCTCAATGCTGCGCCGCCACTACTAAATACTCCTTCAGGCTCCCTCCTCGTCTCTACTCCAACTGCACCGCCAGATACCACGTGCCACCAACTAGTAGTCACTCCGCCCGCGGACTCGCTTCTCTACTCCACGTCTTCCGGACCACCACCGCTAGCTTCCCGAATCCTGGCAGAGACTAGGTCATCACCAACTCCAAAACAATTGACAGTCTCTAGGGAGTGAGAAACTCAGGTTCAAAATGAAGTAATGCGCCTAATGCCATGGACATTTATTTATTTATTTATTTATACATCAGTTTACAACCTTTAAAGAAGTTGTAATTTAAAGAGCCCGCGCGACCCCGACCCCTAACTAGTCACGCCTTGATTTTTTTAGAAAGAGAACCTGATTGAGATGGCAAAACATATCTCAATCAGGTCCGTTGTTGCACGACATATGTTTTAGACCCCACCCCTCCACCTTTAAAAAACTAAAAGGCTTGACAGCTGTGAAAACACAAGGAAAAACAAACAAAAAAAAACTACATGCCAGTCTGCTCCCGCTGATCTTCAGCACGCCATGGCGTGTCTGGCGAATCGGTAGCTACGCCCTTGCTTCCACTCTGTCTTTGCGGAGATGGGGTCTCCAGAACTGCACATAGTACTCCAGATGGGGTCTCACCAACTGTCTGTACAGAGGAATAACAACTTCCTGTTTTCTACTATTGATGCCTCTTCCTATGCATCCCAGTATCCCCCCTGCCTTCCTTACTGCCTTCTCCACATTGCTTGCCCACCTTTAGGTCATCTGATATAATACCCCAGGTCCCTTTCTATTTTTACTGTTGTCAGTATCTCACCCCCCCATTGTGTACACTTCCCCTGGGTTTTTGTTTCCCATGTGTATTACCTTGCACTTCTTTGCATTGAATCTGAGCTGCCATACATTTGACCATTCCTCCAACCTTGCCAAGTCCCTTCTCATCCTTTCCACTCCATCTTGTGTATGCAACCCTGTTGCAGATCTTTGTGTCATCTGCAAAGAGACATACTTTTCCTTCCAGTTCCTCTATAATGTCACTTATAAAGACATTAAAAAGGACCGTCCAGTACTGAACCCTGCGGTACCCCACTAGTAACCCTCCTTTCTTCACTGTGTATTCCATTTACTACTACCCTTTGCGTCCTGTTGTCTAGCCAATTTTTTATCCAGGCTGCCACCTTGGGACCCACTCCAAGGCTGGCTATCTTGTGAATTAATCTTTTGTGTGGGACTGTATCAAATGTCTTGCTAAAATCTAGGTAGGCCATGTCCACAGCCCTCTCTGGTCTACTACTTTGGTCACCCAGTCAAAGAAATCTATTAGATTTGTCTGACACACGACCTTCCCATCATGAATCCATGCTGCCTTGGGTCCTGTGCCCCATTGGCCTCTAGGTACTCAACAATTCTTTCCTTCAGAAATGATTCCATCATTTTCCTACCACTGAGGTCAAACTAACTGGTCTGTAGTTTTTGCCTCTGTCCTGCTCCCACTTTGTGAAGAGGAATCACATCTGCCCTCCTCCAGTCCTCGGGTACCACCCCATCCTCCCATGATTTGTTAAAGAGAGTAGTCAGCGGTGTCACTAGTTCTACCCTTAGTTCTTTTAGAATTCTTGGGTGAATCCCATCAGGCCCCATTGCTTTGTCCACCTTCAATTTTATCAGTTCTTTCAGAACCCTTTCTTCTGTAAATGGACTGGTATAGGCCCCGTCTTCAGAGTGTTTCTCTTGTTTGGTTTAGGTAACTCCCCCTCCTCTTCCTTTGTGAATACTGAGCATAAATATTCGTTCAGTATCCCTGCTTTTTCACTGTCACCCTCTACCCACATTCCCTCCCCTTTATTAAGCTTCAGTAACCCTTCTTTGGTCTTTCTTCGCTCCCTTATGTACCTATAAAAGGTCTTATCCCCCTTCTTAACAGCATTGGCTATCCTTTCCTCGGTTTGGGCCTTTGCTATTCTGTTGCCTTCCCAGCCTCTTTCTGCTTTAACTGATAAAGTTCTCTGTCCTGCTCCTTCTGTGTTTCCTTATATTTCCTGAATGCTGTCCTTTTCTCCTTAACCTTCCCAGCCACCTCTTTTGAGAACCATAGCGTTTTTTTCCTTTGTTGTGTTTTATTGATTTGCTTTACACAAAGGCTTGTTGCCTCTGTGATGGCTGTTTTGATCACTCCCCATTGTTCCTCCACCCTTCCGTCTTGCCTGTTTGCTAGTGCTTTTCTGAGGCACTCTCTCATTTTCCCAAAGTCGTCCCTCCTAAAGTCCAGTACTCTTGCTTTTGTATGCCTTGACTGTATGGCTGTGTTTATCGAGAACTACACTGTTTGGTGGTCGCTTGTTCCCAGATGGCTACCCACTTCTAAATCTGAGATTCTTTCTCCATCCCCATTTGAGAGTACCAGATCTAAGACTGCTCCCTCCCGAGTGGGTTCCAATACTAGCTGTCTGAGGCATGCCCCCTGTAGGGCATCAAGAATGACCCTGCTTTTGGATGTGCCTGCAGCAAGGTGCGCCAGTTAACATCTGGCATATTCAGGTCCCCCATCAACAATATCTCCCCTTTTTCTGCCATTCTAAGAAAGCCTTCTATCATTTCCTTGTCTATTCCTTCCCCCTGAGATGGGGGTCTGTATACAACCCCCATACGGATTGTGGTGCCATTTCCTGTCTCCAGGGTGACCCAAAGTGCCTCATCTGCTCCATGTTTACTCTTTAGTTCTGTTGCTTTGATCCCTTCCTTTACATAGAGAGCTACCCCATCTCCTCTTTTACCCTCCCTGTCCCTCCTGTAGATTGTGTATCCTGGTATGTTGACACCCAGTCATGGTTCTCTGTGTACCATGTTTCTGTGACTGCCACAATATCCAGGCAGCCCTCTTCCATCAAGGCCACTAGTCCAGGGAGCTTGTTACACAGACTACGGGCATTGGTACTCATCACCCTCCACTTTTAATAGCCTTACCCTTTTAGCCCCATTTCTGTCCTTACTGCCTTTTGCCTTTTTACATTTAAATCTGTTCTGCTCCCTAATAACTTCTGTACCTTGGTGTTTACCTCACTAATCACTGTGTTTTGTGGGGAGGCTCGATTTCCTGTTCCTTTTCAGTGCCTCCCCTTGGCTAGTTTAAATGCTGCCAGTGAAGCATTAAACCTCTCACCTAGATCCTGGTTCCCCTGGACAGATGCAGACCATCGCACCAGTATAGGGTCTGCATCCTCCAGGTGGCTCCTCAGTCCCCAATGAAGCCAAAACCCTGAGCTCCACACCAGTTTTTCAACCACTCATTGAATTCCCTGATGAGAAGTGCCCTAGCATCTCCCTTGTCATAGACAGGCAGCACCTCCAAGAAGGTTACCGTATGCGCTACTTGTCTAAGGCCCCTTCCCAACTCTATAAACTCCCCTTGCACTGCTCTGGTCCCATTCCTAGCCAGGTCATTTGTCCCTAGGTGGACAATGACATCCAGCTCCTTCCCTCATGCAGCTCCTCCCACGATCCTGAGGATTCGCATCCTGACCCTCCAAGCCATGGCGCCAGGAAGGCATCTTACCTCCCTCTCCCCTTCCTCCCCCATTTCTACCCCTCTAATGATTGAGTCCCCCACCAGGAGTTGTTTCCTTCCCCTGTGGGGTCCCATGCCACCCTCCTGTGGGTCTCCTTTGTGAAGGTTCCCAGCATCCTCCTTGGTCTCCACTGCAGGTGCCTCCATAGAGGAACCACTATTCACCAGAAGAGTGAATTAATTGTGGAGAGGTACAGCTGGAGGGATGCAACTCTGGTCCACCACCCTCTCCCTCCTTGAGCCCACCCTGGTCCAGCCTCTCCTCGTTCTTGGCAACCTCTGAGGTAGTGGCATTGGCCCTGGAGGTCCCTGGGTGGGGGGAGGAGGTTTCTCGAATCCTAGCCAGGTCAGCCTGGAGGCGAACCTCCTCTCAGACCAGAGAGGTGCTCTGCTAAATAGGCAGCATCGCAGCCTCCAGAATGTCTCCCGGAACACTCCCGGAACACTGCTTGATAATGATGCCCAACGTCTCGAACAGAGACTGAGTACAATGAATGGCGGACATCAAGGCCCCATTAGAGGGCACCATGAGAAGCCAGTCATTCAGGTAGGGGAACACGTAGTGGCCTTGTCTCCTTAGAGTCACCGCTACGACCGCCATGCACTTCATGAACACTCGAGGTGCCGATGACAATCCGAAAGGGAGGGCTCGGAACTGAGGAAAGAAGAGAGGGGGGGGGACATGATAGAAACTTTTAAGTACCTCAGTGGAATCAACAAAGTCCAAGAGGGTAGCATCTTTCAGAAAAAGAGACATGCAAGAACAAGGGGACACAATTTAAAGATAGAAGGGGAGCAGTTCAGGGGCAATGTGAGGAAGTATTATTTCACAGAGAGGGTAGTGGATGTATGGAACAGCCTTCCTGAGGAGGTTGTGGGGTCTAAAACTGTGGGAGAATTCAAGAATGCATGGGACAGACATAAGGCAATTCTTGTGGGGGGTAGGAAGAAATAGGCTGTTGGTTAACTAGGATCTGCAGCCTATCCTGTAGGTAGGGAAATAGGCAGACTAGATGGGCCAAGCGGTCCTTATCTGCCATCAAATTCTATGTTTCTATGATAATAGTGACCCTGAAACTCGAAGCGCAAAAACTTCCTGTGCCCTTGAGCGATGGGTATCTGCAGGTAAGCATCCTGCATGTCCAAGGACACTAGGAAGGCGCCCTGCTTGAGCATGGGTATTAGACCTGGAAGAGTCACCATGCGGAAGCATTTGTAGAGGACCGAAGCGTTGAGGTCGCTGAGATCCAGTATTGGACAAAGGTCCCCTGTCTTGGGAACCAGAAAGAAGTGAGCATAATAACCTGCACCTCTCTGGTTCCACGGTACGTGCTCTATAGCTTCTATACCGAGAAGTGCGAGCACCTCCTGCTGTATGAGTAGGGCATGCTGACCTGAATAACAGAAAACAGGGGAGGTCTTGACGGTAGGTGGTCGAGAAATTCAATGAAATTACCTCTCTTGACATTTGAAGAACCCACAGGTCGGCACTAATTGACTGCCACCCTGAAAAGTGGCGAGCGATGCGACCCCCCCAACCTTTTGTGCCCATTGATCAAGAGGCGGGGCGAGGGCCAGGAAGGAGTTATGCTGTGGCAGCGCTGGATCCTGCAGGCTGGGCCAGTTTGGTGTAACGCTAGCCTCTGCCTGGGAAAGACTCAGCCTGGGCTTCGTGATGGAAAGTGCCCCTTTGCTGCTGGCCGGAACGTGGCTGCTGCCGTTGTTGCTGGCTGCGAAAACTATTCTGGTTCCTACAAAAGGAACCAGGCCTTGATCTGTACATGGCTTGTAAGGATCTAACTGCCTTCCCGGCATCCTGGAGCTTGGTGATAACCTTCTCCGAGTGTTCACCAAACAGGACTTCACCATTCTATGGGACATCAAAAATGTTTTTCTGTACGTCTGGGGTAAAGCCGGAGACAAGGAGCCAGGAGTATCTCCAGAGACAGATGCCTGAAGCTACAGCTCTGGCAGACGAGTCCGCAGAATCATATATGGCTCGTAGCACATGGGTTCCCACATCAGACCCTGTGTGGAGAAGGTTTAGGAGCTCTGCCTTCTGATAATCATCTGGTAATCTGTCAACAAGGTCCTGACCCTGTTCCCACAGGGCATTCTGAAACTGAACCATGTGAGATAGGTAGTTCAGGGACTTGATGGAGCATGTAGCAGCCGCATACATGTGCCTCCCCAGGCATCCAACTGTTTGGATTCCTGGTCCGGTGGCTGTGTGCTCATACGCTGCGGTCGCTGGGACCGGTCATGAGAGGCTGTAATGACCAAGGAGTCAGCCAGAGGTTGTTGTGCCAAGTACTGGTTCTCTTTCGGGGCATTGTACAGGCGGTCAGCTTTCTTCGGCACAGCAGGGATGAAGTGTGGACGCTTCCATGCAGCTTTGGTGATGTCTGCGAAAGTGTCCACCAAGGGGTGGTACTACCACAGGCTTTGGATCCTTCTGCCGAAAATAACGGGCAAGGCGCTGTCTCTCAGGGTCGAGATATTCAGAATCCCATCCCATGTTCTCCTGGATGTGCCTCATAATCTCAGAGAAGGAGGGATCATCCGAAGGTGACCTGGGTAGGTCTTATGGGTCAGGCAATGGGATGCTGAGTGGAGAAAGAAATCTGGAAATTTCAGAGGTATCCGATCTGGAATCCACTCCTGATGGAGTGTATCGACAACGTCTGCATCGCTTGGGGCTGGAAGACCCTGAGGGAGGCCTTCTCTGTTCCTTAGATCTTCCCCTAGGAGGTGGAGAATGCTCATTAGGGGTTGGTGGTCGTCCTGCTGGCCCCTGTGGTGGAGGAGGGGGGGGGAGTAGGAGGTGAAGGAGGAGGAGGAGGAGGTTCTACGGGATCACCTCTTTCCATATTGTGTCCCACCAGAAAGTGAAGAGATCCTTGACCTCTTGAATGTTCATGCCCAATGACGGGCCTGGTGCTGGTGGTCTGTCGCCGGGGTCAGGCGTCAGGTCTGCAGGTGTCTCCAGGGTGGGCGAAGGTTCCATTGGGAAGCCTGGCATCCTCTGTGTCGCCTGCCTGGTCCTCAGGCAATGTCGCGTCCTCCTTCATGGAGTCCCGGCAACCGGTGTCCACCGGTGACGGGGGGCAGTCTCCGGCTCTGGCAAGTGTGAGACTGACGTTGGTCGCTTTGCTGACATCTTCGGGTCTGGCGAATGCCCAGCCGATGTCTGTTTAGCCAATGTCCTCGGCTCCGGTGAATGCCTGCCGACTTTGGGTGCTTGACAGATGTCGGGTGCTTGACCAACGACAGGTCCGACGTCCGCTTCAGGGACGTCAGGTCTTTTGTCTTCCTGGGTGGGGGATCTGGACCCCTGGGAGGCTGAGAGACTGATCTGGAGTCGGGGTCCCAGCATCGGGCAGAAGAGGAAGACTTAGTCTGGAGACGGTCAGAAGACTTCAATGAGGCCCGGGATGGAGTGGAAGAAGCCGAAGGCCTGGAAGTCTTTATGGGTTGAAGCAAAGCCGAAGAACCACCTATAGCCTTAACCTTGACCTGGGGGGGGCTGAGAACGAGCCCTGGAGGGACAGCGGCCAAAGCGTGAGGAGCCTGAGCTATGCGAGTCTGAGGCCTGGTTAGGGATCTGGACCTTGCCTTCTCCCGGTGCTTGTCCCGTTGTTTGTGGGCTTTTGAGGAAGATTCACCTCTGGAGGAAGGCTCCGTATCCATTCTGCTCAGTTTTTCTTCCAAAAGGTACCCCGAAGTGCCTTCTGACGGCAGATCCTGGTGCGGCTCTTGAACCCCTGACAGAAGGAGCAGGCCTTAATGTCGTGGTCTGGGCCTAAGTACCGCAGGCAGGATGAATGAGGATCCTTGAAGGGGATCTGTTTGCTGCAGGAACACTTGGAAGGGTGTCCCTCTGAAGAAGGAGTTGGAGATGCCGACATTAGTTTGGTAAAACTATTGACAGCAGTTCTTAGTTGTCGTGCACTAGAGTAGGAATGTGAGGCCGATGCTGCCGAGTCAACGGCGGGAAAAGAACTGAGGATGCTGGGGGACCGCCCCCTTATGTACTATGCCTGACGTCGGGCGCGGGACCGATGTCAGGGGTGGTCCCCGCTAAATACTGCTAGCTAGAAAATCTCCGTGCAGTCCTGGCACCTGCCGGCTTCAGTCCTAATGGTGTAACCTGCTGCAAGAGCTGTTTCTCGAAGTAAGATCTGTCTTGACTCAAGGAAGGGGAGCCTATCTTGACTGCCATGTGGCAGTAAAGGTGGGAAAGCAGAACCAAAATGGGGAGGCGTTGGGCACCATTTTGTACCTTCATTAATGTAATTTGCCCATGACCCTAGCTTTGCCCCTTAGATACTAAATGAATACACCCAAAGGGGAGGAGCATCATGGCAGGGGCCTGAACACATACGAAGTGAGGAATGGGTTGCACTCCTGCATGCCTTGATCACCGTTCTTTTTCCTCATCTCTGCCCTCTGTCCTTCCCCCAGGACCACTCCCCTATGACCAAGGCATATTAACAAATGCAGGGAATCTGGGTAATCATAATGTGGCCTCCACTCCCACTGCTGACCTGGGAGTGGGGGGGTCACTTTACCAGAAATGTAGGAATGGTTCTCTACCTGTAGCATGTACAGTACTTAACATACCTCTGTATACCATTTCTGTATGGATGTCAATAAAACTCCTTTTTAATAACAACACATTTACAAACATTAATGTAATTTGTGCCAGCTGCTTCATAAAGCACATAAAGGCAGTTACTAGTGCACTCAGTGTGTCAGCGCCAGTGGAGGGGAGGGTTGAGGAAATGAGCTCTGGAATGCCAGCTGTGTCCCAGTGTTCAAAATGCAAGGGGGAAAGAGTGAAATGTAACGTGCCATCTAAGAAACAGAGCCAGCGTGTGTGCTGGAAGAGGGAGACTGAGCTTGGATGTGCCACGTGGACAAGGAGTAGTGTCTGCCTGTGCACATTTGGTGGGGGCTGGTGGGAGTGAGCACTGAAGTCCCTTCTGTGTAGATGAGCCAGCATGTATGTTTAGAGAGTGGTGAGTCCATTTTTGAACTACTCATGCCAGTAGTCTGCATGTTAGAGAAATGTGAGCCTTACTACAGAGGTATGTGTGTTCTGTTCACTGTTGGGCTTATCATACATTCAAGACTTCTTGGTGCCTATCGACCCCACTTTCTTATGAGTTTTAAAGTAATAAATCATAGTCACTGGCCCTCAAAATGTGGGACATTTCAGACATGAAGATACACGCTCAAAACACTTTAAACTCATGCCTTTTTTTATACCAAGTTTAATACTGTTTCAGAATCACTTTATGCTGTATTATGGATTTCTGCAGCATTCTGATGGGTAAAATGTGGGATGCCCCTCAATGTGGAACAGTTTAGGTCTGTGTGTGTGCTGGTGTGTGTGTTTGGAGCTTTTCAGAAAACATATATTTTTTATTTTTATCCACCCACTTTTCACCGCCTGCTACCAGGACCTCCTTCCACCTACCCCAAGCCCTTATACCCACTGCAGGAGTCATTCGGTGGTCAAGCCCCACCACCACCCTTTGCTCAACAGCCTCCACGGACACTGTGACTGTAACCCATGGCTTATCCTGCATGGTTGGAACCCCTGGTCAGGAGAAAGATACTTCATTCGACAGTCGGGTCCATAAGGGAGAGCTGGCGAGGTGTGGGAGGAGTCAAAGTGACCCTGCTGTAGTGTGGGGGACGGGGTGGCTTCATCTGCCCAGCACTGCTGGGGGTGTTTTTGTCCCCTGCTAGACCCCCTTATCCCACCCCAGGGCATAGTCCTGAGAGTTGACCAGACGATTCGCCTATAGGGCTGTCAGAAGGGTAGGTAAGCCCCTCCCTAACTCTGATGCTCCCGAGCTGGCCCCACTCTGGGCATGTGACACCTCCGCATCACCCGGCAGGCGAGTGGTCACATGCAGATGTGAGGTCACCCCAGAGGGACCACTTATTCCTTCCTGCACGACACCCCCCTTCCCCTGGGTCACCAGGGGACAGTCATGCCATGGATGAACTCAATGAACAGATCCACTGAGAAAGAAATCTTGTGTATTCTGAAATGTGTCTGGAAGCTATATGCACATGGCACTCTGTGAAATAAAATGAAGCACGTTTTGGAAACTGCGAACAGTCCTTTCATTTAAAGGTGGTGAGTGCAGGATTTGCTTGTACAACTTTGAACTTTATTCTGTCCTAGCACCCCAGACCCAATGCGACCACTACTGCCTGCTTTTTATTTTATTTTAATGTCAGCTCCAGAGTAGCTGCAGGTCAGCTGGGAAGTTTACAAAAGCAATTCCGGACTCTCAAGTGAAATTCTTATTATTTTAGTTATTGGAATGTCTGTACTCCCAAAGGGGGAGGAAACATGTCTTGACTTCCAGCTAGGGTGATGGATTTTCTAGACTGTGTGTGCATCGGTCTCCACTTCTACACGTGGTGGTTGAGGGCATCTAGACTTCTACATGTGATGGGGGGATGTCTCAACTTCTATACGCAAGGGGGTGCAGTCTCTAATCCTACATGTGGTGAGCGGCAGTCTCTGTTCCTGTGTGTGGTGGTGGGGAGGAAAGTTTCTACTCCTACACATGGAGGTGAGGGAAGTCTAAACTCCTACACGTGGAGGTGAGGGAAGTCTAAACTCCTACACGTGGAGGTGAGGGAAGTCTAGACTCCTACACGTGGAGGTGAGGGAAGCTCCAGACTCACACGTGGTGGTGGTGGTGAGGGAAGTTCAGACCTCACACGTGGTGGTGGTGGCAGTGAGAGAACTCCCAACTCTACATGTAGCAATGGTGGTGGGGGGAAGGTACACTGTGTGTACAGAAGACATCTCTGACCCTACATGTAGCTGGGGGGGGTATTGACTCACATGCAGTATGAGTACAGAAAACATCTTGACTCCTACACGTGGTTTTTTTGGGGGGTCTTGACTGCCACACAAAGGATGGATGTCTCAAATCACTTAGGGAGGAGGGACAGAACAGGTCTGTTACTTAATTTTTCTTCTCTCCAGCCACTCACTTCCCAGCCTTAAAGTATGCCCCCCACTGCCTGCCAGACTCACCTCCAAGCCTCACAGTACTTCCCCTGCTGCCTGCCAGACTCACCTGCCAGCTTCACATTACTTCCCCTGTTGCTTGCCAGATTCACCTCCCAGCTTCACAGTACTCCCCGCTGCCTGCCAGATTCACCTCCCAGCTTCACAGTACTCCCCCGCTGCCTGCCAGATTCACCTCCAAGCCTCACAGTACTCCCCGCTGCCTGCCAGATTCACCTCCCAGCTTCACAGTACTCCCCCGCTGCCTGCCTGCCCTCACCTCCCAGCCTCACAGTACTCCCCGCTGCCTGCCAGATTCACCTCCCAGCTTCACAGTACTCCCCCGCTGCCTGCCAGATTCACCTCCAAGCCTCACAGTACTCTCCCGCTGCCTGCCAGATTCACCTCCAAGCCTCACAGTACTTCCCCTGCTGCCTGCCAGACTCACCTGCCAGCTTCACAGTACTTCCCATACTGCTTGCCAGATTCACCTCCCAGCTTCACAGTACTACCCCGCTGCCTGCCCGGCTCACCTCCCAGCCTCACAGTACTCCTCTGCTGCCTGCCAGATTCACCTCCCAGCTTCACAGTACTCCCCCTCTGCCTGCCAGATTCACCTCCCAGTTTCACAGCACTCCCCCTGCTGCCTGCCTGATTCACCTCTCAGCCTCACAGTACTCCCCCGCTGCCTGGCAGATTCACCTCCCAGCTTCACAGTACTCCCCCGCTGCCTGCCAGATTCACCTTCCAGCTTCACAGTACTCCCCCGCTGCCTGCCAGGCTCACCTCCCAGCCTCACAGTACTCCCCCGCTGCCTGCCAGGCTCACCTCCCAGCCTCACAGTGCTCCCCTGCTGCCTTCTAGACTAGCCACCCTGCCTCACAGTACTCCCCCCACTGCCTGCCAGATTCACCTCTCAGCCGCACAGTATTTTCCTGCTACCTTGCAGACTGGCCCCCCAGCCTCCCAGAGCTCCCCCATCTACCTGCCAGCCTCACAGTACTCCCTCACTGGCTGCCGGACTCACCTCCCAACCTCATAGTACTCCTCCCACTACCTGCCGGACTCACCTCCCAGCTTCACACTACTCCTCCACTGCCTGCCAGACTGACCTCCCAGTCACACAGTACTCCCCCACTGCCTGAAGGACTCCCCTCTCAGCCTCACAGTACTTCCTGATGCCTGACGGACTCACCTATCAGCCTCAGAATTCCCCCCACTGCCTGTCAGACTCACCTCGTAGCCTCACAGTATTCCTCCTGTTGCCTGCTGGACTCACCCCCTGCTTTCTGAAACCACATTTACAGGTTGTTCTGTGCTCATGGGACACAATGTATTCCCCTTCTGTTGCCACCAGAAGAGGAATGCTCCTTTCAGGAGCATCTTAATTTCATCTGGTGACATGGGGAACAGCTCAGGAGGACTTCATCCATCATCCTTGCACCAGGGATGATTATCCTTTGTGTGGTCCCACCCATTCCCCAGTCCACCTCCCTAAGTGCATGTACATACTGTGGCATCCAGAGGGAGGGAGAGGGCATGTTAGTATGTGGTCACCCATGTGGTCCAACACGCTTCTTCCAGACCACCACCACGTGCCACTCTAGGGGCAATGCACAGTGATTTCTCCCACCGAGGAAGGAGAATGCCCATCTGAACACTCTTCACCGCATCCTGCTGGTCTGTGCCCCCAGGCAGAGGGCATGAATTCACGTCACCAGCATGCCGAGTGAGCGCCTCGTTGCTCTCATGTGGATACAGTGGGATGCCTCTGCTCCCACACTATGGGGAGGGGGTGACGTCTTAATTCCCACATAGGATGGGGACCTCTGCAATAGTTGAAGGGGAATATCTCCACTCCCATGCTGGGGGGGGGGAGAAACACCTCGGCTTACATAATATGGGAAGGGGGAAATGTCTCAATTGCCACGTGGTATAAGGACCTCTCCACTTCCACACTGATTGAAGGGGCATCTGGACTCTCATACAAAGGGAAGGGGGGAGGGACTTCTTGACTCTAAGGCCAGGGGGCGGGATGTCTCTATTTCCATAGGGGCATCTGGACTCCCACGCCGACTGAGGAGGGGAGAATGCCTTCATTCACATGCCAACTGAGGAAGATTATCTCGGCTCCCAAGCCAACTGAGGGGGAAAGTCTTGATTCAGAGTGGATGTGTGGACATCTCAACTCCCATGTTGACTGGTGGGAGGAGACATCTTGGATCTAACACGAGGGGGGTTGGATGTCTCCATTTCCACACTGGAAGGAAGAAGGGGGAAGGGATGGCTTAGCTCCCACATCGTGGTTGGGGTGAGAACATCTAGGCTCCCACACTGCCTGGGGAATGTCAGCATCTTGGCACACATTCCAAGAGTGGGGATGTCTTTGCTCTCGCACCCTAAGCCCATATCAGCAACCACACCCAGGTTGCATCTCCTCTCTCACACTGGAAACAGGGGTGGGGGGGTCTCAACTCCAATGCTGGGAGATAGTACAGTTATCTAAAAACTTACCATAACTGTAGATCTTCAAGAGGAGCTCTTGCAGTGGGCAACACTGTTAGGACTAAGCCGCCAGGACCACACAGAAAATTTCTAGCTAGCAGTACCCAAAAGAGACCACCCACAACGTCGGCATGTCGATATCTGTTCTAGTATAAAGGGGGTGGTCCACCACACCTACCTCAATTCCCCCCCAACGGAGACCCTGGAAAATGGTCTGACAGTAGAAAAAGGACGACTCCTGAGGCCTGAACTGGCTGAGACGATAAGAAAGCAGGGGGATGGAGGGGAAAAAAGTGCCTACTGCAAGAGCTCCTCTCGAAGATCTACTGTTACAGTAAGTTTTTACGTAACTGTACTATCTTACTTCGAGGGGGCTCTTGCAGTAGGCAACACCATTAGGACACAGTCCCAAGCAGTACTGGAAGGAAAATATCCGGGATAAGGAGGAGAGGAAGGAATACATCCTCAGCCAGAAAGCTGGCCTCTAGCAGGAGGTTGGCGTCGGAGAGGGATGCCTGGGCCGACACATAACGTGTACCCGAAGAGTACTCCGAAGAGAGTGGACCCAGCAGGCCACAGAAGATTGGAAAATCTGAATATATGTCAGTACCCCTACATGAAAGGAGCACATGCCCTGTGAGATCTCAAATGAAAAACAGGTATCAGCATCCCACTGAACCCAAGTCAAATAAGGCACTCCCAAGCCAGATCTGACCCAGGACAGGGGTAGGAAGAAGGCCAATGACAAGAGCTGTTGTTAGTTCCCTTCAGAAGGTCAAAGGAAAGTCACCTGCCACAAATAGAGGAGTCCAATGATGGGATATCTCATGAGGCTACATAAGGATACCTCCAGGGACCTACCAGGTCAAAATGTCACACGCTCTACAGTGCACGACACTGACTGCGAGGTAGGAACAGCACGGTTGGTAAGAGTGAGAGGGTACAGAACCGTGAAAGGAAGTATGCACGGTAGTGCGCCCTCTCACTCTTCCCAGTGCAGGATAAGAATTCTGCTGGGAGAGGGGTCAGCCAGGCAGCTGCCATGGCTTGATGGGATGAGCCACGGGCAGCAAGGGAGGCAAGCAATGTGATGGGACCGGGTTTCGATTCCCGGTCCCAGGTGCATGGAAATTTATTTTTCTCGCACTTTGTACGATGTTAAGTGTGACACCCCGGAGTATGTTATTTTAGTTGGGGGAGTTCAGGTACCCCCAAAAAAAGAATTATGCCGTTTGCAATATATCACGCTGTACCAGCAGCGCTGATAGTTGTTACAGCATAATCAAGTCTCATGGCATTATGTCCCTAAGCCCTACAGGGAAAAGAAGAATCAAAAAAGTCTCTCTTCTGCCTCTAGGCCTGACAAAGGTACCCAGTCTCTAAACAGAGAGAGAGAGAGAGAGAGAGAGAGGGCCATAAGACCCGAAAATCAACACCCAGTAGCCCGGTGACTTAGAGAGAAAAGACACCAGAGCAGACTGAGGAAAACTCCTCAGGAGTGTGGCAACCAGTGAGAGGGGAAAAAGAAGGGTAATTACCCCGGAGTAGCGTAGTACCTATCCCCAAGTGAGCCTGTCAAGGACTACCCCTGCCCTAGTCTGCCGATGACCAGGGCTGAAATAGGAAGGTTCAGGAAACAGTCATGACTGAAAGCGCATGGCCTTAATTCCCTCAAAACACTAAAGGGGAGCCTACGCCCGATTGGTGGAATTAACCACTGCACAGAAAAAGGGCCATCTCCTAGAAATGGCACACTCTAAAAGGGAGAACGATTCCCCAGTACCGAACACTCCACTCCCCTGCCTCTCGCTCTCTCTCTCTCTCTCTGCCATTTGGGAAATGGGGTGAGGGACACGAACCCGCTGCAGGACGAAAAGTCATCTAGCAGGACGGTAAAATCCCAGAAGAGAGAGGAGGTGGAGAAACTGGAAGTCCGCCCGGGAAGGGGGGTGTGTGTGGGTGAATACTGACCCCAAAAAGGAGGCGGGACCCCATGTGCCCTGATGAACATCGACCCATCCCTACCTGGAAAATTGCCCACCAAGGCCCACGAATCTCATGAGGTGAAATGAAATTACCCCTACGAAGACACAGAGGAGTGAGCCTTCTTTCTGTCATGAAACCAAGACCTCCATGGAAGCGAAGAGAGGGTGAGGAGAAGGGAACCCTCTCCAAACTGGAAGGTAAGGGGTGGGAACTCCTTAATAAGGGAACCTCTCAGCATTATTGGACATGCAGACTGTTACTGGAGACCCTCACTATACCGAGGCCGGCCCGAATGCCTGATAATAGGGGACATCTGCCTCGACATCCAAGGTGCCCAGCAACAGCAAAGGCCTGCCCAGTGAAAGTCTGACATACGACTGAAACCGCAAATGGTGGCACAAGTTGCCAGCTGGACAACCCAAAAGACCCAGGATTCTGTGATCGTAGTCGGTGAAAGAGAGTTGATTCAAGTTCTTACTGGAAGTCAGAAGCTTGCAGCCCAAAAACGGCTAGGACCCGTCGATGGCCAGAAGCTGCAGGGGCCATGCGCCAGCATAAGGCAAGTATAATCCCAATGGCGAGGGACCGACTGACACCTGCCACCCCCCACAGGGTGCAGAAAAGAACTCCAATAAATCCGAGCCCTTAAGCAAGGAAGTCTCTGCCCCCCCCCAAAGGAGAGAGTGCCTGAGGAATCCCTGGAGCCCAAGGGAAATAAGGGATGGTGCTTGGGCCCCGTGTGATACTCAAGGGGTAACTGGCATCATCCCCCGCCCTATTAAAAAAAAAAAGGGGGCTGGCCCGGTGGCACTGAGGGTTGAGGCGCTGTAAGCCACACCTCGTGCCAAGCCAGCGGCCCGGGTTCGGGAATGGACTTGGGTCATTCGGGGGCCGGTGGGGGAGGCAAGGATTGAGTGTCATAGCTCTCCTTCCTCGGGGGTGAGGGGGGGTCTGTGCTGCGAATGGCACAGCTAGGCAGGCTCACCTGCACCCAGGGTGCTTGGTTGCCTCCACGGAGGTGGAGACAGCTGCTTCACCCATTGCACAGTGTGCGGGCGCAAAAGGGGCGAAAAAAAGAGGAAAATTCCCCAGCGGCAGGATGATGCCTGACTCCCCGCAGGCAGGAAGCTACCCCCAGTGACAGCTGGGAATCCTGAAGCCCCAAGGGTAGCTGCTCCGCCAAGGAAAGCTGTGACCCAGAGGGTGACAGCGGGCACCGGTCTGTCAGACTGTCACTGGACCCTGACCCAGGGATCGGCAAAGATGCCCAGGCTGGAAGGGTAGAATCAGCTGCAGCCTCACCTGTAGAGCCTTCCTGGCCATCTGGGTCAGGCCCTTGCAAGAGGACCGGCCTGACCAGCAGGGGTGGTGGGACAGAGGAACCTCCGAGCCCAATTTTAAGCCATCAGTCACAGTGAGAACTGTGCAAGGCAGGTTCACTAACAGCCCCGATGGAAGGACGGCTGGCGCGGATGAGGAGCTTGACCTCCCATGGAAGGAAGCGTCTGGTTCCATCATGGCCCCAGGAGGAGACCGCGACTCCATGGTAGATCGATCCCAGTCCTGATATTTCTTATGCTTCTTTTTCAATGATGGGGATCCCCAGAAGTCCCAGCCGTGGTCTGGGACTGTAGGTCTCTCTCCAGGGCTGTTGGCATCTGCTGCAGGAGGTGTGCCTCCAAGACATTCTGCCACCTCTTCCGCGTGACCTGGTTAAACTTTTGGCAGGCTTCAGTGTCATGGTCAGGGCTTAGGCAGATGACACAAATGGAATGGCCACCCTTTTCTGGAAGCTACTTCCCACAGGCACACTTGGACTTATGGAAGTCCGTTGAAGAGTTTGGAGATGGCACAGGGTCGAAAAAACAATCTGGATTTGACAAAATTAACACACAAAGGGAAAAATGGCAGTCAACTGTAGCGGCGTTGATCCAAGAAGTCGGCGAGCACAGGTCGATGGCGGGAAAAGAACTGAGGTGGTTGTGGGGGAACACCCCCTTTATACTAGAACAGACGTCGGCAGGGGCGGTCCCCGTTGAGTACTGCTAGCTAAAAATTTTCAGTGTGGTCCTGGCACCTGGTGGTTCAGTTCTAATGGTGTTGTTCAATACAAGAGCCCCCGTTAGGTAAGATCTGCTTTATTCCCTTGCATTGGACTAATTCTGTTGCATCTGTTACTCTCCTATAGCAAATGTTCACTAAGCCATCTACTTACCAGAGGTGGCAATTTCATCAGGAGGTTCCAAATATTCCATCTCCTTATCGACCAGGCTGTCACACAAAGTTGTTTTTTTACGTTCCTCAAACCATTTCAGGTACTGGTCAGGGACTTGCAAACCTACATGCATCAACAGAGATTACACAATGTCACTCAAAACATAAGGCACCACAAGAAAACAGTGATCCCCACCTAATGCACACCCCCATGCATTGCACTGTGGGAAACTACTAAGAATACCATTCAAAGACAAGTCAGGGTAAAGTTGGGGTCTGCACATGAGGTAGTGGAAAGCCCAGGAGCTGATCCATAATGGAGACAGTACAGTTACGTAGGAACTTACCGTAACAGTAGCTCTTCGAGAGAGATTCCTTCAGAAGAAGAAGAAGAAGAATCAGCATTTATATAGCGTTTTTCATACATCCAAAGTGCTTTACAAGCAATGCTAGACTGGTAGTGAAGTGACTGAATGTGTGGTGGCGGCCATATCGCACATCATCACCCACACACAGCCTGGATAATTGCATGAACCGGTTTATGGGAAGGGGAATGTTCGCCAGGACACCGGGAATGTTCCCTACTCTTTCCGAAGAGTGCCCTGGGTTCTTTTACTTCCACCTGGACACCCACCAGGGCAACACCAGGATGGGTAGAAGGGACCTCGGTTTAACGTCTCATTCGAAGGATGGCACACCCCAGCAGTACAGCATCCCCAATACTGCACTCAGATGCCAGCGATTTTTAGGTGACAGTCCAATCCCGGTGTGGGACGAGAACCCACGACCTTCTGGTCCAGAGGCGGATGTGCTACCAACTGAGCCACGCTGACATTACATATAGGACTAGCGCCATCTGGCATCTGAGCTGCACGGCAGACTTTTCTAGCAATACCTGATGGGGGACCACCCACCCGACATCACGTGACGGATGTCAGCGTGGCCGTATATAGTGGACGGTCCCCACATCCGTCATCCAGTTCTCCCGCCGGAGCCTGGAAGAGGCCTGACAGCAGGAAAAAACAGGATTTGGAGTCCCTGTGTAAGAAATAAAATGAGGGGAAGGAGGGAGGGAAAAATATGACCTACTGAACCTCTCTCGAAGTAGATCTACTGTTACAGTAAGTTTCTACATAACTGTATTATCTTACTTCGAGGAGGTTCCTTCAGTGGGTCATTACATACAGGACTGAGTCCCAAGCAATCCCTCAAAAGAGAGACCGAGAGAAACAAGGGAGGGGGAGAAAAATCAACTCTAACAAATTGGGAACAGTAATGGACCCAGCCTAGGACAGAAGGCCCTGTAAGACGGCTAGGCCGACACCTGCTCTCCGCCTAGAAGCAACGTCCAGACTGTAGTGTTTAGTAAAGGTATGGACAGAACTCCAAGTGGCTGCAGCGCAGATATCAGCCAGAGAAACATTCCGCAAAAAGGCAGCAGAAGCAGCAATGCCCCTAGTAAATGACCTCTGATGGGACCCGACAGAGGTCTGTCGTACTTTTGGTAACAGTAATGAATACAGTTGTCTACCCAGTTAGAGAGGCACTGCTTAGAAACAGCTTTGCCCACAGACCTGGGGGCAAAGGAGACAAAAAGCTGATTGCAGCTACGGATATCTTTTGTCTGGTGTGTGTGTAACACCAGTGGATCCGATGGATGTCCACGGTGTGCAGGAGTGCCTCACCTCTTCACAGGGGACAGAAAGAAAACTGGAAGCTCTACTGATTGATTCAGTGTGGCTTCTGAGACCACCTTGGGTAAGAACTTAGGATTTGTCCTGAGGACTGCCCGGTCCTTATGAAAAATAAGGTATGGCTCTTTGCAAACTAGAGCCTGAAGCTCCGAAATCCTTTGAGCTGAAGTAATAGCAACCAAAAATAACGTCTTCCAAGAAATGAAGCGTAAATCACAGCTCATCGCTGGTTCGAATGGGGGGGAAGAGTATGTTTCTCCAGCACAAACTTTAAATCCCAAGGGGGGTGTCAGGCTGTGGATGGGGGTTTTCACATGGAGAATCCCTTTCAGAAATGTTTTTGAGATCTCCAGCTGAGCCACGGGTTTACCATCCACCAGCTCATGATACGTCGAGACTGCTGACAAGTGGACTTTTAAGAAAGAATACGACAGACCTGAGTCTGAAAGATGAAGGAGGTATTCCATGCCTTGCTGGACAGAACAAGAAAATGGGTTCCAATTCTTGGAAGTCGCCCAAACAGAAAAACATTTCCACTTAATGGCATAAGTGGAACGTGTTGAGGGTTTTCGAGCCTCTACTAAGACTTGAACGACTCGAGAGGAGACCCTGAAGCGGGAAATCACTAAGTCTGCAGGAGCCACGCATGAAGATGCAGTGTCCTGAGCCCTGGGTGAACGAGACAACCTTGATCCTGGGTCAGGAGGTCGTGAGTCACTGGAAGTGGAACCGGTGGTTCTCTCGTTAGCTTTTGCAGCACCGGGAACCAAATTTATCTTGGCCAGAGAGGGGCGATGAGGATCATCCTTGCCTTCTCTGCCTGAAATTTGAGAAGAACCCTCTGAAGGATGGGAAACGGAGGGGAGGCGTATAAGAATTTCCCTGTCCAAGAGAGAGACAGCGCATCGTGCCACAAAGCACCATGCCCTGGAACAAGCGAGCAAAAACTGGGAAGTTTTGCGTTGTAGTGGGAGGCAAAAAGGTTGATTTCCGGACGCCCCCACTTTAGGAAGAAAGACTCTGCCACTTCCTGATTTAGCTCCCATTCGTGACTTAGGGTCTGAGACCTGTTGTGACTGTCTGTCAGGATATTTTGAATGCCTGGAACATGCATGGCCTCTAGGGCAAGTTGTGCTGGACCACCCAGTTCCACACCCACATCGCCTCCCTGCAAAGGGGATACGAGACAGTTCTCCTTGTTTGTTGAGGTACCAAACTACAGACATATTGTCCATCTGAACCAGCAGTGATCCTTTGGAAAAGAAGATCTGAAAGTAGTCAGGGATGCAGAAGGGTCGGGTTTCTGAAAGAAAGACTCAAGGAAAGGTTGCAGGGATTCCCCCACCACAGCAATTCTTTCTGAACTGCAGACAACACCAGGATCGGGTGGTCCAGGTCGTCCAAGAGTTGATCCCATTGCACCTATAAGGACCACTGAGTGACTCATGTGGAGACTCACAAGGGGAACAGTATTGATGGAGGTTGCCATCAGACCGAGAAGGCAGAGGACCTCCCGTGCCGGAATGGTCCTGGACGAGGCCACCAAAGAAGCCTGACGGACCAGGGTCTCCACCATGTCTGGAAGGAGGAAGGCTCTGCACTGAAGGACCGTGTTCAAGACTGCCCCAATGAATTGAAGTCTCTGGGACGGTATAAGGGATGGTTTGGTAACACTGACTGTAATCCCCAATTTGTCGAACAGGTCCAAGGTGAAGGACAGAGCCTCCAGTAGAGAGTCCTGGGAAGGGGCTGAAATCAGCCACTCGTGCAGGTAAGAGAAAACCGCAATACCCTGGCGGTGTAGAAAGGCTGCTACCACCACCAGGCACTTGGTGAATACCCGAGGTGCTGAAGACAGACCAAAGAGGAGAGGTCAAAACTGTAAGTGCTCCCCTTGGAATAGGAACCACAGGAAACAGCGGTGGCTGGGGAAGATCAGGATGTGCAGGTAAGCATCCTGCATGTCTAGAGTGCACAGCCAATGATTCTCTGAAAGAAGTGGAAGGGGGCTCTGGAGCATCAGCATCCTGAACTTTTTGTATTTGATGAACAGATTGAGACTGCTCAATTCAAGGATGGGTCTCAAGTCTACAGTCTTTTTTGGAACCAGGAAAAAATGGGAGTAAAACCTCCTTCCCCTTTGCCAGAGGGGAATGCACTCTATTGCTTCCTTGAGCAAGAGGCTTTGAATTTCCTCTCGAACGAGAACAGCCTGATCTCTGGAGTAGGAAGACCTTCTTGGCGGGTTTTCTGGAGGGATATCCAGAAACTCTATAGTGTGTCCGACAGACAGTAGTTGCAGGACCCATGCATCGAAGGTTATGTCCTGCCAGTCCTGTGCATGGCGGGCGAACCTCCCCCCCACCGGCTCCTCGCCATGAGGCTGAGGGGCTGGTGGGGGAAGGGAGTCAGGAGGTGGCAGAGCGTTCAGGAGGAGGGACTTCTGAACTTCTCTGGGTCTTGGAGGTGGGAGGAATGGCGGAGCCCGTGATCTTACATTTGCCCTGGCGTTGAGCTGGGGTCAGCTTCCTCTGCCTCCAGGTCCTTTTCCAAAAGGGCTGCTGCTGTTGACTGCCTGATTGGTACATAGACCGTACTGATCTCAGGGACAGGCCTCTGTCCTGAAGATCTGTGACGATATCCTTGGAATCAGCACCAAAAAGCACCGAGCCTCTAAAAGGGGCATCATGTATTGCAGACTGCACTTTGTTGGTGAGGCCAGAAATGCGAAGCCAGGCGTGCCTTCTAAGAGAGATGGCAGTTGCCAAGGCGCTAGCTACAGGGTCGATGGAGTCGTATGTAGCCCAAAGAGCATGCCTACAGGAGACTCATGAGAGGTGGAGATCCTTTGTGAGCTCCTCCTTGAGGCTTGAGGGTTCCATGGCCTGGACTCGAGCTTCTAGTCTGGTTAGGTGGCTTTTTGGTGTGACACCATATCGGCCATATAGTTCAGGGACCGAAGTCTGCATGTGGCCAAAGAGTAAACCTTCCTGCCAAACTGGTCCATCTGCCTCAACTCCTTGTCTGGAGGAGAGGTGCTCATGTGCTTGGGTGCACAGGAGCGATCATGAGCAGCTGAAATAACTACGGAGTCCACCTTTGGATGTGCCTTAAGAAAAGGGGCTTCCTTAGACACCCAGAATACACTGTCCGCCCTCTTGGGGACAGCCGGGAGAGAATGAGGCATCTGCCAAACCGTCGTGGTGAGGTCTTGGTGAGGTCCAATCCAGGGAGGAACCGGGACCGGCAACAGAGACTCTAGAGCCAGATGTTCAGCTAGTCTCTGTTGCATATGGTCTTATTACTCGGTCTCCCAATCGAAAAAAATCTTTCACGGACCTCAAGAGGTCCGAAAAGGCAGAGTCCTCTGGTGGGGGGGGGGCTTGGGGGAAGTCCGCCTTTCTGACATTTGGTTTCATCCAGATTCTCCTCTGCTGACTCATCGGCATCATCATCATCACCACCACCACCATCGCCCACCCCCTCATCTGGAAGGCCGCGAATGTCCGGGAGAACCACGGTACAACGGACCGTCCCCAAGACATGGACCGTGGATGGAGACGAGCTCCTCAGGGATGGAGATCTGGGAGAGCGTGGGAGTGGGAGCTTTCCAGATCTGACACCAGCTCCGAACACGCCCCCTGCCACCAAGACTGAATTAGAGTCTTAAAGTCCAGTGTAACCAGGAGGGGGTTGAGGTTGGGGGGGGAGGGTCTACCATTGGAGGTGGGTAATGGTACCCCTGGTAACCCGGGAAATGATAACTCTGGTAGGGATTATAGCCAGGGTAATACTGACCCAAGGTGCTCCAGTCAGGAGGGGGACCAGCTGCGTAGTGGTCTCCAGGATACCACGGGGGCTACTGACGGACAGTCCGGGGTCTAGAATAAAGCCCCAACGTCAGGGGGTCTGACGGAGGGGGAACCACGTTGAGCCTGCCGTAGTGAAAATAGGTGGTGGGTCTGGCATCGGGAGAGCCAACGTCAGGACTGGCACCACCTGATCCGGTGCTGGAAAGCGGGCCAGCGTCAGAAGGGCTGGCGTCGGGGTCAGACAAAGGGGACCCGATGAAGGGACTGTGTCTGGCATCAGAACCGAGGGCTGGGGCAGACGACTGTGCCCAGGCTCGGAGGTTGTCGTCGGAGGTTCCGGCATAGGGTTAGTTTTAACTGGATCTGACGGTGGGATCGGGACCGGGATATTAGCCGGATCTGGGGGGATCCCACTCGAGTGGAGAGGAGGGACCTCCACTGCAAGGCCAGATGGCTGAAGAGGGGTCTCCTTCCCCGTGACCCCATCAGGGGAATGTGGAATGGACCTGAGGAAGGGTTTTCTATATCGAGGGGTTCCCACTGTCCTCGCCAGAAGTACCCGTCGGAGAGGATGGTACCGGCGGAGGAGAAGGGGGTGGAGGGGCAGCCTCCCCCTGGTCCTTCCGGATGTCAGGTGAGGCACCGTGAGGCCCTGGCCAGGAGAACCACTGTCTCGGCAACCGTCGGACATGGACGTCTTACCAGATAGAGCCGGGCGGGGGAGGAGCCCCCAGCCGACTTATCGGCTGGTACCGGGTGGGTCCCCGAGGCCTGGGGAACTGACTTGCCGGCAGCCAGACAGTCCCCGGAGGAGCCGGGGGCCAATTTAGCAGTAGGATCGACGTGGCCATTGGAGGAGCCGATGGACGACTTACCCGTGGAACAATTACCGTCTGAAGTATTCACCTTAGGCAGATGGGAAACTGCCTTACTCGTCAAGGGCCGAGAGGCCTCTGCGGAGTGCTCTCGCTCCCAAGATTTCTCCTTGCAGTACTCTTTCTTTGAGGAAGAAGATTTCTCAGAAGAGGATTCGTGGATCAGGTACATTTGCTTTTCTAAAGAAGCAAGACGGACTTTTAAAAGGTAGGCCTCCAAAGCCTGCTGTCTCCGCTTTCTGGTGGCCTGGATGAACAGTTGGCACTCCGGGCAGGATGAGACAGGGTCTTCTGGGCCTAGAAAGATCACGCATTTAAGGTGAGCGTCTTTATGAGGGATTTGCATGCTGCAGGACTGGCACTTCTTCTTGGGTGAAGACATAAGCAAAGAAGATCTGAGAGAAAAAGTTTTAGCGAAGGAAAATCCGACGCAAGAACCAACACAGTGATCGCTAATGGAAGTCTGCAATGCGACTGACACGAGGCGACGGTGGGAAAGAACTGGAGGGCAGGCGTGGGGACCGTCTACTATATACAGCCATGCTGACGGTCACGTGACGTTGGGTGGGCTGTGCCCCATCAGGTATTGCTAGGAAAGTCTGTGGTGCAGCCCAGATGCCAGATGGCGCTAGTCCTATATGTAATGACCTACTGAAGGAACCCTCTCAAAGTAAGATCTGAAAATAATTCAAGTCACAGGTCTATAGGCAAAAAAGCAATGCTCCTGGATTCCTGTTTTGTGCTTTTTTTATATATGTGCTTATCCTGCTTAGTTGTCGCTCCTACTCTGGTGTACCAGCGCTCAACAAATTGCCCCTATTCAGACATACCAGCAGCCCTCCATTTCCACTCCTCTGCTGTACCAGCACCCACCCAGTCACCCCTCCTCAGGTTTACAAACACCCTTCCAGTCACACCTCCTCAGCTGTATCAGTACCCTCCCAGTTGCCTCTCCTCAGGTGTACCAGCACCCACCCAGTCTCACCTCCCCATGTTTACAAACACCCTTCTAGTCACACCTCCTCAGCTGTACCAGCACCCTCCCTGCTGCCCCTCCTCAGATGTACCAGCACCCTCACAGTCGCTCCTGCTTATGCGAACCAGCACCCAGTTGCAGTCACCCATGCTCTGATATACCAGCACACTCCCATTCGCCCCTCAAGTGCAACAGCACCCTCTCAGTCATCCCCCTCAGATAAAGCAGCACCTTCCAGGTCGCCCCTTCTCAGGTGTACCAGTAACCCTCCCAGCTGCACCTTCTCAGGTGTACTGGTACCCTCCCAGTCACCCCTCCTCAACTGTATCAGCGTCCACCCAGTCGCCCCTCCTCACATGTACCACCGTCCACCCAGTCACCCAACTGTACCAGCATCCACCCAGTTGCCCCTCCTCACATGTACCAGCATCCATCCAGTCAACCCTCCTCATGTGAACCAGCATCCACCCAGTCGCCCCTCCTCACATGTACCACCATCCACCCAGTCACCCAACTGTACCAGCATCCACCCAGTTGCCCCCCTCACATGTACCAGCATCCACCCAGTTGCCCCTCCTCATGTGAACCAGCATCCACCCAGTCGCCCCTCCTCATGTGTACCAGCATCCACCCAGTTGCCCCTCCTCATGTGAACCAGCATCCACCCAGTCGCCCCTCCTCATGTGTACCAGCATCCACCCAGTCGCCCCTCCTCACATGTACCACTGTCCACCCAGTCACCCAACTGTACCAGCATCCACCCAGTTGCCCCCTCACATGTACCAGCATCCACCCAGTTGCCCCTCCTCATGTGAACCAGCATCCACCCAGTCGCCCCTCCTCATATGTACCAGCATCCACCCAGTCGCCCCTCCTCATGTGTACCAGCATCCACCCAGTCGCCCCTCCTCACATATACCAGCATCCACCCAGTTGTCCCTCCTCACGTGTACCAGTGTCCTCCCAGTTATCGCTCCCAACTGTGCCAGCACTCTTCCACTCACCCTTGCTCAGGCGTACCGGCACACACACAGTCACCCCTCCTCAGCTGTACAGGCACTCTCCCATTCGCCCCTCCTCCTCAGGTGTACCTTGCACCTTTCCAGTTGCCCCTCCTCAGATATGCCAGCAACCATCTCTACCACCCCTACTCTGGTGTACTAGCACCTTCCTAGTTGCTCCTCCTCAGGTTTACAAGCACCCTCCTAGTAGCCCCTCCTCAGGTGTATCAGCACCCCCATAGCTGCACCTCCCCAAGTGTACCAACACTCATTAACTGTCCCTACTCAGGTGTACCAGCACCCTCCCAGTCACCCCTCCTCACGTGTACGAGCAACCCTCCCAGTCACCCCTCCTGAGGTGTACCAGCAACCTCCTAGTCACCCCCCCCAGGCGTACCAGCACCCTCCTAGCCACCCTCCTCAGATGCACCAGTTACCCTTCCAATCACCCTCAGGTGTACCAGCACGCAGCTATTCATCCCTCTTCAGATGTACTAGGACCCTCCCAGCTGCCCCTCCTCAGCAGCACCGTCCCAGTCACCCCTCCTCAGACGTACCAGCACCCTCCCAATCACCCCCCCCAGGTGTGCCAGTATCCTTTGTTTATTTCTTTATTTCTTTATTTCAGAAGAATCATTAATACCTTTGAGTCATAGACTCCTTTACAAAGGTTCCACATCACATATAACAAATCGGTTACACAAATACAGCTAGTACAGATACAGATACAAATACAGTGATTATTACAGAGTAAGGTTAAGTTACAACAGGAATGCTAGGCTAGTATTCATGATCTTAGCGCAGTTTGAGACACAGTCGCAGTCACTTGAGGAGCGAAGATGGGCCCTGAGGTGCTTTTTGAAATGACCAATTCTTTGATCTAGACGCAAGGAGGAGGGTAGGTTATTCATCCACAAGGGTGCCCTGTAGCAAAAGGATCTTTGAAATTGAGTAGTGTGACAGGGAGGGATGGAGAAACAAAGGGTATAAGAGCTACGGGTATGTTTAACTTTAGAGTCCAAGGTGATTAAGGAGGTGAGGGATGCGGGAGAGAGGCCAAGGGTAATTTTTAGCTAAGACATAAGTGTGGAATTTGATTCTGTTGTCAAGGTTAAGCCAATTTGTGTCCTTATATAGCACACAGGTATGGGTAAGTCTGTCACACCCTAATATCAGACGACAGGCCTTGTTTAGCACAAGTCTAAGACTATCAAGGGCTGAGGGGCTTGCCCCTCCAAAAGTCAAAAGGCCATTGTCAAGTAGGGAGAGAACCGAGGAGGAGATAGCAAGTTTAAGGGCCTCCAGGGTAAGGCAATGTTTATAGCGGTGCAAGAGCCCTAGCCTAATGTTTAGGGCCTTGGATAATTGATGTATATGCTCATGATGGGTGAGGCCAGTGTCCAAAGTGATGCCCATGTATTTAAAGGTGTGCACAAATTCCAGGGGGGGTCAAGGATGCTGATAGTATTTGGGGAAAAAGCCCTTTCCTGGAGTTCTGCGGATGTGCGAAGAGCATACCTTTAGTTTTTTTATAGTTAATAATAAGGCGTTGTGAGGCGAACAAGCTTTCGACAGCATTGAAGGAGGCCTGGAGGGAGTGGTGGAGTTGAGAGGGGTCTGGGCTGGAAGAGAAGATGACCGCATCATCTGCACAGAGTAATATGTTGGAGGTGCAGGATACGGGGAGGGAGTTTAGGAAGAGGCTGAAAAGGAGGGGACCCAAAATGGACCCTTGTGGGACCCCTGAAAGGACTGGAGATTTGGAGGATAGTGTATTGCCAATTTTAACTTGAAGGGTCCGGTTGGTAAGACAGTCTGAAAACCATCCACCAAGTCGCCCCTCCTCAGGTGTACCAGCACACTCCCAGCCACCCCTCTTCAGGTGTACCAGCACCCTCCCAGTCACCCTCCTCAGGTATACCGTCACCCAGTCAGTCATCCCTCCTCAGACATACCAGCACCCTACCAGTTGCCCCTCCTCAGACGTTCCAGTACCCTCCCAGTTCCAACACTGCTGTTCAGTTCCTTTGCATGGCTTGGTACAAATGGTCATTGTTCACGCAGCTGGGGTTAGTTTTTCCTCATTCCTTCTCCCTCGGTGTTCCTATCTGCTTTGGAATTGCACTGTGTCTGCATACCTCTTAGCTGTCCCATAGATGAGCATACAGATGATAGGACAGGAGAAGATCGGTTGCCTATCGAGACCACCCATCCATACACTTTTCAGTAGTAGTGTCGGTCTACTTTTTGACCCCCTTAAATATGTATCTATATGTATATGTAGACGTGTGTATATATTCCTTTTCCTTAAATCTTTATTTTCACTCTGAATTTATTATGCTGCTTGCGAGTGAATTCCATATACCAACAACCCTCTGTGAGAAGCAGTACCTCCTCCTGTCACCCCTGAAATTATCTTCTTGCATTCAACTGACCGTTTACCTCAACATTTTTCTCTGTCACTCCTAAAATCTGGATTTCCATGACTGAACAGTGGGGACTGTAAGCACTAAATACCAACAGAGTTACAACTTTGGTCTTAAAAAAATTTACATCAGGTTTCTTATTCTACCAGTTTCCTGAGTGGATATCACAAATGTTTAAGCTATGTCCCTGATTGTTGTCCTTAATCCTGATTTCTGCTGAGCCTTGTTCCCAATTTATGAGGCAGGAGGTTAAGAGAGATGTTTGTCAAGGACAGACTTCGTGTGCTGCAGCAATTCCCCTCTGTGAAGGAGCTGACCCTCCTTTGGCTCACCACAGGGGTCAGTGAGACCAAGGAATTCCATGGCACTCCCTCCCCACTGGAGGCAGCGCTGCCACAGTATTTCTCAAGTACGTATGGCCTCCTGCTGATGGGAGACTTGGGCTCACTGCAAAACCTGGAGTTCCTATGTTGCAGCACTATTGAACTCCACATCCATTACTCCTCTCCCCAACTGTGAAGATGGAACTAGGAGAGATGGAGTCAATCAACATTTACCTAACGACATCATAGTTTCACAGTTCTGCCTCATCACAACCCTGTACAGCTCCTTCTCCGCTTCCTTCATAATGCTCCATTCTTCCTCTGAAAACAAGATGGCAATGTCTTCAAACGTTATAGGGACCTAAAAGGAAAGTAGAGACAGAATAGGTTTATGAATTTAGTTTGATAACGGACATGTTAGAAGCAAATGCCTGTGTAAGTGACCCCAAAACTGGTCCCCCAACTGATTTCATACTGATCATTAAGAGGTCCCAAACTGGTTTTACAGGACATAATAAATTGGTTCAAAACTGATTTCTTATTGACCCCTCACTAGTTTCATACTGACCCTAAAATTGGCTTCCTATGTACCTTAAACTGGCCCAAAACAGGTTTCCTAGTGATCCTGAAACTGGTTCCCAACAGGTTTTGCACTGGTCTTTTCACTGATCTCACAAGTGGTTTCACTGGGACCGTAGAAATAGCCCCAAACTGGTTTCTCAGTGATCCTAAAACTGGTCCAAAACTAGTTTCATAGTAACCTAAATCATAGTTATTTAAATGATTTGTATATTTATTTAAAATGTAGTGACTGGGATAGGCCCAGTAAGCCAGAGCTCATTTCCAGGGGTGACCTGGAGGGAGGGTGCTACCGCACGGAATGAAACAGCAGGGTGCATGTACATAAACAATAAATTCAAAGTACAAGTAATACATTCCAGAAAAGGAAAAAAAGAATGCAGAAAGTGTAGAAATTACATGGGTCAGGGTTTCCCCCAAAGCATTTATGCAGGGGAGGGCCCCCATCCTTTGGCAACACCCCTATGCTTTCTACCACGTTTAAAGGAGAGCCCTGGTCCCCACTATTACTACAATTACAGTAGTTGAGGGACTTCATAGAGAGGATAACAGCAAAGGAAAATTGGCTTAGCACTACAAGGAAACGTGCAGAAAGAGAACAAGAAGCAAAAGGACTTGGATAAGAGCAAGGAGAGTGTGCCCCCAAGCTATGGAAAGTCATCTGAAGAAGAATCACGTCCGGTGTAAAAGTCAAAATCACAGCATACACTGAAGTTTAAGATACACAATAGAGTAAGAGACAAAAAATGGATAATTAGTGGGTTGTTCTAATGTCAAGAGAATGGAAAGCGAGCCTGCTACAGATATATTCTGTTGAGAAGTGTACCAGCAAGAGTGATCTAAAGGAGTGCAGCGAGGATGAGGGATGAACGGGGAGAGGGAGGTTGTTCCAGTGTTGGAAGGTGCATAGGGAAAGCAGACCCAAACAGGTTTCACAGTGTCCTGAAATTGTGCTCCCACTGGTTTCAGAACAGTGACCTAAAAACTGACCAAAAATGGTTTTCAGCATGACACTAACATTTCCCTTAACTGGTTTTACCCCACTTACGGTTGCAGTTGGTGTACATTTTTTCAGGGCACGAAAGGTGAGGGAAGAGGATGCAACAGTGTCTCCTCTTCCAAGTCACTGCTGTGACGACCCCCACTTGCCTCCTGATATACTGTGTTTACTCGCCTATTAGTCGACCTCACACAGTCGTTCATCTTGTCAATTTTAGCAAAATTACAAGACATTATTTTGTTGCCCAAACTGGATGGAAAAAAATCAGCTTTTTGATCTATGTCAGGCACAGAATCTGTCTGTCAGACCTGAATGAAAAAAATCAAGTTATTGAGTTGCAAAAATTATCATTGTAAATCCCACAGATAGGCTGACCTCACAGGTAAGTCGACTCATCTTTTTTGGGGGCCAATTTATAGCATCAAAAACTAGATTTACACACAAGTAAATAAAGTAATACAACTTAATTTTATATAGCATCTCACATACTAAGTGTAACATCCACCTGGGGTTGGTGCTTCGCTGCCAAGGACCGGGGAAAGCCAGGGTGCGACTCCCACTCTGGACATCCAGTGCGGAAAACTGTACCCTGCTGGTTCTCCAGCTGGTGATCCTGGGAACAAGGGACCAGACGAGATATGCTGGACATCTGGGTTCCCAACTGCAAGGAAAGCCCAATTGCAAAGGGTCTCCCCGCCCCTTACAGCCTACTCATTTCAGGGACTGTTTCCCATTTACTTTCCATCCCCCACAGGAAATCTATTGCTGGCCAAGCTGCCTTCTCATATGGTTTCTCTAAACTGTGGTCCTCTCTCCCTCTGTCTATCCGCTCTGCCTCTTCCACCTCCTCCTTCAAGTCTCTTCTTTTTGATTTTTCATCTCTATCCTACAACTGCACCATCGCCCCCTTCCCATGGCTTACTCTATTCTAGCCCTAATATGCTCCAAGTCCTCCCTTACTAATACTGCACCTTGAGCTCCTTTTCCTTGCATTGAATTTAGTATGCCCATCTGTAATGTATTGTACTTTGCTCCTATTTTGATGCACTATACTGCTTGGCATCTACTTAATGATGCATTTCTGTTAAGGTACTTTAAATTCTTTTTCTTATTGTATCCCCCACTAGACACGGCTGGAAACAAGCTAGCTCAATATGTCTATCCTGGTAAACAGTTGAAATAAATCAATAAGTCTGGGTGGTGATACACACTCCCCTTGTCAAACTCTTATACAATGGCAAGAACGAATCCTGGTCTCTGATTGGTCGATCTGGGGCTGGACCCCTGATGTTATCCCAGCATAACATCACCGATCTAGTCCCAACACACACAAGACCACGTCAAAAGTAAAGGGAATCCCTACACTTGCCACGTCCAAGCTGCCCACACTTGCCATGGCCACTGTACAGTTTGCCAGGAGTTCCTCTTTTTTCTAAATAAACCCCTCACTCCCACATTCACAAATACAGCCCCAAATCACAAAATCCTAAAGTACTGCATCACGCAAGTTACTAAAACCCATTATTTGTACTACTTGCACGATTCAAAATGTAAAAAACAGAAAATTAAGCAAAGCCATCATCGTGATCGGCTTCAGGCAGTAGCAGCCAACTACTGTTCTTTCAAATTTCCCTCTCAGCAGCCAACTTCAGTGACCCCGCTCAGCCACCCAGATCCCTCTTGTAACAAACTGCTACCGACGTCTCCACACACATCTAAAAATTATCCTTTTCTACCCCTAGCATTTCTAATACTTTATTTCATGAAGGTATTTCAACTGAAGACACAGCCGCTTTTGCCAGCGGCTTCACTATCCCTGCCTACAGCTCGCGCTCGCTCCTCAGTGCACCTTAATGCTTACCTGTTGGCTGCTCTCTTACTTCATTTTCACCTCACATTCATTTTGAAAAAATGTGGTCATGATTCTTTTCTTAAAAAATACATCTCCTTCCTTACCTCCTTTCATATGCCTAGACAGACCGCGATGGCAGGCATCCACTTGAAAGCAGCATCAGACAAGGTGCCAGCTGAAAGTTAATTGTGTGGAACCTCTAAACAGCGGCAGCAGCCACAGCGTGCCTGGAGGGTATCGCAGCAGCAGCTCTAAGCACAAATTTTATCCATTGTAATAATCTCCCAGGACATTAAATGGCAAACTGTACCGGAGAACAACAATCAAGATCAGGGGACAGACCATATGAAACGAAATCACACATGGAACAGGCAAGCACAGAAAACAGAACGAAATCTATGTACTATACAGGCAGCGCCACCTGTTGGATAGACATAAAAAGGAACTTTTTTCCTTTAAATACACTTCTACTCACAAAAAACAAAAGAACTTTTACAAAAATGCTTCTTATTTTTTTTCTTGTAATTAAACATTAGCCATTGTATAACAGGAATAATGCACGACAGGGTGTGTGTCATGCTGGGATAACGTCACTTCTGGAGTGATTAGTCGCACTCGGCCTGGGGCCTCGTGCCTAATCACCCCAGGCGTGACGTTATCCCAGCACGACACACACCCTGTCGTGCATTATTCCTTTAACGTCCTCATCCAAACACAGTCCAAAATGTCCACTGTCAGTGACAGTAGCATTACAGCAATAGACAGTTCTAAACTAACATCCAATTCCTATTAAATCAGTGCATATTATACGCAAGTAATAAGCCACAAAAGGGTGTATATTATAGGATTTTATAGCATGGTGTACTAAAATACAGTCACATCATTGATGGAACAGCATCAGGTGACTGTAGATTAATCCCTGATATACGCACAGTTGTTGTTAATCGCCACAAAAGGAAAAACCCTGGGCAGGACGGCACTCATTGTTGAGGGGAAAACTGAAATCAGAAAGGCAGCCATTGAAGCATTCCCTCCACGGGTCAAACCTGATGCTGTTCTAGCAATGAGGTGACACTTTCACTTGTTCTGTGGTGTTTCTTAATGTATACCCAGCCTCTCATCGGTTGCAACCCCACCACCACCACCACCATCCTCAGTGCCACACAGTACTCCCGATGTAGTGACCAGCCTTGTTTCGACAGAGAGACATAAGTGAGAGAGACACATCGATCGGCAGAATGGAGTCCTGCAAGTCAGCATGTCGCAGCAGTTGTCCCCGGGGTAAATGTACTGCACCCAGGTATGAGCGTGGAAAGACTAGGAATGCTGTATTGTCTCAATTAAGTGTTCTGGCCGGTCCGGCGAAACTGTAATGCTCTCTCTCTCTCTCTCTGGTATGAAGAGCCCTCCGCTTCGAGAGTCCCCCCTCCCCCAATTTAGGCTCTGCCTGCTGTCAGACAAGCCTGTGCTCCTTTACAGTCACAGTAGGGCACGAGCTTACTTAATGCATGCTCCAGGGATGTAGTAAGGCACAAGGCCAAAGGTCAAGTATCCTTACTCCCCTGGAAAGTGCAATAAAATTGTACGATGCACACCCTAGAGAGCTTACTGCACTTATAAAATTGCTCAGAGTAGGTTTTTGGGGGGAGGAAAAGAAAAGTCATCACCAGACTGTGCATTTATAGAGATTTAATGCACGATCAGGTGATGCCTCTCAGCCAATGAAAATTCTAGATTTTTTCTTGCCATTTTATAAATACTTACACTGCATCATATTGCTTTCTAGACAAATTATGCCTATCACACTAGACAGTATGAATAGAATCATCATTTGAAATCTTAACACATTCCCCAACTATGACCTGTATCTCTGAATGATAAGAGTGGGAACTAAGTAAACAGATTATGGGCACCATAAACCGTTCACCTTATCACTGTCATTATTATGTACCACATGAATGTCGGGGGTATTAGTGGATGCACCAGGGAGGCCGAATGTAAACTTCAGTGGAGGGTTTGTGCTTATGTCCAGTATGTCGCAGTACATCTAGTTCTCCCTCGGGGGGGGTGGGGATCCATCTCTGCTACCTAGTCCACGTTCAGCACAAGAGTGCTGTAAGGAATATCAACAGTTCATTCAGTTTCTGGCAAAGGGTCTTTCACTTTAAATGCCATAATAATGTTTACAGGTGGCATGTTAAGCTCATCCAGGAGGATGGTTCCTCCGGTACAAAGATTGCTGCTTGGGGTTAAGAGAAAAGGAATATTCATTAATCATAGGTTTCACTGGTGGAAATATGTTGGGTGGTGGCTAACAGCATCTCTACTCCATTGTCAGTAATGGCACAGTAGAGGGTCCTCCAGTCAGTTGCAGGTGATACGCAGTGTCATGCCTCATCCTCCTCTGAACTCTCCTCACAGAGCACTTGAATAATTGCTGAATCTGGTGACGGCTGCGACTCCCTGATGGTTGGCATGATGCTAAGTCTTTGGTCTGGTTGCCATGGGACATGCCCTTGTGTAAAAAGTGACAGGAAGGATGAGCCAGGTAATTGCAGACCCCCAGGACCAACTCATACCCTTTCTATACTGGTAAAGGACCAGCAATGCTGCTGTCTCCCAACCCTGCAAATTACACATGGGCAGCCAGTATGTAATTCAGTTCTTCATTGTCAATGTCCCTAACCACCTGTTCCCACACTCTGACTCTCAGCTGTCTTTAGCTTTTCCCACTCAGAAAGCTGCTCATCTAGATACTTTTCATTTATTTATTTTACCAGGAAGAAACTCCATTGAGCGTGGCTTATTTGCAAGGAGGTCCTGGGTAGAATAGAACAATAATTTAAAGAAAAACAATGCATATGTGCAGGGATATTACAAATACACATATAACCCCCCCCCAGCCCCTTATTTAATTAGTAGGCACACCTCCCATACTTTTTCTGTCTAGGGAAAGAGCAAATAAACAGAGAGAGAGAGAGAGAGAGAGAGACGACAAAGTGTGAAAAGACACAAACAGATCTTTACCAAAACCCAGGTCCTGAGGAGAGAACTTCTGCTAAGGGTTATGCTAGGTTTGCTGCTTCTAACGGGGGTACCCAGTAACTCCAGTCACGATGAAAACACACAAAATTCTCCTGGAAGTGGCACTAGGCCATAACTTATAACAGTTCTCATATGTATTAAGCAGGTTAGCAAGAGGAAAAGGAAGAGGAGACCATTATAGTTTTCCAAAGAGGTAGCAAAGAAAGTGAAAGCCAAAAAGACTGCATTCAGGCAATACAAAACGACACAGGCAGAAGGGGATAGGGAGAAGTACCAGGAGAAGCAAAGGGAGGCAGGGAGGTGACTGTCAGTAAGGGAAGCCAAAGCTCAGACAGAAGAACACATTGCAAAATCAGTGGGTAGAGGGGACAAAACCTTTTACGGGTACACAAGTGAAAAAAGAAAGGCAAAGGGAGGGATAGTGAGTCTGAAGGGGGAAGATGGGGGCTGTGTGGAGGATGACAACAGTAAAGCTGACATATTGAACAGGTATTTCTGCTCAGTCTTTACTGAGGAAGAGGAGGGTAATGGGTCTGAACGGAGTACAAGGGGTGAGAATGGTGCAGAAATGGACACAAGACCCTTTACACGAGAAAGGGTCCTGAAAGAACTGGAAGTAATAAGAGTTGATAAAGCAATGGGGCCAGATGGGGTGCACCCCAGGGTCCTTAAAGAACTAAGAGAGGTGGTGGCTGAACCTCTGGCTATCCTGTTTAGCCGATCACTGGAAACAGGGGAGGTACCCAAAGACTGGAGGATAGCAGATGTAGTCCCCTTATACAAAAGTGGGAACAAAGAGGAAGCGGGGAACTACAGACCAGTCAGCCTCACGTTGGTAGTGGGGAAGATCATGGAAGCACTACTGAAGGAGAGATTGGTGGAACATCTGGTTGTCAATGGACCAACCTCATTGAATTTTTTGACTGGATGACTAGGGAGGTGGATCAGGGGAGGGCAGTGGACATGGCCTATCTGGACTTCAGCAAGGCCTTTGACACTGTGCCACACAGAAGACTATTGCACAAACTGGGGAATATGGGTGTGGGCAGGACAGCAGTGTGGTGGGTAGGGTAACTGGCTGGGCGGCAGGACACAGAGGGTGGTGGTAAATGGCTGTCACTCCACAGAAGGAAGAGTGACCAGTGGGTACCACAGGTATCAGTGCTGGGACCGGTCCTATTCAATATCTTCATCAGTGACATTCAGGGACTTAGAAGGCAGAATTTCACTGTTCGCTGATGACACAAAGCTCTGTAACAGAGTAGACACACCAGAGGTGTAGACAGAATGAAAAGGGACCTGCAGAAACTTGAAGAATGGTCAGGGTTTTGGCAGTTGAAATTCAATGCAAGGAAGTACAAGATAATGCATATGGGGTACAAAACCCTGGCACAATATATCAGTTGGGGGTGAGGAAATAGCATGCACCAAGCAGGAAAAGGGATCTTGGGGTTATCATCTCTGATGACCTCAAAGGCAGGAAACAGTGTGACAAGCAGCAGGTAAAAGCAAATAGGATGCTGGGATGCATAGGCAGGGGCATCACCAGCAGGAAAAGGGAGGTCATAATTCCACTATACAAGACACTAGTGAGGCCCCACCTGGAGTACACTGTGCAGTTCTGGAGACCTTACCTACATAAGGACATAGACAGGGTAGAGAAGGTTCAGAGGAGGGCAACAAAGATGGTGCATGGATTGCATCACAAGTCCTTTGAGGACAGGTTGAAGGAACTGAACATGTACTCCCTGGAGGAGAGGAGAGAGAGAGGGGATATGATAGAGACATACAAGTATCTTACAGGGAGGAACAGGGTGCAAGAATACACTATTTTTAAGCGAAAAAGATGTCCCAGGACTAGAGGGCATGGGATGAAGTTGGAGGGAGATCGATTCAGAGGAAACGTGAGGAAGAATTTCTTCACAGAACGGGTGGTGGACAAGTGGAACACCCTGCCAGAGAAAGTTGTGGGGGCTGAAACAATCATGGGATTTAAGAATGCATGGGATAGACATAAAGGAATTCTGGAGGTCAGGGGTAAGGGGCAACAGACATCTTGGAAAACATAAACTAAACTTACAAGATCAAATGGGCAGACTGGGTGGGCCATAGGCCCTTATCTGCCGACACTGTCTATGTATCTATGTATGACACAGGATTTAAAGTAGAAATTGTAGCACACTGGCCATGACGGAACACACTAGGACTCAAAACTAGCAAAAACCCACATAGAAGGGGTAAACTTCAATCTTCAGGCACTGGCCACATATACTGAAAGAACCTAAAGTGCTGAACTGGTCACTCCAGATTGGGGGGGGGTTGTCCATCTTTTGCTTCCTCGTCCATACCCAGCCATTCTTTCAGAGTTACACCTCAGCAGATAATGAACAGTAGAAACTATGCTTTCTTCAAATGTTTAGCACATTTTAGCATCAGAAACACCATAAGGGGTGTAAAATTAAAGTTCTGTACAAAGTGCTAAGTCACACCTAGGACTCCATTATTGTCAGCCAACTTTAGAAAAACTTCTTGAAAAAGTCACACAGAACTGGGTGAATAGGTCCCTTTTTTAGAGCAACACCCCACAGCAAAAACCAACAGGCAAGTACATTTCTCCTGGGAAACTCACAGACAGAATTACTCACAGTTTGTACACAAAGGAAGCTTCAAAATGTTCTGAAACAAATCAGGGAACTGCCCCTCAGATTCCTTGGCAGTCCTCCTCATACCACTGGGGATGAGGACATCAGGAAATTCAAGAGATGGTATCTACCACTTCACAAGTCAGGCAAAAGAGATTCTCAGACTAGGTTGAGAAAAACTGGCTCTCCTCGCTCCTCAGTGCTCACTCTCCGAGCACAGAACTGAAACTAATCCCAGAATTCTAAAACTCACCATACTCACAGCAAGCTGTGTGGCTTATGAGGCTGCGAGAGTTCTAAATGACATAACCTCCCTGCTTTCAGCTAAGACCAAGCAAGCAGAGAGGGAGCAGATGAAAATCCATTTAACTACATATTCACCAGCTGCCTTTCCTTCCTGACACTGACACCGATTGGATACTAGTAACCCCAATGAGTAGGGGGTTTAAACATGCCTTAGCCAATAATTTCTGGGAAAAAAGGAACAGTCTCCAGGCAAACATTCTATGTGCCTCTGAGCCCTTCCCAGCAGTCCTGAGGTGTTAGAGGGCTTGTGGAATGGCGGCAGCTGTGCTTGTTTACATTATGCAGACCTTTTTCTATAGTTCTGCAGCCACCTGCTGCTTTATCTGGTGCCCTGAGATGCTGATTTTTGTAGATCTTGGCTCTGCTTCCAGTCATGCAGGATGCATGTTTTCATAGGTGCTCTACCTATTGCTGTGTGGATTTGTGCTGGTGCTCTGGTGCCAAAAACCAGGGGAGGCCAAGGTTCGACTCTCACCACCTACTCCTGATGCTGCATGCTGCACCTACTAGTCCCACAGCTGCAGCTCCCGGGATAGAGGAAACAGACTATGAGCATGAACATACACATAAACATACAACATTGCCAGCAGAAGAGGGCCATTACAGACTATCGAGTCACCCCGATGCAGAGCTCATGCATCTGTGTTACATGGCACATCACCCCCTCCCCCGAAATGCATACTCTCCCCATGATTTTATCCCAACCGCTCTTAAATCCCCCAACTGTTTCTGGTTTACGTCCTCCTCCTGTAGCCTATTCCACTCTGCCAACACCTTCTCCTTGAAGAAAAGCCTCCTGGCCTCCTTGCAGAACCTTCCCCCCAATCAATTTGCAACTGTGCCCCTTGGTCTTGTTGTTTTAGTTAAACCTAAAAAGGTCACCAAGACTGACATTTATACCTTGAGGTTCCTGAAGGCCTCCATCACATCCCCTCACTCCCTCGTTTCCTTGAGTGAGCACATGTTAAGGTTCCCTAGCCTTTGCACATATGAGAGTCTCTGCTGACTGTGAAGCATCTTTGTGGCTCTTCTCTGTACCACCTCCAGCTGGTTAATGTCCTTCTTGTGAAACTCCAGATGCGGTTGCATCTAAGACCTCTTTCGTTCTGCATCGCAGCATGCTATTTGTCCTTGCTGCTGCCTTGCTGCATTGCATAGACGGTTTCAGATTGCTCATGACTGCAATCCCCAGATTTTTCTCTTCCCTGGACACTGTAAAAGTCACACCCCTAGCCTGTACTCATCCTTGGGGGTTTTGCTTCCCAAATGCATGACCCTGCACTTTTCTTTTGTTGAACCACAGTTGCCAGAATCCTGACCATTTTTCTAACCTCATCAGCTACTCCCTCAGATCCCCAACTCCCTCCTCCGTGTCCACCCTCCCACAGAGCTTGGTGTAATCCACAAAATATGCTGGACACTACTTACCCATTAGCACTGAGGGTTGAGGCGCTGGATGCCACACCTCGCGCCACGCCGGCGACCTGAGTTCAGGAAGGGACTCTGGTTGCTCGGGTGTTGGCAGGGCTAAGGAAGAATCGAGCATCCGCAGACAACTCTCCTTCATCGGGGAAGAGGGACAGTGCAGCGCGCTGTTTCTGACACCCAGCGGTGGCTGGGAGTCAGCACAGGTATGCTGCCAGAATGGGGAGGGCCCGCATTCAGGGCGCAAGGCTGCCTCTGTGAAGGTGGAGCCCAGCCATTTCGCCCACTGCATGACTGTGGCTTGGGGGAAGGACATCAGAAAACTGGAGCTGGCAGGCACCATGATGGTCCAGCTGCCTCTACCCCAGGACCAGAGAGACGAGCCCTTCCAAGGGAGGGGCCGAAGCTGCCTGCCAGCTCCGTAAAAAAAAATAAAAATATAATATGCTGGACATCAGGGCTCCAAACAGCAAAAATGTAAGTACCAAGTACTGGGGATTACAAAAGTATCACTGAATGCTTCATAGTGTAAGTGTACAGTGAGAGAAACACAAAATAAAAACCAACTGCAGACAAGTACAGAGATGTACTTATGGGAACAAAGTAGAAAGGATAATATAAGCTACGATAGGAAGAAAGAGGTTAGGCATCGGAAGCAAGAGGAAAAAGAACAATTTTCAACTGAGATTTAGAGAGTGGTAGAACATCAGGAAAATGAATGTATAGAGGAAGGCTGTTCTACAGTAAGTTGCAGGTGCCGTAAAGGAAAAGGATCTACCACCAGCACAGAGCAGCTTTAGATATACAACAGAACTGAAAGACAATGTGCATCACATATACTGCCAACATAGTTTAAGAAATAGAACTGAGGGAAGATGAGCATCAGATACACCACCAACAGAGAACAGTTTTACAGATGGAACCAAGAGAAGATGAGCACCAGATTTTACCACCAACAGAGGACAGTTTTAGAGATGGAACCGAGAGATGAGCATCAGATCGGATCCATGACGGGCGAGCGACAACACAGTTGTCGAAGTCCCCCACAGCGACATCCGCAATGCGCACAGCGGAATGCCGCCACAACATCACAGTGCAAGTGCACAGAGCGACAGCTGAAAGGGCGAACAGACGGATGCTGCAGGGGATGGTGGCCTGCCAGCCACAGACACCGTGCAAGGGACAACCACAGAGCCCGGCAATGCAAGGGCACAGTGCACATGGGCAGGCAGTGCACAAGCAACCCAGACAGGGCCCCAATGCATGCACATCAGGGAGTCCCGGAGACCAGCAGCACCCCCTCCACTGCACAGTGCACCTACACAGGACGAGCAGCACACACACAGCCCAGGGCCACACCTATGGGGGCAGCACAGTGCAGGGCACAGCAGCACTATGTGGACAACCACCGCCCCAGAGCGGCTGCAAGCAGACCACAGTGGAGGCAGGGAAACAAATGGGATGGACACAGGCATGTATGCGTATCACCCAACTTTATTGCTCACACTGTGACCCACACATGTAACTGATCCCATGACCCACCCCACACCAGCCACACATTCAGTGTCAACACATGCCACAGTCCGCAGCAGCACAGATGCTCAGACCTAGAGGTGAACATTCAGGGCAATGCCCAGGAGCTAGTCACATAGTGGCCTGGTCTTGTACTGTTCCACTTTTTGCTGGATCCTGTCAGTGGCATCCCTGGCCCTCTGGCAGCTAGTGCTCACCTCATTGCCCCACAGCAACTGTTGGTGTTTCAGCTCAGTCAGGTGCTGTTTTGCTCATGAAGCACCTCATTAAAGCACCAGATGGTCGGATGTGTGGCCCCCATCAGGGCGCTGAAGCCCCTGTGCTGCCCCCTCAGTGCATTTGTGGTCCTAGGCAGACCCTCACAGACCACTGCATAGATGTTCCAGAAATCAAACGAGTACATGGGGCGTCACCGCACACAGCTGTGGTCAGACTAACCCAGCCACGTATCTTTGAAGCAGTCCAGGTAGGGAACAAGGAAATCCTCAAAGGCTCAAAGAATGGTCAGGACCACAGCTCCTCATATGCACTGGCAATGTCCTCAGGTGGCATGAAGATGAGCGCTCCCAGCATCCTATTGTGCAGTGTAAATTCGTCATTGGTGACATTCAGCTGTGTCAGGTCACCATGCTGCTGCAGCTTCCTCCACCGGCACTGTGTAAAGTGGAAGAAGCAGCCACAGAGTCGTGCCTGTGGGAATACAGTGTGCAGAGCCCTGAGGGCAGTGGGCTCATAGTCTATCATAACTGACAGTGAGCTGATGTCAGGGCACAGTTCCAGGATCTTTTGTAGCATGGCAGTGTAGCAGCTCACAGTCCTGATGCCCATCAGGATGTACACAGCTGGCAGTACTGTCTCTGATTCAACTCCATGCAGGCTGTACAGTTGCAGAAACAGTCGTGGGCTGCTCCAGAAGGTACCGTCAGCATACCAAGCACCACAGCGGGACAGGTACTCAAGGTTCCGCTGTGTGCTGAACAGGAGGAAGTGGCCAGTGGTGCTCCTGGAGTCCTGCAGCAAGAACCGCTCGCCTGCATCCATCATATGAACATACAAACATATGAAATTTTCCAGCAGATAAAGGCCTAGAGCTAGAGGTCTATCAAGTCTGCTTGAATGTGCAGCTAGCACCCCTTATTCTTCAGCTGCCCCTCCCTTCCACCCTTCCCCTTCATTAACCCTCCCCCTTGTCCTGTCCCATCCTCGTTTGAAGCAGTCCACTGTTCTACTGCATACCACTTCAGCAGGTAATGCATTCCACCCAGCCACCACCCTCTCTGTAAAAAAGTGTCTCCTCATCTCCCTCCTGAACCTTCCTCGCTCCAGTCTCATATTATGGCCCCTGGTGGCCCTCTCCTCCCTTACTTTGAACAGCCCCTCTGTACCTGTCTTGTTTATTCCTTTCATGTATTTAAAGGTTTCAATCATGTCACCCCTGTCTCTCCTCTCCTCCAGTGAGTACACGTTCAACTCCTTCAACTTCCTCTCGTATGATAAGTCCCCCAGCCCCTTGATCATCTTTGTCGCTCTGTGCTGCATCCCCTCCAGTAACTTAATGTCCCTCTTCAGATATGGACGCCAGTACTGCACGCAGTACTCCAGGTGTGGTCTAACTAATGACCTATACAGTGGCAGAATCACCTCCTCGAGGATATACCCCTTGCAATACAACCCAGCATTTTGTTGGCCTTTGCAGCTGCCTTCCTACATTGTGCCGAGTTGTTCATTGACCCTGTAATGAGCACACCCAGATCCTTCTCCTCCTCTGTCTGGGCTAGCTGCACTCCCCCTAGCTGGTAACTCCTCCTTGGGTTCTTCATCCCAAAATGCAGCACCTTGCACTTTTTGGCATTAAACCCCAGTTGCCAGGTGTCTGACCAGGTTTCAAGCTTTGCCAGATCATCCTGCAACCCCTGCCATCCCCCTAGGTCATCCACCACCACGCCTACCTTGGTATCACCAGCAAACAGACTGATCTTGCTCTTGATGTCCCCATGATATGTCTGCAATGAATATCCCAAACAACACTGGTCCTAACACCGAGCCCTGTGGAACACCGCTCATCACTGTGCTTGGGTGTGAGAGAGCTCCCCACCCACCACCACCCTCTGTTGCCATCCCTGCAGCCAGTTTCCTACCCATCTCACCAGCTTTGCACCCGCCCCTGTGCCTACTAACTTCCTTCCCAGCGTTCCGTGTGGCACTGAGTCGAATGCCTCTGGTACTCCTCCAGGATCGTGAGGGCCGATAGTGTGCTTGGTTCCACCAGTGCCCCCTGCACCCTCCACCATGCCCTCTGGATGTACTGCTTCAGGTTTTTCGCTGCAGGTAGTCACCCACCAACAGCGTCGGGTAGTCTGGCGCAGCATACTATGATGAGCTGCTGGCTGCTCTCTGTGGTGGACATGGCTCGCCACTTCACCTTTGCCTGTACCTGCCAAACTGCCGCCTCCACGCTGTCCAGCACATGACTGTGCCAGTCAGTTAGTGACATGTCGTCCACCCTGTCTGCGATTCAGGCATGTCCATGACAGTTCCCTGCATGGTACTGGACACACTTCCAGTAGTTCGCTGGTCCCAGGTAGGTTTCCGTTGGTAGATGTATCCTCTGAAGGTGAGTATGCCATTGCCTCAGGTGCTTTTTACGTACTGCAGCGGCATGTCCCCATCTGGTACCTGTTTGCCCATATGCAGCTGGCCCCCCCACCTATTGGGCATTTATGATGTGGCGCTGTGCACGCCTGCCCACCCGGAACACCCGCTCCTCGCTGTATTGTCCCTGTAGGCCTGCCTGTGTGCGCTGTGCTTGGTTTGTGTGCCTTCTGTTCGCTACAACATCTGGCACTGTTGGGGTGAGCAGCCTTCCTGCCTCTGTCCCCCTTCCCGACGTTTGGGTGTGCGACACGCAGCACTGTCCGGCATCTGCCTGTTCGCTGGGGTCGCATTCGAACTGTGAGACATCTCGGGTTTGAACATGTTGGTGGCTATGGCCTGTCGCTCTGGAGGCAGCTGAGGGGATGCTGTCGCCCTGAGGGAGTCGACGTCAACCTACCGGCAAAACAGAGAACAGTTTTAAAGACAGAACTGAGACAAGATTAGTATCAGATCTACCGGCAACAGAGAACAGTTTTAGAGATGGAACCGAGAGAGGATGAGCATCTGTTCTACAACAAACAGTGGACAGTTTTAGAGGTGGAACTGAGTGAAGCTCAGCATCAGATCTACTGCCAACAGACAAAAGTTTTAAGGACAGAACTGAGAGAAGAGGAGAATCAAATCTACCACCAACAGAGGGCAGTTTTAGAGTTGGAATGGAGTTAAGATGTGCATCAGATCTACAACAAACAGCGGGCAGTTTCACAGAAGTAAATGACAGATGAAGAGCATCAGATCTACCGCCAACAGAGAACAGTTTTAGAGATGGAACCGAGAGAAGATGAGCATCAGATTTACCACCAACAGAGGATAGTTTTAGAGACAGAACTGAGAGAAGATTAGCATCCTGTCTACCAACAAAAGAGAACAGTTTTAGAGCTAGAACTGAGAGAAGATGAGCATCAGCTCTACCACCACCAGAGAACAGCTTTAGATGAGCTTTAGATTTACCACCAAGTGAGGGTAGTTTTAGAGATGAAACTGACAGAAAACGTGCATCAGTTTTACTGCAGCCAAGCGGCGTTTTAGAGATGGAACAGAGGGAAGATGAGCATCAGATCTGCCACCAATAGAAGACAGTGTTAGAGAAGGAACAGAAAGAAGATGAGCATCAAATCTACCACCCAATAAAGGGCAGTTTTAGAGATGGAACTGAGAGCAGCTGAGTATCAGATCTACTGCCAAGACAGAACAGTTCCAGAGCTGGAAATGAGAGAAATTAGTGTCAGATCTATCACCACAAAACAATTGTAGAGCTAGAACTGAGAGAAGATGTGCATCAGATCTAAGGCCAACACAGTTTTAGAGATGGGGCTGACAGAAGATGCACATCAGATCTACAGACACCAACAGTTTTAGAGCTGGAACTGAGAGAAGATGAGTATCAGATCTACTGCCAAGAGATAACAGTTTCAGAGCTGGAACTGAGAGATGATGAGTATCAGATCTACTGCCAAGAGATAACAGTTTCAGAGCTGGAACTGAGAGACGATGAGTGTCAGATCTATCACCACAGAACAATTTTAGAGCTAGAACTAAGAGAAGATGTGCATCAGATCTATGGCCAACACAGTTTTAGAGATGGAACTGAGAGAAAACGAGTATCAGATCTCCTGCCAACAGAGAACTGTTTTAGAGACAGAACTGAGAGATAATGAGTATCAGATTTACTAGCAATAGAGAATAGTTTTAGAGATGGAACTGAGAGAAGATGAGCATCAGGTCTACCGGCAACAGAGAACAGTTTTAGAGATGGAACTGAGAGAAGATGAGCATCAGATCTACTAGCAACAGAGAATTTTAGAGATGGAACTGAGAGAAGATGAGTATCAGATCTACCAGCAACAGAGAAAAATTTTAGAGATGGAACTGAGAGAAGATGAGCATCAGATCTGTTGGCAACAGAGAACAGTTTTACAGATGGAACTGAGAGAAGACGAGCATCAGATCTTCTGGCAACACAGAACAGTTTTACAGATGGAACTGACAGAAGATGAATATCAGACTTACCACCAACAGTGGGCAGTTTTAGAGATGGAACTGAGTGAAGCTCAGTATAGGATCTACTGCCAACAGAGAAAAGTTTTAAAGATGGAAATGAGAGAAGAGGAGAGTAAGTTCTACCACCAACAGAGGGAAGTTTTAGAGACGGAACTGAGTTTAGATGTGCATCAGATTTGCCACCAACCGAGGGTAGGTTTAGAGATGGACCTGACAGATGAGCATCACATTTACCACCAACAGAGGACAGTTTTAGAGATGGAACTGAGGTAAGATGTGCATCAGATTTACCAGCAACTGAGAGCAGTTTTACAGAGGGAGGATGAGTATCGGATCTACTGCCAAATGAGGACAGTGTTAGAGAAGGAACGGAGAGAAGATGAGCATCAAATCTACTACCTGATGAAGAACTGTTCTAGAGATGAAACTGAGAGAAGATGATCATCAGATCTATAACTGACAAAGAACAGTTTTAGACAGAGAACTGAGAGAAGATGTGCATCAGATCTACTGCCAAAATAGAACAGTTTTAGAGCTGGAACTGAGGGAAGATGAGCATAAGTTCAACCATCAACAGAGGGCAGTTTTAGAGATGGAACTGCAAGAAGATGCGACTCAGATCTACTACAGAGGGCAGTTTTAGAGATGGAACTGAGAGAAGATGTGCTTCAGATTTACTACCAGAGAACAGTTTTATAGAAGGAACTGTGAGAAGAAGTGCTTCAGATTTACTACCAGAGAACAGTTTTATAGATGGAACTGCAAGAAGATGTGTGTCAGATCTACCATCAGAGAACAGTTGTAGAGGTAGAACTAAGAGAAGATGAGCATCAGATCTATCACCAACAGAGGGAAGTTTGAGAGACAGAACTAAGAGAAAACATAAATGAGATATATCGCCAAAAGGGTACAGGGCTACCTGTGGCACCAGGGTTGAGGCGCTGGACGCCACACCTCGTGCTATGCCGGTGACCCGGGTTTGGAAATGAGCCCAGACCGCAGGGGGTCGGCAGGGGAAGAAGAGGATTGAGCCTCTGGAGGACAGCTCTTCTCTCCTGGGAGGCAGGGGACCCCAAGGGTTGAAGCTTGACTGCCCTCTAGCGGAGGCCAGAGGTGCAGCAAGTTCCCTGTCTCACAACATGGGATAAGTGTATGGCAGACATCGGCAGGGGAGGGCCTTGATATCGGGGACGGACGCCAACATAGGAACACTGGAAAATCTCGCCTCTAGGCTCTGGAAGGCGGGCATTCTAGCGCCAGACCCCACAGCCCGCCTGCCTCTCCCGGTCAGGTGCCCTGACGAATAAATAAAGTCTGGGCGTAGGCGCCCATCCTGCCCTGCCCGGGGCAATCCTGAGGCTACATGGAGGGAATACTGAGTGGCTACATAGGACAAGGCTAGGGCAGACGCAATTAGTGACTCCCGAGGTGGCGGAGTCTAGGAGGGCAGGGGAGGAGCATAAATAGCAAGTAGGTAAAAAAAAGGGTACGGTGTTAGACAAGGCATGAGAGTTCAAGGGCAGAGTGGATGGACCACTGTTCTTTTTCTGCTGTCACTGTCCCATCAGATCTGTCACCAACAGGGGGCAGTGTTAGAGATGGAGCCAAGAAACGACAAGCTCAGATCTGCAAACAACAAGAGCTTTAAAGAATGAACAAACAGAAAACAAGAATAAGATCTACCATCAGAGGACAGTTTTTATTAAGTGGAATCGAAAGAAGATCAGCATCACATCTACCACCAAGAGAAGATAATTTCAGAGCTGTAACTGAGAGAAGCCAGACATCAGATCAACCCTAAATGAGGGCAGTTGTAAAGATGTGACTGAGAGAAGACCAGCATCAGAGCTGCTGTTAACAGGACAGTTCTAGAGTTAGAACAGTAGTGGAGCCCCTACCTCAAGACGGACATGAATCAGACGGAGGTGCTGAAGAGAAGGGTTACCAAGATGATACAGGGGCAGCAGGATGTCCTGTGTGAACAGAGGTTGGTGAAACTAAACATGTACTCACTAGAGGAAAGGAGAGAGAGGGGTATACAATCAAGACTTTCAAATACCTTAAAAGTATTAACAAAGTCCGCACAGGTGATCTTTTTGGCAGAAGTGAGAACAAAAGCACCTGGAATCAAAACCACAAATTAGCATGGTGGTGGGGGAAGTGGTATAGACCTTCAGACCTTCTTCTAGGGGCATTTCACATATTCATAGTACAGGTGAATAAATACAACAATGTAACTACGGTTCTTCTATGAAGGATGTGAAACACAATAAGTGCAATTCTGAAGTGTATTCAGAAGCGAATGGGTAAGCAGGTCAAGTCTTCGAGAATTGCAGGGATAGGTCCAAACTTTCTAAAATGAGTAAAGAGACAGGAAACATTATTCTGGATATGTTGAAGCCTGGCAATGAGAGTTTTAGGGAAACAAATGAGAACTTAGCTACAGTAAGAGGAAAAACCATGGAGTGAGGCAGGGAAAAAAGCAGAAGCACTGAACAACAACACTGTGTCAGTATTCAGTCAGGGAGCACGGCAAACAGTAGTGAAGTTATGGGACAGAAGCTAGCCAAAATAGAAGGCAGTACCAATTACACCAGAATTAGCTGATAATTACCTGGGGGTGTAAATCTGGAAATCTCGGGCTCCTGATGGCATCCATACAAGGAAAGGGTAACATAGAAACATAGAAGTTGACGGCAGATAAGTACCGCAAGGCCCATCCAGTCTGCCCATTTCTTTTTCTACCTTATAAATGTGCCATCGGCCTTTGCTCTGTCAGTGGCCTATCTATTCATAGTCATTTGTATTGCTCCCTTATGCCTATCCCATGCCTGTTTGAAGCCCTGCACTGTATTCATAGCCACCACTTCTTGTGGTAAGCCATTCCATGCATCCACCACCCTTTCTGTGAAAAAGAATTTCCTCACATTCCCCCTTAATCGGCCTCCCTCTAATCTCATGCTGTGTCCTCTTGTCCTGCTATTTTTCTTATATTTAAACATGTTAGACTCTTTCACCTTGTTTATGCCCTTAAGGTGTTTGAATGCCTCGATCATATCACCTCTCTCCCTCCTTTGCTCAAGGGTATACATACTGAGCTCCGTTAATCTGTCCTCATATGTCTTCTGATGCAGTCCCTGCACCATTTTGGTTGCCCTTCTCTGGACTGCCTCAATTTGGTTAATGTCCTTGTGAAGGTATGGCCTCCAATACTGCACGCAGTACTCCAGATGGGGCCTAACCAGTGTCTTGTACAGAGGGATTACCTCCCTCTTACGACTTGTGATACCCCTACTAATACACCCTAACACCCCCTAGCCTTACCTACTGCTTTAGAGGTCTGCTTGGATGATTTTAGGTCATCAGTGATGATGATGCCCAAGTCTCTTTCTTCCTTTGTGACTGCTAGCAACTCCCCTCCCAGCCTATAGGTGGCTTCAGGGTTTCTCTTCCCTATGTGCATGATTTTGCACTTCTTTGCATTAAATCCCAGTTGCCACTCTTCTGACCATTCTGCTAGCTTATCCAGATCTCTTCTCATTCTGCCCACCCCATCTGGATCATCTACTCTGTTGCAGATCTTGGTGTCATCTGCAAACAGACAAGCCTTACCCTCTAGTCCATCTGCAAGGTCACTAATGAAGATGTTGAAGAGGACTGGCCCCAGGACTGATCCCTGAGGTACCCCACTTGTGACTTGCATCTCTTCTGACTGTATACCATTTACCACCACTCTCTGTTTTCTGCCCGTCAACCAGTTTGCCACCCAGTTGACCAACTTCTGACCCACCCGAGCCTACCCAGCTTATGTATCAATCTTCTATGTGGAACAGTGTCAAAAGCTTTGCTGAAGTCAAGGTAGGCGACATCAACTGCTCCCCCTTGGTCCACCACTCTGGTTACCCAGTCAAAGAAATCTATGAGATTAGTTTGACAGGACCTTCCTTTGTAAACCCATGCTGTCTTGGATCCTGTGCCCCTATGGATTCCAGGTGTTGCACTATCCTTTCCTTAAGTGCCTCCATAATCTTGCCCACTACTGAGGTAAGACTGACCGGTCTGTAGTTCCTGCCTCCTCCCTGCTACCACTCTTGTGGAGCGGGATCACATGAGAGCCCTTCTCCAGTCTTCTGGGACCTCTCCTGTGCTCAGAGACTCACTAAACAATTCTGCTAATGGCTCTGCTAGTTCCTCCTTTAGCTCCTTAAGTACCCTGGGATGTATGCCATCAGGTCCCATTGCCTTATCCACCCTGAGCTTAGCAAGCTCTTGTAGGACCCTTTCTTTTGTGAAGGGAGTAGTGCTCACCTCCCTCCCCCGTGTCCATGATGCTGAGCTGTGGGCCCTGCCCTACCTTCTTCAGTAAATACTGAGCAAAAGTATCTATTTAGGATAGATGCCTTTACAGGGTCCTCCTCCTCACATGCTCCCTTTTCTCCATTAAGCTTAGCAATACCCCCTCTGGACTTTCTCCTTTCACTAATGTATCTATAGAAAGTCTTGTCACCTTCTTTTACTGTTCGTGCTAGTGTTTCCTCAGTTTGGGACTTTGCCTGCCTTACTGCCTTACCTGCTTCCCTTAGGGCAGTTTGGTATGCCGAGGTTGACTCTGTGGCGCCAAGCAGTGAGGCCCCAACTTGATACGATGGCAAGCTGGATTCATGCCCCACACCCAGGACAACTGTAAAGGAGACCAGTGGGGAGGGGTGAATAGCATCTGTGCAGATGCTCTCCTCGTGCGGGGGGGGGTCACACCACTCCTAGTAATAGGCCAGTGGAGACACACATGATGGTGTGGGTGACCACACGCTGCCATTCGTTTCTCCCAGGTAGCCATAATGTGTGACCATGATTTGGGGTGGGGGTGGAGGGAAGGCAGAAAATGGAAACATGGCTTGTTTCTGGTGTGCCGGATAATGGCTTTAGTGTGTTGCTCATCCTCGATGTCCGAGACACTTCTGCCCATGGTGAGAACAGAGAGGAGCCCCAGCAAGGATAAGTTGGAACCTAGGGAGTGTCTAAGGAAGTTAGGCAGCCTGGAGGTAAGTGCTGGTAGTAACGGCTGAGTCCAGCAGGTAAGAGAGGGACGTGTGGGGCTCAAAATAGAGGGGCATGGGGGTGGGGGGCTCGGGAAGGAGCAAAAAAAAAAGGCTTCTTACTGATATCTTTCAGGACTCCTTACAGACAGTGATGGTGCAGGAAGACTGAATAACAGCCAGTGTCATTCCTGTATTAGAAAGAAGGGTGCAGCCTCACACTACTGGATTTCCACCTCCACATTGTGGCCCACACACTGGTACAGCTGGCCAGTACAGCACCCTGGGCACAGGGCACTAGACCCCCCAAGTGGGATCTCTGTGAGGCACAAATTCTGAGCAGAACCCTGGCAGAAGCAATGCTTTTCCCTTCCACCGTTAAGCAAGCATCGCTCCCCCCAAGCATAAACACCTTTCAAATCTGGCGGAAAACACTGAAACTAGTGAAGTAGACACCACAGGGGGACAAGTGCTTTCCCCTATGGGGCAATCCCAGCCTCTTGATAGGGAAAAAAACAATAAAATACAAAACTTGGGAGCTAGTGGGGATCTGCCAACTCTCAGATATTATGGATGAGGCCACAAACTTCCTCATGAGTTTCCAATAAATCGGGGTTAAATATGGTGTCCCTACCCAGCAGCACTGGAGATACTTACAACTCCAGCATGCTCTACTAGGCCTACTAGGGCAGAAGTTGACAGGGCATGACCCCAACCCATTAGACTCTCTTTTGTGTCCGGGGAGGCAGGCCACAAGTAGCAACATATATGCTTATCTACAGGACCTGGGCCCAGACAAGTCAGTTAGAACAAAGCTCAGGTGGTCAGAAGAGCTGCAGACAGAAATCACCAGGGACCTGTGGGACAGAGGGTGAAGAGACCTGCAAGCATCAGTTAAGGACACCAACAATAGATTTATACAGCTAAAAACAGTGCAGAGATGGCATAGAACTCCTGCATAACTGAGGGCATGGAGACATCCTAAATGATGACAGCTGGTGATGCAAAGCAAAGGGTGGAGATATAACACATATACTTTGGAACTATATGAGCATCAGGAAGTACTGGCAGGGGATAGAAGACATGAGTGGAAACATACTAGGCCAGAGGATAAGTCTAACCCACCCTTAGTGACGCTAGGGATAGGCCAAGGTACCCCTCCAGGGCACAAACTCTCCATCCCTCACAGGTGCTGGCTCCTGGGAGCCCTCATTACAACCAAGGGAATTCTACTGAGACACTGGAGAGCACCAAACTCCCCCAGCACACAAGAGTGGCTGGTGGAACTGGGCAAAGCAGCCAGTTTTGAAAGAGTCCTGTCTGACGCACAGAACAGGCCCAAACGGTTCCTGGATTTGATGGGCATCTTTGCTTAACTCCGAATACTGCTCTCTTCCCCCACCCAGTTTAAAGCCGCACCCTCCCCAACTAACCCGAACAGCGCAAAAAAAGGTAAACGGGGCACCCAGGGTGTGCAGATACAACGATGCATGGCACATGCTGGTTTCTTTCATTTTGGTACAGGTCAATGAAAGTAAAGCTGAAGTTCTGTTCTCTGTAGATTGCAAAAGTTCATGCAGTACTGCAACAGTAAAACAGTAATTTTTGTCATTTGTGAATAATGCTAGTCTGTAATCCATGGGTATACCCGGCTAGGTGTCCAATGGACAATTGTACCGATGTTTGTTAAACAAAAGCAAAAAAAACTTAATCCACCGTTAATATTTTCTTTCTTTTCTTGTTGATATGATCATTGATTACCCAATAAAAAAATATTAATTACAAAAAAGAAAGAAGGATATAAGGTCAAATGAGGGTAACTACAGACATGTGAGCCTTACTTCACTACTTGGCAAAGTCCTTCAGGCAATCAAAAAAGAAGTGGTGTTTGAGCAAACTGATGAAAATGGGCTGTCCTCTGGCACACTGCATGGTTTTACAAAAGGTTGATCCTGCCAAACGGACTTGACTGCCTTCTTCGAGGAGGTAACTAAGGAGGTGAACTGGGGCCAAACAGTAGATGTAATCTGTCTATTGGCTAACACGTAAAAGGCAGACAGTAGCAGTGGATGGTCATCATGCAGACTTAAGGATGTGCCGAGTGTAGTACCATAGCTCTTGGACAAGATGGGCCCCAAGTCCCTTATGTCAGCAAAATATACTATGTTACTAGTACATCTATGCCTCCTAATGAAGCAGTGACATGTCACCTATGATGCATAGGAGGTGTCTTGCCTCTGCTAAAATGAGTGTATTTTGTTTGTCTCTAACTCCCATTATTTAATTGACCTCTCAGTGTTTCATCTGTAGCCCCAGTCTTCATTGTGTACCTTTCTTTGTGTGAACACTGGTAAACATTATGGACTCCAAATCCTTTCAATCTTCTAAATAAAATGTCATTAATATCGTGTGGTATTTGCATGGGTTCCAGCCAATCAAAAGGTGGGCTTTCCGCAGCAAGTTTTTTTTTTGTTCACAGTTTAAGCCCCCTTACTTTCTCTTGTGGACTCCCACTGTGTACATGTGGCTCAGTCACACTCCGTAACACACCCAGAAGGACCAGTCCACATCCTGCCATGGTTATCCCCCCAGGCAGGGAAGGAGGGAGCCCCCGCTCCTCCCAAATTTCACAGGCTGTCTGTTCCGGATCACCAGGGTCAGTCATGTAGCTCAGCACTGAGGTCCATCGCCAGATGTAGACTGGGGTACATTTTCCATTTTCTCCCCAGACCCACGGACAGTGACATATGGGGGCATCCAAAGAGACATACTGCCACTCTGGATCCCAGTCGATGTCCTCCCCTTCCTCTGGCGCTCCCGGCTGTACCTCCACCCGTGGTCACCCAGGTGGTGGTACTGCAGCAGGAGCGGCAACCTTCCCTCCCTGGAGGGGGATAGCATCCCTGAGAGGCTCAAATCCCCCCCCAGCCAGCCCTCTGACAACTTCGGCTCGCTCCCAAACCCGGATCACCAGTGTCGTGAGCGGTAGCTCTACTGCTGTGCGGGCACGCTAGCTCTGTAGTGAGTTCTTTAATTCTCAGTACACAGATAGAAAATATGTACTTTACATTCTCCCAACATCCTTGCTATTTCAGCCTTCTAAGATGATCAATAAACACAGACAGACGTGGGCAGGTAGGTCACAGGATAACTAGACAGATCAACTGGCCTTTTTCTGCAGGCAATAATTTCCGTTTCTAAAAATGAGAACTCTGCATAGGACATGATGGTAAAGGGCAGAAGTCAGAATATAATTATATTAATCAACAGAAAGGGATACAGGCAGGGAACATAAAAAGGGAATCAAGATTTAAGATTAGAATTGCCAGGGTCGACCATGAAGGATAATGGTAAGAGTCTGAGGAGCAGACATAAGGATAGAAAAATGAAAAATAATGAGCATGTGATCGCTTAAGGGGAAGTCAAGAACAGTGTAGTTTGATTATAGACACTTTTATTAAGGAGACCGTCATAAGGGGAAGTAGCGTCACTAGTCTTTCTCAGCCTAACGCACACCCACTGGCTGCTGTAGGTGCTGGGAGAACTAGAACTGAGTAGATAACAAAGCACCTAGCCTGCAGAGAAAAGTTAGTTAATACTTAAAGTGGCAATGGAGGTGGGTGGGTAAATTGGTAGGTGGAAGATAAGTGCTTCCCTGTATTTTGGAGCAGTTTTTAACTTTGGAACTACTTGGATACAATATTACAACCTATTGTGGGCTGACTGATTGGCCCTATGAAAGGCGTCTGATTGGCTGGGGAGCTGAATCGGGCTCTGTGCCTTACATCAAGAGATTCATGTGGCTAGTTATCTAGGGGCCCGGTGCTGGGACGGGAGAACTGAAATACAGGACTTGAAACAAGGTGAATGAGGTTCGAAACTAAGGTGGGCATGGTATGACAGTTTCACAGTATATTTTGGTATCAGAAGTCATGGTATTAATACCATAGGTAATTTCCGATACTATAATAACCGTGGTTCTCTGTATACCATAGCTTTCAGACCCTTCAGTAAACAATGTGTGCGTTTTTAGTGACAGCTGTCCCTTCTGAGACAACTCTGTGACACAAAGAATTTGGGGAGACTTCTTCTTGTACATAAATGACTTCCATAATGCTGTGGTATTATGGTAACTGTGGTCTTACATGTAACAGTCCATATACCATCGGTATTTCATACCATGCCGTCCTAGTTCAAGTAGCTGTTTGGAGGAAACATTCAAATACTGTACATACAGGAGTACAATAGGGTGAACGTCAGTGTTGTTAAGGAAGAATTCATTCACCAGGGGGCACAACCTCAAGCTGAAAGGAGGGGAGATAAGTTTTTTTTTACAGAGCAGATAATGGGTGGATGGAGCAGTCTACCAAGCAATGTGGTCAATGCTGAGGCTATAGCTGGGTTCAAAACCTAATAGGCCAATTTTAGGGACATTATTAGGAATTATAACACAACTGACTATTTCATGAATGTTTTAAGTGTACTAATCCACTCTGGGTGAGCATCAATGCTGTAATAACCTCACTTCCTGGATGGTCCAATGCCCTCCGCACATCAGGTTGTTTGGTTACTACAATATTGTCACACACCCGACAGTGCCTAATTCTTTACTTGTAATACAGTGTGGGCTTCAGGACAACGGTCTTTTTCTACCCATATTCTTCTATATTTCTGTTCCTGTGTGTACACATGTTTATTGTGGGTGGGGCAATGGTTGGAGGTAAGAAAAAATTACTCACCGCAGCAATCTTTCTTCCAAGGGATCCTTTAGCATCAGTTAACTTTAACAGTTAGCTGCCTAGGTGCAACTGCCCCGGAGGTGCGCCTCTAAGAGAAATTTAAGTGAGAGCTGCTGATGGCTTCAGAATTTTTTTTGAAGGAAAACCAAAAACAAGCACACATGCCCCGAAAAAGAATCAACAGGATTCAAAAAACGTGGAAATGTACACAAAAAGTGGAAATAAAACAACAGCAAAACAAGCTAAAAACTCATCAATAAGAAACTCCAAATTTGGTAAAAGGTGACACAAAGAGCCCTTCTCTGATAGGTGAACCGGGGAGGAAGCGTAGGAGCTTACTGATGCTAAAGGACCCCTTGAAAGAAAGAAGAATACTGCGGTGAGAAATTTTTTCTTCTCACCCCAGGAGTCCTTTATCATCAGTAACTTTAGCAGACTACCAAGCAGCACCAAGTGGGAGGTGGGCATAGAACCTACTTAGGAAAGAGGCTCTGCAGAACCACCCTGCCAAATTTAGCATCAGATCTCGTCTGCACATCCAAACTGTAGTGTTTCACAAAGGTGTGCACAGATTTCCAGGTAGCTGCTTTGCAGACATCCAGAAGGGGAATGTCCCTTGCTGCTGCAAATGAGGCTGCAGTGCCCCTAGTGTAATGTGCACTTAACCCCACTGGAGGTTGGTGACCAGCTTTTTCATAGCAGAAACTAATACAAGAGACCAACTAGCGGGAAATGGTTCTCTCGGTAGCTGGTCTTCCCCTGCCTACATCTTCACAGGTGAGGAACAACTGAGTGGAGGAGCCTCTCGATTGTTTAGTATACTCTAGGTAGTAGAAGATGGCTCTTTGACATCCAAGCTGTGAAGCATTTGCTCGCCAGGCGTGGATTTCTCAGTAAAGAAGACAGGCAGAGTAATGGAATGGTTTACATGGAAATTACAGTTACGTAGGAACTCACTGTAACAGCAGATCTTCGAGAGAGGTTCCTTCAGTAGGTCATTACACATAGGACTAGTGCCATCTGGTGTCTAGGCCGCACGGCAGACTTTTCTAGCGATACCTGATGGGGGACTGCCCACCCAATGTCACGCGACCGACGTCAGCATAGCCATGTATAGTGAACGGTTCCCACACCCGCCCTCCAGTTCTCCCGCCTGAACCTGGAAGAGGCCTGACAGCAGGAAAAAAATGAATTTGGAGTCCCTGTGTAAGAAATAAAATGAGGGAAAGGAGGAAGGAAAAAATATGATCTACTGAAGGAACCTCTCTCAAAGTAGATCTACTGTTACGGTGTGTTCCTACGTAACTGTACTATCTTACTTTGAAAGGGTTCCTTCTGTAGGTCATTACATATAGGACTGAGTCCCAAGCAGTCCCTCAAAAGACAGACCAAGAGAAACAAGGAAGGGGAGACACATAAACTCCAACAAACTGCGAACAGTAATGGACCCAGTCTAGGACAGAAGGCCCTGCAAGACGGCTAGGCCGAAACCTGCCCTCCGCCTAGAAGCAACGTCCAGTCTGTAGTGTTTAGTAAAGGTATGGACAGAACTCCAAGTGGCTACGGTGCAGATATGACCCGCAGAAACATTCCGCAAAAAGGCAGCGGAAGCAGCCATGTCCATAGTAGAATGACTTCTGATGGGACCTGCCAGAGGTTTGTCGCACTTTTGGTAACAGTAATGAATACAGTTGTCTAACCAGTTAGAGAGGCACTGCTTTGAAACAGCTTTGCCCACAGACCTGGGGGCAAAGGAGACAAAAAGCTGATTGCAGCTACGGATATCTTTTGTCTGGTGTGTGTAACACCGGAGGATCCGATGGAAGTCTATGGTGTGCAGGAGTGCCTCACCTCTGTTCACAGGGGATGAAAAGAAAACTGGAAGCTCTACTGATTGATTCAGTGTGGCTTCTGACACCACCTTGGCTAAGAACTTAGGATTTGTCCTGAGGACCACCCGGTCCTTCTGAAAAATAAGGTAAGGTTTTGCAAACTAGAGCCTGAAGCTCTGAATTCCTTCGAGCTGAAGTAACAGCAACCAAAAATAACCTCTTCCAAGAAAGGAAGCATAAATCACAGTTCATCACTGGTTCGAATGAGGGGAGAGTAAGTTTCTCTAACACAAAGTTTAAATCCCAAGGTGGGTGTTGGGTTGCGGATGGGGGGTTTCAGATGGAGAATCCCTTTCAGAAATGTTTTTGAGATCTCCAGCTGAGCCACAGGTTTACCATCCACCAGCTCATGGTACGCCGAGATTGCTGATAGGTGGACCTTTAAGGCATACAGGACCGCCCTCATCTCCAGAACACTGATGTGTAACAATGCTTCCAAGCTGGACCAGAGTCCTTGCGCTTGATGCTCCCGTGTGTGTGCCCCCATCCCATATTTGATGCATCCGTAGTCAGGGATTCGGAGGGGGGGTCATGTTCCTGAAAGGAAGACCCAAGGAAAGGTTGCAGGGATTCCTCCACCACAGCAATTCTTTCTGAACTGCAGACGACACCAGGACCGGGTGGTCCAGGTCATCCAGGAGTTGATCCCATTGCACCTGTTGGGACCACTGAGTGACTCTCATGTGAAGCCTCACAAGGGGAACAGTATTGATGGAGGCTGCCACCAGGCTGAGAAGGCAGAGGACCTCCCAGGCCAGGATGGTCCTGGACAAGGCCACCAAAGAAGCCGGACGGACGAGGGTCTCCACCCTGTCTGGAGGAAGGGAGGAAGGCTCTGCATTGGACTGTGCCCAAGACTGCCCCAATGAACTGGAGTCTCTGGGACGATATGAGGGATGATTTAGTAAGACGGAACGTAATCCCCAATTTGTCGAACAGGTCCAAGGTGAAGGACAGAGCCTCCAGCAGAGAGTCCCTGGAAGGGGCTGAAATCAGCCAATCGTCCAGGTAAGGGAAATCGTAATACTCTGGCGGCGTAGAAAGACCACCACCACCGCTAAGCACTTGGTGAATACCAGAGGTGCCGAAGACAGACCAAAGGGGAGAGCTTGGAACTGGAAGTGCTCTCTTTGGAATAGGAACTGCAGGAACGGCGGTGGCTGGGGAGGATTGGGATGTGCAGGTAAGCATCCTGCATGTCCAGAGTGCACAGCCAGTAATTCTCCAAAAGAAGTGGAAGGAGGCTCTGGAGCGTCAGCATCCGGAACGTTTTGTATTCGATGAACAGACTGAGACTGCTCAAGTCGAGGATGGGTCTCAAGTCTCCCATCTTTTTTGGAACCAGGAAAAAATGGGAGTAAAACTCCCTTCCCCTTTGCTGGAGGGGAGCGCACTCTATTGCTTCCTTGGACAAAAGGCTTTGAATTTTCTCACGAATGAGAAGAGCCTGATCCCTGAAGCAGGAAGACCTTCCTGGCGGGGTTTCTGGAGGGATATCCAGAAACTGTATAATGTGCCCAACAGATACTAGTTGCAGGACCCATGCATCGGAGGTTACGTCCTGCCAGTCCTGCATTTGGCGGATGAACCTCCCCCCACCCAAAACCGGCTCCTCACTGTGAGGCTGAGTGGTCAGTGGGGGAAGGGAGTCAGGAGGGGGCAGGGCATTCAGGAGGAGGGCCTCCTGAGCATCTTTGGTTCTTGGAGGTGGGAGGAGTGGTGCAGCCCGTGGCCTTACGTTTGCCCTGGCGTCGAGCCGGGGTCTGCTTCCTCTGCCTCCAGGTCCTTTTCCAAAAGGGCTGTTGCTGTTGTTGAGTGCCCGATCGGTATATAGACCACTCTGATCTCAGGGCAAGGCCTCTGTCCTGAAGATCTGTGATGATATCCTTGGTTTCACCACCAAAAAGCACCGAGCCTCCAAAAGGGGCGTCATGTATCGCAGACTGCACCTCGTTGGCAAGGCCAGAAATGCGAAGCCAGGTGTGCCTTCTAAGAGAGATGGCAGTCACCGAGGCACGGACTACAGAGTCATATGTAGCCCGCAGAGTATGCCTACAGGAGACAAGAGAGAGGCGGAGATCCTTGGCGAGCTCCTCCTTAAGGCTTGAGGGTTCCATGGCCTGGACTCGAGCTTCTAGCCATGTCAAGGTGGCTTTTGGTGTGACACCATATGGGCCACATAGTTCAGGGACCGAAGTGTGCATGAGGCTGAAGAGTAAACCTTCCTGCCAAACTGGTACATCTACCTCGACTCCTTGTCTGGAGGAGAGGTGCTCATGTGCTTAGGTGCACAGGAGCAATCATGAGCAGCTGAAATAACTACGGAGTCCGCCTTTGGATGTGTCTTAAGAAAAGGGGCTCCCTTAGGCGCCCAGTGTACTCTGTCCTTCCTCTTTGGGACAGCCAGGAGAGAATGAGGCATCTGCAAGACTGTCGTGGTGAGGTCCAATCCAGGGAGGAACCAGGACTGGTGACAGAGACTATAGATCCAGATGTTCGGCTAGTCTCTGTCACATAGGGTCTTGTTCCTCAGTCTCCCAATCGAAAAAATCTTTCATGGACCTCGAGAAGCCCGAGAAGGCAGGATCCTTTGGAGGGGACTTGGGGGAAGCTTTGCCTTTCTGACCTTCGGTTTCGTCCAGATTCTCCTCCACCAACTCATCGGCACCCTCATCGTCACTATCATCATCATCATCACTGTGGCCTTCCCCTTCATCTGGAAGGCCGTGAATGTCCAGAAGAACCACACTACGAGGGACTGTCCCCGAGACATGGACCGTGGATAGAGATGAGCTCCTCGGGGATGGAGATCTGGGATAGCATGGGAGTGGAAGCCTGCTTTCCAGATCTGACACCAGTTCGAAGCCCCTGCCACCAAGACTGAATTAGAGTCTTAAAGTCCAGTGTAGCGGAACTGTGGGGGTTTGAGGTCATGGGGGACAAGGAGGAGGAGGTTTACCGGGGGAAGTGGGTAATGGTACCCCTGGTAACCCAGGAAATAACCCTGGTAGGAATTATAGCCAGGGTAATACTGACCCAAAGAGCTCCAGTCAGGAAGGGGACCAGCCGGTAGTGGTCTCCAGGATACCCCAGGGGGTAATGAGTGACAGTCCAGCATCTAGAATAAAGTCCCAGCGTCAGAAGGTCTGACGAAGGGGGAACCCACGTCGGGCCTGTTGTAGTGAAAATAGGTGGCGGGTCCGGCATCGGGAGAGCCAACGTCAGGGGTACTGACTTCGGGACCGGCACCACCCGATCTGGCGCTGGAAAGGGGTCTGGCGTCAGAGGGGCTGGCGTCTGGGCCGGACGACAGGGACCCGACGGAGGGACTGTGTCTGGCACCAGAGCCAAGGGCTGGTGCAGACGACTGGGCCCAGGCTCGTAGGTTGTCGTCTGAGGTTCCGCCGGAGTGTTAGCTTTAGCCGGATCCGACGGTGGGATCGGGACCAGGATATTAGCCAGATCTGGGGGGATCCCACCTGAGGGGAGAGGAGGGGCCTCCACTGGAAGGCCAGATGGCTGAGATGGGGCCTCCTTCCTCGTGACCCCATCAAGAGAATGCGGAATTGACCCCAAGGAAGGGTTTTCTATATCGTGGGGTTCTGCCCTGTCACCGCCAGAAGTACCCATCGGAGAGGAGAAGGGTACCAGCAGAGGAGAAGGGGTGGAGGGTCAGCCTCCCCCTGGTTCTTTTGGATGTCGGGTGAGGCTCCGTTAGGCCCTGATGGGAGAACCATGTCTGGGTGGCTGTCAGAGATGGATGTCTTACCAGATGGAGCAGGGTGGCGGGGCAAGAGCCCCCGGCCAACTTATTGGCTGGTACCGGGCAGCTCCCCGAGGCCTGGGGAGCCAAGTTACCAGTGGCCGGGTGTTCCCTGAGAAGCCAGGGGCCGACTTAGTGACAGGAGTGGCGAAGCCATCGGAGGAGCCGGACGATGTACCCATGGAAGACTTACCATCGGACATCTTCACCTTAGGCGGATGGGAAACTGCCTTGCTCATCGAGGGCTGAGAGGCCTCTGGCTGGGCCTCCTCGGAGTGCTCCCACTCCCAAGATTTCTCCTTGTGGTGCTCTTTCTTTGAGGGAGAAGATTTCTCAGAAGAGGATTCATAGATCCGGTCCATTTGCTTTTCTAAAGAAGCAAGACAGACTTTTAGAAAGTGAGCCTCCAAAGCCTGCTGTCTCCACTTTCTGGTGGCCTGGTTGAACATTTGGCACTCTGGGCAGGATGAGACAGGGTGGTCTGGGCCTAGACAGATCACACATTTAAAGGTGAGCATCTTTATGAAGGATTTGCGTGCCGTAGGACGAGCACTTCTTTTTAGGTGAAGTCATAAACAAAGAAGATTTGAGAGAAAAAATTATAGTGAAGGAAAATCTGATGCTAGAACTAACATAGCGATCGCTAATGGAAGTCTGCAATGCGACTGACACGAGGCAACAGTGGGAAAGAACTGGAGGGCAGGCATGGGGACCGTCTACTATATACGGCCATGCAGACATTGGTCAAGTGACGTCAGGTGGGCGGTCTTCCATCAGGTATTGCTAGAAAAGTCTGCTGTGCAGCAGCCCAGATGCCAGATGGTGCTTGTCCTATATGTAATGACCTACTGAAGGAACCCTCTCGAAGTAAGATCTCTGAAACCACCTTTGGCAGAAATTTCCTATTTGTCCTGAACTCAGCTTTATCATTGTAAGGGATGATGTAATTTGACTCAGTGTACAAGGCCTGTAGCTCTGAAATCCTCCTGACAGAGGTACTGGCCACCAGGAAGACTGTCTTCCAAGTCACAAACTTGATATGAGCAGTGGACGCTCAAGGGTGGTTTAATGAGCCTCTCTATGCAGAAGTTCAGACTTCAAGGGGGAACCAGCACCCTGACTGGAGTCTGAAGGTGCAACATAACTTGGAAAAACTGGTTAAATATGGCATGGGAAAAAAACTATTTTTTCTTCCCCACCAAAAGGTAGGTCGAAATTGCTACCAGGTGTAGCTTGAGGGAAGATAGTTTCAAGCCTGACACCTGTAAGTGTACCAGGTAGTCTAGCAGCTGAGGGTCTGAAGCTGGTGGGGTTGCGACCTTTTTGCTCTTGCACCAGAGGGAAAACCTTTTCCATTTGGCTGCATAAGTCTTCTTAGTGTTTGGTTTTTTAGCCATCCTCAGTATGTTAAAGACCTGTTCAGAGTACTGTGAGGATGGAAACTCTAACTCCTCAAGAACCAGGCCTTGATGTGAAGAGAGTGTCCGGGTACTGCACTCCTGTCTGAGGAAGGGTCAGTAGGGAGTGAGCTGGTGGCAGGCGAATGGGCCTGCTGCAGGACACTGAGAGAAGGAGAGGGTACCAGGCTTGCCTGGGCCAGTCTGGAGCCACTAGGATCATTGATGCAGGCTAGTGTCTGAGTTTCAGCAAAGTATCAGTGGCTCAGTAGGTAGCACACTCGCTTCTGAGGCCGGGAGATCAGAGGGCTGTGGGTTCAGTTCCCACATTTGGCACTTGGGTTAGTATCCCAGTACTGACACTGTGGTGCAGCATGAGAGGGGTGCTGCACTTCTGAAGTGCCGTCTTTCGGATGAGACGTTAAACCGAGGTCCCATCTGCCTGTACTGGTGGTAGTTCAGGTGGATGTTAAAGATCCCATGGCACTTATCGAAAAGAGTAGGGGAATTTCCCCGGTGTCCTGGCCAAATGTCCTCATTCACTAAAATACCACCAACAGCTTAATCTGGTTCAAGGTCTGTTGGCATTCATCTGTATCCCTCCCCAGGTCGTGCCTGAAAATAGGCAGGATTTGTCTAGTGCACTTACCTGGTCAACAAAAACTAAATAAATAAATAAAACCCCGAGCATCAGGGGAAAGGGAGGGAAAGCGTATAGGAACTTCCCTGACCAGACCAAGTTCAGAGCATCCAGACAAAGTGTTCCTGGGACTGGGGGGTCTGCAACAGTACTGAGAAAGCTAAAAATTGAGGGGAGAGGCAAACAGATCCACGTCTGGTGTGCCCCACTGCCTGAACACTGTGGCTAGTACTTGCTTGTTCAGGATCCATTCGCTCTGGCCTTAACTGTTGCAACTAAAAGCATCCGCCAGAGTACTGAGTTTGCCTGGGAGGTGACTAGTTGAAAGGCTGACTCCCAGGGAGAATGCTAGAGACCAGAGCTTCACAGCTTCTGAAAAGAGTACTCCTGATCTGGTACCACCTTACTTGTTTATGTAAAACATTGCAGTGGTGTTGTCTGTTTGAAGTTGAACCACCTGCCCTTTTATGCTGGGAGTGGACGCCTTGAGAGTTAAAAAGACTGCTCTGAGTTCCAAAGATTTATATGCAACTGTGACTCTTGGAGAGTCCAGTTGCCGCTTACTGAGTGAGACACTGTCCTGAAGTACTCCCCAGCCCAAGAGGGAGGCATCTGTGGTGATCACCTTTGTGGCAAGAGGAGCTTGGAAGGGTACCCCTACCTGTAAAGTTGGGGGTTCTTCCACCACAGAAGGTTTTGGAGGGTATGCTCCGACACAGGTATCAGCTTTGAAAAGTTGTTGCTTGTCTGAGACCAGTGAGCTCTGAGGTAGGCTTGCAGGAGTCGCATCCTGTACCTGACCCCTTGGACCGTTGCAGTCAAAGAGACCATGTGTTCCAGAAGTTGGAGGAAATGTCTGGCTGGTCTTGGCTGTCCCCAGACAAAAGAATCTGCCACTGAAAGGAAACTCTGAATTCTTTCCTGCAGGAAGAAAGCATGTCCCACCCCGAGTGTCCAGCTGGATGGGTTCCAGGTGAGATTTCTTTAGATTTACCAAGAAACCCAGAGACTCTAGACTAAAACATTTACATACATCCTTAACAGCTACATGAAAAGGGTTGTCTATCGACATGGAAAGAAATAACACTTAGAAGATACTAGGGTGTAGTTTTCCTTTTAAGGCACACCTCCGGGGCAGTTGCTCCTAGCCAGCTAACTGCTAAAGTTACTAATGCTAAAGGGCTCCTGGGGTAAGAACAGTCTTCCCTTACTAGTCCCTCTTGCCCAGACCCCCACTGTTGACAGCACTATGTAGCCAGTGTGGGATAGCTGGGGGTAACAATTTCTCCCTCCAATATTAGACCCCCTTGTCCTGACCCACACTAAGACACATGGGAGGCAGTGGTCTGGTGAGACAAACTAAAAGTCACCCTTATTGATTTTATTGTAATCCTCCCCCTCTTCCCTGGAGTCAGGGAGATAGTAATATCCTCTTTAGAAACTCTGCTGTTACTGTTTTGGATTTTACTGTAACCCCCCCCCCACCAAACGAAGTCAAGGAGACAAGTCTCTTTAGAGACTCTGCTCTTAAAGGGACACTGTCAACCTCCTTAGGCCTGAGGATGTAACTAGTTTAAAAAACACATTTTATGATTATTTACAGTACCTTCTGTAAAGACTGCTGACATGGTTGGTTGGTTTGATTCCGAATCCTGTTTTCTTTTTAAAAGTAAAAAACAGACTGCCCATCATACTGGTGTTACCATGCAAAACAGGTGTAACCCCCCTACAAATGGGGGTCACTGAAAAGCCTTCCTTGGGTGTGCCTAAATACCCTTTGCCAGGTTGGAGCCTGTGTTTCTGCTGTCCTAAAATAGAAATTGTATGAGAGTGCCTAGGCACCTCTGCGACTGTCTGTTTAAGAGCTGCCCGATTGCAGTAAAATTAAGCTGGAGGGGGTCTGAGTGTTTCCCTGCTTGAGTCCCGCTCGGGCTGCTGAATGGTCGCTATGTTTCTGCCATCGCTGAATGCACAAAGGGAGCCCTGTTGAAAGATGTAATTGCTGCACATTTGCTAGGGCAACAATGATAATGTAGTTTGTCCTAACCGGTTTTTTCTTGCAGCATGGACTGTTTCTGTCTAGCTCCACCATTTTGGTCCCAGACTGCCGAACTGGACCAATCAGTATGTGAGGACTCTATAATGGAGCCTGGTAAAGTGGGACTGTGTGGTGCCCAACTCTGGGAATTGTAGTTTTGGACTACTGGCACCTTTTTGCTCTAACAGGGGGAACAGGTTGTGAATGGCAGCAGAACTGACCAATCGGACCCCTTGGATCAGAGGGAAATTCCCCAGCTGTCTGCAGCCCAAGATCAGAACGGAGATGAAGCTGGAAGAGTGAGCAGCTCGTGGCAGCGTGGGGACTTGGCAGGAAGGCAGAGTTGGGCCTACCTGCCTTCAGCTCTCCTGCAGGGAGAGAAAGATGAGAGTATTATTTCGGACCATGTCTCTGAACATTTCATTTTGCCCCAAGTTATGGGCACGACAAGCAGAGAAGGAACGAGAGAAGACAAATCTGTGTAGGAAGCTGAGAGAGCAACAGCTCAGAGTGTTCCAGCGGCTATGTTGCGCAGTAGTTCAAGAGGAAGAACCATGGAAGGCTTGACTGCTGGCCTGCTAGCCTAATTTCTGCCCTGAGTGGGAGAAGAGGACTTTTGTCTGACTAAATCCAAATTTTGTGAGAACAAAGCAAGCTGCTGATTTGAGACCAGGCTTAACCTGTAGAAGACCGAAGATTTAGATGAATGTGATCGGCCTGTCAGGACTCTGTGGCCTGGTACATTAACAAGTTCTCTGCATATGCATATGAATGTGCTATGTGCTGGATGGGGATCGCAATTTGATTCCTCCTTTCTGTGAACTGTGTGCTAGTCTGCTGGAAGCTGTTTTCCCAGCTGATTTTGGACTGAATCTGTTGTTGCCTAATGCAGACAGGACCTGCCAAGAGGGCCTTGTCCTCCCTACCCTACTGCACTGAGAAGATTCACCGACGAGGGATCTGTTTTACCTGAACAAGAACAACACTGAAGCAACTCGTGTGGGCCCCGTTTCCTCTGGAAATCCAGAACGTTCATCCATCATCCCTCCTGTGTTCAGCCTGGGTACTGTGAGTAATTATCAGGGTAACTCCCAGGAACTCTTCTTAAATCAAAAGTGTGTCATCTGATTGTTTTGTGTTTCCTTTTCACGAACTGAGCCCTCTGGCTACGGATTACAAATTGTGTGAGAGTGCATGTTCTTTTTCCATCACAGGACCCCAACCAGTTGCACCACCAGCCTACCCCAGGCAATGGTCCTGGCTAGCCTTTTCCCCTTTCCTGGGTACTTAGAGAGTGGGACTGAGTGGGACTTTAAGTGCATGCACAGTAGTGTGATTATTTATAGTGTGTTTAAGCCGATTAACCTGATTGCCCCATCCTTGTTATAGCTCCCCTGAATAAATCAGATCTACTTTTTTCTGCAATTTACATTGACTGTGATGTCAGTTTATGTTGAAGGTATTGCATTGTTGCTTTTTGTACTGCATCACCTTATTTTACAGGGGGTCCGCAGAGTCAAGCTGAAGGAACCAGTCCTGGGGGTACATGGCAATTGTAAGTGTATGTACCAATCATATATGGGGTGTTGGAAAGGTGCATATTGTGTATTGTGTGGACCACTAATCAGAAAAGAGTGGGGTCATAGCGTCCCAGAGGGCTGTGGCCCGGTTAGCTTGACCAAAACCAACCCTGATCTTTGGGTGGAGGCACCCGTTTCAGAACTCAGGCCCCTTAACCTGTTGTTAGCCAAGCAGACAGGGGTAGTAGCCCTTGGGATAGCGCCACCTAGGGGTCACATAAGGAATAATGTATGGATGCCCATACACAACAAGCCTGTTTTTCCATCGACGGGTTAAGACACCAGCATTTGGACCTCGAGAGCAAAGATCCATGCTGGTGTCTCTACCCTGAGATGGAAACACAAGGTGAGTTGTGTATTATAGGGTGTGGTTTAAGAAAAAAAGAAAGATAAAAAAACACAGCTGACATGTCCTTTTTTTTTTTTTTTTCTTTTGAAAATGCGGTTACTGTGATGCTGAGGTACGGTGAGCAAAGAACTGAAACCAGGCAGCAGGAGTCAGCGTGAGGAAATCGCAGCTGCAGTTAATGATAGAATGTGCACATTAAGCTTTTTAGAATGTGCACGGCAACTTCAGAACATGCACAACAAGGTTTTTGAGCTGCTCAAATTCTGCGCACAATAAGCCCTAACCATACACTATAATGCGTTTGTTTACATTCCTTGATCAACTGCTACTGCATCTTCCCTGGACTTGGAAACACCCCCGCACAGTCTAGCCACTCATGATGCAGTGGGAGAAGAGGAGGAGACTATTGCATCATGAGCAGCTGCACTGTTTGGGGTTGTTCCTACTGTTCAGGACATATCTAATTACTTGAGTTGATGAAGGATTTGAAACAAAACAAGGCTGGGTATAATTACACCATTTCCACCTATTATAGTTCTATTAAGAAAGGAAGCAGATAAAACAACCAGTAATATCAGTGCATTTTAGAGAAGATAAGCAATCATAAAATGTGGGTTTTTCAACTACAAACAATGGAAGGTAAAGAGGGCTGAGAGTGTCCCTTCAACATTTGCATTTTATTGCGTTTCTGAGGCTCTAATGCAAGCACTAATTTATACAAAATTCCACTTCAAACCAGCACTCACTTCCAACACCATTAAAACATACTGAAGGGGGTCTCAGCCCCTTCCCGTGTACTGGCAAAGGTCATTATGGATGCTGAGAAAAGGGATGGGGTTATCAATAATTGGCCCACAGAGCCATTCATGAGGCGCAGAAGACCTCCTGCGCAGTCTGCTGTCCTCTGTAAATTTTTTTGTGCCACGTATGCAGCACTGCAAGCAGATGTGCCTTGTGTAGCACTGCAATGCTGTGTTAGGAGCATCCAATAATGTCATGTTGTGATGCAGCCGTGGACACATTCTGGGGTGTTGGCTAACGTAAGCCCCACTTGCTTCAGCTAACACTCTTTGTTTTGCATGCCAGCTGTAGACAGGACATCCCCATGCCATTTTTCACGTGGGTCGCTTGCTTGCCAGTACCCTTGACTGCACATCAGAATCAGTTCTTTGTATTTTACGTTGAGTGTTGCTTGTGTGAAACATTTTGAGATCAGTTTTGTATACTACAGAACGCAGGAACATCCCTAACCAATCTCAACGCTTTCTTCAGTTGCAAGTGAGGAACTCTTATTGCTGTTGGAGTATCTAACGTGCTGAGCACTGTAATGGATTTCTTGATAACCTCCACTTGCACCACAGAAAAGGCCTGCAAAAAGGTTTTTTTTGTTGTTTTAAACTGTGGCATGATCTACAACAAATTTATAGGGGCACTAGGGGGGCCTCTTATGGATATAACTGTCACCTCTTGCATCCTTAGGGAACCAGAACTGCTCACCTTCAGTATACAGTTCTCTTGCTCTAAGAACACATGAGGCAACACTCATATCCATAAGGGGCCCTCCTAGCACCCCTATAAACTTATTTAAAAGTGCAGTATGATACAGGTTCATGGTTAAAGGTTACAGTTTGGGCTCTTATTGAGAGTAGGACCATCGGGGGTGGGGGGGCTCTCACTAAATATTCCCTCCCTAGTACATCGGCAGTACAGTACAATACAGTTTCAAGAGTAAAAGTTACAGTCTGGGCACTTCAAAACTTACCTCCTGCTGCATTCTCCTCTGCAATGGATGATGCATGTACTGTATCACGACTTCACCTTCAATTCCTGTGCCTTCAGAAAAGCGTGTTGATACATGGAATGATGTTCTTGGAACGTAACAGTAAATAAACCAGTCTTTTCTTCCTTCCTCTTCAAATCAGAGTTCTCAGTCCAGGGCACATTCAGATGTTCCCAGAGGAGGAGTACACCTTTGCAATTCACAAGCACCTTCCTTGTAAATCTGCAACTAAAGAAGAAAATTACCTGTTAATATCCGTAGAAAAGGGTGAAGAAGGGGGGGCTTATGCATCATTATAATAAATGCTAAAGAAGGATGTGACTTTGGTGAGGTTATCATTCAATAGTGAAATAGTCTCAGTATAGGCATGAAGTAGTCAGTGAATATTCTATCAGTCTTGAGACTGTGGCATAATATCATGCCAGCATGTGATTGTTACTGAGGTAATCATTCTAGAGTGAATTTTCTCAGTACAGACATGCACAAGCCAGTGAATATTCTATCAGTCTTGTGACGATGGTAGGATATTGTGCCAGGCTGGGGTTGTTAGTAAGGTAATTACACAATAGTGAACAGATCTCAATATAGATGTGAACTAATCAGTAAACATTTTACCAGTCTTGTGTGAGGATGGCAAAATATTATGCCATGGTCCGATTAGTGAGGTAATAATCATTCTATAGTGAAGAGGGTTCCATATACAGGCATGCACTAACCAGCGAACATGCCATCAGTCTTGCTTGGTACCATATTGTGCCAGGGTTCAACTGTTAGTGAGGTAGCAGTCATATACTAAACTGGTCTCAGCGCAGACCATGTGGACCAACCAGTGTACATTCTGTGACCCTCAGGATCCCTGTGGGTTCCCTAACAATAGTGCATGGCTACCTCAATGCCAAACGGGTTACCTCTCAATGCACTGCAGATTTCTGGGGCATGGCTGTCCTCCCTATCTCTTTACACAATATGTCCAGTGTGTGGAGATCTCTACAGTGTCCTATTCTGGCCATCCAGGGTCTTTCAAGCATACCCATATGTCTCTATGGTGTGCCTCCCTGTGCCAGTCACATGTAGGTAGAGGCCTGATCACCCTCTCTCCTAGGAGCACTAAGGAGGGTGAGTACTATTGTCTGAAGCCTTGCTGTGGACAGCAAGAGTTTAAGGGAGGAGCATGTAACCCCCAGGATCACTGTGGGTTCCCTAACAGAAGTGTATAGCTGCTTCAGTGCCTAAAGAGTTAAGGAATAATCAAGATGACAGTGATAACAGGATTATTCCTAGGTGCAGGATATGACATACCAGAGAAAGGAAGTGAGCCTGGGAACCCCAAGTCCAACTATGTGAGCCTGTAGCTCAATGGTTATGGCACGGGGCGATATACTGGGGGCATGGGTTCAGTTCCCAGCAGGGCATATTATTTCTTTCTCACTGTAATTTGTGATTTTAACTGCTTAGCAGCGACTCATACTGCACACACACAAAAATCTAATTGTCATCTTGATAAGGATATGCAATACAAGTGAAAGGAAGTGTGTCCGGGAACCCCAGGTCCAACCATGTGAGCCTGTAGCTCAGGGGTGAGAGCACCAGAATTGCATTGCAGAGGCTTGGTTTCAATTCCCAGGACATCACATTATTTCTTTCTTATTATATATTGTGTGTCATCAGTAGACACAACTTGCCCGGATACCATCCAGTATGTCACCTATGAACAGATTAAATAGGACAGGTCCCAGGACCGATCCTTGCAGCACCCAACCCGTGACCTTCCTGTCCCCCAACGTAGCCCTATTCACCACTACCCTCTGTTGCCTCCTCCAAGTCAACTTCCCACCCACCTAACTAAACCCCACACTACTCCTAAATCCTCCAGCCTTTACAACAGCTCCTGTAAGGTACCAAATCAAAGGCCTCACTAAAGTCAAATTAGAGCAATCTACTGCCTGTTCTGTTTATCACCTTAGTGACCCAGTCAAAAACAGTATCAGGTGCCGGCCCAGTGGTGCTGAGGGTTGAGGCGCTGGATGCCACACCTCGCGTCACACCGACGACCTGAGTTCAGGAGCGAGCTCGGGAGTCGGGGGTTGGCGGGGAAGGAGATGGATCGTGTACCCCGCAGGCTGCTCTCCTCTCTGGGTGGGAGGGCATGGGTTATCCGGCACTCTGGCGACCCCCAGTGGAGACTGGAGGGCACTACGAGCTGCCAGATCGCATGTAAGGAGCGTGGCTGACGCAGTCAGGGTTGCCATACACCATAACATCAGATGTGCACCACGCAGGGGGTCTCGGGCTTCCACCACAAGAAATACCCCTCTACCCTGGACAGGTGACAGCCCCTGCCAGTGCCAGTGCCACTGCCACACTCCCAATGCTGGTTCCCTGCCACTGCCCCCGCGGTCTGTCCTGGTTGACCTGCCCGACCTGGAGAACTGCAACGAACTTGAAGATGGTCGGAGAACACAGCGGGAGGTAGAGCAAGCTGGTGAGTGCAGGGGCCAGACAGAGTTCCAGGCTGAGGGTTACACACATAATTGAAAAAAAAAAAAAGTATCAGGTTGGTCTGTCATGACCTCACTGACAAATCCATGCTGGTGCTTGTGGTTCTGCAGTTTGTTGTCCTCTAAGTCGGCCACTAGGTTTTCTTGCATTGTTGTCTCCATCAGTTTCCCCTATAATGGAGGTACTGCTGACAGGCCAGTAGTTGCCTGCCCCCCCATGGAATGGTACTACACCAGCAGATCTCCAATCCACTGGCAGCACTCTGGACTTCAGTGAATCAATAAACAGTCAGGTATGATATATTGCTGATTCTGCAGCAAACTCCCTAAGTAGAGATAATAATTTTTTGTTTTCATAATTTGCCAATTCCATTTGGCAAAATCTTGAAATCCCTTTTTTCCATTTTCTCTCCAAATTTAAAGGCAAAGCAGAAATTTGTCTCACAATGAAGGGGTTTGCTGGCCTGGTGGTGCTGAGGGTTGAGGCGCTGTATGCCACACCTCGCGCCACGCTGGTGACCAGGGATTGGGAGCGAGCTTGGGTCAGCAAGGGAGGAGAGGATCGAGTGTCCTTTAGACTGCTCTCCTCTCTTGGGATGGGATCCAGGGACTTCCCCACCAGGTAGCAGCTCCTAGCGGAGGATGAGGGCACCACACACCTTGGTGGGGACTACCAATGGGGGGACGGTGTCAGTGGGCGTCTGCGGGAGCATGCCCTCCGTGTGCCGACGCCACTGCGACCGCACTGCTGGACGAAACAAGTGAAAATCCCTGGCACCCGGTAGGTGAAGGCCAGCCCAGGGATCAGCCCTCACGTCCAATGCGGGCCTTTCCAGCACTCAACCGACACTCCTGTCAACTCTCTCTGGTTGCTCAATCAGATACTAGACAGCGTGTCAGAGGGTGGGTGGTCCTGCCCCGGGAGGGGGGGGCTCAGAGCCAGGGGGTCGGGCAGTTGGGGGACGAGAAGTGGAGATGAGCCCATGTCGAGAGTTGGTGCTGGAGGGCTTCAGGCTGGGCAGAACCAGGCTGCATTGAGTGGCTACACTGGAGAGAGTCCAGGGGTCACCAGCTTAGGAGGTAAAAAGAGATTTGAAAAAAAAAACGGAAGGGTTTGCCAAAAACTTCTCTCACAATGGAGGGAGGTGTTTGCTTAAAAGGTGGGATTTGTTTCATCAGAAAGTGGTGCAGAAAAAATGGCATATTCCATTTTTTATGGTGTTTTTGGTTGGAAACGGAAAATCATTGTCCCTACCTAACTGTGGGTGCAGGCTGTCTGGGCCTGGTACCTTGTCTACCCTGAGAGCTTCTAGACCCTTTCTTACACTGTCAACCAAGATCTGCAACCTGCCCTTTTCCTGAACCCTAGTGTGGCAGCCTTGATACCACTCTCTGATAGAGGTCCGTTGTCCTCTACTATGAATATCAAGCAGAAGTAACTGTTCAGCACATTTGTCTTCTGCTCATCATCTTCCACTACCTTCCCCCCTCAGGAAGCCAGACAAGACAATCCCCCCTCCCCAGTTTTCTTTTCCCCTTATGTACATACAGAAACACTCTTTTCCCCCAACTTTTACTCCCTCAGCAATCTGCAGCTCCATGTTTACCTCTGTCCACCAGACCACCACCCATGCCTCTTTGGGTTTCGCCAGACATTCTTGTCAAGCTTCTCCCCCCTTGATCCCCTTTTACTCAGTGAAGGCCATCTCTTTTGCCCAGCCCCAGCCTTCAGAACCAGATCAGTATAAGCCAACCTGGTGGCACCGGAGGTTGAGGCACTGGTGGCTACTCCTCGCATCACGCCAGCGACCCGGGTTCAGGAACAAGCCAGGACCGCTGGGTGTCAGCAGGAGCGAGAGAGGATCGAGCATCTGGAGGACTGCATTCCTCTCTCGGGGTGGGGGGCGGTGGGGATGTTTGTTATTCCACTCATTGACTGCCCTCTGGTGGTAGCTGGAGGGCAGTATGGGTCAGGAGGCACATACAGACGTCCTTACGTTGACAGGGGAGGGGGGATGGGAGAAAAAAAAGAGGAAAAGGGAGCTGGAGGGCTCCAACATGGCCCGGCGTCCATGTGCCACCCCTGGCTTCTGGATTTGTGTTTGTAGGGGGCAAGAAACACAGCACTCTCCTCCCTGGCCCCGCCGTATGGGGGCAAACTGTGGAGGAACTACGTGAGGTTAGCCGAGCGAGGACACGTGGGGCTGAAGGAAGAGTCCCTGAGGGTCATAGCCATCCGCCAGGCTTCAGGGTGCAAAAACAAATAACAGAAAAAGAACCAGATCATTTTTTTGTGTTCTTTTTCTTTTGGTGGCCTTCCTTGCATAAGATTCAGTCACCTCCAGAAGTAACCCCTAATCCTACCCCATGGTTCTTCCACCTCCTCAACCTGGTCTACACCTGCCAGTCTCTCCCCAACTAGTTCCCACATCTGTCTGAAGTCTGCATGTTACAGGTTTAGAAACACAGTCTTTGAGTGGGACCACTTTCACCACTGCTAGTTCCAACCTTACAGTGTTGTGGTCACAGGATCCCAAAGGTTCCCTGACTGCCAACCCCCACCATATCCCAACTGGCAAGTACCAATTTGGGTATGGTATTCTGCCGTGTGGGAAGCCTGACCAGCTACATCAGTAAGCAGTCCTGTAGCGTATCTTAACAGTGCCTTATTCTTAGTGCTCTTTGCTGCCAGGATATTCCAGTCTACATCCAGTATATTCAGGTCTTCTACGTAACACTAGAGCACATGTTACAGCTCCCTTCCTGATTTTCTAATTCAGTGTCCACTTCTTTAACCTAATCCTCCTACCAGCAGCTGTCAGCTGCACCCAGATATATTCCACTCCCCCTCCTTTTCGATGGTTCTGTCTTTTGTTGGCTCAGTACCTTTCCCAATACATAAAGGCACCTCCCCTTTTATCGCTGCCCGTCTCCTAAGCAAGGTGTACCCTGGAACTGCCAGATCATTCTTCCCATTGGCCTATGTCTCTGGGATGACCACCAAGTCTAACTTAGCCTCTGCTACCATTGCCTGCAGCTCGATAATCTTTTTGATTAAACTTCTGGCATTCAAACAAACCAAGCTCCACGCAACCATCTTAATCCATCCCCCCCCCCACCCAATCTCCTCCTCATGACATCCACTTTCTCACCAGCCAATCCATTACTTCTGATGTTGCTACAGTTCCTAACTCACTACCTTCACCTGTTTCCCACCCCTGCCGACTTCACCTGACCTTAATTCCATCTCCAGGGGAACCTTTGCTAGGTTCATCCTGCTTCTACCACCTACTAAGGGATTCCCAGTGTCAGCTACCATCCCTTCAGAATGACATCTAATTTCTGTCCCAGTGCACTAGCCCCTCTGATTGGAGATGAAGGCCATCCACGCTGAGCAGCCTTTTATCCCATAATCCTCCCCAGTCCCCCCCACACTCTATATATCTCTTCCTGACATCATTCCTTCAACCAGATATTGAATGCCTTGGTTTCCCCCGCCTCACCCTTCCTCCTTCCATACAAGCAGCACCTCCAAAAAGACCAGCATGGTGGCCTCCCCCATCAGCTCCCTCTCTAGCCTTCGTAAGTCGAACTTGGTAACCTCCAAACCATGGTTTGCCAAGTCGTTCACGCCCAAGAGCACTAGGCCATATGCTCCCCTCCCAATCCTCCTATCCTAGCCGCATTCCTCAGGGCAGATGCTCCAGGAAGGCATCTGAGCTCCCCCTTGCAGATGCACCCACGCACACCAACCTCTCCACACCCCTTACCAGTAAATCCCTGGCTATGAATACCATATACGCCACATTTTCTACACCCTTAAAGGGGAACAGTTAGCACTAAGAGCCCAACATCCAAGTGTGGGGCCGGTCCCCATCTGTACTCTGTGTGTGCAAAAACATTTTTTTACTTACAATATACTAAACCATAGTGAACAGTATCACACTGATTTTGCAGACTTCTAGCTGACATTTTCTGCAAACTAAAATTCCCATAATCCCCTGCTACGGCCATCAGAGGAGAGCTGCAGCACCAGGAAATTTGATAACATGTAGTGCATGTTGTAGTTTTCATGTGCTGTTACTAACTGTATGGTATAATCTCCCACTGTGATTTCTGTCAACTGTTGAACTAAATGCACTTACTTCTGTTTTGTATATTCTGCTATATACTGTATACTTTACATTCTGTATATATGCTAACTGTTACAGATACGGGGCCCAATTTTCAAATGTTACATCAACACAAGGGACCTGCATCAAAGATATTGATGCAAGGGTTACATGCATCACAACTTGCATCAATCACGATTTTCTAATGTGCTGTGCCAAAGCCCCCCTGCATCAAGGTTGCAGTAAACAACCAGGTGCGCCAGGTCGCAAGAGGGGTTGCACCACAGCGGGGCTGCAACATCCCCTTTTTGGGGATTTTATAAGCCCCACCATGGACGCAGCAAGGGGCACCACTTAGACCAGACAGAAGGTGGTCTAAGTGGCTTGTTCCAATGGAAGGGGGGTGTAACAATGGGCTTCCAGGGGCAGAGGAAGCATATGAGGTGGCAAGGGGGGGGTCGGAAAACAGCTGGGAATGAAGGGGGGTGATGAGGCATCCAGTGGGGTGCATCTGCTATTATATATTTTTTTTTATATATTTATTGAAGTGAATCGGAATTACAATCCTTTGAGTCATAGACTCCTTTCAAAGGCTCCACGTCAGTACAGAAAGCACAAACATAACATTTACTAGTATTATGCATAGGCACGGTATATACATTGCATCCAGGATCACAAAGTGGATTTTCGGTCTTGGCTGTGACCACAAGGTAGATTACAGGTTCACGGGGTCGTAATTGAACCCTGAGTCAGATTTTACATACATTGTGATTGTGGGACCTGATGCCATCAAGGAGTAAGGTTAGGCATTTTATCCCTACCATTATGGATTTTCTACATTCGCTGGCGCTATATAGACTGCTAGCATTGAGCTTCCTCTTGTGTTTTGGGGATGGTGGATGCGTAATAGTTGCAGTCACAGGTATCTGATACAAGGAGGAGGTTCTTAAGGCCAGTTTTAAATTGGCCAAGACTAGGGGCTAGGGAGATAGAGGCTGGTAGGCTATTTAGCCAGAGGAGAGCCCGGTATCGGAAAGACCTTTGCCCTAGGGAGGTCCTACAGTGGGGGACTAGGAGAGAGGTGCCAGTGGTGCGTCTAGGGGCCCTTCTCTGTGGGACTGTCTGGATGAGGGGGTGGAGACCTTTGGGTACTAGATTCATGAGTATTATTTGGCTTAGAGGGTGATGTGGTACTTGAAGAAAGGAGGATTGCTAGTGGGGTACCGCAGGGGTCAGTACTGGGGCCGGTCCCTTTTAATGTCTTTATAAGTGACGCTACAGAGGGTCTAGAAGGGAAAATATGTCTCTTTGCAGATGACACAAAGATCTGCAACAGGGTTGATATGCAAGGTGGGGTGGAAAGGATGAGAAGGACTTGGCAAGGTTAGAGGAATGGTCAAATGTATGGCAGCTTAGATTCCACGCAAAGAAATGCAAAGTAATGCACCTGGAAACAAAACCCAGGGAAGAGTACACAATTGGGGGTGAGATACCGACAACAACAAAAATAGAAAGGGACCTGGGGGTAGTCATATCAGATTACCTAAAGGTGGGCCAGCAATGTGAGAAGGCAGTAAGGAGGGCTGGAGAGATACTGGGATGCATAGGGAGTGGCATCACCAGTAGAAAACAGGAAGTGGTTGGCCCTCTGTACAGACAGTTGGTAAGACCTCATCTGGAGTACTGTGTACAGTTCTGGAGATCCCATCTCCGCAAAGACATAGACAGGGTGAAGGCTGTCCAGAGGAGGGCAACCAAAATGGTGCAGGATCTGCACCAGAAGACATATGAACAAAGACTAAAGGAGCTTAATATGTATAGCCTCGAGGAAAGGAGGGAGAGAGGGGACATGATAGAAACTTTCAAGTACCTCAAGGGAATCAACAAAGTCCAAGAAGGTAGCATCTTTCAGAAAAAGAGATGTGCAAGAACAAGGGCGCACAATTTGAAGATAGAGGGGGGGTTGGCTCAGAGGTAATGTGAGGAAGTATTTCTTCACAGAGAGGGTTGTAGATGCATGGAACATGGAGGTCGCAGAGTCAAAAACAGTGGGGGAATTCAAGAATACATGGGACAGACATAAGGCAGTTCTAGTGGGGGAGGGGTAGGAGGAAGTAGGCTGTTGGTTAACTAGGATCTGCAGCTTATCCCGTTAGGTAGGGAAATGGGTAGACTAGGTGGGCCATGCGGTCCTTATCTGCCATCAAATTCTATGTTTCTAGTTCTGTGTAGTAATCACTACATATTAACAGACATGAACACATTAATATAACATCAAACGTACCCCACTGGTTGCCACACAACCCCCTTCATTCCCAGCTGTTTCCCTAACATTCCCATGCCACCTCCCCTGCCCCTTCTGCCTCAACCCCACCTATCCAGCAGCTTCACCACCATCCCAGCACCCTCTAGTGCTGCGCCAAGTGGGGGGGGGCCCGTATCCCTCCGGCAGTTCTTGCAGGTGTGCTGTTTGGCACAGCTGTCAACTTGCATTAGAACTGGGGAGTTTGGTGCTGGGACCCTGATTTTTGTAAAATCGGGTGCAGGGTCCCTGGTGCACCCAGTTTGCCTCAGCCCTGGAGTGACACAGCTTGCCTCAGTCTAACGGCTCTTTGAAAATCGAGCCCGTGAATTCAATGAATTTACTTCTCTTTGTGAATGCTGCTCTATGTCTTGAGTAACCTCTCTACAATGTACTATTACCTCTAAACATTGTCTGCTGTCCTACCCAGGACCTCCTTGTAAATGACCTTGCTCAATGAAGCCTTTTCCTAGTAAAATACAATAAATTAAAATACACTGTCCTAGAGCTACGCACAGTCACAGAGGACTGTACTTAGCTCCAGCAGAAGAGCAGGACCAGCAAACATCTGACTGGAGTGTACAAAAGCTCTAACATGCTGCAGGGTATTGAATTCTGCACTGCTGCAGCTCTGCTCAGATACTGGCTGCAGGGGATTCTGAGATCTGTAGTTACAGAAAATGTCAGCTTAGAAATCTGCAAAATCAGTTTGATACAACTTACTACACTCACAACACATTAAAAAAAAAAACATTTCAGCTCATAAACTGTTATATCTGGACCAGCCTAACACTGGGTATGGGGCTCTTATTGCTTTAACCCTTTTCAGTGCCTTTGTCTCACCCAGAACCTTGATGGGAATCTCACTCCCTGCCTGGTTCCTACCAGTGACTGGCTTTGCAGTGCAGCCATCCTCGGCTGAATCGGGTAACACCACCTCATTCAGGGGTGCAAAATAGCTACAGGAGGACCCTGTATGCCACATGCAATCTGTTTCCCTCCCTCCCACCTTTCCACCACCCTCCTTCCCCCTGCCAGTGGGCCTCTGTGGGGGTTGAACAGCAGTTCGGGAAGCCCAACTCAGTTGTCTGCTCACCATGAGTATTTCTCCTCATGCTAGCCGCAACTGTGCATGGGGCTCCTCAAACGTCCAGCCGCAGTGACCACGCCTTCAAATCACAGCCCAGAAGATGATCACCCCACAGTCCCTGCAGCTAGATAACCCTCTACTCTGCCTGCTCTCCATGCTTACTACTAGCTGCACTCGCTGCTTCCCCTGTACAGACCTACCCCAAATAGGGTACAGGGCCTATTCGTGGTTTACTCCTCGTCCTTTCTGTTTACCCCACTTTATTTTCCTGTTTACCCTTATGACTATCCCAGACTGAGTGTAGTCCCTACCAGGTACTTCTCTCTGCCTTTCCTTTTATTTGCCTACTGCTTGGCCTGACATCCCTTCTCCAGAGTTCCCTGCAGACTTAGCTGCAGATGCCCTGCAAAACCTCCAGGTCAGATGGCACACTCTTGTTTCAAGACACACACCCTGGGATGCCCACGCATCACACATGATGTAATACCCCACAACTGTGCATGAATCTCCTCGAACGTCCTGCATATGGGGCAATGACCAATCCTCCAAAGCAGAGCCCAGGATATGGTCGCCCCACAGTCCCTGCAGTTAGCTAACCCTCTGCTCTGCCTATCCTTCCATGCTTACTATTAGTTGCACCCACTATTTCCCCTGTACAGGCTGACCCCATACAGGATTTAGCACCTATTAGTGGCTTAGCCCTTGCTTTACTGTTTACATCCAGTGCTACCCCAGACTGGATGTAGGGCCTACGAGGTACTTCTCTCTTCCCTTCCTTTTACGTGCCTCCTGCTTGGCCTGTTTCCCCTTCCTGAATCAGAGTTTCCTGTGGAGCTGCAGACTTACCCATAGATGTCCCAGGTCAGAAGCCACGCTCCTGTTCCATGACATACACTCCAGGATGCTCACGTATTGGGACACTTGATGTAATACCCATTTTATACCATGGCCCCTGCCTCCTGTGTGGACCTCTCCTTCCGTGACAAGAGACTGCAAATTCTTACAAGATGGTGACTGACAGCTTCCTGAACCCTTCATGCCTCACTTTTACCCCAAGCCATGAAGCACAATTAAACAAGAATAAAATGCAAACATTCACCCTTCAAACCTCCTGATTTTGCCACAGAGCAGCCCCCTGTCTAAACCACCAGGGCAAAAAACCCAGCAACTCTTCAAGTGAAGCAGCCAAACATCCTTTTTGCTCTCCCCACTACCCTCGAACACTGGGCCACTGCATTCAAGTTGTTTGCAATGACAATCCTGAGTTCCCCTTCCTCTGAAGTACGACATGACCTGCCTTCCTATCCTTTACCCGACTCTAAGCCTTGTGTTTCGGAAGTGCATGACTTTGCTTTTTTTGGCATTAAATCTCAGCTGCAAAATTCTGGAACACTCTTTTATAGCCTGTCTCTGTCCCTCCTTATTGCCTCTATTCCTTCCATTATGTCCATATATTGCAGATCTTGGTGTCACCTGTAAACAAACAGACTTTTCCTCTTAATCCCATCCCTATTAATATACTGAAGAGTGCTGAGACCAGTACCAAGCCCTGGGGTTATGGGGTATGTGGAGGGGTTGTGGGATAACAGATGAACCATACACCGAACTTCATGTTCAACACACAATCTCCGTGTGACATTTATTCAAAATACAGGAAATAAGCTTCTGCAATGCCATATTCCTTCTTCAGTACATCAGTTTGCAGCAACAGACTGTGTACGTCCTTTCTCTGTACTTAACCAGCACCTACTGACACTGATCTCTGATCTAAACATTTTAAGTGAAAACCTTTCATCCCTATGCAGGCCCCATTTGCTTGGGTAGTGGGGACTCAAAAAGAAAAGAAAAAAACAAGCTATAAACAAAGAACCTCAATGCAGAATCACTGAAAGAAGGGTTACCCCAAAGGGCACTGGCAACAAATCAAGTTTCAAAGAAATACAACACCATACATACATACATTTATTTATGTATTTATTTATTTATTGAAATGTTTCACTAGGAGGGCACACTGATCAACAAGTTGCTCGTCTCACGGTGCGACCTGGGGGGAAGGGGATTACATAGGGTTGTGAAGGATGATCAGTAACAATAGTATGTAGGTAGTACAAACAATACAACATTATAAGATTGGGCAACAGTTAGAACACAAGGTACTGTACAATAAAGAGTAGTGGAACATTGGGTAAATTACAATACATGTCCAAAATTATACAAAACAACATATAAATGTACAAAACAGTAATAATGCAATAGAACCATTTATAGTTCATGAGTGTACCAGGAGCAGGCTTGAGATAGTACTCAAGTGCTGTTGGAGTAAAAAGGATGGGGTTAGGTTATGCACACTGGTGACCCAGCAGGGCAGGTGGAGAAGAGAGGTGGAAGAGGCAAGAACTGAATATAAGGAGAAGGGGTAGCCATTTCCTGATTTCCTCCTTGAGGATGTTGAGAACCCTGCTGGGGGGCATGGTAGGAAGGCAGAAACTGGGGATAGGTATTAAGGTGGGTTAAAGCAGGAACAGCTGAGGGAAAAGTAATTGTGTAGGGCAGAGGTAAGGGAGTAGTTGAAGGAGGAGTGTCGTTTTTCGAGGGGTGGGGGGGAGGTATTCCAGATTTTAGGGAAACAATGGGCAAAACCAGTCTGACCAAATAGGGTGGAGCGGCGAGGGACCGTCAAGGTGTGGGCATCATCTGATCTGAGAGAGTGGGTGGGGGAAGGTGGAGTGGCGAGAGATGAAGAGAGATAGGAGGGGAGCCCCCCAAAACAGAATTTGGAGGTTAGTTTGGTACAGTGAAAGATGAGTCTGTGAGACAGTGGAAGGAAGGTTAGAGAGCGACAGAGATCACACTGGTGGGAGTGGGAAGGGGAGTTGACAGCAAAGCAGCAGAAAGAGTTAAAGAAAGTGTCCAACTTGGTCAGGGAAGATTTGGAAGCAGCACCATAGACTACATCACAGTAGTCGGAGATGGGGAGTATCATCTTCTGGACAATTTCACACCTCACAGTCAGCGGGATGCAACAACAATTCCTGTACAGAGCACCAAGCTTGGTTCACAGTTTCTTCAGGATAGCATCGATATGCACAGAGAAGTTGAGGTGTTGGTCCAGCCAAACTCCCAGATATCTAAATGAAGTGTTCTCCAAGATGGTCCCATCAAGGGTGTGGAAGGTAGGTAGGGCCAGGAGCTAGAGGGTCTCTGCCTGGTGCCAAAGGTCATTGAGACTGTCTTATTGGAGTTTAGAAAAAGCTGGTGAGAAGCAAACCAGAGCTGAACTTGGTTGAAGTCATGCTGCAAGCTGGTTTGCAGAGCAGCATGGTTTTTTGCCTGAACTGTACAAAAGAGTATCATCGGCGTACATGTGGATAGAAGAGGATGAGCAGGCTGTGGGAAGATCATTAAGGAAAATGGAGAAAAGTAAGGGACCAAATACTGAGCCCTGAGGGACACCAGTGTTGATGGGGAGTGGAGGGGAGATGGAATCAAGGATTCTCACCAACTGGGTCCTGCCAATGAGCTAGGATTTAAGCCAGTTGGTGGCTGATGGAGCAAGGCCAGCTGAGAAGAGTGAATCAAGAAGCAGGGGATGGGAAACAGTGTCGAAAGCTTTGGCTAGGTCGACAAAGATGGCCGAGGTGATAAGGCCATTGTCCATCCCTGAAAGGATGGAGTCAGTAAGCCTGAAGGTGGTTGTTGAGTGGTTCTTCGAAAACCAGACTGGAAGGGGTGAAGAAGGAGGAATCAGAGAGAAAGGGTGATAGTTGAGAGATAACCAAATGCTCTTGATGTTTGGCAATGGTAGGAAGGAGGGAAATGGGGCGATAGTTGCCAGGAATGGATGTGTCACTACCCTTGGGGAGATGAAGGACTACAGCGTGTTTCCAGGATGAGGGTACTTGGGTAGAAATAAAGGACAAGTTAAAGATTAGGGAGATAGGATAACCAATTGCAGGAGCAGAAAGGTAGAGACGTTTAGGATCGAGTTCATCTGGTGAGGAGCCTTTAGAGGGGTTAAGGGATAGGAGGGCATTAAGAGCTTCGTCAGAGGAGATAGCAGAAAAGGAAAATGAGGAAGGGGTAGACACTGGCTGAGGTGAAGGGCTGAAGTTAGTAGGTGGCAATGGGGAGAGGGAGTTTAGAAGAGACGTGGCGTACAAGGTGTAGTAGGCATTACATTCATTGGCCACGGAACCAGGGTCAGAAACTAGGGAGTAATTTATTTTGAGAACTGGAAGGGGAGAGAACAGGGCATGAACTACCCTCCAGAATTTAATGCAAAGCATCATGGAATATATGCAAATCACCACAGAATTTCAGACTTGTTCAGTTTACAGCAATTTACATGCATTTTAAAAAGCACAACTAACTTAAATTTTTATAATGGTCACCTAGTACTTTTTACCATTAACAGAAACACCTAGAGCCATGGTATTTTCAACATTTACAGGTTTGATAAACATAAGGTATATATACACATCAAGATACTTTATGACATAGTGTTATTACATACTAAATCCAACAATAAACATAACCTATTTTACATATGCTTGGAGGTCACCACAATAACCTCCCTGTACGAGGACCTGAGAGGGAAAAGGAAAATTAAAGAGGACACTACAGCATAGTCAAGAAGGGGAGGACTGCCCACAGATGGCTAACTTTATGGACTAGAAATTGTAAAGGACAAATTAGGCTAAGAAATAGAAGAACTGTTGCAACAGATTTAAGAAAAGGTCAGTTTTCAAGAGTGGCAAGAGCTCCTTGTTGCATATCTCCCACCTTAAAAGGGAAGCAGTTATTGCAGATTGCTTACCGCCTTCCTCTCCCAGGAAGGGATGGAGCTTCCACCCGTCGATCTTCAGAAGCTACGTCTCAGGGTCCCTATTAACGATAAACATTATAAACATCATCATTCTTTACCTTGAGGCATTAACACATTTCTCAACAGAGACCAACGGTACCTTCCCATCTCCTTTTAGGGAAAGCCTATCATATTTTTTTTTAAACCAAAAATCTAGACGGCTGTAAAGTCAGTACCATAGAAAGACTTTCTCTTGGGGGGAGTAATTACCTGCTCCAACCCCACCAGACATGTCAGTTCATGGATTTATTTAACTCTAAAAAATGATTAGCATTTTGCTCATAAAAGTGCTAAATCTTTGTGAAAATGCATAGCACTTGCCTCAGTGTGTTTAACAAACACAGCACTTCTAGAAAATCAATCTGAATACTTTCTGTAGTTAGTATCATCCCAAGAAAAAACTGCTAATCAATTATTTAAAACCCTGCAGTTTTAAGCAGGGGCTCAGTCCTAGGTTCAACCCCTCTACATAAACCCACTATGTCTCGATTAATTTCACTTGCAACAGATACAGACGCCTGAGGGTAGACACTCTGTTACCCCAACACAGGTTCCTGTCCATTTTCCACCCACCTCCTCCTTTGTAGGTTTTTCATCAAAAAAATAAAACACATGTACCACCTCCTTGATCTCAACATATTGTAACATTTTGGCAACATTAGCATCTTTAGTCCGCAGTATACCCCAGTCAATACTGTTAATAGATTTAGCTGCATCAATACAGGAAAAAGTCCCTTCAGCCTCAGGTTTCTTCTTGCTTGCTTGGAGTCTTTAACCCCAGCACAATATCACTAGGCACAGTCCTACCTGGGGTCTCACATTCAAGTTCCATACTTGCATGTCTGACCTCCAACAGGTAACATCCTGGGAACACAGGAAACAAAGGAATATCCTGCCCACTGAGGGGGTCTTCCTCAAACTGAGCCCATGACAAATTCTCCTCCGACTCTTTATCCAGACTCCCCAGCAGGAACCTCTAGAGCACTTGGCACCAGTGTTCGGCCTCTCTGCATAGTCGGTCTGCCTCCAGCCATTGCCCACTCATCCAGTGGATCATCCTTATCAGGGACTCCACCTCCTAGGTGTTGTCGCTCGCACCTCCAGCCTGCCTCGATCTGCATCTCTTCATCATCTCCAGGTCTGGCCTTCCTCCGAGCTCCCAGGTCCAGTCCAGGCAGCAGCTTCTCTCAGGCTGTCAGCCATGGTTCTGGGCAGAACTCCACAGACATTCTTCTTTCTCCAGATTCTCCTCTGGCAACTCCTGGTGCATCAGTCCATCTGGGATATCTGGGCGATATCCACCAGAAAACATCCCTCTTCAGCCAGTCCAGATGCTTCCAGCAAGTTATCCCACTTCTCACACCAAGTCTGTGGAGGGGTTGTGGGATGACAGACGAACCAGACACTGAATTTCAGGTTCAACACACAATCTCTGCATGATGTTTATTCAAAATACAGGAATTGAGCTTCTGCAATGCCATATCCCTTCTTCAGTACATCAGTTTTCAGCAACGGACTGTGTATGTCCTTTCTCTACACTTAGCCAGCACATATTGACACTGATCTCTGATCTAAACATTTTGTGAAAACCCTCATCCCTATGCGGGCCTTGTTTGCTTGGTAGTGGGGGCTCAAAAAGAAAAAAAAAGGCAAAACAAACTACACACAAAGAACCTCAATGCAGAATCACTGAAAAAAGGGTTACCCCAAAGGGCACTGGTAACGAATCAAGTTTTAAAGAAATACAACATTATATATACTACTTAGTTGCCCTCCTCTGGACTGCTTCCATCCTGTCTATGTCCTTGTGTAGATGAGGTCTCCAAAACTGCACGCAGTACTCCAGATGGGGTCTCACCAACTGTCTTATCCCTCTGTACAGACAGTTGGTGAGACCCCATCTGAAATACTATGTGCAGCTGAAGACCTCCTCTACTGAGACATGGAATGAAACTTATAGTCAGAGACAACTAAAATAATGCAAGGTCTACATCAGAAACCATATGAAGAGAGATCAGAAAACTTAATATGTATACCCTTGATGAAAGGAGGGACAGACGGACATGATAGAAACTTTTAAGTACCTCAAGGAATCAACAAAGTCCAGGAGGTAGCATCTTTCAGAAAAAGAGATGTGTAAGAACAAGGGGGCACAATTTAAAGTTAGAGGGGGGACGGCTCAGGGGTAATGTGAGGAAATTCTTTTTCACAGAGAGAGTGGTGGACACATGGAACCGCCTTCCTGGAGAGGCTATGGTGCCTAAAACAGTGGGGAAATTCAAACATGCATGGGACAGACATAAGGCAATTATAGTGGGGGGTTACAGGAAATAGGCTGTTGGTTAACTAGAATCTGCAGCTTATCCAATAGGTAGGGAAATGGGCAGACTGGGTGGGCCAAGTGGTCCTTATCTGCAGTCAAAGTCTATGTTTCTATGTTTCCATAATGCAAAGCATCATGGGATATATGAAAATCACCATGTACTTTTAGTCTTGTTTGGTTTGCAATTTACACGCATTTTAAATAGCACAACTAACTTAATTTCTATAACAGTCATCTAGTACTTTTTACCATTATCAAAAACACCTAGTATCATGGTATTTTCAACACTTACAGGTTTCATAAACACAAAGTATACACATCAAGGTATTTTATGACATAGTGCTATTACATACTAAATCCAACAACGATAAACACAACCTGTTTTACATATGCTTGAAGGTCACCACAATAACCTCCCTGTACGAGGACCTGAGAGGGAAAAGGAAAATTAAAGAGGACACTTTAGCATAGTCAAGAAAGGGAAGGGGGTGCCCATAGGTGACCAACCTTATGGACTAGAAATTGTAAAGGATAGATTAGGCTAAGAAACAGAAGAACTGTTGCAGCAAACTTAAGACAAGGTTAGTCCTCAAGAGTGGCAGGAGCTCGCTGTCACAAGGCACTCCGCTTGTAACTCCCATCTCTGCTGGGAACTAAGACTTGGAACCCTAGGATAAACAGTGATGGTGAGTTTTTCAATGGCCTAAAACAAATGGGTAGCAGAACTGAAACTATGACTTGGTCTAATTATAAACAATAAAAATAAAAAAGAGGGGCGGAAGACCCTGTAAAATCAGACATTTGTTCATTAAACTAACCCATGGTTCTTGACCAAAGATAACATTTTTTAATTAAGCACCACTCATAAACATGGCAGTTGGGGGTTAATATTCCCAGGGACGAGTACAGGATGGAGGGATAGGTACCAACAGTCACTAGAAATCGGAGGAATTCAAGGTGGCAGGGCAGTGTTTAAAGGCTGTCGGCAAAGGCAGTGAGATGCTCTGCTGCACAGGGAGTAGAGAGGGGTATCTCCAGCAGGAGTAAGGAGGTGATGTTGCTGCTGTAGTACTCGCTGGTGCAACCCCACCTGGAGTACTGTGTCCAGTTTTGGAGACTCACATCCGAATGAACATAGGGTGGAGGCTGTCCAGAGGAGGGTGACTAAAATGGTGTAGGGTTTGCACAAGAAACTCTATAATGAGAAAATGAGGGATCTCAACATGCACACCTTGGAACAGGAGAGAGAGGCGACATGATCAAGACCTACAAGTACCTCACAGGGGGACAGAGTGGAGAGTCTCCAGGATCAGGGAACGTATGATGAAGCAGTGGGGGGAGTTCAAGAGAGCTGTGAGGAAATATTTCTCCACTGAAAGGCTGGTAGACGCCTGGAACATACTGCCAGTGGAAGTGATGGAGGCTAGAAAAATTGGGGGGGCTTCAAGCATGCATGGGATAAACAAACACGCATATCAGAAAACATGCCGGCCCAGTGGTGCGGAGGGTTGAGGCGCTGGACGCCACACTTTGCACCGGCGACCCATGTTTGGGAACGAGCATGGGTCACCGTGCGTCAGCAGGGAGGAGATGGTCTGAGCATCTCAACGGACTGCTGTCCATCACCAGGGAGGGGGCAGCCTAGTGGCCAGTGCACACCTGACCCCTAGCGGTGGCTGGGCTCGATAGCACAGAGCCACATGAACATGGGAAGGGGACACAGCAGACACTTGACGTGTACGCGCACGAGAGCGAACACCATCGCAGGCGTCATTGCACACTGTGCTCCTGTAGGGGGAGACAAACAGTGGCTCCAGGTCATGCGGCTTGATGGCTGTCTGCGGTTCGCGCAGTTTCCTCGGGCACCACCTGATCCGTGCTTGGTGGGGGATTGGTGGGCCCTTGTCTCCATGCCATAGGGGTAATCCGTGGGGGAGTACAAGATGGTAGCCTATGAAGAGATTGGTGCAGGCAGCCGGAAGAAGAGCACCGACCGGGGCCATGGTAAGAAAAAAGTAAGCAAAAAAATAAAACAAAACAGGGAGGCATGAGGGTCACCAGAAACCATATATGGTCTGTGGAGGCAGAGAACACTTGGGCAGACTGGGTGAACCAAGTGGTCCTGTTATGCTAACAAATTATATGCTTTATGTACTGCAACATAGGATTTATGGTTATGGTTGAAGCAGTGGCTGAATTAGGATAAGGAATATGAGACAGCAGTACTAAAGTGTGTGTTGGACGAAGCAAGAAAATTTCTGAGTTGGCACACAAGCAATACCTGGATGGGACTTTGGAGGGGGATGTGCACTCCAGACTCTATGGGCATGGGCATGACAGTGATAGGGCGAAGGAACAGCAGAGATTGTAGGGTGTTAGAATACAGTGTTCAAATAAAATGACCATAAAAAAATGTGTCATTGGACTTTTTTTTATTATTATAAAATTGAGTTGATGCTATGAAAGATTCGGTTTTGAGATACAAATTAGTGTCTGGTTTGAAACTGTGTATAATTACACTATGAGCATCTTTTTTGGTGGTTCTGAAAAGTTATTCTTCATGCTGGTGATGATTTCTTCTCTACGGGCCCTATGCATCAAGGTGTGGGTCGTCGATGCGCTGCGAATCTGTGGAACACAGGCAACCCTAAGTCCCCAAGTCACACATCGGGGGTTCCGCAGATCTCCAGCAGCATGCACTGCATACGACGCACAGGGGTAATGCCAAACTTCACCCAACAACTAACACACCAAAATCTGGCCAATGGAAAATCATGTACACAAATGCTCACAGCCTGGGAAATAAGATCCCAGACCTGCAGGCAATAATGTCAGAGGCTAAACTGGACATAGTAGCAATTAGTGAGCGTGGTTTACCAGTAACCACACTTGGGAGACTTCAGTACCTGGCTATGTATTGTTCAGAAGAGACCGAGGTGCAAAAAGGGGGGGAGGAGTGGCCCTGTATGTTAATGAAAATATCAAAGCTACAGAAATTCAGAATACACATAAGGAGCCAGAAGAACTGTGGGTCACCCTGGAAACAGGAAATGGGACAGCCATAAGAACTGGGGTTGTCTACAGGCCCCCAGACCAGAGGGAGGACATAGACACATTACTGTTAGAAGATATACAAAACATGACAGCTAAAGGGAGGTTCTGATAGCAGGAGACTTCAACATGCGGATACAGATTGGTCAATACCAGCAGGAACATCTGCCAGAACTAGACTCATAGTGGATTCCCTGCAGGGAGGCCTCAAACAACTGGTACAGCAACCCACAAGAGACAGGGCTATCCTAGATCTAGTACTGACTAACAAAGAAGGGATCACAGATCTCCAGGTAGAAGGTCACCTGGGGCCAGTGACCATCACATGGTATGGTTCAATTTGGCTACTACATCTAAATCATCCCATTCCAAGGCAAAATATGGGACTTCAGAGGGCTGACTTTGATAAGATGGCCAACAGGTTAAGCTAGCCCTGGCAAAAAGAAACACAGGTGAGGGTGTACAGGCAAAGTGGGCAAGCATTAAGGATGCAATACTTGAAGCAACATCCCATTGTGTTAGACAGAAAAGGAAGTGCAAAAGAAGAAGGAAACCACTTTGGTTCTCAAATACAGTAGCAGAAAAGGTCAGAGCCAAAAGGCTGGCCTTCAGGAAATATAAGGGAACACAGCGGGATGAAGATAGGGAGGCATACCAAACTGCCCTAAGGGAAGCAGGGAAGGCAGTAAGGCAGGCAAAGTCCCAAACTGAGGAAACACTACGAACAGTAAAAGAAGGTGACAAGACTTTCTATAGATACATTAGTGAAAGGAGAAAGTCCAGAGAAGTGTGCTAAGCTAATGGAGAAAAGGGTGCATGTGAGGAGGAGGCCCTGTAAAGGCATCTATCCTAAATAGATACTTTTGCTCAGTATTTACTGAAGAGAAGGTAGGGCAGGGCCCACAGCTCAGCATCATGGACACAGTGGAGGGGGTGAGCACTACTCCCTTCACAAAAGAAATGGTCCTACAAGAGCTTACTAAACTCAGGGTGGATAAGGCAATGGGACCTGATGGCATACATCCCAGAGTACTTAAGGAGCTAAAGGAGGAACTAGCAGAGCCATTAGCAGAATTGTTTAGTGAGTCTCTGAGCACAGGAGAGGTCCCAGAAGACTGGAGAAGGGCTCATGTGATCCCGCCCACAAGAGTGGTAGCAGGGAGGAGGCGGGAACTACAGACCGGTCAGTCTTACCTCAGTAGTGGGCAAGATTATGGAGGCACTCCTTAAGGAAGGATAGTGCAACACCTGGAATCCATAGGGACACAGGATCCAAGACAGCATGGGTTTACAAAGGAAGGTCCTGTCAAACTAATCTCATAGATTTCTTTGACTGGGTAACCAGAGTGGTGGACCAAGGGGGAGCAGTTGATGTCACCTACCTTGACTTCAGCAAAGCTTTTGACACTGTTCCACATAGAAGATTGATAAATAAGCTGGGTAGGCTCGGGGTGAGTCAGAAGTTGGTCAACTGGGTGGCAAACTGGTTGACGGGCAGAAAACAGAGAGTGGTGGTAAATGGTATGCAGTCAGAAGAGATGCAAGTCACAAGTGGGTACCTCAGGGATCAGTCCTGGGGCCAGTCCTCTTCAACATCTTCATTAGTGACCTTGCAGATGGACTAGAGGGTAAGCTTGTCTGTTTGCAGATGACACCAAGATCTGCAACAGAGTAGATGAGCCAGATGGGTGGGCAGAATGAGAAGAGATCTGGATAAACTAGCAGAATGGTCAGAAGAGTGGCAACTGGGATTTAATGCAAAGAAGTGCAAAATCATGCACATAGGGAAGAGAAACCCTGAAGCCACCTATAGGCTGGGAGGGGAGTTGCTAGCAGTCACAAAGGAAGAAAGAGACTTGGGCATCATCATCACTGATGACCTAAAATCATCCAAGCAGACCTCTAAAGCAGTAGGTAAGGCTGGGGGGGTGTTAGGGTGTATTAGTAGGGGTATCACAAGTTGTAAGAGGGAGGTAACAATCCTCTGTACAAGACACTGGTTAGGCCCCATCTGGAGTACTCGTGCAGTATTGAGGCCACACCTTCACAAGGACATTAACCAAATTGAGGCAGTCCAGAGAAGGCAGCAAAATGGTGCAGGGACTGCATCAGAAGACATATGAGGACAGATTACACGAGCTCAATATGTATACCCTTGAGCAAAGGAGGGAGAGAGGTGATATGATCGAGGCATTCAAACACCTTAAGGGCATAAACAAGGTGAAGAGTCTAACATGTTTAAATATAAGAAAAATAGCAGGACAAGAGGACACAGCATGAGATTAGAGGAGGCCGATTAAGGGGAATGTGAGAAATTCTTTTCACAGAAAGGGTGGTGGATGCATGGAATGGCTTACCACAAGAAGTGGTGGCTATGAATACAGTGCAGGGCTTCAAACAGGCATGGGATAGGCATAAGGAAGCAATACAAATGACTATGAATAGATAGGCCACTGACAGAGCAAAGGCCGATGGCACATTTATAAGGTAGAGAAAGAAATGGGCAGACTGGATGGGCCTTGCGGTCCTTATCTGCCGTCAACTTCTATGTTTCTATGCACTGAAGGGGCAGTTGTCCTTTTCACACCTGATCCCCCTGCTGATCGTGCAGCTACGTCCACAGCTGGTCCCAGGGTATGCCCACACTCTGCACCATGCATGAAGGTGTGGAGTACCAGGCAAGGAGAGGTACAGGATACAGCAGCAGGGACTCTGCCGTATCTGTTACATGGTCATCCCCCACCCTCAATGACATCTGCCAGCTGCAGCAGCACAGGGAATCCCTCCACTATGCTGCCCCAGCCCACTGGGCTGACAGGAAGGGCTGAGGTGTGCAAGAACAAGGGGGCACAATTTAAAGATAGAAGGGGGGCGGCTCAGAGGTAATTTAAGGAAGTATTTTTTCACAGAGAGGGTGGTGGATGTATGGAAAGGCCTTCCAGAGGAGGTTGTGGAGTCACAAACAGTGGTGGAATTCACGCATGCATGGGACAGTCATAAGGCAATTCTAGGGGGTGGGGGTAGGAAGAAGTAGGCTGCTGGTTAACTAGGATCTGCAGCTTATCCATCAGGTAGGGAAATGGGCAGACTGGGTGGGCCAAGCGGTCCTTATCTGCCGTCAAATTCTATGTTTCTATGAGGCAGCCATTCGAGCACTCGCTTGTACTTTAAAATAATTCTGGTACCACACCTGCCCAGAAAAGCAGGGGCTCCACTACGGGACGCAGGATGGGCATCAGATTGGATGCCCACCTGTGTCTTCTGAACTGCCCACACCATTGTACGTGCTAGGGAGCTGGACGGGCACCCTGTGGAGGCACACAGCTGCATCTATTCACAGGTGCGTAGCTGTCACTGGCTGGATACATGCACATTGCACGTATCCGGACCAACAACAATGCATATGTGCTTAATTACTAAACTGGGAAAATGTGTGGAACTAGGTACACAAGGAAGAAAGAACTGTGTGTGCCAACACATTGAGGGAGGCTCGAATGTGAATGCCATTATAATTACCTGATTAAATGGCAAATTATACCCATCTTTCCTATGGGAAAACATACCCAGTTAATACAAATAAATATTACAGATTTGCCGTGCCTCTAAACACTTCACATTTATTAAAGACACTGCTGGCTGATGTCTTCTTCTCAATTTCAGACAGCACAAAGGAGATGCACTAGAATCCAAAAAGGAAGGTCCGCCAGTAAATACCTATCCCTGCGTCAGCTTCTAGAGACCCCCTCTGCAGCAGTTCAGTGGGTAATCCTTAGCTGGGAGGTGCAGTCAGTGCAGCCAAGCTCCTACATAATTCTCTCACCTCCAATACAACTAGAGCCCAGCTTAGCATGAAAGGAAGAGCCCCGGACTAACACACACAACAGCAACTCCCTCGCAAACTACAGGCGACTGTGAACGATCGACTATAGATAATTCCAACGCTGCTCCACACACACCAATCGGTCCTCCCCACAGGAAGTGAGGTCTGAAGCCAGGCTGCCTCCATTGAGATCCTATGGCAGGCTGTCTCCGAACAAGTGGAAAGACTAGTTCCGGGCCTCTGTTCTACGCATTCAGTTCTAATATATTCTTACTATATACATCTAAATGGTTCTGCGGCTTCACATAACGTTTTGTCTTCATTTCACGTAGCTAGTCTGTTCCTGTGACAGTCTATCATGGTTTAACGCTTCACACGCTGTTTAAAAATCATGGCTTCGCAGCCATTCGGTGGCTACAGCAACACCGCTGGTATGTTTAGTTCTTAACCCATGAAGCGGTTTGTGAAACATTTATTTAGTTGCAATTCTTGACCTGGCTGGGCACACTAAACTGCGACAGCAAGTGCGGCTGTCAATAGGACACGAGCCAGTGGTGCAAGTGGTAGACAAGAAGTACAGGAACTCGCACACTGGCAATTATGAAATTCTGAATGAAGATACTCAACCTAAAGGATAGCGTTGTCAAGACACAACTATCTAATTCAACTTTAGTAGATTCAGTTAGTGATAAGGAAGTATTTCTAGGAAAACACCATTGTTGTACAAGTCAGATGTTGTTATGGAAACCCTGACAGATCACAGGTCCTGAAACTGCCATTGTGTTACTGGTTTAAGAATTTCAGTATCAGTGGGAAGAAGTACAGGAACTCAGTTCCTGCTGCAAAAAAGGTACAGGAACTAAGTTCCTGTTCACTTTCATCACTGGCACGAGTATAACGACAGTGCGCCCTTATACTCGCTTACAGGACGCAGGGGCTTTTTAACTCGCTGCCAAAATGGAAGTGATTGCTCGGCCATCACCATGATAGAATTATAAACACATTATCATTGAGTTCTATATGCTATCACTAGAGGGCGGACTGACCATATAAATATAATTCTACAGGACTGACGCTATACGATCTTTGGTGACCCTATGCCGTCCTGCTTCCGCTATCTCGCAGGAGAGGGCCGGAGTCAGTTACCGGAAGTGATGTGGATCGCCTGCTTTTTCAGTCTGTCGTCTTTCTCGCAGGACTGTGGAAGAACGACAACATTGGCAACACCCGATTGTGAGCCACGTAAAGCGCGCCACCACCTTTTGGATGGTAAAGCCGTGTTGCGCCTGGGGGCTGCTGCGCCCGGCACCGGGTTGCATGTGGTTTCAGGTTATACGAGCATTTGTCAATGCCAAGTGTTGCCTGCGTTCATCAGCAGTGGAAGTGCAGGAGTTAGAAGCAGTACAGAAATGGCAGTGAAGTATTGAACTGATGCCAACTGCACCCCACCCTGCAGTAGTGTAGCAAATTCCCAGAGGGCCTGGGTGAAAGTGAAAGGCAATGTTGCAGGGCCCCGCCCCAATTTTGAATAAACATAAAAATTATGATTTTGGCCCCCTCAAAGCTCATGGGCCTGGGTGTCACTGCACCCTTGTAGCTATGCCCCTGCCACCCTGCAGAGATGGACAGGCATTGGGGTGTGCCTTTGGGTCATGCCCATAACAGTCAGGACATTTCACCTAACCCTACCCTGCAGACACAAGCATACCTCTCAACCTTTCTTCACCAAAATGTGTGACAAATGACCAAAATGTGTGACATATCATCAAACATGGCACTGCAAACTCAGAGCACTATGGCTATCGGTGCACTAATGTTCTTAATGTTTATTGATAACAACATAAAAGAGTATTATGAATTTCTGCTTTAAAGTCTCATTGGGAAATGTGGAATATCACCTTCCCCATGTGGGGCAAAGAATTTCTGAGGGGAGAATGAGTGATGTACCTCGTAATGTGTGACAGTCGAGAGGTATGCTTACAAGTGTCAAGGTGTGCTTTGGAGTTTTGGGCTTTACACACTCCTCATTCCATAAGGAAATACACTGAAATGGGTGCAGTATAGGAGAATGGGGTGAACTCTGGGGCCAAAGGGTCCAAGTCGCACCTCAATGCCTGACACTGGCTGCAGGGTGGAATGGCATGACCATTACTGTCAACAATCTCAAATGACATCCCTGACGCCTATCCATCCCTACAGGGTAGGGCATTATGGTTGAAAATCCTAACACCTGGGCGCTTCTCTGTGTTTTTACTCCAAGTTTTTCTACATGGGCTTTTTGTGACCCCACCACATGAACAGTGACACTATCAGTTTGTTAGCCGAAAGGTGTTTTGGCACTGCGACTGCGCCACTTGGCACCACAGGTGCAAAAACACATTTCGAACAGGATGTGAAAAATGACACTGGTACTGTTCATGAAGATGTGTAAAAAATGGCAGTGTTGAAAATCTGGAGTGAAAATATAAAAAAAACTGGTAAAGTTACGAGAGTGCGTAGAAACTGCGTAACGCACACCCTTAATGTAATTAGTTTGGGGATATTTTACAGCAGATTTTCAACATAGGCATTTTGGGACTTCCACTCATGAACAGAGTCACTGTGATTTTCTTAATCTGTCCCAAACACTGATTTCCCACAGCGATCGCGCTATTGTGCGTCGGAAGTGTGAAACACATTTCAGCCAGGGTGTGAAAAATGACAGCTGTACTGTTCATAAGGAGGTGTGGAAAAATGCCAGTGTTGAAAATCTGGACTGAAAATATTACGAATTCATAAACTTACGAGGGTGCGTGGAAGTTGCACAATGCATTCTTGTAACAGTCATTTTATGGACATTTGTCACCAAATTTTCAACATAGCCAGTTTAAGACCTCTGCTCATGAACAGTGTCACTGTGATTTTCGTAATCTGTCCCAAACATTGATTTCGCACACCAGCCGCGCCACTGTGTGCTACATATGCGAAAACACGGGCAAGAAGAGAGAAAAGACAGCTGTACTGTTCATAAGGAGGTGTGGTAAAATGGCAATGTTGAAAATCTGGAGTGAAAATATTAAAAATGCTTGAAGTTATGAGCATGCGTGCACTAATAGATGCATTTCGATTTTTGCAGTTTTATATATAATAGAAAGATTAGTATTCACTATAAAGAAGAACAGAATGCGGGGAGTGTGGTCTGCCAGGATGAAAAGCAGGTCTAGGGAATTTTGGGAGAGGGGAAGCTGTATATGGTGTAGTTGATGGAGGGGACTGTTCCAGGGCCTGAGGGGGTTATCCAGTGGCAGGGAGGAAGGGCTCGGCTGGGGGTGGGGGCTAGTCCAGGTGGTGGGGTCCAGCTGCAGAGAAGGTTGACTGACAGGGTGAAGGCTGGTCAGGAGTCTGAGCCACACTTTAGCAACACACAAACACACCCACACACATGATCCACATCAGAAAACCATACATCCCACAAAGATGCACGCCACACAAATAGTAACACACATGTTCCACACCACAAAACACACACACATACAAAGGCTTCACATCGCTCAAGCACACAGTGTTTGCATCACAGAAACATGCTCACAGGCAACTCCGCCACACAAACACACATGGTACACAAACAAACATTCACGACCACATACTGTAACTATACACACACAAACGCATCGGCATCCCCCACTATACATAGACCCCACGCCATGCAAAAAGCACATCAAGTACACACAGTTGTCACTAGCTCAACTATGCACAAACAGGCCAAGATGGAGAGGCCTATGAGATATAGCCCTAGGCTGGGGGGGTTAGGTGATTACTGGAACCTGACACTAGGACTGGGGTGGGGACATGGGAGCCTTAACTGAAGTAAGTCGCAAGGGCATGGGGGTGATAGAGGGTAGTGCTCACAGTACACAGTGCAGTTGTGAGCATATTTTTAATAGAGCGCAGTTAGTTATACTACTTGGTTAAACTGATGATGCATGGTTTAAACAGACAGTCTCATAATGTGGGAGGTTTATCATTTGCCTCACACAATGTGAGTCCACCCAAGCCCCATTCTTGCCCTCAGACCAACCCATCCCAGCTTGCAAACCTCACTGCTACTGGAACACCATCCCCCATCTCGACCACCCTTCTTGTCAGTGTACCACACTTCTTGCTCCTGGACCAACCTTCCAAGTTAAGCACCATTCCTGGACCACTCCATAGTTTCACAACCTGCATCCATCCCCAGCAGACCACCCCCCTCTGCAACTGGACACTCCCTGAACAACCATTCATGCTAACAGTCCAGTCAATCCCTCCCCAAATCTCACTGCAGCCGAACTACCTTCCAGCAACCTGGCCAGTCTCCCCAAGTTGAGCACCCTATCTGGACCACACAGAAGCCCCCTAAATTGCATTCAACTCAGCCTACCACCCTCCCTTCAGCTGGACCTCTCGGGGACCAGCCTTCTCTCCCATGGAACAGCCTCCCCCAACCCAAGCTGAGCACCCTCCCTAGAGCAGCCCCCCATCCCAGCCTCTTCCCCAAATGACCGCCCTTCCTGGAGCTGGACTCCTCATCCACACTGGTCATTTGTCATTTTTAAAGCTCTGTCTCTGATTTGTACAGCAGGAGGTTGAGAGGTATGTCCTTACAGCATGCAACGAGGAAAAATATTATGTGTTTTCTTTTAATTATTCAATTATGAACATGTCCTACGTGTTGCATGACTTGATGTTTTTTGCGCATCCAGACGATCAAACTACCACACAGCTCAGACAATACATTTATTGTTTTCTCTTTCTGTGTCCTTCAGGATTGTCAGGCACAGATGCAGGCTACATCTGTGAGCGCAACTCCCTCAGCAACATGGCGGAAGTCAGTGTCAGGTTGATAGGACGTGTCCACCCTCTAGTCATAATATATAGAACTCAGTGGCCATTGCAAGGTTTTAGAAATCGTAAAATTTGTTTAAGGGCCCTACATTACGAACATGTAAATAGGTTAATTACCCACTAAAAGTCTCAAAGTTAAAACAAGATATATATTTATCTAAGGAGTAAACCACAAACTCTTCTATCTGAGTTCTTCATAGCATGTAATATTATTTCTTATATGATATTTCCAGTCAGTGCGGGTATCTCCACAGAATTATTTATTACCACCTGTCCTGATTTTCGTAGGAGAGTCCTGATTTAGTCAGCTGTGCCCTGCAAAAACACATGAAAAATACTACATGTTCTGACCTTATAGTAGAAAACATACTTTCTAACTTTCCTCTAAATGCAACAGAAAACTATAATAGCTTAATACAAATACCTTAAAATGATAAGAAACAATAAAACAACTAAAAAGTACAACACTTAGTCTTAATTCTGATTATTTAGAAAACAAGTCTGTTGAATTGATCGAGGTTACATATTGTCCTACAAAAAAATCACTTTTTAGTAAGAAATGTCCCACTTTGGGCTTCATAAAATGTGGCAACCCTATTTATTTCAAAGTTTCTGAAAGAAAGACATAGCTATTAATACACGCCGCTTCCAGATGCGCAAGGGGGGATGGCAGGACATAAGTAGCAATAGATAAACACATTTTGCATACAAGATATGGCAGTTTTTACACAAAAATATGTACAAAGTGGAGAAACATCAAGATATAACAGGCAGTCTATATGAAGTTATATACAGTTGGAATGGGATATTGCAGAGAAATACATCCAGGAGTGAAACAATGCATTAAAAGCTGGGAGTGGAAGCTATGGGGAGGGACAGGAGAAGGGGAAGAGATACAGGAGGGGAGTGTAAGAGTGGAGCGAGGTGGGGTCAGGTACAGTTGCAGGAGTGAGATGACAAATTTAGGAGGAGTGAAGAAAGCAAGTGTAGTAAAGAGGCAGAGCAGATAGGAAGAGGAAGAGGAAGAGAATTCCAAAGTTTGGGGAAATTATAGGAAAAGGCAGCCTGTCCAGGAGAAGATGACCTAGACGAGGGTGCCAGGGAATGAAAGCCAGAGTTACAAAGGGAGTAGTGAGAAGGAAGGGGGGGAGAGAGGAAGGAGAGAAGTGAGATATGGTGGGAGAGAGCCTAGCCAGTATTTGGCTACAAAGGAGGAACAAATGAGTGAGGTGTCAGGCTTCAAGAGAAGGAAGGGGAGAGAGAGATAAAGGAAGTAATGGTGGGCCAGTGGGCAAACCAGAGCAAAATGACAGAAGGAGTGGAAGTGGGAATCCAGTCTGGCTAGGGTGGACTTAGGAGCTGCTCTGTAGACAGTATCTCCATAGTCAAAAATTGGGAGAATCATTTCTGGATGATGGCTCTCCGAGCCTGCAGGGGGATGCAACCATGGTTCCTGTACAGGGCCCCTAGTTTAGAGTGCAGTTCTCTGTGGATGGCATCCACATGACCAGAAAAGTTGAGGTGCCGGTCGAGTCAAACCCTAAGGTACTTAAAGGAGGGCATGTTGTCAAGCCCTCGAGCCAAAGGTCACGGACACCGTTTTTTGGCATTGAGGGATAGTTTATTTAAATTGAACCAGTGCTGGATGTTATTGAAGTCCGGCTGGAGCTTCACTATCAAATCAGTGGAGGTGGAACCAGAGGTAAAAAGAACTGTATCGTCTGCACACAGATGTATGGACACAGAGGTACAGGCAGCGGGGAGGTCATTCAAGAAAGTAGAGAAGAGGATGGAGCCTTGGGGAACATCTGTGCTGATGGTGAGAGGAGGGGATGCGGAATCACCGATTCTAACTGATTGAGTCCTACCCTCAAGGTAGGAGCAGAATCAGTTGGTAGCAGAGATAGAAAGCCCTGATGCTTTTAGTTTGTCAAGTAGTAGAGGGTGGGCATCAGTATTGAAGATTTTGGCCAAGTCAGCAAAGATGGAGGAGGTGATAAGGCCCTGATCCATTCCTGAGAGAATGGAGTCAGTAAGCCTGAGGGGAGAGGAGGAGGTGGAATGGATTTACGGAACCCAGACTGGAAAGGAGTGAAAAAGGAGGTGAAGGAAGGGGAATAGCTGAGAGAGTACAATGTGCTTCTGCAATTTAGCAAGGGTGGGAAGTAGGGGGGTGTAGAAAGGATGAGAAGGGACTTGGCAAGGTTGGAGGAATGGTCAGACATATGGCAACTTAAATTCAATGCAAAGTAATGCACCTGGGAAACAAAAACCCAGGAGAAGAGTACACAATAGCAGGGGAGGTACTAACAACAGCAAAAATGGAAAGGGACCTGGGAGTAGTCATGTCAGATGATCTAAAGGTGGGTAAGCAATGTGAGAAGCCAGTAAGGAGAGCCAGGGGGATACTGGGATACATAGGAAGGGGCATCACAAGTAGAAAAAGGGAAGTTGTTATCCCTCTGTACAGACACTGGGTGAGACCCCATCTGGAGTACTGTGTGCAGTTTTGGAGACCTCCTCTACTCAAGGACATACATAGGATGGAAGCAGTCCAGAGGAGGGCAACTAAAATGGTGCAGGGTCAGCATCAGAAACCATATGAAGAGAGACTGAGAGAGCTTAATATGTATACCTTGATGAAAAGGAGGGACGGGGGACATGATAGAAAACGCTCAAGTAGCTCAAATCAACGAATCCAGGAGGGTAGCATCTTTCAGGAAAAGAGATGTGTAAGAACAAGGGGCACAATTTAAAGATAGAGCGGGGTCGGCTCAGGGGTAATGTGAGGAAATTGTTTTTCACGGAGAGAATGGTGGATGCATGGAACCGCCTTCCTGGGGAGGTTGTTGGGTTTATAACAGTGGGGGAATTCAAACATGCATGGGACAGACATAAGGCAATTGTAGTGGGAGGTGGCAGGAAGTAGGCTGTTGGTTAACTAGAATCTGCAGCTAATCCAGTAGGTAGAGGAATGGGCAGACTGGGTGGGCCAAGTGGTCCTTATCTGCTGTCAAAGTCTATGTTTCTGTGTTTCTAAGTAGGGAGATAGGGTGGTAACTGCCATTGCAGAAGGGTTTGCCAGCTTTGGGAAGGGGAACGACAATAGCATGTTTCCAAGTGTCAGGGACAGAGGCAAGGGAGAAGGAAAGGTTCAGGAGGCAGATGATTAATAGAGCTATGGCTGGGGAAGATGGATGGGAGAGTTTCGGGTTGAGCCCGTCAGGGCTCGGACCCTTAAGTGGGTTTAGAGCTAGGAGGGACTTGTGAGTGTCAGTAGGAGAAATAAGAGAGAAGGAGAACAGTGGAGATGAGTGGGGCTGTGGGGGGCGAGAGAAGGGAGGCTGCACAGGAGGTGAACAAGCATTATATTCAGAGTCAACAGAGAGGGGACAGATATGGTTACATCACGAACCTTGAGTATCAGGGCAGTGGACTAGACTGGGGGGAAGAAAAGGGCATGGATAATCTTCCAGAAATTGGAGGGGTGGTTAATGTTGCTCTGAAAGGTGGAGGCAAAATATTCAGCCTTGGCAAGCCTAGAGGTTTTGGTACAGACATTGTGAAGGGCACGGTAACAGAGTAGATCAACAGGAGAGCCAGAAGACTTGTGAGTCTTCCAGGCAACATGCTGAGCTTGCAGGCAAGCCAGCAGCTCAGCTGAGACCCAGGTGTGTTGTGAGCCATGGACTCTGTTTTTTCTGAAGGGGCCACGTAGATCTCAAATATCAAGAGATTTGGCCTTAAAATAATTGAGGGCAGAGTCGATGGTGCTGGCAGAGGTAATGGGCAACAAGTTAGTGGAAGCCAAGTCCACGTGTAGGGCAGACAAGTCCAGCGAATGGAAGGACCGGATCCGAAGGAGCTTGGATGCAAAGCAAGATTTATTTCTGAAATGCTATTCCATAGATCATAGCATTCTACAAATGTCCATAAAAACATAGCCAAGACATATACAATTGTAACCCCTTTGTTACCCGGGGTTACGAGAATCCCAGTAAGACCTAGTGGTAGGCAGGGAAGGCAGTTTGTGAAACTCCAGTTAAATGGGTTTCACGCTGTCTCACTCTGTCCTCAGTCACAGCTGAGACTTGAGAGATGACATCACTATAGAACTGTCGCAGCTACATGAGCCACATTGGAATCTACAGCTCAGGGAGTGAGTTTAGAACTTTGGGAAATTCAAAGTCATTCTTCCGTTTGTCCTTAAGCAAGAAGGAAGCATCAGTCTGCTGTCTGATCTCTCACTAAAAAAAGGAAGTGTTCCTGTGTTTTATCTTTTTAAAGTGGTGGAGACCACTCCCAGTCTCAATGCCCCCTCCTCCAGAGGAGGAAAGTTCTCTGTGGGTTCCAGGGGCAATCCCCTTCTCCCACCATGGAAGGAAGCTGCCTGATTTAATTTTGTCTGTTCTTGTATAACAGCAAAGGTTACAGTACTTCACCTGTGGGGAACCTGCAACGAATGGGTGAGTGTTTGGCTCCATTTGAAGGGGCAAAACAAATTGTTTTTCTTCAGTTGGGAAGTAATGTGGACTGCTATTTGGGAGGACTATGTCTACTAGGATGAACAAATGGAGCAGTCAAACAGTTTAAAGTTTTAAATGGATTTAAAGTTCGCTGTAGAGGGGTTGCTTCAGGTCATCCACCATTCAATCAACATTTTAAAGTCCTAAAGTTTTCTGTGTGTCCAGAGAAATGGCCGGGTATGGGCTGTGGGAGCTGGAGGTGGGAAAACCCCCCATCTTTAGTAATCAGGTCCACCTCTATGGATTTCTTCTGTGTTTTGCTACTTGCCTCATGCACTTGGCCAGTGATGGGGTGGGTACCCAGATGTGGTGCTAACTGAAAATCTCTAGGAGTCATAGACTCTAAGTGGTGTGGGAGCACGGGATGGAAAATTACTCCTTGTTGGATGGGAGTCTCCTTGTTTATGGGAGTTTGATTGGAAGTAAGAGAACAAATCTCTCTAGAGTCATAGACTCTAAGTGGTGTGGGGAGCCACAGTTTGGGAGTCTCCTTGTTTGATGGGATGTCTTTCCAAGTAAAGTTTGGGTTCATTCTTCAAGTGGACCGTCAGTCGAGTGGCCAGCAGGGGAGCCGGGCTATGTATCCAAAGTGCATGCAAAGTCCGGGCTGAGTGCCTGGTGGGTCCAAAGCCAGACAACTGTAGTAATGTGTTCATTCCTCAAATGGACCGCTGTGTTAACCTCTAATCTGTACATGCAGTAACGTAGCCATTTGGGGGACCATGCAATGCTTTGTTTATGTTCAGTTAGTTAATAAATAAAGCCACACTGAAAAATCCCAATTCTGGTTCTGGACATTACAGTTATTGCTTCCTGTAGTTGTATTTACTTGGGTGCCCCTGTGCAGAGTAGCCAAACCTAGGTCCCTTGTGCCAGGTCACCTCATCCTTCCCCGAACCCAGGTCCCCCACCAGGTATTGCTGCCAAATGCCAACAGCGTGACACCTGTCATTTTAGTAAAAAGGCAGGTGTGGGGACCCCCTGGTTACAAAACTGGAGGCACCGCTTTGGATTTGTTTGGGGAGGAAGGTGCTTGGGCAAGTAGGCTAGCGTTTTGGCTATCTGGCAGTCGGTAGCCCAAAAAAGTTGAAGCAATTTCCCTAGTGTGTTGTTGTGTGCTGTGAATCTTGTGCTGCTGTTTAAAAAATGCCAACTGTTTACCAAGGAGCTGTAAAGCCAAAGTGTGTGTCCTTGTCCTTCATCAAAAATTGTTTACAGCATTTTAGTCAGTTTTAAAATGAAGTTCTGTGAAGAAAAGTGTGGAAAACTAGGGTTAGCAACAGAGAAATTATGCCCTGGACGTTTGAAATGCTTTTAAAATGAATTTCTGTGAAGAAAAGTGTGGAAAACTAGGGGTAGCAACAGATAAATTATGCCCTGGACATTGGAAATGCTTTCTGTACAATGCTAGAGACTGCAGAGTTAATGGCAATGTTACATGGTTGAAATGGGCTCCCACCGTAGAGTCAGTTGAGGAAAAAAAAAGTGCATCTTTCAGTTTAAATTTGCCTGCTCGACGATTGCCGGAGAAGAGGAGCCCTCATGAGGAAGAAGAGGCTCATTTGCATAGCGTCGTGTGGTTGGTCAGTTTGCCATTAGTCCTGCCCCTCAGCATTCGAGAGGGAGACAGAGAGTATTGCATGTACTGGTAGTGCAGGAGCATTCACGAAGTGTTCAAAGCGCTGTAAACAGTAAAGAAGTGACTTTCTAGTTAAAAATCGGGCTCAACCCGCCAGTCGATCGTGGGATCAGTGAATTGTGTGGTTAATACTACGATCGCGGAGACTGCCCACCCGTTTGCATTCTGAGGCCTTCAAAAATCTGGCTGCAGTTGTTTTACCCTATCGCAGCAATCTGCTACAATAACAGTGAGTAAATAATTAAAACTGCTCAAAACAGTGATTTTCTGTAATGCCATATAAAATGTGTGCAGCTGTATAGTCGCTTGCGAAGTAGCGATTATGTGATGCCCTGCTGGCAAGTGCAAGTCTGTAAAGCCATTAAATGTGTGCATAGCAATGAAAGTACCCTCAGTTTAAAGTTTGCAGCCGAGAGAGACTGTGGGTTGTAAAATAAGTGCAACACTAGTAGAAGCAGGCAATCCTGTGCTGAAACTTGAAGTTAAAGGGACTGTAATTAAATGAATGTTGCCAGCATGTGAAAAGTCAAAGGAAAATCCTGTAAATGTGTGAACAGCCAGAACAGAGCAAGTTGTGCAGTTTGAATAAAAGTTATTAGTAGCTGATGTAAATCGGGTGCGCAGTGGCTTGACCCAGAGTCTGATTGTTGATGCACAGGAGTGCTGCCGCCTCCATTACAGGGTGGGGTTGTAAAGTAAACACAGCAGCAGAGGAGCCATTTTAAAGCTACAGAGTGTGTTCATTAAAGTGGGACTTTCAGTTACAGTGAACTTTTGTTTATTTTTCTGCAGTTATGGCATCAGGACCAGCTCGTTACCCGGATCATGCCTGGGTTGCAGTAACAGCAGCAGTAAATAGATTGAGAGATATTGAAAATTGGTGCTATAGAGGACAACTCCCTCCTGATGTGGCAATTCCTAATTATCCAGTGCGTGTATGCCAGATGTGTTTGAGTGCTGGAAGGGATGTCTTCATGATCCCTCACTGTGCTGGATGTCTACAAAAATATGGCTTGTATAAAGCGCCTCCAATTCATTTGGCTCCCACGTGGACACAACTTCAAGAATCTGCAGTTGGCAGCACACAGCATCAGGCGGAGCCTGTGGAGGAAGGTCCCTCGGGGGAGTGTGGCACAAAGTTAGAGAGTGCAGAATTAGAGACTGAATCTGAAATTGAAGCATTGGATGCTGGATCTCAGAAGGCAAGTTCAGATAAAGCATCAATAGTCCCCTGGGTGGGGGGGCCTAGCCCAAGTTTCGAAGGTGAAGATGAGATGCGGGAGGCTGTTGAATGGGAGGTGTCGACCTCCGCTCCCAGTGATGAATGGATAGTCTCAGGGGTGAGAACTACTGCTCACTCCTGGGCTTAGATCCTCAGTGAAGAGGAAGATGAGGGGGAACCTATGTGGCCTTGTGAGAAAGGAACGGGTACACAGCCTCAAGATCTTGCCTCGGAGGAATGTGTTCAAGAAGGTGGTGATGCCACTGCCCTGGCTTCACCAGAAGAAGAAGAAGTCAGGGATCCTTTTAATTTCATTGAGGATGCGGCTGGCAGAACCAGGACTGGCCACCCCTAAGCCAGGCCAGCGGTCTTAGATTGACCAAAGCAAGTAAAGAGGAGAGACTGGTTTGTAGAAAGGCCAATGAAATCTTTGGTATGACCTTTCCTACCTTTCCTCAGAGAGTCTGGGAGGAGATTGAGAACTGCAGGAAATCCTGGATCTGGGATGAAGCAATGAAACATGTGCATCCTGGGGCTAACCAGCATGTAAAGAATAGACTGTTCCATGAAAAGTATACACAGTGGAAGAGAGGCAGGACACTGTTTATGGACAGAGTGAGAATAGTGGACGGAGAGGGACGTGAAGTCTCCCACTGTGTGAATTATGTGCATCCAGATGGAGTAATAATTCAAGCCTCTGACCCCTTTACTATTGGCCTCAGTGCAAGGACCTCCCAGTAATTAAGCCCGTGCCTACAAAATGGAGAGCCGAGCAGTGGTAGTCAGTACTGCCACACTAAGACTGTGAAGTGCCCTTATTGAACTGCCAATATGAATAAACAAGGAATCAGGTGCCCCATATTCTTCAGTCCACAGTGTATTGTCTTGTTCAGCAACCATCTACTGGCACCACCAGATGACTTCAGATCCAGAGAGGACACCAACCCAGCTGTTTCCTGTTCATCGCCTGGTAATCGGATGACGCCAGACCAGCTATTTTTCTTTTTGTTCCTGTTCTAAGGTTCCTTCTCCAGTTATGACATCAGCCCAGCTGTTTCCAGATGTGCACTCCTGTGGGTTCCCGGAAGATGTCCGCCCAGCTGTATCAAAAGAAATGCTGCCAGGGAGAGTCTTCGGAAGGGATCAGGTTTGTGAAATCCGAATACTTCAAGAGGCTGGTAAGTCCGAAAAAAATCTTTTTATTCTATCTTTATGACATTGCAGTACACACGCTACACTACAGACTTCAAAAGTGTGTGAACTGTCCGCAAAGACTCTCCCCTTCGGGATTATTGCCTTAAAGAACTGTGTTTCACGGGGCTCCCGGCCCAGGAGAGACTCTTTAATGGACCTGCCTTCGGGCCTTGTGGTCACTAGTTGGGACTTTTTAGGGCACTCCATCCCCCAAAGGTGTATTGTAACCAATGTCATTATTGTACTTTAATGTAAATACTGTTTTTCTACCTTTTCTAAAAAAAAAAATTTTCTTTTTTGGGATTGTTCAGTGTTTTGTTTTTCTGTATGGTAAGGGTTGTTGTTGTCATTGGTGTTGTTTAGATAGACTGTACATGCAGATTAGGATGTGTTTTTTTGTCTTTTTTTACAGGTGTTCCTGGAAGACAGAAGAGAAGACAAGAAGAGGAGGAGGGGCTCATCGGAGTTCCTTGTCAGTGCTAATGGTGTCGAATTTAAATGTACTGTGTTATTATTGCTAATGGTTGTAGTTGCAGGCTGCCCGAGGTCGGGGAGGTCCCCGGGTTTTGTTTTTATTTGGGATGTTATGTAGAGGCAGATAGGTTTTCCCTAGAGGGTTAGGGGGGATGGACAGGCTGTGGCCCTGACCTGCAGTAGGGGCCACAGTGCTGATCTATCAGGGCTATGGTCTGGATGGTTCTACCAGAGCCACTAGGTGTCCATAGTAAGTGGATAGAGTAGAGTAGAGGCTGATATGTCAGCTATAGTCCTCTAAGCCCTTAGTGTTGCCTGCCTGTGCTCGCACATGGTAGGAGGGGGCCTGATCACCCCCCTTTGCAGGTAGCACATAGGGTGGGATGGCCTAAGGCCGGGTGCATAATGACTGGGGACAGTCATTTTCCTGGTCAAGGGCGAGTGTAACCCCTTTGTTACCCGGGGTTACTAGAATCCCAGTAAGACCTAGTGGTAGGCAGGGAAGGCAGCTTGTGAAACTCCAGTTAAATGGGTTTCACACTGTCTCACTCTGTCCTCAGTCACAGCTGAGACTTGAGAGATGACATCACTATAGAACTGTCACAGCTGCATGAGCCACATTGGAATCTACAGCTCAGGGAGTAAGTTTAGAACTTTCGGAAATTCAAAGTCATTCTTCCGTTTGTCCTTAAGCAAGAAGGAAGCATCAGTCTGCTGTCTGATCTCTCACTAAGAAAAAGGAAGTGTTCCTGTGTTTTATCTTTTATAAAGTGGTGGAGACTGCTCCCCCGGTCTCAGTACCCCTTCCCTCCAGGGGGGTGGGAGGAAAAGTTCTCTGTGGGTTCCAGGGGCAATCCCGCTTCTCCCACCATGGAAGGAAGCTGCCTGATTTAATTTTGTCTGTTCTTGTATAACAGCAAAGGTTACAGTACTTTGCCTATGGGGCACCTGCAATGAATGGGTGAGTGTTTGGCTCCATTTGAAGGGGCAAAACAAATTGTTTTTCTTCAGTTGGGAAGTAATGTGGACTGCTATTTGGGAGGACTATGTCAACTAGGATGAACAAATGGAGCAGTCAAACAGTTTAAAGTTTTAAATGGATTTAAAGTTCGCTGTAGAGGGGGTGCTTCAGGTCATCCACCGTTCAATCTACATTTTAAAGTCCTAAAGTTTTCTGTGTGTCCAGAGAAATGGCCGGGTATGGGCTGTGGGAGCTGGAGGTGGGAAAACCCCCCATCTTTAGTAACCAGGTCCACCTCTACGGATTTCTTCTGTGTTTTGCTACTTGCCTCATGCACTTGGCCAGTGATGGGGTGGGTACCCAGACGTGGGTCGCAACTTGAAAATCTCTCTAGGAGTCGTAGACTCTAAGTGGTGTGGGGAGCCACAGGATGGGAAAATTACTCCTTGTTGGATGGGAGTCTCCTTGTTTATGGGAGTTTGATTGGAAGTAAGAGAACAAATCTCTCTAGGAGTCATAGACTCTAAGTGGTGTGGGGAGCCACAGTTTGGGAGTCTCCTTGTTTGATGGGATGTCTTTCCAAGTAAAGTTTGGGTTCATTCTTCAAGTGGACCGTCAGTCGAGTGGCCAGCAGGGGAGCCGGCCAGTCGGGCTATGTATCCAAAGTGCATGCAAAGTCCGGGCTGAGTGCCTGGTGGGTCCAAAGCCAGACAACTGTAGTAATGTGTTCATTCCTCAAATGGACCGCTGTGTTAACCTGGGGGTAGTCATATCAGATGACCTAAAGGTGGGCAAGCAATGTGAGAGGGCAGCAAGGAGGGCTGGGGGTTACTGGGATGCATAGGGAGAGGCATCACCAGTAGAAAACAGGAAGTTATTATCCCTCTGTACAGACAGCTGGTGAGACCCCATCTGGAATACTGTGTGCAGTTCTGGAGACCCAATCTCCATAAAGACATAGACAGGATGGAAGCTGTCCAGAGGAGGGCAACTAAAATGGTGCAGGGTCTACACCAGAAGACATATGAAGAGAGACTTAAGGAGCTTAATATATATAGCCTCGAGGAAAGGAGGAGAGAGGGGACATGATAGAAACTTCAAGTACCTCAGGGAATCAACAAAGTCCAAGAGGGCATCTTTCAAAAAAGAGGTGTGCAAGAACAAGAGGGCACAATTTGAAGATAGAGGGGCGGCTCAGAGGTAATTTAAGGAAGTATTTTTTCAGAGAGGGTTGTGGATGCATGGAACGGCCTTCTGGAGGAGGTTGTGGAGTCAAAATCAGTGGTGGAATTCAAGCATGCATGGGACAGTCATAAGGCAATTCTGGGAGTAAGAAGAAGTAGGCTGCTGGTTAACTAGGATCTGCAGCTTATCCAGTAGGTAGGGAAATGGGCAGACTGGGTGGGCCAAGCGGTCCTTATCTGCCGTCAAATTCTATGTTTCTAATCTGCACATACAGTAACGTAGCCCTTTGGGGGACCTTGCAATGTTTTGTTTATGTTCAGTTAGTTAATAAATAAAGCCACACTGAAAAATCCCAATTCTGGTTCCGGACATTACAGTTGTTGCTTCCTGTAGTTGTATTTGTTTGGGTGCCCCTGTGCAGAATAGCAAACCTAGGTCCCTTGTGCAGATCTTTCCATCTTCCCGAACCCAGGTCCCCCACCAGGTATTGCTGCCAAATGCCAACAGTGTGCCACCTGTCGTTTTAGTAAAAAGGCAAGGTTGGGAACCCCCCCGGTTACACAATAAATACATATATAGCATATTAATAAAACTACTTAGAACAAAAACAGCAGATATTTAAGTGTACAAAAAAGCAAAGTCAAATAAATAGGACTTTAAAGCAGATTTAAAGGCCTCTACAGATGGGCACCCTCTAATCTGATGAGGTGGAGAGTTCCACAGAGTCGGGGCTGCAAAAGATCTAGCTCCAGATGTAGTCAGATGGACCCTGGGAATCTCTAGCAATCCCTCGTCAGCAGAGCGAAGAGGACTAATGGGGCGGTAGGGACAAAGGAGATCTTGCAAATAATGAGGTCCCTGTCCATGTAGGGCTTTATAGCTCAGTAAGCCAACATTGAAGGTGATCTTCCACCACATCAGCAGCCAGTGCAGGCCATGGAACACAGGTGTGATATGGCAAGATGTCAACAAGCCAGTCAACAACCTGGCCGCCACATTCTGAACCAGCTGCAACCGGCAACGGTCCACCCCTGGTAGCCCTAGGTATAGGGCATTGCAGTAATCAAGGCGCAAGGTCACATAGCCGTGGCCCAACGTCAGAGGATCACCAGGAGGGATCAGGTGTTTTATCCGGGTGACATTCCTAAGATGGTAAAATGAGGTCTCGACAACGGCCAGCACCTGAGATTTCAGTGTCAGTTTGTCATCAAACACAATGCCCAGATTCCGCACTCGGTGAATGGTTAACAGCTGGTCACCTCCCAGCCACAGCTCGGAGGGTTGCCCAACCGTCCATCCCTCCACCCGACGACATGGTTCCACCACCAACACCTCAGTCTTATCCAGATTCTATTCACAGACAGATGGAGCCTTGGGTCAATGTAATATGCGGACACAGTAGACCATGTGGTGGTGGTCACTGAGGAAGTCTGGCAGGGTACCGGCAACAATAATACAGTGGGGATGGGAAGCAAGAACCCAGTCCAGTAGGGAGTGGTTGAGGGATTTGTAGTTGTGGTGGGTAGGGTCAGTGATCAACTGAGAAAGGTTTAGGGACTTAATACTAAGGCGGAATTTGGATTGAGCAGGGGGGAGACAATTTATAGTGAAATCACCAAGGATGAGTAATTCACCAGATGAGACATAGGAAGTGATAGTGGTTAGGAGGTTGTGCTGTTTTCCCTTGGTCACCGCACTCGTGGCTTACACCACTCATAAGGTTACCCAAGGTTAAACAGCACTTGTGTGCATAAATCACGTATCACACAGGTCCCCCTGCATATCCCTTATTTCTTATATAAACTGCATCTGCTAGATTCACAAAAAATCACAAAGTGCAGCGCAAAAGTTTGCATTGCTTTTTGCTGTTGCCCAGGTGGCAAAAAATGCTATTCACAGACTGATAACTTAGGGCACAATCTGACTGTGAATAGGGCTAGGTAGAGGCAGCGATAACCCCATTACCTTTACCTCTAATCCCACTAGTGCTGCCCCGACCTGCAGTCCTTGAAATGGCCCCTCAATGATTAGTGCGGGTGGGCTGTTTGCTATTCACAAAAGCAGCCATGCAAATGAGCCCATTGGGAATGCAAGGCACTAGCTGGTCATTTGCATGCCCATTATGGGCCCATTTACGTGGGCTGTGAGGGAGTTTTGCGCCCCTTCCCAACTCCGACTGCCATTCCCGTATTTACACAGAAGCCTCCCTGGTGGTCTACTGATCCCTCCCCATCCGCGACTGCCAACCCTTTATAGATGAAAAAAATCTCCCTGGTAGTCTAGTGGTCCCTCCCCTGTTCTCCAATTGCTGACGCCGTATAATAAAAATACATTTCCCTGGTAATCTAGTGGTCCCTCTCCCCTCACTAGCTTCTGATTGCCATCCCTATGTAAGAAAAATACCCATTTCCTGGTAGTCTAGTGGTCCCTTCCCCCTCCCCGTTCTCTGATCTCCATCCTGTAGGTTACAGAAATAATGTCCTATCCTATGATCCCTCCCTTGCCGATTGCCGGCCCTAGAAGTTCAGTGACAAAGAGAAAGATACAGTGCCAGTGGTATTGTCCCCCCCCCGTGTCCTCTGATCGCAAGCCCATCACAAAGTAAGGAATCTCCCTGATGGCTAGTGGTCCCTCCCCTGCCAGTTAACCTGTCCAATACATATAAAACATTACCATTGGTGTCCAGTGGCCCCCCCCAATATCCCGATCCCTTTTAACAGAAAGATCCCCAGTTCCCTGGTGGTCTGGACTCCCCACCCTGTCAGAGACTGACCCCCCTCGAGCGACCAGCACATCCCTTCTCTCACCTCCATGGTTGGCCACCAACTGAACTCTTAATGAGCCCGTATTGTATATAGTACTCAGACTCCATACAGCACGGGCTCATTGAGAGCTCAGTCGGTGGCCAGTCATGGAGATGAGAGGAGAGCTGTGCTGTGCTGGTCGCCAACAACCAGCCATGGAGGCGAGAAAAGGGCTGTGCTGGTCGCCAGCTGGGGATCGGGTTTGTAGGGGAGTGAGGGGGGTCAGTCTTTGTTCTTTGTCACTTTATTTATTGGGCCGGCGATCGGCAAGGGAGGGATCACGGGACAGGACATTATTTTTTTTTAACCTATGGGACAGCGATCAGAGACCACTAGAATACCAGGGAATGGTATTTTTCTAATATGTGGATGGGGATCAGAAGCTGGGGTGGGGGGCGGGACCACTAGACTACCAGAGAAACTTATTTTTATTATATGGGGATGGTGCTCAGGCACCGTGGAGGGGGGAGGGGCCACTATACTACAAGGGACACAGTGTTGAGGGTGAGGGGGCCACTACAGTACCTCCAGCAGCTGCTAGGGTTGTGCAGAAAACTGTACTGCCAGGTCTTGGTCAGTGGTATTTTCTCCATGCAAGGGACCTCCACAAAAGACCCTTGCATGGAGAAAATGGTTTGCTAATGGCAGAGCGCCATTTTGCAGGTCCCCTCCCCTTAATTTGAATTGTGGCCACCTGAACCCTTTGCCCCAGCTCAGGCCCATTCTGATCGTGCAATCTGGGCTTTTGTGAATAACACTATGGCACAAAACCCAGTCTGCGTCGTGCAAACGGGGTTTGCACCATGGCAAAGCTTTGTGAATCCAGCCCTGTGTGTTTCTTTCATTTCCTAATTTAAACAGAATGCCAAAGAATAAAAGGAGGAGGTAGGGTCCTGTAATAAGCACTGTCAAAACAGTGTATTTTGGAGAATTCATCAATAACCAATCGACAGATGGAACACCAATTTTGCAGTGTAAGACCTCATGTAGCGTGTTGGACATACATGTTGATAATTAAAGTCCAACATATCATTCAGCTTCTCAGTACAAGTGTCTACAGTGTTACAGTCCATTTGGTCTCTTTTCACAACAACATTTTTCATCTGTCACCTCCTCAAGCCAGCAGGTACATGTTCTAATGCTCTGAAGTGAAAGCCTATTGCCAGGACTTGTGCCTCCCTGAAGTGTGGTTTATATTTTTGTTTATCATTGCTCTCACATACTCCTGGATGCGACTCTTTCAAGGGTGAATGGCACATCCAATATATAGTAGACCACAGTCACCCCACATAGACTGTAAATTCAGTCTAACAGTCTGTGTGTTGTTGAAGCTTGTATTTGTTGTGTGGGTGTATGACTGTGTCCTCTGTCAGTGCTAGATTATACACATTACAGTGTCTACATCTATAGAAACCTTTCCTGATAGGTATGTTTTCTTTCTGATTTCTTACAAGATGATTGGTTGTTAAATGAGTACCCAGGCTTTTACTACATCTAAGTGAAATCTGTGGTCTCGTCCCTACCAGAGGTTTAAGATCATCTACAGCTGTCAAAACATGCCATGTGTTCTGAATTTTTTTTATCGCTTCCATAGCCCTGTTGTTAAAATCTGTGACAGAATTCACCATTTGATCTCCCCTATTTTCTCCCCTCCCGTTAGTTCAGTATTTTGGTTGAAACTAAACCTTTCTGTCCAGATTACAGACCTTTTCATAGGCAGTTTAAACTGTTATAGCTAGCCGGCCCAGTGGCGCTGAAGGTTGAGGCGCCGGACACCATACCTCGCGCCACGCTGGTGACCCGGGTTCAGAAGTGAGCTCAGGCCATCGGGTGGTCAGCAGGGGAGGACAGGCTTGAGCATCCAGAGGACTGCCCTCCTGTCCTGGGAGGAAGGGGGTATTGATCCCGGGCTCTGGTGGCTCTTGGCGGCAGTCGGGGGCACAGCAAGCCCGAGATCCAGCACCAGGGGATTGGCTGCGGTAGCGATCCTGTAGGCATGCACTGGAGCATGCATGCCCGTGCTGGATGCATTGCACATCCGAGCCTGGGGAGGGACAAAAAAGCAGAAACCCCTGCCAACCGGGTGAGGTGACGGCGACCTCCAGGGACCAAAGCTCCACATACCCATTGCCGGCCACAAATCTGACTTTACCCCTGGGGATCTTTGGCCTCCCCCAGGGGTCTAGGAGAGACAGGGATCCAGATACCGACATTACTGTCAGAGGAGTGATTCAAGTGGGCGGTTATGGAATGCGATCGAGGGAGTACAGCCTGAGAGATGTCCCAAATGGCAGGTGAGCAAATAGAGTTGGGGAAAAAGAAAACCTGTTGCAGCTGAGTACCCCCTTTCCCCTAATCAGGCCGGCTGCATACTGGCCTCCTCAGAAATTAACCAGCTGGAACGTATATAACCGATCACACCAAAAGAAATAATCAAGCCCATAAAATCATTAACATTAGAGAAAGCCACAGGGCCAGATGGTTTTGCCATAAACTTTTAACAAACCTTTGCTGTGGAACTTGCCCCTATCCTCACACAGATTTTCACTAACATACTCTGTAACGATATATGGGACTCAACTTTGGCAGAAGCCATGATAGTTTTATTGCTTAAACCAAGTAAAGATCTGGAACAGGTATCCAGTTATTGACCCATATTGTTAATAAACTAAGACCTTAAATTTTGTGTAAAATTCTAGCTACTAGAATTAATAATGTTTGATGTCCCTTTGTAAGTCCAGAACAAGTTGGCTTCATGCCCACCAGGTCCTCTGCAGATCATCGCTGTAAACTAGCCCACATCTTCTCAGTGTCTAGGGATCCAGCCCATCTGGCGGCACTAGTATCCGTAGATGCAGAGACAACCTTTGCTGTCTTAGAGTACTTTAGTTTCCCAGTAAAATGTATAGACTGGCTCAGGTCACTTTATGCTTGCCCCGGTGCCAAGATATATTCTAACAGTTTTTTTTTTCTCCAGTATTTACACCCCACAGTAGAACATGGCAAGGTTACATAGAAACATAGAAGTTGATGGCAGATAAGGACCGCAAGGCCCATCCAGTCTGCCCATTTCTTTTTCTACCCTATAAATGTGCCATTGACCTTTGCTCAGTCAATGGCTTATCTATTCATACTCATCTGTATTGCTCCTTTATGTCTATCCCAAGCCTGTTTGAAGCCCTGCACTGTATTCATATCCACCACTTCCTGAGGTAGGCCTTTCCATGCATCTACCACCCTTTCTGTGAAAAAGAACTTCCTCACATTACCCCTTAATTGGCCTCCCTCTAATCTCATGCTGTGTCCTCTTGTCCTGTTATTTCTCTTATATTTTCTTTTTTGGATTACTTTTTTCTCCATGGGGGTCCCAGCCGGCCTCATTGTCCTTGCATCCCCTGTGATCCGGCCACCATCCGACCTGCACCATCTCTTGCTGAGGGCAACCACCGATTACCCCACGGCTTACCCCACATGGCGGGGGTGGTGGGGGTCGATCAACTCCCCCACCACACAACGGATCCGCTCACGGTGGTCCTTTGAAGTGGCACAGGTCATCGTGGATGGCCATCAAGCCGCAACAGCTGGGCACTCCTCTTTTTCCATGTTCTGTTGGAGAGAGGGCATGCAATGCTGACAAGGGCTCCCTGCACATGCGTCCGCACGCAGTGAGCCCGCCAGCTGCCCCGCCCACCACCCCATTCTACCAGGCCAGACATGCTGATGCCCAGCCTCCGCTAGGTGTCAGACTTACGCTGGACACTGTACCCAGACCCACCCCAGGAGAGGAGAGCAGTCCATGGGGCGTCAGAACCCTCCCTCCCTGCTGACCCCAGTGGCCCAAGCTCGCTTCCGAACCCTGGTTGCTTGCGTGGTGCGAGGTTAAGCGTCCAGCACCATTTTTCTTATATTTAAACATGTTAGACTCTTTCACTTTGTTAATGCCCTTAAGGTGTTTGAATGTTTCAATCATATCACCTCTCTCCCTCCTTTGCTCTAGGGTATACATATTGAGCTCCGTTAGTCTGTCCTCATATGTTTTCTGATGCAGTCCCTGCACCATTTTGATTGCTCTTCTCTAGACTGCCTCAATTTGGTTAATGTCCTTGTGAAGGTGTGGCCTCCAGTACTGCACGCAGTACTCCAGATGGGGCCTAACCAGTGTCTTGTAAAGAGGAATTATTACTTCCGTCTTCCGACTTGTGATACCCCTACTAATGTATCCCAACATCCCCCTAGCCTTAACTACTGCTTTAGTGGTCTGCTTGGATGATTTCAGGTAATTGGTGATGATGATGCCCAAGTCTCTTTCTTCCCTTGTGACTGCCAGCAACTCCCCTCCCAGCCTATAGGTGGCTTCAGGGTTTCTCTTTCCCATGTGCATGATCTTGCACTTCTTTGTCTTAAACCCAGTTGCCACTTTCCCGACCATTTTGCTACTTTATCCAGATCTCTTCTCATTCTGACCACCCCATCTGGATCATCTACTCCATTGCAGATCTTGGTGTCATCTGCAAACAGACAAACCTTACCCTCCAGTCCATCTGCAATGTCACTGATGAAGATATTGAAGAGGACTGGCCCCAGAACTAATCCCTGAGGCACCCCACTTGTGACTTGCATCTCTTCTGACTGTATACTATTTACCACCACTCTCTGTTTTCTGCCCGTCAACCAGTTTGCCACCCAGTTGACCAACTTCTGACCCACCCTGAGCCTACCCAGCTTATTAATCAATCTTCTATGTGGAACAGTATCAGAAGCTTTGCTGAAGTCAAAGTAGGCAACATCAACTGCTCCCCCTTGGTCCACCACTCTGGTTACCCAGTCAAAGAAATCTATGAGATTAGTTTGACAGGACCTTTCTGTTGTAAACCCATGCTGCCTTTGATCCTAATCTACTATGGATTCCAGGTGTTGCACTATCCTTTCCTTAACGAGTGCCTCCATAATCTTGCCCACTACTGAGGTAAGACTGACTAGTCTGTAGTTCCCTGCCTCCTCCCTGCTACCACTCTTGTGGAGTGGGATCACATGAGCCCTTCTTCAGTCTTCTGGAACGTCTCCTGTGCTCAGAGACTCACTAAACAGTTCTGATAATGGCTCTGCTAGTTCCACTCTTAGCTCTTTAGTACCCTGGGATGTATGCCATCAGGTCCCATTGCTTTGTCCACCCTGAGCTTATTGAGCTCTTGTAGGACCCTTTCTTTTGTGAAGGGACTAGTGCACACCTCCCTCCCCCCTGTGTCCATGGTGCTGAGCTGTGGGCCCTGCCCTACCTTCTCTGCAGTAAACACTGAGCAGAAGTATCTGTTTAGGATAGATGTTTTTACATGGTCCTCCTCCTCACATGCCCCCTTATCCCCTTTAATCTAAGCAATACCCCCTCTGGACAGTCTCCTTTCACTAATGTATCTATAGAAAAAGTCTTGTCACCTTCTTTTACTGTTTGTGCTAGTGTTTCCTCAGTTTGGGCCTTTGTCTGCCTTACTGCTTTCCCTGTTTCCCTTAGGGAAATTCGGTATGCCTCCCTATCTTCATCCTGCTGCATTCCCTTATATTTCCTGAAGGCCAGCCTTTTGACTCTGACCTTTTCTGCTACTGTTTTTGAGAACCCAAGTGGTTTCCTTCTTCTTTTGCACTTTCTTTTCTCTCTAACACAGTGGGATGTTGCTTCAAGTATTGCATCCTTAATGTTTGCCCACTTTGCCTGTACCCCCTCACCTGTATTTATTTTTGCCAGGATTAGCTTAACTCTGTTGGCCATCTTATCAAAGTCAGCTCCTCCAAAGTCCAACATTATTGCCTTGGAATGTGATGATTTAGTTCTAGTGGCCAAATTGAACCATACCATGTGGTGGTCACTGGCCCCCAGGTGATCTTCTACCTGGAGATCTGAGATCCTTTCCCTGCTAGTCAGTACTAGATCTAGGATAGCCCTGTCTCTTGTGGATTGTTGTACCAGTTGTTTGAGGCCCTCCCTCTGCAGGGAATCCACTGTGTGTCTAGTTCTGGCAGATGTTCCTGCTGGTGTTGACCAATCTGTATCTGGCATGTTGAAGTCTCCCATTATCAGAACCTCCCTTTTAGCTGTCATGTTTTTTATATCTTCTAACAGTAATGTGTTTATGTCCTCCCTCTGGTCTGGAGGCCTGTACACAACCCCAGTTCATATGACTGTCCCATATTCTGTTTCCAGGGTGACCCACAGTTCTTCTGGCTCCTTATGTGTATTCTGACTTTCTGTAGCTTTGATATTTTCATTGACATTAAGGGCCACTCCATCCCGCTTTTTGCACCTCAGTCTCTTCTAAACAGTACATACCCAGGTACTAAAGTCTCCCAAGTGTGATTCCTGGTAAATCATGTCTCGCTATTGGCTACTGTGTCCAGTTTAGCCTCTGTCATTATTGCCTGCAGGTCTGGGATCTTGTTTCCCAGACTGCAAGCATTTATGTACATGATTTTCCATTGGCCAGATTTCAGTGTGTTAGTTGTTGGGAGAGGTCTGGCGTTTCCCCTGTGCATCGTATGGGGAGTCGGACCTTTTTCCTTACCTGGTGATGCAAAGGAACTACAAACATGCTGAGCTCCTGTTTGACCACTAGCTGTGGGGGGAGGGTTGTTCTTCCCATTCGACGTATGGGGTGCTGCACCCCTCTCCCCATTTGCTAGTTTACATATTCTGCAAAGACGTCAAACTTCTGTCCCAAAGCACGGACTCCCTCCTTAGTCAGATGCAGTCTGTCAAATTTAAAGAACTTTCGCTCCCAAAACTGTTGCCAGTTCCCTACAAATCTGTGTCCTTTTTCCTGGCACCAGCCCTTGAGCCACATGTTTAGCTCCCCTATCTCCCCTTCTCTGACCTTCTGTCCATCTGCCCCCTCTCCCACACTGGCAATATCTCATAGAAGGAGATGCCGGACGAAATGGATGATAGTTTGTCACCCAGCCTGGTCAGGTGTTCCTTGGTCTCCACAACTGACCGGCTGGCGAGATCGTTCGTCCCTATGTGTACCAGGACATCAATGTTTTCTCCTGCTTCCTGAACAATTTTAGCAATGTGGTCAGTGTCTCTCCATGCTGATGTACCTGGGAGACATCTGACCATTACCCTGGTTGAGATAGGTATCAACTCCCTGAATCATGGAGTCTCCTATGATCAGAAGTTTTTTGGATTTCCTTTTTGCTTTTTTTTGTTTTGGTTCCTGTTTTGGGCGAGTTTTGTTGTGCTAGCTCCTGTGCTGCAGTGTCCTGCTATGCAGTGTCCTCTGCCCCTTTGTTTGATTTCAGAGATAGAGGCAGATACCTGTTTGTAGTTTTTATATGATTTGTGGAGGTGATAAGTTGGAGAGCACCAAGTGATGGGGCACTCCATTTGCCCCTTCTAACCACCTGCCAACCTCCTGGACTAACTACCCTCTGCGGTCAAGGTGCTTCTGTTGGATGTTGGGGAAATGGCGGGCACTTCTTATAATATATTTCCTCTTGAATATGCAATTTGAGGCACGCAATCTCTGCCCATGCTGCCTGGAGCTGAGCCCTTAGATCTTCAATGGCCCAGCATGTAGGATAGTATCCTAAATCCTGTAAAACTGCCCTTCTGAAAAGTGTTCCACAATATCTATAGTTAATGATATCCATTCCAAATAAGTTGCTGGGTTTATAACCTGGTCAGAGTAATTAGAAGGAAGAAAATGAAAGCAAAAGTATGATTTTGTGTTTTGTTTGTTTGTTCTTGTATAACTTGTTATAACAAGTTAAATTACTAATGCCCCTGTGCATGAGGTCACTGTGTGGATACCCCTCTGATCCACCCCTTCCTGCTTTGCTACAGGAAATGTCATGACTGTGCTACCCTTATAAAAGGAGTGTAGTGTGGGGTGGTTGGGGATGGGGGTGGGTGGCTTGGCCCTTCCCCTGCCGAAAAAGAACCATGGATGAAAAAAACAAGGACTAAGAGCAGAAACAATCAGCTAGCAACAAAGTAGCCCTGAAAGCTTATCCCAATGACAGATAAAACTGTAAAACCTGTAAAGCACCACATGTAATAGTTTCACAGAAGTTATACCCTGTAAGAAACACTTTGCTACAGCGAAAAATAAAGCAGTAACAGAAGATATACCTTGCAAAAGACAGTTTGAATCAGAAGATTACAGCAGTAATCTGTGAGCACACACCTGTAGGCACACCCTGTAATATTTCAGCAAAAGGTGTACCCAGCAACAACAATTTGAATCAGAGAAAAATAAAGCAATAAAATGTTAGCAACAAACAGTAACAATCCCTGTGAGTACAAAATGAAAATGACAACACACAGTAAATCTGCCTAGCCAAAAGAAGCCTTAATCCTTTTCCATGCTCTGGTAAGGTTCTTTGCTCTGTCCTTTCAAGCAACCTAGAAAAAAAGATCTCAGGTGAAGCTAGTGCCTTGGCCAGCAAACCTAGTCTTACCCCCTGTCTCCATTATTATTTAACATGTACCTGGAGCCACTAATTATTTTTTTATCACAACTTTATTTTTCGCCCTGCTACAGCGTTATCCCGGCATGGGACATCCAGCTGTCGGCCCTGGCCGGCTGGAGAGCTGGGTAGCTCAAACCACACCCAGGAGGCAACTGGGACAGCTGTCATGCCATCCTGCTGGTGGGCCCCCTATGCCTCTACCAGCCAGGATGGCCCTGGACCCAACCTGATGGGACTCCTCCAAAGTCCTCCAGGCAGCGAAGGCATGGCCATCAAGCTGCACGGTCGCGCCCAGACTGGTTTTCCTCCTTTTTTATGCCCCAAGGGACGCGGACATGCAATGACGTCCAGGCACAATGTGCCAACATTCGCCGCACCCTACCTTCTGCTCACAGCAATGCTGGTAGTGCCCCCGGGCGTCCCCAGGGGCCGCTACAGTGTGATGGAAATTCCCCAACCCACTCCAGGACTAGGAGGGTAGTCTTTGGATGCTCGATCCTAGTCCTCCCCTGCCGACCCCCAACGACCTGGGTTCGTTCCTGAACCCGGGTCGCTGGCGTCGAACGAGGTGTGGCGTCCAGTACCTCAACTCTCGGCATCACCAGGCTGGCTGGAGCCACTAATTCCTTAAAATAAAATCCAACCCACTCATCACTGGGATACCCATAGGCTCTGCCAGCTGCCAGCTATCAGTCTATGCAAATGATATTTTATTGCATGTAACCCAACCCTTGACTTCAATCTCCACTGCATTAGGCACCATCAAAACTTATGGTGCCATTTCAAATTATAAGCTAAATACTAATAAAAGTGTTGTAATGCCATTTAACAGTGGTTTAAATAGAATAGATATATTACAACACGGCCTGGTATGGGCCCCTCAAAAGTTGCGATATTTAGATATTTGGGAATCAAACTCATGCAGGACTTACCCCTTCTGAAAAACCTAAATGTAGGTAATTTAATTGTTAATGTAAAATCTGACTTGCAGCGCTGGAATACATTGCCATTAATGTCACAGGGCAAGATTAGTATCATTAAAATTAATATACTCCCCAGTATTTTTTATCCCTTACAAATGCTAAGCACATTTATTCCCCTATCCTGGTTTTCTATGCTGCATTCCCTAAAATCTAACTTTATGTGAGCTGGTGAAGTACCACGCAGAGCCAATGGTAAGCTAGCAATGCCTTAGGAGCTAGGTGGCCTTCAATTACTGGATTTCCAACTTTACTACTGGGCCAGTCATAGTAGTAAATATCAACAATGGTATAAAATTGTAGACTTAGATAATCCGTCTGCCAGCATTCCCTTTTGGCTCCTCATAGAAAAGGAACAGCTACAAAAGCATGGCATTTCTCCTCATTCATTGCCATTTACGAAATTCAAACTACTACCTTCCGCTATATGACCAGACTCTCCACTAAAGTACACAAACAAATGACAATGTCTTTTGTCAATTAATCCCATGAAGGACACTGACCAATTCATAGTTAGAAACCCTAATATTAATAACCCTTTGAGAACTGAATATGTGTAAACGTATATAGATTCTGGATATATATATATATATATATATATATATATACACGTTCACAGTCTTCTAAAGGTTTTTAAAATAGGTGGTACAGTCGTACTGGAAGATTGGATACCGGGCCTTGCCAATACTCTTATTTCTAGGCTGCTCCATAAGGACCAACTCATCCCATTTGAATAGGCCAAACTCCAATTTAGTTTTACTGATAGACTAGTCTTTAAATACTTGCCACTTAAACATGTGGTCGCTCAGCACGTGGTACCACCGCCATGGTTAACAATATCAGGCCCTCTTTTTGCCACCTTAAAAGACCTGGTGTTTAGCAGGCCCAGTGACATGGAGGACTGAGGTGCTGGCGCCTTACCTGCTGGCAACCCATGTTCGGTGATGAGTACAGGTTGCTGGGAGTCGGCCAGGGGGAGGGGGCTGGGTGAGGACTGAGCAGCCATCTGGCAGCTGTCCTCTTCCAGACTGGAGAGGTTACCTTTTGACTGCCACTGTGTGGAGGCATGTTGGAGTGTGGGCGATGGGGAGGGGGTTTGGCCTTAGGCTGTGTGGAGGGATTGGGGCCATTCAGGCCAAGGTATTGTGCGCACCTCCACGCACATGCACGTCCTTGCACTGAGGCTCCAGGGACATAAAGGTAGAAAATTAGGTGGAAAATGACCCTTGCCAACAAATGAAGACTACCCCTCGCAGGTTCTGCACTGGTGGCCAGGCACCCACTTCAAGTCCTTCCACAGAGGATGTCGGCAGCAAAGGTAAGTCCCAGAGGAACTAGATAATGGGGCCGGAGGGAGGGGCAGTCTGAAGGGGGGACACCAAGAGCATCAGGTAGAGAAACAATGGACACAAAAAAAAAGACCTAGCGTTCTTACCCTATACAATTTCTAAGATCTCTCGTGCCCTACTAGAGGCAATGAACAGAGAGAGATGGAAGCTGCCTAAACTGGAACAGTGTTTTTCCAAATACTTCTTTCAGTTTATCCAAAATTTGGCAAGATCTTTTTACTTGTATTACCCCAGATAAATGACGACTGACACAGTTTTATATTGTTCACAGTCTTTATGCACAATCTTTATTTCACTCCTCAGAAATTAGTTAACATCGGTATACCCTAATCTGGCACTTGCACTAGGTGCAACTCAGAAGCAGGTACACTATAACATATTTTATGGAACTGCTGAGCTGTACAACCTCATTGGACTGAGATACGAGAAAAGTTCCTGGGCCTTAACAAGTTCTTTATGCTGGAGATATGCATAGTGGGAGACCTTCATTCCATAGTTGCATAGGAACAGATATATAACATGGTTATGATAGCAATATCGGTCATGAGACTGATTTTAAGGCGCTGGACAGATCAAGACACTTTGTCATATGTGGAATAGCTCAACAAATTCTTACGTAATCTCTGGTTAGAAAAAAATGATAGCAATCTTATTTCATTATACACAAACATATGAAATCGTCAAAAATAGGTCCATAGGTCTATCAAGTCTGTCCGAGTGTGTGGCTCACAGTGTAATAGTACTGCTGCCCCCCCCCCCCGCTTCATCCCTCTCCTGGGCCTATCCTCCATTATGTTCTTGCTTGTACTGACTCTATCCCACCCCCACTTAACGCTTTCCACTTCTCAGATCGATTAACTCCTCCAGCAGTGCGTTCCATCGAGCCACCACTCGTCTGTAAAGTAGTGCCTCCTAATCTCTCTCCAGAAACCTCCCCCTTCCAACTTCAGATTGTGTCCCCTAGTAACCGTTCCCCCCCTTTAAGCTGAACAATCATCTCAATCTGACTATGTTTATGCCTTTTATGTATTTAAAGGTCTCTATCATGCCCCCCTCTCTCCCTTCTGTCTTCCACTGAGTACAGTTGAGCTCCCTTAATCTTTACTCATACGGCATCTCCCCTAACCCCATGATCATTTTTGTCGCCATATGCTGCACCTGCTCCAGCAGTCTCACATCCTTCTTGAGGTAAGGGCACCAGTACTGCATGCAGTACTCCAAGTGCGGCCTCACCAGTGACCTATATAAGGGCAGGATGACCTCCTCTTTCCTGGAGGTGATACCCCTGGCAATGCACCCCAGAATCCAGTTTGCCCTTGCTGCCATCTTCCTACACTGCGCCGATAACCTTCATGTCCCCTGTGACTAGTACCCCTGTGTCCCTTTCCTCCTCTGAAACCAATACTTGCACTCATCCCTGCCAGTAGTTGGTCCTGGAGTTTCTGTCTCCGAGGTGCATGATCTTGCACTTCTTAGCATTAAACCCCAACTGCCACTCCTCTGACCAGTGTTCAAATTCAGCTAGATACTCAGAGTGCCTGCCTCCCTTTGTCACTGTCCACTTTTGTACATATCTTTATGTCATTGGCAAACAGGCTGATCTTATTTTTGACCCTCTCTTGCAATGTCCCCTATGAAGACATGGAATAGAATAGGGCCCAACACTGAACCCTACGGTACCCCACTAGTTATGGGTCTTGGCTTGAATGTCTCCTCCTTACAACTACCCTTTGCTGTCTGCCCTGAAGCCAGCTCCTAACCCACCCCATTAGTTTTTCCCCTACCCCCCCCAGGTCCCTCAGCTTGCCCAGTAACCTCCCGTGTGGCACAGAGTTGAAAGCTTTGCTGAAGTCCAGATACAGAACATCCACAGCATGGTCCTCATCTACCGCCCTAGCGACCCAATCAAATAAGTTGATTGGGTTAGTCTGGCAAGATTTTCCTGAGACAAATGCATGCTGTTTGTTGTCCTGTAGTCCATTACTATCCAGAAAGGTCATCAACTTCTCCTTTAGAATGGTCTCCATCAATTTTCCCACTATAGAAGTCAAGCTAACCAATCTGTAATTGCCCGGTTCGTCCTTGGGCCCACTTTTGTGGAGGGGCACCACGTGAGCCATCTTCCAGTCCCTGGGCACATTCCCCATTTCCAAGGAGGTGTTAAACAGGTCTGCCAGAGGGTCTGCCAACTACTCTGCTAGTTCCTTCAGGACTCTTGGATGTACACCATCCAGTCCTGTGCCTTGTCCACCCACAAGGCTTTAAGGCATTTTACAACCTTTTCCTCCTGGATGATCCTGTCTGTTATCTCTGCCCCCTCTTACCTCCTTTCCTTTGTGGTATTGGGCCATATTTTTCCTTCGTGAACACCAAGCAGAAGTACTTGTTGAGTGCCACTGCCTGGTCCTCTCCATTTTCTGCCCATCCTCCCTCCTCGTGATTCCAGCAATCTTGTCCCTACAACTCATCTTTTCCCTTTTGTATTTGAAGAACTCCTTCTCCCCTTCCCTGATCCTCTGAACCAATTTCAGCTCCCTTTCTCTTTGACTGCCCTACTCACTTCCCTAGATACCTTCAAGTACACCTCCTTGTCTTCCTCTCGCCTAGATTTTTTGAACCTGTTGAAGGCCAGTCTCTTATCCTTCACCTTTCTCTCTGCTTCCCTGTTGAGCCAGCTGGGCTTTTTTCAGTCCTGGACTGCTTACTCTGAGACTTAGCACTTTTGTTCGTGGCCTCGTTCAGGCTCTTCTTTATGATTGACCACTTCTGTTCAGCATCCATCTCTGGGCTAATTCTAGCAAGATGCCCCTCTAGGATGCTGCCCATCCTGGCAAAATCTGCCTTCCTGAAGTCTACCACTCTCATCCTGGTCTTGGCTGACTCTCTCCCTGTGCTGAGAAAGATCCACACTGAGCAGTCGCTTCATGGTAGTGAGTCTTATATGACCACATCCTGGACTTTGTCTCCATTGACTGATACAATATCCAGTATGTTACCCTCCCTGATAGGCTCAGTCACTCCGTGCTCTAGGTAACTGTCCTGGATAGCCTCAAGCAGTCCCTGTTCCCTGGTGTTTGTGGTAGTCATGGTCTGCCAGTCAATCCCAGGTAGGTTGAAGTCACCCTCTATAACTGTACTCCCTTTGCCACTGATTTTCCTGATTTGCTCTCCCAGCTCCCTGTCAATCTCCTCATTTTGTGAGGTTGGCCTGTACACCACCCCCAACCTAATCTTCTTGCCTTGGAGCAGTACCCATATGGCTTCTGGCCTCCCCTCTTCCCCCTCCTTCCAGGTACACAGTATCCCAATTCTTAACCTAAATAACCACCCCACTTCCTCTTCCCACTTCCTGGTCTTTGCGGTACACCTTGTATCCAGGGATCGTGAGATCCCAGTCATGGTATTGGGTGTCTCAGGTTTCTGAGATGGCGGCAGTATGTACCTCCCCTTCTGCCATAATTTCCTGGAATTCTGCTACCTTGTTTGCCAAGCTCCTTGCATTCAAGGATACAGCAGTCCACCATGTGCCTCCTCCTCTCCCCATCCCTTCCCCTGCTTTTATTCTTTGATAGATGCCTCCTCTCCTCCCTCCTCTCTGTCTGTGGGGTGAGGCCTTCCAGTGCCCTGCTAGGTGACTCCTTTGCAGTCCCCTCTGCCTCCCCTCCTCAGTTTAAAGTTATTTTAGTTTTAATGTAATTCTCCAGCCCCTGTTTCAAAGTCCTTGTACCCTTACTGCTGAGATCCAGCCTATCCCATGAACAGAGCCCCTTTTTATTCCATGTCTCGCCCCACTCCCCTACTACCTCGTACCCCATTTTTGTGCACCACCCCCAGGCCACCTGTTGAACTTCTCTATTCTTAGCTTCCTAGCAGTGCTTGCTCTAGGTACTGGGAGTACCTCTGAGAATGCCACCGATCTGCCCACCGGAGTGTAGATTCTTCCTACCTCCTTGAACCTCTCCTGCACTTCTTCCACCATACTGCCCTCCAGGTCATTTGTACCTAGATGCATCGCGATATGAGGTTTATTTCTACCCCTCTCTACAGATTTCTGAATGAATTGTCCTACCCTCCCCACTGTCATATCTGGCATGGCTTTTCCTTGCTCCCATGCCTCCCCATCTCGCACCCTTGAGTACTGAATCCCCCATTATGTTATTTTTCCCACTTCCTGCCCTTCCCCATTTTTCCCTACTTCAGACCCCTTTCCTTCAGTGTCCTCTCCTCTATTTCCCTGTCCCTTCCTCCCTCCATTCTCCCCGATTGCACTTCCACCTGCACTCTTCCTCCTGCATCCTTTCTGTGCTTCCTCCCCTCCACTAATGTTACCTCCCCTCTCTGTCCCTTTCTTAATGGCTCCCTCTACCCCATCCTCCCTTTTTTTGGCCCCTTCCCCCTCTAGTTAGTGGGTCAATGACAACCCCATCTGCTTCCTTGCTCCCATCAGTTTCTGCATTACTGTCTTTCCCTTCCCCTCGCACACTGTACTTCCCCCTCCCTCATACTCCCCTATCTCCTGATTTATGTTGCCACCCCCATCCTTCTGCTCCCTTTCTTCAGCCAACAGGGCGTTCCTGTTCCTAGCCTCCAACCCCCTGCCCAGGCCCTCCCCTGAAATCCTTCCATGCCTCTGCTTTCCCTAGGCATGTTCCCTAACCTGTCCCCCTCTACCCTCATTCCCTACCACCTGCTAACTCCCCATGTCCCCCCCCCCGGTTCCTGTGAGGTTGGTGCTCCTGACTTCATTGTCCTAACTCCTCAGTTCAGCCTATGGCAGCCTGTTATATCCTGTAAAGGAGCCCTCCCTCTCTCTCCTGGTCCCCTTCATCACACCCTAGTCATACCTGCTTCCTCCCCACAGTTCCCATTTCAAGCTTTCTATTTCCTGCCTATGCTGTCTGAACTGCCTACACACTGGACCCCCCCCCACCCACGACAAGGTCCCCAAGAACAGTGCTGCTGCACACCTATTGCAGTTCACTGCCCTTCCATCCTCCCTGAGCCCACCACGACAGTCATCACTACCCCTCCACTCCCTCCCTCCGTCATCCGCTTGCCTCTGCACTGGCCACCACATCTTCTCTGTATCCCTTAGTTGCTACTTCCCCACTTTGTTTTGTTGTTTGTTTTTTTCTGTTTTTATTTCCTTTATTACTCTCTCCTCCCCTAGTGCCCTTCCCTGTGTCTGCACTTGCCCACTGTTGCCTGGGGCTCACTATCTTACCTGCTGATGCCTTGCAGACACTACTCGAGATGCTACACTCCTGCATTGTGGCACTCACGCATTGCGGTCGCTGGGCCCGCTCTGGAAAAATATACAGGGCCCGGCCTCCCGATTGGCTCAGGCGGGTCACGTGGCTTTCCTTCTTTCCCTGCTAGGAACCCTCCCTCTCCAGCCTTCCTCCTATGTCTCATTCCAGCCAGAAACCCCATTATCACTCAATCCCCACACATCAATACAGTGCCCATACATTAAAGGATAAGACAAAAATCAGTCACTTCCCTCCCTCGTGCAGTTCCATCTTGGTCTGCTCCTCTGTAGCTGTGGCCAGACTACAATGATGGCATCCCTTTTGTAGTACAGGCCCAGCCTCCCATTGGCTCAGGTGGGTCACATGGCCTTTCTTCTTCCGCTGCTAGGAACCCTCCCTCTTCAGCCTTCCTTCCGCCTCCTGAGCCCCCATTCCAGCCAAAAACCCCATTTTCACTCAATCCCCACATATCAATAGAGTGTCCACACATTAAAGGATAAGACAAAAATCAGTCACTTCCCTCCCTTGTGCAGCTCCATCTCGGCCTGCTACTCTGTATCATATGAAAAAAGATGGAATAAGCTGAATACTCTATATACCCTTCCTAGTGCTTGAAACAATTTTTATGCCCCTACTTCCTATTATATTGACTATGATTGGCACCTAGGTTGAAAAATATTTCTTCTTTTACTGTCCTTCTTTGACAAGATCGCCCAAGCTCATTTCTTGTTTCCAGGTTCCTGGTCATGTTATTTGTCACTGCTCTCACTTCTTGTACAAAGTTAGTGGGTTGTTAAATTCATTGATTTTGTTTAAGGTTTGGTTTTGTGTGTATTCTGTAAGTTGAATCTATAAAATAAACTTAATTTCAAAAAAATCTCACTGGCCTCGTGGGCAAATACCTTGAGAGGTGCAGTTACGTTTAAGCCTAAAAAACTGGCCAAAAGGTATCCCCACTTCTATCCCCACAAATGTCTCATGTGTTCCCTCAAGCTCCTTGTCTTTTTGTTGCTTATGGTAGCAGGTGACATTCAGCTTAATGTGGTCCTGCCCAGACATCCACCTCTCTCACCTCCCCAAAGGTCTGAAAGTGGCTCATGTCAACCTCTGCAGTCTCATCCTCAAACATGACCTATTACAACCCCTCATAGTTAACCTCAAACCAGATGTGCTGGTGGTCTTGGAGTCTTGGCTCTCCCTCAAGATCCCAAATACTGCTGTTGCTGTCCCCGGTTTCTCCATCATCAGACAGTATTGATCGAAGAGGGGTGGAGAAGTTGCTATGTACCTCTCCTCTAGCATCCAGTTTGATAATAATAAACTTTATTTCTCCAGTGCAATTCAGAAATATCAAAGCGCTAAACAGAAGTAACGGAATTAAAATAGACCCATAAATAGTAAAAATTCAGATAGTAACACTAAAATCTATCCTTTACTCATTACAGAAAGCAAGACTAAATAGATGCACTTTCAGTGTGGCTTTAAAGTTCTCCACCGTCAGGCACTCCCGAACCCAATGAGGTAGAAAATTCCACTGGGTAGGGGCTATGTAAACAAACGTTCGAGTACCAGATGACTTCAACTGAAACCTGGGAACCTCCAGCAATCCCTCATCGTTGAAGTGGAGTGGTCAAAGGGGGCAACGGGGGTGCAGAAGCTCTTGCAGGTAGTGTGGTCCCTGTCCATGTAGGGCTTTATAGGTCAGCAAACTGACCTTGAAGGTGATCCTTCCCTGCACATTCGGCTTAATACGGCCCTGCCCAGACATCCACCTCTCACTTCCCCAAAGGTCTGAGAGTGGCTCATGTCAACCTCTGCAGTCTCCTCCTCAAACATGACCTATTGCAACCCCTCATGGTTAACCTCAAACCAGATGCGTTGGTGGTCTTGGAGTCTTGGCTGTCTCCCAAGATCCCGAATACTGCTGTTGCTATCCCCAGTTTCTCCATCATCAGACAGTACTGAGTGAAGAGGGGTGGTGGAGTAGCTATCTATCTTTCCTCTAGCATCCAGTTTGATAATAATAATAAACTTTATTTCTCCATCGCAATTCAGAAATATCAAAGTGCTTTACAAAAGTAAGAGAATTAAAATAGACCCATAAATAGTAAAAATTCAAATAGTAACACTAAAATCCATCCTTTACTCGTTACAGAAGGCAAGACTAAATAAGTACACTTTCAGTGTGGCTTTAAAACTCTCCACCGTGAGGCACTCCCGCACCCGACAACGTGGAGAATTACACAGGGTAGGGCTACATAAGCAAACGCTGGAGCACCAGATGACTTCAACCTCTAGTAATCCCTCATCCATGGAGCGGAGCGGTCGAGAGAGGCAAGAGGGGCACAGAAGCTCTTGCAGGTAGTGCGGTCCCTGTCCATGTAGGGCTTTATAGGTCAGCAAACTGACCTTGAAGGTGATCCTCCACCGCACTGGCAGCCAGCACAGCTCGCACGGCAGACATGTAATATGGCTAGATCGAGAAAGCCTAGTTGGTAACCTGGCAGCCACATTCTGCACTAGCTGCAGCTGGCAGACATCAACCCCCAGCAGCCCTAGGTAGAGGGGAGTTGCAGTAATCCAGGTGGGAGATCAGAAAGGCATGGACCAATGTCGGTAAGTTGTCAGGTGGAACCAGATGTTTAATCCAGGCAATATTCCTTGGACGGTAAAATGAGATCTTGACAACGGATGACACCTGAGCCCGTGTTGTCCATCACCTCCCCTTCTGCCTATAAGATGCTTCTCCTTAAATTCTCCCTACCCTTCTATCTCCTGTTATTTATTTTTGGAGTTTATTGCTGTCCTGGCATATCTCCTCCATCAGTAACTGAACTTCTCACCACCATCTCCTCCCATGCCTCCTCTGGTGAGTCACTCATTCTAGGTGACTTAAATCTCAGTTGGCTTTCCCCCTCCCTTCATAAATTATGCCAAAACATTAAGTCCCTCCAGCTCTCCCAATTGATCTCCAATCCCACTCAGCTCAATCACAAATCCATCAACCATCCCTCCTGGACTGTGACCTCTCCTCTCGTTCGCATCATATTGTCCATGCTGGTATCATTCCTGATACTATCAGTGACTACCACATGGTCTACAGTGTGTATACAAGATTCACCACACAAAAGCTCCTCCCAAATTCATCCATAGTTGGTTTTTCCAGTCTCTGGTCCTCTCATGCTGACCTTGTGGCTACTGACTGGACCTCCATTTCAGCTGCCTGCAACACCAGCACTGCCTTCCAATTCTTCATTTCCAAGTTCATGTCTATCTGGGATCACCATCCCCTCTCCCAAGAAAAACTAGGGTTCAAGGTTCTCATCTAATATGGATCTTAACAGAGTTGCTGACCTGTCACCAAATGTGTAAGCTTTCGTGGTGGACATACAAGTCCATTGGCTCCACTTCATAACACCTGTACCAGAGCTGCAAGGATTGCGAAAACGGAATACTTTGAATGCACTCTCCCGAACAACATTAACCACCCCTCTAAATTCTGAAAGATCATTCATACCTTCTTCTCCCCACTGGCCTGGCACCCCTGTGTCTTCAAGATAGGTGACAATGCCCTCTCTGTTCCTGCTGCAGTTGTCTCATCTTTTAACTCCCTTTTTACCTCCTGTACCCTCTCCTTCAGTTTCTCTTACTCCCCCCTCTGCTCTTGCCTTAGTCTTCCCAAACACCCCCTCCTTGTTCTCACCTACCACTCCCACTCCCACTGCTTCTCTCAAGGCCCTATTGACTCTAAACCAGCACAAGGATGGGAGCCTGATGGTCCTAAACCTAAACTCCTGTCTCTCTCCACTCCTCTCATTGCTGTCTCTATCACCTCCCTTTTCATTCTCTCCTTCTCACTAGCCTCCATCCCTGACACACTAGCCTTCATCCCCGACACATGTGAACAGGATACAGTTATCCCTCTTCCCAAGGGTGGTGACCCATCCTCCCCAGGAAGCTACTGCCCTCTCGCCTCCCCACTCTGACTAAACTCTAGGAACACCTTGTCCTCTCCCAACTCTTCCCCTCCTCAATTCTTACTCATCCTTCAGTCTTAACCAGTCTGGTTTTAGGAAGTCCCACTCCACCTCCCTCCTGTGACTCACTTCCTTCATCTTATCTGGCTTGGATCAGGGCCTGGTCACCTTCACTACCTTTGTTGACTTGGCCAAAGCCTTCAACACTGTTGCCCATCTTATCCTCCTGGACAAGCTTACGGTTGTGGGTCTCTCTTCCTTCTCAGCTGTGGTTCTGCTCCCACCTTGAGGGTGTCAGTTGTGGCTCTGCTTCTACCTTGCAGCCACGTCTCAAGCTGTCAAAATTGCACCCTGCCTCCCTGTTATCTGCTCTGGCATGCATCAAAAGTCAGCCTAGCCCCAGTTTTATTCTCCATCTTCCTAAATGACCTCCCCACTGTCTGCTCCTCTGCATCCATTCATACTTATGCAGCATCCAGCACTGCTTCTGGGCCAATTAGGTTTAATTTAAAGAAATGTATGATTATGCACTTGGGGGGGGGAACTTTTTTACCTGTTATATAAATGGAAACAAATTACAGTCCACTGATTTACAGAGAGAGCTGGGAAACCAGATCTCGAATAATTTAGATTTTTTTGAAAATTGTGCCACGGTAGTTAAAAAGGGGTGTGGTATATTGGCTTGTATTAAAAAGAACATCAGAAGTAGGGCTAGGGCCAAGGATGTATTGATGCAGCAGTATACATCATTGGCACACCTGCACCTGGAGTATTGTGGCCAGTTTTGGTCACCATACTTGAAGAAGGATGTGGCAAGACTGAAGGGGGTTCAGATGCGTGCTACATGGATGGTGGATAGGATGGCTGGAAAGACATATGAGGAAAGACTGGTGGTTCTGGGAAAATGTTCACTCCAGTGCCGTAGGTACAGAGGAAACATGTGCCTGGTTTATAGGGCTTTTCAGGAAAGTGATTTATGGGAATGTCTGGGACACCAAAAGGGAATGGCCAGAACAAATAACAGAGGAGATGAATTTCAACTAAGGAGGGATCCCTTTAAAAAAATGACAGAGAGAGCACTGGTTTCCTCAGAGAGTGGTGAGGAAATGGAATGCACTGCCATCCATGGTGGTGTCTAGTATTAGCATGTGCAAGTTCAAAAATGCTTTGGATAAATATCATGGAAACATCCGTTTCCAGTTTTGAGTATAAACAGGAGCAGGTCTTACGTGGCTAACGCTAATTGACCTAATTAGTTATCCTATGAATCCTAGGAATAAGCTGTTCTTAATTTCAAGAAAACAGTCTCCATGACCTTCAGCATAAGACAGAGGCTTGCTAGGCTCCCCTTCTCCCCTCTTTCCATACCCTGATGCTGTTTGTGATTCAGGATGTCTCCTTTAACTATCTCAGGGTCTGGTTGGATGATCACCTTGATTTCTTGGTATATGTGGATGCTACCCACCAGAAGCTCCACCCCAAACTTGGTGTGCCTTACAAGAATAAAGTGAGAATCTCGTTTCCTGTCCAAAGAGAGATCATCTTGAAGATGATTCTCCCCATCTTTAACTATGGTGACATTATAATCACTGCTCTCAACTCCACCTTAGCCAAACTGGATCTCCTCTTTCATTTCTTCTACTGTGTTGTCCTGGGCTGCCTACTCAGAACCATCACTGTTAACTGTCTCCTCTCCATCCCTTGATGCCAGGCCCATCATCCATTATGCTTCTTTCATCTCCAAATTCTGACTTGGGTCTTTTCCCTCTTACCTTTCCTCCTTCCTCACTTCTCCTGCTTCTGCCACCAACTCCATTTGCAACTTTGTCCCTCACTGTGTTGCCCTCCCCCTAATAAAATCCTCTGCTGGTCAAGCTCTCTTTTCCTTCTGCTTCCCCCAAATTGTTAGTGTCTCTCTCTCTCTCTCTCTCTTTCTCTCTCTCTCTCCCTCCCCACCACCACCTGTTGAACTGCGTTCTCCTCCCACTCAAATGCCACCCCCCCAATGAGGTCACTACTAACTCCTGTGGTTGCCACTGCTTTTGGGCCTTGGCTGTATTCTGCCACCCTCCTATCCTACACTCCTCCCTACTCGTGCCCATTACAGCTATTCTCACCAGCTGATCTCAGCATTGCCCAGTTCATCCTAATAAGTGCCACCTTCTGCATTTTATTGTTGTGTTACTCTTCAGTTGCTGTACCTTGCACAGTTTGATCAGTTGTTTTGCGTTTATTTGTATAACTTTGTATTTTATAAATTATTGCTGCACTCTTCCCATCCCCCTTCCACCAGGAGATATCTAGAAATGAGCAGTTTCAGCTCAGTATGTCTTTCCTGGTAAAACTGTCGAAATAAAAAAAAAATCACTCAATCAAGTCAAGCAATAATGGTGAGCCTGAATGGGGAAGTCCAGGTAAACTGGCAGAAAGAGTGACAGATGGGCTCAGCGTGGACTTTGCAAACGATGTCATCATGGTCAAAAATTGGGAAGCTCATATTCAAGAAGATTTCTCTGAATGTAAAGAATCCCTAGTTTAGGGGTGGGGCTGCTGGAGAATGGTGTCCAAATGCACAGAGATTTATTTATTTATTTATTTAAAGGTTTAGTGATCAGGGTTGGCACACTGAGCTGAAGCTCATTCCCGGGCGCAACCTGGGGGAGAGGGTAAGGGGGGTGTACAGAAGTATAATTGGGTTACAATTTAAATTTGACGTACAAGTAATGCAAACATTAGTTAATAAAACATTAGGTGCTTCTGATCACAATGATACGATAAGAAAGGGTTTAGAAAAGTGCATGGGAAATTACATGATTAAGAGGTATAAGTAGAACTTAACGAGTAGCATGCAAGAAGGGAGAGGCAGCAAGGGAGTGAGGTAGCAAAGGAGATTAAGATATGTAAAAAGCCAACTTGACAGGTGAGTGGAGATTTAAAGTGCCTCACTCAGGATTATGGGGAGGAGGAAGGACAAGAGCAAGTGGGAAGGGGGTATGGGAGAGAGTATGCTTTAAACAGTGCAGAAAAGGGGCTAGTCAATGGGAGCTTGAGAGAGAGTTTCAGAGAGAGGGTAGATGATAGGAGAAGGCTGCCTGTCCTGAACAAGATATAGGATGGGGGACAGAGAAGATACGGGAGTCTCTGAAGCATAGTGGGTAGGATGAGAGGGATGAGGAAGAGAGGAGAGAGGAAAGATAAGGGAGGGGGATCCAAACCAGAATGTGGAGTTGAGGGTGGTGGTGTGATGCTGATGGCATATGTGAAGAGAAGGAAGGAAGGGAGAGGGAAGAGTAGAGAGAGCAATGATGAGTGTGGGGGGGGAGCATTTAAGGAAAATGGGAAAAGGCATTAAAGAGGGAGTCCAGTCTAGACAGGAAGAAGCTGGAGCAGACCCAAAGATTGCATCGGCATACTCAAACACAGGGAGAATCATTTTTTGAGCAGCTCCTGCAGGACGGCAGGGGAGAGGGAGTCTTTGTTGTGGTACATAGCTCCAAGCTTGGGGTGGAGTTTAGAGTGAATAGAGTCAATATGGGTGGAGAAGTCAAGCCGACTGCACAGCCAGATGCCCAGATATTTGAAGGTGAGGACTACATCTAGGGTGGAAAAGGAGAGGGGGGGAAGATTTTAGTCAGCTTTTGTGGGGTACCAAAGGTCATAGACACAGTTTTCTTTGTGTTTACTTTAAGTTGGTTGTTCTGAAACCAACGAGGAACCCTCAGAAAGTCAGGCTGCAGCTGAGATTCCACCTCAGGGGCAGAAGGTCTGGAAGCATAGAGGACAGTGTCATCAGCGTACAAATGGATACTAGAGGAGGTGCAAATGGAAGGAAGGTTGTTAAGAAAGATAGAGAAGACAACGGGGCCTAGAATGGAGCCTTGAGGGACACCAACTAGAATGGGAAGTGGAGGGATAGGGCATTGCCAGCCAGGACACACTGTTTGTGGCTTGTGAGATACGACCTAAACCAGTCAATGACACAGCTAGAGAGACCAGCAGAGTGAAGTTTGGATAGAAGAAGAGGATGGGACACAGAATCAAAGGCTTTTGCTAGGTCAATAAATATGGTAGAAGTGATGTGTCCCCAGTCCATACCAGTGAGACGAGCATCAGTAACACGGAGGAGAGAAGTGATAGTTGAGTGTTTTTCTTTTAAGCCAAATTGAAATGGTGAGAGGAGATCCAAAGAGTTTAGGAAATCAATAAGATGGGAGAATACAAGGGTCTCTTGCAGTTTGGTCAGAGAGGGGAAGAGAGAGATGGGTCTGTAGTTGACAGAATTAGAGGAGTTACCACCTTTATGAAGAGGAATCCCCCTGGCAACTTTCCATGTCTGAGGAACAGTTCCCTAACCGAAAGAGAGGTTCAGCAAGTGGGTGAGGGGGAAAGCAATAGCTGGGGCAGAGATCCAGAGACGGTGGGGTCCAGGCCATCAGGGCTGGATTTGTGAGGGATGAGAGAGAGAGGAGGGTGAGGAAAGCTTCATGCACAGAGACAGAAGAGAAGGAAACCCCATTAGGGAGGAGGCAGGGGAAGTTGGAGATTCAGGAGGCACAGTGTTTGAGGGGAAGGCACAAGTGGTAAAGAAGAAGTTGAGCAAAGCGGCAACAGAAGTAGGATCAAAGACAGGTAAAACTTAGAAGCATAGAATTTGATGGTAGATAAGGGCTGCTTGTCCCACCTAGTCTGCCATTTCCCTACCTAATGGATAGGCTACAGAGATTAGTTAACCAACAGCCTACTTCCTCCTACTCCCCACTAGAATTGCCTTATGTCTGTCCCATGCATTTTGAATTCCCCCACTGTTTTTGACTCCACTACCTCCTCAGAAAGGCTGTTTCATGTATCCACAACCCTCTCCATGAAAAAACACTTCCTCACATTACCTCTGAGCTATCCCCCCTCTATATTTAAATTGTGCCCCCTTGTTCTTGTACATCTTTTTCTGAAAGATGCTACCCTCTTGGACTCTGTTGATTCCCTTGATGTACTTGAAGGTTTCTATCATGTCCCCCCTCTCCCTCCTCTCCTTGAGTGTATACATCTTAAGCTTCTTTACTCTCTCTTCGTATGTCTTCTGGTGCAGACCCTGTACCAAGGTAAGTTGTCGACAAGCAGGGTAGGACGGGAAAACTTGGGTGGAGGATCAAAGAGGAAGTGGAGAGTATGCCTGAAGTTGGAGGGGGAGTTTAGGCTTTGTAGCATGACAGTTTTGAAGTAATATGTTTTCCTAGCCCTAGTGGCCTTTGTGCAGACATTTTTTAGTAACCTGTAGGATTGGAGGTCAGAGGGGAAGAGAGGGAGAATTTGTAGAGAGTCCAGGCGAGGTTATGAGATTTGCAGAGCTGGATGATGTCAGCCAATATCCAGGGGATGGTGGAAGCGTTTAACTCTGCACCTTTGGGGGGAGGTGTAAGTGTTCCATACTTTGAATAGGAGGTGGCAGAAGAGGAAGAGGGCAGAGTCAGTATCAGGAGTGCAGCACACAAGTGACCAGTCTGAGGACTGAAGATCATAGAAGAGGGCATAGGTATTAAGTGACCTGAATGGTCTAACCCAGCGCTAGTTTGGGGGGGGAGCAGGTCATGCATACCTTATGTACACAGTAAATCATGTAGTGATCACTGAAAGCATCAGGGAGCATGCCAGCAGCAGCAATATGGTGTGGGTGATGGAAGAGAGGACCCAGTCCAGGAGGGAGTGGTTTAGGGACATTGGGTTAGGCCTGGTGGGTTCCTAAATTAGTTGATTGAATCTCACATTCAGCCCTTTCAGTGATTGGCTTTAGGACAGAAGAGGACCAGTTCAGGTCAAAGTTCCCTAGAATAATGATCTCACCAGAGAAGGCTAGAGAGACAAGGGTGGAGATGGTGTTGACAAGGGTTGGGGGAGATTTTAGGAGAAGCATATACCATAGCAACAAAGATGCGGAGGGAGGGAACTTTAGATTGATCATAAGGAGCTCATTGGCGTAGGGAAGAGATTCGTGTAGAGAGACTGAGCAGGATAGGTTTTGATGGATGTAGATTACCACACCACCTCCACAATTACTTGATGAAAGAGATGAAAATCAGGTGGGATACTAGGGATCAGCATTTCAAATATGTCCCCCTAGTCCCTTCTGGCCTTCAATGAGTACATGTTGAGGCACTCCAGTCTTTGCTGTATGTCCTCCCCTGCACTGTCTCCAGCTTGTTGATGCCCATTTTTTGGTGCGGGTTCCAGAACTGTATTCAGTACTCCAAGTGCAGTTGCACCAGAGTCTTGTACAGGGGCAATATGTCCTCTTCTTTTTCTGCTGCTGAACTGCCAGCCGATGCATTCCAGCATCCTATTCGCTTTATCACATGAATTGCAGATTACACATATGGTATGATATCAAAATCCATTCAAAGTATGTTTTAAATAAAAGTCCTATAGAAACAATTATGTCATTCATGTGAAAAAAGGTTCTCAGATTTACTGTTACTCGGTATGTGAAAATTCCACATCATACTGTGACCATCCACATCAAGAATCCTATGAACAAAACCACAGAAAACACATAAATGTACAATATATACATGTAAATGTTACTGAAACACATGATAAACTTACCAGTTCTACTTACTGTAAGTATTAAAGGCATGTGGTATGGTTTAGTTGTTCATTGAGCCCTAATGGGTGCAGAGCTTGTAAGTGAAAAATCCATTTGCTTTCCCTTTGTAAGGATAACAATAATCTGTCCCCCATGGGTGGGGTATCCATTTTAAAACTCCAAACTTCAAACCTCTAATAACTTGTGATGCTCTGAAAAGTTAGAGGTAACAGAGGATTCTAGCCTACCTCTACATATATCCTCGGATGCTCCTGAATATGGACCTTCTCTTCCCTTTTAGTTTGGCCAGTGCAGAGTTTATTGCAGGGACAGACCGGAACATAAACCACAAAACTGGTAACGCACTATACAAAGTGCTTTAGATGTACGTACTGTCATGTTGCATGTGGGGTGTCGAAAGACATCACCCACTATAGCCATCTTGCAAACTGAGCATCAGCCACAAGTGTGAAAACCCCTTGCTCGTTTTGGAAGTTACATAGGCCTGATAGTAGATTGTTGCTTCATAGGGCTACTCACGAGGATGTCCTTTAGATTTCTCCCTCAGCTAAAGTTACCCGTGGTGTCTCAGAAAAAAACATTTCTAGTGCTCAAACAATGTTCTAAACTATTCCAGTGCTTTAACAAAATGGTCTTCACAGTGTCAGCTTGTTGTACTGTGGTACAAAGGTAAGGGGCAAATCTTCATCATCACATTTTTTACCTTGAGCATATTTTCTCTACTTTGGTTTTTTGCTCATTCAAATGCCTATAATAAATTATTTTTCACATAACCACTACACAAAAATCTGTTTGCTAGGTCACTTGATTGCTGTTCAAAGTCAGCATCTGAAGAGCAATTACAGCAAAGTCACATATATTGCCCATAGGGAATGCTTTTCACCAGTGATGGGGGGGGGTGGGAGCTGGTAGCATATAAAATACTGCTGCCTGCAGTTGGCTTCCTATACTTCCTTGAACCTATCTTACCATTGTCTAAGCACATATTTCTAGGTCCAGAAACTGAATCAAGTCTTTGTTCACAGTTGAACTAAATGACAGACTAAGATGTTTTTGATTCAGATATTTCAAGAATTCTTTAGCAATTTCTTCTGCTTTCATCTCAAACAATGAGTACATCATCAGTGTACCTCCACCAGAGCACAATGTTTTGTTTTGTTTTTTTAACTCTTTTTCTCACCTGACAGCCCGGGACATCTCTCACGTGGGCTCGCTCAGCTTCTACCCCTAACCGCTCGCCTAACCACTCCTCTGACCAAGGCATCAGTATCAGGATCCCTTCCTCTCCCATTGGCCCATACAGGAGGAGGCCGAGGATCCCCAAGGGGTAGGGTCGGGATCTTGGCCGGCATGGAGCATGTGGGGTTTCTGCCCCAGGAGACCTGCCATTGTCTCACCTGGCTGCCAGGGGTTTTCTTGATTTTTCCAGTTCCCCCTTGGAGTGCAGTGTGCAATGACGCCTGCGCACGGCTGCCCTGCTGGTGTCTGCCGCACTTCACCCCTTACATTGGCTGGTGTACATGCAATACCCCCTGATCTCCATCAGGGATGATCAGGTCACTGAGCATCACTGGATCCCTCCCTAGGGAGAGGAGAGCTGTCCTCTGGATGTTCCATTCTCTTCCTCCCGTGCTGATCCCCGGCTACCCAACATCGCCACCAAACCCGAGTCACCGGCATGGCGCTAGGTGTGGCATCCAGTGCCTCAGTGCCACCAGGCTGGCCATGAGCACAATGTGTTTTAAAAAGCAATTATTATCTTAAAAAAAAAAAAAACAATATTCCCAAAAGCCACCAAATAAATTTATATACAAGGGGGCCATGGTTGCCTCCATCACAGTACCCTGTTTTCGTCAGTACATTTTTTGGTTAAATGTTAAAAAAAAAAAAAATTATGTGTGAGAATAAACTTGACTGAATTTAAGAAAAACCAAGGTGTGGGTGCACTAGTGCGGGTAACATTTCTGATGTAGTGGGATAGAGTTTCTAGATCAGTAGTGTGGGGAATGCAGGTGTACAGGGAGTTTATATAAATTCCCACCCATCTAAATGAGTCTTTCTATAAGATATCTTCCAATTTACACATTAAATTAGTAGAGTCTTGGACATAGATGGCAGAGAGGTGACTATAGGTTGTAGGAAAAAAGTAAACGGATTTATATAAATTCTCTGTCAATGATCCTGTACCTGATACTATAGGTCATCCCAGGCTTGAGGCATTCTTATGAATTTTTGGTAAATAATTGAAAGTTGCTTTTTTGATGTTTAATGTGCAAAAATTGATTTTCTTGTGTTGTGATATCTCCCTTTAATAATGCCAAATATGGGAATTTAAATAGTGTTTTACTATACTGTTTGGTAGGATGCTCTGTTAAAACTTCATACACGACAACATCCCATAATAGTCTATATGCCTTTCTGAGATAGTCCCTCCTATTTAGCACCATTACATTGCCACCTTTGTCAGCATTTCAAATTATAATATACCCCATGCTCTTAAGCTCCTGTATTGCTAGTTGTTGATCTGCCATGTTATTTGTCCCCAAATTCCACTCCCCATTGAGTAATTTTTCTACATTGCATTTAACCGTGGTCTGGTAAGTGCATATTGCTGGGTCATGTGTAACATAGAAGTTGTCGGCAGATAAGGACCGCAAGACCCATCCAGTCTGCCCATTTTTTCTACCTTATGAATGTGCCATAGTCCTTTACTCTGTCAATGCCAATCTATTCATACTCATCTGTATTGCTCCCTTATGCCTATCCCATGCCTGTTTGAAGCCCTGCACTGTACTCATATCTACCACATCCTGAGGCAGGCACCACCTTTTCTGTAAAAAAGAACTTCCTCGTATTACCCCTCAATCGGCCTTCCTCTAATCTCATGCTGTGTCCTCTTGTCCTGCTATTTTTCTTATATTGAAATGTCAAGACGCTGTCACCTTGTTAATGCCTTTAAGATGTTTGAATGTTTCGATCATATCACCTTTCTCCCTCCTTTTCTGTAGGGTATACACATTGAGCTCCATTAATCTGTCCTCATATGTTTTCTGATGCAGTCCCTGCACCATTTTGGTTGCCTTTCTCTGGACTGCCTCCATTTTGTTAATGTCCTTGTGCAGCTGCGGCCTCCAGTACTGCACGCAGTACTTCAGATGGGGCCTAACCAGTGTCTTGTAAAGAGGGATTATTACCTCCCTCTTACAACTTGCGATACCCCTACTAATACACCCCAACCTCCCTCTAGCCTTACCTACTGCTTTAGTGGTCTGCTTGGATGATTTCAGGTCATCTGTGATGATGATGCCCAAGTCTCTTTTTTCCATTGTGACTGCCAGCAACTCCCCTCCCAACCTATAGGTGGCTTCAGGTTTCTCTTCCCTATGTGCATGATCTTGCACTTCTATGTGTTAAACATCAGTTGCCACTCTTCCGACCATTTTGCCAGTTTATCCAGATCTCTTCTCATTCTGCCCATCCCATCTGGATCATCAACTCTGTTGCAGATCTTGATGTCATCTGCAAACAGACAAACCTTAACCCTCAGTCCATCTGCAATGTCACTGATAAAGATATTGACTAGGACGAGCCCCAGGACTTATCCCTGAGGTACCCCACTTGTGACTTGCATCCCTTCTGACTGTATACCGTTTACCACCACTCTCTGTTTTCTGCCCACTGACCCTTTTGCCACCCAGTTGACCAACTTCTGACCCACTCCCCTTCTTTGACCTTCCATCCATCTGCCCCCCCTCCAGACCAACAGGATCTCAGAGAAGGAGACGCCAGACGATATGGATGACAGTTTGTCTGCCAGCATGGTCAGGTGTTCCTTGGTCTCCACAACTGACCGGCTGGCGAGATCATTAGTCTCTATGTGTACCAGGACGTTGATGTTCTCTCTTGCTTCCTGCACAGTTTTAGCAATGCGGTCAATGTCTCTCCACGCTGATGTACCTGGGAGACATCTGACCATTACCCTCGGCTAGAGGCAGGTATCAACTCCCCGAATCATAGAGTCTCCTTTGATCATGTGTGTTAGGGGAAAAGGTGGATGTTCAATTTAAAATGACAATTTCTATTCTTCCGCATACATGGTCAATCTCTCCAAATTACAGTGCTAACATTTGAGCCCTCCTCAGCCCAGTTTAATGTGATAAAAGAGAGTCTGAAAGATTGCCTATCACATAAAGCGACCACGAAACAGCGCGTGGTCAAAACAGCGCCCAATATTGTAGTGACTGTCGCAAATAGCGTCTGTCGCTGCAATACTCACAATCCACACACATAAAACATTTATGCGTGGCGCTGTGCCCTCCCGCACCCCCCAAACTAAAATAATCAACTGCAAGGGGGGTGTGGACCACGGGGCAAGTTATTGTTTTTTTTTTTTAAAATCTGTCTGTAGCCAGACCTGAACCCAGGTCCACTGGCACCGCAAGTGATAGCGTATTCCACTATGCTATGCGACCAGCTTGGCAGAAATCCAGCACACCGGATCCTATATCCTGTACTAGTGAGGATATCTCCCTGCTATCCTCGCTCTACAGGATATAGCAACGTTTTTCAGCACTTGCTCCTGGTGAGAGCAGTATTATTGAGTTGCTCAAATTGTAGCGCTCAGTAGTACTCACTCTACATGGGTGCTACCCCTCAGCCCCGTAACCAACTCAGTAGAAGAGTTTGTACTGACTGAATCAGAAAGATTTGTATTAGGAATTAAAATGTCTGTTAAGTCTTTTATCTACAGATTGTCCCAGAATGAACACAAAATTACTCACCAAACCATCAATCACTTGGTCTGGATGTTCACAGTTCAGATATTATTCTGTAGCTTCCGTGAGATTTTCCTCTTGCAGAGCTGAAATAAGAAAACGTAACTCTTCCCGAGACGAGATAGATGCATCTTCCATATCAACTGATGCATCATCAATAGCTGATTCTGCCTTCATTTTTCTGCTCTTAAAATTATGTCCCAGGTTAATTTTTCAACATATTTTAAAGATGTTGACCTCCAGTTTAAAAGTATTGATGGGGGGGGGGGGTATAAAACTTAAACCTCTTTTCAATACTGAAGTCTGTCTGTTAGCTGAACCTCATATAAGGTAATGACTTCTTGTTTGTTTTGTCCTTCTCCTTCGTGGACTTTCTGCACACGCTTTTGCTGTCCCCCCCATTTCTCCTTTTTTTGTTTTCTCTTTTTTTCTTGCCATTGAGGATTTTCTCCCACTTGGTTGGACAGGCAGTTCTTGAGCCCTGTCCCTATTACCTGCAGCTGACTTCCACAACCACTGGATTCCTGGTGACAGTCTCCTGTGGATAACCCCTCCCCATGTGGCAGTGCTAGGAGGGGGAGTGCAGTCCCCCCGGCAGCATATCCAGATGCCCCCAGTCCATGGCATGGTAGAGCAGGCTACATTTATCCCATTCTCCTATCTTTCCATTTTCATCCCTCCCCGACGCTTGGGTGTGCACACTGGAGCATCTCCATGGCATCCTGCAGCGCCCACCCAAATGTGTCAATCCTGGTCATCCTCCCACCAAGCCTCCACCTGGTGGAAGTCACTTGGTAGAGTCGGCAGCCACCCACCCCCAAGAGAGGAGAGAAGTCCATTGGACACTCAGTCCTCTCCTTTCCAGGCTGACCTCCAGTGACCCAAGTCCATTCCTGAACCTGGATCATCAGCAAGGGAAAAGGTAAGGTGCGCAGTGCCCGTTAGCCCTCTACACCACCAGGATAGGCACTTTTTTCATTTTTAATTTTCCTAAAATGTTCACATTCCCTTCTTGCATCTTTTTATTCTGGCTGACCTCTAAAGAAGCTACTGCTGTTTTGATTATGAGATGTGTTCGAGCTAATGCACAATTCCTCTGAACTGCTGCTGTCGATGTCTTCCTCCAAGATATGTGGCGTCTTTATCTTTTTTGAAACAGGCCTGGATTGGGACTGGGAATGATTGGCTTTCCTGCTCCTGCTTCTTAACCTCGACACCTATTCCCAGCTAAATATTTGTCCACTTAAGTAGTGTTAATTCATTCCTGTTTATTTCTTTTCCTTTGAGCTGCATCAAGTTGTGTTTTTTAAAAATGGTATTCAAATCTTGTTCTTTTTTTTAATTCAGTCAAATCTTTGTAGTTTGAGAACTCAGCTTGTATACTTTTAATTTTTTCTTGTATTTTTTTATAATTGCACTTAGCTTCTTTTATCTGTATCTTTATTAATTTAATAGATCATTCAGCCAAAGCATCTTCCCTTTCATCCTTATGGTGATAATTTTCTAAACTGGCTGACGGCCATTTGCGAGATTTCAAACCTCAAGGCACTCACTCCACTATTAAAAACTCTTCAAGGCTTGTGCTGTTGTGTCAGACTCTAATCTCCTGCACTGATGCTCTTTCTAGTTTAACAAGTAAGCTATTTAGACTTACTGCTTCTGTAGCAGTGGTGTGATAGTTTTCTTGTTACGGGAGTCAATTCTCTCAGTTTTCAGTGCCGCAACTGCTTCCAAACTTTCTAAATAGGATGCTCTCCACCCCTCCACTGTTCTGCTTATACCTGTAGATGGTTTGACCAAGTCTTGTCAACAATAAAGTTGTCAATGGACTTTACAGCAACACTAATTTGCCAACGTCAATCACATTGCCCTGCAAATGTGTCGACCGACCACCACGGCTCAGGGCACATTTAGACTATTTGCAGGAGGCTTCACCCCCCCCCGGAGCTCTGCCCCACACACCATGGTTTAAAGATAATCAACTCTGGGGGGGGCAGTCAATGGGGAGAGCAGCCAATACCAGGAGTTGCTGCATCCGTACAGCACTCCGACAACCCGTTCGACCCTGTGGATGTCGAACGGGTTGTGTGACTGTTACAGATTCACTGTGGGGGTGTCACTCAAACAATGGTATATGCCTGTAGATGCCTACTGCTGATGTTTGTTATTAGTAGCACGCATCAATGGCCAACAGAACAAGGCTCTAAATCTAGTTATACTGGATTCCAGGAGTAGAAGTGGGTTATAACCAATGGTTCCACCAAGCTGGTTTGACAAGAAATTTGTTGAAGTCCGGCACAGCAACAGGATTTTGCTGACAGTGACCACATTGCCTGGCAAATCTGTCAATGGATATCTGCAGCAACCCAAGCATCGGGACATTTTTATATTGTTCTGCTCCCCCCGCACACCCTGGATCTCTAAATATCTGCCTCCGGGGGGGGGTTTGTGGGGCAAGTGGCCAAACTCCAGAGTCGATGAATATGTTCATTGCTCTGACAACCTGTTCAACACTGCGGGTATCGAACAGGTTGTGTTACTGTGGGGGGTTGTTGTTACAGCATCACTGTAACAATGGTATACAATAACCAATGACAAGTAAGACAACGTCCTGGAAAGAAAAAAAAATGTATGCAGTACTAGAAACCAATACAAAATCACACATACCCCCCATAATGCAAAGCACCATGGGCTGTATATGCAAATCACCACAGAATATTATGCTGATTCAACTTTAAGCAGAAATGCATGGTACCAAAAGGTCTCTCACACAGTCTGCAAAGGGTGCTAACAGAGAAGCGCATACAGGTTTTGTCCTACCAGGACTCATCAGTGTGCCTTGTCTGTGTGACACCCCAGTGGAATGAACCAGCTACCCTAAGATGGTCTATCTAGAACTAGAAACCAATGCCCAGCCGAGCTGTTAGTAATCAGGAGAAGGACCAATAAATAATACGTTAAGGCCATAGTAACAGAGCTGTGAACTTCCACTCAGAACTCAAACAAAACAAAAAAACACATTGCAAAACAAAAAGCTGTAGGCGGCGTAATTTATTGGCATATAAACTGCAAACTGCTGTGGTGCTTCGGGTACACTACCCCTGCCACAGGCAGCCTGTGCAAAATGAAATCAGAATCAGTGTTTTTATATAACAAGTCCCAGTCCCATTACCCTAAATCCAAGAAAGTTGCTTGATGCAGCTGAACTCGATTTTGGAATCATAGCTATAAATTCAAACATTTAGTTATTTAATTTTTCCTTACTATCTAAGTGTTTAGAAGTGGAGAGAAGAATGTTGATAATTTTACAGGATCTCTGGAAGGGGTAGCGTACCCCAAAGTACCAAAGAAGTTTATATGCAAATAAATGACACTACCTACAGTGTTTGTTTTTTTGCAATGTGTTTTTTGTTTTGTTTGAGTACTGAGTAACAGTTCACTGCTGCATTACTAAAGCCTTAGCATATTATTTGTTGTGTTGTTGTTGGGAAGGGGGATGAGAAGAATTGTTCCGGAAAGGGTAGGAGAATTGGGAGGGGATTGGAAGCAGCGTTCCAGAGAGGGTATTAGGATGGGAGGGGGAGACAAGCTAGACTCTGGACATGAAAGGGGCACAGTGGGTGAGGTGTTTGGCTTCAAGGGAGGGAGGGAGGAGAGTGAGGATGAATGGAGCAGTGATGGCTATGGGGAGGGCAGCCCAAAGCAAACTGGCAGAAGGAGTGAAAGAGCAGGTCCAGTCTGGCAAGAGTAGACTCAGAAGCTGCACTGTACATAAGAATGGTGTCGGCAGATGGGGACCACTTGATCCATCCAGTCTGCCTAAGGTGGCTACCCCCTTCCCCTTTAATTGTTCCAGCCAAGCTGTGCACACTGTCTGTCCCATGCTAGCTTAAATTCTCTTACTGTTTTAGCTGCCACGACCTGTGCTGGCAGGCTGTTTCATGGCTCTATCACCCTCTACGTGAAGTACTTTCTGTAGTTGTTACTGAACTTGCCTCCCACCAGTGGGAATAGTTGTGAGAGAACAAGGTGTTCCTGGAGCATGCCTAAAGTGTGCAAGAGAGATAATGGCTGGTACTTACAAGGAGAGGAATGATCACTTCCTTTAGGGAGGGGGATAACAGTAGCCTATTTCCAGGCATCTAGGACAGAAGCTGAGGAGGAGAGGTTGAAGCAGTGGGTAATAGGGAAGGTGATGGCAGGAGGAAAGTGATGCAGAAGTGTGAGGTTGAGATTGTGAGGACTCATGCCCTTGTAGGGATTAAGAGCTAAAACAGCCATGAGGGTGGCAGAAGGAGTGCTGGAAGAGAAGGTGAAGGAGTATGTGTGAGGAGGTAGGGAAGGGAGGAGGGGGGAGAAGGAGATAAGGGAATGAGGACAGGTAGTTAAAAAGGTGCTGAACAAGGAAGCTATGACAGCAGGGTCAGTGATGTGGAAGTTATCAACCTTCAGGACAAGGGGGGAGGACTGGGATTGGATTACCTTCCAGAACTTGGAGGTGTGATTAAAGTTCAGGAGTGTGGATGAAAATATTGGGATTTTGCAAGACAAGCAGTTTTGGTACAAGCATTATGAAGGGTCTGATTTGTTCAGGGCAGCAGGGGAGCCGGTGATCTTGTAGGACTGCCAGGCTAGGTCTCTGACTTGAAGGCAAACCAGCAGCTCAGCAGAGATCCAGAAAAGGAGAGAACCCTGCACCCTGGTTTTCCAAAGGGATGCATGGTGGTGCCAGACAGACACAGATTTGGACTGGAAGCATTGGAGAGCAGAACTGATGTCAGTGGTTGCATATATGGGGACCAGTCAGTGGTAGACAGGTTGGCATGGAAGAAAGACAAGTCCAGCAACCTGAAGGACCAGAGGATGAATTTAGGGGGAGCTTTAGGGTGGCAAATCTTGCACACACAGTAGACCATATGGTGGTCACTAAGAAAACCAAATCAAATCAAACTTTATTTATAACGTGCTTTTCAAATACCAAAGCATGAGTACAATACAAAACACATAACAAATAATAAAACTTTACCATATAAAATACATTATGATTTAAAATAGGCAGCCAAGACACAACCAACTGAATATTATCTCCGAAGGCTAAACTAAATAAATAAGACTTCAAAGAGGACTTAAAAGTCTGAGAGGAGAGGCACTCTCTAATCCAATGAGAACATGTGGGAGAATACCTGCATCCACAATATGGAGGAGGTGAGAGGAAAGGACCTAGTCCAGAAGGGAGCAGTTTAGAGATTTGAGATTTACATGGGTGGTGTCTGAAGTCAATTGAAATAATTGGAAGAATTTAACATTTTGACAGTTTTATGTGCCAAGGGAGAGATCTAATTAATATTAAAGCCACCAAGGATGAGCAGCTCACCAGAGGAGAAATGGGAGCAGATGGAGGAAAGGAGTTTGGTGACTGAAGCAGAGTCACACCAGGGCAGCAGTAGACCTCTGCAACAAAAATAGGGACGGAGACAGGGAGAGAGAGTCTGAAGAGGAGACAGTGAGAAGGTACAGATAGCATGTGTGCAAACTGGATGGTGGTGGAGCGGTAAACTGCTAGGTAAATTACTGCACCACTGCCTTGTGGTAATCCTGCCTGGCTGCAGAGTAACTGAGGATGGTCACTACAGAATCTTAGACTTTGGGGGCGAGCCAAGACTTGAAACAACAAGGATATTTGGCTGGAGGCTGAACATTAGAGACTGCAACTGATCCAGTTTGGGAGGCTGCGGATGTTGATGTGGGCAACTGGCAGTCTTTTGGGGAGTTGCATTGGTGAAGAGGGGGTGGGGCCAGGATTGAGTTCAATGTTGGTTACTACCATAAGTAGCAGGGATAAAAGGAGCTTAAAACAACCAAAGTGCTTTTTGAAGGGAGAGGAGGAGAAGTGGCAGAAGGTAACAGCTTCAAGTTGGAGCCTAGGAGCAGGTAGGAGGCAGCACCCAGGGTGCCAAGGGGAATGGGGTAGGGATGGGAGGGAGATGATAGGGATGTTGGAGAGGAAGAGATGGGAGGGAGAAGAGAAGGGGGAGGAGAGCCAGGGTAGGGAATGGTTAGGGATGCAAAATCTAGTTACTACTGGTCCGAACTTAACTCTTCCTCTTAACAGTACAACTGAATTCTGGAAAACCTTAAAGGAAATCCAAGGCCACAGTTCTGCTGGTCCATTCCTGCCAAAAATCTCTTCAGGCAACTCAGTTGTTACTGACAAGCAAGAAATCCTTGAACTCTTTTTAATAATCACTTTGCCACCGAGGGCCTAGCATTTGATGACTACCACACTTCTAGCCTACGTGCACAACTGCTTATTCCTAGCTCAACTTGCCCAGGCCCTGCCCCCTCCTTGCATGACATTCTCCTTCTCCCCTGTCACAGTAAAGGAAGTTAAGGATCTTCTGCTCCATCTGGATTGTAGGAAAAGTGCTGGGGCAGACCTGATAGAGGCTTTCTTCCTCAAACTTGGCTACCGCATTATGTTGCCCGCAGTCACCCATTTCTTTAACATGTCCCTTACCCAGGGCTCACTCCCGGCCATCTGGAAAACTGCCCACATTATTCCACTATTTAAATCTGGCAGCGCTAGCAATCTTTATAACTACCACCCCTTCTCCTTACTCCCTACCCCTTCTAAGCTTCTGGAAAATGTGGTTAATACCCAGCTTAGACAGCACATCAATGACCTGGACCTTCTAAACCCTGCTCAGTCTGGTTTCTGACCCCACCATAGGGCCACCTCAGTGCTCGCTAAGATCACGAACAACTGGTTGAAAGCCTTGGATGCCAGAAGTTATGTGTGCACTCTGTTTCTCGACCTTAGCCAAGCCTTCAAGACAGTAGACCACTCCTTGCTCCTGGTTGCTCTACGGAATATTGGCATCAGTGACATGGCCCTAGAGTGGTTTTCTAACTACATCTATGATCAACACCAACAGATCAAGGCTGGGGGGGGGGTCTCTCTTCCCTAAAAATACTCTCTAGAGGAGTATCACAAGGGTCCATGTTGGGTCCTTTCTTGTTTGCCATTTACACAAAGGAACTAGATGCTGGAGTCAAGTTAGCTGACATACACCTCTCTGTGGATGACACTGTGTTGCATGTAGCCAGACCTACTCTGGAACTCGCATGTAGTGACCTCCAAATAGAATTTAACCACTTACAGAACTATCTCCTTTACTCTAAGCTTCTGTCAAATGCTAAGAAAACAAAGGCCATGATCTTCTCCCCTGTTGTAAACTCCCCCTACTCTAGCATGTTGGGGACAGCCCCTCAAATCCATACCTTGCATGGTGAATTGCTGGACTATGTAGATTCCTTCAAATATCTGGGGTTGTGGATTGACTCCAATCTTTCCTTCAAGTCCATATTGAGGAACTCTCCAAAAAGCTTAACCAGAGGCTTGGAATTTTCTTCAGAATCAGGCATCCATTAACACAGGAGGGGAGAACCAAGTTGGTTCAAGTAACGTTCTTGCCTCTCATTGACTATACAGACCTTCTGTACGGACACTGCTGTAGTGTGGTCCTTGCCAAACTAGACACTCTGTACCACCAGGTGCTCAGATTCCTTACCAGTGCTCCCTACTCAACACGCCACTGTATCCTCTACAACACTGTAGGTTGGGGCTCACTTAGTCTTAGACGACGAAAGAACACCGTGCTGTGGATCTTTAGGGCCATCTCTAACAAGCTTCCTCAATATATTAAGGATTGACCACCTTCTTGCATTCCTGGCAGCTATCTGCTGAGAAGCCAGACTCGCATCACCCTTTACATACCCAGAGTTAGGACACGCTTTGGTCGGGCGGCAATTAGTCACACCTTACCAGTCCTCTGGAATACTGCTAAAAATTTACTGCAGCTCGTTTCACCTGTACCATTAGCTGCCTTCAAAAATCTTATCCAACAATCATTTCTGGAATCCTGCAACTGCTTCCGGCACTGAATCTCCGACTCTCCCGCCTACCTGTCTGTCACCTCCTCCTACTAATGGCACCTTTTCACCCCCATAACCCCCCCCTTACCCTTAGACCTACTGCGCCGACTAATGCAGCTATGACAATCCTGAAGGTATTACAATTGCCCCCTCCCACCCCTCCTAACCTCTCCTCCCTCCGCTATCCTTGGTGCATCCTGTGCCCTCATTTTATAGTCTTCTCCTAGGCCACGTAATGCTTTGCTGGTCTAGACCTCATCCAATATAATGTTGTACTCTACTGTCTATTAGAGACCTGCCTTGCACAGAACTCGCACATAGCGGTATGCTGACTGCCTTTGGTACTGTGCCTGTAAATTATGCTGCCTTGTTCTGTTCTCAGTGTCAAGCCTTGCATTGCTATTTGTAAATTATTGTACAGCACCATGCCAAGCCATGCCTTTCTCACTTGTAATGACTGTACTTAGGCTGTTAATGTTGCTACACCTACTCCAAATTGTTGTATTGTAACTTGTTGTTGTTTAAACTACCAGGTCCATCCTGTAAATGAGCCCTGCTCAATAGTGTTCCACCTGGCTAACTCAAGATATTGATTGATTAATTGATTGAGTATAGTAGATGAGCCAGAGCAGTGAAATAGTGACACCACAGCAGAGGGCAGGAAGGGGAAGGCACACTAGAATATGGGGATATAGACCTCAACCCTGATAGGTCAACTCTGAGGAGGGTAGGCTGATCCAGACAGGGAGGCTATGGGGAAATGCAGGCCTGACCCAGAAAGAGCGATTATGTTTCTCTCACTGGGGACATTAACCGTAGAAGTAACAGGTGCCGTCACTTGTAGGAACAATAAAACAGAAGCAGCAACCCTCTTGCGCTCAGGAATATTTTCAGCTTCAAGACAAAAATCTCATTTGGGAGACTAGACATTAAACAGGCTTTAGTCTGAGTTAAAAGGTGATGCCACATGTGTGGGACAGTCATAAAGCTGCACTAAGTTCGGTTCTTCTGCACTGTTCAGCAATATTCAGAAAAGAGGTTTTAGTTCAGGAACTGACCCGGATCGTCGGTGGGCCGGCCAGGGGGAGAAGGGTGGAGCGTCCTATGGACTGCTCTCCTTCTCCGGGGGGAGGGTGGGGGCAGCGATCGGCGCACTGAGGACTCTTGGCGGAGGTCGGGGGATCTCAGGTGACCGACGAGTACAGTTCTGGGAGGTGGGGCGGACGCTGGCGTTATTGCACGTCCCCGCCTCCGTAAGAAAAAATGGTGGAAAATCGAGGCGGGCAAGGACCACTGTACACATGAAGCCCTCCCCGGAAGACCTCACTGCACCACCGTCGCTGCAGGTCCCCGACCAGACATTGGTTCCGTGGTCACCGAAGATGGTGGACGCAGCCCCGCCCTCCCGGAGGAGGCAAGCCGGGGGTGACTGAGGGACCTCGGCAGCCATAGACGGTGGTGGAGGTTTCCGGGGGGCCATGACCAGGGCTGATGAAAGATGGGGTCCTGCCAGGGGGAAAAAGATAAAATTGAAAAAAAAAAAGAAAAGAGGTTTTAAAAAGTTAAATTGTGATAAAAAACACCACAGAGCTTGTCGCTGTCTGATGTGGGCCTTCTTCCACTTCACCAGGCCTTACTGCAAAACTTATTTTTTTAGGATTCAGCCAGCACAAACATTTTTCTTTGTTATATTTTAATTTAGCTTTTGGGGAGATTAGAGACAGTCCTACCCCCCATCAACTGCTAATCCTGCCTTTTCTCTTTCTCTCTCCAGATTCCAAGAGCCAGCTGGACTGGATTTAAAAAATATGTATTTCGCTCAGTCTGCTGCTTTTATTAAATTTTTTTTCCAAATCCTATTCCTGCCTGTCAGAATCCATCTCCTTTCCTTCTTCTGCAAGAACACTCAGCAGCACTGTAGTTATGGAACCAAGTTGTGCCATGCTACATGACGATCTCTCAGACAGACATACTACAGCTCCTGTGGCCTACCATGCTGCTCTCCTCTGACCCTGCTGAGCTAGGGGAGGGGTTTATAAACCCACTCCACATCACACTGCCTGCTCCAATCAGAGTACAGCTACTGTACCAGAAGCAGGGTCAATCCAAGAAGAGACAGATTATTTCATTGGACTGCCACAAACATAGAATCTGATGGCAGATAAGGATCACTTGACCCACCTAGTCTGCCCATTTCCCCACCTAATGGATAAGCTGCAGATCCTAGTAAACCAACAGCCTACTTCCTCCTACCCTCCACATAAGTACAGTTACATGATCCCCCTGGCCGTCTCTTCTTCAGGCTGAGAGTGACTTCCCTTGAGGACCATCTGGGAGGTGGGAAGGAACTAGCAATGACAAGAGAGCAGGCAGCATCACAGAGCAGTAGCTGTCACTCAAATCAAGACCGCCTCAGTGTAGCAGCATCCAGTGTTCACAGCACTAACAGTGGAGAAGGAGCAGAACAGACCTTTCAGGTATGTCCATCCTCTGAGCTTGCATGCCAGTCCCTCTTCTTGCCCTCCCCAACTGCTGCACATGCATGTCTGAGTTTCTGCAGCATGCATATCACTTAGTGATAATTCAGGCCATGCTTTTCAGGTTTTGGCAGTGAAACTCGACTCAGAAATTTCTTTCCAATTACTGCAGAACCCGAATGGACTGAATGTGTGGCCTGACTCCGTTCCCGGTCCTACTGATTTGCCTTTTTTTATCGTCACAGGTACTGTCTGTCTGTCTGTCCATCTCTATCTACAGTATCTCATCTGTACAGTTTTAATAATTTTATTGAGGCAATAAGACATAGGGGTAGCCACAGCTGGGTGGTGTGGTAGAAGGATACAACTGTAAAACCCTTAAGGTGGAATAGGTTGTTCTTGGAGGAAAATGGACTTTAGAAGCGCAGCAGGGTGCAAACAGTGATGAGAGTTGTTTTGAACAGAGATACCGAATGGTACCATCTTATCAGTGGGTGCATTATCCATATTTTTTAAATGTTCTGGGAATTTGGGGGTAGTGCAGTCAGTGGCCATATTGAGTAATATCAGCATATCAGTGGGTCTGTTTTTATCCATATTTTTCCAAAAATTCTCTGGAAACTGGGGGTGGTGCACAATCAGGGGCCATATTTTTATTCATGGGTTTGTATCTGGATATTGTAAAAATCACACAAGTGTTGGTAAGGGTATTTATTAACCAATCAGATTTGTTCCAACTAACATAGCAAATAAAGGTTGGAAGGGATTTGGTAGTTTATCATGTCCACCCCACTCCCACTTCATAAGCAAGTATGAAGACATATGCTGTGCAAACACGTACTAATTTAAAAGATTCTAGACTCCAGCCCCTGCTGAAGACCAGTTTGGTCGAAGCACCAGGGTATGTTTGGCATCCTCGCTGCTTATGTAACCCCCAGGGGGCGCTATCCCAAAAGCTACTACCCCTGCCTGCTTTGTCACTAGCAGGTTGAGGGGCCTGGATCCAATGGCGGGTGCCTCCACCCAGAGGTTGGGGTTGGAACAGTCGAGAACAACTTGGTCACAGCCCTCTGGGTCACTGCAACCCCCCTTTCTGTCCACTAGTGGCCCACAAATGCTTCCCACACCACTGTTATGACTTACACTTGCCCCCAGGATGGATTGCCCAACTTGGTGCAGAGGATCCCCTGTAAAATAAGATGCAGTAACACAATAACCCATGCACAAGAGGGTGGTACAAACACTCAGTTCAGACAGTATACCTTGCAAACAACAAATCTGATTTATTGCAGGGGAATTAACAAGGACAGGGGAAATCAGGTTGATTAGCTTAACACTACTATATCAGGGTACTGTGCACAGGCCAGACCTATAAGTCACTGTCTCTGGGCACCCAGGCAATAAGAGGCTAGCCTATTTGGTGCAGCTGGTTGGGGCCCTGACGAAGAAAACAAGTATTTGTTACCCAAATTGATTAAGCAGAGCCAGCAGGCTCAGTTCATGCAGCCAATGGAGCAGCCAGAGAAAATCTTGCCCTCAAATGAACATCTGACAGGGAGCTACCCTGCTTTAGTACTCACGACTCCTGCAGAAAGATCCCTCTCACACCACTTGCAGGACATAGCCTGTGATCCAAACGCTTCTCCACACCTTTATATGTAGAACAGAGGGGTACCATACCAGGCAGCTGCTTTAGACTCCCGATTGCTTTCACTGCACAAACCGGGTGAACCGACGCAGCTTCACTTGTCCTGACAGACGGAGCGTGATTGAAGCAGATTCTCCAGTCCTCTACAGGGTGAGCCTGGTAGGTAGCTGTAAACGTACAGCCTCCTCTGCCTTCACACCACCACGGATCCTGTCTGCTCCTTCTGGAGATACTGTTGCCCGACTTCTAGGCCTTGCACACATGCTTCCCATGCGAAGACTTTTACAGCGCAGGAGCCAGAGCTCCTTCTCTCTTCACGACCACCAACGACTCTGCCCCTTCCAGCACAGTTCAGGGCATTTTTCCTTCGCTCCACAGGCTCCGGTTGGCTGACTCCTGCTGCCAGTTACAGAATGCTCCTTCTATTGGTGCAAAAAAGGCACCAGGGTCCAAACTACACTTCCCAGGAGCACCTGCCATATAATCCCCTTGAGGCAGGCTCCCGGTGGGAATCCAAATTCTGATTGGCTCAAGCAGTCTCCATTTTAAGGCCCCCCTTTCCCAATTGGCCCATCTCAGCAGTTCAGGTCCAAAATGGAGGGACCAAACACACAGAGTCCCAGCTGCAACAAAGGCAAATTAGACAAACTGCATTTTCACTGTGACGTTACATATTTCCCAGCAAACAGTTACACCCCTCAATTAGGCTCCCTCTGCTCTCTTAGTGACTGCAGGAGCGGAGTGGTTTAAACAGGAGCTTGGGTGGGATTTGAGCAGTAAACCCACAGTCCCTCGTATACAAACTAATAAAGCCTGCGAGCGGGCAGCTCTTAAAGAGACAGTACCAGAGGCTCTAAAAGCACTCACAGCGCCCGCATTTAAGTGGCATTGCGCTGAACACCAGTTAGGCAGGGAGCACTAAGGCAAGCTCCGGGAAGGCTTTTAGGAAGCCCCATTTGTAGGGGGGTTACACTTGCATTTTAATTTTTTTTCCTAACTTGGTTATTTAAATAGTTTTGCATCAAGCTTTGAAGTGAGTTCTCTGCTTCCATAAGTGCAGTCACCTACTACGACTAATTTATAAGATATTACCTATCCAATCTAGGTTCTAGCAATGAAAGCCATCTCATAAAATATATGAACAATATCTTCTAAGTGTCTGGAATACTACCTTGTTAACGAAATCTTGTGAGTATCCAGAATACTAGCAATATTTTGTGATTATTTAGTTTACAAACAATATCTTTTGAATATCCAGTAGATTAACAAGAGGGTTCCTAGTATAATAGCAATACCCTGTGCGTATCCAGTATACAAATATACGAGTATATAGTATACAAACAATATCTTGGAACATTTCATTGTGAGCATTTCATATACTAACAATATCTTGTGAGTAGTATATGGACAATATATTGTGATTATCTAGTATACTAGCAATATCTTGTGAGTATCTGGTATACTAACAATATCATGCAAGTATCTAGTATACTAACAATATTGTGCAACAAATATTTTGTAAGTATTTAGTATACAAACAATATCTTGTGAGTAAATAAGTATCTCCATATTCTTCAGTGTACTATGATTATAGGGGGTTTAATAACCACTCTCCAAACGAAATGGGCTGAAAAACACTTATTCAACAATTTAAGAAGAAATTATCTGAATGTGCTGCTTAAAAACAGATAATGTTATACTGCTAGTCTAACTCCTTCCTAATATACAGCATCCCTACAGCTGCTCCCATTTGTCCCTGTAGCTGAACAGTCATTAGGTTTCATCTTGTAGTTTATGTTTTGTAGTACAAAAGTATAACAGGATTAGTATTCTGCAATTCGTGGGAAACCAACTTACAGTTTACGTAAACTGCGAGTTAGTTTTCCCACAAACTGCGGAACACTAATCCGTAGTTTGCCAAAACTGTGGAAAACTAATCTGCAATTAAAACACTTTCTGAATTCTGAAAAGAATGTGGGAAGCAGTATTTGCATTCCAGCCAAATTTCACATTCTGCACTGCTCTAATGTGCAAAAATCCTGATGCTCCAGACATTGGACTTCCAGTCAGTGTTCTGCCACAAGCCCCAGCACAGTCCTTCCTGAGAAGCTGAGCAGAGGTTAAGTGCTTTCAGTTGATGTTAGCTGACTGTTTACGAACAAAGCTGATAACTTGGTGTCCAGTAGCTGGCGAGGAACACAGTTCGATTTTAACAAAAAAAGTTACGGACAACAACCAGTTTTGGCAACTGACAATACTTCTCATTTAAAGTAATTTAAAAAGCAATCAGTTTATAAAGCCTTAAAACTGAGGACTGTTTATATCATTTTTTTCTTTTAAAATGATGGCAAAGGTTTGTGTCTCCAAATGTGAGCTACTAATACAAAACATTTTGCAGACTCAAACCATCTGCAGATCATCTCTGTATTCTGGCTCCTTTATGAGGTCTCTTTCTCAAGAATGAGGCCTCCAAGGTTGGATTTTCTTATATACCTGTGGCAGGTATTGTGCAAACCTAGTTTCTGAGCCAGGGCATGTTTTGTGCCATCTTTAATCTTTTAGATATGTTGCAACGAGGCTGGCCAACCGGGGCAGGGGTAGCACTACAACTTGTGATGCCAATGACCCAAGTTCAGAAGTCAATCCGGGGTGCTGGAGGGCTGGCCTGAGGAAGAAGCTTGAGCATCTGTAGGACCACTCTCCTCCTGTGGGGGTGGGGGTTGGCAGAGCCCGATGCTTGCCAGGCCCCTGGCAGAAGCTAGGGGAAAAGTAGCCCAGACCAGAAGGTCAGGAGGTGTGGCATACGGCACATGTTGTGCGGGAGCACATAATGTGCACCATGACAGCTTTGTATGCCATGCCTCCCAGGGGACAGAACATGAAAAATGCCAGCGGCAGGACACTGGCAGGTGCTTGCAGGTCCCACACCCAACTAGCTGGGCTTGCCAACCTGAACTGGATCCAGACTTCAGTGGGGACTGGAGATTCTCACTCACCCCACCGTGGGGGCAAGACCTGGAGGAAGACAGCTAGTAGTACGTCTTGGCGGAGGTCAGGGTGATGGGGCTGGGACACTCGCCCAAGGGAGGCCTGTTCAGGAGAGAATAAAAAAAGATATGCTGAAACATCTCCATTTTGCTTACATGTACTGTACGTACAGCTTCCTTCTGAACATACCACAACAGTACTGGGAACACTTATCATGATGTGTCTGGACGTTCTGAGTGACAGAACCACTGGGGACTAGTTATCTTTTGCTTTTCTGCATTTTCTTTATCCCAGATATTTAATATTGTTTTATCTTTCAGTGCAAAACACTAGCCACCAGGGTCTCACTCGTCCATAAGCAGTGTTGTCATTGGTTGTTTTGATTGAATTGCTTACATTATCAGCTGCTTCTGAATCTGTAGAGTCCTGTCAGGTTTTTTGTGTTCAGGGTTTTTTTTTTCTGCTCCAGGGATATTTGTAGCACCAGCATAGTTCACAGTAGATTATACAAATCTAAACCAGTGTGTCTTTCTGTGTACAAACCTTCCAATAAAAGCACCTCCCATCGAGCCACAAGCTGAGAATGGTCTCTTTGTACCACTGACTCTGCACTGCTCTTGTTTTTCCAGTTTTTTCTGCAGTTGATAAACCATTTTGTTTATAACCCGCTGCTATATCTGAAGTTATGAAAGGAGACAGAAGGTGTTCTTTCTTTTTCCACATTTACAGCATTTCTCTCCATCATCCAAAGGATAAAGTCTTCAAATTTGGGAGGATTGCTAAGGCTGTGGCAGGAAACAACCTTATCCTTGAATCAGAGCGTGTTCAGCATTGCCAGTCTTAGCCAGGGGAATATCTATGAAGTTTGGGAGGTTTCCAATACTGTACCATGACAAGAATGCTACAGATGTTTGAAACTGTTTTTTTTTTTTTACGTTCCCTGCATTTACAGTGTTTCTCTCTCATGTCATTTTGCTGTTGCAAACTGTGTGGGATCGCTGATGTAGTTTGAGATGTGTTGGATTATTGAAGCCTTTTTTTTACCTTCGCTAGATTGATACTATTTCTTTTCAAAGTGAATCTGCCGATGATGTTTGAGGTGTATTGGGAGACTGAAGCTTTTATCACATACATCACATTTATAGTTTTTGTCTTCCAAGTGTATTCAGTTGTGTAGTTTTAGATACGCTTTGTGTCTGAAGCATTTCTTACATGTCTTACATTGATAGGGTTTCTGTCCCATGTGAATGCAATGGTGTATTTTGACGTAAGATGGGTCATTGAACCCTCTCTTACATTCACCACATTTATAGGGTTTGTCCCCTCAGTGAGTCAGGCGGTGTATTTTCAGATACGATGTCCGACTGAAGCTCTTTTGATATTCTTCACATTTATAGGGTTTCTCCCCTGTGTGAGTTCGCAGGTGTACACTTAGGTGTACTGGTCGACTGAACGTTCTCTTGCACACGCCACAATTATAAGGTCTCTCTCCTGTGTGAAGTTGCTGGTGTATTCGGAGGAATGATGCATTTATGAAACTTTTGCTACATTCACCACATTTATAGGGTTTCTGTCCAGTGTGAATACACTGGTGTACTCTGAGTGATGAAATATGTATAACAAATTTGCTACTTTCATCACATTTAAAGGGTTTTTCTCTCTGGGATAACATCTCCAAATTTCGTTTTCTTGCTCCTGTGTGAGTTGTATGTACCTGCCTATTAACACTCCCTTTTTGACTGAAACTTTTCTCACACTCAGTACATCTGTAGGGTTTCTTTGATGTGAGAATTTGCTGTTGAAGTTTCAGTGTAGGAATCTGCTGTTGAAGTTTCAACTTCCTTACCTCACTTAAGCTTTTGTTACTTTCAGTATGTTTATATGGTTTCTTTGCTTGTGTCTTTTCAGAATACTTCCATTTCTAAAACTGCTGTCACATTCAGAACACTCATATGACCCTTTTCTTGTGTCTGTCTGCTGGTCTGTGTTGACATGGCTTTGGTGACTAGAACTCTTTCCTGCTACGTGAATCTGCTGATGTGCTGTGAGACTTTTCTGCTGACTGAAACTCTTTTCACATTCAGAACACTTATATGGGCTCTCATGGGGTAATAGCACCACATTTGGAGGGGTTGCTGATGCAGTGACAGGAATAAACTTTATTCTCGAGTCAAGGCTTGTTCTTTCTGTTGTGTGGGATCTGCTGGTGTCTTCGGAGAGTACTCTGCTGACTAAACGTCTTCTCACATTTAGTGCATTTATGCTTAGTCCCTTTGTTGTGCATCTGCTGGTGTATTTTGAGGACACGCAGATGATGGAAACTCTTCCCACATTCTGTACATTGATGTGGTCCCTCAACTTTGGAACTCTGCTGTTGTCTGATGGGAGATACTTGTTGACTGAGACTGTTCTTACATTCAGTGTTTCTACTGACTAGAAGACAATATATTATTAATGTTTATTATACTTTGCTGGCAAGGTTCAACTTAATTTACAAATAGAAGAATGAAAACGGTGCTGTATAAGCAAATAAGTAATGTGATAAATTAAATGCCGTTGATTAAATAAAATCTGGCTGGGGGATTCCTTACTACAGAGAATATATTTTGCAGCTAAGAAGGAGTCCAATATTGGATGTCATTATTTTGCTCCCCCAGAAAATGTGATTTGCCCCAAATGATATGAAATTATCTACTATTTTAAAACCTAGTTGAACGTCTGAGTACAGTACACACCAAAAACAGAAAATAACATTTGAATCAATAGTTTGACTATTCATCCATAGAAACAAATGACTGAAATGCTCTATAAAGTGGAACTGTGATGGTGGGCAATGTTGGATAATGACGAAAACTTGGAAGTGCAGCACAGGTGAATAATATGGAGCTTTACAGGGCAATAATGGAAGCTCTGATAGGCAGCTTAACTCAAATAAGAACTAGTTATGGGTACCGGCTCTTTAGTAAGGGTCCCTTACAGGTGTTCATTTCTATAGTAAGAAGCCTTGATGGGTAGCACAGCTCAACAAAGAGAAGTCATTTAGGGTATTTGGCTCCGTAATTGGGAGCCATGAGGACAGCATGGCTTAATAATGAGGAGCCCTTATGGGTAATCAGCTCTGTATTAAAGAGTCATGATGGGTAGCTTGGTACAACAATGAGGAACCTTAATGGGTTTTTTGCTCCATAATAGAGATTCATGATAGACAGCTTGGCTCAACAATAAAGAGCTCTTATGGGTGTTTTGCTCTATAATGGGGGAGATGATGGACAGCTTGGCTCAACAATGAGAAGCCTTAATGGGTATTTAGGTGTATAATGAGGGGGGGTGATGGTCAGCCAATTCCACCTACAGGCTTACCAACTTGGAGCCTGATCCAGTCAGATCTCAGAAGTTAAACAGGATTGGGCCAGGTTAGTAGCAGAATAGGAATCCTTAATACCAGGTGCTGTAGGAAGTGGTACTGGTAACCCTACCGGGTGAACTGTCCCTCTAGGTTAACCATACCAATATCCCAGCACATTTTTTTTTTTGGGGGGGAGACACCATGTTGTTGGAGGTCCTGTCTTTCAGATGAGATGGTAATTCAAGGTCCTGGCTACCTAGTCTGAAGAAGAAGAATATGAAAATTACGAACCTACCATAATTCTTGATCTTCTTGAACGAAGTCTCCACCACTCAGTCACACTGATGGGAACTACACCAGAAGCGCTAAGACTGAGCGGGAGCCAAAAATCTTTGGGAGGGCCAGCGCTGAGGTAGGATCGCACATGTGCGGCACTGCGAGATAGGCTCGCGCCATGTAGGCTATCTCAGTGTTGTCCCTTCAACCTCCTCAGTACATTTTTGACCAAAGAGGTGAAGTGTAAAACAAACTTAGTGAAACTAGCCTATGACAGACTTAAGATTGTCCAAATGACCCGAATAAGAAGGGTCGACACAACAGAGTCTTCATGGCCCAGCCACTGAGGGAGTGAAGACCAAAACAGACCAGTGAACTCGGGGGATGGAGGGTGGTCATGTGAATGAGTGATGGAGACTTCATCCAAGAAGATCAATAATTATGGTAGGTACATCATTTTCATATCTTTCTGGACATAAAGTCTCCATCACTCACTCACACTGATGGGAGAGTACCAAACTAAAATAATCCCCCGAGAAAGGTGGCAGGAGAGAGGAGCTCACTTAGGATAGAAGTCCATTCAGGATTGTCTTGCCAAAGGAAGCGTGCTGTCTGACATGGACATCCAAAGTGTAGTGCTCCTCAAACGTGTGCACAGAGCTCCAAGTAGCTGCACTGCAGATGTCTGCAATGGGTACGTTTCGAATTTCTGCCAGAGATGCCGTGACTGCCATAGTAGAATGGGCATATACTCTGCCTTACAGTTTAACCTGTGCCATGGAGTAACATTGGTGAAGACATGCTACCAGCCATGCCGAAATACATCTGATGGTGACCGGTTGACCCAGCCGGGCCATACTGAAGGAAACAGAGAGTTGCTTTGATTTGCGGATCTCTTTAGTTCTGTCTGTAAAGAGCCATAAAACACTCTTAGCATCCAGAGAATGTAGGGTACGCTCTCCTTCATTCTGGAAGTTCGTGAAGTAGGTTGAAAAATCAAAAGCTAGTTCAGATGGAATTCTGAGACTATTTTGGGGAGAAACTAGGGTGAGTTCTAACAACCACCTTGTCTTTGTGAAATATGATATGGGGGGGGGGTCTGTGACCAGCGCATGTATTTCAGACACACTGTGAGTGGAGGTAATGGCTACAAGGAAGGCGGCCTTACAGGTCAGGAACTTCAGCTTACATGGTGCTAGAGGCTTGAAAGGTTTATGAGTAAGCATGTCTAGCACAAGGTTAATATCCCAAGCAGCTACTGGTCTCCTGACTGGTGGCCTAGTGTGGAGTATACCCTTAAGGAACTTCTTAACTAGGGGTAATTGAGTGTATATTCTCATGATGGTCTGAGATCATGCAGAGATGGACCTTCATGGTTGAATGTTGTAGTCCTGTGTTTGATAGGTCTAGCAGATTCTCCAGGACTTCGTTGGTAAGCAAGAACAGGGGTTCAGCAACAACTTTGCACACTAGATGGAAAATGTTTCCACTGTGCCGTATAAGTTTTCCTAGTAGCTGGTTTGCATGCCACTAGGAGCATGTCTGAAACGCTATGTGAGACATAAAATTTACTCACTTCTATATCCTCTGGAACCATGTGTGGAGATGGAGGGATCGCAGGTTGGGATGGACCACTGGATCCTGGGTCAGCAGGTCTGATTGAAGTGGTAGTTGTCTCAGTGGAGTTTCCAACAACTTGTTGATCAATGGAAACCATATCTGAGGAGGCCAGAATGAGGCAATGAGGATCATCCTGCCCGCCCGCCCCCGTGCCTCCAGCTTGAGCAGCACCATCTGAACTAAGGAAGAGGAGGACATGCGTACAGAAAGCATTTTGTCCACCGCAGTCTGGATGCTTCCTAACAGAAAGTGCCAGGATCTAGATTTCTGGAGCAGAACAGAGGCAGTTTTGTGTTGAGTGGGGATGCAGAAAGATCCAGGTCTGGTGTGCCCTACTCTTCGATGACCGACTGCAGAATGTTTTCCTCGAGAGATCATTTGTGAGAGTCTGTTCTCGTTTTGCTGAGGCGATCTGCCAGGTTGTTCTGGAGTCCAGGCAGGTAGACTGCTTGAATCAGGGCTTCATGCTCTAGGCACCATTATCACACTCTCATCGCTTCTCTGCTCAGGGGTAAGAGTGTGCTCCACTCTGCTTGTTGTTGTAATACATTACTGCATTGTTGAAGGAGAGTTGTTTTGTGACTGAGGATGTCCTTCAGAGCTTGGACAGTGTACATGACAGCTCTCATTTCTAGGACATTTATGTGGAGTTGATACTCGTCCAGACTCCACAGACCCTGGGTGCAGAGAGTCTGGCAGTGAGTACCCCAGTCAACTAGAGATGCATCTGTGGTGATGGTGGTCTGTGCTTCTAGTGGACTGGAGTAAATGGAAAGCCTTGAAGCAGATTGTTCTCTTGAGTCCACCAAGAGAGTGATTGCTTAAGAGGTGCCATCACCTTGATGTGAAAGAACTGAGGGTGTGTGGTCTGAGACCACTGAGTACTGAGCATCCATTGAGTGGTCCTCATGTGAAGGTGAGCTAAGGGCACTGTGAACACCAACAACGCCATGAGACCCAACATATGCTACATCAAGAGAGCTTGGACTGAGTCATTCTTCCTGATGAAACGAGCCATCTGGAGGATATCGTTCTCCTGTTCTCTGGAAGGAAGGCTGTTGCTCTGGAAGTGTCCGGGAGAGCTCCTATGAAAAACAGTTATTGGGAGGGCTGTAGCTGTGATTTCTGCATATTCAACAGAACTCCCATGGGTGTGAGAAATTTAGGAGCCACAGCCACAGCTTCCTGCACCCCTTGTCTGGATGAGTTTGCCAGGAGTCAATCGTCCAGCTACGGGAACACTTGAATTCCGAGTTTTCTGAGATGCGCTGCGAGAACTGCAAAGCACTTTGTAAAGACTCGAGGTGCCGAGGACAGCCCATAGGGCAAGACTCAGAATTGGTAGTGTTGGCCCAGAGCAACTGTTCGGAGATACTTGTGATGGTTTGGGTGCACAGGGACATGTTGGTAGGCATCCTGCATGGGAGGCCAGCCAATTGTTTTGATGAATCAAAGGTAGAAACGTACCGCTTGATATCATCTTGAACTTCTCCTTGTAAAGGAATTTGTTTAATTTCTGTAGATCTAGAATGGGGCACAAGCCGCCTGTTTTCTTTGGAACTAGGAAGTAATGAGAGTAGAAACCTGTGTCCCATTGCTCCTGCAGAACTACTTCTACTGCCCTGTTATTCAGAAGGTCTTGAATCTCAGAAGCGAGCAGATCTGACTGAGTGACAGACAGCCTGGGGTCTCGCTTGGGTGGATGATTCGGTGGGGCTGCTGACAAATTTAGAGAGTAAGCCTCGCACATTATTCTGAGGACACATTTGTCCACGGTGATCAACTTCCACTGGTTGTAAAACTGAGTCAGACACCCCCCTACTGCTGAAAAAAGTCCCCCTTAGACAGCTGAGGTGGGACTTGGTCCAGATTCTCAGAGGGTAGCACTAGGTACCTTTTGAGCCCTGTGCCTTCTGCTGTGTTTTCGTTTTCAGTTGAGGGGCTTGATTCTTGTTGAAACCTCCTCTGCCTTTGCCATGAAAGGACTGACGGTTATGAAACTGCCAACAGTTTCTGTTCTATTGGGGGGGCAGCAGGGGTCGGTCTGGCAGTCTTAATGACAGTCCTAGTTTTCTGAGTGGCCTCCAGTGCCTGCTCCACTTGTGGCCAAGCAGATAAACTCCATCAAAGGGTAAATTCATGACTCTCTGTTGAACATCGTTAGTAAACTCTGAGGTCCATAACTAAGAGTGCTGTCGGGTGCAAATCCCTGCCACTGCTGCTCTAGAGGCCGTGTCAAAAGTGTCCATAGCAGCCTTAAGCTGATGATTATTGGACTCTGTGCCCCTAGTAACAGTCCAAAGAAGCTCTGAAGTAGCGATCAACTCTGGAAGAGCTTCGACTAATGTTTTCAGCGAATGCCAGAGGGTATACTCATGTTGTGAGAAGTAGTCCTGGTAGTTAGCAATACACATTTCTAGGGTAGCAGTGGCGAAGACAGGTTTCCCCAAAGTGTTGATTTTGTGGGATTCCTTATTTACCAGACGAACTGTAGATTCCTGAGGTAGCACAGCTTTGTCATTTTCTGCCAAGACCACAATGGCGTCCGCAAAGGCTTGGGAGACCAGGATTAGTCGATCCTTAGGGGAAGCGTACTTCTGATCTATGGACAGCCACAGAAGGAATGAGCACCGGATTATCCCACACCATGTGATAGAGTCTCGAAAGAGGGCTGTACCAGAGGAGTACGTTCCACAGGGATTTCTGAAACATGCAGATACAGAAGATGCAATAGCTTCCCTGGGTCTACCTCTGACATCTGGAGGGAGAGTGTGGAGTTCATGTTCTTCAGCAGAGATTTAAAGGATAGATTCTTGACCAAAGGCTCTGCTGAAGTAGAGGGTTTACTGTCCACTCCAAAGGAAGAATCTTCATTGAAGTCGTCTCCTAATCGATGATCAGGATCAGGCTTGATATTATCTTCTACTAGCCAGGAGGGATAGTATAAAGAGGAAAGGGAGGAAAGAGCACAGGAGGGTAGCTCCATGAATCGGAGTCAAGAAACCCCTCACCCTAGGTGGCGCTGGTAACAGTGCCGCAGATGGTGCCAGATGCAGCACCGGACATGGCGCTGTCAAAACTGGAGTCGAAGGCAGCACCGCAGCCGGTGCCACAAGGATGCTCGAGGACCCTAACCCAAATCTCGGGGCACCTAAGGATGAGGATCTCAAAACCTAAGAAGGAGAAGGTGGTACCTATGCTGGTTCCTGTGCCACAGCCATGTGAGGGGGAAAAGCACAAGAGCGCAGTGTCGACAGCACTGAAAGAGGTGTCGCACGACAAGGCTGACCTAACTGTCCTGCCTGCGGGATCGAAGTCCCTAGACCCAAGGACCCTGGAACCAACTCCGCCGGCTTGGAAAGTCGGGACAACTGCCGAACCCACTGCTCCACAAAAGAGGCCCAATGATGAAACTGCTCACTGGAGGACTCCCCAGGGGGCAGGGAGGGACTACGGAGTCAAAGATACCAGTCACCGGGAACAGAGGCCTCAGGTGACCCAACAGAGTTGGAGTCTGCCCCTTGTCCCCTACAACCAACAATCGACGTGCAGACTTAACCAGAGGGCGACCTCGAGTGATACTGTTTCTTCTTCGACCAGTGGGACAAAGAATTCGAGGCCGAGCAGTGTCGGAGATCGGAAATGGGCCCGATACTTTTTGTGCTTTTGAGAGAACCACCCTTCCTCTTGAGCACCGGACTGCCCATAGTCAGACCCCTTCCCCCGTGAAGGGCCGGACCAAACCCAGCCCCAATCGAATTACAGCTTTCATGCAAAGTCTTCCTACCATCACTGGCCCTGTTCTTGGCTGACTCCGTTGAAGGCACGCTGAAGAAGGCTTCTGTGGTCTTTCTCAACTAAAAACTTTTTTTTAAAATAAACTAAGAATATACTAAAACTAAATCAATACTGAGCGAATATGCTGTTGTTGTATAGACGTGAAGATTTGACTCCCGGCGGGCGAATGACGTCATCACTGAAGCACTCTTGGCGGGAAAAAGGGAACTGAGGTGGTTGGAGTGTCGACGCCGAGATAGCCTATACGCTGTGAGACAAGCTTGTGCCGCCACACATACACGGTCCTACCTTGGCGCCAGCCCTCCTAAAGATTTTTGGCTCCCGCTCAGTCCTAGCACCTCCAGCGTGGTTCCCATCAGTGTGAATGAGTGGTGGAGACTTTATGTCCAGGAAGATCAGCATTTATATAGCGCTTTTCATCCACATTGTATCCTAAAGTGTTTTACAAACAATGATAGATTGGTAGTGAAGTGACTGAATGTGTAGTGGCAGCCATTATGCATATCAACAACCACACACAGCCTTGGATGATTGCATAAACCATTTTTTATGGAAAGGGGAGTATTGGCCATGACATCAGAGAAAATCCCCTACTCTTGTGTAACCTGTCCTGGGTTCTTTTACTTCCACCTGGACAGTCACCAGGACTGTACCTGAGATTGGTAGAAGGGATCTCGGTTTAACATCTCATTAGAAGGATGGCCCACCCCGACAGTACAGCACCCCCCATACTGCACTCAGGTACTAGCATTTATGGTATGATCCCAATCCCTGAGTGGGACCAGAACCCACAATCTTCTGGCCCAAAAGCACACGTGCTACCAACTGAGCCACACTGACACCTAGTGTCAGTAGATTTGACAGGTATGCTAATATTTTTATTAACTGTAGCTGAAACTAGCTTTTCTTTTTTGGTTTTTTTCTTTGCTTAGGCAGAAATTAAATATCTTATGGCATTGCTCGAGAAAAGCAAAGGGGAATTCTCCCGGCGTTCTGGCCAAACATCTCTCATTCAGTAACAAAAACAAAAAAGCAACAGCATAACCTTGTTTAGTGTCAATCAGTTTGAAACTGTCCATCCCAAAGCAGCCTTATAAAGGATAACATTCTTCTGCATAAATCTTTAGGTTCTTAAAGCAGCAGTGCAATGAACCTGGGCAAAAAATGTAATCCAACGTTTTCTTTCACTCTAAAAGATTCCTAACATCTTATAGTTTTATTTGGTGGTAATTTTTTTCATGTTTCTTCAAAATCTGAGTATTTTATAAATGTTCTAGTTTAATTTTTTTCCCCCTCAATAAAAAAGATTGGCCCCAGTTCCAAGATGCATGTTGCAACTCGCGGGCGTGTTCGAGTTGCGAAGTGTGCCGCTATGTCCGGGACCCTGTGCCCTATTCCAGGACAAGCAGGGTCCCCGGCAATTACGTCCTGTGACTTTCGGCAACTGCAGGGTTGCGCCATGGGAATGGCACAAAGGACCTGGGTGCTGAAAGCCGCAGACTGCGAGGAACAGCCCCACGAGCCCCTTGCCCCGAAACATGCCCGCAATCCCCTGGGCAGGGTAGACAGTGTGGCACAGGTGCAAGGGAGGAACACCAAAATTTGGACCTGAGTGACACCCAGACTTCCGGGGGGGGCAGTACTGTGATGGGGGTCCCTGGGGCACAGCTGTGTGTTTTGTGGCACTGCAGGGGGGCAACTGTCATGCCAGGATGGATGCCCCTTAGACCAGCTAATTGCTGGTCTAACCCCGCAGTGGTGCAGTGTGTCCTGGAATGGCATACATGGGTTATGGCAGCTGCTCTTTCAGAATAGGATGCAGGTGATGCTGTAACCCCCCCTTCCGCCATGCCGTAGGGGCTGCGGCCAGCAGAAGGCGCCTTGGACACAGGACGCCTATGCCATGGCGCAGACTGCGTCTTGGAATAGCTAATGGCATAATGCATGTTGCAAAGTGCGACTTGCGCCATTGGGTTTGGAATAAGTTACCTTGCGACATGTGTAACCCGTTTTGGAATCGGGCCCATAGCCTCCACATTTGGCACAGGAATAGCACTATAGACCTGGCAAGGGCTAGGATCTTAAAAAAAAAAAAAAAAACTCTTGGTGCACTGCATATGAAGTTCCTAGAAAAGTAGATTTGACACGTATGCTAATATTTTTACTGACTGTAGCCAAAATGCTTTGTTGGAAAAACATTTTTCACTGAACTGCTGCTTTACATTAGCGACAGTCAGAAAAGGTTGCACAGTATCAAAGTATGTATCCCATGGTGAAAGGAATGCCAACAGCAATCTGCCTGCCACAGGGCATTAGTAAAATGGTTAGAGAAACTTCAATATTTCAACCAGAGGGGTCTGCATCAGGACTGGTACAGATCTATGCCATAATCGGTTATTTTCTGTAGAATAAGAAAAACATCTAACATAACATCATCAGTAAATGCCAGAACCATGCTTATAAGTTGGAGTGGGAGTGCAGAGATATACTTCATCAATTTTTTTTTGTACACTTTATTTATTCACTGGTGGTCCAGGGCATCTCTCCAGGGTACCCTCACAACTACCACTGCTACTCCCATCCTGAAACCTTCTTGAGTGGGCTCTCCCCGGGCCCCCATGTCTTGTCTAGCCTCACGGATCACCCTCCGGGGAAGGGCCCGCCCACAGTGGTCTATCTGCGATTAGAGGGACAGCAGTGGGACTGGGGCAGGAGATGGGAGATGCCAGCAAAGTAAGTCCGGCAGCAGGATGTGGGTGGGTTTCCGGGGCCCCCTTCTCATCCAGTTAGACCACCATGGTTTTCTGCTTGAAGTTTCCTCAGGAGCACAGCCATCCAATGGCATCCAAGCACTGCGTACTGACACCCTCTGATGCTCCGCCCCATGTTGCTGTGCCACAAGTTCCTTGCGGTACCCCTAATCTCCATCGGGGGCTGCTAAACAGTGTTGCATAGCCCTGGTTTCCTCCCCAGAAAGGGAGAGCAGTTCTCCAGATGCTCAATCCCTTCCCTCCCCTGCCAACCTCCAGCAGCTTGCGTCCATTCCTGAACCCAGGTCACCGGCGTGGCGCAAGGTGTGGCGTCCAGCGCCTCAACCCTCAGTACCATCGGGCCAGCCCATACTTTGTCAAATTAACTGCTGATAGCTCATTGATAGGCACGAATCATAGGCATCTCGGCATGAATATGAAAAATATGGTGGGGCAGTTCAGTTACATAATAAAAACCTGGATAGGCACCGATCATGGGCATCTCAGCAATGATAACGAAAGTCTAATGGGGCATTTTAGTTAGATGATAAAAACCTGGATAGGCACCAATCATAGGCATCTTGGCACTGATATGTAAAGTCTGATGGGGCATTTCAGTTAGATGATAAAAACCTGGATGGCTCATCTCCCACAGCATCAGACTAGAGAGACTGCCTGATTGAACTGATAATTTTGATTGACTGTATAATGTTCTTTTGCACTGTATCCTGCACTTATATCTGCACCTGTATTTACATATGCCTTTTGTTGCTATGTCCCTGCATTTCTATCTGTTGCTGTTTGTTTGTGTGAACATTTTCTTTTTGTACTGTAAATCCCAGGTCCATCTCGAAAATGAGATCTGCTCAATGGTGCCTGCCTGGTTAAATAAATATTTTGATTGATTGATTGATTGAACACTGAGGGTGGGGGTAATGGCAGTCCCATGCCAAGGTGAAGAAGGGACTTCATAGCTACATGGAGGGGTGAGGACATCTCAACTTCTAAGCCAAGGGTAGAGGACATCTCAACTCTACTCGGGTGGTAAGGGAGAGGAATACAGTATCTTTATTCCCAACTCCCACACAGGATGTGGATGGGGGAAGGAAGAGTCTCCACTCCTGTATGTGGCAGGGGGCACATCTTAACTGCCACATGGGGTGTACGTCTCACCTCTGCCATAAGGAGGGAGAAGGGAACATCTCTATTACTTATTTTTCTTCTACTTTGACCCTCACCTCCCAGTCTAACAGTACTCCCCTTGCTGCCTGCCAGACTCACCTACTGCTTTAAATTCCAGCTCCAAGCTTTCCACAGGTGGTCTGTGTTGCCATGGGATCCAGTGGATCATTGTCAGGGAGACCCCTCTGCTGCTGGTAGAGGAGAAATGTTCCTTTGGGAAGCATCTCAGTCTCATCTGGTGACATGGGAGGGGGCTCAGGGGACCTTCATCCGTCATGCATTGGCCGGGGCTGATACGTTCCTTCTTGTGGTTCCACCCATCCCTTTGCCCACCTCCCTGTGTGCACATGCACACGTTAGCATCCAGGAGGTGAGGGAGACAGCATGTGATAACCCACGCAGTCAGGCATGCTTCCTCCGGGCCACCACCATGTGCCACTGTAGGAGTGGTGTACAGTGGTCTCTCCCACCTACAAAAGACAGCACCTGCTCAAACACTCTTTACCCTCCCTACTGGTCACTGCTCTAGATGTCCAAGGCACAAGGCATGAAACCAGGCTGCCAGCATGTGGTACAGGCACCTCGCTGCTCAGCACCATGCAGCTGGCTACATCTCTATTGTTATGGAACCAGACTATGCCGCTCCACTACAGCCATGGGCGATGCTATCAGTAACTAAAAATTTAACAAGGCAAAAAAAACTGAAGCACATGCAATGCCTTTGTATACTTTTGTTTAAATAAAGATTCTGATTGATTGATTGATTGATTGGCATAGTTTATGAGGGCTTAAGTGGTAGCGGGTGCTTAGTACTTTTTGTTTTCTCAAATCTCTGCTCTTATGCAGTGGGATCCTTCAACTTCCATACTACGGGGAGGGTGAGATGTCTCAATTCCTACGTGGGCTGAGAATGTCTCCACTTCCACACTGGGTGAAGAGCATCTCCACTCCCATGCTGGGACATCTCAAATCTATAGCTAGGGAGATGAAACATCTTGTAGGGCAGGAAAAGTGTGAACATCTTTTTTTTTTTTTTTGTATTTTATCACCCTGGCCACGGCTTCGCTCATGGATTGCCCCCAACACCAAAGCACACCAGAACCATAGGATATCAACCCCACAAGTTCACCACCTTGCAGTGGGTATTCCTGAGGGATGGTTCTGTACCATGGTGTTCTCGCAGCAGCCATGCCAGGGGATGGAGTAACCACTGATCCAGGAAGTCCTAATACATGGGGGTGGTCAGCTTCATTAAGGTCCCACTCTCCGAGGATAACAGTGTGCAAGGGAGCCCATGGAGGCATGCGCACATATAGACGTGCTGCTATTCCGGAATTCTGGCAACATCCTCCCCTCTCTCGTGGTGTCCCTAACTGTAGTGCCACCCATAGTCACCCAGGTAGCAGTAATGCAGCGGGTACAGCAACCTTCCATCCCCAGAGAAGGAGAGATTCCCTCGGTCTCTCAGTCTTCTCCCCCCCCCCAGCTGGCCCTCTGGTGACCTCAGCTCGTTCCTGAACTGGAGTTGCTGGTATAGTGAACGATAGCACTACCGCTGCACTGGCGAGCTGGCTAAAGTGTGAACACCTTGACTCCCGTGCCGAGGGGTGGGGACATCAGGACATCTGAACTCCCACGCCATGAGGGGGGACGATGTGTCTGGATGCTGAGGAGGAACATCTCAACTCCCAAGTAGACTGCAGGGGAAATTTTACTCAAGTGGATATGGAACATCTTGTCTTCCACAATGGGAGGGGGCAGTCTGTTTCCACACTTGGGGGGGCCAGTTTCAGCTCCAATACCATAGGGATAGGGATGTCTTCGCTTGGTTCCCAGGCTGCTGTGGTGGGTGGGGTGGGGTGAGAACATCTTGGCTCTCACACTGCTGGGGAGGGGAATGTCTCTGCTCCAACACCAATTGGGGGGAGAGCGTTATGGCTCCTATGTCACAGAGGGGGGAGGGACTTCTTGCCATCCATTTCAGAGGTGGGGATATTTGGGATCCCAAACCTGGACCCCATCTCGACTCTTACGATTGTAGTATGGGGGGGACAGGCTGGACTCCAATGTTGAGAGTATGTGAGGACTGCTCAAAGCATTATCTGCTCTAGCCCTATGCTTTGGACTAATTCTGTTGCATCTATTACTCCCCCACAACAAATGTTTACTAAGCCATCTGTTTACCAGGGGTGGCAATTTCATCAGGAGGTTCCAGATATACCATTTCCTTGTCAACCAAGCTGTCACAGAGAGTCGTTTTTTTATGTTCCTCAAACCATTTCAGGTACTGGTCGGGGACTTGCAAACCTGCATGCATCAACAGAGATTTCACAGTGTCACTCAGAACATAAAGCACCACAAGAAAACAGTGAACCCCACTTAATGCATCCCCCCATGCACTGCACTGTGGGAAACTACTGAGAATAGCATCCAAAGCCAAATCAGAGTCCAGTTTGCATCTGCACATGAGATAATGGGAGAACCCATGAGGTCTGTGGCACCGACCCCTCCTCTTTCCTTGCCAGGCTGGACACCCGCTGCAATGCCTTTTTTTTTCTTTTGTAAATATAATTTTTTATTAAGATTTTCCATGCCCACATTATCCTTCAATGTACACAATAAAGGCAATATACTATTACAATAGGCATGGTCTTGAGTCATCATTACAATTTCGCTATTCTGACATACAATTCTTATTAATTCTTAGTATCTATTAGTATTTCCTTCACCCCCTAAGGTACAGTGCGGGGGGGAGTGGATTCTCTGTAGTTACGTATAAATAAAAATTACTTACCTACCGTAATTGTTGATCTTCGTGGACGATGTGTCCACCACTCATTCACACTAGTGGGACTATGCCGGAGGTGCTAGGACCCAGTGGGAGACAAAAATCTTCAGGAGAGCCAGCACCGAGGTAGGACCGCACATGCATGGCGCCGTGAGGCTGGCTCGTGCCATATAGGCTGTCTCGGCGTCAGCCCTCCAACCACCTCAGTACCTTTTTTACCGAGGAGGTGCAGCGTAAACGAACCTAACCTGGACCTAAGATAGTCCGTATGAACCGTGTAAGAAGGGTAAACTCAACAGTGTCTTCACAACCCAGCCAATGAGTGAGTGAAGACCAGAAACAGGATGAGTGAGCTTGAGTAATGGCAGGAGGGCATGTGAATGAGTGGTGGAGACTTCTTCCAAGAAAATCAAGAATTATGGTAGGTACATAATTTTCATATCTTTCTGGACTAAAAGTCTCCACCACTCATTCACACTAGTGGGGGAGTACTGAGCAGAAAACAGTCTCCCAATTAGGGTGGCAGGAAAAAGGAGCTCACTTAGGACAGAAGTCCATTAAGGATTATCCTGCCAAAAGAAGGGTGCTGTCTGGCATGGACATCCAGAGCATACTGCTTTACAAAGGTGTGCACAAGGCTCCAAGTGGCCATGTTACAAATGTCTGTGATGGGAACGTTCTGAATCTCTGCCAGGGATGCTGCGACCACTCTGGTAGAGTGGGCATACACCCGCGGCCTTCCAGCTTGACCTGCACCATCGAGTAGCAATGGCGAAGGCACGCCTCTAACCATGCTGAAATGCATCTGATGACAACAGGCTTACCCAGTCAGGCCATGCTGAACAATACAAAGAGTTGTTTGGATTTGCGAATCGCAAGACCCTTTTGACATCCAGAGAGTGAAGGGTGCATTCCCCTTCATTCTGGAAATTGGCAAAATAGATCGGAAGGACCAAGGGCTGGTTAAGGTGAAATTCCAAGACCACTTTGGGTAGGAATTTAGGGTGAATTCTGAGAACCACCTTGTTCTTGTGAAATACCATGTAAGGTGGGTCTGTGACCAGGGCATGTATTTCGGAGACCCTGTGAGTGGGGTAATGGCCACCAGGAAGGCTACCTTCCAGGTTGGAAAATTCAAGTCACAGGTTGCTAGAGGGTCAAAGGGCTTACGGGTGAGCATGTCTAGCATGAGACTGATATCCTACATGGCCACTGGTCTCCTGACTGGGGGCCTAGTGTGCAGGATGCCTTTAAGGAATCTATTGACTTGTGATAACTGAACTAGCGACATATTCTGTACTGGCTTGTGATGATCAGAAATCGTGCAGAGGTGCACTTTTACAGTCGGGTATTGCAGTCCTGCATTCAACAGGTCTAGGAGGTACTCCAACACCTTGCTTGGTGGGCAAACAAAGGGATCCAGGGCAGACCTTGCACACCAAATGGAAAAACATGTCCACTTTGCCATGTAAGTTTTCCTAGTGGATGGCTTATGCATGGCTAAAAGGATTTATGAGATTCTTTGAGAGATGTTAAACCTACCCACTTCTGTCTCCTCAGGAGTCAGGCATGGAGATGAAGGGCTTGCAGGTTGGGATGGACCACTGGTCCTTGTGTTAGGAGGTCCATTTGTAGGGGGAGTTGTCTCAGAGGGGGCTATCTGAGGAGGCCAGTATGGGACAATGCGAATCATGCTGTTCCCCTGTACCTCCAATTTGAGCAGCACCCTCTGAATTAAAGGAAGAGGAGGAAATGCGTACAGAAAGCGTCTTGTCTACCGCAGTCTGACTGTATCCTGACAGAAAGCACCAGGTTCTGGATTTCTGGAGCAGAACAGAGGCAGTTTTGCATTGAGTGGGGACACAAAAAGGTCCAGGTCCGGAGAGCCCTACTCTTCGAATAGCGAATACACAACGCTTGAGTCGAGTGACCACTCATGTGGATCTGCCTCCATTCTGCTGAGGCAGTCTGCCAGATCATTCTGGATTCCTGACAAGTAGACTGCCTGGATCAGGGACTCGTGATCGAAGTACCACTCCTACACTCTCATGGCTTCTCTGCACAAAGGGTAAGAGTGTGCTCCACCCTGTTTGTTGATGTAATACATCACAGCCTTGTTGTCCAGCTGAAGGAGTATTACTTTGTGACAGAGGACATCCTTCAGGGCTCAGACAGCATACAGGACAGTTCTCATCTCCGGGACATTTATGTGTAGATGGGATTCCTCCTGGCTCCACAGTCCCTGGGTGTGAAGGTCCTGACAGTGAGCTCCCCAGCTGGTCAGAGATGCATCTGTGGTGATGGTGATCTGTGTTTCCAGTGGAGCAAAGGGAAAGCCTTGGAGAAGGTTGTCCTCCTGAGTCCACCAAGCAAGTGATCTCGTTAGAGGCTCAGTCACCTTGATGTGGAAGGATTGCAGGTGCATGGTTGGAGACCATTGAGTGCTGAGCATCCACTGTGTGGTCCTCATGTGTAAGCAGGCTAGAGGCACAGTGAATACAGATGATGCCATGAGACCTAGCATCCACTGTGAGAGCACTGAGCTTGAATCGAGTTATTCCCCTTGATGAAGCAAGCCCTGTGGAGAATGTCGTTCTTTCCTGTCCTCTGGAAGTGTCCAGAAGGGCCCCTATAAAGAGAAGCTGTTGGGAGGGCTGAAGCTGTGATTTTTCCAGGTTCAGTAGCACCCCCATGGAAATGAGGAACCTGGAAGCTGTGGAGACCGCTTCCTGCATTTCCTGCATGGATGGGCATGCCAGGAGCCAATCATCCAGGTATGGTTACACTATTGACAATGGAAGAAAAATACATATTAGGACTGGGCCTCTTGTTCGCCACAACACAACCCGTTGATTTATTTGAACTAGAGGTAGACCTTCAATGGTTTTTGAGAACATTAAGACTAAAAAATATGTTTGGGAATGGCCAGGGTGGGAATGAAGAACAAAGAAAAGTGAAACAAGCACTACAAATAAAATCAGATTTCACACCACCTAGTGGCAGGAATAATGGGATAGAAAGTTTCTGCAAAGTAACAGAGAAATAAAACATGGATTTATTCAAGCAAAAGAGTGATTTACTAACAAAATTTAACACAATAACAAAGACAGACATTAAGGAAACTGAGTGAGGATAAGGAAATAGTCATATAGACTGCGGACGGGGGGGGATAGTGCTGCAAGATAAGGAACAATATAGAAGTATGTGCATGAATTTACTGGATGACAGGAACAACTATCAAATCCTACCCAGGAACCCAATAAATGACATAAAAACAGAAATGGGAGAAATGCTTAATGAATATGTAGACATGCACTAGCTGAACCATTGGGAAGCAGAAGTACTAGTAAAAGAACATCCAAGAATGCCCATGTTCTATTGTATACCAAGGATACATAAAAATGCCCAGCAACCCCCAGGTAGGCCTATAGTGTCGGATATTGAATCTGTATTCAAACCTATCTCAAGATTCATAAATTACTATTTACAACCACAGGCTGAGAGCACAGAGACATATGTGAAAGACTCGTGTGATATTATTATGAGTACACTAAACCAAGTAGCAAATGAAATAACTCTAGGAGGAGCCTGGTTGGTCACATTTGATGTGGCTGACCTGTATACTTCGATACCCCATAGACAAGGGGTAGTCAGCATGGGTAAAATGCTAAACAAAAGGGAACCAGGAGCCAAACCTAAGACTTAGGTGTTGCAAGAACTAGCAAACTGTATTCTACAACATAATTATTTTGAATTCAATGGACAGTACTACCAACAGGATGGGGGGATGGCTATGGGCAGCACAATGGCGAAAGGTCTATGCCAACTCCTACATATACGACTTTGAAATGCAAACTGTATTGAATGAAGAGCATAATATGCACAGACAAACTACTTGTATGGTATCATTACATTGACGATGTGATTTGTTTATGTAAAGGGAATGAACAAGAATTACACGAATGGCATGAACATTTGAAATTTGTGATGAATTACAGTAAAGAGGAAATAGTGCATTTAGATCTTCTGATTATTTATTTATTTATTTATTTTTAGTTTTTGTTGACCAGGTAAGCGCACTAGACAAATCCTGCCTATTTTCAGGCACGACCCAGGGAAGGGGGATACAGATGAATGCCAACTGACCTTGAACCAGATGAAGCTGTTGGTGGTATTTTTAGTGAATGAGGGAAATTTAGCCAGGACACCGGGGAAATTCCCCTACTCCTTCCGGTGGGGGGTTTCCTGCTGCTGTGATGGAGGACTCGGACACTGTCCAGCCATACTCTGGTGAGGTTCTTACCTCTCCGATGCTGGTGTTGACTGCGATGTTGCCTGCCTGCTCTACTGCCCGGGAGGACGCTTTTGGATCTCCTGAAGTGAGGATTCTTTTGCCTGCTGAATACGGTGCTGTGACGCCTGAGGCAGCGACGAACGACTCGTATAACAAGACGGACCGCAATGCTGCTGTTTCCTGCAATGCGACACCTTCAGTGTCTCGACCTGAAACCTCGGTGATATCAGTGAGCCCTATGATGATGGAACCTTCTTCTCTGGTGCTTGCTGGTGCAGTGCCTTGTCTTCCCCCTGCAGTTTCCGGCGATTGTCTCACAGATGCTAATAAGGACACAGACTTGCAGTCTCGAGATATGGGCGTTCTGGCTTTTACACCTGATTCTCACTCAATTGCTTCTTCACTCCCAGTGCCTGATAAAATGAGTACTGTCTCCGTTTCTACCTCCTCATTAATTTGTGCACGTTTTGGCATTGAAACTGACCGCACTGTTGTGAACTCTACGTGGTCTGTCTCTTCGGCTCTCACACAAGCTGGATGGATGAAATCGGACTCGGATTCTTGGACGCCGGACCCGACGTGGGATGCGGATAAACATGGTGTTCTTTTCTCTCCACACAGGCCTGCTCCTTCGACTATGAGCTCCACCGAGGTACCTAATCTGCAGTTGCTGATATAAATGATTGTATTGTTTCCACCCCTGTTACATTATCTACTCCTACTAAACATGGGGCTACATGGGGGGATATGATGGATTCTACGGATCCATGTAATGTGTCCGCTACTGTAATGCATAACCATGTTTCTACTATTTATAGTGACATTCCTGCTACTAATCCTGATCTGTTATTGCAGGAGAGTGATCCTTCTAGGCCTCATAAGTCTCCTGGTACCCTTCCTACGCCTTCTGGCACTCCCTCCCTTCCTGTTCTTCCTTCCTCTTCCTCCCCACCGGGTGCTTTCCAGAAAGTGCAACAATCCAGTACTGGCCTACCTCATTCAGACCTTACATGCTTAACGCATTCTGTAGTTACTACATCTAATCCCATTTCAAGTCCAATTCCAACTCTCAGTACATCCCCCCCCAATACTAGATCCAGTTACACCACTTATTAAGGATCTGGGAGAAGGACCTTCCACTTTAACTACTCCCCCCTTACAACCTGTTATAGCACCTGACAGGGGTCCTGTCCTGTCAGATTTATTTAAGAATAAGTTAGAACAGGCCCCTAGACGCCATGCAGTATGTCTACGTTACAAAGGAGGCCTCTCTGTGTTCCCTGACCGATATTATGTTGCCCAGACCCTTTTAAAAGGTGATATGCATTTTCAGGCATCTGATATTTATGGTTTAATACATATTTCCGGGGAGGAAACCTTTGATATTAGCTTTAAACATGCTAGCGGTTCAGATAAATTTTGGAATAAATATGCCACATTGAAAACTTCTCCTCTTTGGGTCCCTTTTTCAGTCATTCCCCTCACCAAACCAGCAGTTAGGACTGTAACTATCATGTTTTGCAACGAGGGGGTTAGCATCAGTGATATTTATCATTGGCTACAGAATAGATGTACAGTCTTATCCCCTCCTGAAGCTGTTATAGATGAGGAAGGTCTTTGGACAGGTAGCTGGAAATTTTGTGTAAAGCTGTTTCAAGTCAATTCTGAAGTTGTTCACCTTCCTAACAGCTTTTTTTTGGGTAAAGATAGAGGGCTGTGTTTTTATGGAGGCCAACCCAGGGCCTGTTATAAATGCGGCTCCCGCATGCATGTCAGTAGCACCTGTGACTTACTAAAATGTAGCTTATGTGGGGGTTTTGGACATCCTAGTGTTTCTTGCATGAATGTATTCCAGTGTAACTTATGTGATGAGAAAGGGCATGCGTATCATCAATGCCCTTGGGCTAGTAAGAATAGACAGGAGGGGTGGGATTCAAATATCCTTGTTCAAAAAGCACAGGATAAAGCTCAAGATCAATCGATGAATCTGATTTCACTGTCTGACATACCTGAGGTGCCTGCGACCCCCCAATATGCTGGCTGCATCTGTTGCCACAACACCTGCCGAGACCCTCCTAAGGATGTAGAGCTTCTTCCCACTAATCAGGTATCGGCTACACATCCTCTACCCCCTTTATCTACTCAGCCCACGAATACTCCCCTGTTGGACTCAGATGGTTTTCAGATTAGCAGGAGAGTCACCAGGGCGGTGTCTCGTAAATCAATGAAGCCGCCTGAAGTTTCCCTTTCTAACTCCTTTGAATGTTTGAGAGATGGGAGGGAGGACTCGGACGGTGATTCAGAGACCTCTGTCTTACCTTCTGATATGGATATTACTGTGCCTAAGCCTCCTGATGTTTCTGACAAAAAAATGACTAAAACCAATAAAGGAAGTAAAAAACGTAAGAATATGACCGTCACGGATGGAAGTGGTTGATTGCTTATTCTCTACACTGGTTCTTCTTCGCATGGCTTCCTTCAATGTTTGTAGCCTGAAGAGCTACAAATAGAGAATGTTTTTTTTCCATCTTGCTGCATCTCTCTCCTTGGATGTTCTTTTTCTACAAGAAACACATCTCACTCGCTTGCTGAAGTACAACATCTTAGCAGGGGTTGGTATAAAGGTCCCTCATACTGGACTTTTGGAGATGATTTTGCTGATGGGGTAGCTATCTTATTCTTTTCTACGACGGTTTCGATTTCACGCATTCTGGACATTCATCCTGGTAGAGTTCTGATCCTTGATTGTACGTTTCAGGGACAACCTATACGCCTTATAAATTTTTATGGTCCCCAATCGAAACACGCTCGTATACAGTTACTAGATCTCGTCACTCCTTTTCTATGTACTAGAAAGCATCTTATTTGGGTTGGTGACTTTAATTGTTCTCTTGATATTTCTTGTAGGACGGCTGTCGGAAAAACGGTTTATTGTGACTCCTGCTCTCTCTAATATTGTTAAACAAGCTAGTTTGCATGATGCTTACCGATACTTACATAATGATACTGGCTATACATATCATAGATCTATATATCACACTCGTATATATTATTTCTTTTCTTCTAGATATTGTATACCATTAGCAGTATCCTTTAGCCCCACAGAACTTTCAGATCACTTCTTATTGACCTGTACATTTTCCTTAGATACCGACACCATACCCGTTATTTCCCCAACACCTCAGTGGAAATTGAATAATACTTTATTGACCAATTCATTGGTTCAATCACAAGTTAGATCCTTCTTCCGGACTCGAATCACGGTTCTCTGTTGTTATGATTCAGTCTGGGAATGGTGGTCAGATACGAAACATGATCAACGTACACTTTTTCAAACTATTGGACGTTGTCTTGCCCGTGATTCTTACCTTACCTATTTGGATTTTCGGAATCAACTCTGTAAATTAATGTCTCTTTCTGTATCCTCCTCGGTAGACTATTCCTCACAAATTACCAAGGTTAAACGTCATATGTTTGCACATCAATATAAGAGTGCTCGTTCCCTGGATTTTCTTATGAGAGCAGGTACATTGGTGTCTCCTTCGGCTAACTCGTTTTCTGCTCATACTTCTAGACTTCATGCTACAGTCATGCATAGTCTTTTTGATGGATCAGGATGAGTAGTTTTGGATGTCTCTGGTATGCTCTCTATTGTTCATGGTCATTTACATTCTCAGTTCTGTACTATACCTCCTCACATTCCTGAGTTGTCTAAGATTTTTACGGTCCCTGTTCCACAACTTCCATTACACCTTGTTGAAGAACTTATTGCTCCCATTTCTCAGGAAGAAGTTACTTCTGCTATTTCTCATCTTAAATTGCAGGTGGCACCGGGTCTTGATGGACTTACACATGAATTTTATAGATTATTTCGTGAGGACCTGTTGGAAATGTTGACCCAAGTATACAACTACGTTTTACGAGATTCCTCTCCAGTAACAACTTTTGGTATTTCTTTTCTTAAATTTATATACAAAAAAGGTGACAGGCGCTCACCACTGAATTGGAGACCTCTTCACCTTCTGAACACTGATTTTAAAATTTTAACGTGTATACTTAGTACCCGTTTACAACGGGTGGCTCCAGATCTCTTAGATCCTGCTCAGTCTTGTGCTGTTCCCGGGAGATCCATCAATACAAATCTATTTCTTCTACGTGAAATTTTTGAGGCGAAACACCGTAATCAAATTTCGGGATTTGTATTATCCCTGGATCAGGCAAAAGCTTTTGATTCAGTTTATCATTCGAATCTCTTTCAGGTTTTACACTGATATGGTATTCCAACAGCTTTCATTCAATGGATTGCCTGTATTTTTTCCTTTGCATATTTTTCCACACTGGTTAATGGATTTATTGGTGAACCTTTACTTCAGAAGGTTGGGGTGCGACAAGGATGCCCGTTTAGTCCGCTATTATATGTTTTTGCCTTAGACCCCATTGTACGACAAATTAATTGGGATTCCCAAATTATAGGTTTAGCACCCCATTACTCCCTTCCCAAGGTTAAAATTGCAGCCTATGCAGATGATGTTGTTTTATTTATGCAGGATATCTCCTCTGGTAGTAGAGTTGTTCAAGTATTTCAAGATTTTTCTGTTTTTTCCGGGGGCGGATTGAACCTTCAAAAATGTGTCTCAATCCCTTTGGATGCAGACTCTGCTACTGTCTCTGCAGTTGCTGGAATTGTTACATCCACCTCCCTCAGAAAATTTTGGGAATTTGGTTTAACGTAGAAGATGCTACTTACAATTGGGAAAAGTGCTTACATATAGGTGAAAGTAAAGTGGGTATTTGGAAATCATGGAAGTTAGGTAAAAGGAAGAGAGTTTTAGTTGTTAAAAAGTTTATCCTCCCTGTCTTTTTGTTTCTCAGTCATGTTTATGCCCCTCCTAAACAATTAGAAACACGCATTTTTAGTGTGTGTTTTCAGATGGTTTGGGGTAGCAGACTTAACCCCATTAAACGAGATGTTACATACTTGCCGATTTCTCAGGGTGGACTCGGTATGATACATCCTATAGCCTTTTTCTTTCTTTTTTTCTTTTTCACCTTTTTCAAAGCATTAAATATACATCTACCATTAGTGATGTTTGGATTGACTTTGCACTACATTCAGTTATGGAGAAATGGGACCTACTCCCGCCTATACCATCTCGTCTTGCATGTTACCCCACATATACTGTAGACAGTTTTCGCAAGTTAAGGGTCTGGAAACTTTGTAAATCCTCAATATTAGCATTATCCAGAAAACAACTACATGAGGCCTTTATCATTATTACTAAACCAGTGTTACACTTTCCCTACTGCTCCCCTTCTAGACAAGATTGTGCTCTGTCTATCCTTAAAGATAAAGGTACCGCTTCATATGTGGGATGTGTCTTGGATGTGTTGTCATGGCAAACTACAAGTTAAGGGGAGTCTTAAACACAAGTCTTCCGAAGAACGTTTCTGCCCTAAACCTTCCTGTGTACATATTGTAGAAACTATATCACATTTCTTTTTTGAATGTCAAGATGCTTTATTATTTTGGAAAACTTTAGCCAATAAATGGAAATGGCCTTTTCTTAGCAGAATAACATATCAGGTCCTGATCTTGGGGGAATTTTCAGATGTTTGGAACAGATTTCACCTTAGTACCCTTAGAATAATTTTTACGGTGTGCAAATATTATATGTGGCAAGTTCGATGCCAATTTGTAATACAACAAATTCCGACTGTACCAACTGTTATTATACAGCACATTGAACATGCTCTCTTGACTATTATGGAATCTGAACGTCAGCGACTTCTGTTGCATCGATTTCACACTTCATGGAAGTCTATTACCTTCTTGTTATAATTTTTTTCTGTTTTATTATATTGTTATTGCTTTGTTGTCTTATTTTTTTCCCTTTTTGGACTATACGATTGTATGTTCTTTATGCATACTTGGCTATTGTATGACCTTTGTGATTTTTGTTATGTGTACCTATGTATGATGTTATGATTTATTTCCTAATAAAATTCCCCTACTCATTTCGATAAGTGCCATGGGATCTTTAACATCCACCTGAACTACCACCAATCCAGGCAGATGGGACCTCGGTTTAACGTCTCATCCAAATGATTAAAAATGGAAAATTTGAAACAACCTCATATCAAAAAAAGACTGATCGTAACACTTTACTGCATGATAGAAGTTACCATGAACCAAGACTGAAAAACAGTATCCCCTATTCACAGTTAGTGAGGGTGAAAAGAAATTGCAGCCAAGAAAGGGACTTTACAACGAACAAAAAAGAAACATTAAATAGATTTTGAGAAAGGGGATATGATAGGAAGACACTTAGACAGGCAGACCTTAGAATAGAAAACCAGAAAAGGGAAATATTACTTGATACACAAGAGAAAGAGAGAAAACCTGAGAGAGCGGTGTTGGCACTCAGATATAACCACAAAATGACAGCAATTAGGAGGATAATAAACAAAAACTGGCATCTAGTTACCATAGACAACCCCCAGGGTCAGGTGCTGCAACATAAACACATAGTGGCAGCTAAGAGAGTTTCAAATATGAAAGATAGGCTGGTTAAGGCACAGTTTAAACCTCAAGAGAAAGCAGGACAACTACTGCTGAGCCCATTGCAGCCAGGAATGACACCCTATGGTTGATGCTCAGTATGTGGGCATACAAGCAAAAAAAAAAAAACGTTTAACCACCCACATACAAATCAGAAATTTGACAACAAGGAACACATAGATTGCTCAACAGAAGGGGTAATGCATGTTATCCAGTGCCCATGTGACCAACTATATGTAGGGCAAACCAAGAGAGCTCTCAAGGTTAGAATACAAGAACAGAAGGGGACATTAGAAGAAATGATGAACACATGTCAGCAGCACAACATTTCAATCAAGAAGGGCACGCAGGAGCATCATTCAGATTTTGGGGGTTGGAAGTGATCCCCCACGGGAGAGAGGGTTAATAATAAAAGAAAACTAGAACGTATAGAAATGAAGTGGATTTTTTATTTAGAAACATTACAACGGGGTATAGAAACATAGAATTTGATTGCAGATAAGGACTGCTTGGCCCATCAAGTCTGCCCATTTCCCTACCTAATGATAAGCTGCAGATCCTAGTTAACCAACAGCCTAATTCCTCCTACTCCCACTAGAATTGCCTTATGTCTGTCCCATGCATTCTTGAATTCCTCTAGTTTTTGACTACACGACCTCCTCAGGAAGGCTGTTCCATGCATCCACAACCCTCTCCGTCAAAAAATACTTCTTCACATTACCTCTGAGCCATCCCCCCTCTATCTTCAAATTGTGCCCCCTTGTTCTTGCAAATCTTTTTTTGAAAGATGCTACTCTCTTGGACTTTGTTGATTCCTTTGAGGTACTTGAAAGTTTCTATCACATCCCCCCTCTCCCTTCTTTCCTTGAGGGTATACATATTAAGCTCTTTTGGTCTCTCTCCGTATGTCTTCTGGTGCAGACCCTGCACCAGTGTTGTTGCCCTCCTCTGGACAGCCTCCACCCTGTCTATGTCTTTGCGGAGACTGGGTCTCCAGAACTGCACGCAGTACTCCAGATGGGGTCTCACCAACTCTCTGTACAGAAGGGTAACAACTTCTTGTTTGCTACTAGTGATGCCCTCTCTCTGTGCATCCCAGTATCCCCCCAGCCCTCCTTACAGCCCTCTCACATTGCTTGCCCACCTTTAGGTCATCTGATATAACTACCCTCAGGTGTCTTTCCATTTTTGTTGTTGTCAGTACCTCACCCCCCACTGTGTACTCTTCCCCCGGGTTTTTGTTTCCCAGATGCATTACTTTTGCACTTCTTTGCATTGAATCTAAGCTGCCATACGTTTGACCATTACTCCAACCTTGCCAAGTCCCTTCTCATCCTTTCCACCCCACCTTGTGTATCAACCCTGTTGCAGATTTTTGTGTCATCTGCAAAGAGACATACTTTTCCTTCCAGTCCCTTTGCAATGTCACTTATAAAGACATTAAAAAGGACAAGACCCAGTACTGAACCCTGCAGTACCCTACTAGTAACCCCCCTTTCTTCACTGTGGACTCTGTTTACTATTAACCTCTGCATCCTGTTGTCCAGCCAACATTTTACCCAGGCTACCACCCTGGGACCCACTCCCAGGCTGGCTAATTTGTTAATTAAACTTTTGTGCGGGACTGTGTCAAATGCCTTGCTAAAGTCTAGTTAGACCATGTCCACAGCCCCTCCCTGGTCTACTACTTTGGTCACCCAGTCAAAGAAATCGATTAGATTCATCTAACGTGATCTTCCCGCTGTGAATCCATGCTGCCTTGGGTCCTGTACCCCACTGGCCTCTAGGTATTCAACAATTCTTTCTTTCAGAAGTGACTCCATCATTTTCCCTACCACTGAGATCAAATTGACAGGTCTGTAGTTTCCTGCCTCGGTCTTGTTCCTACTTTTGTGAAGGGGAATCACATCTTCCCTCCTCCAGTCCTCAGGTACCACACTATTCTCCCATGATTTGTTAAAAAGGGTAGTCAATGGTGTTACTAGTTCTACCCTTAGTTCTTTTAGAATTCTGGGGTGAATTCCATCAGGCCCTATTGCTTTGTACACTTTCAGTTCTAGGAGTTGTTTCAGAACCCTTTCTTCTGTGAAAGGACTGATATCAACCCCCCTATCCAGAGTGCTTTTATTGACTGGATTAGGTACCTCACTCCTCCTCTTCCTTTGTGAATACTGAGCAGAAATATTCATTCAGTATCCCTGCTTTTCACTGTCCCTCTCTGCCCACCCACCTCCCTCCTCTTTATTCAGCCTCAGTATCCCTCCTTTGTCTTTCTTCGCTTCCTAATGACCTATAAAAGGTTTTATCCCCCTTCTTAACTGAGTTGGCTATCTTTTCCTCAGTTTGGGCCTTTGCTATTCTGACTGCCTTCCCCACTTCCTTCTGCTTTAACTGGTACAGTTCTCTGTCCTGCTCCTTCTGTGTTTCCTTATACTTCCTGAATGCTATCTTTTTCTCCCTAACCTTCCCCGCCACCTCTTTAGAGAACCACAGTGTTTTTTTTTCTTTTGTTTTGATTTATTTGCTTTACACAAAGGCTTGTTGTCTCTGTGATGGCAGTTTTAATGTTTCCCCATTGTTGCTCCACCTCTCCTTCTTGCCTGTTTGCTAGTGCCTTTCTGAGGCACTCTCCCATTTTGACAAAATCAACTCTCCTGAAGTCCAGTACCTTCACTTTTGTATGACTTGACTCTACAGCTGAGTTTATCATTAACTACACTGTTTGGTGGTCGCTTGTTCCCAGATGGCTACCCACTTCTAGATCTGAGATCCTGTCTCCATCCCCATTTGAGAATACCAGGTCTAAAATTGCTCCCTCCCAAGTGGGTTCCAACACTAGCTGTCTGAGGCATGCCCCCTGTAGGGCATCGAGAATGGCCCTGTTCTTGGATGTGGCTGCAGCAAAGGTGCTCCAGTAAACATCTGGCATATTCTTGTCCCCCATCAGCAATATCTCCACTTTCTCTGCCATCCTAAGGATGCCTTCTGTTATTTCCTTGTCCATTTCCTCCCCGAGACGAGGGTCTGTATACAACCCCTGTGTGGATTGTGGTGCCATTTCCAGTTTCCAGGGTGACCCACAGTGCCTCCTCTCCTCCCTGTTTACCCTTTAGTTCTGTTGCTTTGATCCCTTCCTTTACATAGAGATCTATTCTTCCTCCTCCTCCTCCTCTTCTACCCTCCCTGTCCCTCCTATAGATTGTGTACCCTGGTATGTTAACATTCCAGTCATGGTTCTCTGTGTACCATGTTTCTGTGACTGCCACGATATCCAGGTATCCCTCTTCCATCAAGGCCACCAGTTCAGGGTGCTTGTTACCTAGACTATGGGCATTGGTACTCATCACCCTCCATTTTTTTATAGCCTTACCCCTTTCTGCCCCATCCCTGTCCTTACTGCCTTTGTCTTTTTCTCCATTTACCCCAGCTTTTCTCTCTGTCGACTTCTCAATCTTGGTGTTTACCTCACTACCCTGATTTTTTTTGGGGGGGGGTTAGGATTTCCCTTCTCCTTTTCAGTGCCTCCCCCTTGGCTAGTTTAAATGCTTGCCAATGAAGCATTTAAACCTACCACCTAGGATCCTGGTTCCCCTTCTGGACAGATGCAGACCATTGCACTAGTATAGGCCTGCATCCGTCCAGGTGGACCCCCATTCCCCAGTGAAGCCAAAACCCTGAGCTCTGCACCAGTTTTTCAACCACTGATTGAATCCCATGGTGCGGAGCACTGTAACCTCACCCATACCATAGACAGGCAGCATCTCCAAGAAGGTTACCATGCATGCTACATGTCTAAGGCCCCTCCCCAACTCCACAAACTCCTCCTGCACTGCTCTGATCCCTTTCCCAGCCAGGTCATTTGTCCCTAGGTGGACAGTGACATCCAGCTCCTTCCCCATGCAGCTGTTCCTGCGATCCTGAGGATTCGCTCACTGTCCCTCCAAGCCATGGCGCCAGGCAGGCACCTTACCTCCCTCTCCCCTCCCTCCCCCAGTTCTACCCTCCTAACAATAGAGTCCCCCACCAGGAGTTGTTTCCTTCCCCTGTGGGGTCCCATCCCACCCTTCTGTGGGTCTCCTTTGTGAAGGTTCCCAGCATCCTCCTTGGTCTCCACTGCAGGTGCCTCCACAGAGAAATCACACTCTGCCAGAATGGCACATGAATTGTGGAGAGTTTCAACTGGAGGGATGCACCTCTGTTCCACCATCTCCCCCTCCCTGAGCCCACTGTGGTCCAACTGCTCCTCTTTCTTGACAACCTCTGAGGCAGCGGCAGTGGCTCTGGTGGTCCCTGGGTGGGAAAGGAGGTCCCCCAAATCCTGGCCAGCTCAGCCTGGAGATGAGCAACCTCTTCCCTCAGCCCAGAGAGGTGCCTGCAGATGGGACAACACTGCATCCTCCAGAATGTCTCCCAGAAGACTGCTGCTCCACAGCCATTGTACTGCACCACTCCCATCATGTCTTATTTGTGGCCCTTTAACTGTTGTTTTATATACTTACTCTTTCCTTTCTCTCTTTATTATATAATTACATTTTTTTTCTCCCTACTTTCCTACTGCCTCCGAGCCCTTAAAGCTCCTGATCTTCCTGTTCTGGGACAGTAAGTTCCTATATTCCTCAGTAGTCTCCTTCTTACAGACCTCCAGCAGCTGGGGGGGGGTGGAGAGCTACTCTTTTCCTTCTAGGATGCTGAGTCTTTTGTACCTCTGTGCTCACTCCCTTCCTGCTCCCAAACAGGAAGTTCCTGTTGTCAGTCAAATCCTGTGCCTATAAAAGTAGAACTGACTAAGGGAGGGGAGATGAACGGCAATATAGTCCAGTAAAGTTCTAACAGCAGCTCCTTCCTCTTTCTGTTCTCTGCCACAAGCTATCTGGCTCAGTTTTTAAATGCAAACACCTGGCTTCCTTCTCTCTGAGCCACTCCCCCTAACTCACAATTTCTTTTTCACCTAGCTAACTGCACAGATAACAATTCCTTCACCCAACTCAGGCAAACACACTCTTTTTTTTTGTTTTTACCCTAAATTGAAGTTCCCAGTAGTAGAGTTCTAGTTCTTTAGTCCAGTAGAGTAGTAGAGTAGCAAAGTTCTATCAGTAGCTCCTTCCTCTTGCTGTTCTGTAACTGGCAGGCGTGCACCTGAGGGAAAATAGGGCCATACATCTTATGATGAGAACTGGTCCAGGGGTCCCAAGGGGAGCAGAACCAGCAAGCCAAGAAACTAGGAAAAAGGGCAGGTCAGAATAATGATAACTGGTCCAGGGGCTTTGAGGAGAGCAGAACCAATAGACTAAGAAAAAGCACAGGTTAAAACAATATAACAGGGTACATTCAAGGTTATAACAGTAACCAGCATGCAAAAGAAGACAATGTAAAACTAGCACTAATAATTAAGAAATAGATGGTCAGAAATGGTTGTGTACATTTCCATGACCCCCCCCCAACTATGCCTCATACCCAGTCCATAGCCAGCTTGAACTCCTGTTAATATAAATAAAAGATGTAAATGCAATGTGAGTACTGCTAAGACTGTAAGGTACCCCTTCCTTTGGGCATTGGAGAGGTTTAGCTAAAAAGAAAAGTAAAATGAATGACTAACACAACAGCTTCATCAACACTCTGGCAGGAAATGGTCAGTTCATGAAACCCATTCTCCAGGTAACACCGGAGGTGTACTGTTGCTAAGCAACATCTCGTTCATGTGGGAGTAGAAGGGAGTGACACACACTCCAACGGGATTTCATGAACGGACCAAGAGGAAGGCAACACCTCAGCTTTCAAACACACACCGTTTTGAAACTCCTAGGAAGCCACATGCATCATACCTCTCAACTGTCACACATTATGAGTTACGTCACTCATTTTACCTCTCAGAAACCCTTTGTCCATCATGGGGAAGGTGATATTCCACATTCCTCACTGAGACTTTAAAGCAGAAATTCATAATAATCTATTATGCTTAGTTATCAAAAACCATTATGAACATTAGTGCACTGACAGCAATAGTGTTCTGAGCTTGCAGTGCCATGTTTGATGATATGTCACACATTTTGCTCATTTGTCACACATCGTGTCACACATTTTGGTGAAGAAAGGTTGAGAGGTATAAGTCTGCAACATCAGCAGATGGTAAGCTACTGCATAAAAACATATGTAGTGGGATTTAATGCATCAAGTTATACTGAAATAAGCTTGTAGTAACAGAAACTAATTACATGAAACAAACAACATATGTCTTTTAGGTCACAGAGTGGAATGGAAGCAAAAGGTGTTTTACAAGTAAATATGAGCAAAACAGAAAACTATTGAGGTAATATGCCCACAGGAATTGGTGTCAGGTTATTCATACAAAAGAAACATAAAAGCATGCAGAGTGTTGTTGAATGGTGAAGGTTCACACATTTGATTCAAAATAAAAATGTAAGTAGAAGTCAAATGGGAACAGTAATAATTTTGTGTAACCCACAGGTGGCATCTCAGGAAAGGAAATCACAACGTATAAAAGCAATATACATGCTTGAACTGAACAGAGTGGTAAATGTGAACAAATATTAATGTTTTATACTGTAAACAGAATGTAAAAATGAAATAGGATGAATATTAAACAATGAAAATAATTAAGGATTTGTGTGTATTTTCTAGAAAAAAAACAGTGAACAAACTCTAAAGCAGAGCGAAATGTAGGGGAGACAAAAAAAGAAAATATAAATCCATGAGAACTTTGAAGTCGGAGTGCTCTTATTTAAAGGGCCCCCGCATCACTTTCCCAGATTAGCTTTTACACCACTTCGGGGAGCCAAAAAAAGAACGCAAGGAGAAAAGCAGGATTCCATTGCCCACTGAAATTCAGTGAACACTTAAATGCTGAGCTTTCTGAGATGCACCGCGAGTACCGCAAAGCACTTTATAAAGACTCATGGCGTCAAGGAGAGCCCAAAGTGTAGGACTCCAAACTGATAGTGATGACCTGTGAGCCACAAAGTGGAGATACTTGTGGTGGGTTGGGTGCACCGGAATGTGCATGTCCAGGGATGCCAGCCAGTTGTACTGATGAATGAGAGACAGTAAAGTTCCCAGTGAGATCATCTTGAACGTTTCTTTAAATAGATATTTGTTTAACTTCCTTAAATCGAGAATAGGGCGCATGCTGTCTATTTTTTTTGGAACTAGGTAGTAATGGGAATAGAACCCTGTGTTCCATTCTGTCTGTGGAGCCACTTCTACTGCCTTGCTGTTCAGAAGGCCCAGAATCTCGGAAGTAAGGAGGTCTGCCTGAGCGGCAGACTGGGCTGCCACTTGGGTGGACGATCCAGGGGGAGACTGTGAAATTGAGAGAGTATCCCTCTCGAATTTTCCTGAGGACCCATTTGTCAATTGTGATGGATTTCCACTGGTTGTAAAACTGAGTCAGATGACCCCCTACTGCCGAAAAGGAGTCCACCTCGGCCAGCTGAAGTGGGACATGAGCCGGGCCTTCAGAGGGTGGAACTGGGCACCTTCAGTGCCTGTGCCTTCTGCAGGGTTTTATTTAACTCAAAAAATTGATTAGCATTTTGCTCATAAAAGTGCTAAAACATTGTGAAAATGCATAGCACTTGTCTCATTGTGTTTAACAAACATAGCACTTCTAGAAAACCTATATAAATACTTTCTGCACAGTTAGCATTGTCCCAAGAAAAAACTGCTAATCAATTATTTAAAACCCTGCTTCTGTGTTTTCTTTTGTGGCCGAGAAGTTTGGTTCTTGTTAAAAGCTCCTCGACCTTTACCTCAAAAGGACTGCCTGTTATGAAACTGTCAATGGTTTCCACCCCTCTGAGGTGTGGTAGGAGCGGGCCTGGCAGTCTTAATAGCCGTCCTGGTTTTCTAAGTGGCTTCCAGTGCCTGCTCCACCAGTGGGCCAAACAGATAAACACTGTCAAAGGGGAAATTCATGAATCTCTGCTGAGCATCATTTTTGAAGCCTGAGGTCCTTAGCCAGGAATACCGCTGGGCACAAATCCTGGCTGCAGCTGCCCTACAAGCAGTGTTAAAGGCATCCGTAGCAGCTTTCAGTTGCTGATTGTTGGACTCTATGCCCCTGGTAATGGTCTGTAGAAGCTCCACATTCATGTCAGACTCCGGGAAGCTCTCGACTGTTGCCTTGAGTGAATGCAAGAGGGTATACTTATACTGAGAGAAGTGACCCTGGTAACTAGCTATGTGCATGCCCAAGGTAGCAGCAGCAAACACTCATTTGCCCAGAGTGTCTATTTTATGGGACTCTTTATTCACCGGACAAGCTGTGGATTCCTGGGGGAGCACGGCTTTATCATTCTGCACCAGAAACACCAGGGCATCCGTGAAGGGCTGAGAAGCAAAGATTGGCCTGTCCTTAGGGGGGAACATACTTCCTATCTGTAGACTTGGCCACGGAAGGAATAAGCACTGGTCTGTCCCACACCACTTGTGAAAGAGTCTCAAAAGAGGGTTGCACTGTTTGTGTCAGGTCTACAGGAATTTCAGGAACATGTAGGTATTATAGGTGCAAAGGCTTTCCAGGCTCCACCGCAGAAGTCTGGAGAGCCAGGGTGGAAATCATATTCTTCAGCAGAGACTTTTTTTTTTCTCTTTTTTCAATTGTTTAACCAGGAGTGGCACACTAAGCTGAAAGCTTGTTTACGGGTGCGACCTGGGAGCACAGGGAAGTTAAGTGACTTGCTCAGGGTCACACAGTATGCAAGTGGGGGCTGTGGGATTCAAACCCAGGTCTCCAGATTTACAGCTCAGAGCCTTAAACCACTGTGCTATACTGCCTCCCCTTAAAGGACTGACATTTAAAGGAAAGCTCTTTGACCACAGGCGCAGCAGAAGTAGAGGGCTTACTGTTCAGCCAATAAAAAAAGTCTTCGTCCACTTCATCTGTCAGGCATAGATCAGGATCAGGCTAGTCAGAGTCCCCCTCTACCCCCAGAAGTGTCAGCAAAGATGGGAAAAGAAGGGGGAAGAGCCAGAGGTGCCGCCCCCGGAATCTGTGTTGAGAACTCCAGCACCCAACTCGGCGCTGGCGCCAAACGAGCACCTAGAGTCCCTAAGCTTGACACTGGGACCTCTGAAGGCCACGACATCACCAGAGACCTGAAAGTGTGAAGAGGAGTAAGGGGAGAATGCAGTGCCTGTGCCTGCCCCTGCGCTGCAACCTTGTAAGGGGGAAAGGCATGAGAGAGTGGCATCGATGGCACCAAAGGTGCCACACAAACAAGCTGAGCCAACTGCTCTGACTGCGGCCCAACAGCCCCTAGGCCCGAAGGCCCTGGGATCGAGTCTGCAGGCAAGGGCAGTCGGAACAACCGCTGAATCCACTGCTCCATAAGAGTGGCCCAATGATAAAACTGCTCACCAGAAGACCCTCCCAGAGGGCGAGGAGGAGCTCCAGAGCCGAGGATCATGGCCACCAGGGACTGAGGCCACAGGAGACCCTGACAAAATTGGCTACTGTCTCCTGCTACTGACTGTCTCCAAGCAGACGTATCAAAGGGTGACCTCGAGTGGTACCACATCTTCTTCTACCGGTGGGAGGCAGAAGTACTCGAGGCCGAGCGGCGCTGAGTCCCTGATTAGGCTCGGAAACGGGCCCACTTTTTTTTGTGCTTTCGGAAGGACTGTCCTTCCTCCCAAGCACTGGACTGCCCATGGTCAGACCCCCTTCGAAGAGGGTGGCGGACCGGACCCAGCTCTGCTGTCAAAACAACTTTTAAGTGAAGTCTCCCTACCATCACTGTTCATAGTTTGCCGACTCAGTCGATGGCAGGCTAAAGAAGACTTCTTCCTCTTCTTCTCACTTTACTTTTTTTAAATAAAGAAACTGCTAAAATCATTAACTAAAACAAATACTGAACGACTAAAGCTGCTGTCATACAGACGTGAAGATTTGACTCCCAGCAGGTGAGCGACGTTGTCAATTAAGTATACTCGAAGGCGGGGAAAAAAGGAATGGAGGCATTCGGGAACAGACCCGGGTCACCAGGGGTTGGCTGGAGGAGGCAGGATTGAGTGTCCCAATGGAAGCTCTCCTCCGGGATGGGGAGTGTTACCGGGCAGCGATGCCCATCGCATTGCTGCCTGTGGAAACATGGGCGGCAAGGCACAATGGCTTCTCGAAGGGGAATCAGGGTGGGGAGGGTGCTGTGGACACTTGATGGTAGCATGCGCAAGCACGCCACGCATCTGGATGTAAGTCCCTTGCATTGATGCCCTCAAGGGGTAGGGTTGAACCGGGAGAAAAACCAAAGGCAAAAAATCTCCTGGTATCGAGCATCATGACGCTGGGTTCCTGGTACGTTGGGGGCCCAGCCGACAAGACCAGAGGAAGGATTCCTCTGGGCTGATACCAGAAGGAAGTTAAAAAAAAAAAAAGGGAACTGAGGCGGTTGGAGTGTCGACGCCAAGATAGCCTATATGGCATGAGCCAGCCTTGTAGAATTGCACATGCGCAGTCCTACCTTGGCATCGGCCCTCCTGAAGATTTTTGGCTCCCACTGGGTCCTAGCACCTCCGGCGTAGTCCCACTAGTGTGAATGAGTGGTGGAGACTTTTAGTCCAAGAAGATCTATACATAATGCATCCCAGTTCAGTGTGGAGTACTTTAGTTAAGCATTGCATCCCTTTGTTTCATTTTTATTTTATACTAAAAGGGCCTGTGAGCAAATAAATGCCCATTTTCACAGGAGTCCAGTTTAAATATGACAAAACAGGTTACAAACAATTATTCCAGGAAAATTGTTACAAAACATTAACAACACAATTACAAACAAATATGTATAAACATCAATTAAAAGGATTACATTCAGACCTTGACAAACTTTTTAGGTGCTTCTTAAATATGGAAATACTAGCTGCATTTGTTATTTATTTAGTTTTTGTTAACCAGGTAGGTGCACTAGCCATGAAATGACTATTTTCAGGCAAGACCCGGGAGAGTACAACAATCAAAGACAGGTACATAGCATGGGTACAGTGAAATTACAATAGTACAGGTCAAAACAGTCAGTAGTAATGAATACATGCAGCCAGGACAATAACAATCAATGAAATTCACTCAGAATTTTTAGGCATAAAAACCCACACAGTCAAGGAGGAAATACCACAACACAGCAGCAAAGAAATATTGTTCAAATTAGTCACAACAATGAAGGTTCAAATAAGCAGCGAAAAAAGGCAAGGGCAAATTCCTGACTGGGCAGGATGCATTATCATGATCTCAGAGTCAAGACTCAGGTGTGTGGGCTGGGGACAGATTAGCCCTCAAGGAGATAGTACGGGTAAGAAGCGCTGTGAGGTGGGGAGGTGAAAGTTAGGCGCGGAAGCATCTGGCGGGTGAGTGGATTAAGGAGGATTAAAACAAGTTTAGAGATCAGGGGGGTCTCTGCAGTTATGTATAACTACACATACTGCATCCCAGTTCAGTGTGGAGTACTTTAGTTAAGCATTGCGTCCCTTTATTGTAGCAGAGGGGAAACCGGGCGGGGGCCTGTGCTCCCCTGTCCCTAAGATGAGGGAAGTGGGAACCAGCCCAATCCACTTGTAGTTTAATGCTTAACTAGTTTGATTAATACTCGGGGCAAATGAGTGTGTGCTGGGCTCATCATGGTGGGGTAGCAAATGACACAATTGTAAAGCCCTATGGGACAAATCCCTTATCCTTGTTCGTTAAGTGCAGGAGCTAACCAGTCCAATGTGAGGAGCAGAGCTCAGCCTTATCATTCAGGGAATGCAAGATTTTTTCCATTTTGTAAGTTTGGTTGATTATTTTGCGCCAGGCTTGGATTCTCAGGGATTGGGGTGTTAATCAGACTCTTGTAATCATTTTGTTTTTGCTGCTGTAAGCACGATGCCTAGGCGATATCATAAATTTGGGTCATGAATGCCTCATGAGAGTTGAAAAAGCAAGTATAGTTCCACAGTTAGTGTAATTAGCCTACCAAACAACTCATCTAGCTCCTCCTGCAATGCCAAGAAGAAGGAGTGCAGTACTGGACAGGACCACATGATGTGGGTGTGGTGAGTTCTGGTTTCTCCACATTGTCTCCAGCAGGAGGAGACCCCAGTGGCCTGAGAGTGTACCATGATGACCAGGATGCAGAAGAATCTCACCAGGTGTTTCCATGAATATTGCTCCACTGGTGGGAACTTGAGACCCTAGAAGATATTTGACATGCCCTATTCCACACCTCTGTTGTTACTGGGGAGCCCAGCTCCTTCTGCCATTTCATGTGTATATCATGTGAAGTCTCCCCAGTTGATTCAAATAGAGCTTTGTACAGGTGGGAAACCATGCAGTCTGCCACCTGTGTTCTCATGAGGACTATTAAGGAGTGAATGATCACAGGGTGAGCCTCTGGATTGTGAGCCCCTGGAGGAAGGAAGAATTGTACTGCCGTAATTGTAGGAATCTATAGAAGTCTGCTTGTCTGAGGCCAAACTCAGTCTGGACCTCTGCGAAAGATTTTAATACGGCTCCCATCTTAAGTCGGTGGATATACTGTAGAGAGTGGCGTCCCAGTTCCGGAAGGCTAGGTCTGTTTGAGCTGGGTGGGAGAAAGTGCTCCAAGGGTGGTATTCAACACAAGAGTGAGAGAAAGGGGACTAAATGTAATGATTTTCAGATAGAGATCCATGCCAGGACCTGATGTCAGAGCCATGGCTTCAAGCTGGCTGTTACTGCAGGATTTGGGCTGGTGTGGTACAGGGCTGTCATAAAGTCTGTGTTAGGGAAAAGCGATACTTCCACCCATTGCCAAAGAGTGTGGGGGTGTGCCCAAGTGTTGCATAACTGTATGTCAAAGGTGTGCCACCCGGCAGTACAGTTTCAATTGTGGGAGAGAAATACTACCCCTCTCTCTGAAAAGTGATAGTATTTGTAGTTTGATCTGGGGGCAGGCTCTTTCTCAGATAAATCAGAATATCTCTTTGTTCCACTTCTGGAAGGTGGTTAGGGACAGGGAGATCGGGATATTCTTAAATATGTATAATACCCTGGTTAGGGTGACCATTCGGATCACCTCCACTCTCCTGGTGTGGCTCAAGGGTAATGTGCTCCAATATGTGATGTCTTGCATGAGCTGAGAAAGGAACACAATTATCCCTAAAGGCAGCATTAGGAGATATGGACAGGTATATGAATAGGCATTTTAATTTTTCTAAGTTCCAATGGAAGGGATAGTGTTATTTAAACTCCTGCACCAGGAGGTAATGGAAAGTGAGGGATTCAGTTTTAGATGTATTGAGCTTATATCCTGATAGTATACCAAAGGTCACCAGGATTTCAAACATGGCAGAGAGTGACTGTGTGGGTCATCCAGGCAGAGGAGTACATCACCAGAATACAATGCAATGTGGTGCTCTTCTCCACCTAGCTGTATGCCCGCGGGGGTAGTGGCCTCACAGATGGCCTTGGCCAACAGTTCGATGTAGACTGCGAAAAGCAGGGTGGAGAGAGGACAACCCTGTCTAGTTCCATGAAATGGGGAAATCTTGGCTAAATGAAATCCCAGAACACATAAATAACACAGAGCCTCACTGCATTTAAACTACTACTGACGCAGCACCTCTCTGACTCTGGCACCTGTGCCTGTAGGTTATCCTGGCCGACCACTCTACCTAGTATAAAGTGGCCAGGGATGTTATGTCCCCCCCATCTATATTAGCACCTTATCTGTCATTTTCACCACTTCTATGTATTCTGCCGCTCGGCCTCTCTGTGGGGCCCACAGGTCTCTCTATGGGTAACCAATCTGGTGTTCTCGCCCACATTCTCCTCCGGACTTCCACCCCCTACTCTAATTAAATCCTTCCCCCTCCCTCCATTTCCCCTGACAAATGCCTGTCTCTGGCTCCTATTTTTCCTTTGCTGTCCAGTAAGTTCTCTGAATGCCTTCTGGGCCACACGGAAGATCACCAATCATATTGTTTTTCAGTGGTTTGTATTCCTCCTGCCACCTTTAGCTCCAACCGACTTGTTTAATCCTGCACTTGAATTTTATAACCACATGTGTAGCTGAATGTTGTTGTCCCAGATGTAATCTTCATAATATGCTGACTGTGTACCGGTCATATTTAGTGATGCTTCTGTTGTATTGGTTCTGCTGTAATTGTCATGTACCCTGTCCCTTTGATGTGGAACCTTTGAAAAAGAGCATTTTGCTCAAAGGTTATTTTCTGAAGAATGAAATAAATAAAAAATCCACAGAATGGTGGCCAGAGACCTTAACACAGTGCCTGTGGGGAATCATAGATGCCCTGTAGCAACTGGATGAGGGCGACTGGGAATCCCAGGCTTCCCAGAACAGTGTATAGGAAAAGTCAGGAGACCCAATCATACGCTTTCTCTGCATCTAGTCTGAGGAGAACAGAGGGAGATCAATGTCTCTTCATTTCATGTGTGATGTGCAGAGTTGGTCTTATATTGCCAGCTGAAGTCCTGGTGGGACGAATCTGGTTTGATCAAGCCTTACAACAGTGGGAAGAACCCTGTCGAGCCTATGTGCGGTATGACCATCAGGTACTTCTACTTGACACTGAGAAGTGAAATTGGCCTGTAAGGGCCACATAAAAGGGTTTCTGTCCAGTTTCGGGATCACTGATATTGCTGCATATGACCAAGTTGGGTGGGGGGGCATCACCGATCATGACTTGATTTACTGCCCAAAGAAACGGGGGAAGGACTTGTTCCTGTATGGCCTTATAAAATTCTGCCCCATAACCATCCAGACCTGGGGCTTCATGGTCTTGGAGCACCTGATGACATCATTAACTTCTTCCGCTGAGACAGGAGCAGTTAGGTGGGCCTCCTGTTCCTCGGTCAGTTTAGGGACAGTCAGGGAGGCCAGGAAAGAATGAATGGCCTCTGAGGGCACAGTCTGCTCTGGGGTGTAAAGGGACTGGTAATAGGCATAGAAGGTTTGGGTGGTGTCATGAAGCTTTGTATGCCAGACTCCAGTGGTCGGGTGGATCACAGCAGAGATTGTCACTGAGTGGCATTGTTTAAGGAACTGATATGCCAAAAAACTTGAGGCTCTGGCTCCAACTTTTTAGTATCATTGGCATAAGAAAGTTAGAGTGATTTAGGTTTAGTGAAGGCAGTGAGTATCTAGATCGGCTTTCACTTGTTTCATTTGGGAGGAGACCAAAGTGTCCCCCTGCTGGTGGTCCATCTGCAAAAAGTGCAGCATGTCCTCTAGTTGTTGTTGGCATTCCTGCTGCAGTTTGGTCTGGGCTGAGGCATACTGTATGATGTGTCTGCATAGGACTGTTTTTAATTTGTCCCATCATATTGAGTAGGACACTTCCAGGGTGGCACTATCATGTAGAATCTCCCTCACCTTGTTATGGAGCTAGTCCTTAAAGTATTGTCCCCTCAGGTAATATTGGTTAAGTTGCCAGTGAGTATTACACTGTTCCACACAAAGATTCCAATGGCTGATTACTGGGGCTTGGTCCAAGTGGGCGATATTTACCACCCTGCAATCAACTGGATTTGAGACGTTTTCCACTGGAGTATAGCCGTGAGCGATTCTGGAGTACTGTATATGCCATGCACTGATGAATAATGTGTAACTGCATGTATGGGGATGCAGGAAATACCAGGTGTCCGACCATCCCACCTCCCATGTGAATCATTTAAAGAGTTTAAGAGATGCAAACATTCTCAGCAGGGGTGGCGGGGAGGTTGAAGGAGTCCCAGCTGTGGACTGGGGCTATACTGAAATCACTGGTGAGGAGAAACCCTCTAGTGATAGTTAGAATCCAGTCTAGCACTCTTTTTTTTTTTACTGTTGAGGAGTTTGCCCCCAGCAGCTAGTATAGGTTAGCCAGCGTGACTGCGACATTATCGAGGTGGCTTTTCATGATTACCAATCTTCCTTCTTGGTCTTCCCATGTCAGGCCTGCCTTAAATGGAGTATGGTGGGGAACAGAACTGCAACTCCCCTTTTTTTAACCCCATGGAATGAAGAGGACAAAATAGAGGCGCAACTGAATTTGGGAAGTTTTCGGGCTCTGTGGGGGACTGATGGAACTTCTGCACATAGATGAGATCTGACTTTTTTTTGCTTTATATGGGACATTATACTTGACCTTTTAAGGGGCTGGTGAGCCCATCAACATTTAGTACGGATAATTAAATTCTGGATCTATGTATAACAGCGATTGCACATCGCTGAAAATATATTTTGGTGATGTAGTCCCCGGCGCAAAGCAAAAGGGCGCTGGGGACTTGCGTTTTAAATGTAAATGCACCCCCATACTGAAGGATTCTCAACTCCAGTGGGGTGCATGTCATGGGGGAGATAAAAAGAGAAAAAAAAAAACATTTCGGGCCAGATGGAACAAAAGGTACCTGCGTCCGGCTCCAAACCTGGTACCTTGTGCTGTGCAGACCTGTACCCACCCACCACACCATGGGAGCAGCTCAGAAGCTTGCCACGGCACCACCCCTCACAATCCCTCCTGCCCCTCGCTGTGCATGCTTGCTCCCCTCTGCTTATACATGTAGTGACAGGATGTTGCTATAGTCACGCACACCCCCAATCCGGTCACCCTCCCTCCCTACTCGCCGCAAGACGAGGTGTTGTGATTGAGTTGCCATTTTGGTAGGCACCCAATCGCAGTTGCCCAATTCATGTGATACCCTAAATACTTGGGGCTGGCTCTGTGGCACCGAGCAAAGGGGTTTACTTGGCACTTTGGTGACCTGGGTTCATGCCCCAAGCCCGGGTGCCAGGAGCTGAGACCGGCAGGGAGGGGTTCCATAAGCGTCCACTGGATGCTTCCCTTCTGGGGGGAGGGGTTCTGCCTGGGGACCTGTGGGTGGATTGGCGGCGTGCTCAGGGCGACGTGCTACCTTGACACGCCCCCCTGGTATGCCCCCGTGCTCACGCAAGGCCGAGAACTGCAGTGGGTGGCACACAGAAAAAAATGGAAAATACCCCTGACTAACCGGATGATGAGTGCCCTGGCCCCAGTCATCTGAAGCCCCATATCCAGCCCTGCAGCACCTGATGTGCATAGTCAGATGTTGAGGCTATTTCCTCCCAGAAGAGAGGGACCCTCCCAGCACAGGGATATGCCAGGCTACTCAGATAGGCTGCAATATGGAGCTGGTGGAGGTGGCAGGAGGTCGGAGGGTGGTGGGACGGCTCTGGAACTCTGAAGGAGTGGCCGGTTGGGGGGGTTGGAAGTGCATAAAAAAAAATACTTGGGACACTCATTTTAGCTTATGGGGAAGAACAGCATTAGTCACTTGTTACATATAGGCGATGTGTTGGGGATCCTTAGAGGGTATCCCAGAGCTGCCATACAGGCCCCAGCACAGGTTTGCATCCTTGGGTTAATTACTTAGTTGGACTAATGAGGTAGTCTGTGGGATGGGACCACAGTGGATGCCTTAGGCAAACAGAACTCATGGGGGGGAGCTCAATCTGCGGCCCCATGTTTACATATAGAAAGCAAGCGAGGACCCTCGGGGAAGGCAGTCTAGCTGTAACAGCATGGGCCAGTCACAGGGGAACCAACGTCGGACTGTAACTGGGGGAGGAGGCAGATGTATAATCACCTGTCTAGAATCCATCCTACTAGGGAGGACATAGCAAGTGACTAACTCCTGACTCCCCTCTCATTAAGTAATACTTTTGAGGGAATCTAAGGAGCCCCAGAGGAGTTAGGTGGGGTCCCTGGAGTATGGGAGGGGGCAGTCTCCTGTGGAGGGTGGGTAGCAGGAAGACAAAACAAATAACAAAAAGTGAAGAAACAGAAAGCATAGTCCACCACCAACAGGGTCCCCTGCCCCCAATGCCCCAGAGACTGTTCTAACGTATCAACATATAACATACTTGTTCACTATACACGATGTTTACTTTGAACAATATTCCAGGTATAGTCTAAGTTCTGTGAATGGGGTAGAGGGGCAGGTGTGTAACAGGGTGCCCCTGTCATGAATAAGAAACAACAGTTTAAGATTGTGACCCCACCCCCCATTTCTCTCACTCTTTACTATCTCCTGTTCTTTTCTTCTTTCCTTTCCTTTCCTTTTCTTGTCAGAGTGGCCAACCTGACAATCAGGCATCTTTACTTTACTGTCCCCTTTGCTCTAACCCCCCTCTGTGGTGCATGGGCTGGTGCCTGTTGAACTTTGTGACAATCTCCCGAGCAGAAGATGTGAAAAAGGGTGAGCCGCGCTCTAACGTTAATAGTGGGAACACTCCTGACTCCCCTGAAGTGTCCCATTTCTGAACAAGTGCCCCGGTTGTTCACTGGTGCCCTGAAAAGAATGAGTGTCTCTGTTGTGGTGCCCTGCTCCTGAGGCGCCAACTGTAGGCGCTGCAGGATGCAATGTGCGGCTTGAAAAATAGATGCAATAATTCAAAATCTGAGCAGGATCAGCTCCCTGGCTGCTTCGGAGCAAAACAATGCTCTGAAGCATCAGAATACACCATAAGATGCGGCTGAGTGTTACAAGGTTTTCAATCAGAGCATATTGATGCTCTGTTCAATGGAAACTGCCGCACCATGCAATAAACTGAAATTATATATGACAGACACTATGGGCAATGAGAAAAATAGTCCCGTAGTGTCTAGTGAATTGAAGTGTGCCCAGTAAGGCTGATGCAGCCTTAGAATACAGTGTAACTGGGGCTGCTCTGCAACAATTAGGCCAAAAAGTGAAAGTGAGGGCCCAAATGAAATACAACCCGACAGTTGATATTTCAGCCATCGACACCACAGCAATAATTCCTTTGTTTGGCAGGAGACTTAAATAAGGATTCTCTGTGAAATAAAAAAGTATCCTGAATACAAGGCTGGTAAAAGTCCTGAAGGAATGAATAAATGATGTCCAGGACTTAAAAATGTTATTAGTTACGAACTGTATAAAGTTTAAAAGAATGTTTGGAAACTCTAGGTCTCATGAGCTGGCAAAAGAAGGGAGATAAGTAGTGTGCCCTTAATCTCCCATTCCCCTTGCCAACTCTTAGATGTCTGGAACCTAGAATTATTATAAAACGGTAATAAATGTGTAATTACCTGTGGGGAGCCTGGATCTCTGAGAAGCCCTACTATAGGGCTGGCAGCCCACATAGTGAATTCATTTATAGGCATGCCAGGTACTGATGTCACTCCTTAGGAGGAGGAGCTTAGCCCCTAATTGAGCTGAGGCACCCAAATTAGGCTGTTGGAAGGCCTATAAACTATATAGTCCTGTTTTATGTTGTAAGAAAGTGTATGGCCTGCTAGTCTGCAGATACATGCAGGAGTTATTAGGTGCCTCAGTAGAATGAAAGAAAGTTATTAAGGATGATAGCTTAACGAGGGATCACATGATCATGAGGTCATCCCAGCCAGAGCACAAAAGTCCACCACTATGGGGCTACATTTTTCATATAGGTGGTTCAGTAGCTTTCTGACCACACAGTGAGAAGAAGCTTAGTGTGCAGGCTTACACACTGTTTGAGAATTCTTGCAAAGTAAGGAGGAAATTCCAGGCGTTCTTTTATTTTATTTTATTTTTTTTTTCAAAATATTTTATTGAAATGGTTGGATATTACAGGAGAGCAAAGTGTACAGAATTGAATACAGTTATCATACAGTTGAAGTTTACCATATTGTTGATACATTACAGACCTTCCCTTATACATTTTGTAAACATATCTTAGGACAACAAAATAGCTAACACAGATTCATGACCTAACTAAACACTGTTAATTAGTATAGTACTAGAGCAACCCCTTATATAAGGCCGGCATTTTATTTGAAAAAGAAGGGACCCCAGCCCCTTAGCTTCCCCTTATATACTCTCTACCCCATACCAGTCTACAGAGGGAATCTACCCTCTTCAGTCGCTCATTCCAGGGGATTCCATATTAGCTCAAATTTATCTCCCTCACCCATAGCGTTCATCTGAACTCTCTCTAATTTCATGCACAGACCCAAGTTATTGATCCAGTGTTGAATTATAGGAGGCGAAGAAGCCATCCAAGACTGTGCCACAGTTTTGAAAGCATTGACAAGGGTCAAGGACCATAAGGCTTCAGTATTCTTTTCTTTAGGCCTAGAAAGGTCAGCACCCAATAAAAATTTGATTGGACTACAGGGAAGCTGGCAGCCCAGCACGCCCACCATCATACGGTGCATTTCAAACCAAAAGGGAGCTACTTTAGGGCAAGCTAATGCCATATGCAGGAAGTCCCCTATATTGACAAGGCATTTAGGGCAGCTATTAGATTTAGATGAGTCTAGAGCATGTAGGTGCTTTGGGGTAAAATAAGAGCAATGCATAATATTGTATTGGACCTGCCTTAATTTATTACTTTTTGAGCAAATATTAAAATGGCTTATCGTGCCCCTCCATACTTCCCCACTACAGTCCAAATTTAAATCCCGTTGCCACTCTTCCCAGGTTTTTTCTAGCTGTACCTCTCTCTCCCCCCTCCCCCGATATAAGCTTATAAAATATGGTTAGAGGTTTGGAAGTTGGTTGGGGACGGAAAAGCTCCTCCTCAAAGGGAGAAGAGGGGCCCCACCCGCTCCCAATGTCTAGCGTACTACCCAAACTATTCCTGACACTTAAATATATAAAAAGGTCAGCTGGTGGTATTCTCCATCTTCCACACAAAAAGGGAAAGGTTACGAGTGTACCTCCCTCATATAGCTGACTCACTACCTTCAAATCCAATTTCCTCCACACCAACAGCCTCTGAATCAGGGATACAGTATATGGGCCCCTAAGTTTCCTTGCCTCAATCAAATTGGTGTTAGGAGAGGGTGCTGATACCCATCCACTCAGTCCATGCACTGTTAGCCAAGCCCTGAGTGTTGCCTCCGTGAAGGGGTTATCTGTATTACGTTTCCTAGATGGCCACAGTGCCCCAACAAGTAATCCCTCCACCAACGGAGTACGGAGCAGCTCCACCTCCAGAGCCATCCAGGAAGGGGCAGCATCCCACCCAGCCACCCTGACAAAAGCAATTTGCGATACTAAATAATACCAGTATAAGTTAGGGAGACCAAGCCCACCCCCATTTAGTGGTAGTGTCAGAGTGGATCTTTTAATACGAGCCAGTTTACCCCTCCACAGAAATTTATGGAGAATCGCATTAAGCTGTTTAAAATGCGAGTTTAGTAGAGAGATAGGTAGAACCTGGTAAAGATACAAACACCTTGGAAGGATCATCATCTTTACCACCCCCACCCTTCCTATAAGCGAGAGGGGAAGGCCTGTCCATCTGTCACAGTCCCCAGCAATTCTCTGTAAGAGGGGTTTATGATTCAGAGCATAGAGTTTATGTGACTGCACAGAGATTAACACCTCTAAATATTTCAGCCTATCCACCAATTGGAGTCCACCCAGATTGGCTATCAGAGCAGCTCTATTGAGCTGACCCACCGGAAGAAGCTAACTCTTCGTCCAATTAACTTTGTGGCCCGATAAACATCCGTACTCTCCCATGACACTGATCACCTCTGGCAGATCACTAGAAGGGGACTGCATGTATAACAAAAGATCATCTGCGTATAATGCCACATTATGTTCACCCCCCCTTGAAAGTCCCTAATTCCAGCATTCCCTCTCATCCTGGAGGCCAAAGGTTCCAGGGATAGTACATAAAGAAGCGGGGAAAGGGGGCAGCCCTGCCACATACCCCATCCTAATTCAAAACAGGAAGAGAGGGCACCATTAACAGCTATCTGCACACTTAGGTGACAATATAAAGTTTGTATACAGGACCTAAAATGTGAGCCAAACCCAAACCTGCACAGGGTTTCAAAGAGGTACCCCCATTCCACATGGTCAAACGCCTTCTCGGCGTCTATTGCGAGCACAGCAGCCCCATGTGTATTTGCACCCAGTCTCCACCTGTGTATAATGTTTAGGGTTTCGTCTTATATTGTGTTTCACCTGCCGACCTGTTACAAAACCAGATTGGTCCAGATGTATTAAGTGGGGAAGGAGTGTCTCCAATCTGGCTGCCAGGGCTTTAGCCAAGATTTTATAGTCAGTCGTTAACAGGGATATCGGCCTGTACGATGAGCAGTAGGTGGGATCCTTACCAGGCTTTGGGAGAACAGTAATAATTGCAAACCGTGTGGAGGGGGGCAACTGACCTCTAGCCCCTCAATAATCACATTGTACAGTGGATCAAGCAGTAAATCATAAAAGACTTAAAAATATCTATAGGAAGCCCATCTGGGCCTAGAGCCTTCCCTCCTTTAAGTTCCCTGACTGCCCAGCTTAGTTCAGATTTCGTAAGGGGTACCTCCAAATCCTTCTCTTGCTCCTCAGACAGTGCTCTCAAAAGAGCCTGTGCAAAGAAACTATCCAGAGCTTACCGGTCAGGTGGACCCTGCGATGTATAGAGCTGCTTGTAGAACAATCCAAAGGATTGTCCAATGCTAGCAGTGTCATCTCTAACTACCCCCCCATCCCATATACTTTCCACATACCTATCCCCTTTTCACGGTTGCCATGCAAGGTATTCTCCCCGTCCCATCAAAATAAGCACCCGCTTGTGTTAGCAGGATCGTTTTTTCCAATTTAACACTGCTTAAGGTGTTAAATTGCCATTTTAGTTTTTTGCAGGACCTGGTATACAGCGGGAGACGGACTATTTTTATGTGCCTGCTTACAGGCCTCAATTTTGGTTCTTAAGTTTTGAAGGGCCAGAGAGGACTCCCTGGATTTGTGCATCACATACAAGATTGAATATCCTCTTATAGAAGCCTTCAGTGCCTCCCAGTGAATCCTATGTGATGTATCTCCTTTGTTGAAAGTTAAGAACTCTTTAATCATTGCTGCAACCCCTTTACAATACTTCCCGTCCTTCAGCAGTAGTGGGTCTAGTCTCCACTGTCTGACCACTGGGGGTGAGTCTCCCATGCAGAGCTCCAGAGTCAAAGGGGCATGATCAGACAGCAAAACTGGGGAGTAAACCGCATTGCTCGATGCAGGGACCAGAGAGTGGGACAATAGATTCTAATCAACCTGACATACGAGCCATGGGCATGGGAATAAAAACTGTAATCCCTCCCCGACTGGTTCATATGCCGCCAATATCAACCAGGCCCAGATCCTTTTACATTACCCCCAAGGCTAAAGCATTTTTGGACCTAGTATAAGGAGTGGTACTGGAGCAATCTAAAACCCCATCCAGAACGCAGTTGTAATCCCCGCCCACAATCCATGGCCTTGGCCACTTGGCCATCTCCAGAGACAGCTGCTGAAAGAACTTCGGCTGCTCCACATTGGGGGCGTACACAGACCCCAAAGAAATCACTCCCACCCTAGGTAGTTTCACTTTAGCCAGCACAAATCTTCCATATTGATCAGTACATTGCTCTAAAATCTTAACCCCGGATCCCTTAGGAAACCAGAGGACAGCACCTCTTGATTTAGTTGAGAATGTTGAGGACACCCATTGACCTCCCAAGGCTGATGCAGTTTTTACAGCTTCCCCTGCTGAGATGTGTGTCTCTTGGATCATAATGATTTGCCACTTAGATCTCCTAACCTCCGTTTGTAATTTCTTCCACTTAATTACCGACTTCAGGCCATTAATGTTCAAGGAAGTAATTTTTATAGCATCAGCCATGGTCTCATTGTTGACCAGGACACTTAAAGTAACAACTGCACAAAAAATGGGTAAACCCTTCATTACCTTTTCCATCCAACCAGTTTTTAATTTAATCCCCCTTCCTTTCCTGCCAAAAACAAGAGCACAAGGACATTCCTGGGCTCCAAGTAACTCAGCGACTGATTCCAGAAATGGCCCCGCTGCCCCCCTCAACCCAACTTGTCCCTACTAAAAGTAACAGTAACAGTAAACCCATTAACCCCCCCCCCAAGATCCAGAAGGATCCAACCTTTGTTCCCTTACAAACAAGTAGCGAACTTTAAAACCTTCTAACATTATTCGAATTTGAAATAAGCACTCAAGTTAATACAACCACATGGTTTTCATGTGCAAGACCCCCTCGGAGCATAAAGGAATCTCCAGAATGGCTGAATGCTTATACCAAAATTAAAGTTAACGAGGGCTTAAATCCGGCCCTGCATGAGGTCCCAGGCTAACTACTTGCAGATTATTTGTAGAGCGGATCTTTATCACAAATAAAAGAAAAAAAACTGTTATCAATAAAATAAATGCATGTTACTAAAGTCAAACCACAGACCAGCGGCCAAGATTATGGTCGGACAAGAAAATTCAAATAACATAAATCCTTAGCCCCACTGTTACCCTGATCCCCAGACCAGGTCAGGGCTATGAAGGCCGATCCTCCTCGTTTCCTGAATTTGGAGTGCACGTCGCTACAACCGCGGGGATAATGCCCCCTCCATATTTGTACACTTCTTAATATATTTAGAGGGTGTCGAATAGTCATTGAAAAAACCTTCCCATGGTCTAGCTGCACCATTAAAAGAAAAGAAACGTAGCAAGGAAAAGCCAAAAACAGGGTATTCCATCCTACTTAGACCCGTTTATTGAAACCAAGAGGAGAAAGTAGTCACTTATCTGCATCTAAATTTTCTCCAAAGTCTTCCTTCCTTCGTCTTTTCACCTCCTCCTCAACCCAGTGTGAGGCCTCTCTAGGAGATGAGAATACTCTAGGAGCACATCCCGGGTGGTTGATACGAAGCTTGGCAGAGTACATGAAGGTAAATCTCCAGCCCATTTTAAAAAGCTTAGTTTCAATCTCGTTGAACTGCTGACGTCTGGTCTGGAGCTCCCTACTGTAGTCTTGAAATATCATAACCGTACTGTTCTGTATCTTGATTGGGCCTTTCCTTTTGGCCTGCTTAAGAATAGCTTCTTTCTCTGTATACCTTAAATATTTAATCAAGCAGTGTCAGGGGCGCTAACCAGGTTTGGGGGGGGCCCACTCTATTTCGCATTTCACCAGTTCCTGAGGCAGCTCAAGATGATCTACAAGCCATTTATGTAGGCCATCCTTGAGATTGCTTCCCTCCAGGCCCCTTGGAAGCCCTACAATTCTCAGATTGGACCTCTGGGAAAGATTTTCCTGGTCATCCACTTGGGCCAACAGATCCTTGATTGTATTTTGAATTGTGGCCTTGTCCCTTACTGCTTCAGCCAGAGCATCCTCCAGATCCCCCACAAGTTACTCTAGTTGAGAGATCTGCTCAGAATGAGTTCCCGTGGTCTCCGAGAGACCTGTAACCACAGACTGCATATGGGTTATCTGGGCTGCTATATTCGCGAAGCCCGCTTTCATGTCATGTTAAATCTAAATCAGAGTGACTAGTACAGCCGCAAGGGATTTCTGCAGGTCCGATATTTTTCCAGGGCTCTCCGCTGACTCCCGACTCCTACGCGCCTGTTCAGGCCCGGTGGTAGAACCCACTTGTGATTCTGCTGCCCCGAATTGCAACTTTGCTTGCTTTTCTTTCTTTCTTTCTCCCGGTAGTCATTCATATCCCACACCCACCTCACCAATCCTGGAACCAAAATTAATAGTTGGAGTCTCACAGTTTGCTTGTTGACTTGAGTGCTGTGAGGAGCTCAGCTAGACTGCGTCCGCCATGTTACAGCGCTAGCCACCTTTATTTTGTTATTATTGAAGAACTGATTTCCTGCTGATATGGTGCAAAGGACTAACGCCCTTTTCCTTTTTGTAAAATCTTTTTTTTTTTGATAAATAAATTAACAAATGCAAAGTTTTGCGTTTTTTTATGCACTATATTTTACTGCCTGCTGTGTCTGTTATTATCTCACGTTTCTAAGAAGTGGGATATCCTGGTACGTAGAGGCTGCCCGGAAGGGGCTACCAGGGGGCATTGCACCATAAATACGCTGACTGTTGCAGAACAGAGATAAGGCAGACTCAAGTGCATTTAATCTGACCTGATCAACGGCTGAGAAAACCAGAATAAAACCCATGGAAGGACTGGATTTAGGAGCTAGACCCAAGATGAAGAAGAGGGAATACAAGTCCAAAGAGGAAGAAGAGGGACAGAAAGAAGAGAACCCCAGGACAGAAAAAGCCCCAGATGATCCAAGTGAATTATTGAAGTGGCTGTGCCTGAGACAGCTGGATATGAAACGCCAGAGGGAGGAAGATCGACGACAGCAGGATGAGGACAGATGTGTTCGGTTCCAGCAGGCTCTGGCTTCTGTGCCTCAGTTTTGTTTGGGCTGAATTTCTGTTACCTTGGAGCAGTTTGTAAGTGTGTGTGTCCAGATTTTCAGTTGCTGTAGGTATTTAAGGGCAACATCTGTCACAACCACATGCAGCAGGTCAGACCCTCTGCTCCCACAGTGCTAACCTCCGAGTACAGTATTGTGAACAGGTAACAGGGTAACCCTCCTGTCTGCTTGTGGGTCCGAATCACATTTACTCTCAAGTTTAGTCTCAAGTTCTGGGGGGATTCAAACTGTGAACCTTATGTTAGCGTACCCAATCTACAGGCACAGATCCGTACTCTCTTCGGGGATTGCGGTACAATCTTATGCCAGGGGCACCAAGCCAGGCTTCCAAAATGAACCCTTTAAACTCTATAAAAGACCTTAGGTATATCCTTACCTTTTCCCAGTTTAGTAACACCATCAAGCTTTGAATAGTTTTTATCAGTCTTAACCCTCTATACGTCACATGCAGAAAAATAACTTGCAGACCCAGGCAGTATCTTTCAAAATACAGATTTACTTAAAAATGGATAAAAATATGTTAAATGTAAACACAGAACAATATATCAAAGAGCATACAATCACATAAAGAAAAACAAGAAAAACTACAGACAAACTCCTACCAACATACAGTTAGACTTTTTTTAATCTAATTTATTACCTCTGTACAGGGCTTATAGTTAGATCTTGTTTCTTAAGAGCCCAAAAAGATGTGTCACAAAGATCAGACACAGAATAGTTTAAAACTGTGTCTCTCTCACACACCCCTTCTATGATCTCATCTAGCTCCTCCTTTTAGAATATAAAAAATATAGAAACAATGATCTTCACTGACCTGGGGGAGCACCCATAGCACAGGATGTGTCACGTGAGACACTCACATACCACATTCTATATTACAAATATCACAGAACAATCATAACCAGCTGGCCAAGCGTCACAGTCCTCCCGACCTAGACTGAATTTGGGGGCTCTATCCCCTGCATGGGATGCGCTTCCCAAATCAGTTCAGTCCTCATACAGACACAAAAGGCCATCAGTGTTCTGATTAGTCACTCTAGCCCTATGTAAGATTGTCATGTCATGCCCTTGCAAGGCAAGACTCCATCTTAACAGTCTACCATTAGTTTTTCCCATGTGAGTCAGCCAAACCAAGGGGTTGTGGTCAGTTTGTACCACAGAATGCTGCCCATATAAGTATGGCTCCAACTTCTTTAGGGCCCACACTATGGCAAGATGCTCTTTTTCCACAGTTGAGTAAGCCTGCTTCCTGGGAAGTAACTTTTTACTCAGGTACACTACAGGGTGATCTTTCCCTTGGTCTGGATGTTTGACTCAGTACTGCCCCAATACCCACGTTTGAGGCGTCAGTCTGGACTATAAAGGGTCTGCTATAGTCAGGACTTGTCAATACATGAGCACTGCACAGTGCCTCCTTCAGTCTGGTAAAGGCTTTTTCCCAGGCTGGTTCCCAGGTAATTTTCTTAGGCATCCTTTTTTTTACCAGGTCAGATAGGGGAGCAGCCAGGGCACTGTAGTTGGGTACAAATTTCCTGCAGTACCCTGCTGTCCTTAGAAAACTCCTGACCTGAGAATTCAAGAATGCATGGGACAGGCATAAGGCAATTCTAGTGGGGGGTAGGAGGAAGTAAGCTGTTGATTAACTAGAATCTGCAGCTTATCCATCAGGAAGGGAAATGGACAGACTAGGTGAGCCAAGCGGTCCTTATCTGCAGTCAAATTCTATGTTTCAGAGTGATGAAGGCCGACCTCTCCCTAGCTCTGTCAGTTAACTCTACCAGCCAATACCCCTTTGTCAGGTCAGTAGTTGTAATGTAGGTCGCCCCTCCCAACTTGTCCAGGAGTCCGTCTGTCTGGGGCATCGGGTGGGAGTGTGACTTTGTGACTGCATTCAGTCCATGATAGTCCACACAGAAATGAGTAGAGCCATCTGGCTTGGGCACAAGGACTACGGGTGAGGCCCAGGGGCTGTGGGATCTCTGGATTACCCCTAAATCCAGCATTTCCTCCACCTCCCTCCTACTGTCCTTTTGGACAGCCTCTGACACCCAATATGCTGTCCGCCATATGGGTGTCTGTGTCCCTGTTGCTACATCATGCGTTGCTAAGGGGGTTAGTCCAGGCTTGGCGATAAACAGTGGGGCAAAGTCTGTCCGGGGCCAGCTGGGGAGACAATTTAACTGCCTCCACAGAGGGCTCCTGCTTGCTTTCTTCCCATAAGTCCAGAAGGGGATCTCCTTCGTCCGTCCCCTCCCCAGGACTATATACTGCAAACACCATGTCAGCCCTGCTAACATATGGCTTTATCATATTGATATGGTACATTTCTTTCTGTCTGTCTTCTGTCAGGTAACTCTATGATATAGTTCACGTCATTTACCTTCCTAACTACTTTGTACGGTCCTGCCCACTCAGCCTGCAGCTTGTCTTTCTGGACCAAAATAAGGACGATGACTTTCTGACTCACCATGTACGAGCGAGCTCTGACTCTGCGGTCATACCACACTTTTTGTTTCTGTTGGACAGCTGCCAGGTTGCTCTGGGCTGTCTCCATAAGCTCCTTCAGCCTTTCCCTAAACCTAAGGACATAATCCACTATGGGAGTTCCATGGGTGGCGTGCTTGCCTTCCCAGTCCTCCTGGATCAAATCTAGGGGCCCACGTACCTGGTGTCCATATAAAAGCTCGAAGGGGGAAAATCCTGTTGACTCTTGGGGCACCTCCCTGTATGCAAACAACAGGCGAGGAAAGTATTTCTCCCAGTCCCTCCCATGCTGTTCAGCAAACACTTGGAACATTGACTTCAGGGTACCGTTAAATCTTTCCACAAGCCTATTGGCTTGAGGGTGATAAGGTGTTGTGCACCTCTGCACCACCCCACACTTCTCCCACAAACATTTCATCAGGTCCGACATGAAGGAACCCCCTCGATCAGTGATAACCTCCTGTGGAAACCCAACACGGGAGAAAATCTCAATTAAGTCATCTGTCACTTTGTCTGTCCTCAGTGAGGCTAGGGCGACTGCCTCTGGATACTGGGTGGCATAATCCACAACAGTCAGGATGAACCTCTTCCTGGAGGAGCTGGGGGTGTTTAAAGGCCCCACAATATCCATTTCCACCCTCTGGAATGGGTCCTCCACTATGGGCAATGGAATTAGGGTGGCTTGTGTTTTCTTACCTGCCTTCCCTATTTCTTGGCACCGGTGACAAGACCTGCAATACTCCTTCACCTGCTGGGTGAAGTTGGGTCAATAGAAATTCCGGACCAACCACTGCATATCGCATGTGATTCCCAGATGACCAGACAAGGGAATATCGTGTGCAAGCTTGAGAAACTGCTCACGGTACACCTGGAGAACAACAAACTGCCTACCTGTCACCCCTCCCTCTGTCTTAACAGCCTGAGTATTCATAAGTCTATTTTCCCAATAAACTTTATGTTTGCCTGTACCTCCCTGTGCTCCATCAGAGTCTGCCCAAGCCCTCAGCTTCTCTAGACTAGGGTCGCTTTTCTGAGCAGCTGCAAACTCCTTACACATTATTTATTTATTTATTTAGCTTTTGTTTACCAGGTAAGCACACTAGACAGTCACGTGTCTATTTTCAGGTGCGACCCATGAGAGTCACAGAGATACAAGCAATAACAGTACAGAGGCTAGCATCAAGTTACGCAAAGGTACAGTCAGAATACAAGCAAGAAGGACCAGCCGAAACAAAGTACAAAGGCTTGGGTCCAACTGTCAGGCAAGGTACAGACAGATATAAGCAATCTTCTACAGTCAGGTAACAGGCAGAGAACAATTTTAGTGCAGTTCAGTATGAGGCAGAACAACCCAGGGAGGGCAGCCAGGAAAAATTAGAGCCAGTGTCAGCAGCAACAATATTTGTGAATATTGCTTATTTGTTATTTATTTTTGGAATAAGTGCACGCCTGAAGCCAGGTATTCTTTTTTTTTTTTTTTTTTATTTCAGGCACTTCACGGAGGGAGGGACTACAGGGGACAGAGGCAGCTTGAGGCTTGTTTTAGGTAATCCAAAAGGGAGGACCTGAAACAACTGTGGGTGGGGGCAGTTCTTACGTGAAGAGGTAGGAGGTTCCAGGTTTTTGGGGCAAGAGCTACAAATGCTCGATCTCCCACAAGGGAGTGAGTCTTTGGAACCATCATCGCCTGGGATTCAGTGGACCTCAACTGACAGCCAGAGAGGACAGGCTGGAGGAGGTCAGCAAGTGCTGGAGTAGTAGATGATCGGATGATGTTATCCATAAAATTGCCCATAACGAATGAGTGATGGTTGCTTGGGGAAAGCCAACCCAGTCTAGAGTAAAGTAGACACCGATGGGTAAGACGAGGGGCTGATAGGGTGAACCGACATATGTTGTTATACGAGGTGTCCCATTTGGAGAGCCAGGCTTTGGGGGCATTCGTGAAGGAGGTAAGCCGTGAACAAAGCGAGTTTAGGAGGAAGACTCCTTTTGCCAGGGCAAGTCTGGCAGCTGGGGTGAGGCAACTTTTTGCTCTGTATGAAAGTCCTAGTTTGCAGTTGGTTGCCTTACAGGAGTTAAGTATGTGCAGGGTGAGATCCATTTGTGGGTCAAGAGTCACCCACAAGTACTTGAATGATTCCACCACCTTCAAAGGGGTGCCATCAGTGCCATCGACATTCCCAAGGTATGGGACAGGTCTCCTTCAGTCTCTAAACTAGGGTCCCTAGCACTAGTGTCAGGGCACTCAGGATCTCTGTCCTCCCTAACCCTCTCACAATGGGTCATCCCTCCCTCTTCGGTGTAACCCTCCGTAGCTGTGTGGTTAACTGCTACTGGGGAAATATCTACCCCCTTTTCATTAGTCTCCAAATCAGGGGACACAGGCTGGGGAATCGGCCTCCCAGTGATTTCCACACTGGCTTCTGTGGGGTCCAGGGAACTACAATTTTCCCTTGCCGCTTGGCTGCGGGTAACTGCACACACCATCCCCTGTTTGAGATTGTTGCCAAGGATGACGTCAACTGCTAACGTTTTGGCTACAGCCACATGTTGCACAGTTCCCCCTGTTTCACCCCAGTCTAGGAGAACACTAGTGAGTGGCAATGTCGTCTCCTCACCAGTGAACCCTTGCACAGTTACAAATTCATTGGGTATAAGCTGAGCAGGCTCTACCAGATCCCCTTTTACCAACATCAGGGATGCCCCTGTGTCTCTTAACCTTTGTGTCTATACCCCATTCACCGTGACTGGGTGCATGTGTTCCCTCATCTCCACAGGCATGCTTCTAGGGATACACAAACAACCCACTTCTTTCCTAGCCTCATTCTGCATATTGCTCACCTTTTTGGGACACTGTCTGGCAATATATCCAGTTTCTTTTTATTTATTTAATTAGTTTTTGTTGACCGGGTAAGTGCACTAGAAAAGTCCTGCCTATTTTCAGGCACGACCCGGGGGAGGGGGATACAGATGAATGCCAACTGACCTTGAACCAGATTAAGCTGTCGGTGGTATTTTTAGTGAATGAGGGAAATTTGGCCAGGACACCGGGGAAATTCCCCTACTCTTTTCGATAAGTGCCATGGGATCTTTAACATCCACCTGAGCTACCACCAATCCAGGCAGATGGGACCTCTGTTTAACGTCTCATCCAAAAGACGGCACCTCAGAAGTGCAGCACTCCTCTTATGCTGCACTACAGTGTCAGTACTGGGATATTAACCCAAGTGCCAGATGTGGGAACTGAACTCACAGCCCTCTGATCTCCCGGCCTCAGAGGCGAGTGTGCTACCTACTGAGCCACTGACACTGTAAACAACTCTTTACAAACCCAACATTCGTTTCTTTTCTCAGAGAACTGTTTTCTTTGAAACATGGGGCTAACTGGTTGCGGTGGAGGCAGTGAGGGTTTTAGCTGCCCTGAAGGTGCACTTTTCCCTTTCTGCGCTGCCATGCCCACCCCATTCGCTCTCAGAGCAAGTCTGTTCTTGGCATAGCGGTCCAAGAGTTCAGCAGCCTCTTGCACTGTTTTGGGATCTCAGTCCCCCAGCCAGGTTTTCAGCTGTGCTGGGCATGCCCCAAAAAACTAACAAAATAGCATTTTCAATTTTATCTACAGAGTTTGCTTCAACTCCCTCTCACCAACGTTTTAGACATTGACGTTGTTTCGTGGCTAGCTCTCCTCATAGCTCATGTCAGGGCTTCTCCTGAGCTTACAGAATTTAGCTCTGTATGCTTCTGCAGTTAAATCAAACTTTTTTAACAGTGCATCTTTAAGTTTGCTGTAATCATTACTGTCCTCATTGTCCATTTGACCTAATGCATCCTGAGCTTTCCGGGTAAGTAACGGGGATAGCTGGAAGCACCAGGACCCTCTAGGAATTTTTGCCTGAATACAAACTTTTTCAAAGGAATTGAAAAAGGCATCCATATCTTCCCCCTCTTTAAATTCAGCTATCAATTTGGAATTCAGTTTGTAACCCAGTCCTGTAGTTCCAGTTAAACCCAAGCCACTTACCTGCTCTGGTGCTGGTGGTTGGAGTCATAACTTCTCCAGTTCATGTCGAATCTGGCGCTCATGCTCTTCACGGACCGCATCTCACTGTTCTTGCTTCTCTTCTCTCTGGAACTCCAGCTCCATTCTATGCAACTTAATCTACAGCTTGATTGCTTCTGGCTCCAGAATGCTGGTGACCTTCCCCTGCTGCTGTGGCCCTTCACTGGCACTGGCCCTGCTGTCATCCTCACCAGACTCCTCTGTCCTGGCACAACTGCCTCAAGCAGTCTACAGTGTTCCCACTGTAGTTGGAAGTCATCTTCTTCCCTAACTACGGCTACTCTAACTTGCACTTTAGAAAAAAAAAAATAAAACAGGTAGGACCTTGACTGTAAGCAAAATTATATAGTTCTGTTTTCTTTTTAAAATAAATCACTGCCTTATTTTGCAAGTGAGCTGTACAGTATTAAACTGACACACTGAACAGTTAAAACTTGTGTTACCAATTTGTATCACACCGCTGCCAACCAAATCTGTCACAACTGCACTCAGCAGGTCAGGCCCTCTGCTCCCAGTGCCAACCTCTGAGCATAGTATTGTGAACAGGTAACAGACAGGGTAACCCTCCTGTCTGCTTGTGGGTCCAAATCACATTTACTCTCAAGTTCTGGGGGGATTCAAACTGTGAACCTTATGCTAGCGTACCCAATAAACAGGCGCAGATTCGTACCCTCTTCGGGGACTGCGGTACAATCATATGCCAGGGGGCACCAAGCCAGGCTTCCAAAATGAACCCTTAAAACTCTATAAAAGACCTTAGGTATATTCTTACTGTTTCCCAGTTTAGTAACACCATCAAGCTTTGAACAGTTTTTGTCAGTCTTACCCCTCTATACGTCACATGCAAAAAAATAACTTGTAGACCCTAACAGTATCTTTCAAATATAGATTTACTTAAAAATCGATAAAAATATGTTAAATGTAAACACAGAACAATATATCAAAGAGCATACAATCACATAAAGAAAAACAAGGAAATCTACAGACAAACTCCTACCAACATACAGTTAGACTTTTTTTATCTAATGTATTACCTCTGTACAGTGCTTATAGTTAGATCTTGTTTCTTCAGAGCCCAAAAAGATGTGTCACAAAGATCAGACGCAGAATAGTTTAAAACTGTGTCTCTCTCTCACACCCCTTCTATGATGTCATCTAGCTCCTCCTTTTAGAATATAAAAAATATAGAAACAATGATCTTCCTGTCAGGAGATATTTTAAATACTGTGACTTCAGCAAAAACTAATTTTCCAAAGTATGACAGTCTTCAATCAAGTCTTTCCCTTGATCTTGTGTGGTTTCCTGTTCCCAAAGCAAGTCAAAGATTTTACAACTTTTCACATCATGGTGCTATAACATGTTTTTTTCCTCTAAGACATCATAAAAGTTTGAGCCCTATATCCTGGCAGCTGGGTCAGTTCTAATTATAACAGAAAAACAGGAGACCCTTAATTAAGTCTCTCTAGTCTTTTAATTACCTCCTGGTTTCAGGTCACTTGGCACGTCACTGACCTGGGGGGAGGGGCACCCATAGCACAGGATGTCTCATGTGAGACACTCACATACCACATTCTATATTGCAAATATCATACAACAATCATAACCAGCTGGCTGAGCGTCACAGGTTTCAGTTAATTTCACTGGCTTTGTGTTCGGTTTCAGCAGGTTCTAGCTTCTGTGCCTCAGTTTTATTTGGACTGAATTTCTGTTAGCTTGGAGCAGTTTGTAAGTAGGTGTGGCTGGACTAGCCACTTCCTGGGAACTCCTTGGCTGACTGTTCTTGGACACAGCCTGTGGGGATGACAGCGAGGAATGAAGAAGGGGTGAACTGGTATTGGGGGACTCCATATTTAAGGGGCTCAGATGGGGCAGCAAGGGGGAATGGCATAGTCGCATATGAGTAGAGTCCATACCAGAGTTATTGGCAGACAGGGTGGGGCAGTCATTTCTAAAGTGCGCAAGAAGGGGTAGGAGGAAACCGCATATAATGGTGCTTGTGGGGACGAATGACTTGGTGGGGGAGATGGTGGAAGTAGTGAGGGAGAGGTTTGAGGGTGTGGGAAGGTTGTGCGAGGTGATAGTGGAGTCGGTGGCCTACTCAGAGGTGCTCCCAGTACCCTGTGCATGTACGGCAAGGAAAGGGAAGATTGGGGAGTTCAACACATGGTTGGGGGAATGGTGTCAATCCAGGAGGTACTGGAGTAGTGGGTGGATGGGGCAGAACCTGGGACAATAACGATCTATATGCAGGTGTCACTGGGTAATAAATCACCCTGTCAGATTCTTGGTGGAATGGTACAAAAGGAAGAGACAACAGACAAGTGGTACTCATGTAATAAATTAAATTTATTACAGATAAGTAATACAGGCTTACTGCCAATACAGTGTGAACACTGGGAGAACACCAGTTTTCCTTACCTAGGCACTGCAAACGGTATCTCTCTTCTCAGAGAAGCTACATGTAACAAAGGGTTTTATACCCTGATAATTACTATAGCAACGACTAAGAAAGATGCATTTATAAATGTATATAATTGGACAAGTACAGGTAGTCTGAGCAACTGTCCTAACTAGTATAAAAAGTTGCATAGCTGGCAATAGATAACAATACAATGAGACCAGTATAATCCAAGGTCAGCTGTAATAATGCACAATTACTAAAGATCGCACTGTTGCCTTACATATGAAAATACAGTAAGAACATAGCAAAAGCATTTCTCATGGCTAATATATATCAGTAAAACACAATCAAGTATAATAGAACACAGATCCTGACACTTACGCTTATATGATAAGTGTCTTCACCCTAAGGTTAGTACATATACCTACATAAGTTGCTGCCCACAAGGTGGGGGCACCATCAGGGGTGCCGGACCATGGATAACACGGGGATAGGCTGCACTTGAGTGGGGAGGGGAAGGGGGTATTAAAGCAGAAGTCAGAGGGGTATATAGTGACAAAGGTGGATTTAAACTAGGGGGGTGGTGAGTGGACAGCTGGTAGGTAGGGATCCCATAGAGAGGAGCCAAATGAGCTTACCCCCCAAGCTAGTAGGGAAGGATTTGGGGAAATTGCATGGGGGGGACTAGGAGAGAGGAGAAGCACAGAAAGGAAGGGAAGGGGACACAATGGAGGGCAGTCTCACTGAATGCGAGAAGCTTAGGTGACAAATCAGCTGAGTTACAGGCGCTCTTGGCAGTGAGGAGTGTGGATATTGCAGCCATCACGGAAAAGTGACTCACCGAGTACCGGGACTGGCATCTGGCAATCCCAGGGTTTAATTGTACGAGAAGGACCGTGGGGTGGGGTGGCAATCTATGTGAGGAATGGGATCAAATGTACAAGAAAAGAGGGGGAGGAAAGGAAAACAGAGGTAATTTGGATGCAGCTCCTGGACTCCAAGGGTAGGAAGCTGAGGTTCAGGGTGGTGTACAGGCCACTGTCCCAGGCAGAGGAGCTGGACAGGGAGTTAGCAGAACAAATCAGAAAGGTATGTAGGAAGGGGAACGTTGTCATTGTGGGGGAATTCAATCTGCCAGGGGTTGACTGGAGCACTCCAATCACCTCCAGTGCCATGCTAGATCTGGTACTGTTGAATGGTGAGGCAGTGAGGGAAATAAGGGTGGAGGACCCACTAGCTGATAGCGATCACCAAACGGTGTGGTTTACTATCACGATGAGCAGGGAGTCAGGGGGCTCACTAACAAAGGTAGTGGACTTCAGGAGGGTGGACTTCGGGAGGATGCGGGAGATACTGAAAGGGAAACATGAGGGCATAGGGCCAGGGATGGAAGTGGAGCAGAAATGGGACATTATTAAATGAGGGATTACAGAGGTGACAGAAGCTTGCACCAAGTTACAGCGTAAGAGGAGCAGAGCAAGGAAACCATGCTGGTTGAACAACAAAGTGATGGAGGGGGTGAGGGCAAAGAGAGCTGCGTACCAGAGGTTCAGAAGGATGGGGAAGAAGGAGGAGGACCGGGAGAAGTATGCAAGATGATCCAAGAAAGTGACCAAGAGGGTGAAGAAAGCTAAGGCCTCAAGGGAGCTAAGATTAGCACAGGTAATTGGGGGGGGGAGAGACTTTTTCAGATATGTCAGAGAGAAAAGGAAGCGCAGGATAACATAGTGAGGATAAAGAGGGGTGGGAAGTGAGTGGAAAAGGGAGAGGAACAAGCGGAAGCACTAAATGAATACTGTTGCTCAGTGCTCACACAGGAGAAGGGGGGACCACTACCACCTTGGACTGGGAGGGTGGGGAGCGGTGACAGATAGAATGATTGAGGGAAGTAAGAGTATTAGAGGGACTGAGGGTGCTAAAAGTGGACAAGGCATCATGGCCAAATGGTATCCACCCCAGGGTGCTGAGGGAGATGGCAGAGCTGCTGGTAGAACTGCTGGTGGATCTGTTCAGCACCTCCCTGGATACAGGATGTGTGCCTCAGGACTGGAGGATGTCCCACTTGGTGCCAATACATGAGAATGGCCCAAGGGACGAACCGGGCAATTATCAGCCAGTCAGTCTCACTTCCTTAGTGGGCAAACTTATGGAGACAATACTGAAGGAGAGGCTGGTGTCATTTCTAGAGGAGAATTACCTCAAGCATGTGAGGCAGTATGGGTTCATATCGGGGAAGTCCTGTCAAATTAACCTAATACAATATTATGACTGGGTAACAAGAGAGTTGGATAGGGACCATGCAGTGGATGTCCTCTACTTGGATTTCAGCAAGGCCTTTGATTCAGTACCTCATGGGCGGCTTGGAGGGAAGCTAACTGGCGTGGGAGTAGGGGCAAATGTGGCAAACTGGATTACAAACTGGCTGCATGGGAAGCTACAAGGGGTGATGGTGATGGGGGAATTCTCAACACCTAGACCAGTGATGAGTGGGGTGCCGCAGGGCTTGGTGCTATTTGAGCTCTTCATCTCAGACATCATGCATGGAGTGGTGAGCAGGGTAAGTCTGTTCGCAGATGATACCAAAATGGGTGCAGTAGTGGACGAGGAGGAGGGATGGAAGCGACCACAGCGGGACCTAACAAAACTGGAGGAGTGGTTGAAGGGGTGGCAGCTGGGGTTCAATGTGAAGAAGTGTAAGGTTATGCACTTTAGGGCAAAGAACCCAAGGAGAGAATACTGGCTGGGGGGGGGGGTGAAGCTGGGGATCACTGAAGAGGAGAAGGACATAGTGGTGATGATAACAGGAAACATGAACAATTCTGCCCAGTGCAGGAAAGTGGCAGTGAAGGTGAACAAGATGCTGGGGTGTATAGCAAGGGGGTTCTCATCCAGGTGGAGGGAGGTGATCTTGCCCCTCTACAGGTCACTGGTCAGGCTGCACTTGGAGTACTGTGTGCAGTTCTGCAGGCCATACCTGAGGCGGAATATCAAGCTGCTGGAGGGAGTGCAGCGGAGGGCAATGAGGATGATATAGGGAATGGAGGGGAGAGACTACGAGAACAGGCTGGGGGAACTGAATATGTACACCCTGGAGGAGAGGAGGGATAGGGGGGACATGATCATAACTTTCAAGTATCTGAGGGGAATCAACAAGGATGGAGCCGATGGGTTTTTAAACTGAGGAAGGGAATGGACACTAGAGGGCACGGGCTAAGAATAGAGGGGGGAAGATTTAGAAGGGAGATGAGGAGGCATTACTTCATAGAGAGAGTGGTGTCGAAGTGAAACGCCCTGCCAGAGAGGGTGGTGATATGCAAAACTGTGGGTAGCTTTAAAAGGGCATGGGTCAGAGAACAGGGGAGAGTACGGGTGGGTGAGGCTGAGAACGGCCGAGGGCAGACAAAAGGGGAGGGGGGTGGGGCAGCTGCAACTTAGGGGTGCTAGCTGCACACTCAAGCAGACGTTAATAGACCAGGAGGTCTGTTTCTGCTGACACATTCGTATGTTTGTACGTATGTTCATATGTCTGCAAGCAGAGGAGCAACAGTGGCAGGATGAAAAGTGGGCAGATACCTTAAAGGCCATTCAGGCTTTTAGTCAAGGTCAGCCTGATAGAACTATACCCCAAGACATTAAATTAACCAAACTCAGGGAAAGTGATGACATTGAGGCATACCTCACTACATTTGAGAGGATTGCCCAAACATGTGGGTGACCCCGTGACCAATGGGTCATAAGACTGGTCCCCTATCTGTCTGGGAGGATCCATCTAGTTTATAGCCAACTGAGTGATGTGGATGCAAATAACTATGGCTGGGTAAAAGAAGAAGTCCTGCGGTGCTATAATATTAGCACCGACACCTATCAGCAGTGATTACGGTCACAAAAGATGGCCAGTTACAATTCCCCAAGAGAAAGACTTATGCTAGACTAAAAGACTTTTGTGGGAAATGGTTACAATCCACAACTAAGACTATTGACCTGATTATGGACTTAATAATCATTGAGCAGTTTATCTAGGATGTGCAGCTATGGGTCAAGGAACACAAACTGGTGTCAGTCAAACAAACCATCAGATTATTTGGCAGCTCGACCTTCGAGACCCAGAGGACAACAGGGCACCCCACCTCAACCATTTGGAGCCGGTAAGAACTTTTTATCAAAATCAACAGCAGTCTAATTATGTGAGGAGGGATAGAGGGGGAAGAATACCTATGCAGCCATTATGTGTCATGGTTGCTTGGGTAAAGGCCATATAGTCTGGAATTGCCCAAATGAAAAAAGTACTGATTTAACTCAATATTGGGTATATTGCACCTGTGAGGATTGGAGAGCAACAAACGTTGGGACTATTGGATACAGGGAGCAGACAACCCCCAATGAGATCAGATTTGGCCCCTGTTATGGATGTTACCCAACAAGATACAACTGTGATGTGTGTACACAGAGATGTACATCAATACCATACTGCAGTGGTTGAAATGACTGTCAATAATGAGCACCACTGTATGACTGTCGGTTTAGTACCCTGATTGCTAGTGCCAGTGATTATTGGACAAGACTTTCCCCATTTTGCCAGATTGATGCAGTCCCAACAGTCACATATGGAACTAGTGAATATGGTAACTAGGTCCCAAGCTTAAACTACAACAGCTACCCCAGGTATTTTCCTTTGAAGAGGATTTCTTCGAAGGAGCAGGGAAACCAAAGAAATCAAGAAAGGAGAAGAAAAGGGAAAGAGGGCATGGATAGAAATCCATAAGGAGGGTAATCTCGGAGTAGTATCAGAATTGCCTAAATGTGATATGAAACAAGAACAGTTGGCAGATGAGACTTTGAAACCTTTTTTCCACAGGTCAAGCAGGGGGTGAAAAATGGATAGTCACAATTTATATTGAAAAACAGTATTTTGTATCGTGTGACTGTTAACCATACTATTAACATCAGTGCTGAGCAACTAATGGTACCTAAAATGTACAGGGAAAAGGTGATTCAGTTTGCTCATGATCTTCCCATGGCTGGACATGAGGGGAAGGATCACACCTTGAACAGGCTATTGTCTGGGATTTGTTGGCCAGGCATCCACCAAGATGTAGTGGCATATTGCCAGGCTTGTGTAGAGTGCCAGTTAGTGGCCCAGGGTGGCAAGAAGAAAAAATTACTCACCATAGTAATGCTGTTTCTTCTAATGGAGTCTTGCTGTATTCTGACTAAATGCAGTTAGCCCCAGCAGTTGAACTGCCCCGGAGAGTAAAGGGTTAACTCTGTGCAAAGGCATAGAACGTTGAGCTCGAGCTCGGTTTTCATACCTCTGTCTGTGATACTCTGAAGCGTAACCGTCAGATTCTTATGAGCACTAAACTAACTCAAAGTAAGAAATTGTTTCCAAAATTTTGTGCCAAATGGCAAAACAAAGCTTTAGGGTCCGAAGACTCAAGTCGAGAACACCCAAAAAGAACACAACACAACAGGTAGTGGTTTACCAAAATGCTTAGTAACAAACAAACAGAGACCCCCTAAAAGATGGAGGCATGACCAGTACACCTCTGGGGTGCAGCACTGTGCCTGCCCCAACACATCCCAAAACTACTAGGTTCCAGGAGGTGAGGCAGGAAGGGAGGTCAGAATACAGCAAGACTCCATTAGAAGAAACAGCATTACTATGGTGAGTAATTTTTTCTTCAAACAACATGAAGTCTTGCTGTATTCTGACTAAATGCAGACTATCAAGCAGTACCCCCTTGGAGGAGAGAGTTACAGAACCTATTTTGGGAACAGGCTCTGCAGCACAGCTGTGCCAAACCTAGCATCACGTTGTGACAGAATGTCCAAAGACTAATGCTTGGTGAAAGTGTGAACAGATTTCCAAGTAACTGCTTTACATATATCCACTAAAGGTATATCTCTAGCTGCTGCAATCGAAGCAGCTGTACCTCTGGTAGAATGAGCCCTCAGGCCTGAGGGAGGCTCCTTCCCAAGTTTGGAGTAGCAGAATTGAATACAAGAGACAATCCATCTGGCAACAGACGTTTTGGTAGCAGACTTGCCCTTTCCCACCTCACCATACGTGAGAAACAATTGAGAACAATCCCTCCTATGGGCCTTAGTATGCTCAATATAGTAACTGAGAGCCCTTTTCACATCCAGACTGTGTAACTTCCTCTCTCCAGAGGAAGAATGATCAGTGAAAAAGATAGGCAGAGACATAGACTTTAAATACAGTGTTGCTCCACCCACTCACAACCTAAAGCGCTCTAATTGGGTAGACTTTGCTGAGTGGGAGGTGGCTGTATCTGGGTTTCCATCCAGTGGTCTGATCCCCTCTGTCTCATTTCTTATCACCAGGCTCAGCTAGTACATAATTCTACCTTAATTTATCCAGAGCCTCCAGGCCACCAGTGACTTTAGGGCAACTGCTCTGTTGCCCCACCTCTGCTATGCAAATCACTGTCCTCAATTGCAGGCAATATGGCCTGCCTTATCTTTATACTCCTAATACTGGCAAAAAGCATGACATACAAAGCACTATCCCATCCTAAGCCGGAAGCCATCCCAGCCTGGGAATACACAATCATAGTTCTTGCTGCATCGTCATATTGCTTCCCTACTCTTAACCTGCCGAGTTCCCACTTTAATTCTCATCCCCATCCTCTGGCCCTCCTCCCTTCACTTATGTCTCTCCGTGCACTCCCCCTGCTAGCCTTAAATGCCCAGGTCAGCATCTCCTATGCCCTGCCCAGGTGTACCAAAGTGACTGAACACCACACAAGAACCCATACGAAAAGAGCCCACTTTCACCTGATAAAATCTCTCAAGAAATTGTTTCTAATTCTCCTTTTCTGTTCGGGCAATGTCGGACTAAATCCAGGCCCCCAACTCAAATAACTTCTCCGTCGGAGTTTGCAGCTGCTCCTGGGATGAAACTGATGATGGTCAATATTCTAAGCCTTATCAAAAAACTTGACCAGCTTCAAGTCTGGGCAGCCCATACTGACCCAGATGTGATTATTATTACAGAGCCATGGCTAAAAAATACCAATACTGATCCACAAATTGCTATTCCGGGCTTCAAACTCTTTAGGGCTGATAGGGACTCGGGGGGGGGGGTTGTTGTATACGCCAAATACAAATACGATATTAGCAGCATTTCCTGTAAAACTAAGCCCAAGGAATATGAAATCATCTCACTTAAACTTCACCTCCCATCCACAGAATGCATCACAATCATAGGTGGCTATAGACCCCCGACAGGAGGCACAGAAATTATTAACGTACTAAAATCCTTAACTTTGGCTGCTAATACAGAAACAATAATCTTAGGGGACTTTAATATGGACTGGCTAACTACTAAATCCCACCTACTAAAAGCCATCTATGATGAGCTGGGTCTTACACAAATAGTAACAGAACCCACAAGAATCAATGCTTCTAACTCGGCCAACAGCTCTCTCTTAGATGTTATCCTAACTTCGCACCCCCATAAAATCTCACATTCTGTGGTTTTCCATAACGATATGAGAGACCACAATATTGTTATTTGCACAAGATTCCAACCTAAAACCAAGCACCACCCTAAATTCAGAATCAAACGCTTGTTCCGTAAATTCAATTCACTAAATTTCTTAACCGACCTAGCTACGATCAGGTGGCAAGATCTATATCTGGCCAAATCCGCAGACCACCCTCACCAAAACCTCACCACCCTAATTAACAAGCATGCTCCCCTCATTAAAATGAGGGTGTGGAAAATCTCGCATCCGTGGTTCACCCAAGAGCTCAAATATGCGCTTACCAATAGAGACAAGCTATGGGCTAGGGCCAGGCACACAAAGAACCCGACAGACTGGCAGGCATTTAGAACTGCCAGAAATGCCTGTGTTAAAAGTGTACGGACTACTAAAGCAAATTTCTATATCTCCACTCTGGAGCAGGCCAAAGGGAACTGCCAAAAAATCTGGAAGACACTAAAATCTATTGAAGGCCATTCGGCTGCTCCCTCCCTTCCCACCAAGATTCTGGCCAAGGATGGGATAGTTGAAAATAAACTGCAAATCATCGAAGAACTTAACCTTCACTTTGCCACAGACGGGTTGGCATTCGACTCCTCCCCATACGCTAGCCGAGCAAATAGCCACACTAAACCAGATTCTACGCATGCTACTCCGACTCATCCCTTCCAGCTGTGTCAGATTAGCTATAAAGAAGTTGAAGACATAATTCTTAACCTTGACACCAAGAAAAGCGAAGGGGACGATGGCCTAGAGTCATTTTTCTTACAGTTAGGCTATGCCCAGCTCACAGCCCCCATCCTTCACATCTTCAGCCTCTCTATTACCACAGCCACTGTTCCATCCTGCTGGAAATCTGCCCATGTTCTTCCTCTCTTTAAATCAGGAGATCCCTGTGACTTAAACAATTACTGACCTATCTCTATCTTGCCTGTTCTATCCAAAGTGTTGGAAAAACTTATATACAACCAACTAAATAATCACCTCGAAGTACACTCGCTACTAAACCCGGCGCAATCTGGTTTCAGGTCGAAGCACAGTACCATCTCAGCCTTGGCTAAAGTCTCTAATGACTGGATCCATGCAATGGACACCAAGAAGGTCATTGGTGCAGTCTTTCTAGACCTCAGCAAGGCCTTCGACACTGTAGACCATCACCTCCTAATCACCTGTCTTGCCCACATAGGTGCCACTCCAACCACCTTGCAGTGGATTACCAGTTATCTCATGGAAAGGATACAGAAAGTCAAGGCCGATGGCCTACTATCTGCCCCACTTCCAATCACCAGAGGAATCTGTCAAGGCTCCATCCTAGGACCAATCCTTTTCTCCCTCTACATTAACAACCTTGACTCCCACATAAAGAATTCTAGCATACATTTCTTTGCGGATTATACGGTTTTGTACACATCAGGCTCGTCCTTATCTAAAGTCAGGGAAACACTCCAAGCTGACTTCATTCAGCTAGAAAGCAACCTTATCAATGCCAAGTTGCTCCTAAATGCCCAAAAAACTAAAACAATGATTTTCTCGAGACTTGCCGTGACTGATGCCCTACCTATCACAACTAAAAATGTTGTGGTTACCTCCCTAGGTGAACCCTTGGAAGTCGAAGACAAATTCAAATACCTAGGTATGTGGATAGACAATAAGCTGTCCTTCCATGACCACATCGAGGATCTATTAAAGTGGCTTAAAACACGCCTGGGTTTCTTCTACAGAAATAGGACCCTCTTTTCTCTCGCAATCCATAAAAGACTGGTCCAAGCAACTTTCCTTCCCCTGCTGGATTACGGAGACATTATCTTTATATCCTCCCCAACCTTGAGCCTATCAGAACTGGATGTACTCTACCACCTTGCTCTTCGCTTCATTACCAACTCGGCGTACAGGACCCACCACTGTGATCTTTATGCAGCAGTTGGGTGGTCCTCCCTGACCACCAGACGTCTCCTCCATGCTGGCATGTGGACCCTCAAACTACTACTTCACAAATTGCCAGCATATCTGACGACACTCATACATATCTCGCACAGTGCCTACTCCTTAAGGAAATCCGACCTTATCCTACTAGATATTCCCAGGACACGTACCACAGCCGGACAAAGGGCTATCTCATACACTCTACCAAATATTTGGAATCAACTCCAAACCATGCTGAAGCTAACCAGCACTGTATCAACTAACTCCTTCAAAACATTAGCAATCTCTAAATTAAAAGACATATGTAGGTGCAACTAGGTCCCCAACGCCTAGACAGCTACCCATGTACCCACTGGTCCTCTGTTGTTTAAACTGAAATGTGATGCATAATATAGGACTAGGCTAACTCTGAACTGTGTAGCATACATAGTATAAGAATGTCCATTGTATATACCTCTTAATTGTATATAATTCTCCTCCTGTTGTCCTACATTGTATATCTCCTATCTATGTAATTGTGTATTGTATGTGCATATGACTCAGGACCTCCTTGTGAATGAGCGTGCTCAACGGAGTCTTTCCTGCAATAAACTTGAACTTGAACTTGGTGCAAAGGACCCCCTTATCCCTATGAAAGGAAATGAAATCAGGTTCCACTGATAAAGCCTGTAGCTCACTGATCCTCCTAGCTGAGGTAATGGCTACCAGAAATACAGTTTTCCAAGTCAAGTATTTCAGCTGAGCTGAAGATAAAGGTTCAAAAGGGGGCTGCATAAGCTGTGCAGACAGGTAGCAAGCATGGTTACCTTCTCAGAGGTGCTGCCAGTCCATGGCAGGGGTAAGGCTAGGATACTGCACACCATGCAGTTTAATGAATGGTTGCAAAACTGGTGCAGAGCACAGGGCTTTGGCTTCATTGAGGACTGGGGTACACCTGGAGAGATGAAGGTCTATACTGACATGATGGTCTGCATCTGTCCACAAAGGGAACCAAGCTCCTAAGTGACAGGTTTAAATGCTTACTTGGCAAACTTTTAAACTAGCCAAGGTGGGAGGTGCTGAAAAGAGGCAGAAAATTTCAAGCCTCTCTCCCACAAAACATTGCAGGTAGTAAGGTAAACACTGAGGTGCAGATCTCAACAGAGGGCAGGACAGGGGTAAATGGAAAAATAGACAAGGGCAAAAAGAGCAGAGAATGGGGGGAAGGATAAAGCCAACATTAAATGGAGGGCAATGAGTACCAATGCCCGTAGTCTGGGAAACAAGCTTCCTGAGCTAGTAGCCCTGATGGAAGATGAACAACTGGATATTGTGGCAGTCACGGAAACATGGTACATGGAGAACCATGACTGGGATGTCAACATACCAGGGTACACAGTCTACAGAAGGGACAGGGAAGGTAAAATAGGAGGTGGAGTAGCTCTATACGTAAGGGAAGGGATCAAAGCTACAGAACTAAAAAGTAAAGGGGGTGGACAAGAAGCACTCTGGATCACCTTGGAGACAGGGAATGGCATCACAATCTGTACAGGGGTTGTATACAGACCCCCGTCTCAAGGGGAGGAAATGGACAAGAAAATGATAGAGGGCATTCTCAAAATGGCTGAAAAAGGGGAGATACTGTTGATGGAGGACCTGAATATGCCAGATGTTAACTGGATGACATGTACTGCAGCCACATCCGAGAGTAGGGTCATTCTCTATGCTCTGCAGGGGGCAGGCCTTAGACAGCTAGTGTTGGAACCCACTCGGGAGGGAGCAATACTAGACCTGGTACTCTCAAATGGAGAGAGGATCACAAATTTAGAAGTCAGTAGACATCTGGGAACAAGTGACCACTGCACAGTGTGCTTCACAATAAGCACAACCATGGAGACAAGCCATACAAAAACAAGGATACTAGACTTTAGAAGGACTGACTTTGGCAAAATGGGTGAATACCTGAGGAATGCACTAGCAAATGGCCAAAAAGGAGGGGTGGAAGAACAATGGAGAAATATCAAAACTGCCATCATAGAGGCAACAAGCCTTTGTGTTAAACAAATAAAGAAAACAAATCGGAGTAAAAGAAGATGAGGAGGAGTTACCTAAGCCAGACAATAGAAGCACTCTGGGTAGGGGGGTTGACACCAGTACATTTACAGAAGAAAGAGTCCTGAAAGAACTCCTAAAACTCAAGGTGGACAAAGCAATGGGGCCTGATGGGATTCACCCCAGAATCCTAAAAGAACTAAGGGAGGACCTAGTGACACCACTGACCACACTTTTTAACAAATCATGGGAGGATGGGGTGGTACCTGAGGACTGGAGTAGGGCAGATGTGATTCCCCTTCACAAAAGTGGAAGCAAGGCAGAGGCAGGAAACTACAGACCTGTAAGTTTGACCTCAATGGTAGGGAAAATGATGGAATCACTTCTGAAAGAAAGAATTGTTGAGTACCTAGAGGCCAGCAGGGCACAGGACCCAAAGTAGCATGGATTTACAGCAGGAAGGTCAGGTCAGACGAATCTAATTGATTTCTTTGACTGGGTGATCAAAGTAATAGACCAGGGAGGGGCTGTGGATATGGCCTACCTAGACTTTAGCAAGGCATTTGACACAGTCCCGCACAAAAGATTAATAATCAAGTTAGCCAGCCTGGGAGTGGGTCTCAGGGTGGTAGCCTGGGTAGCAAACTGGCTGCACAACAGGACACAGAAGGTAATAGTGAATGAAACACATTCGGAGAAAAGGGGTTACTAGTGGAGTACCTCAGGGCTCAGTACTGGGTCCGGTCCTCTTTAACATCTTTATAGGTGACATTGCAGAGGGTCTGGAAGGAAAGGTATGCCTCTTTGCAGATGACACAAAGATCTGTAACAGAGTTGATACACAAGGGGGGTAGAAAGGATGAGAAGGGACTTGGCAAGGTTGGAGGAATGGTCAGACATATGGCAACTTAGATTCAATGCAAAGAAGTGCAAAGTAATGCACCTGGGAAACAAAAACCCAGGAGAAGAGTACACAATAGCAGGGGAGGTACTAACAACAACAGAAATGTATAGGGACCTGGGGGTAGTCATATCAGATGACCTAAAGGTGGGTAAGCAATGTGAGAAGTCAGTAAGGAGAGCCAGGGGGGATACTGGGATGCATAGGAAGGGGCATCACAAGTAGAAAAAGGGAAGTGGTTATCCCTCTGTACAGACAGTTGGTGAGACCCCATTTGGAGTACTGTGTGCAGTTTTGGAGACCTCATCTACGAAAGGACATAGACAGGATGGAAGCAGTCCAGAGGACAGCAACTAAAATGGTGAAGGGTCTGCATCAGAAACCACATGAAGAGAGAGTGAGAGAGCTTAATATGTATACCCTTGATGAAAGGAGGGATGGGGGAAATGGTAGAAACTTTCAAGTACCTTGAGGGAATCAAAGTCCAGAAGGGTAGCATCTTTCAGAAAAAGAGATGTGTAAGAGCAAAGGGGCACAATTTAAAGATAGAGGGGGGGACGGCTCAGGGGTAATGTGAGGATTTTTTTTTCATGGAGAGAGTGGTGGATGCATGGAACCGCCTTCCTGGGGAGGTTGTTGGGTCTAAAACAGTGGGGGAATTCAAACATGCATGGGACAGACATAAGGCAATTGTAGTGTGGGGTGGCAGGAAGTAGGCTGTTGGTTAACTAGAATCTGCAGCTTATCCAGTAGGTAGGGAAATGGGCAGACTGGGTGGGCCAAGTGGTCCTTATCTGCCGTCAAAGTCTATGTTTCTATGTAATGCAGATGTTCAGATCCCAAGAAGAAGGAGTAGGCTCCCGAAAGGGAGGATTGACATGGACCAAGCCTTTGAAGAATTTCTTGAAAACTGGATGAGAAGCTAGGGAAGAGGTCTTACCAGCGGAAAGAAAAGCGGATACAGCTGCCAAATGTACCTTAAGAGTAGTAGGCCGGAGGCCTAAACTGTTCAGATGTACCAAATAGTCCAAAACAATGGCAGTGTCAGCCAGTCGGCTTAATATGCCTAGTGGAACACCAAAAAACAAACATTTTCAATTTGGAGTTGTAAGTCTTCCTAGTAGCAGGTTTCCTGCTAACTTTTAAAATATCCAAGGCTGACTGGGACAGATGCAAACTTGCATATTCTAGCTCTTCAAGAGCCAGGCTTTGAGCCTGAGAGCCTGAAGGTTGGGGTACAGAATCCTCCCCTGAGAGAAGGTGAGGAGATTGCATTGTCTGGGAAGACACAACGGCAGTGTTACTGACAGTGACAACAGTAGAGGATACCAAGTCTGTCTGGCCCAGTCTGGAGCCACCAGAATTACCTTGCAAGGCTGGGACCTGATTTCTATCAGGACCCTGAATATCAGAGGAAAAGGAGGAAAAGCATACAGAAACTTACTTGTCCAATTTAGTAGGACAGCATCCTGGGGAACAGAACCCAGAAGGGGTGGTCTGCAGCAATACAGGAGTTGATGATTGTCTGGGGCTGCAAAGAGATCTATCTCTGGGGTGCCCAATCTCCTGAAAATGACTTGAAGAATGACAGGGCTCAGGGTCCATTCGTGGTGACCCTGAGAAATCCTGCTGAGAGCATCTGCTAGAATGTTGTCCTTCCCTGGGAGGTGCACAGCCACCAGGGAAGCTTGAAGGGAATAAGCTAGAGACCAAATGTTCATGGCCTCTGTGCACAAGGCTGAGGACTGAGTGCCTCCTTGTTTGTTGATGTACCACATGGTTGTGGTATTGTCTGTTCTGATCTGTACCACTTTCCCTTGGACAACTCTTGAGAATGTCCGAAGAGCCAGAAAGACAACTCTTAATTCGAGAAGGTTTATGTGCAGAAGGGACTCCTGTTGTGACCAGGTTCCCTGAACTGTGAGATGATCTAAATGGGCCCCCCACCCCAGGAGAGAGGCATCTGTGGTGAGAACCATAGAAGGGGCCTGACTGATAAAGGGAACCCCTTGTCAAAGATTGTCCTTGTCCAACCACCACTGAAGGGCCTGGACCAAGGTTTTGGAGACTGGAACCAGTTTGGAGAGGGGGTCCTTTTTTCTGAGACCAGAAAGATCTGAGATGAAACTGAATATCTCTCATCTGAAATTTTGCTCCCTGAACTTCTGCTGTGGAAGCTGCCATGTGTCCCAGCAGCTGTAGAAAGTGTCTGGCTGGACGAGACACCAGAGGATGAAAAGAGGAGGCTAGAGCGACCAGAAACTGAACCCTTGAGAGGGGAAGAAATGCTCTTGCTTGAACTGTATCTATGTCCACTCCTATGAAGGTGAGAAGCTGGGCTGGCTCTAGAACAGACTTCTCTAAGTTCAGAATGAAGCCCAAGGATTCTAGAAGTCTTTGGGTGACCTCTAAAGCTGACTTGACTTGGTCTGAGGATTGGCCCACTAGGAGCCAGTCATCTAACTATGGGAACAGAAGGATGCCTTACCTCCTGAGGAATGCCACCACCACTGCGAGACACTTGGTGAACACTCTTGGAGCAGATGTTAGGCCGAAGGGCATGGCCCTGAACTGGTAATGGCCTGAGGGCAACTCAAACCTGAGGTACTTTCTGTGGGATTGCCTGATAGGAATGTGGAAGTAGGCATCTTTGAGATCCAGGGAAGCTAGCCAGTCTCCTGGTCTCAGAGAGGGAAGAATTACTCCCAGAGTCACCATTTTGAACTTTGGTTTTGTCAAATGCTTGTTCAGATACCTTAAATCCAATATGGGTCACACTCCCTGTCTTTTGGGGGTAAGGAAGTATCTTGAATAGAGTCCTCCCGCCCCGGTGACAAAGAGGTACCTTCTCCAATGCAATGCTGTCTAGGGCCTTTGTCTCCAAGGGAGAGGAAGGACTGAAAGACTTTGCTCTCATTTTTGGGAACCTTTTGAAACTGAGAGCAAGTCCCTGGCTCACTACTTCCAGGACCCATTTGTCTGAAGTAATAGACTCCCAGGCCTTGGAGTAGTAAGCCAGCCCACCCCCTACTGGGATTGGGGAGGCGACTCTGACTGACACCTCAGGATGTCTGCTTGGCAGGGGGCTTGGACTTAGTAGCTGATGGGGTCCTGGTAACCCCACGTCTATCTCTTCCCCGAAAGAACCCCCTCTGCTGGAAAGAAGAGGAGGAGTCCTGCGCTTGGTAAAAAGGCCTGTAAAAAGGCCTACCCCTGTCCCTAGACTGCTGCCTCTGAGGAGTGGTCTGCTTCTCTTTGGCTGCAGCACTCCTGTAGGTGGTCCTGTACTCATCCATTTTCTTCATGTAATTTTCTGTTTGTTCCCCAAACAGAGAATTACCCGTTACAGGAAAGTCCATGGCCTTAGCCTAGGTATTCTGAGAGAGGTTGGTACACCTAAGCCAAGCAAATCTCCTCATGGAGATAGATGTAGCCATGACCCTGGAATGAACATCATTGGAATCAACAGCAGCGTGGAATTGCACCTTAGATGCCTCTATACCATGTGCAGCCACCTGCTCCAGCTCCTTGGCCAGCTGGGGAGGGGCACCGTTAGCCAGTTCCAGAACCATATCCCACACAGATTTCTGGTACCTGGCAGTGTATGCCATGTAATTAGATTGCCTGAGCCCCAAAGATGATGCCAAGTACTGCTTTTTTGCCATGGCATCAACTTTCCTGGAATCCTTATCTGGGGGGTGAGATGCCAGAAGAATATTAGCCTTGTCACAGGCTGCAGCTTGCACTACCCCAACATGGCTGCTATGAGATGAAAGGAATTCCACCCCAGGACCTGACAGAGCATACCTCCTGTCCATTCTTTTTTCCACAGGAGGAATGGATGTAGGAAATTGTAGAATTTTCTGTGTCTGTTTCCCCAAGGATTTGTGTAAAGGGATAGACACCCTCTTAGACTCTGGGACAGCCATCATTTCCAGATAGTCAGGTTCCTCCTGATCCTGATCAGCCTCTTCCATAGGAAGCTGAAGAGTCTCAGCCACTTTCTTGAAAAACAAGAAATGGGAAGGGGGCTCAGAAAGCCTGGGAGGAGAAGCCTGAGAAGGCCTGCCTGGGGAGATGTCAGGCTCTACTAGCTCATCTAGGCCTTCACCTTGTTCCTCTTCGTAATCTTCATCCTCCTCCCAATCGCCCTCATAATATGCCTCAGGATCCAATTCTGAAGCAAGTACCTCTGACCGAACCGATCGGCTCTGAACCGAGACCGGTTCGGTCGGAACCGGGCAAAGCGACTGAACAATTGAAATCGCTTTCGCTATTTCATCAGCGGTTGGACCATGGGAAGTCGAATCTGAACCAGCTGATTTTCTTTTTCTTTTACTCAGAACCGATTCCGCAGAATCGACTCTCTGTTTGCCCGAAGAGGTATCACCCAGGTCAGTGGGCACCTCCTCAGGTTCGGCCACAACTGAACCGGGCTGGCCATCCGGGTCAGCGGACTTCTCGGCCTCCCTCTCCCTTAGCCTATTCAAATGTTTTTCCAGAGTGGCTTTGGGACAGTTTTTACGTATTTGGCAGTCTTCCTTGAGGTGGTCAAACCCCAGACAATACACACATACGAGGTGAGGGTCGGCCTTAGCAAAGGCCTCCTTACACTCGGTACAGTGCTGAAACCCAGTGGGTCCGGTTTTCTTTTTGGGTTTCTCAGACATGACTTCCAATATAAAGTCACCCAAAAACAGCGGTTAAGCCAGGCGACTGTAACTTATCGGTTCCAACCATGTCACGGGTTGGTTAAAAAAATCCTAAAGTCAGATTTTTTTAGGAACCGATAAGTACCGGAAAAACCACGCAAATACAAGTATACAGAAAAAGCAGAATAGGTTTCTGTTCCAAACCAGACCGACCGGCAAAGAACCGAAAATAAAAACAATTTCTTTCTGAAAACTGTACTACCACTTACTGGTACCGAGATAGAGGTAAGAATACCGATTTTCTATCAAATGGGTTGGCAGAACCGACCAATTCGAACTTTTACCGAACCGAAGTGCAGAAGAGATCTCCGGAGCGACTTCACAGTTAGGCGGAGTAAGAAATCTGACGGTTATGCTTCAGAGTACCACAGACAGAAGTTTGAAAACCAAACTCATGCTCAATGTTCTATGCCTTTACATAGAGTTAACCCTTTAATCTACGGGGCAGTTCAAGTGCTGGGGCTAACTGCATTTAGTCAGAGTACAGCAAGACTTCATGTTGTTTGAAAGAACAGGTGCCCCTTCAGCCTATCCTGTATGCGATGGATGTTGTGGGGCCCCTAAATAAGAGCTCAAAAGGTAGCAGATTTATTTTGGAAGTGTGTGACTATGCTACTCGGGACCCCGAGGCGATTCCCATGCACACTGTAACAGCTTAACGGATACCCGAAGAGTTGGCAAAGATTTTCAGCAGGATGGGCATTCCACAGGAAATCCTGACTGATAGAGGTAGTAATTTTACAACCAAAATGTTGAAAGAGCTATATAAACTCCTGGGGGTATCAGCGGTTAGAACCTCCCCATACTGCCCCCAGACCGATGGCTTAGTCGAGCATTTTAACAAAACAATGAAAACATACTGAAAAAGTATGTCCAGGAGGAAGGTAAGAGATTGGGACAAATATCTCCCTTATCTCCTGTTCGCCTACAGGGACGGGCCCCAAGCCACTACTGGATTTTCCCCTTTCACTCTGCTTTATGGAAGGAATCACTAGGGCCGCATTGGATGTGGTAAAGGAACACTGGGAGGAAGGCCAAAATATGGGGTACAGTAATATTTAGGATTACATGTCCTCTTTGAGAGAACGACTGGTGAAATATGTAACCATGGCCCACATGAATGTGACCCAGAAACAACAAGGGCAGAAGGAGGCATATGATGTTGGGTTAAAGGAAAAATGTTTTATGCCAGGTAAAAAAGTCTTGTTGTTACCATCCACTGAGAACACACTGTTGATGAGATGGCAAGGGCTTGATGATATTGTCAGGCAGACAGGAAATGTCAATTATGAAGTTGAAATGCCTGGGCATAGGCCTTCTAAGAGGGAATACCATGCTAACCTCCTTAGGAGATGGGTAGACAAACCTCCCCCCATATTCTGTTTATACATCCTGAACAGAGTACAACAGAGCTGGATGTGGCCTATGAGAGGCTAGAGCCTACTGCGGAAGGTGGAACCATGCAGATCAACCCTGAGTTAGACCCTGCACAAAGAGCAGAAATTGATCAGCTGCTACTCCATTACTGAGAGACTTTTACCAAAACACCAGGGAGAGTTAATGGGGTAATTCATAATATTAGACTTACCCAAGGTAGGCCTATACATCAGAAGTCATATAGATTACCCAAAAAACTTAAGACAGGAGGCGACATAGGAAGTACAGAAAATGGAGTAATTGTTCCTTCTAGAAGTGCTTGGTCCTCCCAGTTAGTGGTGGTTAATAAAAAAGAAGGTGAGTTACGTCTGTGCTTAGATTTCCGGAGGGTTAACGCCATTTCCAATTTTGATGGGTACCCCATACCCAGAATTGATGACTTATTGGACAAAATAGGAACTGCACATTACATCAGTACATTAGACTTGACCAAGGATTATTGGCAAATTCCCTTGGCCCACCATGCCCAGGAACTGACTGCATTCAGTACACCAATTGGCCTATACCAGTTTACCAATATGCCATTTGACCTCCATGGTGCTCCCGCTACTTTCCAGTGCTACATGGACCACATACTGAGACCACAAAGTACAGTGCAGCATACTTAGATGACATAGTTGTCTTCAGTCCTGAATGGCACACACACTTAATACATCTTAGAGCTATTATTCAGATAATCAAGGACGCAGAGCTAATGATAAACCCACTAAAGTGTGCAACTGCCAAAACGGAGACAAGATACTTAGGATTTATCATTGGACATGGGACAGTAAAACCTGAGTTGAGCAAAACAGAAGCAGTCACCAGTAGCCCTATTCCTACCATTAAGAGGCATGTCCGATCCTTCTTAGGACTATCAAGTTATTACCGGCACTTTATAGCTGACTTTGCCACCATTGCAGCCCCTTTGATGGAGTTAACGAAGGATAAATATCCTAACAAGGTTAACTGGACACGTGAATGTGAGATAGCATTTCAGAGCATCAAGGCTGCATTATGCTCTGCTCCTGTACTGATTAGCTCCAATTTCCAGAAACCCTTTGAGGTCCAAACTGACACCTCTGATACAGGCATAGGGGCAGTACTGACACAACATAACACCAAAGGAGAGCAGCCAGTACTGTTCATCAGCAGACAACTTCACGAAAGGGAGAGAAAATATTCAACTATCGAGAAGGAATGTTTGGCCATGAAATGGGCAAAATAGGAACTGCACATTACACATTGAAGCCTTTAAATATTACCTCTGGAGCAATGAGTCTGCTGTAGTGATGGACCATACTTTGTTATGTTGGTTAAACCAAATGAAGGAGAAGAACACCCAGGTAATGAGATGGTACCTGTCACTACAGCTATACAAATTCATGGTTAAGCACCGTGCAGGGTCACATCAAAATGCTGATTTTTTTTTTTATCAGATTACGGCGCTGACAGCACTCTAGTAGTAGGCGATTGAAAATGCTTGGGACTGTATCTGAAATGTAATAATTGTTATTGAGAAACTGTTGTGCTAGTTGTAAAAGCACACAAACCTCAGGGAATAGAACAGTATCGAACAGTAGTATGATGTTATTAAATATACTGTTCAAGTTATTAAAGGGTCTCTGAGGGAAACCTCTAGAGAGAGAGTGGGTGGAAGTTCCAACCCTTCATGGGTGAAGGGCTTTAGTCAACAAAAAAAAATTATATTGCCTTCTTGTGTGGGGAGGTGTGTAACAGGGTGTCCTTGTCATGAATAAGAAACATGTATACGAATGTGACCCCCCCGTTTCTCTCACTCTTTACTATCTCTTGTTCTTTTTCTTCTTTCCTTTTCTTGTCAGGGTGGCCAACCTGACAATCTGCATCTTTACTTTACTGTCCCCCTTTGTTCTAAACCCCCTTTGTGGAGCATGGGCTGTTGCCAGTTGCACTTTGTGACAATCTCCCGAGCAGGAGATGTGAAACATGGCGAGCTGCACTCTAATGTTAATAGTGAGAACACTCCTGACTCCTCTGGGGTGCCCTTTTTCTGAGCAAGTGCCCTGAAAAGAATGACAGTGTCCCTGTTGTGGTGCCCCACTCCTGAGGCGCTGACTGTAGGAGCTGCAAGCCGCAAAATGCGGCTTGAAAAATAGTTGCAGCTACAGCAATAATTCAAAATCGGAGCAGGATCAGCTCCCTGGCTGCTTCAGAGCAAAGCAATGCTCTGAAGCATCAGAATACACTGTAAGATGTGATTAAGTGTATCAAGGTTTTCAATCAGAGCATATTGACGCTCCGTTCAATGGAAGCTGCCGCACCATGCAATAAACTGAAATTATATATGACAGACACTACGGACAATGAGCAAAATAGTCCCGTAGCGTCTACTGAATTCAAGTGTGCCCAGTAAGGCTGATGCAGCCTTAGCATACAGTGTAACTGGGGCTACTCTGCAGCAATTGGGCCAAAAAGTGAAAGTGAGGGCCCAAATGAAATACAACCCGATGCCTGATATTTCAGCCATCGACACCACAGCAATAATTCCTTTGTTTGGCAGGAGACTTAAATAAGGGTTCTCTGTGAAATAAAAAAGTATCCTGAATACAAGGCTGGTAAAAGTCCTGAAGGAATGAATAAATGATGTCCAGGACTTAAAAATGTTATTAGTTACGAATTGTATAAAGTTTAAAAGAATGTTTGGAAACTCTAGGTCTCATGAGCTGGCAGAAGAAGGGAGATAAGGAGCGCACCCTTAATCTCCCATTCCCCTTGCCAACTTCTAGGCGCCTGGAACCTAGAATTATTACAAATAGAATAATAGATAGATAAGTGTGTATTACAAGACAGTAATACCATTGAGATGTTTTGGGGACATGGAACCTCAGGATGCTATTACTGCCTTGTAAAACACTTATCATTCTGTTATTTTTTGTAATATATGGATTAATTGATAATTCTACAGTTGGAGATGACCTTTGAACTGTAGTATTATCAGCAAAAACATTAGTATTATCACTTTTCAGGATAGTATTATTGAGGGTAGTGATGTATTACTGGGAAATTTTTGTATAACTTAGTATAGTTATTATTGAGGCTTATCCATATATTACAAAACAGTAATAAATGTGTAATTACCTGTGGGGAGCCTGGATCTCTAAGAAGCCCTACTATAGTGTTGGCAGCCCACATAGTGAATGCATTTATAGGAATGCCAGGTACCGATGTCTCTCCTTAAAAGGAAGAGCTTGGCCCCTAATTAAACTGAGGCACCCAAATTAGGCTGTTAGAATGCCTATAAACAATATACTCCTGTTTTATGTTGTAATAAAGTGTACAGCCTACTAGTCTGCAGATATGTGCAGGAGTTATTAGGTGCCTCAATAGAATGAAAGAAAGTTATAGTGTATGGTGGAACATGGTTAGGGATGGAAATCCATCCCTTCACAAACATTGTTATGCTGCACTAGCTACGTCAGTTAGTTTGTTATGCTGCACTAGCTACGTAGCTAGTGCAGCATAACAACTTGGAATGGAGTCACGCATGTGTGATATGCAAACCTCCGTAAAATCAGAAGCAGCTGTGGCAGTGAGAAGCAATGCAAGAGGAGAGCGACTGACAGAAAAAAAATTAAAAAGGTGGCATTTTGTTGGGAAGGCTATCATGCGAGTCGATTTTAGTGTGATCGTGCACCATACACTATAAAAAAAATGTATGATCCGCTATCCTAAACAAGCATGATCCACCATCTCGAGGTTGCCATAGTGGCCAGAAACCTCTCGAGCTTTGCTCTTGAGGTTTAAACGGTCACCACTGACAACCTCTCAGTGGCTATCCTAGCTTGTTATAGATAGCCGAGCATACATTATCCTCTATATTAAGGATGATAGCTTAACAAGGAATCACATCATCATGAGGTCATCCCAGGCAGAGCATAAAAGCCCACCACCAGGGGCTAAGTTTTTCAGCTAGGTGGTTCAGTAGCTGTCTGAGCACACAGTGAGAAGGAGCTTAGTGTGCAGGCTTACACACTGTTCGATAATGCTTGTGAAGTAAGGAAGAAATTCCAGTTCTTTTGTTATTACTGAAGAACCGATTTCCTGTTGATATGGTGTGAAGAACTAACACCCTTTTCCTTTTTGATAAATGCAAAGTTTTGCATTTTTTATGTACTATATTTTACTGCCTGCTGTGTTTATTATTGTCTCATGCTTCTACAAGGTGCACCACCCCTAGTCATCATTGACAGTTCGAGCCTTGTCTCAGAGTTGGAGGATTTCGGCCATGAAATCTGCATATTAGTTTCTCTGCCGAGCTCAGCAGTACAGCAGAGTCTGGGGTAAAATGTTCCTTAGGCAATGACGTGTTCACTTACTGCAGTCAGCTAGAAGACCATACTCAGGCCCTTGCGACACAGGCTGCCTGGTGGTGTTTGGCCCCGCAGTGCCAAGGGGATTCTTCCCTATGAAAGTCACTGTATGAAGCTTTGTGTTGCTTCCAGGGCATACCTGGGCTCTGCCATGTTAGATCTGTGGTCCCATGCCCACCCCCAAGCCAAAGACACTCCATGTACTGCAAACCACACTTGAACCCCGCCATCCCCCACACCCCTCCCCAGCCTGCAAGAGGGCTTTAACTGTACCTGTTCTTTGGGTAATGCTGTCCCTCAGAACCTTGGCTGCTGCTGCCCTTTCAAGTTCCTGTTCAGCCCAGTCCTATGCTCCGTACTGCTCCAGAGTACTTTTGCCTCCATGGTCTCCAGGAAGTACGAGTATGATGTGGTGCCCATGTCAACAAGTGGAAGCATGAGAGAGCAGCCTCGGAGCATCGTACTGGGTGGGCCAGTCTGGCAGCACACATAGCAGCACTGGGTATTGGGAGCTTGGCCGAATGCAGCCCATGGCTGATACAGAGGTTAGCGGACACAGGTAATCGTGAAGTAATGGAGATGCAGACCGAGGGAAGGTTTGGGGTGGGGGTGGGGGGAGCTCAGCAGTCAATGGGGAAACACAGGAAGAACTGAATGTGTGGGGGCTGGGATGAAATAAGGAGGCCCAGGCCCTACCTCAGTGGGAGGAAGATTTCAGTGGCAGATTTCATGGTGATTTCAATGCAGGTTACTGCAGAGGGTTAGCTGGAGAATGCTTGTTCTTTATGTCTGCTACTGGTTTTGTATGGCAGCCACACCATGTTGGCAGCATTGCTCTCATGGAGTTATTTGTGTACTGAGCCTCTGTGACAGTCTGCTAGCCAGGGACTGTGCTGCAGGTTTGTGTTGCATGAGGGGGACCTCAATCTTCTGTTGCTTCAGCTCCTGAACCACAGCCTCGACATCAAAAGTCTGTACCCCTTCTGGGAAATATACTCTAATTTTGGAGGGACTGGAAGTTCAGACTTTTAACAGCTGCAACCTGAGGACCTTCATCATTGGTGCATAGCCCCCAAGTGGGCCAGGCTGGTGAGGGGCAGTCATTATAAAAAAACAGCCATGTTTCCTGGTACATTACTGTTTTTTTCTGCCATGCAGTCTGCAGGTTGGTTTCTTTTTCCTGCCAGTGCAGGAGTTTCAGAATCACTGAGCCTGGTCTTGCATCTGGGTAAGTTAGCTGGGGCCCCAGGGCACAGTGAGCATACTGTTTCAATGGTGCAAGTGAATGGGGTCACCTCGGTGCAGAGCAGAGTCTGGAGAACCAGAATCATCTCTGTCCTCTCAGGCAGTCCCGATATCATCAGTGTGTTGCGGCAGTTACATGATTCAGCATCCTCTGCTCTATCATGCAGGGTCTGAACAAAGTGAAGAAGCTACACAGTCACTCTTTCTGCAGTATCAAGGTAGGAGTCCATGGCAGTCGCTTGTTCCTGTGTGGAGTCAAGGCGATTTTCCAGTTTGCTCACGTCCGTTCTTAGGGAAGTGGCTGTAAGGCACATTTCTTTTCTGAATCTGCGAAATTTGGATATCAGCAAAGTCATTTGCTTTTGTAGAAACTTCACCCACAAGTGTGTCTACATGGGAGCAGCCATGGCGGGTTGAGGTCTGGGACCCCTCAGTATCTGTCCCAGCCTCAGGAAATCCATCTGCATCCATGGAGACAGTTGGTGAGGGTGCTCTGCTATTCCTCCTAAGTGGCATCAGAGTCCATCCTGTACGTAGATCTGTTGATTTTCATTTGCTAAAGTCTAGATTTTAGGATTTTTTTCCCAGGTTGGAGAGGAGCTGTTCTACTCCAGCTGCTTCCTGGATCATGACATGACCGGAAGATCTCTGCTACACCTTTTGTCGCTTTGCTACCAACCTTCCCTCTCGTACTCACCACTGTTCCCTCCACTCCCTATCCATCCTCCTCCTACCGTAATGTTGTCAGTCCCACTAGGCCTTCATCCCTAAATTCTGGTTGATACACTGCCGTCACCTGTCCTCACTCCTCTCTCCCATTCCTTTGTCTCATACACGCTTCCTCTCCAGGGATCTTCGCACCTTTTCCCTTCTCTACCCTCACTACTCTGCTGGGCAATTAGCTTTCCTCCCTCTGGAACCTGCTCCCCTCCTCTTTTGATCTCTCCCCCTCCCCATTCTCCATGCTGGTGGGCTCAGCTATCAGATCCAATTTTAACTGGGTATTGGCTCTGCTCACAGAACCAACTTTTGTTCACTGTTTATTGTTATTTGCACTTCAGAGCGCCTACATTTACAGGGATTCCTATATTTTACTGGGAAATGGAGCCACTCACAGGAAAATTGTTTCCATACACTTTCACTGGTTGTAAGAGAAAACAGAACAATTTGGCTTCCTTACTAAATAATGTAATCTACAGGGAAACAGGAAAATCACAGTGGAGTTACAGGGAAAATGCCACATCAATCTGGGAGCACTGGCACTTGCATCTTGTTGAATTGTTCACTGTTTGCACTTTATTGTATCCCCTGTCCCTTTTCCCCAGGTCACGTCTGGAAACGAGTGCCTTTTCCAGTTACCAGTTTTCAAATACATACATATATAAATACATAAATAATCAATCAATCAGTATATAAAGAATGTCACATTGTACTCTGATTTTAATTTATTTTGTACCAATCATCAATACTGTGTATGCTTTCCTTTTTATATTTCCTGTTCCCTCTCCCTGGGTTGCACTGGAAATGAGGCTTGGTTCAGTGTGCCTTTCCTGGTTACAAATTTTCAGATCAATCCAGCAATAATCCTCGGAGCTGATGAGTGAGATCTGTGATGGATTCAAGTCTCATCTCTACAATCAAAAAAGAAATGCTCCTGGATTCCTGGTTTGTGTTTACCAACACACACCCAGTCACCCTTCCTCAGCTGTACCAGCACCCTCCCAGTAACCCCTCTTCTGGTGTACCAGCACCCCTCCCAGTCATCCCTCCTCAGTTGTACCAGCACCCTCTCAGTCCTCCCTCCTCCAAAGTGCCAGCACTCTCCATGTAGCCCCTTCTCAGGTATACCAGCACCCTCCCAGTGGCCACCTCTCTGCTGTACCAGCACCCTCCCAGTTGCACCTTCACAGGTGTATCGGCACTCTCCCAGTCACCCCTCCTCAGGTGTACCAGCACCCTTCCGGTCACCCTTCCTTGGGTGTACCAACAGCCTTCCCTCCTCAGGTGTACCAGCATCCTCCCAGTCGCCCTTCCTCAGGTGTACCGGCACCCTTCCAGTTGCCCCTCCTCAGGTGTACCGGCACCCTTCCAGTCGCCTCTACTCAGGTGTACCAGCATCCTTCCAGTCACCCCTCCCCAGGTGTACAAGCAACCCTCCCAGTCGCCCCTCCTCAGGGGTACCAGCACCCTCCCAGTCACCCCTCTTCAGGTGTACCAGCACCAGTCCCGTCGTCCCTACTTAGCTATACCAGCACCATCCCAGTCATCTCTCGTCAGGTTTATTTATTGAATTACTAGGATTACAATACCATTTAACCAGAGATTCTTTTACAAAGGCTCCGCGTTACACAGGAAATTGAACAAAGAAACAAAGATTGGAACAGAGTGTGGGGTTACACATCTACATGTTGTAAGAAAATAACTGCGGGTTACAGTTGGAGTTGGCAGGTGAAAAAGGTCACAAATCATTATAAAATACCTCCGGGATACATACGGTGTAGGCAAAAAAGAAGACATTCAAGGTAAAACAAAAGGAGGGTCAGCGTAGCTGTCAGAGAATTGACTTAGTCAAGGTAAGTGCTTTTAGTATAAAGGAGAGTGGAGTGGTTGTTGGTGGGGAGTAAGGGGAATGAAAGAGGGGGAAGGAGGCAGAGAAAGTTTGTGGATAAACTGCCTAGTTGCAATTACATTTGCTTTGGGCCAGAAGGTGGTTACGCAGTTTGGATCTGAAGGGACCCAACTTAGTTTCATGGGTGATGTCTAGGGCAAGGCCATTCAGCCAAATGGGTGCTCTGTAGCTAAAGGACCTCTGGGCCTGGAAGGTCCGACAGAAAGGGACTAGGGATGTCGATCTGGAGGTCCAACGGGTGCTACAAGATGTTGGTGCCACCACGAGCAGATCTTCTGTGGCAGGGGGAGTGAGGCCTACTCTGATCTTGTGAGCAAGGAGACAGGTCTGGTAAGTGACTCTGCCTTTAAGGTGAAGCCAGTTTGTGCGTTCATAGAGGTGACAGGTGTGGGTTCGTTTGTCAACCCCAGTCATCAAGTGGCAGGTTTAATTTAGGGCGATAGTTAACCTTTTTAGAGTGGTACTGGTGGCGGCCCCGTAGATGACAAGGTCATAATCTAGGACTGATAGGATTGAGCTAGTTACTGCCAGTCTCCAAGCCTCAGCAGTAAGACAGTGATGATGCCTGTAAAGGGCCCCTATCTGGGAATGAACTACCTGGCAATTTGGCTGACATGCCAGTTATAGGTCAGACCAGTGTCAAGTGTGATGCCAAGATACCCGAATTCCGCTACTTGCTCGAAGGGTTCATTTAGGTTGTTCATGATGGATAAGTTAGCAGATTTATGCCTGTTTTGGGGGTTGGAGAAAAGCATTGTCTTTGGTTTTTTTTTTTATAATTCATGAGGAGTTTGTGTTGAACAAACCATGTTTCAACTGAATTGAAATGAGACTGTAGATCATTGGATAGGGACCATGGATTTGTGCTGGAGGAGAACAGGATGGTATCATCCGTGTATAGTACCATGTTGATACTGCTGGCTTGCAGAACATCATTAATGAAGAGACTGAAAAGTAGGGGGCCCAGGATAGATCCCTGTGGGACCCCCAAACATATTGGTAGGCTATGGGAGAGGGTGTCACCAATTTTCACTCACTCTGTTCTCCCACCAAGGTAGCTTTTGAACTAGCTAGTGACCTCCTGGGATAGACCAAGGGTGGGGAGAGAGTATAGGAGCAAGGTTTACCAGTACACTCCCAGTTACACTAGCGCCCTCCCAGTTGCCCTACCTCACATTTACCAGCACCCTCCCAGTCACCCCCTCTCAGGCGTACCAGCACCATCCCAGTTGCCTCTACTCAGCTGTACCAGCACCCTAACCATCGTCCCTCCTGAGCTGCACCAGCACCCTCCCAGTCAACACCTCTCAGATTTACCAGTACATTCCCAGTTGCACCAGCAGCTTCCCAGTCGCCCCACCTCAGAGGTACCAGCACCCTTCCATGAGCCCCACCTCAGATGTACCAGCACCCTTCCAGTCACTCCACCTCAGATTTACCAGCACACTCCCAGCTGCCCTACCATCACCCCTTCTCAGGTGTACCAGCACCCTGCCAGTTGCCCCTCCTGAGCTGTACCAGCACGCTCCGTTACCCCTCCTCAGCTGTACCAGCATGTGCCTTGTTACCACTCCTCTGCTCTACCAGCATGCTTCCCGTCGCCCCCTCCTTAACTGTACCAGTACAATCCACATGGCCAGTCCTCAGCTGTACCAGCATCCTCCCTGTTGCCTTGCAGCTATACCACCATGATCCCCATCACCAGTCCTCAACTGTACCAGCACCTTCCCCGTCAACCCAGCACAGATGTACCAGCACTCTCTCAGTCACCCCTCCTCAACTGCACCTGCAAGCCTCCCAGTTGCCCATCCTCAGGTGTACCAGCACTCTCCCAGTCACCCCTCAAGTGTAGCAGCCACCCTCCCAGTGGCCCCTCCTCCGGTGTAGCAGTCACCCTCCCAGTCGCCCCTCCTCAGGTGTAGCAGCCATCCTCCCAGTAGTCCCTCCTTAGGTGTACCAGCACCCTCCCAGTTGCCCCTCCTCAGGTGTAGCAGCCACACTCCCAGTCTCTCCTCCTGAGGTGTAGCAGCCACCCTCCCAGTCTCTCCTCCTGAGGTGTACCGCCACCCTCCCAGTCGCCCTTCCTCAGATGTACTAGCCACCCTTCCAGTCACCCCTCCTCAGGTGTACCAGCCACCCTCCCAGGTGCCCTCCTTTTCAGGTGTACCAGCAGCCTGCCAGTGTACCAGCACCCTCCCTGTTGCCAATGAGCTGCACCAGTAACCCTCCCAGTCACCCCTCCTCAGCTGTACCAGCAGTGTCCCGCTTGCCCCTCCTGTGTACCAGCACTCACCCAGTTGCCTCCTCAAGTGTACCAGCATCCTCAGAGTCTCTCCTCCTCATGTGTGCCAGAATCCTGCCAATTGCCCCATCTCGGTGTATCAGCATCCTCACAGTTTCTCCTCCTCATATGTACCAGCACCTGCCAGTTGCCCCATCTCAGGTGTACCAGCATCCTCACAGTTTCTCCTCCTCATGTGTACCAGCACCTGCCAGATACCCCATCTCAGGTGTACCAGCGTCCTCACAGATTCTCCTCCTCATATGTACCAGCAGCTGCCAGATACCCCATCTCAGGTGTACCAGCATCCTCACAGCCTCTCATCCTCATGTGTACCAGCACCTGCCAGTTGCCCCATCTCAGGTGTACCAGCATCCTCATAGTTTCTCCTCCTCATATGTACCAGCACCTGCCAGATACCCCATCTCAGGTGTACCAGCATCCTCACAGTCTCTCCTCCTCATGTGTACCAGCACCTGCCAGTTGCCCCATCTCAGGTGTACCAGCATCCTCCCAGTCACTCTCCTCAGCTGTACCAGCACCCCCCATTTGCTCCATCTTCAGTGTACCTGCACCCCTCCAAGTGGACCCATCAACCTCCCAGTCACCTCTATTCAGCTGTACCAGCACCCTTCCCGTCACCCATGCAGAGCTACACTAGCACCCTCCCAGTCACCCCTCCTCAGACATTCCAGTACATTCTTAGTCGCCTCTCCTTAAGTGTACCAGCACCCTCCCAGTCACATCTCTGAGGTATATAAGCACACTTCTAGTCACCCCTCCTCACATGTACCAACATCCTCTCAGTCGCCCCTCCTCAGGTGTATAAGCACCCTGCCAGTCATCCCTCCTCCAATGTATCAGCACCCTCCGAATTGCCCCTCCCCAGCTGTAGCAGCACCCTCCCAGTCGCCGCTCCTCAGCTGTATGAGTTTCCTCCCAGTCGCCCCTCCTGAGGTGAACAGTATAAGCACCCTTCTAGTCAGCTCTTCTCATACTTACCAGCACTGTCTCAGATGCCCTTTCTCAGCATACCACCACCCTACCAGTCACCCCTCCTCAGGTGTGCCAGCACTCTCCTAGTCACCCCTCAGCTTTACCAACACTGTCCCAGTCGCCCCTTCCTCAGGTATATCAGCTCTCTCCAAGTCACTCCTCCTTATCAGTACCAGCACCCTTCCAGACACCACTTCTCAGATGTACAAGCACTCTCCCAGTCCTAATACTACTGTTCAGTTACTTTGCACAGCTTGGCACCAGTGGCTGTCATTCGTATTGATGGAGTTAGTTTTTTTTCAAATTTTTGCTCTTTTTACCTCCCTCCTCACCTTGGCACAGAAACGCAGAATGTAACGGCAGAAAAAGGCCCACTAGCCCATCCAGGCTGCCCAACCCTCCTAGTACTTGTGTGGAGGTGTAAATCACTATCCTCTTTTCTTCCCCCTGTTTTACCATCTCTTGCTCTTCTCTTGATTTTCACCAGAGGTATTTAACCTCTTCTAGCAGACATCGGCGGCTGTCAGCCTTGTCCCCATGTTCGGCAACTGTCCTTTGCCTCTCTCCGTTTCGGAAGCTCAGTTCCCCACTGATTTCTTCCTATGGCAAGGCGAGGAGGAGGAGGACAGGGTTAACACCCCCCCCCAACTGAGCAGACACATCCAGATTTTGCCCCAGGAGCAGAACAGCAGGGCAAGTTACAGAAACAGGGACAAGGCTTCACAAAGCCCAGGTCCCTAGTTTTTTCTGCTTTTCTTAGCCCTCTCCCCATGCTGCTGCATCAGGACGTATGCGTTGAGGCACAACTGTCCTAAGCTGCTGCAGCCCCACCCTTTGAGTTGCTTCCACCTGCACTACCACCAGGCTTCCACCTGGTGGCAGTCATGGGCCAAGACTGCTTGGCCACCCCAACCCCCACCCTCGGGACAGGAGAGCAGTCCCTGAGACACTCAATCCTCACACCCCACTGAATCCCGGCAGCCTGTGCTCATTCCTGAACATGGGTCACCAGCGTGGCAGGAGGTACGGTGTTTTAATGCCTTAGCCCCCACACCACCAGGCCAGTTATCTCTTGCTCTTCTTACAAGGTGCCCCATGCCTGTCCCATACAAGTTTGAATCCTCTCACTGCTGTGGCACAAACCACTTCCTCTAACAGTCTGTTCCACCAGTTCACCACTCTTTATGTGATAAAGTACTTACAAGCATCCCTTCTGAACTTAACCCCAGTCAGCTTCAGTGGATTCCCTCTTATGCTTGTGTTTGCACTTAGGGTGAAAAAATCCATTTCGGTTCAACTTGGTGGTCCCATAAAGATATCTGTACATTTTGATCATGTCCTACTCTTCCCCCCTCCTTGTCGTGGGTGTACATGCTTTTTTTTTTTTCTTGATTTCTTTATGCCATCACTGACTGGCCCCCTTCCACTGCCCCCCCCCCAGCCCCATCATCACAGCAGCCACTGACTCTTTCCTGTTGGCTTAGAGGTGCCAGCTGTCCGGGTGCAGCACCTGTGGGGAGCCAGCCTCATCTGCCGGTTGGTGGCATTTTTGGCCTCCATGTTCTCCCTTCCCTGGGTGTGGAGGTACAGTGTGCAATGATGCCAATGGCTGAGCTGTGCATGCTTCTGCACGTAGCACACCGGGTGCCTGATCTGCCCCCATTCTCTGTAGAGTCAGTGTGCCGGCTTCCAGCCACTGTTAGGGGCCAGAAAAGCACCGGCTCTAGTTCCACCCCTCCCTGGGAGAGGACAGCTGTCCTCCAGATGCTCGATCAACTCCCTCCCCAGCCGACCTCAGGCAACCTGCTCGCACCGTGAACACAGGTCACCGGCGTGGCAGGAGGTAAGGCAGTGATGCCTCAACCCTCCATGGCACTGGACTGGCTGGGTGTACAAGTTAAAATTCCTCAATCTATCCTGATATGTTCTCTCCCCAAGCCCATGGACTATTTTGGTCACCCTGCTCTGTACCGAGTCTGCCTTACCATAGTAATTCTGCAGGTATGGGTACCAGAACCATATGTAACTCTATGGGTGGGGGTGAACCAGGGACCGATAAAGAGGAAGGATCACCTTCCTGTTTTACTGCTACCCTCACATCCTATGCACCCCAGCATTCTGTCTGCATTCCCCACTGCCCTCTTGCACTGTGGGGTAAATATGTCATCGCACTGTGTCAGGCCCCCTCACAGACCGCAAGGATTCCCCCTGTGAAATAGTTGTCCCTTCTTTGGCCCACCACAGGGACTAGTGTGACCAAGGAGTTCCTTGCCCCCTCCCCCAGCAGGGGCAGTGCTGCCATAGTACTCTTCAAGTATGGCCTCCTATCTATGGAAGTCTGGGGCCCTCTCCAAAACTTGTGTTGCCCATGCCATGGCACTAATTACCTCCACACTGTATTTAAGCTATTACTCCCAGGCCCCAAACTGTGAAGACAGAACTAGGAGAGACAGAGTCAATCAACATTTACCTAACAACATCGTCGTTTTGCAGTTCTGCCTCATCACAGCCCTGTACAGCTCCTTCTCTGCTTCCTTCATAATGATCCATTCTTCCTCTGAAAACAAGATGACAATGTCTTCAAATGTTATAGGGACCTGAAAGGAGTAGTAGAGACAGAATAGGTTTATGAATTTAGTTTGATATTGGACACGTGAGAAGCAAATGCCTGTGTTAAGTGACCTTAAAACTGGTCCCCCAACTGGTTTCATACTGATCATTAAGAGGTCCCCAACTGGTTTTATAGGGTCTCATATATTGGTTCGAAACTGTGGAGCAGTACCTGCTGGGATGGGGGGTCTGCTTGATGCCAGGGAAGGGACATTTGGTTATTTTACATTGGATCGGAGATAGGGAGGGGGTCTGCTAGATGTCAATGAGTGGGTTTTGTTTATTTTACAGGCGATCGGGGATAGGGAGGGGGTCCGCTAGATGTCAGAAAATGGGTTTTGTTTATTTTACAGGAGATCGGGGATAGGGAGGGGGTCCGCTAGATGCCAGGGAATGGGTTTCATTTATTTTACAGGGGATCGGGTGGGGGGAGGGACCAATGGACACCAGGGAATACTGATGACTATATCGGCCATGGGTGCGAGTGGGGGGACGGGACAACTGGACATCAGGGAATAGTGTTTGTGACATGGAATGGGGGAGGCACTGGACACCAGGGAATGTATAGTATTGGTGTCAGGCCGGAGATCAGTGGGGGAAGATCACTAGATGCCAGGGACACTTATGTGTATGTAATCGGTCCTGCGATCAGTGGGGGGGGCCACTAGACACCTGGAACACTTATGTGTATGTACTCAGTCCAGCGATCAGTAGGGGGGGAACCACTGGACACCAGAGACACTTATGTGTATGTCGATCCGGCAATCTTGTGGGGGAAGGGGGGCACACTGGCACCAGGGTAAATTTTTTTTTTTTGAGTCAGGCCGGCATTTGTGAGGGGGGACGGGGACATGGCACCAGGGTGAATTATTTCTGTTAAATTGGCTGGCGATTGGCACTGGGGGGACCACTATCTTCAGGGACAGAGGGCTTGCCTATGGGGCAGGGGCTGAGGGTGGGGTGTGCTAAACTCCAGTGCAGCCCATGTAAATATCCCCTGGAACTCATACCTTTAATCTCGTCGATGTCCCATCTCGAGCCATGCTGTGCTGGTCGTGAGGGCCTCCCAACCCTCTTGTCAAGGTCGCGCTGGGTCAGGTGTTTTCCTGGTACACACCCCCAGAGGCGTGATGTGCACATGACATCAAGGCACGTGCACCGACGTCTGTCACCCCTCTCCTCCCTTTTGTATGGCTTAGTGCCTGCTGCATCTCTGGCCTCCGCAAGAGGTCATTCAGGCACTGACCCTCATCCTCCTCCCTCCCCGGAGAAAGCGAACAGTCTCCCAACACTCAAGCCTTCTCTGCCTGGCCAACCCTCATTATCCAAGCTCATTCCTGAACCGAGGTCAATGACGTCGCAAGCGGTAGCACTACGGCTGCGCCAGCAGGACGGCTTTACATGGCTACTTTTGTGAATTCCAAATAGTGTACCTGCGCTATTCATTGTGAGGCCATACTCCTGGCTGCATGTTGGGAGGTGCTAGTGGGGTTAGCGGTAGCAGTACTGGGGTTAGCAGTGACTCATCCTGGCCCTATTCGCAATCGGATTGCGCAGGTGCGTTATCCAACTGTGAATGGCAACCTCTGACACCTGGGCAGTTGCAAAATGCAACACAAACTTTTGCGCTGTGTTTTGTGACTTTTAATGAATCTTGCCCCTGCTCTTTAACAAGCATTAGCCCATGTTATCCCATAACTGTTTTTGCTACTGCTGTAATTCTCCCCCCCCCCCCATCATGGTATGTCAAACCATTATTTTCTTAAAAAAAAGACAAAACACTGCTCACAGAGTAACCAAGGAGTCAATTCCTTTAAATATTTTTATTTTCAAACAACCAAACAGTATTGTACAAGCAAAAGTAAAAACACACAAATAACCCATTGTTTTGGTATGTATACAGGACAGCACAGTCTACAATGTAAAAAAAGAAATACTTCAGTATGCAGCGTGAAGCAAAGCAAAAAAGTCACAAATGCAGTGCTCTGCTTTTTTTGGTGAAAACTGCAGTGGGTAGCAGGATATTATACAGCATAATACTTGGAGACGAATGGCATGCTGGATGACAGGCAGCATTGTTTCACCAAGGGAAGGTCCTGTCAGACTAACCTGATAGAGTTTTTCGATGGGGTGACACAGATAGTGGACCAGGGAGGAGCAGTGGACATGGCCAATTTGGATTTCAATAAGGCTTTCAACACCGTTCCACATGGTGGAATGGTACATAAGCTGGACAGACTAGGGGTGGACAACAGGATCACCAGGTGGGTGGAAAACTGGTTGAAGGGAAGGAGTCAGATGGTGGTGGTAAATGGGACACATTCAAGGGAATGGGAAGTGACCAGTGGGGTGCCACAGGAGTCAGTGCTAGGACCAGTACTCTTTAACATCTATGTTAGTGACCTAGCGGAGGGTCTGGAGGGACGGGTGTGCCTGTTCGCAGATGATACAAAGGTCTGCAATAGGGTGGATTCACCTAGTGGGGTACACGCCATGAGGCAGGAGCTGGAGAGGCTGGAGAGGTGGTCTGACACCTGGAAATTGAAGTTTAACACACACAAGTGCTCGCTGATGCACCTGGGGAGGAAGAATAGGAGGGAAACTTACTCCCTTGGGGGGTTGGTGATTAAGGAAAAGGAAACAGAAAGGGACCTGGGGATTATGGTATCGCGTGACCTCAAGGTGGGCAGTCAGTGTAGCAGAGCAGTGGGAAAGGCAAATGGAATGTTGGCCTGCACTGCAAGGGGTTTTAATAGCAGGAAGAGGGAGGTGCTAATGCCATTATACAGAACCATGGTTAGGCCGCATTTGGAGTATGGGGTGCAGTGCTGGAGGCCTCACCTACGAAGAGATGTTGAGCTGATGGATAGGGTGCAGAGAAGGGCAACCAAAATGGTACGAGGGATGCAGAATGTACCCTATCAGAGAAGATTGAGAGGGCTGAATTTGTACCCTTTGGAGACTAAGAGGGAGGGATGGGGACATGATTGAGACCTTTAAGTATCTGAAGGGAATAAATAAGGTAGAGGGTAACAGCTTGTTCAAATTGAAAAAGGGAGTGAACACGAGGGGACATAGCCTCAAACTGGAAGGTGGGCAATACAGAGGTAATGTCAGGGGGCAGTTTTTCATGGAGAGGGTGGTGGAGGCCTGGAACAAGCTGCCAGAGGAGGTAGCGGCAGCTGAAACGGTGGAGGGGTTCAAGAGGGCTTGGGATAGATTTAAGGGGTTGGTAAAAGAGGGTGGAAGCATAACAGAAGGGGGGAGGTAGGGTGTTGGGCAGACTAGATGGGCCGTGGTGCCTTTCTCTGCCGTCACATTTCTGTGTATAATACAGCACTTTTTACAATGACGATTTCACAATGTACAGTGAATAAAACATTTTTTAAGACAATATGCAAACGCACATTTCAGGGGAGAAACGCACAAATAGACTGTAGAAACACAAAAATACAACTGGAAAAATTATTTAGAAGTCAGTAATATGGAAGTAAAAGAACTGGCTGAGGAGCTGGGAGGGCCACTGGCAGACTTATTTAATAGTTCACTAGAGTCAGGCGTGGTACTGCAGGACTGGAGAACAGCACATGTAGTGCTTCTCCACAAAAGCGGTCCCAAGGATGACCCAGGGAATTACAGACCAAGCAGTCTGACCTCCATTCTGGGCAAGCTCATGGAGACCGTACTAAACGAAAGGTTGGTGGAATATCTAGAGGAGCAAGGTCTCCAGGATACGAGGCAGCATGGGTTCATGGGCAGGAGGGATCATGTCAAACAAATCTGATTGATTTCTTTGGCTGTGTCACTAAGACAGTAGATGGGCCAAGCGGTAGACATCCTCTGTCTTGATTTCAGCAAGGCTTTTGACTCTCTGCCCTACAAAAGGTCGATTAGGAAGTTGGTGGCTGTTGGGGTTGGGGAAAAGATAGCCAGCTATGTGGGAAAACTGGCTGAGGGACAGAACCTAGAGGGTGGTTGTGAGGGGAGAGTTATCTGGCACCAGAGAGGTAACCAGTGGGGTCCTGCAGGGCTCGGTGCTGGGGCTAGTGTTGTTCATTGTTTTCATCAATGACATTGGGGATGGCATTAAGGGCAAAATGTGCCTGTTCGTAGATGACACCAAGCTCTGCATAAGAGTGGACACAGCTGAAGGGATACAGGACTTACAGAAAGATCTAGAAAAGCTGGGGAGGTGGTCCAGGATCTGGCAGCTTGGCTTCAATGCCAAGAAATGCAAAGTTATGCATATTGGAGTCAAGAATCCCAGGACAGAGTACTACCTGGGTGGAGTCTGAGTATCTGCAGCAGAGGAGGAGAAGGACCTGGGAGTGATGATCACTAGTAACCTGAATCACTCCACACAGTGTAGGAAACCAGCAGCAAAGGCAGACAAGATGCTGGGATGTGTATCTAGAGGGATCACTAGTAGGGGGGAGGAGATTATACTGCCCTTGTACAGGTCACTGATAAGGCCGCATCTAGAGTGTAGAGTTCAGTACTGGTGCCCACACCTCAAAAAGGACATTAACCTGCTGGAGAAGGTGTTTATTTATTTATTTATACATATCGGATTTACAGACCTTTGAGTCAGAGATTCATTTACAAAGGCACCTCGTCACAGAGAACATAGACAAAAACATGATTAAATAGTAATGAGACAATAGCAATTACAAGGTTTCAAGACGTGTGTTACAGGTGAGTCATAGTTGCAAAGATACATGAGCAGCATACAGTTAAGCAGGATACATAACATACACCATAAGGTGGCAGCAGTGCAAAGAGATTGATTATACAGGTCGAGCAGACAAGGAACTGTGCATGAGATTAGGTCAATACATTTTCCCAGTGAAGCATGGAACCATTAGTATGAGAAGCGCTAAGATATGGGGAGGTGTGGAGAAAATGAGCAGTCCCAGGGACATTGTCAGATCCAAAGTAGCCTGGCAGTTCAACCCCTCTATGGATGGTCCAGAGGGGAGAAAGGGGAGAAGGACAGATTAGGTACACCTACAGCAGCTAGAAGAGAATAGCTGGTTCCTGGGTGCTGCCTTGATGGAACCAGTTTTGGGGAGGCAAGAGATATTGGCCGGGAGGGAGTTAAACCAGGAAGGGGCTCTGTAGCAGAAGGACTGCTGAGCTAAGGAGGTCCTGGTTCTCGGTACCAGAAGGGTAGCCTTACAGGCACTGCGTGTGAGGACATTGGGGTTTGCACGGTGAAGGGAGGCGGATACCCCGGAGGGGATAGGCCAAGGAGAGTTTTTTTTAGTTAGCAGACATATCTGGTAGTGGAGTCTCTCCTCAAAGTTGAGCACATTGGCAGTGGAATAAAGCAAACAGGTGTGTGTGCATCTAGTAGCTCTCATCAGGAGCCTACAGGCCTTGTGGATGAAAAGCTGGATTTTAGTGAGTGCAGTATTGTCAGCAGCTTCATAGATTGGTAGGCCATAGTCCACTAGGGACAGGACTGAGGAGGTAATGGCCAGCCGGAGGGTATCGGGAGGGGGAAGACAGTCCCTGTGCCGGTATAGCAGACCAATCAAGGGAGTTGTTGGCAGCAAAGAGGGCACTGATGTGGGAGTGGAAGGTGAGGGCAGAATCAAAGGTGATACCTAAGTATTTGTAGGAGCACACTTGCTCTAGGGGGTGCTGTGTGCTAGGAAGTATCATGAGGGGGCATTTCTGGCCTTATTTTGGTGATGTGTGAAGAGCATTGCCTTTGGTTTTTTTAGGTTAATGACTAACCTGTGGTCAGCGAACCACTTCTCCGCTTGGTTAAAGGAGTGCTGGAGAGAGGCAAATAATACTGCATCGTCTGCATAGAGGAGTATTTTACTGGCACTGGAGCTGGGGAGAGCATTGAGATAGAGACTAAAAATAAGGGGACCCAGGATAGAGCCCTTGGGGACTCCGGAGCAGACAGGCCAGGTGTCGGACAAGGAGCTGTGGATTTTTACGTGCTGGGATCTAGAAGAGAGGTAGCTATTAAACCAGAAGAGGGGACCAGCAGAGAAGCCAAATTGAAGGAGGAAGTCTAGCAGGAGGGGATGGCAAACCATGTCAAATGCCTTGGAGAGGTCAACGAACACAGCTCCAGCAAGGTTGCCAGAGTCTGGGGAATTATACAGGAAGTTAGAGAATTCCAAAAGGGCTGTTGTGGTGCTGTGGCCTGAGTGGAAGCCGTGCTGCTCAGCCATATAGCCTGTTTGGTCAGGTATTCAGTGAGTTGATCTGCTACCACTTTTTCTAATGCTTTAGATAGTGGGGAGGATAGAGATCGGTCGATAGTTACTGGGGGAGGACCGATCACCGCTTTTGTGTATGGGTGTGATGACCACTGTTTTCCAGGCACGGGGGAACTGACCTAGACACAGAGAGTGGTTGAGTAGGTCAGTAAGAGGGGCCAGTACCACATCCAGAACCTGACATAGAAGTCTGGTATCCAACTAGTCAGTGCTAGGGTTATTGCCACTGAGGGCTTTTAATAGATATGGCCTGACTTCATGTGGGGATATCGTACGTAGGTAGAACGGTGGGTGATGGAGGGTGGGGGGACTGTGAGGGGGGCACAGGGTCAAAGAAGCTGCTGGGAAGGATGGACCTAAGGTTGGAAAATGAGGTATTGAGGCAGTCTGCAATGTCGTAAGGGTCTCTGATAACAGCACCATTAACGGTGAGTTGGGATGGGGAGGGGATCGCGACTCTCCATTCACTTCTTTCATGTTATCCCAGAAGTTTCAGGCAGACCCCAAGGAGGAGGCAAGGGTGGAGTGATAGTGCTCAGCTTTGGCCTTACGTATGGCCCATGAACACTTACTGCACTCGGCACTGTATGCTTGCCTGTCAGCTGGTTTGCCAGATTAAGCAGCAATGTGCCAAAGGTTGTCCCTATGTTTAAGCTTCTGGATAAGGGATGCAGTGACCCATGGTGCATTTTGTTTCTTGGTGCGGATCCTGGGGAGGGGTGCAAAGAGGTCACAGGTGTAGAGGAGGGCTACAAAGATGATAGTGGGTCAGCAGGGTAAGGCACACACGGAGAAGTTGAGGGCAGTGAACATGAACTCCCTGGAGGAAAGGAGAGAGTTGGGGGACATGACTGCGACCTTCAAGTAGTTGAAAGGGATAATAAGGTGGATAAGGAGGGTCTCTTTAAACTGAGTGGCAACCATAACATGAGGGGGCAGTCTTAAGCTGGAGAGGGGGAGGTTTAGGAGGGAGGTCAGGAAGCACTTCTTCATAGAGAGGGTGGTGGACACTTGGAATGAGCTGCTAGAAGAGGTGGCCTCATTGAAGACAGTATTCAACTTCATGAGAGGCTGGGATAGGCATAGGGGAAAGGTAAGGATCATGGGTAGGGAAGAGTGGGGACGGGGGACAGAGACAGTAGCTCAAGCTGTGGACCCTGCAATATGAGCAGACTAGATAGACCAAAGGGCATTCTTCTGCTGGCTCCTTCATATGTTCATGTGTTCATATAAGTAGTCATTTCATGGTCAGAAGGTGTAATACTAAGTCATTCGGCGAGTTTCACCTTTCCACACCATTCGTAGCTCTTCCTTTATTCTGTCACTTATTTTCACAAGAATCGGTGGTGTTAAATCAAAGTGTCGTCTGATATGGGTCAAGATAACACTGATCAGACTCCTGGGCAGCACTTTTCTGCCCTTTGTGCCATCACAGTTTGATTTATTTTCCCATTGCACATACATGCTGTACAGCACAAGCGAAAAAATCAGTGCTACAAAGCGTTCTGGTTTGTTTGAGCTCCGGTGCCTCAGATCCTTTCTTCTTGCTTGTGTAACCCCTTATCCCCTGGAAATTAAGGGAAGGGGGAGTCAACAGTTTCTGAGGGCCAAGCACAAATATAGAATACACTTACTTGACCTCTGTCGAATTGGGTGACCTCCGGGCATCCCGTGGCACAGGTGGGCTGGCAAGGCTGCAGATTTAAACTGGTTAAGCATAACTTTAAATGATGCAATAAACATTTCAATAAACCAATGTCCAAACGGAATAGTAAAAGTTAAACATCCAAAACAGGATCCTTTTATTTTAAATACAGTTTCTCCATGGAGGTAGATGTTACATATCAACTGGCCAGGACAGACCACAGGGTGGTCATCAGTTCAAATCTCACAGGAGGACAGTTCAACTTGACTTTTTTTTTCCTTTTGCCTTTAGGAAACACACATAGCAGGCTCTGTACTTTTATTTCCAAATCCCAGAATTTCAACACAGGGAGAGGTTGCGTTCCCCTGGGGGTCCGAGGTGCCACAGACTAAGCCTCCCACTCTTCTCTCAAGCAACTGACCCCCATGAGAGAAAAATCCAAGTCCACATTTGAGGACAACCCCTCAGGGCATTTAGGGGCCTGGAGGGCAGAGCATCCCCTGGGGGTCCGAGGTGCCACGGACGTCCACCCCCACCCTCACTCAAATGCTGACCCTCATGAGAAGAGGGTCCCAAAGTCCACATCAGCAAGCAGAATTTACTAAAGCTTTACAGAGCACATCTCACATACTAGCCACAGGGCTAGTGAACAGTCTCTCACTTCATGTGACACAGCCAGAGTCACACACTGGCTTTTGAAAAACTGTCACATTTTACTGTCAGAAGTAGAAAGTATTAACTTGACATTTCTTCTTAGAACATCTTCACTGTGGAAATACCCACAGCCATTTTGGTGCCCAAAAGGGACATTACGAGTGCCTTTTCTAGCACTCTACCCCATTTTCAAAAAGAGACTTGAAAAGCACCTTTTTTCAGACGGTCATCCTCTGACAGAAACCTTTCCTTTTCTGAAGGATACTTTTGTTCAAAAACCCAGAACGCAGCACTGAGCATTTAAAACTCAGAAACTTTGTCATTTTCCATCTTAGAAAAAGGCAAAATATCACCTCAGACTTTAACAGTTCTCGGTCACAGTTCATTCCCACAGAAGCTCCTCAAAGAACTCCACAACTAGTATTCCTCCTCCTGGAGAGGGGCACTCCCCCCTTTTTGGGATCGTGGTCAACGACTGCCACCATGTACGATCTGATTATACCAACGCCAAATCCATGAAACGAGGGTTTAAACAGAAGGAGCCAGGCACTACATGCCAGGCTGAAGGCCCCTTCCAACTGAACTAGAATGCTCAGTTCTTTCAAAACTGAGAGCTCCAGCCCCCCCCTTTGGAATGTTCAGGCAGTGCTGCTGCCAGGGCATTCTAAGGGCACATATTGTCGTCACATAAGAAAGCAAATGCCTTCTTAAAGGAACACACACCCACAGTAACTCTCACAGGGGGTTACATTTGTGAGAGGCGCAATGTTCATATCCAGTAGAATGTTCATTTTACTCATGATGTGACCATGGACTACTCTCAGTGGAACTCACACAGGTACCCTTTCGTCTGCCATTGTCTCTGGCACTGTGTCATTGTCTTGCACAGAGTCTCTCATTTCCTCTGCCTCTGTATACTAACATACTATTTGCCAGCAGATTAGGCCTTACAGTCTATCGAGTCTGCTCGAACCTAGATCCTTAGTTGGATGCCGGTATGTATGGTTAAGTGTAACCCCTAGGTGGTGCTATCCCAAGGGCTACTACCCCTGTCAGCGTGACTCGCTGCAGGTTAAGGGGCCTGGGTACTGAAAATGGGTGCCACCACCTGGAGGACAAGGTTATTGGTAGCGTAGCTGACCTGGGTACAGCCCTCCGGGACACTGTAACCCCCCTCTTTCCCCTCTAGCGGCCTAAGCAATGAGCAACAGACACAGTTACAATAACCCCTAATCAGCATACAAATCCCCACTCTGTTTGCAATTACCACCAGGGCTGATACCACCAGTTTGACCCTGGAGACCCCCTGCAAAATAAGGTTAGACACAGCAGGTAACAACAGTACAGTGCTTCTTGTACAAAATGGAACCTCAGTCAAGTTAAATGCAAAAAGAATTAGATCTGATTTATTCAGGGGGAATGAATAAGGGAGGGGTGTAATTTGGCTGATTAACTGTAACGGATTCAATCAGGCAATCATGCATGCACTTTAGAGTCCCTTCACAGTCACACACACTCTGGGTACCCAGTTGGAAAAAAGGTGGGCTAGCCTGACACATTGCCCGGGGTAGGCTGGCATTGCAGCTGGTAGGGGCCCTGTGATGGAAAGAAGGAGCATGCACAACCACACACAATTTGTAATCCGGACCCTGGAGGCTCAGTTCATGACAAGAAAACAACAACTGAATCAGGTGACAACACTTTTGATTTAGCTGATGTTGCAGGGAGCTACCCTGGTGTTTACTCATGCTACCTCATATGAAACACAGGAGGGATGAAATGGAGACTGCAGGTTGACAAGCTGGTATGCCAGGAGAAGTACGGCCCACACGATTCACCGAGCTGTCGCTCCTGTTCGAGATGTTGAGCGGGGGGCTGATCCCCGACTGACTCACTCGGCGATGGTGATCTCTGCATCTGAAGTAGCTGACTGGGCCAAGGTGGCAGGGCCCAGGCCGGGTGAACAGTTCAGATTCAGTTCGATTAGTGCTGGAGACAGCTTCCAGCAAGTGTGACACACTTGAGTAGTGGGGAACCAAATTGCAAACCACTGACAGCTTACAGCACATATACAGTAAAGCAAAACACAATACCACAGGTCGGATGACAGTCCAGTTGCAATTTCAGTTTTCCTGAGCAAAACCGTGATCTCAGTGGTGATTCAGATGTCCTGACAGGCCGATCGCTTACAGCAAATCTTTGGTCTTCTTCAGGTAACAGGGCAGTCACAATTCGGTATTTCGGGTCACAAGCCAGTTTGGATTCAGTTCGATTACTTTCACTAGCAGATCCCTCAGAAGGGAAGATAAAGCAGGCAGGCCAGACACAGCCTTCCCACCGGTTTCCTGCGCTACTACACAGAATCAACTGCTCAAATGTCTTGAGCAGTTCACCCTCTCAACTCCAAACTCAGACTGACTGTCTGCTGCAGGTAGCACCGGGACTTCCATCTCATCCAAAAAGTGTTTGGTTGGTTGATTCATCTGTCTGTCAAAGCAAGAGCTCCCCCTCCAGGTCCACTTAGGCGCCAAAATGAAAAAACTACAATTACTACAGAAATTCACTCCCACAAGACCCTTGGGGACAGACTCCATTTTAAGGTCCCCAAAAGGTACTGATTGGTGCAATACAGAAATGTCCATGCTGCAAAGAATGGCAGGTTAGCCAAACTATAATACCATTATAGGCAGTATAGTGCAGTGGTTTAAGGCTCTGAGCTGCAAATCTGGTGATATCCAGCAGATCAGACCTGGGTTTGAATCCCACAGCTTCCACTTGCATACTGTGTGACCCTGAGCAAGTCACTTAACTTCCCTGTGCTCCCAGGTTGCTCCTGTAAAAAAGCTTTCAGCTTAGTGTGCTACGCCTGGTTACACAACTAAAAAAAAAAAAATTATTATTAGAGCAGCTAATCAGCAAACAATTAGCGATGGCAGAACAGAGCAATATTATTGCAGCTCAGGTGGGACTCGAGCCTGGAAACACTCGGCCCCTATGCAGATTAATTATACATTACAAAAATAATGTCTCTTAAAGGGACAGGCACAGAGGCTAACAGGGCACTCACATGCAAGCACTTTTACACCTGTAAAGACACAGAATACCCTCCTGGCAGTGGGCATTTAAGCACACCCAAGGAAGACTTTTGGGAACCCCCATTTATAGGGGGGTTACATAGGTATACACAGAAGGTGACGGCAGATAAGGACCATGTGGCCCACCTAGTCTGCCCCTTTTCCCTACCAAATGCATCACCGCAGACCCTAGTTGATCTGTGGCTTACCCTCTCTTCCCTATTGCTAGAGTACTCATATCTATCCCATGCATTCTTGAATTCCCCTACTGTTATTGCCCCCACCACCTCCGCAGGGAGGCTGTTCCATGCATCCACTACTTTTTCTGTGAAAAAGTACTTCCTCACGTTACCCATGAGCCTACCCTCCTCTACCCTCATATCATGCCCCTTTGTTCTTGTACACCTTCTTTTCAGAAAGATGCTACCCTCCTGTACCTTGTTTATACCCCTGATGTATTTGAATGTCTCTATCATATCCCCCAACTCTCTCCTCTCCTCTCCCTCTCCTCTCTCCTCCTCTCCTCTCCTCTCCTCCAGGGAATAAATATTGAGGTCCTTTAGTCTTTCCTCTTATGACTTTTGGTGCAGTCCTTGCACCATTTTTTTGTTGCCCTTCTCTGGACTGCCTCTATTTTATCTGTGCCCTTCCAGAGATGTGGCCTCCAGAACTGGACACAGTACTCCAGATGAGGTCTCACTAGTGATCTGTACAGTGGCATAACCACCTCCTTTTTCCTGCTGGTGACATCTCTCCCTATGCACCCTAGCATCACACTGGCTCTCCCCACAGCCTTCTCACATTGTTTGGTTACCTTTAGGTCATCAGATATGATTACCCACAGGTCTCTTCTTTTTTTTTTTTTTTTATACTTAGTTTATTGAATCCTTCAGAATATGCCATATATATATGTGTGTGTATATATATATATATATATATATATATAAATGCATATATACATATATATATATATATTTATATCAGTAACTTTGTCATTTAAATCAATACCATTAATGAGCAATTTCACTACTTGCTTAGACAGTACAAGTCATTTGCAAATAAGAAAAAAGAGATTATAGGCATAACCATCAGATTATTTCAAATACATTCTTTTCCATCATATTGATACTAAAAATGTAAAACTCTAAAAACCTAATTTATTTATAGAAAAGGCAACAAGCTCCCTGAACTGGTGGCCTTAATGGAAGAGGGATGCCCGGATATTGTAGCAGTCACAGAAACATGGTATACAGTGAACCATGACTGGGATGTTAACATACCAGGGTACACAACCTACAGGAGAGACAGGGAGGGGGAGAAGAGGGGGCGAAGTAGCTCTCTGTGTAAGGGAAGGGATAAAAGCAACTGAACAAAAGAATAAACAGAGAGGAGAGGAGGCATTGTGGGTCACCTTAGAGACTGGAAATGGCACCACAATCCGCACAGGGGTTGTATACAGACCCACATGTCAGGGGGAGGGAATGGACAAGGATATGATAGAAGGCATACTTAGGATGGCAGAGAAAGGGGAGATACTGCTGATGGGGGACCTTAATATGCCGGATGTCAACTGGAGCACCTTTGCTGCAGCCACATCCAAAAGCAGGGCCATTCTCGATGCCCTTCAGGTGGCATGCCTCAGACAGCTAGTTTTGGAACCTACTCATGTGGGAGCAATCTTAGACCTCGCACTCTCAAATGGGGGACAGTGAGAGGATCTCAGACAAGAGTGGGTAGCCATTTGGGAACAAGTGACCACCAAACAGTGTGGTTCACGATAAACTCAGCTACAGAGTCAAGCCATACAAAAGTGAGGGTTCTGGACTTCAGGAGGGCTGACTTTGGCAAGATGGGAGAGTGCCTTAGAAAAGCACTAGCAAACAGGCTAGAAGGAGGGGTGGAGCAACAATGGGGAAATATCAAAACTGCCATCACAGAGGCAACAAGCCTTTGTGTGAAGCAGATAAACAAATCAAAACAAAAGAAAAAGTCACTATAGTTCTCAAAAGAGGTGGCGGTGAAGGTTAGGGAGAAAAAGATAGCATTCAGGAAGTATAAGGAAACACAGAAGGAGCAGGACAGAGAACTGCACCAGTTGAAGCAGAAGGAAACGGAGGGTAGTCAGAATAGCAAAGGCCCAAACTGAGGAAAAGATAGCCAACTCAGTTAAGAAGGGGGATAAAACCTTTTATAGGTATATCAGGGAGTGTAGAAAGACAAAGGAAGGGATAGTGAGGATGAATAGAATGGACGGTGGGTGGGCAGAGGGGGACAGTGAAAAAGCAGGGATACTGAATGAATACTTCTGTTCAGTATTCACAAAAGAAGAGGAGGGGAAGGGGGAGGTGCCTAATCCAATTAACAGAAGCACTCTGGATAGAGGTGTCGATCCCAGTCCTTTCACAGAAGAAAGTGTTCTGAAAGAACTCCTAAAACTGAAGGTGGACAAAGCAATGGGGCTAGATGGAATTCACCCCAGAATTCTAAAAGAATTAAGCAGAGAACTAGTGACACCACTGACTACCCTTTTTAACAAATCATGGGAGGATGGTGTGGTACCTGAGGACTGGAGGTAGGCAGATGTGATTCCCCTTCACAAAAGTGGGACCAAGACAGAGGCAGGAAACTACAGACCTGTCAGTTGACCTCTGTGGTAGGGAAAGTGATGGAATCACTTCTGAAGGAAAGAATTGTTGAGTACCTAGAGGCCAGTGGGGCACAGGACCCAAGGCAGCATGGGTTCACAGTGGGAAGGTCTTGTCAGATGAATCTAATTGATTTCTTTGACTGGGTGACCAAAGTAGTAGACCATGAAGGGGCTGTGGACATGGCCTACCTAGACTTTAGCAAGGCATTTGACACAGTCCCACACAAAAGATTAATAGTCAAATTAACCAGCCTGGGAGTAGGTCCAAGGGTGGTAGCCTGGGTAAAACACTGGCTGGACAACAGGACACAGAAAGTAATCGTAAATGGAGTCCACTCTGAAGAAAGAGGGGTTACTAGTGGGGTACTGCAGGGTTCAGCACTGGGTCCAGTCCTTTTTAATGTCTTTATAAGGGACATTGCAGAGGGACTGGAAGGAAAAGTATGCCTCTTTGCAGATGACACAAAGATCTGCAACAAGGTTGATACACAAGGAGGTGTGGAAAGGATGAGAAGGGACTTGGCATGGTTGGAGGAATGGTCAGAAGTAGCTTGGATTCAATGCAAGAGGTGCAAAATAATGCACCTGGGAAACAAAACCCAGGGAAGATTACACAATGAAGGGAGGTAGTATCAACAACAAAATGGAAAGGGACCTGGGGGTAATCATATCAGATGACCTTAAGGTTGGCAAGCAACAATGTGAGAAGGCAGTAGGGAGGGCTGGGGGGATACTGGGATGTATAGGGAGAGGCATCACCAGCAGAAAACAGGAAGTTGTTATCCCCCTGTACAGACAGTTGGTGAGACCCCATCTGGAGACCCCATCTCGGCAAGGACATAGACAGGATGGAGGCAGTTCAGAGGAGGGCAACTAAAATGGTGCAGGGTCTGCAAGAGAAGCCATATGAGGACAGACTAAAGGAGCTTAATATGTATACCCTTGAGGAAAGGGGGGGGCATGATAGAAACGTTTAAGTACCTCAGTGGAATCAACAAAGTCCAAGAGGGTAGCATCTTTCAGAAAAAGAGATGTGCAAGAACAAGGGGACACAAATTGAAGATAGAGGGGGGACGGCTCAGGGCAATGTGAGGAAGTATTTTTTCACAGAGAGGGTGGTGGATGCATGAAACAACCTTCCTGAGGAGGTTGTGGGTGTCTAAAACTGTGGGAGATTCAAGAATGCATGGGACAGACATAAGGCAATTTTTGTGGGGGGTAGGAAGAAATAGGCTGTTGGTTAAATAGGATCTGCAGCTTATGCTCTAGGTAGGGAAATGGACAGACTAGGTGGACCAAGCGGTCCTTATCTGACGTCAAAGTCTATGTTTCTATTTTTCTATTAACAAAACTTGGACTAAGTCTTACATATCAGGGTTTGCATATCATACATTTTATTTCCTATATAGGAACTGGGTCTGTCCGGGGAACAGGGGTAACCAATAAAGTTGATAGACTAAAGTTACTTACGGGGGGGGGGATCTCCATCTGGTCTACAGTAACCTGTTTTTAGAGGATTGCATATTTAGCAGGGCTCTTTCCTGTTTCCCCTGGTACTAAAGTGTCAAGTATTGTATAGTTCCGGCTTGTCCATCTTTGGACCGAGAGCTCAGACCTATTATTTATAGAAAAGGTAATCTGTTCCAAACGTTGTATGTGTTGCATCGTGGCAAACCATTCCTCCCTTGTAGGTGGTGTTTGCTGAAGCCACCTGCGTGTTATTGCTTTATACGCTGCCATCAAACATACTGACCACTGGTAGGTGGAGTCCCTCCTTCAAATACCTTCAGGTGGAAGCCCTAATATTAACTGAGCCAGGGTAGGGCAAAAAGCTGTATAAATAGATTTGCAAGATCCGACCAAAAACCTTGGAGGGCCAGACATTCCAGAAATATATGCAGTTGGGTCGCAATCTGGTTCCCAGATCCCCTCCAGCACGCCACGGGAGTTCCCAGAGATCTTTTGGCCATTAACTCAGGGACCAAAAAGAATCTAACACAGGTCTTCCAAGTGAACTCCCTCCAAGCGGGAGAGGAGGTGGTAGCCCATGTCATCTGCCACATCCTCGTCCAGGACACCTCAGAGAATGTGGTGGATAGATATTTCTCTCATCTCCCTTTTAATCTCTCAGCATGATGGGAGAGGAGATGTATCTGGGTGGCATGTAAAATTGAAATCGCCCTCTCCCTGTTCCCGGAGGACCAAATCCGAGTAAAGGGGAAATCATCCTGAAGCTGTTGTGTTCGTAACGCAATATTCTGTAGCTGCTTATTAATATAATTCTTGAGTTGATAATAGTATAGCCTATCTTTTTCAGACCAGGCATAGGCCCTCTGTCCCTCCTCAAATGTCAAGACTGTGTTCCCTCTTAACAACTGCCATGGTGCCATAGGGCCCCTGGTCGCTTGGTGGGCAAACCATATAGTATGTCAAGCCAGGGCAAATTGAGAGTTATAATTAAACCAGTCATATCTCCCCATCTGAGGGTGAAAAAACTGTGGCTTCCCAGGTACCTTTCTTGACTGGTGGCTGCCAGTACCTCCCCCATCTTGTACTCCTCCCTTGGATTTTTGTACCCTAAGTGCATGATTTTGCACTTCTTTGCATCGACTCTTAGCTGCCACACTCTCAACCACTCCTCAAGCATGTTTAGGTCCTTCCTCATTTTTTCCACACAACCCCGGAGTGTCAACCCTGTTGCAGATCTTAGACGCATTTCCACCACACTCAATCAGGCCCGTCGGTTACTTACTGGATCCCACTGCCTCACACATACATGCGACCTCTATGCACAGACTGGATGGCTTCAACTCACCAACTGGATAAAGTACCTAACCTGCACTATGGCTAAGAAAATAACTATGGGCATTGCACCCCCTGGAGTCTGTGCACTCCTTCGTCTGAGCAATAACCTCCGTACAACCAGGGGATCAGAATCTCAGTTCTTGCAGGTTCTTCACTGTCATACCTCACAAGGTCAAAGATCTTTTGCCTGTAGGGCACCTAGCTGGCTAAATGGGCTAAACAGGTACATCTCCTCCACTCCCACGCTTGGCGCATTTAAATCAAGGCCCCACCTCTCTCTCTCACTGCCTCTAGCTCCTGTGACTGCCAAAACTAGCTAACTCCATGAATATTCTTCTAACCTAATGCAGCTCTCTCCTGTTTGTACTTGGCCTCCCCGCTGCTAGCACTTCATCTTGTTATCACAATGACAATGCCTCTGGCTGCTCTACTCCCCTTGTTCCTCCCCTCCTCCCTTCTACTCTCCCCTCTCTCACTTGTTCCCTTATCCTATCTGCTCCTCATCCACTATCACTTTGTTAACTAGCAACCAAAACTTGTTTTGTAGATCAGATTATTTGTAACTACGTGTACTTGTTATCTGTACTGTCTCGCTAGCACTGTTGTCGCGTTGTTTTATGTATATTTTCTTGAGCATGTGAACGTAAAATCATGGATGTGTGTGTATATATATATATAAAAGAAAACACAGGATCAAGTGGAATTTGAACACTTCAACAGGGCCATTGCCAGGATTTTCACAAGGGGTGTTCTTTTTATGTAGTCTGCAACCTTTTAAAAAAAAGCTGTGGGTCATAGAGCCGCCAGTACCCCAGAAGCCATGGGGTCCTAGATGCTCTGTGGTGCATTTTGTGGCTTATTTTGAAGCTGAAGAAGTCATATCTGAGATCTCCTACACCCCTTGCTCTAAACAAAATTATCTGGCTGGCTGCAGGATGAGTACATATGTATTCAGTACCAGAGGGCAGCAAGATGCTGTTAATGTAATATATCTAAGGCATTGTCTCACATATATTATGTTATGAGCTTTAATATCTGCAGCTATATCTACTGGTGTGTAGGTCTGGGGGCTGCCAGTTCCCCAGAAGCTTTGGGGTACTAGATGCTCTGTGGCTCATTTTGTGGCTTATTTTAAACCAGAATAACTAATCTGTGAGCTCCCCTCCACCTCCTTCTCCAAGGACAATTATTACTGTCTGGGTGGCTCAGATTTTGTGTTTGTGTGTGTGTATATATATATATATATATATACACACACACACATATATATATATATATATATATATATGTATATATATATATATATATATACACACAATGTAAATGCTAATGCACGAACCTCAATGCAGAGCCTACAGTTGGATTTGGCTGGGTATTGTACGCTACTAACTTACTGCAGTGCTGGCTTGCTTCTAGGGCAGGGATTTGGTGCTGATAGGCCCCCAGAAACCATGGGCTATGGTATGCCATGTGGTGCACTTTTGTGGATTATTCTAAAGCAAAATAACTCATCTGTGAGCTCCCCTCCACCTCCTGCTCTAAGAACAATTATTACTATCTGGGTGGCTCATATTGTGTGCATGTGTGTGTGTGTAAATACATATACATATACATATACATATACATATACATATACATATACATATACATATACATAGAGAGAGAGAGCGAGCGAGCAAATGCTAATGCACTGAACCTCACTGCAGAGTCTGCAGCTGGTTTTGGCTGGGTATTGTACGCTACTAACTTACTGCAGTGCTGGCTTGCTTTTAGGGCAGGAGTTTCGGGCTGATAGGCCCCCAGAAACCATGGGCTACATTATGCTCTGTGGTGCACTTTTGTGGCTTATTTTATGTCTAAATAACTCATATCTGAGCTCCTTCTACCCCTTGCTGTAACCCCCACCATCCCCAACTCAATATACCATTTAAGCAATTGAGTCAGTGTAACATGGTCTATAACAAGGCTAGCAGGATGCTAGGATGTATCAGTAGGGGTATTGATAGCAGAAGAAAGGAGGTAATACTTCCCCTGTACAGATCCCTGGTGAGGTCTCACCTACAGTATTGTGCCCAGTTCTGGAGTCCTCACCTCCGCAAGGATAAGGATAGATTGGAGACAGTGCAATGCAGAGTAACTAAAATGATTCAAGGACAGCAGGGCAAATCCTATGAGGAGCACCTCAAGGCACTAAATATGTGCTAATTGGAGACCAGAAGGGAAAGGGGAGATATGACAGACACCTTCAAGTTCCTGAAAGGAATTAACAAAGTGAACTGTGGGGTACTATTTAGCCTGAGTACCAATTCGCTGTCATATGGACACGAAGGGAAATTAACATGAGATAGGTTCAGGAGAGATGTCTGTCAGCTGAATTGGTGGTTGCAAAAACAGTCAGAGGATTCAAGCAGAGCTGGGACATAATGAAGGAAACAGTGGTTACTGGGGATGACAGGACCAAGGGGGAGAACAGAGAGGGGATGGGAGGGTCAGTGCCCTGGAGGAACAGTAGGTTCCAGGGATTATAGGGAACTTGGGCAGACTGGATGGACCTCTGGTCTTTTTCTGCCATCATTGTCTATGTTTCAATGTTTCTATACCAGGCACCCTGCTTGGGAAAAAATCTGTAACATAATTCTTAGTTCAAAATTTGGTACTACAGTTGTTGCCCTCACTCCATTCTCCAATGGGGTAGGCATGACAAAGGGAGTGAGGGGAAAGATAATTTGACAGTGGCGGGGATTCCCAGTGCAAAGTTACCATCTCTTAAATGCCTACCAAACCACCATGCTTCCAAAAGTATGGTGGGTATGTTCCTATCACTGAACTGTAGCAACAAATGTAATTCTACTGACACACGTCATCTGGAGAAAACACTTTAACTTATTTGATTTAACGGCATCTGGCACAGATGACAGAGACAAAAGTGGAACTGAATGTCAATGAAAATGGGACCACAGTGAAGACCTCTCTGAACAGCACAATTAGTGAGGTGGCAGTGTATGTCCCAGCCAGACCCTTCCAAACACTTGCATTGCCTTTCCACTGTGGTACCTCTTTTGCTTAACTTATGAAAAGTTAAAACAGGCATATAAAACATGACAACTTTGCTTTTTGTATAGAGGGATTTAAGTAATTTATTTCTAAATTTTCAGACCACCCACCCAAATAGCTCCCTTGCCCAACTGCGCAGCCTATTCCTTGATATACAGTTATTAAGGGACACATCGTCGGCAATAGTGGCCAGCAAAATTTACCTGCCGGTGACTGATAATATTATAAATCAAGGTCCTCTACTTCATTTTTGCTCTCTCAGTGATGTCATCTCTGGAGCCTGCTGCCATGCTCCATCTTTCTCAAGTGCTAGCTGACAGTGTGAATTGTGGGCAGTGGTCGTGCTGTATTCTGGTTGCATTCACGATGCTGATGTGTGCTCCAATTGACCAGCCAGTCATAGGGAGAGGGTGCAGAGAAAGACTCACAAAGCAGCCCCAGTCATCTTACTGGTACTGAGGGAGCTGATTGGCAGCAGATAGGGGGAAGGGGCTCATGCAGAGAGAACGTGCTGGGGTTCAACATGTGTGCATTAGCACTCTGTGACAGTCACAAAATAAAGAGAAATTATGAAAAAATGCTACAAATAATGAAAAAAAAGGGGGTGTTCTTTCGAACCAGACGAACACCCCCGCAATGGCTATGCTCAAAAGGTATTGTAATCCTAGACTTAAATAAATAAATAAAGTCATCTGCAAAGAGGCATTCCTTCCCCACCCCTCTGCAATGTCACTTATGAAGACATTAAAGAGGACTGGCCCTTCGAAAAGACTAGCTGTACTGTGCCTCCCCAGTGGTGATGATATCCATGGCATTGACATGTGCTGCTGCATATCCCTCGCTCCCCTTTTCAGGTCTTTAATCATTGCCTACAGATGGAGTGCCCTGCCTTTTGATGTTCCATAGTACCCCTTGACTGTTGGCATTCCTGCTCCCACATAAAATGCTCAAATGTGGCACTGTCTTCCACTCTGTTCCATGTTTTACTGTTTTCACATCAGTCCATATCCCTTGGTGCTCTGGAGCTGCCCTTTCCTGCTGTCTGCTGCTCTAGTGCTTCCTGGTCCTCTGGATGGGCCATCTGCTCTGGTGCTTCCATGTCCTCTAGACAAGCCTGCTGCTCTAGTGCTTCCTGGTCCTCTGGGATAGCCTGCTACTCAGATGCTTCCTGGTGCTCTGGACTGGCCTGCTACTCGGATGCTTCCTGGTCCTCTGGACTGGCCTGCTACTCGGGTGCTTCCTGGTCCTCTGGATGAGCCTGCTGCTCAGGTGCTGCCATGTCTTCTGCTGGTGCCTCCTCTTGTGCTTGGGATGCTAACATGAGGTTTTCTTCCCACTCTTTATTAAAGGATAGTTCATTGTCCCTGGTGATGATATCACAGTTTGGAACAAAAAATACATTTGGAATCAAAACACTTAAAAATAGAATACTGCCTGCCTGCAAACTAATATTCATAGTGCTGTATGAAATTCACAGCTGCTGACAGCTATTGGATTAGCTGTTATTCAAAACAATAACACAAATATTGTCATACCATGTACTTCTTGGGCTCCTTTCTGAAAATTCTGCATTTTACTGGTGGTGTGGCATTTTTCTTTCTCCAGCTCTTTCTGCTCACAGGTGTGCTGCTCCTCAGTTGCTTTACCACTCTTCCCTTCCTGTCAGGTCTGGTTACATTTGGGTTCCCATAAAAGTCTGCGATTATGACTCTGCTAGTCATCTTCAATTGAATATACAGTGATAAGAGTTCTGCTCTTCAGTCAGGTGTCAGACTCGCTATATACTGTTCCCCAACTTCAAGAAAGCCATCAATCAGGAGCAGATTGTCCAACACTGCTTCCCACATCACAGTTATGTCATGCCTCCCTGCTCCTCAATGTCTGATTTGTCTGCTCCTTAATCCCCAGTTTGTGGTTCGTCACAGTTCATGGCGATGCCTACTGTACCTCTCCTTCTACTGTAAAAATACTGTGCATTTTTGTGGCATGTAACCACATCTTTTGGAGATTTGCAGATCAAGAAACCACCACCTTTACACTATTACTAGGACCAAGAAGCTGGATGAGACACTGTACAGCAGTGAAATGCATGAAAATGGGGCTCTAATGCTGGCTGCACAGAACTACCTTGCAGCAGCCAGAATCATGATTTCTGTCTCTGCCCTCCATAAACATGTTTGACCACACAAAGAACTTCCACACAAGGTGGCAGTGTGCACTAGGTGGGCATCTTTGACATCATAAGCACCATAAGCAAGATGGTCCTGGGCTGCCTCTGTGGCTGGCAGTTAGATTGTCCAGGGCTGCCTCTGTGGCCCTGAGCAAGCCACACTACACTACTAGGTAGTGAGCTTGTCAATGGCTGCCTCTGTGACCTTGAGCAAGCCACACTGCACTACAAGGCAGTGAGCTTGTCCAGGGCTGCCTCTGTGACCTTGAGCAAGCCACACAACACTACAAGGCAGTGAGCTTGTCCAGGGCTGCCTCTGTGACCTTGAGCAAGCCACACAACAGTACAAGGCAGTGAGCTTGTCCAGGGCTGTCTCTGTGGCCGGCAGTGAGATTGTCCAGGGCTGCCTCTGTGACCTTGAGCAAGCCACACAACACTACAAGGCAGTGAGCTTGTCCAGGGCTGCCTCTGTGACCTTGAGCAAGCCACACAACACTACAAGGCAGTGAGATTGTCCAGGGCTGCCTCTGTGACCTTGAGCAAGCCACACTACACTACAAGGCAGTGAGCTTGTCCAGGGCTGCCTCTGTGACCTTGAGCAAGCCAAACAGTACAAGGCAGTGAGCTTGTCCAGGGCTGCCTCTGTGACCTTGAGCAAGTCACACTACACTACAAGGCAGTGAACTTGTCCAGGACTGCCTCTGTGACCTTGAGCAAGCCACACAACAGTACAAGGCAGTGAGATTGTCCAGGGCTGCCTCTGTGATCTTGAGCAAGCCACACTACACTACAAGGCAGTGAGATCATCCAGGGCTGCCTCTGTGACCTTGAGCAAGCCACACTACAGTACAAGGCAGTGAGATTGTCCAGGGCTACCTCTGTGACCTTGAGCAAGCCACACTACACTACAAGGCAGTGAGATTGTCCAGGGCTGCCTCTGTGACCTTGAGCAAGCCACACTGCACTACAAGGCAGTGAGATTGTCCAGGGCTGCCTCTGTGGCCTTGAATCAAAAATACATAAACAATGAACATTAAAACTACACTATTTAATTAGCAGGAAACTTTTGGAATACAAAGGCACGTCATTGAGTAATGTGCATTAATGTCTTTTGCAGTTTGTTTTGCCATGAGGTTTCCCCAAACAAAATTGTGGATCAGCTAACCATGGAGGATGATGACAACAGAGCAGCAAAGGTCCATCAGAAACTCACAAAACGGGGGGGTACTTCGAATCCAAGACATCAATCAGAAGAATGCAATGCCAAAACAGATGGAGTTATCCCAGAGCACAATATTTATTTTGTTTATTTATTTAGTGATTTGGAAAAGACCTTTGAGGGCAAGCTGTTTTACAAAGGTTCCACGTCATAGATTGCAAAACAAAGAACAATAGGAGAAAGTGAAGGTACATTACAATGAACGATACAGCTTGGATTCAGAACTTACAGATAACTCAAAACATAGGTACAAGTTAAAATAACAAGAAAAACACTTTATGGGGGGGGGGGATAAGAAGCCACAGAGTGCCCTGTCAGTAGTTCAGAGGGACGGGGATAGCTGGCAGTGGGTGAAGAAAAGAAGTTATGAGAGAGGGTATGTTGTGTGGTGGGGAAGAAGGAAAGGTATAGGGATAAAATGGTGGGTGAGGGAGGCTAAGTGGAGAAGACATGCTAAAGTAAATGGTGGGGTGTGAGGGGCATTGTCAGGCAGCCTGCATTAGTAGTGACTGTTAGGGAAACTCATGGGACTGTGAGTTGGGGGAGGGGGTGGCAGGTGCCGAAGAAGCATGACGCAGACTGATTTCTGAGGCAAGTCATGAGAAGGGACAGAGGGAGGGGGTACCTGAGGCCTGCCTAGTGCTTGCTGGGGGGGGGCAGAGAGAGCAGATGTGGCTGGACTCAGGGGCAGCTGCACTTAGAGAGTGTTATTAGGTGCTGTTTGAAGTCAGTTTTGAATTGTGCCAGGCAATTGGTGGCCAAGAGATGCCCAGGGAGTTCATTCATCCACAGGGGGGCCCGGTAGGCAAATGCACTTTGCCCAAGTGAGGTGCGATGGAAGGGGATAGCCAAGGCCCCTCTAGTCCTCCCTCTGGTGACCTATAATGAGTTGGCCACCTTGATCAAATTGCCTACACAAGGTGGTGTTTTACCCAATAGAGCCTTCTTCCCTAGGATGCAAGTCTGGAATTTGACACTGTTTCTTAATGACAGCCAGTTTGTGCGTTCGTACAGAGTACCAGTGTGAGTGCCATGCTCAGCATCAAGGGTGAGTCTGCAGTCTTTGTTGAGTGCAGTCTGAAGCCTCTTGAGCGCTGTACCCGTAGCCACCCCATAGACCACTAGTCCATAGTCATAGTAGATATAATTGAACTGTGGACTGAGAGGCGGAGGGCCCCCAGAGAGAGGTGTTGCCTGTTCCTGTACAGGACACCAATCTTGGTACTGACTGTCTTGACCAAAGAGTCAATATGGTGTGCAAATATGAGGGCATCATCTATTATTACCCCCAGATACTTGAACAAATGAACTTGTTCCAGTGGCTCACTGCATGAGTTGGAGATGATGAGGGAGTGGTGCTTATTTTTGTTGTGGGGGCTGGACAAAAGCATGGCCTTGGTCTTCTTGTAGTTTAGTAACAAATTATGACTACAGAACCAGTCCTCGAGACACAGTATAGTGCTGTGCCCACTGCATTTATGTAATCTATTTTCTGGGAAACATATGCCACAAAATCCTGTTTGGCAGTAGGAAGGGAAGGATCATAGAGAAACATTGGTTTTGTCAACCCTAAAGGAAAAAAGTAGCTCACTCTCCCCCAGCTGCTGGTGGTCTGACACTGAGCAAGGAAGAAGGAGGCTACTGAAGAATATAGGAAGTTACTGTCCCAGAACAGGAAGGGTGAGAGTTGTAAGGAGAGGAGAGGGTAAGCATACAGAGAAACAGGAGAGGGGACACAAAATAAGACATGACAGGAGTGGTCTAGTGCAATGGCTGTGGGGCGGCAGTGTTCCGGGAGACATTCTGGAGGCTGCGATGCTGCCCTATTTGCAGGCACCTCTCTGGTCTGAGGGAGGAGGTTGCCCATCTCCAGGCTGACCTGGCTAGGATTCGTGAAACCTCCTCCCCCACCCAGGGACCACCAGGGCCTATGCCACTACCTCAGAGGTTGCCAAGAAAGAGGAGAGGCTGGACCAGGGTGGGCTCAGGGAGGGAGAGGGTGGTGGAACAGAGTTGCATCCCTCCAGCTGTACCTTCCACAACCATTCGCCTTCTGGTGGATAGTGGTTCCTCTACGGAGCACCTGCAGTGGAGACCAAGGAGGATGCTTGGAACCTTCACAAAGGAGACCCACAGGAGGGTGGCATGAGACCCCACAGGGGAAGGAAACAACTCCTGGTGGGGGACTGAATCATTAGAGGGGTAGAAATGGTGGAGGAAGGGGAGAGGGAAGTAAGGTGCCTGCCTGGCGCCACGGCTTGGAGGGACAGGAAGCGAATCCTCAGGATCATGGGAGCAGCTGCACGGGAGGGAGCTGGATGTCATTGTCCACCTAGGGACAAATGACCTGGCTAGGAATGGGATCAGAGCAGTGCAAGAGGAGTTTGTAGAGTTGGGGAAGGACCTTAGACAAGCAGCGCATACAGTAACCTTCTCGGAGGTGCTGCCTGTCTATGGCAAGGGTGATGATAGGGTACTCCTCACCAGGGAATTCAATGAATGGTTGAAAAACTGGTGTGGAGCTCAGGGTTTTGGCTTCATGGGGAACTGGGGAGCCACCTGGAGGGATGCAGACCTATACTGGTGTGATGGTCTGCATCTGTCCAGGGGGAACCAGGATCCTAGGTGAGGGGTTTAAATGCTTCATTGGCAAGCATTTAAACTAGCCAAGGAGGCAATGAAAAGGAGCAGGAAATCACAGCCTCCCCTCACAAACAACAGTAATTAGTGAGGTAAACACCAAGGTAGAGAAGTCATTAGGGAGCAGGACAGAAGTAAACGTAAAAAAAGGCAAAGGCAATAAGGACTGGAATGGGGCTAAAAGGGGTAAGGCCATCAAAAAGTGGAGGGTGATGAGTACCAATGCCCGTAGTCTGTGTACCAAACTCCCTGAACTAGTGGCCTTGATGGAAGAGGGCTACCTGGATATTGTGGCAGTCACAGAAACATGGTACACAGAGAACCATGACTGGGATGTCAACATACCAGGATACACAATCTACAGGAGGGACAGGGAGGGTAAAAGAGGAGGAGGAGTAGCTCTTTATGTAAAGGAAGGGATCAAAGCAACAGAACTAAAGAGTAAACAGGGAGCAGATGAGACACTCTGGGTCACCCTGGAGACAGAAAATGGCACCACAATCCGCATGGGGGTTGTATACAGACCCCCATCTCAGGGAGAGGGAATGGACAAGGAAATGATAAAGGCTTCTTTAGAATGGCAGAAAAAGGGGAGATATTGTTGATGGGGGACCTGAATATGCCAGATGTTAACTGGAACACCTTTGCTGCAGGCACATCCAAGAGCAGGGTCATTCTTGATGCTCTCACAGGCATGCCCCAGACAGCTAGTACTGGAACCTACTCGGGAGGGAGCAATCTTAGACCTGATACTCAAATGGGGACAGAGAAAGAATCTCAGATTTAGAAGTGGGTAGCCATCTGGGAACAAGCGACCACCAAACAATGTGGTTCACGATAAACACAGCCATACAGTCAACTCAAGCCACAAAAGCAAGAGTATTGGACTTTAGGAGGGCTGACTTTGGGAAAATGAGAGAGTGCCTCAGAAAAGCACTAGCAAACAGGCAAGAAGGAGGAGTGGAGGAACAATGGAGAGTAATCAAAACAACCATCTCAGAGGCAGCAAGCCTTTGTGTAAAGCAAACCAACAAAAACAACGAAGGAAAAAAACGCTATGGTTCGCAAAAGAGGTGGCAGGAAAGGTTAAGGAGAAAAGGATAGCATTCAGGAAATATAAGGAAACACAGAAGGAGAAGGACAGAGAACTTTATCAGTTAAAGCAGAAAGAGGCTGGAAAGGCAGTCAGAATAGCAAAGGCCCAAACCGAGGAAAGGATAGCCAACTCTGTTAAGAAGGGGGAAAAGACCTTTTATAGGTATATTAGGGAGCGAAGAAAGACCAAAGGAGGGATACTGAGGCTTAATAAAGGGGAGGGAATGTGGGTAGAGGGTGACAATGAAAAAGCAGGGATACTGAACGAATATTTCTGCTCAGTATTCACAAAGGAAGAGGAGGGGGAGGTACCTGAACCAAACAAGAGAAACACTCTGAAGACGAGGGTCGATACCAGTCCATTTACAGAAGAAAGGGTTCTGAAAGAACTAATAAAATTGAAGGACAAAGCAATGGGGCCTGATGGGATTCACCCAAGAATTCTAAAAGAACTAAGGGTAGAACTAATGACACCGCTGACTACTCTCTTTAACAAATCATGGGAGGATGGGGTGGTACCTGAGGACTGGAGGAGGCGGATGTGATTCCTCTTCACAAAAGTGGGAGCAGGACAGAGGCAGGAAACTACAGACCAGTTAGTTTGACCTCATTGGTAGGTAAAATGATGGAATCACTTGAAGGAAAAGAATTGTTGAGTACCTAGAGGCCAGTGGGGACAGGACCCAAGGCAGCATGGATTCATGATGGGAAGGTCATGTCAGACGAATCTAATAGATTTCTTTGACTGGGTGACCAAAGTAGTAGACCATGGAGGGGCTGTGGACATGGCTTACCTAGATTTTAGCAAGGCATTTGATACAGTCCCACACAAAAGATGAATACACAAGTTAGCCAGCCTTGGAGTGGGTCCCATGTTGGTAGCCTGGATAAAAAATTGGATAGACAACAGGACGCAAAGGGTAGTAGTAAATGGAGTCCACAGTGGAGAAAGGAGGGTTACTAGTGGGGTACCGCAGGGTTCAGTACTGGGACCGGTCCTTTTTAATGTCTTTATAAGTGACATTGCAGAGGAACTGGAAGGAAAAGTATGACTCTTTGCAGATGACACAAAGATCTGCAACAGGGTTGATACACCAGATGGAGTGGAAAGGATGAGAAGGGACTTGGCAAGGTTGGAGGAATGGTCATGGTATGGCAGCTCAGATTCAATGCAAAGAAGTGCAAGGTAATGCACCTGGGAAACAAAAACCCAGGGCAAGAGTACACAATGGGGGGTGAGATACTGACAACAGTAAAAATGGAAAGGGACCTGGGGGTAATTATATCAGATGACCTAAAGGTTGGCAAGCAATGTGAGAAGGCAGTAAGGAAGGCTGGGGGATACTGGGATGCATAGGGAGAGGCATCAATAGTAGAAAACAGGAAGTTGTTATCCCTCTGTACAGACAGTTGGTGAGACCCCATCTGGAGTACTGTGTGCAGTTCTGGAGACCCCATCTCCGCAAAGACATAGACAGAGTGGAGGCTGTCCAGAGGAGGCAAACCAAAATGGTGCAGGGTCTGCACCAGAAGACATATGAAGAAAGACTAAAGGAGCTTAATATGGATACCCTTGAGGAAAGAAGGGAGAGAGGGGACATGATAGAAACTTTCATGTGCCTCAAGGGAATCAACAAGGTCCAAGAGGGTGGCATCTTTCAGAAAAAGAGATGTGCAAGAACAAGGAGGCACAATTTGAAGACAGAGGGGGGACGACTCAGAGGTAATGTAAGGAAGTATTTTTTCACAGAGAGGGTTGTGGATGCATGGAACAGCCTCCCTGAGGAGGTCGTGGAGTCAAGAACAGTGGGGTAATTCAAGAATGCATGGGACAGACATAAGGCAGTCCTAGTGGGGGGGTAGGAAGAAGTAAGCTGTTGGTTAATTAGAATCTGCAGCTGATCTGTTAGGTAGGAAAACGGGCAGACTAGGTGGGCCAAGCGGTCCTTATCTGCCATCAAATTCTATGTTTCTATGCCATAAAAGCAATTTAAAGCCTGTCTATTTTTGTAAGCTCTTCATGTTTTACTAATATAGTAACTCATAAGAATCTATGTGTCGTACACTGTGTACTGCAGGTAATGTACTGTACCTACAAAGAGCAAGATACTGATGCCCCCCCCCCAAACAGTATATGCCCTCTCATTCATGAAGCCTACAAAGATAAGCACTTGGAACAGGCAAAGGTGTGGACCGAAGAAAACAAGCAACTTGTGGACGCTATTTCTACTGATGACAGTACTACAGCAATGCAATCTTTTTGCCCCATAGCGTTCCAGGAAAAAGGATTTCTTGTACTGAAACCACAGCCAAAACAAGTCCAAATACCCCTCTAAAAATATATGCCTGGGTGCCATCTTGCACTGTGGGCCAGGGCCAGTGCTACTATTCAGTGGCATCTTGAAGGGTGATTTCTTCAGAGAGGAAATAGTGTCCAGTACACTGGTGCCCTTTATCAAGCATGTGTTTACGGATGGGCATCGGCTTCTTCAAGGTTCAATACTGGCAGAGCAATTCACACTGACAGTTTCTCTGTTTATGGTGGGGATATACAGCACAGTATTCAATGTGTTTACTGATGTATGTGTTCTTTCTCTTTCTGTTGTACAAAATGACCCACAGCATGCAGCGTCTGGGGTGAACATAAAGGAGAAGGGAATTAATTCGGTCAGGACACCACCTGAATCACCAGACCTGATAGACTTCATTGCCTGGGTCGATGACGATCTCTCGGAATTTGGACAACACTTCCTCCAGTTGATGACATCTCTGGACCGTACACAGATTGTTTCCTCTGCTACTCATAAACTCTCTTGGCCTGGTCTTCCTCCTGGGGATCGAAGCTTCTGATTTGGGAGTGGAACCTGTCAGATGGTCCAATCACTACACCGTGGGATTCAATTTTTGCACCCCCTTATAGACCTGCCCCTGTGGAGATGGTCAGATACCACTCTTTATGGGATGTGAGCCATGAAGGCCTAGCGGTGGTGCTTGACCTATCAGAGTTTCCTGTGGCAAGCGGGAGCCCAGAGGCCTTGGTTTTGGCCTATAATAAAGCCATTACTACAGCCCTGGACTCTATTGCTCCTGTCCGTGTTCATCCTCTCTCCCTTCGCCCTCGGTCCCCTTGGTTTGATGGGACCTTGAGGGAGATGCGGCGACTTGAACGAAGGCTAGAGCATTGCTGGCAGAAATCCACCCTGGAGGCTGGCCATTTTAGATTGCTAGATCATTATCAAGTCTATCAATCAACAATCTCCCATAAGAAGGCAGAGTTCCTGTCTGGGGAGATTGCTGCTGCTCAGAACTGACCCGTTCAGCTCTTTCGAACTGTGGACAGACTGTGCAACCCGGCTTGTCTGCAGTCTCGAAGAGCCTTTTCACAGTTGGAGTGTGATGAGCTGGCTCAGTTCTTTGCAGATAAGGTGGCTGACATCAGGGTGGAGATCCAACCAGCACACTCTATGGGGGCTTCCATTGATTGGCACTTGGTTGCTCTCCCCACCATTTTTCCTGGAGTACCTTTGACCAGCTTGAGTTCATGGATGTTATGTAGATTATCCACGGTATGCGCTCTATGTGCTGTACTTTGGATCTGTGCCCAACTTCCTTGATTATGGGTTGCTGCAACATCTTTGGCCTGGTCCTGGCATGTATTGTCTGGTGCTCCCTTGAGTCGTGTGAGTTTCCTAGCTCCCTGAAGGAGGTGGTGGTGACACTCCTCCTGAAGAAAGCTTCTCTGGACCCAGACTGCCTTGCCACCTACAGACCTATCTCTAACCTTCCCTTTGTTGGGAAGGTGATTAAGAAAGTAGTGGCCGTACAGTTGGAGAACCATTTGACCATCCATAGCATTTACGAACCTCTCCAATCCAGTTTTCATAAGAGGCACAGTACCAAGACTGCACTGGTTCAGGTGCTCAGTGATCTCCTGATGGCGAGAGATCAGAAAAGCCGCTCCATCCTGGTACTTCTAGATCGCTCCTCAGCATTTTACACCATGGACCATGGGGTGCTGCTTGAGTGTCTGAGGTTCATCTGTGGCCTGTCTGGTACAGTCCTCAGGTGGTTTAAGTCCTTCTTCACTGGCAGAACTCAGAGGGTGGTGTCAGGGATTTATTTCTCCGAGCCTCTCTCTCTCTGTCATGTGGGGTTCCTCAGGGCTCAGTGCTGTCCCCTATGTTGTTCGCGGTGTTCATGTTGCCCCTCAGAGACATTGTAAGACGGTAAGGGCTGAGGTTTCATTGCTATGCTGATGATACCCAGTTCTACCTGTCTTCCGCACCTGACCAGGATAGTGCACTCTTGGTATTTAATAACTGCCTCACTGAAATCCAGGACTGGATGAATTCCAGCTGGCTGAAGTTGAACTCAGGTAAGACGGAGGTGATGGTCATGGATTCAAGTTGCCGGACGGGGGGTTGGGGGCTGGTCAGCCCAAGGAGCTTTTCATGGGGGGGGGTCCCAGATTCTTGCCTCTGAATGGGTGCGGGACCTGGGGGTGGTGCTTGATGATGGGCTAACATGTCGATCTCAGGTGTCGGCAGTCGTCAAGTCATCCTTTTACCATCTAAGGAACATTGTTAGGGTTAAGCACCTTTTTCTGTCTGGTGATCTTTTCACACTGGTCCACGCCTTTGTGACCTCGTGCCTTGATTATTGCAACTCCCTTTACCTAGGGCTACTGGGGGTTGACATCTACCATCTGCAGCTGAAGCAGAACGCAGCAACCTGGTTGTTGATGGGGACTTCACGGTCATGTCATATTACACCGGTGCTGTGCAAACTGCAATGGCTGCCGATTCAGTGGTGGATCACCTTCAAAGTCAGACTTCTAACTTATAAAGCCCTACACGGACTTGGCCCAGACTACTTGAAAGAGCTTCTGGCCCCTTACTGCCCTGAGCAATGGCTCTGCTCAGCTGACAAGGGGTTGCTAGAGATTCCAAGGGTGTTTTTAAAATCTTCAGGGGCCCGTGCATTGATGTATGCGGCCCCAGCCCTTTGGTATTCTCTACCCGTCAGCTACTGGAGTGTCCAACCATGGGGGGTTTTAAGCAGGCACTAAAAGATTTCTATGGCACCAAGCATTTGCTGCCTAATTTGTTGGATTTTATTATCTGTTTTATAGTGTTTTGTCATGTTATTTTGTTTTATTCATGCTTTTATGTAAAGCGCCGTGATGCTTTGAAAGGCGCTAAACAAATAAAGCTTTATTATATTATTATTATTATAGCTAGATAGATAGCTAGATAGAGACAGTGTGACATCAAATGAAGCACTACATTCAGAAGCGTGTTAAACCAAGGAACTGCGCTGAGCTAATATGGGGCATTAAACACTTTTGGAGGAGAAAGCTGACAGTTGATGCAGGCACATCACCCAAAAGAGGGAGGGCACATATCCAGGGCATATGGCTGCTTCCATGGATGTGGGGGCTGCTGCCTCACCCATTGCATGGTTCAGGTACCCAGGGGAGAAAAGCAGAAAAAGACCAGGAGTCAACAGGGTCCGTGATGACCCGACATGTTCGAGTTGGAGAACAAGTCCCTCCGAGGGAGGGCCAGAGCTACCCATCAGCTCTGCGGAGGAGCAATAAAGTATAAATAAATTTAAAAAAAAGTTGAAGACTCTCAAAACTGTAAAAAAATATACTGATCACATGAATAAAGTGATGCCAGACATTGTTCGTGCCAACATTTGTGCCACTGCAGTGTAAAAATAAAACTTTTTCCAGCAATTAAGTGTTTTGCTATTTTTTTGTATCCCACTTTTTTGCTGTGTCAGGATATAACATCTAGCCTAACACCTAGCGTAGCAGCATCCTGAAGCATGATCTCAGGTTTGCTAATCACAGCTGTGGGGGATGGGTGTCAGAGACATCTAAGGTTAGTTTTGAATTCTGAGGAACTACTGAATAGTAACCCAGGTTGTGATGCGATGTCATGTTCCAACACCTAGCCAGGCAGCATCCTGAGGTGTGATTTCAGGTACGCTAATCCTGTCTGTGCAGGATGAGTGTCAAAGACACCCATCGCTGGTTTTGAATTTTGAGGAACAACTGAATAGTTACCAAGGTTGTGTTGAAGTGTTAGGTTCCAACACCTAGCCGGGTAGCATACTTGAGGTGCAATTTCAGGTTTGCTAATGCTGTCTGTGGGTGTGGGGTGGGGTGTCACAGAAAACCAAGGCTGTAGGAATCATCATGATGGGAAGCAACAGTCTGAAGGAAAAAGTACACCAAGAAATATGTCCATGCCCCTAAAATCAGCAGCATCAAAGAACAAACTATTCCTCTGGCCTTCAAATAACTTTCACAATGTATTTCTAGCCACTTAGATTCAGTCAGGTATATACCTTAGGGCCTTGTGAAAAGCTTCCTTTATTTATTTATTTATTATTTATTTTGTTTTTGATAACCGGGTGGGTGTGCTAGACACAAGCTGTTACTATTTTCAGACATGACCCAGGAGGTTATAAATTTACAAACAGTGTTACATCAAAGTAATACAGTTTCAGATTAGGAGCATCAACACAGTACAGTACATACGATGGTATAGCAAGGTAAGGTATACAAATTAACAATTACATTTGGTCAGACAAAAATTGACGTCACAAAAACTGTACGGCAGGATTTAAAAAACAAATGGTAATACAAAGCAATAGGCAGACATAGTAATTAAGGCAAGAGCTATAACAGTTGTCAGCAGAGGGCCATGTTATACAGCATATATACATGAGTCACCACTGACTCAGCAGCAACTGGGCAAAAGCAGCACTAAATGGCATAAGAATTGGTTTACAGATAGCATCATAAGTACTGTGAGTAAACCCAGTGGTAGTAACAGTGAAAAGGGAAGGAGATAGGCATAAGTAGGGAGGGGAGGCTATAATCCAGGTGGAAAGGGAGATGTGTGTTAGAGGAGGATGTGAGTGATAGGGTTGCAGCTTGAGAAGATTAGGGAGGTTTAAAGCAGGTGCAGGATTCAGGGTTGACGAAGAAGCTGCGTAGTTTGTGTTTGAAGATGGTATGTGTGGATGCAATACGAGCTTCCATGGGTATGGAGTTCCAGTGCTTAGGGGCTGCATGAAAGAAAGCAGTACCACCCTTTGTGGTTTTGCACTTGGGTACATGTAGTAGGGCTAGGTCAGCGTAACATAGGCCATGGGTGGAGGAGTGAGGCATTAGAAGGGTGTTTAGTGACACTGGGGTGTTAGACCTGATTATGTTGTTGACCAGGGAGCAGAGGGAGAGGAGCCGATGGGCAGAGGGGGAAGGCCAGTTGAGGTTAGCACAGAGTTGACAGCGGTGTTTTAACCGAGGAGAAGCAGAGGTATATCGGCAGATGTTGTTGTAGGTGGTGTCCCATTTGTGAAGCGAGGCTTTAGAGGTATTGATGTAGGTGATGGAACCATAGGCAAGTGATAGTAATAGAATACCACATGCAATGGCCACTCTAGCAAAGGGAGTGAGCGCATGACTTGTTTTGTAGGCAACCCCAATTTTGCTGTTTACTGCCTTGCAGGTGGCCTGAATGTGTTGGTCAAAGTCTAGTGTTTCATCGAGTAGTACCCCCAAGGTATTTAAATGCACTCACAGTGTCCAAGAGGGAGCCACTAGGAATCTTAAGCTGACCACGACAAGTTTTCAGCTTGGCAGCAGAGCCAAAGAACATAGCCTGTGTCTTGGAGACATTGAGCAGAAGTTTGTTGTTAGTGAGCCAGGATTGGACATGAAGAAAAGCAGAGGACAGTTTGAGGTTTATGTTCTGTATAGAGCTGGAACTATAATACAGGACAAGATCATCTGCATAGCGGATGGTTGATCAAGAGGGGATGTTGAGCGCAATCCGGTTTATGAAAATAGAAAAGAGGACAGGCCTCAGTATTGACCCCTGGAAGATGCCAAGTTTAACAGGGGATTTGCCAGACATTGATAACAACTTGACATCAATTGGATAGATAGCTATTTATCCAGGTAACAGAGCTTTGTGAGAAGCCAAGGGACATACGACTGGTCAGTAGAGGGGGTGGTCAACCAGATTGAAAGCTTTTGTGAAGTCAATAAATATGGCCCCAGTTAGGAGGCTAGAGTCCATAGCGCGAAGTATGTCATTTGTGAGCTGGAGCAGGGCAGTGGAGATGCTAAGCCCTTTATGGAAACCATGCTGATATGGTGAGAGCAAGTTGTAGTTGTAGAGGAATTCAGTGATTTGGGTGGCTACAGTCTTTTCAAGGATCTTGCTTAGTACCGATAGAATGGCAATGGGGTGACTCTGGCGATTTTCCAGATGCTTGGGACATGTCCTTGGCAAAGAGGCAGGGTGAAAATTCTGGCTAGTGGTGCCCCAATGCAGGGGGCCACAAGTTTGAGCAGTTTGGGCTCAAGGCCATCAGACCCGACTCCTGTGTAGTCTGAGATGGTGCCTAAATGCTTGATGATGTCAAGTTTGGAGATGGCTTTAAAGTGGAAAGGGGTATGTTTGGGCGAGTGGTTCTCAGTTTCATGGCTATTTATGGGTAGTGATGATGGGAAAGATGCTGTATATTTGGAGAGGTCAGAGAAATGAATGTTAAAGGCATTAGCAATAGTAAATGGATTGTTACAGTGGGTACCATTCAGGACCATGTTGTTATCTGAGCGATTATTGTTTAGAGCCCAGAAATGTTTTGATGTGAGCCCAGAACGTTCTAGAGTGACATACTGTACCATGCTGGAGTTTTGTGCCCTGTCGGAGCCCTCAAAGGTATGTGTTTAGAGCAGGTGGGTACGTGTGTGTTTGTGTTGTTCATCTGTGGCTCTGCATGCCCATGCTACTACTGCATATTTTTCCTTTTTTTCATTTTTGTTAAAGAAGCATCTATGTCTGCAGTAAATATTCTGTCCGTATGTCCTCTGTCTGTGCCTTTATTTCGGCCAGTGCTGACATGCTGCTGACCGGAAGGGATGATGGAACTCCAACTGTGGTGTTTCAAATGGCGCACCCCACCCCATTGGGAATGTTGCAAAGTGTTTCCTTGGGCTGTCTCTCCTCTCAGTCAAACCTGTTATCCCTGGCCTGCTGAATCATAAGTAAAGGTGCTGCCTACACAGAAAAGCCCTGCAGCATCCAATCTTAATTTTCAGGAACATCCTTGTTTTTTTATATTGCATTGTTTATTGTTCGGAAAATACCTTTGAGCGAAAGCTCTTTTACAAAGGTTCCATGTCAAAGACACATTACATACAAATGAAACAAGCAAGGTACATCATGCTTAGCACAAAACAATTGTGCTACCCTTGTACCAACGATCAGTAAATTACAATTGCCTCAAAAGTTTTAAGACTCATCCCTGGTTTTTGTGGCAGTATCCAAGGTTGTTTTCCAGTTCATGTTTTTTTTTTATTTTTTTGTTTTGTTTTTAGTTATTTAGCCAGGTGAGACACACTAAGCTGAAAGTTTTTTTTTACAGGCGCAACCTAGGAGCACAGGAAAGTTAAGTGACTTGCTCAGGGTCACACAGTATGCAAGTGGAAGCTGTGGAATTCAAACCCAAGTCTGGTCTGCTGGATGTCCCCAGATTTGCAGCTCAGTGCCTTAAACCACTGCGCTATACTGCCTTCAACTGGTGTAGTAGATAAGATGAAATTAAAATGTTATTTATATGAGGAAAGTGATTGTAAATGTTTATCTTAATGTTTAATCCCAAATGTTCCGTAGATGTCTGTTTGTCGTGTAATTTATTGTTTATGTACAGTATACTGGCCAACCATGTAAACGGGTCTTTGGTCCATGGACTTGCCAATTTAAACAAATAAAACAAACAAACAAACAAAATAGTATGTGGGGCAGTGTCAGTAAATGTATGATGTGAACATACAGCAGTTTTCGGACTCCAGCTACAGGGTGCTGGGACTCCTTCTGTGATGTAGAAGCAGTCACCAGCATTTGCACACCACGCAATCAGGCACCACCATGTCCAGTGATAACAGTATCTGCTGGATGCTGATGCAGACTACAGTGCCACCTGTTTTGTGGAGGAGGGATGCTTGTACAGCTGTGCTTGCAAGATCACATTACAACAGATAATAGTAAAAAGTATATCAACATCACATATTGTAATTTGTGAATTCCTAGAACAAACTTTTTTACTACTAAGACTGGGTCTGCACCATTTTCCCAAAATAGGACATCCCCAAAATGGGACTATCTTACCTGTGTGCCCTCTGACCTGCAGTGCTCCTGAGCTGGGTTAATTATTGCGAAATTCTTTGCTGAATCATATCGCAAATACAGAACTACAGCACTGTAGTGAAGGATGACTGTAGCAGAAAGCCAAGTCAGATGGCAAGCACCTCCAAATACTTTTGTAATCCAAAACTATATCCATGAGGCAGAGGCTCTTGTATATATATCGGACAGATACACACAATGGGTTGCTGTTCCATACACCGTAAATGCAAAATGTTTCAGCACAAGAGTGCACATCACAATAACCTTTTGCCATTACCATACTGTAGATACTGCGCAGGAATGTGTGATTTAAAGTCCCATATAATTTTGTATCATTACAGGGTGAATATATTGGCCTGAAGAGGACAATGAGGCAGGCAGTTGAGTCGGGGTACTTCCATATCCCATGCCAACACTACTACCACCAAATCCTTTTGGATGTGGCACTACTGCCTGCCGTGCTGGAGCTCGACCCAGACGGGGAGTCCTGTCAGGACAACATATGATGGACACGGTCCAGCGATGGCTACTTAGTAAGTGATGCCTCACCATGTTGCACTGTGCTGTAATCATGCTGTGTACTGTACAGTAGTAGTAGAGTTCAGAGACTTAAAGTTGTGCTTCTCTTTTACTGCAGATGAGCAACATCACATACCAGGTCTGAAGCCTGTACCTGGAGGGGTGACATCAGCAATGAATGAACACAGCTGCACAGCACCTGAAGCCCTGTGAGGACCTGTGTTCAGGGGAGGGGGAATTTTGCTTATTGTGTCTGCGCTGCATGCATATCATGATCTTACTGGGAGATCACAATAATCTTGGTTTATATAAATAAATATTTATATACTGTGTCTCATTCTGGCAGGTGATGACATACCACCAGTCGGTTCTGTCAAATTATGGGGGTTGTATAAGTTACTGTATTAGCAGCCAGGCAATCAACACCTCGGAGCGTTACAGTGTTTTCACAGCTGTATCTGCAGGCATGCTGTTTCTCCTCAGCTGGGTCTGGCACAACACATTTCCAAGGGCCCCCTCTCCTCATCTGGGAATGTAGCAGAGTGTTTCCAAGGGCCCCCTCTCATCAGCTGAGTATGTAACAGAGCGTTTCTAAGGGCCCTCTCTCCTCATCTGGGGATGTAACACTCTTTTAGTTGCCCAGCTGAGGACAGAGGGCCCTTAGAAACACTCTGTTATGTACTCAGCTGAGGAGAGGGGGATCTTAGAAATACTCTGTTACATACCCAGCTGAGGAGAGGGGGCCCTTAGAAACACTCTGTTTCTAGGGGTCCCTTTTTCTCAGTTGGGAATGTAACAAAGTGTTCCTAAGGGCCCCCTCTCCTCAGCTGGGTATGCCAGAGTGTTTCTAAGGGCCCACTGTCCTCGCTGGTGTAGAACACTCTGTTACATTCCAGCTGAGGAGAGGGGCTCTTAGAAATAGAGTGTTTCTAAAGGCCCCTCTCCTCAGCTGGGTATGTAACAGAGTGTTTCTATGAGCCCCTCTCCTCAGCTGGGTATGTAACAGAGTGTTTCTATGGGGCCCCGTTTCCTCAGTTGGGTATTTTATTATTTTTATTTATTTATTGATGATTCAGAATTACAATCTTTGAGCTAAGAGCTCATTTACAAAGGATCTTCATCAGACAAGTAGAGAGGGATAGAACAAGAAATATGAACAGGGGTGAGAGAGAGAGAGAGAGACAGTAGCCTCTAGCAAGATACACTTTAGGTAGTATACTGATAGCATAGTCCATAATGCACATACAAACATATGTTGAGAAGAACCAGTATCCAAGAGGAAGAAGAGATTTTTATAGTGCATCAATATACCGATCTTGTTGAGTCTCATCAGTTGCGGCTATTTAGCATTGTCAGCGTACTTTAGTAGGTACAATGTATAGGTACATTCAATATAAGTAGAACAAATGCTGGTGAATAGAAGGCACCGGGTTAATATACTGCAGAATACAATCAACAACAGGTTACAGGTTAATACAGAGCAGAATAGAAAAGAGGATATTGCTGGTGCAGTCACGTCAGGGGGAGGAGGTAGAGGAGGAGGAAGGGGGTAACTGAGGAACATTAATGCAGTCAGATCTCCTAGGGGAGCATCATTGTAACAGAGGGTTTCCAGGGCCCCTCTCTCAGCTGGGAATGTAATAGGGTGTTTCGAGGCCCCGCTGTGCAAAAGGTTTCAAATGACCCTCTCTTCTCTAGCACTAGAGTATTTCAATGGCTCCCTCTCCTCTGCTGGGAATGTAACGGAGTGTTTCCACATACCCGTCTGAAGCACCCCCTCTCTTCTGCCAGCACAGAGTGTTTCCAAGGACCCCTGGGAATTAACAGTGTTTCCAAGTGTCCCCTTTCCTCAGCTGGGAATGGCACAGACTGTTTCCATAGGTCCCTTCGCCTCAGCTGGAAATGTGACAAGGTGTTTCTAAGTGCTTCCCCTCCTCAGCTCAGAATGGCACAGAGTGTTTCTAAACACCCCCTCTTGAACAATCCACATGACACCTCTCATCAGTCAAAGCCTTATCCCCTGGCTTGCTGAATCATTAGTATTCAGTTGGAAATGGCACATAGTATTTGCAAAGGACTTCCCTCCACCCTCCCCACCACAGGTGTTCTGTTGGGAACGGCACAGAGTATTTCAAGCAGCCCACTCTCATACATAAATGCACTGTTACAAACTGTGTATTAAAGTGTTTATTGACTAAGATTACCTATTACTTCAATCAATCAATCAATCATGGTTTATTTCTATTGCGCTTTTCAAATACCAAAGCACAGCACATAAAAGATACATCAATAATAAATAATAATGAAAATATAACACAATTAAAAGGCAGCAAAAAGGGGGGCTAATCAAAGGCTAAAGTAAACAAAAAACTTTTCAACAAAACCTTGAAGGATTCTGTGGACGGGCACTCTATAATCCGACGAGGTCGAGAATTCCACAGGGTTGGAGCCACAAAAGAAAAAGCTCTGGCCCCAGACGATTGAGGATGAACCCTGGTACTTGGTGCACCCACGCACTTGAGGGTGATGCATGGGCAGTATAAATGCTGAATAGTGACATCTGCAGGCCACTGCAGGAACTTCTGTGTCCAAACAATTCTACTATCAGAATAAAATGAGGGGGAAAAAAAGATACCACGAGAATGATGCCCGGAGCTATGGTGCAAAATCTTTGAAAATGACGATGGCTATGGCTACTGCTATAGTAATGCAGTATGATACAGGCTCATGGTTAAAAGTTACAGTCTGAGCCCTTGTTGAGAGTGGGACCATCAAGGGGGCGGCTGTATCCCCTAACTATTCCCTCCCTAGTACATCAGCAGTACAGTACAATACAGTTTCAAGATTACAAGTCACAGTTTGGGCACTTCAACACTTACCTCTTGTTGCATTCTCCTGTGCAATGGATTACGTGTATACTGTTTCTCCACTTCACCTACAATTCCTGCTCCTTCAGAACAGCATTTTGATACATGGAATGATTTTCTTGAAACGGAAAGGTAAATAAACCTTAGTTTACTTTCCTCCTTCAAATCAGAGTTCTCAGCCCAGGGCACGTTCAGATGTTTCCAGAGGATGAACACTCCTTTCCAACTCACAAGCACCTCCCCTCAAAGTCTGTACTTGAAGAAGGAAATTACATATTACTATTCACAGAGAAGGGTCATGAAGAGGAGGGACTTATGCACTATTAATAATAAATCCTAAAGAAAAGGGTAGTTAGTGAGGTAATCATTCAGTAGTGAACTGGACTCAGTATAGACATGAACTAACCAGTGAACATTTAGCCAGTCTTGTAAGAATGGCAAGATACTGTGCCAGGTACAGTAATCATTCTATAGTGAACTGATCTCCCTATACAAACATACACAAACCAGTGAACAGTCTAGCAGTCTTGCAAGGGGAGATAATTTACTGTGCAAGGGTATGACTGTTAATCAGGTAATAGTCATTCTATACTAAACTGGTCACAGCACAAACATACACAAACCAGTGAAGATTCTGTAACTCCCAGGATACCCATGGATTCCCCAAGGTTTTATGTGATATGGGCGAGTTTTTAGAGTCGCCAACCAAAAAGAGCTACGAAAAAAAATGCCCAAAATCAAATGTGCGAGCAATATCACAGCAATTCCCGAAAACAGCGATGGTCGCTGACTTACCCAACACAGCAAGAAAACAAACTTTTTTATACAGGGGACGTAGCCTACCACACCCCCTCAAAATTAATATAATCAACTCGGGGGGGGGGGCGTGGACATGGGAAAATAAGAAACACACAAAAAAAAATTATAGTACAGCCGACCCAAACCTGGATCCACCAGCTGCAGGGGCAGTGGTTTAAGCCACTACACCAAATGGCCAGCTCAGCAGGACTTGACCAAACAAATACTATATCCTTTCCCAGTGACTTTAGCTAGCTCACTGCTACTGCTACACTTGCTGTAATGTATTCCTTGGTGTTCTTTGCCATTCGCTGTTAGTACGAGCGGTTATATTGAGTCGCTCAAATTGCTCAATAAAACTCGCTTACATCACTACACACCTTCCTGAACACCAGTGTGTGGCTGCTTAAGTGACTAACAGGTCACCTCTCAATCCACTGCGGACTTCTAAGGCATGACTGTTCTCCCTATCTCTTTATACAGTATGCCCATCATGTGGGGATCCTCATAGTGTCCTATCTGACCCTCCGGCATCTTTGCAGCATATTCATATACCTATTTGGTATGTCTGCCTGTGCAAGTCACAGGCAGGTAGAGGCCTGATCACCCTCTCCCGTAGGGGCACGTGACTAGGAAAGGAGAGCAGTGTTGTCTGTAGCCTTGCTGAGGACAGTAAGAGTTGAAAGGGGGAGTGTCCAACTCCCAGAATCCCTGTGGGTTTCCTTACAGAAGTGTATGGCTGCTTCAGTGCCTAACAGGTGAGGATTAACCCATGACAGACCGTGGGTCTCAGGGATTGATGATGGGGCATGAGGCTGAAGGCCGAGGGTTCCAACCACCCAGCCACACACCTGAGAGACCCACACTCAGGAGTGAGTTAATCCTCTTGTAATTTGGGGAAGAGAAAGGGTTCAGCACTCTTTTTATATGTTTCTCTTCCTCATGTTACATTTGCATAACAGTAATTTTAAACTGCAAAATTACAAAGATTCCAGGAGGATATTAAGGTTCTTATCATGGGGAAGACAAACTGGGTTGCACCTGACTCAACTACATTTTTAACTTTTTTATATTGTGGCTGCAACGGTGAACAATTACTGATTACATGCAAATGTGATCAGCATTTCAGAATATGTGCTCATTTTGACTGACTTTGTTTTGTAAACTGTGGAATCATCTCCATTTTTCTAGTATGTTTGATGTTTGGGATTTGGCTGCTGTGCATTATGGAAATGCATATATTTAAATGCAAAAAAGAGATTTGAACTCTGGTAGTTGTTGCTGCAATTCCCATGCCGACCTACGGATGGTAGTACACTGAGGCGTACATCTTTTTTTATCTGTGAATTTTACACCCAGCACTGCACATTAATAACTTTGCCCCCTTTAAACTGATTTACATGAAATTTAGAAAGCACACCCTCTGTGTCAGAACTCTTGATCCTGTAAATTCCATGTAGATCGGTTCAAGGGAGGCAAAGTTTCAGAGGACCCAGAAGTCATGCAGTATTAGTGGTCAGTGCACACGTGCATCAATGGTTCATCCTCACCTCAGAGGCCATACGAACATACAAAAGTGCCAGCAGATACAGGCCATTTGGTCTATCTAGTCTTCTTGAGTGTGGGGCACTTCAGTCCATTAGACTGCAGCTGCCCCCCATGCCCTCCCCCCATCTCACGCCCCCTCTTGGTTTGTACCCTCCCCTTGAATCTGTCCCACCCCCTCTTGAAGCTTCCAACACTCTGCAGTGATACGACTTCCTCTGGCAGAGCGTTCCACCCTGCCACCACCTTTTCTGTGAAATAGTGCCTTCTCAGTTTCCTCTTGAATCGGCCCCCTTCCAACTTCAAAGAGTGTCCCCTGGTTTCCCTTCCACCCTTCAGACTGAACATACACCTGGTGTTTACTCTGTTTAAACCTTTCTGGTACTTGAAGGTCTCAATCATATCCCCTCTCTCCCTTCTTTCCACCAGGGTATACATACTGAGCTCTCTCAGTCTCTCCTCATATGGTCTGTTCCCCAACCCCAGGATCATTTTTGTTGCCCTGCACTGTACCCCCTCCAGTGGTCTCACCAGGGACCTGTACAGGGGCAGGATGATCTCCCCACTCCTAGAAGTAATCCTTCCTTGCTATGCACCCTAGCATCCTGTTTGCCTTCGCTGCTGCCTTCCTGCACTGAGCAGAGTGGTGGTTCATCTCCTGGTTACCAGCACTCCCAGATCCTTCTCGTCCTTCGATTAGACTCTTCCCTGCAAGCTGTTTTTGAAAAACAGAACAATGATTGGTGGGGGGCGAGTTCTGCGTTAGCCCTTCAGGAAGGTTGTGGTAAATGAGTTGCTCAGACAGACTGTCTCCACAGCTGACAACAAACAATAAGTCAGCTCAGGGCTGCAGAGAAGAGGGATACTGCCTCTCCCCTACCAGATAAAGGCCTACCTGCTCTCTGCAAGCGAGAGACAGCTTGTACAGACGTGTTGGGAGACTGCCCCACTGGAGGATATTTTTTTCATTGTATTCATATTTGGAAGACCTTTGAGCTCACATACTTTTTTAAAAGATATCCAAGTCACAACACAACACAACACAACAAGCAATGGTTTAACAAGGACCTGCACAATGTATTCAATTGACCTGTAAGGGACATCTACAAGACAGCCCAGCTAAGTGCAAACTGGACTGCTGCCTTGTTGCATGTGCTGAGACAATGTACTTAGAGAGACTCTGAATTTTCTTACTTGGGAAATATTTAGGTGGCCAGTATTACAAAAAGAGAAAAGAAGCTGTCACCTCTCATATTTGTTCTAGTTAGTCTGGATAGGGCCTTCGCCTTGTGGGGGATGTCAACGTGGACCCTATGTCCTGATTCAGCAGTGGTCCCCCAACAGGATCATAGGCAACCCTCAGTACATAGTAGTAGACCAGCAGTTCCTTCATGTCCTCCTGAAAGTAAATGGTGGCCCAGAAAAGACAGTCTGACTATCCCTGTGGTACAAAGGATGGGCCATTAAAAAGAGGGCAATGAACTTAAGAAATGAAATGGACTATATTCCATGTATCTGCATATTGCCCTTCTGAATTCATTGTAACAGGGACAAACACAACACCAGGGTCCTATCTCAATAACCTGGGCCCCCGCAACAAATAACTCAAAATTCTTTTGTCGGTGAGGAGACCCTGCCAGAACCAGCACATGAGATTCCTCCATCCCCTCGCTACTGACAAAACATTCTAATGGGATGTTAGACCAATATCCACCTACACATAGCCCACGTCAAAACGTTCTGTAATCGGATGATAGACCAATGCCCCCCCCCAACAATGCCTAAATCACAATGCATTACGATGGGTATTAGATCATGCCCCCCAACACACACACACACACACACACACACAGACTTTTCATGGGACGCAAGACCAGTTTCTCCCCTAACAACACTCTGAATCCCAATGTACTGTGATGGGATGTTACACGAATGCCACCATACACACACCTAAATCACAATGTATTTTAATGGGATGTTAGACCAGTGCCCACCCCCAACAACCCCCAAAAATCAAAATGTATTATAATTGGATGTTAGACCTATAACCCCCATACCGTCTCCCAATCACAATGTATTGTGATGGGATGTTAGACCAATGCCCCCAACAACCCCCCACTGCAAAATAATAATGGCTTGTGATGGGACATTAGAGAATGCCCTCCAACAACCCTCCCCAATTACAAAGCATTGTGATGAGATAGTAGGCCAATAATACCCCCCAACAAACCCCAAAATCAAAATGTATTGTGATGGGATGTTAGACCAATCCTGGCCAACAAACCCCCAAATTAAAATGTATTGTGATGGGATGTTAGACCAATCCTGGTCAACAACCTCCCAAATCACAATGTATTGCAATTGGATGTTAGACCAATGCCCTCCCAACATCCACCCAAATCAAAATGTATTTCAATGTGATGTTAGACTAATGCCCCCCAACATCCACCCAAATCACAATGCATTGAATTCTAATGGGATGTAGACCAATGCCACCTCCCCAAATCATAATGTACTACAGTGGCCAACAAACAGCATAAATCACAATGCATTGTGATGGACAATGTGATGTTAAAACAGTGCTCCCCCCAACAAATACACTACCCAAATCACCATGTATTGTAATAAGAAATGGGACGTTAGAATAATCCCCCCCCATCATAATCTATGGCAATAGGGATGTTAGACCAATGCCAACACACACACAGTGTTTTAAAGCAATAGTATTTGTTAGATAGCAACGCATTTTATTGTATAGTTGTTTAACGTAAATGTATTTCTGACATCCTTAGTCATTCACAGTGCATTTTTAATTTTCTTAGATATTTAAAAAAAAAATCATTTATTGCAAATTTTGTGATAAATGACTCACATTATTAAAGACTGACACCATCACACTTTTTGAAAATCTCTTCTACTGAGGTTACCTGATGAATGTACAGTAGACACAAGATTCATAGTGTGAATGTATTAGGATCACTCAACCAAATGTTTCTGTTGGTAAAGAGCACAGCACTATATCAAGATATTAACTTTTTTCTGTGATGGACCTGGCGTGGTAACGGCACTTCTGAAAACTTTAAGATCCTGTATATTCTTCAAGTAATAAAAGATGAAGAAAGAATAATGGATATAATAAGGTTTTTGCCAGAAAAAATGACTGCTGAAAAATCAAAATGGCGAGTAACAAATACTGCTGGGATATTTATGTATGTATGTATGTATGTGTGTACGTATGTATGTATGTTTGTATATATGTACATACATATGTATACATGGTATGTATCTATGTAGTTTTGGTTTAATGGATATGGTACACTAGACAGGTAAATGCCTATTTACAGGTATGACCCGCGACAGTACAGCGGTAATAACAATCAAATACATAGGGGAAGTAGGAGCCAGCGAACCTAGCTAGCAGTGCGACATGACAACAAGACAAACAGCACAGAGTGTTAATTGAATAGAACAACAGAGCACAATTCAGATGTTTCAGTACTGCTGTACAAAACAAAGCTGCCCATAAACACAATACATGAACTGGGATAACGAGTTGCACATAAAGTAAATTACAGTGACAAGTACAAGGTGTAAGACAGTTGTCTAGAAGTTAACCTGTTAACTGAGCAGGAACAAGTGGACAGACCCATTAAGTTTCTCTGGAGAGCTTGGGCTGCAGATATGAAGTGGGAGGGAGTTCAAGCCAACCCATCAGCAGAGCAGGAGTGCTAACACTCGTGACGCCGGCAACACGGGTTTGGAAGAGGGCCAGAATCATTGGGGGCCAGTCGGGGGGTGGATCAAGCATCCCAGAGGACACTGTCCTTCTCTAGGGAGGGAGGTCAGCTCCAGTGCATGACTGCCTTCTGGGTGACCACAGGTACTGGGAATGGCTCAGTGGGTGGGGAGAGGTGCTGTGTTCCTTTGAGAACCCATGCTGATTAGGGGAAGGTGATGATGGACCAATGCGCACCCCCCACAACCCCTGAAATCACAATGTACTGTGATGGCATGTTATTTATTGAAGAAGAAATCGGATAACAAACCTTTGAGTCATAGACTCCTTTACAAAGGTTCCATGTCATAGAATACAGAGACATTGACAACAATAACAACAGCTGGAACACATTCAATTACAATAAGGAGCATGAACTGCAAACCGTACAGTTCCACACTGTTACAGGTAACAGAGTATAGCAGTTGGTGTTACACAAAGTACAGCAAATTGCATAAACAGGTACATTGTACAAGGGTAACAGTTAAAGTTTACATACACTGCAGATCGGTGGCACCAGCCTGGACCCGATATTTATACGATAACATAGGCTGGACTGGGAGTGTCCATTGTCACATGTAAGCATACTCCAGGGTGGCAGGACCAAAGTTTAGTCCACTGTCAAAAGGGAGAAACAGAGAATCTGATGGCAGATAAGGACCGCTTGGCCCACCCAGTCTGCCCTTTTCTCTACCTAATGGATAAGCTGCAGATCCTAGTTAACCAGCAGCCTACTTCTTCCTACCCCCACCCCCTAGAATTGCCTTATGGCTGTCCCATGCATGCTTGAATTCCACCACTGTTTTTGACTCCACAACCTCCTCCGGAAGGCGTTCCATGCATCCACAACCCTCTCTGTGAAAAAATACTTCCTTAAATTACCTCTGAGCAGCCCCCATCTTCAAATTGTGCCCCCTTGTTCTTGCACACCTCTTTTTTTGAAAGATGCTACCCTCTTGGACTTTGTTGATGCCCTTGAGGTACTTGAAAGTGTTCGAAATCATGGACAGTCACAGACTTCCCCTTGAGAGATAAGGTTACGCAGGTGGGACTTGAACCAGCCAAGTTTAGGTTCTGCGTGGAGGGAGTCTGGGAGGGAGTTAAGCCAGCCAGGGGCCAGGTACCAGGTTAGACCAATCCCCCTCCACATACATACAACCCCCCAAATCACAATGTATGTTGTTAATGAGATATTAGACTAAAGCCCCCCATCACAATGTATTCCAAGACCAGTGATTCTCCATTGTTAAATAGGTCATTTCCATTTCACAAATCTTAAAATCTGATTTTTCCTCATTTTCCCCAAAACTGGGTGGGGGGACCAGCATCTATTGCACATAAAGTTGGCTCTAAATGGGGGAGGGGCAGGGGTTAAACAAAATGCTAGTGCAAAGTGAGGTTGTTTGCATAGTAAAGTGGTGCAAATAGCATTTGTTAATGAAAAGTTGACTCCAAAGTGCTGGTTTCAAAATGAACATTTCTGCTTTTTACTGATGTTTTCTGTTAAAAACAGAAAATCATTGGCCCTAGTATTGTGATGGGATATTGGACCAAAGAATGCCCCCTCCATCTCAATATATTGCAACGGGATGTTAAACTAATGCCCTCACATCCCAAATCACAATGTATTGTAATGGGATGATAGACCAATGCCGACCCGCCACCCCAATAACCAGTCAAATCACAATGTATTGAAATGATTTAGACTAATGTCCCCCCATCCCCAAACCCCAATGTATTTTAATAGGATGTTAAACCAATACAGGCCAAACACACAGCCAAACTCACAATGTATTATAATGGAATGTTATACCATCCCCTTAATCCAATACATTTGAATGGAATTAGATCAAAGCGCTCCCACACCACCCAAATCCAAATTATTTTTAATGGTATATTTATTTATTGAAATGTATAACCAGGAAGGCACAATGAGCGACAAGTCTCGTCTCCTGGTGCAACCTGGGAAGGGGTACAATAGAAATGAGACATTAAACATTCAAGTTCCTTTCCTAGACTCTTGACGACAATCGCCTTATCTCAGGCGGCAATTCTGAATTTACTGTATTTGTCCTTGGAGCCTAGCTTTCGCACTGTATAGACCTCTGTATTGCTATTGTAAACTGCAACTCTTATCTGGGCACTGGATGGCTCGGGATTCTATGTTGTTTGCTCTGACACCTGCAAATATATGAATACTGTTTACTATTCGCTGTTTGGTATGTAACAAACAACTTCTGTAACATCCTGTCTATCATATTGCATTTGTGTTGCTGTCTATGTGTTGAATCCACTGGAACTGACGTGGAGCCTTTGGAAACGAGTCCTTGACTCAAAGGGTTGTAATTCTGATATGTATAATAAATAAATAAGGTACAAGATCAACATTAACATACAGTTGTAAGGCAGGTGTTACAAACAGTGTTACAACAGTGTTGTGCATAAGAGGTAGAAAGAGTGGACAATAATAAGTGCCGGGTTAATAAGTAAACAAGTGCTTACGTGAAAGAAAAGGGGGGAAGGAGAGGGAGGGGTGAGGTGGGGGAAGGGGGAAGAGTCATGTACCTGGAAACCCCTTCAGGATGCGAAGAATGCTGCAAGGGGACTGGGGGGACTAGAGAAAATGGGATAAGGCAGTGTCCCAGAGAGGAAACCCCTTTAAGATGTGGGGAACCCTGCAAGGAGGCTGTGAGGCTAGATAGAAAGGGGGATAAGGCTGTAGGGATTTAAAGAGGGAGGAGAGTAGGAGCTCTGACTTAATGCTAGGAGGGGGAACAGGACCTAAGCCAAGAGAGGACCCTTCAGGATGTGGGGTACCCTGCAAGGGGGATGGGGAATGGCAGTAGATAGGGATTGGGAAATTTGAACCCCTGAGGGGAAGAGAATTCGCACCTTTGGAGGGGATGGGGACTAATCAATAGTCCATTGGGATGTCTTGGACCCTGCTAGTAGTCATGGAGAGCCAAAATAGTGTCTGGACAGAATAGGGGAGATATGCTTAGGCTCAGTTGGACCCCTCCAGGATGCTGAGAACCCTGCAAGAGGACTGCGATGGCCAGAGGAAAGGCAGATGGGGAGGAGAAGGATAGGAGACAAGACTAGGTGCAGTAGGCCCTCCTCAGGATGCTGAGAACCCTGCAAGGGGGACTGCAAAGACTAGGGAGAGAGGTAGAATTGGGGAGGGGAAGGAGAGGAGACATGCTTAGACACAGTAGGGCCCCTTCAGGATGCTGAGAACCCTGCAAGGGGACTGCAAAGGTTACAGGGATAGGTAGATGAGGGAGGGGGAAGGAGAGGAGACAAGCATAATCGGAGTAGGACCCCTTCAGGATGCTAAGAACCCTGCAAGAGGACTGCAAGTCTAGGGAGATAGGAGGGATGGTGGGGGAAGGGAGTAGATGAGAGATACAAGCCCCAAGGGAGGGTAGGAGAGGGACCCATAGAGAGCTTTCAGGGTCCCTTACACTCTGTTAGAGATCAAGGGATGCCAGTAAGGGACAGCAATTTGGGAGAAGGGAGAGAGCTAGGGATTTGGGGGGTGCACAGGGTAAAATGAAGGCAACAGTAGAGAGATGTAGGGTTTGTCCAGGGCTTAGATGAGGGGATTAGGGAGGGACATGGCAGGAGCAGCTAGATGCAAGGTAATTATTGAGGGCAGAGCTGATGGAGTAGGTGGAGGATGAGTGCCAGATTTGAGGGGGGAGGGCATTCCATATTTTTGGGAGGTGGTGAGAGTAACTGGATTGGCCGATTTGGGTGTACCTGCAGGGGACTACCAGGGTGCAGGAGTCAGTTGATCTAAGGGAATGGGAGGATGTTATAAAGGAGGAGGTGAGGTAGGAAGGGAGCTCACCCAACCAGTGCTTGGAGGTGAATTTAGCACAGTGGGAGAGTCGCCTATTTGTAAAAGAGGGGAAGGATAGGGCACGATAAAGACCGCAGTGGTGAGTGCGAGGGGGGCATCCAGGGCAAAGTGGCAGAAGGAATTGAAGTGGGTGTCCAGTCTGGCCAGGGAGGACTTGGGGACAGCACCATAGACTACGTCACAGTAGTCGAAAATGGGCAATATCATCTTCTGAACAAATTCACGCCTAGCCGTAGGAGGGATGAAACTATGGTTCCTGAACAGGGCACCAAGCTTGGGGTGCAGTTTTTTCTGGATGGCATCAATATGTCCAGAGAAATTTAGGTGTTGGTCCAACCAAACATCTAAGTACCTGAAGGAGGATGTGTCCTAAAGTAAAGCCGCATCAGGGTGTGGAAGTGGGTAGGGAAGGAAGCCTAGAGAGTCTCTGCCTTGTGCCAAAGTTCATGGAGACAGTCTTCTTGGCGTTGAGGAAAAGTTGATGGTTAGCAAACCAGAGCTGAACCTTGTTGAAGTCTTGCTGTAAGCTGGTTGTAACCACAGCAGGACAGGAGACAGATGCATACAGGACTGTATCATTGGCATACATATGTATAGCGGAGGAGGGGGAGCAAACAGAGGGAAGGTCGTTTAAGGAGATGGAGAATAGGAGGGGCCCTAATACAGAGCCCTGGGGGATGCCAGTGCTGATCGGGAGGGGAGGGGAAGTGGCGTCCAAGATCTTAACTGATTGGGTTCTGCCAATAAGGTAGGCCTTGAACCAGTTTGTGGCTGAGGGAGACAGTCCAGCTGTCGGGAGTGAGTCAAGGAGAAGGGAGTGAGAGACGGTGTCAAAGGCCTTAGCCAGTTCGACAAAAATGGCAGAGGTAATTTGACCATTGTCCATCCCAGTTAGGATGGAGTCTGTGAGCCATAGGAGAGAGATGGTGGTTGAGTGTTTTTTCCTGAAACCAGATTGGAAAGGGGTAAAAAAGGAGGTATCAGAAAAGAAGTGAGTTGGGAAAGGACAATGTGTTCTTGAAATTTGGCAAGGGTAGGGAGGAGAGAAATGGGGCGATAGTTGCCTGGTGATGAGGGGTCACCCGCTTTGGGTAGAGGGAGGACCACTGCATGTTTCCATGAAGAGGGGACAGAGGCAGTAGAGAATGAGACATTTAGGATTCTTGAGAGGGGGTAGCCATGGCCGAAGCGGAGAAGGAGAGGAGTTTTGGGTTGAGGCCGTCAGGGGAAGCACCTTTAGAGGGGTAGACCATGTACATACACACACACACACACTCCAAATTACAATGTGTTGTAATGGGAACAAGGATCTGTGAACCTGGAGACTCCGCAGAGCAGGGTGTGAAACCCATGACTATCACCTACATAGTGTGTAAACCTGAGCTAGTCACTGTTATGCTCCCTGTGCTTCCACGCAGAGCTGCAAACGAGCATTAGCTCAGTGTGCCTTTCCTTGACCCAAACTCTTAAAATAAAATTGTAGCTGCCACGGTCAGGAGCAAAGATCCCGGCTTACAGTCGGATTCTTCTTCTACTGGCTAACACAAGCCAGAATTAAACTGCACTGAATACATACACTGCTCCTATTCCCACTTTATATAACTAGTTACACAAAAGGTACTGCCCTCAGAGTTAAACTATGGCAATCTCAGCACCGCAGCTGGGTTCTCAGAAAGGCGTTGCTCCCCTGGTTCTCTACTGTCTGCTGTGTTATCTTTGTTACACAATACGGCAGTACCTTGAGAGTTCAGTTGCAGGTCAGTGTCAGTATACTAGAGGTGTTCACAGAAAGGCTTCCTTCCCCCTGCTCTGTATTTTCTGCTATTATATACTCATTACACAGGGCTGCAGTACCTTCAGACCTCAGCTACAGCTGAGTCTCAGCACAGCAGAGATGCATCCAGGAAGACAAAGCTGCCTTATGTAATCTCTCATAACAGATTCATTGACAAATCAGCTTTCTCAGGAAGGGCTCCCTTTGACTCCTATTCATTTCCAGCAGGCAACAGCAGCAGAAGCAGCCCCCCCTCCCACAAACGGCCACTGAGGCCTGCCATCTTGAATGTGGCAATCAGGCTCTGCATCATGTGCTGGTGCTGTGAAACTGAGTCCTGCTGACTGATCACTTCCTATGCCAGGGCTCCCTGGTGGTCACCCACAGCTATGACATCAAAATGACTTCATAACAGCTTTAATCAAGTAAAAAAATGCAACTAATAATGTATTTAGTTTTTGTTAACCGGGTTAGGTGCACTAGCCAAAGTTGACTATTTTCAGGCACGACCCGGGAGCATACATACATAAAATGAGATGAGATTATACAATACATAGTATATAGTAGAGGTAGGTTAGAATACAGATCAAGTCAGACAGTACTCGAGATAATACATATAGCTATGCAGAGATGACAAAAGTGACATTAGTACATGCAAATAACTGAAACTGGGCTAAGTGGCAGTTATAAAGACATTTTATAACAAAGCTTGTTTAGAAGTGTAGCATGTGCAGGGGCCCTGGGATAGCTGGCGATATAGTTCTTTTTTGAAGATTAGGTGGGAGTTAGCCTGCCTCAGGGCAGGAGGGAGGGAGTTTCAGGTGGCTGGGGCGGTGCAGTGAAATGCTCCAGAGCTTTTTGAAGTAAGACATCTGGGTATGGTGAGTAGAAATATGTTTGCTGAGCATAGTCCGTGGGCAGGTGTCTGTGGTACAAGTAGAGCTGCAAGGGAGGAGGTGGTTTGGTTACGGATTACAGAGTCTGTGAGGGTCCCTAGGGAGTATAGTCGGTAGGCAGTTGGGGAGAGCCAGCCTAGGTCGCTATACAGTGTGCAGTAGTGCTTGAGGTGATGGGAAGAGGAGGCATACCGACATATGTTGTTATACGCGACATCCCATTTATGGAGAGCAGTCTTATGGGCATTAGCAAAAGTGGAGACACCATATGTCAGCGCTGGAAGCAAAATACCCTTGGCAATTGCCAATTTGTAAGATGGTGTTAGCAGGTGACAAGTCTTATAGGTGAGTCCAAGTTTGGCATTTGTTGCTTTACAGGTTGACTGGATGTGCAGACTGAAATCAAGGGATTTATCAAGGAGGACTCCCAGGTATTTGAAGGATGTGACACAGTCGATGAGAGACCCCCCAGAGTCATGGACAAGGAGGGGTTCCTTACAGGCCCTGAGTTTGGGGGCAGTGTCAAATAGCATGGCTTTGGTCTTTTTTGTGTTGAGGATAACATAGCAGTTTACTCATGAGTGCCACATTAAAGATCATTTATTTCTGATGTTTCACACCCACGCAAATCTCAAAGCAAATTCTGGTATCTGAGCTGCTTTCTCAGTTCCTCATCTGCAGCCCCCGTCTTACCTTTTTTTTTATAAATTTATTGTAAAAGTTTTCTTCAGGATCAAGAGTACGCTTCTATGATTCTTTATGAAACCGCCCCTTCAGGTGGCGCAGTGACCTACCTGGATGGGGTCAGACATAGCCCATGGAGCTCTCATGTCATGGGGTATTTATGTGCTCACTGAGACGCCCTTGAACTCGCACAACTGTGGCTCGCTTACTCCCTGGAGGAGGACATGAAACATGGGCACCATCAGAGTAAAGCGCAAGAACCAGACAATACTGGTTCCAAGTGTTTGTATCTATTTAGCAGGATGTGTGTTAAACTCACTTATTCAGTACATCAGTTCACTGGTCGCAATCATTTCATTATGGTAACAACTATATGTAGAGCAATATCACATAGAAGCTTTTATTCCAATTTGGCATTCTGTGGTTTTCATCTCCATTTTTCATGGACATTCCTAATCCTTTACCAAGGAATGCATCACCATGCCAGGAAATACCTGTCCCCATCTGGTAGTACTATAGACATCACCATTCCCGGAGGATCCCTGTCCCCGTCTTGTAGCACTATAGTCCTCACCATGCCTGGAGGATCCCTGTCCCTGTATGGTAGCACTAAAGATGTCACCATGCCTGGAGGACACCTGTTCCTGTCTGGCAGCACTATATACATTACCGTGTGTAACCCCTAGGTGGCGCTATCCCAAGGGCTACTACCCCTGCCTGCTTGACTACTGACAGGTTGAGGGACCTAGGTTCTATGGTGGGTGCCTCCACCCAGAGGTCAGGGTTTGTAGTGGTTAGACTAGCTTGATCACAGCCCTCTGGGACACCGTGTCCCCCTTTGGTTCCCTCTAGTGGCTCACACAGTACACAGGAGTTACAGCCCCAATACCCCACGTATACACACTGTTCACTCATAAAGTACCACTTACCCTTGAGACTGATTCTGCAGCACGTCTCTGAGGACCCCCTGTAAAATAAGGTTAAACAACATACACAGCAAAATACAATACTGTTTCCATAAGTACCAACACCACAGACAGTATGTAGTATAACAACAACAAATCTGACTTATGTAGGGGACAGTAACACGGGAGAGGGAAATCAGGTTAATTGGTGGCATTAAATCACAGTACTGTGCACCCATACAGGGTCTGAAAAGTCACACTCTGGGTACCCAGGTTGGGGTGGGCTAGCCAGGTCTGTTGCCCGGGGTTGGTCGGCTGGTGCAGATGGATAGGGCCCTGTAGAAGAAAATATATGCACAACACCCAATTGTAATCCGGAGCCGGATGGCTCAGTCCATGAAGCAGTGAAACAACAAGAATTAGATGACACACTTGTGATTGAAAACAGGCTGCAGGGGAATACCCTGATTTGTACTCACAATACCCAAGCTGAGGACCGGATGTTGGATGTTCTTCTGGCTTGCCAGAACAACAGGGCATGGAGACAAGGTCCTTGTGATTAGACCCCACTTCAGTTGATAGCAAATGGATTTAGCCCGAGACAAGCTGGGGTTTGCTTCGAGCTTCAACACACAGCACACAGCACAGGAGATTGGAAATAGTGATTCCCCACAAGCACTACGCACGTTCACATGTAAAAGGAAAGTACTATACCAGGCAGGCTGCTCCTCAGTCTCGATCACAATTGCTGCAAAATACCCAGGAGCACACACAGCAACTTCAGTTCCTGACAGACTGAGCGCAATTCAGCAATTTCTCCAGTCTTCTACAGGGTGAGCCTGGTTTCCATTCTTGAGACTTCCTTCTTTCTCCTCACAAATCGGATTCAGTCCAAACTGACACTTACAACGGCTGCAGGCCAAACCTCAGGGCCTCACACGTGCTTCCCGCACGAAACTATACACCGCAGAAGCACAGAGCTCCTTCTCTCTTCACTGTCACAACTGATCTGGCTCCCAGCAGACAGCACTGGGGCTTTCTTTCAGATTCAACAGGTTCCGGTTGGCCGATTCTCCTTGTTAGTCACAACAGGCTCCCTCAATTGGTGAAAAAAGGCACCCAGGTCCAAACTACACTTCCCAGAGGCATCTGCCATACAGTCCCATTACAGCAGGCTCCAGAGGAGAGTCCAAGTCCTGATTCACCCAGAGCAGACTCCATTTTAAAGGACCCCCACACTGATTAGTCCAATTCGGTAGTTCAGGACCAAAATGAAGGGGCACAATAGATACAGTTCATAGCTGCAATAAAGACAGGTTAGACAAACTATATTTTCATTATTAGCTAAAGCTACCAACTGTCCCTATTTTAGGCAGCATGTCCCAGTGTCCCCACAAGTTTTGCAAAATTTCACTTTTGTCCCAGATTTTGCTCACTTGTCTCAGTTTTGTCCCCCTTTTTTTTCTGACTGCTAATCCATGAGTGAGTTATTTCAGCACTACTGTGGCGCTACTTGGGCTGGACAACAGTTTGCAACTTCAACCCCTGCACCCGTATTGCACTGCAAGCATGTCAGTGGGAGCACAGTAAAGCATGTTCCTTCCTGTTAGCTTAGAGTTGGTAGTAGTGCAAACAAGCACATGTGGACGTCTGCCTGCCAGCAGCTTAGAGGGACTCCAGACAGAGTAAGACCACAGGGAACTAAGGTACCCGAACCTGATCGGCTGTAGGGAAGTGTGTGAAAACAGTCTGGTGTGGTGGTGGGAGTCACTGAAGTGAAGTTTGTTCAGGAAATAAGGTGAATGTGAACGGGTTGGATGAGACTGTCAGGAGGAGCAATGCATGCAGCTTGAATATCTGATCACAATTTAATGCAGGTTTGCTTCTAATGAACGTTCTGTACATCATGGTTTGGAACTAGCGGCAGCAGAATGATGTATTGTTTTAATCTAAATGTTTGCTACTGGTGTTACTGTGGGGCGGCATGGTCAGAGCAAGCAGCAAAATTTAACTGATTGTGCGCACCGTTGACTACAGTGCTGTCCGTGGGAGTGACATGGTGGGAGGGGTCATGATCAGGATGAACTGTCCCAGTTTTAGACCTCAGAAAGTTGGTAGCTTTAATTATTACTCTAACTGGTTACAAGCAAACAGTTACATCTTCTCAAAGAGCTCCCTCTGAGCATATAGCGATGGTAGAAACGGAGCGAGCAGCCAGCAGCTCGGGTGGGATTCGAGCATTAAATACACAGTCTCCCCATACAAACTAATTAAGTCTGCAAGCAGACAGTTCTTAAAGAGACAATACATGGAGGCTCAAATAGCATTCACTTGGAACCACATTTAAACAACTTAGATGTCAAACACCGCCCAGACTTGGAGCATTCAGGCAAGCTCCTGGAAGACTTTTGGGAGCCCCCATTTGCAGGGGGGTTACACGTGCTTGAAGAATCCCTGTCTGATAATATTAGAGGCATCACTGTGCCTGGAGGGTCCCTGTCCCTATCTGGTAGCACTATAGGTCTCACCACACCTGGCAGATTCTGATCCCCTGTCTGGTAGCATTATAGGCCTCACTGTGCCAAGAGGATCCCTGTCCCTGTCTGGTAGTATTAGAGGTATCACTGTACCTGGAGTATCCCTGTCCCCATCTGGCAGCACTATAGGTCTCACTGTGCCTGGCAGATCCCGATTCCCTTCTGGTAGTGTAACACTATAGGCCTCACCATGCTTGGAGGATCCCTGTCCTCATCTGCTAGCACTGTAGGCCTCACCATGCCCGGAGTATCCCTGTCCCTATCTGGTAGCACAATAAGGCTCACTGTGCCAGGATTCCTCTCCTCGTCTGGTAGCACAATAGGTCTCACCATGCCTGGAGGATCCCTGTCCCCATTTGGTAGCATAGCACTACAGGCCTCACCATGCCCAGAGGATCCCTATCACCACCTGGTATCACTATAGGCCTCACGATGCCCGGAGGATCCCTGTCCTCATCTGGTATCACTGTAGACCTCACCATGCCAGGAGTATCCCTGTCCCCGCCTGGCATCACTATAGGTCTTACCATGCCTGGAGGATCCCTGTCCCTGTCTGGTAGCACTATAGGCCTCACTGCGTCAGGAGGATCCCTGTCCCCTTCTTGTAGCATTATAGGCCTCACCATGCCCAGAGAATCTCTGTCCCCATCTGGTATCACTATAGGCCTCACCATGCCTGGAGGATCCCTGTCCCCTACTGGTAGCACTATAGGCCTTACTGTGCCTGGAGATGCCTGTCCCTGTCTGGTAGCATAGTACTATAGGCATCACATGCCTGAAGGATCCTGTCTCCATCTGGCAGCACTACAGGCCTTACCATGCCTAGAGGATCCCTGTCCCTGACTGGTAGCACTATAGGCCTTACCATGCCTGTCCCTGTCTGGTAGCATACCACCATAGGTATCACATGCCTGAAGGATCCCTGTCTCCATCTGGCAGCACCATAGGCCTCACCATGCCCGGAGGATCCCTCTCCTCATCTGGTAGCACTATAGGCCTCACCATGCCCGGAGGATCCCTGTCCCTGTCTGGTAGCACTATAGGCCTCACCGTGCCTGGAAGATTCCTGTTCCCATCTGGTAGCACAATAGGTCTCACTGTGCCAGGATTCCTCTCCCCATCTGGTAGCTCAATAGGTCCCACCATGCCTGGAGGATCCCTGTCCCCATCTGGTAGCTTAGCACTATAGGCATCACCGTGCCGGAGGATCCCTGTCCTCATCTGCTAGAGCTATAGGCCTCACCATGCTCGGAGGATGCCTGTCCTCATCTGTTAGTAGTGTCAGATGCTTATCCTGCTTTTTCCTCTTTCTCTCTCCAGACTCCAAGAGGCAGCTGGACTGGATTAAGAAAAAATAATTTATTTCTGTCAGTCTGCTGCTTTTGTTACATTTTTTTTTCCCAAATCCTATTCCTGCCTGTCAGAATCTATTTTTTTTCCTTCTTCTGCAAGAACACTCAGCAGCACTGTAGTTATGGAACCAAGTTGTGCCATGCTACATGATGATCTCTCAGACAGACACACTACAGCTCCTGTGGCCTACCATGCTGCTCCCCTCTGACCCTGCTGAGCTAGGGAAGGGGTTTACAAACCCACTCCACATCACACTGCCTGCTCTAATCAGAGTACAGCTACTGTACCAGAAGCAGGCTCAATCCAAGAAGAGACAGATTCTTTCATTGCATTGCCATAAACATAGAATCTGATGGCAGATAAGGATCGCTTGACCCACCTAATCTGCCCATTTCCCTACCTAACGGATAAGCTGCAGATCCTAGTTACCCAACAGCCTACTTCCTCCTACCTCCCACATAAGTACAGTTGCATGATCCCGCTGACTGTTTCTTCTTCAGGCTAATAGTGACTTCCTTTGAGGACCATCTGGGAGGTGGGAAGGAACTAGAAACACCAGGAGAGCAGGCAGCATCACAGAGCAGTAGCTGTCACTCAAATCAGGCCGCCTCAGTCTAGCAGCATCCAGTGTTCACAGCACTAACAGTGAAGAAGAAGGAGAATCAGACCTTTCAGGTATGTCTTTCCTCTGAACTTGCCTGCCAGTCCTTCTTCTTGCCCCTGCCCCGCTGCACATGCCTGTCCGCGTTTCTGCAACATGCATCTCTCTTAGTGATAATTCGGGCCATGCGCTTTAGATATTGGCAGTGAAACCCGATTTGGAAATTTCTTTCTAATCACTGCAGAACCCGAATGGACTGAATGTGTGGCCTGACTCAGTTCCAGGTCCTACTGATTAACCTTCCTTTTTTTATCCCCACAGGTACTGTCTGTCTGCCTATCTATCTATCCATCTCTATCTAGTTACAGTATGTCTGTACAGTTTTAATAAATGTAGAGGCAATAAGACAGAGGGGTAGCTGTAGCTGGGTGGTGTAGTAGGAGGACACAACTGTAAAACCCTTATGATGGACTAGGTTGTTATTGGTGGAAAATGGACTTTTGAAGCTCAGCAGGGTGCAAACAATGATGGGAGTTTTTTTGAACAAACAGATACTAAGTAATACCAGCTTATCAGTGAGTGCATTGCTATCTATATTTTTTGAAATGTTTTGGGAATTGGGGGTGATGCACAATCAGGGGCCATATCATTTAATATCAGCTTATCAGTGGGTCTGTTTTTATCCATGGTTTTCTAAAAATACTCTGGAAACTGTGGACGGTGCACAGTCAGGGGCCATATTTTCATTCATGGGTTTGTATCTAGATATTATAAAAATTACACAGATGTTGATATTCATTAACCAATCAGATTTGTTCCAACTAACATAGCAAATTAAGGTCGGAAGGGATTTGGTAGTTTATCATGTCCGCTCCACCCCCACTTTATAAGCAGGTATGAAGAAGTATGCTGTGCAACAAACTCGTACTAGTTTAAAAGGTTCTAGGTTCCATCCCCTGATGAAGACCAGTTTGGACAAGGCACCAGGGCTTGTTCGGCGTCCTCGTGCTTGTATTTTTTTTCCTAACCTGATTACCTAAATAGTTTTGCATCAAGCCTTGAAGTGAATTTTCTGTTTCCGTAAGTGCAGTCGCTTTCTATGACTAATTTATAAGATATTCCCTATCCACTGTAGGTTCTAGCTATGAAAGTCATTTCATAAAATATACAAACAATATCTTGTAAGTGTCTGGAATACTACCTTGTAACAATATCTTGTGAGTATCCAGAATACTAGCAATATTTTGTGATTAGTTTACAAATAATACTTTTAATATCCAGTAGATTAACAAGAGGGTTCCTAGTATAATAGAAATACCCTGTGCGTATCCAGTATACAAATATACGAGTATATAGGATACAAACAATATCTTGGAACAGTACCTTGTAAGCATTTCATATACTAACAATATCTTGTGTGTAGTATACGGACAATATATTGTGAATATCTAGTATACGAAAAATATACTATGACTGTCTAGTATACTAACAATATGGTGCAACAAATATTTTGTAAGTATTTAGTATACGAACAATATCTTGTGAGTAAAGAAGTATCTCCATATTCTTCAGTACAGGGAGTTTAATAACCACTCTCCAAACAAAATGGACTGAAAAACACTTTTATTCAACAATTTAAGAAGAAATTATCTGAATGTATTACTTAAAAACAGATAATGTTATACTGCTAGTCTAACTTCTTCTTAATATACAGCATCCCTACAGCTGCTCCCATCTGTCCCTATAGCTTAACAGTCATTAGGTTTCATCTTACAGTTTATGTTTTGTAATACAAAAGTACAACAGGATGAGTCTTCCGCAATTCGTGGGAAACCTAGTTTCTGAGCCAGGGCATGTTTTGTGCCATCTTCAGTCTTTTCGATATGTTGCAACGAAGCTGGCCCAGCAGCACACGGGTAGCACTACCACTTGTGATGCTGATAACCCAGGTTCAGAAGTGAATCCAGGGTGTTGGAGGACTGGCCTGGGGAAGAGGCTTGAGCATCTGTAGGACTGCTCTTCTCCTCTGGGGGTGGTTAGAACCAGATGTTTGCCTGGCCCCTGGCAGAAGCTAGGGGAAAGGCAGCCCGGACCAGAAGGTCAGGAGGTGTGGCAGATGGCACATACTGCACAGGAGCACATGCTGTGTGCCATGATGGGCTTGCATGTCATGCCTCCTAGGGGACAGAACACGGAAAATGCCAGCGGCAGGGCGCCGGTGGGTGCTTGCATGTTCTATACCTGACTAGCTGGGCTCGCAAGCCTAAACTGGATCTGGACCTCAGTGGGGACTGGAGACTCCCACTTATCCCACCATGAGGGCAAGCCATGGGAGAAGACAGCAGGCAGCACGTCCTGGCAGAGGTCAGGGTGACAGGGCTGGGATACCCGCCCAAAGGAGGGCCATCCAGGAGAGAATAATAAAAAAAAAAGATGTGCTGTAACATCTCCATTTTGCTTACATGTACTGTACATACAGCTTCCTTCTGAATACACCACCACAGTACTGGGAACACTAATCAAGGTGTGCCTGGAAGTTCTGAGTGACAGGACCACCGGGACTAGTTATCTTTTGCTTTTCTGCATTTTCTTCATCCCAGATATTTAATATTGTTTTATCTCCCTATGCAAAACACTAGTCACCAGGGTCTCACTCGTCCTGAAGCAGTGTTGTCATTGGTTGTTTGAACTGAATTGCTTACATTATCAGCTGCTATTGAACTGCTCCATGTGATCAGTGCTTCTTCTGAATTTATGCAATCTTCTCTGGTTTGTTGTTTTCAGGGTTTTGTTTTCTGATCCAGTTATATTTGTAGTACCGGCATAGTTCCCAGTGGATTATATAAATCTAAACCACTGTGTCTTTCTGTGTACAAGCCTCCCAACAGAAACACCTCCCACTTAGTCACACAAGCTGGGAATGGTCTCTTTGTACCACTGAATCTGCGCTGGTCTTACTTTTCCAGTTTTTTTCTGCAGTTGATAAACCATTTTGTTTATAACCCACTGCTATATTTTAAGGTATGAAAGGAAACTGGAGATGTTCTTACTTTTTCCACATTTACAGTATTTCTCTCCATCATCCAAAGGATAAAGTCTTCAAATTTGGGAGGTTTGCTAAGGCTGTGGCAGGAAAGAACCTTATCCATGAATCAGAGCGTGTTCAGCATTGCCGGCCTTAGCCAGGGTAATATCTATGAAGTTTGGGAGGTTCCCAGTACTGTACCATGGCAAGAATGCTACAGATGTTTGAAACTGTTTTTTTCTTTACGTTTCCTGCATTTGCAGTGTTTCTCTCCCATGTCATTTTGCTGTTACAAACTGATGTCAGCTTATTGAAACCATTTACACATTTGCTACACTGATATGTTTTTCCTCCTTTGAATCTACTGATGCAAATTGTGGTTTGATGGTACAATGAAGCTTTTCTCACATTCATCACATTTATAGCCTCCCTTCCAAGTGCATTTTCTTGTGTATTCTGAGATATGAGGAGTGTCTGAAACTCTTTTTACATTTCTCACATGTATAGGGTTTCTCGCCTGTGTGAATTCGTGTGTGTATTTTAAGGGAAGACTTCTGATTAAAAGTTTTCTTACATACATCACATGAGAAAGGTCTCTCTCCCGTGTGACATAATTGGTGGTTTTTGAGATGCGTTAGTTGTCTGAAACTGCTCTTACATTCCCGGCATTTATAAGGTTTCTCTCCTGTGTGAAGTCGCTGATGCAGTTTGAGATGTGTGGGATTATTGAAGCCTTTTTTACAGTCACTACATTGATATGGCTTCTCCTTAGCATGAATCCGTCGATGTTGTTTGAGGTATATTGGGAGACTGAAGCTTTTATCACACACATCACATTTATAGTCTTTCTCTCCCAAGTGGATTTGGTCGTGTAGTTTTAGATACGTTTTGTGTCTGAAGCGTTTCTTGCATTTCTTACATTTATAGGGTTTCTGTCCTGTGTGAATGCGTTGGTGTATTTTGAGGTAAGATGGGTCCTTGAACCCTCTCTTACATTTGCCACATTTATAAGGTTTGTCCCCTCGGTGAGTCAGGTGGTGTATTTTCAAATGTGATGGCTGACTGAAGCTCTTCTGACATTCCTCACATTTATAGGGTTTCTCACCCGTGTGAGTTCGCAGGTGTACACTTAGGTGCGTCTGTTGACTGAAAGTTCTCTTACACACACCACAAGTATAAGGTCTCTCTCCTGTGTGAAGTCGCTGGTGTATTCGGAGCTGATAACTGGTAATGAACTGTTTCTTACATTTACCGCATTTGTAGGGTCTTTCTCCCGTGTGAGTACTCTGGTGTTCTTTAAGACTCCTTGATGAGAAAAAGCATTTCTTACATTTGCCACACTTATAGGGTCGCTCTCCTGTGTGACTTCGCTGATGTACTCGGAGGTGGCAAGAATGTCGAAAGGTTTTCTGACATTCACCACAAGAATAGGGTCTCTCTCCTGTATGCATTCGCTGGTGTGCTCGAAAGTATGACTGATGACCGAAACATTTGTTACATACAGTACATTTATAGGGTCTCTCTCCAGTGTGAGTTCTCAGATGGGCCTTGAGGCTCCATGATGTAGTAAAACTTTTTGTACAATCACTGCACTTGTATGGCTTGTCGCCTTGGTGAATCCGCTGGTGTACTGTAAGGTGTGCTAGCTGAGTGAAATTTTTGTCACAAACACCACACTTATATGGCTTCTCTCCTGTGTGAACTCGTCTGTGTATCTGAAGGGATGATGCATTTATGAAACATTTGCTACATTCACCACATTTATAGGGTTTCTGTCCAGTGTGAATGCGCTGGTGTACTCTGAGTGATGACTTATGAATGAAACATTTGCTACATTCATCACATTTAAAGGGTTTTTCTCTCTGTGATAATGTCTCCAAATTCCGCTTTTTTTCTCCTGTGTGAGAAGTACGTATATGCCTATTAACACTCCCTTTTTGACTGAAGCTTTTCTCACACTCAGTACATCTGTAGGGTTTCTTTGATGTGAGAATTTGCTGTTGAGGTTTCAGCGTAGGAATCTGCTGTTGAAGTTTCAACTTCCTTACCACATTTAAGCTTTTGTTACTTTCACTAAGTTTATATGGTTTCCGTTCTGTATGAATTTGCTTGTGTCTTTTCAGAATACTTCCATTTCTAAAACTCCTGTCACATTCAGAACACTCATAAGACCCTTTTCTTGTATCTGTCTGCTGGTCTGTGCTGACATGGCTTTGGTGTCTAGAATTTGTTCCTGCTATGTGAATGTGCTGATGTGCTGTGAGACTTCTCTTCCGACTGAAACTCTTTTCACATTCAGAGCACTTATATGGTCTCTCATGGGGTAATATCACCACATTTGGAGGTGTTGCTGATGTAGTGACAGGAATAAATGTTATTCTCGAGTCAAGGCTTGTTCTTTCTGTTGTGTGGATCTGCTGGTGTCTTCGGAGACTACTCTGCTGACTAAAAGTCTTCTCACATTTAGTGCATTTATGCATAGTCCCTTTGTTGTGCATCTGCTGGTGTATTTTGAGGACATGCAGACGATGGAAACTCTTCCCACATTCTATACATTTATGTGGTCCCTCAACTTTGGAACTCTGCTGTTGTCTGATGTGAGATACTCGTTGATTCAGACTCTTCTTGCACTCAATGTTTCTACTGACTAGAAGACGACACAGTATTAATCTTTATTATACTTTGCTGCAAAGTTTAACTTAATTTATCAATATAAGAATGAAAATGGTGCTGTATAAGCAAATAAAAATGTGTTAAATTAAATGTCATTGATCTACATAAAATCTGGCTGGGGGATTCCCTACTACAGAGGATATATTTTACAGCTAAGAAGGAGTCCAAAATAGGATGTCATTATTTTGCTCCCCCAGAAAATGTGGTTTACCCCTAATAATACAGAAATTACCTTCTATTTAGAATCTAGTTGAATGTCTGAGTACAGTACACACCAAAAACAGAAAATAACATTTGAATCAACAGTTTGACTATTCATCCATAGAAACAAATGACTGAAATGCTCTGTAAAGTGGAACTGTGATGGTGGGCAACGTAGGATAATGAGGAGAACTTGGAAGTGCAGCAAAGGTGAATAATATGGAGCTTTGCAGGGCAATAATGGAAGCTCTGATAGGTAGCTTGACTCAAATAAGAACTAGTTATGGGTATTGGCTCTTTAGTAGAGGTCCCTTATAGATGTTCATTTCTATAGTAAGAAGCCTTGAGGGGTAGCACAGCTCAACAAAGAGAAGTCCTTTAGGGTATTTGGCTCCATAATTGGGAGCCATGAGGGACAGCTTGGCTTAATAATGAGGAGCTGTTATGGGTAACCAAGTTCTATATTAAAGAGTCATGATGGGTAGCTTGGCTCAACAGTGAGGAACCTTAATGGGTTTTTTGCACCATAACAGAGATTCATGATAGACAGCTTGGCTCAACAATGAAGAGCTCTTATGGGTATTTTGCTCTATAATGGGGGGAGATGATGGACAGCTTGGCTCAACAATGAGGAACCATAATGGGTATTTAGGTGCATGGGGGGGGTGATGGTCAGTCAACTTCACTTGCAGCCTTACCACCTTGGAGCCTGATCCAATCAGATGTCAGAAGCTAAGCAGGATTGGGCCAGGTCACTAGTAGGACAGGAATCCTCTAGTTAATACTGGGTGCTGTAGGAAGTGGTGCTGGTAACCCTACCTGGTGCACTCTTCCTCTTGGTTAACCATACCAATAGCCCATCACATTTTGTTTTTGGGGGGGCAGACACTGTGTTGTCGGAGATGTTAACTTTCGGATGATATGGTCATACAAGGTCCTGGCTGCCTACTCTGAAGAAGAAGAAGAATCAGCATTTATATAGTGCTTTTCATCCACAATGTCTCCCAAAGTACTTTACAAACAGTGATAGACTGATAGAAGGTGACTGACTGTGTAGTGGCAGCTATTATGCACAACACCCACACATCCTTGGACAACTGCATAAACCATTTTTTATGAAAAGGGGAGTGTTGACCATGACATCGGAGAAAATTCACTAGTCTTGTGAGACCTGCCTTGGGTTGTTTTACTTCACCTGGACAGCCACCAGGACTGTACCAGAGATGGGTAGAAGGGACCTCAGTTTAATATCTCATTAGAAGGATGGCCCACCCCAATGGTACAGCATCCCCCCTCATACTGCACTCATGTACTAGCATTTATGGTATGCTCCCACTCCCTGAGTGGGACCAGAACCCACAATCTTCTGGCCCAAAGGCACATGTGCAACCAACTGAGCCACACTGACACCTAGTGTCAGTAGATTTGACAGGTATGCTAATATTTATATTAACTGTAGCTGAAACTAGTTTTCTGTTTTTTTCTTTCCTTAGGCAGACATTAAATATCTTATGGCATTGCTTGAAGAAAACCGGAAGGGGAATGTCCCCCAGCGTTCTGGCCAAACGTCTCCCATTCAATAACAAAAGCAAAAAAGCAACAGCATAATCTGGTTCAGTGTCAGTCAGTTTAAAACTGTCCACCCCAAAGCAGCCTTATAAAGGATAACATTCTTCTGTATAAATATGTAGGTTCTTAAAGCAGCAGTGCAATGAACCTGGACAAAAATTGCAACCCAACGTTTTCTTTCGCTCTAAAAGATTCCTGACGTCTTACAGTTTTATTTGGTAGTAAATATTTTTCATGTTTCATCAAAATCTGAATGTTTTATAAATCTTCTAGTTTAATTTTTTTCCCCTCAACAAAAAAAAGATAGCCTGCACATTTGGCACAGCAATAGCACCATAGACCTGGCAGGGGCTAGGATCTTAAAAAACACAGCTCTTGGTGCACAGCTTATGAAGTGCCTAGAAAAGTAGATTTGACAGGTATGCTAACATTTTTACTGATTGTAGCCGAAATGCTTTGTTGGAAAAACATTTTTCACTGCACTGCTTCCTTACATAAGCAACAGACAGAAAAGGTTGCACAGCATCAAAGTGTGTATTCCACGGTGAAAGGAATGCCAACAGCAATCTGGCTGCCACGGGGCATTAGTAAAATGGTAACAGAAACTTCAATATTTCAACCAGAGGGGTCTGCATCAGGACTGGTACAGGTGTATGCTGTAATGTGTTATTTTCTGTAGAATAAGAAAAACATCGGACATAACATCATCAGTAAATGCCAGGACCATGCTTGTAATTTGGAGTGGGAGTGCCAGAGAGATATACTTCATCAAATTAACAGCTGATAGCTTATTGATGGGCACCAGTCATGGGCATCTCAGCACTGATATGAAAAGTCTGATGGGGCTGTTCAATTAGATAATATAAACCTGGATAGGAACCAGTCATGGGCATCTCAGCAATGCTATGGAAAGTCTGATGGGGCTGTTCAGTTAGGTAATATAAACCTGGATAGGCACCAGTCATGGGCATCTCAGCACTGATATGGAAAGTCTAATGGGGCAGTTCAGTTAGGTAATATAAACCTGGATAGGCACCAGTCATGGGCATCTCCGGAATGATATGGAAAGTCTGATGGGGCAGTTCAGTTAGGTAATATAAACCTGGATAGGCACCAGTCATGGGCATCTCAGCACTGATACGGAAAGTCTGATGGGGCAGTTCAGTTAGATAATAAAAACCTGGATAGGTACCAGTCATGGGCATCTCAGCACTGATATGGAAAGTCTGATGGGGCTGTTCAATTAGATAATATAAACCTGGATAGGAACCAGTCATGGGCATCTCAGCAATGCTATGGAAAGTCTGATGGGGCAGTTCAGTTAGGTAATATAAACCTGGATAGGCACCAGTCATGGGCATCTCAGCACTGATATGGAAAGTCTGATGGGGCAGTTCAGTTTGGTAATATAAACCTGGATAGGCACCAGTCATGAGCATGTCCAGAATGATATGAAAATTCTGATGGGGCAGTTCAGTTAGGTAATATAAACCTGGATAGGCACCAGTCATTGGCATCTCAGCACTGATATAGAAAGTCTGATGGGGCAGTTCAGTTAGATAATAAAAACCTGGATAGGCACCAGTCATGGATGGGCATCTCAGCACTGATATGGAAAGTCTGATGGGGCAGTTCAGTTAGATAATAAAAACCTGGATAGGCACCAGTCATGATCATCTCAGCACTGATATGGAAAGTTTGATGGGGCAGTTCAGTTAGATGATAAAACCTGGATAGGCACTGATCATGGGCATCTCGGCACTGATATGAAAAGTCTGATGGGGCAGTTCAGTTAGATGATAAGAACCCAGATGGCTCATCTCTCGCAGCATCAGACTAGAGAGACTGCCTGATTGCACACTGAGGGTGGAGGCAATGGTAGTCCCATGCCAAGGTGAAGAAGGGACTCCATAGCAACATGGAGGGGACAGAATATCTCAACTTCTAAGTCAAGGGTAGAGGATGTCTCATCTCCACTTGGGTGGTGGGTGAGAGGAATATCTGTATTCCCAACTCCCACACATGATGTGGATGGGGGAGGGAAGAGTCTTGACTCCTGTATGTGACAGGGGGCACATCTTAACTGCCACATGGGGTGTACATCTCACCTCTGACATAAGGAGGGAGAAGGGAACATCTCTATTATTTATTTTTCTTCTACTTTGCCCCTCATCTCCCACCCTCACAGTACTCCCCCTGCTGCCTGCCAGATTCACCTAGTGCTTTAAATTCCAGCTCCAGGCTTTCCCCAGGTGTTCTGTGCTGCCATGGGACCCAGTACATCATTGCCAGGGGGACCCCTCTGCTGCTGGTAGAGGAGAAATGTTTCTTTGGGAAGCATCTCAATTTTGTCTGGTGACATGGGGTGGGGCAGACTCAGGGGGCCTTCATCCGTCATGCATGGGCCAGGGCTGATATGTTCCTTCTTATGATTCCACCCATCCCTTTGCCCATCTTCCTGAGTGCACATGCGCACTTTAGCATCCGGGGTGAGGGAAACAGCATGTGATAGCCCAGTCAAGCATACTTCCTCCAGGCCACCACCACATGCCACTGTAGGAGTGGTGCACAGTGGTCTCTCCCACCTATGAAGGAGAGCACCCGCTCAAACACTCTTTACCCTCCCTACTGGTCACTTCTCTAGATGTCCCAGGCACAAGGCATGAAACCAGGTTGCCAGCATGTGGTACATGCACCTCAGTGCTCAGATCCATGCAGCTGGCTACATCTTTGTTGTTATGGAACCAGACTATGCCACTCCACTACGGGCATGGGCGATGTCATTAGTAACTAAAACATTTAAGAATGCAAAAAAAAATTAAGCACCCGGAATGCTCTCGTATACTTTTGTTATCCTAATCAAATAAATCTGTGATGCAGTTAATATAGCGAGTGAGCCTTATTTATCTGGTGTACACAATTTATGAGGGCTTAAGGGGCAGCGGGTGCTTTAGTACTTTTTGCTTTCTCAAATATCTGCTCTTATGCAGTGGGATCCTTCAACTCCCATATTGTGGGGAGGGTGAGATGTCTCAATTCCCACGTGGGCTGAGAACATCTCCACTTCCACACTGGGTGAAGAGCATCTCCACTCCCATGCTGGGACATCTCAAATCTAGAGCCAGGGAGATGAAACATCTTGTAAGGCAGAAAAAGTGTGAACATCTTTTTTTTTATTTGTTTTATCACCCTGGCCATGGCTTTGCCCCTGGATTGCCCCCAACACCAAAGCATACCCCAACCATGGGACATCAACCCCGCAAGTTCATCCCCTCACAGTGAGTATTCCCGAGGGAAGGTTCTGTACCATGGCATTCCTGCAATGGCCATGCCAGGGGACGGGGCAACCACTGATCCAGGAACTCCTAACACATGGGGGGGGGTTCAGCTTCATTAAAGTCTCACTCCCCGAAGATAACAGTGTGCAAGGGAGCCCAAGGAGGCATGCACACGTACAGATGTGCTGCTACTCTAGACTCCCATCAATATCCTCCCCTCTCTCATGATTTTCCTAACTGTACTGCCACCTGTGTTCACCCAGGTAGCTGTAATGCAGCAGGTATGGCAACTCTCCTTCCATGGAGAAGGAGAGATCCCTTCAGTTGCTCAGTCTTCCTCCCCTCTGGCAGACCCTCCCGTGACCTAGGCTTTTCCCGAACTGGGGTTGCCGGTGTAGTGAGTGGTAGCTCTACCCTGCACTGGCGAACCAGCTAAAGTGTGAACATCTTGACTCTCATGCTGAGGGGTGGGAACATCAGGACATTTGAACTCCCATGCCATGAGGGGGGGGATGGTGTATCTGGATGCCCATGCCATCCGTGGGGCCAACTGAGGAGGAACATCTCAACTCTCAAGCAGACTACAGGGGAAACTTTACTCAAGTGGATATGGAACGTTTTACCTTCCACAATGGGAGGGGCAGTCTGTTTCCACACTTGGGGGCAGTCTCAGCTCCAATACCATGGGGATGTCTTCACTTGGTTCCCAGACTGCTGTGGTGGGGTGGGGTGAGAACATCTTGGCTCTCACACTGCTGGGGAGGGGAATGTCTCTGCTCCAACGCCAACTGGGTGGAGATCATTATGGCTCCTATGTCGCGGGGGGGGGGACCTCTTGCCACCCTTGTCAGAGGTGGGGATATTTGGGATCCCACACCCGAACCCCATCTCGGCTCTTACGATTGTAGTATGGAGGGGGGGAGAACAGGCTGGACTCCAATGTTGAGAGTGTGTGAGGACTGCTCAAAACATTATCTACTCTATTCCTATACTTTGGACTAATTCTGTTGCATCTATTACTCCCCCCACAACAAATGTTCACTAAGCCATCTACTTACCAGGGGTGGCAATTTCATCAGGAGGTTCCAGATATTCCATTTCCTTGTCAACCAGGATGTCACAGAGAGTCGTTTTTTTACGTTCCGCAAACCATTTCAGGTACTGGTCGGGGACTTGCAAACCTGCATGCATCAACAGAGATTGCACAATCTCACTCAGAACATAAAGCACCACAAGAAAACAGTGAACCCCACCTAATGCATCCCCACCCCCATGCAGGGCACCATGGGAAACTACTGAGAATACCATCCTAAGCCAAGTCAGAGTCCAGTTTGGGTCTGCACATGAGATAATGGGAGAACCCATGTGGTCTATGGCACTGACCCCTCCTCTTTCCTTGCCAGACTGGACACCTGCTGTAATGTTTTTTTTTCTTTTGTAAATATAATTTGTATTAAGATTTTCCATACCCACATTATCCTTCAATGTACATAATAAAGGCAATATACAGTTACAATAGTCTGATTTCCAAATTGCATGACGTGCACCTGAGTTCGGAGTTGGTGGTGCACACACTAGGCTAGCAACCTACTATGCAACAAAGATCCGAAAAGGTGTATGCACTCTCCTTGAACAGTAAAGTCAGGAGCTGTGTTTTCTTTCAAAAAAATAAAGAACATTTATTTAATCCAATAGTACACAGCTACATGGCTACATTTAAGGCCTCGGCGGTCTGAACAACTACCCCAGCGCTTCACCTCTAAGAGAAGGCTTCTTCAGGGGGCAGGCATTAGGAGACCAACGCATTAATTTATAGTCCCATAGTGATGACACAATCAATTACTCCATAAAGACATTAATAGGTTACTAAGTTACTTTACAAAAAATAAACATTTCATACTAAAATGCTGTCATTGATTTCTTCAGTGTATGAGATGCTGTCAAGGTACATTCAGTTAGCAAGCTGCTTTTTTAAGGTTTTAAATTAATTCTATTCTTTCTATCTATTTTGTTAGTCCAGACATGGCTATTCCAAAAACTTTTTTATTTTATTAACTGTCCATTGATTTTTAAAGGACAAGCTGATGCACCAGCGATCACCCTTTATACTTTCCCAGATACATTTTCCTAGGGGATACACTTATTTGTGATAATTTTGTAGTACTCCATCTGAGATTTGTTTCACTTAAGAATATTCTAAAAATAGAAGATATAAAAGAAATATAGAAAATAAAGAGTAAGTAAAGCAGTCCATGAAAAACTTATCAATTGCTTACACATAGAATTAATTAATCAAGTTCAACACAAAGCATGCCTGAAACATCTGGGGGATGGAGGGGGGAGAGGAAAAAGGAGGTGTGGGAAAAAATCTTTACATATTTCCTATGAGGTACAGATAATATTGCGGGGGGCAGGGAAAAGGCCTACTAGTTACAAATGTCATACACTCTATTAATGTTAGCCTTACAGTGCCCTCTATTTTCTCAAGTATGATTTTAAGTCAAGCCATTCATTTAATCCTGAGGGCTTACTGTGTTCAGTCAATAAATCCAGTATGTTTCATGTATCAACAATGCATCCTTCCTGTCGCCCCCTCTAGCTCCACTTTTTTACCACCTCAATGCCTAAACAATGAAATCCTTCTGTGGTATCCCCATGTTTTTCCATAAAATGCCATCTCGCAGCTTTGTCCACTCTTTTGTTTATTATGGATCTGATGTGCTCTTGTATTCGCTCTTTAAATGTGTGTATTGTTTTACCTACATATTCAAGCCTACAACTACACCAGAGTAAATGAACCACAAATGTCATATTACACGTCATAAGGTCCTTAATGTTTATATCTGTATTCCCCTTAAAGTTTCTCAGATCTTTTCCTGGTTTTACATATTGGCATATGTCACATCTTGTGCATTTATGTGTGCCTGCAGATCTTTTCGGGATCCATGTAGTTGTGATCCATCTCTCTGAGCCATCAAATCTACTGTGTGCAATGCGATCTTTTATGCTAGGGGCTTTTCTAAATGGGACTCTGGGGTTGCTTTCCACTGCTTCTCCCACTACTTCATCTGCCATCATTTTTCCAAATCATATTCCCTATAAAACCTGCAATTTTGTTGAATTCAGTAGAAAAAGTAATTGGTCCCCAGTCTCTTTTTCACTTTCTTAAACTCACTCTCCACTATGTCTTTCTGTATTTTTTGTTTGCGGATACTGTATGCTTTCTCAACGGTCTCTTTTTTGTAACCTCTACAGATTACTCTGTCCCCAAGTTCTGCTGCCTGCATGTCAAAATCACCATCCTCTGTGCAGTTTCTTCTTATACGCAATACCTGGCTAAATGGAATGGAGTCTCATATCTTAGTAATGAGTTGCTGACTGTTGCTTTTCTAAATCCCTTAGTTGTAGTTTTTTTTTTCATTTGCCACATTCCCAACTAAAGTGAGGTCTAGGAAATTAACTTCCCTTATGCCACTGTATGTGTAGATTTTAGATTTAGATTGTTTTCATTGAGCCATTTTACGAAACTCTCAGCTGTCTGTACACTGCCCTCCCATATACATAGACAATCATCTATAAAACACAGCCATTTGACTATGTTTTTCTGAAATGGATTCACTGTTGGGTTTGATATATATGCAAGTTCCCACAAACCAAGAAAAAGAGTGGCATACAAGAGGGGGCCATTACTGCCCCCATAGCCGTGCCACATGCCTGGGGATAATGTTCATTCTCAAATTCAAAAGTATTGTGGGTCAACACAAATTCTAGGGCTTTCAATAAGAAATCTATTGGTGTAGCCTCAAAAAAGGCACTATTTTCAAGAAAAAATGTACAGGCCCTTATGCCATCCTCATGTCGTATGGAAGAATAGAGAGCTTCCACATCGATGGTCAGCCAGATATAGTTTTCTGACCATTTGATGTTTTCTAGTTTCCTGATGGTGTCTCCTGTGTCTTTAAGATGTGAAGGTAAACTGCTAACTTGCCGTTGTAGAAAAAAAAAATCAATATATGCGCCCACTTTTTCTGTTAGTGACCCTATCTCGGAGACTATCAGTCTGCCGGGTGGGTCACTCAGATTTTTGTGCACCTTGGGGAGTGCATAAAAGGCGATGCTTACTGGAGAATTTGTCCACATAAACTCCAGTTCTTACAGTTCATTTTGTACCTAGTACTTGGGTTACGACTTCGTTTTTGTAATTACATTCCACATTCAAAAGTTTCAGAACCATGGTTTTGTAATGTTCTGTGTCCATTGTAACAATGTTGCCCCCCTTGTCTGCAGGTTTAAGTAAGCATTAATCCAAGACAAAGGAGGGCTCGACTAGGGAATTAATGCCTGATTGGTGGGGGCTGCCTCCAACTACCAACCAGGCATTAATTCCCTAGTAGAGCTCAACAGACCTCTTTATTTTATATAATTGCTGAGGCAAAAAGGCAAACTTGGCAATTATATAATAGGGAATGGGTTTGGGTAATAACTATTTTCATTACTTGTTGTGTTTATAAACAACCGGCTTCTTCACCTCGGGTTTATGTAGCATCCTGACAACTCGGGTGTGTGTAAAATCTCATTAAACACCCCGACCCATACTTTATTCTATATATAACACACACAAATATTACAAGCCATTTATTTCTTTGCACTTATGCAGCAGTCAGTTCACTTGTTTTTTCCTTTTCACTCTTGATTCATTATTGCATTATGGGGAAAGTCCAAATATTTGCATATCTGGCATCTATCTGTACTATTCCCACAATGCAGTACTGGATTACTAATACTGATGAGGCTGATGATCGCTGCACTGGATTTCAAAAGAGCAGATTTATAGTTGCCTTCCCCATGGATGTGTGTCTCGCTCTCCGTTTTATGTCTGTGTACCTCGATTTTGTTTTATATGTAGGAGTGAAACTGGTTGCTGTTTTCTACGCTGTCCCGCAAGCAGGTGGGTAAGACTCGGCAGCATTGACTGACTGTAAGGCTTTAGATGTGCCACCTATAGGTCAGACAGAGATAAAAATCGCCACAAGCAGATATGCCACAGATTATATCTCTGCCTGTCCTGTTTTTTCCAATGAAGCGTGGTTCTGATGTCAAGTGGGCATTACTATTAATACTTGCTTGACTTTCTACCACATATGGCATTTCAACCAATGTAATTCTATTATTTGAGGCTTACATTTATTGCTATATTACAGTTTTAATTTTTTTCATTCCTGAAAGTTCCTTTAAAACATTTTTTTCTTGGGGGTGCAACATTGTTGCCTTGGAAATATTTCTTATCCTGCAACAGGGTTTTAACCTGTTGTTGAATCACTTTCTGATATGCTAGAATACTACTATTGGATACAGAAGGACAAAAGTCACTTTTACATTTAAACATTTCCTTTCTAGTCTTTTTGAAATCATGATTTTTTTCCTCCATGGCTTCAGAACCATCACCCTGCAGTAAATTCAATAAAAGTTTCATATTCTATCCTGTGTGCCCATTAACAATTCCTTGTTATCTTCGAAGTCAAGGTCCCTTAGATCGGTTGCATCTATGTTAAATTCAAGTCCAGTCTCCTGGTCCTTTAACAGCTCTTGTGTTTCCTGTTCTGTGAAACCCCTTTTATTTCTAAATAGAAAATAATATTTGAACTTTGTTTTTCTAAAAAATGTAAATAGATCGATCTGTATTTGAAAGTTGTATGAACAGGAGTAGGAGCAAAATTTAGTCCTTTTCAGAGTAGTGAATTTTGGCTCTCAGTGCCATTGTGATAGATTAATTATCTGTAACTTGTTGTCCCTCAATGTTCTCTTCTTTACCAGATCTATGTTGCCTCCTTCATCTCTTATGCTCTCTTGAGGTGTCCCTTGTCCTGGATCCACTTCTCTCCTTTCTAAAAAACACACCAGTCCCTTTCTTGTCCCCTCAGAGCTTTTGTCGCTATGATTTCTGCTCCTGCATCTGCCTCTACTCAGGGATCTTTGTCTTGGACTTTCATTGGGTGGCCAGCTGAATATGTTTCCCGTTTGAATATTGCTTTGATCCCTTATCAGTTTTGTTTGCTTCTTATCAATTAATTCCTTCTTGTATTTTTTATTTTAACACTCAATGCTTTATCATGATTCTGAAGCATTTTTAAATTTTACTACAATTTCCTTAATTGCTTCCAGTTCTTTTGTTAGTTCTTCATATTTTGCTGTGTTGGCTTTTACGATTAATTTTAGAAAGCCAATGGCACATTCATGGGCCAGCTTCTCCCACTCTTCCTTGAATGGAAAATTTTCCAGACTACAGAGGGGGTTCTTAGGACCCTGAGGCCTCTAGGTACAAGTTATTTCTCAACATACGTCTCAAGTGTTACAATGTTGTATACTCTCTTTAGATTCAACTCACCAGTTGCTTCTTTATTTGAAGTCGCTCCTTCGTGATTTGCATCGGGGGGGGATCTTGCTTGCTGACATCTGTCCTGCAGCATTCTTATGGTCTCCAAACTGACAAAGCCTCGACTTAGGGGCAAATGCTGGGCTAGTTGTTCAGACCGCTGAGGCCTTAAATGTAGCTGGGTACTACTGGATTAAATAAATGTTCCTTATTTTTTGAAAGAAAATGCAGCTCCCAACTTCATTTGTTCAAGGAGAGTGCATACGCCCTTTTGGATCTTTACTGTTACAATACTTATGGTCTTGAGTCAACATTACAATTTCACTATTCTGATATAAAATTCTTAATATCTATTAATATTTCCTCCACCCCCTAAGGTACAGTTTGGGGGAGATTCTCTGTAGTTATTTATAACTATACATACCGCATCCCAGTTCAGTGTGGAGCACTTTAGTTAAGCATTGCGTCCCTTTATTGTAGCACAGGGGAAACCGGACGAGGGCCTGGGCTCCCCTGTCCCTAAGATGAGGGAGGTGGGAACCAGTCCAATCCACTTGTAGTTTAATGCTTAAGTAGTTTGAGTAGTACTCGGGGCAAATGAGTGTGTGCTGGGCTCATCTTGGTGGGGTAGCAAATGGCACAATTGTAAAGCCCTATGGGACAAATCTCTTATCCTTGTTCATTATGTGCAGGAGCTAACCAGTCCAATATGAGGAGCAGAGGTCAGCCTTATCATCCAGGGAATGCAAGATTTTCTCCATATTGTAAGTTTGGTTGATTATTGAGTGCCAGGCTTAGATGCTCAGGGATTGGGGTGTTAATCAGACTCTTGTAATCATTTTGTTTTTGCTGCTGTAAGCATGATGCCCAGGCAACATCATGAACTTAGATCACGAATGCCTCATGGGAGTTGAAAAAGCAAGAATAGTTCCATGGTTAGTGTAACTAGCCTACCAAACAATTCATCTAGCTCCTGCTGCAATGCCAAGAAGAAGGGGTGCAGTACTGGACAGGACCACATGATGTGGGTGTGGTGAGTTCTGGTTTATCCACATTGTCTCCAGCAGGAGGAGACCCCAGTGGCCTGAGAGTGCACCAGGATGCAGAAGAATCTCACCAGTTGTTTCCATGAATATTCCTCCACTGGTGGGAACTTGAGACCCTAGAAGATATTTGACATGCCCTATTCCACACCTCTGTTGTTACTGGGGAGCCCAGTTCCTCCAGCCATTTCAAGTTTACGTCATGTGTAGTCTCCCCAGTTGATTCAACTAGGGCTTTGTACAGGTGGGAAACCATGCAATCTGTCACCTGTGTTCTCATGAGAACCATTTATTTATTGAAGAGAATCTGAATTACAATCCTTTGAGTCATAGACTCCTTTGCAAAGGCTCCACATCAATACAGAAAGCACAAAAATAACATTTGCTAGTATTTATACAGAAAGCACAAACATAACATTTGCTAGTGTTTATACATGGGTCACATAGTACAGTGTATAAACATTGTGTCAAGTATCCTAAGTAGTCCTTTGGTCTAAGCTGTGACACAAGGTAGATTACAGTTTCGGAGGGTCCTAACTAAACCCTGAGTCAGAGTTTATATACAATATGATTGTGGGACTTCAGGAAGCAGTCATGCAATAAGGGTAGGCATTTTAACCCTACCAATGTGGAGTTATTCCCTGAGTTAGGGCTATGGACTGCAATGGTTACAGTTGCAGGTAGCTGATTCAAGGAGGAGTCTTTTAAGATCAGTTTTAAATTGGCCAAGACTAGGGGCTAGGGAAATAGAGGCAGGTGGGCTGTTTAGCCAGAGGGGAGCCCAGTATCGGAAAGACCTTTGTCCTAAGGAGGTCCTACAGTGGGGGACTAGGAGAGAGGTGCCAGTTGGGCGTCTGGGGGCCCTCCTGTGTGGGACAGTCTGGATGAGGGGAGGAGGTTTTCGGGTGCTAGATTGAGGAGTATTTTTTTGGCTTGAAGGGAGGTGTGATACTTAAGCCTCCCTTCGAAGGTGAGCCAGTCTGCAAGTTTGTAAAGCTCGCATGTGTGGGTGTCTCTATCGCATCCAGTGACCAGTCTGCAGGCTTTGTGCTGATACTGCTTAGGGCAGTTTGGTCTGCAGATCCATAAATCACAATGCCGTAGTCCACCAGAGATAGGACAGAGGAAGTTACAGCGAGTTGTAGGGACTGAGGGGGTAGGCAGTGTTTGTGTTTGTATAGGATCCCCAATCTGGTATTTACAGCAGAGAAAAGGTGTTGGATGTGCGTGTGTGGTAGGTGAGGGAGGTGTCCAGGGTGACACCCAGGTATCTGAAGCTAGTGACCTGTTCAAGACAGAGACCCTGGGAGTTAGTGATGAGAAGCAGGGCACTACTGAGCGGGCTTTGGCAGTGGGCAAAAATCATTGATTTAGTCTTGTTGTAGTTGAGTAATAGGTGATGCTCAAAGAACCAGGTTTCTATTTCTTTGAAAAAGCCTAGTAGGGCAGATTGGAGGGAGTTAGGATGGGGGTGTTTCCAGAGCACTACGGCATCATCCACATAGAGCAGGAGTTTCCCATTGCATGATTGAGGGAGGGAGTTAAGGTAAAGAGTGAAGAGCAACAGGCCGAGTATGGACCCTTGGGGGACACCCAATTGGACTGTTTTTTTGGAGGAAAGGGTAGTGTTAATTTTGACCTGTTGTGTCCTGCCAGAGAGATAGTCTTTGAACCAGGAGGTTGCCTCAGGAGAGAAATATAGGGATGGAAAGGAGTGAAGCAGCAGTGTGTGACTGATGGTAACGAAGGCTTTGGTCAAGTCAATGGAGTGAATGATCACAGGGTGAGCCTCTGGGTTGTGAGCCCCTGGAGGGAGGAAGGAAGAACTGTACTGTTGTAATTGTAGGAATCTATAGATGTCTGCTTGTCTTAAGCCAAACTCTGTCTGGACCTCAGCAAAAGATTTTAATATGGCTCCCATCATAAGCTGCTGGATGTACTGTAGAGAGTGTCTTTCCCAGTTCCGGAAGGCTAGGTCTGTTCGAGCCAGGTGGGAGAAAGTGCTCCAAGAGTGGTACTCAACAAAAGAGTGAGAGAAAGGGGACTAAATGTAATGATTTTCAGATAGAGATCCATGCCAGGACCTGATGTCAGAGCCATGGCTTCAAGCTGGCTGTTACTCCAGGATTTGGGCTGGTGTGGTACAGGGCTGTTATAAAGTCTGTGTTAGGGAAAAGCGATACTTCCACCGATTGCCAAAGAGTGTGTGGGTGTGCCCAAGTGTTGCATAACTGTATGTCAAAGGTGTGCCACCCGGCAGTACAGTTTCAATTGTGGGAGAGAAATGCCACCCCTTTCCCTGGGAAGTGATAGCATTTGTAGTTTGATCCAGGGGCAGGCTCTTTCTCAGATAAATCAGAATATCTCTTTGCTCCACTTCTGGAAGGTGGATAGGGACTGGGACATTCTGAAATATGTATAATACCCTGGTTAGGGTGACCATCTGGATCACCTCCACTCTCTCCTGGTGTGGCTCAGGGGTAATGTACTCCAACGTGTGATGTCTTGCATGAGCCGAGCTGAGAAAGGAGCATAATTATCCCTAAAGGCAGCATCAGGAGATCTGAACAGGTATATGAATAGGCATTTTAATTTTTCTAAGTTCCAGTGGAAGGGATAATGTTATTTAAACTCCTGTGGCAGGAGGTAATGGAAAGTGAGGGATTCAGTTTTAGCTGTATTGAGCTTATATCCCGATACTATACCAAAGGTCACCAGGATTTCAAACACGGCAGAGAGTGACTGGTGTGGGTCATCCAGGCAGAGGAGTACATCACCAGAATACAATGCAATGTGGTGCTCTTCTCCATCTAGCTGTATGCCCGCGGGGGTAGTGGCCTCACAGATGGCCTTGGCAAACAGTTCAATGTGGACTGCAAAACGTAGGGTGGAGAGAGGACACCCCTGTCTAGTTCCATGAAACAGGGAAATCCACAGAATGGTGGCCAGAGATCTTAACACAATGCCTGTAGGGAACCATTGATACCCTGTAGCAACTGGATGAGGGCGACCGAGAATCCCAGCCTTCCCAGAACAGTGTATAGGAAAAGCTAAGAGACCCAGTCATACACCTTTGCTGCACTGAGTCTATAGATAGAAACATAGAAGTTGACGGCAGATAAGGACCGCAAGGCCCATCCAGTCTGACCATTTCTTTTTCTACCTTATAAATGTGCCATTGGCCTTTGCTCTGTCAGTGGCCTATCTATTCATAGTCATTTGTATTGCTTCCTTATGCCTATCCCATGCCTGTTTGAAGCCCTGCACTGTATTCATAGCCACCACTTCTTGTGGTAAGCCATTCCATGCATCCACCACCCTTTCTGTGAAAAAGAATTCTCACATTCCCCTTAATCGGCTCCCTCTAATCTCATGCTGTGTCCTCTTGTCCTGCTATTTTTCTTATATTTAAACATGTTAGACTCTTTCACCTTGTTTATGCCCTTAATGTGTTTGAATGCCTCGATCATATCACCTCTCTCCCTCCTTTGCTGAAGGGTATACATATTGAGCTCTGTTAATCTGTCCTCATATGTCTTCTGATGCAGTCCCTGCACCATTTTGGTTGCCCTTCTCTGGACTGCCTCAATTTGGCTAATGTCCTTGTGAAGGTGTGGCCTCCAATACTGCACGCAGTACTCCAGATGGGGCCTAACCAGTGTCTTGTACAGAGGATTATTACCTCCCTCTTACGACTTGTGATACCTCACTAATACACCCTAACACCCCTCAGCCTTACCTACTGCTTTAGAGGTCTGCTTGGATGATTTTAGGTCATCAGTGATGATGATGCCCAAGTCTCTTTCTTCCTTTGTGACTGCTAGCAACTCCCCTCCCAGTCTATAGGTGGCTTCAGGGTTTCTCTTCCCTATGTGCATGATTTTGCCCTTCTTTGCATTAAATCCCAGTTGCCACTCTTCTGACCATTCTGCTAGTTTATCCAGATCTCTTCTCATTCTGTCCATCCCATCTGGATCATCTACTCTGTTGCAGATCTTGGTGTCATCTGCAAACAGACAAGCCTTACCCTCTAGTCCATCTGCAAGGTCACTAATGAAGATGTTGAAGAGGACTGGCCCCAGGACTGATCCCTGAGGTACCCCACTTGTGACTTGCATCTCTTCTGACTGTATACCATTTGTCTGAGGAGAACAGAGGGAGATCAGCGTCACTGCATTTCATGTATGATGTGCAGAGTTCGTCTTATATTGCCAGCTGTGGTCCTGGTGGGAATAAATCTGGTTTGATCAAGCCCTACAAGAGTGGGAAGAACCCTACTGAGCCTATGTGTGGTATGACCGTGAAGTACTTATGCTTGACACTGAGAAGTAAAATTGGCCAGTAGGAGCCACATAATTTTTTTTTGTCCGGTTTCGAGATCACTGATGTTACTGCCTATGACCAAGTTTTTTGGGGGGGGGGCTTCACCGATCATGACTTTTACTGCCCAAAGGAACAGGGGAAGAATTTGTTCCTGTATGACCTTATAACATTCTGCCCCATAACCAACCAGACCTGGGGCTTTCATGGTCTTGAAGCACCTGATGACATCATCAACCTCCTTCACTGAGACAGGAGCAATTAGGTGGACCCACTGTTTCTCAGTCAGCTTAGGGAGAGTCAGGGAGGCCACGAAGCAATTAATGGCCTCTGAGGGCACAGTCTGCTCTGGGGTGTAAAGGGACTGGTAATAGGCACAGAAGGCTTGGGTGGTGTCATGGAGAATTTGTATGCCAGATTCCAGTGGTCAGGTAGATCACAGCAGAGATCATCACTGAGCGGTGTTGCTTAAGGAACTGATATGCCAGAAAACATGAGGCTCTGGCTCCAACTTTGTAGTTTCATTGGCAAAAGAAAGTTAGAGCGATTTCAGTTTGGTGAAAGCAGTGAGTATCTAGAAAGGCTTTCACTTGTTTCATTTGGGAGGAGACCAAAGTGTCCCCCTGCTGGTGGTCCATCTGCAAAAAGTGCAGCATGTCCTCTAGTTGTTGTTGGCATTCCCACTGTAGTTTAGTCTGGGCTGAGGCATACTGTATGATGTGTCTGCATAGGACTGTTTTTAATGTGTCCCATCGTATTGAGTAGGACACTTCCAGGGTGGCACTATCATGTAGAATCTCCCCTACCTTGTTATGGAGCTAGTCCTTAAAGTATTGTTCCCTCAGGTAATATTGGTTAGGTTGCCAGCGAGTATTACACTGTTCCACGCAAAGATTCCAATGGCTGATTACTGGGGCATGGCCCAAGTGGGTGAAATCTACCACCGTGCAATCAACTGGATTTGAGACGTTTTCCACCGGAGTATAGCAGTGATTGATTCTGGAGTACTGTTTGTGCCATGCACTGATAAACTGACATGTAATTACATGTATGGGGATGCAGGAAATGCCAGGTGTCTGACCATCCCACCTCCTGTGTGAATCATTTAAAGAGTCTTGAGATGCAAAAATTCTCAGTAGGTGTGACGGGGAGGTTGAAGGAGTCCCAGCTCTGGACTGGGACTATACTGAAATCACTGGTGAGGAAGAGAAGCCCTCTAGTCATAGTTAGAATGTAGTCTAGCAGTCTTTTTTACTGTTGGTGAGTTGGCCCTCAGCAGCAAGTATACTGTAGGTTAGCCAGTGTGACTTTGACATTATTGAGGTGACTTTGCGCGATGACCAATCTTCCTTCTTGGTCTTCCCATGTCAGGCCTGCCTGAAACGTAGTATGGTGGGGAGGAGGACTGTAACTCCCCTTTTCTGACCCCCATGGAATGAAGAGGAGAAAACAGGAGCAACTGAATTTGGAAAGCTTTTGTGCTCTGTAGGGATTGATGGGATTCCTGCACATAGATGAGATCTGACTTTTTTTTTACTTTATATGGGACATTATACTTGACCTTTTTAGGGGCTGTGGGCCCATCAACATTTAGGGTGGATAATTAAATTCTTGGGACACTCATTTTAGCCTTAGGGGAAGAACAGTATTAGTCACTTGTTACATGTAGGCGATGTGTTGGGATCCTTAAAGGGCATCCCAGAGCCGCCATGCAGGCCCCACCACAGGTTTGTGTCCTTGGGTAAATTACCTGGTTGGACTAATGAGGGATTCTGTGGGATGGGGACGTAGTGGATGCCATGGGCAAGCAGAAATCGTGGCTGGGGGCTCTCAATCTGTGGCTCCAATTTTACATGCAGAAACAGCGGTGCCTTCAAGGAAGGCAGTCAGGCTGTAACAGCATGGGGGCCAGTCACAGGGGGACCAAAACCATCGGACCTATAAGTGGGGGAGTGAGGCAGATGTATAATCACCTGTCTAGAGTCTATCTTGCTAGGGAGGACACAGCAAGTGATTAACTTGTGACTCCTCTCTCACTTACGTAATCCTTTTGAGAGAATCTAAGGAGCCCCAGAGGAGTTAGGAGGGGTCCCTGGAGTATGGGAGGGTGTAATCTCCTGTGGAGGGGGAGGCAGCAGGCAGACAAAACAAATAAAAAGTGAAGAAACAGAAAGCATAGTCCACAACCACCAGGGCCCCCTGCCCCCCAATGCCCCACAGACAGTTCCAACATATCAACATATGAAATACTTGTTCACTATACTCAGTGTTTGCCTTGAACATTATTCCAAGTATAGTCTAAGTTCTGTGAATTGGGGGGGGGGGGTAGGTGCACCATCCCCTAGTCATCATTGCCAATTCTGAGCCTCGTTTTGGGAGTTGAGAGTATTTCGGTCACAAAATCTGCATATTACTTTCTCTGCCAAGGTCAGCAGTACAGCAGGGTCTGGGGTAAAATGTTCTTCAGGCAGTGATGTGTTTGCTTACTGCAGTCAGCTAGAGCATACAGACATATGAACATACGAATCTGCCAGCAGAAACAGGCCTCATGGTCTATCGAGTCTGCTTGAGTGTACAGCTAGCACTCCTAGATTGCAGCTGCCCCGCCTCCTTCCCCCTCACCTCCAGGTCATACTCAGCCCTATCTACCCAGACTCTCCCCTGTGCTCTGTCCCACCCCTCTTAAAACTATCCACCGTCCTACATGAAATCACCCTCTCAAGAAGGGTGTTCCATTTCAATGCCACCTTTTCCGTGAAAGTAGTGTCTCCTCATCTCTCTCTCTCTCTCTCTCTCTCTGAATCTGCCCCCCTCCAGTCTTAGCCCATGCCCTCTTGTGTCTCTTCCCTTCCTAAGCTTAAATAACCCATCAGTGCTAGCTTTATGAATCCCCTTCAAGTACTTGAACATTTTAATCATATCCCCCCATCCATCCTCTCCTCCAGGGTGTACAAACTCAGATCCTTTAACCTGTCCTCATAGGATTTGCCTTCTATACCGCGTATCATTTCTGTTGCCCTATGCTGCACCCCTTTTAGCAGTCTAACATCCTTCTTCAGATATGGACACCAGTACCGAACGCAGTGCTCCAGGTGAGAAGAAGATCATACCCAGGCCCTTGCGGCATAGATTACCTGGTGTTGATTGAACCCACACTGCCAAGGGAATTCTTCCCTATGAAAGTCACTGTATGAAGCTTTGTGTTGTTTCTGGGGCATACCTGGGTTCCACCATGTTGGATCTGTGGTCCCACGCCTGCCTCCCACCCCCATGCCAGAGACACTTCATGTACCTGCAAACCACATCTGAACTCTACCATCCCCCACACCCCTCCCCAGCCTGCAAGAGGGCTTTAACTGTCCCTGTTCTCTGGGTAATGCTGCCCCTCGGAACCTTGGCTGCCACTGCCCTTTCAAGTTCCTGTTCAGCCCAGTCCTCTGCTTTGTACTGCTCCAGAGTACTTTTGCCTCCAGGATCTCCACCATGAAGCATGAGTATGGTGTGGTGCCCAAGAGGGAGGGTACATGCAAACCGCACATCCAGCTACCATGTGACCACAGCTCACGTGGCCACTGTACGTGGCAAGCACACAGCACAGGCTCTGATCCCTCACGCTGTCAATTATTGGCTGATATTGGCGGTACTGAGGAGGCACAGGATGCTCAGAGATCCAAATGAGGCCCAGTCCCCTGGTGCACTCCTGGCCCACGTCAACAAGTGGATGCATGGGAGAGCAGCCCCAGGGCATCGTACTGGGTGGCCCAGTCTGGCAGCACACATAGCAGCACTGGGTACTGGGAGCTAAGCCAAATGTAGCCCATAGCTGCTACAGAGGTTAGAGAACACAGGTAATCATGGAGAGATGGAGATGCAGATCAAGAAAAGGGGGGGGGGGCGCGCAAGTGAAACACTTCAGGGCCTCAGCAGTCAATGGGGAAGCACAGGAAGAACTGACTGAGTGGTGTGGGATAGAATAAGGAACCCAGACCCTACTTCAGTAGGAGGAAGATCTCAGTGGCAAATGTCATGGTGCTTTCAATGCAGGTTAATGCAGAGGGTTAGTTGGAGAATGCTTGTTCTTCAGGTCTGCTAGTGGTTTTGTATGGCAGCCACACCATGTTGGCAGCATTTCTGTCATGGAGTTATTTGTGTACTGAGCCTCTGCAACACTCTGCTAGCCAGGGACTGTGCTGCAGGTTTATGTTGCGGGAGGGGGACCTCAATCTTCTGTTGCTTCAGCTCCTGAACCACAGCCTCGACATCAAAAGTCTGTACCCCTTCTTGGAAATATACTCTCATCTTGGAGGGACTGGGAGTTTGGAATTTTAACTGCTGCAACCTGAGGACCTTCATCGCTGATGCACAGCCCTCCAGTGGGCCAGAAAGCTGGTGGGGGGCAGTCATTATAAAAAACAGCCATGTTTCCTGGTACATTACTGTTTTTTTCTGCCATGCAGTGTGCAGGTTGGTTTCTTTTTCCTGCCAGCGCAGGAGTTTCAGGATCACTGAGCCTGGTCTTGCATCTGGGTCAGTCAACCGGGGCTCCAGGGCACAGTGAGCACACTATTTCGATGGTGCAAGCGAAAAGGGACAGCTCAGCACAGAGCAGAGTCTGGAGAACCAGGATCATCTCTGTCCCCTCAGGTAGTCCCAATACCGTCAGTGTGTTGCGGCAGTTACATGATTCAGCATCCTCTGCTCTGTCATGCAGGGTCTGGACGAAGTGAAGAAGTTGCATAATCACTCTTACTGCAGTATCAAGTAGGAGTCCATGGCAGTCACTTGGTCCTCTGTGGAGTCAAGGCGATTTTCCAGTTTGCTTATGTCCATTCTTGGGGAAGTGGATATGAGACACACTTCTTTTCTGAATTTGTGAAATCTGGATATCAGCAAAGTTATTTGCTTTTGTTGAGACTTCACCCCCAAGTTTGTCTGCATGGGAGCAGCCACGGCAGGTTGAGGTCTGGGACCCCTCCCTATCTGTTCCACCATCAGGAAATTCATCTCCATCCATGGATTCAGTTGGTGAGGGTGCTCTGCTGTTTCTCCTAAGTGGCATTAGAGTCCATCCTGTAAGTAGATCAGTTGGTTTTCATTTGCAAAAGCAGTAATTTTAGGAGTTTTTTCCCAGGTTGGAGTGGAGCTGTTCTACTCCAGCTGCTTCCAGGATCATAACATCACCGAAGACCTCTGCTACACCTTTTGTCGCTTTGCTACCAACCTTCCCTCTTGTACTCATCACTGTTCCCTCCACTCCCGATCCATCCCCCTCTTCCTATGCCAGTGTTGTCAGTCCCACTGTGCCTCCATCCCTAAATTCTGGTTGATACCCTGCCCTCACCTGTCCTCACTCCTCTTTCCTTCTCATACTCCCTTTTTCTCCAGGGATCCTCGCACCTTTTCCCTTCTCCACCCTCACTCCTCTGCTGGGCAATCAGCTTTCCTCCTCTGGAACCTGCACCCCTCCTCTTTCAATTTCTCCCCCTCCCCATTCTCCATGCTGGTGGGCTCAGCTATCGTATATGATTTTAACTGGGTATTGGTGCTGCTCACACAGCCAACTTTTGTTCACCGTTTATTGTTATTTGCACTTCAGGGCTCCCACATCTACAGGGATTTCTGTATTTTACTGGGAAATGGAGCCATTCACAGGAAAATTAGTTCCATACACTTTCATTGGTTGTAAGGGAAAACAGAGCAATTTGGCTTCCATACTAAACAGGGAAACAGGAAAACTGCAGTGGAGTTACAGGGAAAATGCCATATCAATCTGGGAGCACTGGCACTTGCATCTTGTTGAAGTGTTCACTGTTTGCACTTGATCTTTAGAATGCTGCTCTGCTGCTAGTTTTGATTTACTGTATCCCCTGTCCCTTTTCCCCGGGTCACATCTGGAAACGAGCTCAGGCTTGGCCTGCCTTTTCCTGTTACCAATTTTCAAATACATACAAATATAAATACAAAAATAATCAATCAGTATATAAAGAATGTCACATTGTACTCTGGTTTTAATTTATTTTGTACCAATCATCAATACGGTGTATGCTTTTCTTTTTGTATTTCCTGTTCCCTCTCCCAGGGTTGCAGCTGGAAACGAGACTTGGCTCAGTGTGCCTTTCCTGGTTACAAATTTTCAAATCTATCAAGCAATAATCCTAGGAGCTGATGAGTGAGATCTGTGATGGATTCAAGTCTCATCTCTACGACCAAAAAAGAAATGCTCCTGGATTCCTGGTTTGTGTTTACCAACACACACCCAGTCGCCCTTCCTCAGCTGTACCAGCACCCTCCCAGTAACCCCTCTTCTGGTGTACCAGCACCCCTCCCAGTCATCCCTCCTCAGCTGTACCTGTACCAGCACCATCCCAGTAATCCCCCTCTGGTGTACCAGCACCTCTTCCAGTCGTCCCTCCTCAGCTGTACCAGCATCTTCCCAGTTCCCCCTCCTCCGATGTACCAGCATCCTCCATGTAGCCCCTTCTCAGGTGTACCAGCACCATCCCAGTGGCCACCCTCTGCTGTATTAGCATCCTCCCAGTCACCCTTCCTCAGGTGTACCAGCAGCCTCCCAGCTGCCCTTCCTCAGGTGTACCAGCACCCTCCCAGTCCTTCCTCAGGAGTACCGGCGCCTTTCCAGTTGCCCCTCCTCAGGTGTACGGGGACCCTCCCAGTCATCCCTCCTCAGGTGTACCAGCACCATCCCAGTCACTCCTCCTCAGGTGTACCAGCACACTCCCAGTTGCCTCTCCTCAGGTGTACCAGCACCCTTCCAGTCACCCCTCCTCAGGTGAACCAGCATCCTTCCAGTCGCCCCTCCTCAGGTGTACCGGAACCCTTCCATTTGCCCCTCCTCAGGTGTACTGACACCCTTCCAGTCGCCCCTCCTCAGGTGTACTGACACCCTTCCAGTGGCCCCTCCTCAGGTGTACTGGAACCCTTCCAGTCGCCCTTCCTCAGGTGTACTGGAACCCTTCCTGTCGTCCCTCCTCAGGTGTACTGGCACCCTTCCAGTGGCCCCTCCTCAAGTGTACTGGAGCCCTTCCAGTCACCCCTCCTCAGGTGTACTGGCATCCTTCCAGTGGCCCCATCTCATGCATACAGGCACCCTTCCAGTCACCCCTCCTCAGGTGTATTGGCACCCTTCCAGTCGCCCCTCCTCAGGTGTACTGGCACCCTTCCATTCATCCTTCTTCAGGTGTATCAGTACCCTCCCAGTCGTCCCTCCCAAGGGGTACTACCACCACCCTCCCAGTTGCCCCTCCTAAGGTGTACCAGCACCATCCCAGTTGTCCCTCAATTTATTTATTGAATTACTAGGATTATAATGCCTTTGAACCAGAGGTTCTTTTACAAGACTCCGCATTACACAGGGAATTGAACAAACAAGCAAAGGTTGGAACAGAGTGTGGGTTACATATACACATGTTGTAAGAAAATAATTCCAGGTTAGAATTGGAGTTGGCAGGTGAAAAAAGCCACAGATCGTTATAAAATACCTCCAGGTTACATACAGTGTAGGCAAAAAAGAAGACAATCGAGGCAAAAATAAAAGAAGGGTCAGAGTAGCCATCAGAGAATTGACTTAGTCAAGGTAAGTGCTTTTAGCATAGAGGAGAGTGGAGTGGTTGTTGGTTGGGGACGAAAGAGGGGGAGGAGGCAGAGAAAGTTTGCGGATAAACTACCTAGTTGCAATCACATTTACTTTGGGCCAGAAGGTGGTTACACAGTTTGGATCTGAAGGGACCCAACTTAAGTTTCAAGGGTGATGTCTAGGGGAAGGTCATTCAGCCAAGTGGGTTCTCTGTAGCTGAAGGAACTCTGGACCTGGGAGGTCTAGCGGAAAGGGCCTAGGAATGTCGATCTGGAGGTCTGACGGGTGCTACAAGGTGTTGGTGCCACCACAAGCAGATCTTCTGTGGCAGGGGGAGTGAGGCCTACTCTGATCTTGTGAGCAAGGAGACAGGTCTGGTAAGTGACTCTGCCTTTAAGGTGAAGCCAGTTTGTGCGTTCATAGAGGTGACAGGTGTGGGTTCGCTTGTCAACCCCAGTCATCAAGTGGCAGGTTTAATTTAGGCGATAGTTAACCTTTTAGAGTGGTATCGGTGGCAGCCCCGTAGATGACGAGGTCAAACTCTAGGACTGATAGGACTGAGTTAGTTACTGCCAGTCTCAAAGCTTCGGCAGTAAGACAGTGACGATGCCTATAAAGGACCCCTATCCGGGAACAAACTATTCTGGCTCTTTGGCTGATGTGCCAGTTGTAGGTCAGACCAGAGTCAAGTGTGTTGCCAAGATACTTGAATTTCGCTACTTGCTCGAGGGGGTTCATTTAGGTTGTTCATGATGGATAAGACAGCAGATTTTTCCTTGTTTTGGAGGTTGGAGAAAAGCATCATCTTTGTTTTTTTTTTATAATTCATGAGGAGTTTATGTTGAACAAAGCAGGTTTCGACTGAACTGAAATCAGACTATAGGTCATTGGATAGGGACCGTGGATTTGTGCTGGAGGAGAACGGGACGGTGTCATCCGCATATAGTACCATGTTGTTATTGGCAGCTTGCAGAAGGTCATTATTGAAGAGACTGAAAAGTAAGGGGCCCAGGATAGATCCCTGCAGGACCCCCGAATGTACTGGAAGGCTATGGGAGAGGGTGTCACCAATTTTCACTCGCTGTGTTCTCCCACCAAGGTAGCTTTTGAACCAGCTAGTGACCTCCTGGGATAGACCAAGGGCGGGGAGAGCGTGTAGGAGCAAGGTATACCAGTACACTCCCAGTTACACTAGCACTTTCCCAGTTGCCCTGCCTCAGGTTTAGCTGCACCCTCCCAGTCACCCCCTCCTCAGGTGTACCAGCATCATCCCAGTCACCTCTACTCAGCTGCACCAGCACCCTCCCCATCGCCCCTCCTGAGCTGCACCAGCACCTTCCCAGTCATCCCTACTCAGGTTTACCAGTACACTCCCAGTTGCACCAGCAACCTCCGAGTTACCCCACCTCAGGTGTACCAGCACCCTCCCAGCTGCCCCACCATCACCTCTTCTCAGGTGTGCCAGCACCCTGCCAGTTGCCCCTCCTCACCTGTACCAGCATGCTCCCCAGCGCCCCTCCTCAGCTGTACCAGCATGTCCCCAGTGCCCCTCCTCAGCTGTACCAGCATGCTCCCCAGTGCCCTCCTCAGCTGTACCAGCATGTCCCCAGTGCCCCTCCTCAGCTGTACCAGCATGTCCCCAGTGCCTCCTCTCAGCTGTACCAGCATGTCCCCAGTGCCCTCCTCAGCTGTACCAGCATGTCCCCAGTGCCCCTCCTCAGCTGTACCAGCATGTCCCCAGTGCCTCTCCTCAGCTGTACCAGCATGCTCCCAGTGCCCCTCCTCAGCTGTACCAGCATGTCCCCAGTGCCCCTCCTCAGCTGTACCAGCATGCTCCCCAGTGCCCCTCCTCAGCTGTACCAGCATGCTCCCCAGTGCCCTCCTCAGCTGTACCAGCATGTCCCCAGTGCCCTCCTCAGCTGTACCAGCATGCTCCCCAGTGCCTCTCCTCAGCTGTACCAGCATGCTCCCAGTGCCCTCCTCAGCTGTACCAGCATGTCCCCAGTGCCCCTCCTCAGCTGTACCAGCATGTCCCCAGTGCCCTCCTCAGCTGTACCAGCATGCTCCCCAGTGCCTCCTCAGCTGTACCAGCATGTCCCCAGTGCCCCTCCTCAGCTGTACCAGCATGTTCCCCAGTGCCCTCCTCAGCTGTACCAGCATGTCCCAGTGCCCCTCCTCAGCTGTACCAGCATGCTCCCCAGTGCCCCTCCTCAGCTGTACCAGCATGCTCCCCAGTGCCCCTCCTCAGCTGTACCAGCATGCTCCCAGTGCCCCTCCTCAGCTGTACCAGCATGCTCCCCAGTGCCCCTCCTCAGCTGTACCAGCATGCTCCCCAGTGCCCTCCTCAGCTGTACCAGCATGCTCCCCAGTGCCCCTCCTCAGCTGTACCAGCATGTCCCCAGTGCCTCCTCAGCTGTACCAGCATGCTCCCAGTGCCCTCCTCAGCTGTACCAGCATGCTCCCAGTGCCCTCCTCAGCTGTACCAGCATGCTCCCCAGTGCCCTCCTCAGCTGTACCAGCATGCTCCCAGTGCCCCTCCTCAGCTGTACCAGCATGTCCCCAGTGCCCTCCTCAGCTGTACCAGCATGCTCCCCAGTGCCCTCCTCTCAGCTGTACCAGCATGCTCCCAGTCCCCTCCTCAGCTGTACCAGCATGCTCCCCAGTGCCCCTCCTCAGCTGTACCAACATGCTCCCCAGTGCCCTCCTCAGCTGTACCAGCATGCTCCCAGTGCCCCTCCTCAGCTGTACCAGCATGCTCCCCAGTGCCCCTCCTCAGCTGTACCAGCATGCTCCCATGTCCCTCCTCAGCTGTACCAGCATGCTCCCAGTGCCCTCCTCAGCTGTACCAGCATGCTCCCCAGTGCCCTCCTCAGCTGTACCAGCATGTCCCCAGTGCCCTCCTCAGCTGTACCAGCATGCTCCCCAGTGCCCTCCTCAGCTGTACCAGCATGTCCCCAGTGCCCCTCCTCAGCTGTACCAGCATGTCCCCAGTGCCCCTCCTCAGCTGTACCAGCATGCTCCCCAGTGCCCCTCCTCAGCTGTACCAGCATGTCCCCAGTGTCCCTCCTCAGCTGTACCAGCATGTCCCCAGTGCCCCTCCTCAGCTGTACCAGCATGTCCCCAGTGCCCCTCCTCAGCTGTACCAGCATTCCCCAGTGCCCTCCTCAGCTGTACCACACTGCCCAGTGCCCCTCCTCAGCTGTACCAGCATGCTCCCCAGTGCCCCTCCTCAGCTGTACCAGCATGTCCCCAGTGCCCTCCTCAGCTGTACCAGCATGTCCCCAGTGCCCCTCCTCAGCTGTACCAGCATGTCCCCAGTGCCCCTCCTCAGCTGTACCAGCATGTCCCCAGTGCCCTCCTCAGCTGTACCAGTGCTCCCCAGTGTCCTCCTCAGCTGTACCAGCATGTCCCCAGTGCCCCTCCTCAGCTGTACCAGCATGTCCCAGTGCCCTCCTCAGCTGTACCAGCATGTCCCCAGTGCCCCTCCTCAGCTGTACCAGCATGCTCCCGAGTGCCCCTCCTCAGCTGTACCAGCATGTCCCCAGTGCCCTCCTCAGCTGTACCAGCATGTCCCCAGTGCCCCTCCTCAGCTGTACCAGCATGCTCCCCAGTGTCCCTCCTCAGCTGTACCAGCATGTCCCCAGTGCCCTCCTCAGCTGTACCAGCATGCTCCCCAGTGCCCCTCCTCAGCTGTCCAGCATGTCCCCAGTGCCCTCCTCAGCTGTACCAGCATGCCCCAGTGCCCCTCCTCAGCTGTACCAGCATGTCCCAGTGCCCTCCTCAGCTGTACCAGCATGCTCCCAGTGCCCTCCTCAGCTGTACCAGCATGCTCCCAGTGCCCTCCTCAGCTGTACCAGCATGCTCCCAGTGCCCCTCCTCAGCTGTACCAGCATGCTCCCCAGTGCCCTCCTCAGCTGTACCAGCATGCTCCCAGTGCCCTCCTCAGCTGTACCAGCATGCTCCCCAGTGCCCCTCCTCAGCTGTACCAGCATGTCCCCAGTGCCCCTCCTCAGCTGTACCAGCATGCCTCCCCAGTGCCCCTCCTCAGCTGTACCAGCATGCTCCCAGTGCCCTCCTCAGCTGTACCAGCATGCTCCCAGTGCCCCTCCTCAGCTGTGCCAGCATGCTCCCCAGTGCCCCTCCTCAGCTGTACCAGCATGCTCCCAGTGCCCTCCTCAGCTGTCCAGCATGTCCCCAGTGCCCCTCCTCAGCTGTACCAGCATGCTCCCAGTGCCCTCCTCAGCTGTACCAGCATGTCCCAGTGCCCCTCCTCAGCTGTACCAGCATGTCCCCAGTGCCCTCCTCAGCTGTACCAGCATGCTCCCCAGTGCCCTCCTCAGCTGTACCAGCATGTCCCCAGTGCCCTCCTCAGCTGTACCAGCATGTCCCAGTGCCCTCCTCAGCTGTACCAGCATGCTCCCAGTGCCCTCCTCAGCTGTACCAGCATGCTCCCAGTGCCCTCCTCAGCTGTACCAGCATGCTCCCAGTGCCCTCCTCAGCTGTACCAGCGCGTCCCCAGTGCCCTCCTCAGCTGTACCAGCATGCTCCCCAGTGCCCCTCCTCAGCTGTACCAGCATGTCCCCAGTGCCCCTCCTCAGCTGTACCAGCATGCTCCCAGTGCCCTCCTCAGCTGTACCAGCATGCTCCCCAGTGCCCTCCTCAGCTGTACCAGCATGTCCCCAGTGCCCCTCCTCAGCTGTACCAGCATGCTCCCCAGTGCCCCTCCTCAGCTGTACCAGCATGCTCCCCAGTGCCCCTCCTCAGCTGTACCAGCATGTCCCAGTGCCCTCCTCCAGCTGTACCAGCATGTCCCCAGTGCCCCTCCTCAGCTGTACCAGCATGCTCCCCAGTGCCCTCCTCAGCTGTACCAGCATGTCCCCAGTGCCCCTCCTCAGCTGTACCAGCATGTCCCCAGTGCCCCTCCTCAGCTGTACCAGCATGCTCCCCAGTGCCCCTCCTCAGCTGTACCAGCATGTCCCCAGTGCCCTCCTCAGCTGTACCAGCATGTCCCCAGTGCCCCTCCTCAGCTGTACCAGCATGCTCCCAGTGCCCCTCCTCAGCTGTACCAGCATGTCCCCAGTGCCCCTCCTCAGCTGTACCAGCATGCTCCCAGTGTCCCTCCTCAGCTGTACCAGCATGTCCCCAGTGCCCTCCTCAGCTGTACCAGCATGCTCCCCAGTGCCCTCCTCAGCTGTACCAGCATGTCCCAGTGCCCTCCTCAGCTGTACCAGCATGCTCCCCAGTGCCCTCCTCAGCTGTACCAGCATGCTCCCCAGTGCCCCCTCAGCTGTACCAGCATGCTCCCCAGTGCCCCTCCTCAGCTGTACCAGCATGCTCCCCAGTGCCCTCCTCAGCTGTGCCAGCATGCTCCCCAGTGCCCCTCCTCAGCTGTACCAGCATGCTCCCCAGTGCCCCTCCTCAGCTGTACCAGCATGTCCCCAGTGCCCCTCCTCAGCTGTACCAGCATGTCCCCAGTGCCCCTCCTCAGCTGTACCAGCATGTCCCCAGTGCCCTCCTCAGCTGTACCAGCATGCTCCCCAGTGCCCTCCTCAGCTGTACCAACATGCCCCAGTGCCCCTCCTCAGCTGTACCAGCATGTCCCCAGTGCCCCTCCTCAGCTGTACCAGCATGCCCCCAGTGCCCCTCCTCAGCTGTACCAGCATGCTCCCCAGTGCCCCTCCTCAGCTGTACCAGCATGCTCCCAGTGCCCCTCCTCAGCTGTACCAGCATGTCCCCAGTGCCCTCCTCAGCTGTACCAGCATGTTCCCCAGTGCCCTCCTCAGCTGTACCAGCATGCTCCCCAGTGCCCTCCTCAGCTGTACCAGCATGTCCCCAGTGCCCTCCTCAGCTGTACCAGCATGCTCCCCAGTGCCCCTCCTCAGCTGTACCAGCATGCCCCAGTGCCCCTCCTCAGCTGTACCAGCATCTCCCCAGTGCCCCTCCTCAGCTGTACCAGCATGCCCCAGTGCCCCTCCTCAGCTGTACCAGCATGCTCCCAGTGCCCTCCTCAGCTGTACCAGCATGTCCCCAGTGCCCCTCCTCAGCTGTACCAGCATGCTCCCCAGTGCCCTCCTCAGCTGTACCAGCATGCTCCCAGTGCCCTCCTCAGCTGTACCAGCATGTCCCCAGTGCCCTCCTCAGCTGTACCAGCATGCTCCCCAGTGTCCCTCCTCAGCTGTACCAGCATGCTCCCCAGTGCCCTCCTCAGCTGTACCAGCATGTCCCCAGTGCCCCTCCTCAGCTGTACCAGCATGTCCCAGTGCCCTCCTCAGCTGTACCAGCATGCTCCCAGTGCCCCTCCTCAGCTGTACCAGCATGTCCCCAGTGCCCCTCCTCAGCTGTACCAGCATGTCCCAGTGCCCTCCTCAGCTGTACCAGCATGTCCCAGTGCCCTCCTCAGCTGTACCAGCATGCTCCCCAGTGCCCTCCTCAGCTGTACCAGCATGTCCCCAGTGCCCCTCCTCAGCTGTACCAGCATGTCCCAGTGCCCCTCCTCAGCTGTACCAGCATGTCCCCAGTGCCCTCCTCAGCTGTACCAGCATGTCCCCAGTGCCCTCCTCAGCTGTACCAGCATGCTCCCCAGTGCCCCTCCTCAGCTGTACCAGCATGCTCCCAGTGCCCTCCTCAGCTGTACCAGCATGCTCCCCAGTGCCCTCCTCAGCTGTACCAGCATGCTCCCAGTGCCCCTCCTCAGCTGTACCAGCATGTCCCCAGTGCCCCTCCTCAGCTGTACCAGCATGCTCCCAGTGCCCCTCCTCAGCTGTACCAGCATGCTCCCCAGTGCCCCTCCTCAGCTGTACCAGCATGTCCCCAGTGCCCCTCCTCAGCTGTACCAGCATGCTCCCCAGTGCCCTCCTCAGCTGTACCAGCATGTCCCCAGTGCCCTCCTCAGCTGTACCAGCATGCTCCCCAGTGCCCTCCTCAGCTGTACCAGCATGCTCCCCAGTGCCCCTCCTCAGCTGTACCAGCATGTCCCCAGTGCCCCTCCTCAGCTGTACCAGCATGTCCCCAGTGCCCCTCCTCAGCTGTACCAGCATGCTCCCCAGTGCCCTCCTCAGCTGTACCAGCATGTCCCCAGTGCCCTCCTCAGCTGTACCAGCATGTCCCCAGTGCCCTCCTCAGCTGTACCAGCATGTCCCCAGTGCCCCTCCTCAGCTGTACCAGCATGCTCCCAGTGCCCTCCTCAGCTGTACCAGCATGTCTCCCAGTGCCCTCCTCAGCTGTACCAGCATGTCCCCAGTGCCCTCCTCAGCTGTACCAGCATGCTCCCAGTGCCCTCCTCAGCTGTACCAGCATGTCCCAGTGCCCCCTCTCAGCTGTACCAGCATGTCCCCAGTGCCCCTCCTCAGCTGTACCAGCATGTCCCCAGTGCCCCTCCTCAGCTGTACCAGCATGCTCCCAGTGCCTCTCTCAGCTGTACCAGCATGCTCCCAGTGCCCCTCCTCAGCTGTACCAGCATGTCCCCAGTGCCCTCCTCAGCTGTACCAGCATGTCCCCAGTGCCCTCCTCAGCTGTACCAGCATGTCCCCAGTGCCCCTCCTCAGCTGTACCAGCATGTCCCCAGTGCCCCTCCTCAGCTGTACCAGCATGTCCCCAGTGCCCCTCCTCAGCTGTACCAGCATGTCCCCAGTGCCCTCCTCAGCTGTACCAGCATGTCCCCAGTGCCCCTCCTCAGCTGTACCAGCATGTCCCAGTCCCTCCTCAGCTGTACCAGCATGTCCCCAGTGCCCCTCCTCAGCTGTACCAGCATGCTCCCCAGTGCCCCTCCTCAGCTGTACCAGCATGTCCCCAGTGCCCCTCCTCAGCTGTACCAGCATGTCCCCAGTGCCCTCCTCAGCTGTACCAGCATGCTCCCCAGTGCCCTCCTCAGCTGTACCAGCATTCCCAGTGCCCCTCCTCAGCTGTACCAGCATGTCCCCAGTGCCCCTCCTCAGCTGTACCAGCATGCTCCCAGTGCCCCTCCTCAGCTGTACCAGCATGTCCCCAGTGCCCCTCCTCAGCTGTACCAGCATGTCCCCAGTGCCCCTCCTCAGCTGTACCAGCATGCTCCCCAGTGCCCCTCCTCAGCTGTACCAGCATGCTCCCCAGTGCCCTCCTCAGCTGTACCAGCATGTCCCCAGTGCCCCTCCTCAGCTGTACCAGCATGCTCCCCAGTGCCCCTCCTCAGCTGTACCAGCATGTCCCCAGTGCCCCTCCTCAGCTGTACCAGCATGCTCCCCAGTGCCCCTCCTCAGCTGTACCAGCATGCTCCCCAGTGCCCTCCTCAGCTGTACCAGCATGCTCCCCAGTGCCCCTCCTCAGCTGTACCAGCATGTCCCAGTGCCCTCCTCAGCTACAGCATGCCCAGTGCCCCTCCTCAGCTGTACCAGCATGTCCCCAGTGCCCTCCTCAGCTGTACCAGCATGCTCCCCAGTGCCCTCCTCAGCTGTACCAGCATGTCCCCAGTCCCCTCCTCAGCTGTACCAGCATGTCCCCAGTGCCCTCCTCAGCTGTACCAGCATGCTCCCAGTGCCTCCTCAGCTGTACCAGCATGCTCCCCAGTGCCCTCCTCAGCTGTACCAGCATCCCCAGTGCCCCTCCTCAGCTGTACCAGCATGTCCCCAGTGCCCCTCCTCAGCTGTACCAGCATGTCCCAGTGCCCTCCTCAGCTGTACCAGCATGTCCCCAGTGCCCTCCTCAGCTGTACCAGCATGTCCCCAGTGCCCTCCTCAGCTGTACCAGCATGTCCCCAGTGCCCCTCCTCAGCTGTACCAGCATGTCCCCAGTGCCCTCCTCAGCTGTACCAGCATGCTCCCCAGTGCCCCTCCTCAGCTGTACCAGCATGCTCCCAGTGCCCCTCCTCAGCTGTACCAGCATGCTCCCCAGTGCCCCTCCTCAGCTGTACCAGCATGTCCCAGTGCCCTCCTCAGCTGTACCAGCATGTCCCAGTGCCCTCCTCAGCTGTACCAGCATGTCCCCAGTGCCCTCCTCAGCTGTACCAGCATGCTCCCCAGTGCCCCTCCTCAGCTGTACCAGCATGTCCCCAGTGCCCCTCCTCAGCTGTACCAGCATGTCCCAGTGCCCCTCCTCAGCTGTACAGCATGCCCCAGTGCCCTCCTCAGCTGTACCAGCATGTCCCCAGTGCCCTCCTCAGCTGTACCAGCATGTCCCCAGTGCCCCTCCTCAGCTGTACCAGCATGCTCCCAGTGCCCTCCTCAGCTGTACCAGCATGTCCCCAGTGCCTCCTCAGCTGTACCAGCATGCTCCCAGTGCCCTCCTCAGCTGTACCAGCATGCTCCCAGTGCCCCTCCTCAGCTGTACCAGCATGTCCCCAGTGCCCCTCCTCAGCTGTACCAGCATCGCCCAGTGCCCTCCTCAGCTGTACCAGCATGCTCCCCAGTGCCCTCCTCAGCTGTACCAGCATGCTCCCAGTGCCCCTCCTCAGCTGCCAGCATGTCCCAGTGCCCTCCTCAGCTGTACCAGCATGTCCCCAGTGCCCTCCTCAGCTGTACCAGCATGTCCCCAGTGCCCTCCTCAGCTGTACCAGCATGTCCCCAGTGCCCCTCCTCAGCTGTACCAGCATGCTCCCAGTGCCCCTCCTCAGCTGTACCAGCATGCTCCCAGTGCCCCTCCTCAGCTGTACCAGCATGCTCCCAGTGCCCCTCCTCAGCTGTACCAGCATGCTCCCCAGTGCCTCCTCAGCTGTACCAGCATGTCCCCAGTGCCCTCCTCAGCTGTACCAGCATGCTCTCCAGTGCCCCTCCTCAGCTGTACCAGCATGTCCCCAGTGCCCCTCCTCAGCTGTACCAGCATGCTCCCCAGTGCCCTCCTCAGCTGTACCAGCATGCTCCCCAGTGCCCTCCTCAGCTGTACCAGCATGTCCCCAGTGCCCTCCTCAGCTGTACCAGCATGCTCCCCAGTGCCCTCCTCAGCTGTACCAGCATGTCCCCAGTGCCCCTCCTCAGCTGTACCAGCATGCTCCCAGTGCCCTCCTCAGCTGTACCAGCATGCTCCCAGTGCCCTCCTCAGCTGTACCAGCATGTCCCCAGTGCCCTCCTCAGCTGTACCAGCATGCTCCCCAGTGCCCTCCTCAGCTGTACGCATCCAGTGCCCTCCTCAGCTGTACCAGCATGCTCCCCAGTGCCCCTCCTCAGCTGTACCAGCATGCTCCCCAGTGCCCTCCTCAGCTGTACCAGCATGTCCCCAGTGCCCCTCCTCAGCTGTACCAGCATGCTCCCCAGTGCCCCTCCTCAGCTGTACCAGCATGTCCCCAGTGCCCCTCCTCAGCTGTACCAGCATGCTCCCCAGTGCCCCTCCTCAGCTGTACCAGCATGCTCCCCAGTGCCCTCCTCAGCTGTACCAGCATGTCCCCAGTGCCCCTCCTCAGCTGTACCAGCATGCTCCCGTCCCCTCCTCAGCTGTACCAGCATGTCCCCAGTGCCCCTCCTCAGCTGTACCAGCATGCTCCCCAGTGCCCTCCTCAGCTGTACCAGCATGCTCCCAGTGCCCCTCCTCAGCTGTACCAGCATGCTCCCCAGTGCCCCTCCTCAGCTGTACCAGCATGCTCCCCAGTGCCCCTCCTCAGCTGTACCAGCATGCTCCCAGGTGCCCTCCTCAGCTGCACCTGCAAGCCTTCCAGTCGTCCATCCTCAGTTGTACCGGCACCCTCCCTGTCACCCCTCCTCAGGTGTAGCAGCCACCCTCCCAGTCGCCCCTCTTCAGGTGTACCGGCTCCCTCCCAGTTGCCCCTCAAGTGTAGCAGTCACCCTCCCAGTTGCCCCTCCTCAGGTGTACCGGCACCCTTCCAGTCACCCCTCCTCAGGTGTACTGCCACCCTCCCAGTGGCCCCTCCTCAGGTGTAGCAGCCACCCTCCTGGTCACTTTTCCTCAGGTGTAGCAGCCACCGTCCCAGTCGCTCCTCCTCAGGTGTACCAGCCACCCACCCAGTCACCCCCCCCTTTCTTAGGTGTACCAGCAACCTGCCATTCTCCCTCCTCCAATTTCCCAGCATCCTCCCAGTTGCCCCTCCTCCAAAGTACCAGCACCCTCCCAGTTGCCAATGAGCTGCACCAGTAACCCTCCCAGTCACCCCTCCTCAGTTGTACCAGCACTGTCCCACTCACCCTGCCTGTGTACCAGGACTCACTCAGTTGCCTCCTCAAGTGTACCAGCATCCTCACAGTCTCTCCTCCTCATGTGTACCAGCACCCTGCCAGTTCTCCCATCTCAGGTGTACCAGCATCCTTACAGTCTCTCCTCCTCATGTGTACCAGCACCCTGCCAGATGCACCATCTCAAGTGTACCAGCATCCTCCCAGTCACTCTCCTCGGCTGTACCAGCACCCCCCATTTGCCCCATCTCAGGTGTACCTGTACCCCTCCAAGTGGCCCCCATCAACCTCCCAGTCACCTCTACTCGACTGCACCAGCACCCTTCCTGTCACCCATGCAGAACTACACTAGCACTCTCCAAGTCACCCCTCCTCAGGTGCATCAGCACTCTCCCAGTCACTCCTCAGTTTTACCAGCACTGTCCTAGTCGCCCCTCCTCAGATATATCATCGATCTCCCAGTCGCTCCTCCTTAGCAGTACCAGCACCGTCCCAGTTGCCCCCTCCTCAGGTGTACCTGCACACTCCCAGTCACTGCTCCTGAGGTGTACCAGCACCCTTCCAGTCACCACTCCTCAGATGTACAAGCACTCTCCCAGTCCCAACACTGCTGTCCAGTTACTTTGCACCAATGGCCATCATTCATATAGATGGGGTTAGTTTTTTTTTCAAATTTTTGCTCTTTCTGCCTCCCTCCTCACCTTGGCACAGAAACACAGAATGTAATGGGAGAAAAAGGCCCACTAGCCCATTCAGGCTGCCCAACCCTCCTAGTACTTGTGTGGTGGTGTAAATGACTATCCCCCTTTCCTCCCCCTGTTTTACCATCTTTTGCTCTTCTCTTCTCTTGTTATTCCACAGATGTATTTAACCTCTTATAGCAGACATTGGCGGCTATCAGCCTTGTCCCCACGTTCTGCAATTGTCCCTTGCCTCTTTCTGTTTGGGAAGCTCAGTTCCCCACTGATTTCCTCCTGTGGCGAGGCTAGGAGGAGGAGTGGGGTTATTCCCCCTAATTGAGCAGACACATCCAGATTTCGCCCCAGGACCAAAGCGGCAGGGCGAGTTACAGAAACAGGGACAAGGCTTCCCAAAGTACAGGTTCCTAGTTTTTTCTGCTTTTCTTAGCCCTTCCCCATGCTGCAGCATCAAGACATGTGTGTCGAGGCACAACTGTCCTAAGCTGCCACAGTCCCACCCTTTCAGTTGCTTCTGCCTACACTACCACTGGGCCTCCACCTGGTGGCAGTCATGGGACGAGACTGGTTGGCTACCCCCCCCAGGACAGGACAGCAGTCCCTAGGATACTCAATCCTCACACCCCACCAAACCGCGGCAGCCCGTGCTCGTTCCTGAACATGGGTCACCAGTGTGGCAGGAGGTACGGTGTTTTAATGCCTTAGCCCCCACACCACTGGGCCAGTTATCTCTTGCTTTTCTTACCAGTTTCCCCATGCCTGTCCCACCCATGTCTCAATCCTCTAACTGCTGTGGCACAGATCACTTCCTCCAACAGTCTGTTCCACCAGTTAACCACTGTTTCTGTGATAAGGTACTTGCAAACATCCCTTCTGAACTTACCCCCAGTCAGCTTCAGTGGATTCTCCCTTACAGTTGTCTTTGCACTTAGGGTGAAATCTTGGGAGTCCTAGGAAGATAGCTGTACATTTTTATCATGTCCTACTCTCCCTCCTTGTAGTGAGTGTATGTGTTCTTTTTTTATTTTGTTTTTCTTGATTTCTTTATCCTTCTCACTGACTGGCCCCCTTCCACCACCACCCCCCACCAGCCCCATAACCCCGGCGTCCACTGACTCTTTTCCCTTGGCTTAGAGGTGCCAGTTGGCTGAGTGCAGCACCTGCGGGGAGACAGCCTCATCTGCTGGTTGGTGGCATTTTTGGCCTCTGTGTTCTCTCTTCCCCGAGTGCGGAGATACAGCGTGGAATGGCGCCAATGGCCAAGCTGTGCACACTTCCACACATGGCACACCACTAGGGGCCAGGCAAGCACTGGCTCCAGTCCATGCTTCCTTGGGGTTAGAGAGCTGTCCTCCAGAAACTCAATCCACTCTCTCCCCGGCTGACCCCCGGTGACCCGCTCGCACCACGAACACAGGTCACTGGCGTGGCAGGAGGTAAGGCAGTGATGCCTCTGCCCTCCATGCCACTGGATCGGCAGGGTGTACATGTTAAAATTCCTCAACCTATCCTCAGACGTTTTCTCCCCAAGCTCATGGACTATTTTGGTCACCCTACTCTGTACCGAGTCTGCCTTACCATAGTAATTCTGCAGGTATGGGTACCAGAACCATGTGTAACTCTACGGGTGGGGGTGAACCAGGGACCTATAAAGGGGAAGGATCACCTTCCTGTTTTACTGCTACCCCCACATCCTATGCACCCCAGCATCCTGTCTGCATTCCCTACTGCCCTCTTGCACTGTGGGTTAAATATGTAATTGCACTGTGTCAGGGACACACCTCACAGACTGCAGGGATTCCCCCTGTGAAATAGTTGTCCCTCCTTTGGCCCATCACAGGGATTAGTGAGACCAAGGAGTTCCTTGCCCCCCTCCACTCAGCAGAGGCAGCGCTTGCCACAGTACTCTTCAAGTATGGCCTCCCATCTATGTAAGACTGGGGCCCTCTCCAAAATTTGGGTTGCCCATGCCGTGGCACTAATTAACTCAACACTGTATTTAAACTATTACTCCCAGGTCCCCAAACTGTGAAGATGAAACTAGGAGAGACAGAGTCAATCAACATTTACCTAACGACATCATTGTTTCGCAGTTCTGCCTCATCACAACCCTGTACAGCTCCTTCTCTGCTTCCTTCATAATGCTCCATTCTTCTTCTGAAAACAAGATGGCAATGTCTTCAAATGTTATAGGGACCTGAAAGGAAAGTAGAGACAGAATAGGTTTATGAATTTAGCTTGATATTGGACATGTTAGAAGCAAATGCCTCTGTTAAGTGACCCGAAAACTGGTCCCCCAACTGATTTCATACTGATTAAGAGTTCCCCAATTGGTTTTACAGGGCCTCATAAATTGGTTCAAAACCGGTTTCATACTGACCCTTGACTGGTCCCATAGTGACCTTTAAATTAGTTTTGCGGTGACCCTAAAGCTGGTTTCATATATCCCCTAAACTGGCCCCACACAGCTTTCATCTGCTATCGTTCATGTTGCTACTTTTGCTTGCCAACGCCCTTGACTGCACATCAGAATCAGTTCTTTGTGCTTTATATTGAGTGCTGCTTGTGTGCAGCATTTTTAGATCAATTTTGTATATTCAGTGCCAGCCATCGCCACTTTCAAAGATGCCACATACTGTAGTGCACAATAGTATGCAGTCAGTCTGTCAACGTACCATCAGACATTGGAGGAGCAAGTGCTGAATTCTGTAATTCTTTAGCTTGTTGCTAGGTGTCTTGTGATCCACTGCTCGGTTTGGTGTGGCTGCGTGGCCACTGGCGATGTGGAGTGCACATTTAAGATGCAACACCTAAAAACCAATACACATTTGTGTCTGATAGCCCTCATTTTTGTGCTTCATGTAAGGTCAGCCTTATAACTTTCCTCCCCTCACCCTTCCCCCTCCCCATGTCTAGCTAGAATGCCAGGCCAAATATCAACAGCTATATTAAACAGCAAGTACTTACTAAGGCTGTATATCTTCAAGAATGAAGGTTTGGGGCCTTTACATGTCTCTGAAATCATGCTCTTTGCTTTTATTTGTTGCTTTAATTACCTTTTCATCATTTTATTTGTATTTTGCCAACTACTGTACTAGTAAAAACAACAACTAAAGAATCCAATGGAAGTGTTTTGTATTATGATGTCAGTAAGGCTGGCAGTGTATTTCAATGGGACATCACAATACCAGAATTCCTTTTACTAGCAGTGTGAGAAGTAAAGGTGGAAACATACTTGTTTTCAGTGTACTATTGAATATTTTATTATAAAAGGTAAAAAAAAAAAGGAACTTACTAAACATACAAAAAACAAAGTCATAAAGGCAGCCCCGGACCATCTCACTGCCTTGTAGTGTTGTGTGGCTTGTTCAAGGTCACAGAGGCAGCCCAGGACCATCTCACTGCCTTGTAGTGTAGTGTGGCTTGCTCAAGGCCATAGAGGTAGCAGAGGACCGTCTCACTGCCTTACAATGTAGTGTGACTTGCTCTAGGCCACAGAAGCAGCCCAGAACCATCTCACTGACTTGTAGTGTAGTGTGGCTTGCTCTAGGTCACAGAGGTAGCAGGGGGGCGGTTTCACTGCCTTGCAATGTAGTGTGACTTGCTCTAGGTCACAGAGGCAGTCCCGGACTATCAGATGATCAGATTCACTATTGCTGACAGCAATGCTATCAGTGAAATGCGCAAAAATGGGACTCCAATGCTGGCTATACAGAACTACCTTGCAGCGGCCAGAATCATGATTTCTGTCTCTGCCCTCCACAAACATGATTGACCACGCAAAGAGAATCCACACAGGGCAACGGTATGCATTAGGTGGGCGTCTTTGACATCATAAGCACCATAAGCAAGATGATCCTCTGCTGCCACTGTGGCCTTGAGCAAGCCACACTACACTACAAGACAGTGAGATTGTCTGGGGCTGCTTCTGTGGCCTTGAGCAAGCTACAATACATTGAAAGGTAGTGAGATTGTCTTGGGCTGTCTCTGTGACCTTGAGTAGGCCACACAACATTGCAAGGCAGTGAGATAGTCCGCGACTGCCTCTGTGGCCTAGAGCAAGCCACACTACACTACACTACAAGACAGTGAGATGGTCTTGGGCTTCCTCTGTGAAGTACAGCAAGCCACACTACATTGCAAGGCAGTGAGATGGTCCTCTGTTGCCGCTGTGGCCTTGAGCAAGCCACAGTACACTACAAGGCAGTGAGTTGGTCCGGGACTGTCTCTGTGGCCTTGAGCAAGCCACACTGCACTACAAGGCAGGGAGATGGTCCTCTGCTGCCTCTGTGGCCCTGAGCAACCCACATTACACTACAAGACAGTGAGATGGTCCGGGACTGCATCTGTGGCCTTGAACAAGCCACACTACACTACAAGACAGGGAGATGGTCTTCTGCTGCCTCTGTGGCCCTGAGCAACCCACATTACACTACAAGACAGTGAGATGGTCCGGGACTGCATCTGTGGCCTTGAGCAAGCCACACACTACATTACAAAGCAGTGAGATGGTCCGGGACTGTCTCTGTGGCCTTGAACAAGCCACAGAACATTACAAGACAGGGAGATGGTCTGGGACAACCTGTGTGACTTTGAACAAGTCACACTACAATGCAATCAATAAAGCGTCAATCAATCAAGCTTTATTTATAAAGCGCTTTTCCAATGCCAAAGCGTTTATACAGGATGAAACAAAAATCAACATAAAAACACCCGAAGTTAAAAACCGGCAGCACACTGACTTATGCATTAACCAACATCCGAGAATGCTAAGTTAAACAAATAAGTTTTTAATGCGGACTTAAAGGTCTCAGTGGACAGGCACTCTATAATCCAGCGAGATAGAGAGTTCCACAGGGTCAGGGCCACAAAAGAAAAAACTCTGGCCCCCCGAGGTCTTTAAGTGGACCCTGGGAATCTTCAGCAATCCCTTGTTGGTGGAGCAGAGTGGGCGGAGGGGGCAGTAGGGATGAAGAAGGTCTTGCAAAAAATACGGTCCCTGTCCATGTAGGGCCTTATAGATCAGCAAAGTGACCTAGAAAGTGATCCTCCACCTAACCGGCAGCCAGTGCAACTCACAGAGCACAGGCGTGACATGGCTAGATCTTGACAAACCCGTCAACAACCTGGCTACTATGTTCTGCACCAGCTGCAAGCGATGGAGGTCCACCCCCGGAAGCCCTAGGTATAGAGCATTGCAATAGTCAAGGCGGGAGGTCACAAAGGCATGGACCAACGTTGGAAGGTCATCAGACAGAACAAGGTGCTTTATCCAGGCAATGTTCCTCAGATAGTAAAAAGAGGACTTGATGACTGCAGACACCTGAAACGTGAGAGTCAGCTCTGTCATCAAGAACCATACCAGATACTACACCCATTCAGAGGACCTGCAAGGCATTGAGATGGTCCTTTGCTGCCTCTGTGGCCTTGAGCAAGCCACACTACACTACAAGGCAGTGAGATGGTCTGGGGCTGTCTTTGTGACCTTGAATCAAAAATACATAACAATGAATGTTAAAACTGCATTATTTAATTCACAGGAAACTTTTGGAACATGAAAACACATCATTAACTATTGTGTATTAATGTCTTCTGCAATGAGGTTTCCCAAATTGTGGATCAGCTAATCATGGAGGATGATGACAGCAGTGCAGCACAGGTCTGTCAGAAACTTGCAGAACAGAGGTACTCAGTATCCAAACCATCAATCAGATGAATGCAATGCCAAAACGGATGGAGTTACAGTACAGCACGGTAAGTACCGTGCTGTACTCCTGTATGTAACCAATTTTCTGAGATGTGCATGCACAAAGCTATTTAAGCCTCACGTATCTTCATGTTTTGCTAATGTGGTGACCTATGAGCAAGGCCCCAATTTTTCCAAGATTCCGCAGCCGCAGAGTTTTCCGTGGAATTTAGTGTAAACTGTGGAAAAAACGCAGAATGTTATTCCCCGGTTTACATGAACCGCAGAATGTTATTCCGCGGTTTACATGAACTGCAGAATATTATTCCGTGGTTTACATGAACTGCGGAATATTATTCCGTGGTTTACATGAGTCAGTATTTAGCCAACATGCTGGTCCAGCGGTACCACTTCCACTCCCAATGCCAACAACCCGGGTTCAGGAATGAGCCTGGAAAGTTGGAGGGCCAGTCGAGGATTGTGCATCAACTGACTGTTTTCCTCTGGGGGTTGATCACTGGTATTTGGTTAACCCCATGTAGTTACCTGGGGTATAACAGCTGGGACTGTGTTTGTCAGGCGTGTCAGATGTTCGGCATGCTACCCCAACATCATCACATGGCACACTTTCGGGGGAGAAAATGGTATCATGGCGGTTTCACCACCGCACGATAATGTCCGCCCCCACATTGCAGACCCTGCGCCACTGACTAGACTCCTGCTCTCATTCTACCATTCAGTCTCCATCAGGAGAAAGGGCGCCCCTGGTGTCCCCACCCCTGGGGCATAATCTGAAGGTAAGTCCCAGGGTGTGTGGCAGGGCTGAACGTGCATAGATTGGACCGATGGGGGCCAGCGGATGAGAAGAGGTAACCCCCCTACAAATAGGGGTTCCCAAAAAGTCTTCCTTGAACTTGCCTAAATGCTCACTGCCAGGCTGGTGTCCTGTGTTTTAGCAGTTTAAATGTGATTACCAGAGCCTGTATAGCCTCTGTGTACTGTCTCTTTAAGAGCTGCCTGATTGCAGCATAAGTAATCTGAGTGGGGAGCTACGTTGAAAGATGTAACTATTTGCTGAAAATCATTTAGAGTGATAATGTAGTTTGTCTAACCTGCTTTCCTTGTAGCAAGGACTGTTTTGTTTGTCTCCACTATCTTGGTCCTGGACTGCAAATTGGACCAATCAGTTCTGGTGGGACCTAAAATGTAGCCGGACTACAGGAGCTGTCAGAAGTCAAAATCTGTAGGAATTGTAGTTTTGAGCTTTTTGCACCTTTTTTGCAACTGAAGGGGGAGCTCTTGCTTTGACTGACAGCCAAATCAGCCAACCAAACCTTTTGGATCTGAGGGAATTCCCCAAGCTGCCTACTGTTTAGGGCAGTTCTGAGCTAGGAAGTGAAATGAGAAGAGCTCAAGTGTATTTTGGGCAGCAATCCTGAGTGGATTCACATGGAAGAACTGTGAAAAGGCTGAGTTTTTGGCTTGCATGTCTGCGTGCTGCTCCTGAGAGGGACAGAAGAGAATTATTTTGGACTAAATCCAAGTTTGTGTGACTAAAGTAAGCTACTGAAGTGGGCCAGGCTCAACCTGAAGAAGACTGAAGATTTTGATGAATGCGATTGGCCTGTCAGGACTTCCAGCTACCCCTAATCTCCCGGTGTGTGCAGAGACTTTGCAATTGTGACCGAGGAGCGTTTTGCCTGGTACAGTAGAATTCTCTTACATGTAAATATGCTATGAGCTGCTAGTGGGTCGTGAGTTAGTTCCCCACTGTGTGAACTGTGTTCTGCTTGCTGTAAGCTGTATCCAGCCCAAAACGGACTGCATCCTAATGTTTCTCCATGCGGTCTGGGCCTTGCCAGATTGGCCCAGCCAGACTACCCACTATACAGAGAAGCCATCGACGAGAGACCTGCCTGGGAATCAGCCCCCTACTCCACGCTTGAACAGGAACAACGCCTCTGCGACTCATGTGGGCCCTGCTTCTCTAGGCATTCCAGATCAACCACCTGCAGTCTCGATTTTCGTCCTGCCTGTGTCCAGTCTTGGGTATCGTGAGTAAATACTAGGGTAGCTCCTGCAACAACAGCTTAATCTGAGTGTGTCATCTGATTGTCTTGTTGTTTTGTTTCTTTATGAACTGAGCCTCTGGTCTGGATTACAAATATTGTGTACTGTGCATGTTGTGTTTTCCATCACAGGTCCTCAACTAGCTGCGACGCTAGCCAACCCTGGCAACAGTCCTGGCTAGCTCATCTCTTCTCCACCTGGGTACCCAGAGGTGTGACTGTGTGGGGGGACTAAAAGCGCATGCATAACTGCTTGATTGATATAACCTTTAAGCTAATTAACCTGATTTTGCCCCTCCCTTGTTCAAGTCCCCTGAATAAATCAGATCTAACTTTTTTTGCATGTAATCTGTGGTTCCAGTTTGTGCTCAAAGTACTGTACTGTTGCTATTTGCTGTGCTTAACCTTGTTTTACAGGGGGTCCCCAGGGTCAAGCCAGAGGAACCAGCCTTGGTGGTAAGTGCAAACAGTGTGGGTACTTGTGTAGCGTACCAGGGGTATTGTGAAAGTGATTATTGTACAGTGTTCAGGCCACTAGAGGGGAAAAAGGGGGGTTACAGTGTCCTGGAAGGCTGTGCCCAGGTTAGCTTGACCACTACCAATGCTGACCTCCGGGTGGAGGCACCTGTTTCAGAACTCAGGCCCCTTAACCTTCGACTAGCCAAGCAGACAGGGGTAGTAGCCCTTGGGATAGCGCCACATAGGGGTGACAAAGATAAAGCATAATAAATAAATAACTAACTAAATAAATACAGAGTTAGTATAAACAGAGAGTTAAACAAATCTGCACTTTACATTCACTCTGACCAAGGAAAATTATTCCATGGATTATGCAAACTGTGGTTATTCCATGGATCATATAAACCCCAGAAGAATATTCTGCGGTTTATATTAAATTCTGCAGAATGCATTCTGGAATTCTGTGGAATTTAAAACCAAAAATTGGAAAAGCATTTTGGAACAGCCCCTGCTCATTACTTTGTCAGCTAGGGCTCCAGCTCATTAGTTTGTCTGCTAGGGCTTTACCTTAAAAATCAAGACATGTAAACCCCCCATCCAGCTCAGCCCCTCCACCCTCCCTACCCCACCCTGAGAACCTCCTTGAGTCCCTTTACTTGAAGTGAAAATATTTTTATCAAGCCTCATACAGCGCAGCAATCCTCGTCCTTCTAGTTCCACCACCGGGCCTGAATTCTGTTGTCTGTCCCGGAAGTGCTTTGAGCACAGCCGCACAAAGCACTACTGGAATGAGGAAGTGTCATCCTGACTTAGCCGTAAAACTAGAAGGATCGCTGTGCAGTGTGGTAAACACTAAAATATCACTTTTTCAAATTTGGTGGCCCTGGGGACTCACGGACTGGGGTGGAGATGGTGATGGGGCTGAGATGGATAGGTTGGATTTTGTACTTTCTAATACTAATAACTCAGGAGTTAATTGAAAGCCTTCTCTGGTTCGTAGGTCCCAGCTCAAAAACTAACATTTTTTCCCCCACCTGGGTACTGGTGGAGTTGCTGACTGCTACTGAAGCCCCCAAATGCCGCCGCAGAATTTCCACAGAAATAGGCAACTGATGCCACAGAAATTCTGCAGCAATAGGAGGGGCTTGCTGCAGAATTCAGACCCAAACTGCTGCAGAAAAATTGGGGCCTTGCCTATGAGAATCTACAGTATGTGTTGTACCTCTGTACTGCAGGTAATGTACTGTACCTAAAAGAGCAAGATACTGATGCCCCCGCCAGTATATGCCCTCTCATTCGTGAAGCCAAAAACACAAGCACCTGGAACGGACTGTGGTGTAGATGGAAGAAAATGAACAATTTGTGGATGCTGTTTTTACTGATAAGAGCAACACAGTGATGCAATCGTTTTGGCCCACTGCTTTCTAGGAAAAGGGATTTCTTCTACTGAAACCACAGTCAAAACACTCCCTTAAAATACACATCTGGGGTGCCATCTAGCACTGCGGGCCAGGGCTGATACTACCATTCAGTGACATTATGAAGGGCGTTTTCTTCAGAGAGGGGATAGTGTCCAATACACTGGTGCCCTTTATCAAGTGAGTGTTTGCAGGACCTCCGAGAAAGCCAGGGAACTGACAAGCCCTTTACATCCCTCTTCCAGCTCCCTGAACCTCCTTTGAACCCCCTCCTCCTCCTCCCCAGCCAAGTCATCCTTCTCTAGGTGTAGTGCTAAATGTGGCTTACCCCCACTAACCCAATGCAGTCCTTTATTCTAGGGAGCACCCTGCTGGCTTCTATTCCTGGGTCACAGAAAACTGACCTCCCCCTGGATGCTACTGTCTTCCTTAGCCAATTAATCTCTTTTATGATTGAATCCCCATATACTACAACTGCTTTTTTGCTCCCTGTTCCCGATAGTGCCTCTTTACTTCTATCTGGGTTTGCACTTGATTTTACTGAGCTAATGCCCTGCTCCCTCATGCCCCTCCCTCCAGGTAGTGTCGTTTCCGACCTGCTCCCCTTCTTTCCTAACTTGCCCTGTACTTGACCACTCTTTGTCTGCAGTAAATATTTTGTCAATGGTATCCAGTGAACAAGGCAACCGAAATTCGGCACCTACAAAAACGGCAACTCAATTACGGCACCTGTGTTCACGGCTACCTAGTAAGGGGGGTGACCGGATACCGGGTTGGGTGAGTAGCGCAACAGGAAGTACGCGTGGGGGGAGAGGCAGGGGAGGGATGGCATGTTGGAAGGGGTGTGGCGGGTAGCTGCTGAGTTGGTCTTCTAGTGTGGTGGGGAGGGTTGTCAGCTAGGAGGTGCAGGGTTTGGGTCTGGTGTGGCACGTTTAATTTTTTCCCCTGTAGGCGGCTTTCAATTTTTGTATGTTCTTTACACACACCAACATGCACCCCCCTGGAGTTGAGAATCCATGATACCCTTAGGTCTTGGGCACCCTTTTTGTTCTCGCTGTGAGTGTGCATCGCCAAAATTTATTTTCGCCAATGTACACTCGCCATAACAGCGATCGTTATTTTGCGAGCGCCCTTATGACAGGAAACCGGAGTTCATATGTCCTATGTTTATGCCTTTATTTTGGCCAGCACTGACATGCCACTGACTGGGAGGGGCGATAGAACTCCAACTGTGGTGTTGCAAACGGCACACTGCCCACCCCCATTCCATTGGGAATATCACAGAGTGTTTCTATGGGCTCCCTCTCCTCAGTCAAAGCTGTTATCCCCTGGCCTGCTGAATCAATAAGTTAAAGGGGGTGCCCACACAGAGAAGCCTTGCAGCATCCAATCTTACCTCTCAACTGTCCCAGTCTCTGATTTTCAGGAACACCCCTGATTTTACCTTAAAAGTGTTTTTTGTCCCTTCTAAAATCAGTGTTTTAGTGAGTGAACAGAGAGGACAGTAAGCACAACATAACGTTAAACATTAGAATTACAGATTTGTTTTTCTTCAGGAAATGCTTTCTACACTAAGCTCCTTATTTTTGGTCCTTTGTCCCCAATCATTTTAAGACTCATCCCTGATTTTTGTGGCAGAATCCAAGGTTGTTTTCCAGTTCATATGGTGCAGTATGTAGGGCAGTGTTAGTAAATATATGATGTGAAGATACAGCAGTTTTCAAACTCCAGCTACAGGGGTGCTGGGACTTCTACTGTGATAGAGAAACAGTCACCAACATTTGCACACCATGCAATCAGGCACCACCATGTCCAGTGATAACAGTACCTGTTGGATGTTGGATGCTGATGCAGACTACAGTTCCACCTGTTTTGTGGAGGGGGATGCTTGTATAGCTGTGCTTGCAAGATCACATTACAACAGATAATGTGACTGTGCTTAGTCTGGCTCACCCTTGCATGTGACTATAACCTTTTAATTTCTGTATATTGTTATTTTACATGCTGGACTTATAATGATTTGACACAGGTTGGTCCATTCCACATTTGAACTGTAACGTGTCTTCACTATATACCTCTTTTTGTATATACTGTTTCTAAACTTGCAATGTATGTATCCTAGTGTGTTCTCTGTATATTATTGTATATCTTGTCATTTCTTGTAATGTATGTATATCTGACCTGGAGCCTTTGCAAAGGAGTCCTTGACTCAAAGGTTGTAATTCCGATTCCTTCAACAAATAAATAAACAAACAGATAATGGTAAAATATCACATACTGTAATTTGTGAATTCCTATAACAAACATTTTTACTATTTAGACTGGGTTCACAACTCTTTTCCAAAAATAGGACATCCCCACAATTGGACTATCTCACCCTGTACCCTCTGACATGCAGTGCTCCTGTGCTGGGTTTATTATTGTGCAATTCTTTGCTGAATTGCACTGCGGATACAGTACTGTAACACTGTAGTGAAGGATGGCTGCAGCAGGAAGCCAAGCCGGATGGCCAGCACCTCCAAATACTTTTGCAATCCAAAACTATGCCCACGAGGCAGAGGCTTGTGTGCATGTATCCAGCACATACACATAATGGGTGACAGTTCCATATACCAAAGTACAAAAAGTTTCAGCACTAGAGTGCATGTCACAATAACTTTCGGCCATTATTGTACTGTAGGTACCGGGCAGGAATGTGTGATTTAATGTCCCATACACTTTTGTATCATTACAGGGTGAACATATTGGCCTGAAGAGGGCAATGAGGTAGGCAATTGAGTCAAGGCACTTCTATATCCCATGCCAACACAACCACCATCAAATCCTTTTGGATGGGGCACCACTACCTGCCTGTCATTGAGGTACAGGTCAGGAAGCATAGGGAAATCAGAAGCAGCTGTAGAATTCACCAAAAATATTTATTTGTACTAGCAGTAACACAAAACTAAAATTGTTCAGTAGAACTATTTACAAAGGCAAAATAGAGGAGATCCATCAGAGTTTTCCTTCAGTCTCTGTGTCCAACTTGCAAGCAATTGCAGCTCTGTCTTACAAGTCCTTCCAACCTCCCATTCTTAGCAAGCATCTTCCAAAGTGTTCTTGTATGTTTCAGCCAGGTGCTGGCAGGAACACAGTGTGCTTGAGCTGAGACCCCTTTTCCACAGCTCTTCTGCAAAAGGCTTAAAAATTGCACTCAGGTAACCCCTTGACTCACCAGTAGCTTTTTGCAATCATCTCAAACTATAGTTATATACATTTCAACAGTAACACTATATCATTTCTAAACAAAAGGTTCCCAATATCAGTTACATTTCCACATAATGATTTGCACATATTTTTATATCAGCAGATATGTAAGGGAGAAAAAGACAAACAGCAAGGGAAGAGTGAGAGGCAAATAACTGCAAGACTGTCAGGGTGATCAAATCCTAGGTCTCACAGGAAATGTTGGTTGCGCAACCAGACAGACAAGAGACAGGAAAAGGAAAGAATAGAACAGATCCCTGCATTCAAACTCTTTCCATAACAACTGGGACAGGGTCCTATTCCACCCTGTCATACTGCTGTGCTGGAGCTTGGCCCAGACAGGGAGTTCTGTCAGGACAACATATGCTGGACACGGCCAACTGATGGCTACTTTGTAAGTGATGCCTCGCCATGTTGCAACTGTGCTATACGCATGCTGTGTACTGTACAGTAGTAGTAGAGTTCAGAGACTTAAAGTTGTGATTCTCTTTTACTGCAGATGAGCAACATCACATACCAGGTCTGGAGCCTGTACCTGGAGAGGTGACATCAGCAATGAACTAACACAGCTGCACAGCACCTGAGGACCTGTGTACGGTGGAAGGGGGATTCTGTTTGTTTGTGGGGCATGCATATCATGATCTCCTAACTGGGAGATCACAATAATCTTGGTTTATATAAAGAAATATTTATATACTGTGCTACATCTGTCTCAATCCAGCAGGTGATGACATACCACCAGCCGGTTCTGTCAAATTGGGGGAAGGGGGTGTATAAGTTACTGTATTAGCAGCCAGGCAACCAACACCTTGGAGTGTTACAGTGTTTTCACAGCTGCATCCTCAGGCATGCTGTTTCTCCTCAGCTGGGTCTGGCACAGCTCATTTCTCGAGGGCCCCCTTTCCTTAGCTGGGAATGTAACACAGGGTTTCTATGGGCCCCCGTGCCTCAGCTGGGTATGTAACAGAGTGTTTCTAAGGTTCCCCTCGCCTCAACTGGGTATGTAATGGAGTTTTTCTAAGGTCCTCCTCTCCTCAGCTGGGTATGTAACAGAATGTTTCTAAGGGCCTGCTGTCCTCAGCTGGGTATGTAACAGAGTGTTTCTAAGGGCCCCCTCTCCTCATCTGGGTATGTAACAGAGTGTTTCTACCAGCAACTCTCCTCAGCTGGGAATGTAATAGAGTGTTTCTAAGGGCCTCCTTCTCCTCAGCTGGGTATGTAACAGAGTGTTTCTATGGGGCCCCTTCTCCTCAGCTGGGTATGTAACAGAGTGTTTCTATGGGGCCCCTTCTCCTCAGCTGGGTATATTATTATTTTTATTTATTTATTGATGATTCAGAATTACAACCTTTGAGCTAAGAGGTCATTTACAAAGGATCTTCGTCACACAAGTAGAGAGGGATAGAACACGACATATGAACAGGGGTGGGAGAGAGACAGTAGCCTCTAACAAGCGTTGTCAGATAAACTTTAGGTAGTATACTCATAGCATAGTCCACAATGCAGACACAAACATATGTCGAGAAGAACCAGTATCCAAGAGCAAGAAGAGATTATTATAGTGCATCAATATACCGATCTTGTTGAGTCTCATCAGTTGCGGCTATTTAGCACTGTCAGCATACTTTAGTAGATACAGTGTATACATTCAATATAGGTAGAACAAATGCTGGTGAATAGAAGGTGTCATCGAGGCACAGGTCAGGAAGCATAGGAAAACCAGGAGCAGTTGTAAAATTCACAAATGGCATTTTATTATTAACAGCATTATTTACAATGGCAGTACAAACACAGAAAGCAGAGTCCTTCTGAATTTTTCTTCTCAATTTCCAATCTCAATCTCTCAATCTCCCTCTTGCACAAGCATTGCTGCTCTTTTTATAAGTCTGTGCCTGGGAAACTCATTAAGAAAACAGCATGCTTCTCACAGAATGTTCTCGCAAGTTTCCAATGTTCTTGGAGGTGCAGCAAAAAGAGCATAATGACCCAGAACGGACCTCTTTTTACATCTCTGCAAAAGGCTTAAAACTATATTTCAGGTTAACCCCTTGAGTTCCAAATAGCTTTTTGCAATCATTTCAACAGTAAAACTATACACAGTTTTAAACAAAGGGATCCCAGTATCAGTGACATTTCCACATAAAGAGCCACATATATTTTTATACCTGCAAATATACAAGGGGGGAGAAAAGACAGAATAGCAAGGGAAGGCAGAGAGATAGTGAGAGGTGGAGAACTGAACAACTGTCTGAGTGATTAGTTCTTAAGTCTCACAAGAAAATTTGGTTGCGCATCCAGACAGACAAGCGACAGAAAAGGAAAGGATAGAACAGATCCTTGCATTTAAACTCATTCTGCATAACAAATGGGGCACAGCCTTATTCAACCCTGTCACAGAACGCACCAGGTTAATATAGTGCAGAATACAATCAACAACAGGTTACAGGTTAATACACAGCAGAATAGAAAAGAGGATATTGCTGGTGCAGTCACGTCAGGGGGAGGAGGTAGAAGAGGGGTATGAAATTTCGGGGGGAGGGGTAACTGAGGATATGGTAATGCAGTCATATCTTCCAATGGGAAGCATCATTGTAATAGAGTGTTTCTAGGGGCCCCCTCTCCTCAGGTGGGTAACAGAGTGCTTCTAGCACCCCCCTCCTCAGCTGGGAATGTAACAGAGTGTTTCTAGGGGCCCCCTCTCCTCAGGTGGGTATGTAACACAGTGTTTCTAAGGGCCCACTCTCCTCAGCTGGGTATGTAGCAGAGTGTTTCTAAGGGCCCCCTGTCCTCAGGTGAGTATGTACTGTAACACTGTATTTCTAAGGGTCCCATCTCTTCAGCTGGGAATTTATTTGAATGTTTCCAAGGGCCCCCTCTCTTTGCTGGCAAAAGGTGTTTCCAAATGCCCCCTCTCTTCTCTTAGCACAGAATGTTTCCAATGGCCCCCTCTCCTCTGCTGGGAATGTAACAGAGTATTTCCACATACCCACCTCTCCTCTGCTGGCACAGAGTGTTTCCAAGGGACCCCTGGGAATTAATAGTGTTTCCAAGTGCCCCTTTTCTCATCTGGGAATGGCACAGAGTGTTTCCATAAGTCCCCTTGTTTCAACTGGAAATATAACAAGGTGTTTCTAAGTGCTTCCCCTCCTCAGTTCAGACTGGCACAGAGTGTTTCTAAACACCCCCTCTTGGGCAATCCACACAACACTTCTCATCAGTCAAAGCCATGTTCCCTGGCCTGCTGAATCATTCGTGTTCAGTTGGAAATGGCACATAGTCTTTGCAAAGGACCTCCCTCCATGCCCCCCCCACAGGTATTCTATTTTTTTTAATTGAATACAATTTTATTGATTTATTCACATATCACTGCATCTAAACAACACATTTCCATCAATAGAAATCATACTGAGCATGTACAGAGCGTCTCATTACATTTTCTTACAAGAAGTGTTCATAGTACGTAGCCATTGGTAATTCTCACAGCAAACTATCCAGCCTCATACAAGACTATTTCTAAAAGGTGATGCTCAAAACTCAGGGTGAGACTGTGTAAAATGATGCATATACTGCTAGGTATGCTTTAAAAGGGGGACTAACTGTCCAGCAAAGTTAAAGCAAAGCAAAGCAAATTTATTTATAAAATTCATAAAAATAATTCGGCAAAGGGGGGTAGAAGAAGATGAGAGTACAAGAGGAGAGCTAGCATTAGGTAGGTGAAAGAAGAGGAAGAACAGTCAAAGAATTAAAGAAAGGAGGGGGTAAACCTCATTCCATATCCTAATGCTAAAGATAAAAAAGTAAGAATATGAGAGTATCCAGCTATCCAGTGTTACTTCTCCCTGGGGTACAAAGTTGGTGTAGCGGTTTAATTGGTATAGAGCCCACTTACGCCACTTGGCCTCCAAAGCAGACGTACATGATTTCAGCTTGGCTGAGAGCCTCTCCATAAGTCAGTTTCCTCCAGGCTTCCTTTGTAGGGAGGGTTCATGAAAGCCAAAGTCTGGTTATCACCTTCTTAGTTATCAGTATCAGGAGTGTTATCAGTCTGTAAGAGGCTTTATTTATCTTTAACCCTGTTGGGGGTACCGCGGTGAGGATAAAAGATGGTGAAAACAGATCTAGGGTTTCAAATATATCTATTAATTCCATGGTTACCTCTTGCCAGTATTTCTGTAGTAGCGAACAGGACCACATTATATGTTCAATACCTGCCCACAGGTGCTCACACTCCCTTCAGCATCCTCCCTGGCCTGACCCACCAAATTTAGCTGTAATGTTGGAGATTCGGAAAAAACAAACTCTGGACTTACAGGCGTATTCACGCCAGTATGTAGCAGAACAGACTTTCAGGAAGGGGACAGCCACAGCCTCCCAGTTCTTGGCCAAGGTCTTTGGACCACTTAGTTCTAATGTAGTCTAAATTGTCAGGGGAATATATCCTTAAAGCTTGATATAAGGCACTTATTATGTGAACCTGAGTATTGTCCCCAAGGTGGGAAATAACCAGTTGCACCAGACTGGACGGGAGTTCAGCAATCTTGGACAGTGCCCCTTCATAAGGGTGGAGTGATCATTTCAGATTGAGATAGAGCAGGTATTCAGTTGAGGGGAGGTGGTATGTCACGTGTAAGTATGCGAATGAGTGTATGCCTAGAGGTCCGATTATCTGGTATGTGAATCGGAGATGGAAGGGTTCTCAGGCCAGGAGGGAGGTGGCAACCCAAGCTGGATAAGAGATAGTATTATGCACAAGGTTGCAAAGATAGGTCCTCTCGGCAGGAGTCAACAGGAAGTCTAGGACCTACACCCACTGTTGGAAGAACTCAGCCATATAAAGTGGAAAACACCTCAGAAGTAAGCAGGTTGGTGGATTTCCCAGGATATAAGGGACAAAGTCCATGAATCTGTTGAGCATGGACTCAATGTCTTTTCAGTAGGCCTGGTATCCATTTGCCAGGTGACAGAGAACTGTCCAGATATGTGCTGCCTGTGTATACCTTTTCATATTAGGTAGGTTGAGTCCTCCTTGTTCCCTGGAAAGCTGTAGGGAGGCATATTCTATCTGAGGAAGTCTGCCACCCCATACAAATCTAAAAGATACATTTGTCCCATTCACAAAAATATACATTTGAAGGGAGAATGGGGAGGGTCTGTAGGAAGAAAAGGAGGAGATGTGGAAGCACATTCTGTTGTATGGCTTCTACTCAACTTAATAGTCCTAGCGGTAGTTGCGTCCAATGGGAGAGGTCTAGGGTAAGTTGCTGAGTCAAGGGTTCAAAATTAACCAATTCCAGGTGGAGAAGTTTAGCGGTATCTTAATCCCCAGGTAGAGCATCTCCAATCTAATCCATCTAAATTGAAAACATGTTTTTAGCATGGGGGGGAGGTTAAAGAAGTATTTAGGACCTCTGTTTTAGAGCTATTTAATTTGTATCCTGCAAGATTTACAAAACTCTCAAGTTGCTCCCAGACAGCTAGGATCGAGGATTCCAGTGAAGTGAGGGTTAGGAGAATATCATCGGCAAAGAGCATAGCTTTATGGGAACGACCCCCCACTGGGATCCCCTCTATATTCGCATGCGTCCGGATGTTTGCTGCTAGTGGCTCCAAATAGAGAGCGAATGATGGTGGGGATAGTGGGCACCCCAGCACGTTCCCTTAAACAAAGGGAAGGGAGTTGAAAGAGACCCATCTAGCTTAAGGTAGGCGAGGGGAGCTTGGTACATGGTTTTAATTTGAGAGATAAACTTGTCTGGAAAGGCAAAATGCTTTAATGTAGTCCATAAGAATGGCCAAGATACCCTATCAAAAGCCTTCTTGGCATCAAGGCCAAGAAGAACTAAAGGAATCTGTCTCTGGGCGGCATACTCAACAAGAAGCAGAACCCGTCTGACTGCATCATGGGCCTGACATTTCTGATAAAACCGACTTGGTCAGCATCAATAAGTTGAGGAAGGAGTGTATCCATCCTGTGTGCTCTTATGGACATAAAAAGTTTATAATCAGCCGGCCCAGTGGCGCTGAGGGTGGAGGCGCTGGACATCACACCTTGCGCTACCCCGGTGACCCGGGTTTGGTAACAAGCCCGGGCCATCGGGGGTCAGCAGGGGTGGGGGTGGACTGAGCATCTGATAGACTGCTCTCCTCTCCTGGGAGTGAAGGGGGGTCCTTGCTCGGCACTCGCCTGGCCTCTGGCGGAAGCCAGGAGCAAAGCACGCATTGCAGCTACAACTCAAGGGAATGGGGAGTGGCAATGCCAGCGTTGATGCCATGATGCCTGGGTGCATGCCACTCCCCCAGGAACATGGTAAACTACTGTGTCCAGTCTCCTAGATGACGGAGACCTCAAAATAGCAGAGACCCTGATTGCCCACGCCTGCCCGTCATCCCGGTAAGTCCAACACCTGCAAAATTCTCGGGGTGTAGTGGCCCCACCCTGTACCTGCCTGGGGTATAACTATGGCTCAATGGGGACTTGCCAGGGTAGAATCGGGCAGGTCGCGGAGTGGGGAAACTGCCAATAGGTGTCTCCTGAAGGAGTGGAGACTGGGTGCAGGATGGGAGGTGAAAATAGAAATAAAAAAAAAGAAAGTTTACAATCACAGTCAAGCTTTGAAATTGGGCGATATGAAGCCAACAGTTTAGGGTCTTTTTGAGGTTTGGGAATCGCTGCTATTTCAGCGTACCTCCACGAAGGGGGAGGTGGTTTCCCATTCCATAAGTCAGAAGAGGCCCTGGTAAGTGCTGAGGTCAACGTCCCTCTAAACTTCTTGTAAAACTCCCACGGGTATCCGTCCAGGCCAGGTGCCTTTAAAGATTTGGTCTGCTTAAGTGTACTCAGAATCTCCTACATCATGATTGGACGTAGCAGGGCCTGGGCCTGGGATGGGGAGAGTATCAGCAGTAGGGCTTTGTGCAGGTATGCTTCAATGTTTTGGGGGGGAAGAAGGGTATCCTCTGAGTGTAAGTGTTTATAAAAGTCTGCCATAGCTTGTCTTATAGCTGTTGGATGGTGATGAGGATGACCATCTCTGAGGTCAAGTAAGCTGTTAACTGTGGCTTGGGCTCTTGTCCCCCTAAACCTCCTGGCCAAATTCCTTGCTACTTGGGGTCCCCCCCTCATGAAAGTTAAGTTTTAATTATAGCGATTGTTGTTCTATTCTCTGATCCATCAGTTTTTGTAGTTTTTGTTTTACATTCTGAAATTGGGATTTAACCAAGGCCTTCCCATGGAGCAATCTGCTGTGCAGGTCTCGAAGATCTGCTTGTAATTTGGTCTGCTGCTCCTCCCGCAGTCTTTTCTTAAGAGCTGAGAACCAAATTATTTCCCCCCTCAACACCACTTAAAGGGTGCCCCAGCAAATAGTATGTGTAACATTTGGAGAGGTATTGTCAGCCAATGTTTTGGGGATGGCCTCTTTAACCATTTGAGTGAATTCCATATCTTGCAAATGCATCAAATTTAACTGCCAAAAGGAGTGCCGTTTTGGCTTGTCTAAATCAATTTTAAGGTATAATGGAGAGTGGTCTGATAAATTAGTTGCCCCAGTGGAGATATCTTGGATGGACTCTAAGGCCCAGATATTCAAACTGCGCCAGGCTGTGGCGCAGCTCTGTTAGCTCAATCCTGTTGGCAAGAGGGTGTAGCCCGGGCGATATTCAAAGGAGTTACCATGGCTCAGCAGCTTTGAATATCACACCCTGGCCACCCCAGTGTGCATGGCACAGTGGCACTGTGCCAGCTAAGTGGCCAGAGTGGAGCATGGAGATGCGCTTAGCACAAGTGCCATTGCGCCATTCACAGCACCAGCGATATTCAAAAGGTGACATGCAAATGGGGCCATAATTTGTACAAGGCACCCATGGGGTCATTTGCATGTCATTATGGCCCCATTTGCATGTAGGGTGCACCAATCCCCGACGACTTGCGCCTGGCGCCCTGCCAGGCAGCAGCCGTCGGGACCGACGCCCCCTGCAGCCCAATCGCGGGCATCTGTTTAAATAAAAATAAAAAACAAGTCCAATATCCCTGGTGGTCCAGTGGACGAATGCTGCCTGATCGCAGGCATCTGTCATAATAACCCCCCCCCGTCCAATATCCCTGGTGGTCCAGTGGACCGATTGCTGCCTGATCGCGGGCATCTGTTATAATAAATCCCCCCGTCCAATATCCCTGGTGATCCAGTGGACCGATTGCTGCCCGATCGCAGGCATCTGTTATAATAAAAAAAAAAACCTGTCCAATATCCCTGGTGGTCCAGTGGACCGATTGCTGCCCGATCGCGGGCATCTGTTATAATAATAAAAAAAAAAGTCCAATATCCCTGGTGGTCCAGTGGACCGACTTGCTGCCCGATAGCGGGCATCTGTTTAAATAAAATAAAAAAAAAAAAAACATCCAATATCCCTGGTGGTCCAGTGGACCGCACTCTGCCCGATCGCAGGCATCTGTTATAATAAACCCCCCCCGTCCAATATCCCTGGTGGTCCAGTGGACCGACTGCTGCCGCAGCGGGCATCTGTTTAACAGAAAGGTCCTATTATCCTGGTAGTCTAGGGTACCCCCTCACCCACCCACTGGGCCCCCGCTCAGGCGGTAGCACCCACCCGCCTGTTGCCCCACCATCCACCGACTGACACCCGGTAGGGCTGCGCCCAGACAGACTCATACTCCAGGTATGTGAATGAAATCATTCACATATCTGGAATGTGTAGATGAGGTTGCACGCCATTGGCTCACATTGTGAACCAATGGGCGCAGCCTTACTCAAGTGTCAGTCGGCGGGCGTGGGTGGCAGGCGGTGGGTGCTGCTGCCCGCCGGCTGACCGGGGAGCGGGCGGTGGAGCCCAGTGGGCCGGTGGGAGGGGGTACCGACTACCAGGTAATAGGACGCTTGTTAAAAAGATGCCCGCGATCGGCAGCAATCGGTCCACTGGACCACCATGGATATTGGATGGGGGGGGGTTTATTATAACAGATGCCTGTGATCGGGCAGAGTGTGGTCCACTGGACCACCAAGGATATTGGACTTTTTTTTTTTTTTTATTTAAACCGATGCCCCGATCGGGCAGCAATCGGTCCACTGGACCACCAGGGATATTGGACGGTTTTTTTTTTTTTTTTTATGATAACAGATGCCCGCGATTGGGCAGCCATCGGTCCACTGGACCACCAGGGATATTGGATGTTTTTTTTTTTTTATTATAACAGATGCCCGCGATCGGGCATGGGGGGACGCCGCCAGGTGCAGCCGGAACTCGGGTAGCCACCCACAGGTGGCAGCTGCCGTGTTGCACCCTGCAATGCAGCAGCTCACCTGTGGGTGGCCATCAGTTGTTCCTTTTTTGGCTTAACTTTGTGCTGGCGCAGGTAGCGTTGGCATGATGATGGCTCTGCACATCCCGGCTGAATATCGGGCTGTGCAGGTTGTCATGGGCACACCCCACCACTGTGCCTGCATACGTACTGATGTGCTCAAAAGCGCATGTTCGGAGTTTGTGCAGCGCCTTTCCTTTACAATATCGCGCCAGGGGCGCATCAGTGGGTTGCGCATGGGCAACACTGTTGTGCCATGCGACACCTTTTGAATATCTGAACCAAAGTGTTCTATTGAGCCCAGAAAATAGTCCAGCCTACATGAGATGTGTGTTTTCAAGGAGTAGTACTGTATGTATATACCTTGGTCAAGGGGAAGCAATGCCTCCAGAGGTCCACCACACCCAGTGTTGGCAAGGTGGTCTTTAGGTACTTTTGTAGGCGTGAGGCTCTGTGCCTAGTTGGTCTAGAGGTGTCAAGGGTGGGGTCCAAAGCTACATTAAGGTCCCCTCCTACTATGAGTTGCCCTTGTAGGACCGGTAAAAGATCACTGAAGAACCTTTAAGCTACTGCTGATAGCGAGCCTGGGGGCAGGTATATCGATGCCAATGTTACCTGCTTGGTATATAATTTCCCCACTGCGTTAACATACTGTCCCTCTTTAGCTATAATTTGGTCTTGGAGGAGAATGTGAACCCCACTGACGATTAGAACGGGCCATCCCTTGTCTCCTGCCAGATGGACGTGAGGAGGAAATCACAGTCTGATACCCCATAGTTTTAAATTTGGCTTGCTCTGTTTGGGAGAGTTGCACCTCCTGCAGGTAAACCAGATCCAGTTTATCCTGTTTCAGGAAGCGCAGTAGTCTGGATCACTTTATAGGGCTGTGAATACCATTCACAGTAAATGAGAGTATCAGAGCTTTATTATCCATTTTGAAAATAAAAGGTAATGCTGGGAAGAACGGGGTGCCCCCATCCATGAAGATAGTGAAAAGCCCAATAAAGGAAAGGAGAGTGAGAACATAGGTCCCTTGGATAGATGCCTGTATAAGTTAGCAAATAATCCCAAAAAATCAATAATCACTATAGCAACGCCTTGTGTTATAAGCCTAATAGCTATCACAGTCCAAACTACCAACATAATCAATGTCTCAGTATATTCCAAGGGAGCCCCACTAGGGGGCAGTAACACTTGAAGGTGGCAACACAGAACCCACGGCAAATAGCTGAGCATTACCAACCAATTTAAAACCAAAAGTGAGAGTCTACAGTATAAACACAGAAAGGCCAACCTCCTAACCCAAGGGTTGCTAAAGTTCTTTGATATGCCATTTACCAACAAATATTTAGTTCCGTTGTCTAATTTAAGATATTGTATAACAAGAAGGATTAAGTAACAAGTTAATAAATTACCTTCATCTGCAGGGAACTCCCTTTCTAACAGGAAAAAAGTTTTTCTAAAGACATCAATAAATGCAATACGAAGTATGCATAGCATAAAAACACACAAAATATCATAGGGCACCAACAGGGCTCCCATAAAATCAGATTGAAGGAACTTGGTATCATAGTCCCAACAAGTTGCAAAGTGTAGAAAAAAGTAAAATCCTTTGGGACTATCAGAGTCCCCTTGAGGTACTCAAACACGATGTAATAAAAGACTTCCAAGGTGGGGAAGCAGACATTACTCTTCCCTGTTGCTGCTGTGGTGCAGTGTAGATGGTGTAACTGCCATACAGGAGAGGGGGTGTAGCCAAGGGTTTCCCATCCCTGGGTCCCCTGGAGACCATATGGGCCCCAAATGAGAACACTAGATGGGGGAAAGTAAAAGAAGGAAGGGCTTAAATACCCTGGGGCAGTGGTCCATCATGTTGGAATTTGTTACATTTCTATAGCCCCTATACCCCAACCCCCATATATATGACCTTTGAAGTATGGACCATATATCAAAAAAACAGCAGAGCTTGGCATTATTAAAAAAAAGAAAAGTGTAGTATATGTTGGATCTAAACACTATAGATAAGCATGGTCCCACTTCGACCATTGCTGCAATGTCAATAGTATCAACTAAAATGAGCTCCAAAGTGTAGTAAAAGAAGGCATAGTCTGTGGCCGTGGGCCTGCATCATGTTCCACCTCAGTTCAGATTGACAAGGGTCCACCTTTATTAAATGCTCAGTCCCAGTCACTCAGGTCCCCATTAACTGCGAAGGGAGGGCTACTTCTTCACCTGTATAAATTAGTTACCATCAAGTATTAAAGTTTTTAGTAGATAAGTCTGTTGCGAGGGGATTCAGCCAAGTCTGGCATTAACCGTTAGCCCTCGCAGTATCTGCAGTCCCACATCAACAAAGTTCTTGGGGCCAGACTGTGGACCCTTATCTAGGTATTACTGCAGTGAGACCGCAGACCACCAAGTCCCCCTCAAGTTTACAGAGGCAGTCGGTGGGCAGTATGAGGGGGAATAATTTCGGGGGGGTGCTGACACATGAGGTGTCCCCACAACAAGTGACCCTGCTAGGCCCAGTTATAGAGGGCCCGTGAAGCCTGGATCTAGAGTTGGGTGACTCCCCCGTGTCTAGGGAGGTCATGAAGTGTACCCATTCTGCCCGTCTCCCCTCATCCCCCCCCCCACGTCACCATCCCCTACCTGTCTTCTCAAGTAGCAAGCTGTATGCTGCCATTGGAGTCATTTTTAGGAGGATGAAGAAGTATCCGTTCTTCAAAATGCTGCCAGACGTTGCTTTGGGTCAGTTGTCAGATTCCCCCTTCTCCTTGCTGGTCACGGACTTTATAGCTGGTTGCCATCTTGGGGGGGCCGGGATCCAGTATCCAAGGGCAGGTACCGGCATTCTGGAAAGGTAAATCCTCTCTTTGAGAGATCCTCTTTAGCCTCTTGTGCCGAGTTGAATTCTTTTTTTCCCCTCTGGTGGTGCAACAACAAGCTTCGCTGGATATGGAATAGTGAACTTTTATCTCTTTCGCTTTTAATATAGGGAGCAATGGTAGTTATGCCCTGCACTGCTTCATTGTTTTAGGAGCATAATCATGGTCAATGTAGAACCGTTGTTCCCCAAAAACAGTTTTTTGTTTTCTCCACGCTGTGAGTAGTACTTGTTCTTTCATAGCAGAACTGCGGAAATGAGCTATAATGGAACGAGGAGGAGCTGATGCAGAATTTGGTTTAGGAGCCAGTGCTCTATGGACCCTCTCCAAATCTACTGTGAGGTCTGGGGGGAAGGTCTAGGGCCTTGCGAAGGAGTGTGATGGTAAATTCTTAATATTTCCTCTTTTTGAGTCCTCCGGTATGCAGTAAAGCTGAATGTTTTTCCGGCGTGCTCGGTTCTCCACATCCTCTTGCCTCACCTCTAGGAGCTCTTGCTGGTCCTTTAGCTGTTGTACCAGACCTTCCATGTTGTCCACCCTATTTTCCATGGCCGTGAGCTGGTGTTCTGTGTCATCTGCGCATTGTTCAAGCTGATTATATCCTTTCTCATCTCCCCATACATTTGTTTTATGTCGGCTCGAAATGCGCAAAGCTCCTGGTAAATCGTATCTAGTTTGATTTTTTTATTTTTAGTCTTAGGCGTGCAGCCAGTGGCGCTAAATTTCTTGAGGGGGGATTCCTCCAAGTGGATGGTAGTTTGGTCCATATCTAAGGCCTCAGAGTATGATCCATTGTCATCTTCAGGAATTTGGGGGACCTTTTTCTGTGCAGATGGTCCGTGAGATTTATTCCATCTTTTGTTCATCGTTTTGTCTGTTTTTCATTTGGGTTCGTTATGAGAAAGAAGGTTCTGCTTCTGGAGGGAGCTTGGAGCTAAAGACTCAGGCTGCCATTACCTGTGAGGCGAAACCAGAAGTCCTCCCACCCCATGGGTATTCTGTTGGGAACAGCACAGAGTATTTCAAACGGCCCACTCTCATACATCAATGCACTGTTACAAAGTGTGTATTAAAGTGTTTATTGACCCAGATTATCTATTACTTGGTGCACCCATGCACTTGAGGGTGACGCATGCACAGTATAAATGCTAAATAGTGACATCTACAGGCCACTGCAGGAACTTCTGTGTCCAAACAATTCTGATATTGGAATGAAATGGAGAAAAAAACAAGACACCACAAGAACGATGCCCGGAGCCATGGCGCAATGGCGAAGGCTATGGCTACTACTACAGTAATGCAATATGATACAGGTTCAAAGTTAAAAGTTACAGTTTGGGCCTTTATTGAGAGTAGGACCATCAAAGGGATGGCTGTCTCCCCTAACTATTCCCTCCCTAGTACATCAGCAGTACAGTACAATACAGTTTCATGATTACAAGTTACAGTTTGGACACTTCAGAATTACCTCCTGCTGCATTCTCCTCTGCAATGGAGTACGCGTATACTGTATCTCCACTTCACCTACAATTCCTGCTCCTTCAGAGAAGCATGTTGATACATGGAATGATGTTCTTGGAATGAAAGGTAAATAAACCTTTGTCTTCCTTCCTCTTCAAATCAGAGTTCACAGCCCAGGGCACGTTCAGATGTTCCCAGAGGATGAACACACCTTTCCAACTCACAAGCACCTCTCCTCGAAGTCTATAACTGAAGAAGAAAATTACCTGTTACTATCCACAAAGAAGGGTCATTAAGGGCTAAAGAAAAGGGTACTTGTTGGGGAGGTAATTATTCAGAAGTGAACTGGTCTCAGTATACATTTCATCAGTCTTGTAAGGATGATAAGATACTGTGCCAGGGTCTGATTAGTGAGGCAGTAATCATTCTATAGTGAACTGATCACCCTATACAAACATGCACGAACCAGTGAATGTTCTAGTAGTCCTGCAAGGGAGATAATGTACTGTGCAAGGGTATGACTGCTAGTCAGGCAATAGTCATTCTACACTAAACTGGTCTCAGCACAGCCATGCAATTACCTGTTACTAGCCACAGAGAAGGGTCATTAAGGAGTAGGGCTTATGCACTATTAATAATAAATCCTAAAGAAAAGGGTAGTTAGTGAGGTAATCATTCAACAGTGAACTGGACTCAGTATAGACGTGAACTAACCAGTGAACATTTAGTCAGTCTCGTAAGAATGGCAAGATACTGTGCCAGGTACAGTAATCATTCCATAGTGAACTGATCTCCCTATACAAACATACACAAACCAGTGAACATTCTAGCAGTCTTGTAAGGGAGATAATGTACTGTGCAAGGGTATGACTGTTAGTCAGGTAATAGTCATTCTATACTAAACTGGTCTCAGCACAGACATGCACAAACCAGTGAAGATTCTGTAACTCCCAGGATACCCATGGATTCTCCAAGGTTTTATGTGATATGGGCGAGTTTTTAAAGTCGGTGACCAAAAAGAGCGACTAAAAAAAAAAAAAACACCCGAGGTCAAACATGTGAGCAATATCACCGCGACCGCTGCAAAAGCACTAGTCGCTGACTTTAATCGAACAGAAACAAACTTTTATGCGAAGTGTACCCACACACTTTTAAAATTAGTATAATCAACTCCGGGGGAGGGGGTGGTACAGAAACACATAAAAATAAAATTTAGACATATATATATATATATATATATATATATATATAGTACAGCCGACCTCAACTCCAGATCCACTCAGCTGCAGGGGCAGTGGCTTGCCACTCCACCAAACAGCCAGCTCAGCAGGGCTTGGCCAAACAAATACCTATATCCTTTCCCAGTGAGTGCAGCTCACCGCTACACTCACTGCAATGTACTGCTTGGTGTTCTTTGCCACTCACTCTTGGTATGAGCAGTTATACTCAGTCGCTCAAATTGAGACATTCAATAAAACTCACTCACATCACTACACACTTTCCTGAACACTAGTGTGTGGCTGCTTCAGTGACTAACAGGTCACCTCTCAATCCACTGCGGACTTCTAAGGCATGACTGTTCTCCATATCTCCTTATACAGTATGTCCATCATGTGGGGATCCTCATGGTGTCCTATCTGGCCCTCTGGGGTCTTTGCAGCATATGCATATACCTGTTTGGTATGTCTGCCTGTGCCAGTCACAGGCAGGTGGAGGCCTGATCACCCCCTACTGTACGGGCACTAGGAATGGTGAGCAGTGTTGTCCAGCCTTGCTGAGAACAGCAAGAGTTGAAAGGGGGAGCGTGCAACTCCCAGGATCCTAGTGTGTTCTGTAACAGAAGTGTATGGCTGTTTCAGTGCCTAACAGGTTACTTTAGACTCTTCCCTGCAAGCTGTTTTTGAAAAATAGAACAATGTGATTGGGGGGTGGGGGGTGTTATGTGTTAGCCCTTCAGGAAGGGTGTGGTACTTGTAAATGAGTTGCTCAGACAGACTGTCTCCACAGCTGACAAGAGTAAGTCAGCTCAGGGCTATAGGAAAGAGAGATACTGCCTCTCCCCTGCCAGATAAAGGCCTACCTGCTCTCTGCAAGAGAGATAGCTTGTACGGAAATATTGTGAGGTTATTTCCAGAGACTGTCCCTCTGGAGAATATTTTTTTCATTGTATTCATATTTGGAAGACCTTTGAGCTCACATACTTTTTTAAAAGGTATCCAAGTCACAATACAACACAACACAACACAACAAGCCGTGGTTTAACAAGGACCCGCACAATGTATTCAGATGCCTTGTAAGGGACATCTACAAGACAGCCTAGCTAAGTGCAAACTGGACTGCTGCCTTGTTGCATGTGCTGAGACAATGTACTTAGAGAGACTCTGAATTTTGTTACTTGGGAAATATTTAGGTGGCCGTATTACAAAAAGAGAAAAGAAGCTGTCACCTCTCATATTTGTTCTAGTTAGTCTGGATAGGGCCTTCGCCTTGTGGGGGATGGCAAGGTGGACCCTATGTCCTGATTCAGCAGTGGTCCCCCAGCAGGATCCTAGGCAACCCTCTGTACATAGTAGTAGCCCAGCAGTTCCTTCATGTCCTCCTGAAAGTAAATGGTAGCCCAGAAAAGACAGTCTGACTATCCCTGTGGTACAAAGGATGGGCCATTAAGAGGAGGGCAATGAACTTAAGAAATTAAATGGACTATATTCCATATATCTGCATATTGCCATTCTGAATTCATTGTAACAGGAACAGACACAACGTGAGGGTCCTATCTTAAGACCCTGCCCCCCAACAAATAACTCAAAATTCATTTGTCGGCGCAGAGACCCTACCAGTAACCAGCGCACTAAGTTCTGCCATCCCCTGATACTGACAAAACATTCTAATGGGATGTTAGACCAATATCCACCTACACACAGCCCACATCAAAATGTGCTATAATTGGATGATAGACCAATGTCTCCCCCAACAATGCCTAAATCACAATGTATTACAATGGGTGTTAGACCATGCCCCCCCAACACACACACATATAGAGTGGGGTCCCACAGGATGAAACCCAATTCTGCAGCATTTTGCAGCACTCTGCAGAATGCTGCAGCAGACCTACTGAATAAAGGAATGTAATTTCAATGGCAATTAGTCCCTTTTGTCATTCAGGAAAATGTGACACTGCCAGGATGAAGTGAGTGCCACAGTTTCCTGCAAGACAAAAATGACTAATTGCCATTGAAATTACATTGCTTTATTCAGTAGGTCTGCTGCAGCATGCTGCAGAGTGCTTTAAAAGTGGGTTTCATCCTGGGGGATGTCACTGTACTATTTTGATGGGGCACAAGACCAATTTCTCCCCCAACAACCCTCTGAATCCCAGTGTTCTGTGATGGGATGCTACACCAATGTGCCCCCCCCCATACACACCTAAATCACAATGTATTTTAATGGGATGTTAGACCAATGCCCACCCCCAACAGCCCCAGAAAATCAAAATATATTATAATTGGATGTTAGACCTATACCCCCCAATACCTCTCCCAATCACAATGTATTGTGATGGGATGTTAGACCAATCTTGCCCAACCCCCCCCAAAATCACAATGTATTGCAGTTGGATGTTAGACCAATGCCCCGCAACATCCACCCAAATCACAATGTATTTTAACGTGATGTTAGACCAATGCTCCCCAACATCCACCCAAATCAAAATGTACTGAATTCTAAGGGGATGTTAGACCAATGCCCCCTCCTCAAATCATAATGTACTACAGTGGCCAACACACAGCCTAAATCACAATGTATTGTGATGGGATGGAAAATCTGGTGTTAAAACAGTGCCCCCCCCAAACAAACACACTCCCCAAATCACTATGTATTGTAATAAGAAACAGGATTTTAGACTTAGCCCCCCATCACAGTCTATTGCGTTGGGGATGTTAGACCAATGCTATCTCACACACACACACACACACACACACACACACACACACACACACACACAGATTTAAAGCAGTAGTATTTGTTAGATGGCAACACATTTTATTGTATAGTTGTTTAGCAAAAATGTATTTCTGACATCCTTAGAGTTATCCTTGGTGCATTTTTAAATTTCTTAGATATTTAAAAAAAAAAAGCATTTATAGCTAATTCTGTGATAAATTACTCACATTATTAGAGATGGACGCCATCACACTTTTTAAAAATCTCTTCTACTGAGGTTACCTGCTGAATGTACAACACATACAAGATTCATAGTGTGAATACAACCACATGTTTCTGTTGGTAAAGAGCACAGCACTGTATCATGATATTAACTTTTTTCTGTGATGGACCTGGTGTGGGAACGGCACTTCTGAAAACTTTAGATCCTGTATCTTCTTCAAGGAATGAAAGATGAAGAAAGAATAATGGATATAAGGTTCTTGCCAGAAAAAATTACTGCTGAAAAATCAAAATGGTGAGTAACAAATACTGTTGGGATATTTATGTATGTGTGTACGTATGTATGTATGTTTGTATATATGTATATACATATGTATGTACGTGGTATGTATGTATCTATGTAGTTTTGGTCTATGGGGTATGGTATACTAGACAGGTAAATGCCTATTTACAGGTATGACCCACGACAGTACAGAGGTAATAACAATCAAACACATAGGGGAAGTAGGAGCCAGCGAACCTGGCTAGCAGTGCAACATTACAACAAGATGAACGGCACATAGTGTCAACTGAATGGAACAACAGAGCACAATTCAGATGTTTCAGTACTGCTGTACAAAACAAGGCTGACTGTAAACACAATACATGAACTGGGATAACGACTTGCACATAAAGTAAGTTAAAGTGACAAGTACAAGGTGCAAGGCAGATGTCTAGAAGTTAACCTGTTAACTGAGCAGGAACAAGTGGACAGCCCCATTAAGTGTATCTGGAGAGCTCGGGCTGCAGAAATCAAGTGGGAGGGAGTTCAAGCCAGCCCGTCAGCAGAGCAGGAGTGCTAACACTCATGACGCCGGCAACACAGGGTCGGAAGAGGGCCAGAGTCGTTGGGGGCCAATCGCCAGGGGGGGGAGAAATCGAGCATCCCAGAGGACACTGTCCTTCTCTAGGGAGGGAGGGCAGCTCCAGTGCACGACTGCCTTCTGGGTGACCACAGGTACTGGGAATGGCTCAGTGGGTGGGGAGAGGTGCTGTGTTCTTTTGAGAACCCATGCTGATTAGGGTAAGGCGATGATGGACCAATGCGCCCCCCTCCCCAACAACCCCTGAAATCACAATGTATTGTGATGGCATGTTAGACCAATCCCCCCATCACAAACTACTCCCCAAATTAAAATGTATGTTGTTAATGAGATAGTAGACTAAAGCTCCCCATCACAATGTATTCCGGGGTCAATGATTTTCCATTGATAAAAAGGTCAGTTCCATTTCATAAATCTTAAAATCTGCTTTTTTCCTCATTTTCCCACCATCTGGGGGGGGGCAGCATCTATTTGTAAGCCCCCTGCAAAAGCAGGGCTTATATTCCCACATATTTAGGCACCCCTTTCCCCTACCCCCGAGCTAGGAAAAGAGTTTAGTGCTCTAGGGGTTAGTTCTCTCGACGCCTCAAGGGGGCAGCAGATAGGGTATAAAAGGGAGCGTACAGGAAGTATCTGGGCCCTTTCAGCATGGGCAGTAGGCCTGGGGCTGGAGGGGGAGGCTGGAGAGTAGAACCAGGATCAGTATAGGTAGGCAAGGAGGGAGCTCAGTGATCCAGGTGGGTCAGTGGGGACCCCCCAAAAAGTAAAGCACAGTCGGATTGGTAATACACGCTGTGGCTGATGAGGAGTGGGGGTATGGAGCTCCAGTGGGGACCAGGTAGCCAGGTTTTGCATCGAGTGGGACTAGGGCATTTAGGGAGGCTTCAGCAAACCATTTGGAGAGGTAGGAGCCCTTTGGAAGCCCAACATTTTTGGTGTTTTCCCAGGTTGCCAGGGCTGGGAGGGCTGTGGCAGGGCCCTCTCAGGAGGGGAACCAGTGGCAGAGGTTCCTTTCAGTACCCGCTGTGGCAGGGCAGCAGGGGAAGGGGTTGAGGGAGCCGGGGAGCCTTTCACCAGTTTGTAGGGGCCTGTTTGGAGGGATAGGTCCTGGGGTGCCGGTTCAACAAATGGCTGGGCAGGCTGTGAACCCAGAGAAGTGGCAGACCTTGGAGGGTGGTCCCCGTGCTGGTGGCATAACACAAGCCGAGGAGTTGTAAAAGGGATGTGGGCCTGGCAGGGACTGCCCCTAGGAGGTGGTGACAATAGTACATCCCCTGAGGAAAGGGGGGCCATGGAGGCTGAGGCAGAGGCAAGCGTCAGGGTAACAGGGCCTCAACCTAGTACATGTAGAGCCAGCCGTTGGAAAAGGGGTCAAGGCCTGGAATATCAGGAAAAATCCTGGGTGCCTTGTGGGCATGGGCCAACGTCCCAGGGTCCAGGTTGGAAAGGCAGCTCGCTTTCCACGCCAGTGTCAGGGGGGACGACCAGTGCCAATGTAAAGGGGACCAGTGTGAAAACAGAAGTAAAAGGAAGGCCTGGCTTACCAGATCTTCATATGCCAGGAGATTGCAGAGATCTGGGTTCCAGGGTTTGGGTAAAACACCCGAGACAGCAAGGGTAGAAAAAAAAGACTCCTTTTGGTGTCTGCTGATACTGTGGTTCTGCTGTTTGAGAGGTCTATCCATATTGCGTAAAAAGTTATAGCCCCATGAAGCTGATTAAGTATTCATTACAAAGGACTGGTTACTCCGTATAGCTGGAATCATTTGCCATGCAAGTGACAAAGTCATTTGGGGAGAAAACAGTTGTTCGTGCGTCATTTGATTGTAGAGAGGGGGCTGTAATGAAATGAAATCTTTTGCTTCCCTCTTCATTTTGCAGTCTGATTACTTTGCCATGAGGTTTGCATTCAGGGAAAATCCCACCTCTCAGGGCTTGGCTTTAGGACCTCCGAGAGAGAGGAGGGAGGTCCCGGTCTGGTGGTGGGTTCGGGAAGTGGATCCGTTGCTGGCAATAGGAGGTAATGCAGCAGTATCAGGTAGAAATCATCCATTTTCCCTGGTCCAGTGAATGAAATGTCTCATATGTTAGCGCTTTGGGAGTGCTCCCTTCTTTCTGCGAGGTTTTAAGTATGCCCTAGATGGGGCAGGAAGGGAGGGGTTACATATTGTACATAAATTTGGCTCAAAATGGGGGTGTGCACAAATGCTGGTGCAAAGTGAGGTTGTTTACATGGTAAAGTGGGGCAAATAGCATTTTTTCATGAAACGTTGATTCCAAAGTGCTGGTTTCATGGTATTTTCTGTTGAAAACAGAAGATCATTGGCCCTAGTATTGCAAGGGGATGTTAGACCAAATAATGCCCCCCTCCATTTTAGTGTATTGCAACTGGGTGTTTTTAACTAATGCACTCACACCCCAAACCACAATGTACTGCAATGGGATTTAGACCAATGCCCCCCATCCCCCAAACCATTATAATGGAATGTTATACCATCCCCTGGCCTAATCCAATACATTTTTTTTTTATTTAGTTGTTTAACCAGGAGTAGCACACTAAGCTGAAAGCTTTTTTACAGGAGCAACCTGGGAGCACAGGGAAGTTAAGTGACTTGCTCAGGATCACACAGTATGCAAGAGGAAGCTGTGGGATTCAAACCCAGGTCCGATATGCTGGATGTCACCAGATTTGCAGCTCAGAGCCTTAAACCACTGCACTATACTGCCTCCCTTGAATGGGATTAGACCAAAGCACTCCTACACTGTCCAAATCCAAATGTTTTTTAATGGTATATTAGGCCAACACACACGCACACACTCCAAATTACAATGTGTTGTAATGGAATGTAAGACTATTACCCACCTCTCCCAGTCTGAAATACCTCCCGCTTGTATGTTGAGGCAGTATAGCACAGAGGTTAGAACATGGATCTGTGAACCTGGAGACTCCACAGAGCTGGGTGTGAAACCCACAACCATCACCTACACAGTGTGTAAACCTAAACTAGTCACTGTTATGCTTCCTGTGCTTCCACGTAGAGTTGCAAACGAGCGTTCGCTAAGTGTGCTTTTCCTGGCCCAAAACTGTTAAAATAAAATTGTAGCTGTCACAGTTAGGAGCAAAGATCCCGGCTTACAGTCAGATTATTATTCTGCTAGCTAACACAAACCAGAATTAAACTGCACTGAATACATACACAGCTCCTGTTCCCTTTACAGTTTATATAACTAGTTACACAATAGGTACTGCCCTCAGAGTTAAACTATAGCAATCTCAGCATATACTCGTTACACAGGGCTGCAGTACCTTCAGAGTTCAGCTACAGCTGAGTCTCAGCACACCAGAGATGCTTCCAGGAAGACTAAGCTGCTTTATGTAATCTCTCATAACAGATTCACTGACAAATCAGCTTTCTCATGAAGGGCTCCCTTTGACTCCTATTCATTCCCAGCAAGCAACAGCAGCACCCCCCTCCCCCAAAACGGGCACTGGGGCCTGCCATCTTGAATGTGGCAATCAGGCTCTGCATCATGTGCTGGTGCTGTGAAATTGAGTCCTGCTGACTGATCACTTCCTATGCCAGGGCCCCCTGGTGGTCACCCACAGCTATGACATTAAAATGACTTCATAATAGCTTTAATCAAGAAAAAATATGCAACTAACGGTATAACATCGCAGTTTACTCATGAGTGCCACGTTATTGATCATTAATTTATTTATATTTATTTTTATTTATTTATTTATTTAAGTCTTTGGTAACCGGGTAAGTGCACTGACACAAGGGACCATTTTTAGGCATGACACGAGCCACCCAGGCGGCAGTTACAGAGGTAGTGACAAGTTGTGCCATGCGGATATACAGACATCATTGGTGAATAAAGTGGATATACAAACATCATTGGTAAACGAAAGTGACATAGGAGAGTAAAATTAATGAGAGGCTGAAAAAAAACAATCAGTACATCATGATAAGCAACAATTATTATGCAGTTATTTACAGAGATAAGTGGCCAGTGCAAACTAATGCATGATGTAAAAAAACATACTAGACAACGGCCAGAGAAGCAGATAGTGAAGGATGTAAGACAGGAGTCCAAAGAAACGAGAGAGGGCAGGGAGGCCAAAGCAGCCCAAGAGGAAAAGTCAGAAAGGTATGTGTGTGTGTGTGGGGGGTATTCTGATGTTGCACACCCAAGCAACTTCAAAGCAAATTCTGGTATTTGTGCTGCTTTCTCAGTTCCTCATCTGCAGCCCCCTCTACCTTTTTTTGTAAATTTACTGTAAACGTTTTCTTCAGGATCAAGAGCATACTTTTATGATTCTTTATGCAACCGCCTCTTCAGGTGGCACAGTGACCTACCTGAGTGGATACCTGGATGGGGTCAGACATAGCCCAGGGAGCTCTCATGTCATGGGGTGTTTACGTACTCACAGAGACGCCCCTGAACTCGCACAACTGTGGGTCGCTTACTCCCTGGGAGAGGACATGAAACATGGGCACCATCAGAGTAAAACAGAAGGCATAGACAATACTGGTTCCCAAGTGTTTGTATCTTTTTAGCAGGATGTGTGTTAAACTCACTTATTCACTACTCCAGTTCACTGTGCAGTCATTTCGTTATAGTAAATAACTATATGCAGAGCAACATCACGTAAAAGCTTTTATTCCAATTCGGCATTCTGTGGCTTTTATCTCTATTTTTCATGGACATTCCTAATCCTTTACCACGGAATGCATCACCATGCCGGGAAATACCTGTCCCCATCTGGTAGTACTATAGACATCACCATTCCCAGAGGATCCCTGTCCCCGTTTTGTAGCACTATAGGCCTCACCATGCCCGGAGGATCCCTGTCCCTGTCTGGTAGCACTATAGGCCTTACTTTGCCTGGAGGATGCCTGTCCCCATCTCGGTAACAGAGCACTATAGGCCTCACTGTGCCAGGAAGATCTCTGTCCCTGTCTGGTATCACTATAGGCCTCATCGTGCTGAAGGATCTCTCTTCCTGTCTGCTTGCACTATAGATCTCACCATGTCCTGTCTCTACTAGGTATCATTATAGGCCTCACCATGCCCGGAGGATCACTGTTCTCATCTGGTAGCACTGTAGGCCTCACCATGCCTGAAGGATCTCTCTCCTCATGTGGTAGAGTAGCACAATAGGCCTCACCATGCCAGGAGGATCCCTGTTCCTGACTGGTAGCACTATAGGTCTCACCATGCCTGGAGGATGCCTGTCCTCATCTGCTAGCACTATTGGCCTCACCATGCTCAGAGGATCCTTGTCCCTGTCTGCTAACACTGTAGGCCTCACTTTGCCCAGTGAAGTGTATCCCTGACCTTGACTGCTAGCACTATAGCCCTCACTGTGCCCGGAGGATCCCTTTCCCACCTGGTAGCATAGCACTATAGGCATCACCATGCCAGAGGATCCCTGTCCCCATCTGCTAGCACTACAGGCCTCACCATGCTCGGAGGATGCCTGTCCCCATCTGGTAGCATTATAGGTATCACCGTGACTGGAAGATTCCTGTCCCCATCTGGTAGCACTGTAGGCGCCACCTTTCCCAGAGGAACCCTGACCCCTTCTGGTAGCACTGTAAGCATTATCATGCCGGCATGATCCCTATCCCTGTATGGTAGCACTGTAGGCATCACTGTGCCTGGTGTGTTCTTGACCCCATCTGGTAGCACTATACGCCCCCACCTCAGGACCAAAGGCCATTAAGGGATATCCCATGAGCGGGTACCCTCCCAGGATTCCTGCATCCTCCTGGTGATGCCACTATGAACAAACCCCAGAATTTGTATAATTTTGTCCGTTGCAGATGAGGACATCTCCAAGGTGCCCATGGTCCTCTCTGGCAGCTGCCAGGCTTTCCAGATATCTCTTGTGACACCCTTGCCACAACAAGGTGTCTCTGACCTCATACCACAGTTAGGCATTGAAATTAGCATGGTACTTGAATCTCCAGGTGGGAGCTAGCAAAGGGAAACTGTGTTTCTCAATCTGGCCAATGTCCTGCAGCCAGCTATTTGGAAGAACACAGTCAGCACCTCTGCCAGGAGCACTGCTTTGACCCCTTACCAGTAACTGGGGCATTAGCCTGACAAGGGCAACTGAAACATGATGCCCCTTCCCCCTTACTTTCTCGAGCACACCCACTTTAACTATATCTAATTTCCCACAATCCTGTTGCGATGAGGGCACCTTCTCATATACTGCTTAAGCTTTGCTCACACCAGATATTCCGAAGAAGGTGGGTTACAGGAAGGTCAGGGGAGCACTCACCTCCTTTAGTGCCCCCATCTGTGTAGTGGTGCCCCTCCTCCCAGATCCTGTTGGTGTGGATAGGGCAGGCTCTGAAAACTGGCACAGTGGGAACTGGAGAGGGGGTTGTGTTGCACTGCTGAGGTTCCATCCTTTGGATGATACATTAAGTGGAGGTCTCTTCAGCCCACACTTTGGTGGCTCTTCAGGTAGAAGTTAAACAGGTGATGATGCTTATAAAAGTAGGAGATTCTCTGGTGCCCTGGCCAACATCCCCCCGTCAACATGGCATGTTCATGTAACACTCCCCCACACACAATTCCAGGACATACCTAGAAACAAGCTGTCTCAGCTTAGTGTACCTTTCCTAGTCAAAGCATCACCAGTAAATAAAACTAATAAATAAACCAAATAAATAGATGACAAGCATGGAATATACAGCAGGCAACATCATATTTTTGAACTGGTGCATGCTTGGCTTGCTGCAATCTTAAAAAAACGTGGTATACTCACATGCCCCCACTCCAGCTCCCAAGCCTGGCTCCGGTGAAGCCCATGCCATTCTGACAGACTAGTTCTGCCTGTGGGCCCCGTAGTGGTGCTTTCGCAGCAGGAGCAGACAGTCTCCTTCCCCTAGGAGGCAAGTGTCCTATGGGATGCTCAAACAACTCTTTCCCGCTGAGGCAAAGAGCAGGGCCGGATTAAGGCATAGGCAACATAGGCACAGGCCTAGGGCCCCTGCCTGCCAGGGGACCCCAGCAATCCCCAACACATATTTGCTATATATCCTTTTCTTTCTGCCTGAGCTGCAAGTGTTTTTGTAAAGGACTCAGCCACTGAGTAAGTCAGGGGCTGAACTGTGGCATGACACTCACCTCCCTGATTAGGTGTTAAGTGCAGCTGACAGCTTCAGGGGCCCCACCCAGGATGACCTTTAAGGTGTGAACAAGCCCATTTCCTTTGCTTTGTCTCCCACACCCATTTAGAATCCCAGCTTAGAATCTTAACTATAAAAGATTAACAATGCAATTCAGTGTGTATGCTTTATATTGTATCTTAAGTATCTGTTTTATTGGCTTAGGAAACCTTGTATCGTCCTTGAAATTTGAATGTAAGCAATAGCTTAATTTGCATAAAACCTTTATACCGTGTTTGGCTCTGGGTTGTTTTTCCCTCCACAGTCAGATGAAATACCTTTCAATGCATTGCTCGTTACCTTTGTACCATACTTCACTCTGGGTTGTTTTACCCTCTGCATTCATTTGTAATACCTGTCATTGCATTGTCCGTTTCTTTTGTTTTGTACTTCATGACATGGAGCCTTTGCAAAGGAGTCTCTGACTCAAAGGTTTATAATTCCAATATCTCAATAAATAAAAAAATAAATATTTAATCTAACTCCTAAAATTAAGAAATTTACAATAAGTTTCAGTGGTACAATTAAAAATCATACTCTTTTTTTTAATTCTCTCATCTCTCTCATACTGAAGTTCTGACCTTGATACAGCTCTGTTTTCAGGGTGAACAAATGAATGTATTTCAAGATTCCCATCAGTAAATCTTGCTATTTATGGATCCTGACTGGCTGGCTTACTTATCAATACAGAAATGTTTGGTCCTGGAAATGATTTCAAATTCTTCCAACAGTCACTCCCTTTGCAGTATAATCTCTAAAGTTTATAACCCCCCTAGTAAACCACAAACTTAACTCCTACACCACCCAGGACCTAGCCTGTTTTAGAGATCGGTCCCTACCCAACCCAACAAAACTCCCACACCCTGGTTCATACTACCTGACAGGACAGTATGATAACACCCAGACTACGAGTGCACACATGTGTTTGGGGTTGGGGGGCTTTGGAAAAGTGCAAATCATGACATTTTGCATACAAAATATTGTTTTTACCGGGCCTATTATTAATTATTTTCTCTAAATGATCAAAACTCAGGCTATTATTTTTCCATACCGACAGTATTAGTTTAATTATTATTTTTTTTTTTTTTTACTGTCTCTTTATACTCCTCCTTGTACTGTGACTGGTCCCTCTCTCCAGGCATCCCAATGCACCCAGTCATAGGTGCCCCACTCCTATGCTACTTTAGAGACCCAGTTTGACCCCCCTGGGTGGGGCAGAAGAGTCCGTGCTACCTCCTTCGATCCTCAGTGGAATGTACAACTGAAGCTCCTTCCCGGTTCCTCTATGGTCGCAGCGGTGCAGGAGCCCTTTGCCTAGATCAACCGCGGGGAGTTTTTCCTTATTCTGGTCCACCCTCTGCTGATGTCAGCGCTGAAGGAGGACCAATGAGATGGAGGCACGTAGAGACGTGCCTCTGCTCCAGTCCTCGGGTGATGTCGGCCCCTCCCTGTTTATCTGTTTTCCCAACCGCGCCAGCAGTATAGTGGTGGGGCCAGCATCCCACTTCTCTCTGGAGAAGGAGAGCAGCCATTGTGTGCTCAGTCCTTCTACCCCTGACCAACCCTCAGCAACCTGAGTCCATCACCGAACCCATGTTGCCAGTGGCTGCAAGGTGTGGCGTCCAGCACCTCAACTCTCAGCGCCACTGGGCCTGCCAGTTTAATTAATTTTGAAGCATTTTGTGCCACTTTTTAGGGACAGTAAGAACATTGTTTTCATATTTCAGTAACTGATATGCAATAGCTAAGTGGTGCTGTCATGGTGAATGGGCATGGCTACAGTGACGGGGGCCCCAGATTTCTCTTGGGCCTAGGGCCCCAGGTTGCCTTAACCTGACCCTGGCAGAGAGAGGAAGCTAGTATCCTAAGGGATGCTCAAATAACTCCCCCCTCCCGGGAGCAGAGGGAGGAAGCTAATATCCTATGGGATTCTCAAACAACTACCCCCTCCTAGGAGTAGCAAGAGGAAGCTAGTATCCTATAGGATGCTCAAACAACTACCCCCTCCTAGGAGTAGCAAGAGGAAGCTAGTATCCTATAGGATGCTCAAACAACTCTTCCCCATGGGAGCAGAGCGCGGAAGCTAGTATCCTATGGGATGCTCAAACAACTCTGTTCCCTGTGAGCAGAGAGCCACCCTCCCTGAGGAAAGTAGTATCCTATGGGATGCTCGAACAATGTATTCCTCCGCCCCCCTCCCGCAACAGACAGCCATCTTCCCCAAGGAAGCAGATGTCCTATGGAATGCTCAAACCAGCTCCCCATCCCCCAGGAGTGGACAATCTCCTCTCTGAAGAGGCGATTGTCCCATGGAATGCTCAACCCCCACCAGGAGCACACAGCCACCCTCCCTGAAGAGCCAAGTGTGCTATGGGATACTCATACCACCCCCGGAGTGAAAAGTCGAACTCTTTGAGCAGGCAAGTGTCATATGGGATGCTCAAACCCCCCACCCCCAAGAGTGTACAGTTACACTCGCTGAGGAGGTACTGTAAGTATCCTATGAGATGCTCAAACCACCAGCCCCGGCCTCCCAGGAGTGGACAGCCACATTTCCTGATGAGGCAAATATTCTATGGGATGCTCTAACCATCTTTCCCCAGGAGAGAACAGCCACCCACCTTGAGGAAGCAAGAGTTCTATGGGATGCTCAAACCACTCCCACCCACCCTGTAATGGATAGGGAGGATGGAGGTTGTGGGATATAGAGATTGGTTTGGGCAGAGGTTGGGGGTCAGGGAAAGTTTGTACAGAGAAGGGGGAGTTTTTTAATATAAAATTTAAAATTTTGGATTTTTGCCAGCCAAAATCCTAAATCTTTGGTGTTACCCAAGGTATCTGTTTTTTTAAATGGATATTCTGAACAACTCTACTCCTGTACCTAACCCCAGCCAGCTTTAATGGATTTCCCCCATGTGTTTCTGCTTCTCTCATGTGCCCCATCTCTTTTCTTGACTCTTGTGTACATGTGAAGGTCCGAGCAATCTTTCTTCATATGCTTTCTCCCCCAGCCACTGGATCATCTGGGTCACCTGTCTCTGGGCAGCCTCCACCCTATCATAGTACTTCTGCAGGTATGGGCTCCAGAACCTTACATGGTACCCCTGCTGAGGACAAAGCCAGGGATCTACACAAGTGAAGGTTCATCTCTCTGCTGTTACTACTGAACCCCCTTCCTGTGCATCCTAGCAACCTGTTTGCCCTCCCCACTGCCCTCTTGAGCTGTGCTATACATTTCAGCCCTTCCAATATTATCACTCCCTGATCCCTGTCCTCAGTTTTGCTCTTTACTACCACTCCCCCATCAAGTATTGCGTTTTTAGGTTCTTGTTCCCAGTGTGTATTACTGAACATTTCTTGGCATTGAAACTCAGCTGCCGTTACCTGGACCCCTTTTCAAACAGGTCCAGGTCCTTCTTCATTGTCCTGACCCCATCCTCGCTGTTCACCCTCCCTCACACACTCACACACAGATTTCAGTATCCTCTGCGAGGAGGCAGATTTTTGCCTGAATTCCTGCCTCTATGTCACAAACTAATAAATTAGAAGACGAGCCCCAAGACTGGGTCCTGTAGTATCCCACTTGCCACTGCCTTATCCTCAGGGTCCTCCCCCGTTCACTACCACCCTGTGTGCCTGTCCCATTAGCCAGTTTTCCACCTATTTCGATACCCCTTCCTCTACCCCATGATCCATCAGTTTCTTGACCAGTTTCCTGTAGGGGACCTATATTGGCCTTACCCTTATTCTTTTCCTTCAGTCCTTTCTCCTTTCACAACCTCACTAATTCCTGCTTAGTTTTGCTCTTCTCCTGTATAAATTGGAAGAACACCTCATCCCCTTGTTTAGTGCCCTCTACAATTCTTAGTTCCGCCATGGCCTTTGATTTTTTTTCCACTGTCTTACTGCTTCCCCTTGTTCACCTTAGGTACGTCTCCCTGTCCACTTCCTTCTGAGTTCTGGGTTATGGGTTCTGAATTTCAATGTCTGAATGGATTGATGAATTATTGATATTTTTGTTAAGTTTGTTGTGATACCGTATATGATTTTGAATGTACTGTTGTTTGTAAAGTGCCCTAAGCCTTAGGGATGGGGGCTACATGAATTTATTTATGTATATATGTCTTTGACTACTGGGTAAGTGCACTGTTCTGAGGGACTGTTTTCAGGCATGACCTGGGCCATACAGAGGCATTGTTAAACAGCAATACAACAACAATACAATGAATCAAAATACCGGGATTGAACACAAATTACATGTTGAAAGTCAAACATACCTAGGTACAGTGTACACTCGATTAAGAACTATAATGACTTTACAGTCCTCCCATTGCGGCCCCCTTGCATACCATTATGGTTCCCAGAGAGAAAAGGTAAGGCAAAAACAGCAAGGAGGAGCAGGAGGCACATGGGAACGGAAGAGTAATCCACTAAGAGTGACAAAAAGTTAAGGGGCAAAGGGAGGTCAGGAGTCAGGAGGGTCAAGAAAAATATGCCTGTAAAAGAGTTTAGAAGTTGGGGTTGGGGGGATCACAGCAGGACCGAGGGGGGGGGGACTACCCTGGTGAGCAAAGGCAACTAGTCTCCCTCAGAAGCCAGTCTTTGGATGTGGGATTTGAAAACTTGATGGGCGGGACAAACTGAGTGATGCAGGAAATTGTCTTGCCTTGGGGTTGAACAGCTGGTTTGAACCTGAGCACTAGTCAGTACTGGAATACTTGCACTATGCATTAATATAAAGGTGTCAACCTGGACTCTGAGAACAGATTTGGGATGAAAGGACTTTATTTTATTTGTAATTACTGGTGACCCCCTTTAATGTACGGTGTAGAGGCATCTTTCAAAACAACAAAATAACCAGGTTACCCGGTTATTATGATGTCTCCTTTTAAGCCTCCCATCAGTCACATTCGTCTTGCTACTTCATTGGCTCCTATTCTGTCTGTGGGTGGGCTGAACAGTTCCGCAAACATGGCGGTTCCATTAGTCGCTTAACGACGAGTCGCCACAGCCGCAGTCTCTTCAGCTGATTTATTTTTTTTACAGTTTATGCAGTTGATTCTGCCTTTACAATTTGAAAAATGCATCTGGTTGATCCTGCTGTGTGTCTGGTTCAGGAAACCACGAGTCTGACCAAACGCGATCACCAGTGGGACTGTGCCTGATTTCTAAACCCTGACATAACTACAGTTCAACACTTTCATTTTTTAAAAGAAAACAAAAAAACAAAAAACAATGTCCTTACTGGACAGGGAGAATCTATGCGTGCGTGCGTGCGTGCATGCGTGTGTGTGTGTGTGTGTGTACCTGACAGAAGTGTGTCACTAACTTTGGCATTCACTCCCTGCACCAGTAATTATAAAACCTAAAGGATAAATAACTGTCTTTATGGATTTATTTACACACTCTTGGGATGTGATGACCTTGTAAGTCTCTCAAGCTCTGCTCTCAAGGTTTACGGGTCATCACACACCTAGGGTGTATAAACAAAATCCATAACACACAGTTGACTATCCATTATTCTCTGTATTATATACTTTAGAATTTTTTGGTGGGAAAGGCACAGTGAGCTAAAGCTCATTTCCAGGTGTGTCCCGGGGAACACGGAGGTTAAGTGATCAGCTCATGGCCATGAAGTCTGCAAGTAGGGGTTGTGGGATACAAACCCAGCACTAGTGGATTTCGTGGTTCACAGCATTGTGCTCAAACCTCTAGGCTGTACTGCCTCCTGTAAGAACTAGTTAGTACTGGTGTAGAGTACTTGCACTATACACATGCAATGCTATTGACATGGGCTCTGACAGCTGGCTTCCAGGCAGACTAGTTAGTGCCTGTGTACTTGCACTGTACACAATACAGATTTGTTAATGTGTGATTTGACATCTTGTTGGGATTAGGGGACTAGTTAATACTGGTGTACTTGCACTGTATACCCCAAAGTTAACATAGGCTCTAACAGCTGGACTGGTTTCGGACTGGAGGACTAGTTAGTACAGGTCTACTTTCACTGTATTATATAAAAGCCATGGAGATATGGAGGGGTGCCGCTATTCGCACAGGAGTTATCTACAGACCTCCAGCACAGGGGGGAGACAGAGGTGGATAATGACATGATAGAAGCAATCCAAAGGATGGCACACAAAGGGGAGATGTTGCTGGTAGGGGACTTCAATCTAGCGGACATGGATTGGAACCTACCAGCTGCAGCAACAGCCAGAAGTAGGGACATCCTGGACTCTCTGCAAGGGACGTTCCTCAGACAACTAGTTAAGGAACCCACTCGTTTGGGGGAGCAATACTGGACCTGGTACTGATATTCAGGGACAGTGTTGCTGATGTCACAGTGGGTGGCCACCTGGGGACCAATGATTATTGTTCTGTGTGGCTCAATATATGAACTGGGCCAGAATTGAGCTGCATGAAGACGAGGGTCCTGGACTTCAGGACGGCTGATTTTTAAGAAAATGGGTGAATGCCTCAGGGACAGCCTAGCAGGGATAGGGAAACTGAGAGTAGTTGAGGAACAATGGGCAAAAATAAAGGGTGGCATTGAAAAGGCAACAAACCTCTGTGTCTGGTAGGTTAACAAGGGCAAGAGAAAAAAGTGACCATTATGGTTCTCTAGAGAAGTAGTGGAGAAAGTAAGCACAAAAAAGCCCATAGCATTTAGAAGGTACAAGAGGACACAGAAGGAGGAGGATAGGGAGAGTTACCAGGAGAAACAAAGAGTGGCAGGGACAGCAGTTAGGAGCACAAAGCACTGTCGCCGTGGTGTGTTGGGCGGGGAGCGGCCGGGTCTCCTCCGTAGGCTTGGTGCAGTGCCGTGCTTGCGGGCCGCTCTGGTTTGGAGCCTGCATGCCCCTGTGGGGTGCTGATGCCACGTGCAGACTGCCGGGGTGCCTGTCGGTGTGTGCCTGGTCTCGGTGTGGCATGGACCCACGTGTGCTCTGGGCCGGAGCTATTTGAAGCTACTGCAGTATGGTAGCTTCGGGTTGCTCCGGTTTGGAGTCTGCAAGTGTCTGTGCTGTGCCGAGACTGGGTGCAGACTGGGAGGCATCCTGGCAGAGTGTGCGTGGTGTCGGTGTTTCATGGGGGTGCGTGGACTCCGGGCCGGAGCAGTTTGTGGGTGCGGCGCTGTGCTGGGTCTGTGGAGGTGGCTCGGCTGCTGCTCCCCATCTGGCACGTCGTGGGGACGGCTGCGGGTGCTTGTGGGCACGCCGGGGAGGGCTCTTGCTTCTGGGGTGCCTGCGGGAGGGTGGGGGATCGACCAGATACTGTTTTAAATAAATTGACACACAGTTGGTTAAAATTTTATTGCTCATGCATCTGCTAATCAGGGCCCTGCTTCACATGGCGGTGGGGCCCGACGGGACGTGGACGTTTCCCTCCAAGTTCAATGTTTGTACTCTGCAGTATGCTGGAATAAAGGCTTCAACTTGCTGAATGCACTTAATTGTTAAACTCTGCACAATCCTTTCTGGTTTGTGATTTGCACTGAGAATGACTGAAGACTCTTTTCAGAAAATACCTTGTTGAACAAGAATAGGTTTCATGGGGTGGATGAGGTGTGTGGGTGTGGGGAGTATACCGTAGCCAGCAGTTTGTCAAATTTCTCATTACTTGATGAGCTGCTTTGGAGATCTCAGTAGCTTTTTCACCTGTGAATTTCCTCTTACTACTTTGGTCAGAAATGTATGTGTGCTTGTTGGGGCAGAATATAAAAAAGAACGTTGTGAGAAGATTATTTTGTCCATTTCTGCTGCAATTCACTAACTGTTTGTGCTTAGGAATAAAAGTTGTAATGCAAACATGGACAGCATTCCTTTTTTACTTTAAACCTTTTTATTAAATTAAAAAGGTTAAATACAATGTATCTAGCTAAATTTTATATAAGCAGCATGACATACTCAATATAACTTAAAATTAAGATACAATCAAAAATAAAGTGCAGAAAAGGTTGAAATATATATTTGTACAAGCTAAACAAAAAATCTGTGCAAGAAAGCATTGTGGCATGGGTTCCCCAAAAAGGCCAAATTCAAGTTTCAGAAAAATACAAAATTATACATAACACACATAAAGCAAAGTATCATGGGATATGTATGCGAATTAGCATGAACATTTAGGCTGGTTCTGATTTAAGCAGGAATGCATGGTGCCAAAGGGCATCACACAACCTGCAAAGGTGAACAGAAGAAACGGTCACGTGATTAGTCATACTCTGGACTCATCAGTGTGCCTCTTCTGTATCTCACCCCAGGGTAAAACAAACCAGCCCTTAATGTGGTCTTAAGGGTTTTATTTATTTAGTTTTTGTTAATCGGGTAAGTGCACTAGACAAACTGTTTTCAGGTACAACCTGGGAGAGTACAATAATTGCAGTACTTAACACAGTATACCATGTAAGAATCCGAGATAAACATACAGAATAAAACTTGAAAAGTAAAATAGCGAATATACACATGCAGGTACACAGAGATTGATGCAGGTACATTAAATACAACAATTTCCAATTAAAAAATATATGTGAAGATGTACACAGTATATACAGTAATCCAGTTTGGGAGCATTTACATGTCGCAATCCTCACTGCCGTGCTGTCCCCTCCCAACAGGCAGCAGTATAGCGCCCTTTATCTCTCTGTGGACTGACAGAGTCCTCACTAAAGTGAAGATACTGCAGGAGCCGAGCCTGACTTCCTCAGCAGCGATCGGAGCCTTCCACTTTTCTCTGAGTTACTGTGTGAGCAGGAACCGAGCCTTTCTCCATCCTTCCACCTACGATCGGAGCTGCTGAGCCTTCCCCGAGAGACGAGCAGAATGATCCGCCTGATGTATGCTTTCTGTGCCCTATTTGTCTTGGTATTTCTCATGGACTCTGTTGAAGGAAAGAAGGGCCGAGGATCTCAGGGAGCTATTCCTCCACCAGATAAGGGAAAGCATAATGACTCTGAGCAGCAGCAGCCCCCACCACACCCAGGATCAAAAGGGTGGAGCCGAGGCAAGGGAACAGCGGTGCCACCTAAGGAGGTGCTGGAGTCTAGCCATGAAGTCCTACATGTGACTGAATGCAAGTACCTGAAACGGGATTGGTGCAAAACCTTACCTCTCAAGCAAACCATTCTTGTGGAAGGCTGCAACAGCCACACTATCATCAATAGATTCTGCTGTGGGCAGTGTAATTCCTTCTACATCCCTAGGCATGTCCACAAAGAGGAAGGCTCCTTCCAATCCTGCTCCTTTTGCAAACCCAAAAAGTTTAGAAGCATGACTGTCGCACTTAATTGTCCTGAACTACAGCCACCTACCAAGAAAAAAAGAATCACTCGTGTCAAGCAGTGCCGGTGTTTTTCCATAGATCTGGATTAGAGCCGCAGCACAAAAGGCCATGAGCACACGTTGCCAGTATAAACTATTGCCATGTATATAAGTGGACCTGACATTTATAAAATTCATAAAGCAAGAGAACCATAACTAACAGCTAACACCTAAATGTTTTCATTATGCATGCAGCAAAACACAGCTTTAATCGACTCAAAAGGACCCCAGTGGACAAAAAACAAAGAAAAACAAACGTGTTTGTGCTGAAGGTTCAGTAACTAAACTGAGAAAGACTGCATCCTGCACCTCTAAATATTTAGTTGACTTTGTTACACTGGTCATGTCATAGTCATCCATTTCTGTATATGCAAACAATAGCATGTCAACAAGAAACCATTTATTCCATACCATCACACTAGACGTATTTTGAAAATGATCTCAAATACAGTGAGAACATTCAGAACCTAGCCTAACTGTCATATGCAGTAATCATGGCACTTTTCTCTAAGTTTGGATAATATACAAGATGTAAAATACAAGCTGACTTGTGCAAGTATCTTCATATTTCTGATCTCACATTAGGCAATTACTGCCACTATATCTCATTACTCCAAGCTGCCATTTATTATGACTAAAGCCATATGCATATACTTTTTTGCAGTCAGTCAATCATTATATCTGTTTATCTGCTTTAGTTTGCCCTGGAGCCTGTAATTCTGGGTACCTTATGTTGCGTGCTTGCTTTGGCTCCTCTACTGGGATTTGTTCATACTGGATTCTTCTAGTGTATTTTTCTTGTATACTACCTTGTCCTGTTAGGTTTAATTAACCTCTATCCTTGGATTATTGTATATATGTTTATATTACTGCATCTGTTTAATTACAAGTGTTTTGTATATATCTGCTAATGTACCAACCATTGAACCTTGACCTTATCAGGTCCATCTTGTAAATGAGCTTTGCTCAATGATGTCCGCCTGAATAAATAAAGATATTGATTGACAAAGCTGCAAATGGAGAATATTGCCCTATCAGTACAAAAAGGGGATAAAACATTCTTTAGATCTTTAGATACCCTGGTACAAAAGTCAAAAACTACACTGCTTAACAGCACTACTACTCCTTACCTCAGGTGATATAAACCCCAACCCTGGCCCTCCCTCCCACGATGCCTTAGCTTAAAACACCTCCCCAAATCACTCCATGAATAACCCTTTGACCCTCCCAAATGGTCTCAAAATAATTCACCTAAATATTCAGAGCCTTCTACCTAAACTTGTCCTATTCCAACCTCTAGTAGTATCTCTGGCCCCTGACGTCATAATTATTTCAGAAACCTGGCTCAGCAATAAAATCACAGATCAAGTTGTCTCAATACCTGGCTATTCAATTGTTCGTCAAAACAGAGCAGGCAGGGGTGGAGGCTTTGCAATGTAGGTCTCCACCTCACTACAGTTCTCTACCACTTTATCCAATTCCCTACTCTCAGCCTATGAGGCACTTATTATCGGAATTACCCTTCCTTTCACTAGTCCCATCTTTGTTGCTGGCATCTACTGCCACCCTGACCTCCCCTCCACTTTGCTACAGCTCTCTTAACTAGCATAGTTTCCCACACCCACTCGGGTGAACTGTTCACTATGGGCAACTTCAATCTTAATTGGCTGTCCCCTTCCCTAAGCAAAGTTCATAATGTTGTCACCACCCACAATTTAACCCAATTAATCCTCGAGCCCACACGACTCAACCATAAATCCAGTAACCATTCCCTCATAGATTGGGCACTAACCTCCTACCCTCATAGGATTGTAAAATCTGGGCTTCTCCCTGATGCCCTTAGTGATCTTCATATCATCTTCTTAGTCCATAAAATTCACAGGCTCAAAACACCCCACAAAACCGATACTACTTCGATCCTATAAGTACCTGGATCTAGCACCTCTCCTTCAGGACCTGACTGGCACTGATTGGACCCCAATAAGCACAGCTAACATCATCTATATTGCCTTTGAGTACTTCAAAAACAAATTCCTCTCCATCTGGAACCGACACGTCCCCTTAAAAAAGTTCATAGTTCATGGCAGCCATCTCCCCTGGGTAACCCCGGAACTACTAGCCTGTCAAAGGGTCCGTGATTTAACTTGGAAGTAATACAAGGCCACCAACCAGCCAGGCAACCTCAAAAGATATCGTTCACTTCGAAATTCCTGTACAAAAGCTATTAGGCTTACAAAGGTTGAACACTTTCGCACAAATTTAAGCACTAATATAAATAACACTTCCAAATTCTGGAAAGTGGTAAATTCCCTCCCCCCCAATCCACCAACTCCGATCATAAACATAAACGGTTCTCTCGTTGCTGACCATGCATTTGTCACTGAGAAATTTAACTCTTATTTTACATTCTGCACCACAGCCCTCCTGTCCTCCCTCCCCCACTCTTGTCTGTCCTACCAGCAAGAATAATGCAACTAATAATCACCCTCATTCCAATGCTTCCCTGTTTACCTTTTGCTAACATCTCCCAACCTGCCACCCTAAATGCCCTCCTCTCCCTTAACCTTTCTAAAGGTTGCTCCCCTGATGGCCTTCACCCTAAACTGCTCTATCTCTCTGCTCCAGCAATTGCACATCCACTGTCTGCACTCCTAAATCTTTCCTTCTCAACAGCCACTGTCCCAACCACCTGGAAACACCATTGTTTTACCCCTTCCTAAGGGAGGCAATCCTTCCTCCCCGGGAAATTATTGGCCTATTTCCCTTCTCCCCACTCTTGCTAAACGTCAAGAACACTTGTTACTCTCCCAAATCTCCTCCTTCCTCCATGACACCTCTTTCTTCACATCTTTTCAGTCTAGTTTTTGGAAGAATCACTCCACCACCACCTCCCTTCTAAGACTCGCTGACTCCATCCTCTCAGGGATGGACAGGGGTCATGTCACATCTGCCATCTCCATCGATCTTGCCAAGGCTTTCAACACAGTCTCCCACTTACTCCTCCTTGACAAGCTAACATCAGCTGGCCTTTCAGACTCGGCCACTAACTGGCTCAGGGTCTACCTTATAGGGAGGACACAATCAGTATGCATAGCTGACTCCATCTCCCCCCTTTAACTATTAACACCAGAGTCCCTCAGGGCTCAGTGCTTGGCTTCCTACTTTTCTCTATTTTCCTAAATGAACTACTGTCTGTCTGTCTGTACCTCATCTTCCATCCACATGTATGCAGACGATACTGTCCTTTTTACTACTGGCCAATCCCCATCTGATGTAGCAGCCAGATGATATAAGAAACCACTATGGTTCTCAAAGGAGGTGGCAGGGAAGGTTAGAGAGAAGAAGAAAGCATTCAGGAAGTACAAGGAATCACAGAAGGAGCAGGACAGAGAATTGTATCAGTTAAAGCAAAAGGAAGCAGGGAAGGCAGTCAGAACAGCAAAGGCCCAAACCGAGGAAAAGATAGCCAACTCAGTTAAGAAGGGGGATAAAACCTTTTATAGGTACATCAGGAAGTGAAAGAAGACCAAGGGAGGGATAGTGAGGCTTAATAAAGGGGGTAGGAAGTGGGAAGAGGGTGACTGTGAAAAGGCAGAGATACTAAACAAATATTTTTGCTCAGTATTCACAAATGAAGAGGGAGGTACCTAAACCAAACAATAGAAACACTCTGGATACGGGGGTTGATGCCAGCCCATTCACAGAAGAAAGGGTTCTGAAAGAACTCTTAAAACTGAAGGTGGACAAAGCAATGGGGCCTGATGGGATTCATCCCAGAATTCTAAAAGAACTAAAGGTAGAACTAGTGACACCACTGACTACCTGCTTTAACAAATCATGGGAGGATGGGGTGGTACCTGAGGACTGGAGGAGGACAGATGTTATTCCACTTCACAAAAGTGGGAGCAGGGCAGAAGCAGGAAACAACAGACCTGTTAGTTTGACCTCAGTGATTGGGAAAATGATGGAATCACTTCTGAAGGAAAGAATTGTTGAGTACCTAGAGGCCAGAGGGGCACAAGACCCAAGGCAGCATGGATTCACAACAGGAAGGTCATGTCAGATGAATCTAATAGAGTTCTTTGACTGGGTGACCAAAGTAGTAGATCAGGGAGGGCTGTGGACGTGGCCTACCTAGACTTTATCAAGACATTTGACACAGTCCCACACAAAGATTAATATACAAGTTGGCCAGCCTGGGAGTGGGTCCCAAGATGGTAGCCTGGGTAAAGAATTGGCTGGAGAACAGGACACAGAGGGTAATAGTAAACAGAGTCCACTTGAAGAAAGGGGGTTACTAGTGGGTACCCAGGGTTCGGTCATTAGACCTGTCCTCTTTAATGTCTTTATGTTTACATTGCAGAGGGACTGGAAGGAAAACTATGTCTCTTTGCAGACGACACAAAGATCTGCAACAGAGTTGATACACAAGGTGGGGTGGAAAGGATGAGAAGGGACTTGGCAAGGTTGGAGGAATGGTCAAATGTATGGCAGCTTAGATTCAGTGTTAAGAAGTGCAAAGTAATGCACCTGGGAAACAAAAATCCAGGGGAAGAGTACACAATGGGGGGTGAGATACTAACAACAACAAAAATGGAAAGGGACCTGGGGTAGTCATATCAGATGACCTAAAGGTGGGCAAGCAATGTGAGAGGGCAGTAAGGAGGGCTGGGGGATACTGGGATGCATAGGGAGAGGCATCACCAGTAGAAAACAGGAAGTTGTTATCCCTCTGTACAGACAGCTGGTGGGACCCCATCTGGAGTACTGCATGCAGTTCTGGAGACCCAATCTTCACAAAGACATAGACAGGATGGAGACAGTCCAGAGGAGGGCAAATAAAATGGTGCAGGGTCTGCACGGAAGACATATGAAGAGAGAGACTAAAGGATCTTAATATGTATAGCCTCAAGGAAAGGAGGAAGGGAGGACATGATAGAAACTTTCAAGTACCTCAAGGGAATCAAAAAAGTCCAAGAGGGTAGCAACTTTCAGAAAAAGAGATGTGCAAGAACGAGGGGGCACAACTTGAAGACAGAGGGGTGACGGCTCAGAGGTAATGTTAGGAAGTATTTTTTCACGGAGAGGGTGGTGGATGCATGGGACAGCCTTCTTTTTTTTTTTTTTTAATTATCTCTTTTTGCCCCTACTACTCCTGTCAGTACTATCTGCTCTGGTCACAGACCCCCGTTGCCCCCACCTCCGGACATGACCGCATCCCCTCGGTTATCCCTGGCTTTCCCCAAAGAAGAGACAGCGGCGACCTCTATATCAGAGCACGGTACATGTATCTAGTCGGGGATCAGCTCCGAGGCTAATCGGGCACCCCGGGCAGAGCACCATGAAGACGGTGAGGTTCGGGATTTGACACCCTCAAGCAGGATGGGGGCGCAATGACGACTCCGCGCCCCGCCCATCCTGATGCACTGCTGAGTTGCCGATGTGGTGCGGCCACCCAGCCTCCGCTAGATGCCGCCTGCACGCCGAGTGCTACCTGTCCTCCCCAGAGAAGGAGAGCTGTCAAGGGGCGCTCAATCCCTTCTCCCGGCTAGCCCTCCGGCAACCGGATCCCGTTCCTGAACGGGTCACCGGCGTCGCAAGCAGAAATCCAACTGCTGCGCCGATGGGCTGGCAGGACAGCCTTCTTGAGGAGGTTGTGGAGTCAAAAACAGTGGTGGAATTCAAGACTGCATGGGACAGTCATAAGGCAATTCTGGGGGTAGAAAGAAGTAGGCTGTTGGTTAACTAGGATCTGCAGCTTATCCATTAGGTAGGGAAATGGGCAGAGTGGGTGGGCCAAGTGGTCCTTATCTGCCATCAAATTCTATGTTTTTATGACTTCAGCTCGACTTCAATAAGCTTTGGCACTGGCTCAGCTCTCATCATCTATTTCTAAATACCAAGAAGACTGTCTCCATGATGTTTGGCACAAGGCAGAGACTCTCAAGGCTACCAACCATGCCATCCTTCCACACCCTCAATGGGACAATCCTTGAGGACACACCTTCTTTTAGATATCTTGGGGTTTGACTTGACCAGCGCCTCAACTTCTCTGGACATGTTGATGCTATCCAAAAAAACTGCGCCCCAAGCTTGGTACCCTTTATAGGAACCGTAGCTACAGTGCTGTCCTGAGGATGAAACCCAATTCTGCAGCATTTTGCAGCACTCTGCAGAATGCTGCAGCAGACTTACTGAATAAAACAATGTAATTTCAATGGTAATTAGTCCCTATTGTCATTCAGGAATATGTGACGCTGCAAGGATGAAATGAATGCCACAGTTTCCTGCATGACAATGGGAGACAATGCCATTAACTCATTACTTATTCAATGGTCTGCTGCAGAACACTGAAGAGTGCTTTAAAAGTGTGTTTCATCCTGGGGGACACCACTGTAGGTGTGAACTCATCCAGGAGATGATCCTCCCCATTTTCGACTACTGCTATGTGGCCTACAGTGCCTCTCCCAGATCCTCCCTAACCAGATTGGACACCCTTCTGTCACTTTGCCCTGGATGCCCCTCCCCTTCACACCACTGTGACCGATATCACTCATTGTCATTCTCTTCTCTTGCAAATAGGCACCTCTCACACTGTGCCAAATGTATCTCCAAATACTAGTTTGAAATCCTCCCACCCTATCTACCCTCCTCTCTATCTATCCCTCCTCCCCCTCTCACTCCCTTAGATCCACTGACGCTTGCACACTAGCGATCTCTCATTGTCTCACAAATGCAGGACAAAATGCATTTTTGCATTGATTCCCAAAGCTATGGAGCTGTCTCCCACAACAAATTTGTCACTCTTCCTCCCCAGCCTTCCTATCCGCTGCCCTAAACAACTTCTTAATGACTAACTGCACCTGATCCTAATCCTTTCGCCCATAACTATAATCTGTTCCTACCCCAGCCCCCCCTTCCTACCTTCTATGGCTCCTACAAGTTCCTTACTATCTCTACTTCTTCCATAGCAATTAATCCTTGCACTTCCTTACTAGGGCTGAAATACTCATAGGTAACAGTAGCAAAACCTTTTCACCTGGCTCAAAAACGTTTTCTTTTACCCCATGATCATAATATACCTTCTGCTGGTTTGGGGCCTCTTGCTGATTACTATGGGCAATTTCAACATATTTTGCCAGCTTCTTTCTTAGGGCACACATATATTTTTTTGTTGTTGTTTGTCCTTTTTACCTCCTGTCATATCTGGGCTGCTCATTACTCTTGGCAGCCACCCTCGGACTCCAGCCACTGTCATAGAATCTGCACTCCACTAGAGGTCACGCCATGTCCCCTGCGGCTTACCCCCTTCAGGAGGGCAATAGGAAGCCCCCAACTCACCCGCCCTAATGGATCCAGATCCAGCGCCCCCCCTGAGTCAGAGTTTGAGGACGGCCATCAAGCCGCTCACCCAAGGATGCATACTCCTCAATTTTCTATTTCTTCCTCAGAGCTGGGGGCATGCAGTGATGCCAGCAGAGGGGAGCGCAGACGCATCTGCATGTGCTCCCTCCAGGTATTTACCCCAAACTCCTCCCTAAGGTACAGTGCAGCATCCTGTCCCCCAGCCTCCACCAGGGGGTGAGCAGGCACCGACTGTCATGGACCCCCCACCCCAGAGAAGGAGAGCAGTCCAACGGATGCTCAATCCTTCTCCTCCCCTGCCAACCACCAGTGGTTCGTGCTCATTCCCAAACATGGATTGCCGGTGTAGCGTGAGGTAAGGTGTCCAGCACCTCAGCTCTCAGCACCACCAGGCCGGCCTTAGGGCACACATGTAAGATGTTATACATTGTTTCTGAGTGGGGTTATCTTCCCACGTTTCTTTTGTCACATCCAGTGGCCCTCTTGGCTGCCTACAATACAGCATTTCAAATGGTGAAAACCCTGTAGATGCCTGTGATACTTCTCTGTGAGCAAAAAGTAGGTAAGGCAAGTACTGGTCTCAATCAAGGGCATTGTTAACCCAGGGTCAGAGAGGCCTGTGCCTCAGTTGTCCTTTAATTGGCCCCAGGTTACACACACCAATGCATGCTGCCTGCTTGCCTGCTAATTTAGACTTGCAGCTGGTAGCTTGTTTTTCTTCAATCTGGGCTCAGGACTGGAGGCGGAGTGCAGGCTCACAACATGGATTCTTGCTGCCCCCCCCTTTCTGCTTCAGCACATGTCTTAACTGCCAGCCCACATTAGGTACCATCGGGCGACCTATCCAACTTGACTCCCTTGCAGACGCAGTCCAACTCGACTCCCTTCCAAAGCCAAGCAGACACGCACCCCACAACGCTATGAGTCCCGTCCCAACATCCGCCCCGACACCCATCACCTCGCAACAGTGTGCAACTGAATCAGCGATCTTCCAGCTCTGCAGTGCTCTCTCCATTCTGTTCCTGCTGCCTGGCTGCACTGAATCCTCTGTCCTGGTGATGAGTCAAGTCAACACTCACACACAGCAGCCTGAGCCTCGGCTTACACAGTGACAGACGGCGGCACCCATCCCTGCCAAGGGCAGCCAGTGCCAAATCCGAATCCCGTCTCTCTGCTCTCTCTCTCTCTTTTTCCTGTGGGTCAAGTCGGGTGCCTGGTGGTGCTGAATGATGGCTGGCTGAGAGGGTAAGATCTTGACCAACCCCCACACACCTTGTTTTATCTACCCTTCCCATAACCACGCTCCCAGATCATTCTGTTGTTGTCCTCTGCAACTCCAGAGTGAATTTTCTAATCAAACAATGCATTATAATGGCAAGTCCATGTCTCAGTGTTTCACTAGAGACAATTGCAGTGGCTTTTCATGTAAACTGCTCCCGTTTCCTGCAGCTAGAAGCGAAAGGAACAGGGCGAGGAAACATCCTGATTTCTTTACAGTATACGTGAGGTATATTGGTGCACAGCTGTTCCAAGCCATTGTCACCATAACTCACGTTTGGAGTTTCCTCACAGAACACTGCTTTGGTGCTCATTTTCTCTGGCTGAGAAAAAATGCACTAGTTAGAGGGATAATCGGCGCCACTGCTTATCCCACTAACTAGTGCTCTTTTGTGGCACACTGCCTTGGTCTAATATATAAATATCTGTTTTCTAGTTCTTGCGCCAAAAGGTACCACTTGGTTGTAGTATACTATATTTTTATAATTGTTTAAAATCAGCTGCTTTTTATCATAAATTGAACTGTTTAATTGCTCCCGTCCAATACTGCCCCAACGTTTGGGGCAAACTAGTGAAACTGCAACTCCCAGGAGTCCCGGCGGCTACACCACCTTGTGGGTGCTGCCTGCCTCATCATGTGACTGCATGACTGTATTGGCACATGTGCATACAGTAAAGTCAATCACTAGAGAGAAAGTGGGAGAGAAATTGCTGAGTATGTGTTTTGCTGAGCACCGTGACCTCGGAGATCATCATCAGACTGAATAAAAAGTCTGAAAATCAAACAAAAAATTATTTAAAAAGTCTGTTTGCAGACTGTGATTGAGGAGATCATTCTAGTGTTGTTAAAAAGCCCTTTCAATGGCTAGTACTGTGGCATTGTGGTGGTAGTAGTGGGCAAAATGTTTATTTAAAAAAATGATAAATATAGAGAGCTCAGAGGTGGCTGGCAGCCAGCCCAGGCAGGCCATCCAAGGATAGCAGGCAGTCTGCACTCTGCACAGATTCCTCTATTTTACCTGACCAGTTTCCAGACATTCCATGCTTGTTTTTCACTAGGGAAAAAAAAGCCCTTTTAACTAGCTGCTAGACAGTGTGTGGCACTGGTCTGGACAGGGGAGGGGATATTGATTTCTGGGTGGCTAGCCTAGTTGTAAGTTGTTGGTGGTACTAGTATGGTTGTATGGTGGTATGGTGGGGGGGCAGCATTGATTTTAAGGCAGCAAGCCAATTTGATTAAACATTATTTAGAAAAACTAAAAATATATAGGTCAAATAGGTAGCTAACAGCAGCAGACAGGCAGCCAGGTTCCAGGCCACAGTCCAGAGTCCCACTCCCAGACTGACATACTTTACTAGAAAAAAGTCCTTTTAAGGACTTCTGGGGTACAGTGGGGCTGTGGTGGTGGTTGGCATTTCAGGGCTAGTTGGTACAAGTGTGGGATAGCGGCGAGCATTTTGGCAAAAAAATACCAAATATATAATATAGTTTGTTAGCAGGCCGACAGGCTCCAGACCACACAGTCCAGAGTCCCAGATTGACATACTTTACTAGAAAAAGTTCTTTTAGGGGTTCTTGGGTACTGTCTGTGGTGAGCATTTCAGGGCTAGTGGGAGCCAGAGGTACTGACCACACAGTCCAGAAAATTCCCAGACCATCGTACTGTTCTGGGACAAGTCCTTTTAAGGGCTAGTGTGGTACTAATGGACATTTAAGTGCAAGTGGGAGGTATCTGGGGGTGTTTTGGGCCACAAATTCTATATACCTCAACATACTTTCATTTTTGTGGCTGGTAGGCAGTTTAATCTGCTTATAATACTGTGGCGTGGTGTCAAGTAAGTTACTATACACTGTCCTGTTCGTCTGCACTGTGCTCCTGAGCAGTGTATGTGGTGGTTGAAATATCAGTAATTCAAAACTCAATTTAGTTACATATCATACAAATACGCTAGCAGAAGATATATTTTATACAGTTATTCTTACCTAACAAGAAAAAGTAAGAGAGTAAAGTCTGATAATCAAAGGACACATCGATTCCACACCACAAAAAAAAAAAAAAATAAGAAACACAATTTAACACTAGACTTTATTATGGGTACAAGAAATTATTTCAGAAAGTTAAACGATCTGCAGCCAGTATCTCAATCAGAATGTCAAGGAGGAGAAGTAATCATGGTAACAGATGTAGCAGCACAACAGTTGATGCATTCCATTGTGGCATCCTTTCATGATTTAGGAAGCAGTCAAAGTCAAAGCGATAACCAGAATCATACAGAAGGGGGGCAGGTAGAGCAAACGGTAGAAAATATTGTTCCATTATCAATGGCAGAATCACCTGATGCAACAAAAAGCAAATCTCCAAGTGAACTTAGCAATAGTGATTCTGAACCTGTACAGCCACAGAATTATAACTTCCCATCAACTTGTTCTGGTAAAAACACAAATGCATGTAAACAGGCATTTCAGGCTGATTGGTTTAAAACATTCCGTTTGCTGGAATACTCAGTGCAAGTCACTGCAGCGTAATGCTTCCCTTGTAGAGTATTTAGCACTAGAAATGCTGGGTCATTTGGAGATGCTCTATTTGGGAAAGGATTCACAAATTGGAAAAGAGCTACTGAATCATCTAGGGAACATGACTCTTCAGCTGTTCATCTGAGTAGCATGACCCGCTGGGCAGAATTTGAATGTATAAAGAAAGCTGGCACTATAGAACAAGTCATTAACAGGGCAAGTGACAAAGACATCCATGATCGGAGAGACTACATGAAACTTCTTGTGGAAATAACTAGATACATGGGTAAACAGGGATTGGCATTTCAGGGACATGATGACAGCCCAGACAGCATGAACAAGGGAAACTTTCTTGAACTCCTAGATCTCATCAACAAATTTGACCCCTTTCTTGCAAAATACAGACCACCAGGCAATGCAAGTTATACTTCTCCAAATTCACTGAACAAACTAATTAGCAGCTGTTCTAAAGAAACACTTGCATGCATTATTCAGGAGATAATCTCAGCAGAAACGTTTTCAGTCATGGCTGATGAAGCCAGAGGTAGTAAAAAAATGTGAACAGCGAGCAGTCTATGTGCACTATGTAAACAGTGATAGAAAGATAATGGAAAGGTTTATTGGGTTTACTAAAATGGAGAAGTTTGATGCTATCAGTATCACTGCTGCTCTAGAAGACTGAAAAAACATGCAATTGACAAACTGTTGTGTGTTGCTCAGGCTTACGTTGGGGCTTCTGTGATGAGCAATCATATAAGTGGAGTTCAAGAAAGGTTTAGACTGTAAGGCAATTTATGTGCATTGTTATGCCCATGAACTAAATCTCATGCTTTGTAATACATGTAAAGAATTGCCAGAGGCATGTGACTTCTTCCAGACTCTTGAGTCTCTATATGCTTTTTTAGTGTTTCAGTGAAACAGCACCAGCAGTTTATGAATGTACAGGGGGGACCTTGGCTTAACACCATCTGAACTTGTGCAGCTCTCAGATCCTCCTCATATCCGTCCTTGTGACCTCTCCATGTCCCTCCCCTTAGCCTCCTTTGTGCCCTCCCCTCTTTAATCGTCCCTGTCCCCTTACACCCCTCCTTGTGACTTTCTAGACCCGTTCCACCTCTACCCTCACCTTGCCCAACCCCTATATACCATACTGGGTATACACAGTATCCTCTATAGCACCTGATATGAATTATCACGTGATTAATTGTTTGTATAGCATATCTCTTGTATTTACAGACAATCATTTGTGATTCTCTCCTATAGAACAATCTGTGGGTACGCTGTATTACCTTCCTTGTAGATTGCTTTGTTTTTATTCATGCTTACTTGCTCTGAACAATTCTGTCTGTTGTATTCTCACCCTGTAATAATTTGATTTTGTGAACCATTTCTGACTCATTCAGGTCCACCTTGCAAATGAGCATGTCATGGTGTTTTTCGCCTGATAAAATAAAGATGATTGATTGATTAATTGATTGATTAGATGATCTTGCAGACTGTGATCAATCAGTGCTGTGCTGAAAACATTTGATGCACTTTTAAATTGTTTGTCTATGGGGTCTGATGCGACTACTTATGGATTACGAAAAAAGCTTGCAAGCTGGTCAACAGTTTCCTGTCTCTTTGTGTTTCAGACACTACTGAGCACAACCAAGGAGTTATTTAATCTCCTTCAGAAAGAATCCCTTGATTTATCAACTGCTGTAGCAGCTGTTGAGGCTGTCACAACAACTCTGTCAGACATGCGAAATGAGGCATCAGCCAATGACGTATATAATAAAGCCTGTCAATTTTGAGAGAGACGAGATATCAATTTTGCAGGTTTCAAAACATTGCAAGTGCAAAAGAAATCCCAGATTTGATGATTTATTTGTTGAAACAGCCTCTGGATCACGTGAACTGACCCATAATGAAGAAAATTTCAGATCCAAACTGTGGTATCCTTGTGTGGACAGAATGATTGCAGAGCTTGATAGAAGATTTTCTACTGTAAACAAAGAAATATTAACTGGCATTCAAGCTTGTTCATCTTCATCATCAAATTTTCTAAGCTTTGTGTCCCTGAAACATGTAGCTGATCATCATGGAATTCACATTTCGCATGAAAATGTTGTTGTTGCTAAGAACTTTATGAAGCACTTTCAAAATGAGGTGAAAGATATGATAGCGTTTTATAACAAACTAGATATTCTAACGTTTCCTTCCCTGAAAAAAGTAATCAAAGTTGCAATGACTATCCCTGTCACAAGTTGCTCATGTGAATGTGGATTTAGCGTGCTGAGATGTCTGCACACTTGGCTTTGTTCAACAATGAACCAGGAGAGGCTTGATGCTTTAGCAATTATGACAATTGAGCAAGAGACATTAATGTCAATCTCTGCTGATACCATTATAGACAGTTTTGCAACAATGTCAAAGAGATGACACCAGCTGACCCATTAACAGTATTGCCATCCAATGATTCACTGTTGAACAAAATTAATACACTCTCTCTCTCTCTCTCCATCATGTCAATGTGTATCTGTACCAGTTATAAACACATCAGGATAAATCACATCTGCAGCTCTCATAATAAGAAGATGTAATTTATCACAGTCTCATTCACGAATCACAAGGAAACCCTGGACATGACCTGTTTGTTCTGTTTCTCCTCCTGGTCTGTAAACTCACTCCAGACCAGTGCTGCCCCCTTCGAAAATCTGTGCAACAATTTTTGTTTGGAAAGGCAGGATCAACCAGATTTACCTCATACCTACTTTATATTTCGGTAATGCTGCAACCTATTTTACACAGCATTTCAATGAAGTTACATCCTCAACCAGTTATGAAACTGAGCAGGACCAACCTCTATTGTCTCAATATCTCCCCAGGTCCATGCTGTGTTATGTGCATAATAATACTGCATAACATATAAGCACATCTTATTCATACAGAATACCTTGGCATGACATGTTCTACTTATGGCCTGCAATCTCACTCCAGACCAGTGGTGCCCTGACCTGTAAATCTTTCTTCTAGTGTCAGTGGCTCAGCAGGTAGCATACTTGCCTCTGAGACTGGGCAATCAGAAGGCTGTGGGTTCTATCCCCACACCAGGCACCTGAGTTAAATCCCAGTACTGACACTGTAGTGCAGCATGAGGGGCTGCTGCACTTCTGAGGTGCTGACTTTCAGATGAGACATTAAACCGAGGTCCTGTCTGCCTGTCCTGGTGGTAGTTCAGGTGGGCGTTAAAGATTCATTGGCACTTCTCGAAAAGAGCAGGGGAATTTCCCTGGTGCCCTGGCCAGATTTCCCCCCATTCACTAAAAATACCACCAACAGCTTAATCTCGTTCAAGGTCAGTTGGCATTAATCTGTATCCCCGTCCCACCAGGTCGTGCCTGAAAATAGGCAGAATTTGTCTAGTGCACTTACCCGGTCAACAAAAAATAAATAAATTCTATAAATCTGTGCAGCAAGTTTAGTTTTGTTTCACTGATACACTAAACTCAAGCATATAGAGACACTCAGAAGTTTAGCTCAAAAGTTTTTATTCCATTATTAACTTGACCTACTGTACTACAACCCATTTCTTGAAAGGTACATGCCCCACCAGTTGTAAGGAATGAATGATCAACCTATATTGTCACATCCCTAGTCCTATGCAGTGCTATCTGCCTAAAAAGTCACAAAGAATCACAGTCTCACTTATAATAAATCCATGGGCCTTGACCTGCACACAGCCCCTAGTAATCATACTACACTACTATTATCAATTATTCACTTTCTGGATCACTATCACTGTGTACATATAAGTAGTTCCAAACGCAGGAGGATCAACTAAATGTTGACATATGCAGCTTAGCCCAATAGCCCTTCTTATGTGAAGTGTTTCAAACTTTCCCCTTTCATAAAAGGAGTACACTACCCATTGTTCAAAGCCTTATTTATAATGTTTGCGGGCTCAGGATAGCCCAGATTTTCACCTTTCAGGAAGTAAAACCTCAATGGCTTCGGAAGGGCGTTGTCCCCCGACCTCCCCATCAGGGGTTTCACCACCTGAGACCTGATTGGGGCCTATCGCCCCAAACCCCGGCATGATAATATACATCTCAGAGCAAGTGCCCCTGGTGTTGCAAGACTCTATAGATGCCCCTGGTCTTTCCCTTCCCCTTCACTCTCTCTTGGATTTATTTGTCTTGATACTAAGAGGCAACTTCAGAAACACACAGGCCAGAAGGACATGGGAATTGAAATATATTAAACAATTTAAATCTAACATTTCTGGACTGAATCTGGACATCAGTTTCATGACACACTATGGTAAACTGTAATTCTTTTTTATTGTGTACAATATCATGTCATTATTTATCACACTTTGGTTCTGTATTTCTCTTATTATTATTTTTTGTTATTTGAGTTCTGCCTGATCTGCTTTTTTTAGCTGTACCTCACATCCTCCCTGCCTCTCCTACTAACTCTTTAGCTCAGTTCCACCCACTCCCTCTTGTTTTTACTACCTCACACTCTGTTTAGCTAGGCCTTTGTTCTTTTGTTTCTCCTAATTTCTTGATTTCCTTGCATCTCTTAGGCATCTCCTGTCTATTCTACCCTTACAGCCAGCCTCTGATCTCAGATCCTATCTGCATGCTTTTGTCTTCCCTTTAGCTTCCTTTCATCTCCTACTGACCTGTTCCTACTATGCCCCTTCCCCATTTCATCTCATGTTTTTATTTTGCATCTTAGACTTTCATCTCTAGTCCCCTTTATCACCTTCCTACTTCACTTCCTGATTTGTAATTGCTCCACAGTTGATAGAAATACTGCTTATGTTGCTCAGTTTTGCTATTCACCTGAAGAGGGGACCTGTGTGGCCCCGAAAGCTTGTGTATAATTCCATCTTTGTACAAGACACTTGTTGGTCCAATAAAAGGTATCAAATCTTCCATCTTCTCCTTCCCCTTTTACAAGCCTTTTTAACATACATTTTAGGGTTTGATTAAAATGCTCAACAAGACCACCTGTCTGAGGGTGATAAGGGGAGGTTCTTATGGCAGTGATACCTAGCAGTCTGTACAGCTCCTTAAGTAATGCAGCACCAGAATTACTACCCTGATCAGTAATAATTTCTTCAGGTATGCCCACTCTGCTGAAAATTTTTGCAAGCTGTGCTGCAACTTTTGGGGCTGTAACAGTACACATTGGAACTGCTTCTGGGTATCGATTAGCATAGTCGCATACTACCAGGATAAATCTATTACCCTTTTTACTTTTGTCTAAAGGGCCAACCACATCCATTGCAATTCTCTCAAAAGGCACATCTATCAAGGGTAGGGGTACCAGGGGCACCTTGTTTTTTATAGAGACTGGGGCTACTTTCTGACACTCATCATAGGAATTACAATAGGTAGCAACATCTTCATGAATGCAAGGCCAATTAAATCTATACAGCAATCTGGCAAGGGTGTGATCCCTCCCTGAGTGACCAGCCATAGGACTATCATGTGCTATCTGTAACAACTCTGTTCTATACTTTTGTGGTATAACCAGTTGTTCTGTCTGTTCCTGTGTCTAAGGTTTAACCCAAACTCTGTACAGTAGCCCATTACATTTCTAAACATAAGTTCACCCTGCCTTGATTTCACCCTAGCTAACCCTGGAGAGAAACATCATTAGCTTGCTCTGAAACAAAATGACAATCAGTTATCCATTCAGTGTCAGCATTTTCATATTTTAACCCTTTATGTCCCTCAGTTATTTGTTACCACTGTTGTTTCAGACATCTTCTTTCTTTCCTGGACTTCAAGATCTTGGCGCTGTTCTCAAACAAGTCCGAATCAAAGTCACTGAAAGAAAAAGTGTCCCCACCATTTGAGATTTTCTTTGCCTGAGCTCTTGTTACCACTGCTGCTGAAACTGCAGGGTTCAGTTCCTCTGAGAATAACCCAGTAAATCCTGAGCAGTCATTTCCAATAATCACGGGTACAGGTAACTTAGGTAGTACCCCAATTTTTATTTGGTGCAACTCACCCTTAATGGTCAGAGTCACTTGGGTGGTGGAATAGTATCAAGTGTCCCTGTGGATGCAGATGACCGCAGTACCTGGTCCTTTTGCACAGTGTTTTCCCAGCACTTCAACATGCACTAGGGTCTGTCTGCTTCCTGAATCAGTTAGTCCTTTTACAGTCTTATCCCTCACCTTCACATCGGTTACTTGCCCCAATTTGTCAAGGACAAATCTGCTCCAGTGTCACTCTTCTTGGCAATTTCTTGCAATATGACCTGGCTTATTACAGTTATAACATATAACATCTTTGGGCACAGATTTGTTACCTCCACCAGAATTCTTATCAGACTTGGAGTTTAAATGGGAAAAAGAGCATCTTACCGGTGCTTGGCTGTTATCTCGCTGCTGTGACGTCTGTCTGGCCATTTGGTAGTCCTCGGCCAAAGAAACAGCCTTTTCCCCACTTTCTGGTCAGTGTTCTTTTACCCAAAGCTGCATATCTGTAGACAGGATGTTGATTAATTGCTCCATTGCAAATGTTTCGATCTGTGGGCCATTTTGCCCTCTGATTGGAGCCATTTTATCAGGAGCTCTCTGAGTCAGGTGAAGGCTTCTCGAGTATTGTCGATGGAGTTTTACTTCAGAGATGGAAATCTCTGCCTGTAGGTCTCTCCTGTGATGTCATACCTTTTCAGGATTTCGCTTTTCACCAGGTCACAGTTTTCTGACTGTGCAGTGTCCATATTGCTGTAGGCAAGTTGGGTTTCAGGCAGGTACCAGTCTGATTGCGCATTGCTGCTTTGGCCATTGGCAGGCTGTGGCAACTCTTTCAAAAGTTGTCAGGTATGCCTCGATATCATCCAAGGGAAACAACTTTGTAAATTTAATGGCTTTTAACTTGCTTGTCTGGATCTGTGCCAGATCCTCTGCCTTTGATAGCTTGCAAGGCATCCAGCCATCAATGCTCCTGTCTCTGCATCTCTTCTCTCCTCTGTGCTTCTAAACGTTGAATTTCTTTCTCTCTCTGCTTCTCCGTCTCTTTTTGTTGTATAGCCCACCATTTGAAAAAGTCCATCAGGCTTTCAGGGTCCGTCACTGCCTGCTCTTTTTCCATAACGTGTGCTGGCTGTACAATCTCAGCTTGGACTTCTGTCTCTGCTAGTTTGACTGCCATTCTCCTGGTAACCACTACTGGACTTGCTGCTGCAGAATCCATACCTTTCTCTATGCTCTGTGGTACTAGGCCCAGTAACCACACACAAAACTCCTGGCTTAGAATATGCACATCGTAATCCCACTTAGGCTGACACCATCTGTCATTGAGGCACATGGTAGGAAGCATAGGAAAAACCAGGAGCAGTTGTATAATTCACAAAAAGTGTTTATTAGTACTAGCAGTAACATAAAAAAATAAACTTGTTCAGTATAACTGTCTAGAAAGGCAGAATAAACAGAGAAGATCCATCTGAGTTTTCCTTCAGTCTCTGTGTGTCAGTGTCTCTGTCTTGCAAGAAAATGCTGCTCTGGAGATCGAGTAGGGTCTGCGGTGGCACAGTAGGTGGGGAATATAGGGCAGACTATGTGGGCCAAGAGGCTCTTATCTGCCGACAATGTCCATGTTTCTGTGTTAAAGCTGTTAACTTGGAGTTGAACAGCTGATTTTGGGACTGGAGGACCAGTTAGTACTAGTGTACTCGCGAGAAGCACACTTGCCCCTAATATTAATCAGATTGTGTTGTGGATACAATCCAGCTAAGCTGATAAATGTGTGGAGAGTGCAACAGCAAATCTTGGTGTCTGTTACTGCTTATAGTTTAACATATAAGGAATAAGATCTCAGTGGATGATTTTTTCATAATGATACTTTCTGTTTAAGCTATTTTTGAGGAGCCAACTACATTGACCACTTGTTTGGTGACCTTCTAGCCCTCACAATTACTCACCTTGCTGGTGTTCCCCACACCTTGACCCCTCTTCCCCTATGATGGGGCATATCAGGGCAGCACAACTTCTGGAACTCAAGTGCAAGAAGCTTGCAGCATAAAGCCCAAGAGTACTGGAAGCCCTATCTGACAACCATTTTATTTACCTTGTTCTCACCACCATGTCATCTCGCCTCACCCAGCCACCCACTTCTCCCCACCTTCAAACATCTCTCCAACATCCACCTCTCTCCACCCTCCAATCTCTCCTCATCCATCCACCTCTCCCCATTCTCCACTCACCACCCACCCACCTCACCCCACACACAACTCCCTACCCTTCCATCTCTCTCCCATGCTCCCTTACCTCTCCACCAATCCACCTCTCCCCACCTACCTCTCACAGCCCTCCATCTCCCCCTCCACCCAGCCACCTTACCACACCCACTACTCTCCTCCCTCCCACATCTCTTCACCCATCCACCTCTCCCCACCCTCCAATCTCTCCTTATCCATCCACTTCTCCCCACACATCTACCTCTCCCCATTCAGCACTCCCTACCATCCCATCTCTCTCTCTCCCACCCTCCCACAGCTCCCTACTAACTCACCTCTCCTGACCCTCCCGCCACTCCCCACCCATATTCCAATCTCTTTCCCAGATTATCACATCTCCTCTCTCCACCATTCCATCTCTCCCCAACCCTTCCCAACAACCCACACAACTCTACTTACCTCCTCATCTCTCCCTCACTCTCTGACCTCTCCCCATGCTGGCACTGGGAATGGACTGATACTGTTAGAACAGTGACACTGTTGTGGAGGCATGGACACAGACTTCCTAAGCCACCCTCTACTGTACTGCCACAGGGGTTGCTGTGGGAGTGTGATGGCAGTAAAAGCCTCCCAGGGCAACACAGCACTGCAGTTAACAGCCTGCCCAGACCGGGGGCTACCAGAAAATCCAAAACCATAGCTACTTTTACCTAGCTATCAATCCCATTTTGGAAGAAACTGTTTTTTTGATATCCCTCTTTGTTGGAATAAACTCTCACCAGTACGAAATTCTCGGACACTACATATTTTTAAACACAATCTTAAGAAAATGCTTTTTTAGGAACAACCTATTTGTAATTGTTTGTCATAACTAATACTGCTTAGTTATGTGTTGTGTTGTATTTTATTTACTAGATAGTGCATAATTGGCATTGGTTGTTGTACTCTCCCGGGTCGTGCCTGAAAATAGTCATTTCATGGCTAGTGCACCTACCCGGTAAACAAAAACAAAATAAATAAATAAGTGTTTATGTGTTATTTTATATGCCTATAAATGTTGTCATGTTTTGTTACTATACCAACTTGGGACATTCTGCAAATGAGTCTTGTGCTCATGGAACCTATCCTGTAAACTCATAACTTTTAAATAAAAAAAATAAATAAAAAATAGCTCACTCCCCAACCTGGGTCACCCGCTTAGTAGTGGATGTGGCCCATTGTTGTGGCTGTATACATACAAAGATAAGTAGACATTCATGGCAGAAAGAGGCTCTTGGCCCTTCCAGCATGGCCGCGCTACTGAACTATTTTGCCTTGCCCTAGTGGCAGTGCTCCCCTTTTTTACTGCCCTCCCCCCTTTTTCTAACTAAACAGTGTCCTGTCCTGTTCCTGTTTTAAACTGCTGATTTATTTGACCTTTTTTTACTTGCCATTTTTTATTGTTTACATTGTGCCAAATGTCTGTATTGCCACATGTACATAAGGGATACGTAACAGGAACCTGTGAAATACATGATTTATTTTCACAAGAGCTGTTTGACCTTGGGTAACCTCACAAGTGACGTAAGCCACGAATGCTGTGCCCAAGGTCAAACAGCTGTTGTGGAAATAAATCATGTATTCCACAAGGTCCCTGTTACATATTCCATTTATGCAATAGGGATCCTTTAGGATAGCGCAGGAAGTTTTGTTTTAAATTGTTCATTTAATTTTTTATGTAAACTTACATGGATATTGTGTGGTTTTCCCCAGATAGCTCTGCTTAACATAGTGGTTGCCAAGTGGTTGCTATGGGTGCTCCAATTTATGGCTAGTACATAATGAAAAAGCTGGATACACAATTCTTTTGTTTTTGCTTTTTTTTGGGGGGCATTTGTTTGTCAAAAAAGGTGAATAAAAATGGAATTTTCTGTCATTTTTTGCCAATTATAAAAAACCTAAAATGTATCTATAAATGAAACATCTCTCATTTTTTTAGATATTTTTGTGGTGAACAACTTTTGTGCTCATGCTATAATTTTCATTTTAAAGTTATTTGCATTTGTTTGTCAAAAAAATGCAAAAAAATATATAATTTTCTGTGATTTTTGCTAATTATAAAAAAGTGTATATAAATGAAACACCACTCATTTTGTAGATATTTTTGTGCTGAACAAATTTTGTGCTCACAGTACCATGCTATCATTTTCCTTTTTTTTTTTTTTGAACTTGAAAAGTTTATTAACTTTCACAGGACACAATAACATTAATTATTCATCTTGATACATTAACAGGTCGCAGTACCATCAATTGATAAGCCTCAAAATAATATCAATATCATGAGCAGTGCTTCCTGAAATCTCACATTCTTTTTTCCTCTTTTTGTGTTACAGATAACAGTCCATCTTCTTGGAGGTTTCTTGAACATCCTGCTCTGAGCAGCAATATATCCAGGGCACTAAGCCACCCAGTCATATTCATTTTTTAATGCTAAAAAGAAAGAAAAGTGGACTGCTTGGAGGGACAGGAAGCGCATCCTCAGGATCACGAGAACAGCTGCAAAGGAGTCTGAGCTGGAAATAATTGTCCACCTAGGGACAAATGACTTGGCTCATCATGAGATTAGAGAAGTGCAGGAGGACATTGCAGAGTTGGGGAGGGGCCTAAGACAAGTAGCACACACAGTATCCTTCTCAGAGGTGCTGCCTGTCAAAGGCATGGGGGAGGCAAGGGTAATTTGCACCATGCAGTTTAATGAATGGTTGAAAAAATGGTGTGGAGCACAGGGGTTTGGCTTCATTGGGGACTGGGGTTCCACCTGGAGGGACACCAGCCTATACTGGCAGGATGGTCTGCATCTGTCCAGGAAGGGAACAAGTCTTTTGAGCAGTCGGTTTAAATGCTTCATTGGCAAGCTTTTAAACTAGTCAAAGGGGGAGGCACTGACAAGCAGCAGGAAAATCCCAGCCTCTCCCTACAAAACAGGGTACTAAATGAGAAAAAGACCGAGGTAGAACAGTCAGTGGGGGATGCTGCAACAGAAGGTAAAGCCATCAAAAAATGGAGAGCAATGAGTACCAATGCCCGTAGTCTGGGTAACAAGCTTCCTGAATTAGTGGCCTTGATGGAGGAGGAACATCTGGATATTGTGGCAGTCACAGAAACATGGTACACACAAAACCATGACTGGGACGTAAACATACCAGGATACACTATCTACAGGAGGGACAGGGAGGGTAAAAGAGGAGGAGGAGGAGTAGCTCTTTACATAAGGGAAGGAATAAAAGCAACAGAACAAAAAGGGTAAACAGGGAGGAGAAGAAGCACTGTGGGTAAATTTGGAGACAGGCAATGGCACCACAACTGCGACAGGGTTAGAGGCTAGACCTTCTTCTCAGGGGGAGGAAATGGACAAGGAAATGATAGAAAGTATACTTAGAATGGCAGAAAAAGGGGAGATATTGCTGATGGGTGATCTGAATATGCCAGATGTTAACTGGAGTGCAGTTGCAGCTGCCACTTCAAAGAGTGGAGTTATTCTAGATGCCCTACAGGGGGCATGTCTTAGACAACTAGTACTGGAGCCCACTCGAGAGGGAGCAATATTAGACTTGATTCTCTCAAATGGAGATGGAGAGAGGATCACAGATGTAGAAGTGGGTAGCCATCTGGGAACTAGCGACCATCGAACAGTATGGTTCACAATAAACACAACAATAGAGTCAAGCCATACAAAGACAAAAGTACTGGACTTTAGGAGGGCTGACTTTGCCAAAATAGGTGAGTGCCTAAGGAATGTACTAGCAAATGGGCAGGAAGGAGGGTGGAAGAACAATGGGGAATAATAAAACTGCCATCACAGAGGTAACGAGCCTTGTGTGAAGCAAATAAACAAACAAAACGACGAAGAAACCACTATGGTTCTCAAAGGAAGTGGCAGTGAAGGTTCAAGAGAAAAGAAAGCATTCAGGAAGTACAAGGAATCGCAGAAGGAGCAGGACAGAGAACTGTATCAGTTAAAGCAAAAGGAGGCTGGGAAGGCAGTCAGAACAGCAAAGGCCCAAACCGAGGAAAAGATAGCCAACTCAGTTAAGAAGGGGATAAAACCTTTTATAGGTACATCAGGAGGCGAAGGAAGACCAAGGGAGGGATAGTGAGGCTTAATAAAGGGAAGGGAGGGGGGCAGAGGGAGACTGTGAAAAGGCAGAGATACTAAACAAATATTTTTGCTCAGTATTTACAAATGAAGAGGGGGAGGTACATAAAACAAACAGTAGAAACACTCTGGATACAGAAGTTGATACCAGCCCATTTACAGAAGAAATGGTTCTGAAAAGAACTCTTAAAAGTGAAGGTGGACAAAGCAATGGGGCCTGATGGGTTCATTCCAGAATTAAAAGAACTAAGGGTAGAACTAGTGACACCACTGACTACCCTTTTAACAAATCATGGGAGGATGGGGTGGTACCTGAGGACTAGAGGAGGGCAGATGTGATTCCTTTCACAAAAGTGGGAGCAAGGCAGAAGCAGGAAACTACAGACCTGTTAGTTTAACCTCAGTGATAGGGAAAATGATGGAATCACTCTGAAGGAAAGAACTGTCGAGTATCTAGAGGCCAGAGGGCACAGGACCCTAGGCAGCATGGATTCACAGCGGAAGGTCATGCCAGACTATCTGATAGATTTCTTTGACTGGGTGACCAAAGTAGTAGATCAGGGAGGGCTGTGGACATGGCCTACCTAGACTTTAGCAAGGCATTTGACACAGTCCCACACAAAAGATTAATATACAAGTTAGCCAGCCTGGGAGTGGGTCCCAAGATGACAGCCTGGGTAAAGAATTGGCTGGAGAATAGGACACAGAGAGTAATAGTAAATGGAGTCCACTCAGAAGAAAGGAGGGTTACTAGTTACTACCGCAGGGTTCAGTATTAGGACCAGTCCTCTTCAATGTCTTTATAAGCGACATTGCAGAAGAACTGGAAGGAAAAGTATGTCTCTTTGCAGATGACACAAAGATCTGCAACAGAGTTGATGCACAGGGTGGGGTGGAAAGGATGAGAAGGGACTTGGCAAGGTTAGAGGAATGGTCAAATGTGTGGCAGCTTAGATTCAATGCTAAGAAGTGCAAGGTAATGCACCTGGGAAACAAAAACCCAGAGGAAGAGTATACAATGGGGGGTGAGATACTAACAACAACAGAAATGGAAAGGGACCTGGGGTAGTCATATCAGATGACCTAAAGGTGGGCAAGCAATGTGAGAGGGCAGCAAGGAGGGCTAGGGGGATACTGGGATGCATAGGGAGAGGCATCACCAGTACAAAACAGGAAGTTATTATCCCTCTGTACAGACAGCTGTACAGACCCCATCTGGAGTACTGTGTGCAGTTCTGGAGACCCAATCTCCGCAAAGACACAGACAGGATGGAAGCTGTCCAGAGGAGGGCAACTAAAATGGTGCAGGGTCTGCACCGGAAGACATATGAAGAGAGACTAAAGGAGCTTAATATGTATAGCCTCGAGGAAAGGAGGGAGAGGGGGGACATGATAGAAACGTTCAAGTACCTCAAGGGAATCAACAAAGTCCAAGAGGGTAGCATCTTTCAAAAAAAGAGGTGTGCAAGAACAAGAGGGCACAATTTGAAGATGGGGGGTGGCTCAGAGGTAATTTAAGGAAGTATTTTTTGACAGAGAGGGTTGTGGATGCATGGAACGGCCTTCCAGAGGAGGTTGTGGAGTCAAAATCAGTGGTGGAATTCAAGCATGCATGGGACAGTCATAAGGCAATTCTAGGGGTTGGGGGTAGGAAGAAGTAGGCTGCTGGTTAACTAGGATCTGCAGCTTATCCAGTAGGTAGGGAAATGGGCAGACTGGGTGGGCCAAGCGGTCCTTATCTGCCGTCAAATTCTATGTTCCTATGTTTCTATGACTTGCAGCGCCCACCACAAACCAATAGAATAATCATTAAATACCTCTGATCATTATACCTATTTAACAATGTCTTATGTTATATAAAAGAATAATAAAAACCACAATTAATAAAATTTATCACCATACAACTAAGGAAACCTTGTGTCGTTGATTACTTTCTAGTCTATCTGTATTTATCCTAAAAAAATTTATCTAAAATTCTGTAGCCACTGTGGCATCAGGGGACATTTAAGTAGATAGTCCTGGTAATATCTGAGTGATGCAGGGGATCCAGTTCAGCTGAGCCTCAAACCTTACGAACCAGAGAAAACTGCAGAGTAGGGACTTATGCAAGTAAGTATTGTTGTAAGACAGGGATACCCTCCCTGTCTTCCACATAGTCAAAGAAAAGGAGCCATTTGGAATTAAATTGGTCTATACGAAGCCTTAAGTGAGCAGTTATGGCCTCCATGTCTCTGATAGAGGTCACATTAGCCCTCCACATAGAGATGGTCAGTGGGTGAGGTGTAAGCCAATATTATGTAATTACCTTCAGTGCCAATACCACCAGGACAAAGAACAGGTACCTCTGAGCCGATGACCTGACTCCCTCAGGGGGTAGACCCAACACTAAATTTATAAAGCCAGGGGGATCTTTAACTGGAAAATCTCCTGGATCGCCAACACCTCCAACCAATACGATCTGATGCCTGGGCAGTCCCAAAATATGTGAAAGTGTGTTCCCCTCACCTTACAGAGTCTCCAGCACTTGTCCGTATGTGAGGAAACATAATGCGAGCATATCACCGGAGTGATAAAGTATCTCACCGTCACTTTCCACCTAAATTCCCTCCATGCGGGCGAATTAGTCGTTTTATGTATCCCACCCCATATTCTACATCACTCTTCCTCTGTAAGTGAGGATCCCATTTCCTCCTGCCATTTGTCCTCAACTTTTTGAACCAGGAGTGCCCCCACCCATCCTGCAAGACCGTATAAATATAGAAAATAAAGTTCCATGTATCAGCCATATGGCTCTTTTGGTATGTCCTCAGTAATGGCTGAGCTGGGCTCTCCAAGAGGGCTGTAATTCCCACCATTGTGTTGATAGAGTGTCAGCACTGAAGAAACCTGAAAAAGTCCTTATGGGGAATGTCAAATTCCTGTTGTAACATTTCAATTGATTTAACTACCCCATTCTGTAAAAACTGTGTGAGGTAGCGCAGTCCCCGAGTCTCCCAATGAGCAAAACAAGGATTGTTCTGTGCAGCAGGGAACTGCGGGAAAAGGGTTAAGAGAATGTATGACCATACAAGGGTAGGAATTACCCACCATTGTCTAGTATGTACCCAGGAGGATATGGTGTGCTTAGTCCATCTATTAGCGATGACCTTACGATCTAGAAAAAGCGCCACCCAAGGCAGTGTACTAAGGGGAATCAATGAATGAGCCCATTTTTCCATCAAATACCATCCCCCTCTGTACTCAGGGGAAATCATCTTCAGGATTGGTAGCAACTGTGATGTTTTATAATAATTCAGAAAATGTGGGACTCCTAACCTTCCCCCCCCACCTTGTCTTTCGCCTCTGTCAAACAATCCCACCTTTTCCTGAGTCTTCTTCCTGCCCAGATAAATCTAGAGGATTGTTTATTGAGCTCCTTCCACTCTACCTGTGGGAAGGGGATTGGCAGGTTAGCAAACAGAAACAAATACAGAGGTAAAATATTCTTTTTAATGGCATCGATCCTATTCGTAAAAGTAAAGGGTAATGTCAGCCATCTATTAATATCTGCAAATACTTGCCGTTTTAGTGCCATATAGTTAAACTGGTAAAGTTTAGAAAGGTCTGTAGGTATATGTATACCAAGGTAATGAATTTTATCCTTAACCCACTTGAAGGGGACCATTGACTGAATCTTGGTAGAAGGGGGGCCATTTATACACATTACTTTGGATTTTTCAGTATTTTAAAACCCTACAAACTACCAAATTGTTCCAATGGGTGCAATGGGGTGGGGGAATGCTCGGGATCATCTAAATAAATTAGGCTGTCATCCACATACAAAGAGAACTTATTGGTAGCCTCTTCTACCCTGATGCCCTGAATCAATGGGTGTGCCCTAATAGCCTGAGCCAGGGGTTCCATACTGAGGGTAAATAATAATGTGGAGAGGGATCACCTTTGCCTGGTTCCCCTTTCTATTGGAAAGTAATCTGATACCATCCCATTAACCTGAACCCGAGCCCAGGGGTTCTGATAGCACAGAGACCCACTTGAGAAAAGAGCCACCCGCCCCCATCTGGGCCAAAACCTCACTCATATAAGCCCAATTTAGATGGTCAAACGCCTTTATGGCGTCTAAGAAAATTGTAAGTTGCGATGTTTTAGAATTAGGAGACCCAGTCAAGATATTTAGTAGCCTTCTGATATTGTCAGATATATGCCTGTGGGGTATAAACCCCGTCTGGTCTGGGTGCACCAGTAGTTCAATATAAGTTTGAAGTCTTGTAGCAAGCATTTTTGTTAGTATTTTAAAAATCTTGACTGAGCAAAGAGATTGGCCTATAAGCCTCACAATATACACTTGTCTTCCCGGGTTTCGAGATGACCGTGACCAAGGCCTCTCTCCACGAGGTTGGAAGCTGGCCCTCGTCCAGTGTCATGTTCAGTACCGTCACCAGTCTAGGGACCAGGACTTTTTTAAACTTTTTATAAAATTCTGCTGAAAGCCCATTTGGGCCTGGGGATTTGCCCGAGGGGAGCCCATTTATCACATGAACAATTTCCTGTTCCGTAACAGTAGCCAACAGGGTTTCTTGGGCTTCCTGAGGTAAAGCAGGGAGTGACAGAGTTTCCAAGAATACCTTGGTCTGACTCGCTACTTCTTTGCTATGCTTGTCCTCAGCGTACAGGGTCTTATAACATTTTTTAAAAAGAGAGGCTATATCCCCAGATTCACCCACAAACCATCATGAATATCCTTCTCTTTTAAATAAGCCACATGCTTATCTATCATTTTTCATTTTAAAGTTATTTACATTTGTTTGTTCAAAAAGTAAAAAAAAAAAAGATTTTACTGCTGTTTTTTGCCAATTATAAAAAAAAAACTAAAAGGTATATATAAATGTCGGCCTGGTGGTGCTGAGGGTTGAGGTGCTGGACGCCACACCTCATGCTACGCTGGCGACCCGTGTTTGGGAATGAGCACGGGCCACCATGGGTTGGCAGGGGAGGAGCTGGATTGAGCATCCGATGGACTGGTCACCATCTCCGGGGGTAGGGATCAGTGGCCGGTACACGCCCAACCCATAGCGGAGGCTGGGTCTTGGTGACATGGAGCTGCAACAACGTGGGGTGGGGAGTGTGGAAGATGCTTGATGTGGGCATGCACAGGAGCGTGCATGACCCCATCGCAGGCATCACTGCACGCCATGCACCCACAAGGTGGCAGGAAAACAGGAAAAAGGAGCAGTGCGGTGGATGAAGGAGGATGCCTCACAGGCCCTGCTCCTGGCTAGCCACAGCACTGAACACACTGGATCTGGTCTCTGGCAGGGTTTGGAGAACCCCGCTGGCCCCACTGGTGGGCAAGCCCTGGGGGTAAGTGCCAGCGCCGGCTGGTGGACGCCGGGGGATGGGGATGGGGGCTCCCTCCAGATGGGGGACCACACCGCAGGGAAAAAAAACATCGAATAAAAAAAAAAAGGTATATATAAATGAAACAGCACTTATTTTGTAGATATTTGTGTGCTGGACAAATTTCGTGCTCTCGGTACCATGCTATCATTTTTCTTTTTAAAGTTATTCGCATTTATTTGTCAAGGTGTCAGTGTGGCTCAGTTGGTAGCACATCCGCCTCTGGACCAGAAGGTCACGGGGTCTTATCCCACACCAGGACTGGATTTGCACCTAAAAAACTGGCATCTGAGTGCAGTATTACGGGGGTGCTGTACTGCTGGAGTGTGCCGTCCTTCGGATGAGATGTTAAACCGAGGTCCCTTCTACCCATCCTGGTGCTGTCCTGGTGGTTGTCCAGTTGAAAGTAAAAGAATCCAGGGTACTCTTTGCAAAGAGTAGGGAACATTCACAGTGTCCTGGCCAACATTCCCCTTCCCATAAACCAGTTCATGCAATTGTCCAGACTGTGTGTGGGTGTTGATGTGCGACATGGCCATGACATGGCCGCCACTACACATTCAGTCACTTCACTAGCAGTCTAGCATTGCTTGTAAAGCACTTTGGGATACACTATGTATGAAAAGTGCTATATAAATGCTGATTCTTCTTCTTCTTCTAAAAAAGTGAACAAAAAAGCTTTGATTGACAGGTGGCGTCTATTCAACATATGTTGAATAAATCGAGGATTCTAAAATTTATTCAACATATGTGAAAATAAATGGATTTATTTAATGGCTTCTGAGTCCACGCCTGTTGCATAAAATGGATGTAGCTCATTGTGAGGAACCTTTGACATTGGTAGCCATGCTTCTCTACACTTCAGTCTGAAATCTGAGAACTAAAGTTTCCCTTTCAAACTAAGGTAAAAACAAACCAGAAACATTTTAAACAGAAAAGCAAGCCCCTCCATGCTGAAGAACGACAAATTTGACAAATAAGGCAAAAAAAAAAAGAAGTATATTGCATATAGTATCATATCCCAAATTTGGCTGATTCGTGGGATATTAAAAATATATGGACTAGTGGGGAAAACATATGGGCCTGGATTTTCAAAGGAGTTTGCGCATAGCGCAACAGAGTTGCATCGGTGCAACCCCACATTGCGCCCCAGTGGGATATTGAACAGGCTGCCAAGCACAGCGCAAATCCTGATGCACCGGGGCACAATGAAAGTGTATGCGGTGCAGATGCAGGGGGCGTGCCCATGCATATGCGGCACATCCTGATATTCAGCCTGGGATGTGCAGCGCAACCCTGCATTGCGCCGCATAGGGGGGCTCAAAGTTGAGCCCATGAAGAGTGGAAACAAATCCTGGCCACCCACAGGCAGGCTGCCATATTGCAGGGTGCAACACAGCAGCCGCCAGCCATGGTGGCCACCTGCCCACCCAGAACACCGTCCACAACACATAGTACCCTGGTAGTCTAGTGGAACCCCCTTCCCTCCCGTGTCTCAGATCACCAGTAAATGGTTATATACTTGGGACTGTCTAGCACAGTATGCCCTGCAAGCTTCCATTGGTCCACACACTGTGGACAATGGGCTTTAACTCCTCTGTACCTGTCGGTCGTGGGCGCTGGCGGTATACGGGCAGGCAGCCGCCATGATGGGGGATGGGGTGGGAAAGGGGTTTTGTGTCAGTGGAGGGTGGGGGTGCCACTAGATCACCAGGGAATTATGTTACGGCACTTTACTGCAATCGTGGCAATGGACGGGGGGGGGTTCCAGTAGACTACCAGGGATTTAAATTACAGTCATTTACCAGCGATCAGGGACACGGGGGGGCTGCCATTAGACCACCAGGGCATTCATTTACAGTCATTTACTGGAGATCAGGGACATGGGAGGGAGAGGGGTACCACTAGACTACCAGGGAAGTGTGTTATGGAGTTTTATCATGATCATGGCTACAGGGCGGGGGATGCCCGGGACCCTCACTGTGCACACGTCATTCTGTGCAGGGCGCCAGGCACAATTCGCTGAGCTGCCCTGCGCAAGGCATGCAAATGGAGCCATAATGTCATGCAAATGGCCCCATTTGCACCTTGCATATATTATGGCCTCATTTGCATGCTCTCTGCTGAATATCGTGAGGTGATGCACCCAGCAACTGGGCGCTTGTACCGGGCAATATCCCCCGTGCCCCACTCCTGGCTTGCACCGTGCAGTGTCACTGCGCTGTTCGCAGTGCCATTGCACTGTGCCTGGTCTGTGCTATATTCAACGGTGCTGCGCCATGGTGCATCACCGTTGAATATCACCTGGTCCTGGTCCTGGCCCCGACACATCCCAGTTGTGCTGCTCCCAGGCTTGTGCCACTGCCAGGCGCAGTCTGAATATCTGGGCCATGATGTATATACAAGCAATATATGAAAACTGTAGATAAAAAATGCATTTACCTTTATATGTATTAAATATAGGATAAAGTATAGGATGGTGTGTGTAACGAAAGTATACACACCGAGGTTAGATGCTACATAAGTCAGCTGACTCGAGGGTTTGTGCAAGCATCTAACCCGGTGTAAACTTCGAGTTTAAATACATCACTCCATATTTTATTTTATATAATTGTTGTGTTTGATTTTTTTCACCACAGCAATTATATAAAATAAAAAGACATTCATGTGCTACCGCGGCCCGGTTATGTTTCAGTGCTCATTCTCCTTTATTTATTTAAACATTTTTTATTATTTATTGATTTATTTCAGTTGGCAGCCAAAAGTTTTTTTTGAGTGGCAGCAGATTTTGGTTTTTTTTTTAAGAGCATGTACCGCTGAGTCTGAGTGGCGGTTCAGTCTCCGAGTGGCGAGTGGCCTGGGGTCCAACAGGAAGGGCTGCGGCTGGCGCATGTGTGGAGTGAGGGAAACCATGTATGTGTTTGCCGTTATAAACACTCCTTTATAACAACAAATTACACTACAGTTTCCCTATGGGAAAAAGGCAAACATAGTTATTATGAATGTATTATCCACATACTGTTCATATAGGGGATATGTTGTTCCACTATATCTGATACTTAAAAATATCCCCAAAAAACAATCATTTTGGGATATTTTAAACACGTTTTCCATATATCAACAATACATGGTTCTTCAGTACGAGTGGGCAGCAGTGACGTATTGATGATTGCTGAATTCTGATTTTGTGTTGAGCACCTAATACTCAAACATATAGCATCTCATACACCAAACATGAGAACCTCATTCTTAAACATGTTCTGTTATAAACCAAATGTGAGTGTAGTTGAGTAGCAGGTCTCAGAGATATGGACAGGTGATGTGCTGGTAAATGCTTAGCATATGTTTATTTATACAGTGAAGACAAACAATGAACAGAAATACCAGTCCTTCAGTTTCGGGATATGTGAAATGGTGTCAGGCTGTTCAGAACCAAGTCAAAATGTTGCTGTTAATTAAGTATGTATGTAAGTAAGTAAGTAAATTTTGTTTCCTAAGTGCCTGTTCCCGGAGGCTCTAGGTGCTGAACAGTAATACACAACAATGTAAAAAGAAATAACAGGTAATAAAATATAACAAATTTAAATTAGTAAAATGAAAACATTTAAAAGATATAAACAAAATGTTGACATTAAAGTTAGTATAAGAAAAAAAACTACTTAAATAGGTGCAACTTCAGACCACTTTTAAAGAGCTAGTATAACCAAAAATAGCAAACGGGAAAATGTTACAACTCTTTTGTTCCCATAGACGCCATATGGCGTCGGAACCATCCATTGCAGGAAAGGACCCAAAATGGCCACCGGGAGCAAATGAGAAGTAGTAAGTTGTAACTTTTTTTTTCTGAAGCATTTTTCTTGTTCCATTTTCTCATTAGAAAGTTTTCTACGTGACAGTATTATGCTGGATGTGTGGAATAATCACTCTGGCTGGCAGCTGACCTATCTGGTTCTCATCCCCCCACTACCTCGGCAGCACTGTGACCTCACTGACTGTGACATCGCAGGTGATTGACCAGGCACCTACTGAGTGGCTCTTCCTGAGCAGCTGTGATGTCACAGTCAGTGAGGTCACAGTGCTGCTGATGTGGTGGGGAAACAGAACTAGATAAGTCAGCTACCAGGAAGAGTGTTGTTCTAGAGACCACACCTATGAACAGCAGGTAAACAGTCTTCTAATTACCAAGGGAAAAGAAAAAGCACCTCAGATATAAAACGTAATAGTTGACCGTTTCAAAAAACTAATACTAATTTTAGGCAGTACACTACCTCTTTAAAGGCTTCCAATGTGGGGACCTCTTAAATACAGTAAGTATGTAATTTATTTGGTTGGCACTCTATCCCACTGGCTCGGATGCCTTCTACAATACCTTTACAGTAGCATACAGAGGTATACATTTCCATAGCTAAACTATTAACAATACCCAAACAATCTAAGCTCAAAGATCTTAGATCATTTCCAGTCCAAGTTTCTGTCCTGGCCCCTGGCTTAATTAATGCTGGCTATTAGTCTGCAAAAGTTAGATTAAACAAATGGTACTTCAAGTCCTTTCAAAACTGCTCCACTGTGGGGGCCTCTCTCCAGGAACACGGTACCGAGTTCTATAACCGTGGGGCAGCCACTGAGAAAGCTTATTTATTTATTTTATTGATTTATTTAGAGTCTAGGATTACAAGTACCTTTGAACTAAGGCTCTTTTACAAAGGTTCCACATCAATTAAGGTACAAGACAAACATTACATGGAGTTGAGTAACAATGCAGAAATGGTGCACAGACTTTTTTAAGCAGCTGAAATACATTACACTGAGAGAAAGTGAGTACCAGGGTAGCCAGAGGTAACAGGTTTGGAATGAACACAAAAAGATCAATGCGGTGGTGGGCATTTGTCAGGCCTCAAAAAAGTGCTTGGGGATAGGGGGCAAAAACAGGAGGGTAGGGTAGGCTGTAGGAGGAGGAAGAGAAGGGGTAGGAGTAGAAGTGCTAGGAGGTAGATCAGATCATGAGGGACAGTCGCTGGAGCTAGAGGCAGCTAGGTGGAGATGAAGGTTGGCTTTGAATGGGTCTAGCTTTTGCAGAGAGGAGATGTCTTTGTTGAGTCCATTAATCCAGCTAAGAGCTCGGTACACAAAGGATCTTTGGCCCTGTGTGGTGCAGCACCAAGTAATGTGCAGCATTTGATTTTCTGAAGCCCTGGGGTGAGGCAGGGGTTGCATGCTATATGGGGAAGACTTTGGACTCTGGGGGGAGCAAGATGTAGCATAATTTTCTTAGCCACTAGACAAGTTTGGTACTTGATACGGTTTGATAACTGGAGCCACCCTGTTTGGGCATAGAGGTCACACGTATGGGTGAGTCAGTGGGATCCTGTGATGAGTCAGCAGGCTTTGTTTAGGGCTAAGGATAAGCACTTGAGGGCTTTATCAGTTGCAGAGCCATAAATAATCAGACCATAGTTGATTACAGAGACCACTGAGCTCTGTACTGCTATCCTTAAGGCATCCGAGGTAAGGCATTGCCTGTGCCGTAGAGAAGACCAATGCGCGTGTTTGCAGCTTTGGCGACACTATCTATGTGGATGCTGTAGGATAGGTTGCTGTCTATGGTGATCCTCAGATATTTAAAGGAGTGATCCTGATCGAGGACAGCACCAAGGCAGTTTGTAATATTAAGGGGTGAAGCCTATGTTTGTTGTGGGAGCCACAGAAAAGCATTGACTTGGTTTTCTTATAGTTGAGAACCAGCTTTTGACTACTAAACCATGTTTCAATGGAGGTGAAACCCTTCTGAAGCTTGTTTTGGAGTAGGTGGGGGTCCTGTTGGGTGGTGTGAATGACAGCATCATCAGCATACAGTAGGATTTGTTCTGGACAGGATTGTGGAAGACAGCTCAAAAACAGGCTGAACAGGAGTCGCCCGAGAATGGATCCCTGGGGGACTCCTGAGCATACTGGTCTAGCATCTGAGAGGACATCAGCAATTTTCACTCTTTGGGAATGGTTTTCCAGGCAGTTCTTAAGCCAAGTTGTAGACTCAGGGGAGAGACCAGCTTTCTGCAGTTCTGTGAGGAGTATTTGATGATGGGCGGTGTCAAAAGCCTTGGTCAGGTCTATGAAGACTGAACCAGTGAGGTAATTATTGTCCAGCGAGTTGTGAATTGCTCCTGTGAATTCAAGGAGGGCAGATGTGGTGCTGTGGCCTTTTCTGAAGCCATGCTGTTGTTTACAAAGGATGTTGTACTTGTCCAGATATTCCATTAGCTGGTCAGATACCAGACGTTCAATGGCTTTAGAGAGGGGGGGTAGTATGGATATAGACCTATAATTTCCATGAAGGGCCTTGTCTGCACTCTTGTGGACTGGTGTCACAGTGGCAGATTTCCATCTGTCTGGGAATTGGCCAAGGGTGAGGGAGAGGTTGAAAATCCAGGTTAGAGGAGATAGCACTTCATCAAGAGTATGGGACAGCAGTTTGAGGTCGAGTGAGTCGCCACTTATTCTAGATCCAGCAATAGCTAGTATCAATAGATGTATCTATGGACTTCATGTGTCCTGACTGCTCTGAAGTAAAGGGGGCAACTTGAGGAAGGGGTCGGGGGTGGGGAGGGTGCAGGAGGGAAGTCTTCATCAAAGAAGTCTGGAGGAAGAACACTACTGAGGTCAGTGAACGCCATTATTGAACGTGTTAGCTATAGTGGAAGGGCCAAGAGTTATAGTCCCATCCACATCCAACATTGAAGGTGATGTTTTGGGCAGTATTCCTGTAACTTCCTTGAGATTATTCCAGAAGGACTTCCCCTTTCCCCAGGTGTTTGTGAGGGCATCTTTGTAATAGTTACTTTTCTTCAGGCGTATTTCTTTGGTGCAGTCATTTCAGGCACGTTTGTAGCTTTGTATATCTACTTGCCTACCAGTGGCCCGAGCCTGAAACCAGAGGTGGTCCCTAGCTTTCAGCAATGTAAAGAGATCAGCAGTGAGCCGTGGATTGCTAAGACCTTTTACTTTCCTCTTTTTGAAGGGGGCGTAAACGTCACAGGCAGCATTGAAGGAGTTGATGAAGAAGTCAAGCGCAGAGTTGACATCTGATGCATGGAAGATAGGTGACCAGTCTTGTTGTCTAAGGAGTAATTTGAGGTGCTTCATTTGACCACATGGAAGGATTCTGCTATTTATTAGTTTGGGTGGTGGTGGGCTGAATTTGTTAGACCATTCACATGCGACTTTGGAGTGGTCACTTAGTGTATCTGGGAGAATGGAGACTTTTGAGATGCGGGATGGATGGCTGGTCAGTATCCAGTCTAGGAGGGTGCGTGTCCCTGTCTTATAGTTGAGTCTAGTGAGGGAGATGACCAGCTGAGCGAGGCTGGCAGCTGAGATGGCATACTTGTAGCCACCTGTATCTGATCCAAACCAATTTATGTTAAAATCGCCCATTAGGATTATCTCAGTGCCTGGTGGTTGGGAATGGACAAGGTCAAGGACGGAGTTGAGACCTTTACCTTGATCCTTGGGAGGCATGTAGACAGCAGCAACAGTCAGTGCCTTGTTGTGAACCCCGAGTAGAATTGTGATGGGTAGTATCTGGGAGGTAGAGACTGAGGTGGGGGGTTGAACACGGTGCCCCAGGAGAGAGTCTTTGAGGTAAACAGCACATCCACCGCCATATTTAGTAGTCCTGTCAATTCTGAATATGTTATATCCTGGTAGGATAATTGCACTGTCGGGTATTTTTGGAGTGAGCCAGGTTTCGACAATCACAAGAACATCAGGGTTGTGTTGGTGTGCAAATAATTGTAGGGCATCAAGTTTGGGTAGAAGGCTACAGATGTTAATCATTGCAAAGGTGAGTCCCCCAGAGTGACTCTGCTGGAGGTCAGAGCTTGGGATTGTGGGGCCAGGGTTAGGGTGAATATTGCCAGACAGAAGTAGTAGTAGTAGAAGCAAGAGTTTCAGGGTGCACCAACATAGCTGTTTGATGGAGATTTTATTTGACAGTTTCTTACTGGAGAGAAAGCTACTCTGTAAACGATGATCCCAGTAAGTGGTGACGTAGGCCAGAAGTGAGAGTGGGAACAGGCGAATGTAAATCACCTCATCTTGATACCAGGAGCCATGCAAGCCTGTCCTGGTGGTGGTTAGATATGGAGGGCATAGCCCAGTGGGTATTGTCCCTGAGTGTTGGTAGATGTTGTCCAGCTGGAAGCACAATGGGAGATTGGGATGGCAGGCTCCAGGCAGGAGTGCCATGGGAAACAGGGGGAGACAATAACCAGACAGGGGGCGGGGGGCCAAAGTGATAGGAGAGGTGAGGATAGTAAGGGTAAGAAACGACTGAGGAGGGGAGAAAACCATCAGGAATGGAGGTGAAACAGGGAAGGGGGGATGCGATGGGTGCAGCAGGGGATGTGAGGAGGGTTTCAGGCACAGAAAGGAGGCAAGGGCAGTGAGGTGACGGAGTTGATTAGTAAAGGGGGAGAAGGACCAGGGAGGAGGGAGAGTGTGCGGTAAAGAGAGGAGGTACAGGAGAGAGAGTATCCACTAGGAAATGAGAGGGCGGGTCTCTAGGAGCTTGATTCCCCCAACTGTTTTAGTTGTGACTCATGAGTTAGGCATTATTAACACCTGTTCTGAACTTTGATCAATTTGTAATGGATGACTTCTGGTATCTATTTGAGTGTTGTTGAATGTCAAATTTTATTTATTTATTTAATCAATAGGAAATTACACCTTTGAGCTACAGAGCTCGTTTACAAAGGTCCCTCGTCATCAGTGATACAAACAAGCTAGGACAATACAAGAAACAGATCAAAGGGAGCCTTGACGAAGCACATATTTAGGAGTAATTCAAGATAAATGAGAAATAGTTCTATAATTTTCACTTTAGTTAGATGCTGTTTAAGTTTAGCTCATTAGCGTGAGGCAGGCATTCCGTTATGTCAGATTGCAGTTACACCTAGAGCTCTGGGAGAGGACCTTTTTGAGCCCTGACTTGAAACTGCCTATGTTCCACAGGGCCAGCAGAGATTCCAGGAGCTCATTCAGCCATAGGGGTGCTCAGTAGGCAAAGGATCCTTGAGCCTGGTTAGCATGTCAGAAAGGTACACTTAGTGCTTTCCTAGTGTAAGCCCCCAGCAAAAGCGGGGCTTATATTCCCACATTTTAGGCATCCCTTTTCCCCTCCTACCCCCCCCCCTGAGCTAGGAAATGGGTTTAGTGCTCTGGGGGTTAGTGCTCTGGATGCCTCAAGATGGCAGCAGAGGGCAGAAATAGGATATAAAAGAAAACTGACAGGAAGTATTGTGACCTTTCCAGCCTGGGCGTTAGGCCTGGGGCTGGAGGGGGGAGGCTGGAGAGTAGAACCAAGACTAGGATAGGTGGGCAAGTGAGGGACCTCGGCAGTCCAGGAGGGCCAGTGAGGAATCCTCCCAAAATAAAGTGCAGTCAGGATGGTTATGCACCATGGCCAAAGAGGAGTGGGGGGTATGGAGCTCCGGTGGGGACACAGGTAGCAAGGTCCTGCTTTGTTGGGGGTTAGGGCATTAGAGAGGCTTTAGCAAGTCCAGCCGATAGATGTAGGAGCCCTTAGGAAGCCCCAGAAAGGTGTTTGTACCCTGGGCACCAGGGCTGGGAGGGCAATGGCAGGACCCTCTCAGAAGGGACCCAGTGGCAGAGGTTCCCCTTGTACCTGGTGTGGCGGGGTGGCCTGGGGGGTCGAGGGAGCCAGGGAGCCTTTCACCTGTAAGTGGGACCAGTTTGGAGGGACAGGTCCTGGGGCACTGTCCCATGAAGGCCAGGTGGGCTGCGGACCCAAAATTAGTAGGCCTTGAAGGGTGGTCCCCGTGCTGGTGCTTAACTCAAGCCCAGGAACCGTTGGTATGGATGTGGGCCTGGCAGGGACTCCCCGTAGGAAGGAGGTGGTGGCATTGGAACAGGCCCGGAGAGAAGTGGGGGCCATGGAGGGCTGAGGCAGAGGCAAGTGAATGAAAAAGTGGCCTCAGCTTCTATGTCAGAGCCAGCCATTGTAAGGAGGGTCAGGGCCTTGGTCGTCAAGAAAAATCCTGTATGCCATGTGGTTTAGGTCGTTTGCACTGGGGTCCAGATGGCGGAAGAAGATCACTTTCCCACACCGGGGCTACTAGTGCCCTAAAGGAAAAAGGACCCATAGGAAAACAAGTAAAGGGGAAGGTTTGGCTTACTGGATCCTTATATGCCAAGAGATTGCAGGGATCTAGGTTCTTGGGTAGAACACCCGGGAGTGAGAGGGTAGAACAACGAGTGTCCTTCTGGTGTCTGCCAAATCAGTTGTCCTACTGTCTATTAAGTCTGGCAAAGTGTAAAATGTTTGTAGCTCCATGGAGCTGAATATTTATTTTTTATAAAGGAATGGTGACCCCTGTATCACTGGAATCATTTGCATGCAGGTGAAAATAAAAGCCAGTTGGGCAGAAACAGTGGTCTGTGCCTTATTTGACTGTGAGAGGGGAGTTTTAATGAAATGAAATACTTGTCTCCCCTCATATCTTTTCAGTCTGATTAATTTGTCATGAGTTATATTCAAGGGGGAAGCATCCAACCTCTGGGGGCTGCAGGGGCTCTGTGGGATCTCCAAGAAAGAAGAGGGAGGTCCCGATATCCATTTGGTTGGCTTGGGTAATGAATCCATTTTCTGACAGTGAGGAGGTAATCCAGAAACCTTGAAGACATCAGCAGGTAAGGACCATTAGTTTACCAAGGTCCAGTATTGTAATGTCTCGTATACTAGTTCTTTGCAGTGCTCTTTTCTTCCTGCCTGGACCATCTGTGATGATTTAAAGTATGCCCCTAGATGGGGCAGGAAGGGAGGGGTTACACTGTGTGGGCTACTTGTCCGGGATGTTTTGCCGAGCCTTGAAATTGCAGCTGGACCCCGACCCTCGCGGTCTGCGGTGGCAAGCTTCCTGGGCTGGTTGGGCCCTGTTACGCACTTTAAATTGCTGTGGGGTAGGTCTGGAGCAGACATTAGGTCTGGCCTGCTGGTGTGGTGTGTGTGAGTGACTTGCTGGTCACGTGACCCTCAGGAGAGGTCCTGATTGGAGGATGGGCAAAAGGGAGCTATAGCAGCTGCACAAGGCAGCACCATTTTGGGGATCAGAGTGAGTGAGCTGAGGGAATGAGACCAGCAGTGGCAGAACGGAAAAGGAGAATAGCGATAATGAGAGCACAGCAAAAGAGATTGCTTTGAAAGCACATGATTCAGAGGAGGCAAGTGAACTGAACTGCTTAATTTTGGAGCAAAAGAGCTGTGGTCTCTAAGTGACTGTGGGACTGGGAGGGAAGGAAATGGAAGCACAGGCATACCAATGGATTGTCAGCAAGTAGTCGTAGGGGAGATGCAGAGAGGCCTGAAGTAACCCCTCAGAAGGAACCCCTGACTACAGTTCCAGCCTCACTTCTCTCCTGGCTCTGGAAGTCTGGGGAAAAATGCAAGGGACACGAACATTGTGTGAGGTATGGATTTATGGGAGAAGCAGTAACCAGGCTGCCCATATGCCTCTACTGTATAGGCAGAGCACCAGTGCCATGCAGGGGATGTATGCTCCCAGTTCCACTGCCAGCTTATTCATCCTGTGGTCACCAGCCAGTGGGGATTCAGAGGGGTTTGAGAGACTGTCCCTGGGAGAGAGCACGTGTCCAGGTGGATGACACCCCCCAGTGAATCCCCGGATGTGATAGTGGAGGCTGTTGAGGGAGAGCATAAAGGTGCATCTGAAAGGGACAAAGGTGACGGGGAGCACAGCCATCTGCCCTGCTCTCCGCCACCTGCTATCGACTATCCCACTGGCAGAGGGAGGGGCAGGGGTCTCAGACAACCCGTTGGGGATCCTCCAGGGCCCAGGGGACCCTCGTCACGGCCCCTATCTGGCAGTAACTCACAGGCATTATACAGCAAATCGGAGCCTGTCTCGGTGCTACAAGCAAACCAGATCTATGGAGAGTGGTCCCGAGTTTGTACCTGCACCAGTGTCAGCCAGTGGAAAAGTTGGTGACCCCCAAGACCAATGGGAGCTGGATGAGGAGAAATATGTCAGCAGCCAGTTCCAGTTCCAGGACCACATAGTGGTTAGGGCAATCCTTAGGCCCTACCACCACCTAGTTATCACCTTTGGTGATGCCACCCTGCAGCTCCCGGTCCGGCCCAAGACCCTCCAGACCTGGATGGATGGGTTAAACCCAATGCCCCACTAAACCTCAAATATTAATGGGGATATGGCTACCCATGGGACAAGCCAGGAGAACCAGCATAAGGGACCTGCCCAAATGGAGTCAGGCTGAAAGGTGGGTTTGCAGAAGGCTGAGGGTAGAATATCCAAACTGAACTATCCATACATGCCAGAAAGGATTTGGGACATTATAGAGGAGATGCGGGAGGACTGGATTTTCAAAGAACAGTTGGAGAGGCTGAAGAACCATCCAGGAGGAGGAAGTGCACCATCTCAACAGTTAATCCAGCAGGCACAGTCGATGTGCCGCACAGGGACTTGATCAAGACTAACCATTTTCAAACATTTTGCTATGGTCCAGGACTTAACTGGGACTCAGACTAAGTATTACATTTTGGACCGAGGTTAGTTTGGAGAGGTGACCACTAAGCCGGACCCAGCGTATGATTTCCCTCCAGGTGGGGGGCCTGCAACTTAGGCCTCTGGGACTAAAACTTGTGGACTGCGCCAGGACACTTGCTCTACAGAATGGATATGGTGACTTTGATCCAGTTTATTAATCAAGCTCTTAAACTGAAAAAACAATTTGCAGTTTCTGTTTTATTATCATGATAAAATATGTTCCTGAGAGATTGATGTAAGAAAGTGTGAGTGTCTGGACTGGGATTTGTACACATAGAAACTTATTTTAAAATTTTGGTGGGAGGTATCTAAGGGGGTCTGCCTGCTACCTCATTAATAATGTTAGCATAAAGCTGAAGTGAAAAGAATCTTTTTGAAATGCATAATCATTATGAGAAAGTGACTGTTGTTACTGTTTAAAAAAGAAATAATGATGGTTGTGACTAGCACCTTAGATTTATCTCCTGGTGAAGGTAGGGTTTAGGAATTAGGTTTTAGGATATAGTTCTGGGCTAGGTAGGTAGGTAGGTTGGGTGGTGTCTGGTGGCCAGACATTATGTGTGTTCACCACCAGAAGGCTGGGCAGTGCTCATACTGTCTGATGGAAATGGACCATCACACGACCCTTGCCATCATTCCCAGGAGGGAATGATTTCCTGGGTGGGGGAAGAGTGTAAACCCCCTGTAAATGCAGGGCTTATATTCCCATGTTTTAGCATCCCTTTCCCCCTCCTAACCCTTCCCCCCCCAGAGCTAGGAAATGGGTTTAGTGTTCTGGGGGTTAAGTGCTCTGGATGCCTCAAGATGGCAGCAGAGGGCAGAAATAGGGTATAAATGGGAGCCAACAGGAAGTATCATGGCCTATTCAGCCCAGGCATTAGGCCTGAGGCTGGGGGAGGCCAGAGAGTAGAACCAGGACTATGATAGGTGTGCAAGTGAGGGAGCTTGGTGGTCCAGGAGGGCCAATGGGGAACCCCCCAAAGTAAAGTGCAGTCAGGACAATTATGCACCGTGGCCAATGAGGAGTGGGGGTATGGAGCTTCGGTGGGGATACAGGTAGCCAGGTCATGCGTCGTTGGGGGCTAGGGCATTAGGGAGGCTTTAACAAGCCCAGCCACTAGATATAGGAAACCTTAGGAAGCCAAAAAAAAGTGTTTGTACCCAGGTTACCAGGGCTGGGAGGGCAGTGGAAGGGTCCTCTCAGGAGGGGAGTGGGTGGCAGAGGTTCCCCTTGTACCCGGTGTGGCAGGGTGGCTTGGGGGGTTGAGGGAGCCAGGGAACCTTTCACCTGTAAGTGGGACCTGTTTGGAGGGACAGGTCCCAAGGCACCAGCCCATGAAGGCCAGGCAGGCTGTGGACCCAAAATTGGTAGGCCTTGAAGGGTGGTCCCCGTGCTGGTGCTTAACTCAAGCCCAGGAACCACTGGTAGGGATGTGGGCCTGGCAGGGAAGGTAGGAAGGAGGTGGCGGCATTGGAACAGGCCTGGAGAGAAGTGGGGGCCATGGAGGGCTTCGGTGGAGGCAAGTGATCGAAAAAGTGTCCTCAGCTTCTATGTCAGAGCCAGCTATTGTAAGGAGGGTCAGGGCCTTGGTCGTCAAGAAAAATCCTGGCTGCCCTGTGGTTTAGGCTGTTTGCACATGGGTCCAGGTGGGGAAGGCAGATCACTTTCCCACACCGGAGAAAGGGGGAGCAACCAGTGCCATAGAGGAAAAGGGACCCATAGGAAAACAAGTAAAACGGAAGGTTTGGCTTACTGGATCCTTATATGCCAGGAGATTGCAGGGATCCAGGTTCTTGGGTAGAACACCCGGGAGTGAGAGGGTAGAAAAACGAGTGTCCCTCTGGTGTCTGCCAAATCAGTTGTCCTGCTGTCTATTAAGTCCAGCAAAGTGTAAAACGTTTGTAGCCCCATGGAGCTGAATATTTATTTTTTATAAAGGAATGGTGACCCCTGTATCACTGAAATTGTTTGCCATGCAGGTGAAAATAAAAGCCAGTTGGGGAGAAACAGTGGTTCGTGCCTTATTTGACTGTGAGAAGGGAGTTTTAATGAAATGAAATACTTGTCTCCCCTCATATCTTTTCAGTCTGATTAATTTGTCATGAGTTATATTCTATGGGAAAGCATCCAATGTCTGAGGGCTGCAGGGGCTCCGTGGGACCTCCAAGAGAGAAGAGGGAGGTCCCAATATCCATTTGGTCAGCTTGGGAAGTGAATCCATTTTCTGAGAGTGAGGAGATAATCCAGAAACCTTGAAGACATCACTAGGTAAGGACCATCAGTTTACCATGGTCCAGTATTGTAATGTCTCATATGCTAGTTCTTTGGAGTGCTCTTTTCTTCCTGCCTGGACCATCTGCAATGATTTAAAGTATGCCCCTAGATGGAGCAGGAAGGGAGGGGTTACACTGGCCCTGCACCTAGTTGTGTAGATGTTGTTGGCAGGACACAGAAGGGATTGTATAGAGAGCCACAGGAGCGCTCTTCATACCGTGTAGATGTAACCCCTAGATGGCGCTATCCCAAGGGCTACTACCCTTTCCTGCTTGGCTAGTAGCAGGTTAAGGGGTCTGAGTTCTGAAACGGGTGCCACCACCCGGAGGTCAGGGTTGGTAGTGATCTAGCTACCCAGGAAACAGCCCTCTGGGACACAGTTATCCCCCTCTTTCCCCTCTAGTGGCCTGAACACTGTACAATAATCACTTTCACAAACCCCTGGTACACCACACAAGTACCCACACTGTTTGCACTCACCACCAGGGCTGGTTCCTCTGGCTCGACCCTGGGGCCCCCCTGCAAAACAAGGTTATGCACAGCAAATAGCAACAGTACAGTACTTTGAGCACAAACTGGAACCACAGTCAGATTACATGCAGAAAAAGTTAGATCTGATTTATTCAGTGGACTTGAACAAAGGAGGGGCAAAATCAGGTTAATTAGCTTAAAGGTTATATCAATCAAGCAGTTATGCATGCGCTTTGAGTCCCCCCACACAGTCCACCTCTGGGTACCCAGGTGGAGAAGAGATGGGCTAGCCAGGACCTATGCCCGGGGTTGCAGCTGGTTGGGGCCCTGTGATGGAAAACACAACATGCACAGTACACAATATTTGTAATCCGGAGCCAGAGGGCTCAGTTCATAAAGAAAACGAAACAACAAGACAATCAGATGACACTCTTAGATTAAGCTGTTGCTGCAGGGAGCTACCATGGTATTTACTCACGATACCCAAGACTGGACACAGGCTGGACGAAAATTGAGACTGCAGGTGGTTGATCTGGAATGCCAGGAGAAGCAGGGCCCACATGAGTCACAGAGGCATCATTCCTGTTCAAGCGTGGAGCAGGGGGCTGATTCCCAGGCAGGTCTCTCATCAATGGCTTCTCTGTGCAGTGGATAGTCTGGCTGGGCCAGTCTGGCAAGGCCCAGACCGCATGGAGACAAATTCGGATGCAGTCCATTTTGGGCTGGATACAGCTTCCAGCAAGCAGAAGACAGTTCACACAGTGGGGGACTAACTCATGACCCACTAGCAGCTCATAGCACATTTACATGTAAGGGAATTCTACCGTACCAGGCAAAGTGTTTCCCAGTCACAATCGCAAAGTCTCTGCACACACCGGGAGCTGAGGGATAGCTGGAACTACTGACAGGCCGATCGCATTCAGCAAAATCTTCAGTCTTCTTCAGGTTGAGCCTGGCCCACTTCAGTACCTTACTTTAGTCACACAAAACTTGGATTTAGTCCAAAATAATTCTCTTCTCTCCCTCTCAGGAGCAGCAGACAGACATGTAAGCCAAACTCTAGCCCTTTCACAGTTTTCCCATGTGAATCCACTCAGGATTGCTGCTCAGAATCACTTCAGTTCCTCTCATTTCACTTCCCAGCTCAGAATTAACTGAAAACTGCAAGCAGCCCGGGACTTCCCCAAGATCCAAAAGATTTGGTTGGCTGATTTGGCTGTCAGTCAAAGCAAGAGCTCCCCCTTCAGTTGCAAAAAAGGCGCAAAAAACTCCAAACTAAAGTTCCTACAGATTTTGAATTCAGACAGCTCCTGTAGTCCGGCTACATTTTAGGTCCCACCAGTACTGTTAGGTCCAATTTCCAGTCCAGGACCAAGATAATGGAGAGAAACAAAACAGTCCTTGCTACAAAGAAAGCAGGTTAGACAAACTACGTTATCATTGTCACTCTAAATGATTTTCAGTAAATAGTTACATCTTTCAACAGAGCTCCCTCTCAGATTACCTATGTTGCAATCAGGCAGCTCTTAAAGAGACAGTACACAGTGGCTATACAGGCTCTGGTAATCAGATTTAAACTGCTAAAACGCAGGACACCAGCCTGGCAGTGAGCATTTAGGCAAGCTCAAGGAACACTTTTTGGGATCCCCCATTTGTAGAGGGGTTACACCGACATACCTGATACTTGATTCTAGCCTGCAGTGGGAGCCATTCTGAGTGGGAATATAAATAACATGTATGTGTGAGCCTATCAGCATCTAGGACAAACCAGCATGCCTTATTTAGTACCTGTTTAACTCTACCTAGGCCCTTGTCCATGGCTGCACGGTACATAGCCAGGCAGTAGTCTAGCACTGAGAGTACAGTGCTAGCTACCACAGTGCATTTTGCCACAGGCATGAAGTAATGCCTACGTCTGTGGAGAGCACCTAATCGTGTATGAGCTATCTTTACAATAGTGTCCAGAAGGGGGGAAATGTAAGTGACTCATCAAGGGTTGTCCCTAGATATTTAAAAGTGGAAACATGTTCAAGTGCATCCACATTACCATTCTGGAGGGTGAGTGGGAGTTTTTTTTCCCCTTGTTTGAGGACCAGCAAAAAGAATGGTTTTCGTCTTTTTATAGTTCGGTATCAGCTTATTCTGACCAAACCACCTTTTAAGTTCCCCGTATCTGAATTGGAGTTCTTGGGTAAGGGACATTTGGTCAGGGCAACTTGCATAGATTGTATCATATGCAAAAAGGAGGATTCTTGATGGGCATACAGTGGCTAGGTTGTTAACAAATAGACTGAATAAAAGTGAACCAGCATACACCCCTGAGGTACTTCTATGGAGACGCTTCTGGTGTCAGACAAAGTACCATTGACCCTCACACATTGGGAGCAGTTGGAAAGATAGGTTCTAAACCAAGATACTGTGTCTGACGAAAGGCCCAATGTTAGAAGTCTGGATAATAAGCAAGAGTGGTTGACAAGGTCAAAGGCTTTTGTCAGGTCTGCATAAATGGATCCCGCCAGCTGACCACTATCCAAGGCTCTGTGCAAGAAGCTGGTGTACTCTATCAGAGCAGTGGTGGTACTATGCAGCTTCCTGAAGCCATGCTGTTGGGGACATTCAATATTATACTTCCATAGATGTTTAAATAGTTGGTCGGATATTATCCTCTCCAGTGCCTTGGATAAGGAGGATAAGATTGCTATGGGCTGGTAACTGGACACTAGAGTAGAGAGTTAGTTCATTGAGCAAATAAGGGTCCTGAACTATATCATAACATAAGTAAAATGTTACCCCTTTTCCTCCTGTTCTCTAGGGAGAAAAGGTTCAAGTTATGTAGCCCTTCCTTGTAAGTCCTGTAATTATTTTTGTTGTTTTACGTTGAACCTTTTCTACTCTGTTTATATCTGCTTTACTGTATAGGCACCATATCTGACTGCCATATTTCAATTTAGTTTTTGCGGTATTGGTCCTTGTAAGAACAGATCCAGAAGCAAATAGTTTGATACCTTTTATTGGACCAACATAGATGTTACAAAAAGAACAAAGTGGTTAAGCCTTCAGACTAACAAAGTCCTTCCTCGGAAGCTTATGACAGTTATTTAGAAACTCACATACTAGTAACACCCAGATCATACATAAAAAAAAGAATTCTCATTGGTTTAAAATACTCATTTAAACCATCACTGAAGTTAGAAACAGTTGAACCAGACCTCACCAGTTTGCTATTAGCTGAGATGCCTTCAAGGTCAAATGTCATCAGATTGAGATAACAACCTTCCCAGCAGAAAGTTCAGCTATCATAAATTCTAAATGTCTCAGCATGTGCAGCGAATACAGTCTTAATGAACCTTCGGATTCAATTCTCACTTAAGTACATGTTAAAATGTGATATTATTGTAAGTTAAAAACAACACTATATAACTAAAATTTTCTATATATGGCATTAAGAGGGTTTAAAATAAAGTTAACCTAGTGTGAACAACTGTTACACACTGCTATACAGTTTAAAACATATTTGGAGACATTTTTCCAACTATACACTCAACCAGTTATTACATTCCATAAACCTTAAAACCCTCAGTGTTGTAACAGGATTTTGTACAAGGTTTATACAAGTGGTGGCTAGCGGAAGTATGCACATATTTAAATCAAATCTAGATAAGTATCTGATTACAAACAACATACGGGGTATAAGAAAACATAGAAACATAGAATTTGATGGCAGATAAGGACCGCTTGGCCCACCCAGTCTGCCCATTTCCCTACCTGATGGATAAGCTGCAGATCCTAGTTAACCAGCAGCCTACTTCTTCCTACCCCAACCCCCTAGAATTGCCTTATGACTGTCCCATGCATGCTTGAATTCCACCACTGATTTTGACTCCACAACCTCCTCTGGAAGGCCGTTCCATACATCCACAACCCTCTCTGTGAAAAATACTTCCTTAAATTACCTCTGAGCCACCCCTTCTATCTTCAAATTGTGCCCCTTGTTCTTGCACCTCTTTTTTGAAAGATGCTACCCTCTTGGACTTTGTTGATTCCCTTGAGGTACTTGAAAGTTTCTATCATGTCCCCCCTCTCCCTCCTTTCCTCGAGGCTATGCATATTAAGCTCCTTAAGTCTCTCTTCATATGTCTTCCGGTGCAGACCCTGCACCATTTTAGTTGCCCTCCTCTGGTCAGTAGATTAAAACTAGCGAGCTTTATGGACACCATGTCTACTTGCTCTGAAATACCTATGATACCTATGAATATCAATTGCCAGTATAAGTGCCAAGTTAAAAAAAACTGTCAAGGACCCCCCAGAAAATGAGACCACGCATCCTGATATGTTCAGAGTTCAATAATGTGTCAGTATGTAATCAAACTACTACATGTACAGAGACAGTTTAAGTACTCTGAATAAAAACCCAATGGAATTAAACCTTACCACCCCATGGGTATATAACTAGTTAGAAGTGTATATTCACTATGTATGTAAGCAAAGTGTCCTAACACATCAACATTTACACCAATCACTACAATATATACCCAATGGAATTTAACCCGTCAAGAACTCCCAAGTATATGAGATCATGCATCCTAATATGTTCAGAGCTGAAAAATGTAACAGTATATAATCAAACCACTATATGTACAGTAACAGGTCAAGGAATCTGAATTGAACCACAATGGAATAACCCCCCAAGAGGAAGATAACTAGTAAGAAGGTAGTAACTCCAAGAAAGGTCTCACATAAGACCGGTATAGGGGCATTATAACTTCAGCTCTTTTACTAGTTACATTTCTTTTTATTGCTCCTAGCCCCATTAGCTGTGGTGACAGCTGTTGTACAATGGTCATTTTGATCAAAAGAACTGTTTATTACAATGCCTAGATCTTTTTTCATCCCACTTATTTTCAGACCTGTATTACATATTGGCCTGGGATATTCAAAGGGGTTGTGCGTAGGCGCAGTGTTCATGCACAACTCGTGATCGCCCGGCGTAATATTACAAGGGATGTTGCACAGCGCAAATCCTGATGCGCCGGGGTGCACTAGTAACGTATGCGGCATTGCGCGGGGATGTGCCCATGCATATTTGGCACATCCCGATATTCAGCCCGGGATGTGCAGCGCATATGCAGGCACACACCCACCTCGCGCCGCACAGGGGGGCGCAAAGATGTGCCCCCCCCCAAAAAGGAACAAGTTGGGGGACACCCACAGGCCGGCCACCGTATTGCTGGACGCAACACGGCAGCCGCCTGCTGCGGGTGGCCACCTGACCTCCTGAGTCACAGGCCAGGCATCACCCCCCCCACGCCCGACCAAGGGCTCTGTAAATATTGAAATCCCCTGGTGGTCCAGTGGACCTGCACCCCTACCCGATAGCGGGCTTAGTAAAAATAACTGTATCCCTGATGGTCCAGTGGACCGAATCCCAGCCCGATTGTGGGCTTAGTAGATAAAAGAAGAATCCCTGGTGGTCCAGTGGACCGAAACCCAGGCCGATCGTGGGCTCTGTAAACAAAGATAAATCCTGGTGGTCAGTGGTACCCCCCCTCCCCATCTGCCCTCAGACCCACTCCCCGCTCCCCGGTCAGCGGTGGCAACTCCCACCGCAAGCCACCCGGCCGCCTGCTGACTGACAGCATACAATGCGGCTATCGCCCATTGGTCACTGTGTGGGCCAATGGGCGTCAGACCGCCTGCAAGCCCATTGTCCACGCGAGTGGATCAATTGGCGTACTGAATCGCATTGCACGCTATTAGTCGGCGGGCGGCCGGGTGGCTTGCGGGTGGGAGCTGCCAGCCACCGCTGACAGGGGGGGAGCGGGGTGGCGGGTCTGAGTGGGCAGGTGGGGGGGGTACCGCTGGACCACCAAGGATTTATCTTTGTTTCCGGAGCCTGCGATTGGGCTGGGATTCGGTCCACTGGACTACCAGGGATACATTTATTTTTACTAAGCCCACAATCGGGCTGGAGAGCAGGTCCACTGGACCACCAGGGATACAGTTATTTTTACTATGCCCACAATTGGGCTGGGGAGCAGGTCCACTGGACCACCAGGGATTTTACATTTTTACAAAGCCTGTGATGGGGCGTTGGAGCATGTTGTCGCCGAGGGGCAGGGGGCATCGGTCCCTGATGGCTGCAGCCTGGCAGGGTGCCAGGTGCAAGTCACCAGGGATCGGCGCACCTGCATGCAAATGGGGCCATAATGACATGCAAATGGCTCCATTTGCATACCCACCCACTGAATATTGTGGTTCCTGTGCCTAGCGCAACCACACCTGCGCTGGCGCATCCCCCTGCTCCTCTCTTGCCACTTGCACAGGCGCAGTGCCACTGCGCCATTCACAATGTGGGCAGCCACGGTGCTATTCAACAGTGCTGAGCCATGGCGCAGCACAGTTGATTATCACCCAGACCACACCCTGGCGCATCCCAGTTGCGCTGCGCCCAGGCTTGCGCCCCTGCCTGGTGCAGTCTGAATATCCGGCCCACTGTATACTGGTGGTTTCTGATTTTTTTTTCTAGGTGAATGACACAACATTTTCCAAGGCTGAAGCGCATGTCTCATTTGTATGCCCATTTTGTTATTTCGTTCAGATCAGTTTTGAATGCTATTTATACTGTCAGTGGTGTCACATGGTCCACCAAGGTTGGTGTCATCTGTGTGTTTTGTTACCCATTTTAAGAAGTTTGTGTTTATATCAGAAATATAATGGGCCCTAGGACTGACCCCTGGGGCACCCCGCTTGACACCCTGCCCTCAAATGAAACATTACCATTTATGGATACATTCTGTGTGTGATCTGTAAGCCAGTTCTTTAATGCGACGTACTAAGCAGTTATTTATGTTTAATTTTAACATTTTATCTATCACTGCCCAGTGTGGGACACTGTCTAAGGCTTTGCAAAAATCTATGAATATAATGTCTGCTGAGCCCTTATTTGTCAAGATGCCTGCTTACCTTGTCATAGAAACAGAAAAGATTTGTTTCACAAGAGCAGCCAGATGTAAACCCATGCTGCTCCCAAGTCCGTGTTATTTATTTATTTATTTATTTATTTATTTAAACAGCAGTTTGGAAAACCTTTGAGCCATAGGCTCATTTACAAAGGTACCTTGTCACAGTAAGACAAACGAAAATGCACAGTATAACAGTACAACACAGTATAACAGTAACTTAAGACATAGATACAAACAAGCTGGTACAGGTAGGATTGATGCAAACAATACCAGAGTTATGTTGTCCTTAGCAGCTTAGTAGTAAGCTTTGTCATAAGTATTGAAATGCAGCTTTGACTAGTGGCAGTTACAGCAGGTGTTAATAAGGTGGTTACGTAGGAAGTTTTGAAGCCGCGATATAGTTGGAGCCGGAGATGGAGGGGGGCAGTGTGTTGAACCAGGAGGGGGCCCTAAAGCTGAAGGCTCTTTGGCCGTGAGAGGTCCTAGCTCTAGGGATAACAAGAGAGGTTTTCCCAGAGGTCCGAGTATGAACTAGTGGGACAGAGCGGCGGTATGGTGGTGGTCAATCCTGGTGGGGATAGCCCAAGGAGGGTCTTTTTTGTAAGGGTACAGGTCAGATATTTGAGGCACTCATCAAGATCAAGTACCAGTGCTTTAGCGTACAGTAGACAGGTGTGTGTTAGCCTAGGTGCCCCAGTAATTAACCTGCAGGCCTTATTCAGAGTAGTGCGAATTTTATGGAGTGCGGTCTAATCAGCAGCACCATACACCAGCAGTCCATAGTCCACTAGGGACAGGATAGAGGAGGTGACTGCGATTCGAAGAGCCTCCGGGGGGAGGCAGTGTTTATACCGATGTAAGATGCCCAATTGGATATTAGTGGCAGTGGCTAGGGCAACTATGTGTCCATGGAAGGAGAGGGAGGGGTCAAAATGGATCCCTAGGTATTTGTAGGAGCAAACTTGTTCAGTGGGAAAGAGGACCCAGAGTGAATGAGGAGTTTGAAGTTGCAGGACTTGTTTTGAGGATGAGTGAAGAACATGGTTTTTGTTTTTTAAGATTTATCACCAATCTATGTTCCTGAACCAGCCCTGCCGCGAAGGACTTCTGCAGCGAGTCCTGGAGGCAATAGGGTTACGATTTGAGGCAAAGATGACTGCATCATCAGTATACAATAGAATGTTCCCTAGCAAGAGCGTGGAAGGTGCAAGTAGTAAAGGAGAATAGTAGGCCCAGAATGGAACCTGGGAACTCCCAGAAAAGATGGAACAGATGTCTGAGTAGGTCCTATTAATTTTACATGCTGTGAGCGGTCAGACAGATAACTGGTGCACCAGGAGATAGGCCCAGCAGCAAACCAGAGAGACTAAGGGCATCAAGAAGGAGGGGTGGGAGACAGTGTCGAAAGCTTTAGAGAGGTCAATGAAGACCACCAGCCAGAGAGAACCAGTGTCTAAGGAGGAGTGGAGAAAGTTGGAGAACTCTGGGAGGGCTGTGTTGGTACTGTGGCCCACTCAGAAGCCATGCTGCTCAGGACATAGGACATTGTAGGTGGAGAGGTAGTCAGAGATTTGAGAGGCTACCACTTTTCCAAGGCCTTGGAGAAGGAGAGAATGGAGATTGGTGAGGTTTGAGCCACAGTCCTATCACCACCTTTAAAGATAGGTGACAGTGGTGAATTTCCAGGCAGTTGGAACCTTCCCAGGCAAAGAGAGTGTTGATGAGGCACGTGATCGGGTAGGACTGTTTCTAAGACCAGCCGTAGGATACACGGATCCAGGGTGTCACTGCCTGTATTATTACTCTTTGAGGGCAGTGACAGGGTGTGGCCCTAAGTTCTTAGGCAGAAACAAGGCGGAGGAGAAAATAAGGGCGAGAAAGATTTATGGCAGGTGCTGGGGAGAAGGGTCAAAAAATGTGTAGGGAGGATAGGGCTAAGGTCAGTGAATGAGCTGTTGAGGTGGTTGGCTATGAGGGCTGGGTCTGAGGAGATCACGCCATTAATGTTGATCTGGTGGGTGGGGGAGTGTGCACTTATTTAACTGTTTAATGTTATCCCAGAAGGTTCTGGGGTTCCCCATGAGGCAGTGAGTGAGGACCGATAGTGCTCAGACTTGGCCTTTCTGATGGCCCGAGTGCACTTATTTCGGGCAGCATATAACTGCCTGTCACTGGGCTGGCCAGTCTCAATGGCATGGTGCCATAGGTTGTCCTTATGTTTGAGTTGGTGGATCAAAGCTGGGTACTGCAGGGGCATTCTGCCTTTTAGAACGGCGGGTCAACATTGGGGCAAAGATATCACAGGCATTATTAAAAGTTCGGGGAAAGAAGGAGAGAGCTGTGTCGATGTCAGGAGTTGCCTGTATAGGAGACCAGTCAATTTGGGACAGAAGTTCCTTAAGTTTTATCAGTCCACCAAGTATTAGACACCGCCGGCATGTGACTGTGCTATGGGTTTGGGGACTGAGGATGACCAGTGGAATAGAATGGGGGAGTGATCACTGAGAGAGTCTGGGAGGACTTGTACATTGGGGATCCGATTAGGGCAGTTGGTGAGTACCACATCAAGAAGGGTACTGGAGCCTCTCTTGGGGTTAGTCCTGGTAGGGTGGGTAACTAGTTGCGTTAGGTCTATTGCAGAAAAGAAGTCTCGGGTAGAGGAGGAGGAGGGGCTGAGCCAGTTGACATTTAAGTCACCCACCAGAATTTGATCAGCGAAGGAGGTAGGTAGAGGAAAGGTATTCTGTAAGAGAGGCAATGGCCTGCATTTGGTCCCTGGGGGGCACATATGCAGTAGTCAGATAAAGGGGTCCCTTTAAAGGGTCAGGGGTTAGTTTCAGCGTAAGCACCTGGGCCCTGGAGTCAAGGATGGGAGCAGGCAGGGCTAGCACAGGGAGAGATTCCTTGACATAAATAGCGCAGCCGCCGCCCCATCTCCCAACACGGTTGGACCAGAAGAGGGTGAAACCAGGAAGGGAGACTAGGGAGTCAGGGGAGGATTTCGACAGCCAAGTCTCAACCAGAGCGATGACATCAGGGTTAATTGATGTGACCAGGCATTGTAGTGAGTCAAACTTTTTTAGGAGGCTACAGATATTCATGGAGATCATGCATAGGCCTGTGGTGCTAGTAGGGGAGCTTCTGGGAACCGGGCCAAGGTTTGGATGAATGTTCCCTGACAGGAGTAGTAGCAAGACTAAAACCCTGGCTGGGAGATGGTGAGAGGTTTTCCTACGATTGATATGGGGGAGGGAGGCTAAGGGAGCAGGGGGTGGGAAGGGTGGTACAGGAAGGGAAGGCAAGAACAAGAAGACACCCAGATGTGCCTGAGGTGAGGAGAAAGCTAGGGAGAGGGCAGGGAGGACCGAGACACACAGAGATCCCAAGGGACAGGAGAGCAGGTTCAGGAGCAAGGGAAGGGAGGGGTGCCAGGGCACAGTGCGGAGTAGCAGATGGGTAAGTGGGCAAGTGCACTGCTAGTGGGGATAGGCACAGGCAGAGCGTGAGGCAGGGCCAACACATTGTGGTGAGCAAGATTCAAGGGAAGTAGTACTGTACAGGTAGGAGTAGGAAGTAGCGAGGGAGGCATAGGTCCTCTGAGTGGCCAGCAGGTATAACCTGCAAATAGGAAAGTGGGGAGACAGGTTCTGGGCAACAGGACGTGATGTCACCGACGTGATGTCACGGGGTGGATCCTTAAATTGACAGCAGCCCTGGGTGGTGGGTGGTGGGACGGAAGGGCAGACGGCGCAAGTGCCGCTGGGCTAGCACCCCTGCAGGCGCAGATGAAGAGAAGAGGCCTCTTTACTCGAAAGTTACTAGGCTGGAAATTCGGCCTCAGCTGCCTCACAGGTGAGCTGCTTGTGTTGCTTGTTTTGTCCCGGTGCCTAGTTTGGGGCTGCCTGTGTAGTGGAGAAAGCAAAGTCTCATTACTATTCAGCGGAGAACATGCTGTGATCTTCAAAGGAGCCCACTCTAAGCAAACAGGGTTATTCCAAATGAGGTCACACTAGGACCTAGCTATCCTAATACCTTCAGTTACAAGCACACCTAGATCTCATACCACCATGTTAAACAAATTGGCCTCTATATTAGCTGTTTGGTATATCTGCTCTTACAGGTATAATCAGCAAGGTAACTTCTAGGGCACCCAGTGAGTCCCAGCTTTTACACTTCAGCATTAGCAGCACATGAGAAGTTAAATAACAAGCCCAACGGTGGGTGGAATAGGAACAAAGTTCATAAAATATAAGTGTTCATCAGGGTAGCACCCCCCAGAGGTCCAGACGAAGAGAAGAGGTTTCTTTACCTCGAAAGTTATCAGGCTGGAAATTAGCATCCTACCCTCAGGTGAGCTGCTTGTGTTGTTTGTTTGTCCTGAGTGCCTAGTTTGGGGGGCTATGTAGTGGAAAAACAAAGCCCTCATTACTATGCAGCGGGAGAATATGTTGTGATTTCACAGTTGAGCTCCACTCTAGCAAACAGGGCTATTCCAAATGAGGTCACACTAGGACCCAGCTATCGTAATACCTTCAGTTACAAGCTACAATTAGATCCAATACCACAATATTAAATGTCTGTTCTATATTAGCTGTTTAGTATATCTGCTTTAAGGTATAATCAGTAATTAGATCCAATACTACTATATTAAATGTCAGCCCTATATTAGCTGCTTGCATATCTGGCTTTAAGGTATAATCAGCAATTAGATCCAATACCACCATATTAAACAAGTCAGCTCTATATCAGCTGCTTGGTATATCTGGCTTTAATGTATAATCAGCAATTAGATCCAATACCACCATATTAAACAAATCTGCTCTATATAAGCTGCTTGGTATATCTGGCTTTAAGGTATAATCAGCAAGGCAACTCTAGGGCACCCAGTGAGTCCCAAGCTTTACACTTCAGCATTAGTAGCACAAAGAGAAGCAAATAACAAGCCCAACTAATGGTGAACAGGGAACAAAGTTCATAAAATACAAGTGTTCATCAGGTAGAACCCCCCTGCAGGCGTCCAGATGAAGAGAAGAGGCTCTCTTTACCTCAAAAGTTATCAGGCTGGAAATTCGGCTTCCTCAGCTCCTCAGGTGAGCTGCTTGTGTTGCTTGTGTTGCTTGTTTGTCCCGAGTGCCTAGCTTTGGAGGGGGGAGGCTGCCTATGTAGTGGAGAAAACAAAGCCTCTCATTACTATGCAGCGGCAGCATATGTTGTGACTTTGACAAAGGAGCTCCACTCTAAACAAACAGGGCTATTCCAAAATGAGGTCACACTAGGACACAGCTATCCTAATACCTTCAGTTACAAGCACAATTAGATCCAATACCACAATATTAAATAAGTCTGTTTCTATATTAGCTGCTTAGTATATCTGGCTTTAAGGTACAATCAGCAATTAGATCCAATACCACCATATTAAACAAGTCTGCTCTATATTAGCTGCTTGGTATATCTGGCTTTAGGTATAATCAGCAATTAGATCCAATACCACTATATTAAATAAGTCAGCTCTATATTAGCTGCTTGGTATCTGGCTTTAAGGTATAATCAGTACTAGATCCAATACTACTCATATTAAACAAGCCAGCCTTATATTAGCTGCTTGGTATATCTGGCTTTAAGGTATAATGTGCAATTAGATCCGGTAATACCACCATATTAAACAAATCTGTTCTATATTAGCCTTCGGTATATCTGGCTTTAAGGTATAATCAGCACAGCAACTCTAGGGGACCCAGTGAGTCCCAAGCTTTACACTTCAGCATTAGTAGCACAAAGAGAAGCAAACAAGCCCACCTAATGGGTGAACAGGGAACAAAGTTCATGAAATATAAGTGTTCATCGGGTAGTACCCCTGGAGGCGCCCAGACTAAGAGAAGAGGCCTCTTTACCTCGGAAGCTATCAGGTCGGAACGGCTCTCAGCCCTCAGGTGAGCTGCTTGTGTTGCTTGTTTGTCCCGGAAAGTGCCTAGTTTTGGGGTTGCCCGAGTGTAGTGGAGAAACAAAGCCCTCATTACTAGTAGCGGGAGAATATGTTGTGACTTTCACAGAAGGAGATCCACCTACAAACAGGGCTATTCCAAAGGAGGTCTCACTAGACCCAGCTATCCTAATACCTTCATGTTATGCACAATTAGATCCAAATACTACAATATTAAAACAAGTCTGCCTCTATATTATGCTGGTATATCTGGCTTTAAGGTATAATCAGCAATTAGATCCAATACCACCATATTAAATAAATATGTTTTATATTAGCTGCTTGGTATATCTGGCTTTAAGGTATAATCAGCAAGGGCAACTCTAGGGCACCTTAGGTGAGTCCCTAGCTTTTACACTTCAAAGCATTACTAGTAGCACAAAGAGAAGCAAATAACAAGCCCATCCGTTGTGAACAGGGAACAAAGTTCATAAAATAGAAGTGTTCATCAGGTAGCACCCCTGCAGGCGCCCAGATCAGAGAAGAGGCTTCTTACCTCGAAGTTATCAGGCTGGAATTTCGGCTTCCTCAGCCTCAGGTGAGAGCTGCTTGTGTTGCTTGTTTGTCCCGGAAGCCATTGGGGGGGTTCGCTTAAGTGTAGTGGAGAAACAAAGCCTTAATACTATGCAGCGGGAGAATATGTCAGACTTCTGCCAAAGGAGCTCCACTCAAGCAAACAGGGCTATTCCAAAATGAGGTCACACTAGACCCAGCTTATCCTAATAGTTCTTTGAAGTTACAAGCACACAATTAGATCCAATACCACCATGTTAAATAAATTGGCTCTATATTAGCTAAGCTTGGTATATCTGTCTCTAAGGTATAATCAGCAGGTAACCTCAGGGCACCCAGTGAGTCCCTAGCTTTACACCTATATATTAGTAGCACAGAGAAGGCCAATGCTCCTGCACCCAGTGGTGAACAGGGAACAAAGTTCATAAAATAAAATATAAGTGTTCACCAGCACCTCCCTGCAGGTGCCTCCAGATGAAGAGAGAAGAGGCCTTCTTACCCTAAAGCCAGCCATTGCATCCCTAGCTCCCTCAGGTGAGTTGCTTCAGTTGCTTGTTTGTCCCGAGTGCCTAGTTTGGAGGCCTATGTAGTGAGTAGAAAACAAAGCTCATAATACTATGCAGCGGAGAATATGTTGTGACTTTCACAAAGGAGCTCCACCTAAGCAAATAGGGCTATTCCAAAATGAGGTCACACTAGGACTCAGCTATCCTAATACCTTCAGTTACAAGCACAATTAGATCCAATACCACAATATTAAACAAGTCTGCTCTATATTAGCTGCTAGTATATCTGCTTCAAGGTATAATCAGTAATTAGATCCAATACTACTGATATTAAACAAGTCAGCTCTATATTAGCTGCTTGTGTATCTGGCTTTAAGGTATAATCAGCAAATTAGATCCAATACTACCATATTTAACAAGTCAGCCTCTTATATCAGCTGCTTGGTATATTCATTTTAAGGTATAATCAGCAAATTAGATCCGATACCACGATATTAAATAAATTCAGTTTCTATATAAGTTGCTTGGTATATCTGGCTTTAAGTGTATAATCAGCAAGGCAAACTCTCTAGGGCACCCAGTGAGTCCCAAGCTTTTGTACATAATTTCAGCATTAGTAGCACAAAGAGAAGCAACAACAAGCCCACCCATGGGTGAAATAGGGAACAAAGTTCTATAAAATATGGGTGTTCATCAGGTAGAACCCCTGCAGGTCCAGATGAAGTGCAGAGTCTCACCTCGTAGTTACTGGTCAGGCTGGAAATTCAGCTTCCTCAGCTCCTCAGGTGAGCTGTTTGTGTTGCTTGTTTGTCCCGCGTAAAGCTTAGCTTTGGAGGGGCTGCCTATGTAGTGGAGAAAACAAAGCCTCCATTACTATGCAGTGGAGAATATGTTGTGACTTTGACAGTTGAGCTCCACTTCTAAGCAAATTTGGTCTATTCTAAAATGAGGTCACACTTAGGACCCAGCTATCCTAATACCTTCAGTTACAAGCACACCATTAGATCCAATACCACAATATTAAACAAGTCTGCTCTATGTTAGCTGCTTAGTATATCTGGCTTTAAGGCATAATCAGCAATTAGATCCATTACCCATATTAAGGAAGTCTGCCTTATATTAGCTGCTTGGTATATCTGGCTTTGGTAGTAAATCAGCAATTAGATCCAATATCCACTATATAAAACAAGTCAGCTCTATATTAGCTGCTTGGTATATCTGACTTTAAAGGTATAATCAGCAATTAGATCCAATACCACCTATATTAAATAAATCTGCTCTATATTAGCTGCTTGGTATATCTGGCTTTATATAACTAGCAAGGCAACTCTAGGGCACTCCAGTGAGTCCCTAGCTTTACACTTTTGGCATTAGTAGCACAAAGAGAAGCAATAACAAGCCCACCCAGTGGGTGAACAGGGAACAAAGTCATATAAATATAAGTGTTCATCAGGTGAGCCCTCCCTGTAGGCGCGCCCCAGATGAAGAGAAGAGGCCTTTACCCCTCGGGAAAGTTATCAGGCTGGAAATTCTGCCTCAGCCCTCAGGTGAGCTGCTTGTGTTGCTTGTTTGTCCCGAGAGTGCCTAGCTTGGGGGGCTTCAGTGGTGAGAAAACAAAGCTTCTCATTACTATGCAGCGGGAGAATATACAGACTTTCACAAAGGAGCTCCACTTTAAGCAAACAGGGTTATTCCAAAATGAGGTCACACTAGGACCCAGCTATCCTAATACCTTCAGTTACAAGCACAATTAGATCCAATAATGCTAATATTAAACAAGTCTGCTCTATATTAGCTGCTTAGTATATCTGGCTTTAAGGTATAATCTGTAACTTGATCCAATACTCACTATATTAAATGTTTGAGCTCTATATTAGCTGTTTGGTATATCTGCTTTAAGGTAATAATCAGCAATTAGATCCAATACCACCATATTAAATCAATCCATTTCTATATTAGCTGCTTGGTATATCTGGCTTTAAGGTATAAACAGCAATTAGATCCAATACCACCATATTAAAGAAATCTGCTCTATATTAGCTGCTTTGGTATCTGTCTTTAAGGTATAATCAGCACAGCAACTCTAGGGCACCCAGGAGTCCCAAGCTTACACTTCAGCATTAGTAGCACAAAGAGAAGTAAAGAATGAAGCTCACCTAATGGTGAACAGGGAACAAAGTTCATAAAATATAAGTGTTCATCGGGTAGTACCCCCCTGCAGGCGCCTCCAGACGAAGAGAGAAGAGGCTCTTTACCTCAAAAGTTATCGGGCCGGAATACCCCGGGTTTCCTAGCCTCAGGAGAGTGGCTTAAAGGTTTGTTTGTCCTAAGTGCCTGGCTTGGGGGCGCCTATGTAGTGGAGAAAACAAAGCCTCATCATTACTATGCGGCGGAGAATACATGTGCTGTGACTTTCACAAAGGAGATCCACTCTAAGCAAACAGGGCTATTCAAAATGAGGTCACACTAGGACCCAGCTATCCTAATACCTTCCAGTCAATCACATTAGATCCAATACCACAATATTAAACAAGTCTGCTCTATATTAGCTGCTTAGTATATCTGGCTTTTAAGGTATAATCAGTAATTAGATCCAATACCACCATATTAATCAACTTGCTCTATATTAGTTGCTTGGTATATCTGGCTTTAAGGTATAATCGTTAAGTAATTATCTAATACTACCTGTATTAAATAAATATGTCTCTTATTAGCTGCTTGGTATTCTTGCCAAGGTATAATCAGTAGGCAACTCTAGGCACCCAGTGAGTCCCTTAGCTTTTACACTTCAGCATTAGTAGCACAAAGAGAAGGAAATAACAAGCCCATCCGTGGTGAACAGGGAACAAAGTTCATAAAATAGAAGTGTTCATCAGGTAGCGCCCTGCAGGCGCCCAGACTAAAAGAGGCCTTCTTTACCGGAAGCATTGTACACCGGCTTGCCTCAGCTCCTCAGGTGAGCTGCTTGTGTTGCTTGTTTGTCCCGAGTGCCTAGCTTGGGGGTGGAGCTTGGCTATGTAGGAGAAACAAAGCCCTCATTACTATGCAAAGGGAGAAAATGTTGAGCTTTCACAGAGCTCCACCTAAGTAAACAGGGTTATTCCAAAATGAGGTCATACTAGGACCTAGCTATCCTAATACCTTCAGTTGCCACACTAGATCTCAATACCACAATCATAAACATAGTCTGCTCTATATTAGCTGCTTAGTATATCTGGCTTTAAGGTATAATTCAGCAATTATCCAATGTTACCATCACTATTAAACAAATCTGCTCTATATAAGCTGCTTGGTATATCTGGCTTTAAGGTATAATCAGCAAGGCAACACTAGGGCACCCAGTGAGTCCCTAGCTTTTACACTTCAGCATTAGTAGCACAAAAGAGCAGTAAATAATGCTCACCTAATGGTGAACAGGGAACAAAGTTCATAAAATAGTAGCGGTTCATCAGGCAACCCCCTGCCTGCATGTCCAGATCACAGAAGAGCTTTTACCTCAAAGTTATCAGTCTGAAATTTTGCTTCCTGCCTCCTCAGTGTGCGCTGCTTGTGTTGCTTGTGTTGCTTGTTTGTCCTGGAGTGCTCTAGCTTAGGGTCTATGTAGTGGAGAGAAAACAAAGCCTCTCATTACTATGCAGCGGGAGAATATGTTGTGACTTTGTTCAAAGGACTCCACCCAAGCAAACAGGGTTAGTTCCAAATAAGGTCAACACTAGGACCCAGCTATCCTAATACCTTCTTCATGTCATACGCACAATTAGATCCAATACCACTATATTAAACAAATCTGCTCTATATTAGCTGCTTGGTATATCTGGCTTCTAAGGTATAATCAACAAGGTAACTCTAGGGCACCCAGTGAGTCCATAGCTATACACTTCAACATTGGTAGCACAAAGAGAAGCAAATAACAAGCCCACTCAGTGGTGGAACAGGAACAAAGTTCATAAAATATAAGTGTTCATGAGGTAGCACCCCTGCAGGCGTCCAGACGAAGAAGAGGCTCTCTTACCTCCGAATGTTATCAGGCTGGAAATTCTGTCGTTAGCTCCCTCAGGTGAGCTGTTTTAAAGGTTTGTTTGTCCCGGGAGTGCCTAGATTGTGGGAGGCTCATGTAGTGGAGAAACAAAGCCTCCTCATTACTATGCAGTTGGAGAATATGTTGTGACTTTCACAAAGGAACTCCACTCTAAGCAAACAGGGCTATTCCAAAATGAGGTCACGCTAGGACCCAGCTATCCTAATACCTCAGTTACAAGCACAATTAGATCCAATACTACATATTAAACAAGTCTGCTCTATATTAGCTGCTTATATCTGGCTTAAGGTATAATCAGCAATTAGATCCAATACCACCATATTAAACAAGTCAGCTCTATATTAGCTGCTTGTATATCTGTTTTAAGGTATAATCAACGTATTGGATCCAATACCACCATATTAAACAAATCTGCTCTATATTAGCTGCTTGGTATATCTGGCTTTAAGGTATAATCAGCAAGGCAACTCTAGGGCACCCGGTGAGTCCTTAGCTTTACCTTCAGCATTAGTAGCACAAAGAGAAGCAAATACAAGCCCACCCAGTGGTGAACATGGAACAGAGTTCATAAACATAAGTGTTCATCATTAGTATCCCCTGCAGGCGCCAGACGGAGAGAAGAGGTCTCTTACCCTCAAAAGTTATCAGGCTGGAAATTCGGCTTCCTCAGATCCTCTAGGTGAGCTGGTTGTGTTGCTTGTTTGTCCCGAGTGCCTAGCTTTGGAGGGCTGCCTATGTGGTGGAGAAAACAGCCCTCATTACTATGCATTGGAGAATATGTGACTTTGACAAAGGAGCCCATTTTAAGCAAACTTGGTTATTCCAAAGTGAGGTCACACTAGGACCCAGCTATCCTAATACCTTCAGTTACAAGCACAATTAGATCCAATACCACAATATTAAGATCAAGTCTGCTCTATGTTACCTGCTTAGTATATCTGGCTTTAAGGTATAATCAGCACTAGATCCACACACTATATATTAAGTGTAAGTCTGCCTAGAGTATTAGCTGCTTGTATCTGGCTTTAAGGTATATAATCAAAGTAATTAGATTCCTAATAATAATTATATGTTTAAAACAAGTCAGCTCTATATTAGCTGCTTGGTATATCTTGACTTTAAGTGTATAATCAGCAATTAGGATCTCAATACTCACCATATTAAATAAATCTGCTCTATATTAGCTGCTTGGTATCTGGCTTCATATAATCACGCAAGGTAACTCTAGGGCACCCAGTGAGTCCCTTAGCTTTACACTTCAGCATTAGTAGCACAAAGAGAAGCAACAAGTTTTCCACCCAGTGGTGAACAGTGGAACAAAGTTCAGTAAATATAAGTGTTCATCAGGTAGCCTCCTCTGCAGGCGCCCCAGCCGAAGAGAAGAGGCCTTTACCGAAAAGTTACTGTGTCAAAATTCGGCCTCCCTCAGCCTCAGGTGAGCTGCTTGTGTTGGGTTTGTTTTGTCCCGAGTGCCTAGCTTGGGGCCGTGTTTCTATGTAGTGGAGAGACAAAGCCTCTCTCACATGCAGCGGAGTATGTTGTGATTTCTACAAAGGAGCTCCACTCTAAGCAAACAGGGCTATTCTCAAAATGAGGTCACACTAGGACCCAGCTATCCTAATACCTTCAGTTACAGTGCTACAATTAGATCCAATACCACAATATTAAACAAGTCTGCTCTATATTAGCTGCTTAGTATATCTGGCTTTAGGGTATAATCAGTAATTAGATCCAATACCACTATATTAAACAAGTCAGCTCTATATTAGCTGCTTGGTATATCTGGCTGAAGGTATAACTGTGCAATTAGATCCACCACTATATTAAATGTCAGCTCTATATTAGCTGCTTGGTATATCTGGCTTTTAAGGTATAACTGTAATTAGATCCAATACCACCATATTAAACAAATCTGCTCTATATTAGCTGCTTGGTATATTGGCTTAAGGTATAATCAGCACAGCAACTCTAGGGCACCCAGTGAGTCCCAAGCTTTACACTTCAGCATTAGTAGCACAAAGCGAAGTTAAAGAATGCTTCCACCTAATGGTGAACAGGGAACAAAGTTCATAAAATATAAGTGTTCATCGGTAGTACCCCTGCAGGTGTGCCCACGGTAAGAGAGAAGAGGCCTTTTACTCAAAAGTTATCAGGCTGGAATTTCTCGGCTTCCTCAGCTCCCTCAGGTGAGCTGCTTGTGTTGCTTGTTTGTCCGAGTGCCTAGTTTGGGGCCAGTCGGTGTAGTGGAGAAACAAAGCCTCTATTACTATGCAGCGGGAGAATATGTTGTGACTTTCTAAAAGGAGATCCACTCTAAGCAAACAGGGCTATTCCAAATGAGGTCACACTAGGACCCAGCTATCCTAATACCTTCAGTTACAAGCTACATTAGATCCAATACCACAATATTAAACAAGTCTGTCTATATTAGCTGCTTAGTATATCTGGCTTTAAGGTATAATCAGCAATTAGATCCAATACACCATATTAAACAAATCTGCTCTATATTAGCTGCTTGGTATATTCGCTTTAAGGTATAATCAGCAATTAGATCCAATACCACCATTAAATAAATATGCTCTATATTAGCTGCTTGGTATATCTGGCTTTAAGGTATAATCAGTAAGGCAACTCTAGGCACCCAGTGAGTCCCTAGCTTTACACTTCAGCATTAGTAGCACAAAGAAGGCAAATAACAAGCCCTTCCGTGGTAGAACAGGGAACAAAGTTCATAAAATAGAAGTAATTCATCAGGTGGCACCCCTGCAGGCGTCCAGGCTAAAAGAGGCCTTACTCCTCAAAAGTTATCAGGCTGGAATTCTCTTCCTCAGCTCCCTCAGGTGAGCTTCGTTTGTGCTTGCTTGTTTCACAATGAAAGTGCCTTAGGCTTGGGGGTGGGCTGGCTATGTAGTGGAGAAAACAAAGCCTCTCATTACTATGCAGCGGAGAAAATGTTGTGATTCTTCACAAAGGAGCTCCACTCTAAGTAAGCCAGGGCTATTCCAAATGAGGTCACCTTAGGGACCCAGCTATCCTAATACCTTCAGTTACAAGCACAATTAGATCCAATACCACAATATTAAACAAGTCTGCTCTATATTAGCTGCTTAGTATATCTGGCTTTAAGGTATAATCAGCATTAGATCCAATACCTCATATTAAACAAGCTTCGGGGCTCTATATTAGCTGCTTGGTATATCTGGCTTTATGTATAATCAGCAAGGCAACTCTAGGGCAACCAGTCAGTCCCTAGCTTTACACTTCAGCATTAGTAGTACAAAGAGTAGCTTAATAACAAGCCCACCAGTGGTGAACAGGGAACAAAAGTTCATAAAATATAAGTGTTCATCAGGTAGCACCCCTGCAGGCGTCCAGGCGTAAGAGAAGAGGCTCTTTATCTCGAAGTTATCAGGCTGTGTACTTGCTTCCTCAGCTCCTCAGGTGAGCTGCTTGTGTTCTTGTTTGTCCCGAGTGCCTAGCTTTGGAGGAGGCTGCTATGTAGTGGAGAAAACAAAGCCTCTCATTACTATGCAGGGAGAATATATTTGTGTCTTTGACAAAGGAGCTCCACTCTAAGCAAACTTGGCTATTCCAAATGAGGTCACACTAGGACCCAGCTATCCTAATACCTTCAGTTACAAGCACAATTAGATCCAATACCACAATATTAAAACAAGTCTGCTCTATGTTAGGTGCTTCGTTATCTGGCTTTAAGGTATAATCAGCAATTAGATCCAATACCACCATATTAAACAAGTCAGCTCTATATTAGCTGCTTGGTATATCTGGCTTTAAGGTATAATCAGCAATTAGATCCAATACCACCATATTAAACAAATCTGCTCTATATAAGCTGCTTGGTATATCTGGCTTTAGGTATAATCAGCAAGGCAAACACTAGTACCCAGTGAGTCCCTTTAGTTTTACATCAGCATTAGTAGCACAAAGAGAAGTAAATAACTAAGCCCACCTATCGGTGAACAGGGAACAAAGTTCATAAATATAAGTGTTCATCAGGTAGCACCCTCTGCCGTGTCCAGGACTAGAGAGAAGAGGCTTTTACCTCGAAAGTTATCAGGCTGGAAATTCTGCCTTCCTCAGCTCCTCAGGTGAGCTGCTTGTGTTGCTTATGTGGTTTGTTTGGTCCCGAGTGCCTAGCTTGGGCTGCCATGTAGTGGAGAAAAACAAACCTCTCATTACTATGCAGCGGGAGAATATGTTGTGACTTTCACAAAGGAGCTCCACTCTAAGCAAACAGGGCTATTCCAAAATGAGGTCACACTAGGACCCAGCTATCCTAATACCTTCAGTTACATGCACAATTAGATCCAATACCACTATATTAAACAAATCTGCTCTATATTAGCTGCTTGGTATATCTGGCTTTAAGGTATAATCAGCAAGGCAGCTCTAGGGCACCTAGTGAGTCCCTAGCTTTACACTTCAGCATTAGTAGCACAAAGAGAAGCAAATAACAGCCCACCCAGTGTTGAACAAGGAACAAAGTTCATAAAATATAAGTGTTCATCAGGTAGCACCCCTCTGCAGGTGTCCAGACGAAAAGAGGCCTCTTTACCACTCAAAGTTATCAGGCGATTGACTTCTCAGCTCCTCGGTGAGCTGCTTGTGTTTGCTTCGACGTCACGAAGTGCTAGCTTGAGGGGGTGGGCTGGCTATGTAGTGAGAAAACAAAGCCTCATTACTATGCAGCGAGAAAATGTTGTGACTTTCTCACAAAGGAGCTCCACTCTAAGTAAAGAGGCTATTCCAAAATGAGGTCACACTAGACCCAGCTATCCTAATACCTTCAGTTACAAGCACAATTAGATCCAATACCACAATATTAAACAAGTTCTGCTCTATATTAGCTGCTTAGTATATCTGGCTTTAAGGTATAATCAGTAATTAGATCCAATACTACTATATTAAACAAGTCAGCTCTATATTAGCTGCTTGGTATATCTGGCTTTAAGGTATAATCAGCAAGGCAACTCTAGGGCACCCAGTCAGTCCCAGCTTTACTTCAGCATTAGTAGCACAAAGGAAATAACAAGCCCCACCCAGTGGTGAACAGAACAAAGTTCATAAAATATAAGTGTTCCATCAGGTAGCACCCCCCTGCAGGCGTCCAGACGAAGAGAAGAGGCTCTCTTTACCTCGAAAGTTATCAGGCTGGAAATTCGGCTTCCTCAGCTCCTCAGGTGAGCTGCTTGTGTTGCTTGTTTGTCCCGAGTGCCTAGCTTTGAAGGGGGAGGCTGCCTATGTAGTGGAGAAAACAAAGCCTCTCATTACTATGCAGTGGGAGAATATGTTGTGTCTTTGACAAAGGAGCTCCACTCTAAGCAAACTTGGCTATTCCAAAATGAGGTCACACTAGGACCCAGCTATCCTAATACCTTCAGTTACAAGCACAATTAGATCCAATACCACAATATTAAACAAGTCTGCTCTATGTTAGCTGCTTCGTATATCTGGCTTTAAGGTATAATCAGCAATTAGATGCAATACCACCATATTAAACAAGTCAGCTCTATATTAGCTGCTTGGTATATCTGGCTTTAAGGTATAATCAGCAATTAGATCCAATACTACCATATTAAACAAATCTGCTCTATATAAGCTGCTTGGTATATCTGGCTTTAAGGTATAATCAGCAAGGCAACACTAGGGCACCCAGTGAGTCCCTAGCTTTACACTTCAGCATTAGTAGCACAAAGAGAAGCAAATAACAAGCCCACCCAATGGTGAACAGGGAACAAAGTTCATAAAATATAAGTGTTCATCAGGTAGCACCCCCCTGCCGGTGTCCAGACGAAGAGAAGAGGCTTTCTTTACCTCGAAAGTTATCAGGCTGGAAATTCTGCTTCCTCAGCTCCTCAGGTGAGCTGCTTGTGTTGCTTGTGTTGCTTGTTTGTCCCGAGTGCCTAGCTTGGGGGGGGGGGCTGCCTATGTAGTGGAGAAAACAAAACCTCTCATTACTATGCAGCGGGAGAATATGTTGTGTCTTTCACAAAGGAGCTCCACTCTAAGCAAACAGGGCTATTCCAAAATGAGGTCACACTAGGACCCAGCTATCCTAATACCTTCAGTTACATGCACAATTAGATCCAATACCACTATATTAAACAAATCTGCTCTATATTAGCTGCTTGGTATATCTGGCTTTAAGGTATAATCAGCAAGGCAGCTCTAGGGCACCTAGTGAGTCCCTAGCTTTACACTTCAGCATTAGTAGCACAAAGAGAAGCAAATAACAAGCCCACCCAGTGTTGAACAAGGAACAAAGTTCATAAAATATAAGTGTTCATCAGGTAGCACCCCCCTGCAGGTGTCCAGACGAAGAGAAGAGGCTCTCTTTACCTCGAAAGTTATCAGGCTGGAAATTCGGCTTCCTCAGCTCCTCAGGTGAGCTGCCTGTGTTGCTTGTTTGTCCCGAGTGCCTAGCTTGGGGGGGGGGCTGCCTATGTAGTGGAGAAAACAAAGCCTCTCATTACTATGCAGCGGGAGAATATGTTGTGACTTTCACAAAGGAGCTCCACTCTAAGCAAACAGGGCTATTCCAAAATGAGGTCACACTAGGACCCTGCTATCCTAATACCTTCAGTTACAAGCACAATTAGATCCAATACCACCATATTAAACAAATCGGCTCTATATTAGCTGCTTGGTATATCTGGCTTTAAGGTATAATCAACAAGGTAACTCTAGGGCACCCAGTGAGTCCATAGCTATACACTTCAACATTAGTAGCACAAAGAGAAGCAAATAACAAGCCCACCCAGTGGTGAACAGGGAACAAAGTTCATAAAATATAAGTGTTCATGAGGTAGCACCCCCCTGCAGGCGTCCAGACGAAGAGAAGAGGCTCTCTTTACCTCGAATGTTATCAGGCTGGAAATTCGGCTTCCTTAGCTCCTCAGGTGAGCTGCTTGTGTTGCTTGTTTGTCCCGAGTGCCTAGCTTGGGGGCTGCCTATGTAGTGGAGAAAACAAAGCCTCTCATTACTATGCAGTGGGAGAATATGTTGTGACTTTCACAAAGGAGCTCCACTCTAAGCAAACAGGGCTATTGCAAAATGAGGTCACACTAGGACCCAGCTATCCTAATACCTTCAGTTACAAGCACAATTAGATCCAATACCACAATATTAAACAAGTCTGCTCTATATTAGCTGCTAGTATATCTGGCTTTAAGGTATAATCAGCAATTAGATCCAATACCACCATATTAAACAAGTCAGCTCTATATTAGCTGCTTGGTATATCTGGCTTTAAGGTATAATCAGCAATTGGATCCAATACCACCATATTAAACAAATCTGCTCTATATTAGCTGCTTGGTATATCTGGCTTTAAGGTATAATCAGCAAGGCAACTCTAGGGCACCCGGTGAGTCCCTAGCTTTACACTTCAGCATTAGTAGCACAAAGAGAAGCAAATAACAAGCCCACCCAGTGGTGAACAGGGAACAAAGTTCATAAAATATAAGTGTTCATCAGGTAGTACCCCCCTGCAGGCGTCCAGACGAAGAGAAGAGGCTCTCTTTACCTCAAAAGTTATCAGGCTGGAAATTCGGCTTCCTCAGCTCCTCAGGTGAGCTGGTTGTGTTGCTTGTTTGTCCCGAGTGCCTAGCTTTGAAGGGGGGGGGCTGCCTATGTAGTGGAGAAAACAAAGCCTCTCATTACTATGCAGTGGGAGAATATGTTGTGACTTTGACAAAGGAGCTCCACTCTAAGCAAACTTGGCTATTCCAAAATGAGGTCACACTAGGACCCAGCTATCCTAATACCTTCAGTTACAAGCACAATTAGATCCAATACCACAATATTAAACAAGTCTGCTCTATGTTAGCTGCTTAGTATATCTGGCTTTAAGGTATAATCAGCAATGAGATCCAATACCACCATATTAAGCAAGTCTGCTCTATATTAGCTGCTTGGTATATCTGGCTTTAAGGTATAATCAGCAATTAGATCCAATACCACCATATTAAACAAGTCAGCTCTATATTAGCTGCTTGGTATATCTGACTTTAAGGTATAATCAGCAATTAGATCCAATACCACCATATTAAATAAATCTGCTCTATATTAGCTGCTTGGTATATCTGGCTTTAAGGTATAATCAGCAAGGCAACTCTAGGGCACCCAGTGAGTCCCTAGCTTTACACTTCAGCATTAGTAGCACAAAGAGAAGCAAATAACAAGCCCACCCAGTGGTGAACAGGGAACAAAGTTCATAAAATATAAGTGTTCATCAGGTAGCCCTCCTCTGCAGGCATCCAGATGAAGAGAAGAGGCCTTTACTCTCGAAAGTTATCAGGCTGGAAATTGCTTCTCAGCTCCTCAGGTGAGCTGCTTGTATGTTGCTTGTTTGTCCCGAGTGCCTAGCTTGGGGGCTGCCTATGTAGTGGAGAACAAAAGCCTCTCATTACTATGCAGCTGGAGAATATGTTGTGACTTTCACAAAGGAGCTCCACTCTAAGCAAACAGGGCTATTCCAAAATGAGGTCACACTAGGACTAGCTATCCTAATACCTTCAGTTACAAGCACAATTAGATCCAATACCACAATATTAAACAAGTCTGCTCTATATTAGCTGCTTAGTATATCTGGCTTTAAGGTATAATCAGCAATTAGATCCAATACCACCATATTAAACAAGTCAGCTCTATATTAGCTGCTTGGTATATCTGGCTTTAAGGTATAATCAGCAATTAGATCCAATACCACCATATTAAACAAGTCAGCTCTATATTAGCTGCTTGGTATATCTGGCTTTAAGGTATAATCAGCAATTAGATCCAATACCACCATATTAAAGAAATCTGCTCTATATTAGCTGCTTGGTATATCTGGCTTTAAGGTATAATCAGCACAGCAACTCTAGGGCACCCAGTGAGTCCCAAGCTTTACACTTCAGCATTAGTAGCACAAAGAGAAGCAAAGAACAAGCCCACCTAATGGTGAACAGGGAACAAAGTTCATAAAATATAAGTGTTCATCGGGTAGTACCCCCCTGCAGGCGTCCAGACGAAGAGAAGAGGCTCTCTTTACCTCAAAAGTTATCAGGCCGGAATTTCGGCTTCCTCAGCTCCTCAGGTGAGCTGCTTGTGTTGCTTGTTTGTCCCGAGTGCCTAGCTTGGGGGGCTGCCTATGTAGTGGAGAAAACAAAGCCTCTCATTACTATGCAGCGGGAGAATATGTTGTGACTTTCACAAAGGAGATCCACTCTAAGCAAACAGGGCTATTCCAAAATGAGGTCACACTAGGACCCAGCTATCCTAATACCTTCAGTTACAAGCACAATTAGATCCAATACCACAATATTAAACAAGTCTGCTCTATATTAGCTGCTTAGTATATCTGGCTTTAAGGTATAATCAGCAATTAGATCCAATACCACCATATTAAACAAATCTGCTCTATATTAGCTGCTTGGTATATCTGGCTTTAAGGTATAATCAGCAATTAGATGCAATACCACCATATTAAATAAATATGCTCTATATTAGCTGCTTGGTATATCTGGCTTTAAGGTATAATCAGCAAGGCAACTCTAGGGCACCCAGTCAGTCCCTAGCTTTACACTTCAGCATTAGTAGCACAAAGAGAAGCAAATAACAAGCCCACCCAGTGGTGAACAGGGAACAAAGTTCATAAAATATAAGTGTTCATCAGGTAGTACCCCCCTGCAGGCGTCCAGACGAAGAGAAGAGGCTCTCTTTACCTCAAAAGTTATCAGGCTGGAAATTCGGCTTCCTCAGCTCCTCAGGTGAGCTGGTTGTGTTGCTTGTTTGTCCCGAGTGCCTAGCTTGTAGGAAGGCTCGAAAGTTTTCAGGCTGAAATTTGTCTTCTCAGCTCCTCAGGTGAGCTGCTTTGTGTTGCTTGTTTGTCTCGAGTGCTTAGCTTGGGCGGGGGCTGCCTGAAAGTTATCAGGCTGAAATTGGTTTCTCATGTAACCCCTGCAAATGGGGGTTCCCAAAAGACTTCCAGGAGCTTGCTTGAATGCTCCAAGCCTGAATGGTGTTTGCATGCTTAAGCCATTTATCAGTGAGTGTTTTAGAGCCTGGTACTGTCTCTTAAGAGCTGTCTGCTTGCAGACATAATTAGTTTGTATGGGGGACTGTGTGCTTCTCTGTTTGAGTACCACTGAGCTGCTGCCAATTCACTGCATTTTTGCAGTCACTAGGAGTGCAAAGGAACCTATCTGAAAGATGTAACTGTTTGCCAGAAATCATTTACAGTAATAATGAAATTACAGTTTGTCTAACCTGCTTTTGCAGTCAGAACTGTGTCTGCCTAGTTCCCATTCTGGTTTTGAACTGCTGAACTGGACCAATCAGTGTGGGGTAAGCTAGCTCTAAAATGGTGCCTTGGACGAACTGAGAACTTGACTCATAATCTGAGCCAGCCACAAGAGGATTGTATGGGCAGTGACTCTGGGAGATGTAGTTTAGACTTCGCGCCTTTTGGACCAACAGCAGCAGTCTATTGTGAGTGACAGCCAATCCAGTCAAGAACTGGGAGGAACTCAAAGGAAGTGCCCGGTTTTGTCTGTTGGAGTTTCAGTTTAGCTCTGGAGTGAAGGGGAAAGAAACCCTGTGCTCCTTCAGTGCACAGTTTCAGTCAAAAAACGTGTGTAAGGCCCAGAGTTCCGGTCTGCAGCTGTGTAACTGCTTGTTAGGACTGAATCCGCCCTGTGAAAAGAATCAAAGGATCTCTGAAGAGTAGAAACCAGGCTCACCCTGTAGAAGACTGGAGAAATTGTTGAATTGCACTCGGTCTGTCAGGAACGGAATCTGCTGTGTGTTCTCCCGGTATTGTGTAGTAATTGGCGATCGATAGAGAAGCAGCCTGCCTGGTATAGTACTTTCTTTTTACCATATAAATGTGTGAAGAGTCTCGTGGAGCTCAAGAGTAGCCCTGCTGACGCTTGAAGGACCCTATCTTGTTTGGAGGTCGTGAGTACTAATTCAGGGTCGCCCTGTTGAATTGCCACATTAAATCCAAATGGAATCACTGTACTGCTGACTGTTTAAACTAATTTTTCTTTTCACTGTGTGAAAGGGCCCCTACCAGCTGCCACGGTTTGGACTAGCCACTAGGCTTGGGTACCCAGGGACAGTAACTGGTAGGGATAGGCCTTGCACAGAGCCATAGGTAGATAGTAAAGTGACAAGCTAATTAACCTGATTTCCCCCTGTCCTTGTTATATCCCCCTAAATAAATCAGAGCTGCTTGTTTCAGCAAAGTTATACTGCCTGAGGTATTTGTCTATGTTAAAGTACTGTAGTGTGATTGTTGCACTGTATCTTATTTCACAGGAGGTCCCAGTGCCGGAGCTAGTCCTGGGGGTAAGTGTATACTGTGAAGGTAATTCTGATATATTGTGTGGGCCACTAGTGGGAAGAAAGGGGGGTTGCAGTGTCCCAGAGGCCTGTGACCAAGTAAGTTTAACTATTGCAAACCCTGACCTCTGGGTGGAGGCACCCGCCATTGGATCCAGGCCCCTCAACCTGTTAGTGGCAAATCAGGCAGGGGTAGTAGCCCCTGGGATAGCGCCATCTCCTCAGGTGAGCTGCTTTTGTTGCTTGTGTTATTGTTTGTTTTCATGTATTTCAATTGATCTTTTATTAGTGATTCAAGGATCTTGCCCCAAACCATCAAACTAATCAGTCTGTAATTTTCTACCTCGTTTCTGTCTCCCTTTTTGTAAACGCGTACCATCTTAGCTCATCTCCAATCCTTTGGCAATGCCATCATTGAGCGATATTTTTTTTCATGTAATATTTTGTAATGGGGACATCATACTGTTTTTCATGATTTTTAATATTTGTGGCATAATGCCATCATGGTCTGGTGCACAATATTGCAATAAATCATTTATTTTGTTCTAAAATACATGATTCTTTAATGGTGAAGGAGGGGCTTAGATAAAAACTATCGCTTTTCTGGCTGTGAGAAGTGATTTCACAAATGTATGAAGGTAACTCTCCTTTCTAGGAACCAGAGTTCCTTACCAAGTCGGAGCATAACTGACCCAAACCAAATATCCCTTCCATGGTCACACGATCTACCAGTCACATGGCCGTAAGCATAATTGACAATAATATGTTTCTTTTTATAGGATAATGGAACACACAGATGAGGTCCTAAATGTACTGTAAAGGTAACTCTATATCTAACCCCCCCCCCCCCAAAGAAAGTGGCAGGCATTTACTAAGGACTGGATTTTTCCTTTCTCTACCAGGGACTACTCGCTCTGTTTTTTACCAGTCTAGAGTTTTTCCATTCTCAGCCATCTATTTAGGGATATACACTGCAATCAGTCTGTATTTTATTCTGTATTTGCCTTGCTCACTGTGCATTTGCTGCCAGCCTTACCATTGCACTGGCTTGTGGCTGGTTATTTGAGCTGTGACCATACTGTATTGCTGTACCAACTATTTGTTGTAGTGCTCTAAAATTGTTCCAACTTGTTTTCTCAATTGTTAATTAAACAGAATTGTTATTGTGCATTGCACTGCTGTCTCTCTCTTAGTTCCCCTCTCCTGGGTCACAGCTGAAAATGAGTCTTGCCTCAGTGTGCCTCTCCTGGTAACCAATTTTCAAATAAATAAATATACCCTGTTCAGGCTCTTTGACCCATCATGGAAATGGCTGGGAGTTTTTTCTTTTGAGTGTTTCTCCCCAACATAACCTCCACCCCAGTGACGTGGACTGTGCCTTCGTTTGTCTCGATGCCGTGTGTCCCCCACGGGAAGAGGCAAGGTTTCTGGCCCAGCTGTAATGGTCACTGTCATGCTGGAACCAGTCGGAACCCTTCCTGAACTGAGGCACACTGCTGAGTGGCAGCTGCCTTAGCCAGCCCATCCCCCAGCGCCGAGACACAGCTCCACTCCTAACCTAGGTTGCCTGCGTGGCAGAGTGGCATGCTGTCACCGAGCCATTGGGGCAGCTCTGGGATTGTACTGTGAAAAGAAGCTACAGGGAGAAGTTTGCTCCAGACAAAGCATGCCTATGTCCAAACCACCTCTGCAGATAAAGACTTACTCATCAAACAATGTTGTCAGCTTATATCACATTTTACTATGTCCCAATTGGTGACAGTACCGTTAAAAGTTGTCTTGGACTTTGCTGGACTGGGGGCAGTTGAGAACAGAAAGGAGTGTTTTTTGTGCTGGAAGTGTACTGTACCTTTATGGACTGCTGGCTGCCATCGACGTACGCTTCCCTGCCACTGATGGACAGCACGATTCACTTGTACAGGACTTCTCCATAATATTCACCCTACACAAACCAGAGGGCTTGGAATACTATCCTACCTACTGGCAAGGGACTTTTGAGTGCTTAAAGATATTGGACTTTGTGTAAATAGACACTATATGAGACTGCCTGTGAATGATGGTGGCTGCCTGTTTCAGTGCCTTTGACCCCTTGGACTTAGTAGCTGGGTGAGTGGACAGGTGCATCAGCCAGTGAGGTGGATGGACCTCTAAACCAAAACGCAAGTACTGCTAAACTCTTGGGAGAGCTCTTTAATTCAGTCAGGACTCAGACCACCCATCAGGGGTTGAGCAATAGACTAACAGCTTCTCAATGAGCGAGTAACGCTGACAGCAACCAATCAGGGGGCTAAGAGTTTTGAGTTAATCTAGGTCACTAAGCAGTGCTTGAGTTAGTTGTCAGGTATCAGGCTTCAGTCTGTCTCTGGAGACCCTGTCAGCTGTCAGTAAGCTAGCAGACAGACTGCTGTCTGTAGGAGAAGCCTGAAGTTTGGTATGCTGCCCTTTGGCAGCATGGGTTTGGCTCCACTTCAGTCAATCCAGAAGTTGAGATCTAAGTGTGTGACGGTACAGACATGTTGCTAAAAATACCCAGAGGGCTTTCTGCCAGCATCAGAGGAGAAAAAGCAGAAACTCTGTCTGCATTTGCCAATTTCCTGTTGGTACTGCACTGTGGGAGGGAGAATGCAAGGAAAGCTGACAAGGAGAAGACTGCAGTTGATGAGAATCCTGATTTCATATCCAGAGGCTGGAGGAGCAGTATGAGTGTGTAAGTCACCTGCAGAGTCTTCTGCAGTGAGTACAGGGAGGCGTTCTTAAACCACAGGGGTTCCCACTGAGTCCTGAATGATAGCTCGGTTTACAGAGCCGTCACCACCAGTCACACTAAGCAGTGTCTGGTTGTCACAGCACATTTGAAGCTGCAGGGCTGTTTGCGCTGGTCAGGCAGGTGGGCACTCACGAAATGAAGCTGTTCAGCTGCCTGAAAGGGAGAGAGAGTTAAAGAGACCTGCCGATGACCACTATTGCTAGTAGCCATGCCACAAGCCCATCAACCGACTGATTACGAGAGAGGTGAACTAGATGGAGATGTGGATCCTGCTGCTGAACCTGCATCACCACGGGGTAAGGCCTGCCTAATCTGGCAAACGTGAGTACATCACTAGGACCTGTCGGTCCTGCAACCACAACCATTTATAGTTAGATTAGCTAGGCTCTCTATGAGGCAATTTATGGACAAGGCCATCGGGCTCAGGATACAATCTGTTGTTACTGTAAACTTGTTAATCCAAGGTGCTATCACCTACTGTCACATGCAATGCAATGAACATTGGGCCAAAAAATGATCCAACATCTGGGTACCCAAGTGAACTCTGCACAAGTGAGCTCCATTAGAAATATGGGGTAGCACTTGCTGGTAATATTGGGTAGTGTGGCCTGTACAGTACAGGCAGGCAGGGGCACTGTGACTGGGAAGGGTAATGACTGTTAAAGGAAAAACAGATATATTTGCAATGAGATTTTGCCTTAGCCCATTCCTCTCCTCCATCCCTCCCTCCCTTCCTTACTGATCCTATTTCCCCCAGTAAAAAAAAAAAAACTTATTTGTTTCACTTATTGTTTTGGTTTTTGCTGACCAGGAAGGAGGACTAGACAATGTTTTGCCCATTTTCATCCTCATCCCGGGGAAGGGGGATACAGATGGATGCTAACTGAAATTGAACCAGATTTTTAAGCTGTTAGTGGTATTTTTGGTGAATTGGGGAAATTTGGCCAGGACACTGGGGAAATTCACCTACTCTTTCGAGAAGTGCCATGGGATCTTTAACATCCACCTGATCTACTACCAGAACAGGCAGATGGGACCTCGGTTTAATGTCTCATCTGAAACATGGCACCTCAGGAGTGCAGCACCCCATCATGCTGCACTACAGTGTCAGTATAGTGTGATTTAACCCAAGCACCTGGCGTGGGGATAGAACTCAGTCTTCTGATCTCCCGCGGCCTCAGAGGCGAGTGTGCAACCTGCTGAGCATATTATTTGCCAAGGCGTAATAAATGTTTGACATTGTGCTGTGTAGCTATGGGGGTGGGTGTTATCTTTTTGGCTGGTGTGAACCTTGTTCTTGTGCTATGGCAGGCTCAATGCCATCTTAAATCTCTTAGTTATGCTGTAGCATTTCTTCTTATCACACATAGTGTACAGTTCATAGGGCTCCCTTCTGCACAGAGGGCCGCAATTCTGGATCATTTATCGAGATGAGCCAGGAGGAAGTGTTCTTTAGCACTGTTACGCATAAGAAACTAGTTCAGTGCTGTTTTTCCACATTTCCCATATCTCTGATTACATTTCTTGATATTTAATTATTAACGTGCCTGTGCCTGTGTGGAACGCCATAGTCACTAGGGGGCTGATCCTGCTATGAGCAATGCTTCCATTGGTTGTTTTGTTTTAATTGCAGTGTGGATTTCTACATCCACTCTGTCAGCAGGTAACTGGGATATACCAGTGGAGGGGTTGTGGGATAACAGAAAAAAAAAAAAAAAAAAAACAAGCTAAAGACAAAGAACCTCAGTGCAGCAGCACTGAAGAAAGGGTTACCCCCAAAGGGCATTAGCAATAAACCAAGTTTCAAAGAAACACAACACCACACATATTCCCAAAATGCAAAGCATCATGGGATGCATATGCAAATCACCATGACATTTCAGACTGGTTCAGATTACAGCAGGAATACATGGCAGCCATTTACTTGCATTTAACAACACAACGGGGGGGGGGGGGTTCTGATATCTGTACCCCGTTAACTTAATTTCTATAATACAGTCACCTAGTACTTTTTACCTTTATCAAAAACACCTAGTGCTGTGGTATGTTTAATATTTACAGGTTTCATCAACATAAGGCATATTTATCAAGGTATTTTATGACATAATGTCATTGCATACTAAATCCAACAACAAGGAACACAGCCTATTGTTTTACATCAGCTTGGAGGTCACAACAATAACCTCCCTGTACAAGGACCTGAGAGGGAAAAGGAAAATTAAAGAGGACACTACAGCATAGTCAAGAAAGGGTTGGGAGCTGCCCATAGGTGGCCAACCTTATGGACTAGAAATTGTAAAGGATAGATTAGGCTAAGAAATAGCACTGCTGCAACAGATTTAAGAAAAGGTCGGTCCTCAAGAGTGGCAGGATCTCCCTGTCACAAGACCATGTGTTTGCTACTGGTTGTGCCTCTGTGCAGTCTTGTCAGGTTTGAGGTTCCAGAGTTTTTCGGATAAAGGGAGGTTAGTATTGGTACAGTTTCCAGTGACTTAGGAAAGCTTCTTACCGTGTCTTTTTGTGTGCAGATCTTCTTACATGGGTCTATCCCATTAGCCACCAGTTGGAAACATTCTGTAATGCTGTCCCACCTAATCTGTGCTGGTCTGCTTTTCCAGTATTCTGTGCAGTTGATGAAGCATCTTGTTTGTAGCCCATTTGTGTGTCTTAAAAATAATTTTCTGATTTCGCAGAAAATTCACAGTTGGTAGCTGGCCCAGTGGTAGTGCTGCCACTTGCCACGCCATCTCCCTGGGACTGGGAGTGATACAAGACTGCTGGGGACCAGCCAAGGGGAGAGGATAGGGTGCTGCAGGGTTGCTCTACTCTCCTGGGGAGGAAGGGTTGCTGGCTTGCTGCATCACTGCCACCAGGTGGAGGCCTGGTAGCAGGATGAGCCTGAAAAGCAGGAAGGGAGAGGGAGGGAACTGCAGGACTTCTGCGGTGCCTGCATGCCCCCATATGCATTTGGCAATGTGTGTGCCCCAGCGACGGGGAGGGAGGGACCAGAAAAATGGGGAAAAATCATGGGGGATGGGGTAAGTGAAGCCCTGCCCATGGTTCCATGGCATGATCTGTTGCTCCTCCAGCTTATGACAATGCTGGACCTTACACAGGTAGTTACCTCCTCAACCTATATAGGAGGTCACTCATTGGATCTGCTGTTCCTCCTGGGGATGGAGATTACTGACATAGGGATGGAACCAGTCAGTTGGTCTGACCATCACACCATAGGGTTCAGTTGAGGGGCCCCCCTAAATGGACCTACCCCTTTGGAGATGGTCCGGTACCACCCTTTAAGGGGAGTTACCCCAGATAGTCCATCGGCAGTGCTGGACCTATCAGGATTGCTGGGTGAAAGCACAAGCCCAGGGGACCTCATACTAGCCTATAATAAGGCAGTGGGAGAGGCCTTGGACTTGATTGCTCCTGTTCATGTTTGACCACTCACTCTTCGCCCAAGGTCCCCTTGGTACGACGGGTCCTTGAAGGAGTTGAGGTGGGTTGGTCAAAGGTTGAAGGGAGCATGGCGTACGTCCGGCCTGTATGCTGACAGGCTTAGATTGATGGAACATTATAAGGGCCAACAATCAGAAATCTTCTGTAAGAAGGCAGAGTTCCTGTCCAGGGAGATTTCTGCTGTGCAGAACTGACTGGTTTAACTTTTTCGAACCGTTGACAGATTGTGCAATCCAATCTGTCTCCAGTCCGGAAGAGTTTTTTCACAAATTGAGTGTGATGGGCTACCTCAGTTCTTCGCAGATAAGGTTGCCAGCATCAGGTCTGGAATCGGACCATCTCTCTCTCTCTACGAGGGGTTGCAGAGGTCGATGGAAGGTGGTGAACACCCGGTCTGTCTGGATTGATTTCAGCCAACCGGAATTCACGGACATTGTGAAGATTGTCCAGACCCTGCGCCCAGCCTGTTGTAGTTTGGATCCAGGCCCTACCTCCTTTTTAGTGGGTTGTGTAGCTGTCATCTGCCCAATCCTAGCTGAAATTGTATGGAGATCCTTGGAGAGGGGAATCTTTCCAGATCCCCTAAAGGAGGCGGTCATTTGACCGCTCCTTAAAAAAACCCTCCTTGGATCCCATCGATCAAGCTAACTACCGACCTGTTTCTAACCTTCCCTTTGTGGGGAAGGTTACTGAGAAGGTGGTTGCGCTGCAACTGGATGATCACTTGGTAACTCACAATGTCTATGAAGCTTTCCAGTCTGGTTTCAGAAAGAGGCATAGCATGGAGACTGCCCTTGTTCGGATATTAAATGACCTCCTAATGGCTAGAGATCGAAAGGCTCGTACCATCTTGGTCCTTCTCGATCTCTCCGCAGCTTTTGACACTGTGGACCATGAGGTGCTTTTGGAAACCCTGCTGTTCCTTTGTGGACTGTCGGGTACAGTCCTCGAATGGTTTCGATCTTTCCTCGTAGGCAGGTCTCAGAGGGTGGTCACTGGAATTTATTCCTCTGACTCCTTCCCCCTGTCCTGTGGGGTGCCGCAGGGTTCCATACTGGCACCCATGTTGTTCACAGTGTATATGCTGCCATTAGGAGATATCATCAGGCGATATGGCTTGAGTTTTCACTGCTATGCAGATGATACTCAGCTGTATATGTCCTTTGTGCCCGGACAGGATGATGCGATTCCTGTGCTAAACAGCTGCCTCTCTGAGATCAAAGACTGGATGAGCTCGAGTTGGTTGAGATTAAATCTGGATAAGACTGAGGTGTTGGTGGTGGATTCAGGTCGCCCGGAGGCGGGGTTTGGAACTGGGCTCATGTCGGGCCTATGGCTTGATGGTGTCCAGCTCACTACCTCAGATCGGGTGCGTAACCTTGGCGTTATTTTTGATGATGGCTTGACCCTGAAGTCTCAGGTGTCAGCAGTGGTCAAATCCTCATTTTACCTTCTGAGGAATACCACTTGGCTGAAACACTTGATTCCTCCAGGTGACCTTCCAACATTGATCCATGCCTTCATTACCACCTGTCTTGACTACTGCAATGCCCTCTACCTAGGGCTGTCTGGGGTTGATATCCGCTGATTGCAGGTAGTGCAGAATGCTACGGCCAGGCTGTTGACTGGCACCTCTAGGACCAGTCACATTACGCCTGTGCTGCGCGAACTGCACTGGCTGCCAGTTCAGTGGCGGATCACCTACAAGGTAGGCTTGCTTACCTTTAAAGCCCTACATGAACTGAGACCCAACTACCTGAAAGATCTCCTGACTCCGTACTCCCCCAATCGCCCTCTCCGATCCACCAATGAGGGATTGCTAGAGATTCCCAGGGTTCGTTTTAAAACATCTGGAGCTCATGCCTTTTCATTTGTGGCACCAACCCTGTGGAATTCTCTACCTTGTCGGTTAAAAGAATGCCTGACCGTCAGCAGCTTTAAATTGATACCAAAAACATATTTATTCTCTTTGGCTTTCCCTAATTAAGTGTTTATTTTATCGACTGATTTTAAAATGTTATTATACTATTGTTTTTATTGCAATTTATATTGTGTACAGTGCCTTGATTATGAAAGGCGCTATATAAATAAAGTTTTTTTTGCTTGCTTGCTATTTTCTGGGAGTATTCTGGAACTCCAGGGGGGGGGATGACCTTCCCCCCCAGGCCCCACCATGGGGGGATCCACAAGGGATATAGGACCCTGTCTGGAAGAGGTGAGAGATGGTCAGAGCTGAACAGCCACCCATCCTCCCATACCCAAGGGCTCCACTTTAGATAGTGGGCAGGTGGACTGCTGATCCAGCAGTTCCCACTCATCCGACCTGGGCTGTGCTTTGCAATGCCAGGTCGATGAGGAACAAGACTGCTGCAATAGCAGACTTGGTTTCCTCGGTAGACCTGGCTTGTACCACAGAGATATGGCTAGACGAGAATTCTTCCCCCATTTTGGAGGCTGCAGTGCCAGCTGGGTACTCTGTGATTGTGATACACACCCAGAGGAAGTATCGCAGAAGTGGGGGAGTGGCCATTTGTTTAAAAGCCAGCCTGGGCCTCACGGTGTTAACAGTGGGTTCTACTAGGTCATTTGAGAATGTTGCCATGTGTGTGTGTGGGGGGGGGCCTGGTGCAGGCTACAGGATCCTTCTGATATACCATCTACAAGGCAGTGAGAAGGAATTCCTGCAGGAGGTCAGGAACTTCATTGCCGGCCTGGTGAGGGAATCTCCCAAATAGTTAATACTGGGGTATTTCATGTCTGGGTCAAGGACTGACACTTGTCATTTGGTCGTAACCTCCTGCAAAGTATGGAAACTCTGGGCCTGTCACAGGTTGTCACCTCAGTGACCCACTCGCATGGTCATACATTGGACCTGGTGTTCACGCTGGGTCTTGGAGTCGATGACCTCAAGATTGATCCGGTCATTTGGTCGGATCATAGCACTGTGAGGTTCATGTTTGGTGTCCCTCCTGAGGGTCCATCCTCTGTGAAGAGAGGGTCCGGTACTGCCCTTTGTGGGGATTGTCCCCAGTCGGACTCCAGGCGGTATTGGACCTATCAAGTGTGGAAACTGCATGTGTGAATGGGCCGGAGGAGGCAATGGTGGCCTATAATAGGGATGACATTGCGGCCTTCAACTCTGTCATGCCTGTTCATGTCTGGCCATTATCTACTCACTGGAGGCCCCCTTGGTTTGATGGGGAACTCAGGGAGTTAAAGATAGAGTCGGAGGTTGGAGCGGCGCTGGAGGAGGTCTGGACAAATGTTGAATGGTTGCTAAGGCCACAGTTCTGGGGTTATTTTTGAGACACAGAACCTTTTCTTACATTCATTACCTCTCTATGGCCCCCCCCCAAATGAATCAAGAGGTGCTTTTCCAGTTGTTGTGACTGACCAGAGTTCTTCTTACATTTATCACATTTATAGGGTTTCTCTCCCATGTGAGTTCGCTGGTGCATTTTGAAGTAAAATATGTTAACAAAGGCTGTTTTTTACAGTCCCTATATTGATATGGTCACTTTCCCAAATGAATCCGTGGATGTTGTTTGATGTGTGATGCATTAAGGAAGGCCTTTTTACAGTCGCTACATTGATATGGCCTGGAGTGAATCAGGATGTGCTTTTTCAGTGTTTGTGACTGACTGAAGCTTTTCTTATGTAAACCACTACCCCGGAGGCTTACTGGATCGCCTCTTGTTTCCCCGGTTGCTGTTCTGGTCCTGGCTGGGTCCTTGTTTGCCCCTGGAGTTTTCGTCTGGCCCCTGCATTTTCTTTTTATGTTTGCAGGTGAAATCAGGGCTGGAGGAGCTGAACTGTGGAGCTGCCGCGCTGTTTGCATTTCAGTGTATAGCGAGGGGAATCTTCTCCAAAAATAGGGAGATGATCCTGCCCCTCTACAGGTTGCTGGTTAGGCCGCACCTAGAATACTGCATGCAATATGGGCAGTACTGACACCCATACCTGAAGAAGGACATCAGATTGTTGGAGGGTGTACAATGGAGGGCAACAAAGATGATCCAGGGATTAGAGGGATACTCCTATGAGGAGAGGCTGGGTGAGCTGAACATATATTCCCTGGAGGAGAGGAGGGATAGTGGGGATATGATCGAAACCTTTAAATACTTAAAGGGGATAAACAAGACTAGTACAGAAGGGATTTTCCATATTAGAAGAGGGAGGGTCACGAGGGGGCACCAGCTGAGTTTGGAGAGGGGACGATTCAGGAGGGAAGCCAGGAGTCATTATTTCACAGAGAGGGTGGTGGATAAGAAGAATACTCTGCCTGAGGAGATAGTAGCCTGTAGCACGGTAGACAGTTTTAAGAGGGGATGGGACAGAGTGAGAGGGGGGTGATTATGAAAAGGGGAAGTGTGGGTGGGGCAGCTGCAGATTGAGGGGCTAGCTGCACAATTGAGCAGACTTGCTAGACTGTGAGGCCCATTTCTGCTGGCGTTTTTGTATGTTCGTATGTTCGGTGCAGTCTAGTGGCCCCGTGAATGCATAGTAGTGCATTCCTGTTTCGTGGTCGTTGTTACAGTCGAACAAATGCCTCTCCAGTTCTCCTGGACCCCCTGTTTAGCTAATCAGGGATTGGAGACATGGAGGAGGTTCAGGAGAAGCTTCTGGATCAGTCTATTAAGGAGCACCAACCGCGCTAGCTCCTGCCTAATGAATATTAATGAGACAAATGGAATAATAATGAGGAGCCTGCCTGCTACCTGGGGACAGTGGATAACGGCAGTAATGACAGGCAGGGGGGTTGTTAAAATTGTTATACTGTGCAATAGTGTGCTAAAGGGAAGGGGCGACTATGAAACGGTGGTGTTGACTATGGCTGCACCAAGGAATAAAGTTGGGATTATGTATAGACTGTAGTGGGACTGTTTTGCCAGCAGCCATATTTGCAGCCATGTGACCTCAGCCCAGCCAATCGGAGGCCAAGATTTGTGCCATGGACTTGTGGGACTGTTAAAAGGAGTTATGGGAGGAAAAAGCTGGGGAAATACTTGGCACCCTTTTACACAGAAAATCAGGCATCGAAAGTGATTAATGCATATTAATTTTCCAGAAGAACAATAGTATCGGCCAATGGGGACCTGCCAGAGAACTCCTAAAACCCAAGGGCTGTTTGGTTCTAGTTCAGTTTGGCATGATCCCCTTCAGAGGGAGAGGGGCTCCTTCCCCTTGAAAGAAATGGGGCTGCAAGGCTTGGGAAAGGCCTGTCTGGGGTTGTCAGCCACTTGTCCTCACAAGGCCTGCGGGTTACCTTTCCCGATTTAGAAGGAATTTTGGCCAAGGAATCCAGTTTGCAGCTTTAGCAGTGGGAGTCTCCCCAACACACGGAGGCTCCCAGTGTGGCTGAAGTTGGTCTTCAGAGAAGAAGTGCACCAGTAAGCTGTGTGGGGAAGCTACACCACAGCAGTGAAAGGTATTGCCTAATGATTCGGAAGGAAAAGTCTGTCTGGATTTGAAAGGGCAGTGAAACATTCTACACCTGAATGGTGAGAAGCAAGGAGAAAAGGTTCAAGGAAAGAAAAAGGTTCTGTCTGTACCCTGGTTGAACTTAACGTCACAGGGCCATGTGACAGAATAACAGATCTATCAGTGGGCAGCCATCTAGGGTCCAGTGATCACCATATGGTGTGGTTTAAGGTGAAGACAGTAGTAGAGTCAATCCACTCAAAAGCAAAGGTCTTGGACTTCAAGAGGGCAGACTTTGCAAAAATGGGAGGAACACTTCTGGAGAATCCTGACGAAGTGGGGAGGGGGGGTGGAGGAACAGTGGGAGAAACTTAAAGGAGCCATAGCACAGACACAGACCTCTATGAAAAGCAAGTCAACAAAGCAAAAAGAAAGAAAAAACACTATAGTTTTTGAAAAGAAGCAGCAAAGAATGCTAGGGAAAAAAACAGGCATTCAGAAAATACAAGGAAACAGAGGGAGGGAGACAGGGAAATATACCAGGCAAAGCAGAAGGAGGTAGGGAAGGCAGTCAGGTGCGCAAAGGCATAAACTGAAGGAAGAGTAGCTGAATCAGTAAAAGAAGGTAACAAAACCTTTTTCAGGCCTGTAGTTTGTAGTGCATGAGTGGGGATAGCTCAACACGCTACGAACTACAGGCCTATTTCTATTCTCTCCCTTCTCTCAAAAGCGTTGGAGAGAATAATTGCTAATCAGCTCATTGGGTACCTCCAGAAGTATGGTCTGCAATGTCTCCAGCAGCATGGCTTTCGGAAGTGCCACAGCATGGCTACTACTTCAGTAGAATTCTCCAGCTATGTGCACAAGGCTATGGATGGTGGCAAGTTAGTGGGATCTGTTTTCATAGATCTCATTAAAGCCTTTGACACTGTCAACCATCCTATCCTGCTTCAGAAACTACTTTCCTTGGGAGTGGCCCCAGAAGCAGTCATGTGGTTCAAGAACTACCTGTTGTGCAGGTCCCAGAGTATTAAAATCGGCTCCACCATCTCAACCGCAAGGAATGTCTCTCTTGGGGTCCCTCAAGGCTCCATATTGGGGCCTCTACTATTTAGCTTGTTCCTAAATAACCTTCCAGATGCCTGCAGGAGTAAAATAATTTAATATGCTGATGATGCAGTTATCCTTGGTAGTAGCAACCAGTCCGATCAACTCCACAGGGAACTACAGTCTACCTTCTACATGTAGAAGAGTGGTTCAGTGCTCAGAAACTGCTCCTTAATTATAAGAAGACAGACTATGCTGATCTGCAGTCACCAGCTTAAGAAAAAGCACCCTGCTCTGATCACCCTCAATAACAAGGCTGACCCTCTTGAACAGGTATACGCTTTCAAATACCCAGGGGTAACTTGATGACACTCTGCTTCACTCAACAGATCGACCAGGCTGTAAAAGCTGCCAACATTTTATTTATTTGCTTTTGGTAACCGGGCGGGTGCACTAGGCATAAGAATGCCTATTTTCAGGCATGACCCGGGAGAATACAGTTTGAAATACTTGAGCATACATGTGACGCAGCACATGAGATATGTAACACAGTTAGGAGGGGAATCACATACAATCCAAACTTAGGGTGTAGAGAAACATTGTTCGGTATAATACATTCAATACAGTTTGGACAAAGTGAAAAAACAAGATCAGAAAACAATGTGAGAAAACAGGCATTGCAAGAGAAAAGTATACACAGACAATACAATAAGTGCCATTATGTGGTTATTGAAAACAGGGAGGAGAGGAAAAGGAGAGAGGTGGGAAAGCAAAGGAAGGGGTAAGGGATGAGAGAGAAATAGGTAAGGAGGGTTTAAAGAGGGGTGGAGAAGAGGTTTTTAAGCTGGGAATCCTTCAGAGACACAAAAAATTCCTTACACCGTCTAAACCCCCCTCCCCCCCTGCCTGGCAGTATCTAGCTCTATTCTGACATTCATTAATTACAGCTTGGTAGTTTATGTTGCAGCTACTGACACTGCTCTTAAATGTGTAGAGACTGCCCTGAACAAAGTGTGCAGACTCACCCTAGGTGTGGATAACCTAGCACACACCTGCTCGCTCTATGAGCAGACAAATTGGCTGAACCTCAAGAATAGGATGAAGTAGGATGAAGAGGGGCACAGGACCCTAGGCAGCATGGATTCACAGCGGGAAGGTCATGCCAGATGAATCTGATAGATTTCTTTGACTGGGTGACCAAAGTAGTAGATCAGGGAGGGGCTGTGGACATGGCCTACCTAGACTTTAGCAAGGCATTTGACACAGTCCCACACAAAAGATTAATATACAAGCTAGCCAGCCTGGGAGTGGGTCCCAAGATGACAGCCTGGGTAAAGAATTGGCTGAAGAATAGGACACAGAGGTTATAGTAAATGGAGTCCACTCAGAAGAAAGGAGGGTTACTAGTGGGGTACCGCAGGGTTCAGTATTAGATCGGTCCTCTTCAATGTCTTTATAGCGACATTGCAGAAGGACTGGAAGGAAAAATATGTCTCTTTGCAGATGACACTAAGATCTGCAACAGAGTTGATGCACAGGGTGGGGTGGAAAAGATGAGAAGGGACTTGGCAAGGTTAGAGGAATGGTAAAATGTATGGCAGCTTAAAGTCAATGCTAAGAAGTGCAAGGTAATGCACCTGGGAAACAAAAACCCAGGGGAAGAGTACACAATGGTGGTGAGATACTAACAACAACAAGAATGGAAAGGGACCTGGGGGTAGTCATATCAGATGACCTAAAGATGGGCAAGCAATGTGAGAGGGCAGCAAGGAGGGCTGGGGGGATACTGGGATGCATAGGGAGAGGCATCACCAGTAGAAAACAGGAAGTTATTATCCCTCTGTACAGACAGCTGGTGAGACCCCATCTGGAGTACTGTGTGCAGTTATGGAGACCCAATCTCCGCAAAGACATAGACAGGATGGAAGCTGTCCAGAGGAGGGCAACTAAAATGGTGCAGGTTCTGCACCGGAAGACATATGAAGAGAGACTTAAGGAGCTTAATATGTATAGCCTCGAGGAAAGGAGGGAGAGGGGGACATGATAGAAACTTTCAAGTACCTCAAGGGAATCAACAAAGTCCAAGAGGGTAGCATCTTTCAAAAAGAGGTGTGCAAAACAAGAGGGCACAATTTGAAGATAGAGGCGGCTCAGAGGTAATTTAAGGAAGTATTTTTCACAGAGAGTGTTGTGGATGCATGGAGCGGCCTTCGAGGAGGTTGTGGAGTCAGAATCAGTGGGGAGTTCAAGCATGCATGGGATAGTCATAAGGCAATTCTGGGGTGGGGTAGGAAGAAGTAGGCTGCTGGTTAACTAGGATCTGCAGCTTATCCAGTAGGTAGGGAAATGGGCAGACTGGGTGGGCCAAGCGGTCCTTATCTGCCGTCAAATTCTATGTTTCTATGTTTCTATGTTCTATGTTTCTATGTTCTATGTTTCTATGTATGTTTCTATGTTTCTATGTTTCTATGTTTCTATGTTCTATGTTTCTATGTTTCTAAGTAGCTGACGTGCCTCCTTGGTAAGAATACTTTGCTTGACAAAGCTCCCCCTAGCGTAGGGGACTTACTGCAGGTTAACCTCTCCAGTTATCAGACCAGGGGCATGGCCCATAGTCCCTTCTCTGTTCCCTTCATGAAAACTCGTTGGGACAATGGTCCTTTGCGTATAGGGCCCCACTTTGGCGTAATGCTCATGCCATGCCATTCCATCCCCACCTCCACCCTGCAGCCAGTGACAGGCATCGAGGTGTCCATTAGGGTCCTTGGCCCTAACGTTCACCCCATTCTCCTATACTGCACCAGCTCAGCTTATTTCTTTATGGAATGGGGTGAGCGAAAGGGCCGAAGACCCCAAGACACACTGCAGGTGGAATGGTGTGAGCGTTATGGCCGACAACCCAAAGGCACACCCCCAGTGCCTGTCAGTCTCTGCAGGATGGGGTGGGTGTTACTTCAATACTTCGCTGCCATTCCTGTTATGCATCTCTCTAACTCCTGCACTAGCAATACCAATACCAGCAAGCAAACATTTGGCATTGACAAATGCTTGTTGAAAGATGTGCCCTCCTGGACCTTGTTGATTCCCCTGAGGTACTTGAATGTCTCTATCATACCCCTTCTCTCCCTCCTTTCCTCCATGGTATACATAATGAGGTCTTTCAGTCTTTCCTCATATGTTTTCTGGTGCATTTCTTTCACCATTTTTGTTGCCCTTCTCTGGACCAACTCCATTCTGTCGATGTCCTCCCGGAGATGTGGTCTCCAGGACTGAACGCAGTGTTCCAGATGTGGCCTGACCAATTGTCTGTAGAGTGGCATCACCACCTCCTGTTTTCTACTGGTAATGCCCCTCCCTATGCACCCCAGCATCCCTCCGGCCCTCCCCACTGCCTTTTCACGTTGCTTGGCCACCTTCAGGTTGTCTGTTACGTTTACCCCCCAGGTCCCTTTCCAGTTTTATTGTTGTTAGGACCCCCCCCCCATTTTATATTTCTCTCCAGGATTCTTGTGGCCCTAGTGCATGACTTTGCACTTTTTTGTACTAATTTAAGCTGCCACACTCTAAACCACTCCTCCAATTTGCCTAGGTCTCTTCTCATTTTTTCCACTCTGTCTGGAGTGTCTACCCTATTGCAGATCTTGGTGTCATCCACAAAGAGGCTTCCCTTCCCTTCCAGCCTCTCCGCAATGTCACTAATGAAGACATTGAAGAGGACCCAGAACCAAGCCCTGTGGCACCCCACTTGTCACTCACCTCTCCCGGGATTGAACTTCATTTACTACCACCCTCTGTGTCCTGTTGCTCAGCCAATTTCAGACCCAGTGTACCACCTTGGGACCTACTCCCAGACTGTGCAACTTATTTACTAGCCTCCTATGTGGGATGCTGTCAAATGCCATGCTAAAATCTAGGTAGGCCATGTCCATTGCCCCTCCCTGATCCACCACCCTGGTTACCCAGTCAAAGAAATCTATCAGATTTATTTGACAAGATATTTCTGCTGTGAATCTATGTTGGCTTGGGTCTTGTGCCCAACTAGCCTCAAGGTATGCCACAATCCTTTCCTTTGACATGGATTCCATGATTTTCCCACCACTGAGGTCAAGCTGACCGGCCTGTAATTTTCAGCCTCCACCTTGCTTCCACTTCTGTGTAGTGGTACCACATTCGCCCTCCTCCAGTCCTTTGGTACCACCCCCTCCTCTACTGATTTGTTAAATAGGGCTGTCAGTGGTGCCCCATGTTACCTCCTTGAGTTCTTTCAGTATTCTGGGATGCATCTCATCCGGTCCCATTGCCTTGTCCACTTTTAGTTTTGAGAGTTCCTTTAGGACTCTCTCCTCTGTGAATGGACTAGTGTCCACCCCCCGTGTGTGTGTCTACCCCCTAATTCTGGTGCCTCCCCTTCCCGTTACTTTGTAAATACTGAGCAGAAGTATTCATTTAGAATTTCTGCTTTTTCTAGGTCCCCTTCTGCATACTTCCCCCCATTCAACCTCACAGTCCCTCCACTGGTCTTTTTCCTTTCCCTGATATACCTTTATTTATTTCATAGGTCAGAAATAACCTTTGAGCAAGGTGCTCATTTTCAAAGATTCCACATCAGTATTAAACAATACAATACATACAAACATTTATACCTACATTATAAGAACTTCAGTTCACAAAAAAAATGGAAGGGAGTACATTTTACAAAGGTAAGGGAATAATTCAGGCAACACCATGTACAGTCACTAATAACCTGACATATAGCAAGTAAGGGATAATTCAACCATGGCAATGTTCAGGCAATGAATCAGCTGACTTATAGCAGATGCCCAAGTTCAGAGTACTAGGGTAGTGAGGGCCCTTTGGAAGGACGCAGCCCTCCCCTGAATCTACTCGTCAGCGGCACCCCCGGAAGCACCCAGGCGTTGGGACAGGGTGAGTGAGGGCCCTTTGGAAGGATGCAGCCCTCCCTGAATCTACTCGTCGTGGCACCCCGAAGCACCCAGGCAGCTGGGACTAGGGTAGTGAGGGCCCCTTTGGAAGGGCGCAGCCCTCCCCTGAATCTACTCGTTGGCAGCCTCCCCCAGCACCCAAGATGCTGGGGCTGGGACTAGGGTAGTGAGGGCCCTTTGGAGGGACGCGCCCTCCCTGAATCTACTCGTTGGCGGCACTCCCCCGAAGCACCCAGGCGCTGGGACTAGGGTAGTGAGGGCCCTTTGGAAGGATGCAGCCCTCCCTGAATCTACTCGTGGCGGCACTCCCCGATGCACCCAGGCGCTGGGACTAGGGTAGTGAGGGGCCCTTTGGAAGGGCGAGCCCTCCCTGAATCTACTCGTGCAGCACCCCAAGCACCCAGGTACAGAATCCAAGGGAGGCTCAGCGTGGACTGTGGCACCAATTTCAAACTGCCTCCAGCTCATTTCAGTCTTTGTGTGCATGTGTTGTATTTTAAATGCTGTTCTGAAACATTAATGTCGGCGTAGGTGTGCTGATTGTTTTTCTGACTACCAATTTTACCCTACTGCTATTGAAACTGAATCGGAGCTTTAATTTATATCTGCATCACCTCCCAGTTAAACTGTAAAACGCTCCGGTGCTTTTAGGAACTGAATCGTTAAAGGGGCCAGAGTGATTCTAGTATTGAATTTGAATAGCCTCTTACAGTCATAGATGTTCCGTCTGCATTTGGTGCAATATTGTGTCCTTTAAGGGCCGTTACAGCTGTATTTGACTGTGTTTGCCATATTTGCCAGTACCGTTTTGTCCTTTCTGCAGCGGAGGTTAAATTAGCCATACTCCGGCTCTACTTTTACGTTCAGTACTGGTTGCAGCCATTTTAAGCTCCCACAGCAAAGTTCAGTCAATTTGCTCGTTTCTTACAGCCGCATCCAATTTTACTAACGCTGAAATTTGGCAAACTACCACGCGGTCGCCTGAGCCCTCAGCTCCTCCGTGATCAGGAAATCAAATGTCCCAGTGGCACAAACTCCCCCAAAGAAAAAAAAATTCAAAGTCTTGAAAGTAATTTAATCCGACTACACAGCAATCTGCCCTGTACCAATAATTTTGTCCCTTACCTGGATCATTTTTTACTCCTCCCACTGCTGACCCTATTAAACCCCTCTTCTTTCCACAGGCCGCTGGGACTAGGGTAGTGAGGGCCCTTTGGAAGGGGCGCGCCTCCCTGAATCTACTCGTGTCGGCACCCCAACACCGAGGTACAGAATCCAAGGGAGGCTCAGCGTGGACTGTGGCGCCAATTTCAAACTGCCTCCAGCTCATTTTAGTCTTTGTGTGGTTCTGCCCCGCCACCCCCACCACCGCCCTTGGTGAACTCCTCCTCTTATAGGAGTTGTCACATGACTGTGAATAACCCATCAGTCCATTTTCCCATTTGCAGCTTATCAGCTACAGCCACCAGAGGGCACCAGCATAATCTTCCCTGCTACAAACATACACGTCCAGGATGATGCTGTTCACTGCCATCGTGTGCCTCTCTATGGCCTCACAAACCACCTTACCACCAGCCTACCTTCCAATTACAGACCCTCCACCTGCCTTGCCCCCTCGGCTAGTTCCACAGCCTTTCTATCTCTCCTTCTGTCACACATCCGCTCCTGAGTTGGTTCACGTCCACTATGGGCCTATCAGTGCCACAATCCTACCCCCCTCATTTCATCCTGGGCTCTCAGTCTTACATACCCCAGCCCTTCGGCTCCCACCTGGCACCTCCTCTCGGCATAAACCGATTACACGCACAAATCAAGCCAGGACAAAAACATTGCATTTTTTTGCACTTCTCCTGCTCCTGTCTGGGGACATAGAGGTTAATCCAGGACCCAGCATGTCACATACCCACACCCCCTCTGCTCTCCCCAAAGGCCTAAGGATACTGCACCTCAATGTCTGCAGTCTGCTATCCAAAATCTCATTATTACAACCCATCCCTATAACAATGAGCCCCGATATCCTGGTCATCTCTGAAACTTGGCTTAAACCACACCATACTGATGCCGAAGTATCCATACCAGGGTACTCAATCATCAGACATGATAGACCAGGCAAACGGAGAGGCAGAGGGATAGCTATGTACATAGCCAACAGTCGCCAGTTCAAGCCTGTGATCTACCTCTCTCCCTTCAAACATCGACTCGTAATCATTAAGTGTCACTCCATATACCACCCCTGTGTGTGGCAGGCTCATGCCCCCATGCACACCCACTGATGATGTCCTCTCATCTAGCCACCTTACAGTCCTTAGCCACGGGTGGGAGCTTCATGCCACAGGTGATTTTAACGTCAATTGGTTAGAAACGGAAAATCCCTCCTCAAAACAAAATAAAGGCCTGAACCTCACCCAACTCATTATAGAGCCCACCAGACTTAATCATAAGTCCAACAACCACTCCCTTCTGGACTGGGCCCTCACCTCGCACCCACACAGAATTCTGAAGGCAGGCCTTCTTCCAGATTTATTAAGTGACCGCCACATGACCTACCTGATCAAGAAGGTACATAGCCCCTCAGCCCCACCCCCAAAAACTCTACGGACCAGGTCCTATAACTCCCTAAATCTAGATTCTCTCCTTACAGACCTGAGCCGCGTAAACTGGTCCTGCATCACAAGCTTCCACCATTGACAATGCATGGCGCATTTCAAACTAGGTTCCTGGAAGTATGGGACAGCTGGCGCCTCTGCGTACTAAAAGGGTCAGAGGGGCTCATCTCCCATGGATCTCGGCTGATATAATAAGAAAATGCCATTCCAGGGACCGCGCATGGAAAACATACAAGAAATTGGGCACCCAGGCCTCCCTTACTGCCTATAGATCACCGTGCAATGATTGCACGAACACCATCCGCCAAGCCAAAAAGAGCTATTTCCTATCGGCTTTTAGCGCTAACCTAAACCATCTGACCAATTTCTGGAAAATCCTCAAATCCCTGCTCTCCCCCCCAACTCAGCCACCACCCCTAACCCTATCAGATCAGGGCACCCACATCTCTGACCCCATCCGCATAACCGAAGCTTTTAACACCCATTTCGCCAGCTGCGCAGACAAACTCCTAGCCTCCCTCAACCACAGGCACACCCCAAGCACCCCCCATTTCCCCCACACCCTCTCACACCCCACCAGTCCTGCCATTCTCTTTTCAATTGGTTTCTCCAGCAGAAGTCCTCCGCTCCCTCGGTCTCTGAACCCAAATAAAGGCAAATGCCCGGCGTCCCTCGATGCAAAATGTTATTCTTGTCTGCCCTGCCATAGCAACCCCCTAGCTGCTCTTCTCAACCTCTCCTTTACACTGGGCAAACTACCTGCGGCATGGAAAAGCAGCACGGTTATTCCCCCCTCTTCCCCAGGAAACTACAGACCCATTTCCTTCTCCCCATTCTAGCCAAGCTACAGGAGCAAGTTGTCCTTTCCCAATTGTCTCCACACTTAGACGCCTCCTCCTTTTTTACGCCTTACCAATCTGGCTTCCGCAAAAATCACTCTACTATCACCTCCCTGCTTCGAGTCTCTGGGGACATTCTCACTGGCATTGACAAAGGTCATATCACCTCGGCTATCTTTATTGACTTAGCAAAGGCCTTTGATACCATCTCACATCCACTGCTTCTCACTAAGCTTAGCGAAGCTGGGCTCGCTCCCCCAGTGATAGAGTGGTTCCAGGACTACCTTGTGGGCAGAATGCAAGTGGTCCGAATCATCCACACACACCTCAAACCCCTTCCAGTCACATCAGGTGTCCCCAGGGCTCAGTCCTTGGTCCCTTACTATTCTCCATTTTATAAGCAGCGTCCCCTCTGCCTGCTGTCATTCCTCCATTCAAATGTATGCGGACGATACAGTCCTGTACGCCTCCGGCCCCACTACAAGCAGTGTGGCATCTCTCCTACAGGAGGACTTCACTGCCATCCAGCACTGGTTTAGGTCAAATCAGTTGTTTCTAAACCCAATAAAAACCGTGTCAGTCATGTTTGGCTCCCAACAAAGACTCTCCCACCAACCCCCCTGCCCTCCGTTCATAACCCTGGACGGGTCTACCTTGGAGCAATGCACTAGCTATAGATACCTAGGCATCTGGCTTGATCAGCACCTAGATTTTGCCTCGCACATTGAATCCCTGCACAAGAGGCTGCTCCCAAAACTGGGAGCACTTTATCGTAACAAAAACTGCCTCCCCACCCAAGCGAAGCATGCTATAGTCCAAAAAATGATTCTCCCCGTTCTTGATTATGGCGACATCGTATACTCGATCGCTCCTGCATCTGCCCTGGCCACCCTTGACACCTTATTCCACTCCTTCTGTCATTTCATCCTTGACTGCCCGCAATCCACCCACCACTGCACCTTATACAGCTCCTTAACCCTGCCATCCCTCCACGATTGGCGGTTAATAAACTGCGCCAGGTTCGCTGCTAAATACTGGTCTCTCTCCCTCCCACCCTACCTGGCATCTACCCTCTCCCAACAACCGCCTCCTGCATACTCCCTAAGAGGTACGGAACCCAGACTACTCCACATCCCATTTATGCACACTACCAAGGGTCAGGCAGCTTTTAGCTACAGAATTCCACAGATCTGGAACGCCCTACCTGCCCCCATAAGGCACGCACAAAAGCCCTATCATCGATCCCAACTACTCAAGGCACATTTCTCCTCCAGCTGCTCCTGTTTAATTTAAGCAATCTCTGATTCTGTTATGTGTTGTGTAACTCAGTACTTGCTTTCAATGCCCTATTGCATCTATCCCTTCCCTGTAAAACTCCCTGACTCTAGTCTCCATGTGTTCACTTTTATGTAATATGTATTCTAAATTACTATTGTTATACACAAACTTTGTAATGCACCGGGCCTTGGCCCCCAGGTCGCATCTGGAATCGAGCATGTTTGCTCAGTATGCCTTCCTGGTAAATCTTGTAAATAAATAAATAAATAAATAGAGTACCCCTGACACAATGAATAAAGTTAACAGATGTTCATTTTATTGTTCAGCTGGTGTAGTAAAACACATCATTCAGTTTTGAAAAACAAGTGCAAGGCAGCCTGGTTGGTAGCTCCATTGAAGGGGTGGCAGCCTAGAGGGTAGGCTCAGTCCAGGAGGTGGAAGGCTTAGACGAGGAGGAGGAGGAGGAGGAGGAAGAGGATGAGGAGACTTGAGGGAGACTAGTGGGAGAGATCAAATTCAGGCAAGAGGGGGTGGAGGGGTAGGGGTGGAGGATAGAACAGTAATGTAAGTGGGGGGCTTTGCTTTAAAAGGGAGGAAAGGTAGAATGTGAAGGAGGAAAGGCAGCTACAAAAAGGGTAAGGGTGGGAGGACTGGTAGTAGCAAGAGCTCAGGGCATAGGAGGAGAGGAGAAATTTATCAAGAGCATCAAAACACTGAGAAAGGCTATTCACCAGGTCAGTGGAGTCGGCTCATACTAGGCATATGATTCAGGCTAGGGGCAGGAGGGGTTAAGTCGAGGCCTAGAAGGGCCAGAATTTACAGGCGAAATCCTGCACGCACAAGATCGAGTTTTAGTGAGGGATGACCCCAAGTCACACCCCCGATGCCTGTCAGTCTGTACAGGGTGAGCGTTATGGTTGGAAACCCTAATGCCCTGGGCGTTAGTTGGTATTTTTCCTCCAGATTTTCAACATGGGCTTTTTGGGACCCCACCTCATGAACAGTGGCACTATCATTTCATTACTCAATCCCGAAAGGTAATTTTGCACAGTGACCGCACCATTCTGCACCATAGGTGCGAATACACATTTCTGGCAGGATGCGAAAAATGATAGCTGTACTGTTCATAAGGGTGTGTGTAAAAATGGCAATGCTGAAAATTTGGAGTGAAAATATTAAAAATTGATGAAGTTAGATGCTTGCATTGAAACAGCACAACGCGTGCTTATCGCGCAGTCATTTTTTGATTTTTTCACCAGATTTGCAACATGGGCTTTTTGGGACCCCACTTCATGAACAGTGGCACTGTCATTTCATTAATCAGTCCCGAAAGATAATTTCGCGCAGTGACTGCGAAATCACCTTTCGGGATTGAGAAACTAAATGACAGTGCCAGTGTTCGTGAGGCGGGGTCCCATGAATTCCACGTTGAAAATTTGGGACCAAAACTCCAAAAATTGGTTGAGATATCAACCCAAGTTGAAACCCCCCATTGACTGCCATTATTGGGCTTACCATGATATCTACAGTTCCTGGTTCGGCTTTAAAGTGTGCAGACGTGTTCCCGGTCCACCTACGATCACTGCTCATGACCTCCACAGGTAAGTATGGGGTGAGAGGGGGTGCGGGGAGGAGGGTTCGCAGAGGGAGGGTCGTCGGGGATGACAAGGAACCATTTTCTTTTTTTTCAGGTTTAAAAAAAAAAAGACCTTGGGGGATGGTTTTCTTTTTTACAAGTGAAATATTATTAAACCAGATCCCGGCACACTGAGGTGGGCTTCCAGTGTACCAGACTAGTGGGGGATCAATGCCGACCCAGGATTGGGCACCCTGAGGTCGGCTGAGAAAATAGTGGCGTGGGGGTCCGGCGCATCCGACACCGGGAGTGGGCATTCCGGTGTCGGAAACATAAAGATCTGTGTGTAGGCTTTTCAACAACCTCTTTAAATGACAAAGGAAGCATACAAACAAAAGGAGTTCACATCCTGCTTATGCGCAGGCACAGTTCATCACCTTCATCACCTTCAGGAATTTTAACACATTCTGTGACTCTGGACCTCAGCAGTTGATCATTTCTTTTGGCTTTTGACTTAACCACCAGGTATCAACATTTTCAAATGAAATCAACTTTTAATGTACTTGTCTCTAAGGGCTATCTGTCCAACAACCAAAGCTGACCTTCATAAAAGCGTCTAAGGTCCTGTCCACACTACACGCTCCGGCCCTGTAACGGATGCAATCCGTTATGGCCAAGGAAGCGGTGCAATGCTATCCATGTTTGCGGCGGTGTCCGTTATGGGACAGTACCCCAGTCCACACTAGGGTGCCAGGCGACTGTTACCGCGGCACCTGCTCTCAGGATGCAGTCACAAGGCGCTACGGGCCCTGCAGGGACCATTACCACACGCCCACACTTCTCCCAGTAACGTTACTGAGGCGTAACCGGTTTCCTAACCGTTGTTGAAACCACCTCATATGTGGTTTCAACAACAGTTACGAAAACGCCTTCCGTAACATAACAGGTGTAAACGCAAACAGTTGCGATAATGGTTTAGGCACTCTGTAATGTTACAGAGGCATAGTGTGGACAGGGCCTTATACTGCTGCTACTACTTATGTCAGGAAACATACACCCTAACCTTGGCCTTCCCCCACGAGATAGTGCCAAAGAACAAGTCAAGGCTGGGACACTCTCCTTGGCAAGTATCAACATCTGTAGCCTCCTCAATAAACTCGACTCCCTCACAGCCTGGACAGCACATCACAACCCTGATATTCTGTCCATAATTGAGACATGGCTTTCCCCAAAGATCCCGGACTTAGCAATATCGATCCCATGATATACAGTCTTCAGGCAAGACAGGCTGTCAAAGAGAGGCAGAGGCTGTGCCCTTTACCTGAAAAAATCTCTTAAGGGTCATGCTTTCAGTGTGCCTCTCCCTGAGAATGACATCCAGATCCTTGCCATGAAGATACTGCTTGGAGCACAAAACAAAAACCTGACAGTGGCATCAATCTATATCCCCCCAAGCTGACCAACCAAGGGCTAAACCCCATACTAGACTTCATACACTCATTTAATCAAAATGCAGAAACAATCCTGCTTGGTGACTTCAATGTGAACTGGTCCTCTCCCAGTGCGAACAAATATAAGGACGCACTGACTGCTGCTAACTTCTCGCAAATGGTCCAATCACCCACAAGGGTGAACTACAGAACAGGTACTACCACCCATCTGGACTGGGTTCTCATGAACCGCCCAGATCACATCACGAAAACAGTAGTTCTCTCTGACAGTTTAAGCAACCACTTCACAATCCTTTGCTCCTGGTCGAACAAATACTCTAAGCCTCCTCCCAAAACTATTAACAGCAGGAGACGTATTCCTGGTAGTCTTGAGTCTCTAAAAACCCCCCTATGAGACCATGATTGGACTCTGATAGACACAGCCTCCAACATTGACACTGCTGTTGAATATTTTATCCACAGTTTTAACAGCACCTGTGATGTCCATGCCCCGTTCAAAAACACAAGATTAAAGGCGTCAACAACCCTTGGATTAACTCTGATCTTTTGGAACAGTTGAGGCCCTGGGATCATCTTTGGCATCTGGCCAACTTGACTGGCACCCAGGCTGATACCCAGGCTTACAAAGCAGCAAGAAATGTCTGTACTAGAGCAATTCAAAATGAAAAGGCAAGATACTACAGGCGCGCTCTCGCTAATTCATGGAAAGACGGGAAGAAGTTTTGGGAAAATCTTTTTGAAGTTACAGGACATATCCCCAAAGTACCACCCTCTATGTTCAGTGTAAATGGCTGCTTCCCTCTGGACCAGGTCACCATAGATAATGCTTTTAATGCGGCATTCACCGATCTTAGTCATATACTTCCTCCAACCTTCTTTGACCCCCCACCGGACTCTCCAGGCTTGAACAAAGCAAGAATAACACAGGGCCATCCACTTTTCTACTTTAAAACTATTTCGGAGGACCTAGTCAAAAAACAACTGCTCAAAGTGCTTGGGAGGTCCAGATTCAGTGGCGAGTCCCTAGACCTGAAACTCCATTCCCTCACCATTGACAAAGTCCTGACCCCACTCACCAAAATCCTTAACCGATCCCTAATGCTTTCTCAGTTCCCCCAAATATGGAAATCTGCTGTTGTGATGCCAATTCACAAAAGTGAGGATAAGACCCTAACCTCTAACTACAGACCCATCTCCATTCATCCCCCCCTCTCTCGAAAGCACTGGAGAGAATAGTTGCCGATCAACTTACAGAATACCTTGCTAACCACAACCTGCAATGTCAGGAGCAGCATGGTTTTCGAAAAGGACATAGTACCACCACAGCTCTCCTTGAATTCACCACTTACATCCATAATGCTCTGGATCAGGGACATCTTGGCGTCACCTTCATCGATTTGACAAAGGCAACCACTCCCTACTATTTTAACAATTATCTTGCCTCGGCCTCTCAGATGATGCCGCATGTTGGTTCCAAAGCTACCTTGGTGACTGAACCCAACAGGTCAGAGTTGGTGAGTCCCTCTCACCCTCCCGTCCGATTCACTCTGGAGTTCCCCAAAGGTCTATCTTGGGTCCCTTGCTTTTCAGTACTTTTCTGAACACTCTCCCTGCATCATGCCCTAATAGACTCCTGTTATATGCAGATGATGCAGTTATTTTTACCTCCCACCCTGACCCCTTCCTCCTACAATTGCAACTGCAAACAAGCTTTACGCAAGTGGAGACATGGTTTAAATCTCAAAAGCTCATACTAAATCACAAAAAAACTGAAACAATGATGTTTCATGGCATCCATAACAAACATAAAAACAAATGTCTATCTATCACAAACAGTGAAGGGACGTTGCTCGAACATGTTCAACTGTTTAAATACCTGGGGGTTGGGGGTCACGTGACCGCGAGATGGAGTGAGGACGTGCCTTTTTCGCGCTCCCTCCGTTGGGCTTAATTCTTGCTGAAAAACCGCCGTATAAGCGCAGTGGACACCCGGTTAACGGTACCCGAAAGCACCGGAAGGCAGAATGGATGAATTCGTGGTCACCACGGCATCAAAGACCCAAAAAACACTGGCCAAAGGCAGTAGAAAGGCCGCGGCTGGGGCCTGCAATGAGTTACGCAGGCCCGATCTCCCTATCGGCAGCAGAGATGTCGGCTCTGGGGCGCGAGCTGAAAGATCAGCTCATGGCAGCACTCGCGCCAAGTTAGAGAGCCTTGAAAATAAAATCAAGGGGAGGCTCGCACTTGTGGAAGTGCAGATGGAGAGCAAAATGAGAGGGTTGAGGAGCTGGAGGGCCGAATCGCAGCAGCTGAAGATGAATTGAATCCTCTGGGCAGAGGATCACCGAGCTGGAGAAACAAGTGGCGAGATGAGGGGCACTGGATTATCAAGAGAATTATCTAAGGAGGGATAATTTGAGGCTAGAGGGATTACCTGAGGGTAAGGAAGGCCCGATATCCTGGGCTTCTGTGCCAAAACCTGCCCAAGCTCCTAGGAATGCAGCCAAAGGAGGAAGGTTGAAACTAGGCGAGCACATCGGGCAGTCCTGCCTAAGCCACAGAATGGCCAGCTACCTAGACAAGTGATCATACGATTCCATAATCATCAGGACAGGCAAGAAATGTGGCGTGCTTATAAATCTCTCCTGAGCTTCAGTATGAGAGTCGTTTATTATCTCCCAAGATTATTCACCTCGAATTGGAAAAGAGAATTTAATGATGTGATCGTGACGTGCCAGAGGCTGAGCCTGGACTGGTTCATGGTGTTCCCAGCCATACTGAAAATTAAGCATGAGGGCCACCTACAGCTTTTGGGAAGTGGAGAAGGCGAAGAGCTTTGTCGGAGCTCCAAAGAAAATGGGTAACCAGGAGGTGTCCGGTGTTTATCTTTTCTTGTCTTTTCTCATCTTCTGAATCTACAGGGGCGTGGTGGCCAGCAGTGCTTTACTGGAGGTCGGTGATTGACTTTCTTACATTTGAGACTTACTCGGGTTTGATATCCTACAAGATATATGGCTATGTTTGGTGCCTACCCCACCATATGGAACTGTTCATGAAACTGTGGACGTGGACATGACTTTTGGAGGAATAGCATGGAGGGTTTCCAGGGGGGCCTTCGCGTGGACACTTGGGTGTGAGGCCTAACTTGGGGACCATCACGGTGCGGCCCTGTCGTAGAGGTACTCTGGAGGAGCTGGGCGCTTAAAAAGGGACAAGGATCAGCGATGGTCTATTGAGGGGGTCTGTGAAATTGTGGGGCTCTTAAGAACTGCGCTAGATTTCCTCCTAATTAAGGTGGCTCCACAGCTTGGGGGTGGGGAAGCATACCTGTGTTCGTGTGTGGGATATGAAGTTATGTGGCGGAAGAAGTTTCTCAGATGCCTGGGGGAGGTTGAGCGTGAAAATTTTCATTTTTCTATGGTTCAAGTCCTGCTTTGCTTCGAGGGGACATACTGGCGAGCAAGTTTACACACCTTGTATGGGCTCGATCTGGGGTACACTGTAAATAAGTTGTGGGGTTTATCTGTTGGTTGGGGGTTGTTGTGTTAAACATTGTTGTTTTCGATCCACAGGTCACATTGAAAAAAATTACAGGTTACGAGACAGGGAGGGCCGAGAGTAAAGTGGAGGGGAAGGAAGGGGTAATAAGAAGCCTGCAGGGGTGATGGCTCCCAAACCTAAAGTAAAAGTAGTGTCCTGGAACGTTCGGGGTGTATCGTCCCCTATTAAGAGGACCCTGCTTCTTACTGCTTTAAGGAGGGTGGGAGCGCAGGTGGGCCTTTTACAGGAAACCCACTTGACTCCACCGAACATAGAAAGCTAGTTAGGAACTGGGTGAGGAAGTGTATGCAGCTTCCTTCTCCTCGTGTAAGAGGGTCGCAGTGCTATACATAGGATCTCCCTTTCAGGTAACTAGAACAGTGTCTGACAGGAGGGAAGGCAGATATGTGTTTGTGGAGGGGATGCTGGGAGGAACTCGATTACGTTTGGGAGTGTATATGCCCTGCAGTTACTGAGCCCCAGTTTTACAGGCATATGTTGACAGTGATGGCGAAAGAACAATTTAAGGGGTTAATTCTGGAGACTTCCAGCTGTACCCTGACACGGTGTTGGATCACTCAAAGGGTAGGGGCAAAGGGCAAATTTTAAAGGAATGGAGAGAGGGTCTGCTGGATCTCGACTTAATAGGCATGGAGGGCGGCAAATCCAAAAATAAGAGAATATACCTTTTCTCTAATCCCACAAGACCTGGTCGAGATAGATCATATCTACATAGAGGGGGTGGTATCAAAGGTGGTTGAGGTGCAACATGAACCTATCCATATATCTGATCACACCATGGTCACTATGATGATAGAAATGGAAGGTTTAAGGGAGAGGTTAAATATGTGGCGGTTCCCCTCATACCTGATGGGGAATGAGAAATTTAGGGAATTTCTGGATGCACAGGTGAAGAGATATGTAGACCTGAATAAGGAAACGGCTCCCTCTCCACAAATCCTATGGGACGCGGGGAAGGCTTACCTGAGAGGAGCTATTATTGGCTTTGTGTCGGGGTACAAAAAAGAAAGAAATAGGAAATATGAGACCCTATTCCAAAGGGTCAAGGATCTGGAGGGTCAGGTACTCAAAGGGGTTGTAGCCAGTGAACCGGAGCTGGTGGCTGCTAGAGGAGAGCTGAATAACATGCTTGAGGAGCAGGCAAAGGACGATTATGGTTAGTGAAGCAGAGATTTTATGAATGGGGAACAAGCCTGGCCCTTCTTGTTAATTTGATTAAAGGCAGAAGGGGAAAGCCAGGGTACTGGAAATAAAGAACAGGCATGGGAATGTAACGAGGGACCCCCAGGTCATTAAGGAAAGATTCCGTGAATTTTACAGTGAGCTATATCAAAAAGAGGCAGAAGGGACCAGGGGCAAGATGGAACAGTTCCTGGACGGATTAGGTTAAGGCAGCTATCTGAACAGCAAAGAGAAGCTCTTGAGGCTAATATTACTAAGGAGGAAATAGGGAAGGCCATCAAGGATATTAGGTCGGGTAAAGCAGCTGGCCCAGATGGGCTTCCCATTGAATTTTATAAGACAGTGGGCCATCAGGTAGTGGATCTGCTCTGGGAAGTATATAGAGGTACTAGGGAGGGGGCATCCCTGCCACCATCTATGGATATGGCGACTATATGTGTGATCCCTAAGCAGGGTAAAGACCCCAGGGAGTGTGCCGCCTACCGCCCTATTTCATTACTGAATGTGGACGCCAAGATATATGCGAAGGTTCTGGCAGGCAGACTCGAGACACTGATGCCTGGCCTGGTGGACCCAGATCAAACTGGTTTCATAAAAGGGAGGCACTCATATCATAATGTCCGGAGATTGCTGAATGTGGTGCATGTTTCTTCTAGGCGTCCAGGGCCCACTTTAATTCTGGCCCTGGACGCCGAGAAGGCGTTTGACCGGATTGAGTGGGAATATATGATGGAGGCCTTGGGGCGATATGGGCTTGGTCAGGGGTTTCTCAACATGGTGGGTGCCTTGTACCGGTCACCAAAGGTGGCGGTGGTGGTGAATGGTGGCCTTTCACAAGTTTTTGAACTCTTTAGGGGGACGCGGCAGGGATGCCCTCTCTCTCCTTTGCTATTTGACCTCGCCTTGGAGCCCTTGGCTGTAGCCATTAGACAATGTGAGAGGGTGAAGGGAGTTCTGGGTGTGGGCGGGCGGCAGCATAAGTTATCCCTATATGCTGACGATATGGTGTTGTACCTGAGTCAGATAGAAGAATCCTTGCCTGCTGTGCTAGATTTAATTGAAAGCTTTTCACTGTTCTCTGGTTACAAAATAAACCTGACAAAATCTGAGGCAATGTGTCTGGGTGGAGGACAGCCAGTAGACTTACAAAAATGGGGACTGCGGGAGGTGAAAGGAGCCTTGAAATATCTGGGGGTTAGTATTGGAAGATCATTAGCTGATTTATATAGATTGAATTATACACCCATGATTGAGGAAGTGCTAAGGGACATGAAAAGGTGGAGGGCATACCCGGTGTCATGGTTAGGCCGGATGAACATCATAAAAATGAATATCCTGCCCAGGATTTTATATTATTTACAGATGCTTCCTTTGGGTGTCACCAAAAAGGATATGAAGAGACTGGACAGGGGATTCTCCGGGTACCTCTGGCAAGGGAAGAAGCCCAGAATCAGCCTGCAAAGACTGAAATTAGAGACAAGAAGAGGGGGGCTAGGCTTTCCAGATGTTAAAAGTTATTTTTTAGCCTCACAGGCAAGGATAATTAAAGATTGGGGGACGCGGCCGGAGGCAGCAAGCTGGCTAGACCTGGAGGGGGAGGGGGTGAAGGGCCGGCTTTCAGCCTTTATGAGGAAGGGAGGTAGAAGGGCATACTCACACCATCCAAGCCCCAGCCTGATGGTTACATGGACCCTGGAGGGGTGGGAACAGATAAGGGCAAGGGTGGGGGATGACAAGGTGGAGACGTTACTCCTTCCCCTGAGTGGCAATCCTCTTTTTGCCTGGACTTGAGGACCTGGGCTTTAGAGTATGGGAGGAAGAGGCATTCAGTGTGTGAGGGACCTGTATAGGGTCCGCATGTCTCCTCCTTAGAGAGCTAAGGACAAGATGGGGATCCCGGCAGTCATACATTCAGATTCCTGCAGGCAAGAGATTTTGCTCGTAGACTGGGGGAACCAGGCTCTCAGCCTGTACGGCAGATGAACTTGGAAGGGGTAATTTGTAAGGCCCGGAGTAACCCTAAAGGAATAATAGGCGCCGTAGTGCGGATCCTGAGGGAAGGACTGATAGAGGATAGTTCGAGTAGGAGAGTACGGTGGGAGAGGGACCTTGGGGTGAAATCTCAGATTCAAATTGGGAGTTAATTGTGGAAACACATATGGGTCTACTGTTATCAAATAAATACAAGGATTCGGCCTACAAGTTTGTCCACAGGCTCTTCTACCCTCCGGTCATGGTCCACAAAAGCCGTCCGGAGATCTCAGAAGTATGCCCTCGGTGTAATAAGGAGATGGGCACATACTTTCACTGTTTCTGGAGGTGTCCCCGATTACAGAGCTTCTGGAAGGAGGTGGTGGAATTCTTAAACGAGAAAGCGGGGGCTGGGATAACCTTGCACCCAACAGATATATTATTTGGAATTGAATGGGTGGAGGGGCGATGGAGGTATGCACAGGAAGTGGTTAAGGGTGGTCTTAGCAATTGCCAGGCAGTGTATCTTAAACACTTGGATTTCTGCAAAAGATCCATCTCTCACTCAATGGAAACCCTGGCAGCATCAGCTATAGCTATGGAGAGGAGGGCTTATCAGATCCAAGAAAGAAGAATCTTTGGAGTTGTATGGAACCCGCTCCTCTCGGCTCTTTCCCAGCAGGACTGGAGGGTATAGAGAAGGGAAGGGGTGGAAAAATGTGAACAAATAGATGGTGTCCTTTGTAGGGGCATCGACCCCAAATAGGCGTCCCTTACAATACATATGACCTGTACCCGTGGATTAACTTCTTCAATGTCTTGGTAACCTAATGAGGATTCTTACTAACTGCTTTGCAGTATTTATGTGCTAGTGAATGTGGATCATCGTAAATAGTTAATGAAATGATTCTGGTATAAATTGGTTTCGGGTTGGGGGGGTGGGGTTGTTTTTTTTTTTAATATAGAAATGGAAATGGTATGTGCCACTGGATGCTGAGTTTTTATCTTAAGTATTTCAAAAGGCTAAATGTATACTTAACACTGTGATGAAGTAGAAAAGCTGTTAGTCTTTTATGGCTTCTGGCCTGTGGCGAAGTGAGTCTTTCATTTGTTTTATTTGTTTGGTTGTAAGTGTTTGGAAATGCAAATAAAATTGTTACACAAAAAAAAATACCTGGGGGTTACCCTCGACAGCACCTTGTCTTACTCTGAACACATTGAGAGCATTGCCAAGATCGTGAACACCCGCATAGGACTTCTCATTAGACATAGGAGCTGCCTCACCAATGAAGCCCTAAGCATTGCCATTCAGAGGTCTGTTATATCAATAGTCGACTATGGGCTTGTGATCTACGGCTCTGCCACTGACACCGCACTTCGACGAATAGCCATTGCCCTTAACAAGGCATGTCGTCTACTGACCTCTGCTCCACCCCTCTCACATACCTGTGACATCTACAAGCAAGCAAACTGGTTCCAACTCCCCAGCAGGCTCAAGTACCAGACCAGTATGCTAGCAAAAAAGATTATGTTAAATCTCCTACCTTCAAGGGTTCAATCCTTACTGGCCCCCAGCTGCGGCCTTGCCTAACCAGGAGCTCAGACTATCTTACTTTTTTCTGTTCCACGCTGCCGCACTACTCAAGGACAATGCTCCTTTACATAGAGAGCTTCATCCTGGTACAACTTGCTTCCACCTGCTGTTACCAATGACACTGCCCTAGGCACTTTCAAGTGCTACCTGTGTCAGCACCTTGTCACAATGGCCTCCTGTGAATGTTTCTCCTAACTAAACTTACTCTCCTTCCCTCTAATTTCCCCCCAAGTCCCTCCCACCTTTACCCCCACTATCTCCTATCTCCTCCCTTTCTATTTCCCCACTATTATCTACATTCTCTCCCCATAGCTTCCTCTACATGTATCTACCATCTCTCCTAGCAGTTTCTAATTTATTCTAGTGAACCACATTACAACTGTGTTTTTTTATGGTACGTATCATCTTGAATAATATACACAAATGACTGTAATTTAACATACATACATACTGTGAATCATTGCTCATATTACAGTAATGCCATATGAAAGCTTTAATGTACCCGACAAAGCCTATGGCTGCTTGAAACTACTGTATTTGTTATTGTCCTCACTATGTTCTGTATTGTTTCCCCGACGTGGAACCTTTGTAAAAGAGCCTTGGCTCAAAGGTGTCTTCCGAAATAATAATAAACTAAAAAATAAACTAAGTATTTTGGCGCACTGGGGTGGTCTCCCAGTGTGCCACATATAAGGGGAGGGGGATACATGCCAACATGGGGATTGGGCACCCTGATGTCGGCTTTCCAGAGAGTGGGTGGGTGGGGGTCGGCAGGAGCCACCAATGTGGTAGGTCACGCCGCGGCTCATTTATTTATTAAACTTTTTCACCAGGAAAGGCACACTGAACAAACTGGGGACAGGAGCCGACAAGAACTGAAACTCTTCCCATGCGCATTACTGTGCACTGCAATGCGCATGGCCAGATTCTTGTTGGCTGGATGTCTATGTGCCTGATTGGGAGGGGGGGAGCGGTCGCTGCAATGACGAAACTGTCCCTGATTGCAGTGGCAGATTTCTTTCAAGTGCGGCTCTCGCTCTGAAACTGCCGTCATTGGCAGCTTCTTGGTTGATTAGTGGCCAAGGGATGCTCACATTAGAGCATCCACTGCATTGGTCACTACACAGACACACCTCTGCAATGCTATACTATCTCAGTATGTTTCTTGTGTGCTGTGCCTGCAAACAAACATAAAAAAAGAGATGTGTAAGAGCAAGGGGTCACAATATGAGGCTGGGAGGAGACTCTGGGGTAATGTAAGTATTTTTTCACAGAAAGAGTGGTAGATGCATGGAACAGCCTCCCAGCGGAGGTCATAGAGGCTAAAACAATTGATGAGTTCAAGAATGCATGGGATAAACAGAAGGCAACTCTAGTGATAGGAAAGAGAGGGTAAGCTGCTGATCATTTAGGATCTGGAGTTTAAGTAGGTAGGGAAATGGGCAGACTAGGTGGGCCAGGTGGTCCTTATCTGCCATCAAAATCTATGTTTGTATGTTTAAGGAAAGGAAGGACATCTGGCCAACGGCATGGAAAGAAATGATTCTGGTTTATGGAAGAAAAGGTTTATGGAAACTTGGTATGGGAGTCTCCTGAAACACGGAGGCTTGGCCAGTAAAACCAGGTAGTCTGCAAAAGGAAAGAGAGAGCCTCTTCTGGTTCGTGAGCACTTGCAATGTAAGGAAAGTCTGCATTAAGGGACTGGTCGAGTGGAAAAGTGTGTTCTGTCAGTGCTAAGTTCAGGGGCCTGTGAGGATTCCATTTGAGTGTACCAAAGTCTCACTGCCTGATCCAAGTTCCCCATGAGCTTTCCCTCATGGCGGGGCTGAGAGAGGGTCGTCCTCTGCCCCCCACTGTATAACATATCTAAATGGGACCAGTGGTGACCTGCGGTAGTGCAGGAATGGGCATGGCCATGCTGGGCTTCATTAAGCCCCTCTGATACCATTTTCTCTGCTTCTCCATTCCCCACCGAGGAGTGTTGTGCACGTGCGTTGGGGCAAACGTGCTCGACGTGCCCACGCAGTTCCCTCCCGTGGGATCCTCCCTGATGCTGCTCTGCCTCCAGGCCTACACCTAGGGGCAATGTGGGCTGGGCTGGAACCTTCCTTTCCCAGAAGAGACCTGCTGATCCTCTCCCTCCCCAGCCAAGCCCCAGCGACCCAAGTCCATTCCCAAACCCAGGTTGCCAGTGTGGGAAAAGGTAAGGCACAAGACACCTCAGCCCTCTTCACCACTGGGCCAGCTACATTCTCCACTTTAATAGGGTTTCTGTCCTGTGTGACTTCGCTGGTGTATTGTAAGAGTTTCTTTCTGATGGTATGTTTTCTTATACATCACAAGAATATGGTTTCTCTCCTGTGTGAGTTAGCTGGTGTGTTTTGAATTGTGATGACTCTGCAAAACTCTTCTTACAGTTGCCACATTTATAGGGTTTCTCTCCCATGTGAGTTCTCTGGTGCACTTTGAGGTGTGTCGCATTAATGAATGCTTTTTTGCAGCTGCTACATTGATATGATCTCTCCCCCTGAGTGAATCCATTTATGTCGTTTGAGGTTTGGTGCCACACTAAAGCTTTTGTCACATTCATCACATTTATAGGGTTTCTCTCCTGTGTGAGTTCTCTGGTGTATTTTAAGTTCTCTTCTGTGACGGAACATTTTCTTACATACATCACAAGAATATGGTTTCACTTCTGTGTGAATTCTCTGGTGCGTTTTTAAATGTGATGACTGGTGAAAACTTTTCTCACACTCCTCACATTTATATGGTTTCTCTCCTGCGTGAATTCTCGGGTGCAGTTTGAGTTGTGTTGCATTAACAAAGGCTTTTTTACAATTGCTACATTGATATGGACTTGTCCCAGAGTGAATCCTTTGATGTTGTTGGAGTTTTGATGGCACACTAAAGCTTTTGTCACATTCATCACACTTATAGGGTTTCTCTCCAGAGTGAATTTGCTGGTGTATTTTGAGATACGGTGAGCTTCTGAAACTTTTATTACACTTCTTACACTTATAGGGTTTCTCACCTGTGTGAATCCGCTTGGTGCATCTTGAGAACAGATGAGTAACTGAAACCTAGCTGACACTGACCACACTTGTAGGGTTTGTCCCTGACATAAATCCAGAGATGTTCGTTCAGTTGTGATAGCTGCCTGAAACTCTTCTTGCATTCCTTGCACTGATAGGGTTTCTCACCTCATGTGAACCAATGTATGTACCTTGAGGCAAAACTGCCTACTGAACCCTTTTTCACATTTATCACATTATATGGTTTATAATCCCTGTGAGTCCAGAGGTGTATTTTTAATGTTGATAGATCCCTGTAGCTCTTTTGACATTGCTCACATTTATAAAGGTTTCTCATCAGTGTGAGTTTGCAGGTGTCTTTTATAGACGCGGGTTTGTACGGAATGTTTTTTACATACCCTACAAGTATAGGGTCTCTCGCGGTATGAGTCTGCTGATGCATGACTGAAACGTTTGTTACATTCACCACATTTAAAGGGTTCTCTTCTTTGTGACCTCGCTGATGTTCTCTGAAGGATGATACATTACTTAAACTTTTGTTATATTCACCACACTTGAAGGTTTTTCTTTCAGGGTAATGTCTTCTCACATTCTGTACACTGATGTGGGCCATCAACTGTGGAACTCTGCTGGTGTTTGATGGAGGACAATTGCTGGTTCTGATTCTTGTCACACACAGTTTTCTACTGACTAAAAAGACAATAAATTAGTAATTTGTAACAATTTGTTGACAAAGTACATCTTAATTTTAAGTGTAACGCTGAGAAACAGAGTGCTGTGTCAACACATGGAAAAAAAAGTTACAATTAAATGCCATGGTTGTACATAACAGTCAGTGACAGGGAAGTTACCTGGTATTCAGAATAACTCTCCCAGTTAAAAATGACTCCAAAATAAGATTACATTACATGGCCGGCCTGGTGGCACTGAGGGCTGAGGCGCTGGATGCCACACCTCGCACTACGATGGCGACCTGTGTTCGGGAACCTATACAGGCTGCCAGGGGTCGGCAGGGGAGGAGAAGGATCAAGTATCCAGAGGACTGCTCTCCTTCTCCTGGGAGGGCAAGGGAGCTGGTCCCAGCATCGCTCGCCCCCTGGCAGAGGCTGGGGGACACGGTGCCACGCTGGAACGTGGGTGGAGCTGGGGCAGACACTTGCCTTGGCGTTAGCATCATTGCACACTCCCAGCTCTAAGGGGACTCCATTGAAAAAAATCTGCTGGCCCCTGTGTATGAGCTGGGGCTTGGTTCCCGACCCTCCAGCCACCTTCAGTTCCACCTCGGGGGAGCATCTGTGGGTGAGGGTATGGGTCGCCGAGCCAGGGCGCACTCCACTGTAAGGGTAGTTGGTGAGGAAAAGCATACTATGGAAAAAAAGATTACATTACATTACTTCATCAGAAAATATGGGATACCCCACCTGTGATATGAAATTATCTTCTATTTTAAATCTTAGTTAGATCCCTGAATGCACACTAAAACAAAACTTCAAATTGACATTTTTGTCCATTTTCTATTCAAGAAAAAAGTAAATGCCTAGAGGAGGTCCAAAGCGGAGTGTATAAAATAATGAATGGACACCAGGAGAGAGCCTATATCTACTCGTTAGAGGCAGAGAGAGAGAGAGAGAGAGTAGATATGACTGAAACATTCAAGTATGTTAAGGGTATAAGCAGGGTGGACAAACTGTGACTGTTCAAGCTTAGTGAGGGGTCCATCACAAAGGGCCACAATGATAAGCTGGTGGTGGTGGTGGTGGTGGTGGGGGGGATTTAGGTGCAACATGATAAAGTGCTTCTTCTTAGAAAGTGTGATGAGAAAGTGGAACCGGCTGCCTCAGGAGCTGGTCTATGTTAAGATGGTTACAAGGCACAAGAGATGGTGGGATAGACACATGAGATTTGAGAAAATGATATGGGGGTTGGGGCTTATGGGGGCACTGGAAGAATCCAGGCAGAACTGAGGAGGATAGCTCCACATAAGGCCTTACCAGTGCTAGTCTGCTGAGGACCTGGGCAGGAACCAGGCGGATAAGATGGACCGTGAGTCTTTTTCTGTCTGTAAACATTTCGGTTTCCAAGTAAGCTGATCCCTGAACATCGGTTACTATGGGCCCTCCATTAATGTGGAGAGGACTGTCCACGTTTCTTACGAATTTTGGTGGGACCATTGGGCAACAAATAAGTTCATGAACTTCAGGCACTTTTTAAACATACTTAAATGTATTGTTTGCATTAAGTTCTCCAGTCGAGTAGGATGTGGGATTATTTGCTTGCAATGCACTCTTGGAAGGCTTTTTACTTGTTGCTACCACAGGAAACTTCCTCTTGGGTACCTGTTGCATATTTCTGGGTTTTCTTCCAGGTCGTATTTCTCATAACTCATATACACAGAGGGATGATGTTAACTTAACATTCTGGACAAGATCCATATTTCATGTGCTCTGTCCTCAGCCACTGACTCCTAAGGCAGACAGGCTTAATGAGACCTCCCTAAGTAACAGAGGCAGTCTGAATTTACAGCATTTGGTACACATGTGTGACCCGCAAGAGATTCATACAGCATCAACAGCATGCAGGAGTATTTCATCTTGACTCCCCACTGCACGGTTGTACTGCCCTATAGAACACCCCCTCCATCTACTGCAGATCAGGTCTAGTGCTAAGCTTTCTCTGGACACTTCTCCTTAGCTGTAACTTTAAATGAATCCTTAAGGAGGGTCTCATATTAAATACCCTCTTATTTCTCCCTGGTTCCCACACTGTTATCTGCTATGCTCTGATAGTGTCTGTTGTGCACTTTCTTTGGTACCCTCCTCTCATAGGTCCCGAGGCAAGGGTGCTATTTCTCTCTCATTACCATATATTACAGTACTTCAGTGTCTCTCAATTACCTTCCCAGGTCTCTGATCTGCAGTTCTAGCACCCTCTTTCAGACAGTTTTGCTCTTTTGCATTTTTTTTCTCAGGGGTATCCGGTTATGATAGCACTTCCTGAACCACGTGAGCAGGAATAGCGATAGGCGAAGAGGATAGAATAGCGTCTACTAGCTACTGCTCCCATCACTATTCTACCAGGATAGAAGCACTGGAGAAGTGGAAGACAGTGCACTTGTTGGCTGAGCTGCCCGTGGCAGGCGGGTTAAGCCAGCAGCTCGACTAACACAGCTTGGGAGACCCTGGGGAAACTTTTTTTTTTTTTTTTCTGATTAGCCATGGAAACCGTATTCCACAGCCCCACAAATTTTGTTTTTTCCTGTGATCCACTTCCCCTTGGAGTTGGAATCTTTAAGTTCGGGGGGGGGTGGAGCCCCCCACATAAAAATAGATTTTAGGATGTCTGTCATTTACAATGGTAGCAGTCATCTCTGCAGTGTGTGACTGCCACCACTGACACACTGTCGCGTGGCTGCATTCTTTCCTGCCGCTGTAGTGGAGAGCGCTGTTAATACAGTGCTGTTATGGACGGCACTGTTATGACTAACATACTAAAATGCCAGCAGAGTAGGCCTAATGGTCTTTCATGTCTACTGCTTTGTCAGCCCCCCACCCTAGGAGCTGACCTTGCTGTCCCCCCACCCCTTGGGATTTTCCATTTCCATCCAAGATATTCCCTTGTATTGACTTTGCCAGCACAACCCTTCCCTATACTTGTCCCAACCCTCTTGAACCCCTGCACTGTCTCCACCTCCACTAGTACCCCAGGCAGTGCATTCCATGATTCCACCACCCTCTCAGTGAAGTAGCACTTCCTCCTTCCCCCAAGTCTCTCCCCAGGATCCACCGTGCCCTCTAGTTGCCCCCATTGACATCACTTTCTGACCTAGTGCCTTTCTCAGGACATCTCTCTGCTGTGCCATTCTGTCTAATATTGTTTAAGATATTTTTCTTGGAACATCTCTGCTCTGCCATTCAGGGACACAGTAAAGCCTAGAGGTTAGACCACCAAGCTGTGAACCTCGATACCCAGCAAGCTTGGGTGTGAATCCCACCATCATCACTTATACTGCCTGACACTAAGCAAGTCACATAACCTCCCTGTACTCTTAAGTTGCACATGAAAATCAGTTTTGTCTTAGTGGCCTTTCCTGACACCAAAATCTGAACTAAAAGAAATAAAATCTTCTTCATTGATGCTTTGGGGGCCTCTGAAGACTGGGAACTAAGTAACAGATGATCTCTGCCACATCCTAGACCTGAGACCTGGCCTCAGATTTCAGATGAAGCAGGGCCACCACAGCCCAGTAAAACCAGAGGCCTGGTCGCAGCACAAAGGTTGCTACTCTGCTGCTCTTGCAACTCTCCTTTTACTGATTCTTCAGAACTGATTGGAATCTGCTAGCTGTCTCTTTAGCAGCTCAGCTTAGCTCCTCTTCAGTTTTCTGTAGTTGATCACCTCAGCTCCTATTATACTGGTTCCTTGGCTAGTTTTAGTAACCCACCAGTCGACAGAGGGTTAACAAAACTTTGCTAAAATGCTTTATAAAGGGGAGCTGGAGCTCTGATGGTGGGCAGCTTGCCTTAATACTGCAAGTGTGAACAGACAGCATGGTTTAATAACATGGAGCTCTAATAGGTGGCTTGGCACTGTGATAGAAAACCTTCCCCCTATCATTAGCTATACAACCAGGATCCTAGGTGATAGGTTTAAATGCTTCATTGGCAAGCTTTTAAACTAGCCAAGGGGGGAGGCACTGGAAAGGAGCAGGAAAATCCTAGCCCCCCCCAAATAATCACTGTAGTAAGTGCGGCAAACACCAACATAGAGGTGTCGATAGGGAGAAGGGCAGGGGTAAATGGAGAAAGTGTCAAAGGCAAGAAGGACAGGGATGGGGTAAAAGGGAGTAAGGCCATCAGGAAATGGAGGGTAATGAGTACCAATGCCTGTAGTCTGGGCAACAAGCTCCCTGAGCTGATGGCCTTAATGGAAGAGGGATGCCTGGATATCATAGCAGTCACAGAAACATGGTACACAGAGAACCATGACTGGGATGTTAACATACCAGGGTACATAACCTACAGGAGAGACAGGCAGGGGAGAAGAGGGGGAGGAGTAGCTCTCTATGTAAGGAAGGGATAAAGAACTGAACAAAGAGTAAACAGGGAGAGAGGAGGCACTGTGGGTCACCTTGGAGACTGGAAAGGGCACCACAATCCGCACAGGGGTTGTGTACAGACCCCCATGTCAGGGGGAAGAATGGACAAGGATATGGTAGAAGGCATTCTTAGAATGGCAGAGAAAGGGGAGATACTGTTGATGGGAGACCTGAATATGCCAGATGTTAACTGGAGCACATTTGCTGCAGCCACATCCAAGAGCAGGGCCATTCTTGATGCCCTACAGGTGGCAGGCATTAGACAGCTAGTTTTGGAACCCACTGGTGAGGGAGCAATCTTAGACCTCATACTCTCAAGCGGGGCAGTGGAGGATCTCAGATCTAGAAGTGGGTTGCCATCTGGGGACAAGTGACCATCAAACAGTGTGGTTCACGCTAAACTCAGCTACAGAGTCAAGACATACAAAAGTGAGGGTACTGGACTTTAGGAGGGCTGACTTTGGCAAGATGGGAGAGTGCTCAGAAAAGCACTAGCAAACAGGCTAGAAGGAGGTGTGAGCAACAATGGGGAATTATCAAAACTGCCATCACAGAGGCAACAAGCCTTTGTGTGAAGCAAATAAACAAATCAAACGAAAAAAAGCCACTGTGGTTCTCAAAAGAGGTGGCTGTGAAAGTCAGGAAGAAAAAGATAGCATTCCGGAAGTATAAGGAAACACAGAAGGAGCAGGACAGAGAGCTGTACCAGTTAAGGCAGAAGGAAGCGAGGAGGGAAGTCAGAATAGCAAAGGCCCAAACTGAGGAAAAGATAGCCAACTCAGTTAAGAAGGGGGATAAAACCTTTTATAGGTACATCAGCGAGCGTAGAAAGACAAAGGGAGGGATAGTGAGGCTGAATAGAATGAACGGTGGGTGGGCAGAGGGGGACAGTGAAAAAGCAGGAATACTGAACGAATATTTCTGCTCAGTATTCACAAAAGAGGAGGAGAAAGTGCCTAATCCAATTAACAGAAGCACTCTTGATAGGGGGGTCGATCCCAGTCCTTTCACAGAAGAAAGGGTTCTGCAAGAAGTCCTAAAACTGAAGGTGGACAAAGCAATGGGTCCTGATGGACTTCACCCTAGAATTCTAAAAGAATTAAGGGAGGAACTAGTGAAACCACTGGCTACTCTTTTTAATAAATCATGGGAGGATGGTGTGGTACCCGAGGATTGGAGGAAGGTGGATGTGATTCCCCTTCACAAAAGTGGGTCCAAGACAGAGGCAGGAAACTACAGACCTGTCAGTCTGACCTCTGTGGTAGGGAAAGTGATGGAGTCACTTCTGAAGGAAAGAATAGTCGAGTACCTCGAGGCCAGTGGAGCACAGGACCCAAGGCAGCATGGATTCACAGCGGGAAGGTCATGTCAGACGAATCTATTAGATTTCTTTGACTGGGTGACCAAACTAGTAGACCAGGAAGGGGCTGTGGACATGGCCTACCTAGACTTTAGCAAGGCATTTGACACAGTCCCACACAAAAGATTAATAGTCAAATTAACCAGCCTGGGAGTGGGACCCAGGGTGATAGCCTGGGTAAAACATTGGCTGGACAACAGGACACAGAAGGTAATTGTAAATGGAGTCCACTCTGAAGAAAGGGGGTTACTAGTGGGGTACCCAGGGTTCAGTATTGGGTCCAGTCCTTTTAATGCTTCATCAGTGACATTGCAGAGGGACTGAAGGAAAAGTATGCCTTTGCAGATGACACAAAGATCTGCAACAGAGTTGATACAGAAGGAGGCGTGGAAAGGATGAAAAGGACTTGGCAAGGTTGGAGGAATGGTCAGAAGTATGGCAGCTAGGATTCAATGCAAAGAAGTGCAAATAATGCACCTGGGAAACAAGAACCAGGGGAAGAATACACAATGGGTGGGAGGTAGTAACAACAACAAAAGGAAAGGGACCTGGGGTAATCATATCAGATGACCCTCAAGGTTAGCAAGCAATGTGAGAAGGCAGTAGGGAGGGCTGGGGTATACTGGGATGTATAGGGAGAGGCATCATCGCAGAAAACAGGAAGTTGTTATCCTCTGTACAGACAGTTGGTGAGACCCCATCTGGAGTACTGTGTCCAGTTCTGGAGACCCCATCTCTGCAAGGACATAGACAGGATAGAGGCAGTCCAGAGGAGGGCAACTAAAATGTGCAGGGTCTGCAAGAGAAGCCGTATGAGGAGAGACTAAGGAGCTTAATATGTATACCCTTTGAGGAAAGAAGGAGAGGGGGGACATGATAGAAACTTTAAGTACCTCAGTGGAATCAACAAAGTCCAAGAGGGTAGCATCTTTCAGAAAAGAGACTTGCAAGAACAAGGGACACAATTTAAAGATAGAAGGAGGGCGGTTTAGGGGCAATGAGGAAGTATTATTTCACAGAGAGGGTAGTGGATGCATGGAACAGCCTTCCTGAGGAGGTTGTGGGTCTAAAACTGTGGGAGAATTCAAGAATGCATGGGGCAGACATAAGGCAATTCTTGTGGAGGGTAGGAAGAAATAGGCTGTTGGTTAACTAGGATCTGCGGCCTATCCTGTAGGTAGGGAAATGGGCAGACTAGATGGGCCTAGCGGTCCTTATCTGCCGTCAAAGTCTATGTTTCTATGTTTCTATTATATAGAGGATAATGCAGGTAACAGTGGTTAACCATGATGTAATCCCTCAAGCAGTTGCCAGGACAATCAATACACCTCGAGGCACAGCTCGAGGTTTCGACAGTGTCATGGCAAGCGTGAGAGGCGATATCACATCCATGGTTGACCACCATTACTCAGGCATTGTATTTTATAGTGTATGGAAAAACTAGCGACAAGATCATAAATACACAAATACAATGTAATACAAGACAAATAATAAAAAAATTTAAATATACATGCTACGCTGGAAGAGCCATTGTTTTAAGTGAACTTTAAATAAGGGTAAAAGTAAGACAATTGACAAGTTCAATAGGTAGCAGATTGTAAAATTGAGGGGCCCTACACAATAGAGATCTCTAAGTGGAAGATTTTTTTTTTTTAATGGAATGTTTTAAAGCCTTCTGTTCTAAGATCTTGTCCCACGCAAATAATGAGTCTTGCTAAACAAGCCTGAGACAGATTCTGGGAGTCGACAAACTATCTCTTTGTAACATCACACCACTCTGTAGTGTATGTCAGTCTTCAGAGGAAGGCAACCAACAGTTAAGTACAAAATACAATGGTCGGCCCGGTGGCGCTGAGGGTTGAGGCACTGGACACCACACGTCGTGTCACACCAGTGACCCGGATTCAGGAATGGACTCAGGTTGTTGGAGGTCGATGGGAACAGGAAAGGATGGAAATCCAGAGGACTGCCTCCTTTCTTGGGGAGGGTAGGTTCACTGCTGCAGTTCGAGTGGCTCCTGGTGGCTGGGGAAGCCGCAACCCGCGACATGATTATCGGGGAAGACCAGCATCAGACGCCTTATGCAAGGGCACAGGAAACCTGCAGCATGATTATTGGGGAAAGCAGCATCAGGCGTCTTATGCAAGGGCACGGGGAGCATGCCCGTCACATGCAGGGTGTCACTGCACGTCCATACTCATAGGGATCCAGAAAAACAGGAAAATACCCTAGCCCCGGTAGGCAATGGTGGGTCCGTGATGATGCACCACGCCAGTGCTGGGATCTCAACGCTGCCTCTAGTGTCTGCCATAAACCTGGACACACCACTAGACTGTGAGATAGAGTGCCAGAGAGTGAAGGTGGTCCCACCCCGGGGGACTCAGAGCCTGGGAGTCGGGTGGACTGGGTGGAGGCAGATTCAGGCCACTGGAGTGGCTGCGGAGACCTTCAGGTGGGCGGGGGAAAGCGCAATTGTGAGACTTCACCGGAGAGAGTCCAGGTGCTCGTGAGGTAGGAGGATAAACAAAGTCAACAACAACAACAACAACAACAAAAAGTACAAAATACAATGATTTGTGGATCTAGGACGGTTGGTTATAAACCTACAAATACTATTGTATACAACCGGAGCTTTAGACATAGAACAATCATTTGCCACTGCATAAATTGATAGCCCATAGTCTAATGCAGAAAGTCAGAGGCTATGAGCTAGCAACGTATGAGACTCTGAGGTGAGAAACTACCCTAAACAAGAAACCCAGCCTTTGACAAATGGTCTTAAAAACATACTTAACATGTGGCTCTAAGGACAATGAATTATCAAGTATTAATATATGGATTTCTATTTTAATATGCTACAAAAACATACAAAAATTCTGTAATATTATCACTCTCAAAGTGATAATACTACACTTCAAAGTGATAATACTATTGTTCACGAGTGATAATACTATCATTCAGGACCTCAACGATAGTATTACCAGCAAAAGACAACCCGCATAGCGCAACTTTCCCTCACTGCGTCTTCAAGGAGTGTGCTTCTGATTGGCTAGCTTTCCTGTAAGCGTGAGAACAGCATAGAAAAATGGCAGCTCCCTCGCTCGCTTAGCGAGAGAAATCCTCAGTGTTTTGAACAGTTTTTTCCTCCCTCCGCTGTAGTCCAATTTTCTCTCCCGTTCTCGATTCTAGATGAATCAGCCACCCACCCACCATTTCCTCTTTATGGCCACCGATGTGATGATGTGGACGAGTCACTGCAGCCGCTTTCTCCATACTCATCTAGCCCTAAACCGGAAACTACCTCACCTGCACTGTAAGTTTTAAATTTCCTCCTACGCCACACAAAAGGGGAACATTTCCAGATTAGATCCATATATTAAAAAAAATAATGGATAGGTTACAGTTTATTACTGGGGAGTCAAACCATCTCGAGGTTCTGGACACATTGGAACCTCTTGAGCTTTGCTTTTGAGGTTCATGTGTCCAGAACCTCTCGATGGTATTACTCCCTGGTAATAAACTGTAACCTATCCATTATTCTCTATTTAGACCTAAATGCTTGAAACAATCAAAGACAATGAATGATCAAGTATTAGATTGTTTGTCTTATATGTCATGTATTTGTATTCCTGTATTAAGTGAATGTAAAAGTTATCTTTTTGTATAACATCTTGTGACTATTTTATAGTCTTGGGTCGCATATGAAAAAGGGCCTTGGCTCATATGTTTACCCGGTTAACAAAAGAAATAAAAAAAAAATTACACTGAAATATGTGAAACAAACAGTGTGTTCAATGGGATCTCCATTCAGATCCACAACTGATAATGCAGGACCTCTTTCCATTTCTGGACCAGAAAATATCAACAATTTGTTTTGGTTTTTTTAAATTCAAAACAGTCTTGCTTGACTGAAGCCAATACTTAATAAAATTTTAATTATTTTGAACTCTGTCAACAACTACCCTAACGCTTTGATCACAGTTAAAAAGTACTACAGCCTCTGCATATAGTTAAACTTCAGATAATTTACAGGTTTCTGAAATGGAGTTTTAAAAATAATGAAAAAAGGAGAGGTCCCAGAATTGAGCCCTTAGGAACCTCACACTTGATGGAAAGGGAATCCGACTGACAACCTTGTATTGACACTTTATGAAATTTCCCTGACAGCTACAGTACTCCCTCATTATAACTTGTCGTTATAATGAATTCAGTAACTCTGAACTGAGCCTTGGACTCCATCAAAAGTAGGTTCTCTCACCTGCTGCTATTACTGCTTAAAGCAACTAGCGTAAACATGTGAGCAGTGAACAGAAATCTCATCATAATCTGCCATGCAGCATTGCTACTGTCCAAGCAGTAACAGACTGCTGAACTTATTACCAGTACAAAAAAATTCTGCTGTGCCACTTACAAGCTCCAAATGAGTGTTCACATAGAGAGCGATGCGGAAGGACATGTTGATGATGTACAGTACTATGACTATGAGTTACAGTATTTACCCCAGGGAGGACAGGAAAAAGATATTGCAGTTCTTGAATCTCACTTCTGAACTGATGTGGAACAATTGACAAGAAATGAGGCAGAATACATGTACCTGTATATCACGGTGGTGGTGGTGGTAGGAAGTAGTACAGTAAATTATATAGTGTGTCTTCTACTGTCAGAGACCTGGGCTTGTATATTTGTGTAGCGTGACAGTTGAAGAACATTTGACAGCCTCAGCTTCCTTGTTAGTATTGTAAATCAGCATGGGCAGGTAGTCTACACTTGAGAAGCCCACAGTAATGAATATGGAGAGAAAATAAACTCAAATACTAGATATTGCAAACTCATTATAACAAACTGGGTAGCTGGATCCTGAGGTGTTCATTATAATGAGGAGGAGTTTGAAAATCAATATGAAACATCTTGTTAAAAATTACAATCGAACAAAGGCTTTCCCAGTAGATCACGATCAACCAGATCAAATGCATTGGTGAGGTCCACAAAAATAGTTGTGGCATGGTGCCCCCTATCGGTGGCCCCATGCATGCAGCCAGTGAACCTCACCAAGGCTGTCTCTGTGTTGGATGAAGCATGGAAACTGTGTTGGGCATTTGTCAATGGATTACATTTACCTAAAAAACAGGTCACTTGATCATAGACTATTCTCTCAAAAATCATAGAGGGGAGCCAATAAAGAAATGGGACGACAGTTGGAGAATACATCCTTATTATCAGAATTATGGATGGGTTTTATCATGGCAGTTTTCCATTTGTTAGGAAACACACCCTGACAGAGTGAGTAACTGAAGATAGAAGCTACTGGCCTAGCCAACTGGGAGATTGACAATTTTATAATTCTGTAATCTAAATCACCAGAGCCAGGGGTGGGGTGAGGGTCATGCTTCATAACATAATCAAAAAATATTTTAGGGGACGGCCCGGTGGCGCTGAGGGTTGAGGCGCTGGATGCCACACCTCACACCATGCCGGTGACCTGGGTTTGGGAACGGACTCGCGGTCACTGGGGGTCGGATGGGGGAGGAGGATTGAGCATCCCAATGGATGCTCTCCTCCTCCAGGGATGGGATCCTGGGGTGTCTCGGACACCCAACGCACCTGTGCCGGTGGAAGCATGGGCATTGGTGCACAGGCGGCTCTTTGAGAGTTGGGGTGGGGAGGACGTTGTGAGCATTTGTTTGCACACACCGTATGACTGAACGTTAGTCCTACGTGCTGACGCCCTCAGGGAAGGAGGGACTAAGGGGAGAAAAAGGCCCCCTACTGGGCCACGATGACAACCGATCCACCTCAGATCGCCTACCCCGCAGGACAGACCCCGTTGTGCAGGCACTCCAAGGAAAGGAGTAAGGTAGGAGGGATAAAGGAGTAAGCCTGGCACTCTGGGGGCAGATCCTGTAGAGATGATCAGAGGTCTGAAGGAGTGGAACGAGGGGGCAGTAAGGTGGGATAAAAAGGAAAGCGAAAAAAATATATTTACATTTTAGGGGAGACACTGTTAAAATAAAAACTGGGCAAATTCATCTTAACAGCATCTTATGTGAAGGAGGTGGTGGTGGGGGAGTGTCACAGGAACAGTAAATTTGTCCTACACATTTTAGGGTTTCCGAAGTAATTATTACAAATGTTGGCAACCTTCAAAGGGTCAGTAACTAAACCTGAATCACCCTGAATGAAAAAGGACTTAGCATGACCCTCCCTTCTTAACAAAGTGTTTAAGGTTCACTGTGTGTTTCTGGAATTGCCCAAATCATTAAACTGTTTAGATTGGAAGTAACTGATTTTGGCAGCCTCGCTACAGACTTACATTTACTGTATTTCTCAACTGCCTAAATTCTTTTAGGGACATAGGAGACACAAGAAGCTCTATACTTTTCCATTTTTGTCTCTTAATTTCATAAGTTTTAGAAGGTCCAGGGTGACCCACCTATTTTTCTGGGTTCTTATTCTCATCTTTCATTTAGAATGAATCTGTCACAAATTTCATTACACAAACAATTAAACTGGGTCTAGGGCACTATCAATGTCTGAAATTATTTCTAAAAAGGACCAGTTAGCCATTTCAAATGTCCTTCTCAGGACTTTGATGTTTAAGGACTTAAGATTCCTGGAATGGATGAATACAGGGGGACTATTAACTCCTGTTGGCCATCCCCTCACAGTTGATGGCACAGTGGTCACTGAATCAATCAGGTAGTACATTGGAAGTGACCTCCTTGGATGGATGGGTAACCACTATCCAATCTAGTGTGTTTCCTGTGTTAGCTTTATAGTTATACAGGGTTACTCCAAAATTAGCTGCTGCACTCCAATCTCTAAAAACAAATCTCTGGCTACTGATGCAGAGTCATGACTCCAGTTAACATTAAAATGTCCAACCAAAATCCATTCATGAACTGAAGGAATATTGGGGTCTATTCACTAATGCTTATGACAAATAAAGATTAATAAATAAATATTTTGATTGATTGATTGATGTCATATATGTGCAGTGCATAGCCATGCATATGACTGAATGGCATGCAGCAGGGTCCAGTGGACCTCTGGCTGCATTCACTACAGGCATGCTAGTGTCTTGCACACAGATCCTCTGGCCTCCCATGCAGCTATGGACTACAGGTGGTCTGGGAACATGCCAGGGGGTGTGCCCGCACTCAGCACCATTCACTATGGCTCAGAGTGCCAGTCCACAAGGCACAAGTTACATGATGGGGACCCTGCCATAACTGTTAGAACCCTCCCAACAGACACTTGCTGTCAATGTTGGACTGGGATCTCTACCACACTGCTGCCCCAGCCCACTGGGCTTCTGGGAGGGTGGGGAAGTCATTCAGGCAGTCACCCATCTGACTTCACATCCCATAGTCCATGGCTTCTCAGTGTTCCCTGCACCTGTGTAGCAGGGATCCACTTTGGACCCAGGATGGGCATCTGATTGGATGTCTGCCCAGGTCCCGCTATCCGCCCCCACTCAGCCATGATACACACCTGCACAGCTGCTCACTGAGGGGGCAGAGGCATGGACAGGCAGCCGGGAATGAACACCGACCAGTGCACGCCTGTCCCAGGGTGTGAAGCTACTCGGGCTCTGCACACACGAATCACATGTACATCCCCCACATTTGTGAATATTGTACTTAAACCAAGTCAGTCTGCCCAGAGGGAATATATATATATATATATATATATATATATATACAGAGAGAGAGAGAGAGAGAAGGATTATTGGAAGACTTTTTTTTTTTAAAACCAAGTGTTACTTCAACAGTATAAAAGTCACAAACACTGTGGTTAGGAGGAAGGGATACCTTTTGGACCTGGAAATTAGAGGGAACATAAATTGACGTCCCCCCCCCCAACATACTTTGCAACCCTATCTTGTCTGAATATCGAATAACCTTTTAATGTTGTTTCATTGTTCCCATTTTTATTGTTTCACCAAGTTTCTGCAAGTGCTAATATATAAAAAAATTGATTAGATTCTACCCAGGCTTCAAAAAAGTCCCATTTAACCAAGAGACTTTGTGCATTAAGATGTACAATTTTCAAATGGGGACAAACATCATTCAAAACCCAATTATGAGCAGTATTAGCAAAAACTATTACCAGTGTTCTCCATGCCCGGATGAGGGTGTACGGTACCTGAAATTAGTAACAGTAACAGTAAAAACCTCCTGACCCTAATTTTATTATAGAAAATGAATTCACTCTTAAGTTTGCTAGGTGTTGCGTAATAACCCTTAACCCATTGTTGAAAATTACAGAAACATGTTGGATTCTATTGCCCAGTGCCAAACCCTCATTGCCTCTCTACAGACAGGCTACGAGAGGACTCCACCCTGTCAGTTGATGTAGTACATCACCAAAATATTGTCTGTATGGATCAGCAGCTGGCTCCCTGGGAGGAAGGTGGCATAGCCCTGTAGGCCATGCAGAACAGCCCTCATCACCAGAGTGTTGCTATGCAGAATTGTATCTAAAGGAGTCCGTTGTCCCTGAGTTCTGAAGGGGCACAGATGGACACCCCATCCTGAATCTGAGGCATCTGTCATCATCATCAGGAGTGGTGAAGGATGGAGAAATGGGGACCCCATCTCGAGGTTGGGGTGTCCAATCACCAGAGCAGGAGCACCATAGTGGAGGAGACATCCATATGAGACACTCCAACTCATCAGAGTGTTATGCCTACTGTTCCTGGAGGAACCTTTGTGGGAGCCTCATGTGCTGTTATGCCAGAGGGACAGTCAGAATTGCAGCAGTTATAAGGCCAGTGAGCCACAGCCAGGCACCTGACTGATACCAAGTCGCTGGAAGAGACCAGCTAAGATGGGGCTAGCAGCACCACAGCACAGTCCAAGGGTAGAAATGTCCGATCCAGCCCTGTGTCCATGACAGTCCCTATGTTTGCAGGCAAAGGCAAGAGAGAGGACCGATGTCAGCTCATTGACCAAGATACCTAACTGGTCCAACAACTGTCTAGTCCAAAACAGGGCCTTCAAAAGCCAGTTGTCTATATATCAGAATATAGAGTGGCCCTCCCTGCGGAGGGCAGCTGCCACTGTGAAAAAAACTTTGGTAAAGACACGCAGTGCAGAACACAAACCAAAGGGCAAAACAGGAAACTCTGCAAGCCCTGGAGCATGAAATGCAGGTACTTGTGATGAGACTTGGAACTCCTGACATGACTGTACACATCCTTCATATTCAGAACAACTATCCAATCCCCCTTCAGTAAGAGGGGGAGGAGAGACTGCAAAAAGATTGTATTCAATGAATAGATTCAGTCCTCAAAGGTCCATTTTGGATCCAGGAAGTACTGGGAATAATAGACCAGGTTCTGTTCTCAAACTGGGATATGTTCTACAGCACTCTTCAGGAGGATGGTTTGAACTTCTTCCAGCAGGAAGCCAAGATGTCCCAGAGGGTATCTGTTTGGCAAAGGAGGGTAACGGAAAACAGTAAGGATCTCTGATGTGTCCCTGCTTAACTATCTCCAGGAGCCGAGACTCTGTAGTAATCTTTCTATACTTTAGTAAGAAGAGGAGATGTGGCCTCCCACCAGAATGTCCTGAGGCAGTGAGGCTGGAGGAAGTGAAGGGGAGTCATAAAGTGCCAGGGGAGGTGGGGGTGCCCATAATGGTTTGACCTTTTGTAAGTTTGGCATGGCCACTGGGAGGAAGAGTTATGGTCTGGGATTGGGAAAGTTGAGGCCACTGGGAACCACATCCCAGACCTCTGTAATAGCTGCTGCCTGGATGTGGATAGGGCCTGCGAAAGGAGCCCCTGCCTGTACCATGGGGCCTTGGGGGTCAGAGTGGGTAGGGACCTCAGGGTCATTTTTTGAGGATTGAAGATCCCAGTGAGCATTATCCACATCTGATCCAAATAGCTGTTTCCCTCTGAGTGGGGCACTGAGGATCAACTGTTGCACATCGGAGGCAAATCCTGCCACGTGCAGCCAGGAGTGGCAGTGCAGGTAAATACCTGAGGCAGCAGCATGGACAGCTGCATCCAAGGCATCATAGGCAGATCTAAGAAGATGCTTTCCAGGCCATAAGCAACTGTCTTTTGAGCCATTATTTTGTCTTGGCCTTCTGGCAGCTTATCAGCTAGGGAGGCCTTTTGAGTTCCATTAGCAGTTTTGGTGCTTTGCCATTGGTTTCCGTCAGCAGTTTTGATTCTTTATCATGTATGCCTGATAGTTTGCAGTCCTAGTCCTAGGTAAGCAGAAGCAAATTTCCTCTTCCCCATCAAGTCCAGTTTCCTTGACTCCTTATCAGGAGGAAGAGAACTCATATGTTTAGGTGCTTTTGACCTGTCATGAGCAGCCATTATGACTACTGAGTCTGTCTCAGGTTGAGATGAATAGCAAGGCTTAGCAGTAGGGGCAGGATATTGTTTCCAAAAGACAGCAGGCAGCTAAGCAGGTCTGTGCTAGACTACCAAACTAGCATCTTCTAGAGCCGAGTGTACAAGAGGGAAGACGAATGTAGGGGAGGCAGACATCTCCAAGAACTCCTAAAGGCTTTTCTTGGACAGTAGGGAGTGAGAACTGCTGCACTGATGATGAGGTTGATGGTGACATCACCGAAGGTGCAGACAGAGGTAGCAATGACGGTAGCAATGGAAGTCATTGGGGGGGGTGGGGGACGGCAGCAGGACCCAAGGCCTTGGCATGGTCTTTTTCAGTAGTCTCACCTCTTTTCAGAGGAGATAATGAATGGTCTGGGGAGGCAGGCTTTTCTTTGTGGTGCTTCTTCTCTGAGTAGCAATGTTTTTCCACTGACTTGGTAGACGTGTCCTTTTTTGTAGACTCTGTGATGGATGCTGCTGACCATGGCAAGTGGTAGGTCGACAGCAAACCAGGAAGAGAGGCAGCTGACGATGGCTAAGCTGCCTTCTGTGCAGCCTGATTCTCCTCCATTGCTTTATGTTTCAAATGAAGCTCTAAAGTTTTCTTACAACACATCCTAGTTGCCTGGTTAAACTCTGTCAGATAGTGCAGGCTTTAACATTGTATCCTATCCTTGGTAATGAATACACACGAAGTGGTGGTCATCTTTGTAAATCTTAATATTGCCACAATGGCAATATTGGAACAAAGTGTCCTTGTCTTTTGGTGGTGGCATAGAAGCTTTAGTTTAAAAATAACATAGAAACCAGCCCAGTGGCATGGAGGGCTGAGGCATCATGCCTTACCTCCTGCCACACTGGCGACCCATGTTCACAGTGCGAGTGGATAGCCAGGGGTCGGCAGGGGAGGGAGAGGATCGAGCGTCCAGAGGACAGCTCTCCTCTCCCAAGGAGGGAGGACAGAGGGCTGACATTTGTCTGACACCTGGCAGTGGCTGGATGTCAGCATGCAAGAGTCCTCATGCAAGCAAGGAGGGTGGAGCCACCAGCCAGCGTGCTTTGGGTGGAGCTCTCACAGCTTGGCCATTGCTGATGCTGCATGCTCCACCTATGGGCAGCAAAACAAACTGGTGGAGAAATGGTCCCGGCAAGTCGGATGAATGCGAACCCCACGGGTTCTGCCCCTGGCAAGTGCAGGCCTTTCTGAACTGGATCCTTTCTTAGCAGGCTGAGGGCCTCCGCCACCCTGCCATGGAGGTTAAGCTGTGTGGGAAGAGGAGTTGTCCTGCCATGGTCAGGGGCGGTGCTGGGGATCGACATGAGCGAGGGGCCAGCCAGGACCGTGGACATAAAGAATCTAATGTAAAAATTAATAATATAGAAACATAGAAACTGTCGGCAGATAAGGGCCTTTGGCCCACCTAGTCTGCCCTATTACCATTAACAATTGCACTCTATCATGCACTGCTGGCATTTGGTTGTACCCTACCCCCACCCCACGGACTACCAGTAATCTTCTATGCCTATCACAAGCATGTTTAAAGCCTGTAATTGTTTCTGCCCCCACCACCTCCACTTGTCCACCACCCTCTGTGTGAAGAAGTACTTCGTCATGTTCCCTGTGAGCCTCCCTTCAGTTTCATCTTGTGCCCCCTTGTCCTTGAGCATCTTTTTCTTTGGAATATAGTATTCTCCTGCACTTTATTCATCCCTGTGAGGTACTTAAATGTCTCAATCGTATCCCTCCTCTCCCTCATTTCCTCCAGGGAGTACATATTTAATTCCCTCAGCCTATCCTCATAGGGGCTTGCGATGTAGTCCTGCAACCGTTTTGGTTGCCCTCCTCTGAAGCACCTCTACCCTATCTATGTCCTTGCATAGATGAGGGCCCCTGAACTTGACACAGTATTCGAGGTGCATCCTTACTAATGTCCTGTATAATGGAATTATTACCTCCCTTTTTGCTGGTGATTCCTGCCATTGCACTACCGGCCTGTTCTGCCTTCCTGCCACCTTGTCACACTGCCTACCAGCGTTGAGGTCATCGAAGATATCACCCCCAGGTCTCTTTCTTGCTTGGAGCATACTATCCCCCCCACCCAGCTGGTATGTAGTTCCTGGGGTTTTTTGCCCGATATGCATTATCTTGCATGTTTTTGCATTGAAACCTAGCCGCCAATTCCTTGACCAATCCTCCAGCTTCCTTAGGTCTTCCCTCATTATATCCATCCCCCTGTGTATCCACCCTGTTGCAGAGCTTAGTGTCATCAGTGAACAGGCACATTTTCCCTTCCAGACGCTCTGCAATATCACTGATAAAGACACTGAAGAGGACTGGACCCAGCACTGATCCCTGTAATTTGCCCACTGGTCTGCCTACCCTCTGCAAAGTGAATGCCATTTTGCCACCACCCTCTGGGTCCTATTATCCAGCCAATTGTTCACCCACTTCACTACCTTCTTTCCCACCCCGTGCTCCCCAGCTTGTTTAACAGCCTTCTGTGCAGCACAGTGTCAAAGGCCTTGTTGAAATACAGATAGGCCACATCCACTGCCTCTCCTAATCAACCTCCTGATTACCCAGTCAAGAACTCAGTGAGGTTAGACTGGTATGACCTCCCTCCCATAAAGCCATGCTGCCTTGGATCATGTAAACCATTGACAACCAAGTATTCCACTGTTCTTTCTTTTATTTATTTTTTTATACTTTATATTTTTATTTTATGTTAATCAGACATGTAGTTTGTTTACCAAGCACAGACATTACAGTACTCTCATATTTCCTTACGAGGCACCACTCCTCTTAATACACACAAGAATACCAGCTAGTGCTTAACAGATATATCCTTGAGGGGTTTTTCTAAAGTGCAACTGCATATCCCCACAGTAAATTACCAAAAACTGTATAGAACCCATGAGCTGCATGGTTAAAAACATAGATGTCCAAAGAAAGAAATATCCAAAGTCCTTCGCCATACTAAGATGGTGCCCTTGGCCAGCGGATTATGATTTTTGTATGATATTCGTAATATTAAAATATAGTAGGTGATTGTCTCACATAAGACAGCCTGTGCTTTTGGGTGCCCCCCCCCAGGTTTCAATGAAACTACAGTGACACGTGACCTGAAACCAGGAGGTAATTAAAAGACCAGAGAGACTTAATTAAGGGTTTCTGTTTTTCTGTCTTAATTAGAACTGACTCAGCCACTAGGATATTGGGCTTGTACAGTTTTATGATTCCTATATGAATAACACTTTATACTACCATGGTGCTAAAAGTTGTAAAACCTTTGATAGGCCTTGGGAATAGGAACTGCTCAAGATCAAAGAGAAAATGTTTAATTAAGGAGTCATATTTAGGAAGTGGAATATTTGCTGATGTCATCTTATTTAATGTACCGCCTGATAGGACATCATGTTTGTATTTGTTTTATATATTCTAAAAGGAGGAGCTAGATGACTCACCAAGTGGGCGGTGAGATGGAGTTGAAATATATCCTTGTAACTGGGAAAAATGTCATATTATTTTGGGATTCCAAGAGAAACTAACTAAGGCACTTATAGAGGTAATACATTAGATAGAAAATGTCTAAACGTATTGTGGTAGGAGTTTTTGTTTTGTACTTTGCCCTTGTTCTTTTAAGTGATTGTATGCTCTTTGATATATTGTTCTGTGTTTACATTTTTCATATTTTTATCATCTTTTAGTAAAGTATCTATTATTTGAAAGACTGCCTGGGTGTCTGCCAGTTCCTTTTTGCATGTGACGTATAGAGGGCTAAGTCTGACAATTGTTCAACAGCTTCATGGTGTTACCAAACTGGGAAAAGGTAAGAATATATGTAAGGTCATTATAGAGTTTTAAGGGTTTATTTTGTAAGCCTGGCTGGGTGCCCCTGGTGTAAGACTGTACCGCAATCCCTGAAGAGGGTACGTATCTGAGCCTGTATATTGGGTATGCTAGCATAAGGTTCGCAGTTTGAATCCCCCCAGAACTTGAGACTAAAGGTGATTCTGACCCAAAAGCAGACAGGAGTGTTACCCTGTCTGTTATCTGTTCACATTACTGCACTGAGAGGTTGGCACTGTGGGAGCAGAGGGCCTGACCGGCTGAGTGTGATTGTGACAGGTACCATGCCTTAACTAGTAATGGCACAATGTATGTGCAACTTGTTACTGATCCTAATCACATATATAATTATTATTATAATAGTATCTGGCGCTTTAGCTGGCAATATTAAATTAAATTGAACATAACATAACAGCCACAAGGAGCCTGAATAACATTTTTAACTTACTATATGACAGCAAGTATGAGTATTGGTCCATAAACCGAAAATACAGGAGATTAATATACCCAAGATGTTACAGTATCGAGAAACGACTCCACTGTCCAGGTATAAGTGTCTCGGTATGGTAGTGAACCATTCAGATGCGGTTTAGAATTTCTAAGGCCTCAGACATCCTCTGAATAATTCCACCTCCTCTCCAGAAGGCTCTTTAGCAGTAATTTAGGGATCCTCTTCATCTGAAGATTGATGGTCCAAGGCTGTGGAACGCTGCAGAGGAATCACTTATCTCCAACTCCATTTCAGTGCTTGGAAAACAGGTAGAGATTTCCTCTGTGAGCTACCCTTGCTGGCCGGAAAGATCATTCCATGAGGTATTGAGACCTCCTTCACATGGCTCTAACTCCATCAAATTGTTTGCGCTTCTGCCTCATTGCAAAGCTGATGTCTGGGTATAAGTTGATTCTCTGTCCCTCATGTAGTAAAGTACCCTTGCACCAATGCAAGGGCCATTATAAAATCCCTTGTCCTGGCTCCGTCTGTGACAACTAGGATCGCCCTTGGGACCTCCAATTCCTCCGATCATCCTCTTGGAGTAATACGGTAGGCTCGCTGCAATTGCTGTAGCTTCTGTTGCACCTCCTCACCCAGCTGCTGCCCAAACCATTCTTTAATAAATATCAGGAGATGGTCCCCTTCACTACCTTCAGGCATTCCCAGCACACAGATGTTAGGGTCCCTGATTTGGTTCTCCAGAATCTCCAGTCTGGCCTTCCAATGCCAACTTTCTTTAATCACTGTGGCCACAGCTCCCATGGTGGTGTCGGCCCATTTAGAGGCATCTATGGCTGTGGTTTGCACCCTTCCATTGTTGTTTCTAAAGTGGTGACTTGCTGGCTTAAACCATCTAGCTTGTCTGAAATTGCAGTCACCGATTTAATTAATGCAGAAAATTTAGTGCCGATTGTTTGTAAGGTCTCCTTGGAGGTCTCATCTGCAATTTCATCAGGTCTGCCATGCAGCGTTCTAGTGGTCGGAGCATTTTTGGATTTTGCTTCCGATCCTTGATGTTGTTCTTTTCGGCGGTTCCCCATGTTATAGCGGGGAGCTTCCGATGCAGTTTAAAACCAAATCTGCTTCTTTTGGCCTGAGGAAAAAAGGTTTTTAAATATAAAATTGCCAGCTTACAGTGTTCTACCTGATCAAGCAACCATCATCTTGCTCTGGCTCCACAGCTCCACAGCGCCCCTCCCACTATTCTTTCTTTTAGTAGTGTTTCCATGACCTTTCCTACTACTGAGGTCAGGTTGACCGGTCTGTAGTCCCTCACTTCCTCCCTGTTTCCACTTTAGTATAGAGGGACCACATCAGCTCTCCAGTCCTTGGGTACCTCCCTGGTTTCCAATGACAGGTTAAACAGGGTAGTCAGAGGTTCTGCCAACTCTTCTCTTAGCTCTTTCAGTGTCCTAAGGTGCACCCCATCTGGTCCCATAGCCTTATCTCTTGTCTCCAGTCCTTTGGAAAGCAGCCTGTGTCCATTTCTGTGCCCTTTCTGCCCTTATCACTTATTGCTGGCCCATTTCCTGCCCCCTCCTTTGTAAAAAGTGAACAGAAGCATTTGTTCAGTATGTCCGATTTCTGGTGGTCATCCTCACACTACCCCATCCTCCCTTTCAGTCTTACAATCCCTCTCCTTCCTTTTTTCACTGATGTACCTGTAAAAGGTTTTGTCCCTCCTTACCAGTGAGTTTGCTATCGTTCTTCTGTTTGTGCCTTGGCTTCCTAACTGCCCCCACCTCCCTTTGTTTTTCCTGGTATCTCTCCCTATCCCTCTCCTCCTGTGTCTTTTGTATTGCTTAAATGCTATTTTTTCTTTTGCTTTAACCTTTTCTGCTACCTCCTTAGAAAACCATAGTGGCCTCTTTTCCTCTTCCTCTTGCTGACCTATTTGACAAAGTTGTGTCGCCAATGCAGTCCCTGTTTTGATCATCACACACTGTTCTTCTACCTTCATGTTCCACTATGGTCAGACACACCTGGAGTATGGGGTACAGTTCTGGAGGCCACATTTAAGAAAGGATACACATGGGTTAGAGAGGATTCAGAGAAGGGCAACAAAGATGGTGTAAGGTATGCAAGAGAAGCCATACGAGACTAGATGGAGAAAATTAAATCCATACCTGCTGGAGGTTAGAAGAGATAGAACTGACATGATAGAGACTTTTAAGCATATGCAGGGAATAAATAAAGTGAATGAAGGCAGCTTATTCAAAAGGAAAGTAGGTGTCATAAAAGGGGTCATAATTTAAAGATTGGAAGGGGGAAGATATAAGAGCAATGTAAGGAGATGTTACTTCACTGAGAGGGTGGTGGAACCCTGGAACAGATTGCCTAATGAGGTGGTATGTGTAAAAACAGTGGAGGAATTCAAGAGTGTGGGACAAATGCAAGGGTTGGCTAGTGGCAGAGGAAAATATCCATGGAAATGGGCAGACTAGAGGGACATGGATGGTCCTTTTCTGATTATACGTTACTATGATACCCCTTCTGCTCCTACTCTAACCAGTGCTTCTTCTAGGCATTTTCCCATCTTTCTGAACCGCCTCCTAAAGTCTAGGAATCTTGTCTTGTGTGGTTTGCTTCCCTTCCGTTATTTCAGACCACACTGTTCGATGATCTCTGCTCCCCAAGTGTTCCTCACTGTAACCCCGTCACACTGTTCCCATTTGTGAGCACCAGGTCCAGTAGTGCTGTCTCCCATGTGGGTTCTATGACCAGCTGTTTATGGAATGCCCCCTGCAGGGAGTCCAAGATGTTCTTGCTCCTAGCTGTTGCTGCTACGGGGAGGCTCCACTCCACATTCGGTAGATTGAAATCACCGACCAGCAACATCATCTCCTTATCTACCTCCTCCCCCTAAGCTGGTGGTCTGTATAGTACCCCTGTGTGGATGGCTGTCCCCTTACTCCTTTCTAGTGTAACCTACAGAATTTCCCTTCCTCCCAGTTCCCCTTGAATTTCTGTGGCCCTTTTATTTTCCCTCACATAAAGAGCCACTCCTCTCCGGTTCTTGCCTACCCTGTCCCTCCTGAACAGATTGTAGCCCGGTATGGCCACTTCCCTGCTCAGGTTTTCATTACGCCAGGTATCCATGATGGCCACAAGGTCCAGGCCAGATTCTGCCACAGTAGCCTCAAGGTCACCTATCTCATTATTCAGATCTCAGGCATTTGCACACATGCCTCTCCAGGATGTGGAGCCCTTCCCCTGCTTTGCTGTTTAATGCCTCTCCCTGTTTCCTGTCATTGTGCTGAGCCAAAGCCTCTGTTGTTCTATTCTCTTCTTGAGTTTCCCTGCAGTTCCTGTGCTCTGGGGGGGATATTATGTTTCCTTCCTGTGCTCGGAGGGGGGGTATTATGTTTCCTATCCTTCTTTCATCCCCCATAACAAACTTAAAAATAGCAGCATAAGTGAATACTTGCAAATTTTGATGGCATTCTTCAGCAGCTGTGGACCGGCAAGCAGTTGATGGTGGGAGAAAGAACTGAGGCATGCTGGGGACACCCATATTGTATAGGTGCTGACAAGGCATATCCATGTGTGCAGCCCCAGCCAGCAAAACGTTCTTTGTGGTTCTGACACAGACAGCTTACGGTTCCATGATGTGGCTCAATGGAGTGAGCTGTTCTCGATAAAGATCCTCCCTTAACAGAGTAAAAACATTATACAATACAATATACAGAACTGTCGTTTCTTGTCCATGATTAACACATCACTGCTTAGCTTTCTGTGTTGCTTGCATGCATGTGCAAGAAACACATTGCTTCAGTGGGGCCAGTTAATGAGATGCCTTTATGCTCAAAGAGACTCACGTCACGATCAGCTGTGTTCTGTAAACACATTAGTCTGCAGCTGTTATCTCCCACTGCCTCCCCCATATTCTCTCATTCTCTCACACACACACACACACACACACACACCCACATACACTGAGGCATGCATAGAGGGGGCAGCTGCATTCTTTACAGTGGGGTCAGCTCTGAACTGACAGAGCCAGAGATTTACAATTTTCATTTAATTACTAAGTGGTCCAACACTCCACTTAGGTGTTTCTCACACGCAGGAAGTGTGGACAGTTGATCAGCTGGACCAATCAGTACAGATCATTATGGCTTCCGGAATGTTTATTTTTTTTAATTCCCACCCAGTGACTTGACAGAGAAATTATACTCAAAAGATATGCAGTCAGCTGGTGGAAAACTTAACAGGAGTCTGGATTTCTTTTACTATTACCTCTGCAGTGGGAAACTGAAAATGATCCTTTACAAATTGGGAAAAGTTCTATGAGGCATTGATCAGTACAGGTACTGCCCCACTGGTATTATGAAAAATGTAAATTTGTTGTAGTATGCAATGCTTTTAAGTAATTGTTTCTTAGAAACATAGGAAGAAGAGTTAACTCCTGGTAATACTATATCTGACACAATCACATATTGGCTACATCTTGAGATTTCAGATGTCAAAATAAATCACATAAGGGCTTATATCACTTTATTATTATTATTATTTTAGGAGGGACCTCCTTGTAAATGAGTGTGTTCAATGGCATTTCCTGCAAATAAACTGGAAACTTGAACTTGAAAGTTATATTAAGAGTACACGGTGATCTTGTATATGTAGTAACTTGACTTCCCTACCTTACAGTAGTGATGCCTGTGTAAGGCAGTCATCAAAATATTTTAATAAAATCATAACAATTCATAACAATCCTCATTTTATGGCCCTCAGCACCAGATAGTTTTTTTTTAACTTTGGTGCATATCTCAGGCATTGTTGGAAATTTTGCAACCAAATTTTTAACATGGGTTATTAGACCCCTCCTCATGAATTCAGCCACTGTCATGGCGTTATTCAGTCCCAAAAGGTGATTTTGTGGTCACGAGTAGAATCACTTTTCGCCCTGATTAATGAAATGACTGTGCTACTGTTCATGAGGTGGCTCAAAAAGCCTATGTTGCAAAGTTGGTGAAAAAATCCAAAAATAACTGTTTTACAAGTGTGTGTTCCATGTTTCACACATGTTTGTAACTTTGCAAATCTGTAATATTTTCACTCAAGATTTTCAGCATTGGCATTTTTTCACACCTCCTTATGAACAGTATAGCTGTCATTTTTCACGACCTGGCCGAAATGTGTTTTCGCACTTCCGGCACAGAATAGCGCAGTCGCTGTGGGAAATCAGTATTTGGGACAGATTAAGAAAATCACAGTGACACTGTTCATGAGCAGAGGTTCTAAAATGCCTATGTTGAAAATTTGGTGACGAAAGTCCATTAAGTGACTGTGCTATGAGTGTGTGTTGTGCAATTTCCACGCACCCTCATAACTTCACAGATATGTAATATTTTCACTCCAGATGTTCAACACTGCCATTTTACCACACCTCCTTATGAACAGTACAGCTGTCATTTTTCACATCTCACCCAAAATGTGTTTTCGCCCATGTAGCGTACAATAGTCGGTGTGTGAAATCAATGTTCAGGACAGATTAAGAAAATCACAGTGACACTGTTCATGAGCAGAGGTCTTAAACTGGCTATGTTGAAAATTTGGTGACAAAAGTCCATAAAATGACTGTGTTACGAGCAAGCATTGCTCAATTTCCATGCACCCTCGTAAGTTCATGAATTCATATTATTTTCAGTCCAGATTTTTAACACTGGCATTTTCCATACCTCCTTATGAACAGTACAGCTGCCATTTTTCACACCCGGGCCGAAATGTGTTTTCGCACTTCCGGCAGAGACTAGCGTGGTCGCTGTGAGAAATCAATGTTCGGGACAGATTAAGAAAATCACAGTGACACTGTTCATGAGCGGAGGTCCCAAAATACCTATGTTGAAAATCTGCAGCAAAAAATCCCCAAACTAATTATATTACAGGTGTGTGTTATAAGTTTTCACGCACGCCATGACTTCACCAGTTTTTTTATATTTTCACTCCAGATTTTCAACATTGCCATTTTTTTACACCTCCTCATCAACAGTACAGCTGTCATTTTTCACATCCTGTTCAAAATGTGTTTTTGCACCTGTGGTGCCAAATGGCGCAGTCGCTGTTCAAAATCATCTTTCGGCTAACGAATTGATAGTGTCACTGTTCATACGGTGGGGTGACAAAAAGCCCATGTTGAAAACTTCGAGTAAAAATACCAAGAAACATCCAGGGCGTTAGGGTTTTCGATCATAATGCCCTACCCTGTAGGGACTGAGAGACGTCAGGAGTGTGACTTGGGATTGTCGACAGTAATACTCATGCCATTCCACCCTCACCCTGCAGCCAGTGACAGGCATCGAGGTGTGCCTTGGCCCCTTTGGCCCCAGAGTTCACCTCATTCTCCTATACTGCACCCATTTCAGTGTATTTCCTTATGGAATGAGGTGAGTGTAAAGCCCAAACACCCCCAAAGCACACCTCGACACTTGTAAGTGTCTGCAGGGTAGGGTGAGGTGAAATGTTGTGACTGTTATGGGTGATGACCCAAAGGCACAACCCAATGCCTGTCCATCTCTGCAGGTTGGGGGTGGAGTTGGGGTCAGTTCACTGCCATTCCTATACTGCATCCGTCTAACTCCTGCAATTCCACTGCTAATGCCAGTAAGCAACATTCGGCATTGGCAAATGCTTGTTTCTAATGTAGGATGGCCCTCTTTTGAAAGTAGATGCTATTATTTTTCCCTAGTCTCATTTTGCTGTCTCTCTTTTAAGAACGCATTCCTTTCTTAGCAAGTTTCTCAGAATACAAGGTCCACTTTCAAAACTATTTGTAGAACTCAGTTCACTAAGACACATCAAGGACAGTGTTTTTTTCACCTCTCATACATCAAAAGACTGGAACTAATTACCACTTTCATGGATTATATCTGATTTTGTTTTAAATCTGCTTTGAAATGCTACTGTACTGATAAGTTCTCATGTACAGTAAGTGTTACAAATGTACAATGTATTTATTCTGCTGTTTTTTTTGTTTTTTATTATTTTGGTAACCGGATAAGGCTCACTAGGCATAAGTGCCTGTTTTAGGGTGACCTGGGAGACACTGGGTGGTTGAATGACTTGCTCAGAGTCACACAGTATGAAAGTGGAGACTGTGGGAATCAAACCCATGTCTGCTGAAGTACCAAGCTCATTGAGAGCTCATTACTTGAACCTCTAGGCTATACTGCCATATTGCTATATTGCCTGTCTTATAAATGTACCCCAGGTCCCCCTTGAAAATGGGCATGTTATGCCCTTGAGACTCAACCAGATAACAAATATTAAATAAAAATAAAGCATGTTAAAATCTATGCATCGGCACAAAACATAATAAAACAAATACAATACATAAGTTAGTATGAAGTATAAGATAAATATACACTGGAAAACTACGTGTCATGTACACAATGACAAATCACAAAATTTAGCCATCCCTCTGAAGCACCTGGAATGGGAGTTGAGCTTGCTTTGGGGAGGCAGCACAGTGTAGTGGTTAAGAGCACCAAGCTGCAAACCTGAAGGACTGAGTTTGAATCCCACCGCAACCGCTTCCATACTGTGTGACCATGAGCAGGTTACTTAACTTTCCTGTGCTCCCAGGACACACCTGAAAACAAATATTGGCTTAGTGTGTCTTTCCTGGCCAAAAATTGTAAATAAAAATAAAACAATTCAGTGGACTTACGCAACCTAGTATGGAGTTATGCTTGTGCAACTTTGTTGATAGACTGAGGAAGTTGAAAGAGTTATAAATTGTCATAGGCAAATACTTAAGCCATTTGCACTTTCTGTTCCACAGGGAACTACCACCCTGTCAGAGTACCATGAAGGCGAAGGAACCCTCGAGGAGTGTTTCACCCCTATAGTTGCCATGGGAAGGATTCCCTTAGATTAAAGGTACCATAGGAAGGAGCCTGGAGGAGAGAGGTGTACCACTAGAGGAGGAGGAGGAGGAGGAGGGGAGGACGGTGGAGCAAAGAAACAGTGCTTTGAGGGAGGGTGAGGGCGCAATTTAAATAGCTCAGGCAGGGGTGTGACTGGTTGCTACTACCCATTGAACTGCAGTCATAGCCTTCAAAAATCCCTTGAGGCACCTAGATTGGGTGTTGACCGATCCCACTTTATTTATTTTATTTATTTATTGAAATGTTTCACCAGGAAGGCACACTGAGCAACAAGTCGCTAGTCTCGGTGTGACCTGGGAAAGGGTACAATAGGAGTGAGACATTAAACATTCAAGTTACAAGATCAACATTAACATACAGTTCTAAAGTGGTGTTACAAACAGTGTTATAACAGTGTTGCGCATAACTTGTAGAAAGAGTGGACAATAATAAGTGCCGGGTTAATAAGTAAACAAGAGCTTACGTGAAAGAGAAGAGGGAAAGGGGAGGGAGGGGCGAGGTGGGGGAAGGGGGAAGAGTTGTGTCCCTGGAGACCCCTTCAGTATGCAAGGAACCCTGCAAGGGGATTGAGGGGACCAGAGAGAAGGGGATAAGGCAGTGTCCCAGAAAGACCCATTTAAGATATGGGGGAAGGGAATAGATGAGAGATACAATCCCCTTGGGGGGGGTAGGAGAGGGATCCATGGATAGCATTCAGGGTCCTCTACATTCTGTGAGAGATCAAGGGAGGCCAGTAAGGCGGAGCAATTAGGGGGATGGGGAGGAGGGCTAGAGATCTGGGGGGGTTCACAGGATAAGGTGAAGGTGAGGGAAGGTGAGGAGGAAATTAGGGAGGGACATGGCAGGAGCAGCTAGGTGCAAGGTAATTATTGAGGGCAGAGCTGATGGAGTAGGTGGAGGATGAGTGCCAGATTTGAGGAGGAGGAATTCCAAATTTTTGGGAGGCAGTGAGAGTAACCAGATTGGCCAATTTGGGTGGATCTGTGGGGTAACCCAGTGTATGAGAGTCGGTTGATCTAAGGGAATGGGAGGGTGGGGGTGTTATAAAGGAGGAGGTGACGTAGGAAGGAAGCTCACCCAACCAGTGCTTGGAGCTGAATTTAGCACAGTGGGAGAGTTGCCTGTTTGTAAGAGAGGGGAAAAGTAGGGCACGATAAAGATCGCAATGATGGGTGTGAGGGGGCATCCAGGGCAAAGCGGCAGAAAGAATTGAAGAGGGTGTCCAGTCTGGCCTTAGTGGCAACACCATGATTACATTACAGTAGTCAAAATGGGCAGTATCATCTTCTGAACAAGTTCACACCTAACCGTAGGATGGATGCAACTACAGTTTCTGAACAGGGCACCAAGCTTGGGGTGCAGTTTTTTCTGGATGGCATCAACATGTCCAGAGAAGTTTAGGTGTTGGTCCAACCAAACACCTAAGTACCTGAAGAAGGATGTGTCTCAAGTAAAGTCCCTCAAGGTGTGGAAAGTGGTAGGAAGGGAAGCCTAGAGAGTCTGTGCCTTGTGCCAAAGGTCATGGATAGTCTTGCTGAGAAAAGTTTATGGTTAACAAACCAGAGCTAAATCTTGTCAAAGTGTTGCTGTAAGCTGGTTGTAACCTCATCAGGACAGGAGCCGGATGCATACAGGACTGTTTCATTGGCATACATATGTATAGCAGAGGATGGGGCGCAAACAGAGGGAAGGTCGTTTAAGAAGATGGAGAATAGGAGGGGCCCTAATACTGGGCCCTGGGGGACTCCAGTGCTAATCGGGAGGGAAGGGGAAGTGGTGTCCAAGATCTTAACTAATAGGGTTATACCAATAAGGTAGGCCTTGAACCAGTTTGTGGCTCTGAGGCTCCCTATGTGGGTGGTTAGTGAGTATCTCTCAAAGATCTACAGTACTATTATGGTAAGTTCTTAAAGAGCCCTGACACCATTAGAAAACTTGAAAATTTGTGAGATTTAGACACAATTGAGTTTATATTTCATATATTTCTATAATTTTCTCTTTTCTTTATTTCTGAGGACAGTTGTATAAAAGAGGATTGCTGTCCTTAGACTTTATCTGTTTTTTCACTTTGCCTATATCTGACATCATAATCCCCAGTTTATGGCATCATAATTATCTCCACAGCTATAGACTGTGATGTCATAAATAGAACTGTGATGTCAGGTGTAGGCAAGCAGTCAGTGCAGATCGGGCAGAGATCCTGTTTACATGCAAATGTCCTTGATAATAAGTAAGGGTGATAATTACAGAAAAAAAATATTAAATATAGGTTGAATTCTATCTAATATATTCAAATTTTTTAAAGTTGTCACAACAGCATCAGGAGATCTTTAAGTAATTGTTCTGTCTTCATTGAGGATAGCTCCTCAATTAGGCCACACCTTTGGAACAATGTCCAAGCAGTACAAAGCAGCCATGGAGGATGGTACAGTCTGATATGTAATCGAGACAGAAGACCTTGCAGCACAGCAACCCCAAAACCCAGCTCATCTATAAGAGACCTTGTCTAGACTGTGGTGCTTAGTGAAAGTGTGGACAGGTGCTCCATGTGGCTGCGTGCTCGTGTCAGCAGCAGGGACATTCTGGAAGCAATCAACTGAAATGGTCAAACCCATTGTGCAGTGACCACAAACTGCTTCAGGAAGTTCCTTACTGTGCTTCCTATAACAAAAAATTATACAGTTAGCCAGCCATTTGGACAGGCAGTGTTTAGACCCAGGTGCACCCTCTTTCCCAGGGAGAATGAAACAAAAAGCTGAGAAGTCTTTCTGGGACTCTTAGTGTAGTAACAGAGTCTCAGTGTTCTATGTACATCAAGAGTATGAGAATGCCTTACTCTTATTAGCATGCTCTAGGGTAATACACAGGAAGGTGGATCATTTGGTTCAGTGTGTAAATTCTGATGCCACTTTTGACATAAACTTAGGATTGGTACACAAAAGAGACTGTCTTCATGAAAAATTAAATAATAAGGCTCATTAATTAAAGCCTGAAACTCAGAAATTCTTCTACCAGAAGTTATGACAATTAAAAACGTTTTCCATGAAAGGAAATGTAGACCACAAGTCAGGCCAGCTCAAAAGCAGCCAGAGTCTATTTTTCAAGGCTAAAAGGAAAGTCCCAAGAGGGGACTGGATTATGGATAGGAGGTTTCATATGAAGGGATGGGACACTTCTAGTTGTGCAACTGTATGGCCATTTATAAGGCCATGGAATGCTGATATGGCAGCCAAATGCACCTCATCACAGAAATACTGCAAGCCTGAATCATATAAGAATCACAGAAATCTGATGGCAGAAAAGGACCTCATTGGCCCATCAGATCTGCCCTTCCCCCCTCTACTCATCTCTACTCTACGGGCCCTCCTTCCCTCAATTCCCAATCCATATGTCTGCCCCATACCCTCTTTAATCCCTCCACTGTTTCAGCCTCCACCACCTCTTCTGGTAATTTATTCCAGGCCTCCACCACTCTCCATGAAGAATCTCCCTCACATTGCCTCTATATCTTCCATCTTCCAATCTTAGTCTATGCCCTCTAGTTTTAGGCCCCTCATTCCTTCTGAACAAGCTCCTTTCCTTCACTTTATTGATCCCCTTCTCATATTTAAAAGTTTCAATCATGTCCCCACTCTCCCTTCTAGTCTCCAATGGGTACAGATCCAACTCCCTACACTTCTGTTCGTATGGTTTTCCCTGCATACTGTGCACCATCTTGGTTGCTTTTCTCTGAACCCTTTCCATCCCATCAATGTCCTTGCATAGGTGCAGTCTCCAGAACTGGACCCTGTAGTCCAGGTGTGGTCTCACCATGGCCTTGTAAAGAGGCATCAATTCCTCCCTCCTTCTGCTAGCTATGCCCCTCCCAATGCCTAACATTCCATTTGCTTTCCCCACCGCCTTGCTACACTGACTACCCACCTTAAGGTTGCTTGATGCTATAATCCCCAGATCCCTCTCCTGCTCTGTTTTTTTTATTTCCTCCCCTCCTGGAGTGTAAACTGCATGTGGGTTTTTGTGCCCCAGATGCATCACAGCATACCTTTTGGCACTTAATTTAAGTTGCCAAGTTTCCGACCACCCCTCCAGAGTCCTCAAGTCTTGCTTCATGGCCCCTTCCCTCCCTGGGTGTCCATCCTATTGCAGATTTTTGTATCATCCATGAATAGGCACACTCTGCCCTCCAGGCCTTCTGCTATATCACTGATGTACATATTAAAAAGGAGGGGTCTCAGCACCAACCCCTGGGGCACCCCACTCATTACCCCCTCACCATGGAATGCACCCCATTTACCACCACTCTCTGACTTCTGCCCGTCAACCAGTTTTCCACCCACCTAGTTATATTCTGTCCCACTCCTAAGCTTTCTAGCTTATTTACTAGCCTTCTTTGAGGGACGGTGTTGAAGTCCTTACTGAAGTCCAGATAGGCCAAGTCTCCCCGGTCAACCATCTGCATCACCCAATTGAAGAACTCTATCATTTCGTCTGGCAGGACCTCCCATTCGTGAAGCTACGCTGCCTTTCATCCTGCAGTCCACTGTCCACCACCCTTTCCTTTATTAGTGCCTTCATTACCTTTCCCACCACCGTGGAAAGGCTGACTGGGTGATAATTTTCCACCATCTCCTTACTGCCCCCCTGGAAAGCAAGTATTACAGAGTTCACAGGATACGTGAAAGGGCCCATATTCCGAGAAGTAGACCACAAAGTGAAACACCTCCATTTCAAGGAATACGTATGTCTGGTACAAGGCTTCCTAACTGCAATCAGGACATCAGCAACCTTAGGCGACACCTCAAAGTGTATGGAGTGTGAATCCCAAAGCATGTGATGGCTACATTTTCAGGAACCATGCATGTAGATGTAGGGACTTCAGGTGTGGATGGACCAGAGGCCCCTGTCTGGTGACAACAACCTTGACACGGGCAGAGGAACAGGACACTCCACCAACAGATGTTGTATGAGATGAAACGAGATCTGGCGAGGTCACAGAGGAGCAAAGAGGATGACAGTGGCACTCCCCACTCTTAGCCTGTGCAGGACCCCACTGTATGAGGGGAATGGGTAGAAATGCATACAGAAATTTCCCTTTCCAGAAGAGGGACAACGCTTCTTGCCAAAAAACTCTAAGCCCTGGAATGAGTGAGCAAAAATGTGGCAGTTTTGCATTGTGTGTCCGCACTAGACAACCCCATCATGCAAAGAGGTAATTTGCCACAGAAGTCAGCAGTTCCCATTCATGAAACAGGGACTGAGGCCTGCTTAGCCTGTCTGACAAGATGTTTTGGAGACCTGGGAGAAACATGACCAACAACTGAAGGTTGTGAGACATTACCTAGTACCACACTCTTGTTGCTTGCCTACATAGAGTATAGGAGTGAGTGCCCCTTGTTTATTTATGTAGGCATGATGCTGACATTGTCCATTAGGATTAACAGAGGACTGGGGCAGAGATGATTCTGAAATGCCTGGAGGCTGTATAGAACTAGCTCTCATTTCCAAGACATTTCTGTGTAGGTCGGACACCACTCTGTTCCAGGACCCTTGTGTCTGGAAGGAGCCAAGATGAGCATCCCATTTGGAACCCGAGGCATCCATGGTGAGGATCTGTACAGTAGATGGTACAAGGAATGAAACACCCTTGAGTAAGCTGCTGTGGTCCATCCACCATAGTAGTGTTCAATGAAGTGGGGATGTGACGAGAACCATTTGTTTCAACTCGTCTGTCAGCTGATCCCACTGTACCCTGAGTGCCGATTGTGGGATTTGCATATGAAGCTGAACAAATGGCACTGTTATTGTGGCAGCGGCCATCAGGCCCAGGAGACGTAACATTGTCCTGGTGGAGACATAGTGGCTCCTGTTAACCAAGTGTGCATGAGCAATGAGGCTGTCTGCCCTGTCCGGTTGCAGGATGGCACACCCCTTTTCTGTGTCCAGCACCACCCCAATGTATTGCAGGCACTGGCACAGTGTCAGCACTGATTTTGGCACATCCACTGTTATCCCTTAGGCCTCAAACAGTTGTTTGGGAAAGGGTGTGAAGTTGAGCTTCCCTAGAACTGGCCTTCAGATAAGGGATGTTATAAAAGCCCAGTCACTGTGAAGGGCTACGGCAACCACTGCTAAGAATTAGGAAAGATCTGTGGCACTGAGGATAAGCCAAAGGGCAACACTCTGAAATGACAGGGCCTGCCCTCCAGCATAAAGCAGATGTACTGTCTGTAAGACTTTCTGAACTTTGTGTGAAGGTGTGCATCCTTCATGTCCAAGGAACAAAGCCAGTCCCCTGCTTGTTATAGGGGAATCAGGGCTTGCAGAGGTAACATTCAAAAACCTTTTGAATTCGATGTACAGACTGAGCTCTCTGAGATCCAGTCCTGGATGTAGATCTCTTGTCCGTCTTGGAACTAGGAAGTATCTGGAATAGAACCCTGTGCTTCTGTCTTGTGGGGGAACCATGTTTGTAGAGTTTCACATACCAACGAGAAAACACTGAGGCCGTTTTTTGTTTTGTTTTTCCAAAAAAGCTTGACAAAAGTTTTGTAAATTACAATTTACAAGCCTCCGCCAGTCACCAACAATGAACGCTTATCCCAGCGCTTCGCCTATAATGAAGGCTTCGTCAGAGAGGAACCAGTTCTATGGCATGTTTTTGAAACAGGGTCTGGACTTCCTCTTTCAGAAGGGACAAGTGGCCCGGAGAGTAAGAGGAATGGGGCAGAGGATGATCTGGACGGTTTCTATCAGTTCCAGAGCATGTCCCTTTTCTATTATTCCTAGGACCTGCTCGTCTGTAGTGATCTCCCTTCACTGCTATAAATTTAGAAAGATCCTTACCCCCATACTCACCCCTGGAGGCAATAGCTGGGGGGAGACAGAAAAGAGTCATGTGGAACCAGGGGCAGCAGGGCTGCCAGAACCAATTCCTTTGGGTGCTTCTGAATGGGCAGTGGGAGGAGAGGACGCAGGAGAGTACCACCACCTCTGCCATGGCCTTGCTGATGGTATGTATGGTTACTTCTGTCAGCAGGCCTATGAAAAGATCCCCCTACATGCCCTTTGGTTGTAGTAGGATAAAGGAATTTTATTTTTGTACATTCTTTTTATCCTCTTACACACTGGACCATCAGACTCTCTCCAGTGGGACACTCGACCAACCTGATCCTGCCCACCTGAGATCCTCAGCCCTTCTTACTGGATGGGGGAAGACCTCCCTTGCTCACTCTTGGTCTGCCGACCCCCTGGATTTAAGCCCCCAAGGGTGGGACTGCCAACTCCTACTGGCGACCTTTATAAAAATCTAGTGTGCAGCCAGGACTCTGCCAGGGGAGGATCTGGGGTAGGCCGGAGGATCTGGTGTTGGGCATGGTGATTGACCCCTGGTCCCACCTTCACCTACTGGTGGCTCCAGGGATTTTCTCATTTTCTATGTTTCCTGAGCCTGGACGTGCAGTGACACCTGCACGTGATGGGCCGTTCCGCCCCCATGTGTAAGGTGTCTGCCAACGCTCCCGCCATGTGTGTGTGCCGCTTGGTGCAGTGACTCCCAGCCACTGCCAGAAGCCACTTGAGTAGTGGCAAGCAACCCAGCCCTCCCCCAGGCAGGGAGAGCAGTCCTCTGGACTTTCGATCCTTTCCTGCCCCCTGCCGACTCCTGATTGCCAGGGCTCATTCCCGAACCCGGGTCGCCAGCGTGGCGCGAGGTGTAGTGCCCAGCGCCTCAACCTTCAGCACCATCCGGCTGGCAGGATTAAGGAATTTCACAGATCTTAAAGTTATTTTAGAGGACTGAAGACTACAAAGCGCACCTTCAACAGCACTTCCAAATAGTTTGGAGCCCCTAAAAGGAGCATTCAAAACAGCCTGCTGTACCTCAGTAGCAGAATCAGCTACTCTGAGCCAGGCATAACATCTAATGCAAATAGCAGAGGCCAGAGCATCTGACACATCATATCAGGGCTGGTAGTATAGCCGTGGTTACAGTAACGAGCTGTGAATGAGCTTGGTACATCCAGCACAACTGGGTTTGATTCCCACAACCTCCACCTGCATACTGTGAACTGTTAGCAAGTCACTTAGCCACGCCATTGCTCCCAGGTTGCCCCTGAAACAGGTACCTGTGCCTAGTGGGCCTTACCCAATTACCAAACAATACAAAAAAAATACATATCTGAACCCAGCAACAGTTTTTAAGCAAGCCAGTCTCAGAAGGACCATCAGGTAAAGCCTGAGCTGCAGTACGTACCACTTCCCGCAGGCTATTTTGACATTTGATCATGTGGGCCTGGTATTAGCAGTCCTCAAGCCTAAGGATGCTGAGGCATAAGTGTGCCACCCATTACATATAGCGTCCTGGATTCTATATCAGGAGGCAAAGTACCATGTGCCTAGGTGCTTTAGAGTGAGCATGACCACCCATATTGACTACAGAGTCAGTTTCGGACTGAGCAGCACACTAAGGCTTAGCAGACAGAGCAGGGTACTGCTAATCAGCCTTCCTAGGAACTGCAGGCTGTGTATTAGACATCTGCCAAGCAGCAAAGGTGGCATCCTCTAAAGCAGGATATACAAGAGGAATTATAATGGAAGGTGTGCAAGGGACCTCCAGAAATAAAGCTACCAACTGTCCCTATTTTCCCAGAACAGTCCCTACTTTAGGCAGCATGTCCCAGTGTCCCCACAAGTTTTGCAAAATGTCACTTTTGTCCCAGTTTTTGCTTACTTGTCCCAGTTTTGTCCCCCCCTTTTTTTTTGCTGACTGCTAATCCCTAAGTGACAGTTACAGTATTTCAGCACTACTGTGGCGCTGCTCAGGCTGGACAGCAGTTTGCAACTTCTACCCCTGCGCCTGTGTTGCACTGCAAGCATGTCAGTGGGAGCACAGTAAAGCATGTTCCTTCCTGTTAGATTAGAATGGGTAGTAGTGCAAACAAGCGGACGCCTGCCTGCCAGTAGCTTAGAGGGACCCAGACAGAGAAGAGACCGCAGCAGGGAACCAAGGTACCTGAACCTGATCAGCTGTAGGGAAGTGTGGAAACAATCTGGTGTGGTGGTGGGAGAAGTGAAGTTTGCTCAGCACATGAGGTGAGTGTAAGTGGGTTGGATGGGACTGTCAGGAGGAGCAATATATGCAGCTCGAATGTCTGAACACAATTTAATGCAGGTTTGCTTCTAATGAACTTTCTGTACCTCATGGTTTGGAACTTTCTGCAGCAGAATGATGTATTGTTTTGATCTGAATGTTTGTTGCTGGTGTTACTGAGGGGTGGTATGGCCACAGCAAGCAGCAAAATTTAACTGATTGTGTGCGGCGTTGACTGTGGCGGTGTCCGTGGGAGTGACATGGTGGGGGAGGGGGTCATGATCAGGATGAACTGTCCCAGTTTTAGACCTCAGAAAGTTGGTAGCTTTATCCAGAAATTCCATAAGATTCTGTTTAGTGGAATCTTCATCCTCCACAACGAAGCCCATAGTAGACTGCATTTACTGAAGCATGGCCTGAAAAGAGGGATCCCTCAGGGGGAAATCTGGGTGTGTAAACCACAGAGTGCTCACTTCAGGATGAAAGGGTTTTAGCTGGTTCAGTGGCACTGAGGGCTGAAGTGCTGGATACCACACCTCGCACCACGCCAGCGACTCATGTTCGGCAGTGAGCTTGGGGCCCCGGGGGTCGGCAGGGGAGGAGAAGATTGGCGCATCCATAGACAGCTCACCTTCTCCTGTGGAGGGAGGGATGTAGGGTTCAGCAACCCTGTGCCTCCCAGTGGTGGCTGGGTGGTACTGAGCCGACAACCCTCTAAGCTTGGGAGGCTGGACACGGTGGACATCGGCAGGAGTGCACACGGGAGCATGTGCGCACTTACCAAGAATGTCATTGCACATCCGTGCTCGCTGTTGGGAGGTTTAAGGCAGTCACTACAGATAAATGAAAAACCCTGATCCTTGGAAAGGTGACGATGCACCATAGCCCTCACGCTCACCATTGGACTCTGCCCACCTGGGTCCCATCCTCCAAACCACGGTCCATGCCTGCGGAAATCAGATTTTAATGAGCGCTGCAGTTGTGGAGGTGGCCCTGCCCTGGGGGGTACAAGCCAGGGGATCTCCGACAGGTAGGATCGTGGTATTGGAGCTCCAGAAGGGGACCCAGAATGAGTGAGTGAGTCTCAGGCCAGGTGGGAGAAAGCCAGTGTTGTGATCTGAGGGAGATCCCCAAGTTCAGTGACCAGAGGGAAAAAGAAATTAAAAAAAAAAAAAAAAAGGATGAAAGGGTGGAGCTGTAAGGCAGGTTCCCTTTCTCAAACTGCCCTTCCACCTTACTCATATTACTCCTCTAAATCCTCCTCCATATCCAGTAGGTGAGGATTATACTCCACCTCGTTGTCGTCATCATGAATGTAACCCCTAGGTGGCACTATCCCAAGGGCTACTAAGCCTGCCTGCTTGGCTAGTAGCAGGTTAAGGGGCCTGAGTTCTGAAACAGGTGCCTCCACCCGGAGGTCAGGGTTGGTAGTGGTCAATCTAACCTGGGCACAGCCCTCCGGGGCACTGTAACCCCCCTCTTTCCTTACTAGTGGCCAGAAAAATACACAATAATCACTTTCACAATACCCCTGGTACACCACACAAGTACCCACACTGTTTGCACTTACCACCAGGGCTTTCCTCTGGCTTGGCCCTGGGGACCCCTCAAAACAAGGTTATACACAGCAATAACAGCAGTACAGTACTCTTTGCACAAAACTGAAACCACAGTCAGGGTAAATGCAAAAAGAATTAGATCTGATTTATTTAAGGAACTTGAACAAGGAGGGTGTATTCAGGTTAATTTGCTTAAAGGCTGTATCAATCAAACAGTTATGCATGTACTTCAGGGTCCATAAGCAGTAACACACCCTGGGTACCCAGATGGAGAGTGGTGGGCTAGCCAAAAAATTGCAGCTGGTTGGGGCCCTGTGATGGAAGAAAAACAACATGCACAACACACACTATTTTTAAACCGGAGCCGGAGGGCTCAGTTCGTAAAAAGAAAACAACAAGACAATCAGATGACACACTTTTAGATTAGGCTGTTGTTGCAGGGTTTTACCCTGATGATTACTCATGATACCCAAGACTGGACACAGGCTGGACGAAAATCAAGACAGCAGGTGGTTAATCTGGAGTGCCAGGAGAAGCAGGGCCCACAAGAATCGCCAAGGCGTTATTCCTGTCCAAGCATGGAGCAGGGGACTGATCCCCAGACAGGTCTCTCATCAGTGGCTTTCTCTGTGCAGTGGGGTAGTCTGGCAGGGCCAGTGTGGCATGGCCCAGGCTGAATGGAGATGAACGTGGATTCAGTCCGATTAGGCTGGATAAAGCTTCCAGCAAGCAGAACACAGTTCACACAGTGGGGAACCAAATCACGACCCACTTTCAATACACAGCACATTTACATGTAAAGGTTTCTACGGTACCAGCAATCAGAACACAGTTCACACAGTGGGGAACCAAATCACGACCCACTTTCAATACACAGCACATTTACATGTAAGGAAATTCTACTGTACCTGGCAAACTGCTCTCCGGTCACGATCGCAAAGTCTCTGCACAAACCGGGGATTCAAAGCAGCTGAAAATCCTGACAGGCTGATCACATTCAGTGAAATTTTCGGTCTTCTTCAGGTATGAGCCTGGTAAAAAATCAGTGGCTTACTTCATTCTCACAAACTTGGATTTAGTTCAAAATAATTCCCTTCTGTCCCTCTCAGGGGCAGGAGGCAATAGGCCCCAATTCAGCCCTTTCACAGTTCTCCCATGCAAAACTACATAGAACTGCTGCTCAAAATCACTTGAGCTGTTACTTCTTCACTTCTCAGCTCAAAACTGAAACTAGCTGCAGCAGGCTGGGAAATTCCCCATGATCCAAAAGGTTCAGTTGGCTGATCCTCCTGTCAGTCACAACAAAGACTCCCCCTTCAGGTGCAAAAAGGCGCAATAAGCCCCAAACTACAATTCCTACAGATTTTGACTCCAGACAGCTCCTGTAGTCCAGCTCCATCTTAGGTCCCACCAGGACTGATTGGTCCAATTCGGCAGTCCAGGACCAAGATAGTGGAGATAAACAAAACAGTCCTTGCTGCAAAGAAGGCAGGTTAGACAAAATACATTATCATTATCACTCTAAATGATTTTCAGCAAATAGTTACATCTTTCAACAGAGCTCCTCTCAGATTACTTATGACTGCAATCCAGGCAGCTCTTAAAGAGACAGTACACAGAGGCTATACAGGCACTCTCTGGCAATCACATTTAAACTGCTAAAACGCAGGACACCAGCCTGGCAGTGAACATTTAGGAAAGCTCGAGGAAGACTTTTCGGGAACCCCCATTTGTAGGGGGGTTACATGAACAAGTACAGGAGCCACAGAAGAGACTGGCAATGCTGGCAGTGGCTGAGAAGGAGGAATCAGTGGCATGCTTCTAGAATCCGTCAGCAGAGGCTCTGGCATAGCACTTGGATGATGGCTGCCAGGCTCGGCAGGTCATCATGAGTACCATTTGGTGCGTGCAGTATTTAACAAATATAACCTATTCAGGGGGTCTGGAGAGTGATTAGACATTGTAATCACCTCCTTTTGCTAGCGATTAGTAGCAAAGCTGTTTACTTGGTATAGCTAGCATTTAAGTGAACATTAAGTGAGTGCTAGTACAATTTGGGAGTTAACAGCGCCCAATAAAGGGTCTAGGACTACCGACATCAAAGGTTAGATCCTGACACTGGGGGGCTGCATACCCTCCATAGTAGGTACAGCAGCACCAGAGCCATTCCCCAACCTTGGTGTCTCAACAACGGTTGGGGGAACTGTAGTCATTTTTGCCAGAGCAGACAATGACAAGGACTTACCCTCCTTTAATGGAGACCCCAACCTCACCAGCTAAGCAGGAGTTTTATCCTTATGATTGTGGTATTGGCCAGAAGAGGAAGAATTCAACGATAACTTATTTTTGCCATTGTTCTAAGTCCTTGACAAGCTCAGCAGAGACAGCGTTGCTGAAAACTGGGGAGTGTCCTTCCCAGAGGTGATCAAGCATTGGTGAGAAGCCAGCTTAAAGCCAGCAGCATTGGCAGTGGCTCCCATGACCTTTGTAATGACAATGGTTTCTAGACCCTTCTTACTGTGCCTCCTGGTGGCCTGGTTTAATTCCGGCAGGACTTGCAGGCCCTGATGTGGTGGGACAGGCTCAAACAGCAAACACAACAGTGCGAGTGTCATCCTTGTACATCTTATAACAACAGGTACAAACCTAAATAAAGGTTGTTTACAGCAGCATACAAGGACAACATCAAAAGCTACATTAAAAATAATAATAAAAAGGTCAAAGAAATGATGGTGCTGTTTCTCTGCAGGTTCAACGAGCGGACAATGCCAACAGAAAAAAAAACGAGGAGCACTGGGACCGCCCATGGTTATATAGGTGCCCATGTTGCATGTGTAACCCCACCACCACCAATTTGGGGGCTTACCTTAAGTGTCTTCCTGGGCTCCAATAATGCCCACTGCCAGACAGCCATCCTGCATAGATAGTAAATTCATAGTCGGTCGTTTGATTCTGTTGATTTGAGTGAGAGTGCCATGGTGTGCCTCCACACCTGTCCCTTTAAGATATTATCCAGTGTGTGTATAGTGAATGGTTTGGGTTGGGTTTGAGGGCTTCAAAGCTTGCAACCGGCCAGACACTGCTTTGTTTTGCTCCACTCTGCTGTTGATGGTAGAGCAGAGGGAGCTTTAGCCAGTACTGTAAATATTTACTTCTAACTTGCTGCTATATTTAAGTTAGAGAGTTTGTTTAACCTGCTTTCCTTGCAGCTTTGCTCTTATGAATGGGGACCACCATGTTTGGTCTGGGACTTCCAGTATTTGGACCAATAGGACTCAGGGGACCTCAAAGAGTCCTTGGCCCAAGTGCCTCATGGGAAGGAAAACTGTAGTTCAAACAACATGAAGTCTTGCTGTATTCTGACAATTGCAGTTAGCTCCAGCCTTTCAACTACCCTGGAGAACATAGGGTTAACTTTTCCATGCATGGCATAGAATGTTCATCTCGAGCTCGGTTGAAGCATCTGCCTGTTGTTATTCGAACTGCAACAGTCAGATTCTTTACTCCACCTCACTGAACAGTCGCTCCTAAGATTTCTCCTGCTGCTCGGTTCAAAGTCGGTTGAAGTGTCGGTTTTCGGTCGTTTTTTCTACCGAAATTGTTGTTTCCGCATAGTCGGTTCAAGTCTCTGTCTGTGGTACCATGAGTACTAGATGTTTTGTTCTGTTTTCTGCGTGGAACCTGTAAAGGTGTGGATCGGTTTGGCTGAACCAATCATTTTGAGGTAAAATTTGTACTTTACTTTAGTGTGTGGTTACCGGTCCGTATCGGTTCTAAAAAAAAAAACGGGTTTTAGTATGTTTTTTTCCAAGACCCATGACACGGTCAGGAACCGATAGGGGAGTCTTGCCTGGTGGATTGCCGAAAAAAGGATAAGTTTGGTTAGGTTGGCCATGTCTGAGAAACTCAAGAAAAAAAGGCCCACTGGATTTCAACACTGCAGTGTGTGTGGGAAGGTCTTTGCTAAGGCTGATCCCCACACCACCTGTGTTTATTGTCTGGGGTTTGACTACTTCGATTCAGACTGCCAAATTTGCAGAAATTTTCCCAAATCTACCCTGGAAAAGTGATTAGGTAGGCTGAGAGAAAGGAAGGTCGAGAAGTCCGCTTGACCCGGATGGACAGCCCGGTTCAGTTCCCGACCGAACCAGAAGGAGTGCCCTCTGACCAGGGCGATACTTCTTCGGCAAAGGAGAGCCGATTCCGAGGAATCAGTTCCGATAAAAAGAAAAAGAAAAGACAAGTCGACTGGTTCGGATCCAGAATCTCATACTCTGACCACTGATGAAATAGCCAAAGAGATTCATATTGTGGCATCGCTGTAATCGGTTCCGACTGATCCGCACCTTTGGCAGGGCTCGTTCGGTCGGTTCCCCCGGTTCCGGATTATACCCTGGAAGAATTTTATGAACTGGAGTTTGAGGAGGAAGGAGAGTTGGAGGATGATTATGTTGATGGTGAAAGTCTGGATGTGCCTATTCACCCGGACATCTCCCCAGACAGACCTGCAGGTGTTTCTCCTCCTAGGCTTTCTGAGTCCCCTTCACACTATATGTTTTATAGAAAGGTGGCTGATACCCTCCAGCTTCCTGTGGAGGAGGCAGTGGAGGATCAGGAAGAGCCTGACTGTAGAGATGATGGACATCCCAGAGTACAGGAGACTGTCTATTCCCCTCCACAAATCTTTTGGGAAACAGACAAAAAATTCTTAAGTCTCCCAATTCCATACCTCCTGTGGACAGAAGAATGGACAAGATGTATACTCTTTCAGGCTCAGATATGGAGTTCCTTTATCAGCAATGCAGTCATGTTGGGGTTGTACAGGCTGCTGCCTGTGATAAGGCAAGCATTCCCTTGGCACCACACCCCCAGACAAGGACTCCAGGAAGATTGATGCCATGACAAAGAAGCAGTACATGGCATCATCCTTAGGACTCAGGCAGGCTAATTATATGGCCTATGCAGCCAGGTACCAGAAGTCCAGGTGGGACACTGTACTGGCGCTGGCTAAACAGGCTTCTCCCCAGCTTGCCAAGGAGCTGGAGGAGGTGGCTGCAGATGGGACTGAGGCATCGAAAGCTCAGTTTCATGCTGCTGTAGACTCCAATGATGTATCATCAAGAGTCATGGCTACATCTGTGGCTCTTCTGAGAATGGCTTGGCTCAGATGTACTACCCTCTCACAGGATACCCAGGCTAAGGCCATGGATTTTCCTGTAGTGGGTAATTCTCTGTTTGGGGAGCAGACAGAGAATTACATGAAGAAAATGGATGAATATAGGACCACTTACAGGAGTGCTCAGGCCAAGGAAAGGCAAGCAACTCCTCAAAGGCAGCAGTCCAGGGGCAAGGGCAGGCCTTTCCAAAGGCCTTTTTACCAAGCACAGGCCTCTTCTTCTTTTCACAGAGGGGGTTCTTCAGAAGGAGAGGCAGAAGGGGGATGAGCAGGCCTGCATCCACCCCTCAGCCTAAAGCCCCTGCCAAGCAGACTCCCTGATGGGTCTGCCCGGGTCAATTCTCCTATTCCAGTAGGGGGCAGGCTGGCTTATTTTGTCTAGAACTGGATGTCTCATACATCAGACAAATGGATCCTGGAAGTAGTAAGCCAGGGTCTGGTTCTCAACTTCAAAAAATTTCCCAAGCTGAGAGCCATATCTTTTCCACCTGCAAATCTCTCAGAAACCCTTGCCCTAGAGGCAGAGGTTTCTTCTCTCCTAGCTCTAAGAGCTATAGAGAGAGTACCTACCCTACACTGGGGAAAAGGATTGTACTCCAGGTACTTCCTAACCCCCAAAAAGACAGGAGAGTGGCGACCCATCCTGGACCTAAGATACCTGAACAAACATCTTTTAAAGCCAAAGTTCAAGATGATAACTCTGGGAATTATCCTTCCCTCTCTAAGGCCAGGGGACTGGCTAGCCTCCCTGGACTTCAAAGATGCCTACTTTCACATTCCCATTAGGTGCTCCCAAAGAAAGTACCTCAGGTTCAAGTTGCCCTCAGGCCACTATCAGTTCAGAGCAATGCCCTTTGGCCTAACATCAGCCCCAAGGGTCTTCACAAAGTGCCTGGCAGTAGTTGTTGCCTTCCTAAGAAGACAAAAGATTTCCATTTTTCCTTACTTGGACGACTGGCTCATAGTGGGCCAGTCTCCAGACCAAGTCAAGTCACACCTGCAAGTGACCCAGCGAGTGCTCACTTCTTTAGGATTTCTTCTCAACCTACCAAAGTCAGTTCTCGAACCAGTGCAGCTCCTCACCTTCATAGGGGCAGAGCTGGATATAGTAAAAGCAAGAGCCTCTTCCCCGAAAGGGCAAGGGCCCTCATGGAACTGACCTCTTCATTCAGCCTTCAGGTGTCTCGACCAGCAAGGCATTTCTTCAGCTACTGGGCCACATGGTAGCTTCTACAGCAGTGATCCAAGGCAAGATTCCAAATGAGGGACATTCAGTTCCACTTAAGAGCTTTTGGTCTCAAAGAAAGGATTCCTTACCAAAACTAATTCCAGTGACTCGAACTCTGATCCAAGCCCTGCAATGGTGGTAGGATCAGGGCAATTTGAGGCAAGGGGTTCCATTTGTCACTCAGTCTCATTCAGTGGTCCTCACCACAGATGCTTCCCTGCTGGGCTGGGGAGCTCATTTGGGGGAACTTGCCACCCAGGGACTGTGGTCGCCTCAGGAATCTCTTCTACACATTAATCTCTTGGAACTCAGAGCAGTGTTTCTGAAACTGCAAGCTTTTTCCAAATCTGTACAGAACAAGGTGGTTCAGGTCAGAACAGACAACACCACCACCATGTGGTACATCAACAAGCAAGGAGGCACTCGGTCTACAACCTTGTGCACAGAAGCAATGATATTGTGTTTCCCTGGCCTATTCCCTGCAAACCTCTCTGATAGCAGTTCACCTTCCAGGGAAGGACAATGTTCTAGCAGATGCACTGAGCAGAATATTCCAGGGCCATCACGAATGGGCCCTAGATCCTCTGTTGTTGAAAGTGATTTTCTCAAGATGGGGCACCTAGAGATAGATCTTTTTGCAGCCCCAGACAATCACCAACTTCCTCTTTTTGTTGCAGACCCCCAGTCTTGGGCTCAGTCCCTGAATGCTCTGATCCTGAACTGGAAGGGAAATTTCTGTATGTGTTTCCTCCTCTCTCCTGTTCAAAGTGCTTGTCAAGATAAGGTCACAACCATGCAAAGTGATTCTGATTGCTCCAGACTGGGCCAGGCAGCCATGGTATCCTTTGTTGCTGTCCCTAGCAGTCCATCTTCCCCTGTCTCTTCCCAGGAATTACAACCTGTTAACATCCTCTCAGGGGAGGATTTGGTACCCCAATCTTCAGTCTCTCAATCTCAAGGCTTGGCTCTTGAAGAGTTAGAGTTTGCAGATCTGCATCTTTCCCAAGGGGTTCTGAATATCCTTAAGGCTTCTCGAATGCCTTCCAGCAGAAAGACTTACAACTCCAAATGGAAAAGATTCAGCATTTGGTGTTCTAAGAAGAATATTTCTCCAGACTCTGCTGAATTGCCTACGGGTCTGGATTATGTGGTCCCTCTTAATGGCCTAGGTCTCAGATCAGCTACTCTCAAGGTACACTTGGCAGCTGTTTCTGCTTTCCTGTCAGTAGGCAAGTCCTCCTCTCTGTCATCCCATCCTGTATTCTGTAAGTTTTTCAAGGGACTGCTTCACACCAATCCCCCTTTAGGGATCCTGCTCCTGCTTGGGATCTTAATGTTTGCATTGCTCAGCTTATGCAACCCCCTTTTGAGCCTTTGTCCTCAGCAGAGCTTAAGTACTTGACTTGGAAAACTGTGTTTTTGGTAGCCATTACTTCTGCAGGACGTATTAGTGAATTGCAAACCTTGTCAGTGGAATCTGATTTCATCTTTTTTCACAGAGATAAAGTGGTTCTTAGAACTAACAGAAAGTTCTTGCCTAAAGTGGTTTCAGATTTCCACCTCAATCAGTCTATATCTCTCCCTGTTTTCTTCACTGATCATTCTTCCTCGGGAGAGAGGAGGCTACACAGTTTGGATGTTAAAAGAGCCCTTAGCTACTACATAGAGTGTACCAAGGGTCACAGGTTTGACTCCCTCCAGTTGTTCCTCACTTGTGGAGAAGTTGGGAAGGGCAAACCTGCCACCAAGAGATCTATTGCCAGGTGGATTGTTTCTTGTATACAAGTCTGCTCTGAAAAACTGGGTAAAACTCCACCTTCAGGCCTGAGGGTTCATTCCACAAGAGGTACAGCTGCTTCCCTGGCTGCTGCAGGGATATCCCTCTCTTAGAAATTTGTCAAGCAGCTACCTGGAAAACAGTCCATACTTTTACCAAGCATTACTCTCTGATATCCAGGCTAGAGTGATGTTCGGTTTGGCACAGCAGTACTTCAGAGCTTGTTTCAAAGTAATGCCTTGTCCCTCTCCATGGAGGTACTGCTTGGTAGTCTGTAGTTGTCAGAATACAGCAAGACTTCATGTTGTTTGAAGAAAAATTACTCACCTTAGTAATTATGTTTCTTCTAGTGGAGTCTTGCTGTATTCTGACCTCCCACCCTGCCTCCCCTCTCAGAACCTAGATTTTTGGGATGTGGGTGGGCAGGCGCAGTGTTGGCACCCTAGAGGTGCCCCCCCTTACACCTTCTTTTTTCTTTGGGTGAAATGTTATTTCATTTGATTGGTTTTTGTTTTTAGGTTTCCTGACTTGAGTCTTCCTTTGAGAACCCAAAACATTATATTTCTGTCAGTTGGCTAGTTAAAAATTTTACAGTTTCCACACAGAACACCTAGTGAATTTTGCTCGTAAAGATCTGATGGTTGCAGTTCGAATAACAACAGGCAGAGGCTTCAACCGAGCTCGAGATGAACATTCTATGTCATGCATAGAAAAGTTAACCCTATGTTCTCTCGGGGCAGTTGAAAGGCTGGAGCTAACTGCAATTGTCAGAATACAGCAAGACTCCATTAGAAGAAACAAAATTACTAAGGTGAGTAATTTTTTCTTTTTGTAGTTCTTAGGTTGGTGCCTAAACTGAACTGAAGGGGGCATCCAAACTGTGACTGACAGCTCCCCCAGCCAAACAGAACTCAGGAAACCCTGGGAAAGCTCAGAACTGGTAAGAGACAATGTTGTCAGTTGGAGTTAGAGCTTGAAGGGTGAGCAGCTTGAGCTTTCGAGGAGCTACTCCAGTAAGGAGCCCAGGAGAATCGGCAGGGAAGGACCTGACTTGCCTCTCTGCTACTGTTTTCCTGTTTTGGACTGCCAGATTGCAGAAATCAGAATATTCTGACTTGTGACTTTGAACTGCAGCAGAAAGCTCCTATGATATTAGAAGGTACAGTCTGAGATTTGGACTGAGTAGAAGCTCCTGTGAAGCAATCGGCCCAGAGGTTGTGAGAGACTGACTTAATGATCGAAAGGTTTGCTCAGTGAATCTATTGCAATAGCAAGTGGCCTGAATACCAAACTGAGATTTGGAGAAGTTGATGCTGTTCTTATTAAATGTGCTGAATGTTTATCATGGACTATGACCTGTTCTGTCAGTGGCTGAACTGTGTTGCCAGTCGGAGGCCTTGGCCAGCAAACCAACTGAACTTTTCCAAAATTGTCTATTCAGCCTGGGCCTGTTAGGAGGTCTAAACCTCACCTCAGGTTCTGGCAATATTGGAAATGTAAGAAATCACAGACACGTTGCACAAGAGTAATAAACTTGTTTATTACTACAAAAGGGGATAAATCGCAGCTGCCCTAAGCAGTTCTTACCACTGTGAACCGGGAGCCAATGCTAAGCGTTCCCTATACCTCGAGGTTTCTTCGTGTCTCTTGGGGTCTCTGAGATATAAGACTCAGTGTCTCACATTATATACATATGATAATTACTATGGTTACAGTAAGATAGAAACATTTCTAGTTACAAAGATGAGCCCTATTGTCTAAATTAGAGGTGGCTCCACGGTCCAAGATAACATTATACAATTTTGTAGTAGCCATCACTTTGTGAAACAAAATAGTACAGTTCTTATGCAAATCAGTGTAATAATACAAATCACCAAAAGGTGGCAATGCCAACTTATATATCATAATCATTCCAAGGACACAGACATCCTAACATCTTGTAAGCAAGAAATACATAGAAAATATATATGTATTAGAAAGCAAAGTGTATAACAATAATATGCATACATATCCTGACATCTACTCTTATACGGCAGATGCCCTTAGCCTTGTATGTTAGTATCACATATACCTAAACACTAGCTGTCTACAGTGTACCTCTGGGGGTACCAATAAGGGTGCAGGGACCTCGTGTAACAGGCCTATGCCAATATCAGCCCAAGCCATCTATTCCTGTACCAAAGACTATTCTTTGGTGAGAGACCAGCTTTGGGGATCCAGTCCCTGCACAGAGATGACTGCAGGTTGTGCCAACCTGGAGGAAAAGGCCATGGAGTGGAGGTGTGTCATGTCGGTCCACTTCCTCATGCTCATCGGCGATTCCATGAGGTCTCCATATCACCTGATCCATCACAGTCCACTGGTAGTGTGAGTAAATACAGGGTAGCTCACTGCAACACATCCTTTAATTATCTGTGGTACCATCTAATTGTTAGTCATCTTCTGGGTTACAAGAGACTGGGCTAACCGGTCAGGATTATAAATGATCAAAGCTCTGCTGTGCATGCTGACTGCCTTTTTCTTTCCATCAAGGGCCCCAACAACAGTTGCAATGCCGGCCACCCCTAGGCATCACCTCTGGCTAGCCAGTATACCATCCTGGGTACCCAGCATTGTGTGACTGATTATTTGGGACTGAAAGTGCATGCCAAATAACCTGAATTTAATCAGTATAGTAATCATTCAACTAAAATTCATGCCCCTTCCTTGTTTAGGACCCCTTAATCAATCTGATTATTGTTTCCATTTAACCTGCCGTACAAGCATATTATTAGATGGGTTACATAATTGAAAGTGTGTACTTGCTTTGCTAACCTGGTTTTTAAAGGGGGTTCCAGGGAAATTGCTGATGACCAGACCCTGGTGGTAAGTGTAAAGGGTGTGTGCATATTATTAATGTCACTTACTGACTGTGTGTTAATGGCTGTTAAAGATACAAAGCCACTAAGAGGGCTGGTGGGTGGTTATAGCTTCCCACAGGGCTATAACAGGTTGGATAGATATCTCCACTATTGTTACTCTGGATGAAGGCACCTTAACTCATTTGCTCCTGATAGCCATTTTGGTTAGTTCTAACAATGGATGGTTCTGATGCCATATGGCATCTATGGGAACAAACCGAATCCAGGTCCCTCAACCTGTGGTCAGAAATATAGGCAGGGGTAGTAACCTTAGGGATAGTGCCGACTAGAGGTTACACACGTTATCATGGGCGGCCCCTGGCTAGGCAAAGTTTCCAAGTGGTCATTGATGGCAACTACTTACAGTTCCAAAGGTGTGGCCCAACTGAGGAGATATCCTCAATGAAGATCTCAGTGAAACTGGCGGACGGGTGATTAAAGAGGGACTCCAGAAAAATTTTCTTTAACAAAAGGGTGATAGGGGGTGGAACAGGATGCCATGGGAGGTTGTCTGTGCAAAATTAGTTGTTGGGACTCAAATATGGGTGGAATACACATATGGGATTGGTGAAGACAGTGGAAAAAGGGAGGGAGGAATGGGGGAGTGATGGGCCACCAGCGCCCTCACAAAATCAGCATTAGATAGCTAGGGCTGGGCAGACTCCATGGGATATTCATATATCATGTCAGTGTATGTCAGTGTTTTACAGTGGGGCTGGAATATTTGAAGGTCCTGGTTTGAACATGGTATATTCTGGATTATTTATTAATTACGGAGAGGAATGGCTTGCTGCATCTAACATGCTCCCTAACTGACTACCAGTGGTATCTCATAAGCTCAACTGCATATGTTTAAGAAAAATCTAGTTTTGAGAGTTGTTTAGCACTAGAAACACAGAGTGCATGCAAACATATGAAAACACCAACAGAAACAGGCCTCACGGTCTAGCAAGCTCCTGTTCGATTGTGCAGCTAGCCCCTCAACCTTGCAGCTGCCCCACCCACCTCTCCCTCCACTTATCCTCCCTCTCACTCTGTCACATCCCTCTACAGGCTACTACCTCCTCTGGCAGAGTATTCTACTTATCCACCACCCTCTCAGTGAAATAATATCTCCTGACTTCCCTCCTGAATCTTTCCCCCTCCAATCTCATCTGGTACCCCCTCGTGACCCTCCTTCTTCTCATCTGGAAAATCCCTTCTTCACTAGCCTTGTTAATCCCCTTTAAATATTTAAAGGTTTCAATCATGTCCCCCCATCCCCTCTCCTCCAGGGAATACATGTTCAGCTCGCTCAGCTTCTCCTCATAGGAGTATCCCTCTAATCCCTGGATCATCTTTTTTCTTTTTTTTTCCTCAATTCTATTTCTTCACCCTACCTTACTGGACTCTTTTCAGCTGGGTCGTGTGGCTAGTCAGCTGATCCCATCCTCCTGAACTCCAGATTTCTATCCTGGGCCATGCTCGGAGGACCCGAAGGATGACGTGGTCCTGGAACGGACGTGGTGCCGTGCCCCTAGACCGCCTTCGCCTACCAGTGAGAAGGGGGTATTTTGTCTTTACTTCCCCCCCCATTGGCCCAGCAGTGCAATGCGCTCCAGCACAGCACGTGAGCACTCCCGCTCACGCCCACAGGAGCGCCCGCCATGCAGCAGCTCCCCACTTGCCAGGACCCAACTGCTGAATTTGCCTCAGTTGCCTCTAGGGGTCTCCAGACTGTGAAGTCTACGCCCCTCCCCTCCCAGGAAAGCCGGACGCCTCAGTCCTTTTTCCTACCCTGCCAACCCCTGGCAGCCCGAGTCCAATCCCAAACCCAGGTTGCCGGTGTGGCACGAGGTGTGACGCCCAGCGCCTCAACCCTCAGCGCCACTGGGCCGGCCCATCCCTGGATCATCTTTGTCACCCTCCGCTGTACACCTTCCAACAATCTGATGTCTTCTTCAGGAATGGGGCCAGTACTGCATGCAGTATTCCTGTGCGGCCTGACCAGCGACCTGTAGAGGGCAGGATCACTCTCTATTTCTGGAGGAGATTCCCTGCTATACAGCCCAGCATCCTGTTGCTTGCTGCCACCTTCCTGCACTGAGCTGAGTTGTTCATACTCCCATTATCAGCACCCTAGATCCTTTCCTCCTTGGTGTATTCTAGCTGTGAACCCCCAGTTGATAGCACACCTTGGTTGTTAGCCCCGGTGCAAGACCTTGCACTTTTTGGTGTTAAACCCCAACTGCCATTCATCCAACCTCTCATGTAGTTTGTTCAGGTCTTCCTGCAGCCCACTCCACCGTTGGATGTCATCTACCATGGCACCCATCTTTGAGTCATCTGCGAAGAGACAGAGCTTACTCCGGACCACATGGGAGAGATCAGCTATGAATATCTCAAACAACACCGGTCCCAATACTGATCCCTGCGGCACCCCGCTCGTCACATTCCTCGGTGATGACAGTCCTATCACCACCACCACCCTTTGCTGCCTTCCCTTCAGCCAGTTGGCGAGAAGGCAGTATAGCGCAGTGGTTTAAGGCTCTGAGCTGCAAATCTGAGACCTGGGTTTGAATCCTACAGCCCCACTTTGCATACTGTGTGACCCTGAGCAAGTCACTTAACTTCCTTGTGCTTCCAGGTTGCACCAGTAAAAAAGCTTCAGCTTAGTGCGTCTCTCCTGGTAAAAAAAAAAAAATTACCATCTTTGTTCCCACCCCAATATATTCCAGCTTCCCCCCCAGCCTCCCATGTAGCACGGAATCAAAGGCCTTGCTGAAATTCAAATACAGGACATCCATCACATGGCCTTCATCCAGTTCCTTTGTCACCCAGTCATAATACTCAATCAGGTTTGTCTGGCAGGATCTTTCCGAAACAAACCAGCGCTGCTGACTGTCCTGGAGACCACTGATCTCTAAAAAGGTCACTAGCCTCTCTTTTAGGATCATCTCCATGAGTTTTCTCACAATTGATGTGAGGCTTACTGGTCTGTAGTTCTCTGGTTCATCCTTGGGTCCACTTTTATGAATGGGTACCACATGGGCCATTCTCCAGTCCTGTGGCAGTGTCCAAGGAGGTATTGAACAGGTCAACCAGTGGTCCTGCCAGGACCTCCGCTAGTTCCCTAAGTACCCTAGGGCGAATATCGTCTGGACACGTGCCTTATCCCCCTCAGAGCCCTTAATAATACGCTCAGCAACTATCCTCTGTAATCCCTATATCAGGCACTCCTCCCCCCCACCCACTCCTTCTCCTAGGTGGTATCTGCCCCCTTCTCCCTCGTAAACACAGAGCAGAAGTACTCATTCAGTGCCTCTGCCTGGTCCCTCCCTTCCACCATCACCTGTCTTTCCTAATCCTCACACTCTGATCTTTGTTTTTCTGTCTTTCACTGACATATCTGAAGAAGTCTTTTTCTCCGTCTTTAATGCCCTGCACCAATTTCAGTTACCTGGACGCCTTGGCCGCTCTGACCAGCATGGTAACCTCTCTGGACTTCCTCATATACACCTCCCTGTTACCCTTCCCCCCCATTTCTTGAGTCTCTGAAATGCCTTTTATTTTGGCCCTCACCCCTTCCATGACCTCCTGTGTCAGCCAGCTGTTTTTTTTTTTGCCTTTCCTTTCTTACTTCTTGGTTCTTGTACATGTCCCAGTAACCTCCATGAGCCCTTTCTTAATAATATCTCATTTTTGGCTAGGATACATGTGTGGTTGAATTTCTGCCAGATGCCACCCCAAAATTTCCCTCATCCTTTTAAAGTCCACCCCCTTAAAGTCTATCACTCTGGTACCCATAGCTCCTGCTTCCCTGCCTATGTTGAGCATGAACCATACCATGTGGTGGTCACTCCCAGCCAGAGGGCCTTCCACCTCCAGATCCCTTACAGATTCCGCATTTGATAGAACTAGGTCCAGAGTCCTATCCAGTCTAGCTGGCTCACTGACCAACTGCACCAGCTTTCCTACTGCTCATTATAGCAGGTTACAATGAAAAGCAGCATAGGACATGGCTCCTTAGGCAATATCTTGACATTAGTAGCAACGCTTGCCTACACTACATTCTGAAATCTGGAAACCAAAGACTCCTATTCAAAGTAGACTAAGAACAAACAGAAAAACATTTTAAATGAATAGCAGGCCCACTTTGTCTTTGGACTAACTGTTGATCTTTCTCTGTCTGGCTCTTTTGTATATTTTTAACTCCCACACTGCAGTATTATTGTATTTAAAGAGCCACTGACACCTCGAGAAGAACTTTGAAAAACATAATATTTGGACACAAAACAGCTTATATTTCTCATTAGCTCTATATTTTTTATCCCCAGTATTTATTACTGTCGTCATGTGCATGAAAACAGGATAATTGTTCCTTGAGGGTTCATCAGCTTCTGTTGCTTCTTCCCACCTGATGTCATAAAACTCTGCTTGTGACATCACAGTTATGCCCATGACAGCAGACTGTGATATCATAACACAGCATTATAATTTCAAGTAGGGAATAAGCTATAGATTTAAGTGAACTCTAGTGATGAAGATGTTGTGTTTGTGAGAATTTTTCATTAATAAAAAATGGAGGGGAGAAATCTATACCAGATATATGAAATACATGCTGAATTGTATCTGAATATTATGTTTTCCAAAGTTTTCCAATTGTGTCAGCAGCTCTTTAATACTTTATAGACAGTATTTACCCTATTGTAGCTGGTTGCACTGATTGTCAGGATCCCATTGCAAATGAACAGTGGCTCAGTGGGCAGTTCATTTTCCTGGTTTAGTTTTTTCAGTATAAAGAGAATTTTGACACTGGGAGCCTGGAAGGATGGCATCAGTACAGTTCTGGGAGTGCAGAAGACTTGCTCAACTCCACCTCTGGGAGTGTCTGATAGACTGCTCAGCTCTCTGTTTTGAAGGGGGTATATTACACTGGGACTTTTTCTGCTCGTGGCATTTTTCTTTTCTTTTTTTTTCCTTGTATAGGTTATGTGCCATGTTTTTATAATTGTAGATTAAGGACTCTTTAACTATAGTTAAATTTGTACCAGTTTCTGTTTTGCACCTACAATTAGGTAAGGGTGAAACACCCTATATTTTCTTCTTTCTTTTTTTTGCTGTCTAAACATCTGATACTGTACATATTGTTTGCTGGTTATTTTTATGCTCTCTGTTGTGTTAATAAACTTTAAATATAAAAAAGGTAGGATGGTTCTGCTTATGCTCTACGAATCTCAAGAGGGATGGCTTAACTTCCACTGTAGGTGCCTCAGAGGAATGTCTCAACTCCCACTCTAGAAAATTCAGAGTGATAGCAAAACCATCCACCCCATTAGTCTGGAAGGATGACTTTACTCTTACACTTGGAGTGGGGAGGGATGACTTGAAGTTTTTATTGGCACTCTCAGTGAGGTTTTCCTGACTTTGGACCAACTTCGCTGTGTCTGTGTCTGTTCAACTGAGCTATCTACTTACGAGACATAATTTAATTGAGAGGCTCCTGCAATTCCTCCTCCTTGTCCAATCAGTGCATCATGGAAGTAGTTTAGCATGTTCCTCAAACCATATCAAGTAATCCTCTGGGACTTGCAAACACTGCATGTGTTAATGGAAGATAAGATAATACCACTCCAGAATTAATAACCCCATAAAATAATAATTATGCCCTATTGCAATGCACCATGGATGATGTACATAGCTGGCAACAACTGCTGAAAAAAGGAATCATAGACAAAGGAGATCCACTGCAGCCAGGAACAAGGTGCTCATTTTCACAAACAAATTCAAAGTGTGTAGTAGAAATGGAAGAAAATGGCACTCACTCCAGGCCAAACAATGCAGTCTGCAACCATCACTTGAAAGGCATACTTTATCCTTTGGGTGTAGAAGTGCATGGAAACATTAAGATTTGCAGGCAGAACATGACCTAAGGTCCATCAAGTCTGCCCTCGGACCCTAACAAACTGAAGTGACACCATCATCTAGCCAGGGGAGTAATTATGGGGGGGAATGAGAGCACAAATTCCCAACATTTTAGGTGACACATTTATCACCCCCAACATTCAGGCCGCATGTTGCTGGATGCCCGCTGGTGAGCTAGGTGGGACAGAAAATACAGGTTACTCACCTGTAACAGAGTTCTAGGAATGGTATATGTTGTTCATCCACACTATCTGGCAGGTTCCTTGCCGCTTTAAATCTTGGCGAAGGTCTTCAGCTGGCTCCTCCCACCCACCGGGTGGTAAAACTCTCAGCTCTGCCCCATGAGCCAGATCTGGCCGCTGGAAGCTCAGGTTGTCACGTCGAGCCGGGAGGTCGGGTGGATCGTGTGGATGAGCAACATATACCATTCCTAGAACTCCTGTTACAGGTGAAGTAACCTGTATTTCTGAGGACATGGATATGTTGTTCATCCACACTATCTGCAGACTCTAGCAGTTCTCCGGAGGAGGGAGGCAAAGCGCACACCCCTTATACTTACTTGGGAAATAAGGACTGGAGAACCGAGGGCCCCAAAACCAGCATCCAGCGTGACTCAAAGGTCGATGTGGTAGTGGAGTAATGAAGGTGTTTGCTGACTTCCAGGTAGCAGCCCTGCAGATTTCCTGGATAGGGACGTCCTGGAAGCAGCCACCAATGCAGCAGTATGATGGGTAGAATGAGCTCTTATCCCTCTGGGAGGCTCCATGCCCACCCAACTCATAGCAGAGATCTATGCAGGAGGTGACCCATCTGCTTATCGTCCACTTGGCTGCAGGTCTGCCAGGTGCGGCTTCAAGCGTAGGTGACAAACAGCTGGCAAACCTCTCCCTGAATCCCAACCCGTGCGGCTCCTTGTAATAAATGGTAGCCCTTCTAGAGGTCAAAGTATGGAGCCTATATTCCAGCCTCCAGGTGTGATTGGGGTAGGAACACCGGCAGAGTCAACACCTGATTAAGGTGAAACTCCGACACCACCTTGGAAGGAATTTCGGGTGGGGGTGTAGAGACAACCTTGTCCTTATGGAAGACCAGGTAAGGAGACTCGATGCTCAGTGCCTGGAGTTCTCCCATCCTTCTGGCTGACATGATAGCCACCAAGAAGGCGGTCTTCCAGGCAGGTGGGGAGACCACACCTGTGCATTGATTCGAATAGCTTGCCATAAAGGCTTTGCCAATACCAGCAGTAAATCCACAGGTGGGAGTTCCTGCACTGGAGAAATGTGATCGAGGCCTTTGAAAAGGCCTGACCACCTTCTCCTCGCCACTGACACTGACCGGCCAGCGCCGGTAGCAAAATGGCCTGGAGGTTCACCTTTAAAGGTCGTCGACCTAAGCCCTTGACTAGATAGGGACCATAGATAGTCCAAATGCTGGCCACAGAACAAGAGGAAGGGTCAAGCTCTTACCCTGACACCAAATGAAGATCTCTTCCATTTGAAAGCGTAACATTCTAGTCGACTCCTTAAAGGACGCCTCAACGACGATTGAGGACCTCGTCGGAAAGACCCAAGGCCTGGAACTCTAGCCACTCAGGAACCAGGCCATCAGGTGCAGGGATTGAAGGTCCGGATGGAACACCTTCCCCTGATTGACTGAGGGCAGGTCCGGGTGAGCTGGAAGCTGCCTCGGGAGCCTGGAGCTGAGGCTGAGGAGATCTGGGTACCAGAACTGGCATGGCCAGTGTGGAGCTATCAGAATCACCTGCGCCTTGTCCCTCCTCGCTTTGAGCAGGACCCTGTGAATCAGGGAAAGGGGGAAGGCGTAAAAGAGGCCCGGGGTCCACGGCCTCGAGAAGGCATCCCCCTGCAGCGAGCCCTGCTGAGGGGGGCGGGCATGAAACAGCCTCAGCTTCGCGTTCTCCCTGGAGGCAAACAGATCCACCAGAGGTGTGCCCCAGAGGGAGAACAGATCTTGTACTACCTCCGGCAGGAGAGACCACTCGTGCGATGCAGCCCCTATCCGGCTCAGGGCATCGGCCAGGGTGTTGGAGGCTCCTGCCACATGAATGGCTAGGAGATCCGCCTCAGGCTGTGCTGACAAGTGACCAGATGCGGAGAGCTTCCTTCATAGAAGCATGAAGTCGTCCCGCCCTGGTGGTTTAGGTAGTACATGATGCATTGGTATTGTCCGTCTGGACTCGGACCACTTGACCCCGGAGAAATGGAGCAAAGGCGTGGTGGTAGCTAGGCGACCGCTCAGAGCCCAGCAGGTTGATGCGGCATCGGGACTCCTGCTGGGACAGAGGTCATGCACTCGGTGTTCCCCAGATGGGGCACCCAACCCATCAAAGGGGCCGGTCGACAGAGAAACCGTCGGCTCGGGGCAGACAAACGGGATGCTCTCCTGCAGATGAGATGGAATGGTCCACCACTGGAGAGCGTTCCACATCTCCTGGGTTGTCATCACGAGCTGGTCCAAGGGATCGCAGCGTTGTGACCATTGGCTGGCCAGTCCCCACTGAATGGGGTGCATGTGCCAACGTGCCCAATGGACTACGCTGGTACAGGCCGCCATGAGACCCAGGAGGCACAGGAAGTCCCGGGCAGGGCGCGATTGCCCAACCAGAAATGATTGGGCAAAGGAGGTAAGGAAACCCCGGCCATGTCTGCCGGGAGCCGTGGTCTGGCTCAGTAAGAGTCGGGAGCTCTGCCCTGATGAACAGAATCACCTGCTTGACTCGAGTTCCGATTGGCCTCGCTTGATAAGGAGGCCGACCTGAGAACAAACCCGGAGGGCCAGATCTCTGGACCGCTCCACCTCCTGTCTGGAGGAGCCTATCCAGCCAATCATCCAGGTAAGGGTACACCCGGACCCTCGGTGCCCCAGGAATGCTGTCACCACTGCCATGCATTTGGTGAAGACCCTGGGAGCTAGAGAATGGCGGGGCGTGCTGGCCTGGAACTCGAATAGGGATCTCTCCGCCTGAAGCGGAGGAATTCCCAGTGAGACAGACAGATAGGGACGTGAAAGAATGCATCCTGAAAGTCCAGAGCAGAACCACACACCGTGTTCCAGAAGGCGGTATTATCTGGAGCCAGAGTGACCATTCCTGAAGGTTCGAGACCTTAGGAACTTGTTTAGAGTCGTGTGTGCCGAGGATGGGGCGCCAGCCCCCCCCGGGCTCCGCTTCCCGGGACCAGGAAGCCTGGACACAAACCCCCGGGTCTGAAGGGAGGGTCCTCCACTTTCTTATCACCTCCTTCTGGAGAGGGGTGAGCGGTGTCGGCTTCGACGAGCCTGTAGTGAGCTTGGGGACTCAAGTTTCTCGAGGCATTTGCCGTGGGGCGGTGCCTGCTCGGAATCCCAGAGGCAGGGCTCTTCCCACCACTCTCCAAGACCCACCTGTCCGTGGTAACAGCGGACCAGGCGGAAAGAAGTGCCAGAGCCGTCCCCCCCCGGGGGGAACCAGGGGTGAGGCGACGGGGATGGGGGCGACACCCCACAGCCCGTCACTGAGCAGGCTTGGAGGAGGGACCGGCCGAGGGACCTCCTGGGCCCTTACCTCCTTGCTCCCTATTAGAGGAAGGCGCCCGGCTTGGGTTTGGAGTACCCGTCCAGCCTGCTGGCCCTGATGTTACTGGAGTTAGAGCTCACAAGGGTGACAGAAGGGGTTGGGGCATGATGCAGGAGGCTTACCGGCCTTGTCCTGCAGAATGGAGGAGACCGAGTCCAAGGTGGCAATTGGACTTCGATCCTCTGGAGGTGACCTTCCACTCCAGGGTCAAGAGGTCAGTTCCCAGGAAAGGAACATCCGCGCGTTTGTGCTGGTATCCGGTGAAGGTGGATAGATTCCCTCAGCCACGCCTGGCCGATGATGGCCACTGTGGTCGCCACTGACCTGGCACAAGAGTCTCCGATGTCAAGAGTGAAACTGGGACGCTGCTTAGCCACTGCTCCTGCCCTGATCCCACACCTGCTTGACTGGTTTTGCAGGTCCGTGAAGATGGGGAATGACCTCATCCAGGAGCCCAACAGGGCATGGGAGAAGTAGGCCATCAGGACGGCTGAACTGGCCTGATGAAGGCCGAGAGAAGATGCGCGATTTTCCGCCCGGCGAATCCAATTTCTCTGGATTCTTTGTCGGGTGGTTTTGTCCATCTCCTGGCGTTTCGGTGCAGCTGAAAATGCTATCGGTAACCAACCTCAGCAGAGGGGTGTTCAAAACGAGACAGGGAACCGTAGACCACGCTTTTCTAGCCATCCTGGCCAAGGCGCGTAGGCAGGAAGCTGGACGCCATAGCTCCAAGGCTGACCAACGATGGCTTCGCCACCGGAAAGCTTGCTCTGGAGAATCCCCTCAGTCCAGAATTCTCCGCGTAGGGACATCTGGGCCCATTTGGAATGGAGCCGAAGCTTCATCCCGTGTGGACTCCAGATGAGCTGAAGTAGGCCAGGTTGAAGGACGGCGGTTCCGCTGACTGCCCCCTGAGGACTCCAACCATCCACCTGGAGAACAGGGAGGAGTCATCTTCAGACCTCACCAGTCTCCTGAACAGCTGCCTCGAGCCTGAGACACCCTCCACCTGCCGAGGTTTATCGGGAGTGAGAGTGACCGACAGCCTATGGGGCAGCCCCTCGAGCTGACTGAGAATCCTTGGTCGGAGCCCCAACTAACGGGTTGAGGAGGGGGGCGGTTCCACCAAAATCGGGGAAGCAGTAATAGGTCGAACAACCGGTCTGGGAACAGGCTCCCCCCACCACCTTGAGGGGTTGTTTCGCCGCCCGGTGACAGCCACTTAATGGTCGTGGTGAAGACGACTGGGTCGGCTTATTCCCGCCAACAGAAGTTGCTGCCACATAAGTTTTCATATCTCCGACGCATCCTGCGCGTACGTTTCCCCTCGTCCAAGCAGGAGGAAGAAGAGGGGCGCGCGGTGCTGCTTAGCGCGTGCGAGGACCGAGACGCCTATGATGGCGGGATCGGCTGAACATGAGAGGTCCGGAGACCGAGAACCGAGAATCTCGGCTGAGGCTGAGGTCGGGCGCTCCAGGTACCGAGGATCGGTACCCCTTCCGCTCGAAGATTGCAACCGATGGCCTTGGAACCCGAGGCACAGACGAGCCGACGGGATCTCTCAACTTCTCGGCCGGGGAACCGGGAGAGGGGATTTTCAGCTTCACCAGCCGCAAACCGCCTGACGGGTTGAGAAAAATCTCGACCGCTGTCGGGCGGGTGTCTCGTCAACTGGCCTGACGGGGACACCGTGAAGCCAGTGGTCAAGCCAAAGGGTCGATCAAGTCGACTGCCCACAAGGAGGGAGATCTTTCCCATCTCAAGAGCGTCGACGATGGGACTTACCTTTACTCTTTTGACCGAGAAAACGGTCCAGAAGAGGTTGGACCCTCACCTTTGTCAAAGGGTCAAGCAAGCCTTAAAAGAAGCCGAATACAAGGTGCCGAGAGAGCGATTAATGCCGCGTCAAGATGGAGCTGCTCTGCTCGCCCCTCCTCGAGGGCGATCATCTGCTCGAGCTGTTCATTAGAGCCCCGCAGAGTCATGGACACCACCAATCGGGCCTCCTTCGACGAACCGATAGTCTATTCGACGCCCAACTGCAGACGGGCACGATCTCGAGGACATAGACCGAAAAAGAAGAGCACAGGTTGCAAGCCTGCGGTTCGTTGCTCAAGGCCCTAAGCAGTGAGCCACGTGGAGTGCGGGTCTATCTGAGACATTTTCTGCATTCGAGGCATCTCCGAATCCGGAGTCGATTTATCCATCTTGAGCCGTGAGGGAGACGAAGACCAAAGTGTTTTTGGTGAATTTTGAAATGAGTTTCAAAGTTTGAAAGAGTTAGGCACCAAATCTTAATCGCAGAGCTAAGGAGGGAACCTGAGCCTCAAGCGGTAAGGAAGATCTGGCGCGGGGCGGAGCCGAGAGTTTACCACCGGTGGGTGGGAGGAGCCAGCTTGAAGACCTTCCGCAAGATTTAAAGCGGCAAGGAACCTGCCAGATAGTGTGGATGAACAACATATCCATGTCCCTAGAACCTGCTGTTCTGTGGGTGGGAGGTTGGATCTACTGGTGGGTTGGGTCAGGTCCAGGAGTGAGAGCCCCAAGAGAGTGCAGTGAGCTACGGCAGCCGTGACAGTTAGACAACACGGGGGTGGGGGACCAGTGTTGCGTGAAGTGGCCTGGCCAGAACCTGGAGGAGAGAAGAGTAAATGAGTAAAAGTGTCAGTGGCTTAGTAGGTAGCACACTGCGCCTCTGAAGCCGGAGATCAGAGGCTGTGGGTTCAGCAGTTCCACATCTGGCAGGTTAATATCCCAGTACTGGACACTGTAATGCAGCATAGGAGGGTACTGCATTTCTGAGGTGCCGCCTTCGGATGAGACGTTAAACCGTAGTCCCATCTGCCTGGATTGTGGTAGTTCAGGTGGATGTTAAAGATCCTATGGCACTTATAGAGAAAGAGTAGGGAATTTCCGTGTCCTGGCCAAATTCCCTCATTCACTAAAAATACCACCAACAGCTTAATCTGGTTCAAGGTCAGTTGGCATTCATCTGTATCCTCTCCCAGGTCGGTGCCTGAAAATAGGCAAGATTTGTCTAGTGCACTTACCGGTCAACAAAAGCTAAATAAAATAAAATAAATAAATAAAATTGCTTAGCAGGGAAGGGAGAAAGTGATGGACCATCACCCAGTAGCAGTATAAGTGCATGTCAGCTGTCAATATGACCTAAAGGTGGGCAAGCAATGTGAGAAAGCAGTAAGGAAGGCTGGAGGGATACTGGGATGCATAGGAAGAGGCATCAATAGTAGAAACAGGAAGTTGTTATCCCTCTGTACAGACAGTTGGTGAGACCCATCTGAATACTGTGTGCAGTTCTGGAGACCCCATCTCCGCAAAGACATAGACAGAGTGGAGGCTGTCCAGAGGAGGGCAACCAAAATGGTGCAGGGTCTGCACCAGAAGACATACAAAGAAAGACTAAAGGAGCTTAATATGTATACCCTTGAGGAAAGAAGGGAGAGGAGACATGATAGAAACTTTCAAGTACCTCAAGGGAATTAACAAAGTCCAAGAGGGTAGCATCTTCCAGAAAAGAGATGTGCAAGAACAAGGGGCACAATTTGAAGATAGAAGGGGCGGCTCAGAGGTAATGTGAGGAAGTATTTTTCACAGAGAGGGTAGTGGATGATGGAACAGCCTCCCTGAGGAGGTCATGGAGTCAAGAACAGTGGGGGACTTCAAGAATGCATGGGACAGGCATAAGGCAGTCCTAGTGGGGGGTAGGAGGAAGTAAGCTGTTGGTTAACTAGGATCTGCAGCTTATCTGTTAGATAGGAAAATGGGCAGACTAGGTGGGCCAAGCAGTCCTTATCTGCCGTCAAATTCTATGTTTCTATGTTTCTAATAGCGAGGAGTCAGGAGGAGTGGGTGGGAGACTGACTGCTCACATCAAGGGGGAAAAAAACTGTGGTGCTACCATCGATGTGTTTGCCTGCTTGGTGCTGCTTCACTTCCCCTCTCCTCCTGACTGTGATGGTCATGTCCTGTGACTCCTGCTGCCACTTCTGCCCTCCGATGATGCCTGTGGAGGAGCTGCTGCTTTGCTTTCCAGCCTGGGAGTTGGGGGGTGGCGGCTGGGGTTTTATGGCCTGGAATCAAGCAGTTCAGGGCTGTGGGCACCAGTGAGTGACTGTGGGAGTCAGATGGTTGGATCAGTTGGAGCATCAGTCAGTCTGAGCCTGCAGCGGAAGTTTGGAAGGCAGAGCAGAGGACAGAGGAATATGGACTGCTGGAGGCTGCTGCAAGCAATGATGAAGCAGCAACTACCTGGGAGGTAGAACTGACTGGTGGTGCTGCAGTGTAGTGGATGGGGGTGACTAGTGATTGGGGGGGCAGCGAGCCAGCAACATCATCATGCTGCAGGGGCATTTACTCACAATGCTGTATGCACAAATTTGCAAAACAAGACACTGACAAACAAGCAGAGGAGGTGGTGAAAGGGAATTCCAGTTTGCAGGGGCCACACACTATTGGCCATTTGATTTGGCACCAGTCAGGGTCAGGGAGTACCTGGAAAAAGAAGCCTGCTGCAATCTGTGAGGCATTCTCTTTACTGTTATGTCTGGAGTGGGTCAGTGGTTCTGTCAGTAGACTGTGACGAACATAATCAGCAATCAGCACACTTCTGCTCAACTTGAGCTAACATAGCTCTAATAGTCTACAAAAGGCAAGGGTAGGTGATGTTTCTGTTTAATTATGTTTATTGGTGGTCTGTTCTGCTTTGCTGTGTTGGTTGTGTCTGTACTGTCTACAGTCAGTGTCTGATTTAAAATGCTGTGCTGGCTAGTGTCTCTCCTGTGTGCCACCTGAGTCTGACTGTTGCCTGCTTTGGTAGGGGCAGGGATCTGCTGACTGGGGGTGGTATATGGTTAGCCTAGCATGCTACTCTAGTATTTACCTCTGAATTACCAAAGTTAAAGTAATTTCAATGGGTTTGTGCAACTGGATGAGATGTATGCTTGTGTGACTTCATGCATTGTGGCTGTTCACCTTTCTATCCAAGGAATATATCATCCTGTAGGGCATGATGCAAGAAACCCTAGAGGAGGAGTCCCCCATAGGTGCTGCAGGAATAATTCCTTGGCTAAAGGTAACTTAGGAAGAAGCCTAAAAGAATGCCCTAAAGGATGTCGAGCCTCGACGAGGCGAGAAATCAGAATATATCAAGACCGGAAATTAAGGTGATAGATGTAGATGGGAAGGACAGGAGAAGAATGAGATATGAAGAAGACGATGAATAAAATGAAAGCAGACAAGATGCAGAAGGGCAGACTTCCTAAAGAGAGAGGGAACAGCCGGGGTCACCATCCAACTCCATCCAAGAGTGGAACTAAACTACGGAACCTAAGGATACTCCAACCCTATCTAATATTATGACCATTGGCAAGGAGGAGGAAAGCCTTTTGAGGAGGAAACCTCTGGGGATCCAAGGCCTAGGTTGCCTTCCCTCCAGGCTGAAGGATGTTTTGATTAGTGACGGCTCAGCTACTGCAATTTAGAGTCGAGATCGAGTGAGAAGGAAAACATTCCAATTTAAGGGACGCTCTCTCTCTCTGTACTTCTAAATGGACAACTGTTGAGGGTTACAAGCAATGTCTCTGCAACTAGACGCTCAAAAGCAAGAGAGGAGAGAGATGACTGCTAAGGCACTCAGCTGGCCAATGCGAGCCTACAAAACAGACTAGGTGAATCAGAGGTGGTCCTGAAGGAGAAGAGTATAGAGGGTGTCTCCAAACACATTCAGGCAGCCAAAGGGGCTCTGATGATGAGAGCCCCACCCCTCACAGCTGGATGGCATAAATTCTACATCCAGAGGTGTCGCCGAGATAAGGGATGACTGAAGGTCCACCCAGAGTGAAGACATTCTCAATATGGGCCAGGGAGAAGGACCCTGCTCTGAGCTTTGCATACTCTAGATGCAGACTTTGTGGGTGCAGAGCGAGACCGTTGGCTACAGGTTAGCCCTGAACCAAGGAGCAATGGACACGGAAGGCATATCTCTGAATGGAGAGCAGTTTGATGAGGTAGCATAAGAGCCAATGAGAAGTATGCTCAATTAATCAATGTGAATGAGTAGATCCTGAGATCGGACTGAGTGAAGGAGAACCAGACTCATGTCATGAGGGAACTACCCGTGATTGATACCTATGGGAGTGCATGCCAACCGGGTCCAATGAGAGCCAAATTAGGAATGGCTTGAATTGCATGAAGGTAGGAGCAAGAGCAGCCAGGTGAAGCTGGCAGCTGATGGTGAGGTAGGTAATACCAGGAGGACATCTGAATAGGTTTGATTTGAACAAGGGAATAGGTCGGAGGAGGAGGAGACAAGTAGGCAGGGCAATATGCTGGAGGGAATATTAGGTGATGTGAATGAGTAGTGTATGATGGTATAGCAGGATGGCAGGATAGGAAGCCCCCAAAAGAAAGCAGAGGTCGAGAAAGAGAGGAATTGAGGATGAGGGAACGGAGGAGGAGGCAGCACTCACCAGGGGAAGCAGTAAGTGGATGAATTAAGAAAGTGCATCAAGGTGTAACCAAGAGCAATGAGTGGCAAAGGCCAGGGAGAGCAGAGCAGGGACAAATGGCTATTCCCAGAGGAAGGCTGCAGTGCACGCCTGCCAGGCATACAGTCCCGTTGGATAGATAGTTCTATGATGTGAAACAGGATGGGTGGCAAACAGGTTGGGTTGAGGTTAAGAAAAGGAAGGGTAGGAATACTAGGAAGAAAACAAGGTATAAGGGGAGGTAAGAGGAGACCAGATGAGAACCAACAGTAGGAGTTGCAGTCCCCATAGAGATCAACTGCCCTTTAAAAGGGAGCTGGGAACTAATAAGGAGATCAGGATCCAACCACAGGGCAATAACAGTAGATGTGGTCCAAACATCAAGACAGGCTGTTGAAAATGAAGTCCTGGAACAGGTACGAGAGGCCAGGAGGTGATCATCGACCAGGGGGAGAACAGAAGTTGAGAGGAGTGAAGTAAACGCTGCACCCCAGCTCACAGGAACCGCTGAGGAGCTCAACAACGCAGGTCATGGGAAGTTGCTGTGGAGAGAACTAAAGCAGAGGAGGGAGGCATCCTCCGTAGCAGTGGGGATAAGCACAGTGAGCAAAAGGGACAGAAAGAGCAAAAGAAGACGGATCGAGGGAGAAGGAGAAGCATGGAATGTACGAGGGAAAGATGGGCAGTGGCAACACCAGCAAAACCCGGAAGAGGGAAGACGAGACAGGAGCAGCAAATGGAGAGAGAGAGAGGGGGGGGAGAGAGAGAGAGATGAAACTACAAAAAGGTACAGGGAAATGGAGAGGAGGAAGGATGGGAGAACCAAGGAGCCACAGACAGCCACTAAGCAGCAAGACAGGAGAAGGAGCACAGGCAACAGAAGGGAGGCTGCATAGGCCGTGGTGGAGGAGGTAGAACTGGCAAAGGGGCTACTCAGCAAACTGGATAAGCATGGGAACAGGATGGAGGTATGCAAGGAGGAAAATGAACACCGGATTGGAGGAGACATGGGGAACGGGGCTCAGGTGGGAGGGAGGGAGAAAGAGCCACAGGCCAGTGGCAGGGAGCAGTAGGATGAAGAGCAGGGAAATGGAATGGAGCCGGCAAGAAAACAGGAGAAGAGGTATAAGGAGCAGCGCCTCCAGCCACAACAAAGAAAACGAATGAGGACTGGCTCAGGGGCCAGCCTTTTAAGGCCTGGTTAGGGGAGTGGTTTGTTGCTTTACCCATTAAACTTCAGCCAGCCCTCAGCCTTCGATAAAAAAAAATCAAACCCTTACCCTGCAGGTGAGTCTGGGTGGATGATTCAAAGGAGTCAATATGGAAAGGAAGGGGGGATTGAGAAAGAGCTGTAGATCAAGTTGGGTCTATGGACCATGGTGATAATGTAGGTTGGGAAAAATGGGCAGACTGGGTAAATCAAGTGAAGCAGTCCTTATCTGCCATCAAATTTTATGTTTCTGTGTTAAAATGAATTAACAGCTGTGCAAAATAAAAAAATAACAAGCATTTGTCACTGCCAAGTGTTTGCCACTTGCATTGCTGTTGTGCTGGTGGGTCCTGCTAGCTTGTGTACATTTTTAGTATATATTTAACCAAAATAGACCAAATGAGATGTAATCTGTGATATGTCATTTGCAATTGGGTTCTGTTGTCTACTGCATTTCCTAGGATAGTAGAGGTGAGATGCAATAGCTCGTTTTTTTTATTTTATTTATTTTTATTTAGTTTTTGTTGACTGGGTGAGGCACACTAGCCATAGAGATGACTATTTGCAGGCACAACCTGGGAGGTTACAAAGTAGAGAATATACAATACAAAGAGAGAGAGTACAAAAATTAGGTAAATAATACAATTTCCCATGATGGCAGAGACAAATAACATAATAGGAAATACACTCTTGATCTAGTTATACAATGTAATTCTTAGAAAATGCAGGCACATAAAACATTGAAGAGTAGCATTGAGGGCATAATGTAAAAACAAACAGTAGCATGAATAGGAGGGAAGGAACAAAGGGAAGATATCCAGCTAAGCAAAAATACAATGACAAGTGCACACAGTAATGAACAATAAGGAATGAGTGGCGGTGTGGCGGAGTACGATTTTCAAATAGTAAGGGAACCAAACAATGGCAGACACACAGAGTGGTTTAGTACCAGGTAAGTGCAAGCAAAGGAAATGAGCAGAAGGATAAAAGGAAGAGGAACTATTTGGGTAAAGTCAAAATCAACAGAAAGTTTAAGGTAGGAGGACATGTCAGAGAAGCAAAATTAGAATGGGTTAGGTAATCTGGGTAAGGATAGAGCAGTAGTAAGTGGACTAGATAGAGGAGGACCTGGTAGGATGAAAGCACAAGCAAGGGACAGGTTTGGTTAGGATATTGTGCAGCTCCGTTTTAAATATAGCATGAGTCGGCGAGTGACGGATGGCAAGGGGAAGAGAGTTCCAGTGCGTCGAGGCAGCGTGAGAGAAAGCACAGGTACCCTCTGAGGTTTTACATTAGTGTTGTTCTGCTTGTATAATGCATTTATGTATTCACTTTCAAAGGTATGTTGATAGAAATAATTATATTTTTCCATAAATAATTTACTTTTTGCTGGGTAACATAGCACTTACGATCCGAGGCTGGCTGAGACTGATGTTGGCCCCCCCCCCCAACCTTTACGCCAAAATTACTTCTCTGCATCTAGCTGAAGTAACCTGAGGATGTGCCCCACCATCAGAGATTCATATTCCCTCGCCGTACGCCCCCCTTGTCACCACTCCCTGCCCCATTGGGACCTTGAAGCTAGCTACAGTTTTAGTATTGACCACACTGCTAGTCAAACGTGGTTAACAGCTGATCAGTAAGGAAGTGCTTCCTCACATCCCTCCTGAAACTGCCCCCACCAACTTGTAGTTGTGCCCCCTTTTATATGAGTTCTTATATCATGAGAACAGCTCAGAGGACTCAATCCTGTTGATACCATGAGGAAACCTGAAGGTTTCTATCATCTTTAAATACTTTGCTCTTAAGTTCAAGTTCAAGCTTATTGTAGGAATAACTCCATTGAGCAAGCTCATTCACAAGGAGGTCCTGAGAGTGTAACAGGAGCACAGACACAGTAGCAGCATAGTGTACATGAATACATACATAATCAAGGTGGCAACATAGTGTACATACATACACACATGAAGCAAAATGCCTAACAAAGGTATATACAATAGTAACAAGGTGGGATTTAAACAGACATGGACTACCGTAAATAAAAAAAATAAAAAAGTGGTAGCAAATGTGCCAAAGCACAGCAGGAGTACAAATGGAATTGAGGCATGTAAACATAAGTGACTGCATTTAAAATAACACATTAAAGTGCAAGGTGGGACTTCCAGTGATGTTACGGACATGGTGGGTAGCTAACTTTAAGGGCTCCTTGACCACCTCACCCCAATCCAAAGAAATCAGCAAAACACACACTCCAATACAGTTTTTTCCATAACGAGGTTAATACTATACATGGAAGGGAAATCGCAGAAAGCAAAAGGAAACCGATTCCCTTCGTCTTCAGCGAGTAAAATGAAGCAAACAACCCTGAGCAGGCCGCAGAAAACCCTAACGGCTTTACAACAACGTAGAAGGCTCCTCTCAGAGTCACCGGCAGACTGGGACCAGGATGATACGGAACAATCGAAAACAACCAAACTTTGAAAAAGATCTTAGCTACAGTAAATAAAATTGATTCAGAAACTGGCTGACCTAAGACAAGATGTGAAAGCATTAGACAGGAAATTTCAACGTCGGAAGCCAGAATCAGAGATTTGTCCGAGGCACAGGAAACTACAGAGTGACTGCTTTTATTTTTAGTCCAGAGAGATTGAGAAACTCAAGCCCAATTAGAAGAATTAGAAAACTGTTCCCGTAACAATTTCAGAATTCATGGAATCCCCGAGGGGGCCGAAGAAGGCTTTCCAATGACAGCGGACTTTGTGTAGCAAGTATTGCGAGCAGTGCTCTCTCCACCTCCTGACCTGAATTTAGAGGTGGACCATGCCCATAGATCTCTAATCCCGAAACCAACGGATCCCAATGCAAGGCCCCGCTCCCTGATAGTTCGAATGTTACATTTCCAAACTAAAGAGTGGATCATTCATGAGGCTTGGAGGCATAAAGACTTAAAATACCAAGATGCAACAATTTTCTTTGATCAGGATTTCTGCTCGGCCCTGCAAGCCGAAAGGCAAAAAGTAAGAGGGGTCATAAGGGAGCTTTGGCTGCAAAAAGAACTAAAGGCACAGTTGCTTTTCCCAGCGAGGCTGAGAATCTATCTGGAGTCAGGAACGAAGACCTTTCCTTCCCTGGTAGAGGCGAGTGCCACTTTGAAGGAACTACAGGTTGCGCTGCCAGATTTGGAACTCAAATTTTTAGAGAAAAAGCTAAGAGTTGGAGCCTGGAATGTAGTATCCCACAATCAGACCAGGAAACAAGGCCTGCCAGGATCCATCGCGATGGCGAATGCAGGGGACATTGCTAAATTACTGCTTCGTGCGGAGAAGAGAAACAGGACCCAGAACAAAGAGAAAATGACCTCACCATCTTCAAAGGACTGAGTTTACTAGCATGTGGAGAGTATTTTGCAGAATGAGCACTGGAGCGCAAATGGGGAACGGCGTATGCCTGTGCGAATGTACCAGTGGCTCCCTAAGCTAACTATTACTGTGGAGTGATCGAGGAGGAGAACTACACTTCTTTAAACAGTAGTTCCATACAGACAATCTGTCCTTGGTCCATGAATGCATCCTTCTTTTGTGGGGACACTGGGATTTGAAGGGGGGTGTTCCCTCTATTCTCGCATATTTGGCCTTGCTAGATACTGGAACTGAATGGACAACGACATGCCTGAGCCACTAGAGGGTGGCTCTATCTCCCTTTCTTTACTTTTTTTTTCTTTTCTATTTGCTCCCCACCTTTCTCACTGTCTAAACCCTCCAAATAGAACTTTTACTGCTTTAGGTTGTTTTTTTTTTTTTTTTATAAAAAACGGGGGAAAAACAAAGGGGGAAGTGACTGGCGATTCAAAGAGGGAATTTTATTGGAGGATGCAGTAAAGCACGTGAGGGTGGGGGTGGCGGGCGGTTATGGTCTGGTTGGCTCTTTCCATATACACAGAGTGACGCCCACAGACCAGCCATGTCAGCCCAAGAAGTCACATAGTTGGCCAAGGCGACAACGCCCCTTAACATCAGAGGGGTAGTGATTGTGTCGTGTGACAACTCTTGGTGGCCTTTGACTACCAGAGTTAATATTCCTAGGAAGTCAATTTAATAGATACTTGTTTTGGTTTAGATAAAAGTTCTTACTGTGGATCCAGGTTGGATCCGACGTTTCCAGCTAATTGGTTGGTGTTACTAGTTTATCAGTTTCAAATGTTTCTGGTCAAAGTAAGTCGACGTGGGTTCAAAGGGGAAAAGGGGGTCTGGATCGGCCTTGGGGATCCTATAGGAACAGGATGTGTATTCTTGTGGGACAGTATGAATGAAAAGATAATTCACTGGGATAGATTATGGCAGTGCGCTTAAGGATTATTTCCTATAATGTAAATGGGTTTAACTCCCCCATTAAGAGAGCCAAAATCCTAATGGAACTCAATAGGAGGGGCTGTGACATAGCTGCCCTCCAGGAGACTCACCTCTCAGAGGTGGAGCACACTAAATTAAGATGGCAATGGGTGGGCAGAGTGCTATCTACCTCGGGCAAAGAGACAAAAAAAGCCGGAGTTGCGATATTAATAAAAAAAAATCCTCATTCTGTATCCAGGAGGTAGAGGTCATACTCCAGGGTAGATGTATCAGAGTCTCGGGTTCAATTCAGGGTAACCTAATTCATGTGGTAAATGTTTACGCCCCCACTAGTGGGCAGCCACTTTCTATCAAGAAGTCTTTCAGAGGGTGGTGTCACTTCCCAGGGGTCAACTAGTACTTGGAGGTGACTTCAACACCACATTGTGCCCAGCGCTAGACCGATCATCTGGTAAATTGAGACTTCTAAACAGGCCACAAGGTATCTGAACACATTAATGCAGGAGGGGGGCTCGGGGACATCTAGAGACTACATCATAAAAAAGAAAGGGATTATACATTCTACTCGGTCCCCCAGAATTCATACTCTCGTATAGATTTCTTTATAACATATACCACAAATATTCACTTATTCTCTAACTCTGTAATTTACCCAATGACTATTTCAGACCATGCCCCAGTCTCCATTGACTTTGTTTGGGATAGGGAACCTAAGACAACAAATTGGAGACTGAATATTTCATTACTTAATGACAAAAATGTTATACGACAAATCATGCAGAATATAAAAAACCTTATGATAGATTCCCCTATATCAGACAGCACCTCAATGGTGTGGTGGGATACAATGAAGGCCGTCCAAAGGGGACAACTAATAAGTTTAGCCTCAGCTAGGAAGAAATTGAGGAATAAAAAGATAGAAGAACTGCAAACCAAGATAAAAGTGTTAGAACGGGAACATAAAGGTAACCCAAGAGGTAAGGAGAAAATTTGGAGGAAACTAATGGAAAGGAGGAAAGAACTTAATGAGTTAGAGGCTGAAAAGGCGGAATGGATGCTGCGTTATACAAACTAAAAATATTATGAGGGTGGGGGCAGGGCTTTAAAGCTCCTCGCCATGAGATTGAGAAGGGAACAAGCGAGCAGACATGTCTCATCCCTTCAAAGTGGAAAAGGGGCCACATCCCGGATAGAGAAACCCAGAGAAATTGCTAAGGCCTTTAAAAATTACTACGGGGGGTTATACAGGGAAGGGAGGGATCCAGAAGAGGTGCAAAAAAATGCAGAACTCTTTCTGAAGGCCCTGAGGCTACGCAAGTTGTCCCCAGGAATGCAGCAAGAGCTTTCTGCCCCTATCACAAAAAAGGAGAAAGCAGCGGTCATAGATAAGCTTCCCTCAGGCAAATCCCCGGGTCCTGATGGTCACCCAGCCGAGTTTTATAAAAAATTAAAAAAAACAATAGCATCCAAATTGGCTATGGTGCTAAATGCCATCATAGAAAATAATGAACCCCCAAATTCATGGAGTGAAGCTATAATCACGGTTATCCCGAAACAGGAAACTCCCAGAGCTTTGTGAGTCATACAGGCCCATCTCCCTGTTAAACCAAGATTATAAAATCCTTACAAAAATCCTAGCTAACCGACTACAAAAGCATATTGAAAATTTGATACATCCGGAGCAAACCGGATTCATACCAAACAGACATATGTCTGGCAATATCAGGCACTTACTAAATATCTTAGACCACAAGAATGCCTCCCAGAACATCCAGATTGCTATTTGTTTGACACAGAAAAGCCTTTGATAGGCTAAACTGTTCATACTTAAAAGCAGTTCTCACAAAAATGGGGTTTGAAGGTGCCTTCCTACAATGGGCCACTTTGGCCTATCAGTACCCTTCGGCTAGGGTCAGGGTTAATGGGACTCTATCTGAGGCCTTTCCGATTAGGAGGGGTACCAGGCAGGGATGCCCCCTGTCACCTTTACTTTTTGCACTGGCCATGGAGCCCCTTGCCCAGGCCATAAGGGAGGAGAGCAAAATACAGGGCATTAATATAGCACAGGCCCAGAATAAAGTGTCACTTTATGCAGGCGACACGGTGATATATATGCAGGACCCTGGGAAGTCGATCCCACTCCTGATGGCCCTTCTGGATCAGTTTGGGAGCTTTGGGCTTTAAAATTAATGTGGACAAATCTGAGGTCCTGCCCATAAGGGCAAAATTACACAGAGTTTGTACAAACTGATTCCGCTTAACTGGGTAAGAGAGAGGTAAGGTACTTGTGGATTCAAATTCCAATCAAACTATCAAGACTGCATCAAGTTAATTATGGTGCACTCCAGAAAGCTGTTTTTGCAGATATAAATAGGTGGCACTCTGCATCTTACTTTTATTCATAGGATAGACACAGTGAAGATGAACATTCTCCCTAGATATCTTTTTTTGTTTACCAATTTACACCTGTCCTTCTCCAGAAAGGACTGGAAAGAATTAAAACAAAAGATCTCAAGATTTATTTGGGTGGGAAGGAAACCCAGAAAGCGATGGGATCTCCTTATAGAGACAAAGACAAGGGGGGGCAAGGGAGTTCCTGATTTATATAACTATTATAAAGCAGCTCAAGTGGTGCCTATCCTAAGCATATTAAATCCTGGCCAGAGAGGGGGGTGGTCTCTTATGGAACAAGGAGCACATCGAAACATACTGCTTAGGTTGTTGCCCTGGGTTGCCACGCATTCGGATCTTAAATTAATCAATAATAAATGGACCAAACATACCCTCAAAGTATGGCTGGAGGTGCGGCAACACTGGGGGGTGATGACTCCGGTCTGGAAGTATATTCCCCTTTGCTCTCTGCCGGGATTTCCAGCCTCCTCAGGAGACCCTTGCTTCAAGAGGTGGCAGGAAAAGGGACTGCCTTTTTCTTACCCAATTTTTTCAGAGGGACACGTTGAGATCCTTTTTTGAAATGCAGGGCGAATATAACCTTCCAAGACAGGACTTTTATAGATACTTACAATGTCAGCATTACATCTTGACAAATGTGGGCGTGGGGGAGATTCTTTCAGACCCTCCGGTCCCAGTGAGAACCACTTTCCTCAAAAGCAGTGGGATAGATTTGAGGGGATATATATCTTATATTTATAAGTCACTTCAGGAGGAGGTGGGTAAATTACTGATTCAACAAATTGAACGAAAATGGGAGGAGGAGTTAGGTTTACATCTTGCAGAAGAGGATTGCGTAAGAATTTGGGCAGGGATCCCTAGCACATCCAGCTCTCCAAGTTGGGGGGATTTTAGGTGTAGAGTGGTTACCAGGTATTTCATTCCTCCAGTCATCTCGGCACACTATTCAAAGGGTGCATCCCAGGAGTGTTGGAGGAGATATGGAGGAGTTGGTTCTTATGCCCACGTATTTTGGGAGTGCCCCAAGATAACTAATTACTGGAAGCTGGTAGCACAGGCCTTACAGAACATTTTTCAGTGGAACTGTGTGCTGACTAGCTCTCACTTGATCTTGGGTCTTCCACCCAGTGAGGGGAGAACCAAAAATCAGAGATACTTATACTATATATTAGTAGCGGCCGCCCTAAAAGTGATCACCCAACACTGGCTAAGCTCTGACCAGTTATCCATTTTGATGTGGAGGGCCAATATTAGCAGAATTAAAGAGATGGAGGCCATAACGGCCCGGTTAAGAACACAAACAGATCAATTCAATGTAAAATGGCTTCCATTTTATGAATACATTGAAAATCTGGAGGGGACTCCCATATTAGACCAATATTTGCTAGCCTGAAACACTTTGCACTCACGTCAACCAGAAAGTTAATTTTTCCTTTTTACTTTTGCTTTGGCTTTATTGTTTCTGTGAGAATATGATTAGAGTACTTATGGAAAGATCAAATAATTAAGAATGGATCATTACAAGTATGGTTAATTAAGTAGAACCTATGTAACTGTTAAATAGTTTAAAACAGATTGTACAATGAAGGATTGAAATGACAGGGGAAGTGGGAGTGCATTGCCCCATGGCACTTTTTAAGTGTCAGTGGGATATTTGCACCTTTACTTACAGTAGTAATAAGGGGAAGTATTCCTGAGAGTCATACTGAAACTTATATATTCTGAAAAAGTTAGAAGTGCTTTTTAAGCAGTGAATACTGGATGTATTGTAATCCTTCAAAGGAATGTACATTGTACACTGAATTCATGGAAGCTTTTTCAAACTCTTAATAAAAATTATGCAAGGTCAAAAAAAAAAATTCAAGGTGGTGGAAGGAGAAGGGGGAGTAGCGGAGAGGGGAAGGCAGGAAACAAGGGGGCATAAGAAAAGAGGGCTGCAGAGGAGATCTGATAGAGAATGGGAGGGTATGTGGGGGGGGGGTATGTGTTCTGGCAGACCTGGGAAGGGAAGATGGGGCTAAGGCAAGGTCTAGTGATCCAACAACAGGCACCAGGTTTACAGTCAACAACAGTTGCATATTTCTTTCACTAATTTTAAGGTTAAGGTTTTGAAGGCATTAACAGATATAAGGCTGGTAAGCTTAAGAATAGACTGTGGGTTGCTCAGTTAATACCTGGGGCTGTGTCTTCTATCAATGTGGAATATATTCTGTAATTCCAAGGTGTATTGTGCCAAATATGTAACCGTTACTGTTATGTATTGCTGAGTTGTAGATGCAGTAAAACCCATGCTATTATTTTATTGCCTAATGTACTTATCTGGTTGCCAAAACTAAATAAATAAGTAAATAACCTCCCTTTCCTTCTGGTTTCTATGGAATACATTGTTCAAGTTTCCCAAGCTTTCCTCATGTGAATTTCCTTACTGGCTATGTAATCTTTTTGGTCACCATCCTTTGGACTGTCTACAACCTGTCCTTCCTTGAATGTGGATTCCAAAATTGCACACTGTATTTCTGCTGCAGCCTCACCAGGGACCTGTACAGTGGAAAGACTATCTCCACTACCTCTATGCCCCAACATTTAACTGGCTTTAACACCCGCCTTACCACACCATGAGTTTGATTTTAGGGCCTTATTGATGACAATCCACTAATACCTTTCCTTCTGCAGTTCATCCGATCCTCACTCTATTGGTCCAGTAGACTGTCATTGGATTTTTTTCACTATGTGAATTACTTTGCAGTTCTTGGCATTGAACTTCAACTGCCAGATGCCCGCCCATGTTTCTAATCTTTCTACATCCATTTATGTATTGGTAATTCCTTCCAGAGTATCCACCCTCACACGGAGTTTAGCATCATCCACAAAGAGGCCCACCTTTCCCTTTGCTCCCTCCCTCATATCACTGATGTACATATGGAATAGTGTTGCTCCCAGGACTAACCACTGAGGGGCCAACTCATGAAGTTCCTTGACTTTAGAGAAAGTACAGTTATGTAAGAACTTACCGTAACAGTAGATCTTCGAGAACAGCTCTTGCAGCAAGTTACACCATTAGGACTGAAGCCGGCAGGCGCCAGGACCCCACGGAAATTTTCTAGCTAGCAGTATTCAGCGGGGACCGCCTCCGACGTTGGTCCTGCCCCCGACGTCAGGCGTAGTACATATGGAGGCATCCCCCATAATCCTCAGTTGTCCTGCCAGAGACTCCCGGCCGCTGGATGACATCAGAAGAGGAGACTGAGGATCCACCATCAAATGGCAAACAAAGAGGCTGTAAATGCCTTATCCTAGGAGAAGGATGTTGTGACTACAACCTACCTCCAGCGGGGATGGTGGGAGGAAAAGTACCTGCTGCTAGAGCTGTTCTCGAAGATCTACTGTTACGGTAAGTTCTTACGTAACTGTACTATCTTACTTCGAGAAACAGCTCTTGCAGCAGGTTACACCATTAGGACTGATTCCCAAGCAATACTGGAAATCACACACCATCAGGAGGAGGAAAGGTAAAAATCCTTGAATTACATCGAGCCTAGGACAGAAGTCCCTGAAGGACTGCTAGAGCAAACCCTGCTCTTTGTCTCTTGCAATGTCCAGGCTGTAACGCCTGATGAAAGTGTGTACGGAGCTCCAGATAGCTGCAGCACAAATAGCTGAGGTGGACACGTTCTTTAAAGCCGCAAAAGAGGTAGCCACCCCTCTGGTGGAATGACCCTTAACCACGCTCGGTAAGGGTTTGTTGCGCTTCTGGTAACAGAAAGTAATGCACTGAATGAGCCACCTGGACAGCGACTGTTTTGAAATAGGAGCTCCCATCATCCTGTGGGCAAAGGAGACAAAATGTTGGTCTGATTTTCAGTGGTGTTTGGTTCTGGTCAGGTAGTATCTGAGACACCTGTGCACATTTAGAGTGTGCAAAAGGGCTTCTCCTTGATTAGAGTATTTCAGAAAATACACTGGTAGATCAATGTCCTGATTAAGGGTGAGAGCTGAGACCACCTTAGGCAGAAATTTAGGATTAGTCCATAGGGATACCCTGTCTTGGTGGAAAACCAAATAAGGTTCTTTGCACATAAGTGCGTGTAGTTCAGAAATTCTTCTGGTCGAGGTAACAGCAACTAAAAATAACGTTTTCCAAGAGAAAAAATGTAGCTCACAATCCACGACTGGTTCAAAAGGTGGCAGCGTGAGCTGCTCCAAGATGAAGGGTAGCTCCCATGGTGGGATCGGATCATTAATCGGGGGCCTAAGGTGGAGGACACCCCTCAGGAAGGCACGTGTCGTGTCCAATTGAGCTATAGTGCGTTGGCCTATAGGGACGTGATAGGCTGAAATAGCACAAAGGTGTACCTTAATCGAGGAGTAAGCAAAACCAGAGTGGAAAAGGGACAGCAGGTACTCCAATATCAGCTTCTCTGGGCAGTCCAAAGGCGATACACTGCGTGCTTGAACCCATAAGCAGAACCTGTGCCACTTCATGGCGTAGGTCGCATGGGTAGCCGGTTTCCTGGCGGCAGAGAGAATGTCTGCCACCTCTTGTGAGACCCTGTGTCGCATCATGGCTATGTCTCTAGGAGCCAAGCATGCAGGTTCAGGGAACGTAGGTCCGGATGGACCAAAGAACCCACCTCCTGAGACAGCAATTGGGAGCTGATTGGTAAAGGCACTGGAGGTTCCTGGGATAGCTGATGCAAGAGAGGGAACCAGATCTGTCTGGGCCAAAAGGGCGCGATCAGTGTAAGCATCACTTGCTCCCTACGAAATTTTAGAAGAACTCTCTGGATCAACGGGAAAGGGGAAAGGCATAGAGGAATCTGCCCGCCCAGGAGAGGGACAACGCGTCTCGCCAGAAAACACCAGGCCCTGGATCTAGCGAGCAAAAATTGGGCAGTTTTGCGTTGGATGGGGAAGCGGAAAGGTCTAGTTCTGGAGTACCCCATCTGCGAAACAGATCCTCTGCCACCTCCTACAGTAGTTCCCATTCGTGGACTCTGGCCCTGAGAGCGGCTCAGGCTGTCTGCGATAACGTTGTCCACTCCCGGAACATGAACGGCAATAAGGTTTGCACCGTGTTGTATTACCCAATCCCACACTCTCATGGCCTCCCTGCAAAGTGGGTAGTAATGGGTGCCTCCTTTTTTGTTGAGGTAATACATCACCGCGGAATTGTCTGTTTGTAATAGAAGTGTACCTGGTGGAATCTCCGACTGGAAGGCCTGCAGAGCGTAAAGAACTGCCCTCATTTCCAGGATGTTTATGTGGAGATGAGACTCTTGGTCTGTCCACAGGTCCTGAGACCGGACACCATCGAGGTGCGCTCCCCAACTGAGCCCTGAGGCATCTGTGGAGAGTGTCACAGACAGGGACGACACTATGAAGGGGACTTCCACCGAGACATTCCTTGAATCTAGTCACCATTGCCAGTCTTGAATTATGGCCTTCGTGATCCAGATTGGATGCTGCAGATGATCTTGCCTTTGGTCCCATTGTACCCGTAACATCCACTGGGTTACCCGCATGTGGAGTTGGGCTAGCGGGACTGTTGCAATGGCTACAGCCCTGTGTCCAAGCAGGTGAAGCACCAGTCTGGCAGGAATGGTCTTTTTCACTGAAAAGTCCCTGATTAGGGATCTTATGTGTTCTGCTCTGTCCAGGGGAAGGAAAGCTTTCCCTTGGACAGTGTCCAGAACTGCACCTATGAATTGCAGAGTCTGGGATGGAACCAGACTTGACTTCTCGTAATTGATGATAATGCCCAATGTCTCGAACAGAGACTGAGTGCAGTGAATGGCAGACATCAGGGCCTCCCGGGAGGCACCATGAGAAGCCAATCGTCCAGGTAGGGGAACATGGTGGCCTTGTCTCCTCAGAGATGCGGCTATGACTGCCGTGCACTCGTGAACACCGAGGTGCCGATGACAGTCCAAAGGGAAGAGCTCAGAACTGATAATGGCGACCTGAAACTCGGGCGCAGGAACCTCCTGTGCGCCTGAGCAATAGGAATATGCAGGTAGGCATCCTGCATGTCTAGGGATGCTAGAAAGGTGCCCTGCTTCAGCATGGGAATCAGACCGGGGAGGGTCATCATGCGGAAGTGTTTGTACAAGATCGAGATGTTGAGGTCGCTGAGGTCCAGTATTGGACGGAGGTCCCCTGTCTTCTTTGGAACCAGAAAGAAGTTAGAATAATATCCTGGTCCCCTCTGGTTCCTTGGTACGTGCTCTATGGCCTCTTTTTCCAGAAGCGCGAGCACCTCCTGCTGTACGAGCAGGGCATGCTGACCCGAGTAACAGGAGAGCAAGGGAGGTCTTGTAGGTGGGTCATCTAGAAACTCTATGCAATGGCCTTTCTTAACCAACTGGAGAACCCACCTGTCAGTGGTGATCGATTGCCAGCCTAAAAAGTAGTGAGCGATGCGACCCCCGACTTTCCTTGCCTGTTGATCCAGAGGAGGGGTGGGGGCCGGAAAGGAGTCATGCTGTGGCAGCATTAGTCCCTGCAGGCTTGGCCAGCTTCATGTAACGTTGGTCTCTGCCTGGGGATGACTTGGCCTGGGCCTTATTCAAAAAAGTGCCCCTTTGCTGCTGGCCGGAACGTGGCTGCTGCCTTTGTTGCCGGCTGTGAAAACGGCTCTGGTTCCTAAGAAAGGAACTAGGCCTGGATCTGTACATGGCCTGTACAGATCGGACTGCCTTCTCTGCGTCCTGGAGCTTGGTGATGACCTTCTCCGAGGATTCACCAAAGAGTACCTCGCCATTGCATGGGACATCTAGAATATTCTTCTATACATCCGGGGTGAAGCCGGAGACACGGAGCCAGGAGTGTCGCTGGAGACAAACACCTGAAGCTGCAGCTCTGACAGAAGAGTCCGCGGAATTGTATGTGGTTCTAAGCACTTGGGTCCCCACATCTGACCTGGTGCGGAGTAGGTTGAGGAGCTCCGCTTTCTGGTTGCCATCGGGAAGCTTTTCAACCAGGTCCTGGCCCTGTTCCCACAGGGCGTTCTGGAACTGTACCATATGGGTAAGGTAGTTCAGAGACCTGATTGCGCATGTAGCAGCCACGAACGTGCGCCTCCCCAGGGCATCCAATTGCTTGGATTCCTGGTCCGTGGCTGAGTGCCCATAGGCTGGGGCCTTTGAGGACTGGTCATGTGAGGCCGTGATGACCAGGGAGTCTGCCAGAGGTTGCTTCACCAAGTACTGGTCTTCTCTCAGAGCCTTGTACAGGCGGTCAGCCCTTCTTGACTGCAGGTGGAGTGCAGGCAGCTGCCATGCAGCCTTGGTGACATCTGCAAAGGTGTCCACCAAGTGCTTTTCTACAGGCTTTGGGTCTTTCTGCCAAGGTAGCAAGCAAGGCATTGTCGTTCGGGGTCAAGGTCTTCAGCATCCCACCCCATGTTGTCCTGGATGCCTCATGATCTTAGCGAAAGAAGGATCATCCGTGGAGACCTGGGGAGGTCATGTGGGTCAGGAGAGGACATGCTGAGCGGAGAAGGAGATCTGGAGTAGTCCAAAGAGTCGATCTTGAATCCTCCCCTGACGGAGTATACCGACGTCGTCTGGGTCGTTTGGGGCTGGGTGACCCTGATGGAGATCTGGAAGGAGGCCTTCTCCTGTCTATAGATCTTCCCCTAGGAGGTGGAGTCTGTTCCTTGGGGATTGGTGGTCATCCTACTGGCCCCTTAGGTGGAGGAGGGGCGTAGGAAGTGAAGGGGTAGGAGGAGGAGGAGTAGGAGTAGGAGGAGGAGGCTGGACGGGGACCACATCCTTCTTGATGGTGTCCCACCAAAAAGTAAAGAGTTCCTTTACTTCTGCGATATTCATGCCCGACGATGGGCCTGGTGCCGGTGGTCTGTCGCCGGGTCAGGTATCGGGTCCCAGGTGTCTCCCGGTTTGGGGGTTCCTGTGGGAGCCCAGCATCCCGGTGTCTCCGCCTGGTCTTCGAGCTGTGGTGTGTCCTCCTCCATCAATTCCCTATGACCGGCATCTGCCGTGATGGAGGTGGTCTTCCACTCCGGAGATGCCAACATCAGTCTCTGGCCGCGCCTTCGGATCTGGTGAGCGTCTGGCGGCGACTGGTGTCTGGCAGGTGTTGTCGGCTCCTGTGAGCACCTGGCTGATTTGGAATATTTAGCCGATGTCAGGTGTTGAGCCAACGTCGGGTCCGAAGCCCTTTTCAGGGATGTCAGGTCCTTGGTCTTTCTGGGTGCAGGATCAGGACCTCTGGGCAGTTGGGAGACCAACCTGGTGTCGGTGTCCCGACGTCGGGTGGAAAAAGAGGACTTACAGCACTCAGAAGACTTCAAAGAGGCCTTGGATGGGGTGGAGGAAGCCGAGGGCCTCGATGTCTTGATCGGCTGGAGTGAGGAAGAGCTGCCTGAAGTCCAGACCTTAACGGGGGGGGGCTGTGACCGAGTCCTGGAGGCAGAGTGGTCCGATCTGGAGCCAGAGCTGCGGGAGTCCGAGGCCCAAGTTGGGGACCTAGACCTCACCTTCTCCCGGTGCTTGTCCCGGTGCTTGTGGGATTTTGGAGAAGATTTTCCCCTGGAGGAAGGTTCTTGGTCCATCCTTTTTAATTTTTCTTCAAGGAGATATGCCTGAAGTGCCTTCTGATGGCGGATCCTGGTGCGGCTATTGAAATCCTGGCAAAAGGTGCAGGCCTTGGTGTTGTGGTCTGGGCCTAGGCAATGCACACAGGAAGAGTGAGGATCCTTGAAAGCGATCTCTTTTCTGCAGGCACACTTAGAAAGGCGACCTTCAAGTGATGGATTTGGAGAGGACATCAGTTGTGCAAAGAAAAGATTCAACGAAAGTTCTGTAGTCATCGTGCGCTAGAAAGAGACCGAGAGGCCGATGCTGGTGAGTCGACGCGGGAAAAGAACTGAGGATTATGGGGGACCGCCTCCATATGTACTACGCCTGACGTTGGAGGCGGGACCGACGTCAGAGGCGGTCCCCGCTGAATACCTAGCTAGAAAATTTCCGTGGGTCCTGGCGTTAACCCGCCGGGCTTCAGTCCTACCGGTGCAACCTGCTGCAAGAGCTGTTTCTCGGCAAGATCTTGCCAGTCAGGACCATCCTCTGAGTCCTCCCATGTTGCCATTAGCATACTCATCTAGTACAGTATTCCCTCATCCCCAGATCCCTCAGCTTCTTGAATAGTCTGCTGTGCAGCACAGAGTCAAAGGCCTTGCTGAAATCCAGGTTAAGGACATCAGTCACCAGATCCATGTCCACTGATTTCATTGTAAATCCCAATCTATCAGATTTGGCTGACACACCCTACCGCTCATTAATCCTTGGTAATCTGAGCTTCTACCCCCCCAGGATATATCCTCAGAAACAATGACTCACGTCTCCTGTCTGTCCCATTCAAGGCCACTTTGGCAAGCCAATCAGTATTCTCATATCGCATGCACAAACTTTGGAATTCACTCCCTTAGCTATTCAGGAGACCCCCCAAGGCAGAACCTCAACTCTTTCTCAAAGCCCATTTCTCCTCTGTCTGCACATGTACCCATGTCAGCTCTAGGTGCTGACAGCCTATAAGGCCTCCATGTAACTCACTGCATTTTTATTAGGTATCTGTACCACTTCCATTGTCACTTGCCACTGTCATCTGCCTCGTACAATTATTTGATGACTGCACTTAATACATATTGATTCGTGTTGTTGATGGTAAAATGGACAATACCCACTATGCTTTGTACTGTTCTTAATCTATGTATGTTTTATGATGTTGATTGTAAATTGTATGCATGTTCTCTTTCCCCCCGCCCCTAGGTCACATCTGGAATCGAGCAGTTAATCTGCTCAGCATGCCTTCCTGGTAAAACCTTTAAATAAATTCACGTTGCCTTTTGTCCCACAAGCCCTGCTTTTCTAGGAATTACACTCTCTTTTCTTTAACAGTGGTCTCTAGGAGTTTGCTCACAATGGAAGTCAGACTAACCAGCCAGCAATTTCCAGGACAATTTCTATTCCTTCTCTTGTACATCAAAACTACATCTGTCACTCTCCAATCTACTGGCTCTACCCTGTTATCATGGAGTAGTTAAACTGATCCACTAGTAGTTCCGTTAGGGCATTGTGGTTTTTTACAGGATCCTGGGACAAATACCATCAGGGCCCTGGTGATGTAGAAACATAAAAACATAAACAATGATGTCATAAAAAGACCAAAGGTCCAGAGAATCTATCTGGACTTCTCTATCTGCCCAAGAACCTATTGTCCATATGGGGTTTTGTCCCTCCCGGTACACCCCCTGCTCCCCTCCTTACTGAAACCAACCTGAGCAATAGACCCTTCACTCTGTCCCAGCCATACTTGAAGCCATTTATGGTTTTGGTGCGCACCACATTTGCTGGCAGACCATTCAATGCTCCACCACCGTTTCCATAAAATAGAACTTCCTCACATCTCTTTTAAACATTCCCACCTCCAGTTTCCACTCATGACCTTGGGTTCTTAACTCTGTACTCCTGCTAAATAGTTCCCTGCAGCTCACCTTGTGTATTTCCATCAGAAACTTGAAGGTGTCTATCATATCCCCACACCTCCCTTGCCTGGTCTACAGTGAGTACATGTTCAGTGCCTTCAGCGATCTTCAAAAGATCTTCCCTGTTAGCCCTAATTCATCTTGGTCACCCTGTGTTGCACCATCTCTGGCCTGTTCCTGTCCTTCCTTAGAGAGGACTCAGAAAACCTTCCAATTACTTATATAGGGTAGTTGTACTTACTTTTACCTGCTGTCAGTACTCCTTCCGCTACACCCCAGCATCCTCTTAGCCTTACTAAAGGCCTTGTTACACTGGCTTGATTGTTTGAGGGAGTCACTAGTGATGACTCCCAGGTCCCTTTCCTCTACCATACTGCTCAGTTTAACCCTTCCCATCCAGTACTCTGACTTGAGTTTTTTCCCCCCGGGTGCATAACCTTGCATTTTTTGACATTGAATTTGAACTGCCAAACCTTAGACCACCTCACTAGCCTTTGCAGATCCCTCTGTATCTCTCTGATCCCTTGTTATCATCTACCCTACCACAGAGCTTTGTGTCATCTATGGAGAGACACAGCTTCCCCTAGATGCCCTCTCCAATGTTGCTGATGAACATATTGAAGAGGACAGGACCAGGACAGATCCTGTAACATCCCATTCATGACACTCCTGTCTTCTGATGCGACCATATTTACCACCGACCTCTGCTGTTCTCCATAAACCAGTTTCTACCCATCTATGTCCTTAACCATGCCCAGGTCCTCCAGCTTCTGCAGCAATCTTCTGTGTAGCACTGAAGTGAAAGCCTTGCTGAAATCGAAATACAGTAAATCCACAGTGTGGCTCTTATCTACTACCTTTGTTACCCAGTCGAAGAAAACTATGAAAAGCCAACCTGCCACAAATCCATGCTGTTTACTCTCTTGAAGACTGTTGCTCGCTAAGTATTATACAAGGTCCTCTTTGATGAGTCAGTGATTCCATCAGTTTAACCACTACAAAGGTAAGGCTGACAGGTCTGTAATTCCTTGGTTGTTCCTTGTCCCCACCTCCCTTGTGTAGTGGGACTACATCCACTACCCACCAGTCTTTCAGAACTACATCTGACTGAAATGAGCTATTGAATAGCCTTCTAGAGGTTCAGTCAATTCTGCAGCCAATTCCTTTAGCACCCATGGGTACATCCCTTCTGGTCCCTTCTGGCCTAAGGGCTTTATTTACCTTAGGGCTTCATGCCCTTCTGAAACCTTTCTGTGGTAAATACTGGCTGCCTCATTTTGGGAATGTTCATGACATCTGCCTTGATATCACTTTCAGGCAGTGTCCCACTGTCTTCCTTTGTGAAGATGGAAGTAATTATTAAGGCCAGATGCTTTTTGTTCATCTTCCTGTAGTACCCTCTGCCCCGTTGGAGCCTAACAATACCCCCTCCTTGCTTCCTTTTTTCCTTAATATAGCTGAAGACTTGTGTTTCCCCATCCTTGACCCCCTCTGCAGTATGTAGCTCACTTTAAATCTTTTAGACCCTTGAGAATTCTGTCTATTTTAATGTCCCCGATCTCTGACCTTGGAGTCCCTTTTTGAGTGCTGAATATGTTACAAATTCAGATTCTGGATTTATATATACACATATTGCATTGCAAGAGTTAAACTGCTCCAGAGTGTCTGGCAACGATCATCCCATCTCCCTCATAAAAAATGAACTAAAATACTAGTTCAGGTTGTTAGCCTTCTCTGCAACCAACCCCCTCCCACCTTAGTATGAAGACTGAACTAGGAGATAGATACAGAGACTATGGCCCTGTCCACACTAGCGACCGGTTATAAAACATTTTATATATCGGTCCCTAGCATGGTTTTCAGAGCATCCACATTGCATTTCAACAACTGTGCAAGCTGGAGCAGGTTCCCAGGCATGACTGTGGCACCAAGTCAAAGCATTATGGGTGACAGTTGGTGCCACAGTGCATGATGGGATACCCGTGAATGGGCACCAAAACTAATCGGAACAAAAACTACATGGCCAGAATCAGGGATTCTTCCTGTGCTTGGTGGTGCCTGTAAGGTACCTTTTTTAAAATTCTGCAGCTGACAAAATGGATTCTCTCAACAGGATGGGTTGCCTTAACCCATGTTACAGCAGTTTTCATACACACTGCTAACACAGATTAAGACAACCATGTTTAGCTAAAACCGTGTTACAGACCACCTCTCTAGTTGGGGTTTTGCATGGTTTTAGAACATGGTTGTAACACGGTTTTAACCATGTTATAGTGTGGATGCAAATCGTGTTCTGGGAGCTTAAAACGGTTCAAAGCAGTTAAACTGTTTTAAGCTTTCTAGTGTGGACAGGGCCGATATTAAACAGTGTGGAGTGCAAAATGGTGCTGTTTACAGATTTAAGAGAAGTGACTGCTATGGTAGTATGGAGAGAGAATCTTGAGAGGGTTACCTTGGCAACCATCTGTACTCCCCACAATCGGTTACTATGTATAATGTGTGGAGGAAAATACTGTGGTTTCAACTGTTATTCTCTCCAAACATTCTGTTTTCTCTGATTTCTTTCTTGACAAAGCCTGTGTTCAGGTGAAACGTGCATGAGGAGTTTTTCTGTGTCTGCACTGGTTTGTGTGGTGAGCTTTTCTTTTGTCCTGTAAAAAAGGTGTGCCAAGACTTTTCTGGTTGCTATTTTGCCTGGTCTTAGAGCACCCGTACTTCTGCGCGGCTCTATCTAATTGCTATCTATCATAGAAATGTTTGGTGCTGGGCAACAGTCCTGTGATATTAAATGCTTCCATTTAAATAACATTGATTGAAACAGAAGCAGTTAATATGGCACAACAGTCACCCAATGCAAACAGCTCTATGTCCAAAATTTATTTTATATGTAACCCCCCCTATAAATGGGGGTTCCCCAAAAGTCTTCCTTGAGCTTGCCTAAATGCTCATTGCCAGGCTGGTGTCCTGTGTTTTGGCAGTTTAAATGCGATTGACAGAGAGTGCCTATATAGCCTCTATGTACTGTCTCTGTAATGAGCTGCCTGGATTGCAGTCATAAGTAATCTGAGAGGAAGCTCTGTTGAAAGATGTAACTATTTGCTGAAAATCATTTAGAGGATAATGATAATGTAGTTTGTCTAACCTGCCTTCTTTGCAGCAAGGACTGTTTTATTTATCTCCACCACTTTATTTTATTTATTTATTTGTACATCAGTTTAAGACCTTTGAGCCAGGCTCATTTCCAAAGTACCTCGTCACAAAGAGGACAAATACAGTACAACATTTAGTTACATCATTGTGGTTACAGCTTTGGTAGACACATATACTCTTTCTACACATGTGTGTTACAGGTTTGGCATTCACAAGCAATTACAGTTATTTGGAAACAGATTGACAGAATAAAGCATACATTGGTAAGGCAGACGTGAAGTCTTGATCAGGGACTACATAGGTAATGCAGATACGTAGTCTTGAGCAGAGACTGCTAGAGGTAAAAGATTCAGAGGGCTAGGGACATGGTTGGTGATTTGTTTGGGTGTGGTGCCACTCAGAGAGTTTTGTCAGCGCATAGTGAGCTAGAACACCTAGAGACAAGCACAGCTACGCATGCTAGCTGACTCCGAAGTGAGATTTTGAAGCGAGAGATTGTAGGGGTATCAGAGATGGAGGTGGGGAGAGTATTGTACTAGGAGGGAGCTCTGTAACAGAAGGACCTTTGTCCATGTGTGGTTCTGGACCTTGGGACTAGCAGGGTGGCCTCGGAGGAGGTACGAGTTTGGACTAAAGGTTGTGCTAGGTGGATAGAGGCTGTCAGCCCAGGTGGGGATAGTCCAAGGAGGGTTTTTTTTGTTATGAGGCAGATTTGGTATCTAAGCCGTTCGTCCAGGTTGAGCAGCCTAGCCATGTCATATAGCTGGCAGGTATGGATTAGCCTAGGGGCTCCCATAATTAACCTACAGGCCTTATTCAAGGTGAGTCAGATTTTATTGAGGGCGGTCGTGTCTGCAGCGCCATAGACTGGCAGGCCATAGTCCACAAGGGACATTATTGAGGAGGTGACTACTAGTCGGAGGGCATCGGGGAGGCAGTGCCTGTAGCGGTAGAGGATACCTAGCCGTCCATATGTAGCTGAAGCTAGAGTATCAATGTGGCCGTGGAATGTGATTGCTGAGTCAAAGGAGACCCCAAGGTACTTGTACAGGCAGACTTGATCAAGAGGATGCTTGGAACTAGGGAGGATGAAGAGGGAAATTGCTGGCTTTGTTTTGGGGATGGGCAAAGAGCATAGCTTTTTTTTTTTTAGATTGATTACAAGTGTATGCTCTTTGAACCAGGTTTCAGCATCATTGAAGGCTTGTTGCAAGGTGTCTTGTAGGGAGATGGGGTTTCGTGGGTGGCGAAGATGACGGCATCATCTGCATACAGCAGGATTTTACCAGTGCATGCTTTGGGCAGAAGGTTGAGGTAGAGCGAGAAGAGCAGAAGACCAAGGATGGAGCCCTGGGGGACACCTGAGCGGATAAGACATGTATTGGAGAGGGTCCCATTGATTTTAACACGCTGAGAGCGGGCAGACAGGTAGCTGGAGCACCAGAAGATTGGTCCGGTGGCAAAGCTGGTGCGGCTGAGGGCATCCAGCAGGAGGGGGTGGGACACAGTGTCGAATGCCTTTGAGAGGTCAATAAACACTGCCCCGGCTAGCGAGCCAGAGTCCTGGGAGGAATGAAGAAAATTTGAAAACTCTATGAGGGCAGTGCTGGTACTGTGACCTGCACGGAAACCGTGTTGTTCATGGTAGAGGATGTTGTGTTTGGTCAGGTAATCTGTAATTTGGGTAGCCACCAGTTTTTCTAGGGCTTTGGAGAGGGGTGGGAGAATGGAGATGGGCCAGTAATTCCCGGCTGTGGACCTGTCACCTCCTTTGTGTGTGGGCGTAACTGTGGCAGTTTTCCAGGCTGAGGGAATTGCCCAGGCAGAGATTTATTGAGCAAGCTAGTTAGTGGGGCAAGGACCTGATCCAGGACCCGGGGAGGATACTAGGGTCCAGGGAGTCCCTGCCAGTACTATTGCTCTTTAGAGCTTTAATCAGGTGTGGCCTGACTTCCTGGCAGTTACCTCGTAAGTGGAAACTAGGATATTGAAAGACTGGGACAGGTAGAGAGGAGGAGGGGGGGGTCAAAGAAATCTCTAGGAGGACCGAACTAAGGTCCGTGAAGGACAAGTTGAGGAAGTTGGCTATCGGGCTGGGTTGGTGGAGATAGAGCCTTCAATGGTGATCTGAGAGGGAGGTGGGGCGCACGCTCCCATTTAGCTGTTTAATGTTGTCCCAAAAGTTCGCCTCCACCAGGAGGAGGTAGCGTGGCCTGATAGTGATCGGCTTTTGCTTTTCTGATGGCCCATGTGCATTTGTTCTTGCGGCATTGTAGGCTTGTCTGTCTGCCGACCGACCTGTATCAGAGGCCAGGTGCCAAAGTTATCCGGTGGTGAGCAGTTGCAGCAGGGCTGGGGTAACCAGGGGCATTCTGAACTTTGGTTCGGACTGCCGTAATGGGTGCGTAAAATGTCACAGGCTTTGTTGAAGGTTTGAAGAAGAAGGTATGGGCAGTATCTATATCAGGGCATGGTGTATGGGAGACCAGTTAATTTGGGCAAGAAGTTGCTTAAGGCCTTTAGTCCACCTGGTCTAAGGCGCCCACGAGGGTGGAAGGGCCGGGGTTTGGGTGTGGAGGTCACCCAATGGAAAAGGATAGGGAGTGGTCACTAAGGAGTCAGGAAGGACCTGGGTATCATGGATTTGTTGAGGGCAGTTGGTGATGACCAGGTCTAGCAGGGTGCTGGTACCTTTCTTTGTGTTAACTCTGGTGGGTTGGGAAACTAGTTGGGACATGTCTATGGCTGCAAAAGAGTCACAGGTGGTTGTGGCGGATGAGCTGAGCCAGTTTACGTTCAGGTCACCCACAAGGATTTGGTCAGCTGTGTGATGTAGGGTTAAGAGATAATCAATTAGCGAAACCAGTGCCAGGGTTTGTTTTTTTGGTGGAATGTAGGCAGTGGTGAGATAGAGGGGACCCCTGGGGGCCAGGGTCAGTTTGAGGGTTAGCCTCGCCTGTAGATGCTAGATCTGGGGCAGGGAGCCTTTCCAGAGAGAGAGTCCTGTGTAGATCGCACAGCCCCCACCAACATGATCCTCCCGGTAGAGAGTACCCTGGAATGGAGACAAAGGAGTCTGGAGTGGATTTCATAGCCAGGTTTCCACTAGTGTAATGACATCTGGTCTATGCAATGACTCAACATTGAGGGAATCAAATTTTTTCAGCAGGCTGCATATATTCATAGATGCTATGCAGAGCCCAGGTGACCCTGCTGGTGGGCTAGAGTGGGCTGGGCCTGAGTTTGGATGTATATTGCCTGTCAGGAGTAGCAGAATAACCACAGCCCTGGCCAGGGGATGGTAGAGGTCGAGCTTTTGATAGGTATGTCGCTGAGAGGAGGGGAGCTTCTGGGCACAGGGGGTGGGCAGGGTTTTCCAGGCTGTGAAAGTGAGAACGATAAGTCTCAAGTGTGTGCCTGAGGAAGCAGCAGTGAGATGGCTGGGGGGAGGGTGTTGTAGGCTGGGGCAGATGACGAGAGTAGGGTGGGATTGTACTAGCTCCGGAACAAGAGCAGGATCTGGTGCCAGAGTGCCTGGGGGGGTGTCAGGTAGGTGGGACAGTGGTGTCAGGGTAAGGATGAGAGGGAGGCATTTTAGTAAGAGGTGGGCTAACATATTGCTAGTGGTAGTAGCAGGGTGGTAGGCTGAAATTGCTTTGTTACCCTCCAGCAAGTGTGGATGCCACTTTGGATTAGTGGTAGTGACACGGGCTCTAGTGGACAGGGTACCAGGTTCAAGACCAACTCAGGGCAATTGAAAAAGGGACATGGGTGACAGCCGTGCTCTACGTTCTGGGGCCAGATGCAGGGTATGTTTGGGACCAGAAAGGGGGTGCACAATTGCGACTCCTAGTGATCACTCGGTGCAGACTCAGTGGTGATGGCAGGAGGTCCGAGCGTGGGCTCACTACAGGTTGGGTTTGGGAGGAGGTGTGAGCAAGGTAGCTGTAGTCGAAGGAGAAGGGAAGAGGAAATGGTTAGTTTGAAGGAATCCGGGAGAAGGTGGTCACTCAGTGTGGGCTACGGGGTGAATGGCAGGAGGTCCGAGAGTGGGCTGGTTTCAGGGTTGGGTGTGGGAGGTGGTGTGGGCAAGGTAGCTGTAGCCGAAGGAGAAGGGAAGAGGGACAGGTAGTTTGAAGGGATCCAAGAAAAACAGGGAGAAGGCTTTCTGAGTATAGATGAGCTTGAGGCAGGATCTCAGGGTCCCTCTAGTGGCTAGCAGGTATAACCTGCAAGTGAGAAAATGGGGACTTAGTATTTCAGACAGCAGGAAATGATGTCATCAGGCAGAGCCTATAAAGCAAGGGACGACCCTGGGTGGGTGGGCAAGGCAGTGACGGGCTAACCCCCCTCACAAGGGTGCTGCTAGAGATTCTTTAAATTACCTCTTCTTGGCACCCGCGAGTGTTTCCAGCTCCTGGAGGGAGCTGTGTGGGTTCGGGCAGGCAGCTGGCTGCTTCTGGGAACGGGAAATCAGGCGAGGCCTATATTGGGAAGGAACAAAGGCGTCATTAAGATGCAGTGGAGAACCAGGATCGTGGATTGCAATCAGCGATGTACATCTGTATCCCGACTCAAGCAATATCTGACCCACATAAGGAGATGCTGTGGCTTTCTAAGCAGGTAAAAATGACCTTAAGCTTGCTAAACAGGCATTATTCACAATGAATGTCACAGAATAATAGCCCTCAGCACTTAGAAATGCACTTCGCTAGCGAGTGCACCCCAGTAGCCCTAGCCTGGAAGCAGTAGTAAAGCTAATAAGATACATTTACAGGCAATCCAGCATTACCGCTGTGAAAAAGCAAACAGACAGCAAACACAATAAAAAACTCTTGCATTATCAGGATCGTATCCAGTGCAGATGAAAACCCCCGTCACAAGGGTGCTGCTAGAGATTCTTTAAATTACCTCTTCCCGGCACCCACGAGTGTTTCCAGCTCCGGGAGGGAGCTCTGTGGGTTCGGGCAGGCAGCTGGCTGCTTCTAGGAATCGGGGAAATCAGGCGAGGCCTCTTCTCGGCACCCACGAATGTTTCCAGCTCCTGGAAGGAGCTCTGTGGGTTCGGGCAGGCAGCTGGCTGCTTCTGGGAATCAGGAAAATCAGGTGAGGCCTCTTCTCGGCACCCGTGAGTGTTTCCAGCTCCTGGAGGGAGCTGTGTGGGTTCGGGCAGGCAGCTGGCTGCTTCTGGGAAACGGGGAAATCAGGCGAGGCCTATATTGGGAAGGAACAAAGGCGCTCATTAAGATGCAGTGGGAGAACCAGGATCGTGATTGCAATCAGCGCGTGTACATCTGTATCCCGACTCAAGCAATATCTGACCCACATAAGGAGATGCTGTGGCTTTCTAAGCAGGTAAAAAATGACCTTAAGCTTTGCTAAACAGGCATTATTCACAATGAATGTCACAGAATAATAGCCCTCAGCACTTAGAAATGCACTCGCTAGCGAGAGTGCACCCCAGTAGCCCTAGCCTGGAAGCAGTAGTAAAGCTAATAAGATACATTTACAGGCAATCCAGCATTACCGCTGTGGAAAAGCAAACAGACAGCAAACACAATAAAAAAACTCTTGCATTATCAAGGATCGTATCCAGTGCAGATGAAAAACCCCCGTCACAAGGGTGCTGCTAGAGATTCTTTAAATTACCTCTCCTCGGCACCCACGAGTGTTTCCAGCTCCTGGAGGGAGCTCTGTGGATTCGGGCAGGCAGCTGGCTGCTTCTGGGAATCAGAGAAATCAGGCGAGGCCTCTTCCCGGCACCCACGAGTGTTTCCAGCTCCGGGAGGGAGCTCTGTGGGTTCGGGCAGGCAGCTGGCTGCTTCTAGGAATCGGGGAAATCAGGCGAGGCCTCTTCTCGGCACCCGCGAATGTTTCCAGCTCCTGGAAGGAGCTCTGTGGGTTCGGGCAGGCAGTTGGCTGCTTCTGGGAATCAGGAAAATCAGGTGAGGCCTCTTCTCGGCACCCGTGAGTGTTTCCAGCTCCTGGAGGGAGCTCTGTGGGTCGGGCAGGCAGCTGGCTGTCCTGGGAATCAGGAAATCAGGCGAGGCCTCTTCTCGGCACCCGTGAGTGTTTCCAGCTCCTGGAGGGAGCTCTGTGGGTTCGGGCAGGCAGTTGGCTGCTTCTGGGAATCGGGGAAACCAGGCGAGGCCTCTTCTCGGCACCCACGAGTGTTTCCAGCTCCTGGAGGGAGCTCTGTGGGCTCGGGCAGGCAGCTGGCTGCTTCTGGGAATCGGGGAAATCAGGCGAGGCCTCTTCTCGGCACCCGTGAGTGTTTCCAGCTCCTGGAGGGAGCTCTGTGGGTTCGGGCAGGCAGCTGGCTGCTTCTGGGAATCGGGGAAATCAGGCGAGGCCTCTTCTCGGCACCCGTGAGTGTTTCTAGCTCCTGGAGGGAGCTCTGTGGGTTCGGGCAGGCAGCTGGCTGCTTCTGGGAATCTTGAAAATCAGGCAAGGCCTCTTCTCGAATTGGACCAATCAGTACTGGTGGGACCTTAAATGAAGCCAACTAAAGGAGCTGTCTGGAGTCAAAATCTGTAGGATAGTTTTGGGCTTTTGGCACCTTTTTGCACCTGAAGGGGGAGCTCCTGTTGTGAATGACAGATGAATCAACCAACCGAACCTTTTGGATCTTGGGGAAATTCCCAGGCTTCCTGGCAGTTAAGTCAGATCTAAGTTGGGAGCTGAAGAAGCAACAGCTCAAGACAGTCTCTGTGAAAAGGCCTGAGTTTTGGCCTGCATGCCTGCCTGCTGCCCTGAGAGGAGAAAACAGTTCGGACTGAATCCGAGTTTGTGAGAACAAAGTAAGCCGCTGAGTTCTGACCAGGATCAACCTGAAGAAGACCAAAGATTTGCTGAATGCATCGGCCTGTTAGGATTTCCAGCTACCTCTAAACTCCCGGTGTGTGCAGAGACTTTGCGATTGTGACCGGAGAGTGATTTGCCTGGTATAGTAGAATCCCTTACATGTAAATGTGCTGTGTGTTTATAGTGTGTCATGATTTGGTTCCCCACTGTGTGAATTGTGTTCTGCTTGCTGGAAGCTGTATCCAGCTCGACCTGACTGAATCCGCGTTCATCTCCATATTGCCTGGGCCTTGCCACACTGGCCCTGCCAGACTACCCCACTGCACAGAGAAAGCCATCAACGAGAGACCTGCCTGGGGATCAACCCCCTGCTCTACGCTTGAATAGGAATGATCTCTTCATGAATCATGTGGGCCCTGCTTCTCCTAGCACTCCAGATCAACCACCTGCAGTCTCAATTTTCGTCCAGCCTGTGTCCAGTCTTGGGTATCGTGAGTAACCATCAGGGTAGCTCCTGCAACAACAGCTTAATCTAAGTGTGTCATCTGATTGTCTTGTTTCTTTTCTTTCATATACTGAGCCCTCCGCCTCGGATTTCAATTAGTGTGTGTGTTGCATGTTGTTTTCTTCCATCACAGGGCCACAACCAGCTGCGATGCCAGCCTACCATGGGTAATGATCCTGGCTAGCTCACCTCTTCTTCACCTGGGTACCCAGAGCATGTGACTGTTTATGGACCCTGAAGTGCATGCATAGAAAAAAGGTTTGTCTCCCCATACGATGCACAGGGGTAATGCCAAACTTCACCCAACAACTAACACACCAAAATCTGGCCAATGGAAAATCATGTACACAAATGCTCACAGCCTGGGAAATAAGATCCCAGACCTGCAGGCAATAATGTCAGAGGCTAAACTGGACATAGTAGCAATTAGTGAGACGTGGTTTACCAGTAACCACATGAGGAGACTTCAGTACCTGGCTATGTATTCAGAAGAGACCGAGGGTGCAAAAGGGGAGGTGGCCCTGTATGTTAATGAAAATATCAAAGCTACAGAAATTCAGAGTACACATAAGGAGCCAGAAGAACTGTGGGTCACCCTGAAACAGGAAATGGGACAGCCATAAGAACTGGGGTTGTCTACAGGCCCCAGACCAGAGGGAGGACATAGATACATTACTGTTAGAAGATATACAAAACATGACAGCTAAAGGGAGGTTCTGATAATGGGAGACTTCAACATGCCAGATACAGATTGGTCAATACCAGCAGGAACATTTGCCAGAACTAGACTCATAGTGGATTCCCTGCAGGGAGGGCCTCAAACAACTGGTACAGCAACCCACAAGAGACAGGGCTATCCTAGATCTAGTACTGACTAACAAAGAAGGATCACAGATCTCCAGGTAGAAGGGTCACCTGGGGCCAGTGACCATCACATGGTATGGTTCAGTTTGGCTACTACATCTAAATCATCCCATTCCAAGGCAAAAATATGGGACTTCAGAGGAGCTGACTTTGATAAGATGGCCTACAGAGTTAAGCTAGCCCTGGCAAAAGAAACACAGGTGAGGGTACAGGCAAAGTGGGCAAGCATTAAGGATACAATACTTGAAGCAACATCCCATTGTGTTAGACAGAAAGGAATGCAAAGAAGAAGGAAACCACTTTGGTTCTCAAATACAATAGCAGAAAAGGTCAGAGCCAAAAGGCTGGCCTTCAGGAAATATAAGGGAACACAGCGGATGAAGATAGGGAGGCATACCAAACTGCCCTAAAGGAAGCAGGTAAGGCAGTAAGGCAGGCAAAGTCCCAAACTGAGGAAACACTAGCACAAACAGTAAAAGAAGGTGACAAGACTTTCTATAGATACATTAGTGAAAGGAGAAAGTCCAGAGGGGATGCTAAGCTTAATGGAGAAAAGGGAGCATGTGAGGAGGAGGACCTGTAAAGGCATCTATCCTAAATAGATACTTTTGCTCAGTATTTACTGAAGAGAAGGTAGGACAGGGCCCACAGCTCAGCATCATGGACACAGTGGGGAGGAGGTGAGCACTACTCCCTTCACAAAGAAAGGTCCTACAAGAGCTTGCTAAGCTCAGGGTGGATAAGGCAATGGGACCTGATGGCATACATCCCAGGGTACTTAAGGAGCTAAAGGAGGAACTAGCAGAGCCATTAGCAGAATTGTTTAGTGAGTCTCTGAGCACAGGAGAGGTCCCAGAAGACTGGAGAAGGGCTCATGTGATCCCCTCCACAAGAGTGGTAGCAGGGAGGAGGCGGGGAACTACAGACCAGTCAGTCTTACCTCAGTAGTAGGCAAGATTATGGAGGCACTCCTTAAGGAAAGGATAGTGCAACACCTGGAATCCATAGGGCACAGGATCCAAGACAGCATGGGTTTACAAAGGAAGGTCCTGTCAAACTAATCTCATAGATTTCTTTGACTGGGTAACCAGAGTGGTGGACCAAGGGAGCAGTTGATGTCGCCTACCTTGACTTCAGCAAAGCTTTTGACACTGTTCCACATAGAAGATTGATAAATAAGCTGGGTAGGCTGGGGTGGGTCAGAAGTTGGTCAACTGGGTGGCAAACTGGTTGTGGGCAGAAAACAGAGAGTGGTGGTAAATGGTATACAGTCAGAAGAGATGCAAGTCACAAGTGGGGTACCTCAGGGATCAGTCCTGGGGCCAGTCCTCTTCAACATCTTCATTAGTGACGTTGCAGATGGACTAGAGGGTAAGGCTTGTCTGTTTGCAGATGACACCAAGATCTGCAACAGAGTAGATGATCCAGATGGGGTGGGCAGAATGAGAAGATATCTGGATAAACTAGCAGAATGGTCAGAAGAGTGGCAACTGGGATTTAATGCAAAGAAGTGCAAAATCATGCACATAGGGAAGAGAAACCCTGAAGCCACCTATAGGCTGGGAGGGGAGTTGCTAGCAGTCACAAAGGAAGAAAGAGACTTGGGCATCATCATCACTGATGACCTAAAATCATCCAAGCAGACCTCTAAAGCAGTAGGTAAGGCTAGGGGGGTGTTAGGGTGTATTAGTAGGGGTATCACAAGTCGTAAGAGGGAGGTAATAATCCCTCTGTACAAGACACTGGTTAGGCCCCATCTGGAGTACTGCGTGCAGTATTGGAGGCCACACCTTCACAAGGACATTAACCAAATTGAGGCAGTCCAGAGAAGGGCAACCAAAATGGTGGGACTGCATCAGAAGACATATGAGGACAGATTAACGGAGCTCAATATGTATACCCTGAGCAAAGGAGGAGAGAGGTGATATGATCGAGGCATTCAAACACCTTAAGGGCATAAACAAGGTGAAAGAGTCTAACATGTTTAAATATAAGAAAAATAGCAGGACAAGAGGACACAGCATGAGATTAGAGGAGGCCGATTAAGGGGAATGTGAGGAAATTCTTTTTCACAGAAAGGTGGTGGATGCATGGAATGGCTTACCACAAGAAGTGGTGGCTATGAATACAGTGCAGGGCTTCAAACAGGCATGGGATAGGCATAAGGGAGCAATACAAATGACTATGAATAGATAGGTCACTGACAGAGCAAAGGCCAAAGGCACATTTATAAGGTAGAAAAAGAAATGGGCAGACTGGATGGGCCTTGCGGTCCTTATCTGCCGTCAACTTCTATGTTTCTATAACTGTTTGATTGATACATCTTTAAGCAAATTAACCTGATTACGCCCCTCCCAAGTTCAAGTCCCTTAAATAAATCAGATCTAACTCTTTTTGTATTTACCCTGACTGTGGTTCCAGTTTGTGCAAGAGTACTGTACTGCTATTTGCTGTGTATAACCTTGTTTTTAGGGGTCCCCAGGGTCGAGCCAGAGGAAAGCCCTGGTGGTAAGTGCAAACAGTGTGAGGTACTTGTGTGGTGTATCAGGGTATTGTGAAAGTGATTATTGTGTATTGTTCTGCCACTAGTAAGGAAAGAGGGGTTACAGTGTCCTGAGGCTGTGCCCAGGTTAGCTTGACCACTACCAACCCTGACCTCTGGGTGGAGGCACCTGTTTCAGAACTCAGGCCCCTTAACCTGCTCCTAGCCAAGCAGGCAGGGATAGTAGCCCTTGGGATAGTGCCACCTAGGGGTTACATATAGATTTTTCCAAGTGACGGTACAACTTTGGGCACCAGGTGCTTAGTAAGTACCTGTGTGCGGGGGAGCAAACTATTTAAAATTTTATGAACTTTGAACTGTGCAGCACAACTGTTTGGAGTGCACACAACAATGATTTTTGAGCAGGCTGATTTGCATACAGAACAATGGCTGTACTATAACAAGATTGTGTCAAAGAGAATTATAGTGCAGCAGCATGAAAATACAAGCAGGGAGGCACAACTCAGTTATTTATAAAGCTTTGCAACTGCAGTATTCTCCCTCTCCATAACAGTATATGTCGCTGTTTACCTACTGAGATCATGTTGTCACAATTCTGCCTCATCACAACCCTGTACAGCTCCTTCTCCGCTTCCTTCATAATGCTCCATTCTTCCTCTGAAAACAAGATGGCAATGTATTCAAATGTTATGGGGACCTGAAAGAAGAAGAAGACAGCATTTGTTTATGAATGTATTTATTGTAAATGGGTCACTGGGAAATTTGCTTATTTTTATTTAAAAGTTGGTGACCGGGAGAGGTACACTGAGCCAAGGCTCGTTTTCAGGAGTGACCCAGGGGAAAGGGAAAACACAGTTACAAAGAAACACAAACCAAGCTGAATAATGAATAATTACAGCACGATAACATAGAGTGCAATAGTCATAGTGCAAATAACAAACAGTAATGCCAAACATTGCAACAGGAAGTCCAATTAATACCGTGCTGAAACAAAACAAGTGCGCAAATAAGGTAATTATAAAAGTTCGGAGGAACCTGGATGAAGAGATCCTGAGTCAGCATTAGTAGGTAACATCAAGAAGGGAACGGAAGGGTTTAGGAAGAGGGTGTGCAGGAACAAGGGAGAGGAGCAAGAATTGTTAGTTGGTGTCTAATGGTGGAAAGAGAGGATGAGAGACGGATGAAGGATGGTACATGATTCCAGGGCATGGAGAACGGTATGAGAAAGCAGATTTTCCAGCTGAGGAATGTGGGTGGGGAAGGAAGAAAGTGTACAGGTTCCAGGAATGCAAGGAATAGGAGGAGGAGGAGGAGGGGATGGTGAGTTGAGTAGGGGTAAGTAGGAGGGGAGGGAACCAAACCAGTATTTAGAGAAGTGGGAAGCACAGTGGAGCTGGCGATGTGTGGGGAGTGGGGGGATGGATATTGAGGAATAAAGGGAGCAGTGGTGGATGTAAGAGGGAGAGTTGGCAGCAAAGTGGCAGAAAGAGTTGCAGAGGGTGTCCAGTCTGATCAAGGAGGTGGACTGGGCGTTGCCATAGACCACATCCGCATAGTCAAAGTCTGGAAGAACCATTTTGGTGACTAACTCGCAGTGGATCAGTGGAGGGAGGCTTTCCTTATTGCAGTACAGGACTCCGAGTTTGGGACAGAGTTTGGCATGGATGGCATTTATGTTATGCTGAGAAGTCAATTCTGCTATCTAATCACACACCAGGCACTTGAAGGTTGGGACAGCTTCCAGCAGAGAGCTATGTAACATGAAGAAAACAGGGAGGGAGGAGTGGGCCAATTTCTATCTGGTATTGAAGGTCATTGATACTGTTTTGTTTGTGTTGACCCTGAGCAGGTTGTCCTGGAAACACCGCAGAACATTGTCAAAGTCATTTTGAGTATTACTCCACAGAAGCTGTTGTGAGACCAGAGGTGAGGATTGCGTCATCTGCATACATGTGACTATGTGAGTTGGCACAGCTAGAGCGGAGATCACTGAGGAAAATCAAGAATAGGATTGGACCCAGGATGGAGCCCTGTGGGACCCCAGCCTGAATAGGGAGTGGCAGGGAAAGTGCACCTCCTAGATACTACAGAAAGAATCCAGTGCACATTCCGAGAGGTTGTGGTAGACATGTATTATATTACGGGCAAAGATCTGCATTAAGGTACAAACTGCCCCATGCACATTTGTCCACAAAAAGGGCTTTATTGGGGGGGCGGTGCTAAGACATTCATTAATTAACTTTGTTATAGTGCAGCTAATAAATGTTTGTGATAAAACATATCATTTTATCAATGATATTATATGTGTCAGGTGGGGGTTTAGACATGATCTCTCTATTGAATGGCTGAATTCTAATAATTTGAATAACACATGTACATATCAATGTGAAAGAGATTCCATAGAATTGCTGGATATCAGATTAAAGAGGGATGTTAACAGTCTAGTAGAAGTGGAACCATTCAGGAAACCCATTGCAGGAAAACGTGGGTTACTCACCTGTAACCATAGTTCTAGGAGTAGTATATGGAGGACATTCACACTCTAGCAGAATCCTTTCCCTTTAAGAATGTCCAGAAGGTCTTCAAGATGACTCCTCCCACCCAACCGGCTGGTATCCTCCTTTGCACTTCCCAATGAATTCAGTTCTTGCACACTGGAAGCAAGACAGGTGTCCCACTTTCCAGGAGAGGTCGGTTGGGTTGTGTGGATATACACCATATAACATTCCTACAGCTATGGTTACAAGTGAGTAACCCTCATTTGTAGGGATGTGGATATGCTGAACTATCCACACTCTAGCAGACTCCTAGCAGTTCTCTTGAAAGGAGGGGGCAGGGCACACACACCCAACCTCGGTAACGGTCACTGGAGAACCAAGGCCCCAAAACCAGCATCTCAACATGACTCAAGGTCAAAGTGGTAGTGGGAAAGGAAGGTGTGTGCTGACTTGCAGGTAGCAGCCCTGCAGATTTCCTGGATAGGGACATCCCTGGAAGCAGCCACTGAGGCAACTGTATGTCTGGTGGAATGAGCCCTAAGCCCAACAGGAGGCTTCCTACCAACCCACCTATAGCAAAGGTCAATGCAGAAGATTATCCACCTGCCAATCATCTGCTTTGCTGCCAGTCTGCCAGGTGAGGCTTCAGCATAGGTGATAAAGAGCTGGTAAACCTCTTCCTGAACTCCAGTCATGCGCTCCTTATAGTATGGGAGCGCCTGCCTCAGGTCCAATGAATGAAGCCTGTGTTCGGCCTCCGGATTGGGTTGGTAAAGTATACCAGGAGATTAATCACCTGTTAAGGTGCAACTCTGAAACAACCATCAGGAGGAACTTCAGGTTCAGGCAGAGGACAACCTTGTCCTTATCGAAGACCAGGTACGGAGATACTACAGAGGGTGCCTGGAGCTCACTGATCCTTCTGACATTGGTGATAGCCACCAAGAGGTAGTCTTCCATGACAAGTGTGACATCTCACACCTGTGCATGGGTTTAAACAACTTGCCCAGAAGCATCGCAAAAAACAGTAACAAGTCCCAAGGTGGTGGTAGTTCATGCACCAGTGGGTACAAGTGGTCAAGGCTTTTGAGAAAGCACCCGACCACCTTTTGCATGCCACCGTCCAGCATACCTGCTCACACCCAGTATGCCGAGATGGCTGCCAGGTGCACTGAGGATCATTGACCGGAGACCCAACAGAGAGGGGACCACAGGTAGTGCAGGATGCTAGCCAGCAGGCAGGACAAGGATCCAGCTCCTGCCCTGACACCAAATGGAAAACCTCTTCCACTTGAAGGTGTAGCACTGGTGAGTCAACTCCTTTCAAGAGGCCTCAACAACATGGAGGACCTCATCGGAGAGACCCAAAGCCTGGAACTCTAGCCACTCAGGAACCATGCTGTCAGGTGCAGGGACTGAAGGTTTGGATGGTGAACCTTCTCCTGAGAGTATGAAAGCAGGTCCGCGTGGAGAGGAAGATGCCATGGAGGCCTGCTGCTGAGAAGCTGAGGAGATTGGGGTACCAGAACTGGCACAGCCAGTCTGGAGCCACCAGGATCACCTGTGCCTTGTCCCTCCACACCTTGATTAACACTCTGGATCAGGGGAAAGGGAGGGAAGGTGTACATGATACCCGGGGTCCAGGGCCTCATGAGGCATCCCACACCACTGTTCTGCACTGAGGGGGGTGGGCACAATACAGCCTCAGCTTCACGTTTTCCCAGGAGGCAAACAGGTCAACCTGTGGAGAGTTCCTCAGAGAGAACAGGCAGTTGACCACCTCCTGGTGAGGAGACCACTCGTGGGACACCTCACCCACATGGCTGAGGGCATCCACCAGCTGGTTGGACATGTTGGCCACATGAATCACCAGAAGGTCAGCAACCAGACTGCCAATGAGGTCCAGATGTGAGAGCTTCCTGGCACAATAGAAGAGAATGCATCCTGCCCTACTTGTTTAGGTAGTACATGGTTGTTGTGTTGTCCATCTTGATCTGGACAACCTGACCCCGAATATGCGGAACAAATGTCGTTAGTGCCAGATGTACTGCCCAGAGCTCCAGCAAGTTGATGAGACATTGGGACTCCTCAGGGGTCCAGTGCCCATAGACTCTGTGGTCTCCCAGATGGGACACCCCAGCCCACCAGGGAGGCATCAGTCATAAGAGTGATCATTGGCACCTGGCAGACAAACAGGACTCCTTCCTGGAGATGTTCTGGGGCCAGCCACCACTGGATGGCGTCCCACATCTGCTGTGTCATCGTGACTAGCTGGTGGAGGGGACTGCGGCGCTGAGACCACTGCCAGGCCAGCTCCTACTGCAGGGAGCACATCAGATGCCATAATTCCCAGGAGACACAGTGAGTCCCGCACAGAGCGCAATTGCCCTACCTGAAATGAGCGGGCAAAAGAAGTAAGATCCTCCGCCCTGTCCTCTGGGAGTCAGGCTATGGCCCGATGAGCATCAAGCTCCACCATATTAAACTGAATCACCTGAGAACGACTGAGTTCTGATTTGGCCTTGTTGACCAGGAGGCCGAGAGTTGAGCAGGTCTGGAGGGCCAGGTCCCTGGACCACTCCACCACCAGCCTGGAGGAACCCACGATCAGCCAGTCATCCAGGTAGGGTACACCCAGACTCAACGCTCACTGCAGGAATACTGCCACCACTGCAACACACTTGGTAGAGACCCTGGAGGCTGAAGAGAGCTGAACAGCATGGCCTGGAACTCATACAGGGCCCCCTCTGAACGAAACTGGAGGAACTGCCTGTGGGATGGATGGATGGGGACATGAAAGAAGGTGTCTGGGAGGTCCAGGGAGAAGAACCACATGTCTAGCTCCAGGGACAGAATCATCTGGTTCTGTGTGACCATTCAGAACTTGCACAGCTGTAGAAACTGACTGAGGTTGTGCAGGTCCAGTATGGGGTGCCAACCCTCCATCCATTTGGTAACCAATAAGTATCTGGAGACAAACCACGAACTGGGCATGGTGGCCTGGACATGAACCACTGCCTCCTTCTGGAGGAGTAATGCGATGTCCTCCTGAAGGGTGGACAACATGTCCACAGACATTACATCCTCCAGTGGGGCATGGGCTCAGCTGGGCAGAGGAGCCTCACATTCCAGAGGCGGACCGTGGCCAACCACCTCGAGCACCCACGTGTCCGAGATAATGGCGGACCACGTGGAATCAAGTGGCAAAGCCAACCCCCCACACAAGAGGGCCTGGGAGTTGCTGGATGGGCACCTCAATCCATCACTTCGCAGGCTTGGCGGCAGTGGCGTGGACAGCCGAGGAAGCCACTGTCCCTCATCCACCAGACTGTCTGGCAGTCAAGGAGGGAAGACATCAGCCGAGGCTGCCAGGCCTGCTGCTGCCGCGCTGCTGGGGGCAGAGTGGAACGGACCACAGGGGCAGAGGAGGACTGAAAATGAAATGGCTTTTTCCTTCTGCTTTAGTCCTTTAACCTCCAGCTGGGTGGCGATGATGGAATGAACCAAGGGGAGCGCTGCACTTCTCAATATGTGTGAGATGGCCATCTACCCCAGGCCCAAACAAGTCGATACCTAAAAAGGGGACATCTACCAGTTTGTGCTGGATATCAGCTATAAAGGTCAAAATTGGCAGCCAAGCCCTGTGGCACATAGCCACTGCAGCAGCCATGGACCTGGCATAAAAATTGCGAATGTCGAGGGTCATTTGGAGCTGTTGCTTACTGGCTGCATGGCCTTGGTCCCGAACCAGCTTGACCTGCAGCTGCAGGTCAGCTGCAAGCCAAGGGATAACCTGATCCAGGGTACCCAACAAGACATTGGCAAAGCTGGCCATCCGAAGAGCTGCACTCGCCTGCTGAAGGCTGAGGGAGGAGGCCGCATAGATGTTCTGGACCACGTGATCCAGCTTCTTTGGCTCCCTGTCGGGAGGCTTATCCACATCCCTGACATTGCTGATCGGGGAAAAACTGAGTCAGTGACCAAGCCCTCTGCTGAAGTGTGATCAGTAAACCCAGAAAGGGACCAAATAGGGACCACATACTTGTGAACCATATGGGCCGACGATGTGGGGCAGGAAGCCGGACACTGCCACAGCTCCAGAATGGGGCTGAGGATGGCCTCCATGACTGGGAAGGTGACTCCAGGGGAGGCATCCCCATTAAGAATCTTCATTATGGGAGGAGCTAATTTCAGTCTTATATAAAGCTCTTAAATCCTTACATGGTGACCATGTAAGTAAGTACGTTTTTATTTATACAACACGCAATCCCGGAGGCCCTGGGCCCTTTACAGGTAATTAAAAAGCAGGGTTAACAGACAACAGTCAAAGTATATAAATTAAGCAATAAGTTAATAAATAAACAAATTTTGTTAAAAGCAGCAAAAATTCTCCGGGTAAGCTTTCTTAAAAAGAAGTCCTCATGCCGCTCTTGAATGCCTCCACCCTTGGGGCCTCCCTCAAAGAACTTGGAAACGAGTTCCTGAAGACTGGGCTAGCCACATAAAACAAAAGTGCAACAAGAAAGTAATATAGCACTTGCTGAAGCTGACTGGGCAAAGATTTTCCATTTGGGTATCAACACTACATGTTCCTCTTGGTAGCAGTAATTTGCTTGGAAGGTCAGGGTCCTTTTTTTCTGTACACCTGCCATATAGGAAAAATGGGGTGCTCGCTTTTCCTCGGTCTGCTGGAGGAAATGTGGGGAGACTCAGGCACACTACACAATTTTCTGACATGTCCATCACTGACTGCCTTTGGCAACAGATGTCCGGACTGTTCGCCTATTGAAACCCCATCTCTTTTGAGAATGCGATTTTGCACCTCCCACCGTTAGTCTGGCAAGGCGAGATAAGATATATCTCTGGAACATATTACTAGCTGCTGTACACAAGGCCATTACTCAACAATGGCTTCAAACAGACCCATTGACATTTCACTCTTGGCTATCCATAATACAAGAAATTCAGACTATGGAAGAATTAACTTATAAAGTGAACCTTCGAACCCATACTTTTGCCTGAAGGTGGACACTTTGGCTACTGTGCAATGATTCTTTGCAATCAACCCAGACCCAACCCTAACAGATTACTGGTGAACTTCAGGGACTCTATATCACCCCATAGCCCTTTCTCCTCTAGATATGTCAGGAATAGGAATGGGGCAGAATAGTATCATTAATACTTTGCCTTCCTATACTTGATTTATTAAAATTGCTGGGTTGTGATGACATTTATATCAATATTAAAGTCTGTGCTTGAGATGTGATGCTTTTCTTTTGATACTTGTTGAGCTATTCTTTATTTGACTATTGCTTTCTGCAATGATCTATGTACCCATGTTATTCAATAAAGATGCATTTAAAAAAATCTCCATTGATGGATACCGAACCCGCTTCTGGACTGGCTCCAGCGGGGTCCCCGTAGACTTAGAGATCAGGTGGAGCAGAGCCCTGAAGGAGGTGGGCCCCTGCTCCACCAAAGGTTCCTCCCTGGACTCGTGCTCATAGAAAGCAGTCCAGTAAGAGTGTATCGTAGAGTTCTCAGAATCCGAGGATGCCTCAAACACCGGCTGAGCCCTCGTATCTCACACCTGATGAATTCAGTGGTAGTAAAGGTAAGGAGGGACAACACTGAGGACTGCTGTACTGTCTTTATATCCAGCATCTGTTGGCAGGCTGTTTCACAAGTTCACCACCCTCTGGGACAAAATATGCCTCCTAATGGCACCCCAAAGTTTACCATTTGTGACCTTCAGATCACAACCCTGTGTCCTGCTAGAGGACATATCCAAACATTAAATCCTGTCAATACCCCAGAGTATGGGAAGACATGTCCCCTCTACAGGTGAGCATGGAAACAACTATGAGAAAACAAAAATGTGGATATTGTCTGATACATTCTTGCAGCTATTCCTGTTTTTAAAATGCTGCTTCTCTAACAGTGGTATATGAATAGAAAGTACACCAGCAAGTTTGTTTTTATTTTTAGCAGTGAACACATTGGACTGGATTAAAAAAAGGCTACGCATGTCACAAAGTGACTTGCACTGGTGCAGGTAGCACTTTGCAACATGACTTACGACATCTGGAATTCAGAAAAGCTGCCTGCAACATGTTGCAGGCTGCCTGCACCCAAGTGGACTTATGCGCCATAAACCCCCTTGCGACATGGTGTAAGGGGGTTTATGGCAGCAGTTGTGCCCTATTCAGGAAGGGTGGCTGCCAAGTCCTCAAAGTGGGATTCAGAAAGAACCTCTGGTGGACATCCATCAAAGAACATTTATGCCAGCTATGAGCTAGCATAAGTGTTCTTTGCTGTCCATTCCAGGTACACAGAGCCCTCTCTGGCTACTGGCCCACCCATGCCCCAATGCCCCAGTAAACATAGTGGAAGACCATATGGGAAAGCAACCCCCCATCCCACAGCCCCAACCCCCAGTACATAAATTCAGAAACCCTTATGGGCAAGCGGCCATCCCCCACAGCCCCAATCCCTGAACCATGATTCTGTCCCAATCCCCCGATAATTACAATAGCAGGTGTTGCCAACAATAAAAGAAAATATAATAGTATTCAAGGTATCCCTGGTGGTGTAGTGGTCCCCCACCCCACCCAGCACTGTCATTCACTGAGCGTGTACTATTTACAGTATGCACTCAGAGCAAAGCTCAGTCGGCAGTTGGCCATGGTGGTGAGAAGTGGGCTGTAGCAGTCGCCGGCTGGACACGGGTGGGGAGGGAGAGCAGGGTGGCCTGGCAATGCCGGGTTGGGGGCCACTACACTACCAGGGCTACATTGGGGGAATATGTCTTATGTCATGCTTGTTAATGTAAATTAGGTGGGGTAATTCACCGTGGATTGGGGATGGAGGCTGTGAGAGGGGCCCTAGCCCATATGGGCTTCTTATTAGCATACCCAGTGTAACCCCTAGGTGGTGCTATCCCAAGGGCTACTACCCCTGCCTACTTGGCTAGTAGCAGGTTAAGGGCCTGAGTTCTGAAATAGGGTACCTCTACCCGGAGGTCAGGGTTAGTAGTGGTCAAGCTAACCTGGGCACAGCCCTCTGGGATACTGTAACCCCCTCTTTCTCCTCTAGTGGCCTGAACACTGTACACAATAATCACTTTCACAATACCTCTGGTACACCGCACAAATACCCACACTGTTTGCACTTATCACCAGGGCTGGTTCTTCTGGCACGACCCTGGGAACCCCCTGTAAAACAAGGTTATGCACAGCAAATAGCAACAGTACATTACTTTGAGCACAAACAGGAACCACAGTCAGATTACATGCAGAAAAAGTTAGATCTGATTTATTCAGGGGACTTGAACAAGGGAGGGGCAAAATCAGGTTAATTACTTTAAAGGTTATATCAATCAAGCAGTTATGCATGCACTTTGAGTCCCCCACACAGTCACACCTCTGGGTACCCAGGTGGAGAAGAGATGGGCTAGCCAGGACTGATGCCCGGGGTTGGCCAACATCACAGCTGGTTGGGGCCCTGTGATGGAAAACACAACATGCACAGTACACAATATTTGTAATCCGGAGCCAGAGGGCTCAGTTCATAAAGGAAACAAAACAACAAGATAATCACCAATGACACACTCAGATTAAGCTGTTGTTGCAGGGAGCTACCCAGGTATTTACTCACAATACCCAAGACTGGACACAGGCTGGACGAAAATTGAGACTGCAGGTGGTTGATCTGGAATGCCAGGAGAAGCAGGACCCACACAAGTCGCAGAGGCATTGTTCCTGTTCAAGCGTGGAGCAGGGGGCTGATCCCCAGGTAGGTCTCTCATTGATGGCTTCTCTGTGCAGTGGGTAGTCTGGCTGGGCCAGTCTGGCAAGGCCCAGACAGCATGGAGACAAATTCAGATGCAGTCCGTTTTGGGCTGGATACAGCTTCCAGCAAGAAGAACACAGTTCACACAGTGGGGAACTAACTCACAACCCACTAGCAGCTCATAGCACATTTACATGTAAGGGGATTCTACTGGAGCAGGCAAAGTGCTCCCCGGTCACAATCGCAAAGTCTCTGTACACACTGGGAGCTTAGGGGTAGCTGGAACTCCTGACAGACCGATCGCATTCAGCAAAAATCTTTGATCTTCTTCAGGTTGAGCCTGGCCCACTTCAGTAGCTTACTTTAGTCACACAAACTTGGATTTAGTCCAAAATAATTATCTTCTCTCCCTCTCAGGAGCAACAGACAGACATGCAGGCCAAAAACTCAGCCTTTTCACAGTTCTCCCATGCGAATCCACTCAGGACTGCTGCTCAGAATCACTTCAACTCCTTACTCTTCAGTTTCCAGCTTAGATCTAACTGAAAACTGCAAGTAGCTCAGGGACTTCCCAAGATCCAAAAGGTTTGGTTGGCTGATTTGGCTGTCAGTCAAGGGAAAACTCCCCTTCAGTTGCAAAAAGGCAAAAGTTCAAGACTACAATTCCTAAGATTTTGACTTTAGACAGTTCCTGTAGTCCAGCTACATATTAGGTCCCACCAGTACCGTTTAGTCCAATCTGCAGTCCAGGACCAAGATTGTGGAGACAAACAAAACAGTCCTTGCTACAAAGAAAGCAGGTTAGACAAACTACACTATCATTATCACTCTAAATGATTTTCAGCAAATAGTTACATCTTACAACAGAGCTCCCTCTCAGATTACACGAGCTGCAATCAGGTAGCTCTTAAAGAGACAGTACACAGAGGCTATACAGGCTCTGGTAATCACATTTAAACTGTTAAGCATGGGACACCAGCCTGGCAGTGAGCATTTAGGCAAGCTCAAGGAAGACTTTTTTGGAACCCCCATTTGTAGGGGGTTACATCAGGGATTGGGGCTGATTGTGTGAATTTGACTTCCCGGATCGGGGCTGGGGGGAGCATGCATGATGCTCAGAAAGGATTCTGAGGGCGCATCTACTGCCTGCCCATCCCATGGCTTGCAGAATTCATGATCACGGTGCCATCAGTTTGACCTATGCCACAAGCCACAGGACGCAGACTCCTGGACCTGGTCCGATGCTGAATCAGGCACAGGATCCAGGACGCAGGGATGGTTGGCACAAGCTGCCATTGTCGCAGCTTGCAGCCAACCTTTGTGAATTGGACCCATTCTCTTTATTGCTGCAGTAAATGTAAACACTACAGGAAACATGAAGAAACTTACAGGGGAAGCTTTCAAAAGATGTCAGGAGGCCTTTTTGCTGCATAAATTCACAAAAAAGCAGCGCTAAGTGGTAGTTGTGCTGTTCAAAGAGAAAACATTTGTGACATCCACATCCCAGTGCTCTCACTAGAAAAAGCACACAGTTAAAGGACAACTAAACCCTTTTTTCTGGGGGTCACTATTTAAAAAATATGAAATCGTACCGTGACAGAGCAGGAGCTGACATTTTACACAATAGTGCTCCTTACCTTGTCCATGGCAATTTTATGCATTTTCGTTGTGTTTAAAAAATATAAACAGACTTACCCCTGCTTTTAAAATCGGTGCAGTGAACCAGCCATAAGACAGCGCTGACGTGAGATGTGATGACATCACTGGGTAGAGACCGCTACTAAGAGCACATGAGAAACCTTATGAATATCGACCATTACTGGTCATAATATGTAACTCTAAAGCACACCAACATGCTAATCGACACTTACTACATGCACCAGAGACTCTACGATTTTGGCTTTTGGGTGACCCAGATAAAAAAGGGTTTAGTTGTCCTTTAAGTCTGAACAAAGGTGCAGAACACTTGTGAATTTTACTCTTCTTAAAATCTTTCTGACACTTTTCTCTCTTCCAGCGGTGCACTGCTTAACTCCATGTACTGTCAGAAACGCCACACAGGCCACTCAGAGTGCTATTTTTATTGCCTTTTTGTCATTGCACCATATTAGGTTAATTATTAGGGATAGAACTGGGGGAGCAGGGAAAACTGAAGTAAGGTGCCTGCCTGGTGCCATGGCTTGGAGGACAGGAGCGCATCCTCAGGATCACGAGAACAGCTGCAGGAGTCTGAGCTGGACATCATTGTCCACCTAGGGACAAATGACTTCGCTCATCATGAGATTAGAGCAGTGAAGAAGGACTTTGTAGAGTTGGGGAGGGGCCTAAGACAAGTAGCACATACGGCATCCTTCTCAGAGGTGCTGCCTGTCAATGGCATGGGTGAGGCAAGGGTACTTTGCACCATGCAGTTTAATGAATGGTTGAAAAAATGGTGTGGAGCACAGGGGTTTGGCTTCATTGAGGACTGGGGTTCCACCTGGAGGGACACCAGCCTATACTGGCAGGATGGTCTGCATCTGTCCAGGAAGGGAACAAGTCTTTTGAGCAATCAGTTTAAATGCTTCATTGGCAAGCTTTAAACTAGTCAAGGGGCAGGCACTGATAAGCAGGCAGGAAAATCCAGCCTCTCCTACAAAACAGGGTACTAAATGAGAAAAGACCAAGGTAGAAAGGTCAGTGGGGATGATGCAACAGAAGGTAAAGCCATCAAAAAATGGAGAGCAATGAGTACCAATGCCCATAGTCTGAGTAACAAGCTTCCTGAATTAGTGGCCTTGATGGAGGAGGAACATCTGATATCATGGCAGTCACAGAAACATGGTACACACAAAACCATGACTGGGACATAAACATACCAGGATACACTATCTACAGGAGGGACAGGAGAGGTAAAGAGGAGGAGGAGTAGCTCGTTACATAAGGGGAAGGAATCAAAGCAACAGAACAAAAGGGTAAACAGGGAGGAGAAGAAGCACTGTGGGTAAATTTGGAGACGGCAATGGCACCACAATCCGCACAGGGGTCGATACAGACTCGGGGAGGAAATGGACAAGGAAATGATAGAAAGTATACTTAGAATGGCAGAAAAGGGAGATATTGCTGATGGGTGATCTGAATATGCCAGATGTTAACTGGAGTGCAGTTGCAGGAGCCACTTGAAGTGGGGTTATTCTAGATGCCCTACAGAGGCATGCCTTAGACAACTAGTATTGGAGCCCACTCAGAGAGAGCAATCTTAGACCTGGTTCTCTCAAATGGAGATGAAGAGGATCACAGATGTAGAAGTGGGTAGCCATCTGGGAACTAGCGACCATCGAACAGTATGGTTCGTAATAAACACAGCAATAGAGTCAAGCCATAGAAAGGCAAAAGTATTGGACTTTAGGAGGGCTGACTTTGCATAAAAATAAGGTGAGTGCCTAAGGAATGCACTACAAATGGGCAGGAAGGAGGGTGGAAGAACAATGGGGAATAATAAAACTGCCATCACAGAGGTAACAAGCCTTTGTGTGAAGCAAATAAACAAAGCAAAACAATGTAAGAAACCACTATGGTTCTCAAAAGTGGCAGTTGAAGGTTCAAGAGAAAAAAGCATTCAGGAAGTACAAGGAATCACAGAAAGGAGCAGGACAGAGAACTGTATCAGTTAAAAGCAAAAGGAAGCTGGGAAGGCAGTCAGAACAGCAAAGGCCCAAACCGAGGAAAAATAGCCAACTCAGTTAAGAAGGGGATAAAACCTTTATAGGTACATCAGGGAGCGAAGGAAAACCAAGGGAGGGATAGTGAGGCTTAATAAAGGGAGGCGGGTGGGCAGAGGTGACTGTGAAAAGGCAGAGATACTAAACAAATATTTTTGCTCAGTAATTACCAATGAAGAGGGGGAGGTACCTAAAACAAACAGTAGAAACACTCTGGATACAGAAGTTGATAGCAGCCCATTTATAGAAGAAAGAGTTCTGAAAGAACTCTTAAAACTGAAGGTGGACAAAGCAATGGGGCCTGATGGGATTCATCCCAGAATTCTAAAAGAACTAAGGGTAGAACTAGTGACACCACTGACTACCCTCTTTAACAAATCATGGGAGGATGGGGTGGTACCCGAGGACTGGAGGAGGGCAGATGTGATTCCCCTTCACAAAAGTGGGAGCAAGGCAGAAGCAGGAAACTACAGACCTGTTAGTTTAACCTCAGTGATAGGGAAAATTATGGAATCACTTCTGAAGGAAAGAATTGTCGAGTATCTAGAGGCCAGAGGAGCGGGACCCAAGGCAGCATGGATTCACAGCAGGAAGGCCATGCCAGGTGAATCTGATAGATTTCTTTGACTGGGTGACCAAAGTAGTAGATCGAGGGAGGGGCTGTGGACATGGTCTACCTAGACTTTAGCAAGGCATTTGACACAGTCCTCACAAAAGATTAATATACAAGTTAGCCAGCCTGGAAGTGGGTCCCAAGATGACAGCCTGGGTAAAGAATTAGCTGGAGAATAGGACACAGAGTAATAGTAAATGGAGTCCACTCAGAAGAAGGGGGTTACTAGTGGGGTACCTCAGGGTTCAGTATTAGGACCGGTCCTCTTCAATGTCTTTATAAACGACATTGCAGAGGGACTGGAAGGAAAAGTATGTCTCTTTGCAGATGACACAAAGATCTGCAACAGAGTTGATGCACAAGGTGGGGTGGAAAGGATGAGAAGGGACTTGCAAGGTTAGAGGAATGGTCAAATGTATGGCAGCTTAGATTCAATGCTAAGAAGTGCAAGGTAATGCACCTGGGAAACAAAAACCCAGGGAAGAGTACACAATGGGAGATGAGATACTAACAACAACAAAATGGAAAGGGACCTGGGGTAGTCATATCAGATGACCTAAAGGTGGGCAAGCAATGTGAGAGGGCAGCAAGGAGGCTGGGGATACTGGGATGCATAGGAGAGGCATCACCAGTAGAAAACAGGAAGTTATTATCCTCTGTACAGACAGCTGGTGAGACCCCATCTGGAGTACTGCGTGCAGTTCTGGAGACCCAGTCTCCATGAAGACATAGACAGGATGGAAGCTATCCAGAGGAGGGCAACTAAAATGGTGCAGGGTCTGCACTGGAAGACATATGAAGAGAGACTTAGGGCTTAATATATAGCCTCGAGGAAAGGGGGGGCATGATAGAAACTTTCAAAGTACCTCAAGGAATCAACAAAGTCCAAGAGGGTAGCATCTTTCAAAAAGAGGTGTGCAAGAACAAGGGGCACAATTTGAAGATAGAGGGGTGGCTCAGAGGTAATATAAGGAAGTATTTTTCACAGAGAGGTTGTGGATGCATGGAATGGCCTCCTGAGGAGGTTGTGGAGTCAAAAACAGTGGTGGAATTCAAGCATGCATGGGACAGTCATAAGGCAATTCTAGGGGTGGGGGTAGGAAGAAGTAGGCTGTTGGTTAACTAGAATCTGCAACTTATCCATTAGGTAGGAAATGGGCAGACTGGGTGGCCAAGCGTTCCTTATCTGCGTCAAATTCTATATTTCTATGTTTCTATACCTTCTCGCTCATTTTCTAGTTATTTGGACTTTGTAGCTTGTCACAGCAATCCCCTTTTCTTATTGCTCAATATATGTTTATACTCTTATGTTCCCCATTTCCCTCTCCCCGAGGTCGCACCTCGAAATGAGCCTTGGCTAAGTGTGCCTTTTCTGGTTACCACATTTTTAAATAAGTAAAAACGGGGCATGTGCCCAGTAAATATATGTTATACACCAGAAGTGATGCATAACAGGAAGCATAATCTGGATTTAAATCTACCCAGATACCCAGACACAAGCACTCTGTACCTTGCTTCTGCTCCGGTCACCCTTCATTCATGGAGCCGCCTACTGTATGGGTATAGTGACATAACCGGTTGTGGGAAAGGATATGTCTTTTCCTGTTTACTGCCCCAGTACCCAGCAGTGTCATTTCACCAGAATCATAGAGGCAGCAAAGTTACATTTCAGCAGAATCATAGAGGCAGCAAAGTTCTATTTAGCAGAATCATAGGGATTGCAAAGCTCCCTACTTACCACATTTCATATACATAAATTATAGGGAAACCTTGTTTTAGGGGTTCCTAGGAGCTGCAATGGACATCATATGGGGTGCAAAGAAATCATAGAGGTCTCAACCGCAACCCCTGGCTACCCCTAAATGATGCCCCTGCCAGAGCCTCCCCTCAAAAATACAAAGGCATGCTTGTGAATCAGGGTGCACTAAGTTTATGAGCAGGTGCAAATATGACTTCAACATTTTTGCAGTAGTAGCTGTTGCAGCTCTCACCGGAGATTGGTTTTTAATGACTTGCCTACATTTCCTGTGCTGGCTCCTTCCTTTCAACCCAGGTAAGAGGATAATAGATATAAACAGACTGTAAAATACAATGCAGTTGCATGATTAAAGTTACTATAACAGTTTGATCATTTTAAAATGTACCTCATGTTGCATTTTCCACTGTAATGGATGATGCATAAATCTCTCACTTTATCTACAAGGCCCGTTCCATCAAATTGTGTGCTGATGCACAGAATGAAGCTTGTGGAACTTAAAGAAAGTGACATCTAAAATGAAAAAACTTCACCGATAAGGAGATTTCCTTCCTCAGAGAGGTTCTCAAACCTGCTCATCTTTAACATGCTCCTCCTTCCTTCCTCCCTCCTTAGTCTAAGAGATCTTGGCCTTACAGACACACTTCAGATGTTCAATGGGGATGAACATGCCTTTCCGACTCTAGCCTCTAGCGCACTGTAGGTCTGTAACTAGAGAAAGAAATCAGATTGACAGTGTGCAGAGAGGGCCATGTAGGGAAGAGCTAACTCATCATTAGAGCAAAGCCTAATGCAGGAATGTGTTAGTGAGGTTTGAGGTTGTAAGAGAGCAATATCAGTTTTGTGAAGGTGGTGAGACATCCTGCCAGTGTGTGATTGTTACTCAAGCAATCATTCTAGAGTGAACTGGTCTCTGTACAGATGTGCACTAACCAGAGAACCCTCTATCAGTATTGTGACAGTAGTAAGATCTCATGCCAGCATATGATTGTTACTGAGGTAATCATTCTAGAGTGACCTGGTTTCTGTATAGATGTGCAGTAACCAGTGAACACTCTGTGTCTTGTGTCAGTAGTAAGATATCTCCCTACAAAACAGGGTACTAAATGTGAAAAAGACCGAGGTAGAAAGGTCAGTGGGGGATGCTGCAAAAGAAGGCATAGCCATCAAAAATTAAAGAGCAATGAGTACCAATGCCCATAGTCTGAGTAACAAGCTTCCTGAATTAGTGGCCTTGATGGAGGGGAACATCTGCATCGTGGCAGTCACAGAAACATGGTAAACTACACAAAACCATAGGACTGGGACGTGAAACATACCAGGATACACTATCTACAGGAGGGACAGGGAGGGTAAAGAGGAGGAGGAGTAGCTCTTTACAGAAGGAAGGAATCAGAGCAACAGAACAAAGGGTAAACAGGGAGGAGAAGAAGCACTGTGGGTAAATTTGGAGACCGCAATGGCACCCAATCCACACAGGGTTGTATACAGACCCTTCTCAGGGGAGGAAATGGACAAGGAAATGATAGAAAGAATACTTAGAATGGCAGAAAAAGGGAGAATATTGCTGATGAGTGATCTGAATATGCCAGATGTTAACTGGAGTGCAGTTGCAGAAGCCACTTGAAGGTGGGGTTATTCTAGAAGCCGTACAGAGGGCATGCCTTAGACAACTAGTATTGGAGCCCACTCGAGGAGGACAATCTTAGACCTGGTTCTCTCAAATGGAGATGAAGAGGATCACAGATGTAAGTGGGTAGCCATCTGGGAACTAGCGACCATCAGAACAGTATGGTTCTAATAAACACAGTAATAGAAGTGCAAGCCATACAAAGGCAAAAGTACTGGACTTTAGGAGGGCTGACTTTGCCAAAATGGTTGAGTGCCTAAGGAATGCACTAGCAAATGGGCAGGAAGGAGAGGTGGAAGAACAATGGGGAATAATAAAACTGCCATCACAGAGGTAACAAGCCTTTGTGAAGCAAATAAACAAAAGCAAGCGATGTAAAAACCACTATGGTTCTCAAAGGAAGTGGCAGTGAAGGTTCAGAGAAAAGAAAGCATTCAGGAAGTACAAGGAATCACAGAAGGAGCAGGACAGAGAACTGTATCAGTTAAAGCAAAGGAAGCTGGGAAGGCAGTCAGAACAGCAAAGGCCCAAACCGAGGAAAGATAGCCAAATCAGTTAAGAAGGGGATAAAACCTTTTATAGGTACATCAGGGGCGAAGGAAGACCAAGGGAGGGTTAGTGAGGCTTAATAAAGAGGAGGGAGGGTGGACAGAGGGTGACTGTGAAAGGCAGAGATACTAAACAAATATTTTTGGTTAGTATTTACAAAAAGTGGGGAGGTACCTAAAACAAACAGTAGAAACACTCTGGATACAGAAGTTGATACCAGCCCATTTACAGAAGAAAGGGTTCTGAAGAACTCTCTTAAAACTGAAGGTGGACAAAGCAATGGGGCCTGATGGGATTCATCCCAAATTCTAAAAGAACTAAGGGTAGAACTAGTGACACCACTGACTACCCTCTTTAATAAATCATGGGAGGATGGGGTGGTACCCAAGGACTGGAGAAGGCCAGATGTGATTTCCCTTCACAAAAGTGGGAGCAAGGCAGAAGCAGGAAACTACAGACCTGTTAGTTTAACCTCAGTGGTAGGGAAAATGATAGAATCACTTCTGAAGGAAAGAATTGTTGAGTATCTAGAGGCCAGAGGGGCACAGGACCCAAGGCAGCATGGATTCACAGTGGGAAGGTCATGTCAGACAAATCTGATAGATTTCTTTGACTGGGTGACCAAAGTAGTAGATCAGGGAGGGGCTGTGGACATGGCCTACCTAGACTTTAGCAAGGCATTTGACACAGTCCCACACAAAGGATTAATATACAAGTTAGCCAGCCTGGGAGTGGGTCCCAAGATGACAGCCTGGGTAAAGAATTGGCTGGAGAATAGGACACAGAGAGTAATAGTTAATGGAGTCCACTCTGAAGAAAGGAGGGTTACTAGTGGGGTGCCGCAGAGTTCAGTATTAGGACCGGTCCTCTTCAATGTCTTTATAAGCGACATTGCAGAGGGACTGGAAGGAAAAGTATGTCTCTTTGCAGATGACACAAAGATCTGCAACAGAGTTGATGCACAAGGTGGGGTGGAAAGGATGAGAAGGGACTTGGCAAGGTTAGAGGAATGGTCAAATGTATGGCAGCTTAGATTCAATGCTAAAAGTGCAGGTAATGCACCTGAAACAAAACCCAGGGAAGAGTACACCATGGGGGTGAGATACTAACAACAACAAAAATGGAAGGGACCTGGGGGTAGTCATATCAGATGACCTAAAGGTGGGCAAGCAATGTGAGAGGCAGCAAGGAGGGCTGGGGATACTGGGATGCATAGGGAGAGGCATCACCAGTAGAAAACAGGAAGTTATTATCTTCTGTACAGAAAGTTGGTGAGACCCCATCTGGAGTACTGCGTGCAGTTCTGGAGACCCAATCTCCATAAAGATATAGACAGGATGGAGAGCTGTCCAGAGGAGGGCAACTAAAATGGTGCAGGGTCTGCACCAGAAGACATATGAAGAGAGACTTAAGGAGCTAAATATGATAGCCTCGAGGAAAGGAGGAGAGGGGAGACATGATAGAAACTTTCAAGTACCTCAAGGAATCAACAAAGTCCAGAGGGTAGCATCTTTCAAAAAGAGTATGTAAGAACAAGGGCACAATTTGAAGATAGAGGGCGGCTCAGAGGTAATTTAAGGAAGTATTTTTTCACAGAGAGGGTTGTGGATGCATGGAACGGCCTTCTGGGGGAGGTTGTGGAGTCAAAAACAGTGGTGGAATTCAAGCATGCATGGGACAGTCATAAGGCAATTCTAGGAAGTGGGGGTAGGAAGAAGTAGGCTGCTGGTTAACTCGGATCTGCAGCTAATCCATTAGGTAGGAAATGGGCAGACTGGGTGGGCCAAAGCGGAGGTCACTTATCTGCAAATCAAAATCACGTTCTATGTTTCATGCCAGCATGAGATTGTTACTGAGGTAATCATTCTAGAGTGACCTGATCTCTGCATAAACGTGCAGTAACCAGTGAACACTCTATCAGTCTTGGGAATATGGTAAGATATTGTGCCATGATGTGATTGGTTTTGAGGTAATCATTCTAGAGTGAACAGGTTTCTGTATAGATGTGCAGTAACCAGTGAACACTCTGTAAATCTTGTGACAGTAGTAAGATATCATGCCAGCATGTAATTGTTATTGAGGTAATCATTTAAGAGTGGATTGGACTCTGTATAGACGTGCAGTAAATAGTGAACACTATCAATCTTGTGAATATGGTAAGATATTGTGCCATGTTGTGATTGGTTTTGAGGTAATCATTCTAGAGTGAACAGATTTCTGTATAGATGTGCACTAAAGCAGTTAACTCTATCAGTCTCGTAAAGGCCGGTAAGATATTGTGCTAGGGTATATGAATGTTACTGAGCAATCATTCTAGAGTTAACTGGTCTCTGTATTGATGTACACTGACCAGTGAACATTCTCAGTCATGTGAAGGGATGAGGCATTGTGCCAAGGTCTAATTGTTACAGAGGTAATCATTCTAGAGTGAACTGGTCTCTGTATAGACATGTCCTAACCAGTGAACAAGCTATCAGTCTTGTGAATGTGGTAAGAGATCGTGACAGGTGGTGGGGATGGACAGAGGGATGCTGGGGTGCATAGGGAGGGGCATCACCAGTAAGAAAACAGGAGGTGGTGATGCCACTGTATAGACAATTGGTTAGGCCACATCTGGAATACTGTGTTCAGTTCTGGAGACCACTTATGAAGGACATTGACAGAATAGAGCGGTCCAGAAAGGAAGCAAAAATGGTGAAAGATTGAATCAGAAAATATATGAGAGACGACTGAAAGACCTTAATATTTATACCCTAGAGGAAAGGAGGGTGGGGATATATGATAAAGACATTGAAGTACCTTTGGGGAATCAACGAGGTCCTGGAAGGCAGCATCTTTCAAAATAGATATGTGCAAGAACGAGAGGTCATAATATGAGGCTGGGGGCACAGGGGAAATGTGAGGAAGTATTTTTCCACAGAAAATTGGTGGATGCAAGGAACAGCCTTCCAGCAGAGGTTGTACAGGCTAAAACGATTGGTGAGTTCAAGAATGCATGGGATAGGTAGAAGGCAACTGTAGTGGTAGGAAAAGAGGTAGCTGCAGATCTTTTATGATCAGGAGTTAAGTAGGTAGGAAAATGGGCAGACTAGGTGGGCCAGGCAGTCCTTGTCTGCCGTCAAAATCTATGTTTCTATGACAGAGATTGTGATTGTTACTGACACTATCATTCTAAAGTGAACCGGTCTCTGTATAGTAACATAACATGTCAGGATGTGATGGCAGGATAGATCGTGGACGGACAGTTGGTCCCAGGGTTAGATAGGGATCTGCGGGCAGAATGGATGGGCCATTGGTCTTTTTCTGCCGTCATTGTCTGTTTCTCTGCGACTGTTACTCAGCAATCATTCTAGAGTGAACTGGTCTCCGTACAGACATGTAGTAACCAGTGAACCCTCTATCAGTCTTGTGAAGGTGGTGAGACATCCTGCCAGTGTGTGATTGTTACTGAGTAATCATTCTAGAGTGAACTGGTCTACACTGACATGCAATAACCAGTGGACCCTCTATCAGTATTGTGACAGTGGTAGGATATCATGCCAGCATGTGATTGTTACTGAGTAATCATTCTAGAGTGGAATTGCTCTCTGTATAGGCGTGCAGTAACCAGTCAACCCTCTAAATCTTGTGAATGTGGTAAGATATGCCAGAATGTAATTGTTATTGAGGTAATCATTTAAGAGTGGATTGGACTCTGTGTAGATGTGCAGTAACCAGTGAACACTCTATCAGTCTTGGGAATAATTATATGGTAATATATTGTGCCATGATGTGGATTGGTTTTGAGGTATTCATTCTAGAGTGAACAGGTTTCTGAATAGATGTGCACTAAGCAGTTAACTTTATCAGTCTTGTAAAGGTGGTAAGATATTGTGCTAGAATACAGATATTGCTGAAGCAATCATTCTAGAGTGAACTGGCCTCTGTACTGACATACACTAACCAGTGAACATTCTCAGTCTTGTGAAGCTGGTAAGACAGTACGCCAGGGTCAGCTTGCTACTGATGATACAACAGGGGTACCAGGTTGTGAACTCATTCGCTACCCCTGCCTTCTACAGGCTTTGCTGGGACAAAGCTGAGACCAGGGTTGCACTCTCCCAATGTCAGAATGGCGGTTGTAATCCAAAGAATGCATTTAAAAATGCAGTGCCTCCATCAGAAGAAAATATAGTGACCCTGATTAATATAGATACTACCTCCTGGGATGTAGTATCGCCCACCTCACCAGAATTAACAGGATACTTTTTTTTTTTTTTTATTATGCTTAGGATTAATACCTTTGAGTCAGAGACTCATTTTCAAAGGTCCAAGTCAAGGATAAAACAGGAAAATATAATGCAATACAGATAGCAGAGATCACAGGGTAGGCATCATGAAATCAATATAGTGTCACATGAGGTTCAAGACTTGTTAGTTTGAGGTACAACTTAACAATAGATAAAGTGCATTACATCATTTGTTGCAGGATAGGGCTAGCCAGGTAGGAAATAACATGTCAGCAATATAACGATGTTATGGCAGATGGATGATAGGTGAGGGGGTAAGCAACCAGAGTGGTTTTGTCAAAAAGGTGGCGATGTGGATAGGGAAAATGAGGAGAGGTAAGGTGGTGGAGGAGGGTGTTAAATCGATTTATGGAAGGATTGGGTAGGAAAGAGGGTAGTAGAGAAAGGTGAGTAAATCAAGAGGATCGGTAGATCATTTGTTTACGCAGTTACAGGTTGATACACTCTTTAGATGGGACCGTAGCCCTCTTTGGAACTGGCTCAGCTTTGTGCCTCCAATCAGGATACCTTCCCCAAGTAACCCAGTATCCCTCTCCTTGCACATATTAACTTAAATAGGATTAATTTACTCAGTCATGTTATGCTCCAAATCCCTCCATTCCTCTGATACCCGCTCCTCAATCTAGCGACAACATTCTATGGCTCCCTTCACTCCTCTGACACCCCGCTCATCAGTCAAGCCATACCATCCAGCAACTCCCTGTACTTCTCTGATACCTACCTTCAGTCTAGCCATCATATCCGGCAACTCCCTGCACTTCTCTGACACCTGCCTGCAGTCTAGCCATCCCATCCAGCTACTCCAGGCACTTCTCTGACACCTGCCTTCAGTCTAGCCATCATATCAGGCAACTCCCTGCACTTCTCTGACACCTGCCTTTATTCTAGCCATCCCATCCAGCTACTCCAGGCACTTCTCTGACACCTGCCTTCAGTCTAGCCATCCCACCTGGTTACTCCCTGCACTTCTCTGACACCTGCCTTCAGTCTAGCCATCCCATCTGGTTACTCCCTACACTTCTCTGACACCTGCCTTTAGTCTAGCCATCCCATCTGGCTACTCCCTGCACTTCTCTGACACCTGCCTTCAGTCTAGCCATCCCATCTGGCTACTCCCTGCACGTCTCTGACACCTGCCTTCAGTCTAGCCATCTCATCCGGCTACTCCCTGCACTTCCCTGACACCTGCCTTTAGTCTACCCATCCCATCTGGCTACTCCCTGCACTTCTCTGACACCTGCCTTCAGTCTAGCCATCCCATCTGGCTACTCCCTGCATTTCTTGGACACCTGCCTTTAGTCTAGCCATACCATCTGGCTACTCCCTGCATTTCTTGGACACCTGCCTTCAGTCTAGTCATCCCATCTGGCTACTCCCAGCGCTTCCCTGACACCTGCCTTCAGTCTAGTCAGCTCATCCAGCTACTCTCTGAATTATCGGAGCTCAGGAAGGTAACACATGGAATCCCGTAGGGCTCGGTGCTGGGACCAGTGCTATTTAACGTTTTCATAGCCGACATTTCAGATGGGATAAAAAGTAATATCAGCTTCTTCGCTGATGACACTAAGATCTGTGTAGAAGTGGATGTGGGGAAGGTGGCAAATTACTCCAGGAGGACTTGGCAAGACTGGAGGGATGGTCGAACACATGGCAACTTGGGTTCAATGCCAAGAAGTGCAAAGTCATGCACTTGGGAGCCAGGAATCCCGGAAATAGTTACTGGTTGGGAGAGTGCAGTTATCCACATCAACAGAAGAGAAGGATCTGGATGTACTGGTTACAGGGAAAATTAAACACTCAGCCCAGTGCAGGAAGACAGCGGCTAAGGCCAACAGAATGCTGGGGTGCATTGTAAGGGGATTACTTCAAGGAGAGGGAAGTCATCCTGCCCATGTACGGGTCCCTGAGGAGGCTGCACTTGGGTACTGCAGTGATACTGGTGCCCCTACTTGAAGAAGGACATCAGGCTACTGGAGGGGTTGCAGTGCAGGGCAACGAAAATTATTCTGGGATTGGGAGATAAACCTTATGAGGAGAGACTGAGAGAGCTCAATATGTATTCCCTGGAGGTAGAAGGGAGCGGGGGATATGATTGAGACCTTCAAGTACCTGAAGGGCATGAACAGAGTAAACACCAAGAGTATTTTCAAACTACAAGGTGGGTGGGAAACCAGGGGACACAGTCTGAAATTGGAGGTAGATTCAGGAGGGAAATGAGGAGGCACTATTTCAAAGAAAGGGTTGTCACAGGGTGGACCACGCTGCCGGAGGAGGTGGTATCACAGCAGATGGCGAGCAGTTTAAAAAGGGGGTGGGACAGGATCAAAGGGAAGGTTCAGAACGGGAGTGGATGGGGGTGGGTGTGAGCAAAACAGGAGGAAACACAGTGGGGGAAGCAGGGCCAAGAGGAGGGGGACAGCTGCAGTCAACTGGCTGAAGTGATGTACACTCGGCGAACTAGATGGACAATAAGGCTTGTGTCTGCTGGCAATTTATGTATGTTTGTATGTTCTCTGACACCTACCTTCAGTCTAGCCATCCCATCCGGCTACTCCAGGCACTTCTCTGACACCTGCCTTCAGTCTAACAATTCCATCTGGCTCATGAGCACTTCTCCTGACACCTGCCTTCAGTCTAGCCATCCCATCCGGCTACTCCCGGCACTTCCCTGACACCTGCCTTCAGTCTAGCCATCACATCCGGCTCCTACCTGCACTTATCTGACACCCGCCTTCAGTTTAGCCATCCCATCTGGCTACTCCCTGCACTACTCTGACACCTGTCTTCAGTCTAGCAGTTCCATCTGGCTACTCCCCGTTTACTTGTCTGACATCTACTTTCAGTCTAGCCATCCCATCTGGCTACTTCCTGCACTTCTCTGACACCTGCCTTCAGTCAAGCCATCCTATCCTTTTATGTCCTGCACTCCTCTGACACCCATTCTTTAGGTCAGCCATCCATCCAATCCTCCTACTCCCTGCACTCCTCTGACATCCGCTCCTCACTCCGACCATCCCATCTGGTTACTCCTTGTACTTGTCTGACATCTGCCTTCAGTCTAGGCATCATATCCGGCTACTCCCTGCACTTATCTGACACCTGCCTTCAGTTTAGCCATCCCATCTGGCTACTCCCTGCACTTCTCTGACACCTGCTTCAGTTTAGCCATCCCATCCGGCTACTCCCTGCACTTCTCTGACACCTGCTTCAGTCTAGCCATCCCATCTGGCTACTCCCTGCACTTCTCTGACACCTGCTTCAGTCTAGCCATCCCATCCGGCTACTCCCAGCACTTTTCTGACACCTGCCTTAAGTCTAGCCATCCCTTCCGGCTACTCCCGGCACTTTTCTGACACCTGCCTTCGGTCAAATCACACCATCCTCCTACTCCCTGCACTCTTCTGACACCCACTCCTCAGTCCAAACATCCCATCTTCTTACTCCCTTCTCTCTTCTGATACCCACTGTTGTCCAATCATCCCATCCTCATGCTCCCTGCTGTCTTCTGATGCCCGCTCCTCAGTTCAAACATCCCATCCTAGCACTCCCTGCACTCCTCTGACACCCACTCTTTTGTCTAGCCAGCCCACCTTCCTACTCCCTGCACTCCTCTGACACCAACTTCACACTGATCCCTTCAGCACTACGCTTATGACTTCGGTCTCCTGATTTAGCACTGATAACCCATACTTTCTGTTGCCGCTCCTTAGCCAATTTCCTATCCACCTGACTAAACCCAGTTCCACTTCTCAGTCCTCTAACTTCCTCAGCTGCCAGGCACCAATTGAAGGCCTTGTGGAAGTCAAGTAGAGCAGATCTACTGCCTGTGCCATGTCTACTGCCTTGGTGACTTAATCAAAATTTAGTATCAGGTTGGTCTGGTAAGACTTCCCTGACACAATCCCATGCAGCTTTTCATCCTGTATGATCTTCTTCAGCTTACCTAGGATGGAGGTAACGCTCACAGGCCTGTAGTTGCCTCGATCCTCCCTGCCCCCCTCCCCCGCTTGTGGAATGGTACTATGTCAATGGATATTCAATACACTGGAACCAAACCAGACTGCAGTGAGTTGTCAAATAGATGGGTTAAGGGTACTGCCAATACTGCAGCAATTCCCTTAGCACTGGTTGGTGCAAGCCATCTGGACCTGGTGCCTTGTCTACCCTGAGAGTTTCTAGTCCCTTCTGTATCCTGTCCACTAAGATCTGTATGCTGCCAATTTCCTGGACCCCATATCTTGCAGTCCTTGATACCACTCTCCAGCAGAGGATGATTGCCCTGTACTGTGAACACTGAGCAGAAGTAACTGTTTAGTACATTTACCTTCTGCTCATCATCATCCACTACCCACACCCCTGGGCTAGCCTAACATTCTCTCTCTTGTTTTCTTTTCTCCCGTTACATACTTGAAAATTCTCTTTCCCCACCGTTTCGTCCTCTGCAATCCACTGCTCAGTGTCTGCCTTTGCCTTCCTGACCTCAATCTTGCTTCTCTTTGTGTTTAGCCTGATACTTCTTCAAGCTTCCTCCCTAGTACTGCTTGTATTAAGTGAAGGCCTTGTTTTTGCCATCACTGCCTCCCTCACCCCACTGAGAGCCAGATCGGCCTCTTGTGTTTTCTCCTTTTGGCAACCTTCTTTGCACAGCTTCAGTGCCTCCGCCCAATGTAACCCCCTACAAATGAGGTTCCTATAATGTCTTCCTGGGCTTGCCTAATGCCCACTGCCAGGATGGTGTCCACTGTATCTGCAGTGGTGTGATTGTGTGCGTGAGAGTGCCCTATTTGGCCTCATGCCTGTCTCTTCAGAACTGTCTATTCTGTGAGAGACAATTAGTCTGGGTTGGGACCAAGTGGTTTAAGGCTCGTGACCCACCCAGCGAGGTATTTCTGCTCCATTCTGCCAACGCTGTATGCGCAGAGGGAGCACTCTTAGAATCTGTGATTGTTTGCTGTTTATCTGCTTTAATAATAATAATATAGAAGTTTGTCTAACCAGCCTTTTATTGCAGCATGGACTTTTGGCTTAGAGCCACCATTTTGGTTCTGGACTGTCAGAGTTGGACCAATCGGAATCTCAGTGGACCTAAAATGGAGACTGTCCCCAGAGGTCTTGTGGGATTAAATTTCTGTAGGAATTGTTGTTTTTAAGGTTTGGCGCCTAAACGGACCTGGAGGGGGAGCCCTTTCTGTGACAGATAGTTCGATCAGCCAACCAAACCTTTTTGGATCACTGGGGAAAGCCCAGAGCTGCCTGCAGCAGTGTGTCAGTCAAGAGTTGGAGTTTGGAGAGTGAACAGCTCGAGCGATTCGAACAGCTGCTTCTACGTGGTAGCATGGGAAGTGGTGGGAAGGCTGTATTTGGCCTACCTGCCACCATCTTCCAACATGAAGATGCTTGTGAGAATAAAATCAGACTAATTCCAATAACCTTAGTTGAGACCTGAAACCTGAATATAGGAAGTGAGGATCGTTGCCTGCATGTGGACCGGAGACTTGCTCTCAAAGCGATCGGCTTATCAGGTACTGAAGTGAGCCTCAGGATAAAATGTTTGTGCAGAAACCCTGCTGAATTGCAAACTGACTTTATCCGATCTGTGGCTGATAGTTGTATTACTTGTAAGTATGCTGAATATGCTGTGTTGGTCGTGATTTGGTTCCCCACCTTCAAGTATGTTATGCTAGCTGGAAGCTGATCCACCATTCGTACGGACTAAACTCGAACTGTCTGTTCTGGTCTGGGCCCTGCCATCTCAGCTTAGACTGCCACTCCCACCACAGAGACTTTTCCAATGAAAGACCCGCTCGGGGATTCGGCTCCCTGCTCAACACCACTGAACAAGTAGCGACCACCATGTGGTCATGTGGGCCCTGCTTCCTCTGGCAAGCCAGTACAACATCCAGAGATCTTCATCTCATCAGTCCTGCCTCCTGGTCTGGGTAGTGTGAGTACTAAACATTATAGCGCCCTGCAACAAAGCTGCAATCATTGTGTGTCATCTGATTTACTTGTTTGAGTTTATTGCAACGAACTGAGCCATCCGGCTTCGGATTACAAATTCTGGGTTGAAGTGCATGCTAATTGTTTTCTTTTCCAAGGGCCCCAACAACAGCTGCAATACTGGCCTACCCTGGGCAATGCTTCAGGCTATCCTGAGTAATAACTGGGTACCCAGAGTGTGTGACAGTGACAGAGGGACTCCTTGTGCATGCATGTTCAGCCTGAAGTAATCAGATCTAATAATCTTCTGCTAGATTTCTGCCCCACTGTTGTTCAAATCCCCCTGAATAAATCAGATTTTGTTCTTTCTGCATTTAACATAACTTGTATATACCTTTTGGAGGGATATTGTACAGCATTTGAACTGTTGTATTGCAGGTCTTGTTTACAGGGTGTCTCCAGGACCTTTGCAGCTGATCCAGCCCTGGTGGTAAGTGCACAGAGTGTGGGTTCAGTATTGTTTTGTATGGTACATGTGATTATCTGCTGATCTGTCTAGGCCACTAGAGGATTGGCAGGGGTTATAGTATCCCGGAGGGCTATACCCACAGCAGTTATGCTACCTCTAAACCATTCCTCTGAGTGGAGGCACTCGTTCACTGAGCTCAGGCCCCTCAACCTGTGCCTAGTCATGCAGGCAAGAGTGGTAGCCCATAGGATAGTGCCACCTAGGGGTTACATCTTGGAGGCACTGCTGGGATTTAGCCTTCTAATGGTCAGAAGCGGGAACTACAACCCAAAAATGACAATTTTGTCAGAAATGGAGGCGCTTACTATGTCTAAGCTTAAGATTGCCCCCATAAGCTGGTTGTGCATCACATGATGGGGTGGAGTGAGACCAAAGGGGTAGATCCCCAACATGCCATATTGCTACTTGATATCCCCTTAGGGACTACTAATGATACAATTTTAGAAACTGTGGAGAAAGTTAAATGTTTGGGGAAGGTTGAAGTGAGGGGCGGGACTCAGATCTGTTCGATCAAACCCTGGTGGCCCTTCTCTTGTGCAGTCTCCCCATAGACCCTGAAAGAGTACCTCCTATTATCCTGCCTGAAGGGTCCCAGAAGGGGTGGCAAGATATCCATTTACATAGTGACCTGTCTTCGCCTGGGGGATCCCTGAAAATAGAAGGGTTTAAGGACAAACTATTAAGGTTGTTAGCTACTGAAGGGCAAACAGGCAAGGAACTGTTAAAAATGTTGGACATTTTGGAGGAGACTACTCCCTTACAGTCTCCTCCAACATCTCTGTCTACCCCTAGAGCATCCCCTGTTGCCACATCCCCAACACTGTGGTACTGTCTGTACACCTGGACTCTTATTGCAGGCTCAGACTATTCTTTGGTGCAGTGCCTATGCCAGTGGGGAAGGATGATTTGGAAACCTGGATGGACTATGCTACTCCATTAGTCCAGGAGTGACGATGTTCCAAGGGAGAAAAGAGAGACTTATGGAAAGCTTAAGGAGCCCTGCACTAGAAGCCATCCAATTGCTTCAATCCACTAGCCCAGAAGCCACAGCAGTTGAGTACCTCTCTGCTTTGGAGGGGGTGTTTGGCAGGACGGAATCTGGAAAGGACTTACTGTGGAAATTCAAGTCCACCAAACAATGAAAGAATGCGAAACTGTCTGCGTTTGTCACCCGAATTGCGTGAGCCTTGCAGAGGGCCCATAGAAAAGGGGGGAGTGCCTGCTAGCGAACTGAATCAAGCCAGACTGGAGCATGTCCTTAAATCTGCGAGACACTCCAGTGTGCTCGTGCTGAAATTGAATATCCAGGATTGTAAAGTCAACCCTCCTGAATACTGCTGGCTCATAAAGGAAATTCGAGAGGCCGAGAATGATGTGGAAGGATGGAAGCCCTATGCCGGGGTTGCCCGTATCAGCCAAGTCACTGACCGGTCTGAAGAGCAAGTGGAAAATTCTGAAATTCAGCAAGTATGAGAACTGCTTAAAGAGGTAAAGGAGATGCAGGCCAACCAAGAAGCTACAGCTGAAGCGGCTAGAAGCTCACACCCTTGCCCGACATCAATTGAGACCCGAGGTGAGGCTTCACCTAGGAATGGGGGGGTCCACGCCATTGACTCAACTAATGGAAGAAATGAGAGAATTGAAGGCTCTGGTGGGAGATCTCATCCATGCCACTCATGCTACTGGCCATCGGAAAGGCCGTAAAGATAAAGAGATTGAACCTAAGCCAAAGAAGACCCTAGAGCCCCTTCTAATCGGTCCAAAGTGAGGAACAAACCTCCCCATTCCTGAGACCCCAAGGAACAAGTGTTTTGCTACAGATGTGGTGAAGACGCACACACCCGGCTGGGCTGCACTCTTCGCGAGAACTTGCGAACGGTCACCGCCAGACTGTTAAACTTGGTTCATCAGAGTAACATAAAGCCTCAGATGGGCCCACCAAAAAAGTCTTATTCCTCAAAGACCACCAAAACAACTTCTCCGGACTAGTCCAAAGTGGTGGGCCCTTCCACGGAGACCACGGTGACAGTAAATGGCATTTCTACTCATGCTGTGTGGGATAGTGGTTCACAAGTGACTATCATATTCCAAGATTGGTATAACCAATATTTATCAGATGTCCCACTGCAACCCATTGAAGGTCTACACATGTGGGGGCTAAGTGAAAAATCCTACCCTTATCTAGGATATGTCTAGCTGTGGTTGTCATTCCCTACGGCTGTAGCAGGTGTGGATGAGCAAGTAGAGACCTTGGCTCTGGTGTGCCCACCCACAGGATTGTATGACGGTGTCCCATTGCTAACTGGCACAAATGCCCACATGTGCAGGCTATCAGTGCAACTTTGTCAAGAAAAGCAAGCCAAGCGAACTGGACGAGCCTTGCATATTCCAGCCTTAGTGAAGCAAGCTTATGATTTGAGAATGCAGAATCAGGAAATGGAGAAAGATGAAACTGTGGGGGTAGTGTGGAAAAAAGATCCTGACTCCTTGGTGCTACCTCCCAATGCTTAATGTACCATCCATGGTGAAGTGCACCTCAAGACTGATGTAAAGAACAAAATCCTTATGCTCGATGTTCCAAAAACATAGAAATATAGAATTTGATGGCAGATAAGGACCACTTGGCCCACCTAGTCTGCCCATTTTCCTACCTAACGGATAAGCTGCAGATCCAAGCAGCAGAAAAATCCCAGCCTCTCCCTACAAAACAGGGTACTAAATGAGAAAAAGACCAAGGTAGAACGGTCAGTGGGGGATGCTGCAACAGAATGTAAGGCCATCAAAAAATGGAGAGCAATGAGTACCAATGCCCGTAGTCTAGGTAACAAGCTTCCTGAATTAGTGGCCTTGATGGAGGAGGAACATCTGGATATCGTGGCAGTCACAGAAACATGGTACACACAAAACCATGACTGGGACGTAAACATACCAGGATACACTATCTACAGGAGGGACAGGGAGGGTAAAGAGGGAGGAGTAGTTCTTTACATAAGGAAGGAATAAAAGCAACAGAACAAAGGGTAAACAGGGAGGAAAGAAGCACTGTGGGTAAATTTGGAGACAGGCAATGGCACCACAATCCGCACAGGGTTGTATGACAGACCCCTTCTCAGGGAGGACATGGACAAGGAAATGATAGAAAGTATACTTAGAATGGCAGAAAAGGGGAGATATTGCTGATGGGTGATCTGAATATGCCAGATGTTAACTGGAGTGCAGTTGCAGCTGCCACTTAGAAGAGTGCAGTTATTCTAGATGCCCTACAGGGGGCATGCCTTAGACAACTAGTACTGGAGCCCACTCGAGAGGGAGCAATATTAGACTTGATACTCTCAAATGGAGATGGAGAGAGGATCACAGATGTAGAAGTGGGTAGCCATCTGGGAACTAACGACCATCGAACAGTATGGTTCACAATAAACACAGCAATAGAGTCAAGCCATACAAAGACAAAAGTACTGGACTTTAGGAGGCCTGACTTTGCCAAAATGGGTGAGTGCCTAAGGAATGCACTAGCAAATGGGCAGGAAGGAGGGGTGGAAGAACAATGGGGAATAATAAAAACTGCCATCACAGAGGTAATGAGCCTTTGTGTGAAGCAAATAAACAAAACAAGGCGATGTAAGAAACCACTATGGTTCTCAAAGAAGTGGCAGTAAAGGTTCAAGAGAGAAAAAAGCATTCAGGAAGTACAAAGGAACAGCAGGAGCAGGACAGAGAACTGTATCAGTTAAAGCAAAAAGGAGGCTGGGAAGGCAGTCAGAACAGCAAAGGCCCAAACCGAGGAAAAGATAGCCAACTCAGTTAAGAAGGGGATAAAACCTTTTATAGGTACATCAGAGCAAAGAAGACCAAGGGAGGGATAGTGAGGCTAATAAAGGGAGGGAGGGTGGGCAGAGGGAGACTGTGAAAGGCAGAGATACTAAACAAATATTTTGCTCAGTATTTACAAAGGAAGAGGGAGGTACATAAAACAAACAGTAGTAACACTCTGGATACAGAAGTTGATACCAGCCCATTTACAGAAGAAAGGGTTCTGAAGAACTCTTAAAACTGAAGGTGGACAAAGCAATGGGGCCTGATGGGATTCATCCAAGAATTCTAAAGAACTAAGGGTAGAACTAGTGACACCACTGACTACCCTCTTTAACAAATCATGGGAGGATGGGGTGGTACCCGAGGACTGGAGGAGGGCAGATGTGATTCCCTTCACAAAAGTGGGAGCAAGGCAGAAGCAGGAAACTATAGACCTGTTAGTTTAACCTCAGTGATAGGGAAAATGATGGAATCACTTCTAAAGGAAAGAATTAGCGAGTATCTAGAGGCCAGAGGGCACAGGACCCTAGGCAGCATGGATTCACAGCCGGAAGGTCATGCCAGACAAATCTGATAGATTTCTTTGACTGGGTGACCAAAGTAGTAGATCAGGGAGGGGCTGTGGACATGGCCTACCTAGACTTTAGCAAGGCATTTGACACAGTCCCACACAAAAGATTAATACACAAGTTAGCCAGCCTGGGAGTGGGTCCCAAGATGACAGCCTGGGTAAAGAATTGGCTGGAGAATAGGACACAGAGAGTAATAGTAAATGGAGTCCATTCAGAAGAAAGGAGGGTTACTAGTGGGTACCGCAGAGGTTCAGATAGGACCAGTCCTCTTCAATGTCTTTATAAGCGACATTGCAGAAGGACTGGAAGAAAAAATGTCTCTTTGCAGATGACACTAAGATCTGCAACAGAGTTGATGCACAGGGTGGAGTGGAAAGGATGAGAAGGGACTTGGCAAGGTTAGAGGAATGGTCAAATGTATGGCAGCTTAGATTCAATGCTAAGAAGTGCAAGGTAATGCACCTGGGAAACAAAAACCCAGGGGAAGAGTACACAATGGGGGGTGAGATACTAACAACAACAAAAATGGAAAGGGACCTGGGGGTAGTCATATCAGATGACCTAAAGGTGGGCAAGCAATGTGAGAAGGCTGCAAGGAGGGCTGGGGGGATACTGGGATGCATAGGGAGAGGCATCACCAGTAGAAAACAGGAAGTTATTCCCTCTGTACAGACAGCTGGTGAGACCCCATCTGGAGTACTGTGTGCAGTTCTGGAGACCCAATCTCCCAAAGACATAGACAGGATGGAAGCTGTCCAGAGGAGGCAACAAAATGGTGCAGGTCTGCACCAGAGGACATATGAAGAGAGACTTAGGAGCTTAATATGTATAGCCTCGAGGAAAGGAGGAGAGGGGGACATGATAGAAACTTTCAAGTACCTCAAGGACTCAACAAAGTCCAAGAGGGTAGCATCTTTCAAAAAAAGAGGTGTGCAAGAACAAGAGGGCACAATTTGAAGATAGAGGGGGGGCGGCTCAGAGGTAATTTAAGGAAGTATTTTTTCACAGAGAGGGTTGTGGATGCATGGAATGGCCTTCCGGAGGAGGTTGTGGAGTCAAAATCAGTGGTGGAATTCAAGCATGCATGGGATAGTCATAAGGCAATTCTGGGGGGTGGGGGTAGGAAGAAGTAGGCTGCTGGTTAACTAGGATCTGCAGCTTATCCAGTAGGTAGGGAAATGGGCAGACTGGGTGGGCCAAGCGGTCCTTATCTGCCGTCAAATTCTATGTTTCTATGTTTTCATCCTAGTTAACCAACAGCTTAATTCCTCTTACCCCCAACTAGGACTGCCTTATGTCTGTCCCATGCATTCTTGAATTCCCCCACTGCTCTTGACTCCACAACCTCCACAGGGAGGCTGTTCCATGCATCCACAACCCTCTCCATTAAAAAAATATTTCCTCACATTACCTCCGAGCCGTGACCCCCTCTATCTTCAAATTGTGCCCCCTTGTTCTTGCACATCTCTTTTTCTGAAAGACGCTACCCTCTTGGACTTTGTTGATTCCCTTGAGGTACTTGAAAGTTTCTATCATGTCCCCTCTCTCCCTTCTTTCCTCAAGAGTATACATATTAAGCTCCTTTAGTCTTTCTTCATATGTCTCGGTGCAGACCCTGCACCATTTTGGCTTCCTCCTGGACAGCCTCCACTCTGTCTGTCTTTGTGAAGATGGGGTCTCCAGAGCTGCACACAGTACTCCAGATTGGGTCTCACCAACTGTCTGTACAGAGGGATAACAACTTCCTGTTTTCTACTATTGATGCCTCTCCCTATGCATCCCAGTATCCCCTCAGCCTTCTCACATTGCTTTCCCACCTTTTTTAGAAGAAGGAAAACTGCCTGAGGGATTGTTGTTCAAGCCCAGCCTTCTACCAGCCTGAGCTCATGCTTATGCCTGGCGAGTGGTGGTACAGGTTCAGAATATGCCTGATCGGGAAATTCAAGTAACCTGAGGATGTACTTTAGCCACCGTGTACTAGATACATAGATACATAGATACATAGACAGTGTCAGCAGATAAGGGCCTATGGCCCACCCAGTCTGCCCATTTGAGCTTGTAAGTTCAGTTTATGTTTTCCTAGAAGTCTGTTGCCCCTTACACCTGACCTCCAGAATTCCTTTATGTCTATCCCATGCATTCTTAAATCACGTGATTGTTTCAGCCCCACCACTTCCCTCTGGCAGGGTGTTCCACTTGTCCACCACCCATTCTGTGAAGTAATTCTTCCTCACGCTTCCTCTAAATCGTCCTCCTCCAACTTCATCCCATGCCATCTAGTCCTGGAACATCTTTTCCTTAAAATAGTGTATTCTGCAACCCTGTTCCTCCCTGTAAGATACTTGTATGTCTCATCATATCCTCTCTCCTCCTCTCCTCCAGGGAGTACATATTCAGTTCCTTCAACCTGTCCTCATAGGACTTGTGATGCAATCCATGTACCATTTTGTTGCCCTCCTCTGAACCTTCTACCCTGTCTATGTCCTTACGAGGTAAGGTCTCCAGAACTGTACACTGTACTCCAGGTGGGGCCTCACTAGTGTCTTGTATAGTGGAATTATGACCTCCCTTTCCTGCTGGTGATGCCCTGCCTATGCATCCCAGCATCCTATTGCTTTACCTGCTGCCTTGTCACACTCGTTCTCTACCTTGAGGTCATCAGAGATGATAACCCCAAGATCCCTTTCCTGCTTGTGCATGCTATATCCTCACCCCCACACTGATATATTGTGCCAGGGTTTTGTAGCCCATATGCATTATCTTGCACTTCTTTGCATTGAATTTCAACTGCCAAACCCCTGACCATTCTTCAGGTTTCTGCAGGTCCCTTCTCATTCTGTCTACACCCTCTGGTGTGTCTACTCTGTTACAGAGCTTTGTGTCATCGCGAACAGTGAAATTCTGCCTTCTGGGTCCTGCGCAATGTCACTGATGAAGATGTTGAATAGAACCGGTCCAGGACTGATCCCTGTGGTACCCACTGGTCACTCTTCCCTCTGTGGGTGACAGCCATTTACCACCACCTCTGTGTCCTGCCGCCCAGCCAGTTACCTACCCACCACACTACTGTCCTGTCCACACCCATATTCCCCAGTTTGTAATGGTCTTCTATGGCACAGTGTCAAAGGCCTTGCTGAAGTCCAGAGGGGCCATTCCACTGCCCTCCCTGATCCACCTCCCAGTCACCCAGTCAAAAATTCAGTGAGGTTGGTCTGACATGACCTCCTCTGGTGAAACCATGCTGTCTTGGGTTCTGCAGTCCATTGACAACCAGATGTTCCACCAATCTCTCCTTCAGTAGTGCTTCCATGATCTTCCCCACTGCCGAGGTGAGGCTGACTGGTCTGTAGTTCCCTGCTTCCTCTTTGTTCCCACTTTTGTATAAGGGGACTACATCTGCAATCCTCCAGTACCTCCCCTGTTTCCAGTGATTGGCTAAACAGGATAGCCAGAGGTTCAGCCACCACCTCTCTTAGTTCTTTAAGGACCCTGGGGTGCCCATCAGCCCCATTAGCTATCAACTCTTATTACTTCAGTTGCTTCAGGCCCTTTCTCATGTAAAGGGACTTGTGTCCATTTCTGCACCATTCTCACCCCTTGTACTCCCTTCAGACCCATTACCCTCCTCTTCCTCAGTAAAGACTGGAGCAGAAATACCTGTTCATATGTCAGCTTTACTTGTCATCCTCCATGTGGCTCCCATCCTCCCCTTCAGTCTCACTATCCTCCTTTGCCTTTCTTTTTCACTTATGTACCTGTAAAGGTTTTGTCCCTCTACCCACTGATTTTGCAATGTGTTCTTCTGTCTGAGCTTTGGCTTCCCTTACTGACCTCCTGCCTCCCTTTGCTTCTCCTAGTACTTCTCCTATCCCTTCTGCCTGTGTCTTTTTTTGTATTGCCTAGATGCAATCTTTTTGGCTTTCACTTTCTTTGCTACCTCTTTGGAAAACCATAATGGTCTCTCTTCCTTTTCCTCTTGCTAACCTGCTTAATGCATAATTATGTTGCTCTTGTAATCCCCATTTTAAATACTGCCCACTGTTCCTCAACCCCTGATTCCTGCTCCATTCCCTTATTGCCTCTTTCAAGTATCTCCCCATTTTCCCAAGTCTGTCCCCTAAAATCCAGGATACATGTTTTTGTGTGGTTTGGTTCTGCTCTTTCTGTGATTTCAAACCACAATGACTGGTGGTCACTGTCCCCAGGTGCTCCCCACTGTTACCTCCATCCATACTGTCCCTGTTTGTGAGCACAAGGTCAGTATTGCCTTCTGCCGAGTTGGTTCCATGACCAGTTGCTTGAGGAAGGCACCTGAAGGAGTCCAGGATAAATCTGCTTCTAGTTGATGCTGCTGCTGGGATGCTCCAGTCACGTCTGGAATATTGAAGTCTCCACCCAGTACTACCTCACCCTTGTCTGCCATCCTTTGGATGGCTAGCATCAACTCTATCTGTTTCTTCCTCCTGGGCTGGTGGTCTATAGACCACACCTGTGAGATGGCTGGCCCCATTTTCCTTTCCAGCTTAACTCACAGTATCTCTCCCCATTTGTTCCTCCTGGATCTCTGTGGCCCTTATGTCATTTTCACATACAGTGCCACTCCTCCTCCTTCCTACCTGCCCTGTCTCTTCTGAGATATGCTAGCAGCTAGGTATGGCCATCTCCCAGTCGGGTTATCATTACACCAGGTTTCAGTGATGGCCACAATGTCCAGGTCTGACTGCACCATGACAGCCTCAGATCTTCCATCTTGTTGCTAAGGCTCCTGGCATTTGGCACACATGGCTTTCCATGATTTGATCTCCTAGACTGTTTCGCTGTTCTACTCCAGACCCTTCCTTGGTTGTCCTTTATCCCTGGTTCTCCTTGCTGTCTACCCTTCTGCTCAGATTTTGCCCTTTTCTGCCTATCCACCTTTTGGTGCTAATCTCCATCTTTTGCACACTGCTTTGTGAGATAGCCACTCCTCCAGTTCACTAGTTCCACTGCTAGCTGTGGGGGTGAGCAGCAGGTACCTCCTTGCTGGCCCGCCACCCTCTTCGTTAGTTTAAATGCTTGTCAATGTAGCATTTAAACTTATCATTGAGTGCTTGGATTCCTCCAGGATGGATGCAGGCCGTCAGGCTTGAACAAACCTTCATCCTCCAGGTGGGTCCCCAGTCACCAATGAATCAAACCCTTCCTCACAGCACCAGTTCTTCAACCATGAGTTAAAGTTCTGATGCATGCACCCTTATGCTCTCCTTGCCTCTCACAGGTAGTACTTCTGAAAAGTGACAGAAGTAGCAACTGCTTGAGACCCCTCCCAATTTCCTAAACTCTTCCTGAACTTCCTCTGGCTCCCCATTTGCCAGGTCATTAGTACCTAGGTGGATAATGACATCCAGCTCACCCTCCCGTCTTGCCTTCAGTGATCCCCAGGATCTTCCTTCCATCCCTCCATGCCGTGGCACCTGGTAGCCTCACCTCCCTCTCCTCCCTCCTGTGTTCCTAGCTGGATCCTCTTATGATGGAGTCCCACCAGGATTCACTTCTTCCTCCTCTGGGGTCCACTGCTCCCCCCGCTGAGGTCACCTCCTTGGCTAACCTCCACATCCTTTCCTTCCACTTCTCTGGGTACCTCTATTTGGTTGTCCCCATTTGCCAGTGTGGCATATGAGTTCTTGAGTGGAATCGGATCTGGGATGTGCCTCGGCCTGACCGCTCTAACCCTCCCTGAGCCCCCTGTCACCCAAGTGCTCCTCATTCTCGGAATCTTTTGAGGCAGTTGCATTGGACTGGGTGGTCTCTGGATAGGGGTGACGGTACTCCTGATCCAGTTTACTTCCGCTCTGAGTCTGGCTACCTCATCCCGCACTCCAGAGAGATGCATGCAGATAGGGAAGCACCTCAGTGTCCAGAAGGTCTGCCTGAATATGGCTGCCCTACAGCCACTGCATTGCACCACTCCCCACACTATACTGCAATTATACTGCTATTCCACTACTTGTCTGTTACTGAGGCTCTCCTAGTTCCTTTTGTTAATTTACTGTCCTAAAATCCTGCCACTGGTCCTCAGATACTTTTCTTTTTAAAAAAAGAAAATAAACCAATAAATAAATACATGAGTCAAAACACTTGTCGTGCTGAGGGGGGGCTTTTTCCCCCTTATGCCCCTCCTACCCCACACCCCTTACTATCCCCTGTGTTTAGCTCCTGTCAACCAGATTAAACAGGGCATATAATTAAGAGTTGGGGGGGGGTGAAAATTTGCAGCAATTAAAGACAGCAAAGAAATACACCACCACTATGTTTTAAATTTTCAACAGCCCAAAAACAATTCTAAGTAAAGACAGCAAATAAATTACAGTGTCACTAAAAGCCCACAATCTAAGTTTAAAAGAAAAATAGCAATTACCAGTTACTGTAAAGCACCGAATTGAATATGTTTCCTTCCCCTTCTGGCTTCTTCTGAGTGCAGACACTGCTGTGCTGCCCAGCAAGAAGTGCACCGTGGAGAGTGATGAGGTGACCCCTGACCTGTTCGACTTCGGTGAGTCACCCTTCCCTGTGGAATGGAAAACCAAGATGAGCTAGAAGCTGTCCCAGAGGAGCCAAGTATTTTTCTTAAAGGAATGGGATGTGGGATGTGTCACCGGGGCTGAACATCACATTCGACTCCATGATGAGAGGCCATTCAGAAAGAGATCCCATCGCCTTGCACTGGCTGACATAGATGATGTATGGAGGTACAGTACCTTCAAGAGATAATAATAATAAATTTAATTTCATATAGCACCTTTCGAAAAATCAAGGAGCTTCACAATAAAATCGGACCACAATAATAAAGTCAGCACAAAATTGATAGTAAGTACGTACAAACACACAGGTCCTAATATACTACGCCAGAGAAAGCCTGACACCACAGAAAGGTCTTCAGCGCCTGTTTAAAACCCCCCACAGTTGCACACTCTTGAAGCTGATGGGGTAGAGAATTCCAAAGAGCAGGGGCCACATAGCCAAATGCACAAGCCCCAGAAGATTTTAAAGACACCCTCAGAATCTCTAGCAACCCCTCGTCAGCCGAATGGAGCCGTCGCCCAGGGCAGTAAGGGACAAGAAGCTCTTTCAAGTAGTCAGGACCAAATCCATGTAGGGCTTTGTAAGTCAGCAAGCCGACTTTAAAGGTAATCTGCCACCGAATTGGCAACCAGTACAACTTGCGCAGCACAGGTGTAATATGAGAGGCACAAGACATCCCTGTCAACAAACGTGCTGCAGCATTCTGCACTAGCTGCTAACGGCAGATATCAACCCCCGGAAGCCCTAGGTGTAGGGAGTTACAGTAATCAAGTCGCGTGGTCACTAAGGCGTGGACAAGTGTAGGCAGGTCCCCGGATGGAACAAGGTGCTTGATCCTGGCGATGTTCCTGAGATGATAAAAGGAAGACCTGATGACCGCTGACACTTGAGATCATAAAGTCAGCCTGTCATCAAGCATTACCCCCAGGGATTGCACCTGTTCAGAGGAAAGGATCGGGGAGCCCCCCAGAAAAAGTCCAGAGGGCTGACCTGCCCTTATCCCCTCTATCCGGTGATCTGGGTCCACGACCATCACCTCAGTCTTTCCCACATTCAGCTTTAACCAGCTCAAATTCATCCACTCCTGGATTTCAGTGAGACAGTTGTTAAGTATCGAGAGAGCACTATCCTGATCAGGTGTGAAAGACAGGTAGAGTTGGGTATCATCAGCGTAGCAGTGAAACCTCAGCCCATACCGTCTTACAATGTCTCCAAGGGGCAGCATATACACTGCAAACAACATGAGGGACAGCACTGAGCCCTGAGGGACCCCACATAACAGAGGGAGTGGGTCCGAGGAAAAAATCCCAGACACCACTCTCTGCATTCTGCCAGTGAGGAGGGATGTAAACCATTTAAGCACCATACTTGACAGGCCACAAATGGATCTCAGGTGCCCAAGCAGCACCCCATGGTCTACAGTGTCAAAAGCTGAAGAGAGGTCAAGGAGCACCAAGATAGAACAGTTTCTCTGATCTCTCGCCATCAGGAGATCACTGAGCACCCAAACCAGAGCAGTCTCGGTACTATGCCTCTTTTGAAAACTGGACTGGAGAGGTTCGTAGATGTTATGTGTGGTCAAGTGGTCCTCCAGCTGCATCGTCACTACTTTCTCAATAACCTTCACTATAAAGAGGAGGTTTGAGACACATCTGTAGTTAGCCAGAGAGTCTGGGTCCAAAGAAGCCTTCTTCAGGATGGGTGTTACTACCACCGATGTTGGCTACTGGGATCATCCAAGAGTCGAGAAGTCCTTACGCTTTTCAAATTGTGGTAGTTCGCAAGAAGAATGGATCAGTAAGGATGTGTGTGGACTGTTGGACCTGGAATCGATGGACAGTACTGGATCAGTACACCATGCCCCGTATCCAGGATGCACTTGACTGCCTTAATGGAGGCCAATGGTTTTCAGTACTTGTCCTACGGAGCAGATACTATCAAATCCCAATGGCCCCAGAGGACCGTGAGAAGACAGCACTCATCTGCCTTCTGGGTTTCTATGAATTCCTACATATGCCTCAAGGTATTTCGGGTGCACCTGCCACTTTCCAGCGGCAGATGGAATGAGCCGTGGGGGACATGAACTTGTTAGAGTGCCTTGTGTACCCTGATGATGTCATTGTGTTCGGGTGAACCTTAGAAGAACATGAAGCTCATTTGTTCAAGGTCCTTGATCGATTATAGGATTTCAGACCGAAGATCTTTAAAGACAAGTGTCAGTTTTTTCAAACGTCTGTAAAATATGTTGGACACATAGTATCAGCTGATGGGATTCAGACAGACCCTGGCAAAGTGGAGTCTTTGACCATCTGGCCTCAGCTGAATAACATAAAAGAGTTGCAAAAGTTCTTGGGGTCCTGCGGCTGTTATCACCGATTCATTAAAGACTATTACAAAGTTATCTGCCCTTTGCTCAATTTCTCTCAGGACTATGCCCCTACCAACAAAAAGTATAAGAAAAGCACCATTAAGGAGGAAGACAAGGTCTACTTCAGGACACATGAACTTTTTGGAGCCAGGTGGACTTGTGAGTGTGAAGTTTCCTTCTACAAAATCATTCATCAACTCACCCACGCACCTGTGCTTGCCTGTGCCAACCCTACCAAACCCTATGTACTGCACACAGATGCCAACTTAAAGAGGCTTGGAGCAGTTCTGTATCAAGAGTATGAAGAAGATTTATTCCCACTAGCATTTGCCAGTCGGAGCTTGACACCCCCTGAAAGAAATTACCTGGTCCACAAGCTTGAATTTATTGCCCTCAAATGGGCTGTGGTGGATCAGTTTTACAAATATCTCTATCGGGCCAAAATCCTAGTCAAAACCGACAATATTCCTCTTACCTATGTTTAGACCTCGGCTAAGTTAGACACCACAGGGCATCGCTGGTTGTCTGTGCTTTCTACTTACGACTATGCAGTGGAGTATCGACCAGGCCTAAACCACATCAATGCAGACATCCTCTCAAGAAGGCCAAATTCCAGTGAAAATTGGGTGAAACTGTCCGAGCAGTCTATCAAAGCCCTCTGTCAAAAGTTTGATAAAGAGGAGCACCTTTCTTCTGAAACTGTTGATTGCCTAATGGACTGCTTAGGTCCCCCAGAAACCTGCATCCTCACAGCCTACTGTCACTTTGCAGCTTTAGACACCAGTGCTTTACCTCAGCTTGACAATGAGAACATACAGTGGGCTGAAACCCAAGATCTCATGATTAGGCCTGTACTTGACACTTTGCATGCTGGTAAGGATGTGTCCAAACTCTGTTCTTCTGACCCACAGCCTGCCCTCTTGTTTAAAGAAGGTTCAAGACATAAGTTACATAATCAGCATCTGTACTGGGAGACAGTCAATCATCAGGGCCAACTTGATAAACAGCAACTGGTATTGCCCACAGCCTTCAAACATTTAGTGCTCCGGGCCCTCCATAATCAAATGAGACATTTAGGTTGTGATCGGACTCTTGACTTAGCCCGTGCCCGATTCTACTGCCCAAGAATGGGAGACAACTATGAGGCCCATATCTGAATGTGCAGCTGCTGTCTTCAAAGAAAAGCCCCACCCAAAGGGCTGCTCCATTAGTTACTATCTCCACCAGCACACCCATGGAGCTGGTGTATATCGACTTCCTGTGTCTTGAACCTGGCCAAAAGAACACTGGAAATGTACTTGTTGTAACTGATCATTTCACAAGGTATGCCCAAGTTTACCCCACCAAGGATCAGAAAGCATCTACAGTGGCCAAGGTTCTTGTAGAGAAGCTCTTTGTCCATTATGGCGCACCTCAGAGAATTCATTCCAATTAGGGGAGTGACTTTGAAAGCAGACTGATAAAGGAAATGCTCTCCTTATGGGGGGTGAGAAAATCCAGAACTACACCTTTTCACCCCCAAGAGGATCCACAACCAGAATGGTTTAACAGAACATTACTTGTCATGCTGGGCACACTTCACCCTAAAGACAAATCCCGGTGGAGTCAACAGATCAGCACCTTAGTACATGCCTACAATTGCACCAAGAGTGATGCCACTGGGTTTTCCCCTTACCGCCTGATGTTTGGCTGGGAAGCCCACTTGCATGTGGCCATCTGCTTCTGGGTGTCTAAGCTGAGAATTACTTGCAGTATGTTCAGAAGTTGAAGGCCCAACTGAACCATGCCTACCAACTGGTGTAGACCATGGCGGCCAAAAGAACTCTAGCAAACAAAGAAAGGCATGACAAATGTGTCAAAGCTCAGGAGCTGTTACCTGGAGACTGTGTGCTGTTATGAAACTTGGGACTACATGGAAAGCATAAAATTGCTGATAGGTGGTACCAACTTGCATATATATCACTGTCAGCAAGCTGGACAATCTGCAGTATATAAAGTGCACCCTGAGAATTATCCTCAAACCACCAAGACTATGCACAGGAATCACTTGTTGCCTATTGGTCAAGTAATCATTGATTCTGTCCCTTCAGACACTGCTCCTTCTGGGCTTGTAACTAGAGCTGCAGCCAAAAAGAGACAGATTCACCTTTCTGCGGCTGTCAAGTATTCAAGGCCTTCCCCCAGGCAGGCCCAAAATGACACTGATTGCCAGTCTGAGTCTGATGACAGTGAGTGTGAAGCTTCCTATTACCCATCTTATTAACTGAGTCAGTTATTTCAAGGTAACCCCATGTACAATTGTGGAGATGAGGCTGGTCCTTCAGAACTGCCTAGATCTTCAGCCTTCTCCTCCAAGCCTAGGCCCCCTGAAAGTGAGGTGCAAAGTGTGACTTCTGAAGTAGTTGACTCTTTGTGTCTGGTTGAACTGTTTGAATTGCCAGAAAGAGAGCCTGCGACCGAAAGCATTCCTAGTGACATACCAGAACCTACTGAACTGTGTGATCCTAACCCAGCTGTGATTAATGGCAATGGTGAAACCAATGATGTTGAAAGTATCAGTCAAGTGTTGCAAGATTTAAGTGCTATAGAGTTTTCCCCAGATGATAAATATGGGCCTTCTACAGAATCCACTAATGAAAACAATATTGTAGAATCAGAGCCAACAGAGCAAGGAGCAGACCGTGCTTCCAATATGGAACCCTCAACCATTGCAGAGGTACCCCTACCTACAGGAGCAGAATCTAATGCAAGTGTTGAAACCTAGGAGCTTGTGTCTGTTCCTCCTCGAAAATCTGGAAGAGCTACCAAACCAGTGATACGTCTCAGTTATGACTCCCCTGGGAGGCCTGTGGACCTCCCCTTACATGTTGTCCATAAAGGAGTCTATATTTCTGAAAGCTCACTGCCCAAATTGAGTTACTCTGCTACTTCTAAGTTAATAGTTCACCCTTCAAAACCTGGTGCCCCTACCCCATGCAGCCCTAATATAATTGCTAGGGATGGGCCCCCAACTACGCTGTTTAGAATACAGGAAACAGTACAGACTTGAATAATAATAATAATAATAAACTGGTCAGAGAATGTGGGTATCTGTCTGAATTATTTTGAAACCTATTATGTGTATGACAAATGCATAAATACTATTATTACAGAGTCAGTGATATCATGAATAAGTATAGTAATGTTTACAGTATTTGCTTTTACTAATGCATCAGCTTTATTTTGTATGGTATACCAATGAAACATGTATGTATTTTGTCTTGTGATGTCTTTTATATAATAACATAATAAGTATAGACTTGATGCGGACACCATGTTTTTCCAGGCAGGGAAGGGTGTAACCCCCCCTACAAATGGGGTTTCCTATAATGTTTTCCTGGGCTTGCCTAATGCCCACTGCCAGGATGGTGTTCTGTTTCTGCAATAGTTTTGATTGCGTGCATGATAGTGCCCCATTTGGCCTCATGCCTGTCTCTTTAAGAGCTAGCTAGTCTGTGTGAGATAATTAGTCTGGTTTGGGACCGAATGGTTTAAGGCTCATGACCCGCCCAGAGAGTGGTATTTCTGCTCCATTCTGCCATAGCTATATGCACAGAGGGAGCTCTCTTAGGATCTGTGATTGTTTGCTGTTTATCTGCTTTAATAATAATAATAATATAGAAGTTTGTCTAACCTGCCTTTTATCGCAGCTTGGAAAATGTGCAAGAAAATCCCCAGGCTCTGATTGGCTGATAGCCCTGACAAGGTGGGCGTCAATCAGGCAACAGAGCGCAGGCATTAAAAGTGCCAGCTAGCCACAAGCCTAATAACAGAGATCAGCATGCAAATGGCATGTTCATTTCAAAATGCAGACATTTTTTTCCTCGCTGCTTAGCGATCTAGTTTGTGGCCTCCCCGCCCATCCTCGAATCCAGTACTACAGCATGTGCCAGTGTAAACAAATACTAAAAAAAAGAAAAGGTAATGGTAGAAACCTACAGTAATAGCGATCGCCTGCACTTGTTGTCAAAAGCTATACAGGCATCATCAGCATACAGCCGGATATTTGTCTCTCTCCCCCAAAAGCTGGTGGCTCTGTTTCAACTCCCAAGCTGGCAGGACACACCACCAAATGGGTCAGAGTAGCAGTCGGATCCCCAAAGGGTTGCAGCCCCACACACCACATTCTATATTTAGCATATGATGCTGGTCAGTTGTTTTTCTCAGGGAGCGGCCTCCCACCCTGCCACCAGCTCAGTTTTCTCAACCAAAACCTTCAATTAAAAAAAAAAGAAACTTCAATACAAATACAGTCCCTTAACAAATGAAGATCTCTGTGTCCCTCTGCACTAGTCAAATACTTCTTCTTTTCGGGACCAAAACCCCGGGGCATACACTGCAGAAATAATTTATCTCGGACATGGCATGAACAAAATAAAACTAAACAGAGAAGGTGGGAAGCAAAGGTGCTGCATGGGGGTGGGGTGGGGTTGGAGTTGAATTAACAAACAAAATACATGGAGCTGTAACTGCATAATCAGCTTAAACTGCAGAGTGCTGAAAAGTCCATAGGTTAAAAAACATAAAAATCATTTAAATCCCAGTGGAGGAACTATTTTACTCACTATTTAACTCCAAAACCTATAATTCTTCATTCATTTTTTCTTTTTTTTTTTGTTTTGTTACAGTACCATTTTCTAAGCGTAATAATACCTTCCAGGGTGGGAGGTATTGGGGAATACCAGACCTTCCAGAGGCTGAAAGGCCCTCTGCCTGCGGCGTCAGGCCTCATTACACCCCTGGGCGGTCCGGTATTCCCCAATACCGCCCACCCTGTTGGGTATTATTGCTTACGTGGAATTTTTGCTTAGAGACACCATTTTGGTTCTGGACTGTCAGAGTTGGACCAATCGGAACCTCGGGGGACCTAAAATGGAGACTGTCCCCAGAGGTCTTGTGGGATTGAATTTCTGTAGGAATTGTAGTTTTTAAGGTTTGGCGCCTAAATGGACCTGGAGGGGGAGCCCTTTCTGTGATAGACAGTTCAATCAGCCAACCAAACCTTTTTGGATCACTGGGGAAAGCCCAGAGCTGCCTGCAGCAGTGTGTCAAGCATGCATGGGACAGTCATAAGGCAATTCTAGGGGTTGGGGGTAGGAAGAAGTAGGCTGCTGGTTAATTAGGACCTGCAGCTTATCCATCAGGTAGGAAATGGGCAGACTGGGTGGGCCAAGCGGTCCTTATCTGCCGTCAAATTCTATGTTTCTATGTTTCTATGTTTCTATGTGTCAGTTGACAGTTGGAGTTTGGAGAGTGAACAGCTCGAGCGATTCGAGCAGCTGCTCCTGTGTGGTAGCACGGGGAATCAACAGGAAGGCTGTGTTTGGCCTACCACCACCATCTTCCAGTGTGAAGAAGCCTGTGAGAATAAAATCAGACTAATTCCGATAACCTTGATTGAGACCTGAAACCTGAATAGGAAGTGAGTGATCGTTGCCTGCATGTGGACCGAAGACTTGCTCCAGAAGCGACTGGCCTGTCAGGAACTGAAATGAGCCTCAGGATGAAAGGTTTGTGCAGAAACCCTGTTGAATTGCAAACGGACTTTATCCGATCTGTGGCTGATAGTTGTATTTCTTATAAGTATGCTGAATATGCTGTGTGGGTCATGATTTGGTTCCCCACCTTTAAATATGTTATGCTAGCGGGAAGCTGCTCCAGCACTCGTACGGACTAAACTCGAACTATCTGTTCTGGTCTGGGCCCTGCCATCTCGGCCAAGACTGCCACTCCCACCACAGAAACTTTTCCAGTGAAAGACCCGCTTAGGGATTCGGCTCCCTGCACAACACCATCGAACAGGTAGCGCCCACCACGGTGAGTTGTGTGAGCCCTGCTTCCCCTGACAAGCTAGTACAACATCCAGAGGTCTTCATCTCATCAGTCCTGCCTCCTGGTCTAGGTAGTGTGCATACTAAACAGGGTAGCACCCTGCAACAAAGCTGCAATCATTGTGTGTCATCTGATTTATTTGTTTGGATTTATTGCAACAAACTGAGCCATCCAGCTCCGGATTACAAATTCTGGGTTGATGTGCATGCTAATTGTTTTCTTTCCCAAGAGCCCCAACAACAGCTGAAATGCCTGCCTACCACGGGCAACGCTTCAGGCTAGCCTGCGTAACAACTGGGTACCCAGGGTGTGTGACTGCAACAAATGCACTCCTTGTGCATGCATGTTCAGTCTGAACTAATCAGATCTAATAATCACCTGCTAGATTGCTGCCCTACCCTTGTTCAAGTCTCCCTGAATAAATCAGATTTTGTTCTTTCTGCATTTAACTTGGCTAGTGTATACCTTTTGAAAGGGATATTGTACTGCCATTGAACTGTTGTGTTGCAGGTCTTGTTTTACAGGGGGTCTCCAGGGCCTTTGCTACTGTAACCCCCCTGCAAATGGGGGTTCCCAAAAGACTTCCAGGAGCTTGCTTGAATGCTCCAAGCCTGAATGGTGTTTGGCGTTTAAGCCATTTATCAGTGAGTGTTTTTAGAGCCTCTGGTACTGCCTCTTTAAGAGCTGTCTGCTTGCAGACATAATTAGTTGTATGGGGGGACTGTGTGCTTCTCTGCTTGAGTACCACTCGAGCTGCTACCAATTCACTCCATTTTGCAGTCACTAGGGTGCAAAGGAACCTATCTGAAAGATGTAACTGTTTGCCAGAAATCATTTAGAGTAATAATGAAATTACAGTTTGTCTAACCTGCTTTCTTTGCAGTCAGAACTGTGTTGCCAAGTTCCCCATTCTAGTTTTGAACTGCTGAACTGGACCAATCAGTGTGGAGTTAAGGTAGCTCTAAAATGGTGCCTTGGGCCAATCAGAACTTGGACTCATAATCTGAGCCAGCCACAAGAGGATTGTATGGGCAGTGACTCTGGGAGATGTAGTTTAGAACTTTAGGCGCCTTTTTGGACCAACAGGGCAGTCTATTGTGAGTGACAGCCAATCCAGCCAAGAACTGGGAGGAACTCAAAGGAAGTGCCTGGTTTTGTCTGCTGGAGTTTCAGTTGAGCTCTGGCAGTGAAGAAGGAAGGAGCCCTATGCTTTTTCAGTGTGCAGTTTTAGTCGGGAAACGTGTGTAAGGCCCAGAGTTCCGGTCTGCAGCTTGTGTAACTGCTTGTTAGGACTGAATCCGTCCTGTGAAGAGAATCAAAGGATATCCGAAGAGTAGAAACCAGGCTCACCCTGTAGAAGACTGGAGAAATTGCTGAATTGCACTCGGTCTGTCAGGAACTGAATCTGCTGTGTGTTCTCCCGGGTATTGTGCAGTAATTGCGATCGGGATAGAGAAGCAGCCTGCCTGGTATAGTACTTTCTGTTTTACCATATAAATGTGTGAAGAGGCTTGTGTACCTCAAGTGAATCCTGCTGCATTAAGGACTTTTATCTGTTACTGTTCACCATATAAATGTGTGAGGAGGCTTGGTTAGCTCAAGTGAATCCTGCTGCCATTAAAGGACTTTGCCTGTTGCAGTTTGCCATATAAATGTGTGAGAGTCTCGTGGAGCTCAAGAGTAGCCCTGCTGACATTGAAGGACCCTATCTTGTTTGGAGGTCGTGAGTACTAATTAAGGGTCGCTCCTGTTGAATTGCCACATTGAATCCAAATGGAATCACTGTACTGCTGACTGTTTAAACTAATTTTTCTTTTCTCTGTGGGAAAGGGCCCTACCAGCTGCCACGGTTTGGACTAGCCACTAGGGCTTGGGTACCCAGGGACAGTAACTGGTAAGGGATAGGCCTGTCACAGAGCCATAGAGTAGATGAGTAAAGTGATAAGCTAATTAACCTGATTTCCCCTGTCCTTGTTATATTCCCCTAAATAAATCCGAGCTGCTTGTTTCAGCAAAGTTATACTGCCTGAGGTATTTGTCTATGTTAAAGTATTGTACTGTGATTGTTGCACTGTATCTTATTTTACAGGGTCCCTGTGCCTGAACCAGCCCTCGGGGGTAAGTGTATACTGTGAAGGTAATTTGATATATTGTGTGGGCCACTAGTGGGAAGAAAGGGGTTGCAGTGTCCCAGAGGGCTGTGACCAAGTAAGTTTAACTATTGCAAACCCTGACCTCTGGGTGGAGGCACCCGCCATTGGATCAGGCCCCTCAACCTGTTAGTGGCAAATCAGGCAGGGTAGTAGCCCTGGGATAGCGCCATCTAGGGGTTACATCTTGGAGGCTCACCGCTGGGATTGTGTGTCCTCTAGTGGCCATATTCACGAACCACTGTTAAGAAAAAATGGGTACCCGACAGAAGTGGCTGTGCACCGGCGGTGGAGTGGTGTACTGGGGAGGAGATTGACCCCAAAATGCTATGCTTATACTGGACATCCCTTGGGTATCAATACAGACATTGTACAGGGAGTACTTTCCAAGGTGGAAGGTTTACAAAACCTGTGGTGGTGGGTCGGCATGCTAATCTGCTCACCCACACTTTCTGGCCCTAGCAGAGTTTAAGGATCCCATAGATAGCTCCAAAGTGCCACAGACCATTACCTCAGAGGGAGCCCTCACTGCTTGGAGAGTGATAACTAAGGACAGTAAAGACCCGGGGGGGAATGAGCCCCCACCACTATCTGAAACTTTTGAGGAGAAATTTGCTAAATGGTTGCTGGGAGAAGGGAAAACTGTGGAGGACTTGAAGAAACTATTCTTGCCACCTGGGAGTGTTCCTCCCCCAACACCCTCTCCCACTCCAGTGCCCGAAATGGTGGCTGAACCAATGCAGACTCCAATTTCTGCACCTGCCATTAGTCACGACTCTTACCGAAGGTTGAGGATCTTCTCTGGCACCTCCCACCCCCAAGGGGAGGATGACTGGGAGACCTGGATAGACTATGTTGCCCCCAAGTGCTAGAATGGCATGCTCCGGAAGCCAAAAAGCGAAAGAGGGTTAGTGAGAGCCTCGAGGTCCTGCTCTGGCTACCATCCGTGCTAAATGGGCCAGTAACCCTGAAGCGACTGCACAGGCCTATCTTGAGGCCTTGGAGAATGTGTATGGGAGCCCAGATTCTGATGTGGACCTATGGTGGAGAGTAGAAATGCACAACAGTACCAAGGGAGTTGTTGTCTGTGTATGTATCTCGGCTGGAAAAATTGTTGCAAGAATGCCTCAGAAAGGGTAGTTTGCCAGCGATTGAACTGGACCGAACCAGACTGGACAGAATCCTTAAGTCTGCCCCTTCTCCAGAACTGCTGTTGCTTCAGTTACGCCTGGCAAATCGACTGAATCCCACCTCCTATGATGAGTTAATGAGAGAAATTCGAGGAGTTGAGAAAAGGCGACCTCGGGAGGACCTGCACCAACAGCTGTGGCTCGACCAGTGACTGAGGGTGACCCATCAAGTGAAGTTCCAGGGCAGAGGTTGACAGTCAATAGGTGCTCTGACAAGGAAAAATATGTCACAATGGGGCGAACTGTTGAGAGAGATCGGAATTCAAAACAGTCCCTTTATGAAGGCCACGCCTGCAATCGGGCCCTGATCTATATCCGACTGCATCTCTATAGGGGTGGGGGTACCCACCCATGTATCTCCTGCTGATACAGCTCCAAACTCAATTCCTTGACCACGGAAGTGGAGAAACTGATGAGATGTCTCCAAATGCTTATCACACCGCAGACAGAGATGGCACCAAGGTTTCCAGTTAGTAGTACCCGCCCTGGCTCCCAGTGTGGCGCCTCGGCCAGCTCAAACTCCAGAAAGTATGTTTGCTATAATTGGGAAGGATGGGCACATGAAGAGGAATGCGGTCCCCAAAGACACTGACAAAGTTGCATATAGGCTACAAGGAGAGCTTCGGAGAACAAATCAGTGGTTAGAGGTGCACAAAATGATCCAGTGAGGGCACCAAAAATGCTAACTCACGTCTTTTTGTGGCAAGGTCAGTTGCCCAGGCCCCCACTACCGCCTCTCCAGACTGGTCCAGAATAGTGGGTCCCTCCATGGAGACCACTGTAAAGGTGAATGGAGTGTCTACAAGAGCTGTATTAGACAGTGGCTCCCAAGTGACAATTATGTTCCAAGATTGGTATCAGAAGCATTTGTCAGGCGTACCCTTGCAACCATTAGAAGGACTGCATGTATGGGGTTAAGTGAAGGCCTACCCCTATTCTGGGTAGATCCGAATTTGGCTGTCTTCCCCACCTCCGTGGCTGGAGTGGCCGAACAAGTAGAGACCCTAGCCTTAGTGTGTCCCCCACTGGACTGTATGATGGTGTCCCTTTGTTGATTGGAACAAATGCTCATATGTTAGAAGGCTGGCACAGTTATGTTATGAAAACAGGGTCAAAGACTAGTAGAGCTTTAAGAGTTCCGGCTTTAATTAAGAGGCCTATGAGGCACAGAGAGATGCTGAAAAATAGAACCAGAGGAACCGGTCGGAATTGTATGGAAGAAGGATCCTGAGTCTCTGATCCTGGCGCCAAATGCCCAGTGTACCTTACAGGAGAGGTCTGATCAGAAAGGATGTGAAGAATAAAATATTAATGTTGATGCACCAGGCAATGGAAAAATTGCCAGAGGGACTGCTGGTCAAGCCTAGTATTTTGCCCGCTAGAGCCCATGCTTATGCCAGAAGGGTAATGGTCAAGTTCATAATGTGTCTGAAAGAGACATTCAGGTAAATAGAGGTTGCATCCTGGCTAATGTGCATTGTGCAGACACTGCAGTGCTACCAGCAGCAAGAGTTCAGGAAGAATGACAGAAATAGCATACAACATTTTGATTTTGCGACTCCCCATTGCCAGCTGAATGGAAAGTGAGGATCAGTGAGAAGCTTGCCCAGAGAGACCAGGTGTTTTCTTTAAAGGAATGGGACGTAGGATGCATGCAGGAGCTGAGCACAATATCCGGCTGCATGACGAACCATTTCGTGAGAGGTCTCCGACGCCTGGCACCTGCTGACATAGATGATGTGAGGCAGCATCTGCAAGAGATGTTAGCTGCTGGTGTAATACAAGAATCCAGAAGCCCTTATGCTTCCCCATTGTGGTAGTGAGGAAAAGAGATGGGACAGTAAGGATGTGTGTGGATTATCGCACCTTAAACCGGGACTATCCTGATCAGTACACAATGCCCCGCATTCAGGATGCTTTGGACTGCCTAAGCGGGAGCAAGTGGTTCTCTGTGTTGGATCTCCGCAGTGGGTACTACCAGATCCCGATGGCCCCAGAGGACCGTGAGAAGACAGCCCTTATCTGTCCGCTTGGCTTCTGTAATTCATGAGGATGCCTCAAGGGTTTCAGGTGCCCCAGCCACTTTTCAACGATTGATGGAGGCGTGCAGTGGGGACATGAACTTACTAGAGTGCCTGGTATACCTCAATGATGTTATTGTGTTTGGCAGCTCACTGGAGGAACATGAGAGCAGATTATTTAAGGTATTGGACCGACTGGAGGACTTTGGCCTTAAACTGTCCATTGATAAGTGTCAATTCTTTCAAACATCAGTAAAGTATGTGGGACACATAGTATCCACCAGGAATAGAGACCGACCCAAGTAAAGTTGAGGCCTTGACCACCTGGCCACAGCCCAAAATCTAAAGAACTGCAAAGATTCCTGGGATTCTGTGGTTATTATCGGCGTTTCATCAAGGACTATTCAAGAGTGATCCACTTTACTTAACCTTACTCAAGGGTATCCCCAACCCACAAAAATACCAAAAGTCAGCGTCCTCAAGACTGAAAGAGTGTATTTTCATCCGGTGAAGTATTTGGGGCCCGCTGGACTCCTGATGTGAGACTGCTTTTCATGAGATCATATATCAACTACCCATGCTCCAGTGCTGGCCTATGCCGATCCAAGAAAACCTTACGTCCTGCACACTGATGCTAGCTTGCAAGGGTTGAGGCTGTGTTGTACCAAACACGAGAATGGCCTGAGACCAGTGGCCTTTGCCAGTAGAAGCCTGACCCCATCCAAAAGAACTATCCTGTACATAAGTTAGAGTTCCTAGCTTTGAAGTGGGCTATTGTTGACCAATTCCATGAGTACTTGTATGGGGCTAAAATACTAGTAAAACTGACAATAATCCTTTGACCTATGTGCAGACCTCAGCTAAGTTGGATGCCACTGGCCACAGGTGGCTTTCTGCATTATCTACATATGACTATGCTCTCGAATACTGAGCAGGTCTGAACCACATAGATGCTGATGCTCTCTCCCGAGGCCTGTTCCCCAGAATGATTGGGTCGATTGGCAGAACCTGACATTCGGGCACTCTGCAGAAGTTTGACAGGGAGGAACAAATGTCCACGGACCCAGTGGACTGCATGGTGGATTGCTTGGGACCCTCTGAGAATTGCATACCTGCTGCTTGCCATTTTTCTGCAATAGACATTGGTGCACTGCCTCAGCTGGACAATGACAGTATTCGGGGCTCAATCCCGCGATCCTATGATCAAATCAGCTTTAGAAGCCCTCTATGCAGGAAAGATGTGTCCAAAGTCGCTCCACTGATTTGAGAACTGCACTGTTATACAAAGAAGGTCCTAAGTTGAAACTGATCAATAAACTGTTACAAGAGAAACAGTAGATAGAGGGACAAGTAGACAAACAACAACTGGTGCTGCCCACTGCCTTCGAGACTCAGTATTGAGGTCCTTGCACAACCACATGGGGCACCTTGGTATAGACAGAACACTTGACTTGGTGAGATCCAGATTCTATTGGCCTAAGATGGGGGCTGATGTGGAGCAACACATTGAACTTGTAGTCGCTGCCTACAGAGAAAGCTTTGCCCCAGAGGGCTGCCCCTTGTTAACATAACCACAGTGCACCCATGGAGCTGGTCTGTATTGATTTTCTGAGTTTGGAGTCAGATCAAAGAAATATCAGTAATGTGCTGGTGGTCACTGACCATTTCACGAGATATGCCCAAGCTTTCCCACCAAAGACCAGAAAGCATCCACTGTAGCCAAAGTACTTGTAGAAAACTTTTTGTTCACTATGGGGCTCCACAAAGAATCCATTCTGATCAAGGGAGAGACTTTGAGAGTCGTCTGATCAAAGAGATGCTTTCTCTGTGGGGGAGTGAGAAAGTCAGAACCACTCCCTTACACCACCCGGGAGGACCCACAGCCTGACACGTTTCAACGACTTTGCTAGATATGCTAGGCACCCTGCACCCAAAGGACAAGACTAGATGGAGCCAACAAATTAGCACCTGGTACATGCTTATAACTGCACCAAAGTGATGCACTGGGTTCTCCCCCTACCGCCTGATGTTTGGAAGAGAAGCTCGACTACGGTAGATGTGTGTTTTGGGGTCTCTCCTGATGGGGTTCAAGCTGACAACTATTTACAGTATGTGCAAAGTTAAAGGCCCAGCTAACTCATGCGTGCCAACTGGCTCAAACCATGGCTGCCAAAGAAATCTGGCCAACAAAGAAAGGTATGATAAAGGTGAAGCTTACAGGAACTCCAGGAGGAGATTGGGTATTCTAGAAATCTGGGACTCCATAGCAAGCACAAGATTGCTGACAGATGGCACCATCTCCCTCACATTGTAGTGGGCAAACTAGATGATCTGCCAGTGTACAAAGTAAGGCCTGAGAATAATTCAAAGATGTAAAACAATGCATAGAAATCATTTACTGCCCATTGGACAAATCTTAATTGAGTCTGAGCCCTAGAAGATGCCCCCTCTGGACCAGTGACTAGGCTGCTGCTAAGAAAAGATCAGAAAGTCTGCACCTACAGAAGCAAAGTTAAAGTGTTCCCTCCACAAGTCCCAGTTGAGTATGACTGTCAGTCCATATCGGAAGAAAGTGAGAGTGACTTTGAATACTATCCTTCTTACGAACTGAGTCAATTGTTTGGGGCAATCCCTAGTCAATACTGGAGATGAAGTTGGGCCTTCTGGACTGTCCAAGCCCCAGCTTCGTCCCTGGAGCAATGCTCCCAGAAAGTGAAGTGCAAAGCATCAGATCAGATGAAATGGAATCATTGTGCATGGTTGAACTGTTTGAGCTTTCAGGAGGAAAATGATGGATTGGGTCAGATTGGTGATACACCAGAACAAGAAGAGTATTTTGAGTGCCCTGACAGTCCACTGCCAGTGTCCAGCTCTCCATGCGATCAAATGTTGTGGACTCCAGAAACTGTAACTCCTGGAGCTGAAAGTGCCCCAAGTTCTAGCCTCTCTACCCCATGGAGACTCCCCTGACAAGTGAGGACAATGCTGAAAATGAGGCTCAGAGTGCAGAGACTGTAACAGTTCCCCTAGAAAGACTGGTCGAGCTGTAAAGCCTGTGGTGCACCTCAGTTATGATTCCTGGGCCGGCCAGTGGATCTGCCTCTCAATGTTGTCCATAAAGGGTGTATGTGCCCGAGCTCATTGCCCAAACTGGCGTCAGTGCTAACTCAAGTTACTTGTGTTGCCCTCAAGTATGGTGCCCTTGCCCGTCCAGCCCCAAGGTAACTGATAGGAAGGGCCCCTCTCTTCAGGTTTCATGTACAAGAGGTAATAACTTGAGTTATGGTACAATGTGTATGTAATACTGTGTAAAGAGTGACGTACCGCAATGTTTCCAAAATGTGTTCTTGGTAAAATGATATATTGACTGGCGATTATATAGAGCCTAATGCAAATGTATATGGTTGCAGTTGAAACTATGAGGTACTTGCTTGGCGCGGACGTCAAGCTTTCCAAACCAGGAAGGGTGTAACCCCTGCAAATGGGGGTTCCCAAAGACTTCCAGGAGCTTGCTTGAATGCTCCAAGCCTGAATGGTGTTTGGCGTTTAAGCCATTTATCAGTGAGTGTTTTAGAGCCTCTGGTACTGTCTCTTTAAGAGCTGTCTGCTTGCAGACATAATTAGTTATATGGGAGGACTGTGTGCTTCTCTGCTTGAATACCACTCGAGCTGCTGCCAATTCACTCCATTTTGCAGTCACTAGGATTGCAAGGGAACCTATCTGAAAGATGTAACTGTTTGCCAGAAATCATTTAGAGTAATAATGAAATTACAGTTTGTCTAACCTGCTTTCTTTGCAGTCAGAACTGTGTTTGCCTAGTTCCCATTCTAGTTTTGAACTGCTGAACTGGACCAATCAGTGTGGGTTAAGGTAGCTCTAAAATGGTGCCTTGGACAAATCAGAACTTGGACTCATAATCTGAGCCAGCCACAAGAGGATTGTATGGGCAGTGACTCTGGGAGATGTAGTTTAGACTTTGGCGCCTTTTTGGACCAACAGGGGCAGCCAATCCAGCCAAGAACTGGGAGGAACTCAAAGGAAGTGCCGGTTTTGTCTGCTGGAGTTTCAGTTGAGCTCTGGCAGTGAAGAAGGAAGGAGCCTTGCTTTCAGTGTGCAGTTTTAGTGGAAGCGTGTGTAAGGCCCAGAGTTCCGGTCTGCAGCTTGTGTAACTGCTTGTTAGGACTGAATCCGTCCTGTGAAGAGAATCAAAGGATATCTGAAGAGTAAAACCAGGCTCACCCTGTAGAAGACTGGAGAAATTGCTGAATCACTCGGTCTGTCAGGAACTGAATCTGCTGTGTGTTCTCCGGGTATGTGCAGTAATTGCGATCGGGATAGAGAAGCAGCCTGCCTGGTATAGTACTTTCTGTTTTACCATATAGATGTGTGAAGGCTTGTGTACCTCAAGTGAATCCTGCTGCCATTAAAGGACTTTTGCCTGTTACTGTTCACCATATAAATGTGTGAGGAGGCTTAGTTAGCTCAAGTGAATCCTGCTGCCATTAAGGACTTTGCCTGTTGCAGTTTGCCATATAAATGTGTGAGGAGTCTCGTGGAGCTCAAGAGTAGCCCTGCTGACATTGAAGGACCCTATCTTGTTTGGAGGTCGTGAGTACTAATTCAGGGTCGCTCCCTGTTGAATTGCCACATTGAATCCAAATGGAATCACTGTACTGCTGACTGTTTAAACTAATTTTTCTTTTCTCCATGGGAAAGGGGCCTTTCCAGCTGCCACGGTTTGGACTAGCCACTAGGGCTTGGGTACCCAGGGACAGTAACTGGTAGGGATAGGCCTATGCACAGAGCCATAGGTAGATGAGTAAAGTGATAAGCTAATTAACCTGATTTCCCCTGTCCTTGTTATATTCCCCTAAATAAATCCGAGCTGCTTTGTTTCAGCAAAGTTATACTGCCTGAGGTATTTGTCTATGTTAAAGTATTGTACTGTGATTGTTGCACTCTATCTTATTTTACAGAGGTCCCAGTGCCTGAACCAGCCCTGGGGGTAAGTGTATACTGTGAAGGTAATTCTGATATATTGTGTGGGCCACTAGTGGGAAGAAAGGGGGGTTGCAGTGTCCCAGAGAGCTGTGACCAAATAAGTTTAACTATTGCAAACCCTGACCTCTGGGTGGAGGCACCCGCCATTGGATCCAGGCCCCTCAACCTGTTAGTGGCAAATCAGGCGGGTAGTAGCCCCTGGGATAGCGCCATCTAGGGGTTACACTACTGATCCAGCCCTGGTGGTAAGTGCACAGAGTGTGGATTCAGTATTGCTATTGTATGGTATGTGTGATTGTTTATCTGCTGATCTGTTTAGGCCACTAGAAGGGTTGGTGGAGGGTTATAGTATCCTGGAGGGCTATACCCACAGCAGTTACACTACCCCAAAACCATTCCTCTGGGTGGAGGCACACGTTCACCGAGCTCAGGCCCCTCAACCTGTGCCTAGTCACACAGGCAGGGGTAGTAGCCCACAGGATAGCACCACCTAGTGATTAAAAATGACCCCTTGATCCTGCCTCCTTGATCCTCCTCCATTGTTCTTTTACCACCTCTACCAGGTCTACATGTGCCAATCATCTCCTAACTAGTTCCCTCATCTTCCCAAAATCTGTCTGCTTGAGGTCCAGGAAACTGACTTTGCAGGAGGATCCATTGTTCCCCCAGTCAGGTCAACCCACACAATATTGTGGTCACTGGACCCTGGCAGTTCCCTGACAGTCACCCTCCCCCCACCATCTTCGGTGAGTACCAACACGAGTATGGTTTCCTGCTGGGTGGGATCCTTGCCCAGCTGCACCAGTAGACAGTCCTGAAGCGTATCTAGCAGTGCCCGACTCCTGGTGCTCCTAGCTGCTGGGATGTCCCAGATTATATCTGGTCAGCCATCCCATCCTTCTACTTCCTGCACTTCTGCAATGCCCACTACATAATCCAGTCACCCCATTCTTCTACCCCCTGCATTGCTCTGACACCCACTCTTCAGTCAGACATCTCATTCTTCTACTCCCTGCACTCCTCTGATACCCACTCCTCAATTCAGACACCCTATTCTCCTTACTCCTGAACTTGTCTGGCACCCGCTCCTCAGTCCAGACATCTCATTCTCCTACTTCCTGCACCCCTCTGACACCCACTCCTCAGTTCAGACACCCCATTCTCCTACCCCTGAACTCCTCTGACACCTGCTTCTCAGTACAGACATTCCATTCTCCTACCCCCTGAACTTCTCTGACACCCGCTCCTCAGTAGAGACACCCCATTCTCCTACCCCTGAACTTCTCTGTCACCCACTCCTCAGTACAGACACCTCATTCCCAAAGGGTGGTGACCCCATCTTCCTTGCAAATTGTTGCCCAATCTCCCTCCTCCCTGCCCTTGCTAAGCTCCAAGAACACCTGGTCCTCTCTCAACTGACTTCCTTCCTCGATGACTCTTCCTTTTATACCCCGTTCCCAATCTGACTTTCGGAAGAACCACTCCACTACCACTTCCCTACTCAGGCTCACTGACTCCATCCTCACTGCGACGGATAATGGCCTCATTACCTCTGCCATCTTTGTCGACCTTGCCAAGGCTTTTGACACAGTCTCCCATGCCCTACTTCTTGACTCCCTTACAGCTGCTGGATTGTCTGCTTCTGGCCAAAACTGGTTTAGAGCTTACCTCTCAGGCAGAACACAATCAGTCAAGATCTAGGATATAATCTCTCCCCCCCCCATTTCCGCAGGAGTTCCACAGGGCTCGGTGCTTGGACCCATTCTCTTCTCCAGCTTCCTAAATGACTTATAGTATGCTCCTCCTCTATTCATATGTATGTCGATGACACCGTCCTGTTCTCCTCTGGCAAATGCCCCGCCGATGTAGCAACCACCCGTCAGCATGACTTCCACCAGGTTCAGCTATGGTTTGCCTCACATCAACTATTCCTAAATGCCAAAAAGATTGTCTCCATGACCTTTGGCTCTAGGCAGAGACTCTCTAGGCTCTACCCTTTACCTTCTTTCCCTACCCTTGATGGGACAGTCCTAGAGGACACCTTCTCATTCAGATACCTTGGGGTTTGGTTAGACCAACACCTCAGCTTCTCTGGCCACATTGATGCCATCCTGAAAAAAACTGTGCCCCAAGCTTGGTGCCTTATTCAGGAACCATAATTGCATCCCTTCTACGGCGCGGCATGAACTAGTCCAGAAGATGATCCTCCCCATTTTCAACTACTGTGATGTAGTCTATGGTGCCGCTCTCAAATCCCCCCTAACCAGATTGGACACTCTCTTTAACTCCTTCTGTCATTTTGCCCTTGATGCTCCATCATGCACACATCACTGTGACCTCTACCATGCCCTGTCCCTTCCCCCACTTGCCAACAGGCACCTCACTCATTGTGCCAAACTCACTTCTAAATTTTGGTTAGGTGAGCTTCCCTCCTACCTCTCATGTTTACTCTCCCCTTCCCCCCCAGATCTTCTGACATTCATACTTTATTTGTCCCCCACCAAACCACTCTCATTGGTCAGTCAGGCTTCACTCATTATTTCCGCAAATCTGGAACTCCCCCCAAATACAGCACTCCTCCTCCTCCTACTCCCTGCCTCTGCCTTACAACTTTCTCTCATCTAACTGCTCTGCCTCCTGCTTTTACCCTCCTTAACCGTCCTTCTGTACCTCTGCTCCTCTCCATGACTCACATCCCCTATTAAACCTTCCTCCCCCACCGAGCCTGCTTCTCAGCACGCTCTCCTCTCCCTTCAACGCTTACCCCCTCATTCCTACCCCTAACCTTCTTCCATTACCAATTTGCCCCTGCTTAGTTTTGACCTCTGTCAGGGTTCTCAGCATCCTGGAGGGGTCTAGCACTGGGCAAGCCTCCTCCTTCCCCTCCCCTCCCCCTCTCTCTTTTTTACCCAACTTGTCCTTGCCTAAATCTGCCCTTTGTCGGGATTCTTAGCATCCTGGCGATGTCTATTCTCAGGTAAGTTTCTTCCCTCCTCCCTCCTTTTTTTCCTTTCCTCTTCTATTCCCCCTAGTCCCTCTGCCCAACTTGTCCTCACCTAATTCTATCCCCTGGCAGGGTTCTCTGCATCCTGGAGGGGCCCAGCACTGAGCAATTACTCTTCCTTCATCCCCCCTCCCCCTCTATCCTTTCTACCCAACTAGTCCTCGCATGATTCTGCGCCCTGGCAGGGTTCTCAGCATCCTGGAGTGGCCTAGTCTTAGGCAAGCTTCTTCTTTCCCTCCCTCCTCTTCCCTTCATCCCCTCTTTTCTCTCTTCCCAACGTGTCCGCACCTAGTTCTGCCCCCTGGCAGGGTTCTCAGCATCCTGGAGGGATCCAGCACTGGGAAATGACTTGTCCTTCTTTCCCCTTTCCCTTCCATCCTTTCTATCTAACTTGTTCTCACCTGACACTGCTCTTTGGCAGGGTTCTCAGCATCCTGAAGAGGCCTAGTCTTAGGCAAGTTTCTCCCACCCCCCCTTCCCTTTACCATCCCCTCTACTATCTCTACTCAACTTGTCCTTACCTACTTCTGCCCCTTATTCTAAGTCCCCTCCTCATTCCGCCACTGGCAGCGATCTCCACACTCTGAAGGAGCCAGTTCCAGGTATGACTCATCCTTCCTTACCATATCCCTTACCCCCATCTCCTTTCTGCCCCCCTCTCTACCCCTCTGCACTTAAACAAAGGAATTAGTTCACTTGAGCTAATAACTTGCACATTTTGCTCTGTCCGAGGTGCTCCCAGATTGCACTAGCCCTGTGTTAACTTGCCCCTTGTAACTGATTTTTTTTGCTCACTTTGCTCCAGTAATGTCCCCCCCCCATCTTTATCCTCTCCTTCCCCCAGTTGGTTTCCCCTGTCTACCCCTCTACCCTCCTTGATGTCCCCTCACTGCACCTAATTCATTCAGCAATTGCTAAATAATCTGCCTCTTAACTGTGATCCATTCCTGCAAGGAATTGGCTCCAAGGCTGCATTAAATTTCTGTACTATGTTCCTCAGATATGCCACTTATAATTAAATGCAAATTCCACAGCTATGATATATTTAACTGTATGTTATGTCACAGATGCGATTGTATGATTATTTATGATAAAAATGTTTTAACTATATGTCTTGTTACAAATGTAATTGAATGTTTAATTTCACGGATATGTTAAATGTTAAACTGTATGTCTAATTCTTCATCCAATTGTTACCCCCGTCGCACCGGGAGACAAGCAACTTGTTGTTCAGTGTGCCTTCATGGTGAAACATTTCAATAAATAAATAAATAAAATTCTCCTACTCCCTGCACTCCTCTGACATCCGCTCCTCAGTTCAGACATCCCATTCTCCTACCTCCGGAACTTCTATGACACCCTCTCCTCAGTACAGATACCCCATTCTCCTACCCTCTGAACTTCTCTGATACCCAGTCCTCAGTACAGACACCCCATTCTCCTACCCCCTGAACTTCACTGACACCCGCTCCTCAGTACAGACACCCCACTGTCCTACCTCCGGAACTTGTCTGATGCCCACTCCTCAGTGCAGACACCCCATTCTCCTACCCCTGAACTTCTGTGACACCTGCTCCTCATCACAGACACCCTGTCCTCCTACCTCCGAACTTCTCTGACACCCGCTCCTCAGTACAGACAACCTATTCTCCTAACCCTCTAACTTCTTTGACACCCACTCCTCAGTACAGACAGCCCATTCTCCTACCCTCGGAACTTCTCGGACACCTGCTCCTTAGTACAGACACCCCATTCTCCTACCCCCAGAACTTCTCTGACACCTGCTCCTTAGTACAGAAACCCCATTCTCTGACCCCCTGAACTTCTCTGACACCTGCTTCTCAGTACAGACACCCCATTCTCCTACCCACGGAACTTCTCTGACACCTGCTCCTCAGTACAGACACCCCATTCTCTTATCCTCGGAACTTCTCTGGTACCTGCTCCTCATCACAGACACCCCATCCTCCTACCCCCTGAACTTCCTTTTTTTTTTGTAATTTCTGTTTATCTCGCCCCTTGTCCCTACCAGCTCCGCATCCTCAGGAGCGTCAATGGAGTACACCCCTGCTACCCGCCTTACCTGCACTGGCCCGTTCCCCCATCCTGCCATGGTTTACCCCCCAGGCAGGGACAAGGTGGGGCAGGAACATACCAACCAATTCAGTGTCTCATCAGGCTCAGGGCAATCAGGCAGGCGGAAGCACATTGGGGCCATACTCAGCACTTTGTCTCCTCGGAGCTGTAGGGTGTTTTTCCTCCTTTCTTATGGGCATCGTGTGCCATGACGTCAAGGCATCTAGCGCTGACATCCTCCCTCTGTGTCTGTGCTTGCTTACTGTACTGAGACTTCCACCAGGGGCCAGTCAAGCACCGAGTCTCTACCCCCCCTCCTCCCTGGAGAAGATGAACTGCCCTGGGACACTCAAGCCCCTTCCCTCTGGCTGGCCTTCCAGCTCCCAGGCTTGCTCCCAAACTGGGTCGCTGGCATCACAAGTGGAAATCCAGCCCTGTGCCGACAGGCTGTTAGGCTACCCCCTGAACTTGTTGACACCCGCTCCTCAGTACAGACACCCCATTCTCCTACCCCCGGAACTTCTCTGACACCCGCTACTCAGTTCAGACACCCCAGTCTCCTAACCCCTGAGCTTCTCTGACACCTGGTCCTCAGTACAGACACCCCAGTCTCCTACCCCCATGAACTTCTATGACACCTGCTACTCAGAACATACACTTCATCCTCCTACCCCCAGAACTTCTCTGTCACCCACTCCTCAGTACAGACACCCCATTATCCTACCCCTGAACTTCTCTGACACCTGCTCCTCATCACAGACACCCCATCCTCCTACCCCCTGAACTTCTCAGACACCCGCACCTCAGTAGAGATACCCCATTCTCCTACCCCTGGAACTTCTCTGACACCGGCTCATCAGTACAGACACCCTATTCTCCTACACCCTAAATGTTTCTGACACCCGCTCCTCAGTACAGACACCCCATTATCCTACCCCTGGAACTTCTCTGACACTTGCACCTCAGTACTGATACCCCAGTCTCCTACACCCTGAACTTCTCTGACATCCACATCTCAGTAGATACCCCAGTCTCCTACACCCTGAACTTCTCTGACACCCGCTACTCAGTACAGACACCCCATTCTCCTACCCCCAGAACTTCTCTGTCACCCACTCCTCAGTAGAGACACCCCATTATCCTACCCCTGAACTTCTCTGACACCCGCTCCTCAGTACAGACACCCCAGTCTCCTACCCCTGAACTTCTCTGACACCCGCTCCTCAGTACAGATACCCCAGTCTCCTACCCCCTGAACTTCTCTGACACCCACACCTCAGTACAGATACCCCAGTCTCCTACACCCTGAACTTCTCTGACACCCGCACCTCAATACAGACACCCCAGTCTCCTACCCCCTGAACTTCTCTGATACCTGCTCCTCAGTACAGACACCCCAGTCTCCTACCCCCTGAACTTCTCTGACACCCGCACCTCAGTACAGACACCCCAGTCTCCTACCCCTGAACTTCTCTGACACCTGCTCCTCAGTATAGACACCCCAGTCTCCTACCCCCTGAACTTCTCTGACACCCACACCTCAGTACAGATACCCCAGTCTCCTACACCCTGAACTTCTCTGACACCCGTTCCTCAGTACAGACACCCCAGTCTCCTACCCCCTGAACTTCTCTGATACCTGCTCCTCAGTACAGACACCCTAGTCTCCTACCCCCTGAACTTCTCTGACACCTGCACCTCAGTACAGACACCCCAGTCTCCTACCCCCTGAACTTCTCTGACACCTGCTCCTCATCACAGACACCCCATCCTCCAGCCCCTGAACTTCTCTGAGACCCGCACCTCAGTACAGGTACCCCATTCTCCTACCCCTGGAACTTCTCTGACACCCGCTTATCGGTAGAGACACCCCATTCTCCTACCCCAGAACTTCTCTGTCACCCACTCCTCAGTACAGACACCTGTCTCCTACCCCCTGAACTTCTCTGACACCTGCTCCTCAGTACAGACACCCCAGTCTCCTACCCCCCGAACTTCTCTGACACCCGCTCCTCAGTACAGACACCCCAGTCTCCTACCCACTGAACTTCTCTGACACCTGTTTCTCAGTACAGAATCCCCAGTCTCCTACCCTCTGAACTTCTCTAACACCCACACCTCAGTACAGATACCCCAGTCTCCTACACCCTGAACTTCTCTGACACCCGCACCTCAGTACAGATACCCCAGTCTCCTACACCCTGAACTTCTCTGACACCCGCTACTCAGTAGAGACACCCCATTCTCCTACCCCAGAACTTCTCTGTCACCCACCCCTCAGTACAGACACCCTATTATCCTACCCCTGAACTTCTCTGACACCCGCTCCTCAGTACAGACACCCATGTCTCCTACCCCTGAACTTCTCTGACACCCGCACCTCAGTACAGACACCGCAGTCTCCTACCCCCAGAACTTCTCTGACACCTGCTCCTCAGTACAGACACCCCAGTCTCCTACCCACTGAACTTCTCTGACACCCGCTCCTCAGTATACACACCCCAGTCTCCTACCCTCTGAACTTCTGTAACACCCACACCACAGTACAGATACCCCAGTCTCCTACACCCTGAACTTCTCTGACACCCGCACCTCAGTACAGACACCCCATTCTCCTACCCCGAACTTCTCTGACAATCGCTTATCAGTACAGACACCCTATTCTCCTACACCCTGAATGTTTCTGACACCTGCTCCCTAGTACAGACACCCCATTCTCCTACCCCCTAAACATCTCGGACTCCTGCTGCTCAGTACAGACACCCCATTCTCCTACCCCTGGAACTTCTCTGACACCCGCTCCTCAGTACAGACACCCCAGTTTCCTACCCCCTGAACTTCTCTGATACCCGCACCTCAGTACAGACACCCCAGTCTCCAACCCCCTGAACTTCTCTGACACCCGCTCCTCAGTGCAGATACCCCAGTCTCCTACACCCTGAACTTCTCTGACACTCACTCCTCAGTACAGACACCCCAGTCTCATACACCCTGAACTTCTCTGACACCCGCACCTCAGTACAGATACGCCAGTCTCCTACACCCTGAACTTCTCTGACACCCGTTCCTCAGTACAGACACCCCAGTCTCCTACCCCCGACCTTCTCTGACACCCGCTCCTCAGTACAGACACCCCAGTCTCCTACACCCTGAACTTCTCTGACACCCGCACCTCAGTACAGACACCCCAGTCTCCTACCCCCTGAACTTCTCTGACACCCGCTCCTCAGTACAGACACCCCAATCTCCTACCCCCTAAACTTCTCTGACACCCATTCCTCAGTACAGACACCCCACTCTCCTACCCCCTGAACTTCTCTGACACCCGCTCCTCAGTACAGACACCCCATTCTCCTACCCCTGGAACTTCTCTGACACCTGCTCCTTATCACAGACACCCCATCCTCCTACCACCGGAACTTCTCTGACACCCACTCCTCAGTACAGATACCCTAGTCTCCTACCCCCTGAACTTCTCTGACACCTGCTCCTTATTACAGATACCCCAGTTTCCTACACCCTGAACTTCTCTGACACCCATTCCTCAGTACAGACACCCCATTCTCCTACCCTCTGAACTTCTTTGACACCAGTTCCTCAGTTCAGTCATCACATCACATCCTACCCTCCTATTCCCTACACTCCTCTGATATCCTCTCCTAAGTCTTCCTGGGCATCAAAAGTGTGCCGTACTCCCTTCACTCCTTTGACGCTCACTCGTTATATCTCCATCCTCTTTGTTTCCTACAGCACATCCAGGTCTGTCTCTTGCCCTCCTTCTGCTCTCTTGTCCATATCTGTTTCTCAGTCCCTTGTCCCTTCTAAGCTTCCCTCCTTCTCTCGCTTTCTCTCTCCCACCCTCTCCAAATTCCATTTGGGTTCTGCTCTTTTTGTACATTTTACATCCTGTGTTTTCTATTGTAATGCATTTTTTGATGTATGTAACCTTCTCCACCCTACTTCACTTAACTCCTGATGCTACAATTTCCCTACCTCTTACTTGTAATTTTCCTCCTTTCCCAGTTATAACCCCAGCCTCTGTATAGCCTTCTGAGGATTACTTTTAAAGCTGTAGTCTAAATAATAATTAATTAATGTTGGTGCCTCCCCTTTCAACCTGCAGGAATGATCGATCTTTAAGGTTTTGCCACTCTGTGAACATCTCAACTCCTCCAACCCCCGCTTTCCCTCCTCTCTCCCTGGTCCACCCTCCACTCATTTGTTTAGTTCTCATTTTATGGTACACACCTCACCCCTATTTATACTGTAATTCATTTGTCATCCTTTACCACACACACATAACCAGCCTCTCTTCACAGCTCGAAGCTGGTTACCAGAAGGCTCTTGAAGGGTTACATCTGACCCTGAGAGTTGTCCTCTAGAGGGTCTCTTGTTTGCTTAAAGAGACAGGTTGACAGGATGTTTGTGTATAGGATGTTTTGGCTCAGCTAGAAGAGGGAAAACTCTGTCACGAATATTCATAATCCTACCCTTCCCTTTACAGTAAAAGGAGAGACAAGCAGCAAGAGTTTAACCTTGGAGCCTTGGATTTGGTTCTTCCAGCAGAAGAGAGAAAAAGAGAGAGTGAGGCCAGCCTCCAGCTGCGACTAAGGCAGGGGGCCAGCTGGCTCAAGGATGGTGGCAGGGTCCCTAGGTCCAGGTAGCACTCGTCCCCTGTGAGGCCTCCAGAGTAACACCAGCAAGTGCCAGGAGGATGGGTCTCCTAGCAGGGTCCCAAGGACCTCATCAGATCAAAAACCAGATGACAGCACTGGAAATAGTGGAGGCCCCCCTACAGAGTGATCACCAGGGATCTCAGAGAATCCACTCCCACCACGAAGAATTGCCAGAAAGTTCAGCTTGAAAGAGAGCACAGTTGCATTACAGATATCCTGTTCTAGGGCTGGCCTGCCAGCACAGTGGCAAGGTGTCCGTCTGTGGCACCAACATTTTGGATTCAGAGATGGAATCGGATGTCAGAGGACTGGCCGGGGGGAGAAGGATTGAGCGTCCTAGGGACTGGTCCCCTTCTCCAGGGAGGAGAAGAGTGTCGGTGCAATCTGGGACCTCTGGCAGAGAGCTGGGGTCCTGCCGTGGGCCAGTGCCACACGTCAGGGGGGTGGGGCAGAGTGGATACTGGCATCATTGCGCGTTCCTGCCCCCAGGGAAAAATAGCTGCAAAAAGAAATGCCGGCTGCTAGTGACGGCCCCCACTTCTGCCACCACTTCTGCTCAGACCATGGTCCACTGGGGGGTTCTGATCCCGACCCCACCCTGGGGGGCAAGCCAGGGCTAGAGATCCATATTTCCTGGAAGGGCACTCCACCCGGGGGTAAGCCTGGGGATGGGGGCGGTGGCGGAATGGGGGACCAGAACCCATGGGTTGGAGAGATATCCTGTTCTACAATTGTGAAAGGCCCAAGCAGTGTAGTGCCCCCCAAGCAGGTAGATGAATGAATGGGTGTCAGAAGGAGGGGGCTTAGGAAGAGTATGGGTCAGTAGGTCCCCATATGAGGGGCCAGGCATGGGAGCCTGCTTCTTTTTTTGGGGGGGGCCATTGGGGCTCTCAGTACACTGTCAGAAGGAGGCAGGTATGGTTAGACCAACTATTAACTACCAGTAGTACTGCCATAAAATGTTGACATGCTGTAGCCTACTGTTGTCTGAAGTGGGCACTGTGAGACAAGTGCAGGCGTGGAACTGTCTCAGGGATAGTGCTGGCACTACCTGGAAGCATGCCACACAGAAATGGTCTTAGGAGCACCAGGGACCCCATCAGGAGGTTAGAGATGTAATGGATCAGAAATGTATTTGGACCAGATGCAGCAAACATAACTGCCTTTTACCCACATGGTTTCCTGCCTTATTTTGTAATTTGTTTGCTTTGCCAGTCACCAATTTCCAAATGAAATTAAAAAAATGAGCTGCGCCTGTTTCAAACCTTCATTTCTTTCCTTGCATTTTTCTTGTTCGACTCCTCCCATTTCCTTCCTTTCTTTCACCCTTTCTTGCTCTAAAACCCCCTTTTCAGTGAATTTAGGACAATAACTCTCAGTCTAGGAAAGTGTGGCTTTTTAGCATTATCAGTCTTCTTTTAGACTTCCTGATTCCCCCATGAGAATGAATACCCTGCTAATGAGAAACAGATATTGTGGGTTCAGAATCAACTGAACAGTAATTTTTCCGCAGTAGGCTGCTGTATGAAACAGTGCTTCTCCTGTTTTTTTTTTAATCAACAAAATGACCTTGCTCAGTTCCATAGCCAAGGCAGCTGTAACCAGATACTAGGGAGGATGCATCCCGCACACTTAATCTTGTAAGTCTTACTATTCAAGCTAAATCCCCACCGCACATTTATAAGTGCCCCACAGACAAGGAGTAGACAGATCACGTGAACGTTAATGGGTCACTGGGTCAGCTAACAGGATAAGTCTAGTACTGGGTAGGGGGGTAGTGTTTACTGGGAAGGGCTTAGTGCTTCCTTTATCATTTTTTATTTATTTATTTTATGGAGAGCCAGGTATAGATAGTCTCAATCATACATAAACTGACAAAACAAAAAGAACAGCTGTTACCACTGTTACAATCATTACAATTACTGCACTAAGAAGAAAAAGAAAAAAACAACATTGTACCTTAGTTCATTGGAATATTTATTAATTCCTTCTTGTATAAGATCATGGAACAGGGCCCAGGTTTTTTCAAACATTCCTTTGTCGTCATTTTTAATATAATGTATCTTCTGTAGTTTCATGACATCAGTCATACAATTCACCCATGTTTCATATACCAGTAGATCAGGATTGTGCTTCCTTTATTATGTAAGTGTACCTACATAGTATGTAGGGATAAGGTCCCCACAAATATATACACAGTGCTTGCTCACAAGACCTGCTGTAGACCCTGCACTCTACTGGATCCATTGAGCTGATGGTTCCCCATTAACATGGCCCATGGGTCCCTCACCTTCAGTCACTGATTTCTAACAGTGTGGAACTCCCTGCCGGAATTCCTTCACAAGGCCAGCCATCCCTTGCACTCAAGTACTGTACAAAAGCTGTGGATTGGTTCTCAGACCTTGCTACCACCACTGAAGAGGTGTAAGGTACAGTAGGTAACTCCAACCTCATGCTTATACAGCCTTTACATTTCACCTGCACCAGACATTTACCTCTGCACTATAAAATACACAACGTGTCTGAACCTGGACCCTTGCACTGTCTTCCAGAAACGCATATGTCTGTCATCTGAAGCCTGCCTTAACAGGACACCATTGTCCCCTTTAACATATTTTATCTATGATATAGGGAAAAGAGTGCAAGGGAAGATCTGCCTCTTCACATACACCACCAAGATCTGTAGGAGGGTGGGCAGTGAGGAAGGGGTCAGAGCAATGAGGGGGGAACAGAAAATGTTTGAAATGTGATCCAGGACATGGCAGTTGAGGTTCAACGCCAAGAAATGCAACATAGATACATAGACAGTGTCAGCATATAAGGGCCTATGGCCCACCCAGTCTGCCCATTTGAGCTTGTAAGTTCAGTTTATGTTTTCCTAGAAGTCTGTTGCCCCTTACCCCTGACCTCCAGAATTCCTTTATGTCTATCCCATGCATTCTTAAATCCCGTGATTGTTTCAGCCCCCACCACTTCCTCTGGCAGGGTGTTCCACTTGTCCACCACCCGTTCTGTGAAGAAATTCTTCCTCATGTTTCCTCTGAATCGTCCTCCCTCCAACTTCATCCCATGCCCTCTAGTCCTGGAACATCTTTTTCGCTTAAAAATAGTGTATTCCTGCACCCTGTTCCCCCTGTAAGATACTTGTATGTCTCTATCATATCCCCTCTCTCCCTCCTCTCCTCCAGGGAGTACATGTTCAGTTCCTTCAACCTGTCTTCATAGGACTTGTGATGCAATCCATGCACCATCTTTGTTGCCCTCCTCTGAACCTTCTCTACCCTGTCTATGTCCTTATGTAGGTATGGTCTCCAGAACTGTACACTGTACTCCAGGTGGGGCCTCACTACTGTCTTGTATAGCGGAATTATGACCTCCCTTTTCCTGCTGGTGATGCCCCTGCCTATACATCCCAGCATCCTATTTGCTTTACCTGCTGCCTTGTCACACTGTTTCCCTACCTTGAGGTCATCACAGATGATAACCCCAAGATCCCTTTCCTGCTTGGTGCATGCTTATCCTCATCCCCCAACTGATACATTGTGCTAGGGTTTTTGTGCCCCATATGCATTATCTTGCACTTCCTTGCATTGAATTTTAACTGCCAAACCCCTGACCATTCTTCAAGTTTCTGCAGGTCCCTTCTCATTCTGTCTACACCCTCTGGTGTGTCTACTCTGCTACAGAGCTTTGTGTCATCAGCGAACAGTGAAATTCTGCCTTCTAGGTCCTGCTCAATGTCACTGATGAAGATGTTGAATAGGACCGGTCCCAGGACTGATCCCTGTGGTACCCCACTGGTCACTCTTCCCTCTGTGGAGTGACAGCCATTTACCACCACCCTCTGTGTCCTGCCACCCAGCCAGTTACCTACCCACCACACTACTGTCCTGCCCACACCCATATTCCCAGTTTGTGTAATAGTCTTCTATGTGGCACAGTGTCAAAGGCCTTGCTGAAGTCCAGATAGGCCATGTCCACTGCCCTCCCTGATCCACCTCCCTAGTCACCCAGTCAAAAATTCAACGAGGTTGGTCTGACATGACCTCCCCTGGTGAAACCATGCTGTCTTGGGTCCTGTAGTCCATTGACAACCAGATGTTCCACCAATCTCTCCTTCAGTGCTTCCATGATCTTACCCACTACCGAGGTGAGGCTGACTGGTCTGTAGTTCCCTGCTTCCTCTTTGTTCCCACTTTGTATAAGGGGACTACATCTGTTGTCCTCCAGTCTTTGGGTACCTCCCTGTTTCCAGTGATCAGCTAAACAGGATAGCCAGAGGTTCAGCCACCACCTCTTAGTTCTTTAAGGACCCTGGGTGCACCCCATCTGGCCCCATTGCTTTATCAACTCTTATTACTTCCAGTTCCTTCAGACCCTTTCTCGTGTAAAGGGACTTGTGTCCATTCTGCACCATTCACCCCTTGTACTCCTTCAGACCCATTACCCTCCTCTTCCTCAGTAAAGACTGAGCAGAAATACCTGTTCAATATGTCAGCTTTATTGTTGTCATCCTCCACGCAGCCCCTATCCTCCCCTTCAGTCTCACTATCCCTGCCTTTGTCTTTCTTTTTCACTTATGTACCTGTAAAGGTTTTGTCCCTCTACCCACTGATTTTGCAATGTGTTCTTCAGTCTGAGCTTTGGCTTCCTTACTGACCTCCCTGCCTCCCTTTGCTTCTCCTGGTACTTCCCCTATCCCTTCTGCCTGTGTCTTTTTGTATTGCCTGAATGCAATCTTTTGGCTTTCACTTTCTTTGCTACCTCTTGGAAAACCATAATGGTCTCCTCTTCCTTTTCCTCTTGCTAACCTGCTTAATGCATAATTCTGTTGTTCTTGTAATCCATTTTAAATACTGCCCACTGTTCCTCAACCCCTGATTCCTGTCCCATTCCCCTTAATGCCTCTTTCAAGTATCTCCCCATTTTCCCAAAGTCTGCCCCCCTAAAATCCAGGATACGTGTTTTTGTGTGGTTTGGTTCTGCTCTTTCTGTGATTTCAAACCACAATGACTGGTGGTCACTGTTCCCCAGGCGCTCCCCACTGTTACCCCCACCACACTGTCCCTGTTTGTGAGCATGATGCATGTTGGAGACAAACCCTGAAAATGCAGTGCCTGATTGTAGAGTGATTCACTCCCAGTCAGGTATTGCATTGATGGCAATTGACAACACAGCTGAGGAAAGGGGCCTGGGAATGCAACTTGAAATCTATGGCAAAGCACACCAGGGCAGTGGGGATGGCAAAAAGGATGCTGGGGTGCACAGGAAGTGGGATCAGTAGTAGAAGCAGGGTAATCCTTACTCTGTATATGTCCCTGGTTTTGCCCCACCTGGAGTACTGTGTAAGGTTCCAGAGCCCACACCCACGAAAGTACTGTGATAAGGCAGAGGCAGTATGGGGGAGGGGGTGACCAAAGAGGTCCAGGGGTTGGGGAGAAAATATATGAGGAAAGGTTAAGGGATCGTAGCATGTACATCCTTGAAAAGGAGGCAGATGGAGGTATGACAGAAACATACAAATATTTCCATTGTCTTAAAAAGATAAGCTAATATGAACTGCCCACCCTAAGTGCATACACACAGACAAGCACAAGGGAAGAAGCCACTAAATCTGCCTGGGATAGGTTCACGAAGAATACTCCCAAGTATGTTTTCACAGGAAGAGTTCTGTGCAGGACGAACAAACTACTGAAGGAAGTGGTCAGTGCCAAAACTGTGACTGGATTCAAACGTAGAGGTGGGACAGGCACAGAGGCATGATAAGAAGAGCAGGACATGGTGAAATAGGAGTGGAAAGGGGGTGAACATAAGGGTCTTCACATCAGTAATAGTAGGGTTGAGACCCAGTCTGGATGGACCAATGGGCCTTTTTCTGCAGTCATTTTCTATGCCTCTACTATGTGCTGCACTAGTGTAGCGTGGAGGGGTCAGGTACTAAAGGAGTGAGTAGGGGTGACTAGTGTAGTATGGAGAGGACAGGTGCTGGAGGGAGGAGTAGGGGTGTGTGACTGGTGTAGCATGGAGGGGTTAGATACTAGAGGAGGGAGTAGAGGTGTGTGACTAGTGCAGCATGGAGGAGTCAGGTACTGGACGTGGAGTAGGGGTGTGTGACTGGTGTAGCATGGAGGAGTCAAGTACTGGAGGGGGGGAGTAGGGGTGTGTGATTAGTGTAACATGGGGGATCAGGTACTGGAGGTGGAGGAGGAGTATGTGACTGGTGTATCATGGAGGGGTCAGGTACGGAGGGAGTAGAGGGTGTGTGACTGGTGTAGCATGGTGGGGTCAGGTACTGGAAGGAGGAGTAGGACTGTGTGACTACTGTAACATGGGGAGTTAGGTACTGGAGGGAGGGTAGGGTAGCATGAAGGGTCAGATACTGGAGGGTAGGGGGTGTGTGACTGGTGTAGCATGGAGGGTGTGGGTACTGGAGGGGGGAGTAGGGGTGTGTGACTAGTGTAACATGGGGATCAGGTACTGGAGGGGGAGTAGGGGTGTGTGACTGGTGTAGCATGGAGGGGTCAGGTACTGGACGGGGAGTAGAGGTGTGTGACTGGTGTAGCATGGAGGGGTCAGGTACTAGAGGAGAGAGTAGGGGTGTGTGATTGGTGTAGCATGGAGGGGTCAGGTACTAGAGGGGAGAGTAGGGGTGTGTGACTGGTCTAGCATGTGGGGTCGGGTACTGGAGGAGAAATAGGAGTGTGTGACTGGTCTAGCATGTGGGGTCGGGTACTGGAGGAGAAATAAGGGTGTGTGACTGGTGTAGCATGGAGGGATCAGGTACTGGAGTAGAGAGTAGGGGTGTGTGACTGGTGTTGCATGGAGGGGTCAGGTACTGGAAGGAGGAGTAGGACTGTGTGATTACTGTAACATGGGGTTAGGTACTGGAGGGAGGGTAGGGTAGCATGAAGGGGTCAGGTATTGGAGGGGAATAGGGTGTGTGAGTGGTGTAGCATGGAGGGTCAGGTACTGGAGGAGTAGGGGTGTGTGACTGGTGTAGCATGGAGGGTCAGGTACTGGAGGGAGTAGGGGTGTGTGACTGGTGTGCATGGAGGGTTAGGTACTGGAGGGAGTGGGGTGTGTGACTAGGTGCAGCATGGAGGGATCAAGTACTGGAGGGGAGTAGGGGTGTGTGATTAGTGTAACATGGGGATCAGGTACTGGAGGAGTAGGGTGTGTGATTAGTGTAACATGGGGATCAGGTACTGGAGGGAGTAGGGGTGTGTGATTAGTGTAACATGGGGATCAGGTACTGGAGGGAGTAGGGGTGTGTGACTGGTGTTGCATGGATGGGTCAGGTACTGGACGGGGAGTAGAGGTGTATGACTGGTGTAGCATGGAGGGGCCAGGTACCGGAGGGGGGAGTAGGAGTGTGTGACTGGTGTAGCATGGTGGGGTCAGGTACTGGAAGGAGGAGTAGGACTGTGTGACTACTGTAACATGAGGGGTTAGGTACTGGAGGGAGAGGTAGGATAGCTTGAAGGGGTCAGGTACTGGAGGGGGAGTAGGGGTGTGTGACTGGTGTAGCATGGAGGGTCAGGTACTGGAGGGAGTAGGGGTGTGTGACTAGTGTAACTTGGGGATCAGGTACTGGAGGGGAGTGAGATGTGTAGCTGGTGTAGCATGAAGGGTCAGGTACTGGAGGGGTAGGGATGTGTGACTAGTGTAACATGGGGATCAGGTACTGGAGGGGGGAGTAGGGGTGTGTGACTAATGTAGCATGGAGGGGTCAGGTACTGGAGGGGGAGCAGGGGTGTGTGACTAGTGTAGCATGGAGGGATCAGGTACTGGAGGGGGAGCAGGGGTGTGTGACTAGTGTAGCATGGAAGGTTCAACTACTGGTGGGGGAGTAGGGGTCTGTGACTGGTGTAACATGGGTGTTCAGGTACTGGAGGGAGGAGTAAGTGTGTGTGACTAGTGTAACATTTATTTATTTTATTTAAACTTTTGTTCACCAGGTAAGCACATGAGCCAAGGCCCTTTTTCATGTGAGACAAGGGACTGTAACAATGACAGTCTGGATGTTACATACAACAATAAATGCAATATAACAGACACAAGAAACATACAATGAATACAAATAACATCAAGATAAAAAAACAATTAAGATTAGCACAGACATCAACTTTTTTAAGAACGTTTTTCTTCAATTCTGTTTTGAAAATGTCATGACTTGTACAGTTATGTAACTCATCAGGAAGGTCATTTCAAATTTGTTGGGCCTTGACTGAAAAGGCTTGATCAGCCATTAATGTTTTTGTCTTGGGAACCAGAAAACCAGATGTAGAGTTTGATCTCAAATCTCTTGTAGGCACTTTTAAATGAAAAAATGAAAACAAAGGCAAAATATCTTTTTGTCTAATTACATTGTCAACCAAGCAGCCAAGGCTGTATAAACTGTGCAGATCTGGCGGGAGCTGCTTTATTGCCTGATATAAAAGACAGTGGTGAAAAAGAGAAAGCTACCTCTCTCATTTTTATGTTTGCTTGCATGCATGTGCAAGAAACATAGTGCCTTCATCGGAGATTTCGAAGGTGTGTCACCTCCTCCTCCAATTCAGTCAGTGGGCTGGGGTCGCGGCCCCTGTAAGCCAATGCATTTTGGAGCTGTCTATGACACGCTCCAAAATGCAGTAACACTCTGATTGAAAGGGGAGCTACGCTGAGTGAGCACCGATAAGATATCAGCTGCTCACGTGCAGCTCCCCGCACAGACAGGCGTGCATGCCCCGTACTGTATAGCCAGCGGGTGCCCAATCCCCGTCGGCTGAGCTGCGTCCCCAGTTGCCAGCTCGTCCCCACCCCAGTTGTAGGTGCGCGCGCTGAAGCCCACCCCAGCGTGGCAAGCACTGTAGTCCTTTGGCGCGGGGGTGCCCAATCCCCGTCCGGCTGAACGCCCCAAGTCCTTGTGCCACGCTGAGCCCACCCCAGCGCGTGGCAAAGTCCCACGATGTCTTTTTTTAAACCTGTAAAATAAAACTGTCCCGCTGGCGCTCTCCCAACCCCTCCCACAACCCGCACACCCCACCACTGCACCCAGCCTCTCCACCCCCTCACCCCATACTTACCTCCGGACTCAGACGGCGATCTTGGTGGACGGGAACACGTCTGCACTCTTCAAAGCCGACCGCGAACTGAGGAAATGCCAGTAAGCTGTATAATGGGTTACATAGGGGTTTCAACTTTATTGCATATCTCAGGCATTTTTGAGATTTTGCACCAAATTTTCAACATGGGTTTTGGGACCCCTTCTCATGAATGATGTCACTGTCATGGCGTTATTCGGGCCCGAAGGGTGATTTCATGCAGTGACTGTGCAGTGACTGCGAAATCACCCTTTGGGCCTGAATACCACCATGACAGTGACATCATTCATGAGAAGGGGTCCCAAAACCCCATGTTGAAAATTTGTGCCAAAATTCCAAAATGAATGTTTGTTCTGAGCGTTGCGTAGCAGTTCCTACGAGGCTCGTAAGTTGCGAAATTTCAATATTTTCACTCCAGATTTTCAACATTGCCATTTTACCACACCTTCTTATGAGTAGTACAGCTGTCATTTTTCACATCTCACCAAAAGTGTTTCCGCCCATGTAGCGCAGAATGGCGCAGTCGGTGTGCGAAATCAATGTACGGGACAAATTAAGAAAATCACAGTGACACTGTTCATGAGCAGAGGTCTTAAAATGGCTATGTTGAAAATTTGGTGAAAAAATTCTTAAAAATGACTGTTTTACAAGCGTGCGTTGCGCAGTTCCTATGTATGCTCGTAAGTTTGCAAATATAATATTTTCACTCCAGATTTTCAACATTGCCATTTTATTACACTTCCTTATGAACAGTACAGCTGCCATTTTCATATGTGCCTAAAATGTGTTTTCGCACATGTAGCGCACAATGGTGCTGTTGGTGTGAGAAAGCAATGTTTAGGACAGATTAAGAAAATCACAGTGACACTGTTCATGATCGGAGGCACCAAAATGCCTGAGTTGACAATCTGCTGTAAAAAATCCCCAACCTAATTATATTACGGGTATGCGTTGCACAGTTTCTATGTACGCTCATGACTTCACCATTTTTTTAAATATTTTTAATGCAGATTTGCAACATTGCCATTTTTTACACCTCCCCATGAACAGTACAGCTGTCATTTTTTACATCCTGTTCGGAATGTTTTTGCACCTGTGGTGCTAAATGCCGTAGTCGCTGTGTATAAGCAGCTTTCGGCTAACAAACTGATATTCCCCCTGTTCATGAGGTGGGGTCACAAAAAAAACATGTTGAAAATTTGGAGTGAAAACACCAACGAATGCCTGAGGTATTAGGGTTTCCAACCATAACGCCCAACCCTGTAGAGAATGACAGGCATCAGGGGTGTGACTTGGGTTTCTTGCCTGTAATGCTCATACCATTCCACACCCTGCAGCCAGTGAGAGGCATCGAGGTATGCCTTGGACTCTTCAGCCCCAAAGTTCACCCCATTCTCCTATATCGCACCCATCTCACCGCATTTCCTAATGAAATGGGGTGCGCATAAGGGCCAAAGACCCCAAGGAACACCGTGACACTTGTCAGTGTCTGCAGGGTGGGGTGTGGTGAAATGGCGAGGCCGTTATACCTGACGACCCAAATGCACACCCCAATGCCTGTCACTCTCTGCAGGGTGGTGGTGGGGTTGGCTTCAGTTCAGTACTTCACTGCCATTCCTATTACACAGCTCTGTAACTTCTACATTACCACTGCCAATGCCAGCAAGCAAACATTCGGCATTGACAAATGCTTGTTCTATCTGTTTCAAGTATTATATACTAATACTAAGTCGGTTGTAAGATATGGAAGGGCAGGCACACTAATGGAATTCTTTCCAATTGAGAGAGGTGTAAAGCAAGGGTGTCTTCAAGCACCTTTCTTATTTAGTATCTATGCCAATTCTCTGTTTGATTTTTAGTTGGAGGAAAATTTAGATAGTCCAAAAATAAAGCACTTTTCATATGGATTCATTGGCCTATGCAGATGATATTGTTCTGTTGTCACTGACTAGAGGTCTTCAAAAAAATTTGATATTTTTGAAACAAAATGTAAGAACCTTGAACTAAAGATACATTTAGCTAAAACAAAGGTGATGGTTTTAGGCCAGAGTACATTTGATACACAAAAGGTAAAAATTACCATAAATTTGCAGCCGATAGAAATTGTGAGGGAATTTGTTTATTTAGGGGTTAAAATTACATCAAACGGGAGATGGCTACAACATATAAAAGAACAATGTATAAAAGCTAAAGTTTGTGTGAAAGCTTTATTAAAGTTTAATATCCAATATGGGGGTAATACAGTGCTCCCAGCATTAAAGGCAGGGGATGCAAAAGTAAACCCTATTCTTCTTTATGGAGCTGATGTTTGGGGTTATGAAGAAAACGGTTTGGAATTTCCCCTGTCTCTTTTTTATAAATCCCTCTTATCTGTTCCAAGATCTACAGCGAATGGTATGGTAAGAGCAGAACTGGGAAAATTAAAAATTATTTATATCAAATAAATCTGTTTAATGAATTACTGGATAAAAATATTGAATAATAAGGAAAATGTTCTGCCTAAACTATGTCTTGAAGAAAAAAGTAATTGGAAAATGTATGGATTAAGATCTAATTGGTTAAATTATCTATTTAAACTATTAAGAAAATATAAATTAATACATTTATGGGAGGATATCAAGAGAGATATTACAATCTCACACCATTTTAAAGAATTAATAAAGAAAAAAGTAATCCCATTAGCTAAGGAGCAGAAAATGTTGAAAATAAAAAGTTATGAATGCTTTATGGTTTAGGGAAAATAAAATGGGTATTTCGGTGGAAGAATATTTGCTGTTACCAATTACAAAGGAGCAACGTAGGATCATTACTTGGGCCAGATTTGAATTGATAGTGTCCAGATATACTTATTATAACAAAACTAAGGGAGAGAAGACCTTGTATAGATCACAATGTCCCTGTGAAAAAGATTTTAAAGAAGATTTAGAACATGTAATAGTCAACTGTCCATCTTATTCTCACCCCAGAAATCTGTATTTACTGACGCTGCTTAGGAAATATGCTAACAAGTTGTTTGATGTAGTGTTTATCCTGCTACACCCGAGAACATCTGATGAGGCTGTAAGAATGGCTAATTTGGAGGGGAGTAGGCTGTGTGACTAGTGTATCATGGGTGGTCATGTAGTGGAGGAGAGCATGGAAGGATCAGGTACTGGAGGCAGAGTAGGGATGTGTGACTAGTATAACATGGAGGGTCAGGTACTGGAGGGAGTAGGGGTGTAGTATAGCGTGGGGGTTCAGGTACTGGAGGGAGTAGGGGTGTGTGACTAGAGTAGCATGGGGGGTCAGGTACTGGAGGAGGGAGTAGGGGTGTGTGACATGTGTAACATGGAGGGGTCAAGTACTGGAGGGGGAAGCAGGGGTGTGTGACTAGTGTGGCATGGAGGAGTCAGGTACTAGGGGGAGTAGGGGTGTGTGACTAGTGTAACATGGGGGTCAGGTACTGGTAGTGTAACATGTTCGTTTCCAGATGTGTCCTGGGCAGGGCCAGCCTTGGGCACCCTCAGTCCCAGTATGGTGGGTCCTGTCTCATAGGGCCCCACAGAAGGAAGCTGTGCAGTTCCTCGTCTTTTAAATTTTGAGATGTTTGTTTTAATGTATGCATCTTACCCCTAGTGTATTTTTTGAAAGGTCACACAAGGGACATCACTTGGCTGGACAGAACCTTCCAGCTACATATCATAATGTCATAGGACATATGAACATATGAATGTGCCAGCAGAAACAGACCATCCGGTCTATCTAAGTCTGCTCGAGTGTGCAGCTAGTGCCTCTAGTTTGCAGCTGCCCCACCCCCCCTTTGTCATCCCACTGCCACCCCCCAACTTTCCCATCCTCACTCTCCCCTGTTCTTGTCCCATGACCTTTTGAAGCTGTTCACAGATTTATATGATACCACCCATTCTGGTAGTGTGTTCCATTTTGCTACCATCCTCTCTCTGAAATAGTGTCTCCTCATTTCCCTCCTAAATCTTCCCCCTCTATTCTTAGCCCATGCCCACTGATGTCCCTCCCCCTTCTTAGCTTAAAGACCCCATCTGCCTCATCCTTATCGATTCCCCTCAGATATTTGAATGTCTCTATCATGTCCCCCCCCTGTCCCTTCTATCCTCCAGAGTGTACACATTCAGGTCTCCCAGCCTGCTCTCATAGTCTCTTCCCTTATTTCCACATATCATCTTTGTTGCCCATCCTCTGCACCCCCTCCAGTATTCTGATATCATACTTTAGGTATGGCCTCCAAAACTACATACAATACTCTAAGTGCTGCCTAACCAGCGACCTGTAGAGGGGCAAGATCACCTCTCTTCAGCTGGACGAAACCCCCATCGCTATGCACCCCAGCATTTTATTCACTTTTGCAGCCACTCTCCTGCACTGGGCAGTGTTGTTCATAGTCCCTGTTATCATTACCCCTAGGTCCTTCTCCTCCTCAGTGATCCCCAGCTTACCCCCCTAGCCAGTATTCTCCTCTTGGGTTTTTCACCCCAAAGTGCATAACCTTACACTTCTTTGCATTGAACCCCAGCTGCCACCTCTCTGACCACTCCTCTAGCTTGCTTAGGTCCCCCTGCAGCTGCTTCCATCCCTCCCCTCCATCCACCACTGCTCCAATTTTGATGTCATCAGCGAACAGACTTACCTCGCTCACCACCCCATGTGCAATGTGTGATATAAAGAGCCCAAATAATACTGGCCCCAGCACAGAGCCCTGTGGCACCCCACTCGTCACCAACCTTGGAGTTGAGAGCTCCCCTCTCACCACCATCTGTTGCAGTCTCCCACTCAACCAGCTTGTAATCCAGTTCATCATTTTGCCCCTACCCCTACACCAGTTAGCTTCCCCCCAAGTCACCCATGAGTCACCAAATCAAAGGCCTTGTTGAAGTCCAAGTAAAGAACATCCACCGCATGACCCTTATCCAGCTCACCTGTTACTCAGTCATAATATTGTATCAAGTTGTTTTGGCAAGACTTCCCTGAAATTAACCCATGCTGCCTCACATTCTGGAGGCTATTGTCCTCCAGGTACAACACCAGTCTTTCTTTTAGTATCATTTTCATGAGTTTGCATGCTATGGAGGTGAGACTTACTGGATGATAATTACCCGGTTCATCCTTTGGCCCGCTCTTGTGTAATGGTACTACATGTGCCATCCTCCAGTCCAGTGGCACACATCCCGACTCCAGTGAGGTGCCGTATAAATCTGCCAGTGGCTCCGCCAACACCTCTGCCATCTCCCTCAGCACCCCGGGGTTGATACCATCTGGCCCTGGTGCCTTGTCTACCTTCAGTGCCCTCAGTCCCTCTAGGACTCTACTTGCCTCAATTCTTCCATCTGTTGCCTCCTCTCCCCCGTCCTCGCCCTTCCAGCCCATGGTAGTAGTGGTCTCCCCTTTTCTTCCATGAACACCGAGCAAAAGTATTCATTCAGTGCTTCTGCCTGCTCCTCCCCCTTTTTCGTCCACTCCCCACTTCTTTTTATCCTCACTGTTGTCTCCTTGCACTTCCTTTTCTCCCTGATGTATCTGAAAAAGTCCCCCCCCCCCGTTAATTCTCTGTGTTAATCTCAGCTCCCTCTGGGCCTTGGCTTCTCTCACTTTTCTGGTCACCTCCCTGGGCCACCTTGCATACTCCTCCCTTTTAGGAGTACTTTGCTAAGGTACATTCCAGGGCCCCCTGCGTAATCCTGCTGGGGATCCTGAGAAACATAAGGCCAGATCAGGGGAGGGGACAAGAGAGTTGACTGGTTTCATTAGAATTACTTATATATGTATCTATTTACTTATTTCACAATTTTTACCAGGAAAAACACATGGAGCTGGTATCACTTTGCGATCAAATGTGTCCTGGGTTAGGGGAGGAGAAAGTAGAGTTTATCAGAAAATAACTATGTGGTAAATTACAATAAATAAAGTATAAATAGTAAATAAGAATACAAGTACAAGCACATCATGACAAGAACAATTCCGCAGAATTATCACGAGTACAGTAACATCGCAGTTAGGTTGCAGTTAATGGGACAGAATGGAGCCGAGCCACAAAGCTGTATTAGTGCTGGGGGGGGGGGATGGTGATGGAGGTCACTGGCATTTGCAGGTGTGAGAAGAGAAGTCACGAAGGAGGATCTTGAGAGAGTAGATGGAAGAGGCAGAGCAAATAGCAGAAGGGAGAGAGAATACCAGAGTTTAAGGGATCTTAGGGAATAAACTACTATCACATTTAATAGAAGGGCAAATGGGGCAACTGCCCTTGAACCTGGAGTTGTGGGGACCCCCCTGAGGGCCTCCTTGCCCTCCCCTCATCCACAGGGTTCAAATTTTTGTGCCAAATGTTCCTGCCGGGTGCCTTGCCATTTTTTTATTTTTATTTTTAAATAATTTTTAGCTTTAGATTGGTAGCTGCTGCAGTTTTAGGCTTGCCACTAGGTGGCAGTGTGGCTCCCAGCCAGCAGAAATCGACAAAGGGAACTCTAAATGCTATGGAAGACGCTGATGCCCTCACAGCTTACTTTCAGGACACCCTATGATGGTGGGACGATGGCAAGCAAGGAGGTAGAAATCTCAGCTTTAGCAGTATTCCCGAGCATGCATGATGCTTTCCTGACCCAGCTTGTCATTATGAGCATGGAGGGAACAAGCCCCTCATCTCCCTTGCCTAGTGCTGGGTGCCATTAGGAATGCGAGCATAGCATCAATTTAACTTCGGAGTCAGGACTCGAGCAAGCCAGAGCCACAGCAGACCGAAGAGGACAAGGCCTGCTTCACCTGTCTGCAAGATAATTGGCTAACCTGAACTTGAACTGTTTCATGACTTCAAGTTATGTACGTCCTGTACCACAGTGACAAGTCACTCAAATCAATCTCAGCCACCCTCACACTAAATTATGCCTCAGCACACCAATGGTTCCTTGCCAACAAACTCCTTGTTAATGTAAAAAAGACAAAAACCATGCTCAAGGACGCCAGATCCGCCTCCTTCCTCGTGGTACTCACCCCATCAGGCCCCACCCTGGAAAATGTTCTTACCTTCAGATATCTAGGTGTCACTCTCAACCCCTCCCTTACTTTTTGCTGAATATATAAATAACACTGTGTGGAAAATCCACCAAAAGTTAGGTGCTGCCTACCGTATCAAACAACTTCTGTCCCCTGAAGCTCACCTTGCTATTGTGCAAGGGAACTTACTACCCCTCCTCGATTACTGCTCCACTGTCTACTCCTCTATGCCCGCTACCTTACACTCTCGACTAAATAGAACTTACAACTCTGTCACTTTGTTCTGTATGTCCCCCATTCCACCCACCACAGTGTACTCTACCAATCCTTAGGGTGGATCCCACTACAAGGTCATTTTGATTACGCCTTGGGTTGCCTAGTGGACAGTGCACTCAGGAGCAAAGAGCTGTCACCTTATGCTTCACCGTTAACAGATAGGGTGGTTTCTAGGAGCCTCAGGCCCTCCTCTGTCCCTCCACTTATAGTCCAATGTACTACCACTGCTATGAGAAGTAAGGCCTTTTCTGTCTCCGCTCCATCCCTATGGAACAGGCTACCATCATCCATTCATTTGTCCCCCTCCCACCTCTCCTTTAAATCTAACCTAAGATCCTGGCAGATGACCGAATCCACTTGCAACTGTTTCCCTGCACAGTCATAAGGTCAAAATCTGTCCCTGCCTTGCTTACCATTGCTCTTCTATGTATCCTTGCTCCCTAGTACTGCTGCTCCCTTGTCTTGTCCTGCTCTGCTCTCTTATCAGTCCCTGATGCACTCTCTCTCTCGACCTCTGTTAGGAATGTTAGCTTGAGTGAGTTATATCTTTTGCCACATTTAGCATGTATCTACTGGCGGCTGTTTGTGTAATGACCTTGAATCCTCCTGTTTAGCATATGTGTTCACCTTGTACTGCTTGATAGTTGCTTTGTATCTTTATTAGCTTAACTACATTGTATCTGTGATGTGAACATATCTTTGTATTCTCTGTATTTTACTACTTCTGTAGAATGTTTGCTGCCACCTGTGTGGCCCGGGTCGTGACTGAAATTGGTCCATTGGATCAGCTTACTCACCCGGTTACCAAGACATAAATAAATAAATAAGTAAATGAATGAATGAATCTGATTTCCTCCATAATAGTCACTGGCACATGAGTTTATCCCCTCAAGTTAGCTGTACTTACTTGACGAATCACTTGTCCAGCAGTCAGTTTTTACTCTATAGCTAGCAGCACAGAAAATGACCACTTTACTCCTGTTATGAAGGGGAGATTTTGCTCTATGGTTGTAGGGCTTGGGGCCTGGGCTGCAGAAAAAGGGGCTTTTAAAAGTCCATCCCTCATTCCCCGAGATTTAAAATTGTGCATCCTAAGTATTGCAAGTGGCAGCCCTACAGTTGCATATCAATCTACAGTTTCAAGGAGCTCCATTCTTCTGTTTATCTGTACCTACCAAGTTACACAAATTTTAAGTTGTTAAGCCTCAGTGAGTCAGTGGTGAAAACTTTAGTTTTAGTTTCAGCAACTTCCTTTTGCAGTTGTAGATGTTAATCTTTAAGCTGATGTAAGCCCCCTCTCATTTGAGAGAGGCTTGTGCTCCCTTTAGGGGACTCCCTTCCAATTTCAGTCGCCCCCAGGGTTTAGGGATTTTAGTACTGTGAGGGCACAATTTCTGCTAGCCGCCATTTGGTGGCAGCAGAGAACAGAGTTTTTAGGGTATAAATAGGCAGTCCACAGAGATTGGGGTGTGGTGCCGTTTAGGAGAGTGGAAGAGACCGACGGGCACTGCAGGGCAGTGGGGAACCCCCCCCTCGCTTTAGGCTGGGTGGCTCGGGTCCCTTGGGTGAGCATCTGAGGGAGGGCACAGAGTGAGGCAGCTGCAGCCATTCAGATTCGGGTCTTGGGCCCTAGGTGTCTGGAAGGGAGAGTTCCATCAGTAGAAGGAGGTGCAGAACAGATAGGCTGCAGGGTCCAGGTTTAGACCCTGGTAGTACTGTTTGTGTTCCTGGGTTGTCGGGGCTGCAGTAGGTTGTGGCAGGGCCTCTGCAGCTCGGGGTGGCAAGGTGCCCTAGGGACACTGGTGAGGGGGGCTGAGGGGAACCTCTACCTGTGTAAGGGGCCTGTTTGGAGGGACAGGCCTCGGGGCTGCTGGACTTTGCTGAGTGGGCCACAGAGTGCCCCAGTGGTCTCCCCTTGAGCTGGCTGCTCAGATCAGGCAGCAGTCGGAGTGTAGAGGGACGGTGTCAGCACAGTTGTTAAATGTGGGGCCCTTCTACCCATCAAGTTTTGGAATGCTGGTGGGAGGCGGTATCATTTTGGGTGAACCAACCAGAACTGGGGAGTGGCCTGGGTGAGAGGAGAATGGGTTATGGTGTGGTGGGTCGTGCTGGTACCACACCATCCGTTTCCCTTGGAGGCAGGAAGAAAGAGCCAGGGAGCAGGTTTTGGGAGAAGCTGTGCTCTTTTCTGGGAAGAGGGAAATGGAAAAGCCCCATTTGTTTAAGTAGTGAAGCGTCAGGTACTTAGCAGTGCCAGTGGAAATCTTTGGAGCTTCACGGTCCAGTGTATAGAGATTGTGTTACCCCTGAGGAAAATCTGGCTGCTGTATTGCAGCTGTTAGAAGAACTTGCTCTGCCTATTTTTGACTGCCTTTCTCGCTTGTACAAATGTTTAGCCCCATGGAGCTGAGTGTTATCTTTAAAGAACACTGGACCCCTGTAGCCCTTGTAATTATTTGGGTGTAGGAGAAATAAAATATTGGTTTTATGTAGCAGCCCCCTCCCTGAACGTCTACGGGCATATAAGAAGAACACACTGATGGACCAGGGAAGGGGGCTCACAACATAGATTCTCTCCATTCAGCTTCCATACCAAAGTAATAAGAGTAAATCTTACTGGGTAGATGCAGGCCCTTTGCCCCCGACTCCAGCAGCCCATTCCAAAATTTATTTCAAGATGGCATTTACTAAATCTGCCAAACACCCTGGACACTTGAAAGGTTCAAGCTGGAGCTTCCTTAAAAGCACCTTGGGGAAATTAAGGCTCATGGGCTAAGTCTAAAACTAAGAATGAATTTCATTAATCACCAGAATCAAATCAAACACTGAGACTGGCTCTAAAATTGAATCAAATTTATTCTCCTGGGCCCCAATGATTTAGAGGGGCCCAGATGTCCCTTTTGCTTAAAACTCAGAAATCTTTCAGTTCCTTTGGGCTAACTTTCTACACCATCACTGAGAGGGAGATATTTTAAGGGCAGAAACACATTAAGCAGGCAGAATATTCTTCAGCTCAAATGCAGCGATAAGCTGCCACACAAACCAAAACGGTTTTCTTCCAGAACCATGAAGCTTCTAACCCACTGGCACTGCTAAGTACCCTCTAACTAGAACTTCACTCTCTTTTTCCTTTTTTAGGCCTCCACAAACCTGGTCGGCACCTGGAATGCTCACTTTAAAACATCTGAGCCACTCCGTTTTTCCTTGAGAAGCGAGCAGCTTCTCCTTACTGCTCCCTGACACTTTCTTACCCCAGGGAAATGGTGGGTGCAACCTGCTAATACAATTGCTGCCACCCCTACACCAACCCAACTCCAAGGCCTCTCCTTCTGGCCTGCTCCCTCGCCTGCGGTCCCACGGCTCTCCGATCAAAAACTGCAGCCCCTCTCCTTACAGCTGCCTGAAGCCTTCCTCCTGCTGTACCCCTTTCTGGTGGTTCATTGCTTCGACCACAGCAAAAGTCCCCACTGAACATCTTGCTTCCTGTGCTAAAGTGGAGCTAATTGGCATAGGGAAGAAACTGCTAAGGCACTCAGCAACCTGCCTAGCACATCCAGCGTCCCCAGGGCCTGTACCTCAAAACAGGCCCTATAAACTAGTAGAGCTTTCCCACAGCCCTATCACTGACCTGCCCTGCCACACAGGAAAAAGGAGGACTGCTACCACCAGTACCCCTCCTGCAGGAGCTCTGCTATAGCCCAGAACAGCCCTGACAGCCCAGGCTCCTAACCTGCTTCCATAAGCCTCCTGAGCATCCCCTGTGGCCTAATCTACTCTCCTACCACCTACACTACCTAGCCCCCCCAGGGCCTAAACAACTGCAAACTGTGACTACCAACCACCACCCCATGGAAAACTCCAGTCCAGGACCCAGCACTACGACACTGCATGACTGACCTGCCTAATAGAAGGGAGGTTACCCTTCCCTTCACACTGCCCTGCAGATGTAGCCCATGAGTCTCTTTCCCTCCAAAGACCCAGAAACTTCCTGTCTCCCTGCTTATATACTCCCTAAAACCCTTATCTCTGCTGCCACCAAGTGACAGCCAGCAGAAATTGTGCTCCATCAGGGCACCTAACAGAAACCTACACTCTGGAAGAGCAGGAGGGGGACCCTAAGGTTAGCAATAAGCCCCTGTAAAATGAGAGGGGGGCTTACACTCTCCTCCTACCCAAAGAAATCATTCCCTCCTGGGAATGATGGCAGAGGGCCCCTCCCAAACAGCCCCCACTAACACCCCTGGTATGCGCACTCCTAGGACTGCCAGCAAGACCATCTGAGGAAAATTTGACCCAAAGGAAAACCCTCCCTGACACTATCTAACCCTAGAAAATAATAAAAAGCTATCCTATATTACCTGTGCCAGGAGGTTCTGAAACAAAATACAGATGAAATGCAAGCAACAGGGGAATCATTACTTATATACACAGATTGAGGAAGACATTTGTTAAAGTACCCTTTATCCCCCAAAACTGTACCTCCCACAAAATTCCCTAATGTTACTGAAATAAGATGCTATACAGACAGTCCGCACACTCACGCATGTGTACAGTATACTCTCCAGGCATACCCAGGCAAAGGCAAACCATCTTATAAACAGATCAAACTTTTGAAATCTGACATCAAGTTATTGTGTTATTTAGTTAGTAACTGTAATCAACCAAATGGGCTTTGTGTCAATCAGTTACCCAACCCTGCTCTGAGCAGCAGCTTCCTGGTTCAGTTCCAGAGTCCTTAAAGTTTTTTTTTAAGTGGCAGGTCCACCTCCAGACAGGAAATAGAATTTGGGGTCCAGTTTGGTAGCAATTGTGACACTTGGACAGTTGGTTCTGATCACTGTATCATTTTTTGTAATATAAAAATGCGTTATGGACTGTCTCTCTTGAGAAATGCTGAAACAGCATGTGAGCATGACGCACACAGGTTTTTAGATACAAGGTGTTATCTGGAAGGTCAGAAGCTAAATACAGGCTTTAACTAAGTTAATTATAGCTGTAGTTGCTAAGAGGAAAAATCTTAAACTTTGATAACACTTAGAGGAGGAAGAAGAGCATGTTGTGACGTTTTAGTGCAAAGTCATAAAAGATGCTTTCATGTCCTGGAAGGGGGAAGCTTATCATAAGATCAAAGAGAGTCATTTGAAGAACATGAGTTATGCTGAGGTTGCAGAATTTAATACTTGGAAAAGATATCCTGTTTTTATATAGATGTATTTTTTTATATATTCTGACAGGGAGGAGCTAGGTGACCTCATGCAAAATAGGTGTGGAAAACTAGCTTTTAAACATTATTCAGTTTTCCTTCAGAGACACTTCTATCTAGACTCTGACAAAGAAACATCTGTGAGCACTTTAAGCAGGTATTTAGAGAGAGAGAGAGAGAGAGAGAGAGAGAGAAATCTAAGTACTGTAGTAGGAATTGCACTGTTAAAACCTTGTTCTTTTAAAAGATTGTATGGTTCTTGTGATAATAGTTCTGTATTTTATGTGTTACATATTTTTTATCTATTTTAGTAAAACTCTATTTTCAGAGCTTACTTGGTCTGTCTTTGATTTCTTTCCTTTACAACTAGAGTATACATGGTTAAAGCAGACACAGTACATAAGCTTGAATGGTGATAGCAAACTGGAAAAGGTAAGCGTTTTAAATATGACGTCTTTTATTACAGTTTTTAAGGGTTCATTTCTGTACACCTGGTTAGGTACCCGTAGGCAAAGATATGTTGCCTCCTGAAGACAGGATTACCTGAGTCTGTACATTGGGTATGCTAACAAGAGGTTCACAGTTTGAATCCCTCCAAGACTTGAGACCAAAGGTTGATTTGAACCCACAAAACAGACCAGAATGGTTATCCTTTTTCTGTTAACTGTTCACAAGACTGCGCTCGGAGGTTGGCACTTTGGGAGTAGAGGGCTGACCTGCTGAGTGGATTTGTGACAGATTGGTGGCAGCAGTGGGATAATTTTGGTATCACAAGTTTTTATTGTTCAGTGTGTCAGCTGAGACCGTAAGATCACTTGCAAGGAAAGAAAAAGACAGTGATTTATTTTTAAAAAGGAAACAGAACTATATCACTTGGTGTACAGTCAAGTTCCTACCCATTTTATTTTTTTTCTAAAGTGCAAGTCAGAGTAGCAGTAGTGAGGGAAGAAGATGGCTTCTGACTACAGCAGACACACTGTAGACTCCTTAAAGCAGTTGTGTGGGGACAGAGGAGTCCTGTTTGAAGTGAAAGCCAGCAAGCAGAACCTTTAGATGCCCTGATGGTAGCAGATACCCAGAGCAGTGAGTCACGGGCCATGACTAAAAAGGACCAAACCTCGAGTGTGACAGGGCTAGTGGCCAGTGCAGTGTCCAGATCTGATGAGGAGGAGGAGAACAACAGGGTCACTGTCAGTGAAGGGCCACAGCAGCAGGGCAAGGTCACCAGTATCCTGGATCCAGAAGTACTCAGGCTGCAAATTGAGTTGCGCAGGATGGAGCTGGGGTTCCAGAAGAAGAGAGAATGAGAGAGATGAGAGGCAGAGCGGGAACAGCGGGAGGCAGACCGTGAGGAGCGTGAGCACCAGTGAGCTGCAGAAGAGAAGGCAGAGTGAGAATGTCATGAGGCAGAGCAAGAACGCCATGAGGCAGAGTGAGAATGCTGAGAGGCAGAGTGAGAACAGAGGGAGGCAGACCATGAGGAGCGTGAGCACCAGCAAGCTGCAGAGGAGAAGAGAGAGGAGCGCCAGAGGCAACATGAACTGAAGAAGCTCCGACTCCGACCAGCGGCACCAGAGCAGGTAAGTGGCTTGGGTTTAACTGGGACTGCAGGACTGGGTTACAAATTAAATTCCAAATTAATAGCCCAGTTTAAAGAGGGGAAGGATATGGATGCCTTCCTAAATTCTTTTGAAAAAGTTTGTATTCAGGCTAAAATCCCTAGAGAATCCTGGAGCTTCCAGCTATCCCCACTACTTACCGGGAAATCTCAGGATACATTTGGTCAAATGGACAATGAGGACAGTGATGATTACAGTAAATTTAAAGTTGCACTGTTAAAAAAGTTTGAATTAACTGCTGAATCATACAGAGCTAAATTCTGTAAGCTCAGGAGAAGCCCTGACATGAGCTACGAGGAGCTAGCCATGAACGACATCAGTTTTTAAAACGTTGGTGGGAAGGAATTGAGGGAAACTGTTGATAAAATTTAAAATGTGATTTTATTACAACAGTTTTATTGGGCGTACCCAGCACAGCTAAAAACTTGGCTAGAGGACCGAGATCCCAAAACAGTGCAAGAGGTTGCTGAGCTCTCAGACCACTATGCCAAGAGCAGACCTGCTCTGAGAGCAAATGAGGTGGGTGCGGTAGCACAGAAAGGGAAAAGCGCACCTTCAGGGCAACTAAAACCCTCACTGCCTTCACCGAAATCAGTTAGCCCCAGGTTTCAGAGAAAAGATTTCTCTGAAAAGAGAAATGAATGTTGGTTATGTAAAGAAACTGGGCATATTGCCAGACAGTGTCCCAAAAAGGTGAGCAATAATATTCAAGGTGGTGCTAGAAAAGAAGTGGGTTGTTTGTGTGTCCCTGGAAGTATGCCAGTGAACACGAGGGAACACATGCACCCAGTCATGGTGAATGGTGTACAGACACAGGGGTTAAGGGACACAGGGGCATCCCTGACCTTGGTAAAGGGGGATCTGGTAGAGCCTGGTCAGCTTATACCCAATAAATACATCACTGTACAGGACTTCACTGGTTAGGTGAAAACATTACCCCTTGCTAGTGTTCTCCTAGACTGGGGTGAAACAGGAAGAACTGTGCAACAGGTGGCTGTTGCCAAAACCTTAGCAGTGGATGTGATCCTGGGCAACAACCTAAACAGGGATGGTATGTGCAGTTACCCATAGCCAAATGACAAGGGAAAAGTGTAGTTCCCTGAACCCCAGAGAAGCCATTGTGGAAACCACTAAGAGGCTGATTCCCCAGCCTGTGTCTCCTGATATGGAGCTTAATGAAAAGGGGTAGAAATTTCCCCAGTAGCAAGTAACCACACAGCTACAGAGGGTTACTCCAAAGAGGGAGGGGTCACCTATTGTCAGAGGGTTGGGATTGGCAGTGATCCTGGGTGCCCTGATGCTAGTGCTAGGAACCCTAGTTTAGCGACTGAAGGGGACCTGTCCCATGCCTTGGGAATGTGTGAGGGGTTTGCAGCTGCTCAGAGCAGTGACCCTAGTTTAAAGAAGCTGAGGGCTTGGGCAGACTCTGACGGAGCACAGGGAGGTGACGGCAGACATAAGGTTTATTGGGAAAAATGGACTTATGTATACTCAGGCAGTACAGACAGAGGGAAGGGTGCTAGGCAGGCAGCTTGTCATTCCCCAGGGGTATCATGAGCAGTTGCTCAAAACCGCACATGATATTCCCTTGTCTGGTCATCTGGGAATCACGCGCACTATGCAGTGGTTAGCCCAGAATTTCTACTGGCCTAACTTCACCCAGCAGGTGAAGGAGAATTGCAGGTCTTGTCACCGGTGCCAAGAAATAGGGAAGGCAGGCAATAAGACCCAAGCCACCCTGATTCCATTGCCCATAGTGGAGAAGCCATTCCAGAGGGTGGGAATGGATATTGTGGGGCCTTTAAATACCCCCAGCTCCTCAGGGAAGAGATTCATCCTGAGTATGGTGGATTATGCCACCCGGTACCTAGAGGCAGTCGCCCTATCCTCACTGAGGACGGACACAGTGGCAGATGCCTTACTTGGGATTTTCTCCCGTGTTGGGTTTCTGCAGGAGGTTATCACTGATCGAGGGGGTTCCTTCATGTCAGACCAGATGAAATGTTTATGGGAGAAGTGTGGTGTGGTGCAGAGATGCACAACACGGTATCACCCACAAGTCAATGGGCTTGTGGAAAGATTCAATGGCACCCTAAAGTCAATGCTCCGGGCATTTGCTGAACAACATGGGAGGGACTGGGAAAAATACCTTCCCCACTTGTTGTTTACATACAGGGAGGTGCCCCAAGAGTCGACAGAATTTCCCCCCTTCGAACTCTTATATAGACGCCAGGTACATGGGCCACTAGACTTGACCCGGGAGGACTGGGAAGGCAAGCATGCCACCCAGGGAACTCCCATTGTGGATTACGTCCTTAGGTTTAGGGAAAGGTTGAAGGAGTTTATGGGGACAGCCCAGAGCAACCTGGCAGCTGCCCAACAGAAACAAAGTGTGGTATGACTGCAGAGCCAGAGCTTGCTCATACATGGTGGGTCGGGAAGTCATGGTCCTTATTCTGGTCCAGAAAGACAAGCTGCCGGCTGAGTGGGCAGGACCGTACAAAGTGGTTAGGAAGGTAAATGATGTGAACTTCATTCTGGAGTTACCTGACAGAAGACAGACAGAAAGGATGTACCATTTCAACATGTTGAAGCCATATGCAAATACGGCTGACATGGTGTTTGCAGTGAGTTGTCATGGGGAGGGGACGGATGAAGGAGACCCCCTTCTGGACTTGCTGGAAGAAAGTAAGTGGGAGTCCTCTGTGGAGGCAATAAAACTGTCTCCCCAACTGGCCCCGGACCAGATCCAGAAAGTAAGGAAGGTTCTAGCAGACTTTGCCTCATTGTTTAGCACCAAGTCTGGACTAACCCCCTTAGCGACTCACAATGTGGAGACAGGGACACAGACGCCCATATGGCGGACAGCATATTGGGTGTCAAAGGCTGTCCAAAAGGACATTAGGAGGGAAGTGGAGGAGATGCTGGATTTAGGGGTAATCCAGAGATCCCACAGCCACGGGACTCACCCGTAGTCCTTGCGCCCAAGCCAGATGGCTCTACTCATTTCTGTGTGGACTATCATGGACTGAACACAGTCACAAAGTCAGATGCCCACCCGATGCCCCGGACGGACGAACTCCTGGACAAGTTGGGAGGGGTGACCTACCTTATGACCATTGACCTGACAAAGAGATATTGGCAGGTAGAATTGACAGACAGAGCTAGGGAGAGGTTGGCCTTCATCACTCTGATAGGCTTATTTGAGTTTAAAGTAATGCCTTTCGAAATGAAGAACGCCTCGGCCACTTTCCAAAGGTTGGTCAACCAGGTGTTAAATGGTGCTGAGGAGTATGCCGTGGCGTACCTGGATGACATCGCCATCTTTAGTACCAGCTGGGAGAAACACCTATCCCACCTTAGGGAAGTGCTGGGCAGGATACAGAAGGCCGTGCTCACTGTCAAAGCCGGGAAGTGCCAGGTGGCCATGGGGAAGTGGCATACCTCGGCCATGTGGTAGGACGGGGACAGCTCCATCCTAACCAAATAAAGATAGAGGTAATCCAGGCGTGGCCCAGACCACAACACAGAAGTGGGTCAGGAGTTTTCTAGGGACAGCATGGTACTACAGAAAATTTGTACCCAATTACAGTGCCTTGGCTGCTCCCCTGTCTGACCTGACAAAGAAAAGGATACGCAAGAAAATTACCTGGGGCCCAGCCTGTGAGGAAGCCTTTTCCAAACTAAAGGAGGCACTGTGCAGTGCTCCTGTTCTGACAAGTCCTGACTATAGCACACTGACACCTCAGACATGGGTATTGGGGCAGTACTGAGTCAGACATCCAGCCAAGGGACAGATCATTCAATAGTATACCTGAGTAGGAAGTTACTTCCCAGGGAGCAAGCATACTCCACGGTGGAAAAGGAGTGTCTTGCCACAGTGTGGGCCCTAAAGAAATTAGAGCAATACTTATATGGGCAGCATTTTGTGGTGCATACTGACCACAACCCCCTGGTTTGGCTGACGCAGATGGGAAAGAACAATGGTAGATTGCTAAGATGGAGTCTTGCTTTGCAAGGGTATGATATGACAATATTACACAGGGGTGGAGCCAAAAATCAGAACTCAGATGGGCTGTCTAAGGTTTATGAGGAGTGAACTGATTTGGGAAGCTCATCCCATGCAGGGGATAGAGCCCCCATATTCAGTCTAGGTGGGGAGGAATTGTGACACTTGGACAGCTGGTTCTGATCACTGTATCATTTTTTGTAATATAAAAATGGGTTATGGACTGTCTCTCTTGAGAAATGCTGAAATGGCATGTGAGTATCAACACACACACACACACACACACACACACACACACACAGAGGTTTTTAGATACAAGGTGTTACCTGGAAGGTCCAAAGCTAATTACAGACTTTAACTAAGTTAATTATTGCTGTAGTTGCTAAGAGGGAAAATCTTAAACTTTGATAATGTTTAGAGGAAGAAGAGCAGGTTGTGACGTTTTAGTGCGAAGTCATAAAAGATGCTTTCATGTCCTGGAAGGGGGGGAGCTTATCATAAGATCAAAGAGAGTCATTTGAAGAACATGAGTTATGCTGAGGTTGCAGAATTTAATACTTGGAAAATACATCCTGTTTTTATATAGATATATTTTTTTATATATTCTGACAGGGAGGAGCTAGGTGACCTCATGCAAAATAGATGGGGAAAACCAGCTTTTAAACATTATTCTGTTTTCCTTCAGAGACACTTCTATCTAGACTCTGACAAAGAAACATCTGTGAGCACTTTAAGCAGGTATTTAGAGAGAGAGAGAGAGAGAGAGACAAATCTAAGTACTTTAGTAGGAATTGCACTGTTAAAACCTTGTTCTTTTAAAAGATTGTATGGTTCTTGTGATAATAGTTCTGTATTTTATGTGTTACATATTTTTTATCTATTTTAGTAAAACTATTTTTAGAGCTTACTTGGTCTGTCTTTGATTTCTTTCCTTTACAACTGGAGTATATATGGTTAAAGCAGACACAGTACATAAGCTTGAATGCTGATACTAAACTGGAAAAGGTAAGTGTTTTAAATCTGAGGTCTTTTATTACAGTTTTTAAGGGTTCATTTCTGTACACCTGGTTAGGTGCCCATAGGCAAAGATATCTGGTCCCCCGAAGACAGAATTATCTGAGCCTGTACACTGGATACGCTAACAAAATGTTTACAGTTTGAATCCCTTCAAGACTTGAGACCAAAGGTTGATTTGAACCCACAAAACAGACCAGGAGGGTTACACTGTTTCTGTTAACTGTTCACAAGACTGCGCTCGGAGGTTGGCACTTTGTGAGTAGAGGGCTGACCTGCTGAGTGGGTTTGTGACAGCAATGTCCCCAAAAGAGTCTTTTGCCATGGTGTAGTACTTCACATAGGACCCAGCCAGATTCTGGACCAGTGCAAAATGTTTGAACAATGTCAATCCAGTCCATGGGGCAATGTGGCACATGGCACAAGCTGTTTGGAAAAGTTCCTGGGATAGGTGTCCTCCCACTCCAGGTCGGTGTCTCAGCCGCTCTAGTTGTTTCTTGTAAATCCATTTGGTGCACATTTCATCTGTGAAGTCCCATATCCACTCCGATACATATGGGTAATCCAGCTGTGGATACTCTACATGCAGCCTCCTCTGCACCCACCTTTCAGCCTGACTCCATTCAGGCAGATCCCGGATGCTGGTTATTTGCGCCATACCTGGCTCCAACCACATGTTTCCATGGTAGGCCATATTTAATGGGTCGCTATGGTTTAGTCCATCCATCCATCCTGAACCTGAGTGCTCTTGAACAGGCTGGAAGACATGGGGTGCAGTCCAATGAGGTGATGACAGGGCAATTGTACAGCTTGGGAATAGCTCTGTAAACTTCGTAGTCGGCAAACTGAAACTTTTGACTGATCGGTCTTGCTTCTTCCACCTCATTATTTGCTAGCATTGCTGCTTCATCCATGGTAGCACCAGAGCCAGGTCCCTGATTTATTTATTTATTTATTTATTTATTTGCTTTTGTTAACCGGGTAGGTCACACTAGACATCCAAGTGCCTATTTTCAGGTGAGACCCGGGAGGGTTACAAAACAGGTTACAGAGAGCTTACATACAGTCATAAGTGAGGTTTACAATGAGAAGCGGGATAAGCATACACAGGGGAGAGAGAGTTGAGTGCAACAAACAGTAAGTTATAAGCTAAGGTTTACAACAGTATACTTGACAGCTTGAACAGGGCTGTCGTGGAAAACTAACACGTGGAGACAATACAGTGCAGGAGAACCTATAGTGCATAACAACAGAGATACAGTTCCCCACAGGGTGAGTACACCGGGGGAAACAAAGTTTGGATATACCACATTGCAGGTCGGTGCATGGGGGGGGAGACTGACCTTACGCCAGACAGTAGAACTAAACCAAGTACAAGTGCCTTAACTACTGGTATAGATTTCAGACACTGAGAAACCCAGCTGTATTATGGCCGGTGAGCTGCCCACAGACAGGGACCAAGCTGGGTACCCCTCGGGGGGTCACCTGCTGGTTTACTAATGTCCCTGCCCCTCCCTCTGCCATGGGGATAGTGAGCAGCAGGCAAAGAAGGGCTGGGCAGATGTTTGTGCCCCTCGCCTTTTATATTCTCTTCCTCAGTGCTTCCCTCCTCCCATACTTCTTCCACCACCACGTCTGAGGAGGGTTCAACCAGCTTCTCCTTTGCTGGTGAAGGGTCTTCCAGGGAGAACTTTTCTGTCAGTCCTGGCTCCACGATCCCCTGTGACCACACCAAGGCTGGCTCTTCAGAGATGCTAGGGAGATTTCCCCAATAGAATACTGGTGGAGTCTGGTCGAATATGCCTCCGGAGTCCGAGCTGGAGCAAATGTTGCAGACAGGCAACCTGGCAATGCCCTCCCCCCTGTATCCACAGCGGATGGATCACTCATCTACTCATCCTCTCCCGGCATTTTCCCACAACCAAGAGAGGAGCGACAAGGGAACCATAGACATAGGCCCCTGTGGGGTAGGCACATCTTCCACATCCTCCGACGTAAACCCTCTGCTAGCCATTCTATAAAAGTTCATGTGACTGTGCTCCTCTTTCTCCACTCCTTAAACCAGTACCAAGGGAAAACAGAAGGCAAAGTCAACTGCTGTTGGTCCAAATCTTTCCATTCTACTGCCAGCTTCAGTTCCCACCTCATGACTGCTCTCTCCTTCCACCACCACAAAATGGTTCCTGTGCACCAGGCTGAGTCCCCCTTCATGGGCGTTCAGCCAATTTTGTTGCCTTTAGGGAACATGTGACCTGCAGCCATGCATGATGGCACCAATGAGAGAGTGACTGAGGCCTACCACCAGAAGGCTTGCCAACACACCACCCGCCATTTTGTTATCCCTTTTCCTTCTGTGGAACATAGCCTGGGAAGGCCAGAAACAGAACTGCCAGCCCTTGGATCCATGGACTCAATTAATTCAACATTGGAGGGGTCAAGAAACATCCTGGACCAGCCCCTACATGTAGCCGCCCTCTCCCTGATTGTCTAGGGGTATAAGAGAAGAAAACACTGACGGATCAGGGAAGGGGGCCCTCAACATAGATTCTGTCCATTCAGCTTCCATACAAAAATAATCAGAGTAGATCTTACCGGGCAGATGCAGGCCCTTCGCCCCCGCTCCTCCCCCCAATTCCAACAGCCCATTCCAAAATTCATTTTGAGATGGCATTTACTGGGTCCACCGAACACCCTGGACACTTGAAGTGTACAAGCTGGAGCTTTCTTAAAAATACCTTGGGGAAATTAAGGCTCATGGACTAAGTCTAAAACTAAGAATGAATTTCATTAATCACCAGAATCAAATCAAAGACAGAGAATGGCTCTAAAATTGAATCAAATTTATTCCCCGGAGCCCCAATGATTTAGAGAAGCCCAGTGGTCCCATTTGCTTAAAACTAAGAAATCTTTCCGCTCCATGGGGCTAACTTTCTACATCATCACTGAAAGGAGGATACTGTATTTTAAGGGCAGAAACATATTAAGCGGGCAGAATATTCTTCAGCTCAAATGCAGTGATAAGCTGCCACACAGACCAAAATTGTTTTCTTCCTAACCCAATGGCACTGTCAAGTACCCTCTAAACAGAACTTCACTCTCTTTTTCCTTTTTCAGGCCTGCACAAACCTGGCTGGCACCTGGAGAGCTCACTTTAAAACACTTGAGCCACTCCGTTTTCCTCCTTACTGCCTCCGACTCTTTTTTACCCTAGAGACATGGTGGGTGCAACCTGCTAATACCATTGTTGCCATCTCTGCACCAACCCCACTCCAAGACCTCTCTTTCTAGCCTGCTCCCTCTCCTGCAGTCCCACAGCTCTCCTGAAGCCTTCCTTCTGCTGTACCTCTTTCTTGTGGTTCGTTCTTTCAACTATAGAAATTCTCAGCTCCTCATCAAAAGACACTGGGTCCCAGAGAGTGCACAGGCCATGCCTAAGATGGGAAATCCACTGTGAGAGGGGCAGATCACAGGAGTAGCTAGAGGCTCCTTTCTCATACGTCACTGGGTCTTGGTAGGTGTACAGGGCCATCCGTGGAAATATATATGAATATATATAAATATATATATATATATAAATGAGAATGAGAAGGGACCTGAAGAAACTTGAAGAATGGTCAGGGGTTTGGCAGTTGAAATTCAATGCAAGGAAGTGCAAGATAATGCATATGGGGCACAAAAACCCTGGCACAATATATCAGTTGGGGGGTGAGGATATAGCATGCACCAAGCAGGAAAGGGATCTTGGAGTTATCATCTCTGATGACCTCAAGGCAGGGAAACAGTGTGACAAGGCAGCAGGTAAAGCAAATAGGATGCTGGGATGCATAGGCAGGGGCATCACCAGCAGGAAAAGGAGGTCATAATTCCACTATACAAGACACTAGTGAGGCCGCACCTGGGTACACTGTGCAGTTCTGGAGACCTTACCTACATGGGACATAGACAGGGTAGAGAAGGTTCAGAGGAGGGCAACAAAGATGGTGCATGGATTGCATCACAAGTCCTATGAGGACAGGTTGAGGCACTGAACATGTACTCCCTGGAGGAGAGGAGGGAGAGAGGGGATATGATAGAGACATACAAGTATCTTACAGGGAGGAACAGGGTGCAGGAATACACTATTTTTAAGCAAAAAAGATGTTCCAAGACTAGAGGGCATGGGATGAAGTTGGAGGGAGGACGATTCAGAGGAAACGTGAGGAAGAATTTCTTCACAGAACAGGTGGTGGACAAGTGGAACACCCTGCCAGAGGAAGTGGTGGGGGCTGAAACAATCACGGGATTTAAGAATGCATGGGATAGACATAAAGGAATTCTGGAGGTCAGGGGTAAGGGGCAACAGACTTCCTGGAAAACATAAACTGAACTTACAAACTTAAATGGGCAGACTGGGTGGGCTATAGGCCCTTATCTGCCGACACTGTCTATGTATCTATGTATCTATATACTGCGATACATGAGATCAGCTATGCCTCAGCTGTGAGGGGCTGCGATAAAATGGAGCAAGTAAGAGAAATGCACAAAAGGGAGCTGAAATCACTTTAAAAGGTTTAAGACTCATACGGGGAGATACACAGGTATCCTGTGACATACGTTACTCGCAAGTGGGCACCTACCGAAACGGCGACCCACTTGCGGTGCATGTCGACAGGGCGGCGAGTAGGGAAGGCGACGGATGGGGGTTGAAAATAGCGACAGGATGTTGCTATATGTACACGTGCGGGGGGGGGAGAGAGCACACTGAGCGAGGGGAAGGAGGGTTTGTGAGGGGTGGTGTCGCGGTGAGCTGCCAAGCTGGCTCTGTGGCGTGGTGGGTGGGTGCTAGGATGTTGGGTTTGGGTCTGGGCACAGGTATGTTTAGTTGCGCCCAGCCCGAGTATTTTATTTTTTTTTTTTAACAGTGTCGCACTCCACCCCAACATGCACCCCCTGAAGTTGAAAATTTTATAGTAGGGGTGCCCCCTACATAACATTAAAAAGTAAAGTCCTTTGCGCCGTTTTGTCTGTCGCTGGGGGGTGTCCATTGCCGAAACAGAATTATGGCGATGTACACTTGCCATAATAATGATCACCTTTTGACGATTGCTGTTATGACATGGAACCGGTACACAGGAATGTGGGTCTCAGACAGCCATAAATGGCTCAAAGGGACTGCTGTTTACTGTATTGGAACATACCTATTTCTTTTTTTTAAACTTCAAGATACTTTTATTAAGACACATTAAAAATACATTATCCAAAATCACAAGTAAAGCCACAGATGGATCATATCACTCTCATATGATGTCATAGAGCAAATCTGTTCTTATAATATCATACTACCATGAATTGTTTATGGATCAATATCTAACAGTACTCTGTTTAATATGATCTGTAATTAAACGGTTCATAGATAGACAACAGGCCACTACTGGCATTGCTTTCAGTCTCAAGAATGGATCCCCCTAAGATTGGAGGGGCGCCTTCTCCATCGTCTGGTCTGGCTCATAGGCCCAATGTCCAGTTTCACTAAGACTTGAATACATTTAGCAAAGCAGAGATGAAATGAGTAGATATATGAGTAAATTATCCTGGTGCTGTATTACCCATTACTCCTCTTGTCTCCCTCTTTTTTCCTTTTTACTCTAGGACCAAACAAACATGTTAATCTTACCAGTATTGACCTCCCTTTAAAGAAAGAGGAGGGTGAAATGTGGCACTTGTATCTTATGGTATAATCTAAACAAGGAACACTTAACTGGAACATAATTCAATGTGCATCTTCCCCTACCGCAGCGCTCCTCCCCCCCAACAAAAGTTTAGATTTTCTGCCTCCAAGAGAATAGTTTGTTTCCCTGTCAAGGGTCTGCTTCTAGTTGGGTTAAGTGCCAAGGACACCATACCTCCAGGAACTTCTCATGTCTCAGTTTAATCCAACTTGTAATATTTTCCATTCTTTCCAGCTCACCCACTCTGGTCCTTCAGCCACCCACCGTTGGAGGGTTCAGAGAGAGACAACTGGAGGTAATGCATTTAAGGGCAGCCACCTGTAAGATCTGTCCTAATTTTCCTACATTCTTGGGACAGGATAGCAGGGTAGGGAATCCAAGTACTAATTCATTAAAGGTACATGGGATAATTAGTCCTGTGAGTTTCTGGATTTTGGAGTGTATGTGAGACCAGAACTGCCTTAGGTTGGGACAAGCCCAAAATATGTGAAAATGGGTCCCTCTGTCTCCACAATTTCTCCAGCATAGGTCTGTTGAGGTGGTGTTAAAATGGCTAGTTATTGCTGGGGTAAGGAAGAATCGGATTAGGACTTTCCAACTGAATTCCCTCCAAGAGGGAGATGATGTCACCTGCCAGCCCCATTTTAATCTTTTAGTCCATTGTTCTGGGTCTATTGCTATTCCTGCCTCCCATTTGTGTATCTGTACTTCTAGTGGCCGAGTCATAGGGTTTGAGAGTATCAGATACAATTTGGAGAGGTAGTGACTGTGAGCTCTAATCATGATGATATGGTAAAAGAAGGACTCTAGAGAGGTTCTTTCTCTATGGATCTGGGAAAGAGTCTCCGGCATGGACAGGAAATGTCGGACCTGTAAAAATCTATAGTGGTCTTTTCTCTGAAAACAGTATTTTGCTTGCAGACGAGCAAACGAAAGACATCCCTGTGCATTTGTGCATTGTAGAAAGGTAGACAATTTATTGTTTGTCCAGTAGAGAAAATCTTTGTTCAGTCTTGGGGCTTGAAATGATTGTTCATGACAGATAAGAGAGAGTGGGCCCAAGCCTTTTGGAGTGTTAGTAAGTTTTTGTAGTCAGAGGAGAATACGTAATGAGTGTTTGACCCAAGGGGCCATTATGCGTGTCCATAACTATGCCGGTATTCTATTAGTGGATAATGTCCATAGGGCCCACTCCTTTAAAGACGCTTCCTCTATCTGATACCAGCTGGACAAAGTCTGTCTCTTGGCCCATGTGCACAGCTGAGCACCTTCAGCTGCTAAGCAGTACTGGGGGAATTTAGGAAGAGCCAGACCACCCTCAGCATGTGGGGCTTGTAATAGTGTCTTAGCAAGATGGGGCCAAGAGTTGGCCCAGATAAACTTTTGGGTCTCCTTATGTAGTTGATTCCAGAAGAATTTTGGTATGGGAATGGGAAGAGTTTGAAATAGGAATAATAAACATGGTAGGATTTTCATTTTTAGAGTTTGAATTCTTCCATATAGGGTCAGGGGCAATAACTGCCATGGGCTAGATCTGCCTGTAACTCCTGAAAAAGTTGTATGCAATTATTCTTGAAAAGCTGAGATATATCTGCCGAGATTTTGACCCCTAGATATTGGAAGGTATTCTTCTTGGCCCACACAAAGGGAAAGGAATGTTTAAAGCTGAATGATGGAGAACCACTTAGCATTAGCGCTTCTGGTTTTTGTAAGTTAATCTTGTACCCTACTAGGGTGCCATACTCCTGTAAAGTCTGAAAAAGATGGGGAAGGTTGTGGGATGGATCTGCTAGGAAGAAAAGGGAACCATCCGCATATAATGCTATTTTATGTTCTTTCCAGGACATACCTATTTCTGTGTTGATATTTTCTGTCTCCTCGGCAGCACCTCACAGGGTGCATTCCTGGTACACAGCCCTTGCTAAACCAGGGACATCTATCCTTAGTGAGTACAAAGCAAGCTGATTGTTTTTTTTTTCCATCCATATAGAACTAAGGTTCTTCCCTCCCTCCCTCCTATTCCCACACTCCCCAGCTACTCTACCTTTATAGCCCTAGCTCCACCATCCTTCTATCACTCATAAAGGGGCGGCATTCCAACACATACTAAAAAAGCAAAAAAAACAAACAAAATATAAACAAAAACAAAATAAATAACACAGCTTTCTTTCAAATGTTTTCCTTAAACTTAGCAGCACTAGGACACCTTTCCTTTTCTTTTTCCCTTTCATCCCTACTAGTACCATGGACCTCATTAAATGACATTGGTGCAGTCCATTCCACCAGAGGGCACACAAACAGGAAATTGGGCACTGCCCCACATGCTTCATAATAGAAGATCTGAAAGTTAAATTGAGAGAAGCTTGGGAACAAATATACTCTCTCCATCATCAGCTTTCAACGTGCACCAAACCATTTATTTCAACCGACCAGGAACAGGGGTATGGGAACAACTCATGCTCCTGTGCACCCCTTTACTCCACACCAAGGTGGCTTACCAAAGCATCTAAACACTCCTGAGAAAGGATGGCAAATAATAAAAGGGGGCAAAAGGAACCATGAGAGGTCCCAAAACCATTCACCTCAGCAAATAGCTCAAATCAAAATACAAAATAGATACTCTTCTCTCGCAAAGGAGTAAAAACTAGCCCCTACCACCAATCACAGCCAGTTTGGTAACATTCCTAAATCATGCAAGGAGGGAACTACAAAGGACTCCGACAAAAAGGAATACCGGAAAGTCCTAATCATAGATGATTCCATGATCCGCGGGGTGGAATCACACATAAATCAGGGTCCAAAGACAAAAGTGACTGTGAGATGTCTACCAGGAACATCAGCGAAAAGAGAGACTGACCACATCAACAGAATAGTTAGGAGGGAGGGTAAAAGCGCAAGCGTTTTCATCTATATAGGAACAAATAATCTGGCAGACCAGTCTCTGGAGGAGACCAAACAACACATAGCTCACCTTGGTGAGTCATTATCTGCACACTGCTCAAATATCACCTTCTCAGAGATCCTCCCAGTATGAAGGAAAGGAAAGAGTCAACAAAGGATATGCAAGGAACAAATAGAGGCACTAAACACTTGGCTCTTTAGCTGGTGTCAAGAAAGGGGCCATCTCTACATTGGAAAATGGCACAACTTCGGAGACAGAGGCCTCTTCAGATACAATCAACTGCATCTCACGCATGAGGGAATGAGCACCCTAGGACAGAAACTGGATGTAGCGATCGGTTGTTTAAACTAGATCAAGGGGAGGGAATGGTAGAGAAAAAGGAATCTACTGCCTCTCCCCCAAAACACCACAAAAGTAGGGACACAAATACAACAGATATACCTTGTCAATGCTGCAAAACAAATACTACTCCAGCAAAAAATAAATCAAGAATAGAACATGGCACCACAAAAATGGGGGGTCAAGCATGGAAAGCCATGTTCACAAACGCAAGAAGTCTAACAAATAAAATCGCTGACCTCTCAGCTACAATCTCTGAAGCTGATCTAGACTGGATTGCCATCACTGAAACATGAGAAGCAAGCAGGCGGCTAAAAGCAAAGATGGAGCCAAATGCAAGGTACTCAGATACAGCAAACAGCAGCACGGCTAAATCTCACCATTGGGTTCCAAAAAAGGCATGTCGCAGTCAGGCTATAAGCAAAACATACTTTATTTGCACCGAAAGAACGTCAGCACACAGTTGCAATGTGCCCGTCCCCAAGCAAAAACATTTTTTTGCACTAACTCTCGTGCTTTCTCAAGGCTGAGGTAGCGTTAACATCACATCCCATTTAAACAGTATGATTTAAAGTGACAGTGCAGCATTACATACAAAATCCAATTAATTTTCATTAATCACACCAAACTACCTAAAAACAGTTAAAGTGGACTTCCTAAACAACACCGGAATAGGTGTACAGAGAGATACATACAAATATATCTGAACAGATGCTACTAGACATGTCAAAATTACTACCAAACATATGATGGAATTAAAGGTATGGAGATAACTGAAAAAAAGTCATTTAGACCTGGTTCCACAAATGATTTAGTCTTATACTGCCGAAAAGACTCTCTTTGTCTAAGTTTTTTGTCTAAATCCCCTCCACAAATCTGTTCTTTCATCTTTTCAAGCATTTGAAAAACAAATCTGTGTGTTTTCCCTTTAATTTTAACATGCTGCGTCAAGGTACTAACATCATCTTGGTTAAAAATACTCCTAACGTGCTGTCTGATTCTCAATTTAAATTTCTGCACAGTTTTGCCTATGTAAAAACTTTGACAACTGCAGCAAGTAGCAACATAAACAATATTTCTTGTGTTACAATTGCAAAAACCATCTGTCTGATATGTCTGATTTGTAACAGGATGTCTAAAGAATTCTCCTGTCTTAATGTATTTGCATAAAGAGCAACTTTCACACCAAAAAGTGCAATTTGGAAGCACAATTTCTTTTTGTTTCTGGGGTTCCCAATAGAAACATAGAATTTGACGGCAGATAAGGACTGCTTGGCCCACCTAATCTTCCCAATAAGTACTGTGAACTAAAATATCCCTGAGGTTTGATGCTCCCCTATAACAAACTGTGGGTATTCTTTTGTGACATAATCAAGTTTCTTTTCTGTTGTCACAATATGCCAATAGGTCATAATAATTTTTCTAACACAACGTGCCTGGGGACTAAAAGTGGCTATGAACTTTAATTTCCTTTGATTCAAATCATTATTCTTTTTCATTTTTGGTATTAATAAATCAGACCTATTTCTCAAATCTACCTTTTTTTAGCTTGGTCCAAGACATTACTGTCATACCCCCTTGCCTGAAATTGATTTGTAAGATCCACAGCACTCTTAGCATAGTCTTCTGGATCAGAAAAATTCCTTTTAGCTCTTAGGAATTGCCCTGTGGGGATATTTCTAGTAACATGTTCAGGATGACAGCTATTATATAACAGAATTGAGTTCTTATCTTATTTTTTCTGTATATTCTAGTTCCTATACCACTGCCATCAAATTTCTTGTAAATGAAGAGATCCAAAAAACTGATTTCTTGTACATCAGAGTGAACCTCAAAATGCAAATTCTGATTGCTCCTTTCCAAATAATGAACAAAAAGGGCTAGCTCTTCTCCTGTCCCTTTCCAAATAAAAAACAAGTCATCGATGTAACGTTTGTAAAAATCAGTTAAATGTAAAAATGGATTTTCATCACTGTAAGTGACTCTTTTCCCAATTAGCCATATATAAAATAACGTAATTGGGAGCCATGGCAGCCCCCATGGCTGTACCTCTTAATTGCAAATACTTATTCTCTTTGAAAAGGAAGGTGTTACACTTTGACACCTTCTCTGCCAATGTAAGGATGAATTTGACAAATGGCTGTGAGTAGGATGTTTCAAGATAGAGCACATCTCTGAGACATTCCAAACCCTCATCATTAGGTATATTTGTATATAATGAACACACGTCCATACTGACAAGGACATGGGGGAAATATCAATGTCATCCAAAAGCTTCAACAAATCAGTAGTATCATGCAAAAAAGACCAAGTATTCATAGCCAGGGCTCTTATGTGGTGGTCCACAAATTTTGCTAGATTATCTGTTAAAGATCCAATACCAGCTACTACTGGCCTTGCCGGGGGTCTTTTAAGACTCTTGTGGACCTCAGGTAATCCATTCAAGACCGGCCTGACTGGATATTCAACTGAAAAAAATCAAAGATATCTTGATTTATTAATTCTCCCAGTAATGCTTCATGTAATATGACATCAGTGTCTTTCTTATATTTGTCAGTAGGGTCATGGTTCAAACACAAGTAAAAGTCATTATCAGCTAGTTGCCTCATCATTTCAGTTTCACAGTCACAGTTATTCCAAACCACCACTCCTCCCCCCTTATCAGCTGGCTTGATAATTATATGATTGTTCTTTTTCAAACCCTCAATAGCCATTTTTTCTGCAGTAGTGCAATTATAATATTTTGCAATAGGAATATTCATTGCTTCCAAATTTTTTAAGCATGCTTTCTCAAAAACTGAAAATGCAGTATGCTGTGGGGGAATAAAGGTGGAGCTTGGTTTAAAAGATTTACATTTTTCATCATCTAAAGTCACAAAAGATGGATCAGAACCAACATTAGAAATATCACAATCCTGTAATTTATCATTTTCCCTGTGAAAGAAAACTTTTAAATTAAGTTTTCGAATAAATTTGTAAATATCAACTGTTGTATCAAAATTAATCAAATTTCAAGTAGACACAAAAGAAAGACCTTTCTATAGAACACAACGTTCTGTTTCTGTCAAAACACAGTCAGAGATGTTAAAAACTATGTTGTTTTGTTCTTCCATGGAAAGATTAGTCCAAGAATTCAATATCTGTGGACCCTCCTCTGTTGTCTGCTATAACCTCTGGGTCACCTGTAAAACTGATTGTTTCTTCCTGAACCCCCAATTTTTCCTACATCTTCCCCTTGTTCCCCTCCTTGTATGTCTGCCCGAAACCTTGCTATTCTCGGGCTCCGTCTGGGAACCCACTTTGGCAAAGGAATGGTGTCACCATACATTATATTTATTGATACAGGCACATTCTGAGAGGGAGGATGGTGATGGGGGTGGGGATCATGCAAGTCTGCTCGTTTAAATGTTGTTCTTGTGTGCATGAATGGTGAAAACATGTTGGAAGCCTCGACTGATGTCCCATACCCCTTGTCTCATTAAACTTTTGTATGCTTCCTGATTTGGTGGAACTTCCCCTTGACTCATTGCTAAAAAAGGAGAGAAGCTGCTATCAGAGTCAAAGCCACTAGTGTAGATGTCTCTTGTTCAGCGAGATGGAGTGTCTTTTGTTTTTTTGAGAATGGACTTTTTAGGTGTTCTCTCTGGCTCTTCCAATTAAAAATCCAACCTTCCTCATAGTCTCCTCAATCTCGTTCAAATTTGTTACCCTTTATTTTTTCAGTTCTAATATCTTGTCTCATGATGGTCTCCTCTAACTTTTTCCAGTATACAGAATATTCATTATGTGATTCAAATGTTAAAACCACATTTTCTTTCTCCATAAAATCTGCTTTAATTTCCTTCTCGAGCTCCTCACCATCTCTTAGTATATATTGTATTAGGCCAGCTGTGGATTTCAAAAGATGTTTCTGCCATCCTGCTAAAAAAGTTTCTCTATCCAAACCAAAAACAGGAGCCAACATCCATCTCAAACCTCGTGGTGCTCGGTTAATCAAAAGCTATGCCGTTAAAGATGTTCTTTGCCAATAAAGACGTCTGGCCATTAACGCCACTCTTTCAAGTAGTAAAAAGGCCCTTTTAATGTCCAGAATTTCAGCCAGTTCAACGGGCTCCGAATTTAAAGCTCCCTCACTGTGAGCACTGGGGGCCTGGGCCTGGGACTTCAAAAATGGATTTAATCCATTCTGTGCAAAAAGAGAATTGATAAAAAAACTTGAGGAAGCCGACGGGGGAGGGGCATCGTGGCTGGCATTAGGAGCATTTGCATTAATTATTGCAGAAAATATATCAACTGCCACAAGAGCCCAATAGTTTGCTTGAACATGCCAATGAGAGCACAACAACACAAGAAGCAAGCAGGTGGCTAAAAGCGAAGATAGAGCCAAATGCAAGGTACTCATAAACAGCAAACAGCAGCACGACTACGTATCACTATTGGGTTCCAAAAACAGCATGTCACAGTCAGGCTATAAGCAACAAGCATTTGTCAACGCCGAATGTTGATTGCGTTGGTGTGTTGTGCATGCTCACTGGCCCTCTGTCAGTCGCTCAGTCTGTTTCATGCGGTGCTGCAGGCTGCTGTTTTGTACTTGGCTCCTGTCTGCATTTGCACCTTGTTCTGCCCACTAAGAATTCTGCAGTTGTCCCAACAGAACTCTGTTGAGGTGGCTCACTCCCCTCTCTTGTTCATTCTGTGTCTCCTGGTGCTGCAGGCTGCCCTTTTGTCCTGGGCTCCTGCCTCTGTTGGTGGCTTTTTCTGCCCACAAAGAAATCTGCAGCAGTCCCGACACAGGTCTGTTGAGCCTGCTGACTACCCCTCTCTCACTCGCTCGTTCCATTTCTGCCGGCGCTGCAGGGTGGCCTTTTGTACGGGGCTCCTGCCTGCGTTGGCACCTTTTTCTGCCAACAAAGACATCCACAGCAGTCACGACAGAGCTCCGTTGAGGTCGCTCACTCCCCCTGTGTCACTCACTCATTCTGTCTGTCCTGGCGCTGCAGGCTGCCCTTTTGTACTGGGCTCTTGCCTCTGTTGGCGCCTTTGTGTGCCCACAAAGAAATCTGCAGCAGTCCCGACAAAGCTCCGTTTAGCTTGCTGGCTCCCCTTCTCTCATTCACTCATTCCGTTTCTGCCGGCGCTGCAGGCTACCCTTTTTTATTGGACTCCTGCCTGCGTTGCCGCCTTCTTCTGTCCACAAAGAAATTTGCAGCAGTTACAATAGAGCTCTGTTGAGCTCGCTCACTCCCCCATCTCACTCGCTCATTCTGGGTTCCCCGCCAGTGCAGGCTGTCCATTTGTACTGGGCCCCTGCATGCAATGGCACCTTTGTCTGTCCACAAACAAATCTGCAGCTGTCCTGACAGAGCTCTGTTGAGGTCGCTCAGTCTCCCTGTCTCACACGCTCATTCTATTTGTCCTGGCACTGCAAGCGGCCCTTTTGTACGGGACTCCTGCCTGCATTGGCGCCTTTTTCTGTCCACAAAGAAATCCGCAGCAGTCCTGACAGAGCTCCGTTGAGCTCACTCGGCCCCCTTGTCTCACTTGCTCATACTGTTTCTCCCACCGCTGCAGGCTGGCCTTTTGTACTGGACCCCTGGCTGCACTGATGCCTTTTTCTGCCCACAAAGAAATCCGCAGCAGTCCTGAAAGAGCTTCAGTGAATTCAGTCACTCCCCCTCCATCACTCGCTCTCTCATTCTGTTTCTCCCAGTGCTGCAGGTTGCCCTTTTGTACTGGGCTCTTATGTTACACCCTTTCACTGCCCACAAACAAATCCACAGCTGTCCTCACAGAGCTCTGTTGAGGTCGCTCAGTCTCCCTGTCTCACACGCTGATTCTGTTTGTCCTGGCGCTGCAAGCGGCCCTTTTGTTCGGGACTCCTGCCTGCATTGATGCCTTTTTCTGCCCACAAAGAAATCCGCAGCAGTCCTGACAGAGCTCCATTGAGCTCACTCAGTCCCCCTGTCTCACTCGCTCATACTGTTTCTTCCACTGCTGCAGGCTGGCCTTTTGCACTGGGCCCCTGCCTGCACTGATGCCTTTTCCTGCCCACAAAGAAATCCGCAGCAGTTCTGAAAGAGCTCCGGTGACTTTGCTCACTCCCCCTCTCTCACTCGCTCTCTCGTTCTGTTTCTCCCAGTGCTGCAGGCTGCCCTTTTGTACTGGCCTCTTGCGTTGGGCCCTTTCTCTGCCCACAAACAAATCCGCAGCAGTCCCAACAGACCTCAGTTCAGCGCGGTCACTCCCCCTCACTCGTTCGATCTTAATGTGTCCCATGCAGCGATTCCCCACAGCGACCATGCTATTCTGCGGTAGGAGTGCAAAAACACATTTTAGCCACGATGTGAAAAATGGCAGCTATACTGTTCATAAGGAGGTGTGGAAAAATGCCACTGTTGAAAATGTGGGGTGAAAATATTACAAAAGTGAGACGTTACAAGGGTGCGTGGAAACAGTTCAACGCACGCTTGTAACACAGTCATGTTATGGAGTTTTGTCACCCGATTTTCAACATAGGCATTTTAGGACCTCTGCTCATGAACAGTGCCACTGCCGTTTTCTTAATCTGTCCCAAACAGTGAATTCAAACAGCGACCGTGTTATTCTGCGCTGGAACTATGAAAACATATTTCGGCCAGGATGTGAAAAATGACAGCTGCACAGCTCATAAGGAGGTGTGGGAAAATTCCACTGGTGAAAATGTGGCGTGACAATATTACAAATCTGCGAAGTTATAAGCGTGTGTGGAAAGTGTGCAACGCACACTTGTAACACAGTCATTCGATGGGCTATTATCACCAAATTTTCAACATAGGCATTTTATGACCTCTACTCATGAACAGTATCACTCTCATTTTCTTAATCTGTCCCAGACTGTGATTTCCCACAGCGACCGCTGTATTCTGCGCCAGAAGTGCGGAAACACATTTCGGCCAGGATGGGAAAAATGACAGCTTTACTGTTCATAAGTAGGTGTGGGAAAATGGCAATGTTGGAAATCTGGAGTGAAAATATTATAAATTCGCAAAGTTACGAGCATGTGTGCAAACTGCGCAATGCATGCTCGTAACAGTTATTTTATGGAATATCATTACCAAATTTTCAAGCGTAGCCATTTCAGGACCTCTACTCATGAACAGTGGCACTGTCATTTTTTTAATCTTTCCCGAACACTGATTTCCCACAGTGACCGCGCTATTCTGCGCCAGAAGTGCGAAACACATTTCCACCAGGATGTGAACAATGACAGCTATACTGTTCACAAGGAGGTGCAACAAAATGCCAATGTTGAAAATCTGGCGTGAAAATATTGCAAATTCACAAAGTTATGAGCGTGCGAAGCAACTGCGCAGTGTACGCTTGTGAAACAGTCATTTTTTGGATTTTTTTCCACCAAATTTGCAACATAAGCTTTTTGAGAGCCCACTTCATGAACACTGGCACTGTCATTTCGTTAATCAGCCCCGAAAGGTGATTTCGCACAGTGACTGTGAAATCACCTTTCCATGCCTATTAATGCCATGACAGTTCAAGAATTCATGAGAAGGGGTCCCAAAAACCCCATGTTGAAAATTTGGTGGAAAAATTCCCCAAAATGCCCGAGCTATGCAGTAAAGTTGAAAAAACCCTATGTATTACATTATACAGCTTACCGGCATTTCCCCAGTTCGTGGTCAACTTTGAAGAGTGCAGACGTGTTCCCGGTCCACCGAAGATCATTGCGCCACACTCCTAAGGTAAGGATGGGGTGAGGGGGGGTGTGGGGAGGCAGGGCGTGCAGTGGGTGGGTGCGGTTACGGGTCGGAAGCAGGATGAGCACCGAGGGACGGTTTCCTTTCTTCCAGGATTAAAAAAAAAAAGTACACCAGACGTCGAGGGGCTGTTTTCTCACTTGCAGGAGCATCTTGCACAATGGGGTGGGCTCCCAGTGTGCCAGCAGAGGCTTCCTGGACCGGGGACAACAGTAGCCGATGGGGGATTGGTCACCCCCGTCGGTAAACGGGTGGGGGCAGGGGTATTAGTATGCAGACGGGGTTTGGGCACCCCATCAGCAGCAACAAAAGGGGTAACAGAATGCCGACGAGTGGGCTCCCCATCGGCAACAAAACAAATGGGAACACTACAGCCGATGGGATTGGCCACCCCGTCGGCAGGAACAAAAGCTGGGGGGGGCACAGAATGCCGATGGGGATCAGGGACCCCATCGGCAACTAAACATGGGGGGTTATATTGTTTGTGAACACAGCGGCAAGCCGCCACCGTGTTCACAAACAATCTCCGGGGTTTTACATCCCGCCCTGCTATGACGTGTCACTCCCTCATTGCAATGGATGGCTGACGCTGCAATGATGAGGTGGCCCCTGATTGCAGCGACTGTTTTTTAAGAAAGTTGTGGCACGCTGGCTGAACTAGTGTCAGCAGCAGCGTGCCACGGCATTGGGGGAAGTGGGGCAAGTCTTTGCAGGCTGTGGGGGCATTGGCCACAACAGTGCCGCGCCTCCACAACCTGCTTCTCGAGAAACCTGTCACAACATGTTTCTTGCGCATGCGTGCAATCAACATAAAAAATACTTTATTTGCACCAAAAGAACACCAGCACACAGTTGCAATGTTCTCCTCCCCAAGCAGCTAAATATTTTTGCACTAACTCTTGAGCTCTCTCAAGGCTGAGGTAGCTTTGGCATCACATCCCATTTAAACAGTGTGATTTAAAGTGACAGTGCAGCATTACATAAAAATCTATTAATTTTCATTAATCACACCAAACTACCTAAAAACAGTTAAACTGGACTTCCTAAACAGCACCAAAAAGAACCAAAAAGAGGAGAAGCTGTCCTCGACCTATTGCTAACAAATGGGGACAAAATCTCTTAAGTGGAGGTTGGAAACCACCTGGGGACCAGTGACCACTGCATGGCGACTTTTAAAGTCAGAAAATTGGAACAAAACCACACAACAACCAGAGTCATGGATTTCAGAAAAGCAGACTTTGCAGACATAAAAGTAATCATCAAAGAAAAGCTTGGTAACATTAAAAAAAGCAAGGGATGTGGAAGGATACACGGCTTATCTAAAAACCGTCATTCTACAAACAGCAAACCAATGCATCAAATCAGTGAGTAAAGCAAAGAAAAAAAGAAAGCCACTTTGGAACTCCAAAGAAGTCACAAACAAGGTTAGAGTAAAACAAAGTGAATACAGGAGATACAAAAAGACAGGCTCAAACAAGAACAAGGAAGACTACATACAGAAACACAAGGAAGCTGATAAACATAAACCAAAAAAGGTAAGCAAGGAGACAAAATGTTCTACAGGTACATCAGAGAAAAGAGGAAGAAAACAAATGGCATTGTCAAGCTCACAAAGGAAGGAGGAGGGCTAGCCAAAGATGACAAGGGTAAGGCAGAAGTCTTAAACAGTTATTTCTGTTCGGAATTCACCAAAGAACAAGATGGCTGCAGACCTACCAGTAAGGAACATAATAAAGGAGGCATAGAAGTAGAAGGAGGTCCCTGTATGGAGGAAAATGTCCAAAAGGAACTGGAGAAAATAAATACAAATAAGGCCATGGGACTGGATGGGTTACATCCCAGGGTGTTGAAAGAACTGAGGGAGGAGTTGGCATCTCCGCTGGCTGATTTTTTCAACTTAACTCTGGAAATGGGCAAAGTCCCAAAGGATTGGAAGCAAGCAGCAATTATACCACCACATAAGAGTGGGAGCAAGGAAAGCGTATGCAATTACAGACCAGTAAGCCTCACCTCTATAGTGGGAAAAACAATGGAAACCCTCTTCAGAGAGAGGAGCATATCCTTTCTCAAGGTAAACAGCAAATTAGACATGAAACAACATGGCTTTGCTAAGGGCACTACTTCCCTTAGTACACTATCAGCTATTGTTACTTTGCCACTGCTTTCCAGGTGCTCCCCACTCATGTACAAGCCCACTACAGAATCTGGCAAAATACGTAAAACATTTTAAAAACACATTTTCCATCCTTGCTATTCATTTCCAGATGCTCCTCACTCATGTACTCAACTTCAACCATTGTGGAATTTTATTTATGTACTTGCAAGTGGTACTTTGTGAGTGCAGTTAGTGAGAAAACGTTGCAGCACATTCATTTATGTAATGCTTACTCTTGCCAAAATGCCAACGCCAAGTCACCCCATAACATATATATATACACAGAAATGAATGGCTGCAAGCAATTTATGAGTCAACGTGTAGAAATTAGGGCTTGCAGACCCCAGTAGCTTCAGGGCAATTTTACTGTAGATTACTTACATTATTTCCTACTTCCTAAATACACACATATATATATATATATATATATATATATATATATATATATATATATATATAATTACTCAGTTTTCTTCCTTTAATAGCCAGTTTAACAAGTGCATGGGAACAGTTTCACTGTAAACTGCTCCATTTCCCAAACAGACAAGAACCGCCTGAATTTCTGAAAGCCAGTACATACACCAGTCAGAATCATCAGAATGCCCCATTTACAGGCAGGGAATCACCTGCAGCCTCGAAGATTCACATAATGTATCTGTGCCACCCCACCACCACAAAGCACTAATTCACCACTGGATGAAAAAAGCATCCCATGCTGGTCTAGATTGCCCCTGATCAGAACTGCCAGGCAGAAGAAACAAATTCAAAGTGTCAGCAAGGCATAGACATATCACAAAAATTCTCCAGTCCGACAGAAGATGCATAGATTATTTGCCATGCTTTCTGCTCCATGGGGAAATGCTCCTGCACTTGTTAGTTGACCACCGGTGCTGCTAACCATGGAAAGCAATAACCAGATTAATAGTCGGGAAGGATGTGTTACTATAAATTAACTAAATTTTGCCACCATATTGTAAAAACACATTTTCTTTAGCACCAAGAATCAGTGTCACTGACTCAGCAGGTAGCACACTCACCTCTGAGGTCAGGAAATCAGAAGGCTGTGGGTTCTATCCTCACACCAGGCACTTGGGTTAAATCCCAATACTGACACTGTAGTGCAGCATGAGGGGCGGTGCTGCACAGCTGAGGTGCCGTCTTTCGAATGAGATGTTAAACCCAGGTCCCTTCTGCCTGTTCTGGTGGTAGTTCAGATGGATGTTAAAGATCCCATGGCACTTCTTGAAAAGAGATGGGGAATTTTTCCGGTGCCCTATCCAAATTTCTCCTATTCACTAAAAATACCACCAACAGCTTAATCTGGTTCAAGGTCAGGTGGCATTTGACTATATCCCCCTCCCCCGGGTCATGCCAGGAAATAAGCAGAATTTGTCTAGTACACTTACCCTGTCAATGAAAACAAAATAAAATAAAGACCATCAAACCAATATCTCCCCCACTGGGGTTTTATCTCGTGCTAGTGCACTCATGAATAGACTCTGCATACATAAAAATAGCAGCAAGGGTCTCTCAATGTATAGCAGGGAGATTTTAAAAAGTAATACTAACTAGGGGGTGGCAGTTTTGGATGCTCTACAGCACAAGGCGTTTGTTTCTTTAGGAATGAATAATGCATGCAGCATAGCTCCCGTTTTAGTGCTTTGACTTTGAATTTCACACCATTTCTTCTAATCTCCACCCCTAATCAAGGCACTGCCATGGTATATTTCTCAGCATTTTTACACAATCCAAATTCCACATGGACAATAAAGGCTGGGGGGGAGTGGCTTTTACTATGCGCTGTAATGTTCCACCACCACTGCCACTGAACCCAGCCTTCTGACCACTCCTTGACATCAGAGCATATTAATAAAAGCAAGAACTTCTTGCCACAGAGCAAAAGCCAAACTGGAACTTTCAACTCACCTATTGGATCATCCTCTCGACCTTTTACTAGTTCCTTCTGCCTGGGCCCTGCTCTCCCATATACTGTTGTTCTTTCTGCCATAGATTTATTACATTGGCTCACTGGCTTCCTTGCTTTGCATGTCACCTGGCTGGCCTGCCTCTGCTTTGGTCCAACCGACCAACTGACTCTTCTCTTTTTCCCTGGGCTGGCGGCGCTGGCCCCATGACCTTGCCCACCACCCACATTGTTGGCTTTCTTCGTGACCTTGTTCTCTTCTCTGCTGCCTTTCTGGCCTGTGACCTGCTAGACTGCCTCATCTCCTGCATTGCCTGCCACAGTCATCCAGTCTGACTCTCTCCCATGTCCGTCCTGGGCCACCCAAACTTGTTGCAGTTGTTTTGCCCTTAGTTTACCGTTATCTACTGTACAATGGTAGGGAAACCTGGGGTATGTTACAGCCTGCTGCCTCCCTCTGCCTCAGTAGTCCTCCCTCCCACTCCTCTCCTGCCCCATGCACTCCCTTCCTAGTAAGTAGCTTGCTGGTGTGCTTGATGACTCACTCTTCCCAGGCTCAGCCCCAGCTGGGCCACCCTCCTCCTGCTGGTCCTGCTCCAACCTGCCTGCTGTGCCAGGCTGACACAGTGCTACCACAGGCTTTCTTCTGGCTGGACTTCCAGCCATCTCCAGACAGCTCCCATCCCCTTGAGTCTGACCTCCTCCCTTCTCTGTTGACCCATTCTCCCTGTCAAGTGGACAGCAAACAAATCCGGACACACTCCAGCATTGCCATCAGTTCCTCCGGTCTGCCCGCCCACCGTTTCATCTTTTCTCTCTGCTGCCCGACAGCTCATGTGCAGTGTGCACATTTCCTTGCTCCTCCCTGTGTCGTACACTATTGGAGGACTCTGAGGAGGACTGTCTGGCGCCGAAGAGCAGAGGCACAGTTTGGTTGGTTGCTGAGGCTGTCCATCCACACAGGCACACTAATTTAAAAAATAATGCCTGCAGAATGGCCACTTCACATTGAAAGGGAGGGGACAAAAGGGCCATGGCCAGTGAAGGTGGTTCTGAGTTTGCTCACCTGGCCAAAATGCGTCTGGAAGTGGTGTAGAGTGCAAGGCATGGGAGGTGAGCAGACTGTCATGCGAGCAAGTTACAATGGAGTCATCGACTTCTCAAAAGTATGACTCCACTCAATTATGGTTGCAACTCAGGGCAATTGCAGCTAATTGCAACTGCCCTGAATTACGACCAACGATTAAGACAGCTGACGGCGGCTCCAGGGTCTAGTGTGAGTGGGGTCATTGGAGCCTTGGAGAAGCTTTCCCTTGGAGAAAGTGCCCTGGAGGGGGAAGAAAAGGCCAGGGGCACTTCTCCTGATGTAGTTGTGGAAGCAGAGGAAGAAGAGTGTGCTGCTGAGGGATTAAAGTCAGGGGGTGTCGGAAAGCACAGTCATCTGCCCCACTCCTCAGTTCCGACTGCCTACTATCCCACTGACGTTAGTCACACTGTGAGTCACACTGACTTTAAAGTGTCTGTTGGAAGCTCAAACTTACTGCAAAGAACAAACTGCAACTCCATTTAGGATCTGGAAATCTGATTAAGGCATAATACTGCAGAGCAGTGGGTAAGAAGGGAGATACACTTTCTACAAAAAGTTTTATTTGTATTTTTCCTTATTGGCATTAAGCAGAGAATTGCAGGATTCCTTTAAAAGGGTAGTAATTTTGTAACCAGAGTGAGATACAACTGAATTTGCTTGAGTGCGGGGGTTGAGACCTAGCATTTTGAAGGATATTTTTGTAACATTTTAAGTGTCCTGCTGGTTGAGAAGTTAATTTTTTAGCCCTGGTTTCACTGAAAGGTTTTGTGTATTGGAATCAGACATAGCAGTCTGCCTGCATTGAAAAGGCCTGCTTACATTACAGGTGTCACTAGTCAATCAATTGGCTCTGGGTGGGGTTTCAGCTCTGTGCTTATCTCAGACATCCTTCACAGTTAGAAGCCAGTCACACTGACTTTAAAGTGTCTGTTGGAAGCTCAAGCACTGCAAAAGAACAAACTGCAACTCCATTTAGGACCTGGAAACCTGATTAAGGCATAATACTGCAGAGCAGTGGGTAAGAAGGAGATACACTTTCTACAAAAGTTTTATTTGTATTTTTCTTTATTGGCCTTAAGCAGAGAATTGCAGGATCCTTTAAAGGGTAGTAATTTTATAACCAGAGTGAGATACAACTGAATTTGCTTGAGTCGGGGTTGAAACCTAGCATTTTGAAGGATATTTTGTAACATTTAAGTGTCCTGCTGGCTGAGGGTGAGTTCATTTTATCCCTGGACTCAGTAGAGTGGTTTGGTTTGTGTTGGAGCCGTGGTCTAGTAAATTGTGGTGTTAGTTGTATTACTATAAGGACAGTACTCACCAGGGTGGTGGAGCAGTTCTTATCTGATTGTTTCTAACAGTCACCAGTGGCTGTGCACTACCCACCCACCTTCCCACCCCACCCCCAGGCGCAGCATTTCCTTTATAGCCGCAGTTCTGACATCACTTCCTCAATAGGTCTTGGGGCAGAACTGTCATATCCTTAATAACCCTGCAATGTGCATAAAGAGTAGTTACACAAAACAAATAACAATACATATATAATTACATATTGTATAGAATAAGGGAGCGGGACATGTGGGGAGTGGTGCAATGCACTGGCTGTGGGGCATCAGTTTTCCAGGAAACATTCTGGAAACTGCGTTGCTGTCCTATTTGTAGGCAACCGTCAGCTCTGAGAGAGGAGGTTGACCACCTCCAGGCTGAGCTAGCAAGGACTAAGGAGGCCTCCCTCCCAAAGAACACCACTGCCACAACCACTGAGTCAGAGGTTTCGAGTATGAAGAGCAGTAGAACCACAGTGGGTTCTGGGAGGGTGCTGGGTGGTGGACCAGAGCGAAGCCCCCCAATTGTACCTCTACACAAATCAGATGCCATTCTGGCAGAGCAAGGTTCCTCTATGATGGCACCCTCAGTGGAGACCCAGAAGAATGCTGAGGACATCCACAAGGGAGACCCACAAAAGTGTGTCAAGGGACACCACAGGGGAAGGAAACAGCTACTGATAGGGGACTCAATTGTTGGGGGGGGTAGAACTGGGGAAGGGAGAGAAGGAAGTAAGATGCCTGCCTGGTGCCATGGCTTGGAGGGACAAGAAGCGAATCCTCACAATTGTAGAAGCAGCATCACAGGAGAGAGAACTAGATATCATTGTCCACCTTGGGACAAATGACCTAGCTAAGCATGGGATCAGTGCAGTGCAGAATGAATTTGTGGAGTTGGGGAGGGGCCTCAGACGGGTAGCAAGCACAGTAACTTTCTCAGAGGTGCTACCAGTCCATGGCAGGAATGAGGCTAGGGTACTGCACACCATGCAGTTTAATGAATGGTTGCAAAACTGGTGCAGAGCACAAGGCTTTGGCTTCATTGGGGACTGGGGTCCACCTGGAGAGATAAAGGTCTATACTGGTATGATGGTCTGCATTTGTCCACAAGGGGACCAAGCTCCTAGGTGACAGGTTTAAATGCTTCCTTGGCAAGCTTTAAACTAGATAAGGGGAGGTACTGATAAAGGCAGGAAAAGTCAAGCCTCCCCTACAAAAACAGGGCAGGTAGTAGGGTAAACACTGAGGTACAGAGCTCAACACAGGGCAGGATGGGGGTAAATGGTAAAACAGATAAGAGCAATAAGAGCAGGGATGGGGAAAAAGGATCAAGCCAACATTAAATGGAGGCAATGACTACTAATGCCCGTAGTCTGGAAACAAGCTTTCTGAGCTAGTAGCTTTGATGGAAGATGAACAATTGGATATTGTGGCAGTCACAGAAACATGGTACACCGAGAACCATGAATGGGATGTCAACATACCAGGGTACACAATCTACAGAAGGGACAGGAAGGCAAAGAGGAGGTGGAGTAGCTCTATACATAAGGGAAGGGATCAAAGCTACAGGACTAAAAAGTAAAGGGGAGGACAAGAGGCACTCTGGGTTACCTTGGAGATGGGGAATGGCATTGCAATCCGCACAGGGTTGTATACAGACCCCGTCTCAAGGGAGAAATGGACAAGAAAATGATGAGGACATTCTCAAAATGGCTGAAAAGGGAGATACTGTTGATGGGGACCTGAATATGCCAGATGTTAACTGGAGGACATGTACTGCAGCCACATCCAAGAGCAGTGTCATTCCGATGCCCTGCAAGGCAGACCTTAGACAGCTAGTGCTGGAACCCACTCGGGAGGAGCAATACTAGACCTGGTACTCTCAAATGGAGAGGATCACAAATTTAGAAGTCAGTAGACATCTGGGAACAAGCGATCACTGCACAGTGTGCTTCACAATGAGCACAACCATGGAGATAAGCCATACAAAAACAAGGATACTGGATTTTAGAAGGGCTGACTTTGGCAAAATGGGTGAACACCTGAAGAATGCATTAGCAAATGGCCAAATAGGAGGGGTGAAAGAACAATGGAGAAAAATCAAAACTGCCATCATAGAGGCAACAAGTCTTTGTGTAAAACAAATAAAGAAAACAAAGTGGAGTAAAAAACCACTATGGTTCTCAAAAGAGGTGGCAGGGAAGGTTAAGGAGAAAAGGCTGCATTCAAAAAGTATAAGGAATCACAGAGGAGCACGACAGGAACTGTATCAATTAAAGCAGAAAAGAAGTAGGAAAGGCAGTCAGAATGGCAAAGGCACAAACCGAGGAAAAAATAGCCAACTCGGTCAAAGGGATAAAACCTTTTATAGGTACATTAAGGAGCATAGAAAGGTTAAGGGAGGGATAGTGAAGATTAATAAAGGAGAGGGAGGTAGGCGGAGGGAGACAGTGAAAAGGCAGAGATACTGAATGAATATTTTGCTCAGTATTCACCAAAGAAGATGAGGAGCAGTTACCTAAACCAGACAATGAAGCACTCTGGGTAGGGGGTTGATACCAGTCCATTCACAGAAGAAAGAGTCCTGAAAGAACTCCTAAAACTCAAGGTGGACAAAGCAATGGGGCCTGAGGTTCACCCAGAATCCTAAAAGAACTAAGGAGGGACCTAGTGACACCACTGACCACACTTTTTAACAAATCATGGCAGGATGGGGTGGTACCTGAGGACTGGAGGAGGGCAGATGTGATTTTCCTTTACAAAAGTGGGAGCAAGGCAGAAGCAGGAAACTACAGACCTGTAAGTTTGACCTCAGTGGTAGGGAAAATGATGGAATCACTTCTGAAAGAAAGAATTGTTGAGCACCTAGAGGCCAGCGTGGCACAGGACCCAAAGCAACATGGATTTACAGCAGGAAGGTCATATCAGACTAATCTAATTGATTTCTTTGACTGGGTGACCAAAGTAATAGACCAGGGAGGGGCTGTGGATATGGCCTACCTAGACTTTAGCAAGGCATTTGACACAGTCCCGCACAAAAGATTAATAATCAAGTTAGCCAGCCTGGGAGTGGGTCCCAGGGTGGTAGCCTGAGTAGCTGAACTGGCTGCACAATAGGACACAGAAGGTAATAGTGAATGGAACACATTCCGAAGAAGGGGGTTACTAGTGGAGTACCTCAGGGCTCAGTACTGGGTCCAATCCTCTTTAACATCTTTATAAGTGACATTGCAGAGGTCTGGAGGAAAGGTATACCTCTTGCAGATGACACAAAGATCTGTAACAGAGTTGATACACAAGAGGGTAGAAAAGATGAGAAGGGACTTGGCAAGGTTGGAGGAATGGTCAGACATATGGCAACTTAAATTCAATGCAAAGAAGTGCAAAGTAATGCACCTGGGAAACAAAAACCCAGGAGAAGAGTACACAATAGCAGGGGAGGTACTAACAACAACAAAAATGGAAAGGGACCTGGGGGTAGTCATATCAGATGACCTAAAGGTGGGTAAGCAATGTGAGAAGTTAGTAAGGAGAGCCAGGGGATACTGGGATGCATAGGAAGGGGCATCACAAGTAGAAAAAAGTGATTATCCCTCTATACAGACAGTTGGTGAGACCCCATCTGGAGTACTGTGTGCAGTTTTGGAGACCTCATCTCGCAAGGACATAGACAGGATGGAAGCAGTCCAGAGGAGGGCAACTAAAATGGTGCAGGGTCTACATCAGAAACCATATGAAGAGAGACTGAGAGAGCTTAATATGTATATCCTTGATGAAAGGAGGGACAGGGGGACATGATAGAAACGTTCAAGTACCTCAGGGAATCAACAAAGTCAGGAGGTAGCATCTTTCAAGAAAAAGAGATGTGTAAGAACAGAGGCACAGTTTAAAAGATAGAGGGGGCGGCTCAGGGGCAATGTGAGGAAATTCTTTTCACGGAGAGAGTGATGGATACATGGAACAGCCTTCCTGAGGAGGTCGTTGGGTCTAAAACAGTGGGGGAATTCAAACATGCTTGGGACAGACACAAAGCAATTATAGTGCGGGGTTGCAGGAAGCAGATTGTTGGTTAACTAGAATCTGCAGCTTATCCAGTAGGTAGGGAAATGGGCAGACTGGGTGGGCCAAGTGGTCCTTTTCTGCCGTCAAAGTCTATGTTTCTATGTTTCTATCCCCATGGCAGAGAGAGGGGAAGCGGCCTCAGAAGTTCTGTGGGTGACTCCCCAGGGCCCAGGAAGTCCCCAACATGGCCCTTGCCTGGAAGCAGCCCCCGGCCCTGTCGGAGAAATCCGAGCCCTCAGCTAGGGGGAGAGACTCCAAGTACGTGCAGGAGGATCTCCCAGTTCTTACTCTGTTGCACTCAGTGAGCCTGCCAAGAGTGGTTAAGCCCTAGAGAGCTGGAAGCGGAGGTGTATGAGGAAAGATTCCTAGGGCAAAGTTCCAATTTGCTGATTACCAGGTCTAGCGAGCAGTTCCCTGGCCTTTCCACTGCCCGGTGATCACCATGGCTGATGGTACCCCACGTTTGCCTGGGCATGCTAGGACCCTCCGAACCCAGATGGATGGGTTGAACCATAGAGACCCTGTCACCTACAGAAGGGGAGTATGGTTGCAGACAGGACAGGCTCAGAGGACTAGCATTCAAGACCTGCCTGAGTGGAGTCAGGCTGAGAGATGGGTCAGGAGAAGGCTGCACATTGAATATCCATCTCTGGATTACCCATACATGTCAGAGAGAGTTTGGGACATTATAGAAGAAATGAGGGAGGAATGGGTATTCAAAGAGCAGCTGGAAAGCCTGGAACATCGATCCAGTCGTGGGGTTTTTCCCCTCTCAACAGCTATTCGAGAAGGCACAGGCAATGTGCCACACTGCACCATGGTCGAGACTCACCCTGTTTAAAAACTTCACTCTGGTGCAGGACTTGGCTGGAACTTGCACCAAGTACTATGTGGTAGATAAGGACTCTTGGGGACATCATCACCAAACCAGACCCAGATTTCTATTTCCCACTTGGTGGGGGAACTTAAGCTCCCTGTAAAGGACTCAAACTGTGCCAGGGAGACTGCTTAGCAGAGCAGGTTATGGTAACTGTATAACAATTTAAATGAATAACGAAAAGACTGATAATTGCTAACTGTTTGATTAAGACTGTAATGATAATGGCAATAATTTGTCTTGACACTTAAAATGTTGTGGCTGGTGTGATTGGGAGAGTGTATGAGTGTGTGCATGGAGTGTGAATGGTACAAATTGATTATTGTTAATGAGGTAACCTGTTTAATATACTTTTTGGGAGGTATAATCAGGGTAAGGGAAAGTGTAACTGCTAGTTCTACCTCAGATTGTTTATATAACCGATAATCAACGGTTTCTTAGGATTGAAATAATAATTATGTTCCATTATAGTTCAAGAGTAATATTTTAGCTATTTTCAGATGTTTTCAGAACCTCCTGGCACAGATAACCTTTATTAAACAGGTTAGAGTAGGTAGTAAGGTAGTGTAGGAGGGGCACCTCTTGGCCATTTTGGGCTGGTTTCTCTGGCAGGCTGGGGAGGTGTGCATACCTAGTCTGTTGGATGAGGCCTGCCCGGACCCCCTGCCATCATTCCCAAGAGGAAATGATTCCCTGGGTGGGGGGAGAGTGTAAGCCCCCTCTCATTTGAGAGAGGCTTATGCCTTATGCTCCCTTTAGGGACCCCATTCCTATTTTAGTCACCTCCAGCATTTAGGGATTTTAGTGCTCTGGGGCGCAATTTCTGCTAGCTGCCATTTGGTGGCAGCAGATAGCAGAGTTTTTAAGGGTATAAATAAGCAGTCCACAGAGGTTTGGGCGTGGTGCCATTTAGGAGAGTGCGAGAGACCAGCGGGCACTGCAGGGCAGTGCGGTGTGGGTTTAGGCAGGCCAGCTTGTACTGCGGTGATAAGTCGGGTCCCCTGGGTGAGCATCTGTGGGAGGGCACAGAGTGAGGCAGCTGCGGCCATTTAGATTCGGGTCTTGGGCCCTGGATGGCTGGAAGGGAGAGTTCCATCAGTAGAAGAAGGTGCAGGACAGGTAGGTCGCCGGGTTTGGGTTTAGGCCCCAGTAGTGGTGTTTGTGTTCCTGGGTTTTAGGGTCCAGGCAGTCCACAGAGATTTGGGTGTGGTACCATTTAGGACAGTGGAAGAGACCGGCGGGCAGTGCAGGACCCCCCCCTCACTTTAGGCTGGCCGGCTCAGGTCCCCTGGGTGAGCATCCAAGGGAGGGCACAGAGTGAAGCAGCTGCAGCAATTTAGATTCGGGTCTTGGGCCCTGGATGGCTGGAAGGGAGAGTTCCATCAGTAGAAGGAGGTGCAGGACAGGTACTGTAGGCCGCGGGGTATGGATTTAGGCCCTGGTAGCGGCATTTGTGTTCCTGGGTTGTTGGGGCTGCAGTAAGTTGTGTCAGGGCCTCTGCAACTCGGGGAGGGCAAGGCACCCTAGGGACACTGGTGAGGGGGCTGAGGAGAACCTCTACCCATGTAAAGGGCCTGTTTGGAGGGACAGGCCTCGGGGCTGCTGGACTTTGCCGAGTGGGCTGCAGAGTGCCCTAGAGGTCTCCCTTTGAGCTGGTTGCTCAGATCAGGCAGCAGTGGGAGTGTAGAGGGATGGTGTCAGCGCAGTTGTTAAATCATGGGGCCCTTCTACCCATCAAGTTTTGGGATGCTGGTGGGAGGCGGTATTATTTTTGGGGAACCAGGCAGAACTTGGGAGCAGCCTGGATGAGAGGAGAATGGGGTATGGTGTGGTGGGTCATGCTGGTACCGCACCATCCGAGTCCCTTGGAGGCTTAAAGAAAGAGCCAGGGAACGGGTTTTGGGAGAAGTTGTACACTTTCCCAGGGAGAAGAAAATGGAAAAGCCCTATTTGTTTAAGTAGTGAAGCATCAGGTACTTACCAGTGCCAGTGGAAATTTTTGGAGCTTCACAGTTCAGTATATAGAGGTCATGTTACCCCTGAGGAAAATCTGACTACTGTATTATAGCTTTTAGAAGAACCTGTTCTGCCTATCTTGACTGCCTTTCTCGCTTGTACAAATGTTTAGCCCCATGGAGCTAAGAGTTATCTTTTTTTTTTGTGTGTGTACTCTTTTTTCCCCTCCGTCACGCACTGGGACCTGCTCCTCCTTCAAGCCACCTAGTACCACTAGCGACCCCTTCCTACAATTCCCCCAGAGCTGCCTACGTCATATTTGCAGCCTACCTTCAGGTTAGCCCAGCATATCCCTTTGCCAGGAGGGTCCCCCTGCTTCGAGAGGGAAGGCACCGGCCAGGGGGACTCCAGCACACTATTTCTTTCTTGCCCGGGTGCTGCTGAGGCAGACGTTACTCTGCCGGGATTGCTCGAGGGCATCGTTGGGGACGGCCACCATCATCTGGCCAATCCCAGTGCAGTTTCTGCTTTTCTGTGGTGTTCCCCTTAGTACGATCCCTCTACTGTGCTCCCGGTCTCTACCAGGGGGTGCTGCAGAGCGACCATGCATCCCCAATCCACCCAAGGGGAGGAGCGCAGTCCCACAGACATTCAATTCTACCCCTTCCCCTGCCGACCCCCGGCGCCCGAGTCCGTTCCCGAACCCGGGTCACTGGCGTGGTTCAAGGTGTGGCATCCAGCACCTCAGCCCTCTTCGCCACCGGGCTGGCGAGAGTTATCTTTAAAGAACACTGGACCCCTGTAGCCCTTGTAATCATTTGGGTGCAGGAGAAATAAAATATTGGTCTTAGAAATCAGGAGTCTTACTCCGTTTGTACAGAAGGACTCTAATGAAATGCAAATCCTTGAGTTTCAACTTCCCAATGAGTTCATTTTTCCAGGGGGCTCTAATTAAAGCCTACACCTGTGTGTCTCCGGGGTCAGGGGGATCCTTGTGGCTGAAGAATGAAGATATCCAGAGCTGTGGATCTCCAGTGGAGTTTTGGGGTGCTCTTGTGTGCTTGCTTCTGTGATTTCTGGAGTTCCAGCTGCTATGAAGACATCTCCAGCTAGGCCCAAATTTTATTCCATGCTTTGAGCCTGAGGATAGTCTGGTGAGATTTCTATGCTGTGGCCCCCCCCCCCCAGACTATTGGCTGCCCCTAGACATTGGGGAGGGGGTGGCTACACTGACATTATCTGTAAAAAATGTGTCCCAGTGGTAGATCTGGCACTGGCAGTAGCTTTTTGTTGAATGTTATTTTTGTTGTCTTGGTGACAAGTGAGCTTCAAATAACAACATAGAGCGCCTCCATGGGGAGGGGGGCACAAACACTTTCCCATGAAGCTCTGGCTCCATGATTTTACTCACAAAAATTAGAGGATGAGTTTTGTTGTTCAATGATTTCATGGTTACAGCTCTGAACTGTGAGCCAGGGAACAAACGTTTGATTTTTAATCTCACCGCAGCCATTGTCTTGCTGTGTGACCTTGTGCAAGTAACCCAGAATCTCCCCACACAAAGGTATTAGGGGTCAGGGGAAAAGGACCTTTATATGGACTTTGCAGCAATAAGCTGATCAGGATGGTTGATGATGCGGGCACCTAGTGTAGCCATTAAGTATGTGTGTGTGCAAGATATGTTTACAAGATGTTCTCAGAAACTAGAAAAACTGTCAAATATATGTTCTTTTTTTTTGGGGGGGGGGTCTTCATTTTTGCAGTGTGTGTGTTTTGAGTCAGTGGATGGTAGCATAATGAGTAAAAAAGAAAACAGACACAATTTGTATTGAGGGCTTTTATTTAACCTTTGGTCATTTTTGTGCTGGGCTAGTGAAAAGCCTGTCAAACCATTACATTTTACCAATCACTAGCCCTGCCAGCTAGTGGCTAAAAAAGTTAGTTTCAAACCCTGCCCTCCTTCAACAAACATTTTTTTTGTTTAGTTTAAGGAATCTCATATTTTCAATCTGGAGGGAGGCCTTCAGCTTAAACATGCCTGCAGCCTTTTCAGTCTTAATCTGGCCCTGTTGTTCAACTGCCTAAAGCCCAGGGGGATTTAGGCTTCCCAAACTTAAAGACAAATTACAATGCCACCCATCTCCAAACAGTCAGTTCTTGGTGGGCAAGCTGCCACATTCCCATTGGGTAGATATAGAATCAAAAGACTTTGCCTGAGGTTCAGGCAGCAGTGGGCAACCCACACCACCACCCCTCTGTGCAGTTAAAACCATGCATGTCCTGGTGTCCCTCAGATGCTCGGAATTTTTTTTGTTGGCCACTGCACAGCTGCTTCATACCCTCCTACTTTCCTCTCACTGCCCTCCCCTTACCTCGTGACCATGCGGCTGCCTAGTGGCATCCCTCCTCAGCTCCTGTTCCTGTCAGCTGCTGTTCTCTAGTGCACTTCCTTCTGGCTACTCTCATCTGCTGTCACAGGCATGCAATGCCTGTTACACAGAGAATAAAAAAATAGATTTGGGTACCTTCAGATGTAAGTCACTGGGACCTGGGTTCAAGTGCTGGGGTAGGAAGGTGCTGCCAGAGAGAGAGAAAGGGTGGCCCCTGTAGAGGGAAAGAGTAATTAATTAACTAAATAGTTTAGCTGTGAGTATATTAGTAGTGTTGAAAGCACATAGTAGCAAAGGGGGAGGAAGAAAAGGGCTGCCTTGCCCTGGCTTATACATACAGTATACACACACACACACACATTTTTTAATACAATCAGTGAAGCAATTGGCATATTTTTAAATAACAAGTTAAGAATTCAAAAAAAGAAATGTTTGTAATTGGTGGCCAGTAGGCTAGTAAATGTATGCCCTGGCTACTGCAGTATTGAGCCCAGCCTGGGTCTCCATGTCAAATATTTATATGTATGTACATATATATATATATATATATATATATATATATATATATATATATTTTGTATAGAAAAGGATTTGTGCTGGAATTGAGAGAAGTGAATGCAGCCTGTTGTTGTTTAAATTGAATTGCAGAGTGGCAGCTGCGGGTGCCAATGTACCACTGAGAGAGAAATGGAGAGAGTGAGTAGCCGATCATCGGCTCCACAGCAGAGCGCAGGTGTACTTGATGAGCAATCCCCACTAGCAACATCTGTGTGGCTGCTTCAGACTGCGACTCGAGTTGCTAAACAGGCTTCAGCCTGATGCAGTGCTCCTGTGTGAATGTGCGAGAGGGAGACACAAGGAAAGCGCACTTGTCAGACGGGACAACCAAATATGTGTTTTCTTAGTTGAGCAGGCAACAAGCGCCAGGATGATTTCTAGGGAATGGCTCACATGTAAATAAAAATAAAAAAAAAAAGTTTGTACAGTCCTTTCTGAGCTCCATGGAGTTCCTGGAAGTTAAAGTGAGCAAGTTGTGACAGGCTCATGCTGGGAGCCATTTTAGAGCTGCGGTAAAGTTTTCAATTGAAGTGGAACCCATGGCATTCACTCATGTGTAACCCCTAGATGGCGCTATCCCAGGGGCTACTACCCCTGCCTGATTTGCCACTAACAGGTTGAGGGGCCTGGATCCAATGGCGGGTGCCTCCACCCAGAGGTCAGGGTTTGCAATAGTTAAACTAACTTGGTCACAGCCCTCTGGGACACTGCAAACCCCCTTTCTTCCCACTAGTGGCCCACACAATATATCAGAATTACCTTCACAGTATACACTTACCCCCAGGTCTGGTTCCGCACTGGGATCTCCTGTGAAATGAGATACAGTGCAACAATCACAGTACAGTACTTTAACATAGACAAATACCTCAGGCAGTATAACTTTGCTGAAACAAGCAGCTCTGATTTATTTAGGGGATATAACAAGGACAGGGGAAATCAGGTTAATTAGCTTATCACTCTAATAATCTACCTATGGCTCTGTGCACAGGCCTATCCCTATCAGTTACTGTCCCTGGGTACCCAAGCCCTAGTGGCTAGTCCAAACCGTGGCAGCTGGTAGGGCCCTTTCACACAGAGAAAAGGAGAATTAAACAGTCAGCAGTACAGTAATTCCATTTGGATTTAATGTGGCAATTCAACAGGGAGCGACCCTGAATTAGTACTCACGACCTCCAAATAAGATAGGGTCCTTCAATGTCAGCAGGGCTCACTTGAGGTACACAAACCTCTTCACACATCCATATAAAAGAAAGCACTATACCAGGCAGGCTGCATCTGTATCCCGATCGCAATTACTGCACAATACCCGGGAGAACACACAGCAGATTCAGTTCCTGACAGACCGAGTGCAATTTTCAGCAATTCCTCCAGTCTTCTACAGGTGAGCCTGGTTTCTACTCTTCAGAGATCCTTTGATTCTTTTCACAGGATGGATTCAGTCCTAACAAGCTGTTACACAAGCTGCAGACCGGAACTCTGGGCCTTACACACGTTTTTTGACTAAAACTGCACACTGAAAAAGCACAGGGCTCCTTCCTTCTTCACTGCCAAAGCTCAACTGAAACTCCAACCGACAAAACCGGGCACTTCCTTTGAGTTCCTCCCAGTTCTTGACTGGATTGGCTGTCACTCACAATAGACTGCTGCTGTTGGTCCAAAAAGGCACTGAAGTCAAACCACATCTCCCAGAGTCACTCCCATACAATCCTCTTGTGGCTGGCTTAGATTATGAGTCCAAGTTCTGATTCGTCCAAGGCACCATTTTAGAGCTAGCTTACCCACACTGATTGGTCCAGTTCAGCAGTTCAAAACTAGAATGGGGAACTAGCAGACACAGTTCTGATTGCAAAGAAAGCAGGTTAGACAAACTGAATTTCATTATTACTCTAAATAATTTCTGGCAAACAGTTACATCTTTCAGATAGGTTCCCTTTGCACTCCTAGTGACTGCAAAAATGAAGTGAATTAGCAGCAGCTCGAGTGGTACTCAGAGAAGCACACAGTCCCCCATACAAACTAATTATGTCTGCAAGCAGACAGCTCTTAAAGAGACAGTACCAGAGGTTCTAGAAAACACTCACTGATAAATGGCTTAAATGCCAAACACCATTCAGGCTTGGAGCATTCAAGCAAGCTCCTGAAGTCTTTTGGAACCCCCATTTGCAGGGGGTTACACCCTTCCTGGTCTGGGAAAGCTTGACGTCCGCAGTCAGCAAGTACCCATAAGTTTCAACTGCAACCATATACATTTGCATTAGGCTCGCACATGTAATCATCAGTCAATATATCATTTTACCAAGAACACATTTCTGAAACATTGCAGTACGTCCTCTTTACACAGTATTACATACACATTGTACCATAACTCGTTATTACCTCTTGTACATGAAACCTGAAGAGAGGGGCCCTTCCTATCAGTTACCTTGGGGCTGGATGGGGCAAGGGCACCATACTTAGAGGGCAACACAAGTAACTTGGAGTTAGCACTGATGCTCAGTTTGGGCAGTGAGCTCGGGGACACATACACTCCTTTATAGACAACATTGAGAGGCAAATCCACAGGCCTCCCAAGGGAATCATAACTGAGGTGCACCACAGGCTTTACAGCTCGACCAGTCTTTCTAGGGGGAACTGTTACAGTCTCTGCACTCTGAGCCTCATTTTCAGCATTGTCCTCACTTGTCAGGGAGTCTCCATGGGGTAGAGAGGCTAGAACTTGGGGCACTTTCAGCTCCAGGAGTTACAGTTTCTGAGTCCACAACATTTGGCTTGCATGGAGAGCTTTGGACACTGGCAGTGGACTGTCAAGGCACTCAAAATACTCTTCTTGTTCGGGTGTATCACCAGTCTGCCCCAATCTATCATTTTCTTCCCCTGAAAGCTCAAACAGTTCAACCATGCACAATGATTCCATTTCATCTGATCTGATGCTTTGCACTTCACTTTCTGGGAGCATTGGCTCCACGGATGAAGCTGAGGGATTAGACAGTCCAGAAGGCCCAGCTTCATCTCCAGTATTGACTAGGGGATTGCCCCGAAACAATTGACTCAGTTCATAAGAAGGATAGTATTCAAAGTCACTCTCACTTTCTTCCGATATGGACTGACAGTCATGCTCAACTGGGACTTGTGGAGGAACACTTTAACTTTGCTTCTGTAGGTGCAGACTTTCTTGATCTTTTCTTAGCAGCAGCTCTAGTCACTGGTCCAGAGGGCATCTTCTAGGGCTCAGACTCAATTAAGATTTGTCCAATGGGCAGTAAAATGATTTCTATGCATTGTTTTTACATCTTTTGAATTATTCTCAGGCCTTACTTTGTACACTGGCAGATCATCTAGTTTGCCCACTACAATGTGAGGAGATGGTGCCATCTGTCAGCAATCTTGTGCTTGCCATGCAGTCCCAGATTTCTTAGCAATACCCGATCTCCTCCTGGAGTTCCTGTGCTTTCACCTTTTATCATACCTTTTCTTGTTGGCCAGATTTCTTTTGGCAGCCATGGTTTGAGCCAGTTGGTATGCATGAGTTAGCTGGGCCTTTAACTTTGCACATACTGTAAATAGTTGTCAGCTTGAACCCCATCAGGAGAGACCCCAAAACACACATCTACTGGTAGTCGAGCTTCTCTTCCAAACATCAGGTGGTAGGGGAGAATCCAGTGGCATCACTTTTGGTGCAGTTATAAGCATGTACCAGGGTGCTAATTTGTTGGCTCCATCTAGGCTTGTCCTTTGGGTGCAGGGTGCCTAGCATATCTAGCAAAGTGCGGTTGAAACGCTCAGGCTGTGGGTCCCCTGGGGGTGGTAAGGAGTGGTTCTGGACTTTCGCACTCCCCACAGAGAAAGCATCTCTTTGATCAGACGACTCTCAAAGTCTCTCCCTTGATCAGAATGGATTCTTTGTGGAGCCCCATAGTGAACAAAAAAGTTTTCTACAAGTACTTTGGCCACAGTGGATGCTTTCTGGTCTTTGGTGGGGAAAGCTTGGGCATATCTCGTGAAATGGTCAGTGACCACCAGCACATTACTGATATTTCTTTGATCTGATTTCAAACTCAGAAAATCAATACAGACCAGCTCCATGGGTGCACTGGTGGTGATGTTAACAGGGGGCAGCCCTCTGGGGCAAAGCTTTCCTCTGTAAGCAGCGACCATAAGTTCTGAATGTGTTGCTCCACATCAGCCCCCATCTTAGGCCAATAGAATCTGATCTCACCAAGTCAAGTGTTCTGTCTATACCAAGGTGCCCCATGTGGTTGTGCAAGGACCTCAGTACTGAGTCTTGAAAGGCAGTGGGCAGCACTAGTTGTTGTTTGTCTACTTGTCCCCTCTGTCTACTGTTTCTCTGTATAACAGTTTATTGATCAGTTTCAACTTAGGACCTTCTTTGTATAACAGTGCAGTTCTCAAATCAGTGGAGCGTAATTTGGACACATCTTTTCCTGCATAGAGGGCTTCTAAAGCTGCTTTGATCATGGGATCGCGGGATTGAGCCCGCCGAATACTGTCATTGTCCAGCTGAGGCAGTGCACCAATGTCTATTGCAGAAAAGTGGCAATAAGCAGCAGGTATGCAATTCTCAGAGGCTCCCAAGCAATCCACCATGCAGTCCATTGCGTCCGTGGACATTTGTTCCTCCCTGTCAAACTTCCGGCAGAGTGCCCGAATGTCAGGTTCTGCCAATCGGACCCAATCATTCTGGGGAACAGGCCTCCGGGAGAGAGCATCAGCATCTATGTGGTTCAGACCTGCTCGGTATTCGAGAGCATAGTCATATGTAGATAATGCAGAACGCCACTTATGGCCAGTGGCATCCAACTTAGCTGAGGTCTGCACATAGGTCAAAGGATTATTGTCAGTTTTTACTAGTATTTTAGCCCCATACAAGTACTCATGGAATTGGTCAACAATAGCCCACTTCAAAGCTAGGAACTCTAACTTATGTACAGGATAGTTCTTTTCGGATGGGGTCAGGCTTCTACTGGCAAAGGCCACTGGTCTCAGGCCATTCTCGTGCTCTTGGTACAACACAGCCCCCAACCCTTGCAAGCTAGCATCAGTGTGCAGGACGTAAGGTTTTCTTGGATCGGCATAGGCCAGCACTGGAGCATGGGTAAGTTGATATATGATCTCATGAAAAGCAGTCTCACAATCAGGAGTCCAGCGGGCCCCAAATACTTCACTCGGATGAAAATACACTCTTTCAGTCTTGAGGGACACTGACTTTTGGTATTTTTTGTGGGTTGGGGGATACCCTTGAGTAAGGTTAAGTAAAGGGCGGATCACTCTTGAATAGTCCTTGATGAAGCGCCGATAATAACCACAGAATCCAGGAATCTTTGCAGTTCTTTTTAGATTTTTGGGCTGTGGCCAGGTGGTCAAGGCCTCAACTTTACTTGGGTCGGTCTCTATTCCTCGGTGGATACTTGTGTCCCACATACTTTACTGATGTTTGAAAGAATTGACACTTATCAATGGACAGTTTAGGCCAAAGTCCTCCAGTCGGTCCAATACCTTAAATAATCTGCTCTCATGTCTCTCCAGTGAGCTGCCAAACACAATAACATCATCTAGGTATACCAGGCACTCTAGTAAGTTCATGTCCCCCACTGCACGCTCCATCAATCGTTGAAAAGTGGCTGGGGCACCTGAAACTTTGAGGCATCCCTCATGAATTCATAGAAGCCAAGCGGACAGATAAAGGCCGTCTTCTCACGGTCCTCTGGGGCCATCGGATCTGGTAGTACCCATCATGGAGATCCAGCACAGAGAACCACTTGTTCCCATTTAGGCAGTCCAAAGCATCCTGAATGCGGGCATTGTGTACTGATCAGGGATAGTCCGCCGTTTAAGGTGCGATAATCCACACACATCCTTACTGTTCCATTCTTTTCCTCACTACCACAATGGGGAAGCATAAGGGCTTCTGGATTCTTGTATTACACCAGCAACTAACATCTTTGCAGATGCCGCCTCACATCATCTATGTCAGCAGGTGCCAGGCGTCGAGACCTCTCAAGAAATGGTCTTTCGTCATGCAGCGGATATTGTGCTCAGCTCCTTGCACGCATCCTACATCCCATTCCTTTAAAGAAAACACCTGGTCTCTCTGGGCAAGCTTCTCACTGATCCTCACTTTCCATTCAGCTGGCAGCGGGAGTCGCCAAATCAAACAAGTCAGATGCTACTCTGTCATTCTTCCTTGAACTCTTGCTGCTGGGTAGCACTGCAGTGTCTGCACAATGCACATTAGCCAGGATGCAACCTCTGTTTACTCGAATGTCTCTTTCAGACACATTATGAACTTGGACCATTACCCTTCTGGCATAAGCATGGGCTCTAGCGGGCAAAATACTAGGCTTGACCAGCAGTCCCTCTGGCAATTTTCCATCGCTGGTGCATCCAACATTAATATTTTATTCTTAACATCCTTTCTGATACAGACCTCTCCCTGTAAGGTACACTGGGCATTTGGCGCCAGGATCAGAGACTCAGGATCCTTCTTCCATACATTCTCGACCGGTTCTTCTGGTTCTGTTTTTCAGCATCTCTCTGTGCCTCATAGGCCTTCTTAATTAAAGCGAACTCTTAAAGCTCTACTAGTCTTTGACCCCTGTTTTTCATAACACAACTGTGCCAGCCTTCCAACATATGAGCATTTGTTCCAATCAACAAAGGGACACCATCATACAGTCCAGTGGGGACACACTAAGGCTAGGGTCTCTACTTGTTCGGCCACTCCAGCCACGGAGGTGGGGAAAGACAGCCAAATTCGGATATACCCGGAATAGGGTAGGCCTCTCACTTAACCCCCATACATGCAGTCCTTTTAATGGTTGTAAGGGTACGCCTGACAAATGCTTCTGATACCAATCCTGGAACATAATTGTCACTTGGGAGCCACTGTCTAATACAGCTCTTGTAGACACTCCATTCACCTTTACAGTGGTCTCCATGGAGGGACCCACTATTCTGGACCAGTCTGGAGAGAGTGGTAGTGGGGGCCTGGGCAACTGACCTTGCCACAAAGGACGTGAATTAGCATTTTGGTGCCCTCACTGGGATCATGTTTGCACCTTCTTAACCACTGATTTCTTCTCCTAAGCTCTCCTTGTAGCCTATATGCAACTTTGTCAGTGTCTTTGGGACTGGCATTCCCTTTTATGTGCCCATCTTTCCCACAATTATAGCAAAACATACTTTCTGGAGTTTGAGCTGGCCGAGGCGCCACACTGGGAGCCAGGGCGGGGTATTACTAACTGGAAACCTGGGTGCCATCTCTGTCTGCGCGTGATAAGCATTTGGAGACATCTCGTCAGTTTCTCCACTTCCATGGTCAAGGAATTGAGTTTGGAGCTGTTATCAGTAGGAGATACATGGTGGGTACCCCACCCCCATAGCAGATGCAGTCGGATATAGGTCAGGGCCCGTACTTGCAGGCGTGGCCTTCATAAAGGACTGTTTTTGAATTCTGGATCTCTCAACAGTTCACCCCATTGTGGCATATCTTTTTCCTTGTCAGAGCACTCATTGACTGTCAACCTCTGCCCCTGAACTTCACTTGATGGGTCACCCTCAGTCACTGGGTCGTAGCCACAGCTGTTGGTGCAGGTACCTCCCGAGGTCGCTTTTCTCAACTCCTCGAATTTCTCTCATTAACTCATCATAGGAGGGTGGGGATTCCAGTCGATTTGCCAGGCGATCTGAAGCAACAGCAGTTCTGAGAAGGGGGCAGACTTAAGGATTCTGTCCAGTCTGGTTTGGTCCAGTTCAATCGCTGGCAAACTACCCTTTCTGAGGCATTCTTGCAACAATTTTTCCAGCCGAGACATACACAGACAACAACTCCCTTGGTACTGTTGTGCATTTCTTACTCTCCACCATAGGTCCTCATCAGAATCTGGGCTCCCATACACATTCTCCAAGGCCTCAAGATAGGCCTGTGCAGTCGCTCAGGGTTACTGGCCTGCTTAGCACGGATGGTAGCCAGGGCAGGACCCCGGAGGCTCTCACTAACCCTTCTTCGCCGCCCGAGCATTGCCATTCTAGCACTTGGGGCAACATAGTCTATCCAGGTCTCCAGTCATCCTCCCTTGGGGGTGGGAGGGTGCCAGAGAAGATCCTCAACCTTCGTAAGAGTCGACTAATGGCAGGTGCAGAAATAGGAGTCTGCATTGGTTCAGCCACCATTACGGGCACTGGAGCAGGAGAGGGTGTTGGGGAGGAACACCCCAGGTGGCAAGAATAGTTTCTTCAAGTCCTCCACAGTTTTCCCTCTCCCAGCAACCATTCAGCAAATTTCTCCTCAAAAGTTTCAGATAGTGGTGGGGCTGATTCTCCCGGTCTTTACTGTCCTTAGTTATCACTCTCCAAGCAGTGAGGGCTCCTCTGGGGTAATGGTCTGTGGCACTTTGGAGCTATCTATGGGATCCTTAAACTCTACTAGGGCCAGGAAAGTGTGGGTGAGCAGATTAGCATGCCGACCCACCACCACAGGGTTTTGTAAACCTTCCACCTTGGAAAGTACTCCTGCACAGTGTCCGTATTGATACCCAGGGGATGTCCAGGATAAGCATAGCATTTGGGGTCCGATCTCCTCCCAGTACACCACTCCACCAGCCGTGCACAGCCACGCCTGTCGGGTACCCATTTTTTCTTAACAGTGGTTCATAAATATGGCCACTAGAGGACACACAATCCCAGCAGTGAGCCTCCAAGATGTAACCCCTAGATGGCGCTATCCCAGGGGCTACTACCCCTGCCTGATTTGCCACTAACAGGTTGAGGGGCCTGGATCCATGGCTGGTGCCTCCACCCAGAGGTCAGGGGTTTGCAATAGTTAAACTAACTTGGTCACAGCCCTCTGGGACACTGCAAACCCCCTTTCTTCCCACTAGTGGCCCACACAATATATCAGAATTACCTTCACAGTATACACTTACCCCCAGGTCTGGTTCTGGCACTGGGATCTCCTGTGAAATGAGATACAGTGCAACAATCACAGTACAGTACTTTAACATAGACAAATACCTCAGGCAGTATAACTTTGCTGAAACAAGCAGCTCTGATTTATTTAGGGGATATAACAAGGACAGGGGAAATCAGGTTAATTAGCTTATCACTCTAATAATTCATTTATGGCTCTGTGCACAGGCCTATCCCTATCAGTTACTGTCCCTGGGTACCCAAGCCCTAGTGGCTAGTCCAAACTGTGGCAGCTGGTAGGGCCTTTCACACAGAGAAAAGGAGAATTAAACAGTCAGCAGTACAGTAATTCCATTTGGATTTAATGTGGCAATTCAACAGGAGCACCCTGAATTAGTACTCACGACCTCCAAATAAGATAGGGTCCTTCAATGTCAGCAGGGCTCACTTGAGGTACACAAACCTCTTCACACATCCATATAAAAGAAAGCACTATACCAGGCAGGCTGCATCTGTATCCCGATCGCACTACTGCACAATACCCGGAGAACACACAGCAGATTCAGTTCCTGACAGACCGAGTGCAATTTTCAGCAATTCCTCCAGTCTTCTACAGGGTGAGCCTGGTTTCTACTCTTCAGAGATCCTTTGATTCTTTTCACAGGACGGATTCAGTCCTAACAAGCTGTTACACAAGCTGCAGACCGAACTCTGGGTCTTACACGCTTTTTGACTAAACTGCACACTGAAAAAGCACAGGGCTCCTTCCTTCTTCACTGCCAAAGCTCAACTGAAACTCCAACCGACAAAACTGGCACTTCCTTTGAGTTCCTCCCAGTTCTTGACTGGATTGGCTGTCACCTCACAGACTGCTGCTGTTGGTCCAAAAGGCACTGAAGTCTAAACTACATCTCCCAGAGTCACTGCCCATACAATCCTCTTGTGGCTGGCTTAGATTATGAGTCCAAGTTCTGATTCGTCCAAGGCACCATTTTAGAGCTAGCTTACCCCACACTGATTGGTCCAGTTCAGCAGTTCAAAACTAGAATGGGAACTAGCAGACACAGTTCTGACTGCAAAGAAAGCAGGTTAGACAAACTGTAATTTCATTATTACTCTAAATAATTTCTGGCAAACAGTTACATCTTTCAGATAGGTTCCTTTGCACTCTAGTGACTGCAAAAATGAAATGAATTGGCAGCAGCTCGAGTGGTACTCAGAGAAGCACACAGTCCCCCCATACAAACTAATTATGTCTGCAAGCAGACAGCTCTTAAAGAGACAGTACCAGAGGTTCTAAAAACACTCACTGATAAATGGCTTAAATGCCAAACACCATTCAGGCTTGGAGCATTCAAGCAAGCTCCTGGAAGTCTTTTGGGAACCCCCATTTTCAGCGGGGTTACACATGGATACAACACATTAAAATACACATTTTTTGTATAAAGCAGCCATAAGGGACTTAAAAGGAGTGCTGTGGACCACATAAAAATAAAAAGGTGCTACAGAAGTGGATAGTTTTGAAAACGGAGCTGTTCTAACGAGCTTAGAGTGCTGTTAGCATGGGGCAGTTTACTGAAGCTGTACAGAGAAAGCAGTTTATTTCAAAAGTGTGCTACCAAGCCAATTTTCATTTTTTGCCTCCAACTTGGCAGGACTGTAGTTTAGGTAAACAATAACCCATGGCAGGGTGTGTGGTTTTTGAGGATTAATCAACACCCTGGGTGCGATGTGAGGCACGAGGTCACAGACCAAGTGTCCTCACAGCACACAGGGTGTTGATTAATCCCCAATATTCACACACCCTGGAGTGGGTTATTGCGCTTATAACACGGGCTATATGTGGACAGAAAAGAACAAAAACCTGTGGAATACCAGGTGCAAAATGTGGGAACTATTTAGTGCTCTTCCACCATTATAGTTGCAGTACCACACTGTTCTGTGTTCTGCCACAGAAAATATAATTCTACAAACACACGTTTGTGGTAAACAGGCCTAGAAAACAATCAAGGAGCAGCTCAAACTTTGTCTCTCCCTGAACTTACTTTTCGTCTTCCTGAACTTACTCATCCTGGTGTGCTATTTTACAATAGAGAGAGACACACATTAGTTGACAGAGAAAGACAGAGAGTAAAACGGCACATTGATTGGGCTGTCCATGTGTCTCCATGCTACGGTTCTTTGTGTGTGTCTCTCTCTCTGCAGCAGACAATTACTGTATGCTTCTACGTGTCTCTCTGTTTTACCGTTCACAAAGCAGCATGATTGCAGCACCCTTGCACTTAAATGTCCCACTCTCTCTCTCTCTCTGCCACTGTCTCTCTGTCTCTCTCACATACACATACTGTGACCAGAGGAAGGGGAGACAATTGGATAGCCAGCGGAGATCGTCTGTGGCATGCCGCTCTATCATCATGGGGAGTGCAGAACGTGGCTTGCGGAAACGGAGCTCTTCTTCAGTGGTATTGTGCTATGAGCACCAAGTTCACCAGGAGGCATAGAGTTCCACTGGGCGGGTGGGTAGGAAGTGTTCCTAGTATTCTGAATTCTTATTAAACAGAACCACTCGCTATAGGAATCCCTCTGTTGGAGCGAGCGGTTGGCCGAGTGGCCCGCTGCACGAGCTGGCGGGGGCGGGGGTGGAATGTATGCCGCAAGACGACTGTGGAGAAGAAGTTGTTTGTGTCACAGTTCACTTACAAGCATTGGGAGCAGGATCAAGGCAAATTTATCGACCTGGTGAGTAGCTGTCCACACAGACAATCCTATGCACACTTAACTGGCCGGGTGGGTGGATATTCAGGCACCTGCGGCACTCTCTTGCTTAGCGAGACATTTACATGGCTGAGACTTAGGAATGCACTCAGTGAGAAAATAATGAGTGTGGCTGTGCCCCCTAATCTGCAAAGGGTAACTGAGCACCACAAACTGTGCGATAATTAAGAAATTAATGTATAGTCTCGTGATGGCTGTCTGCCAATTGGGTGACCGTATCGCTGGTGCTCATGTTAAAAAATGTTCTTACTCATAGAAAAATATTTTTTAATGGTCAAGGTGTAAAATAAAGGAGTTGCTAACCTGAAAAGGGAGAGTGGGTCCTGGAAGCATAATCCATGCAGTTCAGACATAGAGAAGGTGGAGCTAAGCGTGGGAAAATTAATATTTAGATTTTTAACTGTAAACAGTAGAGGGCAGCTTAAGTAAAGGAGAAATGACTATTTGTGAGGAAATCTGAAGTAAAAGTCACTCAGAAAGTGTTGTTTGAATAATTTACTGAGAGAAAAGTTTAACCCTTAGCAACTTGGAGTTCCTGTGGAGTAATTTTTATAGAAAATATTCTGGGGAAATCTTAAAATATGGGCTTTCTAGTGAGAAGGGTGTGGAAATGCTTAAACCTTGGGAAAATAGTTATTTTTGTGTCATAGAAATACATGTAATTAAATGGGAATCCAGGCTGACAGGAAAAACAGCCTCAGAATCTTCGGAAAAGCAGTTATATTTCAAAATGTTATTGATTCTATTGTGGCCTATGCTGCTGCAGAAAGAAATTTGATTGGTCCCGAGCCTCTGGATTGGCTAGTGTCCATTCAGTGACCAGGGATTAGCATGTGCAAATTATTTTGTGGTATATAAGGAGCTGCACAGCCAGTGTAAGGGAATTTAAGCAGAGAGAGCGACCAGGAAGGAGGGACCCATGTGAAGAGGGTGTCCCTCAGTAGAAGCCTGCTGTTTGTGATGGAGCCCGGGGGACAGCCCTCAATTAAGTAACGTGTAGTGTGAATAGGGGATCACCTGTATCCCAGTAGAGGGTCAGTCAGGATACTAATTGAGAGCAGGGAAAGTATAGTTAGCCTGCTGCTTCAAGTACCTGATGATTCCAGAAACTGTCAAGTTGCCTTCACAGAAAAAAAGTTGCCACAAGAAGAATTCATTGCTTCTCCATAATTTCAACTCCACATCTGCTCTCTCCAGAGGGCCCTCAAGAATCTTCTTCAGCAGTCAAAGGAATGTGGTATAGTAAGCAAGAATTTCTTCAGCTTTGGGATTTGTTTTAAAAGGAAAAGGACACCGAACTTAATTTGCCTCAAATCCTTCTTCATAACAAGGACTACTGTCTAATTGAAGGGCTGAATTTTAAAAGACTGAGGGGGGATTGTGTCCTTTATGTGCAAATGTTATGAATTGTATGTTACATGCTAATGTTTTAAATGTGTTTGACTATCTGTTAAAGTTAAATGCAAAGAACTGAACTGTTGAAGCCTTAGAGTTTAATTTTAAGGTAAATCTGCTGTGTGGGATACCAGGGAGGGTATCCGTGGTAGAGGGGTCAGTGGGCTGACTGAGGTGGGACAAGGCCTGGTAGTCATTGCACGCCCATAAGGCAATTTATGTATGTGCAGCATCTGAGGCCTGAGATAAAGCCTAGTGCTGGGACAGTAAAGTGTGTTTGTTAAGGGGTGAGTGGGCTGTCTGAGGTGGGACACGGCCTAGAAGCCACTGCATGCCCTTAAGGCTGTAGTGTTCAACAGGTTCACTGACTAAGGCCAGGGAAGGGATTAATCCTTGGACCACTGGAGGGCTGGTGGGTAGTGTTTGCCTGCAGTCTCCAGAGGAAACTTGGTGAAGTGGATTACCTTGCAAGGGAAACAAAAGAAGGTGTTATTCTGCATTGCCATTTACATCTGTGGTTTAATTTCTGATATTATAACTGCAAAGGTGTGCATGCTAATTGCCACTTGTGGCTGCAAATCAGTCGGCCCGGTGGTGCTGAGGGTTGAGGCATTGGACGCCACACCTCGCACCACACCAATGACTCAGGGTCTGGAGCAACCTCGGGAGTCAAGAGGGTTGACCGTGCTGGCCCGGTGGCACTGAGGGTTGATGTGCTGGGCCTTAACATCTCGCGCCCTACGCTGGCCGACCCAGTTCAAGGCGAGCTTGGGTGCTTGAGGGTCGACAGGGGCAGGTTGAGATGGAGTGCCCTTGAGGTGCTCTCCCCAGGGGGAACGGTTTGGGTCAGCCCGGTGACGGGGCGACTCCCTGGTGGAGACCGCCTGCCAGAAGCAGGGAAGCACAAAATCAGCGTGGCTGATACCGGCAGGTTGTCAGGCACCAGAGCATCGGGACGCGCCAATGTAGGGATGGGAACCAGAGAACAAAGGAAAAAATGGGCTCTGTGGGACAGGCGATGGCACCTGTCCCCCATGCCCTCCACCAGTTTCTCCTCAGCTGACCTTCCAGTTCCTCCCTCCAGGGCCACCTGCAGCCGGAGTCTGACTTACAAAAGAGCCCAAAGAGGTGAGGGCTACTCTCCCCAAGCAGGTGAAACCGGTGCTGGCTGCGGGGGAGAGGAGGCACAGTATGAGGGATCCACAGGTGGGCAGGATAAGTACCAGGATGCCTGAGAGAAGGTCCCACGAGCCGTGACTGAAGTGAAATAAATAAAAAAAAAAAAAAAAAGAAAGAGGGCCGACAGGGGGAAGGAGGATTGAGCATCCCATGGACCGCTCCTCTCTTCCTCCAGGGAGGGTGGGAAGGGACAACCATGGTTGCGCTGGCTCCTGACAGTGGCTGGGGATTGGTGCATGCCGAGGTTAGCTGTGGGGTCAACATAGGCCGACGTCAGACATTCCACGTGCACTACGCACATGATATCATCACTGACTTCACTGCATGCCCACACCTGTAGAGGGGGGACCAATACACAAAACATCCTCCAGCACGCTTGATGAAGACCAGTCTTGATGGCGCCGCACTGCTCTCACCCTGGCTGCTCCTCCCAGATCCTGACCCCAGGCTTCCATGGTGGTGGAGTATGTACCCGTTGTGAAGCAGCATGTGAGAGGACTGGAGGAGGGAGTCGAGCACTAGCACTGGGAGTGGTGTGGTGCCGTGGGACCTGGCAGATAGGGGGGAACCATAAGTAACACCCTGCAGCCAAGTAGGGAATAAAAGAAATAAGTAAAAAATATGTTGTGGCTGCAAATAATTTAACAATTTTTCCAGTAAAGCTTACCTATTTTTTTCATCGATTCAAGTGTCAGTGTCCTTGCCTGCAGTGCTACTGTCTCACATTTCTGAAGATCTCCAGGTCAAGTCAAGTGCAGCACCTCTCTCTCTCTCTCTCTCTCTCTCTCTCTCTCTCTCTCTCTCTCTCTCTCGGCCACCCTCAGCCACACCAGTTGGGGAGATACGGTTCAGGTATTCTGGTTGTACCCAGCTGGAGGGGTGTGGGCAGGGGAAGAGGCAAAGAATTCTACACTGCGGTGCATCTGTAGTGTTGCAGCGTTACAAAAAACTTGATGCCTTCCCACGTGGTGCTGGTGATGGTGCTGCTTAACTCACTCCACACGGGTGTCCAAGTCATTGTAGTGCACTTGTCACACTGCTCCCCCATCATGTTTCTGAGCTATGCATTTTGGGGATCCCACCCCTAACTGCTGGTCCACCCGAGTCCTTTTTCAGTTCTTACCGCCCTAGTTGGAGGTCGGTCGACTACTCAGTTGCAGCTGAGCCCCACTTCCAATGAGGGCTGCCATTCACTGGGGAAAAAGGAAGACAGGCCAGATGGTCCTACTGCTGGCTGTATAGGAAGCAGACCCATGCAGGGTCCTAAAGGCTTCCTTGTTGTCACTCGGACTAGATTGCTGGCTGAGCTGCGAAGCTTCTAGCTTAACCATGCATACCTTTTTCTTCAGCTTCTCCCTCAGCATTCAGCAGCAGGCTGCTCCCCAGGTTTCAGCACACCAGCTATGTCTTCTGTTTCCTCAGCAGTTTTTCATCGTCAGTTTCATCCTACCTCAGTCTAACTAGTCTACAGAATAACCGGTAACTAACACTGTCCTTTCTTAATGGAATTGGCTGGTGTATGCCCGCCATTTGATTTTCATCCCTATAGTTCAGTTTCAGGTACATATTCAGTCAGTCTCAGTCCATCTTCAGTCACATGCTATGCCTCCAGTCAATCATTCAAACTTGCCTTCATTTCATTTCTATCCTTGCATTCACCATCAGACTCCCACAACTCTCCTGCACTCGAAGGCATGCCAGCCAAGACCATAGTGTAAGCCCCCCCCCCCCGTGTCTAGGTGTTTTCCAGATGGTACTTCGGGAGAGCGGGGCACTTGCAGCCACAAAAACACAGTCCCAGAAATTAAAACTCGTTACCTGGGTTCTGATGAGTTGACTCAAGGGGGTGCAGGCAGTTCGTACATGCGAGCTGCAGCAGCTGTGGGGCCAAACTCCTAGTTAATCAAATCACAAGGTGCTTTAAGTGAATACATTGTCCACTCAGGAGTAAAAGTACGATGATTTAATTGTGCAAAACTGATAGTCCACTCCATGGAGCATGGAGTACAGAATCAAATGGTGGGCAACTTTTCTAGGCACAGAGCCTGACAACAGTTTGCAGTAATCTTTGTTTCCCCAAAGTTTTTTTCCACAGTGCTTCCCTCTGAGCCTTGGAGACTCTTTGAATCCTGGCGGCAGCACTTTAACATGGGCAGAAATAGGCTGCACAAGATTCCCTTCCGACTTCACTCCTGCACAGACTTACTTGAACTTCAACATCTTACTGCTCACCCAGAACTTACGGGCAGCCCTAACAGCTTGAATCCAGACTGAGCTGCACACAGGCAGTCCCAGTACCTTCGATGGTGGTTCGAACCTGGAGCTCACTCAAAAATGGATGGTCTGCCTACAAACAGAGACCCCTCACAGAGACAGTCAAGTCCCTTCTCGCCAATGCCAGTGCAAAGCTCCAAGCATCGCAGGGCATCAGAGAATCAGCAGGGCCCTGGTGATCCCAGAGACACAGAGCACTTTCCCCTCATCAGCTGCATAAGTTTCCTGAATGCCTACACAGCCAGAATGAAGTGCCACACAGAAAGGGAGACAGGCGGCCACACTGCCTTCCCTACAGTGCGGTCTGCCACCACCGCACTGCCCTGATGGCCTGGCCAAACAAAGGGGTCCACTTGATCTCACCTACAAACAAGGATGCCCGGGACTTCACCTGCGCCACCCCACCTCAGTGCTGGAAATCACGAGGTGGGCACCTAATTAACTCCGCGGGCTCCAGCTCCCCCAAAATTGTGCAGGCCATCACATTCTCTGGCTCCAGATGATTTAGGGCTACATGACTGCACACAAACCCACCGATCTTCATGGACAGTGGGTCGGGTTAGCAAGTGGCCCACCCCGGCCCTGAACCTCAGCCCTCATGGCTGAAAAATGGTCTGCACTCCTTCTCCTCTTCCTATTGCCAGACTGCTCTCTCTTATTGGCGTCAAATCCTACCCTTTTAAGCCATCTGGCCTGAGGCCACCTCTGCCAGCAAGCAGGGCCCCAGCTCCAGACTTAACGGCAACCCAGTTTAACTAGTAAGCTCCCAAAGGGGGCTAACAGTAGCATGACTTCCAGGGCTTCCTGCCCTATAAGCTGATGGTCTTGCTCTGCTCCCAAGAAATCTGCATCTTGAGGGTGGGTCCCTTGACTTGACAGGGTGCTTTTCTTTCTGCCCTCCGGGTGATAAAGTCTTGTGCTCTGAGGGAAACTTTAGCCATGCAGATCGACTCTGCAGCACCTCTTGATGAAGTATTTTAGACTTTAGATACCATAGGGTGAGGCTCCTTTAGCTGTGCAAACCACATCAGCAGCACCTTCAAAAGCTATTGCTTTCTATGGCCACCTAAGTTTCACCTGGTCTCCACCTGCTTCCCATTTTCTGCCCTTCAAGGGTGAAGATCATACAACTGTTCAACTTCTCTGCCCCTCATGGGTTTAACTCCTATGCCTTGCCTCTCAAGGGTTCGGCTTCCTCCCTAGGACTCCTCTCTGGTGAAGGCAAGGTGAGTGCCTTTCAGTGGTCGTTGCTTTCCCCCTTAACATCTTAGGGGGTGGTACTCCTTTGTAAGGGACCTCCTCTAGTTTCAGAAATCTGCTTGCTGCACCCTCCAGCATTCCTATTAGAGGGATAAAGGGAGAGCCCTCCCTCCAAAACACTCCCCCCCCAAATGGGGTTCTAAATTGCAGTAACTGAGCCATCACTAATTCTATCCTTAGTCCCAAGGGAAGGTGACCAAGGCTTTGGATCCCCAGAGGTTTCCTTCTTTGTAGGGGATCTTTCCTCTCCTCTGGGCTGAAGGTCATAAATGTTAGGTAGAGCCAGCCCCATCAGCGAGGTATTAGCCCTACTGCCCGTGATGCTGGTGACCCCAGTTCAGGAACGAGCCTGGGTCATCAGGGGCTGGCCAGGGGAAGGAGGCTTGAGCATCTCACAGGATACGCTCCACCTCCAAGTAGGGGAAGGTTGTCACACCACCCCATTACTGCCACCGGTGGATGCACGGACGGCAGCACAGGACTAATGGTATGTGGGGAGGGGAGGACACCGTTAGGTGCTTGGCTGAGATGTGCATATCCACATCTACAGCCCAGACTTCTGTCCTTGTGCCGGCATCCTCAAGGGTAGGGCTTCCATGGGGGGGCAACTTAAGGTTAAAAAGGCCCCACTTCCATGCAGTATGATTCCCCTATAAGGGGGGAGCATGGATGGTCAGTACAGCTGCCACCGAGCCCCGCTGGCAGTGGGCACTAAATAAAGTCCCCCCAAAAATTTAAAGTTAGGTGGTCTCCACAGCAGCTAGGGTTGGTTATGTGGTTCCTCAGGTCTGGCTCTGTTTGGCTATCCTCCTTGGGAGGAATATGCTTGTCTGTCTTCCGTTGTGCATTTGTGTATTTGTGCCTTCTTTTCTAAGGTGCCTTTGGTCCTCTGCAGATTGCAGCCCCATAGGTTCACTCCCCTCCCCCCTCCCCCCAGCTGTTTTTACATTAGGTGTACGATCACAAACCATCATTCAGATAGCCAGGGAGGTGAGGAGAGGTATTGTGCCGCTTGCCGTCAGTGGGATGTGTATGCTTATTGTAGCTCGAGGGGGCCTGGGGTGGTGGTTTTGGGGACTGGGTGGGCAGGACAGATTGGGCGCATTATTAAGATTCATGTATTCCTGACCATGTATCTCTGATAATTTTCTTTTATGTGCAGTATGTGACAAGCTCCTTTTATGGTAGGATTAAACAGAAACATGGTCCTAAAGCTTAAAGGCAAAACAGGGTGCCATGCACTGAAGTATTGACATAAGGCTGTTACTGTATAATTATATACCACCACTTTACAGAAGTTCACATTCCCCCTAGCTTACAGAAGCCTGGGCCCCTCTAACTTGTAACCACAAGCTTCCCGTGTACAAGAGCCACCAAACTGCCATCTTTTATTTATCGAAAACCTCAGAGATTACCTTTGAGCACAAGTGCTCATTTACAAAGGCTTCAAGTCAAATAGATTGTCACAAAAGCAGTACAATAAGCAGTTCCAGAGGAAATGCAGTCGAGTCAGGCTCAAAGCTCTAAAGACAGAACAATTACATACAGATTTGAAAAAATGCATACAGATCGTTGTATAAAAAGTCATAGGTTATATACAAAGAGAAACCGAAAAGAAAAAAAAACAACTGTTTAACGGTTACAGCTGCATTGGACTGCAAAGGCAGACCACAAAGATCTCTTAAACTGATTAAACTTTTCATACCTCTTAACCTTTTGTCCCCCAAATGTGGAACATTGCCTGTCAAAATGTGGAATAAATGGGCAAAATGTGGAATGTTTAATCAAATCTTTACCTGAGAAGTTCAGAACACTGTTAAAATGTTGTATTATGTTCAGAAAATGTTATTAATTGAATAATATATTTTCTGCATCATTTACTATGGATTTTTGCTTTAAAATGTTGACATTGAATGTGGAACAAGTCCTCACAATGTGGAACAGGGAGCTTTTGTGAAGCAAAATGAGGAACTGTTCCTTGTGATGTGGGACAGTTGAGAGGTATGCTTGCATCTATGCTATCTGTGAGAAGTTAAACAACTTGGACATAAAAAAAGCAATGGCAAGAGCCAGGATTCAGAGCCGAGCAGAACCCACAGGGCAGTGGTTGAAGAAGACTTTCAGAACAGGGTGAACTCTACAGCCACAGGGGCGCCTTGGTGCACAAATTATTAACCTGTCTAGGGGGATCCGGGGGCATGCCCTTCCCCCCAGCTAATTTTTAAAAATATAGGCCGAATGGTGCATTTTGGTGTCTTTTAGAAGGCAGTTAAGCAGATTCATAACAGCCTACTGAAAGACATCAGAATGCTGAGGTAGAGAGCAAACAGCAATGTCTATATTGTATGATTTCATTGTAAAAGTCACTCCCTCTCCTACAAGTTTTTGTCACGTCGTGAATATATACAGGTAAAAAAAGTAATGAAGCCAGAATGTCAGGGTGTCATGCACTGCAACCAGAAAGTTTTTTTGGGACACAAAATCCTAACCTATGTAGGGGGGGGTCCATGCTCCCTGGAAAATGTTTTGAAAATTGATGCCAAATGGTGCATTTTAGTGGCTCTTAGCAGGCTGTGGAGCAGATTCATAACATCCTACTGAAAGGCACCAGAATGCTGATGTAAAGTAAACAGCAATGTTTGTATTGTATGATTAATTGTAAAAGTGACTCCTGGCCTCTCCTACACGTTTTCATCCTGTTAATATATTTTTTTAAAGTACAGGTAATAGTAAAGGTGCCAGTATGTCAAGGTGTCATGGAACCAGAAACTTTGGGGGTGGGGGGAACAAAATCCTAACCTCTATAGAGGGTATGGGGGGCATGCTCCCTGAAAAAGTTTTTGAAAAACTGATGCCAAGTAGTACATTCTGGTGGCTTTTAGCAGGTTGTGGAGCAGATTCATAACAGCCTACTAAAAGGCAGCAGAATACTGATGTACAGTATGGTAAACAAAGCAGCAGTGTTTGCATAGCATGATTAATTGTAAAAGTCACTCCCTCCCTTACACGTTTTCATCCTAGATTGGTACAGTTGGACTATCAGGCTAGACTTTAAGCTACTAGTCTCTCTTCTCTTCGAAATAGAAGACTAAGAGGCAATAAGCTCTTAGTTTTTAATCTACTTCAATCACCAGATCTTATGGCGCAATGTGGTTTGACATTTTCCAAAAGGAGATTAGTTCCAAGACTACATCATAAACAGCTCGAGGTTAAAAACTATAGAACTAGCAAAAGGGGAAACTTTTTTACAGTAAGGGCTCCCTGTGTATGAAACTCACTGTCTCAAGATTTAATTGGGGCTTCTACCACTACCAGTTTTAAAAACAAACTGGATGGTTGGATTCGGGAAAATTATTAAACAATGTCCCACACTGTGTGGGGAACAGTCTCGATGGGCTTTGGCCTTCTTCTGTTCTACTGAACCAAGTAATACCAAGTAATGCCAGTAATCCGGTAAAAATATATTTTTGTAAAATGTACACTTAAGAGACACTCCAACACTATGCAGCTCTGTCGTGGTATGCTTAAAAAATGAGTCAAGTCAAATGATACACTCAGGTGACCATGATGTGACTTCTTCCGGGAAGGCTGGATATGTCAGTATGTGACAGTGCATATTTGCATAACATATTTTGTAAGTCTGTATCTCAGTAAAGACAGTCAGAGTGTATACTATTGCATCATATACTTAAACAGGCAGACATGTGGATCACTGTCGGTTTCTCTATCCCTCTTGCACTGGTGTATGGCAGATTGATGCATTCTCAGCCACTTTTTGGCAGATTTGATGGCATCAAATTCATTCACTGGTGGGCCAGTGAGGCTAATAAACATCAAGTTAGACAGATGCTGAACCGTAAGTCTGTTGTGCATTGGGCTGGCAACAATGTTCATTGTGCTGAAACCTCGTTCACAGAGTGCTGTACTCACAGGGATTGTGTTAATCACAGACAGCAACTTGCACAGGGACTGTCCCTTCCTGCAACCTCTGAATGGCATGAAGTCATCAAAGTCACTCCTTACACCATTGCATTCCAGGAGTTTCTCTAGATGTCCAAATCTCTTCATCATCATCCAAAACTCCATTTCTCCAATGCCAACCTCTGCATCCTCAGGCCATGAGTCAGGCTGGAGCATAGCAACACTTTTCACTAGTACTTCTTTTGATATCAGTCTTGTTGCCATCATATCTATGAAGGCCTGGTAGAACTGTTGATGACAAATGGCATTGCCCCTCCTGTCCTCTACCAACAAGACACCATGGAATGCTTTGTGTTTAACTGTATCTTCAGCTTCTGTTGTATATGTGCCAGGCTGATCCTTCATCTTGTTGAATACCTGTATGCAACGTTTAATGTATCTGTCAGCGTCAAACACTGTCACACCCTGATTCTGGAGATGTTCAGACAAGAACCGTAGTTTGTCAAGAGCACCCAGAATCAATGCCATGTTGAGGATGAACGTAGTGGATGTCATCTGTGATGCCCTGCCCCTTGCTTATGATTATTGTATGATATTGGTATTATAAATACATGGTCTGTATATGACATTTCAGTGTGTGAGGAATTTGGCCTGTAACTTCAAGGTGTCAGTGGCTGAGAACTACAGGAGGTAATTAAACTGACCAGGAGAACCCTTTAATTGACTCCTTGCAAAATGACATTTTATTACCTTTTTATGACCCACCCAGGCTTTTGAAGTTGAAACCAAATGTGACTTTATGACATCAGAAAAAGGACGGCATTAGGCTGATTTCTGTTGACTTTTTAACACCTTGGTGCCACTGTGGGATTGTTAAGTTCAAATAGAAATCTTTAATTAAAAACTATCATATCTGGGAAATGGCTAGTTACAGATTTTTCAAGGAAATGACTCATATCCTCAGAGACACTTGTATCAGAGAATTAAAATCTAAGGGAAGATCCTGCTGACCTCATCCAAAAGGGGTTGGGGGAAGACAGAGTTATACATGTAACATGGTAGATGAAGTATCATTATCATCTTGGGCTCTGAAAACAGAAAGTTCTCTCTAACTAAAATCAGCACTTACAAAAAGGTAACACTTAGCAGAGATCTAAAGTACTGTGGTGGTAGTTTTGTTCTGTAATTTTCCCATTTTCATTTGTGACTGTGAGCTCATGCTATTTGTTCTGTATTTTATTTTACTTATTTTATAATTTTTAGTAAACATTTTCTTTAAGATACTGCCTGTGTCTCCTCAGTCATTTTTGCATGTTATTGTTGAACTGATATTAAGTCTGACAGCTGTAAGAGCTTGCATGGTGTTACTAAACTGAAAAAAGGTAAGAACATCCTAGGTCTCTTATAGAGTTAAAAAGGGTTAATTTTGGATACCTGGTTAGGTGCCCCTGGCAAATGATTGTACTGCATTCCCCGAATAGGGTACGTATCTGAGCCCTTTAATTGGGTATGCTAGCATAAGGTTCATATTTGAATCCCCCCAGAACTTGAGACTAAAGGTGATTCAGACCAAAGCAGACAGGAGGGTTACCCTGCCTGTTACCTGTTCACACTCTGAGGATGGCACTGTGGGAGCAGAGGGCCTGTCCTGCGGAGTGCATTTGTGACATCATCTTGTTCAGAAGACCACAACAGAGCTGCTTATTGTCGGAGCTTCTCTTAGCATCGTCACAAACTGACTTCAAGTGTTGACTTAGTGCAGTGAAGGACTTCCATACAGCATAAACAGCATGGTAGCTACTAGCAACCCACCGAGTTGACAACAACCTACCAAGTTTAGCCACTTGAGTGGAGAAAGCCTCAGCAGTCACTTCTAATTCTTGTGCGTTCTTAGGCGAACAGCTGTAAAATTAATACGGTTTATCTAGAAATATCTTGAAGTGATTCACAGCATTGCAGCAGTCAATGACATCAGCAACTGAAAGTTCTAATTGATGATTGAGGCAGTGCCACACAAAGAGATTAGGATATTTGAGGAGTAGCAATGCTTCAAGGCCCCCTCTCTAACTGAGCATCACATTCGCACCATCACATGCTAGACACACCCACATTGTCCTGAGCTCTTCATCCCCCAAGCCATATCATGACAACATGGATAAGAGTGCATCGTGAATTCCCTGTGCAGTTGTGTCAGACTGTACCAGCTGAAGGAAAAATGTAACATGCATTTATTCCTTTTCCATGTATACACATATGTAAATGATCAAAGTTGATCTGTTGCTGACTGTTATACTTTCATCAACCAGAACCGATATGGGGCATCTGGTCTGTACCATGTATCTCATTAGGTCCCTTCTCATTTCTTCAGAAATTATGTCCATCATTTCAGAACAGGTTACATTAGACTGCAGATATGAGCAAACAGATGCTCCGTTTAGTGTTTGGAGCTCATGTAGTTTTGGATGGTCAGTAAATGGGTGGTTCTCCTCGGCTACATAATATATTGTTCCCATAACTTGTGTAGTAGCTTCCAGATGTTCACTTGTCAACCTTTCAGCATCCTTCTCAATAACTTTTTCGTCATGGTTCTTTAAGAGTTCATCAGTGTTCTGGTGTTCTAGTGACTTCCCATGTTTTGAAACTTTCTTTCTGAGCGAGAGTAGCTGTCTTGCTTTGTCTGTGCTATATGGTGAGATTTCACTAGCAGCCCATTCCTTGGCAAACGAGACATCAGAAACCAGGTTTGCTTCCTTGCAGGTTGAGCAGCCAAGCTTCTTGTTGAGGATGAACAGCCACTTGTGTGCTTTCTTGAAATACTCGCCCTGATCAGCTGTCCAACAGTCAGGTAAATCATGGCTGGTCACATACGATGCATCAGCCTCTGTGGTCTGACATTTAGTGCTTTCAATATGCTCAGTGGACGTGGATGATGATGATGACTGCATAGATGATGCAGACGGTTCTACATCTGCTGTGTTTTGTTGCTCACCAGAGGGTTGCAGCACTTCCAGAACAGCAGTTCTTCTTTCACTGCTGTCCTCAGAGAAGGAGGGCAATATATGTTGCCGTTGTTCAGTAACTGTTTCATATTGTTCCTTCCCCCCCCCTTGAAAGTGACTGAGACAGTGTAGGTTGCACTTGCTGCTCAATGGAGTGACGTAAATTATTGCTTTTGAAGAAGTCAGATATTGTCCTGCTACTATGCTAGACTGTTCCAATAATCGTCGTGATCTGGCCTTACGAAACTCTGCACCAGACAATTTTCTCTTCATAAACACAGCTGTACAGAGAAACCCTTGTAACGTTGAGTTACAGGAATAAGAAAATAGTAAAAACTGAAAAGATCACAGTTTTTCTTCTCTGCCCTGGTTAAACCGGTCAGCCTCCACTCCAGCAATGAGAAACGGTCACCAAAATCCACCCCGCTCGCTCGGCACCTCCCGCACTTGCTGGTAGCCCAGCAAACACTGAGTTCCTCAATACAACCCTAGCCTCAGAAATCCAGATATGCTGCACTCATCACAAAAAGAAACATCAGGCATTGTGCAATCTCACAAGTCCATTTATTTCAGGACATGAAACACATTGACATCACTTGTGCAGTAACAGGGCCCAGCGCTTCACCTCTATAGGTATCATAGATATATACAGAGCTGAGGGGACTTTCATCCATAGTACTCGCCATCTATGTCTATAGCTGATCTGATAGATATAGTCCATCTAGTCGAAGACTGAAGACTTCTATGGATGAGCTTCCCACTACTGACCCTGGTAATGCGTTCCATATAGGAATTATCCTCTGATTGAACCACATCTTTCTTCACCATGTTCTGCAGTGTTCCCCTTTTAACTGAAGTGGATGTGCCCTAGTATTGTGTATTTTATTCCTGAGCTCCAATCCCAGCTTCACCCATAACTCATAATCTGTTTGAGATTTGAAGAGCAAACACATACCCCCCCCCAGCCTCCTATACTCCAGTGTGAACATGTTAAGTTCTTTCAGTCTGATGTTATAGTCTTTTGATTCCATCCCTTTAATTGACCTAGTGGCTCTTTTTTTTACTCTCTCCAGCCTGGCTATATCCCTCTTTTGGTATGGAGACCACACCTGGGCACCATACTCCATTAAGGGTCTCATCAGAGATCCGTATAGTGGGATCATTACGCTGCTCTTCCTACTAGAGATGTGCTTGAGTATACAATTTAGTACTCCATTAACCTTCCTGCTGACATTTGTGCAATGTGTACCAAACTGAAGGTCTTTTGAGATGGTGATCCCAAGGTCCCTTTCCTCTATTACAGTTTTGAGGTTGATGTTACCCAATAGATAATCTGCACTTAAATTATTGTATCCCAGGTGCATCACAGTACATTTTTCAGGATTTAAATGTAGTTCATAGGTGCAACACCAATCATTTATGTGCCCCAATGCCTTTTGTAATACCAAGTTGTCTTCCTTATCTGATAGCTCAACTCCTAAGTGGCAATCATCCGCAAACATTGTCAGCCAAATTTTCGCATGATTGTATTTTAATGTTGAAACGTATACAGTATATTAAACAAACATGGCCCTAAGACTGTTCCCTGTGGCAGCCCGCTGGACACCTCTGACCATTCTGATAATGCCCCCCTTATGCTGACCCTCTGTTTTCTATTTGTGAGCCATGAAGTGACCAATGCACCAAGGTTTTCTTGGATCCCTATGTTCTGTAGCCATGCAATCAGCTGTTGATGGGGGAGTTTGTCAAAGGCTTTTGTAAAATCTAGGAAGACCACATCCACTGATCCTCCCCCATCGAGGTATTTCCTCGCCCTGTTATAGAAATCGAGCATGTTTGTCTGACATGATCTTCCCCTTCTGAACCCATGTTGTGTGTCATCCTTCAGCCCATTTTCATGTAGAAAGGCGGTAATGAAATCCTTAATTATACCTTCTAAGATTTTGCACACTGTACTGGTCAAGCTGACTTGCCTGTAGTTTGAGGGACACTTCCTATCTCCTTTTTTAAATAGTGGTATGACCACTTCTTCCCTCCATGCAGTTACCACTTCTCCCCTGTCCAAAGACTTTTGGAATAGACAACTAATTGGCGGCACCAGTTCATAAGCCAATTCTTTGAGTAACCTTGGATGTAAGCCACCCGGTCCTGCTGATTTGTTTGGGTTTAATATTAGTAACCTCTGAAGGATATCCTTGGTTTCTATTTGTATGAGGTTTGTAGATGCTGTACTCTGTAGTCTTGTATTGTCTAAGCTACCTTTTTTGTTGAAAACCAAGGCAAAATATGAGTTCTGCACATCTACCATTTCCTTGTTTGTGGTTGCCATTGACCCATCTGATCCTTTTAGGGGTCCTATTGTTTGGTCGCTACTTTTTTTCATTTATGTAGGCATAAAAGGCTTTAAAGTTTCCTTTTGTTTTTATTGCCAGCTTGTTACCATATGCTGTTTTTGCTTTTTTAATCTCTTTCTTAACCTTGTTTTGTATCTGCCTGAGTTTTAACTGCTGGCCAGCCTCAGACAGACAAAGCAGCCCTGCCCACTTGCCTAGCCCTTATGATGCTTTTTTCTGTTTTGAAATTTTTTTTTTTTTATTTAGCCAGCCCAGAATCCAGTTCACAAAAAAACCCACTCTGGTTTAGCCCAAGTCCAGGCACCACCAGCGCAAAATAGCTATGCTTTTCGTCTTACCCTTGACCAACACCAGGGAGCTGCTAGTTGGCCAGCTTGTTATGTTCCCATTTCCCTCGCACTTCATGAACACTGAAGTATTTAGTATATGTAGCAATAAATGTAACTGTTTTCAGTCAGTCTGGATTCTGGAATGAGAAGAAGAACCACCAGCTCAGCAGAGAGCCAAACTGTCACTCTCACCCAGCTAGCCTCAGCTCAGAGATAAGACTGAGAAAGCTCCCTCCTCCAGGCTCCACAAACAGTGTATTCTTTTTATTTCCTTTTTTTTTTAAAGAGGCTGAGGCTCACTGCCTGTTTAGCACAGCGGCAACTACCTGGGATTCAAATCAATCGGCCAGGGCCCAGAGAGCGATCTTTTTTTACCCTCACCCCAACACTAGATTTGAATTTTCCAGACCACACACACACTATATTTAACAATCTGCAGCACGCTCGAGAGTGAGAGGCAGCAAAAAAACTAGAAAAAATATATGCTTTTGTTTTTCATGTTTTCTGGGGGGAGGGGAGGGGCATTTGGTAGTAGAGTTTTGCTTTTTTGGAACTGTAAATACAGTCCAGACAGTCTGCTCTGCAGCAGTAGCTCCTCACCTCATCCGACTCTGTGAGACCACCACTGATGACTCCTAATAGCAAATGCTGATCTGATGCAATCACAGATCAACTGCACATGTGCAATTGATCTACACACATGCACAGTTGACCTGTGTGCTCACAGACACCCACAGTGATTGTGCCAAATGAGCCCACCCCACGGTCTGCCCCTCTACCAGATGCACACCAATTGTTGCACTGTTAGGTGACATGTAGTATGTTAGTCACCTGGTGTGCACTATGTTACTATACTGGAAGGGGCTAGGCAAGTGGTGGGAATCACAGGATGGAGTCGGTACTAAGGACAGCCTGGGGCAGTACGGAGACAGTGGCGGTAACTTCTTGCTACAGGCAGTGCCAAATATCAGCGGGCGAGGAAGAGAAGGAGGTGCCACACAAACAACTGGGCCGGGGAGAGAGAAAGAGGAAAAACAATCTTAATAAACAAGTAAGTGATGACAGTCTCCTCCCCTCCACGAACACAAGTCATTGCCATGCTGCATAAGATAAGGGCATAACAGATTACCATGGATGCGGTCACAAACAGCTTAAAAGGATATTACTACTGTCTCACTACTTACAGAAATAAATGGCTGGTGGGAGTTCCCCCAAGTTCCCCCTAATCAGAAACCCAAGGGGGCGCGAGGGGACTAGTCACCTCCGTGTTCCCCCTCACTTTAATCACTGCCACAGGGATGACAAGGCAAACTCTCCAGCAATCCTGAACAAGCCATTCTAATTTATTTATTTTATTTATTTAACCGTTTTACCAGGAAGGCATACTGAACAGAGTATTGCTCAATTACAGATGCATCCTGGGGAAGGGGAGAACATAGAAGAACAGTTTACACAGTATAGACAAGAAAATACATAGTGGGAGAAATATTAACATTAGGATCTGTTTACATGTCAGTAGTAGCTTGAGAGAGACAAATTGGTAACCACAGTACGTATGGTATGAGAAAGCACTTGAAGTCAGGATTGACAAGTGAATACATTGTGGAAGATCACTAACATTTGGTTCAGAAACCATTATATACAGGAGTGAGTGTGGCAGTTGGTAGCACAGTTACATACAGCAAGTGTACAACAAAATTAAGTTTTGAGCCATACGAGAAACAGTATAAGGCGAGTGGATAATAGTTAGATACTGATGAATTACAAATTTGCTAAGTGCCAACATTCCCAGAGAGTTGCCTAGTAGTTGGTAGGCTCCTAGACATAAGCACAGGTAGGGACGAAATGATCTTGGAGCATGGAGTTTAGGTGCGACAGGGAGATGAAGCGATGAATGTTAGCTGGGAGGGAGTTCCATGAGAGGGAATGCGGTAGCTGAACCCTGATTGCCCAGTGGAGGTAGATCGGTATGGGACAGCTAGGGACCTGAAGTCTGAGTTTCTGAGTGTGTATGATTGTGCGCTAGGGTTTGTTAAGATGCTGGAGAGGTAGGAAGGGAGCCGCTGAGACCAATACTTGGCCATAATTTTTACGCAGTGAGTTAACCTGTGATAGTCAAATGAGGTGAGGTTCATTGCTTGATATAGGGCACAGTGGTGTGTGGAGTAGCGGCTGTTTAGGGCGAAGTGGAAAAAAGAGTGGAAGAGAGGGTCCAACCTAGCTAATGTGGTCTTTGGGCCGGCACTGTAGACTACGTCCCCATAGTCGAGGACTTTGAGGATCATTTTATTTATAATGACCTTCCTGGCTGGAAGGGGTATGTTGTCATGATTCCGGCAAAGTGCACCAAGCCTTGGGTGCAGCTTCTTAAGTAAGGAGTCAATATGTGTGGAAATGTTGAGGTGCTGGTCAAGCCAGACACCAAGGTATCTGAAGGTGGTGCAGGACTCCAGTGGGGATCCATCCAGGGTGTGAAAAACCAATAGTGAAGGGAGCCTAGAAATTTTATGCCTCGTCCCAAAGGTTAAGGAGACTGGTTTGCTAGCATTTAGGAGGAGGTTATTTAAACGGAGCCAGTGCTGATCTGTGCTGAAGTCGTGCTGAAGTCTGGACGCAACTTCAGAGGGCGAGGGGCCAGATGCGTATAGCACCATGTCGTCTGCGTACATATGGATTGTGGAGTGTGTGCAGGCAGAGGGCAGATCATTTAGAAAGACCAAGAATAGGAGGGGGCCTAGGACATATCCTTAAGGCACTCCTGACGTGATTGGGAAGGGGTCTGACATGGACGCTCTGATACAGACAGCTTGGGATCTACCAGTGAGGTAGGAGTGGAACCAAGATGTGGCCCAGCCAGATAGGCCAGCCTTAGCAAGTTTTGTCAGGAGAAGAGAGTGAGTCACCGTATCGAAAGCCTTTGCCAGGTCGATAAAGATGGCGGCAGTGATGTGGCCAGCATCCATCCCTGAGAGGATGGAGTCGGTAATCCTAAGAAGGGAGGTGGTAGTGGAGTGGGATTTCCTAAAGCCAGACTGGTAGGGGGAAAAGAAGGAAGAGGTGTCCAGATAGGTGGTTAGGCGAAAGAGAACCAGGCGTTCTTGTACTGTATCTTGGCAAGGGTCAGTAGGAGGGAGATGGGCCGGTAGTTGCTTGGGTTTGATGCATCACCACCCTTTGGAAGTGGGATTACGGTGGCATGTTTCCACTCAGTGGGGACTTCTGCTAGGACAAATGATAAGCTAAATAGGGCGGCTAGGGGTTGAGCTATGGCAGGGGCCAACAGGTGGAGCATTTTGGAGTCCAACCCCATGGGACATTTTCCCTATTCAGGGTTAAGGGCAACCAGTGCATTGTATACCTCATCGGGGTGACTTGCAGGAAGGAGAAAGGCTGAGCTGCAGCACCACAAGATGTGATGTCAGTGGTGGCATGCTGAGCTTGGTGCGGGGTGGCCCTGGGAGTAGCATGGCTGGTAGTGAAGACAGTGTTAAACAAGGCAGCAACTGCTGAGGGGTCAGTGATGGTGTGACCACCAACCTGCAGGGATAGGATTGGTGGTTGTGATAGCGGGCATAGAAGCGATTTGACCACCTTCCAGCCATGAGATGGGAGATGGGAGGAGGAATTGAATGCGCATGAGAAGTAGTTGGCCTTTGCTTGGCGGATTATTTTAGTACTAGAATTGCGGAGTGCTCTGTAGGTCTGGAGGTCGGCCTGGGATTTGGAGGTCTTATAGGTTTTCCAGGCCTTGTCTCAGATTCAGAGGTGGGCTAGAATATCGGGAGAGATCCATGGTAGATGAGCAGCTCGGACTCTGGACCATCTGAGGGGGGCGTAGTGGTCCCAGATGGCGATGAAGTTGGACTTCAAGAACAACAGTGCCTCATCTGTCAAGGTGAAATGACTGATGCACGACCAATCGTAGTTGCCCGACTCATTTAATAATGATGGGAGGTCCAGGGATTTGTAGGATCTCGAAAGTAGGACTCTGTGAGGGGGAGCTTTGGGTTTGTGAAATCTGCGCATGGTGTAGATCCCATGGTGGTCACTAAGGGCATCCGGAAGGAGTCCAGAGGCTATAATCCTGTGAGGGTGAGAGGTGAGGGGACCAATCTAGCAGTGGTATTGCTCCAGAGGATCCAAATGGCCTCTTTTCCTCAACAGAGCTGGACCTTTGCCTTTTATGAACTGATCTCTGGGAAATTGCCCATGAGACTTTGGATCTGACCGCTGTTTGAAATGTGCCTATATAAGTTGTCACTGCAAAGTTATCTTACTGCTAATACTGTTTGAAATGCACTTATGAATACTCTCAGTGCAAAGTGATTTTACTGCTGAACATTGTGGGCTCGATTTAAAAAGCCCCAAATTGATCCAAGGTGCTGCATCAAACAGAATTGACACAAAGGGCAACTTGTATCAAAACTTGTGGCATTCCCAATTTTCAAATGCAGGCTGTGTTAACATCGGGTGCCCTTGCGCCGAACTGGCCCTGCACCAGCCCTGTACCCAAAAGGAGGAAGGGGGCTTGCACCACAGTAGCACAGCAGCATCCCCATATATGGGATTTTTGAAGCCCCCCCATGGCCGCAGGTATCGGTGGTGGTTAGACAAGCCAGACCCTAGTCAAACAGCCCGTGTGCCATATGCTTCTGCAATACTGAAGGGGCTGGAGGGGAGGTGATCCCATCCTCTCTCAGCGCAGTGAATGTCTGCCATCCTGTGACTCACCTTGGCTTCCCCAGACCAATACAGTGCCCGCCATATCCATGGCACAGCAGCAGCAGGGTAACAGGCACGGGTTGGGAACTGTGGCAGAATCCACTACCTGTACCCCTATATGGGCAACAGTGCCCATTCGCCGTGTCCCACGCTATTTGACCAGCCAGCCATCCAGTACCACTTACTGTACTACCGTTGAGCATGCCATGGCAGGTAGAGTCCACACTGCTGCCAGCTGTGCTCCACCACTCCTTCGGTAAGGAGTCACATGCATGCCCACTGTTGGCTGTGTTACTGATGGAGGAGCATGTGGTCTCACTGCCCTGCATACTGGCACACCCACCAAGCTGCTTTATAATTTCATGTGGATGATATACTGGACACATCAGTAATCATCTGGCATGCCAGCCCAGTGGCGCTGAGGGTTGAGATGTTGGATGCCACACCTTGTGCCACACCAGCGACCTGGGTTCGGTGACGGACTTGGGTGGCCGGGGGTCAGCAGGGATGGGAGAGGATGGAGCATCGGAAGGACAGCTCTCCTCTCCTCTCCCTGGGGAGGGATCCAGGAATGCTCGGTGTCCTGGCAGCCCCTGATGGAGATCGGCGGCACTGCAGGTACACCAGCTGATGTAAGGGGAGGAGTGCAGCAGACGCCAGCGGGGCAGCCGTGTGCAGGCATCATTGCACACTGCACACCTAGGGGAAACAAAAAGTGGAAAAAACCTGCCTGCTGGGTGAGGTGACGGTGACCTCCAAGGGCTGATGCTCCACACGCCCAACACCGGCCACAACTCAGACTCTACCCCCTGGAGATCCTCGGTCTTCTCCTTTGGGGCTGGGAAAGGTGGGGGTCCTGACACCGATGTATCTGTTGGAGGAGTGGTTCAGGCGGGCGGTTAGGGGCAGAAGTTGAGCGAGCATAGCCTGAGAAGCCCCGGGATGGCAGGTGAGAAACAGTCAACAAACAGAAAAAAAAAGTAATCATTTGGCAGTATCTAACAGTATTTGAAGCTGCAGTGTTGAGTTGCAGGGGCGATATAGTGCAAACGTTAGACATAAGACAGACAAGTGTCACACCTGCTTCTGCTGAATTGTCTGACACTGCCAGGAACAGGGGGGCACATGCATTTTGATCCACGCTCCTGTATCCTCGCCTATCAGGGGTCTCTTGTGACTGTGGGAGGTGCTGGACATCTACACCAGCTCCCACTGTGGGCCTGGCTACTACCGTCACATGTGTCCCTGCCACTGACACACATGACACATGCGGACATCCCCCACAATGCAGCTGCAGGGCTCTTCCACTGTACTGGGTTGCGGTCCTGCCAGGATTGCCAGTTGTGCCATCACCACTGACGAGAGCACTGGTGGGGTAGGGTGGTGCCAACAAGATACCACCATCCCAGGACATCACTACTGCTGTCACAGCATCTGTGGACCGCTGGTGGATCCCATGGGTGAGCACTCTGCCAACTGCACTCACCAGTTGTTGACCCCCTGTGATGCTGTGGATGTCCCAGAATGTAGTTAGTCACATCCCAATGGTGTACCCACCAGGACAGGGTCAGCAACGTCCTCCGCTACAGAACACAGTTGGTATGGCTGGGTACAGGCACACGTCTGTCACCAGTGTACATTGCACTTGCACTCATTGGCAGGAGGCCAACACACATTTCCTGTACTACCATAGTAGCAGCCTCATTGTCAGGGTGGTGATCTGACATGGCATGGAGGGATCTGTATAGCACAGTAATCCCCTAGCCCTGACTACACCATGCCATAGGGGGCTTCATGGGTGTGGGATGTGACGGGGGTTGGGTTGGGGTACTATCTATCCTGTCCAGGTACTGTGCAGCCCAGGAACATGTCAATTTGCGGTGGTCATTCCGCACAATGACACACTGTGACAACTCGCTGTGAGCTATGAGCTCCAGCAACAGTCACCTCCCTGAGCAATTCATTCCTGATTCGCGCCACCGTAGAGTTTTTTTCTATTATAAATAGAGGTGAGAAAGTAGTAAATGCCTCAGCTGGGACTTGAACCCAGGCCACCCAGAATACCGTTCTGGTTGCACTAACCATCTGAACCACTGAGACAACTGGAGGATGCAGTGCAGTTTTTAATGCTGAGGCTGGCTTCAAGAATGCTGGCAGCAGTTTAGTCAGGGCATGAGAGCAGACAATTTCAACAGTGCAGGAAGTGCTTTGCGCGTTGGGTGGAAGCCAGGGCAGATAGAGGTTAGCGTGGCCAGTGGGCAGGAGCAAGTATGTTTAGTGTGGTGAGATTGGCATTTGTTAGACTCTGTAGTCTCTGCCACCCCTTCCCCCCACTCGACACTGATGTAAGTGTTTTGGCGAACAGGGCAAAAGACCGTGCAAGTGACAATTTAAGAAAAACTTTGGTTTGCAGATGAATGTGTGGCAGTCAGCAGTAGCGGTAGGTGATCCCCCCTCCAAGGCTGAATGGGGGTAAAGAGGACTCAAGAGGACTCTAATCTTCTTCCTGTGTTGCTGTGCTGCGGTAGGAGCATGGGGTTCTGAGGTCTTCAGCCAATCAGGTTCATGTACTTTTTGAACCCTGTCATAATTTACTTTTGTCTGTGTTATCATTCTTGTTCTAAAACCCATTTGTAGTGGATTTAGGGGCACTAGCCTTAGCCTAAAAAAGTGTCAGTAATCATCTGAAACTTCCTTGAACGTCAACGTAACTTCTATGTAAGATTGTTAAGGACCTACACCCCATAATCAGGGAGGATGAAACCCTTAGCTGTATTTTTCAAGAACTGCCACTACTATCTTTTAAACAACCACCCAATTTAGCCAACCAGATTATTAGGAGTAAACTTGAACCTGAACAGAGTGTCATGACATCATATGGCACACAACCCTGTAATAAACACAGATGTAAAACTTGTGAGCACATTTCCACCTTAGACTGAGTGGTTACCTCACAAAACAGACAACTCAGGATATCGGGTAACTATACATGTACATCAAGCAGTGTTGTTTATCTAATTCAATGCAAGAAACATCCTCACACAGGGTATGTGGGGGAGACGAAACGGCAACTGTGCACTAGAATGAATTCACACAGGTATGATATTAATTGGAAGATGACTGACAAACCAGTGGCACAGCAGTTCTCTCAGGATGACCACTCAGTTTCAGATATGTCTGTGATGGTCTTGAAAGGACATTTCAACAGTACATACAGACACAAGCTTGTGAGATCAGACTAGTGTTACTTCTTAATACGGTGGCAGATGGCTTGAACATTGATGCTGGATATATGACACATTACACATAAACTTACATGGACCATTACTTCAAAGGATGGACATACATATTTTAGGTTTTCAGCGAGCCTTGGACTTTGACTCTTATACAGTCCCTCTTAACTGGTTATCTACAGGTTGGCCTTTCACATTAGTATTATGTGAATGTGTGTGTGCGTGGGTATGTGGGTATGTCTGTGTGTGTGGGTTTGTGAATATGTGTTTGTGTGTGTGTTGTGGGGGGGTAGAAGAAGTGTGGCACACTGAATTTTTAATTTTCACATTTGAGGTGGGTGGTTATGTGGGTATAGTGGATGTGAATATTGCGGGGATATTGAGATAAACTTATGTTCAGGTACGTGACATTATGGCGTCATAGTGGCTAGGACTCTGGACTCGTATTATAGTGGATATTTACTTCCTTCTGCTAGTTCTGTAATTATTTATATATTGAAATGTTTCACCAGGAGGGTACACTGAGCAACAAGTTGCTCATCTCACGGTGCAGCCTGGGGGGAGGGGTTACAGAGGATTGTGAAGGATGATCAGTTACAATAGTATGTGGGTAGTACAAACAATACACAGGGACACTGGTTTACAGCATATGCGGTGATGCGGATGGAAAAGCGGAATTCTGATTGGTCAACGGAAAATGGTGCCAAAACGGAAACTGCCTTTGTTCTCTGGAGCTCCGTGAACACTACGCTATAAATTGCGTGGTAGTGGTTGGAGTTCCTGTTTACGTTGTTGCTTCCCGCTGTTGCTTGACCCATTTTTGCTCCTGACTCGTTTCTGCTCAGAATTCGAAATGTTACTGACCCATTGCTCAGAAGGACCCACTGAAACCCAGACAGTGATCACCATACATCCATTTAAAAAACAAAAACAAAGTGAGTCTGCTTTTGTGTTGGTAATGGTATGTTGCTGCAGTTAGTATCAGGAAGGAAGGGTTTAAACTGCCAGAAGAGTTACGGTAATTTTTTTAAGAATGTGCATTCTGAATGAGTCTGATTTGCTCGTATACCCTCTCCTCTGACTGAATAAACACCTAATCTGTTTTTTGGGGGTTTTTTGTTGCCCGATCGATGTGTAAAGTAAACGCTGCCATGTACAGTGAGGACTGAATGTTCGATCTGATCTATGACTAGAAATATAAATGTTTGGATATATTTTCTGAACTGCTCCATACAGTCCCCAAGCTGCTTATGTATACAGTTTTTGAAAAAAAAAGAAAGTGCACTGTGTCCTATGTGCTCAAATGTGTGCCGTAAAACAGTTCCTATGCTCATGGGTGGTGCAGAACTTGCGACCATAACCAAACTGAATACAGTAAACACTTTATCTGCTCCCTTTTGTCTTAATTCCCCAATATGTAAACTCTGATGTGCTGAAATGTGCGTCCTGGGTTAATGCTGTAGTTCTGAAGCTCCGTGGGGAAGGGAGTGGAGACCGGGAGAAGGACCAAGGCTGACTAAACAATTTATCTGCATGCTCTTGGCTATTTTTTTTTTTTTCCTTTTTTTGTTTGCCCGATATGATTAAGTTTGATGTGATACAATGTCTGCCCTTAGTGAGAAAGACTAAAGTCCATTGTGGAGTGTTTGCATTTACGCTGCCCAAATGTGTGTCCTTACTGCTTCATATAGTCCCAAAGTTTGGTGGTGGACTGAACGCTAGATCTCTAGAGCTCTTGGGTGTTTTGTTTTTTGTATGGTTGCCATATCTGAAAAAGTCCTTGTATGCAGTCTGAGCTGGACAAATGTGTGCCCTTTATGATTGGGGTTGTGAGAGAGTTCATGCTGGTGGGTTGGCGTGGGAAGAGTGGCCGTGCTGGTGGGTTGGCATGGGGAGCATGGCCATGTGGGTTGGTGTAGGGAGACTGGCCATGCTGGTGTGGTGGGGTGGGGAGCGTGACTGTGCTGGTGGGTGGGGAGCATGGCCATGCTGGTGGGGTGAGGTGGGGTGTGGAGAGGAGCCATGCTGGTGGGTTGGTGTTGGAAGTGTGGTGATGCTGGTGGGGTGGGGAGCATGATCATGCTGGGGGTTGGGAAGCATGGCCATGCAGGTGGGTTGGCGTGGGGAGAGTGGCCATGCAGGTGGGTTGGCATGGGGAGCGTGGCCGTGCAGGCAGGGTGGCGTGGATAGAGTGGCCGTGCAGGTGGGGTGGCATGGGGAAAGTGGCCGTGCTGGTGTGGTGTGGTGGGGAGCGTGATCACACTGGGGTGTGGGGAGCATGACCATGCTGGGGGGTCGGGAGCGTGACCATTCAGGTGGGGTGGCGTGGGGAGAGTGGCCGTGCAGGTGGGGTGGTGTGGGGAGAGTGGCCGTGCAGGTGGATTTGCATGGGGAGTGGTCATGCAGGTGGGTTGTCATGGGGACAGTGGCTGTGCAGGAGGTTAGGCACGGGGAGAGTGGCTGTGCAGGTGGGCTGGCATGGATAGAGTGGCCGTGCAGGTGGAGTGGCATGGAGAGAGTGGCCATGCTGGTGTGGTGTGGTGGGGAGTGTGACCATGCTGGGGGGTAGGGAGCATGACTGTGTAGGTGGGGTGGCGTGGGGAGAGTGGACATGCAGGTGAGGTGGCGTGGGGATGGTGGACATGCAGGTGAGGTGGCGTGGGGAGAGGGGGCGTGCAGGTGGGTTGGCATGGGGAGAGTGGGCGTGCAGGTGGGTTGGCATGGGGAGAGTGGCCGTGCAGATGGGTTGGCATGGGGAGAGTGGCCGTGCAGGTGGGTTGGCTTAGAGAAAGTGAATGTGCAGGTGGGGTGGCGTGGGGAGAGTGGCCGTGCAGGTGGGTTGGCGTAGAGAGAGTGGATGTGCAGGTGAGGTGGCGTGGGGATCACATCTTGTACCTCAAATAACTTTTCATTGGTACAAGGATGGATGGCCATACAACAGTGGAGGTCAAAATTGCTAAAATGCTTGTTAAGACAGTTAAAAATTATTAAATAAAGTACACAAAACTAAACACCGGTAAAAACGGATTTTGGCTTGGCAGACACCGGTGGCAATACCGGTTTTTACAATGTGCAAAACGGAATTTGCCCTTTCTCAATCATGGTAAACCAGTTTCCCTGCAATACAGCATTGTAAGATTGTGCAACAATTGGAACACAAGGTATTGTACAATAAACAGTAGTGGAACATTGGGTAAATTACAATACTTGTCCAAAATCATACAAAGAACATATAAACGTACAAAACAGTAATAATGCGATAGAACCATTTATAGTGCAAGAGTGTACTAGGAGCAGGCTCGAGGTAGTTCACAAGTGCTATTGGAGTAAAAAGGATGGGGTTAGGTTGTGCACACTGGTGACCCAGAAGGGCAGGTGGAGAAGAGAGGGGGAGAGGCAAGAACTGAATATGAGGAGAAGGGGTAGCCATTTCCTGATTTCCCCCTTCAGGATGTTGAGAACCCTGCCAGGGGGGTCATGGTAGGAAGGCAGAAACTTGAGTATATACTGTAATGTTTTTACATTCTGTACATATTAGGACACTTGTCTCATTTACTTGGGGGTCCATGACAGGTATAATTTCTTTTTTGGGTAACTATTGTAGTGATTGGTGCAATTGATGGTGTATTAGGATTCATGTACATATATTTTATTTTAAGTAGTTACTTTCCCCCGGGAGGTGAGGGGTTAATGCCTTAGAATTTTTGTTTAGATTCCTTGGACTGTTTCTATATATGTATTATTCCGATTATACACTAACATTTTATTGAAATCGGCACATATCGGGCTGCATAGTCTCAATTTCTTGGGGGTCCTTGACTAGCACTTTTTATGTTGCTTGCATGCATGTGCAAGAAACATAGTGCCATCATCGGAGATTTCGGAGGTGTGTCACCTCCTCCTCCAATTCAGTCAGTGAGCTGGCAGGCGCGGCCCTGTAAGCCAATGGCATTTTGGGCTGTCTATGACCGCTCCAAAATGCAGTAACGCCCAGTTGAAAGGGGAGCTACGCTGGTGAGCAGCGATAAAAGCCCTGAAGCATAGCTCCCCCACACGCAGGCATCGTGCCCCCTTCTACTACGCAGCGACGGGTGCCCAATCCCGTCGGCTGAGCTGCGTCTCTCCCCAGTTGAGGTGCCACGCTGGGGCCCACCCTAGCGTGGCAATGAGTCCTTTGCCGGCGGGGTGCCCAATCCCCATTGGCTGGGCAGCCCAACATCCTTGTGCCATGCTGATTACACCCCCAGCGTGGCAAAGCGATCCCACGGCGTCTTTTTTTAACCTGAAAAGCAGCGGTCCCCACGGAGCATCTCGATCCCCCTCCCAAAACCCGCACCCACCCACTGCGCACCAGCCTCCCACCCCCCTCACCCCATACTTACCTCCGGACTCCGGCGCACGATCTCGGTGGACCGGGAACCGCGTCTGCACTCTTCAAAGCCGACCCGCGAACTGAGGAAATGCCGGTAAGCTGTATAATGGCCTAGATGGGGGTTTCAACTTTGTTGCATATCTCCAGGCATTTTGAGGAATTTTGCACCAAATTTTCAACATGGGGTTTTGGGACCCCTTCTCATGAATGATGTCACTGTCATGGCGTTATTCGGGCCCGAAGAGGTGATTTCGGCGCAGTGACTGTGCAGTGACTCTGCGAAATCACCCTTTGGGCCTGAATCCGCCATGACAGTGACATCATTCGGGAAGGATCAAAAACCCATGTTGGAAATTGCGTCATCTCAAAATGACTGTTTCTGGCGTCGTTGCGCAGTTCCTACGCAGGCTCGTAAGTTCAAATTTTCAATATTTTCACTCCAGATTTTCCACATTGCCATTTTACCACACCTCCTTATGAGCAGTATAGCTGTCATTTTCACATCCTGCCCAAAACGTGTTTCCGCCATGAAGCAGTATTGCCAATGGCGCAGTCGGTGTGCAAACCAATGTATGGGACATTAACAAAATCACAGTGACCTGTTCATGAGCAGAGGTCTTAAAATGGCTATGTTGAAAATTTGGTGAAAAAATTCTAAAAATGACTGTTTTACGGCGATGAATTTGCGCGGTTCTTTTCGTAAGTTGCAATTTTCAATATTTGCACCAATGACTTCCAAATACCTAAACAGCACATAGAAGCAAGCAACATTCGGCATTGACAAATGCTTGTTTGTATCTGGCACTTACAATGACAATTGATATTATCATGTATAAAATCTTGTTACAAGAGAGGCTTAAGGTTTCTGGAAAATAATAGCTTGTTGAGAATATGTTGGGAATATATCTCCAGCCAGTTGTACTTTCATCAGTGTGATATACTTACTCACTTTAGGTAAACATCACTTTCATCATTCTGTATGCCTTGTAAAGATAATTTCTGATGTTGTAATTTTGGGGCTTATTTTTTATAATTTTTTTACTTGGTAATATGTTGCATTTTGGCATGCAGTTGTTTTCTCCAGGGTCATCTTATTATCATAGGCTCTATTCACAGAGTTCTGAGCAGAGCTGAAGCAGGATTTTACTGGTGTACTGTTACCTCACTCGTTAAGTATGTGTCTTCGGGAGGTTTCTTCACTTGACATATAATTTAGTGAGCAGAGAATCTTAGGGGTTTTTTTGTCCATTAGAGTGATACATGGTATATTATATGTGGGTTGAACTCTCTGCCTGCTATGATCTCTGGACAACCTTTGATCTTTAAGTTTGGTTCAGCCGAAATCCCACATAAGATAGTCAAGCTCTCCAATGTCACTTTATTTCTGAATGCCTGTTTTAAACCAATGAGAATTACAGTATTTCTGTTTTTTTCTGCATGTTCTAAGTGTTAATGATATGGGATTTTCTAAATAACTCTCATTAGGCTTCCGAAGAAGGACTTGTTGGTCCGAAAGCTAAAGCTCTTTTTCCTTTTTGTAGCATCCTTGTTGGTCCAATAAATGGTATCAAACCATTTGTTCTGGAATAATCATCTGATAAATCTCAGTTTTCTCACGTGGATTCCTGCTAATGTTAAATGCATTTTGCAGGTTCGAAATCATCATCCAGCTTCTTTTTTTGTTATAAAAAGCTTCTGTATAAAACCATACTTTCTTCTTTATCTAGAAAATGGTGCTAAACAGAGTAAAGCTGAACTGTGATAAGGCGTGCCACTTTGTACTTGGTGCAGGTAACCGTGTTCATAGTTGTACTCTTTATGCACTCACTAACTGGCTACCATTACCCTTACCCTGCAGAATAAAGCTCCAGATCTGTGTGCTAGCCAAAAAGGCACTCCTGGGCCTAACACCCTTTGCTTTAACAAACTGCTTTCGTACCATCTCCAACCAAGACAACACCAGGAATATGGCCAGGAATGCCTGTATGCTTCTGTTCTGGCGTAATCAGCTGGGGAAGCGGTCATTTGCTGTCAGAGCCACTAACTGGTTAAACAAACTGCCTAATATGCTGTTGAGTCTCCTCTAGTTTAATCAGAGATCTTTAAGGTCTGCTTGCAGTCCAATGCAAATGTAACCATTAAACTGTTTTATTCGGTTTCTCTCTGTACATATCCTATGACTTTTTATACAAGGATCTGCATGGATTTTTTCAAAACTGTATGTAACTGTTCTGTCTTAAGTGCTTTGAACTTGACTTCCTCTGGAACTGCTTATTCTAATGACAATGTATTTATAGTATATGGGTGCCTTCTGTTGTGCATGGATTTCAGCAACTGCTGAAGTCTTGTTGTAGGGCAGTTCAAAGGTCAAAAAAGCTGTTGTACTATTTTTCTGATGTCACATCGATAGTACAACAACTTTTTAACTTTGACCTGCCACCTGATTGGCTCAGACTAGGCTCGATGAGCAAAATAAAGACAAACATGGCGGCACGATTTAGCGAGCGCTGGGCAGTGCAGTCACCGACTTTTACGTTTGGAATCGAGACATGGACTAGAGCCATACATGGCTCCCTCTCAGAACATTTTTTTTTTTTATTTTAAAAATAAGCGGTGCAGAGAACTGAAAGTAAGAAGCAGGACCGAGCATGAGTGTCAGCATCAGGAACGGGAGCGAGCAGGAGCACCAGTGGGAACAGCAGCACCCACAAGTAATTTTATAAATAAAATAATGTGAAGCTAAACAGAAGGCACCCATATACTATATAAAACAGTGGATGGGCAACCATCCACAACTAAGGCTGTGTTTCCCTCTCGAGAGGTTGATGACATCAGCGAGACCTCTCGAGCGTCACTCTCGAGGTCTCTGATGCCAACAACTCCCTCGAGGGAAACACAACTTTGTTGTGGATGGTCATTCATCCAATATTCTATATGTTGTGGAACCTTAGTAAATGAGCACCTGTGCTCAAAGGTAATTACCAAAGTTTTCAGTAAATGAATGAATATGACCCTGCTCAGTCAACCATGGAAGTTGTAGCCAGAAGCTTGGAAGGATGTATTCTTGTATGACTCAGTATTCAAGCTAAGTCCATATAATCCTCTATTTGTCCGCTTCCCAGAGAAATGAAGCATACTAATCACAAGAACACAAACAGTACTGTACACTGGCTCAGCTGCAGGATAATGGTTCAGCACACAATTTGATGAGCTATAACATTTATGAAATATATTTGGGTATTGCACCCATTGACTAGTACTGGTTGGTACGGCAAACAGTACTTGTTTACTGGGGAAAGCCTTGTACTTCATTATGTATTGTACTTGTATTGTACTTAAGTGTGATGTATGTATGGTGGTGGTGGGGGGGGGTTCTGGTTGGTGCTGAGAGACCTGATGCTTTATCATGTATTGCATTTGTATTGTAATGGAGTCTGGTACTGGCTTGTCTTCTTCAAGGATATCTCCCTCCATCGAGCCACATCATGGTGCTGTAAGCAGTCAGTGTCAGGACCACTCAGAAATTTTTTGCTGGCTGGTGCCACCCACGCAATGCATCTCATCAACACCTGTATAACATGGACATCCCCAGCAGGGATACTTCCAATCAGCCAAAATGCATCAGCCCAACTGGCAATATCCCTACCCCGGGTGTCCGAAACAAGGTTGCCCAACATGGGGATTTCACCCCCCGAGTGAGAATCCTTTAGTACAGGGTTCATCCCTGAATCACTCCCTGGAGGCAAAATCCCAGTGTCGGGCAACTGTGTTTCAGACACCCGGGGTCGGGATAATGATGATTGGGCCAATGCATTTCAGTTGACTATTGTATTTTCCCCCCAGCATGCCTCGGTTCTTTCTCCCACTATCAATTGCTCGTAGGTCCACTGCTGCTGAAGAATGCCATTAAACTTGTAACATTTCTCTGTCACTGCTGATTCAAGTTTATTATTTTAAACTTTTAATTTATGCCACAACCAACAGATAAGGCATCATTGTTCCCCCACTGCTGCTGCAGCAACATCAAGATTTAGAAAAGACAACGTTAAAGGCTGCTCAGTTTCCCAGGGCTTTAATCGGGCAACCAACAACATGATGCAAGAAGGCTTTAGAAGTTCTGCTAAAGCTGGAAAAAATAATGGAGAAAGGTTGCATTAAAGGCAGTTTTGATGTCGTTAGCCTCATCTGTTCCCTATTCACTGTCAACTCGCCATTCCCCAAGGGCATCCATCACTGATTCATTGAAGAAAAAGCACAAATCCTCTGAGCTAGCAGAGAAACACCTCCACTCTAAGAAAGAGAAGCAACATAAAGAAAAGACCACTTCCCCAGACTGTTCCCATTCACCTCTAAAAAGAGGTAAGTCACTTGCGAAAGATGGGTCCTAGGCTATGGCCGTAGGTCCTGCCACCCCTTAACAGTGTCTCAGATGCCTGCTTCCATCAGGGGATTCACAGTCAATACGTTTGGCACAGTCCCATTGATGGTTCCACAGTTGACAACCTCTTTGGGTCAAGATGATGCACAGCTCCTTTATCAGATGATATCAGAGCTTTTTCAGCATCTACTGCTACCATCATTGCCACCCTCGGCTGTATGGTCATTGACCTTACCATCGATGTTTCAATTCTTGGTCACACCATCAAGTCAGGCCCCAAGTGGCCTCCATTGATGATGACTCCTCTATTATCTCCTTGTCCCATTGACTCTCAACCGATGACGGATCGATGTTAATAGTGAACTGGAATATAATTCAGAATATATGGAAGAGGAGAAGGAGGCCATGGATGTAAAAGAGAAAGCAACTGATATAGTTCTGCTCAGAGGAGTGTGTGAAAAACACTCCAGGTCTCCCTGTGAGGATACCTCATTTCATGCCTTCCTTAAACAGGTACAAGCTAAACTAGGGTTTTAAGCGGAGGAGGAGGATTCCTCCAAGATAAATTTTTATGAGTTTTTGAAGGTCTCTGCTTCCCCTACGGTTATCTATCCTTCTGTGCATTCAGTGCTGAAGGATGCCACTTTGGCTGCTTGGCATAGGTCAGCTCAATTGCCAGCAGTTCCAAGAAAGGCTGGTAAACAATATCCATCCCTAGAGCAAATCTCTAGTAATCATCACAGTCTGAAACAGATTCAGTGGTAATAATGGCTGCTCATGATAGATCAAAGACACCCATGCACATGAGTTGTCTTCCTTCAGACAAGGAGTCAAGGAAGCTGGATGTGATGGGGAAGAGGACTTTTGCTTCTGCTTCTCTTGGCCTAAGTTTTGTAAATTATCAGACTTATATGATAAAATATCAGAATAGCCTGTGGAATACTATGGCCTCCCTGGCTGATAAAATATCAGAGGGCCAGGACAAAATATTGGCCAAGAAGACTATTGCTAATGGACATGAGTCTGGAAAACACCTGCTCTCATCTGCCTATGATAGAAACATAGGAACACAGAATTTGACAGCAGATAAGGACCGCTTGGCCCACCCAGTCTGCCCATTTCCCTACCTAATGGATAAGCTGCAGATCCTAGTTAACCAGCAGCCTACTTCTTCCTACCCCCACGTCCTAGAATTGCCTTATGACTGTTCCATGCATGCTTGAATTCCACCACTGTTTTTGACTCCACAACCTCCTCCGGAAGGCCGTTCCTGCATCCACAACCCTCTCTGTGAAAAAATACTTCCTTAAATTACCTCTGAGCCGCCCCCCATCTTCAAATTGTGCCCTCTTGTTCTTGCACACCTCTTTTTTTGAAAGATGCTACCCTCTTGGACTTTGTTGATTCCCTTGAGGTACTTGAAAGTTTCTATCATGTCCCCTCTCCCTCCTTTCCTCGAGGCTATACATATTAAGCTCCTTAAGTCTCTCTTCATATGTCTTCCGGTGCAGACCCTGCACCATTTTAGTTGCCCTCCTCTGGAGAGCTTCCATCCTGTCTATGTCTTTGTGGAGATTAGGTCTCCAGAACTGCACGCAGTACTCCAGATGGGGTCTGACAAGCTGTCTGTACAGAGGGATGATAACTTCCTGTTTTCTACTGGTGATGCCTCTCCCTAAGCATCACAGTATCCCCCCAGCTCTCCTTGCTGCCCTCTCACATTGTTTGCCCACCTTTAGGTAATCTGATATGACTACCCCCAGGTCCCTTTCCATTTTTGTTGTTGTTAGTATCTCACCCCCCATTGTGTACTCTTCCCCTGGGTTTTTGTTTCCCAGGTGCATTACCTTGCACTTCTTAGTATTGAATCTAAGCTACCATACATTTGACCATTCCTCTAACCTTGCCAAGTCTCTTCTCATCCTTTCCACCCCACCTTGTGCATCAACTCTGTTGCAGATCTTTGTGTCATCTGCAAAGAGACATACTTTCCTTCCAGTCCTCTTGCAATGTCACTTATAAAGACATTAAAAGGACCAGTCCTAATACTGAACCCATGCAGTACCCCACTAGTAACCCCTTTCTTCAGAGTGGACTCCATTTACTATTACTTTCTGTGTCCTATTCTCCAGCCAATTCTTTACCCAGGCTGTCATCTTGGGACCCACTCCCAGGCTGGCTAACTTGTATATTAATCTTTTGTGTGGGACTGTGTCAAATGCCTTGCTAAAGTCTAGGTAGACCATGTCCACAGCCCCTCTCTGATCTACTACTTTGGTCACCTAGTTAAAGAAATCTATCAGATTTGTCTGGCATGACCTTCCCACTGTGAATCCATGTTACCTTGGGCCCTGTGCCCCTCTAGCCTCTAGATACTCGATAATTCTTTCCTTCAGAAGTGATTCCATCATTTTCCCTACCACTGAGGTTAAACTAACAGGTCTGTAGTTTCCTGCTTCTGCCTTGCTCCCACTTTTGTGAAGGGGAATCACATCTGCCCTCCTCCAGTCCTCGGGTACCACCCCATCCTCCCATGATTTGTTAAAGAGGGTAGTCAGTGGTGTCACTAGTTCTACCCTTAGCTCTTTTAGAATTCTGGGATGAATCCCATCAGGCCCCATTGCTTTGTCCACCTTCAGTTTTAAGAGTTCTTTCAGAACCCTTTCTTCTGTAAATGGGCTGGTATCAACTTCTGTATCCAGAGTGTATCTACTGTTTGTTTTAGGTACCTCCCCTCTTCCTTTGTAAATACTGAGCAAAAATATTTGTTTAGTATCTCTGCCTTTTCACAGTCACCTCTCCCACCCTCGCTCCCTCCCTTTATTAAGCCTCACTAACCCTCCTTGGTCTTCCTTCGCTCCCTAATGTACCTATAAAGGTTTTATCCTCTTCTTAACTGAGTTGGCTATCTTTTCCTTGGTTTGGGCCTTTGCTGTTCTGACTGCCTTCCCAGCTTCCTTTTGCTTTAACTGATACAGTTCTCTGTCCTGCTCCTTCTGCGATTCCTTGTACTTCCTGAATGCTTTCTTTTTCTCTTGAACCTTCACTGCTACTTCCTTTGAGAACCATAGTGGTTTCTTACATAGTTTCGTTTTGTTTATTTGCTTCACACAAAGGCTTGTTACCTCTGTGATGGCAGTTTTTATTATTCCCCATTGTTCTTCCACCCCTCCTTCCTGCCCATTTGCTAGTGCATTCCTTAGGCACTTACCCATTTTGGCAAAGTCAGCCTTCCTAAAGTCCAGTACTTTTGCTTTTGTATGGCTTGACTCTATTGCTGTGTTTATTGTGAACCATACTGTTCGATGGTCGCTAGTTCCCAGATGGCTACCCACTTCTACATCTGTGATCCTCTCTTCATCTCCATTTGAGAGAACCAGGTCTAAGATTGCTTCCTCTCGAGTGGGCTCCAATACTAGTTGTCTAAGGAATGCCCCTGCAGGACATCTAGAACAGCCCCACTCTTCAAAGTGGCTGCTGCAACTGCACTCCAGTTAACATCTGGCATATTCAGATCACCCATCAGCAATATCTCCCCTTTTCTGCCATTCTAAGTATACTCTGTATCATTTCCTTGTCCATTTCCTCCCCCTGAGAAGGAGGTCTGTATACAACCCCTGTGCGGATTGTGGTGCCATTGCCGGTCTCCAAATTTACCCACAGTGCTTCTTCTCCTCCCTGTTTTCCCTTTTGTTCTGTTTGTTTGATTCCTTCCCTTATGTAAAGAGCTACTCCTCCTCCTCCTCTTTTACCCTCCCTGTCCCTCCTGTAGATAGTATATCCTGGTATGTTTATGTCCCAGTCATGGTTTTGTGTGTACCATGTTTCTGTGACTGCCACAATATCTAGATGTTCCTCCTCCATCAATGCCACTAATTCAGGAAGCCTGTTACTCAGACTACGGGCATTGGTACTCATTGCTCTCCATTTCTTGATGGCTTTACCTTCTGTTGCAGCATCCCCCACTGACCTTTCTACCTCAGTCTTTTTCTCATTTAGTACCCTGTTTTGTAGGGAGAGGCTGGGATTTTCCTGCTGCTTATCAGTGCCTCCCCCCTTGACTAGTTTAAAAGCTTTCCAATGAAGCATTTAAACTGATTTCTCAAAAGACTTGTTCCCTTCCTGGACAGATGCAGACCATCCTGTCAGTATAGGATGGTGTCCCTCCAGGTGGAACCTCAGTCCCCAGTGAAGCCAAACCCCAGTGCTCCACACCATTTCTTCAACCATTCATTAAACTGCATGGTGCAAAGTACCCTCGCCTCACTCATGCCATTGACAGGCAGCATTTCTGAGAAGGATACTGTGTGTGCTACTTGTCTTAGGCACCTCCCCGATTCTACAAAGTCCTTCTGCACTGCTCTAATCTCATGATGAACAAAGTCATTTGTCCCTAGGTGGACAATGACGTCCAGCTCAGACTCCTGTGCAGCTGATCTCGTGATCCTGAGGATGCGCTTCCTGTCCCTCCAAGCCATGGCATCAGGCAGGCACCTTACTTCAGTTTTCCCTGCTCCCCCCAGTTCTATCCCCCTAATAATTGAGTCCCCCACCAGGAGCTGCTTCTTTTCCCTGTGGTGTCCTCTGCCTCCTTCCTGTGGGCCTCCCTTGTGACAGTTGTCCTCAGCCTCCTTAGTCTCATCTGCGGGTGTGTCTGGCATCAAATTACAAACTGCAGCCTTTGCTATTCAAAGTACACAGCTACTACCAGTAAGATATTTTCAACTATTTTATTTCCAACTAAATTAATGTAAACTGTCAAAATACTAGCAGGCAGTCCAGAAAGCCACAAAGGAAAATCAAATATGCAGTTATTTCAACCCTTCTGAAATTGCTGACAAGATAAGTAGTTTTGAAAACCCCCTTCCTGATTTAAAAATGAAATTAAACACAAAACAATCCCAATGTAAGACTGTAAAGTGAGGAAAACTTCCCTCAGATGTAAGTAAGAGAGATCAGTTGTAGATTTCTAATCCAATATAGTATAACCCATGCAGCTTCTCAGTTGTTTCAAAGCACAGCCTGTTACACCACTTGAAGAGATGATGCCTCTGATGCTACTACCAGGGTTGCTGTCTCTGGGATTTGCCTTCACCACCACTCTTGGCTAAGGGTGTCTGGTTGTGCCTCTGATATACAACAGTCTATGCTTAATGTTTCCTTTAGAGGAAAGTAATTATTTGGCAATGATGTAGAACATGCCTTGAGGTAGTTGCAGTCCTCAAAAATGACTTTAAAGTCCCTACATACTATGAACTCGAAGCTCCGAGAAACGGGTAGAGGTTCTTTTTATAGGCCCTATGCCTGTCCATGCCATGGATATTCAAGAGACCTAGGATGTGGTTCCTAGAGACCTCAGCCTTCCACTTCCCAAGCAGCAAACCAGTCTCCCGGTGCCCATACCAGACTTACAAAAGATTAGACCATCACCAGCACCCTTGCCATCTTCTGTGCTTTTTGACTCCCTTCCCCTTCCTCCAGCCTCACTGTCTTAGGAATCCTTGGTGGGAGACTAAATCTCCTTCCTACAAAAGTGGAGGGAGATGACTATGGCTGCCTGAGTCATGGAGGTTTTTCAGCAAGGACACACCGCAGAGCTACTTACCGTTCCTTCAGTGACCGCCCCCGCCTCCTGCTGGAGGAAGTTCAAACCCTCCTCTGCAAAAGGGCTGTGGAGCTCATACTGATTTCAGAACAGAACAAGGGCTATTATTCCTGGTACTTTCTGGACTCAAAATTGACTAAGGATCTAAGGCCCATATTAGACTTTTGAGGACTGAATCTATTCATCAAACACTAAAAGTTTTGAATGGTCTCCCTGCAGTCCTTCCTTCCCCTCCTACTAAAAGGGGGTTGGATGGTTGCTCTGTACATTTAGGACTCAATACCTGTGTTTGATGCTTCAGGGCTTGCGCTACCAATTTCATATCCTGCCCTTTGATTTATGTGCTGCATTACTTGTATATACCAATGTTTTTGCCACAGTGGTAGCTGGGCTCTGTAGGAAGGGCCTCTGTCTTCCCTTACACAGATGACCACCTGTTGAAAGCCCTTCTCAGGAAGCCATAGTCTACATACTATTTGAGATCCAATAGTTGTCAGCCATCTGGGTATACTGGTCAAGGAACCAAAGTTGGTCCTTACCTCTTGTCAGAGGCTCCAATACATAGGAACCATTCTGGACATAGGACTGGCACAGTAATTTCTGCCCTCCAACTCTTCTACAGCACTGGTAGTCCAGGCACAGCTTGTATCATCCAGTGACTATGTCTCAACCATATGCCTGCTAAAAGTAATCTGCCTGATGACAGCTGCCATACTGACTGTCCCGCTAGCTTGCCTCAACATGAGGATCCCTCAGTGGTTCCTCAGGGTGCAGTGGGCACAGCATTCTAACAAGGTGGAATGTCTCATACAAATGACTCCACCTTTCTGCTGCTCTCTGCTATGATAGTCAGAATGCTTCAACCTAGAGAAGGGGTCCCTGTTCCTTAGGCCATCTGGGGTGCCCCTCTGGACCCCTCAAAACTCATTGCCAATGGAGCCCTCTGGATTCAGTTCTGCACAGCAACACTCTGCAAATGAGGGCTGTTCTGCATGGCCTACAGGCTTTTGCCATACTGCTTCCAGGGAACCACCTTCTAATCCATACAGCCGCTATTTTGGTTATGTACTACATCAACCAACAGGATGGAGTGCATTCGTACACTCTCTGCAGAGAGGCAATAAGAGTGTGGCACTGGGCAGTGGAACGTGACATATTTCTGTTTATAGTGTTCCTGTTTGGCACCCTGAACATACTGGCAGATTGCCACAGTTGATCCTGTGCACTATACCACAAAAGGGGACTCAGAATTGGTTGTGGATGAAGTTTTCAAAAATAGGGTCATCCAGACATAGACCTGATTGCATCAATATACAGTGCAAAACTGCTGCATTTCTGTTCGCTCCAGGTCCTGGAGTTTTCTGGCTAGAGACATGGTCCCTCTCCTAGAAAGGGAGGTTTCTGTATGCCCCCCCTCCCATTTCGTTTGATACAGAGAGTTCTGGTTAAGCTATGGGATGAACCAGCCTCCTTAACTCTGGTGGCCTCTTATTTGCTCAGACAAATTTGGTTTCTTCCACTCCAACAACTGGCAGCGCAACCCCTCCCCCATCCTGCTGTGTCCTGTGAGTGGGACTTCTTACACAGAAGCAGGGTGCTCTATTGTAGCCAGATCTGCAATCCCTGAACCTGCACACCTGCCTCCTGAGGATGTAGAACTCTCCTGCTTCACAGTCTCTCCTGCTTCAGGGTCTCCCCCGCAGTTGAAATTCTACTGTTTGCTACAAAGCCTTCCATGTGGAAGATATACTCGCAAAAATGGAAATATTTTACAGTTCAGTGTACGTGTCTTGGTTCCCTTTACATTTTCAGTTCCTACTGTGCTGGGCTATCTCTAGTCCCTTTAGGACTCGAGCTGAGGTTTTCCTCTATTAAGGGCCACCTAGCCACAGTGTTGGCTTTCATGCCCTCACAGAAGGCAAGACAGTGGCCCAGATGGAGGCTTCCTGTAGATTCCTAAGAGGTAGTCTACCATTGCTCCTCCCCCGGGTTCATGACCTGGTTCTGATGTGGGACTTTAATTTGATCCTAGAGATCATGACTACACCTCCTTTAGAGTCTCTTGCTACTTGTGAGCTGCATTTCCTCCCTTGAAAGACGCTGTTCCTAATGGCTATGATTTTTTTTTTGTTTTGTAGACGCTGATTTTGCTCCAAAGGTTCAGGGCATCCTTCCAGAGTACCCACTCGACTGCTGCCACTACTCCCAGCCTGAACCCCCTACATTGGTCTCCCTCGTGACTCCACGGCCCATCCAGCCCCCCAGATCACCCCTGGGAGAGGGCCTGCCCTCCCTTGGTGACATTTCTGAAATTAGAGGGATGGCCATGAGATCGAGACCGGCACAGTAGATCCAAGGAGGGTAGGTCTGGCAGCAGGATGTGGCAGGTCCCTCGGGTCTCCTTCATTTCCGCTGGGTCTCCAGGATATTTTCATTGAGGTTTCCCCCTGCAGCGTGGACAGGCAGTGATGTCCGCCGCCACTCCACCCCTTGATTGCGCTGGCTCCTGTAGAACCCTCGATTTCCATTGGGGGCCACCAAGGAGCCGAGTCCGCAACCCACCCAAGAGAGGAGAGATGCCCTCTGGACGCTCAATCCTCTCTCTCTCCCCAGCCGACCCCTGGTGACCCGAGTCCATTCCCGAACCTGGGTCACCAGCATGGCGCGAGGTGTGGTGACCAGCATATCAGCCCTCAGCACCACCGGACCGGTCAGTGGCTATGATGTTGACAAGATGTATTTCAGAGTTGCAGGCTCCAGTTGCAGACCCTTCTTTTATTATTTTTCACAAGAACAGGTTTACATTACACACCAGTCCTCATTTCCTTCTAAAGAGATTGTATCTAAGAGAAAACTAAATTAGACTATTGATCTTCCTGTTTATTTTTCATCTCCCAGAGATAGTGGGGAACATAGTTTACATACGCTGGACATCCACAGGATGCTGTGTTGGTACCTGGATCATACCAAGGATTAAAGGAAATCCTCCCAATTATTTATAGTTTTTGACCCCAGGATGGTGGGCTCCCAGATTTTGAAACAGGGCCTGTTCAAATGACTGGCCAGTTGTATTACATTTTGTTACCAGAAGCATGGTAAGCAGTTTCCTTGTCCCGTTCATGCTCATTCCACCGGTGGGGTGGCTACATCAGTGACTTGTTTCCATAATGTATCCACTGCTGACAGTCATGCTGCTGTCACTTAGAGTACTGTTCATACATTTTCTTAAGCAATAATGCTCTCCAGGGGGTGTGCCGTTGTGAGGTTTACACACGTCTCAGGTGTGGTGTGGCACGAGGCAACAGGTTGAGCACCGTAAACCACCTACGGCGTCTGTAAGTCTCACAACACACCCCTTGGAGTGCGTTATTGTGATTATAAAATGGGCATAAAGAAAAAAGTTAATCAATGCACTATAAAATTATTTTTTATGAATATCTAGAAAATACAAGCTTTTGTTCTTCCACCTGTAGTAAAATAGTCCCAACTTGTCAAATGGGGATCTGTGCTGTGTATGATTTTATCCATTTTTTTATTTTCACTGCTTGTTACATTATGAGCCACTGTCACTGCAGGAGAGGCAGGCATGCTACTTTTACTTCTAGCCTGATTGTCTATTATGTGTACAGTATAGGCATTTCTGCCAAAGGGGAAGGCATCATTTCCAAATGAGCAGTACACAGCAGTTAAATAGGAGTCATCATTGGCCCTTGTACACTGACAAGTGGGGGTGGAGTTACCATTGGTCAATCTGCACTGAAAGCGGGTGAAAGCGAAAACTTGAGAGCAGATACGGTAATTGCAGGAGTTGCCTGCATGTAAATTTCAGGCTCCACTCTATTCACAGTGTCATGCTGCGTAGCTGTACGTGAGGGTGGGATCTGCTGTACATCATCATCATCATCAGGGTGGCCAGTCACACTGGGCAAAACAGGGCTATGGCGATCACTGGCATCATTAACGGCTACCATTTGATTGTTGGAGCATGTTCTGGAAATTGCAGTGAGATAAATGCTGGCATACTGTATCACTTGTTTGTCTGATAACAGTCTCAGCTGCTGCATTTAACATTCGCTAGGTCACAGATACGTAACTTTGCCCCCATCGCAATAGCCACAAAAAGAGCTGTTTAACAGCTCTTTAACGACAGCACTCTCACAGACATGAAAAAGCTCTGACATTCTAACTGGCTTTTAAAGTTATGTGAAAAAAGTGTAACTTTTGATTTTTTGGGGGGTTAAACACCGTCTGTTGCTATTTTGGTTTTTTGCGGAGTGGGATCTCTCAGCCGTACCGGTAAATTGAAAATGGCAGTTTTTGGCCACACAAACATTCAATCAGTTGACACTTGTCCAGCGAATGTAATGCAGTCAGTGGTGGTCAGCTGGGACTTTATCCGTGTGTTTGTAGTGAGATTTACACACGGATACAGCCTCAATCTGAACAATCAAGCTTGCAGCATTTTTCTTGCCCATTTTATAATAAATACTACAGTCTGGACATAGTTTCTTGTAGATGTGCTGATTTTGGCCTCGGTGTTCTGCAAGGCCTCATCCCTCAGGTCATGCTATTCTCCTTTGTGGTTGGTACTGCTTAGGAATCGTTCCATGATGTGGCTTAATCTCAGAGAAGACACACGTTATTCACCTGTAACTGTAGTCCTAGGAGTGGTATACAGTTCACATCCACAAATTGGCAGTTTCAATAGAATGGTTCGATTCATCAGATGTCTTCAAGCGAAGCTCCTCCCACCACCTGGGCAGTACATCCTCCACCCTGTGATGTCAGATCTTTGCATGCACGAAGCAGGGATCTGTGTGCCATTTGCCAGTGGAGGCCAGGTGAGTTGTGTGGATGTGAACTGTATACCACTCCCTACAGTTACAAATCGATAACCTATATTTCAGAGGGTGTAGATACAGTTCACCATCCAAACTCTGGCAGAGTTCTAGCAGTTGTCAGGGAGGAGGGGGCAAAGCATCTATCTGGTGAACAGAGACTGGAGAACCAAGGCACCAAAAGCAGCATCCCAAAGTGACATAATGTCAATGCTGTAATGGGATATGAAGAAGTATGCTTTCCTCTAGACAGCAGCCCTGCAGATCTCCTGTATGGGGATGTCTCTGGAGGCGGCAATATGTCTGGTGGAATGAGCCCTAAGCTCCCTACCAGCCAATCTATAGCAGAGGCCGATGCAGGACATAATCCTCCTGAAAACTGTCTCCTTAGCTAGTGGTCTGCCAGGCATGGCTTCAACATAAATAACAAACAGCTGATGAGCCTTACCCTGAACTCCAGCCACATGCTCCTTAAAATAAGAGAGCGCCCTCCTCAGGTCCAAAGTATGGAGCCTGTGGCTGGCCTCCCAAGATGGATTTCTTCCCCCATAAATACTTTACGCTTCCTTCAGCGCTAGCAGGCAGCTCCTGCCCCTCCCTTGGAGGGAACTTGTCTCTCAGTCAGGGCTTTTTTCCCCGCATGCACCCCAACTGGCCATTCCCCAATGGGTAACACACCCCATGACAGGGCCAGTGGTGAGGGTGGCTGGCCTCCCCCCACACCTGGAAACCAACATCTAGATTGCTGGGGGAAGGCACGGGTGCAGCCCGCCATCATTGAGCCTGCGAGCTCCAAACCTTTTTTATTTTCTTCCCAGACCCACTCATATGCAATGGGTGGGGGTGACTGTTCCCACCTCCGCTGAGGCAGTCTTACACCCTGTGTGTGGGTCCACCCTTTCCAGCATCATGCCTGTGCTGACTCCAGCCTCTGCTGGGTGTCAGTCTACAATGCGATGCTGAGTCCCCCCCTCCAGGAAGGAGAGTTGTCAGTGGACACTCAATCCTTCCTCACCCCAGCTGACCCCCAAGCGGCCCGAGTCCATTCCCAAACCCAGGTCACCAGTGTAGCATGAGGCAAGGCATCCCGTGCCTCAGCACCACCAGGCCGGCTCTCAAAGAAGGATTTCTAAAGTATATCAGAAGGTTATCACCTGGTTAAGGTGAAACTCCAATACAGCCTTCAGGAGGAACTTCAGGTGAAGGGCGACCTTATCTTTATGGAACACCAACTAAGGAGACTCCACCAAGAGCACCTAGAGATCACTAGTGCTTCTTGCTGACATGATGGCCTCCAAGAAGATCATCTTCCATGACAGATGTGACATCTCACACTTGTGCACTGGCTTAGAAGACTTGCCCATGAGCATAGCCATCACCAGCAGTAGATCCAGAGGTGGTTCGCACATCAGAGGGGACAACTGGTTAAAGCCTTTAAAAAAACAAACAAACAAACAAAAAAAAACACCTGATCACCTTCTCCTTGGTTACTGGTGGCTTATCAGCCCATGTCTGGTAAACTGCGATGGCTGCCAGGTGCACCTTAAGGGTCGCCACCCACAGTCCCAAATGAGAAAGGGATCAGAGGCACTCTAGGATACTCACCACAGGGCAGGTCACAGAATCAAGCTCCTTGCACTGGCACCAGAGAGATACTCTCTTCCATTTAAATGCACAGCATTTGCGAGTCCACTCCTTTTGGGATACCTCCACGGTGTGGAGCATATCTTCTGAGAGACCCAAGGCCTGGAACTCTAGCTGCTCAGCAACCAGGCTGAGAGGTGCAGAGAGTGAAGGTCTGGGCACAGGACCATCCTTCATTGTCTGATCAGCAGGTCCAGATGAAGAGGCAACCACCATGGAGACCTGTTGCTTAGGTGGAGGAGATCTGGGTACCAGAACTGTCTGGGCCAGTCTGGAGTAATCAGAATCATCTGTGCCTTGTTCTTTCAGGCCTTAACCACCACCTTGTTGATCACAGGGAAGTCAGGGAAGGTGTACATGAGGCCTGAAGTCCCAAGCTTCGTACCGGTATACCCTAGGAGTGTCCCGGACAGTGGGGAAGGGGTACAAAAGAGCCTCAGTTTTCTTTTCTTTTCTCCCAGGAGGCAAACAGGTCCATCAGAGGGATGCCCCACTGACCGAACACATGGTCTACCACATTTTGATGCAGGGAACATTCATGTGACATCTCTCCCACCTGACTGAGAGCATCTGTCAGCTGACTGTGAACTCCCGGGACATGAATTGCCAGGAAATCTGCACTCAGGCTGCGCATGAGTGTCAAGGTGCAGCACGGAGCTCCAGCAGGTTGATGTGGTAACAGGACTCCCGGGGGACCAGAATTGATGGGCTCTGGGGTCTCGTCACTGCACTAGAGACATGTCCACCGTGAGCATGACAGAGAGTTCTGGGTGGACAAATGGGATTCCTTCCTCCAGATGTTGAGGGACCAGTCACCACTGGTTGGCATCTTAAATAGGCTGGGTTACAACGACTGATTGTTATAGATGACTTAGGTGCTGAGACCACTGGCAGCCCAGCTCCCACTGCAGTTGGTGCATTGGCCAACTTGCCCAATGGACTGTGCTGATGGTGGATGCCATGTACCCGAGCAGCATGAGGAAATCCCGGGCAGAGTACAAGTACCCAACCTGAAATGATCGGGCAAAGGAGGTTAGCTTCTGAGCCCAGTCTGCAGGGAGACAGGCCTTGGCCCACAGGTAGTCTAGCTCTGAGAGGGGATCAGTTCGGACTTGTCCGAGTTGGCCAACAGGCCCAATCTCTGCAGGTCTGTAGGGCCAGATCTCTGAACCACTCTATGGCCTTCTTAGACAGCCCAGCTACCAACTAGTCATCCAGGTAGGGATACACCCTGATGCCTCTGAACCACAGGAAGTCTGCTACCACTGCCATGCACTTGGTGAAGACCCTGGGTGTGGATGAGAGGACAAATGGCATGGCCTAGAACTCAAAGAACCCCTCCCCCACATGGAACCATAGGTATTGCCAGTGGGACAGATGGGCTGCAATGTGGAAGATCATGTCCTGGAGATCCAGGGAGCAGAACCACATACTCTACTCCAGAGGTGGTATAATCTGGCTCTTAGTGACCATCCAGAACTTGCACTTCCACATGGATTAATTCAGGTCATGCAGATCCAGTATGAAGTACCAGCCTCCCCCCCATCCATTTCGGGACCAGGAAGTACCTGGATACACCCCTGACTTGCCAGGGAGTCTGGGACACAGGCTATTGCCCCTTTCACAAGAAGCTGAACAACATCCATGCTGAGGGTGGATAGCATGTCCTGTGACACATAAGACTCCCAAGGAGTGTGGAGTCAGTACTGCCAGAGAAGCTAGAGGTCTACAGAAGACCCTCTGCCTACCACTTCCAGTACCCACTTGTCTGTAGTAATGACAGAGCAATGTGGCCAGAACTGGAGTAGCTGACCCTCACTGAGAGCTGAGTCATGGACTGGACAGGTGGAAGAATGATCCCCGAACCCAACACTGGACAGCTTTGGAAGGGGCACTGGCCACTGCAGCCAGAGGGGCACCACTTTCCCTACCCCTTCTTTTCGGACACTGGCTGCTGAATTTAGGTTTTTGGTGCCAGGCTTTGTATTGCCCCCACCGGGGCTGCTGTGACTGAAAGGACTGGTACTGGAAGGTCTTCTTAGGCTTCTGGGTCTTAGCATCCTTCTGGAATGATGCCACAGAATCTAGGATGGCACTAGACTTCTCTATTCTGGTGATATGTCCTTCAACCCCAGGGCTGAAGTGGTCGGTGCCTAGGAATGGGACATTGACCAGTTTGTGCTCAGCATCTGTAGTAACGATGAAAAGCTGCAGCCAGGCCCTATGATGAATTGTGACAGCTGATGTCAGGCCACAGGCACAAGTGTTATCCATGTCCAAAGCCATCTGGAGCTGGTGTTTAGCCTCCACTTGAGCCTGGTCCCTGACCAACTTCACCTCAAGCTGTCAGTCAGCAGGATAGTGAGGGAGGACATTATCCAGTACTCCCAGTACTCCAAAAAGGGAGTGACCAAAGCTGACCATCAGCATGGTGTAACTCACCTGGCAGAGACCAAGAGAAGTGGCGTGGACCCTCTTGGTTGCACGGTCAAACTTTTTAGAGTCCTTGTCGGGGTGACTTGCCCACATCCACTTGGACACTGGACTGGCAGAAGGCCACATACAAAGCTAACCCTTCAGCTGAAGGGTGGTCAAGAACCCTGAAAGGGACCCTATAGGGACTGCATACTTGTGTGCCATACAGGTGGAGGGTGCCAGGCAGGATGCTGGATGCTGGCATATCTCCAGGTTTGGTCCTAAGATGGGAAGCATGAAAACAGGCACTGCAGCGGGTGCACTTTGCAACTACATGAACAAAAACAAGAAAGCCTGTACTCAGGGCAAAAAGTCACAACTGCAGCATTACAAGTAAATTGCAAATAAAATGTGGAGTCAAAGTTGTGTGAGCCAAATTATTTACTGTGCCATAGTGAAAAGTGTGGCAACAAATCCCCGGCACTTCAACTCATGACGAGTCCTCATCAGGAGGAGTGGCTAGTAGTACATAAGGTAGTCTCATTTATACAACTAGATTAAAGGTACATGTACCCATATTATCACTAAGCCACAATATATACCAGTTGCACAAAAAATTAACATCAAAAGTGTGAACACTGAATGACATAAATAACATAGGAAAATGTAGAAAACTATGCCAACCGTGGGGCCTTTACACGAATGCAGGGGGCGTGTGGATTGCATATATTCCCCCCCCCCATGCAGTTCCATACCCACTGGAGATCCACACGGGGACTGCATTCATGAACAAAGGTCCCTGCCTGGCTTCATTATGCAGTAGTCTAGTGCGGGGCTGCAGACCCGGCCATGCAGACAATCAGCTGCATGGACCAGGCCCTGTAGTGGATCCCTTGCACCCTTCAGGCACCATGTTACCAACAGGCGCATACGTGGGCACTGCTTCGAGGTGTGGGGGACACCAGTTGACAGTCCCCGCTCTCCCAAATGTGCCAACGACAGTGGTGGCCACAGTGAGAGGTCCGTTGACCTTCACTGCCCCCGCTGCAACCAGCAGCATCATCCGGGGGGGGCAAGTAACAGTTATGACTGCCCTCAGAAAGTGTAGCCATTCCCTCCCCCGGAAGCCACCAATGCTGTTGTGAATGGTGTGGAGTGCAGACACGCCCCCTGAGCCTGACACCGGGCTGCCTCCATGCAGAGCTGCACATTCGGCCGGTGTGCTGGGTGCATAGGAAAACACAGAAACATAGACTTTGACTGCAGTTAAGGACTGCTTGGCCCACCTAGTCTGCCCATTTCCCTACCTATAGGATAAGCTGCAGACCCTAGTTAACCAACAGCCTGTTTCTTCCTACCTCCCCAAAAGAATTGCCTTATGGCTGTTCCATGCATTCTTGAATTCTCCCACAGTTTTAGACCCCACAATCTCCTTAGGAAGGCTGTTCCATGTGTCCTCCACCCTCTCTGTGAAAAAATACTTCTTGACATTGCCCCTGAACCGTCCCCCCTCTATCTTCAAATTGTGTCCCCTTGTTCTTGCACATCTCTTTTTGTGAAAGATGCTACCCTCTTGGACTTTGTTGATTCCACTGAGGTACTTAAAAGTTTATATCATGTCCCCCCTCTCTCTCCTTTCCTCAAGGGTATACATATTAAGCTCCTTTGGTCTCTCCTCATATGGCTTCTCTTGCAGACCATGCACCATTTTAGTTGGACTCCTCTGGACAGCCTCCACCCTCTCTATGTCCTTGTGGAGATGGGGTCACCAGAAATGGATGCAGTACTCCCAGATGTGGTCTCACCAACTGTCTGTACAGAGGGATTACAACTTCCTGTTTTCTGCTGGTGAAGCATCTCCCTATACATCCCAGTATTCTCCCAGCCCTCCCTACTGCCTTCTCACATTGCTTGCTAACATTAAGTTCATCTGATATGATTACCCCCAGGTCCCTTTTCATTTTTTTTGCTGTTACTACCTCCCCCCCAATGTGTAATCTTCCCCTGGGTTTTTGTTTCCCAGGTGCATTATTTTGCACTTCTTTGCATTGAATCCAAGCTGCCATATTTCTGACCATTCCTCCAACCTTGCCAAATCCCTTCTCATCCTTTCCACGCCTCCTTGTGTATCAACCCTGTTTCAGATCTTTGTATCATCTGCAAAGAGGCATACTTTTCCTTCTAGTCCCTGTGCAATGTCACTTATAAAGAAATTAAAAAAGGACGACTGAACCCTGCTGTACCCCACTAGTAACCCCTCTTTCTTCAGAATGGACTCCATTTACAATTACCTTCTGTGTCCTGTTGTCCAGCAAATGTTTTACTCAGGCTACCACCCTGGGACGCACTCCCAGGCTGGTTAATTTGATTATTATTTTTTTGTGTCGGACTGTGTCAAGTGCTTTGCTAAAGTCTAGGCAGGCCATGTCCACAGCCCCTCCCTGGTCTACTACTTTGGTCACCCAGTCAAAGAAATCAATTAGATTCGTCTGCCATGACCTTCCCACTATGAATCCATGGTGCCTTGGGTCCTGTGCCCCACTTTCTTCTAGGTACTCAACAATTCTTTCCTTCAGAAGTGATACCATCACTTTCCCTACTACAGAGGTCAAACTGACAGGTCTGTAGTTTCTTGCCTCTGTCTTGCTCTCACTTTTGTGAAGGGGAATCACGTCTGCCTTCCTCCAGTCCTCAGGTACCACATCATCCTCCTCCCATGATTTGTTAAAAAGGGTAGTCAGTGGTGTCACTAGTTCTCCCCTTAATTCTTTTGGAATTCTAGGGTGAATTCCATCAGGCCCCATTGCTTTGTCTGCCTTCAGTTTTAGGAGTTCTTTCAGAACCCTTTCTTCTGTGAAAGGACTGGGATTGCCCCCCCCAATCCAGAGTGCTTCTGTTAATTGGATTAGGTACCTCCCCTCCTCCTCTATTGCGAATACTGAGCAGAAGTATTCATTTAGTATCCCTGCTTTTTCACTGTCCCTCTCTCCCACCCACCGTCCTTTCTATTCAGCCTCACTATCCCTCCCGTTGTCTTTCTATGCTCCCTGATGTACCTATAAAAGGTTTCATCCCCCTTCTTAACCAAGTTGACTATCTTTTCCTCAGTTTGGGCCTTTGCTATTCTGACTTCCCTCCCTGCTTCCTTCTGCCTTAACTGGTACAGTTCTCTGTCCTGCTCCTTCTGCATTTCCTTATACTTCCTAAATGCTCTTTTTCTCCCTAACCTTCCCCTCCACCTCTCTTGAGAACCATAGTGGCTTTTTCTTTCATTTTGATTTGTTCATTTGCTTCACATAAAGGCTTGTTGCCTCTGTGATGGCAGTTTTGATGTTTCCCCATTGTTGCTCTACCTCTCCTACTAGCCTGTTTGTTAGCGCTTTTCTAAGGAACTCACCCATCTTGCCAAAGTCAGCCCTCCTGAAGTCCAGTACCCTCACTTTTGTATGGCTTGACTCTGTAGCTGTGTTTATCATGAACCACACTGTTTGATGGTCACTTGTTCCAAGATGGCTACCCACTTCTAGATCTGAGATCCTCTCGCTGTCCCCATTTGAGAGTATGAGGTCTAAGATTGCTCCCTCATGAGTGGGTTCCAAAACTAGCTGTCTGAGGCATGCCACCTGCAGGGCATCAGGAATGGTGCTGCTCTTGGATGTGGCTGCAGCAAAGGTGCTCCAATTAACATCTGGCATATTCGGATCCCCCATCAATAGTATCTCCCCTTTCTCTGCCATCCTAAGGATGCCTTCTATCATATCCTTGTCCATTCCCTCTCCCTGACATGGGGGTCTGTATTCAACCCCTGTGCGGATTGTGGTGCCATTTCCAGTCTCTAAGATGACCCACAGTGCCTCCTCTCCTCCCTGTTTACTATTTTGTTCTGTTGCTTTTATCCATTCCCTTACATAGAGAGCTACTCCTCCCCATTTTCTACCCTCCCTGTCTCTCCTGTAGGTTGTGTACCCTGGTATGTTAACATCCCAGTCATGGTTCTTAGTGTAGCATGTTTCTGTGACTGTTATAATACCCAGGTATCCCTCTTTCATCAAGGCCACAAGTTCAGGGAACTTGTTGCCCAGACTACAGGCATTGGTACTCATTACCCTCCATTTCTTGATGGCCTTACCCCTTTTTTCCCTATCCCTGTCCTTATTGCATTTGTTATTTTCTCCATTTACCCCTGCCCTTCTCCCTATCAACATCTCTGTCTTGGGGTTTACCTCACTTACTACCCTGATTTGGGGGGCAGGGGCCTAGGACCGCAGGTGATCTTCCACCAAGACCTCCATGATTCTGTCCCCATTGGTCAGTACTAGGTCCAGAATTGCCCTGTCCCCAGTGGACTCTAGCACTAGCTGCCTGAGGCCTGCCCCCAGCAGGGGTTCCAGGATGTCTTGGCTCCTGGCTAAGGCCACTGCTGGGGTGGTCCAGTCTACATCTGGCAAGTAAAAATAGAAACCTCGGCTCCTGGCTGAGGCCACTGCTGGGATGGTGTGGGGGGGCATAGCAGGTCAGTGAATGGCACATGGGGTGCAGTGTGTGTGGCCAGGTGCAGGTGGGCTATGCGCCGCGTTTATGCAGCGCATATCACATCTGCACCTTTTGCGAATTGGGCCCAATGTGGATAAATGCAAAATTACTGAAAGTACTTAATAATGCTGGCCAAATTAATTGCTAAGGATGTTGCTACATTTTAAATTTCAAAGGCAGAATTAGTAGGAGAAACCTCAAAGACCAGGAAAAATTAGAACAGTTTGAGCATACTGTGGTTATATACTGGAGGGAAGGTAGTGCCCAGTGAAAAAGGGGAATGTAAAAAACTGGAAGGGTACCAAGGGAAGTGCTATAACCAAAATAACATCTAGAAGTATGTTACTAGCCAGTGTGGCTGTTATATCCAAGAGGAAAACAATTAAGTTTGCATAGCTAAAGTGCTTTGTATAAAAACAGAGAAAAGTAGGAGCAAGGCTCCAGATAAGGTGAGTACCAACCTATTTTACTCACCTCATTTTAGGAGACACTCTTTGGAAAAATTTTTAATGAGTACTAGTACTCACCCAACATTTGTAAATGTGCCACACTCCATAGAACAGTGCTTCATAACAGAACAGGTGATTCAAAAGGAACAGTTTTTCCCAGATTTACAACACTCATATGCTGCCCAGTTTTTTTTTACTCACTGTATTTTAAAACTGGTGAGTAGCTGGAGCGCTGTTGGCACCTTATCAGTTCTTATCTAGAAAAAAAACAACATTGTTTTTAAAAATGTACTCCTGGCCTCCAGTCCTTCCAGACATTTGTACGCATCTGAATTTGACTTTACTTATGTTACTTTCAAAATGAGGAGTACAGTACTCATCCCAAAAAATCTGATCTGGAGCCCTGAGTAGGAGACGCTATTCTAAAATAGAAACAAATTTGTGACTGTAAAGGGTAAGAGAAATGGGTAAATAATACGAACTGGCAATTAATTTAATAGATAAAGCCAAATTAGGAGGGGCAGAAAAAATAATATTGTAATTGCTATAAAGCACAAAGAAATGTTAATATATAGAAACATTTCCTGAAAGTGCTAGGTAAAAGGACAAAATAAGCATGGTGGGGCAGAGAAAAGGAGGAAGATAAATTTAAAGACTGCCTTAGGAAGATTCTGTTAGTAGCTTGGCAGAAGACACCAAGAGGAAGGAGTTCTGTGTGACTGGACTTCTCTACTGGGACTATATTGCCCAACCTCCCACCCAAAGGTAGTTCTACTTTTATAGGCACAGGATTTGACTGACAACAGGAACTTCCTGTTTGGGAGCAGGAAGTGAGTGATCACAGGGCCACCAAAGGCCCACCATCCTAGAAGGGCAACAATAGCTCTCTGGCCCCCTCTAGCTGCTGGAGGCCTGCCTCTGAGCAAGTAAGGGGTCTACTGAGAAATATGGGATATTCTTGTCACAGAACAGGACAATCAGGAGCTTAAAGGGCACAGAGGCAGAAAGTAAGTAGAGAGAGAAGAGAAAGAAAAAAAAAACAGCAAAGAGTAAGGATTCCAAACAACAGTTAAGGGGCCAGAAATAAGACATGATGGGAGTGGTGCAGTGCAGTGGCTGTGGAGAAGCAGTCTTCTGGGAGACATTCTGGAGGATGTGGTGTTGGCCCATCTGCAGGCACGTCTCTGGGCTGAGGGAGGAGGTTGCTCATCTCCAGGCTGAGTTGGCCAGGATTTGTGGGACCTCCTTCTCCATCCAGGGACCACCAGTGCCACTGCCGTTGCCTCAGAGGTTGCCAAGAAAGAGGAGCGGTTGGACCACAGTGGGCTCAGGGACGGTGAGCATGGTGGAACAGAGGTGCATCCCTCCAGTTGTACCTCTCCACAATTCTTATGCCATTCTTGCAAAATGTGGTTCCTCTATGGAGGCACCTGCAGTGGAGACCAAGGAGGATGCTAGGAACCTCCACAAAGGAGACCCACAGGAGGGTGGCATGGGACCCCACAGGGGAAGGAAACAACTCCTGGTGGGGGACTCCATTGTTAGGAAGGTAGAACTGGGGGAGGAAGGGGAGAGGGAGGTAAGGTGCCTGCCTGGTACCATGGCTTGGAGAGACAGGACCGAATCCTCAGGATTGCTGGAGCAGCTGCACAGGGAAGGGAGCTAGATGTCATTGTCCATCTAGCAACAAATGGCCTGGCTAAGAAAGGGATCAGAGCAGTGCAGGAAGAGTTTGTGGAATTGGGGAGGGGCCTTAGACAAGTAGCATGCACGGTAACCTTCTCGGAGGTGCTGCCCATCTATGGCGTAGGAGAGGCTAGGGTGTTCTGCACCATGGGATTCAATCAGTGGTTGAAAAACTGGTGCAAAGATCAGGGATTTGGCTTCACTGGGGACTGAGGGCCCACCTGGAGTGATGCAAGCCTATACTGGCATGATGGGCTGCATCTGTCGAGGAGGGGAACCAGGATCCTAGGTGATAGGTTTAAATGCTTCACTGGCAAGCATTTAACTAGCCAAGGGGGGAGGCACTGGAAAGGATCAGGGAAATCCTAGCCCCCAAAAAAATCATGGTAGTAAGTACGGTAAACACCAACATAGAGGTGGCGATAGGGAGAAGAGCAGGGGTAAATGGGGAAAGTGACAAATGCAAGAAGGACAGGGATGGTGCAAAAAGGAGTTAGGACATCAGGAAATGGAGGGTAATGAGTACCAATGCCCTTAATCTGGGCAACAAGCTCCCTGAACTGGTGGCCTTGATGGAAGAGGGATGCCTGGATATCGTAGCAGTCACAGAAACATGGTACACAGAGAACCATAACTGGGATGTTAACATACCAGGGTACATAACCTACAGGAGAGACAGGCAGGAGAGAAGAGGGGGAGAAGTAGCTCTCTAATAAAGGAAGGGATAAAAGCAACTAAACAAAAGAGTTAACAAGGAGGAGAAGAGGCACTGTGAGTCACCTTGGAGTCTGGAAAGGGCACCACAATCTGCACAGGGGTTCTGTACAGACCGCCATGTCAGGGGAAGGGAATGGACAAGCATATGATAGAAGGCATTCTTAGGATGGCAGGGAAAGGGGAGATACTGTTGATGGGGGACCTGAATATGCCAGATGTTAGCTGGAGCACATGTGATGCTGTCACATCCAAGAGCAGGGCCATTCTCGATGCCCTATAGGTGGCAGGCCTCAGACAGCTAGTTTCAGAACCCACTCGTGAGGGAGCAATCTTAGACCTCATACTCTCAAATGGGAGCAGTGAGAGGATCTCAGATCTAGAAGTGGGTAGCCATCTGGGAACAAGTGACCATCAAACAGTGTGGTTCACATTAAACTCAGTTACAGAGTCAAGCCGTACAAAAGTGAGGGTACTGGACTTCAGGAGGGCTGACTTTGGCAAGATGGGAGAGTGCCTCAGAAAAGCACTAACAAACAGGCTAGAAGAGAGGAACAATGGGGAATCATCAAAACTGCCATCAGAGAGGCAACAAGCCTTTGTGTGAAGCAAATCAACATATCAAAATGAAAGAAAAAGCCACTATGGTTCTCAAAAGAGGTGGCTGGGAAAGTCAGGGAGAAAAAGATAGCATTCAGGAAGTATAAGGAAACACAGAAGGAGCAGGACAGAGAGCTGTACCAGTTAAGGCAGAAGGAAGAAGGAAGGGAAGTCAGAATAGCAAAGACCCAAACTGAGGAAAAGATAGCCAACTTGGTTAAGAAGGGGGATAAAATCTTTTATAGGTATATCAAAGAGTGTAGAAAGACAACGGGAGGGATAGTGAGGCTAATTAGAATGAATGGTGAGTGGGCAGAGGAGGACAGTGAAAAAACAGGGATACTGAATGAATATTTCTGCTCAGTATTCACAAAAGAGGAGGGAGAAGTGCCTAATCCAATTAGCAGAAGCACTCTTGATGGGGGGTCGATCCCAGCCCTTTCACAGAAGAAAGGGTTCTGCAAGAACTCCTAAAACTGAAGGTGGACAAAGCAATGGGGCCTGATGGAATTCACCCCAAAATTCTAAAACAATTAAGGAGGGAACTAATGAAACCACTGACTACTCTTTTTAACAAATCATGGGAGGATGGTGTGGTACCTGAGGACTGGAGGAAGGCGGATGTGATTCCCCTTCACAAAAGTGGGACCAAGACAGAGGCAGGAAACTACAGACCTGTCAGTTTGACCTCTGTGGTTGGGAAAATGATGGAGTCACTTCTGAAGGAAAGAATTATTGAGTACCTAGAGGCCAGTGGGGCACAGGACCAAGACAGCATGGGTTCACAGTGGGAAGGTCATGTCAGATGAATCTAATAGATTTCTTTGACTGGGTGACCAAAGTAGTAGGCCAGAAAGGGGCTGTGGACATGGCCTACCTAGACTTTAGCAAAGCATTTGACACAGTCCCACACAAAGATTAATAGTCAAATTAACCAGCCTGGGAGTGGGTCCCAGGGTGGTAGCCTGGGTAAACATTGGCTGGACAACAGGACACAGAAGGTAATTGTAAATGGAGTCCACTCTGAAGAAAAAGAGGTTACTAGTGGGGTACCACAGGGTTCAGTACTGGGTCTAGTCCTTTTTAATGTTTTTATAAGTGACATTGCAGAGGGACTGGAAGGAAAAGTATGCCTCTTTGCAGATGACACAAAGATCTGGTACAGGGTTGGTACACAAGGAGGCATGGAAAGGATGAGAAGGGACTTGGCAAGGTTGGAGGAATGGTCAGAAGTATGGCAGCTAGGATTCAACACAAAGAAGTGCAAACTAATGCACCTGGGAAGCAAGAACCTTGGGGAAGAATACACAATGGGCAGGGAGGTAGTAACAACAACAAAAAAAGAAAGGAACCTGGGGTAATCATATCAGATGACCTTAAGGTTAGCAAGCAATGTGAGAAGGCAGTAGGGAGGGCTGGAGGGATACTGGGATGCATAGGGAGAGGCATCACCAGCAGAAAACAGGAAGTTGTTAACCCTCTGTACAGACAGTTGGTGAGACCCCATCTGGAGTACTGCATCCAGTTCTGGAGACCCCATCTCTGCAAGGACATAGGCAGGATAGAGGCAGTCCAGAGGAGGGCAACTAAAATGGTGCAGGGTCTGCAAGAGAAGCCGTATGAGGAGAGGCTAAAGAAGCTTAATATGTATACCCTTGAGGAAAGAAGGGAGAGGGGGACATGATAGAAACTTTTAAGTACCTCAGTGGAATCAACAAAGTTCAAGAGGGTAGCATCTTTCAGAAAAAGAGACATGCAAGAACAAGGGGACACAATTTAAAGATGGGGGGGTGGTTCTGGAGCAATGTGAGGAAGTATTTTTTCACAGAGAGGGTAGTGGATGCATGGAACAGCCTTCCTGAGGAGGTTGTGGGGTCTAAAACTGTGGGAGAATTCAAGAATGCTTGGGACAGACATAAGGCAGTTCTTGTGGGGGGTAGGAAGAAATAGGCTGTTGGTTAACTAGGATCTGCAGCCTATCCTGTAGGTAGAGAAATGGGCAGACTAGGTGGGCCAAGCGGTCCTTATCTGCTGTCAAAGTCTATGTTTCTATGAAGACGATATCACACAAGTTAAACAATGCAAAGGTGTTCTAGTGTAAAAGCACAATCTCAAAGAGCAGATATCTGCTAAAATCTTTTTTTTTTTTTCAGATTCTTACATTGGCAGTGGATCAAGGATCAGCCATTGCCTGCCCCTGAAGAATGAACAGAATTCATCAGCTCTCCTTATAGAGTGTACTGACCACTCCTCTGATACGGAAGTGTTACCTTGTTTCCAAAAAAAGACAGCATCCACCGTCTGTGATGCCTAAGTATTTTTGATGTCATTTACAGTATTTGGCTCAGGTGTCATGAGCGCACACTCTCACTAACTTGATTTGTATTCATCCCCAACTGGAGTCAGGGAAGAGCTCTTCCATGGGCCACATCAGTAAGCGATAGACGGGAGCAGTGCAAGACTGTGAGGAGGCTCAGTCTCGGTCAAGGATTGCCGTCCTGAAGTGAAAGCTAGTTGGGAGTTCTCTGTTTTTCATTATATTGTAGCTGTAGCAAATAAAACCAGACAACTGAGTTCATGAATAAAACAGGTATTTTCTTCTGTCAGTGTCGTCGAGGTAGGCCAGGAAGCATAGGAAAACCAGGAGCAGTTTCAAAATTCACAAGTAGTGTTTTATTATTAACAGCAAAATAAAAAAAAAATTGTTCAGTATAACTATTTACAATGGCAGTACAAACACAGAAAGCCGAATCTTTCTTCTAAGTTTTTTCTTCTCAATTTTAAATTTAAATCTCTCTGTCTCTCCCTTGCACAAGCATTGCTGCTCTTTTTATAAGTCTGTGCCTGGGAAACTCGTTAAGAAAACAGCATGCTTCTCACACAATGTTCTTTTAAGTTTCCAATGTTCTTGCAGGTGCAGCAAGAAGAACATAATGACCCAGAACTGACTTCTTGCTCACAGCTCTGCAAAGTGCTTAACAATCTTAGCATCTCAGGTTAACCCCCTGAGTTCCAAATAGCTGTTTGCAATCATTTCAACAGTATAACTATATACAGTTTTAAACAAAGGGATCCCGGTATCACATATAGTTTTGCACAGAGATTCACATATATTTTTTTATAACTACAGATATGCAAGGGGGAAGAAAAGACAGAACAGCAAGTGAAGGTAGAGAGAGAGCGAGAGGTGGAGAATTGTGGAAATTTTGTTGCACAACCAGACAGAAAAGAGACAAAAAAGAAGAGGATAGAACAGACCCTTGCATTTAAACTCTTTCTGCTTATCAAATGGGTCAGGGCCTTATTCAACCCTGTCACATACCCCCCTCTTTAAAAGGAAACCTGTTTAAAAAAAAAAACAGGTTTCCATGACTCATCCATTAATTCTCATCAAACATTAGCTTATGACCTTTATAGAAGTCCATCTTCTTCCAAGTTGTGTAACTGGGTGTGCTTTGAAACAACTGTGAAGCTGCATGGGATATACTATATTGGACTAGATATCTGCAACGAATCTCTCTCTCTCTTGCGTACATCTGAGGGAAGTTTTCCTTACTTTTACATTGGTATTGCTTTCTGTTTAATTATTTTAGTTTTTAATTCAGGAAGGGGTTTTTCAAAACTGTTTATCTTGTCAGCATCTTCAGAAGGGTTGAAATAACTGCATATTTGATTTTCCTTTGTGGCTAACAAACCACCAGGCTGTTTTGGGGCTGGGGAGGTTTACCTATGTCTGACTTGGATGTCTGGATTTTTCTCTGTTTGATTAGCAGGGTATTTTCTCTGTCAAATTGTTGTGTAGGGTATCTTGCTGACAGGAAGGCACTCATCGCAGCGGTGGGTGAGAGCTTTTAGCTGATTGTATTGTGAGGGCACAGTTTAGGCCCAACCCTTCCCACCTCTCACCCCACCCACCCCTGGAAATAGTTCCTTTATACCTGGGGTTCTGACATCATTTCCTCAAGAGTGTAAGGTGCATATCACTGTCATGTCCTCTCTAGCACACTGCACTGACAATATAAGCATACACATTGTATAATATATATATTTCTATATAACAAACCAATCACACATGCACACACACACACACACACACACACACACAAAACAAAACAAACAAACAAAAAAAGTAGATAAACATGTGGGAAGTAGTGCAATGTAATGGCTGTGGGGCAGCAGTCTTCCAGGAGTCTTTCTAGAGGCTGAGATGCTGCCCTATTTGCAGACAACTTTCTGCCCTGAGGGAGGAAGTTGTCCGTCTTCAGGCCACACTGGACAGTAGTAAGGGAACCTTCCCCCAGACCACACTGGACAGTAGGAAGGGAACCTCCTCCATCCAGGGAGCACCAGAGCCACCACCACTACCTCAGAGGTTGCGAAGAAAGCACAGCAGTTGGACCACAGTGGGCTCAGGGAGGGCGAGGATGGTGGAACAGAGGCACACCCAGTCAGTTGTTCCACACCACAATCCACACCATTCTGGGGGTGCATAGCTCCCCTATGGATGCACCCCCAGAGGAGACTGATGACAACTGTCACAAGAGAGGCCCACAGGAAGAAGGCAGAGTACACCACAGGGAAAGGAAGCAGCACCTGGTGGGGGACTCAATTATTAGGGGGATAGAACTGAGGGGAGTAGGGAAAACTGAAGTAAGGTGCCTGCCTGCTGCCATGGCTTGGAGGGACAGGAAGCGCATCCTCAGGATCACAAGAACAGCTGCAAGGGAGTCTGAGCTGGACGTCATTGTCCACCTAGGGACAAATGGCTTGGCTCATCATGAGATTAGAGCAGTGCAGGAGGACATTGTAGAGTTGGGGAGGGGCCTAAGACAAGTAGCACACACAGTATCCTTCTCAGAGGTGCTACCTGTCAATGGCATGGGAGGTGAGGGTAATTTGCACCATGCAGTTTAATGAATGGCTGAAAAAACGGTGTGGAGCACAGGGATTTGGCTTCATTGGGGACTGGGGTTCCACCTGGAGGGACACCAGCCTATACTGGTAGGATGGTCTGCATCTGTCCAGGAAGGGAACAAGTCTTTTGAGCAATCAGTTTAAGTGCTTCATTGGCAAGCTTTTAAACTAGTCAAAGGGGGAGGCACTGATAAGCAGCAGGAAAATCCCAGCCTCTCCCAACAAAACAGGGTACTAAATGAGAAAAAGACAGAGGTAGAAAGATCAGTGGGGGATGCTGCAACAGAAGGTAAAGCCATCAAAAAATGGAGAGCAATGAGTACCAATGTCCGTAGTCTGGGTAACAAGCTTCCTGAATTAGTGGCCTTGATGGAGGAGGAACATCTGGATATCGTGGCAGTCACAGAAACATGGTACACACAAAACCATGACTGGGACGTAAACACACCAGGATACACTATCTATAGGAGGGACAGGGAGGGTAAAAGAGGAGGAGGAGGAGTAGCTCTTTACATAAGGGAAAGAATAAAAGCAACAGAACAAAAGGGTAAACAGGGAGGAGGAGAAGAAGCACTGTGGGCAAATTTGGAGACAGGCAATGGCACCACAATCCGCACAGGGGTTGTATACAGACCCCCTTCTCAGGGGGAGGAAATGGACAAGGAAATGATAGAAAGTATACTTAGAATGGCAGAAAAGAAAAAATTACTCACCTTAGTAATGTTGTTTCTTCTAAAAGAGTCTTGCTGTATTCTGACAGTAGCAGTGAGTCCCAACCTTCGAACTGCCCCGGAGATGAAAGAGTTAACTTTCCATGCCAGGCATGGAATGCTGAGCTCGAGCTCGGTTGAGACTCTGTCTGTTGCTGTTTAAACTCGAACCGTCAGATCTTTACGAGCAAACTCATTAAGGCCCTGTGTGGAAGCTGTAAACCTACACTAGCCAACTGGCTACTAAACATAAAAAACACATTTTTTGGTCCCAAAACAAAGACTCAAGTCAGGAGACCCAAAAAATGAAAACACAACACAAAATCACCCAAGCAAAGGGGTGAAACAACAAGGTGGGCATCTACTGAGTGCCAACACTGCCACTGCCCACCCACATCCCAAAACAGAGGTTCTGAGAGGGGCAGGCAGGGAGGTCAGAATACAGCAAGACTCCATTAGAAGAAACAACATTACTAAGGTGAGTAATTTTTTCTTCAAACAACATGAAGTCTTGCTGTATTCTGACAGTAGCAGACTACCAAGCAGTACCTCCATGGAGGAGGGACAGAACCTACTTAGAAATAGGCTCTGAAGCACAGTGTGTTAAACTCGAGCATCACTCCTAGCCTGAATATCCAAGGAGTAATGCTTGGTCAAGTGTGAACTGTTTTCCAGGTAGCTGCTTGACATATCTCTAAGATAGGAATATCCCTGGCAGCAGCCAGGGATGCAGCTGTACCTCTGGCAGAGTGAGCCCTCAGGCCTGAGGGTGGAACCTTACCCAGTTTTCCATAACAAAATTGGATACAAGAGACAATCCACCTGGCAATGGATCTTCTAGTGGCAGGTTTCCCTTTACCAGCCTCACCATAAGTGAAGAAAAGTTAGAGGGAGTCAAACCTGTGACCCTTGGTACGCTCTATGTAGTAGCTAAGGGCTCTTTTCACATCTAAACTGTGGAGCCTCCTCTCGCCAGAGGCAGAATGGTCAGTGAAATACACAGGAAGAGACATAGATTGATTAAGGTGGAAATCTGAAACCACCTTAGGCAAAAATTTCCTGTTAGTCCTGAGGACCACCTTATCTCTATGAAAGGAGATAAAATCAGGCTCCACTGACAAAGCTTGTAATTCACTTATGCGTCTGGCAGAGGTGATGGCTACCAGAAACACAGTTTTCCAAGTCAAGTACTTAAGCTCTGCTGAAGACAAAGGCTCAAAAGGGGGTTGCATAAGCTGAGCAATGCAAACATTAAGGTCCCAAGCAGGCGCAGGGTCCCTGAAAGGAGGGTTGGTGTGAAGCAATCCCTTGAAAAACTTGGAGAATACAGGGTGAGCTGAAAGGGAAGAGGGCTTACCTGCTGAGACAAAAGCAGAGACAACTGCCAGATGCACCTTCAGTGTAGCTGGTCTAAGCCCCAAGTCATCTATGGGCAGATCAGCAGGCTCTGAGGAAGAATGCTTTCCAGAGCACCATATGGAAAATCTTTTCCACTTGGAATTATAAGTAGCCCTGGTGGAAGGTTTCCTAGAAGCCTTCAGAATATCCATTACGCCTTGAGAGAGGTGTAAATCAGCAAACTCTAACTCTTCAAGAGCCAGGCCTTGAGATTGAGAGATTTGAGATTCAGGTACCAAACCCTCCCCTGAGCACAGCTTAACAGGTTGTGATTCCTGGGAAGACACAGGGGAAGATGGACTGCTAAGGACAGAAGGAGTGGATACCAAGGCTGTCTGGCACAGTCTGGAGCAATCAGGATCATCTTGCAGGTTTGAGATCTGATTTTGACTAGCACTTTGAACAAGTGAGGGAAGGGGGGAAAGGCATACAGGAACTTCCCTTCCCAACTGAGAACTAAGGCATCCAGGGGGACTGTGCCCAAGACTGGGGGCCTGCAACAAAAAAGAGGAAGTTGGTGATTGTCTGGGGCTGCAAAAAGATCTATCTGTGGGGTGCCCCATCTGGAGAATATCACCTCCAAGACCAAGAGATCCAGGGACCATTCGTGATGGCCCTGAGATATCCTGCTGAGAGCATCTGCCAGGACATTGCCCTTGCCTGGGAGGTGTACTGCTGTGAGGGAGGTGTTCAGAGAATAAGCCAGGGACCACAACTTCATTGCTTCTGTGCACAAGGCCGTAGACAAAGTGCCTCCTTGCTTGTTGATGTACCACATTGTGGTGGTATTGTCTGTTCTGATCTGAATAACTTTGTTCTGAACAGACTTGGAAAAAACTTGAAGTGCTAGAAATACTGCTTTGAGCTCCAACAGGTTGATGTGGAGCAGAGACTCCTGAGGGGACCACAACCCCTGGGTGGTCAGGTCGCTTAAGTGAGCCCCCACCCCAAGAGGGAGGCATCTGTAGTAAGGATTAAGGAGTGGGACTGAGTGAAAAGGGGACTCCCTTATCTCAGATTGCTCTGATCCTGCCACCACTGTGGGCCTGGATCAGAGAAACGAGTTACTGGGATCAATTTGGTCAGAGGGTCCTTCCTTTGAGACCAGAAGGCTCTCAAATGGAACTGAATGTCTCTCATCTGAAATCTTGCTCCCTGCACCACTGCTGTGGAAGCAGCCATGTGCCCCAGGAGCTGTAGAAAATGTCTTGCTGGTCGGGAGACCTGCAGGGTGAATGAGGAGGCCAGAGAGATAAGGGTTCTTGCCCTGTCCAGGGGAAAGAAAGCTCTGGCCTTTCCTGTGTCTAGCTCTGCACCTATGAAGGTGAGGAGCTGGACAGGCTCTAGAACTGACTTTGAAAGGTTCAGGAAGAAACCTAATGAGGTGAGCAGTTGCTGAGTTACCTGTAAGTGTGACCTGACTTGGTCTGGGGACTGGCCTACTATAAGCCAGTCATCCAGGTAAGAGAAGATGGCGATCCTTTGCCTTCTTAGAGAAGCAACTGCTACTACCAGGTATTTTGTGAACACCCTTGGAGCAGAGGTTAGCCTGAAGGGCATTGCTCTGAACTGGTAATGGCTTGAGGGCAGCTCGAACCTGAGGTACTTTCGATAGGAGCTTCTGATGAGAATATGGAAGTAGGCATCCTTGAGGTCCAGGGATACTAGCCAGTTCCCTGGCCTTAGACAGGGTAGAATTATTCCCAGAGTCACCATTTTGAATTTTGGTTTTAAGAGGTGCTTGTTTAAGTATCTGAGATCCAGGATGGGCCACCATTCTCCTGTGTTTTTTGGGGTAAGGAAGTACCTGGAGTACAATCCTTTGCCCTGGTGTAGGGGTGGAACCCTTTCCACAGCTCTGAGAGCTAGGAGGGAAGAGATCTCTGCCTCTAGGGCAAGCACCTCCGAGGGGTTTGCAGGTGGAAAGGATCTGGTTCTCAGCTTTGGAAATCTTTTGAAGCTGAGAACCAGTCCCTGGCTTACTACTTCCAGGACCCACTTGTCTGATGTTATAGACTTCCAGTCCTGGACAAAGTAAGCCAGCCTGCCCACTACAGGTGGTGGAGAATCGGCCCTGGCAAACCCATCAGGGTGCCTGCTTGGCAGGTGGTTTTGGCTGAGGGGTGGAAGCAGGTCTGCTGGTACCCCTTCTGCCTCTCCCTCTAAAGAACCCCCTCTGAGCATATGCAGAAGAGGAGGCCTGGGCTTGGTAGAAAGGCCTGTGAAAAGGCCTACCCCTGCCCCTGGGAAGCTGCCTCTGAGGAGTGGCCTGCCTTTCCTTGGCCTGTGCACTCCTGTAGGTGGTCCTATACTCATCCATTTTCTTCATGTAATTCTCTGTTTGCTCCCCAAACAAAGAATTACCAATAACAGGAAAATCTATGGCCTTAGTCTGGGTATCCTGTGACAGGCTAGCAGATCTGAGCGAAGTGCCACAGATGTAGCCATGACTCTTGATGACACATCATTTGAGTCCACTGCAGCATGGAATTGCACCTTGGATGCCTCAATACCATCAGCAGCCACCTGCTCCAGCTCCTTGGCAAGCTGGCCAGGGACCTGTTTTGCTAAAGCCATGACAGTGTCCCATCTAGATTTCTGATATCTAGCAACATAAGCCATATAATTTGCCTGTCTGAGTCCCAAGGATGCTGCCATGTACTGTTTCTTTGCCATGGCATCAATCCTCCTGGAGTCCTTGTCTGGGGGGTGTGAAGCCAAGGGAACATTTGCCTTGTCACAGGCTGCAGCCTGCACTACCCCAACATGGCTGCATTGTTGTGTAAGGAACTCCGAATCAGAGCCTGACAATGCATATCTCTTGTCCATTCTCTTATCCACAGGAGGTATAGTGTTAGGAGTTTTTAAATTAAATGTCTGTTTCCCAAAAGATTTTAGCAAGGGAATAGACAGCCTCCTAGACTCTGGGATATCCATCATTTCCACATAGTCAGGCTCCTTTAGGTCATCCACGGCTTCCTCCATAGGAAGCTGGAGGGTTTCAGCCACTTTTTTATAAAACATAAAATGAGAAGGGGACTCAGAAAGCCTAGGAGAAGACACTCCTGAAGGTCTGTCTATGGAGATGTCCGAGTCAATTGGCACATCCAGACTTTCAAACCCACATTCACTCTCCTCATACTCCTCTTCCCCCTCCTCTGGTTCATAGTACTCCTCTAAATCATACTCTTGAACCGGTGGAACCGGCCGAACCGAGCGCCTCCCTGATGGTGCCGGTTCTGTCGGAACCGGGGAAAGCGACTGGACAATTTTGATTGCTTTGGCTATTTCTTCAGCGGGTTGGAGAGGAAAGTTTTGGCTCCACACCAGCTGATTTTCTAGTCCTCTTTGCTGGAACCAACTCCTCAGAGTCAGATCTCCTCTTGCCCAAAGAAGTCTTGCCCTGGTCAGAGGGCACTCCTTCTGGTTTGGTTTGAACTGAACCAGGCTGGCCATCCAGTTCAGCGGACTTTTTGGCCTCCCTTTCCCTGAGCCTACCAACTCTCTTTTCTAGGGTAGCTGTAGGGAAATTTTTACAAATCTGGCAGTCTGCATTGAGGTGGTCAAACCCCAGACAATAAACACAGGTGGTGTGGGATCAGCCTTGGCAAAGACTTCCCACACACACTACAGTGTTGAAACCCAGTGGGCCGGTTTTTCTTTTGGGTTTCTCAGACATTGTGCTAGTCCTAACCAAACTTACCCTTTTAATGGCAATCCGCCAGGCAAGACCCTCCTATCGGTTCCTGACCGTGTCACGGGTCGTGGAAAAAACTGTAATAAAATCCGTTTTTTTTTAGAACCGATAAGAACTGGTAACCACACTCTAAAAGTACAATTCAGGATTTTTTAAACAACTTGATCGGTTCAAACCGAACCAATAAACCGTTTACAAGTTCCACACAGAATAAGATTAATGAATAACCTATCTAGTACTCACGAATACCACAGACAGAGACTGAACTGACAGGTTGCGGTTTAAATTTGGTCGAAAACCGAGAAAAACGGTACTTTAACCGACAAATTGAATCGAGCAAAAGGAGAAATCTCCGGAGCGACTCTTCAGTGAGGTGGAGTAAAGAATCTGATGGTCTGAGTTTAAACAGCAACAGACAGAGTCTCAACCGAGCTCGAGCTCAGTGTTCCATGCCTGGCATGGAAAGTTAATTCTTTCATCTCCGGGGCAGTTCGAAGGTTGGGACTCACTGCTACTGTCAGAATACAGCAAGACTTCATGTTGTTTGGAAGGGGAGATATTGCTGATGGGTGATTTGAATATGCCAGATGTTAACTGGAGTGCAGTTGCAGCAGCCACTTCAAAGAGTGGGGTTATTCTAGATGTCCTACGGGGGCATGCCTTAGACAACTAGTATTGGAGCCCACTCGAGAGGGAGCAATCTTAGACCTGGTTCTCTCAAATGGAGATGGAAACAGGATCACAGATGTAGAAGTGGGTAGCCATCTGGGAACTAGCGACCATCGAACAGTATGGTTCACAATAAACACAGCAATAGAGTCAAGCCATACAAAGGCAAAAGTACTGGACTTTAGGAGAGCTGACTTTGCCAAATTGGGTGAGTGCCTAAGGAATGCACTAGCAAGTGGACAGGAAGGAGGGGTGGAAGAACAATGGGGAATAATAAAAACTGCCATCACAGAGGTAACAAGCCTTTGTGTGAAGCAAATAAACAAAACAAAATGATGTAAGAAACCATTATGGTTCTCAAAGGAAGTGGCAGTGAAGGTTCAAGAGAAAAAGAAAGCATTCAGAAAGTACAAGGAATCGCAGAAGGAGCAGGACAGAGAACTGTATCAGTTAAAGCAAAAGGAGGCTGGGAAGGCAGTCAGAACAGCAAAGGCCCAAACCGAGGAAAAGATAGCCAACTCAGTTTAGAAGGGATAAAACCTTTTATAGGTACATCAGGGAGCGAAGGAAGACCAAGGGAGGGATAGTGAGGCTTAATAAAGGGGAGGGAGGGTGGGCAGAGGATGACAGTGAAAAGGCAGAGATACTAAATATTTTTGCTCAGTATTTACAAATGAAGAGGGGGAGGTACCTAAAACAAACAGTAGAAACACTCTGGATACAGAAGTTGATACCAGACCATTTACAGAAGAAAGGGTTCTGAAAGTACTCTTAAAACTGAAGGTGGACAAAGCAATGGGGCCTGATGGGATTCATCCCAGAATTCTAAAAGAACTAAGGGTAGAACTAGTGACACCACTGACTAACCTCTTTAACAAATCATGGGAGGATGGGGTGGTACCCGAGGACTGGAGGAGGGCAGATGTGATTCCCTTCACAAAAGTGGAGCAAGGCAGAAACAGGAAACTACAGACATGTTAGTTTAACCTCAGTGGCAGGGAAAATGATGGAATCACTTCTGAAGGAAAGAATTGTCGAGTATCTAGAGGCCAGTGGGGCACAGGACCCTAGGCAGCATGGATTCACAGCGGGAAGGTCATGCCAGACGAATCTGATAGATTTCTTTGACTGGGTGACCAAAGTAGTAGATCAGGGAGGGGCTGTGGACATGGCCTACCTAGACTTTAGCAAAGCATTTGACACAGTCCCACACAAAGATTAATATACAAGTTAGCCAGCCTGGGAGTGGGTCCCAAGATGACAGCCTGGGTAAGAATTGGCTGGAGAATAGGACACAGAGAGTAATAGTAAATGGAGTCCACTCAGAAGAAAGGGGGTTACTAGTGGGGCACCGCAGGTTCAGTATTAGGACGGTCTTCTTCAATGTCTTTATAAGGTTACATTGCAGAAGGGGTGGAAGGAAAGTATGTCTCTTTGCAGATGACACAAGATCTGCAACAGAGTTGATGCACAGGGTGGGGTGGAAAGGATGAGAAGGGACTTGGCAAGGTTAGAGGAATGGTCAAATGTATGGCAGCTTAGATTCAATGCTAAGAAGTGCAAGGTAATGCACCTGGGAAACAAAACCCAGGGAAGAGTACACAATGGGGGTGAGATACTAACAACAACAAAATGGAAAGGGACCTAGGGGTAGTCATATCAGATGACCTAAAGGTGGGCAAGCAATGTGAGAGGGCAGCAAGGAGGCTGGGGATACTGGGATGCATTGGGAGCATCACCAATGGAAAACAGGAAGTTATCCCTCTGTACAGACAGCTGGTGAGACCCCATCTGGAGTACTGCGTGCAGTTCTTGAGACCCAATCTCCGCAAAGACATAGACAGGATGGAAGCTGTCCAGAGGAGGGCAACTAAAATGGTGCAGGGTCTGCACCGGAAGACATATGAAGAGAGACTAAAGGAGCTTAATATGTATAGCCTCGAGGAAAGGAGGGAGAGGGGGACATGATAGAAACTTTCAAGTACCTCAAGGGAATCAACAAAGTCCAAGAGGGTAGCATCTTTCAAAAAAAGAGGTGTGCAAGAACAAGGGGGCACAATTTGAAGATGGGGGTGGCTCAGAGGAAATGTAAGGAATTATTTTTTCACAGAGAGGGTTGTGGATGCATGGAACGGCCTTCCGGAGGAGGTTGTGGAGTCAAAAACAGTGGTGGAATTCAAGCATGCATGGGACAGTCATAAGGCAATTCTAGGGGTTGGGGGTAGAAAGAAGTAGGCTGCTGGTTAACTAGGATCTGCAGCTTATCCAGTAGGTAGGGGAATGGGCAGACTGGGTGGGCCAAGCGGTCCTTATCTGATGTCAAATTCTGTGTTTCTATGTTATGGTTGAGTGCATATGCAGCATAGCAAGTACTGAAGTTTTACCTCACATTTTTTTCAGCCTTCGGAATTCTCAATCCCTGATCCATATCTTGACAGAAAATCAGCATTGACATTCTCTTTCACAGATTTGTGCATCACTTTAAATTTAAATGGCTGTAGTGCCAGGTACCATCGTGTGCTTCTAGAATTTGTATCCTTCATTTGGTTAAGCCAACAGAGAGAACTGTGATCTGTTGTAAGTACAAAGTCAGCTCCTAGTAAATAAAACTTAAGGGGCTCCATGGCACACGTTGCCGCAAGACATTCCATTTCAATGGTGGAGTACCTTTTCTTTGAGTCATGCAATTTCCTACTTATGTATAGAATAGGATGTTATTTCCCATCGATATGCTGTCTCAAGACTGCACCTAGGCCTAGCTCTGATGCATCAGTCTGTAACAGAAATGGTTTCTCAAAGTCTGGGCTTCGTAAAACAGGGGCTGAACATAATGCAGCCTTAATGGCATGAAAAGCCTCGTCACACTCTGGGGTCCATTTCACATTATTCAGGAACAGTTTCTTTGTGAGTTCAGTGAGGGGAGCAGCTAGTTGGGCAAAGCTGGGAACAAATCTCCGATAACCAGCCAGGCCTAAAAATGACCTGACATGTTTCTTGGTTTTGGAGACAGGGCTGTTAGCTACATCTTCTATCTTGGAAAAAACCTCTGGCTTGACTTCCCCATTACCCAAAACATAGCCCAAATATCTGATTTCCTGCATGCCCAATGCACACTTGGTATGATTAATTGTCAGACCTGCCTTTCTGATTGATTGAATAACTGCTTGGACGTGTTCCAGATGGCTTTTCCAGTCTGGACTGTACACCATGACATCATCCAGGTACACAGCACAATAACCAGTGTGAGGGGATAAAATTATATCCATGTACCACTGGAATGTAGTGGGTGTGCCATGTAAATCAAACGGCATGGTGGTGAACTGATAGAATCTTATAGAAGTGGCAAATGCAGTTTTGTCTCTGGATTCTTTAGCTAGGGAAATTTTCCAGTGACCCTTGGTGAGATTGAGGTTACTGATATACTTGGCACTCCCCAGTCTGTCCACCAAATCATCTATTCTGGGCATAGAGTAACTGTCAAATTCTGACACTTGATTAAGTTTCCTAAAATCAAGGCAGATTCTTACACCACCTCCTTTTTTGTTTACAATCACCATTGGTGATGACCAAGCACTCCTTGACTTCTATGATAATGAATTCTTTCATTTTTTTGTATTTCCTTAACCAAGACTGCTCTTAATCACTCTGGTAATCTGTATGTCTTTTGTCTAATAGGGCAAGCATTCCTTGTCATTGTTACATGCTCAACCTGGTACTGTGGTAAAAGTAATGTTGAATGCCTTTAGCAAGTTACAAATGTATGCGGTTTGTTCGGAGGTTAAGGAAACATTCGTGTTTACAGCATCAGCAGTTATAACTTGTTCCATTCTATCATAAGCTTCATCAATGTCTTATCAGTTTCTGGTAAAAGTAGCAAAACAGCTTTTGGTGTTTTTTCCAGCTCATTTCTTGAGGAGGTTAGCATGGTATATCTTAGTAGAATTTTTCCTATTGGGGTCTAAATGTCATAGTTAACTGTGCCAGAATGTTGAAGAATCTTATAAGGCCCTTGCCACTTCATTAACAGTTTATTTTCTGTAGTGGATAACAGTAGCCAGACCTTTTCACTTGGCTCAAAAATGTTTTCTTTTACCCCATTGTCATAATACACCCTCTGCTGGTTTTGGGCCTCTTCCTGATTACTATGGACGATTTCAACATCTTTTGCCAGCTTCTTTCTCAGGGCACATATAAGATGTAATAGATCATTTCTGATGGGGGGTTATCTTCCCATGTTTCTGTTATTATATTTAGTGGCCCTCTAGGTTGTCTACCATACAGCATTTCAAACGGTGAAAAACCTGTTGATGCTTGTGGCACTTCTTTGTAAGCAAAATGCAGGTACGGTAAGTATTGGTCCCAGCCTTTCCCTTCCCCTTTTACAAATCTTTTTAACATGTGTTTTAGGGTTTGATTAAAATGCTCAACAAGACAGTCTGTCTGAGGGTGATAAGGGGAGGTTCTAATGGCAGTGATACCTAGTAGTAGGTACAGCTCCTTTAGTAATGCAGCACCAAAATTACTTCCCTGATCAGTAATAATCTCTTTTAGTACACCCATTATGCTGAAAATTTTGGCAAACTCTATTACCACTTTTGGGGCCATGACAGTACACATTGGAACTGCCTCTGGGTAGTGAGTAGCATAGCCACATACTACCAAAATGAATCGATTACCCTTTTCACTTTTGTCAAAGGGGCCGACCACATCCATTGCAATTCTCTCAAAAGGCACATCTATCAAGGGTAGGGGCACCAGGGTTACTTTGTCTTTTTTAGCCACTAGGGTTACTTTCTGACACTCAGCACAGGAACTGCAATAGGTAGCAACATCCTCATGAATTCCAGGCCAGTAAAATCCAAGCAATCTGGCAAGGGGTGCAATCTCTCCCCGAGTGACCAGCCATAGGACTATCATGGGCTATCTGTAACAACTCAGATCTATACTTTTGTGGCAAAACCAATTGTTCTATCTGGTCCTGTGTCTGAGGTTTAACCAAACTCTGTACAGTAGCCCATTGCATTTTTTTAAACATAGGTTCACTCTGTTTTGGTTTCACCCCCAGCTGCTTAAAATAACCTTTGAGAGAAACATTGTTGGCTTGCTCTGAAAGAAAATCGCAATCAGTGGTCAGTTTAATTTCAGCATTTTCATATGTTAACCCCTTATTTCCATCAGTCTTTTGTTGCCACCATTTCTTCAGGCATTGTCTTTATTTCCTGGACTTCCGGATCTTGCAGCTGTGCTCAAACAAGTCCAAAACAAAATCAGTGAAAGAAAAAGAGTCCCCACCATTTGAAATTTTCTTTGCCTGAGCTCTTGTCACCACAGCTGCTGAAACATCAGGATTTACCCCCTCTTTGATTAACTCAGTAAATTCTGGAAAGTCATTTCCAATAATCACAGCCTCAGGTACAGGTAACTTAGGTACTACCCCCACTTTCACTTGATGCGACACCCCATTAATAGTCAGAGTCACTTGGCTGGTGGGGTAGTATCAAGTGTCCCCGTGGATGCAGATGACACCAGAACTGGTCCTTTTGCACAGCGTTTTCCCAGTACTTCAGTATGCACTAGGGTCTGTCTGCTTCCCGAATCTGTAAGTCCCTTCACAGTCTTATCTCCCACCTTCACATCTGTTAAGTACTTGCCCCAATTTTCTGAGGACAAGTCTGCTCCATTGTCAGTCTTATTACTACTGCAATGTCTTGCAGTATGACTTGCCTTATTACAGTTATAGCAGAAAAGTCTTTGGGTGCAGATTTGTTTCCCCCACAAAAGAATTCTTATCAGACTTGGGAGTTTAAATGGGAAAAAGAGTGTCTTACCAGTGCTTGGTTGTTACCTTGCTGCTGTGGCATCTGTCTGGCCCTTTGGTAGTCTTCGGCCAAAGAAACAGCATTTTCCTCTTTTTCTGGTCAATGTTCTTTTACCCAAAGCTGTACGTCTGTGGGTAAGATGCTGATGAACTGCTCCTTTAAAAATGTTTCAATGATCTGTGGGAGTGTTTTGCCCTCTGGTTGTAGATATTTCATAAGGAGTTGTCTGAGTCAGGTGAAGGCCTCTCAAGGCTTGTCAACTGAGTTGTACTTCAGAGACTGAAATCTCTGCCTGTAGATCTCTCCTGAGATGTTCTATCTTTTAAGGATCTCTCTCTTTTCACCAGGTCATAGTTTTCTGACTGTGTAGTGCCCATATTGTTGTAGGCAAGTTGGGCTTTCCCTGTCAGGTAAGGTACCAGTCTGATTGCCCATTGCTGCTTTGGCCACTGGCAGACTGCAGTAACCCTTTCAAAAGTTGTCTGGTATGTTTCAGTATTATCCAAGGGACACAGCTTTGTAGTTATATATATTTTAAGTTGTCTGTGTCTTGTTGCTCTGCTGGACCAGTGCCAGATCCTTCCAGTTATCGCTGCATCTCTTTTCTGTTTCTCGAGTTGTTGCATTTCTTTTCCCTGTATCTCTAAACGTTGAATCACTTTTTCTCTTTGCTGCATCTCCTCTCTTCTCTGTTTCTCCATCTCTTTTTGTTGCATAGCCCACCATTTGAAAAGGGTAGTTAGGCTTTCAGGTTCTGTCACTGCCTGTTCTTTTTCCATAACTGGTGCTAGCTGTACAGTCTCAGTTTGAACTTTTGTTTCTGTTTCTGTTTCTAGTTTGGCTGCCTTTCTTCTAGTAATCACTCCTGAACTTGCTGCTGCAAAATCCATACCTGTCTTCTATGCTTCCCTGGTACCAGGTCTAATACACATAAACAAAACTCCTGGCTTAGAGTATGCATGGCGTAAATCCCACTTTGTCTGACACCATCTGTCATCGAGGCATAGGTCAGGAAGCTAGGAAAACCAGAAGCAGTTTCAAAATTCACAAGTAGTGTTTTATTATTAATAACAGCATAGAAAGTAGAATCCTTCTTCTGAGTTTTTTCTTCTCAGTTTCAAATCTCTGTTTCTCCCTTGCACAAGCTTTACTGCTCTTTTTATAAGTCTGTGCCTGGGAAACTCATTAAGAAAACAGCATGCTTCTCACAAAATATTCTTGTAAGTTTCCAATGTTCTTGCAGGTGCAGCAAAAAGAACATGATGACCCAGAACTGACCTCTTGCTCACAACTCTGCAATGGGCTTAAAAATTCAAGCATCTCAGGTTAACCCATTGAGTTCCAAATAGCTGTCTGCAATCATTTCAACAGTAAAACTATGTATAGTTTTAAACAAAGGGATCCCAGTATCACATACAGTTTTACACAGAGATTCACATATATTTTTTATAACAGCAGATATGCAAGTGGGGAAGAAAAGGTATAACAGCAAGTGACGGCAGAAAGGTAGCGAGAGGTGGAGAATTGCAAAACCATCGGAGTGATCGGTTCCTAGGTCTCACAAGAAAATTTGGTTGCACAACCAGACAAAGAGGAGACAGAAAAGTAGAAGATAGATCAGACCCTTGCATTTAAACTCTTTCTGCATAACAAATGGGGCAGGGCCTTATTCAATCCTGTCACAGTTGGTCTCTCATCTGTGTTAAGCCCTTCTGAAAGTGTACAGTTCTGTGCTTCACATCTGTCATCTGCGTCCACTGTAAAATAAATCTAAAAAAATACAATAAAAATAGTACAGTGGGTTGAGTTTGTTGGCATAACTGCCGTGAGGAGTCAGGTTTTATTTATACTAGGTACATCATGCTTGTGCTGCCGGTAGCGACGTTTGCATGTAATCTGCAGATATGAGGGTAACTGTTCTACACTCTGAGGTACATTGCACACAGTATTGGTGTGAATGGTGAGTACAGGATTTTATGTACTGCACTCTTATCGCACATTGTTTCTGCCTTACTTTTTCTCATTTGAGCTTTCCATGACAGACCACTGTTATCTATGCTTCAGGCTGACTGGCTGAAGCGTGCCTTTATGTTGAACTCACGGACCTTGCTGTGCCTCGAAAATTGACTTTCAGCTGTCTGACCCTCATTTTTCTCTTTCTTCTGTTGCAGGAGTGCAGGCTGACTCAACATTAGCCAGTCTTCCCATCTATTTCAAACATAACATATGTGGGAACACAATACACAATTTTCCTATTTATCTCTGCAAAAGAACACAACCAATAGGGAGGAAGGGACTGAAAGCTCGAACGTAGTACTGATTCTTGCACTTATCTAGGTTGATAACTGTCAATTGTCTGTTTCTAACCAAAAAGTCTGGATTATTGTTGTAATATTTCTGTGCTGCAATGTGTGTTAATTTACTCTATGTAAGCCTTGCTGTACTGTACATATCAAAGCATTGGTTTTTCCCTCCCTCTAGGTACATGTAACTAATCCCGGGTCATCCCTGAAAAAGGAACCATCAAGGTTCCAGTAGGCCTACCCGGTTACCAAAATTTAAATTAAATGTAATTATTTCAGCAACAACCCCCCCCCAAAAAAAAACATATACATACACACTACTTTCTAAACTTCACTACCTGAATCAGCCCTCTGGTGCTTCTCCCTATATATTTTGTCAGCAGTGGCAATCTCACTGTACTCCACTGGTTTGCCTACATAAATGGACTCACAGACTGCATTCAATTAGCCGTCTGCACACCGACCCTATAATTGTTGCCCCATCACAGGACTGTTAGTTCAGTGAATGTTGTTCAGTGTATTGAGATGGCATGACCTAACTGCTGTGATACACTGTCAGAATAAGTATTATCAGTGGGTTACTGGACTTTAAACTGCCCAGATGTCATTCAGACAGTTCATTTTTTGGGCGCCTCTCCACTGTCTCGTAACCTTGCCACTGTCATTCTCACACAACCTGAGGCTACCGCTCCCATCAATTTATTTGCCCTTAAGTTTACGAACAGGTTATGGATGTGTGTGTTTGGGTGGTGGTGGAGGGGAGTGAGTGGTGGGCTTTGATGTGGTTAGTCTTTGGATAGCTACTGTCCCCTTTTTCCTTTTTTTCTCGTCTGTGGAACAGAAATGGTGGGACTCTAACAACCAGATCCGATGTTCTGTAATTGCCCAACACATTCATGATCTTTGCAATATCAAAAAGGGCCAGATACTTAGTTTCTCAATGCAGGTATATTTCATTACTCTGGTGGTCTGATTTTTCGTTGTTATACCAGACATCAGCTGTTAGATTTTCCATGCTATGTGGAAAAAAATAAGGGTATCCTGCTGCTGTTTCAACCTACGTTACAGACACTTTGCTGAGGTGGTACAGTAGCTTTATTGTGGGAATTGCAGTAGTAGGTACTCAGCATGTTTTCCAAAGTGAAACTATTCAACTTAACAGGTACCAACTTTGAAATCAATTGATCACAGGTTCAAATCCCACCGTCAAAATAACAATGGCATTGAGCTAGTCATCTATCATGTCATAAATGGAAATAATTATTCTGTCTTAAACACAATTTCCAGTATATAAAACATGTAAAACTCACATAAGAAGTGGAGTGGAACCGGATTGGTGACACTGAGGGCTGAGGCATCCACCTTACCTCACACCAGTGACCTGGGTTCAGGAACAAGCCCAGGGATGGTCAGGGAGGAGAGGATTGAGCATCCAATGAACTGCTCTCCTCTCCTCTCCTGGGAGGGAGGTTGGTCCACATCCCATGACACTAGTGGCACCCATTGGAGACTGGGTGCACTGCAGTCAGGGACCTTGCAAAGGGAGCGACGTCAGGTGGCTTACCTGTGGACATGGACAGGAATGCGCACATCACGCACTGGATGGTATTGCACGTCTTGCATCAGGGGGACACCAAAAAGCCAAAAAATCTCCAGCATTGGGGAGGTGATGGTGGACACCCAGTGGCCATGCCCACATGTCCAGTGCCTGCTCCAACCCCGACTTGACTTTCCGTGGTCCTCCACTTCCTCTCGTGAGGGCACATCGGGAGAGGGGGGCCCAGCTTACTCAATTCCTCAGTCGGGGAAGGGTTCAGGCAGGTGGTGGAGGCATTTAACTGGGTGGGTCCACCAGAGAGATGCCTCAGCACTGGTGTAAAAGGAGGCAAATAAAGTTGACAAAAAAAGAAGTGGAGTGGATGTGTGGGCTCTAGATTACATAATTATTTCTTCATGTGGACTCATTTTTCCATAACCATGTAATTTTTTTTTGTCAGTGGAAGCTTTATTCTGATATGTATTTATTTAAAAAATTATGAAAGCTATTTATTATTTGAAGACATATTTGGGGGTACAGGTTGTATAAACTGAAGAGGGTGGTTGCCTTCGGCACCTTCAGGAAACCCATTGATCCTTAGATTATTCCTCCTGCTCCGAGCTTCTGAGTCATCCGCCCTCTCCTGTAGGCCCTGAACCACGCGATGCATGTATACTATGGCACGTTCCGCATAGTCCATTCGGGAGTCAGTGCTTGTGGCCTGCTCTTCTATCTCATCTAATTGTTTTTCATCTTCCCGAGGTCCATATGTAGAACGGAGAATGTATTACAGGTCTCTTTCCTAAAATCCTACAGCTCTAAGTGTACCTGCTTGACAATTTTTTTTGTTTGTTTTTTTATTCATTTCTTTTTCTCAGTTCAAAAAAAAAATGTTGAAAGAATTAGAAAAGGTAGATAAAACAATATGATACAAAGTGTGGGGTGGACTTCTGGTGACGTCATGCCCGTGGTAGCCACATGAATCCTTGGCTCCCACTCCATCAGATTTAAAAACAGCATTAAATCACTGAAATAACTGAAATCAGGGCAATAATTAACTCACAAAGAACAAAGATGCCTAAAAAAACAAAAAACAGAGTCTCGTAGATTGGGGATGGACAGCACGGATCACGATGGAATTTGCTCCAATAGTGACTGCTGTCAGGTATCCAGCAAGGGCGACCTTCCAAAAGAAGAACCAAGCAAGGCACCTAACATTGCACGACAAATGGATGCTGTACTGCAAGAGCTGTGGGATTTTAGGAAAGAGACCCATAATACATTCTCTGCTCAACATACGGACCTCGGGAAGATGGAAAAACGATTAGAGGAGATAGAAGAGCAGGCCACAAGCACAAACTCCCAAATGGACTGTGCTGAGCGTGCCATAGTATACATGCATCGTGTAGTTCAGGGCCTGCAGAAGAGGGGTGACGACTCAGAAGCTAGGAGCAGGAGGAATAATCTAAGGCTCAATGGGTTTCCTGAAGGTGCCGAAGGCAACCACCCTCTTCAGTTTATACAACAATTATTTAAATCCAAGCTGGATATACCTGATGGTAGCTCTTTGGAAATGGATCGTGTGCAATGTGCTCTGGGTCCACGGCTTGGCAATCGTCCACGCGTTGTTCTGGTTTTTTTCTCTGATATCAGGAAAAAAAATGATCTTACATAAGTCCTGGCAGCAAGGGGACCTGACATACCAAGACCGGAGAATATATGTTGATAATGATTATCCGACTGCAATTGCATAGAGGTGCAGAGCATATGCACAGATTCTTAGAAAATTCAAGGAAATCAAGCCTAAGTTCTGCTCTACCTACCCCGTGAAGTTGGTGGTTCAATTACCAGATGGGTCCAGGACTTTTGATTCGGTGGTGGAAGCTGCACGGGAATTGCTTAAACTTGGAAGAGAGGTGGTCCTCCCTCAGAAGCAACAAGGCATGGCTCTCTTAGCCAAACTGATGCAGAAACTGTGGACTAAAGAAACCACCAGGGAGCGATGCCAACATGAAGGCACGGTGGCTGTTCAGCAGATAGCCGAGGGCTTGAGAAAACAGGCCATGGCACAATCTGAGAGCTCTTCAAACACTCAGGAAGTCAAGTGATTGAGCTAAAGGGACTTTATCCTTTTAAACGTGTATGTCAATGATGGGCTAATCTGTCTCCCCCGGTTGAGCATAATCCATACATATGTGTGGAGGCCTTGCTCTCCCCTGGGGTACCCTTCACCCATAAGCTTGCTTATGCTATGACTCTGTCTCCTCCATGCGGGGGGGGGGGTTATTTTTGTGTGACCCTCGGAGGGTGTTCTGAGGGCCCGTAGATCAGAGTCCCATGGAGGGGGCCGCTCAGAGGGTCAGCTACACCCTGGGGCCTGGGAGCCTGATGGGGATAGAGGGTGGGCCCAGGGACATGCCTAAGCCACTCTTGGGGGGGCAGTTGGGACATTTACTGATTGTCCCTGGGCTCATGGTCATTGTGCCTTTTAGAGCTGGATTTTTTGGGTACATGCTGAGGCAAGCTATTTTCTTTTCTTGGGTCCCCATTTTGATAAAGAGGGTGACTGGCATGTCTGGTGTGTTGATGTATCCTCCCCCACCTGACTACCAGTGGCAGATGAATTTTTGAACCGGGGCACTACAGATAGGCCTGCTGGCCGGACGGGCTTGCTCCTTCCTCAGGTCCTCGCCCCCCATAGGTTATAACGGTGGGGATTGGGGAAGCCCAGGGGGGAGGGGTGTGGCCCCTCTGGATCGACAGATCCATTCTTTGGACAGATACAGATGGCAGATGATGGAGTTTGGGGGAGCATAGGAGGACTCTCCTATTAATAATGTTGACACGCCAGGATGCAGACTAACCACAAGAGAGTGTGGACTTTTATTTTTTGATATCTGGTGGAGCACAAGGCATGACCATTTTTCACCACCCCCAACAAGAGACGTATTACGTCTGGTCTAATTTATATTAGACCCCGCCAAAAGTCTTTGGCACACTCGGGTGGCTGGTTACCCGCTTAGTTCGGGAACTCCACCCCCATGGAAGTTTGCAGTTACTCGGCAATTCCTGCCCAGTTGGCAGGTTGGCAAGGTTAAATTTGACCAGTTGGAGTTTGTTAGGCTTTTTCAATGTTTTTTACAGTTTGAGGAGAGTTCTCCTCACTATATTTTAGTAAGGCAGTCACATTACTACTTAATTGTGATGATATGTAATGGTGTCTACAGGCTGAAATTTAGAGAAGGGCACAGTAACATTTCCTTCCTATTAGAAATCCAGCAATATGGCTGATACTCCATTAAAGGTTTACTTATTGAATGTTAATGGGCTAGGAAGCACAACCAAAAGAACTAGAATGATTTCATTATTCAAGAAAACACATGCAGGGATAATATATATTCAGGAAACACATATGAGTAAGCAGGAACATGGAAAACTAGCCAGAGGAGGCTTCTCACAGGTCTTTTCCTCCTCCTTTACTAATGGGAGGAGGAGAGGGGGTCGCCATACTGATCTCCAACCTCATCCCATTTAAAGCCACATATGAGTGGGCAGATTTGGAGGGTTGTTTGGTAGTGGTTCAGGATTTGCTACAGGGTGAGGAGATTACTCTTGTTAATGCGTATTTCCCTCCTGGCGCTACACTGCAAACCCTTAGGTTTTTCCTGAATAAGGTGCTCCAGTTAATCAAGGGTACCCTGGTTTTGGCAGGGGATTTTAATATCTCTCCCAGTCCTAATCTGTATACCACAGGGGTGACTAGGGGCAGACAATCGGCTCCATCCAGATTCTTTAAAAAATGTGTCCAGCAGGTGGGATGGGTTGACGTGTGGTGCACCCTTTACCCTAGGGATAGGAGATACACTTATATGCAGAAAGAATGTTTAGAGTTTATTAGTGAAGTAACTATAGGGGATATAGTCTATACTGACCATGCCCCAGTAATAACTACATAGGATATGGGTCTTGAGAAATGAAATACATTGTGGAGATTCAACCCAATTCACCTTAAAAGTGCCCCATTTCAAGAATTTCTCGAAGAAAAAAATACAGGAAATCCTAAGTGACAATTCGGACCCAGAAATTTCCACTACTATTAGGTGGGACACGCTAAAAGTGGTTCTTCAGGGCCACCTTATACAATATCTCTCCGCTCAAGCGAAGCAGTGGAAAGAAAAACAAATCTATCTTGAGCAGACCCTTTACTTTCTCCAATCTGCACGTCAGCAGGGAGACAAGTCGATTACTGTCCAGCTTAAGAGGGTCAAGCAGGAGTTGGATTCTCTAGCCAGGCAAAATATGGAAATCACATTAATATTTTTAAGGCAAAGATATGGTGAAGTAGGCCCTAGGGCCTCTCGCCTACGCAGACAATGCCATCTTGCAACTATAGCCACTATCAGGGACCCTAATTCAGGTAATACCTATTCCAGGTTAGGGCAGGTTTCCCATGTTTTTTGTGACTATTTTAAAAAACTATATGCACCAGATCATGTATCAGATCTGGAGAACATTGGAGCTTTTCTCTCCTCGCTGAACCTCTCCCGGCTGAGCGAGGCTCAGCGGAGCTCATTGATTGCTCCCCTGTCATACCCTGAATTAAAAACAGTTATCTCTCGGTCAAAAACTATGAAGACCCTAGGCCCAGATGGATATGGTACTGAATTTTATAAACACTTAGAGCAAACACTTGTACCAATCCTTCTCCATGTATATAATGACATAATGCAAAATCGACGAGTCTTCCACCCAGTTGGTCATACACTGTGATATCCCTTATTCCAAAACCTGGAAAAGATCCACAATGTTGCTCATCCTACCGACCAATATCAGTCCTGAATGTGGATTATAAATACCTGATGCCTATCTTGGCTAAATGCCTAGATGGAATACTCCCCTCAATAATTAATTTAGACCAAATGGAATTTGTTAGTGGCAGATCCACCACAGACAATACAAGAAGGGCCCTCTATGTGGTACAGAAAATGCAGTCCACTGCAGCAGCCTCTGTCCTTCTCAGTGTTGATGCTGAGAAGGCATTTGACAGGGTCTCTTGGTCTTTTTTGACTGCTGTCATGCTGAAAAATGGGTTTTCCACTCCCTTTCATTTCCCTAATTAGAACACTTTTTTCTTCACCATGGGCATGTGTGAAGGTCTCTGGACACCATTATGCTTTTTTCACTCTGTCCAGGGGTACCCGCCAGGGTTGTCCCTTATCCCCTTGTTTATTTGCCATTTTTATCGAACCCCTGGCACAATCCATTAGAGATTCCTCCCGGATGGAAGGAATACAAATGGAAGGGACGGAGCACCGCATAGCACTCTATGCAGATGATGTATTACTTTTTTTAATAAATCCAACCCAGACCGTCCCAGCTGTTTTTGAAGTACTGGATCAATATAGAAGATGCTCAGGTTATAAATGCAACACTACTAAAACGGAAGCACTGACTTTTAATTTTGCCCCAACACCAGAATTTAACAGAGGTGCCCCTTTTGATGGGACGTAGATAAACTTAAATACTTAGGTATCTATCTGTTTCGTCAGGCGGCTGAAATGTCAAAAATAAATTATGATATATTTTCAACCCAACTCCATGAGGATCTGGTGAGATGGGACATTCTCCCACTAAATATGCTTCAGAGAGTTGATGCTATTAGAATGGTGGTACTCCCTCAAGCTCTCTACCTGTTCCGAAATGTCCCAATATATATCCTAAATAAAATTTTCCAGTCCTGGAACAAATCTATTAGTAGATTTATATGGTCTGGAAAATGCCCCAGAATAAAGTTGTCCATTCTGCAGCTCCCTAGGAGACAGGGAGAGCTGGCTCTTCCCAACCTCAGGCTTTATAACTGGGCCTCACATTTGTCCTTTCTGGTAGATCACCTGGCTGGCACTAGTCAGATTCAATGGAGGGAGATTGAGGAGGGCCTTATGCCCTTTAAGAACCTAATCAAAAGTCTGATGTACCGAGCATCCATCACTCACCCCCAGGATTTGGTGCAGATGAATCCTTGGACCATACACCAGATCACCAGATGAGAACCTGGAGGGTGATAAGGGAACAGCTATCTCTCTTTCCATTCCTACTGCTTATTTGTCCTATAGCCCTCCTGGAAGACTTCCATCCAGTGGTTTATGACCACACATTTGCCTCCTGGGAACACCTGGAGTTTCACTTCCTTACCCAGTTTCTAATTGGAGAAGAATTTAAATCCTTCTCAGAGCTATGTCAACCCAGAGGTCTTAGACACCAGGAATTTTTTTGTTACCTATAATTAAGACACTACTACTACTTCCTCCCAGCACAGATATGAAATCCTGAGCACACCTCATATCATCTCCATACTATATAAGGCACTCGGGGATACACTGGGTGTGAGTACTGAAAATACTTGTGAAAAGTGGTACAGGGAGTTTGGTTTTGAGGTAATCATACAGAGTTGGTACCGGGGTTGCCTCTCAACAGCTAAACTTACTTACTTACTCCCATAGCTGGAAATTATTTTCCTGGCAAATTATAACTAGGTACTTTCGTAGCCCTGTAATAATTACAGCACATTTTGTACCAACACAGTCGAGGGCCTGTTGGCGTCAATGTGGTGAACTTAAAGCACACCATACTCACATTTTTTGGACATGTCCCCAGATAAGACCTTTTTTGGACTCATTAAAAACTGAACTAAACGCCTTGTTTGATTCTTCGATTGTACTTACTGTGGAGTTGTTTATACTCCATGTTTTCCCCTCAGAGTTTAAGGACCCGAATACAAGTTGCCTCTGGGGAGTATTAATGATAGCGGCCAAAAAGATGTTAACCAGACATTGGCTTATGCCTGAGCCCCCCACAATGTTAGAATGGAGGGAGATAGTGATTCGGATCTATAGATCAGAAAGAATTTCTTAACATCTAAATGATAAATCCAAATTATGCACCATGAAATGGTCTAAATGGGTGCTATATACTGTGTTAAAGGACCCCATCTTTGTTCCTTAGGGGAGTGGGCCAGCTGGAGACCACCCTTGATGAAGGAGAGATACTTGGTCCTATGGTTCCATGATGGTTAAGAATGGGTCCTTCATTAATTTTACAAATCTTATTCAACTCTAGAAATTGTATAAATTTTGAGTATATAGGTCCTTGAGTCCTTTAGTCTATCACCTAGATATATGAGTTAAACCTATAATTTATAGATATAGTGGGCAACCCATAACTTGTAGTCATTATCATCTCTGTGCAATGCCTACCTACCTATTGAGTTTAGACACTGAATGATACTTGAATGTTAAAGTATTTTGACTGTATGTAATTTCAATACTAAGTATGTTGTGTTTAATGAAATGTGACTGTCTTTTTTCCCATCCCTCTCCCCTCCCACCGCTCCCTTTTTGGTTTCTGTACCCCTTCCCTCCCCAAAAAGTTGAAAAAATGAATACAAATTATAATAACAAAGTGTGCGGTGGTGGGTAACTATGACAACCAGCTTCACACTCACAGCTATGTGGGCTCTAATTAAATTATCTGTAGGTTATTGGACGGTGTTAAATTTGTGACAGCAAATCTTTGTGTTTTTGGGAGATGTGCCATCCAAAATATGACCATTCATGAATGAGTGAGAGTACTGCATGTGATGTGTACCTACAATTGCTGTGGTGACTGGACCTCTGTGACACTAGCTACCTTGACTTGATACAGAGGCTTAACAGTAAATTTTCACACTGTGACTAAATACTGGCCAGATCTTGAGTGCATGTGGTGCATTTGTTGCACAACCAAAAATGTGATGAGTCACTGGTGTGAGGGCGGTTGCAGATTGTATGATTTTTCCTATCCCTAAAAACAAATGTCGATTCCTTCCACAGACATGGAATTAGAGTCTGCTGACAATGAGTCCAGTTACTCAAGCGACATGGGTTCAGCTGCCCATGATGAAGAATATGATGACAGGACTTCAAATGTGGATGATAATGAAGATGAAGAACACAGTAGCGAAGAGGAACTGATTGGTGGAATACTGAGAGTTTCCTTAATGCTGTACAGATTTGAACCTCCTACAAGAGTCAATGACATTCACAACCACGATAGTCATGGAAACTCACAGGGAGACGATTATGCATTGATGTTAAATAACACAAAGTGGTAATTTATTGTTAAAGTAGTCCTATGTAACATGTTGGAAATAAAAAGTGTTGCCAAATTGCATTTTCCTCGCTCTTTTTCTGTTTGTGTTACAGAATGAAAAAAGCTCAGTCAGCAGCTCCCTACCAACACACAGCATCTCCCTGTCAACACAGTACTACTATCTGTGGCACAGTAGTAAATTAATACAATTTTAACACAAAATAAACAGATTTCTTTTCCCTATTGACACAAAAAGAAGACATTGTATAATAGCAGTATATCAATCTAGGGTGTGTGTGATGCTGTGATTTATTGATTTCTCCAGTTGTTTATTTGCTCAGCCTATGGCCTCATGATTGAAATACACCAGGCGTGGGTAAATCCTAGCATCACCCACACCATGTCGTGGAATATTTACGGAAGCAGGGTGTAGGTTATGCACTGATTTTGGCAACGCTTGGTGTTGTTTGGTCACTGGCCTGCAGGCTGAGTGAGTAAACAATACCAGAAGTGGGTTAAAACCAGCATAACCAACTCCTTCATGTTGTATATTGTGTAAATAAAATGTGAACTCCCATCTTTTCATGTCAATGTAAAGAAATATTTGTAACAATTTCAGATTGTTTTCTATTCAGTTCAATGCTATGCCACAAAAAAATAGTAAGTGGTGGGTAGGAAGACTTTTACTGACCATGCTTTTTGCTCCACTGGTGTTGGTTTCTATACCACTTGTCTTGTTCACCACTCAACCCATAGTATGTCACATAAAAACATCATTTACGACTGTGACCAACGTTGAAGTGTGGACATTGTTTGAAATGAAAAAAAAAAAGGCTAAAAACTTACAGAAATGTAGGCAGAGAAGCCTTTCTGTGATACTAACCATGCACGTATACATATGCATGTGCCCTGTGATATGCATATGTACAAGTTCATGTATTGTATCATGGCTCAGGTCAAGAATTTTTGTCCATTGTTTTTCATTTTCAAACACATTCTAAAATTCACTGTTTCTCATAGATTTAAATATGCCATTAGTCGATTGTCCACCTGGGAACAGAAGTAGGAGGTTGTTCAGGAAAGAGGGTTGGTTTATCTTCTGTTTTAACTAAAATATTTGAATAGCTTTGTACTTGAAATTAGTTCTGTGTGTTAAAAATTGCTACTTTCAGTTAGAACTGTTACTTGGGCTGTGATATTGTAACTATTGGGGCTTGTGTGCTGGTTGTGGGAACACTTGTTTGGCAGTGATAATTGGAGTGAAATTTAAATGTGATGTGTGTCTGGTGTTAGGGGAAGGGGTAATTACAAGAATCATCTTGTCTTTCATTGTCTAAATGGGAACAGAAGTAGGAGGTTATTCAGGAAAGAGGTTTGGTTTATCTTCTGTTTTAACTGAAATATTTGAATAGTTTTATACTTGAAATTAGTTCTGTGTGTTAAAAATTGTTACCTGGGGGCGCTAATGAGCAAGGTGAACTAAAGACGCATCTTTCACTCCCAACACCACCGCAAAATGAACAAATAAAACTGCTTTTTTACGGAAAAGAAACCTTGCTAAAAGGTAAGGAAGCTGTACAGGAGCTAAGAATGGATGAATATGTGGTGTCCTCAGCAGCGAAAAGCTCGCAAACCACAGGGAAAAATCAAAAAAAGCAACCGCCGACTTTACATGTGGAAAGGACAGGCTACATCTCCCTCTTGGTGGCAGAAGTCACTGTGGTAGGCCACGAGGTCACTCAAGTGCTGGCTGCATTGGAACCTAAATTAACTAGCCTGGCAACTAATTTTGATAGAAAACTGCAGGAGCTTATGGATTTAAATATCACACATGCAACAAGATGAAACAAAGTGGAGCAGCGCATTTTGGATACAGAGGATGCCACATCTCCTCTGCCGGAACAAATAATAGCCCTACAAAAGGAACTAGAAGACTTTAAAAAACTTTTCGACTATCAGGAAAATTACCAGTGCCGATTGAATTTACGGCTCCGGGGTTTACCTGGGTGAATGGAGGGTCTGAGCACGAATGACTTCTGTGCTAAAATATTGCCTGAGCTCCTAGGCCTCTCACCGAAAAACAGCCAGTTCAAGCTTGAGAGGGTACACAGGGCAGTTATGCCTAAACCTGCACCAAATCAACCCCAAAGACTGATAGTTATGCAAGTCCACAATTATTCTGACAGAAAGAGTGTCTTGAAGGCCTATAGAGAAAACTCAGGCTTACAATATGAAGGGCATAGACTGTTCCTATCCCAGGATTATTCTGCCAGGCTGTTGAAATGCCGTTGTGCCTTCAATCTGCTGATGACGTAGTTAAGAGAAGCTAAAGTAGAGTGCTATATGTTATATCCGGCCACGCTTAAAATCAAGTATGAAGGGGCTCTCTTTTCACTTTGGGAGGTGTCGAAGGCAGAGGTGTTTGTTCATGACCTCAAGAAGAAAAATGGGGTGAGAAGGCATATCTGAGGAGTACAGGGATCTCTCTGTATGGCTGACCTGGTTTTGTCATGAAGGTCGTGTTGAAAACTGGAATAAACAATTCTGACTAAGGTATTTTGGGGTGGCAAATGGAGCTGCTCGCTTTGCAGTCCGGACTTCCTTTTTTTTTTTTCTGAACAAAGACTGATGAGGCAAAACTGTTTTGCACCATGTAATAAGACGGGGGAGATTTCTGAACAGACCCAAGGGTATTTACATTAACAGGCCTCGGAAAGTTTACTTTTGTTTTGTGTTTGTGGTGTTTCTGGACTCCACCTTGTCTTCTTTTTTTTCTCCAGTTTGATCACCTCCCCTCCTTTGGAGACTGGATATAATGATCAGAAGAAGGGAGATTTTTGGAGGGTTTTGTCCCGATTACAAGACTACAAAGTATTTTGGGTATTAACTGATAGTGGCCCTCCAGATTTTTTTGTTTGTTGTTTTTTGCATAAATTATGCAAGCAAAAATGTTAATTTTGAGAAGGGGTTATACTGATAGCTATGCTCTGATGGTTCTAAACGGGGATGGGAGCCAAAAAGCAGGGTGGGGATAGTAGTGACACTAGAAGGGGCAGCTGTGGGAGGGCAGGGGACATGGCACCTTGTACTCCTCGGCACTCTGTGTTTCCCATTTGGGCTTGTTCTGTCCTGTGCCAAGAAGGCTTGATGAATGCTACTTTCCAAGGAGCTATACTGAGGATAGCAGCAAGGGTTAATCCACACAGCTAAAGCGTACTAAAGAGTTGAAAGTTTGATTTTTCCTTCTCTCTTATTGTACTGGGCAAGCTATGTCTGTTTATGGCCAAATGATCCAGAGGAAGAGAAAGGGTTTCCTTTTTGCAGTTTTAATATCTTCATTTACAAAACAAAGTTGGCGGGAATGGGGGGGGGTGTCTCAGTCTCACAATGGGGAAAGGGTGTAAAATTTCTGCTACTGGCAGTTACTGTTACGAAGGTGGAGTGGGGAAAGGGGGTGGGAGGGAAATGTATGTACATAGTTATTGTATGTTTGTTATTTTACAATTGGTTGGTATTTTCAAGATCCAAATGCAGAGTTAATTGGGGGAGCAACAGGTTTGACGTGACAAGAAATGGAAAGCTTAGGAAAGATTATGAGGTTTTACTAGCTGGGAGAGTTATATGGCCTACTATATGGACAGTTTGAGGGATTTGACAATAGTATCATGGAATGTTAGGGGAATAGCCACCCCAGTTAAACGTACAACGTTGCTGACTGCCTTGAAGCAGCAATATACCCAGGTGGCTCTCCTCCAGGAGTCTCACCTTACAGAGAAACAGCATGCTAAACTGAAACGGAACTGGTTGGGGGAATGCTACGCGGCCTCATTTAATTCCAACAAGCATGGGGTGGCTGTTCTCTTGCATAGAAAATTGCCATTTCAGTTGGAGCGGGTAGTAAATGACCCAACTGAGGGATGGTATGTATGTGTTGTTGGGAGTATACAACGGGAAAAAATCACATTCGGAAGCATATATGCACCTGCTGTGTATGACCCATTATATTATAGAGCTCTCCTAGGTCTGTTAACTAAAGAACAATTCCCAAATTTAATACTGGGGGGTGATATGAATTGTCTGCTTAATCCAGTGATGGATCACTCAGAGGGTAAGGGGTCCCCTAAAAGGGCCACCAGGGACTGGCTAGAGGGTCTGTCAGATTTAGATATTATTGATGGATGGCGAACGGCCAGTACCTCTGCCAGGGAGTATACTTTTTTTCACACCGCCACCCTACTTGGTCCAGGTTGGATTACCTATTCTTACCTAGGGAGTGCTATTTTCATATCACTTACATTAGACATAGCCCAATCCATATCTCTGACCATGCTATGGTCATAATGTCCTTGCAGTGGGGAAGGGGAAAATAACCATACGTGGAGTGGAAATTTCCTAATTATTTACTTGCGAAAAAGGAATTTAAAGATCACCTGCAGGAACAATGTAACAAGCCTGTTAGTTGTGTCTCTCCTGCTCACCTCAGCAAACTGCATCTGTGTGTTCTAGGTAGTATTATTGGAATCAACATAATTTATTCTGATGTGTATATTTTTATAGCAAGGGAAAACGTAAAGGTATAGTCCTCCTCCCCCACCCACCTCAGTTGGGACTGTATACATCCTATACCACCAGAAATCAAAATAGTTTTCTGCATGGCAGTAGAATATATGATACAGCATAAAGGCACAACAAGTAGTGCTGGAGGTAGAGCTCTGTGCTGGTTTGCTGAGAGAGCAGGCTTCACAAAATTGGCTTCCTAGAATCTCTCTCTCTCACTCTCTGTCAGACCAGCAGATCTTGATCAGGGAGACAGTTGGGCTAAAAGTCATTACTTTTCAAAGAAGGCACCAATAAAAGGCAGCTACAGTTTGGTAACAGGATTTTCAGTCCAGCTGCTCTACAAAATCAGTTTGTAACTAAGGTTCATAGAGTGTAAAAAAAAAGATTATTTCTGTAGCATGTAGACCACGGTATCCTTGACCAAGTGATAGGCTAACATTACATGGTGAATACCATTCCAACAAGAAAGTATTGCACATTCTTATGCGGTAATAGCCTTCTATTACAAAGAATCAATTATGAATTCAAATATTTATTGTACATTTTTGCAGGATACAATATATTTAGAATATTGTGCATCTGTAAGAATACAATACCCCTAAGGAAGCCCAAATGGGTAAAATGGCTGGCTTGGCAACACTATACAACATGAATTAATTAAAATTTTGCCTTGGTGGCAATTTCATATCAAGGTTAAGTAATGGAAATCTCAGAATTTAAAAAGTGCTCCAGATACTGTACATGCATTTTTGTATGCTTTTTGAGTGAGTGACTGGCTTCACACACCTGCAGCAGTATATGACTATTCAAAAACTGTTGTATTATGTTAATTTTTCAAACTAGCATTTTTTTCAGATTTATTTTTCTTGTGTTTATTGTGCTGTTAGAATATTTTTTCTGCATTGCATTATAATGTGTGACATGATATGTAAGCCCAACAGTCAGCACAGGAGTTGGTGTAAAGTTCTGGTATGTGGGAGAGCAGTGTTCACCTTGGCGCCCCTCTAATTTTTCTGAAAGACCGAAGGGGGCTTTAGAAGCGTCTGCTTAGAGGGTCTTAGCCTCCAGGGTAGTATGGAGGTAGCCCAGAGGTTGTAGCATTGTGTTGCCACTCTTGTCAGGTAAGAAACGTCAGAACCCTTGTGATACAGTAACGTTTAAGTTTTCAATGACCCGTACCCCTCTGACATCCCTTGGAACCACGCAAACAGAGAATACCTGAGAAAGTCTAATCTAAGTGGGTAAACTATCTGTCTCTTTCTCTCTCTCTCTCTCTCTCCTCCTCAGTCTCCTTCCTGCCAAACAGCAGTGAAACCTGCTCCCCTGTCTTATTTTCCACTGGAGTTTTATAATGGAGGGTAGCTGGATGCTTCCTCTATAGTCAGAGTTGAAGCAAGATGACTGGGATGGGGTCAGTCAGATAGTGTATCTTCTGAAAAAAAAGTTAATGGTTTATTATGTAGAGAAGTTCTTTACTGGGAGGCCAACATAGTCATTGTGACCTCATCATATATCTCAGGTTTCCGTCACCCAGACGCAGAACATTGTAGGGTGCTTAAAAGAGACAAAATGTGGTACATACCATTAGTTCTTACAGATTTTTTTTATTATTTTATCCATTTATTTATTAGGTCTAGGATTATAGTACCTTTGCACCAGGGCTCTTTTACAAAGGTTCCACTTCAGGTTACAATTCAAAACACAAGACATGTAAGTCAGATTATAAATTCAGTACACAGGACAAGGTTACAAAAGTGTAAGATAAACAGAGTTACAAAGCATCTGAGAATCAAGACACGTTTTGGAGGCTAGGTTACAAGGAGATAACGAATGAGGTGCAGAGAGGATAGAGGACAAGAGAGAGGAAGAGTAGAGGGGGAAGAGAGTTATAGAGAAGGAGCGTAGTCAGAGGCATAGTTGTAGACATAACATGGAGAAGTGCGTGCTAAGGGGTAACCAAGTGCTAACAGGAGAGAGAACTACATAAGGTTAGGGAAATATTCATGGGGTCAACTAATGGAGGCAGTCACAGGAGCTAGAGGCTAGATAAGCCCGGGACACTGAGTTAAATGTATACTTTCATGTTTACCTCCACCTAGTTCATCCATCTGATATTGTCATTATTGTAATGCTTCTCACACTGTTCTGAAAGTGTTTTATATATAAAACACACACACACACATATAGTGTATAGTAGAACATTTTTCTATGTAGAAAACCATCCTTTTCAAAATGCTGTTTTACCACAGTTTAAAGACTTTATATACACTATAAAACATTTAAAGAACAGTGTGAGAAGCATTACAATAACATCAGATGGACAAACTAGGAGGAGGTAAACATGAAAGTACACATTTACTCAGTGTCTCAATCTTGTCTGTTTAGAACTGGTGGTATATACACTACATTTTGTCTCTTTTAAGCACCCTTTTATACAGCCATCCTTTTCAAAATGCTGTTTTACCACAGTTCAAAAGTCATGGAATGTGATTGTACCCTTCTGTGGTAGAACAGCATTCTAGAACCTCTAGGGACTGCACAAGTCAGTTTCATGTGAAAGAGAAAAAAACAAAATGCACACATTTCACATTATACTATAAAAAATATGTGAGCAACTTTATGCATAACCAAATGTGTTCTGCCACCTCAGGGTTCTGAGTCCCACAGACCTCTTGAGCTTTATGGTTCAGACTTCATATGGAGCTATTGGAGGAAATGGGTTGACGGCTGAGCTCTTAATATATTGCATTAAATATTCTCATATGGCATAACTGCATTCTTAACATTCATCATAGATGTACATTTATTGCATTTTTGTATGGCAAAAACTAGTTTAGAAAAAGTGCCCCTTGTACCCTAATAAGTGCCCTTCTGATCCTCTGCCCCTCAACATTTCCTGCCTTCTGCCACCCATGCAATGGAGGCAGTATGTGCAGGCTAATCTAGAGACAGCGCCCTCTAAGGCTATTTTTTGGGATGCGGGGAAAGCCTTCAAGAGAGGGGCTATAATTAGCTACACAGAACATCATAAAAAGAGAACAAGGGAACGCAGGATGAACCTGGAACAAAGGCTTAGAGTTTTAGAACAAAGGGTGGCACGGGGAAAGGGGAGATGGTGTGCACCACCTGCTAGCAGGAATCCGGGAGGCGTTAAATAATCTATTATTGGGAGAGGCAAAAAACACTGCCTTTTTGTGCACAAGCATTTTTATGAATGGGGCAACAAGCCTGGGAATATGTTATCTAATTTAATAAGAGGAAAGCGTGGAAGACATCTCATACATACCATTAAGGGTGAGGATGGTACACTTCTGAAAGATAAAAAATCTATTGGAGAGAGATTCAGGAGATTCTATTAGGAACTATACTGCTTCCAGACTGAGACTGGGGAGAAAGGAATGCCTGACTTTCTGAATAAACTGAAGCTACCCCAGATTACAGAGGCTCAAAGAAACTGGCTTGGGACCTTAATTAAAAAGGAAGAGATAGAGGGCACTATTGCAGCCCTTAAGAAAGGGAAGACAAGTGGGCCAGATGGCTCTACGGCTGAGTATTATAAGACCATGCGGGCTCATCTGGCCGAACATCTGAAGGTGCTATTTAGGGAGATTAGAGCAGAACCAGAAGAACTGCCACCCTCCTGGGAGGAGGCAATTATTTGTTTAATCCTGAAGGTGGGGAAAAATTTAGATGAGTGCACTTCTTTTAGACCAATCTCTCTCTTAAACTGCAATTCTAAAATCATGGCCAAGATTATGGTTATGAGACTGGAAAAATTGTTGCCGGGGATCATCCATCCAGACCACACCGGGTTTATCCGAGACAGACACTCGTATCATAACATGAGAACCCTCTTAAATATGATATGGGGTGCTGGAAATGGACAAGGGCCAGTGAACATCATATCCATGGATGCGAAAAAGCGTTTGATAGAGTGGAATGGCCATATTTGATGGAAGTCTTGGCCCGGTTTGGTCTGGATGGGGAGTTTATTGATCTAGTCTGACACATATGAGTCCCAGTGCGTGGGTTTTAGTTAATGGTACTCTCACTGAGAGTTTTGCACTGGGTAGAGGTTCCTGACAGGGTTGCCCCCTCTCATCGCTCTTGTTTGCCCTGGTGATTGAACCTTTGGCCATTGCTATCTGAGCCGACACAGAAATTTCAGGAGTGGGGGATAAGAGGGGAGAGGAGTGTAAATTATCACTTTACGTTGATGATATGTTGCTGTATATAACAAAACCATCACAATCTATCCCTCGGTTAGTGGCACTGGTAAATGTTTTTTCTAAATTTTCTGGTTATAAGCTGAACTTAGAAAAATCAGAGGAGAAGAGAATTGGGGAGGCTCCGGGCCTGGATACATCCCAGAGATCTGAGTGGGGGTTTAAGCCAGTTCAGAGGGAGTTTACCTATCTGGGTATTAAAGTAGGAAACAATATAGGTAGCCTGCATGGTTTGAACTATACTCCACTTGTACAAACTATAATAGCGGATCTGACTAGGTGGCACAAACTTCCTATATTATGGCTGGGAAGAATAAATCTAGTTAAAATGAACATCTTGCCTAGAATATTATATCCTCTCCAGATGTTGCCAGTAGGGCTGTGTAAGACTGACATTAAGAGAGTGGAAAAAGCTTTTTCGGGCTTCATTTGGCAGGGTAAATGCCTGAGGGTGAGCCTGGCTTGGCTAAAAGCCCCTACAGAAAAAGGAGGGCTTCAGTTCCCAGATCTGGATGTTTATCATTTGGCCATACAATGTTGATATATCCAAGACTGGACTGGCTGGCCTGAAGAAGCTAGATGGCTTGATTTAGAAGAGAGGGAATGTCTGGGCAGAATATCAGCATTTTTATCTATTAGGGTTTGCAGGTGTATCTTAACATACCTGACCCAAACCCTTTGACCAGAACTGTGATTGAAAGTTGGAAAAAGTTAAGGGGACAAAGAGGTTTGGGACAGGATGACACACTGTTATTACCCATGGGAGAACCCCTTTTTTTTACCAGGGCTGGATGATGGGGGATATAGAGAATGGGAGGAGAGGGGTATTTTATGTTTGAAACATCTCTACACTCAGACAGGGCTGGACTCCTTTGAAAATCTGCAGACTAGGATGGCTTGGGACATCATCATCATTTCCCATATCTTCAAGTTCAGGCATATTGTAAATCACTTGGTAGGCTTCGTGGGGCTTCCCCTGTGTGGGATACGCTGGAACATGCTATACTGGCGGGACAAAAAAAACAAAGGGCACAATTCATAGAATGGTTAAGGAGGGGAGAGATTTGCTCCCAGATAAAAAAGGGAAAACCAAACAACTCTGGGAGAGAGATCTTGGACACCCTATCTCAGAGGAGAACTGGACATTGATATCCCAGCTACACCAGGGTATATTAATATGCAACAGGTATAAGGAGTCTCATTATAAATTTTGCCACTGGTTGTACTATCCACCAATAGTGGTTCTCAAATATAACCCCGCAGTATCCCCTGTCTGTCCTAGATGTAACAACAACCCATCAACCTACTACCACTACTTTTGGACATGCCCTGTGCTGCAACATTTCTGGAAGGAAGTGCTAGATGAGCTGAGGGGTATTGTGGGATGACAGTTCTAATGTCTCCACTACTGCTCTTATTTGGGGTGGAAGTTGTGGGCGAGGAGGAATGGATACCTGTTCAGAGATGGTTACGGGTGGTACTGTTTATGGCAAGACACTGTATTCTTAACACTTGGTTATACGCAATATAACCTACTATATCCTAGTGGAAAGCCCTAATCTTGCAGGCACTTACTTTGGAAAGATTGACTTATGTCATAAAGAGAAGGAGAAGCTGTTCTATAGTACATGGCAGCCCTACCTGGCGTCTATGTCAGTAACAGATACTATAGTGTTGAGAGAAGGATGGCGTTGAGGTTATACCAGTATCCTCCCCAGAAGCTCCCTGGGCTGGGTCTGGGAAGTGGGAGATCTCTAATCCTTATGATTAACTGGAGTATAATGTGAATAGTCTCATAAATGGTCTCTTCTGTTTGGTTTGATGTGCTGTTCAAGGTTTTTCTTTCTTTTTTTTTCTTTCCCCTCTCAGTATTAAGTTTGAAATTAACTGATGGAAAAGGATCTTGTTGTATATAAGTTATAGAGTGTTTGCTATGTATGTATTGTATGTCTAGTTTGTTTTGTATTTTGGAAAAATTCAATAAATAAATGATGCAAAAAAAATTGATACTTGTAGTTAGAACTGTTACTTGGGCTGTGATATTGTAACTATTGGGGCTTGTGTGCTGGCTGTGGGAACACTTGTTTGGCAGTGATAATTAAAGTGAAATTTAAATGTGATGTTTGTCTGGTGTTGGGGGAGGGGTAATTACAAGAATCATCTTATCTTTCATTGTCCACCTGGGAACAGAAGTAGGAGGTTGTTCAGGAAAGAAGTTTGGTTTATCTTCTGTTTTAACTGAAATATTTGAATAGTTTTGTACTTGAAATTAGTTCTGTCTGTTAAAAATTACTACTTTGAGTTGGAACTGTTACTTGGGCTGTGATATTGTAACTATTGGGACTTGTGTGCTGGTTGTGGGAACACTTGTTTGGCAGTGATAATTACAGTGAAATTGAAATGTGATGTTTGCCTAGTAGTGGTAGAGCCCTCGCACCCACCCTGTTTTGTAGGCTTTCTTAAATACTGAAAAGCCACTGGGGGTTGGTATTGAAGGGCTGTGCATTTCTGTTGTGACTGAAATTTGAAGCAACAGGAACTGGTAGGCCTGTGACATCATATGGTACCTGATGTTTGCATACACACACTGTTAGCGGGGCTAGACACACACTGGACTGTATGTTTTTGTGAGACTTGGGAACATTATTGGTGGGTTGAAATTGGGTTCGTAAACAACTGCAGTCAGTATAGAGAGAGACTGTATTCCAGGGGGAAGGGACTGAGAAAAGGGGTGTGTGCCATTATGAACAGAGAGGGACAAACAGGGTGGCCACATTCCACCATGGCAGGCATCTTCGGAAGGGTTTTAGGCTGCACAGGCTGCAGGGTGGCAATAATTCTCAAATGGACCTGGAGAAAGGGAGGCTGCCCACTCTGTAGACAGCTATCTCATATTAGGAGTGAAGTATATAGGTTAAGGAGTAAGCTGGGGGAGTTGGGGGTTGTGTCCAAGGATAAGGAGTGTGGATATGGGTGGCAGAAGGGTGGGGCTGAGGGAAGGCTGGGGCAATGCTCAGAAATTACAGGACGTTATGTTACAGCAAGCAGGAGGGGGGATATTAGGGAAAGAAGATCCTTAGATAGGGATGTTGACGCTAAGGGGAAAACTTATGGGGTAAACATTCCAAATATAAAGAGAGTGGAGGGGGAAGAGTCAGGAGGGGCTGTTGTGGGGCAGCCTAGAACAGCAGACTGTGGGAAGGGAGCTCCTAAGGAGAACAGGGCAAGAGGGGAGGTAGAGGGGAAGTCGGGGGGAAACTCAGGTTACTTGATGAAGGCTGGCATACAGTGTTATAATACATTTGAGCTACTAAGCAACCTACAGGGAGAGGAAGAGGGTGGTGGAAATGAGGAAACTGATACAGAGGCTGGGGGGAGGGAGTCAGATACCCATAGGGCATCACAGACCAGCAATGGAAAGAACAGAAATAGTCCCAGAGGAAGAAGGGGAAACGTAAATGTTAAGCAGTTGGGGGAGATGCAACATATTGTAGACATGAGGGAGGAGAGCATGACTGGAGAGAAACTGGGAGACAAGGAGGCGGGGGGGGCCCCCTTCAGGAGGGGGGTCTGTACCAAGGATGGGACCCTAGGTAAAGGGGACCCATAGAGGGCCTCTGGAGGTAGGGGTACTATTACAAGGGGGGAGGATGGCGGTGGGGAAGGAAAACCATCAGGGCCAAGATAAATGGTTCAGATAAGAGAGGGTTAAAGGGACACTATCTCGGGGGTCTGGGTTAAGTGGCAAAATAACAAAGGAGGCAGAAAGGGAGGGTGACAAGGGGGTCTCTGAATAAGGCGGCAAGACTCCCATGGAATTGAGATCACGAATGGGGGGGGATGAGGGGGTTGAGAGTGCATAGTGGAGGTAACCATAAGGATGATGGTGGTGTTAAGGTTCTGTTATTGGGAGACTCGATGATTAGGGGTATTCACTGGGAGGGACAGGGGAGTGGATGCCATAGCCAGGTGAAGGTAGTGAGTATTTCTGAGCTGACAGTGCACACAGCAAAGTTCATGGTGTACGAACTGGTCAGGGATTGTGGAGGGAAACCGAATTTCCTGGTGCATTTGGGAACTAACGATCTAGAGGGAAATAGCATTTTGGAAATTCAAGCAAGGTTCTGAGAACTTGCCAGAGTCTGTCGGGATAAAGGATGCAACATTTCCTTTTCAGAGATATTGCCAGTACCAAAGGCTCAGTGGAGAAAAAAATGAAGGATCACAGAGGTTAATGACTGGATCAGGAAGTAGCAAAGAAAGTGGTCAAAAATAGGGAACTGGAAAAGGAGTTTGGGAGGATAAGGGACTGTATGCTAAGGACAGGTTTCATCTTGCCCCTGTTAGGGAAGGGAAGTCCCAAACAGAGGTGGCTGACCACATTCAAGAAAGGTGGGTTAAACTTGTGAGGGGAGGGATAAGGGAGGGGCTGACCAGAAGCCCTCTCCTCCAGATGAGGGGAGTAGCCTTCAAACCCAAAGGGGAAGGGGGAAAACAGACTGGGAGAGGAGGTTTCAGGAGGAGTAGAGGGAGGATGGAAGTATAAGGAACCTGGGTGGGGTTTGACAAAGGGGATTAGGGATAAAGAGTAGGGGTGGTGTTATGAAATGCCAGGAGCTTGGGAAACAAGTTGCCAGAGTTCCAGACCATGCTGTCGGGAGGGGGATGGATGGCGCGTCAGAATGTGGGGCCAACAAAACCCCATGACTAGGACCAAAACATGCGGGGTACACTATGCTTAGGGAAGGATAGAAAGGAGGGCAGAGGGGTGGAGTGACTATGTTCATTAGAGATGACATAGAAATTACTAGGTTAGAAGAGGCAGAGGGAAATATGGAGGCCTTATGGGTCACCTTACGAACCCCGGCAGGAGGTAAGGTCAAGCTGGGTGTAGTATATAGGCCCCTGGGATGGGTGATGTTCTGGAAGATGGTTTGCTGGACAACATTATTGCCCAGTGTGGTCCAAAAGGGGAGGGAGTGGTGTTGATGGGGGACCTTAATATGCCAGGTACAAACTGGGGAGCCATATTCGCTAAGGTGGCCAAGGAGTTAGAGGCTGCTGGATGGCTTTCAGGATGTGTTCTCAAGACAACAGACGGATAAAACCCAAGGGAGGGGCATGTCCTGATGTGGGTCTGGAAGATGGGGATCTGGTAAGGACCTTGTTGTAGAGGATCCCCTGACTGGGAGCAACCACAATATTGTCTGGTTTCAAATAAGGCAATGGGGGGGAGGGGGGGAGATCTAGGACACTGACAGAGGACTTCAGGGGGCAGACTTTGTGGGCATGGAAAATATTCTCAAGCATCACTTGAAGGGGATTACAACAATGACAAAGTGGAAAAGAGATGGGAGGTCATAAACTGGGACTTCCCTCATGAGGCACCCAGACCTGCTTAAGGTGAAACGTGAAGGGAGTTAAGGTCACATAAACCATGCTGATGGTCCAGTGAGGGTTCAAGGCAGCAGTCAGAGAAAAGGAGGCCTACAGGAAATATAAAACAACGAGAGGGAAAGGAAAGGAAATGTACCATCTTGCATCTAGAAAAGTCACCCAGATGGTGCGGGGGGGGGCAAAGTCCAGTAAAGAGCAGTGGCTGGCACAGGGGATACGGGGAGGGGAGGGGAAAAGGGATTCTTCCAGAACATTGGGGAGTGGAGAAAAACTAAGGGCCATCTCGGCAGATTGAGATCAGAAGGAGGGTGGGTGGAAGAGGCGAGGGTCCAGGCAGAGGTATTAAACGAGTACTTCGCATCTGTGTTCACTAGGGAGGGAGACGGGATATCTATAAAGCAAGGCACGATGGGGATAGAAGCGGTAATGAGTGGGATCAGGGGAGCAACAGAAATGGAGCAAGAGGGAGGGAGAGATACCCCAGGGGTGTCACATCAGGATAAGGACAAAAGGCCAGTAAGGTGGAGGGGACAGATGTTGCTATCTCCACCGAGGGTGTGTGTTAGCCCTAAGGTCCTTAAGAAAGATAAATCTCCCAATGGATGGCATTCCATCGAGAGTACTATAGGAATTGGTGGACATACTGGCTGCACTCTGGGAGTTCCTTCAACAGGTCACTTGAGACAGGGAGGTGCCTAGGGATTGGCAAGAGGCAAATATGGTGCCAATCCATAAAGGGGGTCAAGGGAAGTACCAGGTAACTATAGACCCACTGAGTTTGACCTCAGTGGCAGGAAAATTAATGGAGAGTATACAAAGGAATGATTGAGGTGTACTTGAGGAGGTGGGAGGCATGGAGAATCGGCAACATGGGTTTGTGCCAGGTAGATCATGTCAAACCAATCTTGTGGAGTTCTACAAATGGGTAACATCAGAACTGGACAGAAGAAAGCCTGTGGATGTATTATTCTTGGACTTCAGCAAGGCGTTTAACTCTGTCCCCCACAATGGTCTGGTGGAGAAACTGACAAGGTTGGGAGTAGGCCCTTTGATGGTCAGATGGATTGAAAACTGGCTAGCTGGATGGACTCAGAGAGTAATGGTCAGTGGGGAGTTCTCAAACCCTAGAGAGGTTGGTAGTGGGGTACCGCAGGGTTCGGTCCTGGGTTCGATCCTGTTTAATGCATACATATCGGACATCATGGAGGGTATACGGCATGAAATGGGTCTCTTCGCTGATGACTCCTAGATGGGAGCAGTAGTTGAGGGGGAAGAAGGGAAGCTGGCCCTGCAAGGGGACCTGGACACCCTGGAAAGGTGGGCTCACACATGGAAATTAAATTTCAGTATCACCAAGTGCAAGGTGTTACATCTTGGGTGGGGAAACCCTAAACACAGGTACACCCTGGGAGGGGAGGCACTGGAGGCCTTAACAGGGGAAAAAGACCCAGGGGTCATGGCGGATGCATGTATGAATAACTCTGAGCAGTGCATGAGAGCGGCTAGCAAAGCAAACCAGATGTTGGGATGCATCATAAGGGGGATCACCTCTAGGAGCAGGGATGTGATTCTGCTGCTGTACAATGGACTGGTTAGACCACAGCTTGAGTACCCTGTACAGTACTGGAGACCACAATTGAAGAGGAACATACAGCTCCTGGAGAGGGTACAGAGGAGGGCAACTAAGATGATATGAGGACTAGGGGATTTGACCTATGAGAACAGACTTGATGAGCTCTGCCTGTTTTCATTGGAGGATAGGGGGGACGGGGGGGGGGGCATGATTGAGGTCTTCAAGTACCTCAAGGGAATAAATAGGGTACCCATGGAGGGGATCTTTAGACTAAAGCAGGGAGGTATCACCAGAGGGCATGGTTTGAAGTTGGAAGGTGGAAGGGTGAGGGGGGAAAAGAGGAGGAGGTTTTTCACTGAGAGGGTGGTGGATCCTTGGAACGCGCTGCCTGGCAAGCTGGTTCAGAGATTCACAATGGAGGGCTTCAAGAGAGGGTGGGACAGACACAGAAAGCGGATGTATCAGATGATGGTCTGGCCTGGGGTTGGGGATGGGGATGGATGATAGGGTTTGCTCGAACACAGCGGGGGCGGGCCTCGGTACCCATCTAGGGATTTGAGGTTTGAGCAGACTCGATAGACCGTAAGGCCTAACCTGCTGGTAGTTAGTATGTTAGTTGAACGGAGATGGCGGGTAGGCAGGAGATGTGCACGACCTGTTGTGCTTTATGATATGGGTGGGATTATATCCTAATAGGAGACCATTCTGTCTTTTTCTTTTTGTTATTAAATGATGTAGGGACTATGGAGGAAGTAGTCACTTGAAGGTATACGGGCATGACTAACCAGTTGGAGACCCAACAGTGTGTGTTCAGTGTGGTGGTTTATTTGCGCCTAAGGGAGAAATCAACATGTCAGATTTTAGGTTTGATGTTGAAGTGGATCAGAGACATTTTATGTAGTAGTACTCTAGATATGACTGACTAGCACCTTTTCCCCATGTGACATGCCAGGAATTACCAGGGTTAAAAGTTGACAGACAGCCAAGCAGATGGTAGTACTATTGAAAGTCATTGTAAAATTCATTTTTCCCATGAAGTCTCTTTGGCTGAACCTGTCATGAAGAGATTTACCATAATGCCAGGGATCTGGTATCAGTCTTTCATGTACTCCTACCCATCTCTCACACATCATGTCCTTCTCTTCCCTCTGACATTTCTATCAATCTATGATATTTCCTGATCTTTTCATGTCTGTATTTAGCTATTCTAGGCAGGTACATTTTTGTTATGTGAAAGCGAATGCAGAAAGCATTATAAGAACAGCAGCATGAAATTAGGTGAACAATTGTGCAATAAGATAGTGACCTGGTGTTATATTAACAGTATGTTATCCCCTTCCCCCCCCATCTGGGTCATAATATAGCTTGAGACACAGGTTGTCAATCTAACATATGGTCATACAGTATTGCAGTTATTACAAGTGCACTGTGTGTTTCATTTATTGACAATTCTATTAAACTGATTAACCCAATAAGTCACGACAGGGCGTTGGTTGTACTAGGTGAACCACATGGTCAGAGGCATTGTAAGGCATGAGGTGAAACTGAGTGCCTTCAGCTCCTGCCCGTGGGGTAAATCTAGTACAACCAACATCCCTGAAGTGTCTTATTGCCTATATAAAATGGGCCCAGAAGCAACTTTTAAAAATCAAACACAGTTTTCAAACCCACAAAAAATATAATAAAATGTTGCTAAATAATGTTAAATAGTCCATCAACAGATGTTTTTCACCTGTCAGTCATCTGTCTTTCTTCATATTCAGTACACTGTGTGATTGTTTACCATGGAGTAGAATTCAAAGGTCTGCATTACTCCAGTAATAAAATGTCCCCCCCAAAAAAAGAAACCACATACGGAATGATGACATGGAATACATTAATTAAAATTTCTTCAGAGTTTTACACACACACCTCAAGTGAAGCCAGATCCTCAATTGTACCAGTTACTAGGTAAGGAGCAGGGAGTTATCTGGCAAACCAATGATGATAGGAGGGAGATTTTTCATGGTCATCAAAGAACCACCAGCAATGGAAACTCTGAATAGTACTTGATTTTCTAAATGTTTATATAGTAACATAGAAACAAAGAAATTGTCATCAGATAAGGAATGCTAGGCCCATCCAGTCTGCTCATAGGCCCTATACATTGTATGTAGTCACTGACCCTATGTGATCAATGGCTTTTCATCTCTCCCTCCCTCCCTCCCCTCTCAGGCTTCCCTTGTGCCTGTCCCAGGCATGCTTAAACCCCTCCACTGTGCTTGCCCCCACTACCTCCTGCAGCAGACTATTCCAAGCGTCAACTACCCTTTCTGTGTAGAAAAATGTCCTCACATTACCGCTTAATCTACCCTCTTCCAATTTCATATTGTGCCCCCTTGTTCTACTACTTGTTCTACATTGGTAAAGGCCCCCACCTGCACCTTGTTTATACTCTCAAGGTGCTTCAAAGTTTCATTCTTATCCCTCGCCCTCTCCTCTCCTCTGGTGAGTACATACTGAGGACGCTTAGTCTCCCTCATATATTTTGTGGTGCAAGCCCTGTACCATCTTTGTTTCCCTTCTCTGGATAGTCTCTGCCTTATCTATATCCTTGCACAGGTCTGGCCTCCAGAACTGCACACAATACTCCAGGTGAGGCCTCACAAGTGTTTTATGCAATGGCATCACCACCTTCCACCTCCTGCTAGTGATACCCCTGCCAGTGCACCCCAGCATGCCACTGGCCCTCCCTTCTGCCTTTGTACACTGCTTTGATACCTTAAGGTCATCAGAGATGATAACCCCTAAGTCCCTTTCCTCTTTGGTGACAGTCAGTTTCAAACAACATGAAGTCTTGCTGTATTCTGACTATTGCAGTTAGGTCCTACCTTTCAACTGCCCCAGAGAACAAAGGGTTAACTTTTCTATGCCTTGCATAGAATGTTCATCACGAGCTTGGTTGAAGCCTCTGCTTGTTATTATTCGAACTGCAACCGTCAGATTCTTTACTCCGCCTCACTGAACAGTCACTCCGGAGATTTCTCCTGCTACCCGGTTCAAAAGTCGGTTGAAGTGTTGGTTTTCGGTCGGTTTCTTCCAAATTGTTGTTTCCACATAGTCGGTTCAAGTTTCTATCTGTGGTACCGTGAGTACTAGATAGGCTTTTGTTCTGTTTTCTGTGTGGAACTTGTAAACCGTGGATCGGTTCGGCTGAATCGATCATTTTCAGGTAAAATTTGTACTTTACTTTAGTGTGTAGTTACCGGTCTGTATCAGTTCTAAAAAAAAACGTGTTTTAGTATGTTTTTTCCAAGACCTGTGACACGGTCAGGAACCGATAGGGGGAGTCTTGCCTGGCGGATTGCCGAAAAAGGATAAGTTTGGTTAGGTTGGCCATGTCTGAGAAACCCAAGAAATAAACTGGGACCACTGGGTTTCAACACTGCAGTGTGTGTGGGGAGGTCTTTGCTAAGGCTGATCCCCACACCACCTGTGTTTATTGTCTGGGGTTTCACCACCTCGATTCAGACTGCCAAATTTGCAAGAATTTTCCCAAATCTACCCTGGAAAAGAGATTAGGTAGACTGAGGGAAAGGGAGGCCGAGAAGTCCGCTGACCCGAATGGCCAGCCTGGTTCGGTTCTGACCGAACCAGAAGGAGTGCCCTCTAACCAGGGCGATACTTCTTCGGGCAAAAGGAAGAGCCAATTCAGAGGAATTGGTTCCAACAAAAAGAAAAAGAAAAGACAAATCGACCGGTTCGGATCCAGAATCTCATACTCTGACCGCCCATGAGATAGCCAAAGTGATTAGGATTATGGAATCGCTTCGATTGGTTCTGACTGAACCGGCACCATCTGGCAGGGGCTCGGTTCGGTCGGTTCCCCCGGTTCCAGATTATACCTTGGAAGAATTTTATGAACTGGAGTTTGAGGAGAAGGGAGAGTATGAGGATGATTATGGTGATGGTGAAAGTCTGGATGTGCCTATTGACCCAGACAGACCTTCAGGTGTTTCTCCTCCTAGGCTTTCTGAGTCCCCTTCACACTACATGTTCTACAGAAATGTGGCTGATATCCTCCAGCTTCCTGTGGAGGAGGTAGTAGAGGATCAGTAAGAGCCTGATTACGTTGAGATGATGGACATCCCAGAGTCCGGGAGACCGTCTATTCCCCTCCACAAATCTTTTGGGAAACAGACACAAAAAACTCTTAAGTCTCCCAATTCTATACCTCCTGTGGACAGAAGAATGGACAAGAGGTACACTCTTTCAGGCTCAGATACGGAGTTCCTTTTTCAGCAATGCAGCCATGTTGGGGTTGTACAGGCTGTGATAAGGCAAGCATTCCCTTGGCACCACACCCCCCAGACAAGGACTCCAGGAAGATTGATGCCATGACAAAGAAGCAGTACATGGCATCATTCTTAGGACTCAGGCAGGTTAATTATATGGGCTATGCAGCCAAGTACCAGAAGTCCAGGTGGGACACTGTACTGGCACTGGCTAAACAGGCTCCTACCCAGCTTGCCAAGGAGCTGGAGCAGGTGGCTGCAGATGGGATTGAGGCATCAACAGTACAGTTTCATGCTGCTGTAGACTCCAATGATGTATCATCAAGAGTCATAGCTACATCTGTGGCTTTTCAGAGAATGGCTTGGCTCAGATGTACTGGCCTCTCACAGGATACTCAGGCTAAGGCCATGGATTTTCCTGTAGTGGGTAATTCTCTGTTTGGGGAGCAGACAGAGAATTACATGAAGAAAATGGACGAATACAGGACCACTTACAGGAGTGCTCAGGCCAAAGAAAGGCAAGCAACTCCTCAAGGCAGCAGTCTGGGGGCAGGAGCAGGCCTTTCCAAATGCCTTTTTACCAAGCTCAGGCCTCTTCTTCTTCACAGAGGGGGTTCTTTAGAGGGAGAGGTAGAAGGGGGATGAGCGGGCCTGCATCCACCCCTCAGCCTAAAGCCCCTGCCAATCAGACACCCTGATGGGTCTGCCCAGGCTGATTCTCCCATACCAGTAAGGGGCAGGCTGGCTTATTTTGTCCAGGACTGGATGTCTCTTACATCAGACAAGTGGGTCCTGGAAGTAGTAAGCCAGGGACTGGTTCTCAGCTTCAAAAAATTTCCCAAGATGAGAGACAGATCTTTCCACCTGCAAATCTCTCTAGAGACCCTTGCCCTAGAGGCAGAGGGTTTCTTCTCTCCCAGCTCTTAGAGCTATAGAGAGAGTTCACATGTATACTGGGGCAAAGGATTGTACCCAGGTACTCCTAACCCCCAAAAGACAGGAGAGTGGCGACCCATCCTGGACCTAAGATACCTGAACAAACATCTTTTAAAGCCAAAGTTCAAGATGATAACTCTGGGAATTATCCTTCCTTCTAAGGCCAGGGACTGGCTAGCCTCCTGGACTTCAAAGATGCCTACTTTCACATTCCCATCAGGTGCTCCCACAGAAAGTACCTCAGGTTCAGTTGCCATCAGGCCACTATCAGTTCAGAGCAATGCCCTTTGGCCTAACATCAGCCCCAAGGGTCTTCTCAAAGTGCCTGGCAGTAGTTGTTGCCTTCCTAAGAAGACAAAAGATTTCCATTTTTCCTTACTTGACGACTGGCTCAGTGTGGCCAGTCTCCAGACTCAAGTCAAGTCACACCTGCAAGTGACCCAGCTAGTGCTCACCTTTTAGGATTTCTTCTCAACCTACCAAAGTCAGTTCTCGAACCAGTGCAGCTCCTCACCTTCATAGGGGCAGAGCTGGATACGGTAAAGCAAGAGCCTCCTCCCCGGAAAGGGCAAGGACCCTCATGGAACTGGCCTCTTCATTCAGCCTTCAGGTGTCTCGACCAGCAAGGCATTTCCTTCAGCTACTGGGCCACATGGCAGCTTCCACAGCAGTGGTCCAGGGGGCAAGATTCCAAATGAGGGACATTCAGTTCCACTTAAGAGCTTTTTGGTCCCAAAGAAAGGATTCCCTTACCAAACTAATTCCAGTGACTTGAACCCTGATCCAAGCCTTGCAATGGTGGCAGGATCAGGACAATTTGAGGCAAGGGGTTCCATTTGTCACTCAGTCTCATTCAGTGATCCTCACCACAGATGCGTCCCTGCTGGGCTGGGTAGCCCATTTGGGGGATCTTACCACCCAGGGACTGTGGTCACTTCAGGAATCTCTGCTTCACATCAATCTCTTGGAACTCAGAGCAGTGTTTCTGGTGCTGCAAGCTTTTTCCAAATCTGTGCAGAACAAGGTGGTTCAGGTCAGAACAGACAACACCACCACCATGTGGTACATCAACAAGCAAGGAGGCACTCGGTCTTCGGCCTTGTGCACAGAAGCAATGAAGTTGTGGTCCATGGCCTATTCCCTGCAAACCTCTCTGATAGCAGTTCACCTCCCAGGGAATGACAATGTCCTAGCAGATGCACTGAGCAGAATACCACAGGGCCATCGCGAATGGGCCCTAGATCCCCTGGTGTTGGAAGTGATTTTCTCAAGATCGGGCACTCCAGAGATAGATCTTTTTGCAGCCCCAGACAATCACCAACTTCCTCTCTTTTGTTGCAGACTCCCAGTCTTGGGCTCAGTCCCCCTGGATGCTCTCATTCTGAACTGGGAAGGGAAATTTCTGTATGATTTTCCTCCCTTCCCTCTGCTGTTCAGAGTGTTAGTCCAGATAAGGTCACAACCATGCAAAGTGATTCTGATTGCTCCAGACTGGGCCAGACAGCCATGTTATCCCTTGTTGCTTTCCCTAACAGGCCATCTTCCCCTGTCTCTTTCCAGGAATTACAACCTGTTAACATCCTCTCAGAGAAGGATTTGGTACCCCAATCTTCAGTCTCTCAATCTCAAGGCTTGGCTCTTGAAGAAACATAGAGATATAGAATTTGATGGCAGATAAGGACCGCTTGGCCCACCCAGTCTGCCCATTTCCCTACCTACTGGATAAGCTGCAGATCCTAGTTAACCAGCAGCCTACTTCTTCCTACCCCCACCCCCTAGAATGGCCTTATGACTGTACTATGCATGCTTCAATTCCACCACTGTTTTTGACTCCACAACCTCCTCCGGAAGGCTGTTCCATGCATTCCCAACCCTCTCTGTGAAAAAACTATCTTACATTACCTCGAGCCGCCCCCTCTATCTTCAAATTGTGCCCTCTTGTTCTTGCACACTTTTTTTGAAAGATGCTACTCTCTTGGACTTTGTTGATTCCCTTGAGGTACTTGAAAGTTTCTGTCATGTCCCCTCTCCCTCCTTTCCTCGGAGGCTATACATATTAAGCTCCTCTAGTCTCTCTTCATATGTCTCTGGTGCAGACCCTGCACCATTTTAGTTGCCCTCTCTGGACAGCTTCCATCCTGTCTATGTCTTTGCGGAGATTGGGTCTCCAGAACTGCACGCAGTACTCCAGATGGGGTCTGACCAGCTATCTGTACAGAGGGATAATAATTTCCTGTTTTCTACTGGTGATGCCTCTCCCTATGCATCCCAGCATCCCCCAGCCCTCCTTGCTGCCCTCTCACATTGCTTGCCTGCCTTTAGGTCATCTGATATGACTACCCCCAGGTCCCTTTCCATTTTTTATGTTGTTAGTATCTCATCCCCCATTGTGTACTCTTCCCTTGGGTTTTTGTTTCCCAGGTGCATTACCTTGCACTTCTTAGCATTGAATCTAAGCTGCTATACATTTGACCATTCCTCTAACCTTAGCAAGTCCTTCTCATCCTTTTCCACCCCACCTAGTGCATCATCCTGTTGCAGATCTTTGTGTCATCTGCAAAGAAACATATTTTTCTTTCCAGTCCCTCTGCAATGTCGCTTATAAAGACATTGTACGAGGACCGGTCCTAATACTTGAACCCTATGGGTACCGCACTAGCAACCCCCTTTCTTCTGAGGGACCCCATTTACTATTACCTCTGTGTCCTGTCTCTCCAGCCAATTCTTTACCCAGGCTATTATCTTGGGACCCACCCCAGGCTGGCTAACTTGTATATTAATCTTTTGTGTGGGACTGTGTCAGATGCCTTGTAAAGTCTTGTAGGCCATGTCCACAGCCCTCCCTGATCTACTACTTTGGCCACCAGTCAAAGAAATCTATTGAATTCATCTGGCATGACCTTCCTGTTGTGAATCCATGTTGCCTTGGGTCCTGTGCCCCTCTGGCCTCTAGGTACTGACAATTCTTTCCTTCAGAAGTGATTCCATCATTTTCCCCATCACTGAGGTTAAACCAACATGTCTGTAGTTTCCTGCTTCTGCCCTGCTCCCACTTTTGTGAAGGGAATCACATCTGCCCTCCTCCAGTTCTCAGGTACCACCCCATCCTCCCATGATTTGTTAAAGAGGGTAGTCAGTGGTGTCACTAGTTCTACCTTAGCTCTTTTAGAATTCTGGGATGAATCCCTTCAGATCCCATTGCTTTGTCCACCTTCAGTTTTAAAATTTCTTTCAGAACCCTTTCTTCTGCAAATGGGCTGGTATCAACCTCTGTATCCAGAGTGTTTCTATTGTTTGTTTTAGGTACCTCTCCCTCTTCATTTGTAAATACTGAGCAAAAATATTTGTTTGGTATCACTACCTTTTCACCATCACCCTCTGCCCACCCCCCCTTTATTAAGCCTCACTATCCTTCCCTTGGTCTTCCTTCGCTCCCTGATGTACCTAAAATAGGTTTTCTCCCCCTTCTTAACAGAGTTGGCTATCTTTTTCTCGGTTAGGGCCTTTGCTGTTCTGACTGCCTTCCCAGCTTCCTTTTGCTTTAACTGATACAGTTCTCTGTCCTGCTCCTTCTGTGATTCCTTGTACTTTCTGAATGCTTTCTTGTTCTCTTGAACCTTCACTGCCACCTCCTTTGAGAACCATAGTGGTTTCTTACATCGTTTTGTTTTGTTTATTTGCTTCACACAAAGGCTTGTTACCTCTGTGAAGGCAGTTTTATTATTCTCATTGTTCTTCTACCCTCCTTCCTGCCCATTTGCTAGTGAATTCCTTAGCACTCACCCATTTTGGCAAAGTCAGCCCTCCTGAAGTCCATTGTACTTTTTCTCTGTATGGCTTGACCTCTATTGCTGTGTTTATTGTGAACCATACTGTTTGATGGTCGCTAGTTCCCAGATGGTCACTCACTTCTACATCTGTGATCCTCTCTCCATCTCCGTTTGAGAGAACCAGGTCTAAGATTGCTCCCTCTCGAGCGGGTTCCAATACTAGTTGTCTAAGGCATGCCCCCTGTAGGGCATCTAGAATAGCCCCACTCTTAGAAGTGGCTGCTGCAACTGCACTGCAGTTAACATCTGGCATATTCACATCACCCATCAGCAATATCTCCCCTTTTTCTGCCATTCTAAGTATACTTCCTATAATTTTCTTGTCCATTTCCTCCCCCTGAGAGGGGGGTCTGTATACAACCCCTATGCGGATTGTGGTGCCATTGCCTGTCTCCAAATTTACCCAGAGTGCTTCTTCTCCTCCCTGTTTACCCTTTTGTTCTGTTGCTTTGATTTCTTCCCTTATGTAGAGAGCTTCTCCTCCTCCTCCTCTTTAACCCTCCCTGTTCCCCCTGTAGATAGCATATCCTGGTATGTTTACATCCTAGTCTTGGTTCTGTGTGTACCATGTTTCTGTGACTGCCACAATATCCAGATGTTCCTCCCCTATCAAGGCCACTAATTCAGAAAGCTTGTTACCCAGACTATGGGCATTGGTAGTTATTGCTCTCCATTTTTTTTGATGGCTTTACCTTCTGTTGCAGCATCCCCCACTGACCTTTCTACCTTGGTCTTTTTCTCATTTAGTACCCTGTTTTGTAGGGGGAGGCTGGGATTTTCCTGCTGCTTATCAGTGCCTTCCCCCTTGACTAGTTTAAAAGCTTGTCAATTAAGCATTTAAACTGATTACCCAAAAGACTTGTTCCCTTCCTGGACAGATGCAGACCATCCTGCCAGTATAGGCTGGTGTCCCTCCAGGTGGAACCCCAGTCCCCAATGAAGCCAAACCCCTGTGCTTCACACCATTTTTTCAACCATTCGTTAAACTGCATGGAGCAATGTACCCTCGCCTCACCCATGCCATTGACAGGCAGCACCTCTGAGAAGGATACTGTGTGTGCTACTTGTCTTAGGCCCCTCCCCAACTCTACAAAGTCCTCCTGCACTGCTCTAATTTCATGATGAGCCAAGTCATTTGTCCCCAGGTGGACAATGATGTCCAGCTCAGACTCCCGTGCAACTGTTCTCGTGATCCTAAGGATGCGCTTCCTGCCCCTTCAAGCCCTGGCACTAGGCAGGCACCTTACTTCAGTTTTCCCTGCTCCCCCCACCAGTTCTATCCCCTAATAATTGAGTCCCCAACCAGGAGCTGCTTTCTTTCCCTGTGGTGCCTCTGCCTCCTTCCTGAGGGCCTCCCTTGTGACAGTTGTCTGCAACCTCCTTAGTCTCCTCTGCAGGTGCATCCATAGGGGAACTATGCTCCCCCAGAATGGTGTATGGATTGTGGAGTGGAACAACTGACTTGGTGTGCCTCTGTTCCACCACCCTTACCCTCTCTGAGCCCACTGTGGTCCAACTGCTGTGCTTTCTTTGCAACCTCTGAGGTACTGGTGGTGGCTATGGTGCTTCCTGGATGGAGGAGGTTCTTACTACTGTCCAGTGCAGACTGAAGATGGGCAACTTCCTCCCTCAGGGCAGAGAGTTGTCTGCAAACAGGGCAGCATCTCAGCCTCCAGAAAGACTCCCAGAAGACTGCTGCCCCACAGCCATTACATTGCACTACTCCCCACATGTCTGTCTACCTTGTTTATTTATTTTTTTGTGTGTGAGATTGGTTTGTTATATAGAAATATATATATATTATAAAATGTGTATGCTTATATTGTCAGTGCAGTGTGCTATAGAGGATATGACAGTTATGTGCACCTTGCCCTCTTGAGGAAATGATGTCAGAATCCCAGGTATAAAGGAACTATTTCCGGGGTGGGAAGGGTTTGGGCCTAAACTGTGCCCTCACGAAACAATCAGCTAAAAGCTCTGACCTACCTGGCTGCGATGAGTGCATCCCTGTCAGCAAGATGCTCTACACGACAATTTGACAGAGAAAATACCCTGCTAATCAAACAGAGAAAAATCCAAACATCCAAGTCAGACACAGGTAAACCTTCCCGGCCCCAAAACAGCCTGGTGACTTGTGCTCTAAAAGCAGTCAGCCCCAAAACACATCAGCTGTGCACAAGAACAGACACAATAAACAGTATTCGGTCCCTGTAGGTTTAAACTCTTCCTGCACTGAAAATCTTAACAATTGTAACAAAAGTAAAGCAAGGTCCACCTCCCTCTGTTGATCGAAAGACTGCCTTTTCTGATAATTCTAAGTTCCTTATTTCACCTTTCAGTTAGAAGTATCCTCCACCTGAAGAATATTAACTTTCCTAAGGAATCTGCTTCAAACCAAAGACAATTGTAAACTGTAAGGTTCACCTCCCTCTGTTGTGAGCACAACTCACTTTCTTGCAAATCCTAAGTCCTGTGTTGTAGCTTCCAGCCAGAGGTAGCTTCACCTGAAGAATATTAGGTTATAAGGCAACTCGATCAACAGCTGGAGCAGAATCACATCTTGGAAAGGCGAGTGTGTAGAACTGGTTGACGGGCAATCCTGGAGTGCGAAGAAGGAGAAGAAATCCATTCCAGATGGACTAGAGTACAATGAACGAACAGCTAGTCCTCCTTAGTGAGGCAGAGTAGGAGAGAATGTTAATCCATGTGCTCAGATATGCAAAATTACAGTAAAAGCACCAGGCCCCTAGCGGGGCAAAACAGGTATGTAGAGTGCAGACTGCTAGGCCATAAAAGGGTGAAGCAGACAGAAACCTCCAGGCCTCATATGGGGCAAAGCATGAATGTGTAGAGTAGATAAAATAGGCCCATTGAGGGCAAGTAAGAATATGTTGAGCAAGAAGCCAGGCTCTCTAAGGGTGAGGTGGATAGAAATTACCATGCTCCCTTAGTGGGGCGAGCAGGTATGTATAAACCAAGCATATAAGCCCATTGAGGGTGAGTAGGAGTAAGTCGAGCAGGAAGCCAGCCCTTTTCGGGTTAAGTGGATAGAAACTCCAGGCCTCCTTGCGAGGCGAAGCAGGAATACATAGAGCAAGCAATATAGTCCTTTCGAGGGCGGTGTAGGAGTAGGTTTGAGCATGAGCCAGGTCCAAACAGGTGAAGCTAGACATGGTGGACCCCATGTGGTCTGCCATGGCTGAGTTCCAGTAAAACGCTGAGTCCCAGATGGTCAAGCCATGGCAGAGAAGAATGCAGTAAAGAAGAGCCTGAATTGGATGAATGGGTAGCCTTAATTGTTGACCAGGGATGCAGTGAGCAAAGCAGCTAAGATCATACATGGACAGTCAAAATAGTGAAGTAATGAGTACAATAGTAGAGCAGTCCAATGTAAGGAGTACAGATCCTAATGAGGCCACCCACAGCATGGAATTTAGGCGGAGCAAATGTATTCTTACCAGGGAGCAGAACTAGGTCCAGTCTGAGGAGAAGGCAAACAACTGCCTACGCACAGTTGATGAGAAAAGGCAGATGAAATTAGATGTTTTTGATAAAGTTCCAAGTCCATTTGAGCAAGGTGATGATGAGCAGGTAGACAACGCTGAAGAGGAAGGTCCAGCATATGGAGAGATCCAACTAGTGACGAATGGATGAGAGATGAAGGGTAATCCGAACTGGGGAGCTGCGAGCAAGATAGCAATAGGATGGAGGCTTGCATGGCGTTATAAATCTAGTAGCACAGTTTTACCAGTGGGGCTTGTTAGCTCATTACACCCTGATGATGCCATATGGCGTCATAACAAACATACCTCTTTTTCCTGATGACGCCATATGGCGTCTTAAGTTATGTGCTGTATTGCCTGATGACTTCAATTGGCGTCCATGTCTTTCTCTTGGTGCAGCTCGAGCATTTGTTTACATTTGATGAACTCAGTTATACCAGCCAATAGGGCACATTGTACCCTTACTGATTTTACCTAATATAATATGCGTTCCCATTGGCTATGTTTGAGAAAAACACGCCTTAATAAATAAATAAACTTACTATTTTTTGCATGTGCTGTGAAAAATGTTTACTATGCTCATTCTGCCATTAGTTTGTCTTGTAACAACAAATCATCTTGTTTTAGTGTAATATGCTAAGCTGATCAGGTTGACACTATAATTAATTTTATAACTTATATTTTTTATTATATTTTGTATTTGAGAAATCCGATTGGCTGTCACCACTTTTGGTGTATTTCTTTTATGTCCTTTGGGGTATTTTTCTACAATAACATGTTGTCACTGATATGATTGTTATAACTATTAGTCCATTTATAAACACTAAGTGAGCTGAATATGTCTGTATTTACAAATTAAGCTATGTGATTGTTCGGATTTTCTGACATCAATTCTGAATTTAATTGGTATAATGGGATTGTCTTAGATGCAGGCACCATCCCTCTGATGAAGCCTTAATTGTTGAAGCACCAGGGACCTGCACACAGATCTTTTTGTTGTGCCTTCCACTATTCTATTCAATGTGTGTGCCTGAAAAGTTGGAATGAATCCTTATTTAGCATTCAAGCAAAGACTCTGGTATTTTTTTTTTACAACCGTCACTGGAGGGAAAGTGGTTCTTCACGCTCTGGAGTGTACAGTGATTTTCCTTTTTTTTCTATGTTTCAGTTAGGGCTTGCAGCCCTCACCTGCATCCACCCTAGCTCTGTAGTGTGGCACCATTTGGTCATATTGATCCTCACTGTTGCCATGTTTCCTCTATGCTTATTGTACATGTCACTATTGCCATTAACCAGTCAGAGTGCACACTGGTGCAGGAAAAGCACGGTGACTGGAAACTTAGTTACAAGATGGCGCTGCTGTCATCCTAAAATACTTCATTTTAGTGCCAAAACCTCAATTTGTAATCTGTATTTACTTTATTTGTTTTTATTTTTATTTATGACAAAAGTTTTCATAGTCGTCACTTTGTTCATTTTGGGATAATTTCTGGTTATCCTGTGTGATCACATCTTTTGGATCCATCTGGCATTCCTGATGGGAGAGAGTGTTTCTTGTGCATGTACTAGATGAGTTCACATGAATTCAGCACCTTTTGTTACTTTTTAAAGAGTTTATGTTTGGATTATGGCTAAATTAAAATATATGTGGCATGTTGCTCCAAGCTTTATGGACGATAAGCAGGTTAGGGTCAGTAGCATGTTTATCTCATGCTCTGCACTTGAGTTTTCTCCCTAATACTCAGTTGCTGATTGATTGAAATGAAAAAAATAATGGTGTTGCCTGTCACAGCCCCACTCAACAGGTCAGGCCCTCTGCTCCCATAGTGCCAACCTCCGAGCGCAGTATTGTGAACAGGAACAGGGTAACCCTCATGTCTGTTTTGTGGGTTTGAATCACCTTTGGTCTCAAGTTCTGGAGGGATTCAAACTATGAACCTCTTGCTAGTGTACCCAATGTACAGGCTCAGATAATTCTGTTCTTTGGGGAGGGGCAGATATCTTTTGCCTACGGGCACCTAACCAGGTGTACAAAATGAACCCTTAAGAACTCTATGAAAGACCTCACATAAACTCTTACCTTTTCCCAGTTTGGTATTACCATTAAGCTATGCACAGTGTCAACTTTAACCATATATATTTCACTTGTCAAAGAAAGAATTTCGAAGGCATGTCAAGCAGTCTCTTTAAAATAGAGGTTTACTTTAAAATAGATAAAAATGTAAATACAGAACAATATATCACAACACATAGAATCACTTAAAAGAACAAGGTTTAAAAAAAAGTGCAAACAAATTCCTACCACCAGACAATTAGACTTGTCTATCTAATGTATATCTTCTAACAGTGCTTGAAGTAGATGATGTTGCTTCAGAGAGTCCAAACCAGAATGTCTCTAAAGGTCAGCCACAGCATAATTAAAAACTGTCTTTGAACCTGCCTCCTCCATGATGTCACCCAGCTCCTACTCTGTTTATTAACAATTATACAACCAAAATGTATTATTACTCAGGAGGTATTTTAAATAAGATGACAAAAGCAAAAACTCATTTCCAATATGACTCTCTGATCTGAAGTGGTTTCCTGCTTTTCAAAGACATCAAAGAACCTTGTATGACCAACTCTGCCAGATCTCACTGAGGTGTAATATGCTTTGTGACACCAGGTGAAATTAACTGGGCTTCCTCTGAAGACACCATAGAATTAATATTTTAGTTCCTGGCTTCAAAAGAAGCACAGATCAACAAGACCATAAAATGCGAGTCTTTAGAAGTTAATCACATTACAGAGATCTGCTGTTTAACATGCCTTCAACTCATCTGGCATCAGTTCAGCCCCAACCTCTGATGTGCTGTAAAGGCTAAATCAGTTTTGAATCCCTCCACAGTCACTAGTGTTGTCCATCGACTTACCATGTATCAGTCCAGACCAGACCAATCCCATAATGCACTGTGAAGGGCATTTCATGTTCAAAACCCTCCACATCCACTGGTGTAGCCCATCAATTCATTTGACATCAGTTCAGCCCTAACTTCTGAAACACTGTAAAGTATTCTTCAGGTTCAAATCCCTCCACAGCCACTTGTAAGATCTATCTCCTTATCATGCATCAGTTGAGCTCCAAACTGTAGTGAACAGTGAAGTACATTTCAGGTTTAGATCCCTCTACAGCCAATGGTGTTGTCCATTAACTCATCTGGTGTCAGTCCAGCTCCAACCTCTATTGCAATGTAAAGTGCTGTTCAGGTTCAAATCCCACCGGGGTCACTGATGTAGTCCATCTGTTCATCAGTCTTCAGTCCTGCCTTTATCTCTGACACTCTGTGATGTGCATTACTGGTATGGATCCCTCCTCAGACACCATGATGTAGTCCATTGTACACATCAGGATTCATTCCAACACTACCCTCAGATGCACTGTAATGTTCTATTCAAGTTCGAATCACTCCACAACCGCTTGTTTAGTCCCTTGTGCTCATAATGCTTCAGACCAGCCCTTACCTCTGATGCACAGTGATGTGACCAGTGCCAATGTATGACTTATACAGTCCATTCAAATGAAACACAGCACATAGTACATGTGCACCAATGAGCATCACTCCATGGTGCAGGCATACCCACACTCCTTCTCACCCACACAGTGTGCCATACTGAATGTTGCAACATATCACATGTGTATACAGGCAATCCAGGTGACACAGCACATAGTACACAACCTTTACAGGTGCCCGCTGTCATCACCCTGTATGTGTACCCACAAGCGTCTCTGCATGGCACATGAACACCATTACCAGGTGCAGGCAGCCCCACCTGCTTCCCTACAACTGAGTATACCCCAAGGACGGGTGCCAATTCATGACACAAAATGACTGCAGTGCCTATGAGCATCATTCCTTGGTGCAGGCAGACCCACCCCATTCCCCATGACACAGTATGCACCAAATTACCAGTGCTTTTTCAGCAATTTAATCACCCTATACATATACCCATAATGTATCTACAGTGTCTGTTAGCACCATTATTAGATGCATACAGCCCCTCTCATTTCCCCCAGAACATATGAAGTGCATCTGAGCATGTAATGTAAATGCAGGACCCCCCCCCCACTAACACACAGTGCTTCATCATACAGTCATTCCCTCGCATTAAACCATCCCATAATACAACCCCCCAAAAAAACTATGCCAGGAAATTAAATAATACATTTATGTAACATGTTTACTGAAAGACTGTGAACCTTTACATGAACATCATGCTTCATTTACAGTATGATAAAGCAAATAGCACAAATAAAATACAGTTTCCTATTCTTATGGGATTTTATTACAAAAATACAATAAAATAGTTTATTTCAATTAGATTACACATTTTAACTACAACAAATATGCAATTAATCATACAGAGACCTCCAGCACTAAAAAATTTATCCATTTCCTGTGGCAGCTCACTGACCCTACACTGGAAGTGTTCTTCCTGTTTACATCACTTGACCTCACAAAGCACTTCCTTCCTCCATCACTTCCTGATATGTCCTTCTATGGTAATGTGTAAATATGTTCTTACTAAACAAGGGGAAAAAACACAAAAAAATGATAATCAGATTCATAAACTAAAATCAGTGGGTAAGAAGAATTAAACACTGCAAAAATTCCAACCAGTGGAGTGGAACAAAAAACTTAAGCTGTAATAACAAGAGATTCAAATATTGATTTCTGACTAAAAAATGGTAAAAAACTTGCAAAATTTGTATTTAGACAATGACAGATATTTATTGTACATTTTTAACAATTTTAAACAACAGTTTTACAGAAATGTAATTTTTTTTATGACTAAACATAGCATAATTATATTTAGATAAAATCATCAGAATTTATGAAAATATGAAAAAACAACATTACACAACACTAAATCCAGTTAAACAGACATTACCAAACCTCACTCATTTTCAAAAACTTTGTCCTGAAAAACTTTTCTTTTTACAATTTTAAAATTGAATATATGGTTTTTAAGATATGTAGGTTTAAGCACAGTGTGTTTGTAGAAATGCTGCAGATCTAGAGCCCCTTCAGGAACACAGGTGTTCCAGTAGCAGGCAGAGGGTACCTGAACATTCTAAGTGACAATGGGTAATAGTCTGAACTAGTAATGGTCCCCCCTCCCGTACAAAGCAGTGGTATAGACTGTGTGATTTTTCTGATCTTGACATAAAGGTATGCATCCTTCATGTCCAGAGAACAAATCCGGTTCCCTATTTGCAGAAGGGGAATAAGACCTTGTAGGGATACCAATCATAACTTCTTGTATTTGATGCAGAAATCGAGATCCCGGAAATCCAGTACTGGACGCAGATCCCCTGTCAATTTTGGGACCAGGAAGTATATGGAATACAACTCTGTTTTTCTGTTGAGAAGGAACCAGTTCCATAGCATGTTTTTGGAATAATAACTGAACTTCCTCCTTCAAAAGGAACAAATGGCCCAGAGGACAAGAAGAAGGGGCAGAGGATGATCTGGAGGGGTCTCTAGCAGCTCCAGAGCATACTCTCTTGCAATTATCTCCAGGACCCACTCGTCCATTGTAATCTCCCACCACTGTTTGAGTTGCAGGGACAGTCTGCCCCCCACAACCACCCCTGGAGGTAACAGCGGGGGGACAAAATACAGAAAATCTAATCTCACCAGTCTTCTCCAGCACTACAAATCCCTTCAAAACAAGTGCAAATCCACAGTTTGATCAGCAAAAATCAACTTCTTCAAAAACAAGCAGTTTCTCAAGAAAGGTAACCCCAAAATGCTCTGGGGAACCCTCAGTAAACTAATTGGCTATGACAAAACCAATAAATCTATTGCTGTCACAGTTGTGGGTAGTCTCATCAATGACCCACTGACGATTGCCAACAATTTCAACATTTGTTTCGGAAATCTAGACAACTATAAACCTTGCTTAGCCCCCCAACTCTCCCTACCACTCCCCCACACTCAGTACCCCCTACCCCCACTTCTCAGTTCTATTTTCGATCCCTCACACTGTCTGACAGATATCTCAATAAAAACAACCCCAGGTCGAGTCTGGGCCCCGATGGTGTAGACTACTGCATACTTAAACTGGTTAGTCATCTTATCGTTGCCCCCCACCAACATTTTCAACTACTCCTTGGCCACCAGCTCCTTCCTCAGCTCCTGGAAGAGCACTATAATTAAACCCCTTCATAATTCCGGCCCCAAAAATGACATTGGAAACTACAGACCTATTTCTGTCCTCGCACCACTCTCCAAAGTTATCGAGAAAATTGTCCTCGACCAGACAACTGACTTTCTCGACAAGTACAACATCCTTTCCAGCTTCCAGCATGGTTTCAGAGACTGCCACAATACTGAATCTGCCCTGCTTAACTTTACCCATGATATTTACCAGGCAATCAACGAGGGTATCTACACTGGTAGCATCTTTTTAGACCTCACAAAAGCGTTTGATCTTGTTGATCATGGCATCCTCCTCAACACCCTCGCTCAACTACATTTCTCAACCAACATAGTCAGCTGGGTTCGCAACTATCTCAGTCACAGGACCCACAGGACCCTGATTGAGGGTTATCTTCTCAGACATCTGTCCTATTAAATATGGGGTCTCACAAGGCTCCATTCTCAGCTCCCTGCTATTCTCCCTTTTTGTGAACACCCTAACATCTGTACCTCTACCAAGCTCATACTATAAGCAGACAATGCAGCCCTGTACTGCAATGGAAAAAATCCCTCTACCCTCCACCACCAGCTACAATCTGATTTCAGTAGACTCCACTCCTGGTTATCCATGCATGGCTTTGTTTTTTTTTTTCCCCTGATTTGTTTATACCCCCTACGTGCTCCAGTTCCCACCACTCCTTTAGACAGCCATGGCCCAGACTTACCTCTTACTATCCTCACTCGAGCCCTCCGTCTTCATATTGCAGCCATCCCTAAGGTAACCCGGCATAACCCTTTGCTGAGTGGGTCCCTCTCCTCTGAGGGGGAAGGCACCAATGGAGTTTGCCAGCGCACTCACTATTTATCCCTGGGGTGCTGCTGAAGTGAACATGGCTCCCTGGAGGGCTTCGGTGGCATCAGAGACCAGCAGCCATCATCCAGCAAACCCTGGAGCTGTTTTTCTGGTTTTCTGTAGTTCCCCGTTGTGCTACTCATGCAGTGCCCCCAGTCTCCACCGGAGGCTGCTGCTAAGCTATGCTTCCATGCAACCCACCCCAGGAGAGGAGAGCAGTCCTACAGACACTCAGTCCTCTCCTCCCCTGCCAACCCCTGGCACCCGAGTCTGTTCTTGAACCCAGGTCACTGGTGCAGCATGAGGTAAGGCGTCCAGTGCCTCAGCCCTCTGTGATGGCCTTCTTCTTAATGCCAAAAAAAAAAACCATGGTGTTCTCAATAGGGCTGGGCAGACTGTTCCATGGGAGATCCTGACCCCCAGATCAAACCCACAATCCATGAACCCGGATAAATACAGACTTCACCATAGAAGTCTGGTTCCGGATCTGTGCAGATGCCACTTCCACAATTTTGTCCTCTGTTTTCTGATTGGTTGCTGTTGGCACGTACAGGCGGACAGCGGCATCCAATCTGGCAACAGAAGGTCACATGACACACTCACAGTATATAACTGTGCTGAGTGTGCAGTGTGGCCCCAGACAAGTGAGGAGGACTGGAGAAGCAGGAGCTGTGCTCAGCAGAGAGAGATGCCAAACAAAAGTGCCAAAAAAATGCTAAAACACCAGAAATATATGAGCTGGAGGGAAGAGAAGAAATTAGGGTGAGTGAGAGAAAAGAGGGGGAGAGAAACCGATTGTCAGTGGTGGGTGAAGGCAAGTCAGGGCTGGGGAGATAGTGGTGGCCTGGGCTGCTGTT